>OY728154.1:82885550-87885550 GCA_963277665.1 Viscum album
CATTGCCAATCGGTAAGCTACAACCCCAATTCGTTCTAGAATTTCGAAAGGTCCGATGTACCTGGGACTCAATTTACCTTTCTTACCAAAACGTATGACTCCCTTCCACGGAGATACCTTCAGGAAAACATGATCACCGACTTGAAATTCCAAATCCTTCCTTCGATTATCGGCATAGCTCTTCTGCCTACTTTGAGCTGCTTTGATGTGATTTTGGATTACCATCACCTTTTCCACCGTTTCCTCCACCAGTTCTGGGCCTACAAGTTTTCTTTCACCAACGTCATCCCAACAGGTTGGTGTACGACATCTCTTTCCGTATAACGCTTCATATGGTGCCATTTGTATACTCGAATGGAAGCTATTGTTATAGGAAAATTCTACCAGAGGTAAATATTGATCCCACATACCCTGAAAATCAAGTGAGCAAGATCTCAACATGTCTTCTAAGGTCTGAATAGTCCGTTCTGATTGTCCGTCTGTCTAAGGGTGGTAAGCAGTGCTCAAATGAAGTTCAGTATCCAGGGATTTCTGAAGACTTTTCCAAAATCTTGAAGTAAAACGGGGATCACGATCAGAAACAATCGATAGGGGTACTCCATGAAGTCTCACAACTTCATTAATATATAGTCTTGCTAGACGTTCCAGGGGTAGATCTTCTCTTATAGCAAGAAAATGTGCTGACTTGGTAAGACGATCAACAATAACCCATATTGCATCGTTCCTTCTAGGAGTCTTTGGTAGCCCCATGACAAAGTCCATCGTAATATTGTCCCATTTCCACTCTGGTATGGGAAGAGGTTGCATGACTCCTCCAGGCTGTTGCCTTCCAGCTTTCACTTGTTGACAAACCATACATCTTGACACAAAATCAGCAATCTCCCTCTTCATGTTGTCCCACCAAAAATGTTCCTTCAAATCTCTATACATTTTGGTGCTCCCAGGGTGTATAGAGAAATTGGAACTATGAGCATCATCCAGCAATTCCCTTTTTAGATCAGGTATATTGGGAACACAAAGTCTCTTCCCGAATTTCAAAATTCCACCTTCATACGCAAAGTCTCTTAATCTCCCATCATTCACAGCTTTAATCTTCTTCTGAAATTCTTCATCATCGGTCTGAGAACTCTTAATCCTTTCTAGTAAAGATGGTTTGGCAACCATTTGAAAAAGCATTGATGTTTCACCTTCCCTGGTTATTCCCATGTCCATCTTCACTAGATCCATGAAAATTGGATCCCTTTCAATTCTCATCATGTTCAGAACTCCATGGTCTTTTCTGCTCAAAGCATCTGCCACCTTGTTTTCCTTCCCCGGGTGGTAGTGTATCATACAATCATAATCCTTGAGTAATTCAAGCCATCTCCTTTGCCTCATGTTGAGTTCTTTTTGTGAGAAAATATACTTCAAACTCTTGTGATCAGTATAAATCTCACATTTTTCACCATAGAGGTAGTGCCTCCATATCTTCAAAGCAAAGATCACAGCTGCTAACTCAAGATCATGAGTAGGATAGTTTTGTTCATGAATTTTCAACTGTCGTGATGCATAGGCAATAACTCTATCATTCTGCATAAGGACACAGCCAAGTCCTTTCTTCGATGCATCACTATAAATAACGAACCCATCATTCCCCGATGGTAGAGTCAATATAGGAGCATTGACTAATCTTCTCTTCAGTTCTTCGAAACATTCTTCACACTCTTTTGTCCAAACAAATTTAACCCCTTTACGTGTGAGCTTCGTTAATGGGTTAGCCAATCGGGCAAAATTCTGGACGAAACGTCGATAATAACCTGCCAAACCAATAAAACTACGTACCTCAGTTATATTCGTAGGTGCTGGCCATTCTTGGATTGCCTTGGTCTTAGAAGGATCAACAGAGATTCCATCTTTAGAGACAATATGGCCAAGAAAAGAAATCTCCTGAAGCCAGAATTCACACTTGCTAAACTTTCCATATAATTCATGCCTCCTCAGAGTCTTCAAGATAATGCGCAAGTGATTTTCATGATCTTTGTAGGTTTTGGAGTATACCAAGATATCATCAATAAATACCACCACAAATTCATCGAGATACTCCTTGAAAACTCTATTCATCAGATCCATGAATACAGAGGGTGCATTAGTCAATCCAAACGGCATTACAGTAAACTCGTAATGCCCGTACCTGGTTCGAAATGCTGTCTTCGGAATGTCTTCCTTCTTCACACACAACTGATGGTATCCAGATCGAAGGTCAATCTTTGAAAAGTATTGAGCTCCATGCAGTTGGTCAAATAAATCATCAATACGAGGTAGGGGATACTTGTTCTTTATCGTTATAGCATTGATCTCCCTGTAGTCGATACATAACCTCATAGATCCATCTTTCTTTTTAACAAAAAGAACAGGGGCTCCCCATGGAGAAACACTAGGGCGAATAAATCCCTTATTACTCAATTCCTATAGTTGTTTCTTTAGTTCGACTAGCTCTACAGTGGCCATTCTATAAGGGGTCTTCGATATAGGCCTTGATCCAGGAATCAAATCAATAGAAAACTCAACTTCTCGTTCTGGAGGATGTCCAGGTAAATCTTCCGGAAATACATCTACAAACTCTTTCACAATAGGTACATCCTCTATTTGAACATTTCTTTCCTCACCGACAGTTATTTCATTCTCTTCCTCCCCGATAATTGAATTAAGTTGAGCTACAGGGGGTGGATCTAAATAAGAATTAGGTGGTGACGATTCTGCTCTAAAAATAAGGTGCTCCTTATCATTATCATCAAGAATCGTAACCTCTTTCTTCTTACAATAAATCTTCGCATCATAGTCCGAAAGCCAGTCCATACCGAGGATTATATCAAACTCAATCATAGGTATGACGATGAAATCAGCAGATAAAGAAAATTTATGTGCTCTAATGGGGACTGATTCACAAAACTTTGTTGCAACGATACTTCCCTTAGGAGTTTTAACTGACAACTCCCTTATTAAATCAAATTGGAAATATCTAATTTTCTTAGCAAACTGGGAAGATATGAAACAATGCGATGATCCAGAATCAAATAATGCATTTGCTAAACTTGAGGAAACCATTAAATTACCTGCCACCACGTCTTTCGGAGCTTCTACCTCAGCAGTAGTGATATCATAAGCCTGGCCTTGATCCCTTGGCCTTTTCTGAGGTAAGTTCTCCTGACGCTTAGGACATGCATTTGCATAATGCCCCATCTCCCTGCAATTGTAGCACTGAACGTTGGTAGCTTCCTTCTTCCCCTTGCAATCATGAGCATGGTGGCCTTTTTCACCACACTTGTAACAGACTCCCATTCCCTTCAGGCAAGCA
This sequence comes from Viscum album, assembly GCA_963277665.1. Taxonomy (NCBI): domain Eukaryota; kingdom Viridiplantae; phylum Streptophyta; class Magnoliopsida; order Santalales; family Viscaceae; genus Viscum; species Viscum album. The sequence continues at coordinate 82,888,885 of OY728154.1, forward strand.
CCGGGGTGTTTCTTCCCGCACTTACCACAAGATGGATATTCAACCTTTCCCTTCTTCCCCTTATTTCCATTCCCAGATTGATCAGCAGGTCTCTTCTTCTCTTGCTTTGCTTTAAAGTCATAAGACTTAGAGAATTCCTTTTCGGTCTTGATAGCACATGAGACAATGTCTTCGTACGATGAAAAGGATTGTGAGACTAATGCTCGACGGAGAAATGGTTTTAACCCATCAAAGAAACGATCAATCTTACTTCTTGGGTTGCGAATATAATCACCAGCGTACCTCGCTAACCTTGTAAAGTTAGCCTCATACTTTGTGACATTCTCATCCTCCTTTTGTCTCAGACTCAGAAATTGCCTTTCCATATCTGCTCGATGGTCACGAGGAAAGTATTTTTCTAAAAACAGATCTTTGAACTCCCTCCATTCCATGTTTGATACTTCATCATCTTCCTTCATGTTTTGAATCAATGACCACCATTGATCAGCATCTCCAGTGAGGCGGTAAACTGCCATGGTAACTTTTTCCCTTTCACTACTCCCCAAAGCCTGAAATATTTTCTCTAGGGAAAATATCCATTGCTCAGCTACTAAGGGATTTGTACTCCCATTGAACGTTGGTGGTTGTTGTCTCATGAATCGATCTAACATTGATCCTCCACGCTGCGGATCAGGGTTCTCCATACGGGTAAGGTTATTATTCATAACCTGAGTAAGTTGTCCCAGTACGGTGATTAGCTGATCAGCACCAGTTGCATCACCAGCCCCACTATAATTATCTTGAGCAGGAGGGCAATCCCTACATGGAGTGCGTGCATTGATACGGTTTCCATTTCTTCCACTAGGCGCCATTTCTAAAAAAAATGGCATAAACTAGATCAGTTTATGCATCAAAATACATAATCCCATACTTATAAAACACTTAACATAAATTGAACTATTTATGGATATAATCCATAATCATAAAAATGTTTTCTTTGAGGAAGTATATACTCATAAACCCTTCATAATGATTTGTAAAGATAGTGAGAGTTATCCTAAGCATATCCCCCGGGAGTGTCGTAACCAAGAGTGCAGCAAGGCCCGTTGTCGTGCACCAGTTCCCGTTCGAGTCTAGCTCAAAGCGGTGTTTTCGGGTTTTACCCCTAGGTACATCTGTGCCAGAGCCGCCTCTACCTGCTCGTATCCAGACAGGGATGTATTGCTCGAAAAACTCACAAAATCTCTAAAATACCAAAATTCTAGGAAGTTCTTCTATACTAATCCTCAAAGTTCATCTTAGGTCTACGTGCTCTAATCAGAGTTTATCTAAATCTAGCTTCCAAGGTTTGTACTAAACTTCCTCTGATACCAACTGTAACACCCCGACCCCAGCTGCCCAGAGTCGGTGCATTACTTCGTAACATTGGCATGATCACAAGAAAGATCAAATCTCGAAAGACCGATTGGTTTAGTAGCCTTGGAAACACTTGATATATTCATAAGTTTTACATTACATCATAAAATGAAAAACTACTACAACAACATAATGTCTCCATAATCCACACTACTATCCCCTCATAATATCCCTGCAGGTCATTCATAATTTACTTCTTCACATCCTGGGGAAAAATAAAACATAGAAAAGGGGTGAGCTCAAATGCCCAGTAAGGATAACAATATAGCGGAAACTTTCATAAATAAGAATAAACATTTAAGGCAATGCATTACTAAAACAAAAGCCTTTTAAAATTGAACTTCAACATGGTATGGCAAAAGTAAAATGAAATAATGCCATTTACTTATTCACATGGATATTCTACTAATCGAATAATCACATGCAAAAATCAATAACCACTTTCATAATGTTGGAATGCATAATGCCAGACTATCATAACCACATAGCCAAGGCCTCGTGCCAAGGCTACAAATAAGATTTTGTCAAGGCCTTGTGCCAAGACACTAGTTTGTCTCATGAGACCTACCGATGCATCGAGGAGCTATAGCGGGCTCCACCCGTCACTTATTAAGTCCAATTCATTCCCATATGAAAAGGTTTAAACATAACATAAACATTCGTATTAAAACTAGCATACGAAATGTCAATACTTTCACAATAAACTATGAATGGTATAAAAATAGCACATCCACAGTCAAACATATCACAAAACCTTCAATACAATATAGAAGTTTTGTATCATAATAAATCAACTTCAAATAATCTTAAAATCCCTCAAAGGATGTTGACATAGATGAAATCAAAATTCTTTTAAAAGAAATATCTCCTTTTATTTTGAAATCATTTAAGATCCATATAAAATAAAACATTTTCTTTGAAAATATTCTTATAAGCTTGTATGGGAAGCTTCGACGATTTTATAACGGCGGAAAATAACCGCACCCGCCGTATAAGTTAAAAAAAACATTCTTACCTCAATTCTGTCGAAAAGGTTAAAAAGGACCTTGTTTTGAAAACGACGGAAAGATTCCTTTATAAACCTCTTATAAAAAGTCAAACAAGGGTATAAATGACTTTAACCCATATTCTTGTAAATAGTAAAAATGTTTTGAAATACATTTCGAAGAAACATGGATGTGGATGATAAAGAGATCCTAGTAGATTATTACGTATAATACAACCTCGGATAATGAAGAGATTGTGAAATAACCCTTACCTTGTACTTTTCCTTGGTTGTGGTAGGTTAACCTCCTGTATAATGGTGAAATAATTGTTATTAAATTATACAAGAATCATATACATTAATATGATATCATATATGATCTTTTAATATTGATTTGATAATAATATCTTAGTATTATCGTTGTTTCGGGTGTTAACTTACTTGTTTTCTTTCATATGTTTTGTTACGTAAGACATGTTTGTAAAGGATAGGTTGTATATTATTCATATCCAGGATGATATCAAGTCCTTAAACATCATTTTTAAATCATAAAATGATAATTACGCTTTAATGGTTACGATGGAGAATGAATCTCATCGCGTTCGTGGAGACGGTAGTCCGTACGTACGCACGAGCGACAATATCATTCTTTTGATATTAAAATAATATATAAATGGATGGTATATCATATATACAGAATCATTAACATGTTATATTTATTATTTACATGAGTTACACATCATTATTATACCCATCCAAATAATATTATATTGAATAACAATTACACCACGACGTGGAGACGGTAAGCCGTACGTACGCACGTATGGTGACATGTTATTCAAAGGGTGGATAGAATACTGAATATGATTGTACCATATTTATAATAACATCACAGTATATGTGAGATACTGGAGTTATTATTTCAGAATGGTAAGAACAAAGGAAGAAGAAGTGGAAGAAGAAATGAACTTAGAAAAGGGTGGTGAGATCATTACCTCTTCTTCGGGTTCTTCCTTTTGATTTGATCAAAAGGGCTCCTTAGGTTGGCTTTCTGATCAAACTAAGGCCTCTAGGTTGTATTGAGGGATGTTGGGTGAGTATTTGGGCAGAGTTTGGCCGAACCAAAAGGCTTTAGAGGTGTGAAGAAATGAGAAGGAGGAGTGCCCTTTTATAAGAGGGGTGAGGGGCACCTTTGGAAAAGCTAGAAATATTAATTTATAATAAATTCATATTCGGTTTCTAAAGGCTCCAAAGTTGACTATTCAAAGGATGAGGTGGGGATAGGTCGCAAACAACTCATCCAATAGAATTTAGACAGGTTTGGGTACTTATATTAACCTTATCTTTAAGTATTAACTCTAAGTTAATTAGTTTCACTTTTACAATGTCTCTTTGTATTTTTATATAATATGGTTAATAAACTTACTATATACATCCAAGCGACCCCCAAGTGGTCCATTAATGATTAACCTATCATAATATAAGTCTCTTGGCCGAACCTTAGATTTTTAGGAATTTAATATCAATTAATAATATAATATTTGTTTTAAGAACTCTTTTATGTCAATTTTGACACTATTCAATAGTTGATTTTTGTGAAACTCATAACAGATTGATTACTTCGAACAAAGTCCATTAAATCAATCCTAATATATCATATTAGCCTAGAAAATTAGTTTAATTCATTAAAAGTTTCATATTATATTTATTTGGGTATTTATAATATCAATTATTTTAATTTTTCACTATTATAGTAATTACTGCATCATCATTGTGTCATAAATAAAATAACTTATTTATTGTCTAAAAATTATAAATAAAATATCATTATGTAGGAAATCTTTTTATAATTCTAATGAATATTTATAATCGAAAATCCAACATGTATAACCCTATGTAAAAATTGTTCTTCTAAAGGATATATGCTTGTGTCATTTTTGTATTCATTTTAACTTAATTAAAATAAAGTGTCATTATCACTTACAAGTGGATCCATGGGGTCCCAAAATTTACACAAAGATGCCCATGGTCGACCATGTATCAACCAATAGGGTTAAGACACGTTTTAGGGTAATTTTGTATTATTATAATATTATTTTTTTAACCCTTATTTACCGGATTTACCCTTTAACCATGGTAAATAAAATATTTACCGCAGTAATTATTCAAAATGTCTAAAAATAAAAGTTACCTATTTACATAATTTGGACATCCTGATTCCAAATATGGAATCCATTTTCCTAAATTCAAAACACAGAAGTGGCAGAAATTAATTTAAAATTAATTCCCGCTGTTAAAACAAAAAGCGTGTTTTTAAGAGATAATAACTATCAAAAGATTGACACTTGTTTATGTTCGGTTTAATTGTAAAATTATGTCCAATGATAAACATTAAATTGAATGGTAAAAATATATTCTAAATATACTTTAAAACCACTCAAATTCATAATTTATCACTATTAATTATTTTGATTAAAAAAGTTGTTTTTAATTAAAATTTAGAAATTTTCACTATTCATCAAAATATGAAAGTTATCCGAAATGTACCAAAATTTCACCCTAGGCTAATTTTGATATTCCGAATCCAAAAATGAAGTCCATTTTGAAATATAGAATATATATGATTTCAAAAATTAGGTATTACTATTCACAACGGCTAGTTTAATTAGTTGTGGTGTGTGTTAGAACTCGAGGTTGCGTACAACACACGCTATCGCATTATTCAAAGGGAAACGTACCGTAGAAGCTTGGGGTGTTACAGGAACAGAAGATTAGGACACTGCAATGTGCATTCACTTATAAAACTTGCTAGGAAGAACTTAGTTAGAGACCTACCAAAACATGAATTTCCATCAGATAAAGTTTGTAATCCCTGCCAAAAGGTAAAGCAACATAAAGTTTCTTTTAAATCAAAGAAAGAAGTTTCAACTTCTCAATCTCTCGAGTTGGTTCACATGGATTTATTTGGACCTTATAGAGTTTCTAGTTTAAATGGGAAGCACTATGTCTATGTTCTTATAGATGACTTTTCTAGATATACATGGGTATATTTTCTAGCTCACAAAAGTGAAGCTTGTTCTTTCTTTGTAAAATATTCCAAGTCTGTAGAGAACCTTAGTGGACTTAAAATTAAAACCCTGAGAAGTGATCATGGCCGTGAGTTTGAAAATCATGAGTTTGAATCTTACTTCTCACACAGTGGCTATAGTCACAATTTCTCTGCCCCTAGGACTCCCCAACTGAATGGTGTAGTAAAAATAAGGAATAGAACCCTTAAAGAAATTTCTAGGACTATTCGTAATGAGTATGACCTACCTGTTTATTTTTGGGCTGAAGCTATAAATACAGCTTGTTATGTTATTAATAGAGTCTTGATCAGACATGTTCTTAAGAGGACCCCTTATGAGTTGTGGAACCATAGGAAACCTAAAGATAACCACTTTAGAGTTTTTGGCTGCAAAGTCTTTATTCTTAATACTAAAGACTATCTTGTCAAATTTGCATCCAAGAGTGATGAAGGAATTTTCCTGGGTTACTCTATTTCTAGTAAAGCCTATAGAGTTTTCAATATGAGAACCAAATGTGTGGAAGAATATGTTCACATAAAATTTGATGAAACTGATCCACATGAACCTAAGACCTCTCTTGAAAATCTTGAAGACGATCTCTCTGTTTTGAACCTTAATGATAAAGACAGTAGACCTATAGTTAAAACATCTAATTCTGGAAATTTTCCAGAACCTGCTTCTGTTGAACCTCAACCTGTAGATGAATCTGAAATCTCTAGCCCTACCTTTTCTAGACCAACTAGAATTCTAAAGAACCATCCCTTAGATGCTGTTGTAGATAATCTATATAGAGGAACACAGACTAGAGCTTCGCTAAGAAATCAGGTTGTACATCAAGATTTTCTTTCACAGTTAGAACCTAAAAATATCAATGATGCTATCAATGATGAATTTTGGGTAATGGATATGCAAGAATAACTAAATCAATTTGAAAGATAAAAATTCTGGAAATTAGTAGAAAGACCTAAGGACACTATAACCATAGGCACAAAATGGGGGTTTAGAAACAAAGTTGATGAATCTGGAAACATCATTAGAAACAAAGCCAGGATAGTTTCACAAGGTTACAATCAAGAAGAAGGAATTGACTACGAGGAAACATTTTCACCTATATCTAGATTAGAAGCTATTAGGATCTTACTTGCCTATGAATCACATCTGAATTTCATGTAATATCAAATGGATGTGAAAAGTTCTTTTTTAAATGGTTTTATTGTTGAATATGTTTTTGTAGAACAACCACCTGGTTTCTTAAATCCTCCTTTTAAAAATCATGTTTTTAAACTTTCTAAAGCTTTATATGGTTTAAAAAAAGCTCCAAGAGCTTGGTATGAAAGACTTTCAAACTTTCTTATTTCAAAAGGATTTACAAAAGGAATAGCTGATCCCACTCTTTTAATAAAAAATATTTCAAAAGATGTTTTAATAGTACAAATCTATATTGAGGATATTATTTTTGGATCTTCTAAAAATTCTTTATGTACTGATTTTTCAAATGTTATGCAAAATGAGTTTGAAATGATCTTAATGGGAGAGCTTAAGTATTTTCTTGGATTTCAAATCTTTCAAACTAAAGATGGTATTATTCTAAATCAAAGTAAATATACTAAGGATTTATTAAAACGTTTTGGTTTGGAAATTATTAAGGAATGTGATATACCTATGAGTACTACTTGTAAATTGGTTGTTGATGAAACTGGGAAACCAGTTGATCAAACCAATTACAGAGGTATGATTGGGAGTTTAATTTATCTTACTGCTAGTTGACCAGATATTATGTTTAGTGTGTGTATGTGTGCTAGATTTCAAGTTAATCCTAAAGAATCACACTTACTGGCTATTAAAAGGATTTTTAAATATCTTAAGTATACTATGAATTTAGGTTTGTTTTATCCAAAAGGACAATCATTTGACCTAACTAGTTATTCAAATGCTGACTTTGCTGGATGTAAGTTAGATAGGAAGATCACATCTGGAACATTTCATTTACTTGGAAAGTACCCAGTATCCTGGTGTAGTAAGAAACAGAACTCAATTGCATTTTCTACTTCTAAAGAAGAATATATAGCTGCTGGTAGTTGTTGTGCACAGATTTTGTGGATGAAACACACTTTATTAGACTATGGATTTTATTTTAAACATGTTTCAATTAACTGTAACAACACTAGTGTGATCAACATATCTAAGAACCCTGTGTATCACTCTAGGACTAAGCACATTGATGTCAGACATCACTTTTTAAGATATCATTATCAAAAAGGTGATATTTCTCTAGAATTTATTAGTTCTGAACATCAATTAGCTGATATTTTTACAAAGCCATTTATGCTCTGAAAGAATGAATTTTATTAAACAAGAGTTGTGTGAAACCGATATGTGAAACCGATTTGTGAAACCGATATCTAAAACCGATCTGTGAAACCGATCTGTGAAACTGATCTGTGAAACCGATCTGTGAAACCGATCTGTGAAACCGATCTGTGAAACCGATCTGTGAAACCGATATGTGAAACCGATCAGTGAAACCAATCAGTCAAACCAATCTATCTTTCTATTACTTTTTATTATGTTGTAATTAATTAATTACTTTTATCTTTATTATGGGAACCCTAAATGATGAAATAAATGATACGTGACTATTTCTATTCCCCAAACCGTCGACCTTTCATTTCCCACCAAGCCTTATATCCTCTCTTCTTCTCTACTTCGAACCTTCGAACTCTTGCATTCCCTAGAATCTTCAAATGGCTAAGCAAAAGAGACAAAGAAAAGGATCAGACGGTCCTGTAACTTTAAAGCGTGCTCGAGGCTAGTCGAGTAGTACCACTCAAAGATCAGTAAATCTGAACCTAGAAACTCGGATTGTTGCTGTAGAAAAGGAAGTCAGTTCTACCTGGATTTTGACAAGTAAGTCACTGTTGTTACAAGTTTTATAATCACAAGGATGGAAATCCTAGTTCTTAGATAACACTCGTGTATACTACCAAAAGCTAGTGCATGAGTTTTATATAAATCTGAAAGTTACTTTAGATGGTGTAGAGGCTGCCAGAATGTCTTCTGTAGTGAAAGGAAAGAAAATATCTTTTTCATCTAAACAATGGGATGAATGTTTAAATGTACCCCATGAGGGTCAGTATGAGTATTATGATGGAAACATTCCTCCAACCACTGAATACTTCTCTTATGAGTTAGCTTTAGAGCTTTTGACTGGAAATAGAGAGTCAAGGAGAATCACATCCTCAGAGTTGGATGGTGAATGTAGACTTCTCTTTAAGTTTATTCAGCACCAAATTTTCCCTAGGAAAGAAGATTTTTCTGATGTAAAATTCCAGGATGTTTTTCTATTGTTTTTACTAAATACCCATGAGAAGATCAATTTGTGTAGATATCTAATGGTGCACATAGCTGGAATGGTGAAACATTCAAAGAAAGCCACTGCCCTATTCTATTCCAAAATGATCTCTACTATGTTAAAGAATCTGGAATGTGTTGATGAAGCTGATGAGATAGATGAACTTGATAGTGATTTTTGTGTTAACAAAGAAATTTGGAAAAGACTGAAAATAAATTGGAACCCATGGAAAAAGTGTTGGGTTGCTGATGAGGACAAGTTGTATGAATCCTACAATCCCACTGTTCATGGAAAGAGGCCTAAGGGTTTGAGAGACCCTGGTTTGAAATCTGATAAGGAGACAATTTATTCTGACGATGAGGAAGAAGTAGATGTTGAAAGGAATAAGGACACTGAAGAGTCTGGTAAACAAGGAATGGAAGAAGCTGAAATAGAAGAAGGAAGTATGTCACCTCCTGATGATAGGAGTGATCCTGATACTGTGAGCCCTAAGAGAAGAATGGACTTTGGACCTGCCAGTCCACCTTTAGCCTTACCTGAATCAGAACCAGTTCTTGGTGATGAAGAAGCTATTGACACTAAATTATCTGACAATGAAGATTCTTTGAAGAATGGAAATGGGAATGGAGATGACAATGATGATGATTATGATGGTGATAACCGACCAGTGGATGGTCTTGTTGTACCTCCAATAGAACCACATCAAATTGTGCAAGAAACAAATACCAGTGGCAAGAGAGATTCTCTAGAAATCAGTGGAAAATCAAGTTATGATAAACCGAAATATACTCTGTGTGCTGTTGTCTGGGTTGATTACCCTGGTTTTGCTGTTTTGGGTTTCGAGTATTCTGATGAAGAAGAGGAAGAATCAGAATCTACTGCAGTTGTGAAGGAAAGGCAACCGGTTGAGGCAAGGTCTGCTCATGTTGTTGATGCTGCAGATGTTCATCTACCTAGTTCTACTGTCTCTCAGTCTGATTTTGATAAGTTGAAAATTTAGTTGCTTGCTGCTGTGGGGGATATAGTTAGAGAAGAAATTTAAAATGCTCTTACTCAAGCTTCTTTGCAAGTTTCTGAAGATTCTTTGGAATCCTTTTCAACAAGAGTATCAAATATTATTAGACCAGACCTGGCCAATACTGGTGAGTTTATTGGCAGGCACATAGCCTCTCTAAATCAGACTTTAAAGGATCTACAATCTGACTTAGTTTCTTTATCAAACGAATTTAGATCTACCATCTCTGATATGATGGAAGTGTTGAGGAATCTGATTGAACATCTTAAAATATCTGATATGAGGAAGTTGAAAGCTGAGATAACTCAGATAGTTGCTCAAGCCAGTGCAGCCAAAGTAACCAAGATCACTACTCATGAGCTAGAGGCTCTAAGGAAGATTGTGCATAATGAATTTGCCGCCATTAGACAAGTTCATGATTTGGACTCATTGGGGAAGATGAAGGAGCACAATGATCACATTCATAATATGGTAAAAGTATATTCATCAAATGCCTATAAAGCTCAGAAAGTGATCAAGGAAAAGGTTGATCATTACTTTTCAAAGATTTATACCAAGCATGAGATGGCCACGAATTTCAAAGTGTTGGCTGATAATCTGAAACTACATCCAGTCACTCAAGCTTTCAAGACTCAGGTTCGTCAGTTGCAAGATTTTACTCCTACCTTGGAACGGTTCATGGAGAATAAGGATGATTTTGAGAAGACTATGCAGTATGGTGCCGAAGTTATTCATGATTTCATAAATCTTTTTAAGCCTTATTTGAATGAAGAAGCCATCGCCATTTTCCTTCCTATTGCTGAACCTCTCAGTGCCTCTGATGTTGCTCCAAATCAGATCTCTGTTGCTCAAGCTCTATCTCAACTACGGCTAGTTCTTTAGCAATATTCTCAACCAGATATTACTGCTCAACACAAAATCTCTGTGCCATCCTCTCCTCCACCTTCTAGAGTCATCTTACAACCTTTTCAAATTCACCCAGTTCACCCTGCCTCCAAGCCTTCCAACTTACCAACCATTGATCCTTCTGACAAAGGAAAATCCCCGTTACATCCCAAGAAATAGTTGTGTCTTGTTTTTGATAGGGTGAACAGTGTTCTGTTTGTACTCTGATGTACATTAAAAACCATTTTTTTCCTCTCTCTATTATCTATGATGCCTTCTTTTAATCTCTTCTTTATATGTTTTCCCTCCTTTTTGATTATCCCAAAGGGGGAGATTTATATCTATGGGGGGGAAACATACTATGGCAGGGGGAGCAATGTTTACATAAATATACAAAGGCATAAATTCAGGGGGAGATTTATATCTCATTGTGTTTTTATTCTTATTATCCCTTGTCACTATTATTGATGATATATTATTTTTATATATGACTAAGATTTGTGATTATCAAAAAGGGGGAGATTGTTGAGCCCTTTGGAAGATTGTTGAATTCTTCCTATGATTGTTGTTTTAATAATCACAAATCATCGTTACTTAATCCTATTGGATTTCTCATATACATAATCACAATATTTTAATGAATCTGTTTATATCGATTGGGTCATGTTTTTATCTGTGCTTGTTATTGATTTACAAGTATTCTGGAAGTCTTCTAGATCAAACAGACACTTTGTGTTCTGTTATGTGAATGGTCGCACCGATCCATATCAAAAGTGAACGAACGCACCGATCCATATAAAAAGACAACGGTTGCACCGATCCATATCAAAAGACAATGGTCGCACCGATCCATATCAAAAGACAACAGTCACACCGATCCATATCAAAATTGAACGATCGCACTGATCCATATCAAAAGACAATGGTCACACCGATGCTGATCATTTGAGTCACCGAAGATGTCTCACCGATGTTGATCAAATAAGTCACTGATCATGACACACCGATGCTGATCATCTGAGTCACTAATGATCTCTCAATGATGCTGATCAAACGAGTCACCAATCATGACACACCGATGCTGATCATCTGAGTCACCGATGATTTCTCACCAATGCTGATCAAATGAGTCACCGATCATGGCACACCGATGCTGATCATCTGAGTCACCAAAGATGTCTCACCGATGCTGATCAAATGAGTCACCGATCATGACACACCAATGCTGATCAAATGAGTCACCGATCATGACACACCGATGCTGATCATATAAGTCACCGATCAGGACACACCGATGTCTAGCCACCGATGCTGATGCTAATGACCTACCGATCACTTGACTCACCGATAGTCATAAACAGCTGTTTGAATTTCTTTATCTTTATTTAATCTAACCAACGGTCATATTAGGTATATTTTAATGCTCTGTCATTTATTTAATGAAGTTTGTTGGATGTCAGGGAACCGTACCTCGTACCTGCAAAAAGAAATCATTTCTTTCGCTGGAACTCGTGCCATAAATAGAAGAAGTCCCTGTTGGTGCAAAAAGATGATGAGACACATATGAGTGCAAAGAGTGGTGGATGAGATAGTTGTGGAAGACACAAGAAGAGCTCATATGGATATACATGCACGAACAAGAAGACACAGAAGCTCATACACACTCAATATTACTCAAGAATATTTCTGTACATTCACGAGGACATTAAAGAACTTCATCGACTACATTTTTCACTATCTCTGAACCTAGATACCAAGCAGACGACACTCTGTTTTTCAGAAAAAAAAACAGAAGAGGACTTAGAACCATTTCTGATCAAACTCAAGGAGTCCAAAGCTTCCATGAAATCACTAGAGCCATTTCTAAACTCTACATCTCTGCTCTGTGATTCATTATATTAAATTTCGAGCAGTGTGTGTTATCTACTGTATTTAACACACACATTGTCTATTATACATTAACTGGAGGATCTGTAAATCCTTAGAAAACTCTTTACATCGTTCATTTCCTACTATAATAGTGGTAGAGGTAATGTGTGACCTGGATAGCTGGTTGCTGTTGTTTTGTTTCCCATGAATAATAGTTGTAGAGGTCTTGGACCTGGACAGTTGTAAACTGTTGTGAACCCCGATCCAGGGTGTGGATCAAATTTATATAAATTGTTGATAGGACTATGTCTCGGCATGAGAATGAACCTCTTGGTTATATCTGTTGTGCTATTTCTTTCAATGTTTTTTATTCCGCTGCTAATTACTTTAAAACCAAAACTGTTTTAAAGTCACTTTGATAATTAAACTCGCAAGTGTTTATATTAGTTGTAAATCAGTAAGTTAGATTCAAAAGTTAATCAACTCTTCTGTTTTTATTAACTGGGAAATAATCAATCCCTTGAGAACCCAACAGAACCTTTACTTTGATATAAATTCACTACAGTTTAATTCAGTATTTTATTTGGGGGTTTTTAAGACAATGTTTTTAAACAGAAATTTAAATTGGAACTCAATTCACCCCCCTCTTGAGTATCCACTCCGACCAACAATATGAATGAGGAGATATGTCTTTCATGCAAATAATTAATTTAATAAATAAATTAAATGGAAACCAATCACATATTAGAGTCTTGGTATAGCTCATGATCACCGAAATACATGCAACGAGTTACAAATTTAATAATACCAATACTCAATTATTTAACCATTATTATTATTATTAATTGTTCATGAATCGATTAATTATTATCTTTATTTAATCAAAATGTTCATCTTAATACATTTCTTAGCTTCCGTGAGATTCTCATCTTTGTACATAAATTACTCTTGGAGGTATCTTGGTGAATACACATTCAAATATACCCAATATATAATATATTCTCATATTGTCTTACTCTTATGATAAATGGCATACATGATGTTTCAATGTAGAGTGTAAAAACCTGTAGTACGATTTATACATGATGTGTAGTTTTGAACATTACAAAAACATTAATGTTTAAAATTTTTGTAATCTGGTAAAGTACACGGTGTGTAGTTCTGACTACATAGCGTGTACTACCTTCACTATATGTCCTGAAGTTCATGCCTAGGGACTCTGCGTGTAAAGCATTATTCAAAAATTTCATAGTACACGACATGTACAGTGGGATACAAGCTATGTTGTCTTTGTATTATATGTTTACATGTCGGCTTTGCTATGTATGCGATACACGGTTTGGCCCCTTAACCTAAAGTGACTACACGCCATCTGTATTAGGCCACATGGCGTGTAATCCGGTAAACATGTGCCTATCTATCCCAGTCAACATGTAGTGTAGAGTTAAATGCATCTCACTCAATAAAATTACACATCTTGAGTAATTTGCGAATTACTCCCGATGCAATGATAATGACTAAACGGAGTGTAGTCTGGATTACACGACATGTATGGTAGAGAACATGATGTGTAAGTCTGAAAATATGATTTGCACTTTCATGTCACCTGGGTAGAATCATCAACACCTACTGATGATTTCTCCATTTTAATTTTAACTAAAAAATCATTTCTTTCTATGAAATCAGCGATAAAAGAAAAGAGGTAGAACAAGTCATGAAATCGAAATTACAAGAATGATTAACCTTGAATTGAAAAACTATATTATTTTACTGAAAATCATCAATGAATTATTTAAATAATAATAAATTAGGATGTGACACCTTTGATACCACTTGTATGTTCTGAGAGTAGTGGAAGCATGTTTGGGCCATCGCCTAACTTTAATTTTTACCATGATCAATGATTATTCTAGGATAAAAATGATGATGAACGCCAATCTCCACAAAATAGAATCCAATATATAGATAAAGAAAGAAGATGCCTGAAACCTTTAGAGAGTATCTTACAAATCATGTTTATAATTAATTTAATTAATTTTATAAAGAAAATAATACCTGGATATTCGGAACATTCCTCTTTGATGATGTTGATTATCGAGAATAAACCTTCTGTATTGTATCATTGCTCTTACAAGGATACAAACTAGAATCCCTCTAGCGATGATCCACACATTCTCTAATGGACTCCGATCGACACCACTCGTTCTCCGGGTTCTAGGATGGTGAAGCAAGTGTCTTGTGTTGGTCATTCTTGATTTATTGTTATTTAGTCTTGAAGAACATCTCTCATTCTTAAGAGGGGTGAGAAGCGGGTTTGAGAGAGAAATCGTTTAACTCAATAATTCTCAATTCTCCGGCCATGTTGTTCGGTACATGGAACAATAGATGTACATGTCTATTTATAGACATGGGGCTTCAGTTACAATATTTAATGGCATTACAACAATTAAATAAATTCATAAACATAGATAAAACCCATGCTTTTAATAATAATATCGCTTCAAAATTTATGGTGTGCCAACTTGTGCAAAATGGAATTATAAATAAAATTCCACATCACTAAATAATATTAGTATTAGTATTATATTAATGTGTGCTAACTAGTTAAAATGTTATTTATTTTCTTGAAAATAATAACATTACTACCAGACCCGCCGTGGTCCACTCGAACTCCACTTCCATTTATTGAACACCAAAAATAATAAATAAATAATTTATTCTCTTAAATAAATAAAAATGGAAAGTGTTCCATTGGAACATGAAAACGTGACTGAATGGGTCCTATACTTACTCGGGACGGAGTAAGGGAGATTCCCAAACGCGGAAAAGGATCCTATGACTTCGAAACGGATGATTCCTTTTTCCGGTATACGAAAAAAAGGGGTCTTTCGCTAAGTCAATTCTTAGTAAATCCCGAATCAAACCGTTAGTCCTTACTTCAGCAAAAGAAGCATAAGCCTCTTTCGAAGAGCTTTTTTTGTCTTGGTTCAGCACTAAACACATCCGAACGAATGGAAGACTTGTGCCATTGTTGAATCACAAAAAAAACAGGGTATTTTTCATAGGCTTTACCTTTAGATGTAAATATAAGACTTGATCAAAATATTAGATCATAGGAGAGAGTCAAATAAGGAGTAGGTGGGTTCATTAACAAAATTCACATACCCATGGGGATGGTCTACAAGGTTCATAACGACCCCTCTTACTACAGGGCGCTTCCCTAGCCAACACTTAGATCCGGCTCTACCCAAACTTTTCTGGTTCACCCCAACATTCCCCACTTGTCCGACTGTTGCTGAGCAGTTTTTGGATATCAAACGGACCTCCCCAGAAGGTAATTTTAATGTGGCTGATTTCCCCTCTTTTGCAATCAGTTTCGCTACAGCGCCCGCTGCTCTAGCTAATTGTCCACCCTTTCCAAGTGTTAGTTATCCTGTAGCTGGCCTCCGGAACCACAAGAATCCTTAGAATGAGATTCCAACTCCGCCGCACCTTATTGTTGAGATGGTTAGAATAGTTGCTTTTTGGAGAGCACAGTACGATGAAAGTTGTAAGCTGTGTTCGGGGGAGTGGGTGAACGTACTCGTGAAGGAAATGATCTTTACATGGAAATGAAAGAATCTGGAGTCATTCATGAAAAAAATATTGCAGAATCCAAGGTGGCTCTAGTCTACGGTCAGATGAACGAACCACCAGGAGCTCGTATGAGAGTTGGTTTGACAGAACTCCTTTCAGGAATATCAGTACCGTAACATGAATTGTAAATGCATGAATGTGATGTACCAAAAAGTCCGCAGTTCCTAATGGAATGGGTAACAAAGCGACTTTGCCATCGACTGCTACTAAATCACCTCCCCAAGTCAAACTGCCCCTCACGTAAATGATCTACTTAAGAGCGAACAATTCCATCGAATGGAATGAGATAGGCGCAGCACCACAGGCCTACTTTTGACATCTCTCATTCACCACCCTATTCACCATTGGGAATAACGCGAACATCTTTGAATACTCAAAGTTTCATATCCGAAGCCAGTTTTCAAGAAACTGCTCGAGTTTTGGCAAAAGCATCTATCCGGGGTCGTGTTGATTGGTTGAAAGGGCTAAAAGAAAACGTTATTCGGAGTTGGCAGGTGCATTCTAGTAGTGAAAGCTCAATCCTACACAGTAAATGAAAGAGCACTAGCGTGAAAGGCAGTCTATCTACTTTATAAGACGGATATCCTACTCTACCCAACATCTATCTACCGGTATACGAAAAAAGGGGTCTTTCGCTAAGTCAATTCTTAGTAAATCCCGAATCAAACCGTTAGTCCTTACTTCAGCAAAAGAAGCATAAGCCTCTTTCGAAGAGCTTTTTTTGTCTTGGTTCAGCACTAAACACATCCGAACGAATGGAAGACTTGTGCCATAAATTTCCCACGTTATGGGTTGTTTTTTACTAAAGATATAATTGAAACCTTGAAGTTGCACATGAGCCCTTTCTCGTAAAATATCCTGTGGAAAATGTTCACGATCTGGCATGTACAGAATGAAAACTTCATTCTCGATTCTACGATCATTTTGTTAATAATTGCGAAGTATTACTTTATCAAAACAATGTGAATTGGTTAGGTATTGAAATTTGTCCATTCTATTTTGGTAGTTTGACCGCGGAATTTCTTTGTTTCTGTATTTCCGGAATATGAGTGTGTGACTTGTTATAATGAATCCTATATATCAAAAAAAATTCTAAAAAAAAAGTACGATTAAAATAATACTTGAATTACCGATAAATATTTTTAAAATATTGAAAAAAAAGACTCGATTAATAAATCAATTTTATCATTTGATAAAAAATAATATTAACAAACCCTCCCTCAACTCACCCCTTTCCTCTCCCCAGCCATTTCCATTTCGGGTTAAGAAGATGTGAAAGTTCTCTATAGACTATAGAGAACAAAACGGTGCGTTGATGGCGATACGAACGTATTTCAGTAATTGTCGTTCTGTAAGACAATAATGAAACCGCAATTTTTGTTTTTCTTCTAAACGAATACGATACTGATATTTTTTTTTCCCAGAGCGTGATTGGTTTCTAACATCACTTCCAGACCTAGGCCTTTTATTAGTTAGTCCCGGTAAAGCCCCGAGACGGCACAAATCCTCCAAAATTTCATGGGATATCCTAATTCCAAATTTGTGAGTTCCACATGGGCCTATACAGACTTTCTTCATAATAGTGGAGGTCTATACTTTTATAATTAATTGGAGGAGGACTCAATTGAATCCCCACTTGTAGAATGATTTTTTTCATCTCAAACTCTATAAAGAGAATGGTTTACTACTTGGTGTTTGATTTATTCCTTATTGGATAAATCTGGTGGGAGGGTTCCTTCTTAGAGGCAATATTTTATGGGACTCATCAATCTAGGCGTAGACTCTGGAAAATCGTACTAGGAGGTGATGTTGATCTATTTGGTTTCTTCCTTATATTGGATGAAAATTGGTGAAACTACCATTCATTGTGTCATGTGGATTACAACCTTATCCTGATCAGGGTTGTCAATAATTTTGGTTTTATTGACCAGTGAAAAATCATGATCATTTTATGATAGAGGGATGTGGTGTATTATTGTCTCAAAAGGGAATGATGTAACCATTCATGTCACATAATTGATGAAAGGCTCCAATTATTCCTTCTTGATTGTGTATTAAAAATTTATTTGTTTGTACAATAACATTGATTCGCCTTTAATATTTAGATAAGATATTTGGAGCTGTAGGTCTTACTCTAGTGCTGCAAAAATGGATTGATATTATACCTCATTATTATTTTATCCTTCTGATAGTGTGAAGGTGTATGGAAAGATTTTCATCTCAATGAAAAAATATAATTCTTAAACTAACATTTTTAAGCTTTGGGATTCTGTTTTATTCCCTATCATATTATGGGAGGCTCTAAGAAAAAATATTTCCCACATTCATGGGGGTATATGGGCATAGAAAACCACTTCATCTGGAAGTTTTGTGTCTACTAGTATTATTTTTGGGTCTGAATGCATGGGAATGAAATCCTATTTTACCTTCCCTTTGATCTACTTATGTGATACAAATTTGATGTCATTCTATTTCAGGATAACCACCCATTGGGATAAAGACCAAGTTATGATAAGGTAGTTGATAATATACTTGAGAACTTCAATATGAGTGAACATATGAACTTCATGATACTAAAATTAATGCATCAAATTTTTACCATGAAAATGACTATGAGGTAGTTCTTCTTGATATTAGAGTATTGAGTCGCAATATCGATCATTTTTTAACTAAGATAATAGATACCAATTCATTCCCTACATCATATTTATTTTTACGGGGGAAACCAATCATTCTTTCCTTTATCACCAAGTATAGGACATGTGTTATTCCTTATACCAACATCGTTAAGACATGTAGAATCACCAAGTACTGCTAGAGGTTATCAAAAGATTCATGGAAGTCCTTATCCCATTAGTAGGGGACCCATTTCTTCTTTATCTTTGTGAATGGCAGAAGTCTTCCTTTCAGTTTGGCTTTGAAATTACTGATATAAGTGAGGATTCCTTAGATACCACTCAATTGATTAAGATTATGAGGATTTAGAATTTATAGAATTTCACTCGTAATATCTGGATCAACCATAATGAATTAGTGGAATACCATAATTCTAAATAATTTCTATAATGTTACCTCAAAATCAAAATATTAAGGGATTTATATTCAAAATTTTCTATGACAGTTTCCAATTATTTTTTGAAGATTATAGAGGTGATAGAAACATATATGAGAATTAACCCCCAGGTTTTCGACATAAAATTCTGTTTTTCATCCTAAAAGGCTTTGAATATGTAGTTAATGGAATATTGAGTAGTGGTACTAAAATTATTTTGGTTGAAGGGAATGAAATAATAATGGAATATTTCATTATGTGCTCAAAAGGAAGTGAATTACTCATCTACTAGGTTCATTTTAATCTGATTGTATCCTGAATACCCATCCATATATGAAATGGATTCGATGTTTACCCTCATATCGATAACGGTTTTTTATGGTGAGTATTCAAAAATGATCATTCAAACAAGCCTGATTATGATACTTGAAACCAATGTAGTCATTAATATTCCAATTATTTTTCCTAGAAAGAATAATTTTGGAAATCTATTTTTAGTATTACACCTATCAGATGAAGTTGTTTTTGATTAGTTTTTTAACATCAAACTCTATCTTTGGAGAATTTAGGGAATCCTTCCCCTAGATTCCTTCTTGAAACCTCGATAGTCCTTTAGTAGGTCTAAGTGATTTGTTGACAATAAGGATTCTTTCCTTCCTTCGAACTACCTCTATGGGAAGGAGTGGTACAAACCTATTGACATTTAAAGAATGTAGTTGGTTCAATCCTTATCTCATATACATTGGATATAATTTTTTTCCAATTTTTAATAGCCTACCGGGACAAGATATATTATCCTAATCATTTTTATAGGTCGTACATAATCACTACTAAAAATTTTCCATGGGTTTCTTGGGGTGGTTCCCAAGCTACTGAGAGTGGAGACCTACATGTATCTCTCTATCATTGGTTACTTTCCATCCCTCTTATAAAACAAATTTTAGTATACTATGACTCACAAGATTCAATGTGGGTGTTATCGCCATATAATATACTGACTTTTCCATTGATAGGGTCTTTAAAAAATATATGAAATGTAGATATCACTGGCCCATAGATATGAATCCATGGTCTGTCATGTAGGAAAATGAATCTCATCACTTTCTGGATAATCATAAACATATACTTATAAATGAGATCCATAAACCAAACCATGAGCTTGATCTTTCCAAGGGAATGTTTAATTCCCTTTTAATAGAATTGGATGATCATATTTCATAGAGAAAAATAAACCCGGATTTAACACTAATCATGGAGGGTCTATACAGGTATAAGATTATTCCGAAAACTTTTTTTCAACTAGGGCCCATTAAATGTAATCATTATTAATATTTCCAATGACATAAAAGTTTGTGAAATGTCGCTAAATATATTTTAAATGACATCTATCTATGAATGAGAAGGGATCATGAAATTCTACTGGTGTAGATTTGTACTGACAAAAATCATATGTGGTGTCCAATGCCTCAAACTCTTGGGGACTATAATATTCTCCATTAAATGACACACTAAGATCATTTTAATGATAGAGAGAATCCAAGATTAAGAGGTTGAAAAGTATAACCACCAGCTATTTTAAAATCTCAAATTAATATACCAAGGGTTGGCAATTTATGGTGAGGGGTTTCTCAGTACAATGCATATTGGGGTATAATAACTTGAGGTGGATGGTACTAGTACTTGAAAAGAGGTTAGGGGTGTGTGTGATTTTAAATAAATAGGTCGTTCATATCTATCCCTTTGTTTGGGATGATCATATATATGTACTCACACTATCCAATAATCTAAAATGATTAGTCTTTGGAGGGATCTAAAAGGATACAAAATGTATCTATATTCACATTGGTCTTGATGAGTCACTCACCCATGGGTTTCTAGACACATATATAACTTCATAATGGAAGTGGATAGAAAATTTCAATTGACTGTGACTGCAACTTCACCCATTCCCTCAACTTCTACGACCTCAACCTCCATCTCAAAGATCATGTATGTAGAATTCCAGATTACATGAATACTAATCATCATAGAGGGGGTCTATTAATTGAATAATTTCAATAAGGATGAAAAATTATATCTTCATCAATTGATGGTTCTATTTGGTGAGTTGGTTCCCATTGTCAAGATATATTTTTAAATAAATCATCAAGAGCCCTAGATCATGTGGGATTTGGGTAAGACTCTTCAATTTGTTCTCTTCACTATGTTATATGATTACATCAGACCTTAGGAGGTGAGTTCAATTCTACTCATTAAGTTCTAGAATTGCAACCGGTCATTGAATTTTTTTTATTAGGGAATAATGATCTCTGTTAATCATCTTTTTATTCATCAAATTATCAAAATTCTGTTAATTCCTATTTTAAACTTCTTTTAAATCACTTTCTTCCTATAATTGGTCCATAGTTACATAGGTCATTTATGTCATGGTTTTTCATAGTATTACCCATCCAGAATCAACAATGTATTACAATATATCTTTGAAGATTATGATGTCATGTATTATGTGACCTAACATCCTTTGAAAGGGTATATATTTAATATGGTTGATGAGGATGGCCTCTATAGGATTCCCAGACTTAGGAATATTGTGGAGGTAATTTTCCATAGTAGTGAGAAAATATTTATGTAACTATTCATTTTATAAGGTATATACATTTTTCATTCATTAATAAAATCATTGATGACTCCAATTTCTATTTTCCTCAGGTTGAGGGTGGTTTTGATGCTTATATTGATCAGTGGGAGGTGTTAGTAGATGTTGGGCCTTCATAGTCATCTTTGTAAGTGTTTCTATATGTTCAAGAATGATAATAAAAGTTTCTAAACTGAAAGAAATTTTAGATAGTGTTGTAGTTGTGGGCATATATGTTTCCCTAGTTAACTAGATGGAATCTTCTAGGAACTATTATTTTTATAAACTCTTCAAATTTTTAGGGGTTTTTAATTTTCATTAATGTTATTTGTAGCTCATCACGGAGGTTCTCAACACATCGTTCCAACACATTCTCCCGAGAGAGTGGAATTCTGACTGAGTAATCTTGGCCTTTCCATCTAGTTATAAAGTCACAAAATGCTCTCAATTTCACATTTTTTTCTGTTATTGAATTTTACAATCATCATTTTTAATACAATATAGGTAAAATGATGATGTAATTGGTAGAGAAGGTCTTCCTAGCCTTCGATGGACCCTACTAGAAGGGTTTTATACTATGTGAAGGATTCCCCCACCAATGTTTGTAAAAAATTTATTAGTTTCATTACTTCTTGATGGTATCGAAGGCACATTATATGGCTTCATTTTTATATTAAATGTGTAATATTTTTTTATCAATATCACATGAACCATTTTACGGTTGAAAAGGAATGAATTCTGAAAGTGGGTGGAGGAAAATTGTCTTCCACTCATTTGAAGTATTTCTTCCTTTTGGGATGAATGGGGGTGTGTCTCCCATACATGGATTCCATATGATCTAGTAATTAATTGAGGGTATTTAAGAGTTCTGATGGTACATATGTCCGGACTACCCCACTATCAAAATCATCGAGAAAATATTTCCACAGTTTCCCCACCTTCCTTTCATATTAATATCTAATTTTTATTAGGAACCTATGATCATCCAAAAAATAAGGATATATATTCAACCTATTTCATAGGTTTTTTGCTTGATGAAATATCAACTTCGTCCTGATGGAAGGGTGGCTATTTTTATGTGTCTCATTTAAGGTGATTCAAAATTGGAATATTTTCCCCAATAAATTTCTCAATGTTCTATTTGAGGTTTTATTCCTCATTCTCATACATTTTCATCCACTAATCCATAGAAGGAATTTTTGAAAAAATTGGTGGTGGGTGGTATGTCTCAATTAAATTCCCTTTATCCTTGGAGAAATTTCATTGAGGTGGTAGCTCAAAATTTGGGGTTATCAGGTTATAGTTCCTCATTAGATGTTTTGTACGTGTAACCTTTATTTATATGTCTATTTCACATTACTCTTGAGGTGTTTTTTCTAAATTTTTCCTTATAGATTCAGTGACTGAGTGTTTATTGTCATCTAGTTCAATGTTGATGATCTTTACTAAGGAATAATGAGTGATAGTAGTCACCCCTATCGCTCATAAAGTAGTAGGGATTTTTTGTAAAATATTTTCCCCCACTAGGGGCCATATCAAGGTCTTTCATCAAGGCCTTTCCATTGTTGTGAAATTTTAACTTACTAAAATTGTGGTGTTTGATCTTCTTTTCTAAATACAGTCTTAGTTTTAGTATTTAAATAGTATCCTTGAGGGTGGTTATGATCATTCATGTCAAGCATACCCTGAATTTCAGGGGTATGTCATGTTGTGGGAGGAATAGTTTGGGTTTCGACCACCGTTTACTACTACCCATCATGGAGAAGAACGATAAATTTGGTGGAGATAATTAAACTACCCGTAGACCTTTTGGATGGGGTTAATTTAGATCATTCATTAGTAATTTCTAATAACACTTTTGAATAATTGATGACTCATGAGATGGAGGTTGAGATTCAAATTCACCCATAACAATGAGATGGATTTGACTCCAGGTCACTACTAATTTCTTTTGGACTCTCTTGTGATTTGATGACCTTGTATGTGGAGTCAGTTGTAATAATAACCCAACCCTATGAGATGTATTTTAACTCATATGAATTGCATCACAGCTGCCATCACAATATTTTTTATTTATTGCCATTTTACTCATACAAAAGTTTGGTGAAGTGCCAACTTATAATGGGATTCACTCAATATTTAGATTTATCAATTTATATGAGGAAAAAATTACTTATTTGGGGGATTTGCGCTTTGGTCGAGACCCCTCTTTTATAATTATGTTAGCGGACATCTCCCTTTATCCAAGATGAATTTTCATATTTAAAATAGGGGAGTTTTATTGGATTTTTTGACTATCTCATGCATTATATAGTCCTTTGATATCTCCTGTGGTAATGAAATTGAAGGATGCCTCATTTAAAGAACTCTATTTTACAAGGTATAGATTGAAGTAGGATTCCCCATACTCCCCCATTCTCAAATATGTATGTACAATAGGGATCTAATGATTAATTTCTAAATATTAATTATTCAATGATGGTATTAATGTATCAAGATCTTGGTGTGTCTTTCATATATCAGGTCATGGTCTATAGAGAAATTTCCTATGTATTTATGACAATAGAGTGCTTTCATTGCCAAGATGTGACCCTAATATCTATGATAATAGAGGGGTCAAGAATTTAACAATTGAAATGTCACCCACATGTTCTAGAATAAGTTAGGCATCCACTCCTCCTTCATGTATTTTGATATTTTATAATTGGAATTGTTGATGGGAGAAAACATAGTTGGAAGGTTTTTTCTCATCTAGATCCTTTAAGATGTCCATGCCATCCTCTCCATCATCAGAGGTGTATCCCTCCACTTGGTAAGATCACATAGGTTTATTATCTGGCTCAATTAATGACTCAGTTGGACCGTTTCTTGTTTTTTGTGGGGATCTATATTTGTTTAACCCCCATGTCTTGATCACCTATCTATATAAATGTGTCTTTACAAGGAATGTATTTCTTTTTCCTCATAAAATATCTTAAATAAGGCTCTAATAATCTATCTCTATAATATAGTGAGGATAACTATCATTGTAGTTGATACCCTTCACTTCAAATTAAGAGTCGTCAGACCCTTTAGGTGCTACAAATATGTGTTTTACAGACTCAAGGAAAATGGAATTGAGAAATTATGGGAATAAACATCATTCAATGCCATAGTTAGAATAAATTTACCTTCCTTTGTAGTTGATTAGAAATAAGGTCCTATTGTGTGGTGGTTTCTTGATTATGTTTATGACCATTAGTTACTTTGGGGATATGATTCCACTAATGAGAAGTTGTTAGAGTATATTAGTGGGTCTTTATATTATCTTCAGGAATATGAGCTAGTATTTTAGTAGTTTAAAGGATATGTCGATCAACCTTGGTGGAAGAGGGGGTATGATCTTAGTTCAAATATGTTTTCCTCATCATAATATACGAATGAACCTCCAGAATGGGAGAAGGGATAAGCACTTCCTTCTATATAGCCTCTGAAGGATATCAGAACATTATTTAATTAGAATGTGTACGAATATGGGTATGGATCTTTTAAGCTACTAGAATATAATGAGTAGTTTCATTAGATGTGATATGAGACTACATTGAGGAAATTTAAAAACTATATTGATTGACCTCAATTATAGCAGGGATATGGACACGATCTTATTCCTTTTGAATATGCCACTAGTTCTATTTGATAGGAATATGCACCTGTCTTAAGGTGATTTCTAATCTGGGTTATTGGAACCATTCATATTGAGAATATGAGAATGTCCTGCACCTCATCCTTTATTGAAATATTCCTATAATCCTTCTGAATGGGAGAAATAATATTCAATTTCTTTGAAGTATTCATAAATTCTTGTTGTACATGATGATATGATACTCTAGATTCTAGGATAGGAATATGTGCCTAACTTTGTATCTTTCTCATCATCATAATATTTTGGTGAATCTCTACTATTGCTAAAAAATAAAGTGGCACTTTAAGAGGCTATGTGTAGGGATATATGCATGAATTTTCTTGATTTTTAGTATATACTGCAATAAATATTTGACTAAAGCGTGTATATAAGCCTAATCATTTCATCTATATTCCATTAGAATATATTGATGGGCTTCATGTGTGAGGGCCAGAATATATTTGTACCCAATGATTGTAGTTGGACTTATATGGTAGACATAATATGGGAGATTTGGGATATGTGCAATTTCACTGGTTCTCATTGGAATATATAAGTGGTCTTCATCAGTGGATGTAATTATATGGGCCCTCTCCCTCTTTCATATAGCTCACTGTACCTGATTAGATCTCCTTGGTGCCTATATCCAAGTGTATGAGGTAGATACCTATTGATTATTTATCTCAACTGGTGAATGAGGGGCGTTGGTGGTATAGTGAAAAAGGTGATGGTTGAGAGGACACCTACTAGGAATACCCTAAACTCGGATAGATCTTTGGTTGACTCATTGACCAACTTTATTAAGATTAGGAATGTGTTGATTATCACACTCCATGGATAAGCTACTGAAGTAGTTACTAGTGGTGAAAAGCATCACCGGTTTCAATTTATCCCTCTTTGAAAGTGGTGGGATTACTGGTTTCACTGTTTAATGTCCGAAGATCTCTGTTTACAACCTCTTGGGTTGGGATAATACACTATTGGTGGTACTCCATGAACATTGTTTTCCAACTATTTTTGAAGGCATCACAAAGATGATGTTGTTTCTATTGTTGAGATTCCAGGATGTTCTTTTGATGATTAAATGGCTTCATGTCAAGGGATTTTTTGTGATTATGGGATATATAATCCCAAGGATAACAATAAACTAGGTCACTAAGTAGTGAAACAATTCCAGTGAGAAACAATATTAATCATCTCTTCATGGTGAATCCATTTATTTCTTTTCAATTTTAGTATGGCTATTTTACCTATGTGGAGTATGTAAAATGAAATGTCTCATCCCATGGGAAACCCAATTATATTTAATTATTGAAATATTCAAATTAGCATCATTTTTTTCATATTTATCTTTTTTACAAATTGTTGATTGTGATGAGCTTAGTATAGTTTCAAAATCAATCAATTCACAAAGGTTCATCCATGGAAACACCAAATGGAACCCACATCCACAATATGTTGTGAGCCTACTTTCAAAATATATGCGGTCATTGGAGATTCTTACCAACCATACCTAACAACTCACGTTAGTCAATAGGAAGGGATTTTTGTCTCATGGAACACTTTCAGGGGGAAATTATTTGCTACTCTAGAAATCTCTTATAGATTTTAGATATGTTCATGAATCTTTCCCAAAACCCGGTATAGGACAACTTACCCTAGGGAAATGATTGGGTGTCAAAACCCTATATATGGTGGAGGGGGTTCTAAAAATGAAACAATATGTATTTATCATATGTTATACATATTTTTTTCATTATTTTTTTAACAACGTGGGATTAGTTATAATTTGATGTTGTGTGACTAGGGACTCTAGAATTTATATCCATTTGGGGAGGCGATTTTTGTTTTGGAATTGGGATTTAACCTATATGAGGCGCCCTACCAATCCCGTGAAAAAAAATAGGAATGAAAACCCATGTTGTTAATTTAGAACCATGTCATGAAGTATAATTTCATGTGGAAAAGATATATATGTGTTCATCTAATACATGGATAGGTATATTAGGTTTTATGAAGGAATCTTACAAATATGTTTTCTAACATGAATGAGAATAATGATATTTTAGTTATTACTAGTGTTTGTGTTATAATTGGTGTGATGATAGTGGATTCATTGGGGATTATTAATATAAAGATCCCCTAATCTTCCACAATAAAATTATGGACCTCTAAATAAAGAGAATATGTAACCAGAAATAAACCTAAATAATGGACCATATTAGGGAATTAATCCCTTTCCGATGGCACAACTATCATCGATCTCTAAGACCACATGAGACATTCAAGGTTTGGGAAATAAGAGATATTGATATATTAGACACATCGCATGATAGTGTACGGTCAAACATGAATAGGTCTTAAAAACTAAGGTTTCCCTGACATTTGTTCTATAGGGATTATGGTGTTTTGAAGAAAAGGAAATTATAGTTAGGGATTATAGATTACGAGGGATCCCATAATGTGTTATTTTTATCATTCTAATGGAATGATCGTTGTAATTCTCTAAGACCATATGAGTCACGACTAGTTTGAAAGACAATGGATGCTAAGGGATCAAATACAAAACATATATGTGCATGAATTAAGCATGGGAGAAGAACTGATGAAATGTGATTAAAAAGGTCACGAGGTACATGACCCCACAAGGAAATATACGACATTAATTTTTTATATTGAACTATTTACATAAGATGGAATCCAACGTATCCTACATATAACAAGAATTATAGCCATCATGGTTCACATAGGTTCTTAGCCACTTGATTGATGAGGAAATATGGTAGACCCACATGTGAGTTTTTGTCCTATAAGATATAGTAAATCAAATATTGATGGACTCGCTCTAGGGTGGACACCCATGTAACATATTCATCCTTTATCCTATTATGGAGAAAGAAAGGGGGTTGTGGGAGGTTTATTGAGTAGGCTTGGATGGCATGGGGGACCCTTTTGAATATATTTTAGGAAAAAGGTTGCATGAGTTCATAACCCTGTTCCATTATTGACACTATCCATATAAAGGGGGTTCTCAGACAAAGGATTATGGATATGGGTTCATATTTTATGAGGGATCATTCCCAAGTGTGAATATCCTAAAAGGATGACATGTATAAGGGGTTTTCACAATCCATCTGACATGTATGGGGTCTTTGTATGATCAGTGAATTGACCATGAATATTATGTGATAGATATGACCTTTATGTTGGTATTTTAATGTCAGGTATTACATGTAATGCAGTTTTATCATGATACATATGCTATGTATGGGGTTATTCATGTGATTAATGAACTGATCATGTGAACCATGTTATCCAGCTGACTTGTCAGAGGGTGTCTTTCTGTCATGTATGACATGTTCGAGGGTTGTTATATGATCCATTTGTAATGTCCATGCGCCATCACGCGATCAAATAATGGATCAAATGCTTCATTTGATCCCATCACATATAGAACATTTTAACTTCCATCATATAGAGATCCCATCATTTATTGATATTCATTGTATGAATACCACATCATTTTTAATTTGGTTGTCCATCAAGGCATTGTGTGATCAAGGTGACATAACCAAAATCTATCGCATGATCATTGAAACACATCTAGGGTCCTTTATGTGATTATGATAACTTATACATGGGCCTTCTCATGATTAGAAAAACATATCTATATCTCATTGTGTGATCAGGATGACGTGTACATGTGCCTCCGCCTGATCATCCCAACATGTCCAGATGCCTTCATGTGATCATTATGAGATGTCCAAAAGCATTAACATGATCATTACATCTCATAATCAACCCTTTCATAAATTTTTTTATTTATTTATCATAAGTTACTCAACATAATTTTCTTTATGGATGGCACTTGCATCACATGATCCCTTCACTGTAGAATGTTTTTTCCCATATGTTTTCTTTTATTGTTATTCCAAGGAAGGTTTTTATTGGAATATCCATTCCTTTATATATGAATCTTTTTAGGGGGAAAATCCACAAACCATGTATTGATACAATGGAAAAATTATATTCCTAATTCATAAATGCCTTATTTTCATCGTGGGATTAGTCCATGCATCATTAGGGAAGTTCTCTAGACGTCACATGATATATAGAGACCATATGATTTTTCAGTCATTACCAGCCTCATTGAACCAATGATATGTCTGGGGTAAAATATATGACTAAGAGAATATGGCTAGGGGATCGAGTTTTATTTCTATGTTTTCATGTAGACGTCATATGATGTTTAATATGAACATGTTTAATGGACATTATGTGATCTAGCCAACATGTCCAAGGGAATTAATGTGATCAAGCCGATATGTAGAGGGGCCTTCTTGTGATCAGGATGTAAGGTGAAAGGGACTTAAATGATCATGCCAACATGTTCAAGGACCATCTCATGATTAAGTCGACATGTTAAGGGGCCTCCTATTGATCAATAAAATGATCACAAAAATGACATAAGCCCTACACATGAAAACAACATATCTCTAATCACATTAAAATTCTATCATTTATAGATTTTTTCACATGAAGTCTTTGGCATTGCCATGAATGTCTCATTTAGTTCTCCATCATGAAATTTCATGATCAATAGTCCAGTTATATAATTAACCCTTTGAATGGTCTAGTTTTCACAGAGTTGATCACTAAAAGTAAAGAGGACATCAGATGATCAAACATGGATCTCATGTTGGCTTGAAAACCATATTGAGGAAAAAATTCAATGGGTTTCATTTGATTCATCATGTGATAATTTATGGATTACATGATAGAAAGTCTCACCAAGGTTCACCTAATCACATAACATAGGCACAAAATCTACATGTGCTCATGCTCTTTTATTTTCTTTTTCCAAAGTGATAACTATCCTTTGAGTATTTTTTTAATCTTCAACTTTATTAATTTTAATTTGGTTGGAAAAAACAGTCATCCTCCACAGACAATGAATCATATTCTTTGTTTTGTTGGTCATTATCATATTATTCATATGTATATAGAATTTATACTCATACTAATCTTAATTCTTCTTGTAACATATAATACTCTATGACGAACATTTGTTTGGGATAATTGTATGTCTACTTTAAATGGTCCATTATCATTATACATAATGAAATTTATATCCATATATACATTTATGAATCCAATTTAGAAGAATTATAAATTGTATATTTCCTCTAATATGATGTATTTTACATCTTTAAATCACTTTTAATAATATTTAACAAATATAAAATAAACACTAGTTTATCAAATAATATATAATATACTACAATATTAGTCTAAGGTATGTGATACATTCAATGGTTTTTGTAAACTCAATACATATTATATAATTACATCCAAATAACTATGTATCCATAAATTAAAACCCTCCCACTCACTCTACAGTGAGAAATATCCATAATATAACATAATTTGAATAATGGAGAGATTTATGAATCATATTACTAACTATTCAACTTATTGATCATATTAAAACTTCTTAACTTCATCCTATAAAATGTTATAATGCTGACATATATTTAATACATATAACTCCCACTGAGTGCATCATCATTATCCTTGGATATATTTCCCTCAAAACCATTCGTTGAAAATTTTCAAATAATGCTTCTTTTACATTTTATCTTTTCCATAATATCCAAAACCCATTTAAGATTATATGGAATTTACCTTATTACTGCAACTAATGTAACACATTAAATTTTTTCTTTACTCCCATACCCTAAACTCACAAAAGATTCCAAGAGTAATTAACATTTTAAATTTAACAATTCCATCCAATAGGAAAAAGTGATGCTCATTTCTCCATGATAACTAAATGAATATTTTTACAATTTTCTTTATCACCATATATCCAAAATATTAAGAAATCAATTTGAAAAAACATTAATATTAAAATGAGGTAATCCTTTATTTTATAACATTGAGCTTCTATAAGTCCAAACATAATCCAAATAGTTTCTTAAGAGCAATATCCTTAAAAATATTTTTCTAAGGCATAAAAATACTTTATAGTTAAGAAATAAGAATTATTTCAGGAGAAAAAGAATATTTAAAAAAAACTGTTATTTTCATATCATATGTGGCATTTTATGTTTAGAAAATAATTTTGTTTTCTATAAGATAAATATCTAAAATATTCCACTATTGGGTTTCATAATCGAATTCCTTCAAATTTTAAAAAAAGTTGGGTATATGATTTTACGCTTCTCTTACTTTTAGGAATTTTATAGTATCTAATGAATCTTAAATTATGCATAAAATCAATCATATCGATTTCCTTTAAAAATTTTTTTTTCTTTGAACCAATTATCTTACATAATTTAATTAGATTCATTTTATCATGATACATTATTTTAAATTTAAATTTTATATCATAACTCATTAAATTATTACATGAATGTAAAATACAAACTCAATCAATTATTCTTTTATTTTTAAATACTTTATATTATTAATACTTTTAAAATATAAATCCTGTATCGAATACAGTTAAATTTTAAAAATTGATTTCTATAGCACCTATAGAAGAAATAGAAATTCCATGGATTTTTCAAAATTTAGTCAAGTATGTTGTGGAAAATAAAATCATATTTAATTGTTAAATTTCTTTCTATGTAGACATTGTATTAAATTCCATTTACTTGATTTTTGGAGAAACGTTTTTGAACACTTCAAAAAACATTTCTTCTTCCATTTTGAGTTTTTATTCAATCTCATTTTTCTATACAACATTAGTATCTAGACATCATGTGTATAATTATATTGTTCTAAATATTTGAGAATATCATGTAAAATTAACTTGAATTTAACCATATTTTCATAACATTTCCATAATGATAAAGGGATTAACTCACTAACCAGAATAATCTATTTTAATGTCTCCCTAGAATAATGTAATAGAATTTAACAGATCTTAAATTTTGTGTATCATAGGCACCCATATCATATAATTTAAACAACCATTGTCTACATTCTCTTATCAATATCAAAATGAGAAAATATATATCTTTTGAAATATCTATATAAGCCTGAAGCATTCAATAAAAAAATGAAACAAATTTCATGATCTATTTCATAAAATTCAAATATAAAATACTTTAACTTTTATAACCACTTGTATATCCAAAATACTTGTGAATCTTAATGTTTATATTTTCTGCAACAGTATGGCGGTGTTTTATTTTTTGAAAGTATTTATTGATTAATTTTTATATTTTGAATGGAGTTATGAATCCTTGAGGTGGAGTAGTTTCATGATGTCTTTAATTGATTTATTTATATATTTATAAGAATTATTATAAAATATACTAATGAAAAAAATCTTATTTAATTCTTTGATGATTGTTATGGATTTATTATGAATCCATTATTATTTCACGTTTCTTGATAGAATTGTACTTGGGGGTGCACTTAAAGTGTCATGGAAATGATGTGAAAGATTGTGTGAAGTATGGATGTGTATGGATGATGTTGATGATCTTGAATATTCATGGAATTATTTTGATGATGGTGATGTTATTAAAAGAATAATCTTCCATTATTAACTATATTTTTAAGTAAAAAATAAATCATGAGATTTGATGTTCATGGGAGGTCATTATAGGAGTTTATATGTGATTGAAGCTCAAATTAGATGTAGAAAATCAGTTTTACACCATAACTCATAAGCTATTCACTATAATGAATGAACTATATATATCTATTACATATTAAGAGATTAAATCATAAAGGGTATATATTTTACAAATAATAGGAAATCTTATAGTTTTTTTATCAGTAAGGAGATTTGGTAGTGCCTATACCATAATCAATGACTATGTCATATATAGAATGAAGAAAACATATTATACGATGTAGAAAAATATTGTTTCATAGTGTGTTGATATATTTTAGTGATTTGAAAATGGTTCTTACTAAAATCTATTATGATTTTCAAAATAGAGATCCTATACACCAAAAATAATCAAGTGAATAGTTTTTTGAATGTCAAGGACATACAATGGACTGTAAGGGAAGATTAGATCAGATACAGTAGTATTGTAATATTTAAGAGTCCCAAAATGTATCCTAAGGACCAAACCTCTTGGCCATTTTATGATATTTAGTGCAACTGAAATATTGAGAATATCAATTCCCTGGAGGTTGGTCTATGTCATTGGTCTTTAAGAAGTTTGAAAACAAATAATGGAAACCAACTGGATACATCATAGGCCATGGTGTCATGCCACAAATCTTGAGATTTGGGTAGTTTTAATATTAGTTCTAACATAGATTTATTTGTTGAGTTTTATAGTTATTCTATCATCTATTAACCAACATTTCAAATATAATTGATAGAGATTAAATTCACAATGATTCAAAGGCTAAATTTTGAGCGACATATGTTAGATGTTGAGTATAATTTAAATTTCATATTTGAAATTAATACTATTCATTAGATATATGGAGATATGATATTAATTATTTAATATGGGTAATATAATAAAAATTTGAAAACTGAGAGAAATGGAAATGTATGTTTCTAGAAAATAAGTTGAACTATGCCTTCCAATCAGAAGAATAAAATAATAAGAAAATAGTAACTTCAACATAAATTGATTATAATAATTAATATTAGATTGTGTTGTTGTTGGATTGTATTGATGATTAATTTTTTTGAAGTGGGTGAATGTTTTTTGAATATCTAGAATGAAAGTTTAGAATGAGATGAAATACTATATACCTATTTCATACGATCATGTTTGGAGTTATATTTTTTATATTGAAGAAATGGTTGACATATTATACTAAATAATATATCCATTTTTGGAATATTATTTGTAGATTTTTTCTTGTAATATGTAATGTAATACGTAGTAATAAAAAACTCAATTGTACATAAAAATAATTGTTCATATATATAATTTATTTGGATGTGGTTTTTGGAATTCACTAGAGTATCAATAATAGGAGAATATGATGTAGATTTCATATATCATTCTTGAAGGCACCTTCATGTAACTAAATTAATAACAAACCTATAATCATATAAACTGTTACCTTTACTAAGTTAGTGAATTGAGGATATGAATATAGATTGACCATTGGGAAGTGGTGAGTTATTCCTAAACATATAATCCTATAAAATGTAGTGAGTTAATGATAGGGATAGGCGGTGAGACATGGTGTGGAGTTACATTACCTAAACATTATATACACAAAAATGATGAGTTATAGGGGATATTAGTACACCAATAAAATATTTTGTTCATTTTCCATGGAGTATCCTTTTATGGGTGAATAAGGTAAAATAATAGTGTTACTTTCATTTATATTTATGAATATGTGTGTTTGAAAAAATCTCATTGATTTTCATAATTGTTAATGATTTTGATTAATTTGATGAAATATTTTGATCCATCCCTTAAGATCTCTCATGAAGTTTTTTCACCTCTGGTTATTTGTTATATGTTCAAGTATTATTACCATTTTACACTCTTTTGTATATATGGTAGTTAAGATAATTTTTTTAAGAAATCAGGACATTACTTATCTCTCTTGTAAAAAATCCTTGTTCCTCAAAAACCATGTTTTCCAAAAGGTTTCAGAAAGTATTCTTTAATTATCCTATAATATTTAAAAGAAACATTTAAAAATGTTTTGACTTAAAATAAGGTTTAAAAAATGAATCTTATATTCATTTTCTAGTTGAGGAACTTTTCTGATCATTTTAAATTGAAAAAGGATTATTTTGGAAGTATTTATTTACCCATCATCATAACCATCATTCCATTTAAGATTCATTTAAAAGATAACAATGTTTTTTTTAAAGAAAATGATTTCATAGTATTCTCGGAATTTTTGTTTCAAATTTGTTTTCCAGAAAAATGTTTTAAATATTATTTCATATGTTATCAAGGAAAATGTGTTTGAAAACTTTCACATGAACTATTTATATGTTTTCAAATAAAATGGTTTCGAAAATATTTTTAGATATTTATTTTGAATATTTTATATTTATTTTCATGAAAATGGTTTTCAAATGATTTTATTTTTTAAAGAACCTTTTTCAAAGAATAAAGCATATTTTCATAATGAAAAGTTGTTAAAATATATTGAAAATTTATTTTCCATCTTGGATTACATCCTTTGATGTTACTCATGACCATCTTGGAAATGATTCAAAGGTTCCATTCATATTATTTTTCAGAATGGATTATGTTTTAATGTAATTATATTTATGAAACCCATTCCTCTTCCAAGGGTTTTGTGCTTGTGAAACCTGCTTATTTTCATAGGTTAGGCTTTGAGGAAAAGATGATAGAACCTAACTTTTTTTTTCACAGGTTAAGATATAATTTCATGTTTATGAAACCCATTTCATTTCATGGGATTGTGATAAGATGTTTATAAAACCCATATCTTTTTACGGGTCATGATATGTTGAATGTTATATTATCTCATGGCACAAGTATGAATGATTTTATTACAAGATGGGTAGGACCAATATATCCCTATAACACATTGGGTAATAATTCATCTGTCATGAGACAATGATGTGAATAATGTTGACAGGTTTGATCCTCTATGGGAACATAGGGAAACACAATCACTTATAAGGAAATGACTGAGATAGGATATGGTGGTGTGTCCCACCCAGTAGGTGTAGCCACCATGAAGTATAATGATGTGGAATCCATTTCTATTATGGTAAGATAAGGAATACTAACCCATTACATGGAATGAAATGTGATTTGGGGGGGGGAGGGGTGTCCGTCCCAGTAGGTGCGGTTATCATAAAGTACCATTATAATTTCTATAAATGATTCTTGAATTATGGGGAATGATATCACATGTCTTTGTATGCCCCAATTCCATGTATTATTTATATGATATGATTTAATGGATTATGTTTATTATTTACATATAATTCAAGTCTTATGAATGACCAAGAGTTACTCCAATATTCGTGTTTATGATCTTTGATATGTAGGATATGATCTTATATTTTATGAAAATGTTCTCCTAAACCTAATCTCATGTTTATGCTTACATTTACCCCTTGTTTACCCATACCGAGCATCTAATATCACTCCCTTTTATGTTTACTTCCCTGGGATATGAAGATATGTATTAAGTATGACATGTCTAAGAAGGATCCTAGTCTTGAAGAAACTTTCAGAAGTTAATTTTTCTCTCTAATGTACTTGATCTTATGTTTCCATGATTCGAAAAGGCACTAGACTAATAAGATCTTTGCGATTATGTTTGTTTAATGTTTTATGTATTCCAAAAAGTAATGTAACATCATTGTATGTTAATTCCAGATTATTATCAAAATTATTCCCAAATCCCCAATGTCATTCAATATTTCGAAGATAGAGAGGGATCCAAACTGTGGATCTCTTAGATTGAGGATTATTAATTATTAAATGTCCCAATTTTTGGTGATTTCCATGTTGGGACCAATGTTTTCTTCATGGGATCTACCACCAGATGTTTGGATTTGGTAAAATGATAATCTTCTAATTTCTCTAGTTATACTATTCCCCACACTAGGGAGAATATTTTCATGCTGGGTTTACCATTTTTGTTTCTAATTCTTTTGTTCAGGCATGCCCATGTGTTTAAACATTGGTGATGCACACATTTGTGGATTTGTTACCCCAGATTCCCACATTCCAATGGTGGGATACATTCATAACTTTCAATGGTGATGTATACTCCTTGATTTAAATGGGATTATGGTATTTCGGTTCATATTTCCTTAGATTCCTCCTTGGAACTCATTACCTTGTCTGGTTCACACTCATATGGTTTATTCATATTTTTGGAACTCAAAACTAATGCCATCTTTTTTTGGACATTAACTAATTACAAAACTCTTGTCTAGAAGCTCTTATTCTATCTTAAAAGGGAAGAAACCTTTTGTTAGGGGAGTTGTTACACTGGGAATCACTGGAATGTCCTGATGCATGGATTAATGGACACCTATATTTTTATTCTTGGGATGACATGTTAAAGAGGCGTCATATGAATGAAACCCAAGTAATCAATTGTCTATTACGTTGCAACAATGCCCGTGGAATGAATCCTCAATGTCTTATTACCTCTGGAATCTCATGTTTTTCTTGAGGCAGATGAGGTCATGGAAATATATATTCAAATTATTTCACCTTAGACATCACATGTTTTTAATGAGGTATGCAGTATGTTATGTCACAAGTTCTACATCCTCTAATGATGGATCAAGGTGTCTGGTTGAGTCATATCTCGGAACAATATTAATATCTTATGGAGACATGCGTATGTTAAATGTCTTGTGGGGACATGATTGAAACATTTTTATTGTATTACGTGGACATGATGGGACTATGTTTAATGTCTGGATGGAACATAATAGGAGTAGTTTTAATTTCATATAGGGATATTATGGGAATAATATTAATGTCTTGCAGGGACATTATGGGTGATTATAATGCCTCTTTAGCTTGACTAGGTAGGTGTATCCTATGGAGGGATGCTACAATAACTGAAGGTTTACCAATGGATAGGAACTCCCCATAGAGGAAAGCCCGTGTTGTGGATGGATTAAAACATCCATTGAGATTGACCCTTGATGGTTGATCAGAATTAAACTTATAGAGTATCAAGAATGTGTTCCATTAAGAGAGATGATGTCATACATGAAAGGTTTAATAATCCATTGGAACTCCCTATAGAGGAAAACTTTGGTGATGGATAGATCATAACACCCATTGAGATAGACCGATGATGGTTGATCAGAATTCCCATTAATGCATATCAAGGAGGTGTGTCCCTATCTGGGATGATTTCACACCTAAAAGGTTTACTAATTGATTTGAATTACCCATGGATGAGAACCTAGGAAATGGACAGATAAGAACATTTCTTGTGACAGACCCATTATGGTAGATCATAATTCATATTGTGGTAGATTATTAAGTTGTGTACCTAGAAGGTATGTTGTCACACCTGAATATCTTACCTAATAACATGAAATCGCCATAGAGGTGAACCCGTGTGATGAAGATATCACGATGTACCTTGAGGCATGACAATGATGGTTGATCAAAATTCCTTTTGAGGTGGATCAAGATGGTGTTCTCCTTGAAGGGATGATGTCACACTTGAATGGTATACCAATAGATAGAAAGGACACATGGAAGTGTGTAATGACCCCATGTTTTATCAAAGTAATTCCCTTCTTATAATCATGTCACATAAAATAACATTTGGAAATACTATGCCACATAATTCTTAAACGAATTACTAAATTATATGTGACCTTTAAACATAATTTTTCCACTTCTCTGGTTTGATTTTCAAAAATCTGACATACACAGTTACAATCATTAAGATGTTTAGAGTCTAATAGGACCAACATATTTTTTTTGAATAGAAACATACCCCTTTGAATATTAACGTTACCCATATGAATATTAATATGACCCTTATAAATAGTAAATCATTCATGAGAATAAAAATCCTTCCAATGATAGTATAAATAATATTTATCCTTCCAATAAGTGACAATATGATATAATTTTATTATAGTGTAGGTATTTTTGTATGTTATCAATATTTAATAATTAATTTTATAATTTAAATGAAAATTTATTTTCATATAATGTATTCATGAACTATTATTTTTGATTTATTATAAATATATGATGATTTTGTGAGATGCTAATTATTTTTTCAAAGTGTTAGAAAATAAATTTTAATTTTAAAATTAATATTATTTCAAGTGAATTATGATTTTAATAGAAAGTTAAATTAATCATATTTAAAAAATTGATTTCATAAAATGGAGTTCATTTTTGAATACAATAAGTCGAAAAATGGTTTGGGTGATGTTTTAGTATTTTTTTTGAAAAACATTTTATTTTGATGAATAGTGAAATTCAATAATTTAGAAAATATGAAAAATAAATGAATTATTGCATAATGATTGAGTCATGGATGATGTAAATGGAAATTTATTGGAAATAAATTTTTTAATATATTGTATTTAGTCATAGAATCATAATCATTTCTTTAATTGTGGAGAAATAAAAAAATAATGAATATATTATTGAGAAAACCCCTCTCCCCTCCACTATAAATACAACCCCTCAAAAACCTCATTTACTCACACCTATAAATCCTTTTTCCTACTCCAAATTCTACTAAAATATCTTCCCATGCTGCTACACCACATCCATATATCCTTGGTCACATAAAAAGACAAAAAAATCTTCCCTAAAGAGGCTCTCAAAGAAGATATATTCGAGAGATAATTTCTCTCTCTTTTCATTCAATTTCCTTTCAAATTATATTTTTTTAATTCTATTATCCTAAATATCTCTTATCCTAATGTCATGATAAATATAGTTTGATTTATATAATATTATTCTATCATGTTAATGTTAAATTATTCATTATACTCTTCCCATTATCCCCGTGTTTATAAAAATGAAACCATCTCCCATGATGTGTTAATTTACCCACATCTTGGGCATTACACTTCGATTTTACTTAAAATTATTCAAGGTTATAAATAAAACCATTAAATGGTTAAAAAAGATTTTAATATTTATGTTGTAAACCCTTTTTTGTTCTGGAAATAACTATTATTCATAATAATAAAGGATAAACCAAAAACATGTTTGTTGTGATCCAAAAAAACATCCAAATTAACATAAAACGATCATTATTAGTTTTTAACTAATGATTCATCCTCAGGGTATATAAAGTAGTTAATTATAAGACCATTTAATATTCTGTGATATAATTAATAAAATTTAATATCAATTCTCATTGCTTATCAATGTTTTACATGAACTTTTACTCACGTGTAAAAGTGAACCGTTCCTGAAAAACAAGAAAAAGAACACTCCCAATCAGTGAATATGAACTGTATAACTCATCCAAAGTAATATAAAAGAATATAATAAAACTATAATGAATCATATTCATATATAAAATGTTCTTTAATTGTTAATTAATTAATCTAATGTCATTATACTAGTCATTAAAATGAAGAAAGCGTTCAGATACAAGGTAAGGGGATTTCTTGAACCTAACTCTCTTTTTTGTGTTTTCCCTCTTTCACAACATTTTAAATGTGGATATTACATAGAAATAATTTATTATTCATTATATTACCATTAATTTGATATATGTTCTTTTCCACTATAGTATATGTCAAACACATTGTTTTCCAAAAGAACTCTTCTTTCAAAAACACACCTTTTACTTCCCACTCATGATCAATGGTTCTTGTGTAAATTATGTTATTCCCTAATTAATTTGAAAACCAAATGTCTTAGAATGTGTGATTTATGAAATTAAACATATTCATTTACATTGTGTGTTTATAACCAATATTTATTTTTGTTCTATGTGGCATTAATGATAATGTTAACATTAAGATATGATAGGTGTTCCCGAAATTATATAGTGCAATGTTGATGTTATGATGTGAATGTTCCACCCATAATTATTTATAAAACCAATTAATTTGGTAATATTATTAACTCATGAGTAAAAGTGAAATATTTGTGAACATGTTGTTATCTTTGTTCTCAACTATGTATGGTAGTTAACCACTAATCCATAAGGTTTCATTTTTATACATTGCCACTTTTCATGCATTTTATTAATTCTTACTATCATTTTTATCCTACGCCTATGTTATGAGGATAATGTTTTTTATCACCCCATGTTATATTGTATCATGTTATTATCCTCTTACTGGGATTTTAACTCACCCCTTTTTTATGTATATCCTCAGGTGAATACTTGTATTAAGGAGAAGTCAAGAGACAATAAAAATATAGAGAATAAGGAATTAAAAAAATGTTTTGTGTTTTAAATGTTATGTTTCTTCCAAGTTTTCCCAATACACTAAACGTTTTGTTACTTGTTGTTTAATGTTTATATGTTGTTTTACAATAAAATTATTTAAATGTAATTAATGAAAATTTGGGTCTCTATAGATGGTATAAAAGGCATGGTTTATTTAATTGGGAAATTAGGATTAGGGAACCTTAGTGAAGACCCCAGTATGAGAATATGTATACATAAGAACACAAGAAGAATTCATAAACATTATGATCACATAATAAATATACTTTTAGTGTTAATTTAACAAACCGGTAAATTATTTATTTATGAATTTTTGACATATGTTTTATTCTAACCTTTTATTTTTTATATAATGGTGGGAACGAGGAGAAACTTGGAAAAACACTTGTGTGAGGGATAATGTAGTGATTGCCTGAACAACATCCCCAATGACTTGGGAGGTAGAGTTCTAAATTTAATGGGGATTCATAAACAATTTTCTTAGGCTATGAATAATAACCTGAACAATGTGGAAAATCCTCATTCACCTAAGAGGGAGAAACTGGCTATTGAGTATTTTGTGTGGTAATGAACACTAACATTTAGTGGGTCTTCTAATCCACTTGATGTAGAATGGTGGGTCAACTCAATGGAGAAGATAATTTTTGTTATTCAATATTCTGAGATGGAGAAGGTGACTCTGGCCATTTATTATCTCGATGATCAGGCCGACTAGTGGTTAGATTTTATTAATAACACAAATCTGAGTGAAAAAATTGAACAGATGGAGTGGGGAGATTTTAAGATAATGTTTCATAAAAAGTATTTCCCACAAACTCTTCATATAAAGATGCAAAGATAATTCATAGAGCTAAAGAAAAATTATGGAGAAACTATCATGACCTATGATGTGAATTTCACATGGCCTTTCAAGGTACGCTTTAGGATTTTTTATCAACAATGATAGAAAAATTGACAGATTAGTTTGTGGATTAAAACGGAACCTTCAAAAGGCTCTTGCAATTCGAGACATTGAGAGTTTGGAAGAAGACATTAAATGTGATATCAAAGTGGAGATGGAGTTTTGAGAATGTTCCCATGGCTATGGTGATAATAAATGAAATATGGAGTTTCATGTTGGAGGATGTATTGAGAAAGGTGGAAAGAAAAATCAACCATCCAAATGTCAAAAATAGGGGAAGAATCATCATGGGAATTGCCTCAAAGAGACAGGCGAAATGATTCATGTGTGGGATAGAAGGACACCAAGCTCAGGAGTATCAAAATGACATGAGAATATAGTAGAATGTGGTAGAGGAATGGAGAGAACCACCCATGGTCCAATGCTACAACTATAGGGAGAAAGTGCACCATTCAAGCCAGTGCACTAAACCTCAAGCCCCTAAGGATAATCTGTATTATCGGAAAAAAATCCAAAGGATCATGGAAAGTATTATTCCATCACTACTACGGATGTTGAGAAAGAAAATTAAGTAGTACAAGGTACACATCCTATTATCTTCCGAATGGAATAAGTATTATTTGATTCTGTTTATACGTATCTCTTTATATCATTCAAGTTTTCTAGAACTATATAATCGAGGCCCCCAAAGCATGATGTATATATATATTTTAAAACACAAAGTAGTGCAGTCATTGCTTCCCATATGTTGGACACTTCTTCTATTGGTGTATGTGG
The DNA here is from genome assembly GCA_963277665.1 of Viscum album. Taxonomy (NCBI): domain Eukaryota; kingdom Viridiplantae; phylum Streptophyta; class Magnoliopsida; order Santalales; family Viscaceae; genus Viscum; species Viscum album. The sequence continues at coordinate 82,931,986 of OY728154.1, forward strand.
GAAGATTATTCCAACAAACAACATTATACTTCCTTTGGTGGAATTTGGCGCTATAATAGGAATGGATTGACTCTCATTATATAGAGAACATATCAACTGTCGAGAAAAGGAAAAAATATTTTCATATTAAGAACCATACCATGCTTCTATATAAATGAAAGTAATATAATGAATATCCACTAGAAAATCATTCAATGGTGTGGGGGTTGATTCCCTATCAAGAAACATAACTTACTCAAATGGTTGAGTCAATTGATACTTTCAACCTAGGGGAAATGCCCATCATAAGAGAATACAATGGTGTATTTCTTGAAGAGTTACCTAAACATCCCTAGATGATGAGGTAGAGTTATCTATAGAACTCATACCCATAGCTACTATAATCTGAAAGTGTCCCTATAGGATGTCTCATATAAAATTGGTAGAGTTAAATAAGAAGCTTCAAGGGAATGTGGACAAAGGGTTCATATACCCTAGTGCATCACCTTGGGGTGTGATGGTTCTCTTTATGAAGAAGAAGGATTGATCATTATGGAAATGTATCAATAATCTGTAAATCAAGAAGATCCGCATAAATAAAAAGTATCCTCTACCAAGGATTGATGACTTGTTGGATCAACTATGAGGATATAAATACTTATCAAAGGTGTATCTTTGTTCTGGATATTATAAGTTAATGGTGAAAAAATTATGATATTTAGTATAAATCCTTCCGTACAAGGTTTCATCAATATGAGTTTTTGGTGATGCCTTTCAGACATACTTATTCCATTATAATATTCATGGATTTGATGAGTAGAGTCTTAAGAGATTACCTCAACAAATTTGTGCTAGTGTTTACCGATAATATTTCTATCTACTCTATGATAAAGGAGAAACACAGAGAACATCTAAGACTTGTGTTAAAGAAATTGAGAAAGGAGAAGTTGTATTCCATGTTCAAAAAGTGTTTCTTTTGAATGAAGAAAGTCATGTTCTTCGAACATGTGATCACATGTGAAAGAATTTATATGGACCCATAAAAAAGGAAATTGAGGAATTGACCAAACCCTCAAGTGTCATAAAGAACCATAGTTTTCATGGATTAACAGGGAACTTATGAATTGTTTTGAGAAATTTCTCCCGATTATCAAGCTTGATAACTATGTTAATATGGAAAGGGGTAAAGTATGGATGGATGAAATAATTTTAGGAAAGAATCAAGGGGATAAATAAAAGGCTGATCACTACACTTGTTGTCACGACCCGTCCTCGGGGCCCGTGCCGTGACTACCCCAAGCCCGCCTTCCATAGGCCAGGGGCTGGCGACTAGCACCAAGGCGTAAATACCAACAAAAAGGGAAGGCATTGCCTTTGAAAAGTAAACAAGCACCACAGAGTAAGCAAGCGGAAAAGTAAACACTAAGAAAGAACAGAGTACAACTGAAAGTGCGGAAAAGTAAATGGGCCAGTATACAAACCCAAACTGAAAGTAAGGTACAACTCGAAAGGGAAAACAGCAGCTGTAATGTCAAAGCCGCTACACCGAGCTGTCCACTGGAAATCCCACCTGAAGGGTGGGTACAGATAGCTCCACTGCTCCTCGGGTCCCGCCGTCCGCTCCGAGCACGTCTCGTTCAGTGGTCCACCTCCTAGTACCGTCCTGCTCAGCAAGCCTCAACTACGATCAACGCTGTCTGTCGTCTGCAACCAACACAACGTAGTGCGGGCATAGCCCGTGCAGGGGTGAGTATAAGCAACTCAGTAGGGACCCCGAGACCCCTAAAGGTCTCCCAAAACCCAAAAAGGATAAACAACAAAGGATAGATACAAACAAGAAGTAACAACTGACACTACTTAGGTATATGCCCATACATATACCTAAGTCATCAATTCCAATATGCTCTAACCTCCGAGCCCAAGTACAACTCAGTCCACACAGGAAAGTAAACGTATTCCACACAGGAAAGTAAAACGAAATCCACACAGGATAGAATAACTCAATCCACACAGGAAAGCAACAGGATTCAGATCACACAGGTATACTTCTTCGAAAGACGATAAAGATGATCTCTGATCCATCTAAGTCGTCGGACCCACGAAGGATCGATAGGTAACTAACCCCCGCAAAAGACCCACACAGGATTGGGCCCACACAGGACCTGTAGCACTAATCCACATAGGATCGCTGAGTGCTGTAGTCGTCGTCGAATCCACCAAGGATCTCTGTACTGTCGTCGTCGCAGCTACAATAGCTGTAGTAGTAGCAGTAGCAGTAGCAGTCACAGTCGCAGCCAACTCTAGGGTTCCCGCACACAGCAAGCTCGTTCGGAGGGTCCGCTCCATGAGCCGAGAGGCTGATACATCAACTGTCACTAAGTCCAGAGTTGATGTATCCAAAAGTTCCGTATCATCAACAGGAACTCAACGCAACAGACGACACGTCGATCGGACGCCCGGTCTGAGAGTTATTGGCCTTTTCGTCCCAGGGGCCCGGTTGGTTTTTAAGGCAAAACCAACCCGACCGTACTCAACCTGCGTCCAAACCTCGGGCAAAGTATTCCAAAATATCCATCTCACTTAGAGGAACTCAACAAATCTGACGGCACGTCAATCGGACGTCCGTAGCTCAAGATATGAGCGTTTCCGCTCCGAGGGCCCTGTTGGTTACGTGAACGAACCAACCCAGCCGAACTAAAAGTATTCCGAAACTTTGAGTGCGATATACCGAATCTACCGTCTCGATCCAAGGATCGCATCACCACTGACGGTTCGTCAATCGGAGGTCCGTAGCTCAAGTTATGGGCAAAAGACCAAAGTCGATTCGAAAATGGGGGGTCCGGGTCCGGGCCGACCCGGCCCGACCCACCCTTGGGTCGGCCCGAACCAAGTCGACCTGAACCGGGTCGACCCGACCCAGGTCTGACTCGGACCGGCCGGCGGCGGCGCGGCCTGGGCGCCGCTCGGGTGCCACGCGCGGGGGGCAAGGCCCCCGCCCTTCTGCTGGCGGCGCGGCTGGATGCCGCTCCGTGGATCAACACCCCCCCCCCCCTCGTGGGGGCCAGCCTTTGAGAAAAATGGGGGGGGGGGGGGCGCTGCCCCCCCTTTGTGAAACCGGCCCCCCCCACGTGGGGGGCTTGCTTTGAGGAAAACGGGGGGGGGGGCGCTGCCCCCCCTTGGTGTAACCGCCCCCCCCCCCCCATTTTGGGGGGCCGGTTTTGGCCAGCCGGGGGAATTTATTCCCCCGGTCCTTTTCCCTTCCGGCCGGCCCAACATGGCCGGCCGTTTCTTCCTCAAAGGGACCGGCAAGGCCGGTCCCCCTTCCGGCTTCCGACACCGGCGGCCCGGATAGCCGCCGGTCTTCACGTCCCGCAGCGGCCCGGAACCGGCCGCGGCTTCGTCGTTCGGCGCGGTGCGACGGCACCGTGCCCCACCGCCGCGGCCCCGCTCCGGCTGCGGCGCCTTCAACATTCTTCGACGCGGCGCGACGGCGTCGCGTCCTTGCATTATTTTATGACACGACACGACGGCGCCGCGCATTTCTTGTCGTATGATCCTGCGCGGTGCGACGGCACCGCGCCTCACCCGTTTCAATCCACAACAAAATCAATATGAAAAGGAGGAGGTTTGGCCGTGTTCGTACGGTCCGGCCCCCTCGCGTTAATTGCTAACAATTTGATAAATTTCACGAAGAAATATTCTTGGGTATAATTCATGAACAAAAGTAATAAATAAACCCCTACCTCGGTTTCAAGTACGATGTTCGTCAACGACCCGCGGAAGACAAACGTCGCGGAGGTCGGGCGTCGCGGTAATCGTTCGTCAATTCCGTTGACGAAGAGGTACGTCCGAAGAGGTACGTCATTGGTGAATCTTCGTAAGCCGACGAAGGGAGTCCGAGGAGGAAGCGGCGTTCCCTTTCGTTGACACGGAAGGCGTCGTCGATCTTCAGAAACAAACCGGCTACGAAGAAGAGAGGAACGACGTTCTTCGTCGGAGCTTGAGTGTTCTTCATGTTCTTCGTCAAAGTTTGAAGAAGAAGAAGGAGCTCTAAAATCCTCTCAAGATGGCTAACCAAAATAAAATAATCTAAGGCTTTTTTATTTACACAAAAAATCAACTTGAATTTCAAAGCATTGAAATTCAAATCAACCCACCTTAATTAAATAAACCAAGTTGTCAAACATTAATTGAAATGGGTTAAAGGGGAGTTTTTTAGAGAAGTTGAGGAGTTGTGGTTCGTGTGGGCCCCACCACTCTTAATCCTCCCAAGGGAGGTTAAGTGGTTGTGGGTCCCACCCCTAACTCCCTTTCAGAGGTTTTTAAAAAAAACAACAAGTTAAAATAAAAATTTGTATCCCACAATTTTTATTTAACTTATTCTAAACTCCAAAAAACTAACTCTCAACCCGAAATAAACACAACCTCAGAAAAGGTCTCCTTAAGCGAATATCGGCGCTGCGAGTTCATCGGTGCTCTCGGAATTTGATTCCAGGCACCGGTTCAAAATTTAGAAATTCCCACTCGTTCGTTCAATCAACGTACCCAAGCCAAACTTCGGAAATTGATTCCGGGCACTCCGGCCCTCGGAATCAGGTGCCGTCAGAAACCGCGTTCTTGTAAAATTCCAAAGAAAATTAAGAAAAAAAAATTCCTTTGAATTTTAAGGGTCTTTACATTACTCCCACCTCAGTGTTTTACGTCCCCGAAAAGATACATCAAAAACTAGGGAAACAAATGAGGGTACTGAGCACGCATCTGAGCCTCCCGCTCCCTTGTGCTCTCCTGGAGGTTCCCGTGGTGCCATCTGATGCGCACAAGAGGAATCGTTCGCCCACGTAGGACCCGCTCCTGTCGATCCTCTATCTCCACCGGGACCTCCGTAAAAGTCGCCCCATCGTCAACGTCAAGGTCCCCATTGTCAATGATGTGCGTCGGGTCATGCACGTATCTCCTCAGCTGAGACACGTGGAAGACGTCGTGCAGCCGGTGCAACTGAGGTGGTAGAGCCAGGCGATAAGCCACCTCGCCAATCCTGCTGAGGACCTGGAAGGGTCCGATGAAGCGCGGAGAAAACTTTCCGCCACGGCCAAATCTCCGTATACCACGTCGAGGTGAGACCTGCAAGAAGACGTGGTCGCCATCCTTGAACTCTAGTGGCCTCCGCCTCCTGTCACCGTATGACTTATGCCGGCTCTGAGCTGTCCTCATCTGCTCCTGGATGACCTGGACCTTCTCTGTCGTGGCCTGGACCATCTCCGGTCCCACAAGTGCTGACTCCCCAGGGTCTGTCCAGCACAAAGGAGATCTACAAGGTCAGCCGTACAACGCCCCGTACGGTGCCATCCCGATGGTGGAGTGGTAGCTGTTGTTGTACGCAAACTCCACCAAGGGTAGGTGGTCCTCCCAGCTACGACACAAATCAAGGACACATGCGCGGAGCATGTCCTCGAGAGTCTGAATGGTCCTCTCCGTCTGACCATCCGTCTGAGGGTGAAAGGCTGTGGTCAGACGTAGTTGCGTCCCGAACGCCTCCTGTAACCCCTTCCAAAGCCGGGAAGTAAAGCGAGCATCACGATCAGAGACGATAGATGATGGCACACCATGAAGCCGTACAATCTCCTGAACTTAGAGACGTCCCAAGCTCTCCACTGAGCCCTGCTATCTGATGGGTAAGAAGTGTGCCGACTTGGTGAGTCAGTCAACAATCACCCAGATGGAGTCGTGAACTCTGGAAATGCGTGGAAGTCCAGTCACGAAGTCCATAGATATCCCATCCCACTTCCACTCCGGGACCTCCAAGGGCTGTACCAAGCCTGCTGGTACCTGATGCTCTGCTTTCACCTGCTGGTAGGTGAGGCATCGAGAAACGAACTCTGCTACAGCCTTCTCTTGCCCGGCCACCAGTGATGTCGTCTGAGATCCTGGTACATCATCGCCACTCTTGGATGTACCGCCAAATGAGAAGTGTGAATCTCTCTCAGCACCTCCTCTCGCAAGGTGACTGGTACCATGATACGTCCTCTAAAAATAATGTCATGCTCTGCTCCAAGGGAGAAACCATCAGGTGCCTATCCCAAGGATATCTGTGCACGCCGTGTCTCACGGTCAGCGTCCTCACGCTGTGCCTCTCTGACCCGCTGCAGTAGTGGAGGGGTGACTGTGAGAGACTGAAGGAAGCCTGCTCCATCTCTATCCATGAAGGATATCTGCAAAGAGGCTAGCTGCTCCATCGCCTCCTCAAGTAGCTGAATGCCCATCCTCCTGCTGAGGGAATCAGCTACTACGTTCCCCTTCCCAGGAGTATAGACTATCTCAAAGTCATAGTCCTGGAGGAACTCGAGCCATCTACGCTGTCTCAGGTTCAGGTCCTTCTGCGAAAAGATATACCTGAGACTCTGATGATCATAATAGACTGTAAAGCGCTCGCCCATTAGGTAGTGTCGCCATGTCTTCAGAGCGATGACCACTACTGCTAACTCCAGGTCATGGGTAGCGTAGTTCTGCTCATGCGGCCTCAACTGACGTGATCCATAGGCAATCACGGCCCGCCCCTGCATCAGGACACACCTGAGTCCGGTCCCTGATGCATCGCAGTAAACTACGTATCCAACTCCCTCCTCAGGAAACCTCAAGATAGGTGCGCTGGTCAACCTCTGTCTCAGCTCCGGGAAGCTCTGCTGACATTTGTCTGACCACACGAAGGGTTTCCCCTTCCTCCTTAACTTATGGCAAAGCTGCAAAGATTTCTCCTTTGCCGAAAAGTGAAATCCGGTCTCATCCCCTGGATGAACCACGTTCCTTGCCTAATACAGTCAATCCCGTCATGATTAGTTAATTCATGGCATAGATGACATCGTAAGGCCTCGACGCTACTACCAAGAGATCCAACTGTTAATCTCGCCTCCAAGGGTTGAGTTACACTGTTGGCATCAGTGTGTGGTCACTGGGTTTCCTCCAGTAAGAATCTCGCAAGTGAGGGTCAAGTCAACAGTTTTTAACCGGCACCTCTTAGTAAAAACAAACAAAAGACAAGAAAACAAAAGTCACCAAGGCAAGTATCTTTTATTTCTTCAACTTAAAGTAAAAGGACACAAGGCAACAAAAACTACGAAGCTAGAGGCATTATGGGCAAAGGCCTCTATGCATGGAGCTAGTCCCGCACTATTCCACCCACTTCCGGAGCTCCATGATCGTAAGCTTCAGCTGCCTGAAGCTGTGCTCTCCCTTGAGGTCGGGGTGGACCTCCTGGTGGTGGTGGTGGTAGAGCCTCAAAGCGTCGCCCACCACCTGCTGCTCGGCCAGCTCCTCTGCCTCGTCCTCCTCCTCCCTGCGGACCGCCACAGTCGAACCTCTGCCTCTTCCTAGGTGGTTCCTCAACCATCTGCTGCTCCTATGCATGGCGGGTCGGGCAGTCACGAGCCATGTGGCCCTGCCCGCCGCACGAGTAGCACTGTCTGCCTCTCGAAAGTCTGGCTCCGCGCTGTGTGCCCCGCACTGCTGAGCCTGTGTCCTGAGGTCGTCTGCCAGAAAGTCTGGTCTGCCTGGACCCCTGAGTCATCCGTCGACTGCCAGCCGCAGAAGACTCTGCCACGTGCCGCCCTGCGGTGGGTCTCGACACTGGTGTAGACTCAGCAAGGAAGCTCTCGATCAAAAGGGCCTTCTCCAGTACTCCTGTCTGAGTCGGTATGCTGAGAGAGATCAGCGATGCCCTGATCTCGTGTCTCAAACCCTGATCGAAGGTCTGGGCCCGGAAGAATGGGTCTCGTACCATGTCGGTCGAGTAGCGCGAGAGATCAGTAAATCTCGCCGAGTACTGAGAGACCTTCATGCTACCCTGCCGCAGCTGAAGAAGCTCCTGGATACGCACCGCACGAAGGGTGGCTGGGACGAACTCCAAGCGGAAGAGGCTCACAATGTCCGTCCAAAGTTGAGATGCCTCATCGTGCACCTGGAGAATCAAGCTCCACCATCGGCCCGCTGCTGCGTGCAGTAGGCTCGCAGCGAGGATCACCATGAGGTCTGCGGGTGTCCTCACTAGCCTAAAAACTCGTACCACTGCCTCCAGCCAGTCCTCTGCTGCCTGGGGGTCCGTCTCCCCATGGAACCTAGGCGGTAGCTGGTGCTGAAACACATGCAGTGCGCTGAGGCGACGTGCATTATCAGCAGCTGGTGCTGGAAGCATCGGTGGCTCGACTGGTAGAGCTACCGCCGGTGCCACTGCTGACAAAAGGCCCTGCACTGAGGCCTCGTCGCTCGGTGGGCTATCGTCACGCTCGACTCTCGGAACCCTAGCTGGCTGCTGTCGTGGGGCCATCCTGAATAGGAAACAGGTGCGCCACGGTCAGAATAGTATACCTGGTGAGCTGATATAAAGTAATCACAAAGAAAACTTTGAAACACACACGCAATCAATGTTTTCGTGCATTAAGTGGGAAATCAGTTGTCAAGGTCCTGGTGTACGGATACGTCGGCCGCCGCACCAACACTGGACTCCCTGGACTGATAACCACACTTAATATGCTAAAAATTATTGCTTCACATAGAAAAGATCAGAGTTCGCGGTAGAACCGAACTCCTCTGATACCAATTTGTCAAGACCCATCCTCGGGGCCCGTGCCGTGACTACCCCAAGCCCACCTTCTATAGGCCAGGGGATGGCGACTAGCACCAAGGCGTAAATCCCAACAAAAAGGGAAGGCATTGCCTTTGAAAAGTAAACAAGCACCACAGAGTAAGAAAGCGGAAAAGTAAACACTAAGAAAGAACAGAGTACAACTGAAAGTGCGGAAAAGTAAATGGGCCAGTATACAAACCCAAACTGAAAGTAAGGTACAACTCGAAAGGGAAAATAGCAACTGTAAAGTAAAAGCCGCTACACCGAGCTGTCCACTGGAAATCCCACCTGAAGGGTGGGTACAGATAGCTCCACTGCTCCTCTGGTCCCGCCGTCCGCTCCGAGCACGTCTCGCCCAGTGGTCCACCTCCTGGTACCGTCCTGCTCAGCAAGCCTCAACTACGATCAACGCTGTCCGTCGTCTGAAACCAACACAATGTAGTGTGGGCATAGCCCGTGCAGGGGTGAGTATAAGCTACTCATTAGGGACCTCGAGACCCCTGAAGGTCTCCCAAAATCCACCAAGGATAAACCACAAAGGATAGATACAAACATGAAGTAACAACCTACACTGCTTAGGTATATTCCCATACATATACCTAAGTCATCAATTCCAATACGCTCCAACCTCCGAGCCCAAGTACAACTCAGTCCACACAGGAAAGTAAACGTATTTCACACAGGAAAGTAAAATGAAATCCACACAGGATAGAACAACTCAATCCACACAGGAAAGCAACAAGATTCAGCTCACACAGGTATACTTCTTCGAAAGACGATAAAGATGATCTCTGATCCATCTAAGTCGTCGGACCCATGAAGGATCGATAGGTAACTAACCCCCGCAAAAGACCCACATAGGATCGGGCCCACACAGGACCTGTAGGCGTTGGTTCACACCGGACCACTGAGCACAATGACCCACATAGGATCGGGCCCACACAGGACCTGTACCACTGATCCACGTAGGATCGCTGAGTGCTGTAGTCGTCGTCGAATCCACCAAGGATCTCTGTACTGTCGTCGTCGCAGCTACAGCAGCAGTAGTAGTAGCAGTAGCAGTAGCAATCACAGTCGCAGCCAACTGTAGGGTTCCCGCACACAGCAAGCTCGTTCGGAGGGTCCGCTCCACGAGCCGAGAGGCTGATACATCAACTGTCACTAAGTCCAGGGTTGATGTATCCAAAAGTTTCGTATCGTTAATAGGAACTCAACGCAACAGACGGCGCGTCGATCGGACGCCCGGTCTGAGAGTAATTGGCTTTTTCGTCCCAGGGGCCCGGTTGGTTTTAAGGCAAAACCAACCCGACCGTACTCCACCTGCGTCCAAACCTCGGTCGGAGTATGCCAAAATATCCGTCTCACTAAGAGGAACTCAAAAAAGCTGACGGCACGTCAATTGGACGTCCGTACCTCCAGATATGAGCGTTTCTGCTCCGAGGGCCCGGTTGGTTTCGTGAACGAACCAGCCCAGACGAACTCAAAGTATTCCGAAATTTTGAGTGCGATAAACCGAATCGACCGTCTCGATCCAAGGATCGCATCGTCGCTGATGGTTCGTCAATCGGAGGTCTGTAGCTCATGTTATGGGCAAAAGACCAAAGTCGATTTGAAAACGGGGGGTCCGGGTCTGAGCCGACCCGGCCCGACCCCCCCTTGGGTCGGCCCGAACCGCGTCGACCCGAACCGGGTCGACCCAACCCGGGCCCGACCCGGCCCGGTGCGGCGGCGCGGCCTGCGTGCCGCTCGGGTGCCACGCGCGGGGGGCAAGGCCCCCGCCCTTCTGCTGGCGGCGCGGATGGATGTCGCGTCGTGGATCAACGCCCCCCCCCCCCCCGTGGGGGCCTTCCTTTGAGAAAAACGGGGGGGGGGGGGGTGCTGCCCCCCTGTGGTGTAACCGCCCCCCCCCCCCCCATTTTGGGGGGCCGGTTTTGGCCAGCCGGGGGAATTTATTCCCCCGGTCCTTTTCCCTTCCGGCCGGCCCAACATGGCCGTCCGGTTCTTCCTCAACGGGACCGGCAAGGCCGGTCCCCCTTCCGGCTTCCGACATCGGCGGCCCGGATAGCCGCCGGTCTTCACATCCCGCCGCGGCCCGGAACCGGCCGCGGCCTTCGTCGTTCGGCGCGGTGCGACGGCACCGTGCCCCACCGCCGCGGCCCCGCTCCAGCCGTGGTGCCTTCAACTTTCTTAGACGCGGCGCGACGGCGTCGTGTCCTTGCATTATTTTACGACGCGGCGCGACAGCGCCACACATTTCTTGTCGTATGATCCTGCGCGGTGCGACGGCACCGCGCCTCACCCGTTTCAATCCACAAAAAAATCAATATGAAAAGGAGGAGGGTCGGCCGTGTTCGTACGGTCTGGCCCCCTCGCGTTAATTGCTAACAATTGGATAAATTTCACGAAGAAATATTCTCGGGTATAATTCTTGAAAAAAAAGTAATAAATAAACCCCTACCTCGGTTTCAAGTACGATGTTCGTCAACGACCTGCGGAAGACAAACGTCGCGGAGGTCGGGCGTCGTGGTAATCATTCGTCAATTCCGTTGACGAAGAGGTACGTCCGAAGAGGTACGTCGTTGGTGAATCTTCGTAAGCCGACTAAGGGAGTCCGAGGAGGAAGCGGCGTTCCCTTTCGTTGACAAGGAAGGCGTCGTCGATCTTCGGAAACAAACCGACTATGAATAAGAGAGGAACGTCGTTCTTCGTCGGAGCTTGAGTGTTCTTCGTGTTCTTCGTCAAAGTTTGAAGAAGAAGAAGGAGCTCTCAAATCCTCTCAAGATGGCTCACCAAAATAAAATAAGCTAAGGCTTATTTTATTTACACAAAAAATCAACTTGAATTTCAAAGGATTGAAATTCAAATCAACCCACCTTAATTAAATAAACCAAGTTGTCAAACATTAATTGAAATGGGTTAAAGGGGAGTTTTTGAGAGAAGTTGAGGAGTTGGGGTTTGTGTGGGCCCCACCACTCTTAATCCTCCCAAGGGTGGTTAAGTGGTTGTGGGTCCCACCCCTAACTCCCTTTGGGAGGTTAAAAAAACAACAAGTTAAAATAAAAATTTGTATCCCACAATTTTTATTTAACTTATTCTAAACTCCCAAAAACTAACTCTCAACCCAAAATAAACGCAACCACGGAAAAGGTCTCCTTAAGCGAATATCGGCACTGCGAGTTCATCGGTGCTCTCGGAATTTGATTGCAGGCACCGGTTCAAAAGTTAGAAATTCCCGCTTGTTCGTTCACTGAACGTACCCGAGCCAAACTTCGGAAATTGATTCCGGGCACTCCGGGCCTCGGAATCAGGTGCCGACAGAAACTGTGTTCTTGTAAAATTACAAAGAAAATTAAGAAGAAAAAAAAATTTCCCTTGAGTTTTATGGGTCTTTACACTTGTACTCACATTATCAAAAATTGGAGAACCTTTTAGGATATACAAAAATTATTTTAGAAAAGACATATTTTGTGTACTAATGAAAAATTATATTGTGATAGCCTATGCCTTACAGTTGTTGATGATCCATAAGCAGAACTACCTGACACATGATTTGGAGATAACAGCTGTGATTTTTGTCTTAAAAATCCAATAGTGCTAAAACTATGGTGAGAGTTGGGACATATATACCAATAAAAACAGCATAATGTATATATTCACAGAAAATGAGATCAATATATGTTAAAGGATATGGTTTGAGCTAATAAAAGTCTACAAATTCTCTATTCACTATTATCCTAGAAAGGAGAATATGGTAGCTGATTCAATTTGTGTAAAAGAACCTACTACTCTATCAATTTTGTGGATTGAGAAAGACCCTATCTTCATGGATAAGCAAAGGACAGATTTGGAAATCATACAGGAATGGAATACATTATACCTTTCCCAATTGAAATCCCCACCATCTATCCAATAGAAGGATAAACAGGTGCAAAGGGATGATCTGGAGTTACAAAAGAATGTGAAAAAGTAATGGAAAGGAAGCTACAATAGTTCCATATCGATGTTGATGGTGTGATTCAGTTTGAAACAATACATTTTGGGGATTCATCACTTGATATAAAGAAGTATCTATTGGAAAATACACACAAATAAACTTTCTATTTCCATCATAGTAGAACAAATATGTACCATGATATCTGAGAACAATTGTTGTGGGATAACATGAGGATGGAGATTGCATAATATATCTCAAGGTTCTTGATATGTCTGGAAGTTAAAGTAGAGTGAAAAAAGTCAAAAGGGATGATAGAACCATTTCTTATACCCATGTGGAAATGGGATAATATCACTATAGACTTTATAACGGGTCTCCCAAAGGCATCCAAAGGAAATAATGCAATATGGGTTGTGCTGGACAAACTCAATGAGACTACCCACTTAATCTCCATTAAGGAAGATCTCTCACTTGAATAACCTGCAAAGATATATGTGATGGAAGTGGTGAGACAGCATGGGGTTCCACTCTCGGCTATCCTTGATCGTGATCCAAGGTTCAAATCTAAATTTTGGAGGAGTCTTAACCATACCTTGAGTACTAAATTAAATTTCAACATGACCTATCTCCCTCAAACTGACTGCCAATCTGAATGTACTTTTCATATTCTCAACATTATGATAAGATAATACTAACTAAAATTCAAAGGTGGATGAGATCAGTATCTCCCATTGGATGTGTTCTCTTACAACAGTAGCTTCCACTAGAATATTTAGATAACTCTATATGAAGATCTATATAGAAAGATATATTGAACTCCAACCTATTGGGATGATGTTTGAGAAAGATAGATAATTGGACCTGATCTTGTGGAATAGATGATATGGAAGGTTCAAGTCAGCTAGAAACATATCAAATCATCTCAAAGTCAAAAAATAGCTATACTAACAACCATTGAAGGGTCTAAGAGTTTGACATTAGAGATAATGACTTCCTTATAATATAACCATGGAAGAGTGCCATGTGGTTTGGAAAGAAAGGGAAGCTAAGGCCAAGCTACATTAGAACCTTTGATATCCTTGAACTCATATGATTCTTGGCCTATCGTCTGGAACTTCAACCAAATATGTCTCAGGTTCATAATGTTTCCATGTATCCCTCACGAGGTAGTACATAAAAGATCCCCCACATGTTCTGAACTCAAAGGTGGTATAGTTGGAAAATGATCTCTCTTATGAAGAGCTGCTTGTAATGATTCTAGAACAAAGAGATTTGTTTTTAGGCAATAATAAAACCCACCTTCTCAGTGTTTTTAGGGTTATCCATATATATGAAGAAGAAATTTGGGAACTGGAGGATGTAATTAAGGAGAAATACCCTCACCTGTTTATGTAAAACAAAATTTCTAGGGCCAAATTTTCAAATGGGGTAAGAATGTAACTACCCAACGTTTTATCAATGTAATTCCCTTCTTATATTCATGTAACATAAATAGATTTTAGGAAACACAATTCCACATCATTCCTAAATGAACTACTAAATTTTATGTGGCCTTTAAACAAAATATTTCAATTTCTATTATTTGATTTTCAAAAATCTTATATACACAGTTTCGATCAGTAGGATGCTTGGAGTCTGATTTGGAAAACATATTTTGTTTGGTGAATATTAAATTACCCTTATGAATTGATATACCAAACATATGAATAGTAATAAGTCTTTAATGAATAGTAAATTGGCCAAGTGAATAATAACCTTACCAATGATAGTATAAATAAACTTTATCCATCTTATAAGTGACAGTATATTATAATGTTAATATAGTGTTGGTATTTTTGTATGTTTTGAATATTTATTGATTAATTTAATAATTTAAAATAAAATTTATTTTCAAAAAATATATTAAAAAACTAGTATTTAGATGTATTAGGATTATATGATAATTTTTTGAGACCTTAATTAATTTTTCCAATTATTTGACAAGATGTTTTAATTTTAAATTTTTTATTTTTTCAAGTAAATTATGATTTTAATTAAGTATTAAATTGATTATATTTATTAAATTATTTCAATAAAATTGCATTCATTTTTGAATTCCCTACATTGAAAAATGGTTTTGGTGATTATTTGGGATTTTTTTGAAATGCATTAATTTTTGGTGAATAGAGAATTTCAACAATTTATAAAATATTCTAAATAAATGAATGTCTACATCATTCTTGAATCATGGATGATGTAAATATCCATTGGTTAAAACTCACATGCTCATGTTACTATATTTTTTCTTTGAATCATCCCTATTTATTGTCTTGTGGAGAAATGGTAAATTAATGAATATAAAATTGATAAAACCCCTCTCCCCTCCACTCTAAATACCACCCCTCACGACCTCATTTCCTCAAACCTCTCAATACATGTGTCTAGTGCAAATTATTCTCAAATATCTTTCCATGATCCGTCCCCATATCAAGAATACCTTGGTCTTGTAAAAATACCGAAACCTCTCCCCTAATGAGGCTCTCAAAGAAGATATATTCAAGAGGTAATTTATCTCTATTTTCTTTCAATTTCCTTTCAAATTTCATTTATTTTCCTCTCATACCCTAAAAATTTATTATCCAATTGTAATGATAACTTTATTATGATTGATATACTGGTATTATATATTTTTAATATAATATTATTCATTATAAGCTTCCATATCTCTCTCTATTTGTTTATAAAAATGAATTCGTCACCTGTGATGTGTTAATTTACCGACATCATGGGCGATGCATTTCCATTTTCCATCAACTATTTCAAGGCTATCAATAAAAACATTAAATGTTTGAAAAAATAGTGTAATATTTATTTTTTAACCCATTTTATATAATGGAGGAAAATTTTATACATAATAATAAATGATAAAAATCATGTTCGTTGTGATCCAAAAACCACCCAAATTAACCTAAAATGATCATCATTAAATTTTAATAAATAATTAAGCCACATGGTATATAACCAAATTCATTTTAATTTCACCTTAAATTCTAGAAAATCATAAGTGACATGTAATATAAATTCTGAATATTTATCCACATTTTACACGAACTTTCATTCATGTATACAAGTGAACCGTTCATGAAAACTAAGTAAAAGAACACTCCCGAATAGTGGATTTAAACCTTATAACTCATAAAAAGGACTATAAAAAACATAAAAAATATTATTAAACATATTAATTTACAAAATGTTATTGAATTGTCAATTAATTAATCTAATGTCATTATACTGGACATTAAAGTGAAGAAAACATTCAGATATAAGGTAAACAAAATTATTAAACCCTACTCTATTTCTGGGATACACATGTTTTACAATAGAGTTTATGTCAAACACAATGTTTTCCGAAATAACTATTCTTTAAAAAACACACCTTTTACTTCTCACTCAAGGTTGATGGTTCTGGTATCAAATATGTTATTCCCTACATTATTTGGAAACCGCAAGTTAATTAACATATGGTTTATTAAATTAAACCCATTCCTTTCCATGGGGTTTGTTATGACCAATATTGAAGTATGTTCTATGTGTCACGCATGATAATGTTAACATTATGATGTGATGGGTGCGACAAGAATTATATAATGAAATGTTGATGTTATGATGGGATGGGTGAACCCAGAATTATACAAAGCTCTTATGCATTGGGTAGTGTGATGAATCTCATGATTAAATGTGAAATATGGGTGACCATGATTCTATATTTCTTCACAACAATGTTTAGTAGATAACCACTAAGACAGAAGGTTTCCTTTTTATGTATTTCCACTTTTCAAGCCTTTTATTAATTCTGAAGTGCCCAGATCAGTGTGAATCACTGAGAGGGGGAGGGGGTGAATCAGTGATCCCTTAAAACTTTTTTACTAATTGATTCTTAATCAATTAAAACTCTATGGCTGGTTAAAGCCTCGATCCACTCTTCTTGTATCTCTCAACCTTTCCCGGATAATGCAGTAATGAAAAGGCACAGGACACAAGGATTTACAAGGTTCGGCACCAAAGGCCTACATCCTTGCCATGCTCTCTCAGCATGGATTCTCCCATTATAATCGGTTAGTATTACAATGGTCGATACAGCTTCCCACCGTATCTCTCCTGAGTCCCACAGGAGGGTCTTTATACTGCGTCACACAGTGTTACCAGAGTCCCACTGGCCTGCTCCAGAATCCCACTGAAGACTTCCTCCACCCTGAGTCTCACAGGGGTCTTCTCCTGGCTGCTCGAGTCACACGAGTAGATCTTCTTCTTGTTCAGCTCTTCAAGTATCTTCAGCAGTCTGGGATAAAGACTGCTGGCCTTGCTCTGTACCTCTGATCACTTGTGATGATCAGGGTCTTCTCAATCTACTGAAAACTCAGACAACCAATCTCTTTAACTTCAGTATGGTCCAGTCTCACTTCAACTCTACTTCATACACTGAGTGCATGGCATCACAATATCTTCAAGATCTTCTGGTCTTGGATTCCTCAAATGCACACAAGCAGATTTGACTTGTTTACGTGTGCACGTGTATGCATGCATGCATGCACTCTCCTTCTTCTCTTCTTGGTGCAGTAAACCCTTAGAGGGTGTAGTCAACTATAGCACACACCTCCTTCACAATCATCACACACTATATTCAAATTGCTCAC
Organism: Viscum album; assembly: GCA_963277665.1. Taxonomy (NCBI): domain Eukaryota; kingdom Viridiplantae; phylum Streptophyta; class Magnoliopsida; order Santalales; family Viscaceae; genus Viscum; species Viscum album. The sequence goes on from OY728154.1 coordinate 82,949,189, forward strand.
ACACTAAAAGTGTGTTATACTTTAGTGTGGGTCCTCCCTTTTCTACTTCTAAGTGTATACACACTTCTTAGTGCACACACCTAGGTTCGGCCACTTTGTTGTTTTGCACACACAACTTGTTCTTTGATTTGTTCACACACAATGAGTGTATATTTGGCCTCCACTCTTTTTGCACACCCCAAGCTATGCCTCGGCCTTCCTTTCAAATGCACACACACACGTACAAAGTGTGGTGGTCTTCACTTCACCCACTTGCACATACCCAAGCCAAGGTCTCAGGTTCTTCCTTGTTCTATTAATCTTCTTCAAAGTGTGCACTTCACTTATGCACACACTTGGTTCTTCATTTTGTACACACAAGGGCTACGGCCTCTTTGTTTTCTTTTTGCACACAAAGGCACAAAGGCCTCGGCCTTCCTTCTTCAACTCTCACACACACAAAGTGTGGTATGCTTGGCCTCAACTCTTTTGCACACACTCAACCCGTAGGTTCTTCACTTAGCACTTGTTCACACACTTCGGTTCTCCTTTATTTTCACACCTACTGCCCGTAGGGCCTTCTTCTTTATGCACACACAAAGAGTATGTCTCGGCCTTCTTTGGCACACACACAATGTGTGTAAAACACAACCCGAACTCCTACTCAAGTGAGGCGCGCAAGGGGTGCGGACCTCCTTCTCTTCACAGCCGCGCTAATTCCACTGGCCGTGGGTCGCACAAGCCACAAGGCACGCAAGTGCAAGGCACAAGCCGCGGGTGTGCAAGCCTTCGGGCGCGCAGGGTGTCAAGCACCTCAGCCACTCAAGCTCCTCCTGCCGCGCAAGTTTGCGGGCAGTGAGGGCTCCTTCTGCCGCGCGAGTACGCGGGCAGGGACTTCCTTCAGAGCCTCGGGTGGCTCCGGAACTTCAGCCGCGCAAGGGTGTTGCGCGGGGCTTCGGCTTCGCGAGGCACAAGGTGCACTCACGGGACTTCTCTCTTCAGAGGATCAGCAAACAATCAGAGAGCCTCGAGTGCTCCATTTATAGGTAGAGGCTGCCTCGCATCTTCAGCGTGGTTTTAACTTCAAAATCCCGAAGATTTCGGATCTTCAAGATTCTGTGAATCTTGTTTTCTTCTATTTGTTCACGTGGGTTCATTCACCTTCGGCCTTCTCCACGAACATGAGTTTTAGAACGCATGCATGGCTCTGTTTAAGCCCATCTCATGCAGAACATCAACCCGATGCCTCGGCAACTTTGTTTGCCTCGGCCTCGACCGAAATTCTCCATACGTTGCATGCATGGTCATTTTTAGGCATGATCCTGTTCGTTATGGCCAGACGAGCACGAGGGTGGCTTCGGTTTACTCAGAGGTGGCCGGGAGCTCAAAAACCATCTTCGGGTTGCTCCTGGTTCGACGGAGGCTCGCGGGGAGGCTTCGGATCGAGCTCGAGGTGGAAGACAAGTCACGGCCGTCGGATCAGGCGATGGAGATACATCGGGCGGCCTGGATCTGAAGATCTCGCGCGGGATCAGATGTGCGGCTTAGATCGTCCGCGCGATCAATCGTGCGGCTGGGATTTGCTCCGCGGAAAAATTCCGCGTCCCACATCGAAACGGCGCCCTGTTTTCACGCGGTTTAACAAACAAGCGATGCCCGCTTCAACGCAATTGAACTCTCTCCCTCCACGGTGCCGCCCCGCACCGTGTTCTCCCTGCGGGCGCGCTCTGCGCCCACTCTTGCTCCCTGCGGGCGCGCTCCTAGCGCCCACTATGCTCCTCCGGCGCGCGGGCTTCACCACCGCGTGTCCTCGGGGGCTTACACACGGCCCCCGGCCTCTCTTGGGCTGGCCCCATGGGATCCCCTTGGGCGTGGTGACCTGGTCCCACATGTGCCTTGGGTTGAACCCTTAAGGCTGGCCCTTGAGGTTGGCATATTTTTTGCAACAAAAACACTAAGTCATAGCTAGGACTTTGTATAAAAACAATGTTAACCAAATGTAATATGCCAAGCCACATGCCCTTCAATCCATTCTTCTCCTTCTTCTTCTTCTTGAGAATTCAAACATTAATCTTCTTGATTAGAAACAACTCCTCAATTCATAATTCTTCTTCAACATCTCATTTTCTACTTAGGAGAGAATTCTCAAGGATCTTCATCTTCAACCGAACTCCTGAATCACTTAAATTATTAAAAGTGCTTCATTGATCGAATCAGAGATCAATTGGATCTTCTTCATGTTCACATGCACTGAGTGATAGTGCATGGACTTCATTAATGCACATCATCCACTTAGTAGTTGTGGATGGAACTCCTTTCAACTCTTCATGCATTGTAAAGACAATGCATGGTCTTCTATCATTGTTGTGACTTTGTATCCAGTTGATACAAGTTCTTTGAACTTAAGGAACAGCTCAACAATCGTCTGATTTACATGGAGAATGTTTCAACCATATTCTCCAATGCCACTTAGTGAATCTCCTAAGTGAAATTCCTCTTTGTACCATGGCCATTCTCCTTTACCACCAACACCATCACAACCTTTGGCATTCACATCTTGACAATTCTTGACATCCATCCATTCCAAGACAACTTCATGCCTCATTGACAACAAATGCAACACAATGCACTTCAATCTCCCCCTTTGTATTTGTTGTCAATACACTCCTTCAGCACATATGAATGGGTCAATATGTGTGCCCAATCTTTTCTCCCCCTTATTGGCAATCAAATGCAAAGGTGTGGTGTGGTTCTCTTTCAAAAATATCTTCCTCCCTCTGAATAGCATCTTCTTGAAAATCACTAAGAGAGGGATGATGCCACATGTTCTCTTGAGCAAGGAACCTTTAGTAAATCTGCTCTAAGTCTACTTGGGCTAACCCGGTGTAGAAAACAAGAGTGATGTAACCAAGGTACTCAATGCTGTCCAACATTCACTGTACATGTGAGATCATGCTTTAGGGGTTTGAAATTTTTCAGATATATCAATGAATTGCTAAATCCTGCACATACTTCACCAAACACATTAGAAAGTTCAGTGCAAAGATAAAGCTCCCCCTTTCATCCATTTGTCTTCAATCCATACTCCCCCTTAATTGACAAGATAAACTCAATTAAGAAACAAGGGATAAAAGTATGATTGGAATACCTTCACTTTTCTCAAGATGGTATTAATCTAAGAATCCCATCTTCTTCAGATTGGCTCCCCCTCAAGGGGTGCACTCCATTCTTTCCAAACCATCCTCCAGCTGAGAATGATCATCATCTTCAATTCCCTGCAATGTTAGCACATGTATATACCAAGAGTATAAGGGAATAAGATGGAACCTCCTTGGTTCATCAATGTGAACAACAAGGTTGAGAAGATTCTCTCAACCGAGATGTCCCATTTTCACCATTCTTCACACTTGCACATTTGATCTTCAATGATGTTTGTGCTGGTGTGGATCTCAATACATCTTCATGTGAAAGCTTTTGTTTCCTTTTTGTCTTAGCAATTTCCAGAACTTCATCTTCAGCTCTCTGCAGATCTTTGGCAAGTTGCAACTGATTTGGCCACATGACTAGTAAATCATTTGGAAGAGTGGCCTCAGTTTTGGAAATTCCACATGGTTCTTTTGATGATGTCAAGCTACCTCTCTTAGGCAACTTGTTTTCAATCAATCCCTTCTGCTTCTTTTGGATTGATTGTCTGTTAGAGTTCAGTTGGCTTCTATTTATTTTCATGGATTCTTTACAAAGATCCATGATATGTCCTTTCTTCCCACAGTAGAAGCATGTCTTCTTGGTGGCTCTTCTTGATGTATCACCCTTCTTGGATTCAGACTCCAAGGACTTCTCTTCATTTCTCAAAATCTTCTTGGGAGCATCTTCCACTTTCTTCTGCTTGCTTCCCAAGGAATCTTTCTGAGCCAGGTTCTGTGATCTTTTCTTCCTTTGAGCTCTGGATACAGTTGGAGACTAACATGTATCTTTTTGACCACTTTTGCACACATCTTAGATGTTATCAAGTAATCCAAATCTATTTGAAGTAAACAGATGTCTCTGGACCTGTGGATGTTTCTTCCTTCCTTCTGGCTTGCTCCCCCTTGGCATGGGCTTCCTCTGTGCTTTGGAATTCAGTGGATTGTACCAACAATCCTTTGCACAATGCCCATACTTGTTACAACACCAACATTGACCCACAAATCTTGACCTCTTGAGTTCTTCTGATTTTAGGGTACTTTTCTTGATTTGTTGTGTTGTTTCAGGAGAGCTCTGCTTCTTTACTGTCTTCATCCATATTTGTTTGGATTCATTCTTCCATCCTGCACTTTTTGTGGAAACACATTTAGAAACATGAGTACAAGATGGTATGGATGGTACCTTCTTTCTAGAAGATGTTGCCCTTTTATTAGAGGATGTCTTTCTCCTAGAATCATCCTGCTCAAAGCATACTTGAGTAGCAACATGTCTTCTTGCAGCTGACTGGGAGGATTCAGCTTTAGGTGATTGCAGATGTTTCAGTATCACCTCTAGTTCTAAGCATTTCATGTTAAGTGAGTTCTTCTCATCCTCAACAGCTCTTAGCTTTCCTTCCCAACTTTCTTTCAGCTGATTCATCTGGTCATCATGCACCTTCTTCAATTCTTGCAATGAATTGTCCAGCTCCTTCACCAGTTTGACTTTTTCTTCAAGTTGAGCATCTCTGACAACCATTGATACTTTATGCCTCTTTTCCAGTGCATGGAAAACATCTTTGACCACAGTCTTAAAGAATTCTTTCTCAGAAATTCTTCTTTGCAATTCTTCACAAGTAGCTTCATATCTATCATTGAAAAGAGAAACTGTTTCTTCCTTAGCCTTCACCAGCATTCTGAGAGTGTTGGTTATGCCAACCCTTTTAGCCAATTGGACTTCCAGAGAATTGGCTTCATCTTCTAGCTGTAATTTTTCTTCTTGAAGATCAAGGAGGCCTGTAGCTATACACATTGCAACTTTCTTGGGGACTCTCTTCTGAAGATATTTGATTTCATTTAGAAGATCATTGTTTCTTCCATCTTCATCACAGTTAGAGCAGGCTTCATCAGAAGAATGATAAAAGGAATTGTCATCTGATGTGACATTCACATTTCTTTCCATAGAAGGAGTTTCTCTGATTGCAACAACCTTCTTCCTCATCTTCTTTGCATGTTTCTTCTTTCTATTTTTCTGAGTCTTGGCAGATATCTCCATTTGAGGCTGGTCACTCATTTCCTCAAATCTGCACTCCATAAAGACTCTCTTGGATCTTTTAGAGGGAACCTCCCTCTGATACCAATTGAAGTGCCCAGATCAGTGTGAATCACTGAGAGGGGGAGGGGGTGAATCAGTGATCCCTTAAAACTTTTTTACTAATTGATTCTTAATCAATTAAACCTCTATGGCTGGTTAAAGCCTCGATCCACTCTTCTTGTATCTCTCAACCTTTCCCGGATAATGCAGTAATGAAAAGGCACAGGACACAAGGATTTACAAGGTTCGGCACCAAAGGCCTACATCCTTTCCATTCTCTCTCAGCATGGATTCTCCCATTATAATCGGTTAATATTACAATGGTCGATACAGCTTCCCACCGTATCTCTCCTGAGTCCCACAGGAGGGTCTTTATACTGCGTCACGCAGTGTTACCAGAGTCCCACTGGCCTGCTCCAGAATCCCACTGAAGACTTCCTCCACCCTGAGTCTCACAGGGGTCTTCTCCTGGCTGCTCGAGTCACACGAGTAGCTCTTCTTCTTGTTCAGCTCTTCAAGTATCTTCAGCAGTCTGGGATAAAGACTGCTGGCCTTGCTCTGTACCTCTGATCTCTTGTGATGATCATGGTCTTCTCAATCTACTGAAAACTCAGACAACCAATCTCTTTAACTTCAGTCTGGTCCAGTCTCACTTCAACTCTACTTCATGCACTGAGTGCATGGCATCACAATATCTTCAAGATCTTCTGGTCTTGGATTCCTCAAATGCACACAAGCAGATTTGACTTGTTTACGTGTGCACGTGTATGCATGCATGCATGCACTCTCCTTCTTCTCTTCTTGGTGCAGTAAACCCTTAGAGGGTGTAGTCAACTATAGCACACACCTCCTTCACAATCTTCACACACTATATTCAAATTGCTCACACACTAAAAGTGTGTAATACTTTAGTGTGGGTCCTCCCTTTTCTTCTTCTAAGTGTATACACACTTCTTAGTGCACACACCTAGGTTCGGCCACTTTGTTGTTTTGCACACACAACTTGTTCTTTGATTTGTTCACACACAATGAGTGTATATTTGTCCTCCACTCTTTTTGCACACCCCAATCTATGCCTCGACCTTCCTTTCAAATGCACACACACACGTACAAAGTGTGGTGGTCTTCACTTCACCCACTTGCACATACCCAAGCCAAGGTCTCGGGTTCTTCCTTGTTCTTTTAATCTTCTTCAAAGTGTGCACTTCACTTATGCACACACTTGGTTCTTCATTTTGTACACACAAGGGCTACAGCCTCTTTGTTTTCTTTTTGCACACAAAGGCACAAAGGCCTCGGCCTTCCTTCTTCAACTCTCACACACACAAAGTGTGGTATGCTTGGCCTCAACTCTTTTGCACACACTCAACCCGTAGGTTCTTCACTTAGCACTTGTGCACACACTTCGGTTCTCCTTTATTTTCACACCTACTGCCCGTAGGGCCTTCTTCTTTATGCACACACAAAGAGTATGTCTCGGCCTTCTTTGGCACACACACAATGTGTGTAAAACACAACCCGAACTCCTACTCAAGTGAGGCGCGCAAGGGGTGCGGCCCTCCTTCTCTTCACAGCCGCGCTAATTCCACTGGCCGTGGGTCGCAAAAGCCACAAGGCACGCAAGTGCAAGGCACAAGCCGCGGGTGTGCAAGCCTTCGGGCGCGCAGGGTGTCAAGCACCTCAGCCACTCAAGCTCCTCCTGCCACGCAAGTTTGCGGGCAGTGAGGGCTCCTTCTGCCGCGCGAGTACGCGGGAAGGGACTTCCTTCAGAGCCTCGGGTGGCTCCGGAACTTCAGCCGCGCAAGGGTGTTGCGCGGGGCTTCGGCTTCGCGAGGCACAAGGTGCACTCACGGGACTTCTCTCTTCAGAGGATCAGCAAACAATCAGAGAGCCTCGAGTGCTCCTTTTATAGGCAGAGGCTGCCTCGCATCTTCCGCATGGTTTTAACTTCAAAATCCCGAAGATTTCGGATCTTCAAGATTCTGTGAATCTTGTTTTCTTCTATTTGTTCATGCGGGTTCATTCACCTTCGGCCTTCTCCACGAACATGAGTTTTAGAATGCATGCATGGCTCTGTTTAATCCCATCTCATGAAAAACATCAACCCGATGCCTCGGCAACTTCGTTTGCCTCGGCCTCGACCGAAATTCTCCATACGTTGCATGCATGGTCATTTTTAGGCATGATCCTGTTCGTTATGGCCAGACGAGCATGAGGGTGGCTTTGGTTTACTCAGAGGTGGCTGGGAGCTCAAAAACCATCTTCGGGTTGCTCCTGGTTCGACGGAGGCTCGCGGGGAGGCTTCGGCTCGAGCTCGAGGTGGAAGACAAGTCACGACCGTCGGATCAGGCGATGGAGATACATCGGGCGGCCTGGATCTGAAGATCTCGCGCGGGATCAGATGTGCGGCTTAGATCGTCCGCGCGATCAATCGTGCGGCTGGGATTTGCTCCGCGGAAAAATTCCGCGTCCCACATCGAAACGGCGCCCTGTTTTCACGCGGTTTAACAAACAAGCGCTGCCCGCTTCAACGCAATTGAACTCTCTCCCTCCACGGTGCCGCCCCGCACCGTGTTCTCCCTGCGGGCGCGCTCTGCGCCCACTCTTGCTCCCTGCGGGCGCGCTCCTAGCGCCCACTATGCTCCTCCGGCGCGCGGGCTTCACCACCGCGTGTCCTCGGGGGCTTACACACGGCCCCCGGCCTCTCTTGGGCTGGCCCCATGGGATCCCCTTGGGCGTGGTGACCTGGTCCCACATGTGCCTTGGGTTGAACCCTTAAGGCTGGCCCTTGAGGTTGGCATATTTTTTGCAACAAAAACACTAAGTCATAGCTAGGACTTTGTATAAAAACAATGTTAACCAAATGTAATATGCCAAGCCACATGCCCTTCAATCCATTCTTCTCCTTCATCTTCTTCTTGAGAATTCAAACATTAATCTTCTTGATTAGAAACAACTCCTCAATTCATAATTCTTCTTCAACATCTCATTTTCTACTTAGGAGAGAATTCTCAAGGATCTTCATCTTCAACCGAACTCCTGAATCACTTAAATTATTCAAAGTGCTTCATTGATCGAATCAGAGATCAATTGGATCTTCTTCATGTTCACATGCACTGAGTGATAGTGCATGGACTTCATTAATGCACATCATCCACTTAGTAGTTGTGGATGGAACTCCTTTCAACTCTTCATGCATTGTAAAGACAATGCATGGTCTTCTATCATTGTTGTGACTTTGTATCCAGTTGATACAAGTTCTTTGAACTTAAGGAACAGCTCAACAATCGTCTGATTTACATGGAGAATGTTTCAACCATATTCTCCAATGCCACTTAGTGAATCTCCTAAGTGACATTCCTCTTTGTACCATGACCATTCTCCTTTACCACCAACACCATCACAACCTTTGGCATTCACATCTTGACAATTCTTGACATCCATATATTCCAAGACAACTTCATGCCTCATTGACAACAAATGCAACACAATGCACTTCAAATTCTTCATATCAGGTTTATGATTTTATACCTATGTTATGATGATAATTTTTATGCTCACCCCATGTTGTATTGTCTCATGTTCTTATCCTCTTACTGGGATTTTAGCTCACTCCTTTATTGATGTAAATCCTCAGGTGACTACTTGTACTAAATATAAGACAAGATCCAATAAGAAGCTAGAGAATAATGAATTAAATAAATGTTTTGTATTGTAAATGTTTTGTATTTTCTAAGTTTTACCAAGATAGAAAACCATTGGATAGTCGATGTGTAATGTTTTTATGTTTTTTATCATTAAAATTATGTAATAGAAAAATAACAATAGAAGGGTTACTATAATGTGAAAATGAGTGATGAAGGGATCATGATGTTCATTTAGACTATCCCATGATGGTTGATCAGAATTACCGTTAATGTGGATCATGGAGGTTTGAACCAGACTACCCCATAAGGTCAATCTATTACAGATCGATCACAACAACCCTTAAGGCGAATCCGATAAGTGCATCCCTAATAGGGAACACCATGAATTTACTATGGTTGGGATTTAACCTCGGGATGGATTACAATGAACCCTAATTTGAAGATAGTGATCCAAACCAACATAATTTGATGTAACAATTTAGTGTTATTTAACAGGCTCGATCCATTCAGTTTAACATCATGCGATAATGAATTTCAAGTAATGTAAGAAGCTTCTATGCGGGATGGTATAAGGTTTACTAATTGAGATTCCCTTTATAAGAGTATTTATCTAGGTTGTATAAGGTGTGTTTATTGTGCATAATGCTTCTAGAGGGATCGAGTGGAGACATGGACTCCCAGGTTAGGGGAATGATCTTACCGGGATTTGGTATAGAAAACATGTTAGGTTAGGGTGTTCGGTTCTGACCTTTGTGAGGATTATTATATATCCCTATTAATTGGGAATCATAACCTACATATTTCATAAATAGATTGGTATTAAACATGATAGGGAACCCATTTTAGGTTTGGATTCCGTAGAGAAATTGATCACCAATAACCTCTATGACCACATGAGTCATTTTTGGTTTGAGAAACAAGAGTAAGTAGCAGACTCGATTCTCATGCTACAAAAGAAGCATTAATGAGGGATGGTGTTGGTATTACAAAAGGAAAATTCCCATGGAGGATATCATTCCATGTGAGTGGAACATAAGACATACTCTTAGAGTTCATGCCATTCCACTCATACATAGAGCGTCATGTTCACATCCCACATGGTAAGGCCAAAATTTTACATCATGTGTTGAGAATGTTGTTGTGAAGTTTAATGTTGTATTACTAGGATGTGTAACTTTGTTATTTTATGTTCTAAATCTTCGACAAGGGTGGTCTCACACCTCACCCATAGGCCTTATGTGACCACATCTCAAGTAATTTTGGATAGGGAATTGATTTAGGGCATCTTGGGTACAATAATGCGAGGGGTGGCTGATCACGACTTCCATGTTATTGTACCTATGATAAGAATCAGTAGGTGTTAGCATACCTATGATGAGAAGATAAAGTTCCATATAACTCTCAAGAGACACTTGAAATAAACTGGGTAGACATAGGATTGGGTGGTACCAGTCGCATGGGTAATAAAGGTTAATGTAGACCAGCCTTGAATTGGTGTAGGGGCCCAAGGCACTCATTCTTTATAAAAGTTGGTCAGAAGAATTTTGGCACCATATAGTGACCCAAGAGAGTGGTTTCATGAATCCTTGAACCTCACTGAGAGGTTATTCAAGAGTCTTAGCTGAATCATGATGTTCGGGGGTGTCTTGAGGCTTAGGTGAATCATGAAGGGTAAGTGATTCAAAAAGGGGTATGTTTCACAAAAAATGTGCCCATTCCTTAGAGTGAATCATTTCTCAAAAAATTATAACATCATGAAGGATGAATGATTCCCAAAACCACAAGTTCCTTACGGGGACTTATACAATTTTTAGGTTTGTAGGCCTTTGTGCAAGGCATCTCAACATAGTGTAGAGGCCCTTAAAAACACAAAGAAAGGGGTTTTTTGATGCTTGGATTCCATTGATGATCTATTTTGATTTGGTTTAAAATTCTCAGAAGGGATGTGAATAGAGTGAAATTAAAAATTTAAAAGTTCAGGTCACCATTGCTAAAATTGTGTACTGAATGGGTATTAATAGTTAATGGGTTATGTCAATACTGGATGTATCCTGGAAAAATTATTTTCTTCACAAAATGGAATGACTTCCTGAGTTTGATAGTGAAATTTCACAAAGACACCTACAATATTTCACAATTTCAAAAAGTGATCCATGACTCTAATCATAAATGCATAGAGATTTACCATCTATCGATCACAAACTCATGATGAGATCACTCAAATAGGGTGCTTCATGAACTCTAGCTATTCATGAAGGGGTAGATCTTCACAAATAAAACCCTTTAGAGGGATCTTGAGCCTTCTTTGACTTGGATTGTAATTAAACCAATCGTGTCCTCCTCGACTATTTCCATGGCATGCTTATTTTTGTTCCAATAATGTCATTTTCAACATACATTACAAAAATTCAAATATAATATTTTTTACTTAGATGACATTAATAGACCACCTCAATGCCATAACCTCTTTTAACACATTAGATTCTTCTATAAAATTGATATGTTATTAAAAAGAGAAATCTTTTAGAGAATTTTTTCTCATCCATTTTTATTCTCTAAAAGACATCAATTTATTCCAAAAATTATATTTTTTTTATAAAATAAATGTCGAATTTATGTCTTATTTTTATGTTATTAAATTTATCTTATAAATAAATATTCCTGTAATCCTTGGACATTAAATTTTTCATAAATATACATATTATTTGTAAAGGGGGTATGATTATTTCTTAATCCATGTACAAAAATTTATATATGGTGTTTCAATTTGAATGTTATTTTATTAACAAAGGAAATATTGCAATTCCATATTATTTAATCAATACATATATTTATCAATAAGAAATATCATTCATTAAATATATCAAAAAATTCATATATGATGAATTTATTAGAAATGTTCCAAAGAGTGCAACCATGTCTTGCATATCACCTCGATGAATCAAAATGACTCATAATACATATAATTCATCAAAACTAATTGGGTGTTTACCCATAGTTTTAAATTGTATTGGGGAATTTTATTAGTGAAATAGATATCAAGAAAAATTCATTTAATTTTTTGTTATTATTATCCATGAGATTACAACATTGATATTATGAATGGTTTAATTTCATGATCATGTAATTGATAAAATGACATGTGTTTCCTATTATTTACCTTTATATATTGATTATATCTTATTTAATCATGTCTAATTCTCTATAAAAAACCCTTATTTAGCATATGATCTCAACCACTATGTATTTTCCTTTCCCCAGTATAAGATGAAAAATTCATTGAATGAGTTCAAGGATGTTGAACTGTCTATCTATATTTTTTATGATTGTATTTTATTCATAAAGTAAAATGGGATCCTGTATGAATTTTATTCTATAAGGCTAATAAAGGAATCATTAAATTGGGATATATACCTTGTATCAATGTCAATATAATTATGTACACAACATCTTTGATTTATTAAAGTAGAGGCTATGATTGTGGAGATCACCAGGGATTTAAGGTTATTGATTCTAGACATTATTATCATTAATCAAAATGATTATTTAATTTTTCATTTCCCCTGGTTAATAGGTAAATCATCAATTAATTGATAAACTGAAATAATATAATAAATCCTAATTACATAATTTTGTTAAATAAAAAAGTAAATTATGATGTATTTCTCTTTTTTTAGTGATACTAAAAGATTATGTTGAACTTGAATTAATTAAATATTTAATGAAAGAAGGGGTTATTTCAATATAATACAAATATGTAAAATTTTATTTTATGTAATTATATTGGGGCTATGAATATATATATATAATTTTCATATTTTTTCTTTCAATATGAATAATTTTTTAGATTATAGACTATATTATAATTCTATTTTGTTAAAAAAATATATCAATTTTTTAAAATTATGTGTGGCATTTCACCATATATATGGTGGTGTTAAAGTTGTTGAGATTACATTAGGTGATATTATTTCATTGAAAAAAATAATATATTGATTGGAAAATAGGCCATTCTACGAACTGGGGGGAAATATCATACATTTAGAGTCTTAGAGGGTGCTTATTCAAGAATAGCAATGGGAATGTAAAATACTCATGGTGTAATTCCACACACTATAAATTTGTTTTCCATCATATTTATCATCATTCATTACCAAATTATATGGGGAAGATTTATTATTTATATATTGTTTTTTGGAAACATCAAATAAATTAAGGAAATTTTCATAGTAACTAAGATTAAATGAGAATATTATATTCAATAGGATTGTTCTTATGGGAATAAAATATTTCTTTTTTGAAGATTATGTGAAGATATTTTCATAGTTGGGACTAGTGTTGTAGAAATAAAATGTTTTTTCAAATATTATATGAATGATATTACTTTTGGATAATTATTTTGATTAAAATGGAAATTACATTCAAGATATTTTGTTTAGATAATACATTTTGATTGAATTTTATAAAATTATTTGTGTTGGTTTTTATAGAGGGTAAAATATGCTATAACAAATAGTATAATTATAATATTTTTATGGATATGATATATGGGAACATAATTAGACTAAGATTTTCCCAGGGATATTTTTTGGACAAGTCATTGTATATTATTTTGTTTTTTATGTGTGAATATTGTTTAGATTATAGTAAAATGAAATTGACGTACATAAGGCATAAACTTTCTTAGTGAAATAGATGTTGAGATATATAGTATTTTATTATGTTATTTTGGTGTTGAACATGTATTATTTTACTATTTTCTATACAATAATCCTTTAAATTGGTATCTAGTGTGACTCATCATTCTTAATGTATTGGATATCTAAAAACCTTCTTTTTGAACTCTCCCTTATATGATGTGGTATAAATTATAACATGTTATTAATGATGACATTACTTTTTTTGGTATATGTGTTATGGAATGTGGAGCATGTGCTAAAGGGATGGGAGCCTCGTAACATTGTGTATTGGGATGGAAAAATATTAAATTAATGGGAGTTGGTATGGGGATCAACATATACTAAAAAATATAGACACAGAGAGTGATATATATATATATATATATATATATATATCTTCGTTTGTGCGTGTTTATGTCTTCTGGTATTATATAGTACATATATCATTTGTTTTAGATAGAGTGATGGATATGAGAAATGGATTAACCAAAAATATAGATATATTTAATCTTAATGTCTAGTTGTTATGGTTAATCTATTTATTCACATTTTCATTGGGATGATTTAAATAAAATGATACGGTAGGATTTTAGGTTGGTAGGAAATTGGTGTTTCATATTCATCTGAAATTTAAATAAATATTTTATAGATTTAAATGATCATGTAGGAAGAGGTGTAGATCATTTTTTTTCATGTGAATTGTGTTCTTAGGAATTTGGGGAACGTTCATTTTCATAGAAATTTATAGGTATTGTGTGTAGGGAGACATTTGGGTTATGTAAAGTTTATATATAATGTTTTTTGTTCAATAGGATTTAATTGGAAATTCAGAGAAAATAGAGGAATTTTAATTGTTCTATGGGTGACATGAATGGTCATAAAAACCATGTAGTAGCATGTATGATCATTTAGTTGAGAGATATATTATTATAAGGGTGACCATAATGATCACTAGGACACAACTGTTCGATATTTGAAAAAAATAAAAACCCACTAAAATTTTCACATGTTGTTTAATATTGTCCTTATACCTCAATTAGTCCACTCTCATAAACTCTCTCTATCCCATGGGTGATTCTAAGAATTATGAATTCTTTCAATCTCCCCTCCATCGATCCTTTATGGGTTCAAAATACAGTTTTTGGATAATCACATCTAAACATCATATTCTTTTCTAGTAATTAGGTTTCTATCAGTGGAAACCATATTATGGTAAGGTTTGGATGATTTTGGGGTTATTTTATATTTATGGAATTTATGTTTACGTCTTTGAAGTTATATAAAGGATCCTGAATCATTGAATTGAAAATGTGGTTTCATGGTTTCTATCGATTTGAGGTAGGTCAATTCTCATATATAAATAGTGAATATAGATCTTATAAATTTGGTGTTTCGTCAATTTATTTTATATATGATTAAATAAAATAATGTTTATATTTTCTTGTGCTTTTATAAAAGGAATGGTTATGATTTTTGTATTTTTAGAGTAGAAATAAAATCTTTATTTTCTAGAAGTGTGAATGTTTTCAAGAAAATGGGATTTTAATGTTGAATTTATTTGGAATTTAATCTTAGTGTTGTGTTTCCAAGTGTGTTGATCTTTCAACAGACTATAAAACACTAAAGAATTAATTTTATATTATATTGGGATTTATTTTATATAATAACCTAGTTTATTTCCCAAAAATTTGACGTCTAAATTTTTTAGAGTTTATTTTTAAATGTGAAATTAAATAAAACATAAAAAATGTTCTATTTTTTTAATATTTAAATAAAATTGGAAATAAATTTAATATTAGAGATAAACATATTAGAAATTTCATGATCAATCAAGATTTTCTGTCCCTTGATGCTCAATAATAGTCACTCTCATGGTATCTATGAGGCATCAATGATTCCTTTATTTACAACAATTTAATCTAATGCCTTGTGTGATTTTTCCTAGTTTAACATAGATCACTCGATCAAACAATGATATTGATTATTGGAAAACTGAAAAAATGAATAAAATTATTTATTATTTAATAATAAAACCCAATAAAGGTATCATATCAACAAGGAGATATAATAAATAGAATTATTTCTATTTTTAATGTGTTCTCTTGAAAAAATGTATTCTTATTTGTTATAGATTATATATTTTATTATCTAACACAATCCTAGTATCCATAAAAAAGGAAATAGAGAGAATAATCAAATTTCATAAATCATCTTATGTTTTTATTAATTTATAATAGAATTAGAAATCATTTTCCCATTGATTATATTTTAGAATACTAGAAAAAATAGCAATAAAAATGTGTGGATTGAAGAAAACTAATAAATCATATCCATCAAATTCAAAAAAATTACAAATATTTTAAATGTAGAGCTCAATATTACATCAAATAATATTCTCTAAACTAGACATTTAGTTGTATATATGGGGGAAGAAAAAGAAAATGGTTGAAAAAATATTTAAATCACAACCAACCTCACTATGGATGTGACTTAATCTAAAATGATACATATAGTGATTTTAATGTTACAATTATCACATTTTAACCATAAAATTACAAATTCCATAGGTGAAAATGTGATATTCATGGAATATTTTTATAAACCATTTATTCGAATGGATGACTTGTAACATCCCAGGTAATTAAAGAATAAATAATTTTCATATTTATTAATATTTACGAATTAAATATTAATTTTAATTAAAAGGGGTTTCTACGTTCGATAGCGTACTCGATACGCAACGATGAGTTTCTTTGAAAACTTACGTTGCACACAAGTAATAAAATAATATTATTTTAAATGTTAGTTAACAATTAGCCGTTGTACTGGCGGGAATGGATATAAATAACTAAAATATGATTAGATATGTTTTTAAATGTTTATACATTTACCCAATAAAAGATAAAAGCTTAAAATACGGAAAGAGTTCAATTTTACGGGTATATATACTCTAATTTTCACTAAAGGTTCACTTATCACCTTTTAATGGTGAACCGTCATTAAATATAGTTTTGATCACTCTTATACTTTATTTTGGACCAAATATAACTCTTCTTTAGAATCGGGACATCAAAATTTACTTTGTGTAAATTTTTGGTACCTTTCTGATAAAGTTCATTTTTTTTAATGAATAGTGTAAAATGTTGTATTTTAATTCAAAACCTCTTTTTAATCTAATTTATTTATATGATTATATTATCTTTTGAATTGGTTTTAAAGTGAAATTAGAAAATATTTTTACCATTAAATCCAATAGTGGTCGTTGGAATTAATTTCACTTTGAAATCGGACTTAAACTAGTGTCAATCTTTTGATACTTATTATTTCATAAAAACACGCTATTTGTCATGACAGCCGGAATTAATTATTAAATTAATTAATTTGACTTATATGTTTTGAATTTTGTAAAATGGACTTCATTTTTGAATTCGGAATATCAAATATAGCTTAGGGTGAATTTTTGGTAATTTTCTGAAAAACTTCAATTTTTGATGAATAGTGAAACCACTAAGTGGTAATCAAGCAAACTGATTTTTCAGTTAAATGAAAGTTTACCACTAATGTGTATTGAATTTTGAAAATCCGACATACATGGTTTTCATTAAGAAGTAAAATGTGGTACAATGAGATTAAAATAATTTTTTGGTGAATAGTAACTTTTTTTCATTAATCGCGATTTAAGGTAATTAGTGTAGTTTACGGTAAAAATGGTATTATAAGAATGTGAAAACACCATGACACTTGTCCTACACCAATTGGGTGAGTCATGGACGACCAAGACAAGCCATGTGCCAACTTGGGGACCCCATGGAGCCACTTTAGTTGGAAAATGACATTAATATATGTTTATTTAATGTTAAAGTGAAAATAACACTAACATAAATTGGTTTACTAAAATAATTTTTGAGTGGGGTTATACAAGTCCCAATTTTGATTATAAATAGTCATTGGAAAGCTAAAAGATTTCCTACATCATAGTATTTTTTTTATAATTTTTAGACATTAAATAAATTAAATTATATATGACATAATAATGATGCAGCGATGACATCATTATTTGACGTTTTAAATAAAATGGAAAGATAATGAAAAATATAAAACCTACACATGGCCAAAACCAATTGGATGAGTGGATTTAGAACCCTTATCACCTTATCCACGAATTATATCAATGTGGGACCTTTTAAAACCGAAACACATTTTCAAATAAAGTAATATTTCTTTACTTTCCAAAAGTGCCCCTCCTCTCCTCTTATAAAAGGCCCCCACCTCTACCTCATTTCACACACTTCTCAAGCCATTGGCTCGGCCAAACCCTGCCCAATTACTCTCTCCACATCCCTATCCTCATCCTAGAGGATTCCCTTTGGGAAGAATCCTTTCAAAGGAATCCTTTAGGCTCAAATCAAAAGGGAGTTACACTTTTAAAGGTAATTCATTCTCTCTTGTTCATTTGTTTTATTTTACTTCTCCAACCCTCTAAAATATTTTTATTTACTTCTTTTGTAACAACACCAGTATCTTCAATATACTAGGATGTTGTTATAATATTTATTTGAGCTACACTCTCACACAACTACATCAAATGGTCAAAGAACATACGGTTTCCGTGGATGGCGAAATTCTGCCTCCCGAAACGATGATTGTTCAATACTCATTTAACACCTTCAAGGGTGGCCATTATGATGTAAATATTTTTATATATGATATATAATATGTTTATGTTTTCTTTAAGCTTCTGTATTTTTCATTTTTGGTATACCTTTATGGTTTCCATTATGGGTAAACATGATATCGTCATTTAAGGAAGTGCGGACTACCACCCCCTAAAAGTGATGTGATCCGTTAATGCCATATGTGGGACGTGTAAAGGATGGATTTAAAGTTATTATATATGATGTTATACTGGAATTATAATATACCTCTATATCATTATTATTTCTTTCCATTAAAGTATGAGATAGAAATGAAAGTAGCGTTCATGCGTACGTACGGCTTACCGTCTCCATGAACGGTGCATTTAATTTCTTATCCCCAAATGTAATGTACTATTAAAATTACATGTAAATGATGAATATAATTCTGGAATTAAAATATACATACCTCTCATTTAGTTTTAATTCCACTAATATGACAAAGAAATGAAAGTAGCGTTCATGCGTACGTACGGCTTACCGTCTCCATGAACGGTGCATTTCATTTCTTACCTCTAAATGATTATGTAATATTATAAATACATGTATATGCTGGATATATATGATATATATGATATCCAAATCAGGAATTTCATTCTGGATATAAAGAACTTTTGACCACACGAACAACATGTAATTGTAAGAAGTCAACTTTCGACTTAAAAACCAAATATTGACAAAACAAACATTATTAACTTAAATGGTTACATAATGTTTATAACATGGAAATAAGTGATATAAAAGGAATAATGTACTTTAAAAAGGTTCTTAATCAAGTATAAATTAACTCAAGTTTATTATTCAGGATGTTAAAAAACGATCGAGTCAAGTCGGACCCGAGGTAAGGGACTTCGTCTCAATCTCCTTTCATTGAGGCATATTTCGTTTTATACACAACTTTCTTTTATACGGTGTATAAACTCCTTTGACTTTTAATTTTATACAAAAGGAATATTTTTCTACAAAGTGTTTTACTAAACGACAAAAAGGAATGTTTTTTTTAACGTACGCGGTGACAACGACCTTTTTCCGCCACCGCGAGTATTATTTGGTCTTTGGCTTTCTCAACAAGCCGTAATGTTTTTAGAATAAAATAAATACCATATACTCTTTTATGTATTTTGGTATTGAAAATGGTTTTGAAAAAGGATTCTATTATGTCAATATATTTATGATATATTGTGATTGAAATGTGGAAATGTTATCATTCTTTTATATTGGTTTTATGTTTTATGATTTTATACTGGTACTTGGACATTTTAACGGGTGGTTACGTTATAAACCATATGACGGGTGGTGCCGTGAATACTAGGACGGGTGGTTACGTTATAACCTCCAATGCATTGGGTATGGAAGTCGGTCGTATGGCTATTCCATTAAGTATGTATGGAAATTGGCCGTATGGCTATTCCATTAAGTGATATGTGTGGAAGTCGACCGTATGGTTATTCCACTTAAGTATGTTTATGTCCCAAGTTATCTTTACATATGTTATGTGTTCTTTATATGGGTTTTATGATAATACTTTGGTTACAAAAAGGTAAGTAATGATACTTTATTCAGTGAAGATTTTTTACTACTTCATGAAGGTGATGGTATTACTTTGATAGAGTATACATAGTTTACTTGATTTTGAAAAACTAACAGTTTTCATTCTTTGTGTATCCCTTACTGAGATTTTTATGCTCACCCCAAGTTTTTTCGAAATGTTTTTCACAGGACTTAAAGTGGAATAAGGTCAAGGATGGGATCAAGGGAATTTCATGCTATCTAAAACATGGAATCTAGACATCTTTCTTTTTTAGAGTTTTTATTTTATGGAGACTTTGTAGAAGTGTCTACTTTGTAATCTTTTAAGATGTAATAGTTATGTTCTAATTCTCTAAAACTCTAAACCTGAAAAGATCCTCAATGTGAATTATTCATTTAATTCAATATTATGTAAGGTTTAAGGCTGGGGCCTTATAGTTGGTATCAAAGGACGGTTTAGACAACTTTAGGAGTTAGAAAAGTGTTAAATTATAATATGATTGAAATGATATAGCATTTACGGATTACCATGTTGCTTCGCCTAAGATATTTCTGTGTTCAGAATGGTTTTCCGCAGAGGAAACAAAGTAGCTATGTTGGGACGACATCAGGAGGAAGACAACCTTCCAAATCAGCAACCTGAGATGGTCGGAATCGGAACTGAACAGTTTGTTGCAGTGATGGCACAGCTGACTCAGGTTATAAATGGTGGTGGTATCCATGCATGAGATCAGCCAGATCAACCGCAGAGGAACATGTCAGTGGTGGAACATTTCATGAGGCAACATCCCCTATCATTCAGAGGATCATCTGACCCTGTGCAAGCTGAAGGGTGGATTAAAGCACTGGAGAAGATTTTTGATGTCCTGGGGTGTTCAGAACATCAAAAGGTTATTCTTGTTGTTTACCGTTTTGAAGGTGAAGCTGATCAGTGGTGGTCGATGGTGAAAAATATAAGGGATAGTGATGAGATTGAGGATCTTCACTGGGACGAATTCAAAGGTATGTTTCTTGAGAAATATTTTCCTAAGGTGGTTCGTCTTAGGATGGAAAAACAGTTCTTAGAATTGAGGCAGGAGGATGATTCAGTGGCTGCTTATGAAGAAAAGTTCACTCGATTGGCAAGGTATGCTCCAAACTTCATACGAGATCTTGATAGTAAAATAAACCGTTTTTACTCAGGGTTAAAGCCAAAGTATCAAAGGGCTTTAGCTTCTCGTGAGTTCAAAAGTTATGAAAAACTTGTTCGATGTGCGGAGAAGGTGGAAATGGAGTTTGCCGATGATCAGGTGTTCTATGACAAACAACAGAATAAGAGATCTAGTTGGCAGGAAAAGGGGAATAATTCATCAAAGAAGCAAGGAGGTAAGAAAACCAAATATCCATCCTGTGAGAAGTGTGGTAAAATGCATCCTGGAGAATGTTTATCCAAGTCTGGTAAGTGCTTTCGGTGTGGTAAGTCTGGTCATATTGCTCGTAACTGTAAGGAAGATGATCAAGCAGGAAATGAAAAGCCAACAGTAAGATGTTTTAAGTGTAATGAAATGGGTCATTATGCAAACGAGTGTCCAACGAAGAACTCAACTGGGGGAATGCATCCAAACTACAAGCAGAAAGGGGTGGAGAAATCCTTTTCAACAACTTCAGCAGATGTTGGGCCATCGAATGAAGTGGTATCAGCTCCAGGGAGCTCAGTATTTTTCGAAGATTGACTTGAGGTCGGGGTACCATCAGTTGAAAGTAAAAGAAGCAGACGTTCCGAAGACTGCGTTCCGTACTAGATATGGCCATTATGAATTTGTAGTTAGGCATTTTGGGTTAACCAATTCACCTGTTGTATTCATGGACCTTATGAATAAAATTTTCCATGAGTTCTTGGATAAGATTGTGTTTGTGTTTTGAGGTTTGGGAAGAGGTTATGTGTGCCTTGTGATTCATAGTTGAAGAATGAGTTGTTATGTGAGGCTCATAGTTCCCCGTTTTCAGTTCATCCTGGCAGTACTAAGATGTACAGAGATCTACGGGAGTATTACTGGTAGGATGGAATGAAAAGAGATATTGCTGATTTTACTGTGAAGTGTTTAACATGTCAACAGGTTAAAGCAGAGAGGCAGTTACCGAAAGGGATGCTTCAGCCTTTACCAGTGCCAGAGTGGACATGGGAGAATATATCCATGGACTTTGTTGTTGGATTACCGAAGACATCTCGGGGTAATAATGCAATCTGGGTTATTGTTGATCGCTTGACCAAATCTGCTCATTTCCTTGCTATACGAGATACTTTCTCTCTTGATCAACTTTCCCGTTTGTATCTTAAAGAGATAGTCAGGTTACATGGAGTTCCTCTCTCCATTGTATCGGATTGTGATCCCAGGTTTACTTCTAACTTTTGGAAAGGCCTTCAGAAGTCATTGGGTACTGAATTAAATTTTAGTACAGCTTTTCATCCTCAATCAGATGGGCAGTCAGAACAAACAATCCAGACATTGGAGGATATGCTACGAGCTTGTTCTGTGGATTATCAGGGAAGTTGGGACCAACATCTTTCTTTGGTTGAATTTTCTTATAATAACAGTTTTCATTCCAGTATACAGATGGCACCATTTGAGGCATTATATGGGAAGCGGTGTCAAACTCCAGCATTTTGGGATAAAGTGGGTGAAAGGAAACTGATGGGACCAGAATTGGTAGAAGATATGACAGAAAAAGTTCAGTTGATTCAGAAGCACATGAGAACAGCTCAGAGCAGGTAGAAGAGTTATGCGGATAACCGGAGGAAGGATCTATCTTTTGAGGTAGGTGATCATGCTTTTCTCAAGGTTTCTCCTTGGAAAAGTGTGATGAGATTTGGTAATAAAGGAAAGTTGAGTCCGTGGTTGGTTGGACCATACGAAATTCTGGAAAGAGTTGGATCAGTTGTATACCGAGTGGCTTTACCTCCGAGTTTATCTCAGGTACACAATGTTTTTCTTGTTTCAATGTTGAGAAAGTATATGCCAGATCCATCTCATGTTTTGAGTCCAGAGGTAGTTCAGCTGGAAGAGAACCTATCTTATGAGGAACAACCGGTCCAGATTCTTGACCATAGGGAGCAGGTGTTACGGAATAAGGTGATTCATCAGGTAAAGGTTTTTTTGGAAAAACCATGTGATTGAAGAGGCAACGTGGGAATCTGAAAATGCTATGAGGGATAAATACCCCAACTTATTTTGATAAGTGAATAAAATTGCGAGGACGCAATTCCCAAAAGGGGGAAGGATGTAACAACCCAGGTAATTAAAGAATAAATAATTTTCATATTTATTAATATTTATGAATTAAATATTAATTTTAATTAAAAGGGGTTTCTACGTTCGATATCATACTCGATACGCAACAATGAGTTTCTTTGAAAACTTACGTTGCACACAAGTAATAAAATAATATTATTTTAAATGTTAGTTAACAAGTAGCCGTTGTACTGGCGGGAATGGATATAAATAACTAAAATATGATTAGATATGTTTTTAAATGTTTATACATTTACCCAATAAAATATAAAAGCTTAAAATACGGAAAGAGTTCAATTTTACGGGTATATATACTCTAATTTTCACTAAAGGTTCACTTATCACCTTTTAATGGTGAACCGTCATTAAATATAGTTTTGATCACTCTTATACTTTATTTTGGACCAAATATAACTCTTCTTTAGAATCGGGACATCAAAATTTACTTTGTGTAAATTTTTGGTACCTTTCTGATAAAGTTCATTTTTTTAATGAATAGTGTAAAATGTTGTATTTTAATTCAAAACCTCCTTTTAATCTAATTTATTTATATGATTATATTATCTTTTGAATTGGTTTTAAAGTGAAATTAGAAAATTTTTGTTTCGCGCGGAATCCGGGGATGACCTCCTGGACGGGAGATTCAAACGTTCCGATCGGTTTCTAACGGGTTTGTTCGTAGAACCGGAAACATCCAATGATTCCACATCTGTTTGGACCTACTTTCCAAAGGCAGGCGCTCATTAGCTTGTGGGCTAATGAGGCTTAGGAATTTGCATTGGTCGAGAGGATGGGAGGTCGGACTCATCACACCTTTTTGAGGGGAATTATTGTCTACTCCGGGACTCTCTTTATAGATTTAAGTTATGTTCGTGAATCCTTATTACATTACCAAGTATAAAATGAGTTTTCCTTTAATTTTAACAATCAATGATCAAGTATGCAAGAAATTTAGAGAATCTTTTATATGTATTCGAGGTTCTTCATCAATAGAGAATCATCTATATTTGTTTAGAGATTCTTGGTCAATGGTATCCTTTAAAACATTTATATAAAAGTCTCTTGGTCATTATGATGACCAAGCTGGTTTTAAAGCCACTCAGTGGGGCACTTGAAGTTTATCGTCATTCAGAAGGACAGAGATTATTTCAAAGTTGGGATCGAACCCATAAATGGGCTACCTACGTATCCTTTGTTTTGGAAAAGGAATCAGAACCCACGTAGTTC
Source organism: Viscum album (assembly GCA_963277665.1). Classification (NCBI taxonomy): domain Eukaryota; kingdom Viridiplantae; phylum Streptophyta; class Magnoliopsida; order Santalales; family Viscaceae; genus Viscum; species Viscum album. Next base: position 82,973,467 of record OY728154.1, read on the forward strand.
GAGAAATGGATGATGTTTATGATTGATGGCTCAAAGATGAATGTCGTAATTACTTTTACACTCTAAGCTCACGTGAGTCATGCTCGGTGTGAGAAACAAGAGGTATTGGTAAAAATTAGACAATTATGCCATGAAGGATGCAATCATAAGAATTTGTTTGGGGCTTATGTATGGATGACTGCCCAGATAGATGAAGGTTTAGGATTTACTTTTAGGGAGAAAATCCTTGAACAGGGTCCATAAAGTTATATGTGCTTCATGGAGATTTGAATACTCTAATCTTGGGGCTTACTCCTAAGGAGGATGCCCAAGTTAGGAGGGGACTTATGATTAGTTTTTAATCCTGAAAAGGAAACCCAAATCAAAGGTAAATTAGGACTGGTTAAGAGAAATTTAGGGGACTTGGGGCTTACTCCTGAAAAGGAAGCCCAAGGTTATGACTGAGTCTTATTCCTGAAAAGGAGACCCAGGTTAGGGGACTTGGGGCTTACTCCTGAAAAGGAAGCCCAAGGTTATGACTGAGTCTTATTCCTGAAAAGGAGACCCAGGTTAGGGGACTTGGGGCTTACTCCTGAAAAGGAAACCCAAGGTTATGACTGAGTCTTATTCCTGAAAAGGAGACCCAGGTTAGGGATTAAGGTTTGGGGCTTACTCCTGAGGAGGATGCCCAAGTTTGGGAACTTTTAAGAATTTGGGGCTTACTCCTGAGGAGGATGCCCAAAGTTGGGGTTGAGGCTTACTCTTAAGAAAGATGCTCAAGATTTAGAGGACTTGATTGGGGCTTACTCCTGAGGAAGATGCCCAAGTTAGGATTCTCTCATCTTTAAAGGATGAGGTTGAATGAATGAACTCTCAATTTTTGGTGACATAAAGATGTTTAAATCACTAGGTTTTGAGAGATATTTCACAGAATTCCTTTCAGACAAGGATGTCAAATCAAGAAATCATGCCATAAATGGCTTTGAAGAGTATCTTGAAGACTGAATCTTGAATAGGAAAGGTGAAATGGCTTAAGAGGGGTAAAATGGGCAAGATGGGCACCCAAAAAGATAGGGGCACGCAAGTATTAAAAGTCGCGCAAGTCCTGCGGCGGCGCGCAAGTATTGGTCGCGCAAGTATACTTGCGCGACATGAGGGATACTTGCGCGATTTACAACCAGAGTTGAAATACTTGAGCGATTCTTTATTAAACCCTTTATAATCCTCTTGAGGTTCTTCCAGAGAGGGGACGTGCAAGTTATATTGAAGGAATTAAGTCGGCGCGCAAGTGTTTGATAAGTTTCAACACTTGGCCTTCCTTCTTCCCTTTAGATCTTCCATTCTAGGTAAGAAATTACCTTAGAAGTGTTCTGGAAGCTTTGAGAAGAGACTTGGGCGTCGGGAGCTTCAATCCGAGTTTCTGGAAAAAGATCTTTTTGAATGGGGGGCCCACAGGGTCTATTTATAGGCAAAAGAAGACCCTGGGCGGTTACCAGGCGGTTACCGGGCGGTTATCACTTAGGTCGCGCAAGTCACTTGCACGACCATAAGGCGTCACGCAAGTACTTTCACGACCACTAGGCGGCGCGCAAGTGTACTTGCGCGACCATGAGGGAACTTGCGCGACCTATGGGCAATGTTCTCCTTGTTCATCCCTTTGTCGATTTTTGATGTTTCTTCAAAGGATGAATCACTTTTTGTTCAGATATTCCCCTTTTTCGATCTTTAGATTCGGTGACGAAAGGAGCATCAACAAAAGTCCCCCCTCAGAGTGGATCCGGAAAGAAATGAGGATTTGACTCTGAGGAAATTGAATACATTCAAAGGAAAAGGGGGCGCGCAAGTCTTCAGGGCACAGAGGGCAGCGCGCAAGTGTGCTGGAAATTGACATTTATTCAGGGTTCCTTTGTCTTTTGTGGGCAGTTTAATGTCATGCATGCCAGACATAAAGGGGCTAATGTTTAAGGTCGAAACAGCTTTGACCGAAAATGGATTAGAATTGACACAATTCCTTGACAATTTATCTGAAAACAAATTACCATACTCAAGTATGAGAGAAAATATGTAAACTATGGCTTAAGAATATTTGAATCTGAGGAATGATATGAAAAAGATCTAAAAGGCATTAGAAGAAGTAGTTTCCAAGAATGAAGTTACTATTATTTAACAAAACCCGTTAGGGGGTTGAAATATGCAGGGCCACCTATGGGCATTGGCTGCATGGTCAAATAAATAGAATCTTTTGGCTGAAAAGTCTGTTATGTGGACTGTTTATGCAAGGCCACCTATGGGCACGTGCTGCATAGTCAGGCAAAAGAACTCCCAGAAATTTACTTTCCTAGTGCTAAAAGCAAGTGAAAGTTTATGGAGATTCAAATTTTCTAAAGCATAGAGTTTGTTGTATGGAAAGAGGTACTTGAATATGGAGAAGATATTTCCAAACAAGAATATCGAAGAACTGGATGAATATCACTCCTACGAAGGTCTGACCCAAACGTAGGGAAGAAGAATAAACCATAGACTTGAATACTTTCAGATCATGAAAAAGGATATGGGACAAATAAGTTAAGGATGGCTATTTTTGCGGATCCCTACATACTGTCTTTTAAGACAAATAAGGACAAAAGAGGCATTCTTCCCAAGAATGAAGTTACTATTATTTAACAAAACCCGTTAGGGGGATGAAATATGCAGGGCCACCTATGGGCATTGGCTGCATAGTCAAATAAAATAGCATCTTTTGGCTGACAAGTCTGTTATGTGGACTGTTTACGCAAGGCCACCTATGGGCACGTGCTGCATAGTCAGGCAAAAGAATTCTCAGAAGTTTGACATTTTTGTGACTAGAAGTCATGAAAAGGGTTATGAAGATATGAAAATATTTAGGGTTAGGATTATAACACATAAAGATGGGTATTGTCCAATGTATATAGAGATACATAGGTCAATGAAAACCATAATCATGTTGTGGCTGGGTCCTGAATTGAAACTTGGACTTCACTATGTATCTCATAAGAATGAAAATCAAGCCATACGTAGTTCTTGAAATGCAGTTTAACGTCGTGTAGGACGAAAGTATGAGTGATCTTAGTTTAGGGTCATAGAATTCGGACCATAATAATGAATACACAATGTGTGTTTTCATGAAGACTTTTCATCCAAGGGACTGAAAGTGAAATTTGGGGTTAGGCCCAAAAGACTTGGGACTAGATTCGAGGGACACTCGAATGTTCCTACGTATCCCATAAGGATGGGAATCAAGTCCACGTAGTTCTAGAACTACCCTTTGTACAAATTTGGTTCGTACATGTGAAGGGTGAAAGGGGACTTTAGTGCAATGATGGTTTTAACCTAAGATAAAAAGTTTAGGCATTACCATGTATGTACGTAGTCTTTTGAAAATGAAAACCATGATTGAAAAAGAATCAATGTTAATAATGGTTCTTTCTCAAATGAAGAAATCAAAGAATATTGTAGTTTATTGTCGTACCGGACAAAAGTGTTGTATAGTTTAACGTCATATAACAAGGACGAAAGTGAATCAATGTAAAGATATTGATTCCAGGGGTGGTTTCACAAATCATCATCATATGAGATGGTGGTGAAACGATGTGAAGAGATTGTTTTTTGGGCTTGAACCTTGGGAGGTTGCCTATATACCCAGCCTGGAGGGCAAGGATCAAAGTCTGTGTAGTTCAATTAAAGAATGAATTAATGATCAAATTGTTTTTGGGGACAATGATCTAATAATAAAAAAAATGTTATTGGGACTTACACATGGTTAGTGGCCCAAAGGGAGTGTTATGGTTGATGTTCGCTCTAAGCTCACGTGAGTCATACTCGGTGTGAGAAACAAGAGGTAATAACAACCTTAACGATGCACAGTTTAATGTCATGTAGGACCTATCAAAGATTTTCTGTATAGTTTAGCGTCATGTAGTTAGGACAATGGGGATAAAATAGTTTAACGTCATATTGGACGAAAAAGGGGGACTGTGCAGTTTAATGTCATGCAGTAAGGACAAAGAGTGTACCATTTTAACATCATGTTGGACGAAAGTGCGAATAGTTTAAGGTCATATGCATGGACCATGAATGGTGCAGTTTAATGTCATACTGGACTTTTGAGATTATATAGTTTAACGTCTTTCCGGACGTGAGGGACTTTTATACAGTTTAGCGTCATGTAGTCAGGACGTCACAGTTTAACGTCTTGCTGGACATAAGGGATTTGCAAAATAGTTTATGGTCATATACATGGACCAGGGATGATGCAGTTTAAGGTCATGTTGGACGGTTTATGGAACTTTTTCACAGTTTAATGTCGTGCGGGACGAAGTTGCAGTTTTAAAGTCATATTGAACCATTGCTGTATAGTTTAACGTCATATAGCAAGGACGATCTGGTGCTGTACAGTTTAAAGTCATGTAGCTAAGACTAAGGTGAATCAATATGAGGATATCAGTTCTGATCTTTTTACAGTTTATCGTCATGCTGGACGATGAAAGTGCCACACAGTTTAATGTCATGTCGCTAGGACAAAATATAGTTTAATGTCATCTCGGACAAAATATAGGAACTTCTATACAGTTTATTGTCATGTAGGACAAAATCAGGGACTATGCAGTTTAAAGTCTTGCAGTTAGGACTATTGGTGCTGCATAGTTTAATGTCATGTTGCAGGGACAAAATTTAGTTTAATGTCATCTCGGACATTGAAGGTGACAAAGTTTAACGTCATGTTGGACGAAGTTGTAGTTTAAGGTCATACTGGACCATTGCTGTATGAACCAAATGTAAGAGTCTTGGTTCTGGGAAAAAATATTTTGTGTTTATACAAAATACTTCTTCAGAAATCTGGCATTAGTTGGAGTCGTGATGTGTTCTCCATCCATTGAGATCAGAGAATACGCTCCATTGGAGTAGACCTTATGTATTGAATAAGGTCCTTCCCATTTTGGTTCAAGCTTGGGAGGTTTCTTTCCTGGTATCATTGGTGTTCTGAGAACCAATACCAATTCTCCCTGAATGAATGAACGAAGACGAACTTTTTTGTTAAAAGCTCGTGCTATTCGATTCTGATAGATTTCCAAGTGGTGCAAAGTGCACAATCTCTTCTCATCTAACTGTTCCAATTCATTCAAACGCTTTTGGGATTGCTCATCTGTCGATAACTGATCACAAATGGTTATTCTGAGTGAGGGAAATTGAACTTCAATTGGCAAGACTGCTTCTGTTCCATATACTAATGAATATGGAGTAGACCGCGTTGCATTGCGAGTGGTAGTCCGATAAGCCCATAAAGCATGAAAGAGTTTATCAGGCCATGACCTCTTATCTTTATCCACCATCTTTTGCAGTATATTTGAAAGAGTCTTGTTGAAGGCCTCTATCTGGCCATTAGCCGCTGCATGATATCGAGATGAATGGTTGGACTTAATGTTGTATTCTTGATACAATCTCTTTACCTTAGAAGAACAGAAGTTGGTGCCGTTGTCCATCAATATGGTATGAGGGACACCAAATCTAGTAATGATGTTAGACTTGATGAAGCTAACAATGCATTTAGAACTGACTTCTTTGAGAGGTACTGCCTCTGCCCATTTGGAAAAGAAATCAGTAGCAGTAAGAATGTACTTAAACTGCTTGGCCGTAGCTGAAGGGTAAGGTCCCACCACATCCATTCCCCATGTGGCAAATGGCCATGAGTATTTAGCTGTATGAAGCAACTCTGGAGGTTGATGAATGAAGTTGGCATATACTTGGCATGAATGACACTTCTTTGTGAAATTAACACAATCTTGTATCATTGAAGGCCAAAAGTATCCAAGCCTTCGAATTTGATCAGACAGTCTATGTCCAGACTGGTGGGCACCACAGACTCCTGCATGCACTTCTTTTATGACAGCCATTGTTTCTTCACCATCAATACATCTGAAGAGAACTCCATCAAAACCACGTTTGTAGCGAATTTTCTCGAGGTGGTTTGGACCATCATAAAGAGTAAAATTGACCACACGTCGCCGAATTTGTTCTTTCTCAGCTCTATCAGGTGGAAGTGTTCCATTTTGAAGGTATTCCTTGATAGGTGACATCCATCCTGTAGTATGACCATACGTTTCAGGAATGGGACTAATTTCATTAATTTCCTCTGTTCTGACTTGAACATAAAGTGAAATTGCACGACGGTGGGCAATACAGATGGTTGTCTCGTCCCGATTTGGATCTGCTAATGCTGTGGCTATATTAGCTAGTGCATCTGCTTGAGAATTTTGTGATCTTGGGACATAAGAAAATGTCGGTTCTGAAGGGAATTCCGACATTAACTCTCTGACGTAATCATACAAAGGGATTAATTCTTCTTTTCTGATGGCATAATCCCCATTGACTTGTTTGATTACCAGGTCTGAATCACCTTTCACCTTTAAGTGATTCACTTGTGCTTGAAGCGCTAACTCCAAGCCTGCAATGAGAGCTTGGTATTCAGCTTCATTATTGGTACCACCTTCCCACAACAAAAAGGAATAAGGTAACACTGCCTTATCTGGAGAAATGAGCACAATTCCTAAACCAACTTTGTTGAATTTAGGATTTTCCATTTTCTTCCCTGTTGGACTTCTAGAAGCACCATCAAAATACATTTCCCATGTTTGAGGATTATCTTGAATAGAAAAAACTTCCTCATCAGGGAGTTCGATATCTGAATACGTGTCTTCCACTGAAGGGTGTTCAGCCAGGAAATCAGCCAGAGCTTGGCCCTTAATTGCCTTTTGAGACACATACTGAATGTCGAACTGCTGTAGAATAACCGCCCACCTTGCCAGACGTCCTGTAAGCATTGGACGACTAAGGATGAATTTGAGTGGATTATTACGAGATACCAATTGGACCTCGTGATGTTGCAGGTAGTGTCTCAGTTTCTGAACTGCAAAGATTAATGCTAGGCAGCACTTTTCAATACTCGAATACCGGGTTTCTGCTTCAAGCATAGTTCTACTGAGATAGTAGAGACTATTTTCATTCCCAGCATCATTCTTTTGAGCGAGAAAGGCACCCAATGATCGCTCTAAAGCTGTCACATAGAGGATAAGAGGTCTACCCTCAACAGGTGGCATGAGTACTGGTGGACTTAAGAGGTATTTCTTGAGAACATCAAATGCTTCTTGACATTCTTTAGTCCACTGGTAAGTGACTCCTTTCTTCAATAATTTGGTAAAAGGTAAACTTTTGCCTGCCAAATTGGCGATGAAACGCCGAATATAGGCTAAGTGTCCTTGAAATTCTCTTAATTCTTTCAAATTCTGAGGAGGTGACATACCAAGGATTGATTTGGTCTTCTCAGGATCGACTTCAATACCACGATGGCGTACAACAAAGCCGAGGAATTTTCCTGAGGTTACCCCAAAAGCACATTTTAAGGGGTTCATCTTCAAATTATGTTGTCGAAGCTTGTGGAATATGATTTCCAAATCATCCAAGTGATCAAAACGTTGTTTGGATTTAACCACCAAATCATCTACATAGCATTCAACAAATTTCCCTAGAAAAGGTTTGAAGATACGATGCATGGCGCGTTGATATGTTGCACCTGCATTCTTTAAACCAAAGGGCATCACCCGGTAACAAAACACACCTTGAGGAGCTCTGAAGGCTGTATATTCCTCATCTTCTGGGGCCATTCGGATCTGATTATATCCAGAATATCCATCCATGAAAGAAAGTACTTCATATCCAGCCGTCGCATCAATTAAGAGTTCTGTAATCGGAACTGGAAAATCATCTTTGGGACAATACCGATTAAGATCTCTGAAATCGATGCAAACCCTAATTTGTCCATTCTTTTTCTTTACTGGGACAATATTAGCCAACCACTTGGGATATTGAACTTCTCTGACGAAGTTAGCTTTGATAAGCTTATCCACTTCAGCCTCGATTTTGGAAGCATAGGTTGGGTGTGTTCTTCTCGCGGCTTGCTTGAATCCTCGATGTTCTTTTGGCAAACCCAAATGATGGGTGGCAACATCAGGATCAAGTCCAGGCATCTCTGTATAATTCCAAGCAAAAATATCTTTATTTTTCTTTAGAAAAGAAATATACATCTCTTGTTCTTCAAGGGTCATGGCCGCACTAATTAAAGTGGGGCGTGGATCTTTCTCTGTACCCAGATTTACTTCTCTGAGTTCATCCACAGTGGTAGAGATACCCTCTTCAAATGCTGGAGGAGCATCTCTAAGATCTTCCTCTTCCTCTTCATCATGTGTTATATCTTCCGTTTCTACTTGCAAAGTATGTGAAAAAACGAAATTCTCATGATCATAAGAGATGTCAAAATTTTCACATTTTGAAGAAGAAGCTTCCATTTCCGACCCTATTGATGAAAAAGGGTCTTCTTTGGGAAATAAAGAGGAGATGATGGATTGAGAATCGACATCAACATTCACCTCTGGTGTTGCTATAACTTCTTCTGGCCTGATTAGCGAAGTATAGACTTGTTGGATTTCAGCAGACGAAATGAAAACGTCACCACTTATGCTTTTATCACTGCTTGGTAAATTACCAATTTCTCCCATGTTGTCTGGCTCGATTGCCGTAATTGACATTATGGATCTTTCCATAAGAGTATTTTGATTTGGGCCTATTTTGTCAATTTGACTGATAGGTAACACATAATCTGTACTCACATGTGAAAATGGATTTATTGGAATTTTTTCCAAACCATATGGAGCATTAACTTTGGTAATTTCCTTCATTGTAGATTTTTCTCTTCCCTTCATGTGATAAAATTCCGCCTCAATGTATTGAGACTCACATGTTTTGAACGGGGCCTTATCACCATACAATGTTCCAACTTGACCATCGAAACAGTATTTGAGACATTGATGGTATGATGACGGAATAGCTGCATGCTGATGTAACCAGGGTCTTCCAAGCAAGATATTGAAAGCTGAGTCTTGATCAACAATCATGAAATCTGAATTGGAAACAAGATCTCCAAACTGAGTTCTGAGCGTAACTTCTCCCAGTGGTTCTTGTTCATTTTTATCATATCCTTGCAACATCATGGTAGAAGGAGATAAATCAGATTCCGTGAGGCCCAATCGACGAAGTGTGCGAATGGGCATGATGTTGACTCCTAAACCATTGTCAATAAAAGCTCTTCGAACATCTATACCATTGACTTTTCCAGATAGGTACAAAGGTTTTATGTGCCCATGCACAACATCATCTTCATCTTTATCAGTAAAAGATATCACTGCATGCCATTCTGCAGGATTATTCTCTATGTGATAAATTTCAGCTGCAGCAATTTCAGCTTCAAACTCCTGAGGACTTGACAAAGCTTCGATGAGTGCTTCCCGAAGATCTTTTGATAGATTCAAAGCATCCAAAATTGATAATTTGGCTGGTACTTGGGCCAAGTGTTTCAATATATCATACTTTTGATCTAGAGGCCTGCGTTTCCCAATAGGAATATGCGGTTTAGCAGGTACCTTGGAAGCAGATGCTTTGGAAGCTGATGCCTCTTGTATTGAAGTTGGCAACATCTTTGGTTTTGGAAAATTAGACTGATTAGATCCATTTACTTGCTGAGATAAAGAATATGGAACATTTAATCGGTCTTCCAAAATAACTGTGCCGAAGCTGAGTTGGCCATTGGCAGAAGAACTTGCTTGTTCATTTTGAGCTCGCTGAAGGGCTCTACCACGAGTTTCTGCTGCATATACAGTGCTAGCAGGGGTAGAATTAGAGTAGTGGCTTCGGAAAGATCCACGTCTTCCCCTATATCTTGAACCTCTAGAACTTCCTCGGGTTCCTTTATTTGATACAGGGAATTCAGGCTCATCAAGACTGGAATATGAATCTGTTAATTGAATCATATTAACAGAACCAAAGATCAATTCTTCGTCTGATAAAGACTCTGCTAAGTTAGCCTGTTTAGGCTGTGCCGTTTGGTGGGACGGTGCCCGTGGCTTTGAAGTAGATGGCATGAAATCTGCCAGAGTCAAAGACAATTTAGGCTTTGATACATACTCATCTTCTCCTGATTCCTCTTTCTTCTTTGAATTGCGCTGCCCTTTTGAGGATTTGTCCTTTGATGGAGGCTTTACTGCAGCTTTTGTAGGAGACACAATTGGCTTCTTCAATTGTGTTCGCAAAATGGAATGGGTCCGATTGATTGTCTTTCTGACCATCCAATGATCATATTTTTTCGCAGTTTTGCTTTTGACTTCCTGCCACTCGCCTCCTTCCTCTGGATCTGTAGCGATAATACACGCTACATGAGCTGAAGAACCCTTCAATTTGACTTGTCCCAAGTCAACCATCTTTTGTAGGAGGTCTTTAAAGACAAAACACTCCTGGATGGGATGTCCCAACATTTGATGAAAGGGACAATAATTGGGACGGTCTTCATCTCCTTCCTTGTTTGGTCTCTTCGGCACTGGTAATTGAACCAAATTATTTTCCAGAGCTGAAATGAAGTAACCAGGAACTTGCTCACTTCGGAAAGAGTATGTTTTACTCTTCATATCCTCAAATTGTTTTCGTCGTTGATCTTTTTGATCATTTGGACGAAACAGCCTTTGTTGTTGGCGTTCAGGAGGTGGAGCCCTTCGAGAAGATGAAGGTTTTGAAGTAGAAATAGGTACAGGTGCCCGTTTAAGCATAACTGTAGCAGTTTCTGCTTTACCCATTCTTCTTCCTGGAGCTGATGGAATTACACGAGATTTAACCTTAGCCTGCATAAGGGAATCTTCAATCTGTTGAGCAATTGAAGTAAGGTCTCGAAACCCTCCTGTGTATTTCACAGGGATCAATGGCGTGCGTAATTCGTCACGCAAATTTGCCACACAGATTGGCAACAATTCCTCCTGAGGGAGTGATAAACTAAAGGAATACGTTAATCCCTTCCAACGAGCAATGAAATCAGAGACTCTTTCATTCTCCCTTTGCTTGCAGTTTGTAAGATCGAAAACTGTCGTTTTTGGCAAAGTTGAGCTGAACTGAAGAAGGAATTTTTGACGAAGATCCTCCCATCCGATGACTGACCGGGATTTCAAGCTTGTATACCAGACAAAAGCTGGTCCTTGCAAGGTTCGCACGAAGCATCTGAGTTTCACTGCTTCTTGTTGCTCTGGAGTTCCCATCATAGGATCACAACAAGACACGTAATGCGTCAAATGTTGTTCAGGGTCACCTGATCCATTGAAAGTAGGGAAAATAGGGTTTCCAAAACTGGATGGAGGAGAAATTGAATCTACCCATTTAGGGTAAACTTTCTTTTCAGGTTGAACTTGCGCCCATTTCCCTTCCATAGTTTCTAACCGAGCTGTTAATGACTCAATAGTAGTTATTAACTTTTGAGAAACGTCAGGTTGAACTTGGTTTTGGGTAGGTGCAATGAATGGAGCTTGGACATCCGTGGAGGTTGGTGCTGCAACTAATGGTAGTGCTGCCAACCGTTGTTGCGTTTGACCCGTAGGATTAGACCTCTGTGGGTGTACTAATAAAGGAGGATATTCCTGATCCATCTCAGTAGTTACAACAAATTCCTTCGGCTGTCGGACTTCAGCATTCTTAAGAAGAAGACTACTCTGAAGTAGTTCTGCATTCAACCTTCTTAATTCTTTCATTTCTTCCTCCTGTTGTGCAAACCTTTGCTCTAATGAGAGCGATTGACCTCCTTCAGAGGAAGGGTGATAAGTAACCTGATTCTTTCATTTCCCCTTATTGGATCCTTTTTGGAGATGGGGAAGTGGGTTACTTGAAGGAATACCCAGATTTTGGGTAAGCCTTTGATTACGTGTGCGCACACCTTCTTCATTTAGGTCTGTGTGCGCAACTTCTTGAGCAGGAACCTCTTCATCTGATCCCTCTGATTGAGCCTCATCTGGTGAGTCAGCAGCAACGACAGTGATGACATTAATGGATGCATATTTCATGGAATCCTTTCTATCAGCATTTCTGTGATATTGTCTCCTTTTATGTCCATGATAAGGCATGGCATTCCGTTGACTTGATCCCTCAGGAATTTCTTGGAGAACCGTCACTTGGAGAGAATCTCCTGACATCTTGGCTCTTCGTTCCTCTTGAGGCTTATTCCCTAATCGAGAGAATAATGACTTTCTCTGAGGGAGGGATTGAAGATTTGAAAAAGTCCCCAGTCCGGTGGACTGGGGGTGTTCCTGTTGCTTCTGCTCAACTCCTCGAATCCCATTCGTTGATTCTGAGGGTTGGGTTAGAGAAGTCCCCAGTCTGGCAAGCTGGGGTGTCTCTTGACATGCTATGTCTGATATCCTTTTAAAATCTCTCTTGATCTTGCGAATCTTAGTTCGGAAATTAGCTGGATGCATTAACCTGTATCCACTTTTATCACCTGGTTCAACAGACCGTTGGATGATTTCCGAAACTTCTGTCATTTGATGACGTGTTTGCTCCAGACGAGAGGCTTGCGCAATATTTTCGCCTGCTTGATGTAGGAGCAATTCAACAACCTGTTCTCTATATACTTGATTTTGAGAGGAACTAGTTGAAGCTTGATCTCGAGCAAGATTTTGATTATGAACAAAGCCCATTGACTGTGGCCGGCCATGGGCAATAACATTGCATGAGACCATTTTCGGTGGGCTTTGCTGACCGGAAAGCACTGTGAAATGTAGTGCTCCGTGAATACCCCATCCTCTGATATGAACATTAGATGGAGCATTGGAAATTAACTGACGCAATCTTCTTAGTGCTCCAAGGCATGAACGTTGAAGGGTTCTCTGTTGCTTTTCAGCCTTCGGATACCGAGAGACTGATAGAGATGCCAAATCAATCTGGCGTTGTAACCCTTCTATTATCGTAAGATGATTTTCATATCCATCGTAAGATAATACCTTCTTCTTTAATTGACAAAGAGTTTTCCATATGTTAAGACGAATATCATGGATTCCATCATCCGTCAACATCTTTGGAATGTCATACTGTGAATCAGCCAAAGGCCAAAACATGACTGGTACTTCACCTTTTGCCAGTTTTTTCCTCATGTTCAGCATTTCCTCTTTATCATTAAATGAAGATTCTTCTACCTGTTTGGACCAGAGTTGGTGTTTCCTTGTTGCTTCATCGGATTCAACAAGATTGGTAGAGGAATCACTATTCATGCTGGAAGATGAATGACCCGGGGAAGGTTCGGATAATAACCTGAACCCCAAGCTATCTTCTGATGGAGAAAGAGTTTCACCTGCCGATAGTAAAACTTCAGACATGACTGGTTTTACGTTTGCAAGTGCCTCGAGATAGGAGGGCTTTCTCGTCACTACATTGCCTTTTGAAGAATTTTCGAGACAATGTGAATCACTACTGCGGAGAGGACTTTCGCAGCGAAGTTCATCACCATGAGGAGGACCTTCATGATGGGTTACAGCAAAAGATGAGATCTCTTGCTCCTTGGTCTTCTGACCACACAGAGGGTTCCTGTGGTTCTCATCTGAAGAAGAAACTTCAAGATTGACCGAATTTTCATGAAGCAAGTCTTCATGAGGAAGTGTCTGTTGAAGACCTTCGGGATTAATGTTCCTGTTATTGGGAACTGAGGGAGTAGAATCTTGAATTCCGACAGATAAATGTCTGAGGGCTTCAAGAACTCCAGCATCGAGCAAGGCCTTGTTGCAGATTGGCCTTTGATCTCCTGACTGTGCTGGGCGGATCTTTTTCTTATATGCCTTCTTACTCGCTTTAGAAATCACTTGATGAAGAAAGTGATTGCTCTGAGAAGGTGTGTGTGCCTGATCAGGAAAGATGGTCAGGTTAGGCTGACGATCATCGCTCAAATCAGGTGTATGTTCCTGACTTGGTTGTCCATATGATATGGGGGAGTAGGCCCCACAACCCTCTTGGACTGGAACAGATGTGTGTGTCTGTTCCGGAGTGAATTGTTGATGTGTCACTCCACTGCTAGGGATAGATTTATGTGTCTGTCCCTGAGATGATGCTGAAGCTGTTATGATATCCTGGCAAGCATCCAGAATATGAGCAGGAATTTGATTCTGCTCTTTCACTATTGACAAAATATGTTTGGTGACTTCAGCCGCCGGAACAGGGATATACGTCCATTCCGGGCTTGGAGTAGGTGTATGTGCCTGCTCCTGTCCTCCTTTTCCTGTCAGTGAATCCTGACAGTACTCAAGTGTGGAGGCAGATAGTTTAGTCTGTCTCCTGTTTGTCGTCGGGGCTTTCCGACTGACTTCTCCGTGTGCTACCAAACGAGACTGTTGGTAGGCTTGATTAGTATTAGCAGGTGTATGTGCCTGCTGATTACACTTCGCCAAACGCGGTTGACGAGATCCACCATATGTAGTCAGACGAGCCTGCTGACTAACTGCTGATGTATAAGCAGGTGTATGCTCCTGCCTATGGTACTCCGCCGGAATTGCCTGGCGGGATCGGCTTGATGCTACCAGACGAGTCTGCTGGACAGCGGGATTAAAACGGGCAGGTGTGTATGCCTGCTCGTTGTTTGCCACCAAGTTAGGTTGGTGGACTTCTCCGGAGATGGCAGGGATGACAACCTGCCTATTGTTAACCGGATTCCGTCTCTGGCGATTCATCTTGCCTGCTCGGGTTCGAGGAACCTGAGCTGAACGCCTGGAGTCGGTACCCTCATCATGTTGAGGGCGCACTACCGCACGAGTCTGGCGGTGATTGTTGATGGGAGCCCTTGAGAAGGACTCCTGTCTTTTTGAATTAAGGTCCTGCGGGACCTGCTCATTCACTTCCTCGGAATAAGGGAGTGAATGGAAATTGCGTTCCGGGGATAACGACCCGAAACGGTTGGAGACGGTAGTTAGCACCGTCTGCTTCTTGATTGCTGGTCGCCGTTGTCCGGACGACCAGGTAGAATTGTTAACTTGGAGGGCTTGACGAGCGGCCTCCAGAGTTGGGATAGTACCGTTGCGACGGTACTCCTTAACCAGTGCATTAGAAACACAGCGTTGAAGACGCTGAGTTGGTGATGTCATCCTCAGAGCGGATGACGTTCCAGCAGGAGTAGCAACATTGGTTTTCACAGCAGCAGACCTCACAGTAGAGGTGTTCCCAGCAGCAGTATTCACAGGAGTGAATTTAAGGAAAGTCATTTTTGTAGAAGATCTTGAAAAAAGAGTGCCTGTTCCATGTAACAGACATAATCAAGATGAATCCGGCTACTGCATCTTTTGGATGATCATATGTCAATGATTGCCTTGTTGGCCCAAAGGGCCTAACAGATAAGAAGAATATCACTTTAACTTGGTTAAGGATTCACGTCGGGTTCACCATTTTTGTTTCGCGCGGAATCCGGGGATGACCTCCTGGACGGGAGATTCAAACGTTCCGATCGGTTTCTAACGGGTTTGTTCGTAGAACCGGAAACATCCAATGATTCCACATCCGTTTGGACCTACTTTCCAAAGGCAGGCGCTCATTAGCTTGTGGGCTAATGAGGCTTAGGAATTTGCATTGGTCGAGAGGATGGGAGGTCGGACTCATCACACCTTTTTGAGGGGAATTATTGTCTACTCCGGGACTCTCTTTATAGATTTAAGTTATGTTCGTGAATCCTTATTACATTACCAAGTATAAAATGAGTTTTCCTTTAATTTTAACAATCAATGATCAAGTATGCAAGAAATTTAGAGAATCTTTTATATGTATTCGAGGTTCTTCATCAATAGAGAATCATCTATATTTGTTTAGAGATTCTTGGTCAATGGTATCCTTCAAAACATTTATATAAAAGTCTCTTGGTCATTATGATGACCAAGCTGGTTTTAAAGCCACTCAGTGGGGCACTTGAAGTTTATCGTCATTCAGAAGGACAGAGATTATTTCAAAGTTGGGATCGAACCCATAAATGGGCTACCTACGTATCCTTTGTTTTGGAAAAGGAATCAGAACCCACGTAGTTCGAGAAATGGATGATGTTTATGATTGATGGCTCAAAGATGAATCTCGTAATTACTTTTACACTCTAAGATCACGTGAGTCATGCTCGGTGTGAGAAACAAGAGGTATTGGTAAAAATTAGACAATTATGCCATGAAGGATGCAATCATAAGAATTTGTTTGGGGCTTATGTATGGATGACTGCCCAGATAGATGAAGGTTTAGGATTTACTTTTAGGGAGAAAATCCATGAACAGGGTCCATAAAGTTATATGTGCTTCATGGAGATTTGAATACTCTAATCTTGGGGCTTACTCCTAAGGAGGATGCCCAAGTTAGGAGGGGACTTATGATTAGTTTTTAATCCTGAAAAGGAAACCCAAATCAAAGTTAAATTAGGACTGGTTAAGAGAAATTTAGGGGACTTGGGGCTTACTCTTGAAAAGGAAGCCCAAGGTTATGACTGAGTCTTATTCCTGAAAAGGAGACCCAGGTTAGGGGACTTGGGGCTTACTCCTGAAAAGGAAGCCCAAGGTTATGACTGAGTCTTATTCCTGAAAAGGAGACCCAGGTTAGGGGACTTGGGGCTTACTCCTGAAAAGGAAGCCCAAGGTTATGACTGAGTCTTATTCCTGAAAAGGAGACCCAGGTTAGGGATTAAGGTTTGGGGCTTACTCCTGAGGAGGATGCCCAAGTTTGGGAACTTTTAAGAATTTGGGGCTTACTCCTGAGGAGGATGCCCAAAGTTGGGGTTGAGGCTTACTCTTAAGAAAGATGCTCAAGATTTAGAGGACTTGATTGGGGCTTACTCCTGAGGAAGATGCCCAAGTTAGGATTCTCTCATCTTTAAAGGATGAGGATGAATGAATGAACTCTCAATTTTTGGTGACATAAAGATGTTTAAATCACTAGGTTTTGAGAGATATTTCACAGAATTCCTTTCAGACAAGGATGTCAAATCAAGAAATCATGCCATAAATGGCTTTGAAGAGTATCTTGAAGACTGAATCTTGAATAGGAAAGGTGAAATGGCTTAAGAGGGGTAATATGGGCAAGATGGGCACCCAAAAAGATAGGGGCGCGCAAGTATTAAAAGTCGCGCAAGTCCTGCGGCGGCGCGCAAGTATTGGTCGCGCAAGTATACTTGCGCGACATGAGGGATACTTGCGCGATTTACAACCAGAGTTGAAATACTTGAGCGATTCTTTATTAAACCCTTTATAATCCTCTTGAGGTTCTTCCAGAGAGGGGACGCACAAGTTATATTGAAGGAATTAAGTCGGCGCGCAAGTGTTTGATAAGTTTCAACACTTGGCCTTCCTTCTTCCCTTTAGATCTTCCATTCTAGGTAAGAAATTACCTTAGAAGTGTTCTGGAAGCTTTGAGAAGAGACTTGGGCGTCGGGAGCTTCAATCCGAGTTTCTGGAAAAAGATCTTTTTGAATGGGGGGCCCACAGGGTCTATTTATAGGCAAAAGAAGACCCTGGGCGGTTACCAGGCGGTTACCGGGCGGTTATCACTTAGGTCGCGCAAGTCACTTGCACGACCATAAGGCGTCGCGCAAGTACTTGCACGACTACTAGGCGGCGCGCAAGTGTACTTGCGCGACCATGAGGGAACTTGCGCGACCTATGGGCAATGTTCTCCTTGTTCATCCCTTTGTCGATTTTTGATGTTTCTTCAAAGGATGAATCACTTTTTATTCAGATATTCCCCTTTTTCAATCTTTAGATTCTGTGACGAAAGGAGCATCAACAATATTTTTACCATTAAATCCAATAGTGGTCGTTGGAATTAATTTCACTTTGAAATCGGACTTAAACTAGTGTCAATCTTTTGATACTTATTGTTTCATAAAAACACGCTATTTGTCATGACAGCGGGAATTAATTATTAAATTAACTAATATGACTTATATGTTTTGAATTTTGTAAAATGGACTTCATTTTTGAATTCGGAATATCAAATATAGCTTAGGGTGAATTTTTGGTAATTTTCTGAAAAACATCAATTTTTGATGAATAGTGAAACCACTAAGTGGTAATCAAGCAAACTGATTTTTCAGTTAAATGAAAGTTTACCACTAATGTGTATTGAATTTTGAAAATTTGACATACATGGTTTTCATTAAGAAGTAAAATGTGGTTCAATGAGATTAAAATAATTTTTTGGTGAATAGTAACTTTTTTTCATTAATCGCGATTAGAGGTAATTAGTGTAGTTTAAGGTAAAAATGGTATTATAAGAATGTGAAAACACCATTACACTTGTCCTACACCTATTGGGTGAGTCATGGCAGACCAATAAAAGCCATGTGCCAACTTGGGGACCCCATGGAGCCACTTTAGTTGGAAAATGACATTAATATATTTTTATTTAATGTTAAAGTGAAAATAACACTAACATAAATTGGTTTACTAAAATAATTTTTGAGTGGGGTTATACAAGTCCAAATTTTGATTATAAATATTCATTGGAAATCTAAAAGATTTCCTACATCATAGTATTTTTTTTATAATTTTTAGACATTAAATAAATTAAATTATATATGACATAATAATGATGCAGCGATGACATCATTATTTGACGATTTAAATAAAATGGAAAGATAATGAAAACTATAAAACCTACACATGGCCAAAACCAATTGGATGAGTGTATTTCAAACCCTTATCACCTTATCCAAGAATTATATCAATGTGGGACCTTTTAAAACCGAAACACATTTTCAAATAAAGTAATATTTCTTTACTTTCCAAAAGTGCCCCTCCTCTCCTTCTATAAAAGGCCCCCACCTCTACCTCATTTCACAGACTTCTCAAGCCATTGGATCGGCCAACCCCTGCCCAATTACTCTCTCCACATCCCTCTCCTCATCCTAGAGGATTCCCTTTGGGCAGAATCCTTTCAAAGGAAGCCTTTAGGCTCAAATCAAAAGGGAGTTACACTTTTAAAGGTAATTCATTCTCTCTTGTTCATTTGTTTTATTTTGCTTCTCCAACCCTCTAAACTCTTTTTATTTACTTCTTTTGTAACAACACCAGTATATTCAATATACTAGGATGTTGTTATAATATTTATTTGAGCTACACTCTCACACAACTACATCAAATGGTTAAAGAACATACGGTTTCCGTGGATGGCGAAATTCTGCCTCCCGAAACGATGATTGTTCAATACTCATTTAACAACTTCAAGGGTGGACATTATGATGTCACTATTTTTATATATGATATATAATATGTTTATGTTTTCTTTAAGATTCTGTATTTTTCATTTTTGGCATACCTTTATGGTTTCCATTATGGGTAAACACGATATCTTCATTTAAGGAAGTGCGGACTACCCCCCCTAAAAGTGATGTTATCCGTTAATTCCATATGTGGGACGTGTAAAAAATGGATTTAAAGTTATTATATATGATGTTATACTGGAATTATAATATACCTCTATATCTTTATTATTTATTTCCATTAAATTATGAGATAAAATGAAAGTAGCGTTCATGCGTACGTACGGCTTACCGTCTCCATGAACGGTGCATTTCATTTCTTATCCCCAAATGTAATGTACTATTAAAATTACATGTAAATGATGAATATAATTCTGGAATTAAAATATACATACCTCTCATTTAGTTTTAATTCCACTAATATGACAAAGAAATGAAAGTAGCGTTCATGCGTACGTACGGCTTACCGTCTCCATGAACGGTGCATTTCATTTCTTACCTCTAAATGATTATGTAATATTATAAATACATGTATATGTTGGATATATATGATATATATGATATCCAAATCAGGAATTTCATTCTGGATATAAAGAAATTTTGACCACACGAACAACATGTAATTGTAAGAAGTCAACTTTCGACTTAAGAACCAAATATTGACAAAACAAACATTATTAACTTAAATGGTTACATAATGTTTATAACATGGCAATAAGTGATATAAAAGGAATAATGAACTTTAAAAAGGTTCTTAATCAAGTATAAATTAACTCAAGTTTATTATTCAGGACTTTAAAGAACGATCAAGTCAAGTTGGACCCGAGGTAAGGGACTTCGTCTCAATCTCCTTTCATTGAGGCATATATCGTTTTATACACAACTTTCTTTTATACTGTGTATAAACTCCTTTGACTTTTACTTTTATACAAAAGGAATCTTTTTCTACGAAACGTTTTACTAAACGACAAAAAGGAATGTTTTTTTAACGTACGCGGTGACAACGACCATTTTCCGCCACCGCGAGTATTATTTGGTCTTTGGCTTTCTCAACAAGCCGTAATGTTTTTAGAATAAAATAAATACCATATACTCTTTTATGTATTGTGGTATTGAAAATGGTTTTGAAAAAGGATTCTATTATGTCAATATATTTATGATATATTGTGATTGAAATGTGGAAATGTTATCATTCCTTTATATTGGTTTTATGTTTTATGATTTTATACTGGTACATGGACATTTTAATGGGTGGTTACGTTATAAACCATATGACGGGTGGTGCCGTGAATACCAGGACGGGTGGTTACATTATAACCTCCAATGCATTGGGTATGGAAGTCAGCCGTATGGCTATTCCATTATGTATGTATGGAAATTGGCTGTATGGCTATTCCATTAAGTGATATGTGTGGAAGTCGACCGTATGGTTATTCCACTTAAGTATGTTTATGTCCCAAGTTACCTTTATATTTGTTATGTGTTATTTATATGGGTTTTATGGTAATACTTTGGTTACAAAAAGGTAAGTAATGATACTTTATTCAGTGAAGAGTTTTTACTACTTCATGAAGGTGAAGGTATTACTTTAATAGAGTATACATGGTTTACTTGATTTTGAAAAACTAACAGTTTTCATTCTTTGTGTATCCCTTACTGAGATTTTTATGCTCACCCCAAGTTTTTTCGAAATGTTTTTCACAGGACTTAAAGTGGAATAAGGTCAAGGATGAGATCAAGGGAATTTCAAGCTATCTAAAACATGGAATCTAGACATCTTTCTTTTTAAGAGTTTTTATTTTATGGAGACTTAGTAGAAGAGTCTTCTTTTTAATCTTTTAAGATTTAATAGTTATGTTCTAATTCTCTAAAACTCTAAACCTGAAAAGATCCTCAATGTGAATTATTCATTTAATTCAAAATTAAGTAAGGTTTAAGGCCGGGGCCTTATATGACTAAACCAAACATGAAAATTTATCTGGATTTATTTTAAAAATACTGGGATTTATCTTTATTAATATATTCTTTGAAATCAACCTAATTATAGTAACCTAGGAAATTTTATTTACCAAATATTATAGGTTACTCAAATTTATCTTTCCCGTATTTTAATCACATTGCAGACCTATGTTGGGCCTCTTTTACCTGGATAAAACTACTAGTTCAACTAGATGAATTGAATATAATTCAACATAGAGTCAAAATAAAAATAATTTCTATGTTTCAATTAGTGTAGAAAATGGTATGATATAAATTAATAAATGATATCCTATCATGTGACTTTGTAAAAATGTCAACTTTTTTTCCCAAATCCTTCTAAACATCCAAACATATCCATTCAATGACTGAAATTGCATTGATATGGAAGATATAAAATGTGAGTAAATTTCACTCATCAAATAATTCATTATTACTTTCAGAACCCCATAGAAAAATATATACAGTTAAAAATTCCAAAATATGTTAATTGTTTTAAAAATTTACTCGATTATTTAAAATGATAAATCCCTACTCTATTATATATAAAATCAATTCTCTTTATTTTAGGTTTATCCTAATAAAGTGTAATCTAAATCATTCGTTCACCCATATATCAAGGTTCAACCTACCTCAAAATATATTTATTCCACTCATCAATAAATTTTTCAAATATATAGTAAATTATGAAGATATAATGATCATGAAATCTATAAAATATAATTTTTAAAATACTAAACCACCACAAAAGAGATAAAAAATACATGATTCAATCCAGAGGGTTTTTAAGTGATTACATTGTATAGTAGGGTTATTGGGTAACCATTTAAAAATTAAATCCACATAGGGGATATTCTTATATTATAATATAATTCATCACCAATCTTCCTAAACAATATAGATTATTAATTAAAAAAACAAAAACATGAATCACACAAATCAATTATCCCTTAACAAGAAAATACTATAAGTTATAATAAATAATGTAAAGAGATGAAATTTCTTATTTTATTCTTCTTCTAATGTATATTTTTTTTAAATAATAGGAAGGAAAATGAATAAAAAATAATGAATATTAAATCATTTTATTTTCTTTATTGGGTATCAAGATTCAAATAAATGAAATAATGAAGGACTCAATTCGTATTCTCTATATACATATGTTATTATATTTTAAACCTTTTTTATAAGATGAAAATTGATAACTATAATTTCACATATAAGGATTGTATTATTTATCCCAAATGATAGATTATGACCAAAATTCCATAAAATACCCATCTTTCATATTATAAAACATGAATTAACATAATTCCCCTAGACATATTTCGAATATGATCTTGTACTAAAATCAAAATTATGGGGGGATATTGAAAATAATCTTGTGATGTGGCTAAACAATAAGGAATTCCATGTCTATAAAGGGTTTTAAATAACATATGTAACAATTGGTCTCAAAATTAGGTAAAGATAAGGGTTTATTTCCAAAAAAGTTCCAAAATCACACTAGAATATTGTTTGGTTCATTAAATCTTTAATGAAGTACAAAACCATGTTATAGATGTTAAAAATATGTGTTCTTTAAATAAACAAGAGTATTGTGAAGATTTGTAAAATAAGATTATTTTACGTATTAGGTTGAGGAAATTAATACTTGATAAAGCTAATGAAGCAAGAAATTCAAACTTCCACAAAACATTTTATAATAATTTTAAATTTAAATATAAAAAAATGATTTTATAAAAATAATAATATGAAATTTGATTTCAAATACATATGAATACCCTCTCATGTAAATCATCTATGTAAACTAATTTCGAAAATTTAATTTTATATAAATGTTTTTTTAAAAAAGAATTATTTGGAATGGAAAATTAAAACACCCTATAATTTTTACCTACACCCATAAAAATCATATCACCATACATAATTATAGTATAATCCTATATAAAAAAATTTTATGATTTTAATTTGATTCTTTATTTAAGATTTTAGAAATTATATAACATTATATAAAGGTAAAACATTATGATGTCCTTCATAATTTATATGGTGGAGATAAACTACCTCCACCACTTGATCTATGAAAAAATAATGATATGGTTTTGAGATTGTTTAATTAAATATCATACATGAATTGATATATTCATTCATGATCTTTGAAGAACCATAATAAAAACCCTAAGAAATATCATATGGACCTATCAATTTGAATGGAGAAAATCATCAATCATCATTAGCCTTGATTTATATAGAATGACCTTTCAACTTACTTATACTATCTTTTGGAATTATCCTATCATTGGCCACCTTTTTATCTTTTTAGATTATTTTATTTTCATTGTAAAAATATTGTATCTATTGAAGAACCAAGTAATTTAGTTGTCAATGGGCAGATGAATCAAAATAAGATGTGTTTCATTATTTTAAGGTATAATATGATATTTTATAAACCTCAACTATAAGGTTAAATGATTTCCACAACACCAATTAAAATAGATACATACCAATGACAGTTTTCAATGTATTATGTAATAACCACAGTACAATATCTTATAATGAAATATAATCTTTCATATTTATCTAAATAATTTTACCAATACTATTTTATCCTCTATTTTATATATTTTTTCATTTTCTTTAGTTTGGGGATAATACGATGCAAAAATGTGAAATGAAACCTTATAATTGAATAAAATTTATTTCATACCCTAATTCAAAAATTGAATTTCATGGTAACTAATAAAACATCATGGTAAACCAAACCTACATGTGATATGGGATCCAAAAACTATAAATGAAATAGGTGTTATTAATTTTTATTGAAGTTTCCTCTATAGATTTTGATATACAATCATTTAAAATAATAATATACACAATTCCAACAAAAATGGGGGTTAATCTGGTTAGAGGGGATTCCCTAAGACTCTACTATTTTATGTCCCCTTATGAATATCTTCCCTTGGCGTACAGTGGATTTTCATGGCCTATATTTTATATTTACCTTTATTTTTTAAAAAATTTACATGATGTCAATATCCAAAACAAAAAATCACTCACAAAGAGCATCGATTATTTGGGAATCTTGAACCTATTAGGTACATTTCTAGTAAATTGGAATAATTACCAAGACTCAAAAATATTTTTACCATCATGAAATAATATGGACTAACAATTTCCAAAATCTATGACTTTTTAGTATTATTTAGGAATCCATGATAAATCACTAGATTTTTTTTGAATTGATGTGAACTCATGGTCGGGTACACAACATCATATCTCTTGTTCATTATATACCTTCCAAAAATAGGGTAAATCATAAATATAGTACATTACCACACTCTTATGTCTATTAAATTGGCATTTATTACATATAGAAGGTGTTTGTGAGTAAAAAATACTTTACTATGTAAGTAAATCAAGGGATAAGATCTTGAAAAGTGTACAAATATTCCTTGAGAATGATTTCAAGAAGTAGTGAACAATTAGATAAGTATATGTTGAGGTAAATTATAATAGAAATATTATTTTTTGAAACTAAAATTGTGATCCTCGTTTACCCAAAACATCAATTTATAACTCCAAATATAGCACCATATTTTAAATAATACATGGGATCTCATAACACAACATTAATAAATATTTAATGTCATTATGGTTATAAAACACCAGTATTTCAAACCCAAAGAGATATTAATGACGTTGTTTCACAGTGACCATTATCTGAAAGAATTATTTTTCAGTTGTGGTGTTCTCCTATGGTTATTATTTTAGAGTTCATGGTTCATATATAAGTAATCGAGAAGTATAACCTAACAGTTGTTAAATTATATCCCCAAGTGCATAGTTAGATACATAAAAAATGATTTTAAAGGGTATATCTCACCTATATCATTGGATTATTGGTGGTGAAGTGAGACACATTTTCAATTAAACATGTTATATTTTAAAATAATAATTAATAATTGGGTACACATATTTTAAAAAATATAGAACAAGGGGATTATAATTTTACTAAAAATTTAATAAATAAATTATAAAAAACCCTACATAAAAAATATTAATGAAAATATGAAACATAATTAGGTTAGGGTAATAAATAAATAACATCAATTTTGGACTTATAAAACTAGATACCATCCCTTGAAAAAAATGATCCAAAATATTCTATGTTTCACCATAAAATCGATTTTTCCATAACATATAACAATATAATTTTCAATAAATTATTAAATCCAAAATAAAATATTTGGAAAAAATGCATTAAAAGAGGAATAATGAATAGTAAAAGAATCCATAAATAAGTCCATGAAATGTACACAGAAATCCAAGAAAATATTATCCAAGAATGATTGGAAAGTACCTGATGTATTGCACTAGACAAATGGAATTATACTATATCAAAAAGTACAAAATTGGAGTGTATATAATTGTTTTATAATAACCATGAGTTATATATATATAGTATTATTTATTGAAACCATTGTGGAAATAATATTAAGACTTACCTACCATCCATTAAAACATTTGGTCAATGAATGGCAATGAAAAATAATATTTTAAGTGAAATGGTTAAGCATTCAATAATCTATTCCATGTTGCCACCTATTTTTCACTCTAGATAGAACAAATGCATTTTTCTCATTATAAATACATGTATGAAAAACCTTTTAATCAATAAATAATATTGACCCAATCAATTTACTATCAAAGTAAAAATATATGATCCCACATATTAATAGATTTCTTACCTCCATTTGTACAATGTCAAGGATGATGGGGTTTAGTTAATGTTTTGGTTTACTAACTTATTTCTAATCTACATCGAAAAGGATTTTATTCCTGAATATGGGTGGGAAATTAACCAAGATATCATTCAATTTCCATAAAATTTCCTTTGTAAACTCACTCATATGGTCAAAAACTGTATTTAGTTGACTAAATAGAGGATATTTGAAACCATCAAGGAATACATATTGTGTTTTACTTGAATGAAGATTCACATCAATAAAAGGTATGTTGAGAATAAAAGGAAATGAAATTATGGGAATAATCTCATGTAAACCATCTATATTCTCATTGAATCACTCCTTTGTGGTAAAGTAAATATCAAGGACCATTAGAGAACCATTTATGTTTTCAAAAAAAATCATCAATACAATTACATGAATGGAAATTTTCAATACCAATACTATAATATATTGATGAATTCTCACCCAAAAATTCTATAAATTTAGGAAAACAAAGTGAGGGGATCATAAGATTAATTTGGAATGCAAGAATACATGGGGAGAATACAAATAATTTTTAGTGAGGAGTATACTACCTTGAGATTGTATGAAATATATTTTTCAAATAACATTAATTTTTCTGATATCTGGTTTGATATGAAACACATTCTATATCTTATGTTACACACAAAAAATGAGTCTATCTTTCATTACATGCAATGATGAGTTTTAGAAAAAAACATGATATACTATTAAAATATTATTATTAAATTTTATGGTTATCACTTTGTCATTGGAATAAGAAATATGAAGAGGATTAACTAATTTTTGAAAATATATGTTTTAAAAATGAATATATAATTAATTATTTGGTTTCTATTTAATTAGAATTGGGAGGAAAAAACTTTTTTAGCCCAATTAAATATATTTATAAAATAATATTTTAATTATCATGAATGTGTTTCACCTCAATAAATTAAACAAATAACCTTTGGTGGATTATTTTGGGAAATTTATATTTTATATATTCAATAGAAATATTATCATTCATATCTTGTTTTTATAGGAAAACGAAAATAAAAACAATCCAATTTTACTCTCTAAAATCGTGTACCTATAAAAAGTAATTTTGTTGTCATTTTTTCACATACACTAAAAGAATTTTTCAAACAAATTTGAAAATATTTTTTAAAAAATTAACTTCATTTTTGAACTCTTCATGTAAAAATTATATTACATATAATTTTGTATAATTTTCTTAAAATGGTAAATATTTTGATGTATGTTGAGAAATATTAGTTTTTATTAAGAATTTTAATTTCTATTACAGAATTTTAAAACATAAAAATTATATTAAAATTATTTGAAAAGTATAATTATTTAAATTATATAACTATTAATACAATTTAAGTCATTGTAATCATCTTCATATTTAATTTTTTGAATAAAAAAATATTAATCTTTTGAAGATTTTCACTTTGGAAAACAACTCATTCATCACCTATGTATGATTAATTTATAATTCAATTTTTATAGTTATGTGAATGAAATTTAGAAAAATGGAGTCCATATTTAGAATTAGAATAATTAATATAATTTAATTTGGTGAACATAATATTTCATAATAATGATTTTTAAAAATCATAAAAATGATCTTGAAACTTCAACCACACCAATTTGCATTCCATGTTTTGTCCCTATGACCTCTATAATGAAATGACACCCAATTTAGGTTCATTTTGGAAGCTGAAAAAACGTGGGTACACCTTTGTTTTAAAATATTTCCAGTGTGATTCTCACCTCACTTATAAACGGTCACTCTTATCCTATACTATTCACATTAAAAAACCCATTTGAATTAAACAAGAATGTCCCAAATAACATCCAAAATTCTGTCCTATAATAGTAGAATCCTTTACTTGGTCATAAATCAAATTTATGGAGTCTTTTGGTGAAAACAAAAGAATTTGTTCGAAGAAGAAGTATCATAATTCTCCATAAATTTTATTTTATTTCATTATAAAATTACATTGAATCATATTAAAACTTGATGAAATAATAAACTCAATATTTTAATATATTTATATTTATGTTATATTCATCACCTATAACAATCTCAGCCTTCCTCAAATGGGAAACCAAACTATTGATAATGTTTATGGAAGACTACCACCTCGCTAATCAATATAATGTTTTAACATCATTACTTATCATGACTGAATATAATTATGTATGTAATTTTAAACTATTATATTTACTATATAATTATTTTTATTTATATATAATATCATATATATTGTCTAACTTTCTATTCTATATTGAATTGGAACGTCATTAATTTCTATTGGGGACTACCGCCTTACGAAGCGATGTGATTAATTTTTCATATACACATTAAATATAAGAAAATAAGGATAAATTTTATGTTTACATATGATATTTATGAATTGTTAATAATTATAGAAAATAAATATATCATATAATTTCTTACCTTATCATCCAATAAATAAATCATAAAATCATTCATGTTTATGACAGACTCTTTCCATGCGAATCAATGTGGATCGTTTTACATGAACGATTTACATGAAAGGTAAAAAATGATAAATTTAAATAATATAGTAAATATATATTAATAGATATACATTTTGGAAAAATTAATATATAATCCACTTCCTTACCCCTTGACCCATTATGTAAATTATAGCATCACACATGGGTATGTATAACCTACCATCTCCAAAAAGAAATGTGATTTATTCATTATGGAAAAAATTACATAATGATTATAAATATGTATAGAATAAAAAAAAATTATATTTATAAAAATAATATATTTCTATATATGATGGAACTATAAGCTATTACATGATCTAAAATATTCTTGCTGAAATGTGTAGGAGAAAAGAAGGAAATTAACAACTGAAATAATAGTGATGATGAAATTTTTTTAAGGAACAAGTAATAATATGTCATAAAATAATCATATATGACATAATAAATAATAATATGTTTCTAGTATAACATAATTTCTTGTTTAAAATAGCTATCAATAATTTTAAAGAGCACACAAATAAAGGAATGTGTGAGGTATGGGGTTTCTTAACTCCATTTCAACTCATTAGGTTACATGACTACTTCAATGAAAATATTATGCCAAATTGAAGTGTGAAATTAACAAAGATTTATTTTTTCACTTATAATTTTGTGTATCAACAAATTTTACACATAACAACCCAATTTATTAACTCTGACCTCAATGATACAAAATTCGTAGTAGTTTTATATCAAATTATTTTCTTCGAGACACAAGTTCTTTAATATTAATAATTTTTTTAAGGTGTATATAATTCACATTTCCATAAAATATAATGAATCCTTATTAAATACTGATATTTTGATTTAGAATTCATTTACTTCATTCATTTGATATCTGGATTAAAATTTTAAAAAACAGTAAGTTTTTTTGTTTCTAACTCATTTTATTCTGTATTATTATGGTTCAATTTTAATTAATAGAAATTATTTGATCATTTGAAAATAAAATTATTTTATTTTATTTTTATATGGTTACTATTGATTTATTCAATTCATATTACAATTTACTCTGATTGGTATTTGAAATGTTTTAGTAAATGTTTTAAAGAAATTATGACATCATTTCTCTCTTCGGTCGAAAATACTTTCTCTTCAAAATCCAGGTTTTCTAAATGTGTTTTCAAAAAAAATTTCCATGATTTTATAAAGTAATTTATACTCTTAATTGTATTTTGTAAATAAAAATTAAAAATAATATTCCTATTATTTTCCAAACAGGGAAATCTTTGACTTTTCTTACAGAAAATATAAAATGAATCATTATTTTTCATGTATTATGTATTTATGTAACTTTTCAAAAATCATGACCAAAAAATGTTTTAAATCAAAATTTTTGTGTTTAAAAATTATTTTCAGAAAACAATTAATGTTTAGTATGTTTTATATTTTAAATAATTTCTTTGTAAATGGAAATGTTATTTTATTTAACTAATGTTCAAATTGATCATTAAAATTCCTTTTCCATAAACGATTACAGACTTTTATGTCAATAAATGTGAAGAGGATATTTTAATAAAGAATGCGGAATTATAAGTATTTAGAAAAAACCCTTTAATATATTTGATTTATTCTATATTATTTATATATGTCCCTCACATTTGTACCTAGTTTATTCTCCATTCATGTGATGGGAAAATATATTCATTATGATGATTTCTCAAATTCATTCATTATGAAATTTATTTTGATTAAGAGATAAAGAAGGATTATGAAAACCAATTTCTTTATATAGCCAATTCTTATATTATTCCTTGTTATTGATATCCTTTTGGTGGAACCCATAGATCATGATTACGTTATGATAGATGAACCCATATATTTTTATAATGAATTGGGTAATGTAATAGTCTCATGAGATGTCTTGTATTGGATTGGGGAGTAAAACTAATATATTATGGCACTTTCTCAGCCATGTGGTATTATCTTGGTAGTTATCCTTTACTCATGATTATTTCATATTTTTCATTTCTTATAAATTTATTATGATTCTATAATATTATAATACCATGTGCTTTATATTATGATTCTATAGGATTAATCATGTTCCTTATCTTCTATAATATCATTTTATACCTTTAACCCACATGTTCTGTTTCCTTATCATGTTTATTACCTTACTATTCTATTTAGGTCACCCCATAATTTATCTATTCCCCTTGTTATATCACGATTTGTTTTTGAGCTCTAATGGATTTAAGAAGTTCAATACAGAGATTATAATATAGATTCCATGATAAAGTTTCATTTTATGTATTGAGTACCTAGACCTCAAGAGACACTAGGACATTAAATTCATTATGTTTTATTAGTGGATATTTTGGTTTTAAAATCATGTAATAATATGTGTAAAATGGTTGGGTAACTATAAGTGGTGATAATTTGGATGTGTTTCATTGCTACCAGATTGTTAAAATTCCCAAAATTAGTATATTCGATATATAGGGGTTGATTATTTAAATTCAGTATTTTTTATAGTTTTTAGAAATATCCCAGAAGAAAATGTTTCATGTGATTTAATTATTTCATCTACTCTTTGAAGTATATAAAAGTATAAGGGGAATACCAAATACTTCACTTTTAACAAAAAATCCTCAGATACACCAATTGTGTGTGTCATCCTTCAAATTCACAATATATATATTATTACCATGCGATTCATTTATCAAACAATAAATGTGTAGAAAATTAGGTGAGGAATCACTTTAATAAAAGCATAGATATCAACATATCATCATATAATTAACACTCACCTATATTTTATTGAATTGTAAATGTTATTTAATGCTTTTGATTTTCCAATAACATTTATTAAATAAAATATGAAACATTTCTCCCCTACCTAATACCTGTATACACATAAATTAATTATTGGTGGGTATAAATTTAATTATGAAACATCACGTATTAGAGAATTTTCTTTACTATATCATGAATAGGTATGTGGATTTAATCCCTTAAAATGTATCCAAATATTAATTATCTATTTTATTTTTAAAATATATCTTTGAGGTTTTTATTCATGGGTAAATGAAATTAGGAATCTGAATTCATGGGGGGATTCTTGATCACATTTTTACAATTTTCATTTCTTTATTTTCATTTGAATCTTTTGAATTTTGGAAGTGGAGTTTCAAGAGTCTCAGTTACCTTAAGGATGAAATGTTCATCCCTAGAATCATTTAGGTGAGATATATTTTTACTTATATAGATTTTAATAGAACATACATTAATTTTATATCAGGTATTTATAAGTTAGTGAGAAGGATGTTTTATAGAATATGGAATAATTATTCCAATAATTTCATATTCCAATTTTACAACATAAGTTTTCATGTCTTGAATTACTGAATGAGTGGTACTTTAAATTTAGAGAGTTTGGGATGAAATGTGTTTCAAAAAAAGAGAAATTACTTTCTTCAGACTTGGGTGGCAGTAGAAATTAATTTCTAGGAGGTTGATGATTATTATTATTAACTTGACTATGATGGTTCCATGAATGATGGGGTTTCTGAAGTTTCACCCATGTTGGTATTTGCGTTTTCATTTTTATCTATACTTTGGTTTTTTCATATAGTTTTCTATGTTGAATGGGGGTCACTTCTAAAATGTAAAATATATAAAAACTCTTTTAAAAAATATAATGGATCCAAATATTTGGATCCTTTATATATAGAATGGGTATTATCAGAATATGCAAAACAATGTAATGTAGTAGTTTTATATTGAGAATTACATTTATATAGAAAATTATTTTACAAAATGGGGTGTATTTCATCGATTTTATCCTCAAAAATTTATTAAATAGTTTAAATTTTTTACCACAATAACATCACTAGTGGGTTTTATCTCTTGTTGAGCCCTCTGGAAGATTTCTGAATTCATTCCTATGATTGTTGTTTTAATAATCACAAATCGCTATTATTTAATCCAGTTGGATTTCTCATAAACTTAATCACAATCTATTAGTGAATCTTCCATCATGTTTTTTATCTATGTTTTTATTGATTTACAAGTATTTTGGAAGTCTTATGGATCAATCAGACAACGGTCGCACCGATCTAATATCAAGACAACGGTCGCACCGATCCAATATCAAGACAACGGTCGCACCGACCCAATATCAAGACAACGGTCGCACCGATCCCATATCAAGACAAAGGTCGCACCGATCCAATATCAGACAACGGTCGCACCGATCCAATATCAAGACAACGGTCGCACCGATCCAATATCAAGACAACAGACCGATACCGATGGTGATCAGAATGAGTCACCGATCAATATGACTCACCGATCGAATGAGTCACCGATCAATATGACTCACCAATGCTGATAAAAATGAGTCAACGATCAATATGACTCACCGATGTTGATCGAATGAGACAGCGATGCTGATCAATCTGAGTCACCGATGCTGATCGAATGACACACCGATGCGAATGAGTCACCGATCAATATGACTCATCGATGTTGATCGAATGATACAACGATGCTGATCAATCTGAGTCACCGATGTTGGTCGAATGACACACTGATGCAAATGAGTCACCGATCAAATGACACACTGATGCTAATCATCTGAGTCACCGGTCAGGACACATCGATATCTAGCCACCAATGCTGATGACCTACCGATCACTTGAGCTCATCGATAGTCATAAAAAACTGTTTGAATTTCTTTATCTTTATCTTTATTTAATCTATCCAATGGTCATATCAGGTATATTTTAATGCTCTTTTAATTAATTAATAAAGGTTGTCGGATGTCAGGAAACCGTACCTCATACCTTCGGAAAGGAAACCTTTTCTGTCTTCCGAAGCACGTGACATAAATACAAGAAGACTCTGCTGTTGGAAGGGGACAATAGAAGAAAAAATGAGAAGAAAGATTTTTAGAGAACACACGAGAAATAAAAGAAGAAACAGGAGGAAGAACCAAGAAGAACAGAATATACATATCAAGAGATTACACAGAACCTCATATACAATCAAGCCTACTCAATAAGAGTTCTGTGCATACAAAAGAATGTTGACGAACTTCATCGACTACATCTCACTGCGTGTGAACCTGAAGCATACAACACTATGCTTCTCAAACAAAATGAGAAGAGGACTCAGAATTACTTCTGATCAAATCCAAAAGAGTCCAGAGCTGCACTGAAATCACCAGATCCATTTCTAAACTCTGCTTCTCTGCTCTGTGATTCATTTATTCTACATTTTGAGCAGTGTGTGTTATCTGCTGTATTAAACACACACACTGACTCCTGTACTCTTACTGGAGGATCTGTAAATCCTCAGCAAACCTTTTTTATACTTCATTGCCCACTGTGGATAGTGGTAGAGGTTGTGTGTGACCTGGACAGCTGGTTGCTGTTGTTTTGTTTCCCACAAATAACAGTGGTAGAGGTCTTGGACCTGGACAGTTGTAAACTGTTGAACCCCGATCCAGGGTGTGGATCATCTTTGTATAAACTTTTGAGAAGACTAAGTCTCGGCTTGAGACTGAACCTCTTGGTTAAATCCTCTGTGTTATTAGTTAAAATTTATATCCATACTATATATATATTTATTTCATATTCTGCTTATATTAATTTGAAATATAATTTATTTTCAAAGCTACTTTGATAGTTAAACTCGCAAGTGTTTATATTTATTGTAAACCAGTAAGTTAGTTTCAAAAGTTAATTTAATCATAAGATTAAGATAACTGAGAACTAATCAATCTTTGAGAAACTAATTGAACCTTTATAATCTGTATAAATTCACTAGAGTTTAATTTGTTTTTGAAATTGGGGGATTTTAATAGAAATTGTTTTTAACAGAAATTTTAATTGGATCTCAATTCACCCCCCTCTTGAGTATCCACTTAGACCAACATTTGGTATCAGAGTTTGGAAAATATTTTCTAAAGTACTCTGCTTTTCAACTGTGATTTTAGTTATATTTTAAAGTTCTTAAAATTTCTGTTATTTCTAAATTTTTATCTCTTTAAAATTCTTTTTGTGATATCATGGATAATAGACTTGAGGGTGCTGCTACTAACCATCCACCTTTTTTCAATGGAAACAACTATGATCAGTGGAAACTCAAAATGAAAATTCTTCTTGAAAGCATAGGTTTTGATATTTGGACTGCTATTGAATCTGAATATAAAATTCCCATTACTGCTAGATCTACATGGGATGAACCTACAAAGACTGCTTACAATAATAATTGTAAAGCTATGAATGCCCTGTACTGTGCTCTAGGAGATGAAGAATTTAATAGAATTTCTGCTTGCAAAACTGCATTTGAAATTTGGGATACCTTAGCTGTTTCTCATGAAGGAACAACAAATGTTAAGGAGATGAGATTGAATACCTATACTATTAAGTATGATAATTTTAAAATGAAGCCTGATGAACCCATTTCTGATATGTATCTCAGGTTCAATGAAATTGTCAACACAATGACATCTCTGGGAAAGGATGTTCCAGCAAAGGAACAAATCATGAGAATTTTGCGATGTCTACATGAAAGATTGAGAGGAACCTCTGTCTCCATTAGAGAATCGTGTGACATTGGAGAACTGCCAATCAAATAACTAATTGGAAAACTGATGATGTATGAAGAGGAACTCAAGGTAAATAAAGAAGAAGACGATGAACCTAGAATAAAGTCTGTTGCCTTCAAAACCGCAATCTCAAAGAACAAGGATAAGGAAACACTTCAAGCTATAAACGAAAGCTCAAGCTGTGAAGACATTGAGAGTGACTCTGACAATGATGCTGAGATGGCTCACATTGCCAGAAGATTTAAAAAGTTTTATAGGAAGAAGAAGTTTTTCAGAAAGTCAAACTACAAAGGTAAGTATGGTAACAAGGGACATTGGAAAAAGGACTGGAAGAAATCTGATAAATCAGATTAAGTTGTCTGTTATGAGTGTAAAAGGAAAGGACACATAAAATCTGACTGTCCAAAGCTAAAATACAGGACGAAGTATGAATACAAGGACAATAAGATAAAAAAGGCCATGAAAGATACTTGGAGTGCTTCTGAGGACAGTTCTAGTGAATCTGAAGTTTCTGAAACAGAACACAAAAATAAGGCAAACATGTGTTTCATGACAAACACTTCTGAGGTAACATCAGAAACTCCTGCTTCTAATTCATATTATTCTGGAGATGATTGTGAATGAGATAACATGTCTAAATCTGAAATTTTTTTAATATTGTGATATGTTAGAAGAGACATGCAATGAACTTAAGGATAAATACAAATCGTTAAAGAATCAACATTCTCTCACCACTTTAGTTAAAACTGAACTCACTATTGAAAAAGAGAAAAATGCTCAACTGTTAAAGAAGAACACTGAATTGAAATTATCAAATGAGCAACTCAGAAAGGATTTAGAGAAATTTACCAATGGTAAGGAAACTCTAACTCAAATGCTAGGAAAACAAGTTGCACCAAAGTACACTACTGGAATAGGTTACAAACCTGGACAGAGACAGTTGACCAAGAATAGATTTATTCCTAAATCTGGACAAAATGTAACTAGATCTAGAACTTCATACACCTCAACCAGTTATATTCATAGTTATGTATCTAATAAGGTTTATCTTTCAATGTATGGCAATTCTACAAATTATATAAGACCCATTAGACAAATATGGGTACCTAAAGTATTATTGGCTAACCTGTCTGGACCCAAGAAAATCTGGGTACCAAAATCATTTCCTGTTTAAATATATTTTATAGGAAACCTGCTTAAAGTGCTCCTGTATAAAGACCCGGTACATGGAGAGTGGATGTTCAAGACATATGTCAGGAGACTTTTCATGCTTTAAAAGCTTAGTCAGAGTTGATGGAGGTTTTGTTACCTTTGGTGACAATTCTAAAGGGAAAATCATCGGTTTAGGCCAGATTGGTAACAATAACTCAGTATTGATTTCTAAAGTTTTATTTGTTGATGGCCTTAAATACAATTTCTTAAGTATCTCTCAGTTATGTGATGATGGTTTTTATGTTAAATTTGAATATGATTCTTTCAATGTTTTTAATTCTAAAAATGATTTAGTGTTTTCTTCTTTAAGAAATGAAAACGTTTATGTTGTCGACTTAAATTCCTTATCTAAACAAAACTTTACTTGTTTAAATTCTTTTCAAAAAGTGTCTTGGCTTTGGCACAGAAGATTAGGACACTGCAATGTGCATTCACTTAGAAAACTTGCTAGGAAGAACTTAGTAAGAGACCTACCCAAACTTGAATTTCCAGCAGACAAAGTTTGTAATCCCTGTCAAAAGGGAAAGCAATATAAAGTTTCTTTCAAATCAAAGAAAGAAGAGTCAACTTCTCAACCTCTCGAGTTGGTTCACATGGATTTACTTGGACCTTCTAGAGTTTCTAGTTAAAATGGGAAGCACTATGTCTATGTTCTTGTAGATGACTTTTCTAGATATACTTGGGTATATTTTCTAGCTCACAAAAGTGAAGATTGTTCTAACTTTGTTAAATATTCCAAGTCTGTAGAGAACCTCAGTGGACTTAAGATTAAGACCCTGAGAAGTGATCATGGCCGTGAGTTTGAAAATCATGAGTGTGAATCTTACTGCTCACACAGTGGCTATAGTCACAATTTCTCTGCCCCTAGGACACCTCAACAGAATGGTGTAGTAGAAAGAAGGAATAGAACCCTGCAAGAAATTACTAGGACTATGCTCAATGAGTATGACCTGCCTATTTATTTTTGGGCTGAAGCTGTCAATACTGCTTGCTATGTTATTAATAGAGTCTTGATTAGACCTATTCTTAAGAGGACCCCTTATGAGTTATGGAACCATAGGAAACCAAAATTTAACTAATTTAAATTTTTTGGTTGCAAAGTCTTTATTCTTAATACTAAAGATAATCTTTACAAGTTTGCATCCAAGAATGATGACGGAATTTTCCTAGGATACTCTACTTCTAGTAAATCCTATAGGGTTTTCAATAAAAGAACTAAATGTGTGGAAGAATCTGTTCATATCAAATTTGATGAAACTGATCCACATGAACCTAAGACCTCTCTCGAAAATCTTGAAGATGATCTCTCTGGTTTGAACCTTAATGATAAAAACAGTGGACTTGAAGTTAAAACATCCAGCTCTGGAAATTTTCTAGACCCTGCTTCTGTTGAACCTCAACCTGTAGATGAACCTGAAATCTCGAGTCCTACCTTTTCGAGATCAACTAGGATTCTGAGGAATCATCCCTTAGATGCTGTTGTAGGAGATCTTGATAGAGGGACACAGACTATAGCATCTCTTAGAAATCAGGTTGAACATCAAGCCTCCTTATCACAACTAGAACCTACGAATATCAATGATGCCATCAGTGATGAATTTTGGGTAATAGCTATGCAAGAAGAACTAAATCAATTTGAAAGAAACAAAGTCTGAAAATTAGTAGAAAGACCTAAGGACACTATAACCATAGGCACAAAATGGGTGTTTAGAAACAAAGTAGATGAATCTGGAAACATCATTAGAAACAAAGCTAGTCTTGTTGCACAAGGTTACAATCAAGAAGAAGGAATTGACTATGAGGAAACCTTTGCACCTGTAGCCATATTAGAGGCAATTAGGATATTACTTGCTTATGCATCACATCTGAATTTCAAGTCATATCAAATGGATGTGAAAAGTTCTTTTTTAAATGGTTTTATTGCTGAAGATGTTTTTGTAGAACAACCACCTGGTTTCACAAATCCTCATTTTCAAAATCATGCTTTTAAACTTTCTAAAGCCTTATATGGTTTAAAACAAGCTCCAAGAGCTTGGTATGAAAGACTATCAAACTTTCTTATTTCAAAAGGATTTACAAAAGGAATAGCTGATCCCACTCTATTTATAAAAAGGTTTTCAAAATATATTTTAATTGTACAAATCTATGTTGATGATATTATTTTTGGA
Organism: Viscum album; assembly: GCA_963277665.1. Classification (NCBI taxonomy): domain Eukaryota; kingdom Viridiplantae; phylum Streptophyta; class Magnoliopsida; order Santalales; family Viscaceae; genus Viscum; species Viscum album. The sequence continues at coordinate 83,011,825 of OY728154.1, forward strand.
TCTTCTAAAAATTCTTTATGTACTGATTTTTCAAAGGTTATGCAAAATGAATTTGAAATGAGCTTAATGGGAGAGCTTAAGTACTTTCTTGGATTTCAAATCCTTCAAACAAAAGATGGTATTATTCTAAATCAAAGTAAATATACTATGGATTTATTAAAGCGTTTTGGTTTGGATAGTATTAAGGAAAGTGATATACCCATGAGTACTACCTGCAAATTGGATATTGATGAAACTGGGAAACCAGTTGATCAAACCAATTACAGAGGTATGATTGGGAGATTGCTTTATCTTACTACTAGTCGACCAGATATTATGTTTAGTGTGTGTATGTGTACTAGATTTCAAGCTAATCCTAAAGAGTCACACTTACTGGCTGTCAAAAGGATTTTTAAATATCTTAAGTATACTGTAAATTTAGGTTTGTTTTATCCATAAGGACAATCTTTTGACCTAAACAGTTATTCAGATTCTGACTTTGATGGATCCAAGTTAGATAGGAAAAGCACATCTGGAACATGTCACTTACTTGGAAAATTGCTAGTATCATGGTGTAGTAAGAAACAGAACTCAGTTGCATTATCTACTGCTGAAGCAGAATACATCGCTGCTGGTAGTTGTTGTGCACAGATTCTGTGGATAAAACACACTTTATTGGACTATGGATTTGATTTTAAACATGTTTCAATTAACTGTGACAATACTAGTGCAATTAACATATCTAAGAACCCTGTGTCTCACTCTAGGACTAAGCACATTGATGTCAGACATCACTTTCTAAGAGATCATTATCTGAAAGGTGATATCTCTCTAAAATTTATTAACTATGAACATAAATTAGCTGATATCTTTACAAAGCCTTTACGCTCTGAAAGAATGAAATTTATTAAACAAGAGTTGTGTATGATTGATCTGTGAAACTGATCTGTGAAAGTGATCTGTGAAACTGATCTGTGAAACTGATCTGTGAAAGTGATCTCTGAAACTGATCTGTGAAACTGATCTGTGAAACGGATCTGTGAAACTGATCTGTGAAACTGATCTCTAAAACCGATTTGTGAAACCGATCTATGAAACTGATCTGTGAAACCGATCTGTGAAACTGATTTGTGAAACTGATCTGTGAAACTGATCAGTGAAACCCATCTGTCACACTGGTCGGTCAAACTGATTCTTTATATTACATTTTATTATGTTGTAATTAATTAATTAATTTCTATTATTCTTTTTTATGGGAACCCTAAATGATAAAATAAATGATATGTGGCTATTTATCTTCCCTAAACCTTTGACCTTTCATTTCCCGCCGAACCCTTCAACTTCTCTTCTCCTCTACCTCAATCCTTCGAACTCCTTCTTTCCCCAAAATCTTCGAATGGCTAAGCAAAAGAGACCGAGGAAAGGATCAGACATTCATGTACCTCCAAAGCGTGCTTGAGGCAAGTCGAGTAGTGCCTCTCAACGATAAATAAATCCAAACCTGGAAACTCGGATTTTTGCTGTAGAAAAAGAAGTCAGTTCTGTCTGGCTTTTATCAAGTAAGTCACTGTTGCTGCAAGTTCTTGAATCGCAAGGATGGACAGACTGGTTTTCAGACAACTCACAAATAGACTACCCAAAGCTGGTACATGAGTTTAATATGAATATGAAAATCACTCTAGATGGTGTGGAGGCTGCCCGGATGTCGTCTGAAGTGAAAGGAAATGAAATATCCTTTTCATCTAAACAGTGGACAGAGTGCTTAAATGTACCCCATGAGGGTCGGTATGAGGATTATGCTGGGAATATTCCTCTAATCACTGATTACTTCTCTTATGAAATATCTCTAGAGCTTCTGACGGGAAACAAAGAGTCGAGGAGAATCAAATCCTCAGAGTTGGATGGTGAATGCAGACTTCTTTTCAAGTTTATTCAGCACCAACTTTGCACTAGGAGAGGAGATTTTGCAGCTGTTAAGTACCAGGATGTTTTAATATTGTTTCTACTGAAAACCCATGAGAAGATCAATCTATGTAGATATGTGATGGTGCACATAGCTAGAATGGTAAAACTGTCCAAGAAATCCACAGCCTTATTTTACTCCAAGATGATCTCTACCATGCTCAAGAATCTAGAATGTGTTGATGAAGATGATGAAGTAGATGAAACAGATCATCCTTTCTGTCTCAACAAAGAGATCTGCAAGAGGATGAAAATCAATTGGAATCCATGGAAGAAGTGTTGGGTTACTGATGAAGACAAGCAGTATGAAGCTTACAATCCCACAGATCATGGAAAGAGGCCTAAGGGTTTGAGAGACCCTGGTTTGAAAGCAAATAAGGAACCAGTTTATTTTGATGATGAGGAAGAGGATGAAAGAAATGAAGCTACTGAAGGTCAAAGAATGGAAGAAGCTGAGACAGAAGATGGAATTGTGTCACCTCCTGATGATAGGAGTGATCCTGATACAGTGAGTCCAAAGAAAATAATAGATTTTGAACCTGCTAGTCCACCTTTGGCCTTACCTGAATCTGAACCAATTCTTGGTGATGAAGAAGATACTGACACTGAAGTTTCTACCATTGAAGACTCTGAGAAGAGTGATAATGAGCAAGGTGGTGATGATGATGATAGTGATGATGATGATGATGATGATGGTGTTAACCGACCTGTAGATGGTTTTGTTGTACCTCCAACGGAAACACATCAAATAGTACCAAAAACAGATGCAACTGGAAAGAGAGAATCACCAGATATCAGTGGAACAACAAGTTATGAGAAACCGAAATATACATTGTGTGCTGCTGTTTGGGATGACTACCCTAGTTTTGCTTTTTTGGGCTTAGACTACTCTGAAGAAGAAGAGGAAATGTCAGAATCTACTGCAGTTTTGAAGAAGAGCCTCCCAAGTGAAGCAAGATCTGCTCATGTTGTTGATTCTACAGATGTTCATCTGCCTGGTTCTGCAATCTCTCAAGCTGATTTTGATAAGTTTAAGACTGAATTTCTGGCTGCTGTGAGAGATACAGTCAGAGAAGAAATTTCCAATGCCCTTACTCAAGTGTCTCTGCAAGTTTCTGAAGCATCGTTGGAAGCTTTCTCAAAAAGAGTATCGAATGTTGTGAAGCCATACCTAGCCAATACTAGTGAGCTTATTGGCAGGCACATAGCCTCTATGAACCAGACTCTGAAGGATCTCTACACTAGCTTAGTATCTTTATCAAGCGAATTTAGATCAACCATCTTTGGTATGATGGAAGTTTTGAGGAATTTAATTGAACATCTCAACAAGTCTGATTTGAGAAGATTGAAAGCTGAGATAACTAAAATAGTTACCCAAGCCAGTACTTCCAAAGTAACCAAAATCACTACCTATGAGCTAGAGGAACTAAGGGAGGTTGTGCATGATGAGTTAGCAGCTGTTAGAAAAGTTCTTGATCTGGATTCTTTAAAGAAAATGAAGGAGCACTGTGATCAGAGTCATGAAATGGCAACTGTATATTTAGCAGATGCCAAAAAGGCTCTGAAAGAGAACAAGGAAAAGGTTGATCATTACTTTTCAAAGATTTATACAAAGCATGAGATGGATGCAAATTTCAAGGTGTTGGTAGAAAATCTGAAACTACCTCCAGTCACTCAATATTTCAAGGCTCAAGTTCGTCAGTTGCAAGATTTTACTCCTACTTTTGCACAGTTCATGGAGAACAAAGATGATTTCGAAAAGGCTATGTAGTATGGTGCAGAAGTTATTCAGAATTTTATAAATCTTTTGAAGCCTTATCTGAATGCCCAAGCCACTGCCATTGTGCTTCCTACTACTGACCCTCTTCCTTCCTCTGATGTAGCTCCAAATCAGCTCTCTATTGCTCAGGCACTCTCTCAACTACGACCAGTTCCTCAGACATCTTCTCAACCAGCTACTGCTGATTCTCAACAACAAACCTCCGTAGCACCTTCTCCTACACCTGCCAGAGTTGTCCTACCACCTCTTCAGATTCACCCAGTACATCCTGCCTCCAAGTCTTTCAACTTACCCTCTATTGATCCCAAAAGACAAAGGCAAAGCCCCTTTTTATTCCCAGAAATAGCTGTGTATTATTTTTGATAGGGTGATCTATGTGTTGGTTGTACTCTTCTGTACTTTATAAAATATTTTTTTTTTCTCTATTTTCTCTATGCTGCTTTTTTTCCTCTCTTATTTATATGTTTTTTCTCCTTTTTGATTATCCCAAAGGGGGAGAAGGATGTATATATATGGGGGAGAAGGATTTATATATATGGGGGAGATAATGATTAATATCTAAGGGGGAGATCAATATCTAAGGGGGAGATAAATATCTATGAGGGAGATTTATTTTCAGGGGGAGATTTATACCTCATTATGTTTTTATTATTGATTTGTTTTTAGATTTGTGATTATCAAAAAGGGGGATATTGTTGATCCCTCTGGAAGATTGCTGAATTCATTCCTATGATTGTTGTTTTAATAATCACAAATCGCTATTATTTAGTCCGGTTGGATTTCTCATAAACTTAATCACAATCTTTTATTGAATCTGCTATCATGTTTTTTATCTATGTTTTTATTGATTTACAAGTATTTTGGATGTCTTCTGGATCAATCAGACAACGGTCGCACCGATCTAATATCAAGACAACGGTCGCACCGATCCAATATCAAGACAACGGTCGCACCGATCCAAAATCAAGACAACGGTCACACCGATCCAATATCAGGACAACGGTCGCACCGATCCAATATCAGACAATGGTCGTACCGATCCAATATCAAGACAACGGTCGCACCGATCCAATATTAAGACAACAGACCGATACCGATGCTGATCAGAATGAGTCACCGATCAATATGACTCACCGATTGAATGAGTCACCGATCAATATGACTCACCAATGCTGATCAAAATGAGTCACCGATCAATATGAATCACCGATGCTGATCGAATGAGACAGCGATGCTGATCAATCTGAGTCACCGATGCTGATCGAATGACACACCGATGCGAATGAGTCAACGATCAATATGACTCACCGATGCTGATCAAAATGAGTCACCGATCAATATGACTCACTGATGTTGATCGAATGATACAACGATGCTGATCAATCTGAGTCACCGATGCTGATCGAATGACACACCGATGCAAATGAGTCACCGATCAAATGACACGCTGATGCTAATCATTTGAGTCACCGGTCAGGACACATCAATATCTAGCCACCAATGCTGATGACCTACCGATCACTTGAGCTCATCAATAGTCATAAACAACTGTTTGAATTTCTTTTTCTTTATCTTTATTTAATCTAACCAACGGTCATATCAGGTATATTTTAATGCTCTGTAAATTAATTAATAAAGGTTTTCGGATGTCAGGAAACCGTACCTCGTACCTGCGGAAAGAAAACATTTTCTGTCTTCCGAAGCACGTGACATAAATACAAGAAGACTCTGCTGCTGGAAGGGGAAGTAGAAGAAAAAACGAGAAGAAAGATTTTTAGAGAACACACGAGAAATACAAGAAGAAACCGGAGGAAGAACCAAGAAGAACAGAATATACATATCAAGAGATTGCACAGAACCTCATACACAATCAAGCCTACTCAAGAAGAGTTCTGTGCATACAAAATAATGTTGATGAACTTAATCGACTACATCTCACTTCCTGTGAACCTGAAGCATACGACACTCTGTTTCTCAAACAAAACGAGAAGAGGACTCAGAATTACTTCTGATCAAATCTGAAAGAGTCCAGAGCTGCACTGAAATCACCAGAGCCATTTCTAAACTCTTCTTCTCTGCTCTGTGATTCATTTATTCTACATTTTGTGTAGTGTGTGTTATCTGCTGTATTAAACACCCACACTGACTCCTGTACTCTAACTGGAGGATCTCTAAATCCTCAGCAAACCTTTTTTATACTTCATTGCCCACTGTGGATAGTGGTAGAGGTCGTGTGTGACCTGGAAAGCTAGTTGTTGTTGTTTTGTTTCCCATGAATAACAGTGGTAGAGGTCTTGGACCTGGACAGTTGTAAACTGTTGAACCCTGATCCAGGGTGTGGATCATCTTTATATAAACTTTTGAGAGGACTAAGTCTCGTCTTGAGACTGAACCTCTTGGTTAACTCCTCTGTGTTTTTAGTTGAAATTTATATCCATACTATATATATATTTATTTCATATTCCGCTGCTATTACTTTGATATATAATTTATTTTCAAAGATACTTTGATAGTTAAACTCGCAAGTGTTTATATTTATTGTAAACCAGTAAGTTAGTTTCAAAAGTTAATTTAATCATAAGATTAAGTTAACTGAGAACTAATCAATCTTTGAGAAACTAATTTAACCTTTATAATCTGTATAAATTCACTACAGTTTAATTTGTTTTTGAAATTTGGGGATTTTAATAGAAATTGTTTTTAACGGAAATTTTAATTGGATCTCAATTCACCCCCCTCTTGAGTATCCACTCCGACCAAAATCTCTCATATATTAAATTTTTATATGTTGCGATCCGTGTAAGTTATTAGGGAATGGGTTCTAGAAAGGAAAATTTATACTATATCCCCACCAGCTACAACACCTATCATGTCAGAACCCATAGGGATAAGTACCCAATAAATTTTCTAGATTATGTGTTGGTCACTAATCCAGTGGTGGGTAAAACTGGAACAAAATCATTTAAATATCACCCAACATTTACTTCATGTCTCTCCATGTGATTTCAAAATTATACTTGTTACATTTTTAATGGACATGGTATGGGATATTAGAAAATATTCATTCAGAATAATCGTTTATAGTCATGGAAAATTCCTATAGTAGAATATAGGTAGTATAACCAGTATTTAGAGAAACCATCAATAGAGTAGGGGAATAACTAATGTATAATGTGGTCCTGGATAACACCATGTGGGTTTTATTAGATCACACAATATGGAACACCTTTATATTTTTTGGTGGGTCCTCTTTGGGATGAAAATTAAATATTGGGAAGAGATCAATATGACTGAATCTATGTTCAATATTTTTATTCAATTGTTGATATTGGATGTCTACAAATTGATAGTTCACATTAATGGTAGTCATTTATTTTAATGCCCAATTACTTCCTATCATAATATTTTTATTTTGATTATGTTCATTTTTGGTTTTCCTGTGAACTTTTTAAGGAAGTTCTATAATGATTTCATTAGTTAGGACGGACTACCCTAATCTAGATTCTTAATTCTCTATTTAAATTTTATTTCTGATTAAAGGAATATTTCAACTAACCTACCATAATATTACTAGGTAATTTAAAAAATAATGAGAATCAAAAAACATATATTATAATTTTACAATGAAATAATGATATAAGGTGGAAAAGAAAAACAAACCTACCCACACAAAAAATATAAACAATAAGAATAAACTGAAATTTTTACAAAAGAAAAAAATTCTAAAAAAGTTCCAAAACGGTAGAATTTGACAAAAATAAGGTTGATATTCCTTTTTTTAGATTGTCGTTTATATGTTATATACTAAGTAATAGCTCAATATAAATATGTGGGATTAAGTTGGAATATTTTATCCAGTAAAAATCCATAAAATTGTTAAGGTAATAAGGGTAAAGAGAAAAAATATGAATATAAAAATATAAATTATGAATGCTTAAAAAACCTTTTCTTCCCCAACATCGGTCCCACAATTTTGATTTCACATTAGAATATGTCAGAACTAAAGTAATGTTTATTATTTTTTATGTATAACATTACAAAAGTTATTTACTAATTATGAAATGGATTAATTAATTATATTTTACTGTGGAATTTTATATTCCTAAAATTATAAATAACGTGTTGGTTTTTTGATTTGTAAATAAAAAAGTAGGATATGTTTATAATTTATAGAAACTCTATAGAGATATCACAGAAATACAAATTTATGAATCAGTTATTTCGCAATCTTCAAATCCCTCTAGGGATATGAGAAAAATCACCGATTTCTTGATTTATACTTACTAAAACCAATATGATATTTGATTTCATAAATTATTAACACCAAGTATTTTATCAATCCATGGAATCCATTACCATCGTCCACATAAAATAAATAACATAATCTTTGATGTAAGATCCAAATTCAATCAAGGAATCACGTCATCAAGATGATGTGATAATCTAATTTGGCTTAAATTTTATCAAGTTATAATTAAAATATCATGAATTTTTAGGATCTATTGATTATAAATTTTATAAATCAATACAATCTAAAACACCACCCAGGAAAGATAATATAGAAAGAATAAAATAATTTTTCAAAAACATCAAATAATTCATGTTATTCAAAATTGAATGAGAATTCACCATCCATTGATAAAAATATCTTTATTATCACAAAAATAATGAAAAAATTTATTTAATTGAAAAAAATATAATAAAATAACTAGAAATTTTAATTTCATTTTAATGATTGAAAATTTAGATAATGGGACTGCATAAAATAACACACCAAAGATTAATGGATATAATTTTTAGATGTACAATAGCAGGAATTAGAGGAAAACGTATGAGTAAATCTATCAATATTAACTAATATCCATACATTTATGTCCAAACCCAAAAAGTGATCCATGAAGTTATTTTAATTTTAAATATTTCATGTTAGATACATAAAAAATCAAAAGTATATAGGCATAGGAGATCTATTAAAAATATTTTTTATCCCATTTATATGAATGGGTAGATGCACTAAACATAGAAAATCGAATTGAAATTTTGGGAAACATTTGGGATAGAATTATATTTCTATAATACCTTAAACAACTAAATTTGATAGATCCAACCCATGTAATGGCTAAAACACTGTAGGTATGTACGATCTATCCCACCAGGATTTTATTTAAATTGTGGGCCTATTATACATGGATCAATATTTTTTTATAGTCAGATAAATTAAATACCTATAAAAATGGAATCATAAAATGTTCAAATTTGGTTCACTATAGTGAATGTTATGTAAGAAACCCCAAAATGATTTAAAATCATAACATTTTGTGGAAATATCCAATGTTATAATTTCAAACTAAATCCATATAAATATTAAAATTTTTTAATTCAATGACTAAAATGTGATGATATATTGGTTAGAATATGTGACTAAATGACACTGATCAATTTGGTTTTTTTGAAACTAGAGGCATTGAGTTATCGGTGTATTGTTATGGATTATTTTGATTGGTAGTAGTTTATATTGAATTTGTTCTTGTTTTGATGGGAGATTAGGCACGATACTTTGAAACTCCCAATAGTGTGAGGGAAACATATAGGTAATGAGATGTGGTAGAAATTACCACATGGTTGTGTATACCTAGTTGAACATAGAAGTGTGGGGTTTAAGGGTATTTATTCGTATTGTGAGAAGTTGATACCTAATTTTATATTAATTTTTCATTTACTAGGTATCCATTATATTTTTATATTACCTTTTGAATAATGGGTTTCTCTTCAATAATTAGTTATTCTATATGTTTGATTTCAATACCTTGTTATCCTATCTACTATTGATGTTTATGATAACTATAATGGATTCTGTATCCATTTATTATAAATTTTTTATTAAATTTCAAATTATGGGTCATGTTATATTTAAATGATAATAGAACATTAGTAATTAAATATTATGGGGTCTAGAAAATTAATTAAATACCACTAGGTTTAGTACTCACCTACTATTTGTGGACACTAATGGAAGGGTAGATTTTATGATATGTAACAAATCTAAGGAAAAATAATCCTTCTTTACTAGTCTTGGTTCATAACTATGTATTAAATTTTATTTTAAAGTAATAATTCCATCAGTATGTTGACTCGTGATGTTTTTTAGAAGGCATGTTGGAGTCTGTGGATGTCCTTTTGCAGATTTACATTTTTTCCCAACTAGACTTTGAAATTCTTTTGTATATATTGGGGATGAACCTTTATCATCTATGAACCAGAAGATACCATTAGAGAAAGAAATATATGAAATAATACTCTATAACTTCCACTAATAATAATGTTCCCATTTATGATGATCTATATGAACTTATAAAGAAGAACCCTACCCTAAATTACCAGGATGAGTTGAACTGGTCCCACACAATCTAACAAACATTCAAGAAACAATTAGTGAAAATTAAAAAACAAAATGGACATTTATTTCACATACATTAAATCTTACTTAAATGGGATAATAAATAATATCCATTACATTTATAAAATGTTACAAATATTACGGCCACATTGGAAGGCACTACATGTAATACTGCTAACAATTGTCAGTAAGAACACGTTTACACATTGTCCCTCCCTACATTAATATAGGGAAAAACAATTAAATCAATATAATTAAATTTTGATATTTATGGGTGTCCTTAAATTTAACATGGTAACCTCATATATTGAGTTTAAATATTGACATTGACTGTTAACCTATTTGAAACATATATGTTACACTCTTTTTCATGAAATGATACATTTATGTATAAAAAATTTAATTTAAATATCATTTATTTCAGGAAAATCCTATTACAAAGACCTTTACATATCAACAGTAGACCTATACATATTCAGGGACTTCATCGCAACAATAATCATACAACTAACTACTTTTAAAAGCAAAAATTTTGTAACATAACCTATGAGACACCCAAAATTGTTGGGATTTTTTCATTATCACTTCTGTTATTTGGACAAAAATAAATTCGATAGATTATCATTCATTTAATATAATTAAAAACATGAAAAATTCATTAAAATTTCGAAAAATAAAACTCTTATGTATATTTTTAAATGAATAAATATAGACCTCCAATACTTTGGATGGAAACTAATCCTCCTAAATTCTGAAAATTAATATATCTATAGCCTTATATTTACCCTAGTCCCACTAATTCATAATTTTACATCAGATACTTCAAGACTAAAACCTTCATGAATATCCCTGATATATTTTTTCTTTTGAACATATTACATAGCTATATCATTCAGTCAAATTTCTAATTTTAGATGAAATGAAATTTTAGGTTGATGTGTTCGATTAGTAATTGAAACAACATATTCATAGTTATCATAATAGTACTTTGAATATTATATAAAACAATCAAACTTTCCATCCCCTTTTGATATCCCCAAGGAAATGAATAAAATTTAATAATTCTTTCTCTAATTTTGTAACATTTGCATATCCAAATAACATTATGGATAATTCGACAACTATCTATAGCCTTAATATTCATCTAATTATCATTATTATGATTAGAAAGACAAATAAATTTCAAATCCTTTAAGAATTTGAGCCTCCCCCAAAGTCTTTATCCACATGACCCTAAAAAATGACAATTTATTATCAAGAATATATATATACATCTTCTAATACTTTATGATATCTCATAATAAATTTCAAGGCTTCATAGTATTCTTTCCTTGGATTTTTCATGAAATGGCTGATACCTAATACTAAAAAATAAATGTTTTACTGAGTATAAATAATAGAATTGATCTGAATAGAAATATATGATGAAAATGTAACCTTTTCCATATATGTAATCTAATCTTATATTTCCAATTCCTTCCACTTCACTAGTTTCATGTGTTTGGAAAAAAATAGTTGGTACAAAATTATATATAGACATCCCAAATTATTAAATTATCTTATAGATGTATTCATTTGGAGTAAAAAACAACATTCCATTCCTCATATAACATTAAATTATCATTACAAAAATTTTCACGGCCACTCTATAATCTTTCATAATGAATAATTTGTGTAACTCATTATTCACTATCTGAATCCTCCAAATTCTAGGAGCATCCTAGAGAATTCCATCAACATAAAAGTTTTGAAGGATGAAACAATTATCCTCAAACTTCTTCTAGTAGTAAAGTTGATGTGAGTTTCAGTATAATAATCCTTTCACAAATATAAAATCATTGAACTTTGTGATCCACTTAGTAAGATCAATTTTAATTCTGAAAATAATCCTTTTCATCTTACACAACAATTTCTAATTCATTTTATCCTTAAAACCATTTTTTTTATTTATATAGATTTTATCCTCTTAGTCTCTGTGAAATAATTTTGTTTTTACATATATCTTATCATGATAATTATCACAATACCTATGATATTATGTTTAACTACTGATGATTTTTTTTAATGACGTTTACTTATACATTATAATAAAATCCTTTCACTACCAGCATAGCCTTTAACGTCATTAAATCATCATTCTCTTCCTTTAAATGGGTTTTTTTCAATTTATTTATTTCCCTTTATAACTTTATTCTCTGTCATGTTCCATTTTCATGAAATAAATTGAATTCAATCTTGGGATCTAGTATTTAATGAATAGAAAACTTTTTGAACTTAACTTTATTATAATCTGATATATGATTCAATAGCTCTAGAGAATTCTTTGGCCGCGAAGTGATTGATTCGCGTAGTGCCGTCACGAAGCCTCAGTCGCGTTCTGTCTTCGCATAGATTTTGGCCATGTTGATTTTCTGATTTTAGCGAAGTGCCTTCACTAAGTGCCCTGAGAGGGCTGGTGTGCGCCGCGAAGCAGTTGTTTCGCGAAGCACCAAGCGTGAGAGTTTCGCAGCGCTGCGAGGTCAAGAAGAGTTCACCGCAGAGTGATTGATTCACACAGGGGTGAATTGTGCGCCACGATGTGTTAATTTGGGTGTGACTGTCCTAGGGGTAGTGTTGATCGCAAAGACACCTCGCGGTGTCTTTTTGAGAAAAAGGACAGTGGAGGAGGCCACAAAAGGGGGTATCCAATCTAGAGACATCCCTTTGGGACCAGGACTTGTCTCAAGTGCGGTTGGACTGACATTTTGTGCTCAAGGGCCTATGGGGTTTGACGGGGCGCCGATTTTTAAGGAGTGTGATTTTATCTCTTTAGGCTTTGTCATATGGATGCAGAATTTGTGAATCAATATAAGAGTCTGTCCCTGATGGATAAAGAGAAGGTGGCGATTGAGGCTCAGAGACACGAAGACACACTTTTGAAAAAAATGCATGTCACAGCTAGTTGTGAGAAAGTTCGTGGAAAATATATCAGTAAATACAGGGGCTTTCAAAAACACTCTACAGAACATTTGGAAACTTGATGAAGGAGTTTCTATTCGGGAAGCGGGGATCAATCGAATTGTTTTTGAGTTCTTCAACGAGAGGGATAAAGATAGAATCTTGCGAGACCGACCATGGTCCTTCGATAATCAACTCCTCCTTATGGAAGAATACAAAGGGGGGAGGGGGAGATATCCAGAAAGTGAATTTAACCCACTCCCCCTTCTGGATACGAATTAAAGGAATCCCTTTCAATGCAAGAACAGAACACGTCTTTAGAGAAATTGGGGACAGTTTAGGCCACTTTCTTGACTGGGATTGCTCAGACCCAATACAATGGGGAACTGAAGTTCAAATTAAGGAGAAAATAGAAGTGTTAGAGCCCTTGATAAGGGGAATGTTCCTGAAAATTTAAGATGCTAACACCTCGATATCATTTGAGTACGAGAAACTCCCAATCTTCTGCTTCTCTTGTGGTTATCTTGGTCATCAGGAAAGAACGTGCACCACAAAACATAAGAGTGAATCATGTAACATCATCCTACAGTATGTCCCTTGGCTCTGTGCCAAGATGAATAAATATGATTTCATCCCCGTGATGGAAAAATAAAAAGGTTGTGACCACCTCACGCTGGCACACACCAACCAGGTGGGACCCATACCTGAAAAAGGTCTAATGCTTGGACCATCAGATTTCTCTAATGCTGGCTCTCCCACTTAGAGAGAAGCTGAAGGTCATCCTTACCCCCTGCAGGACAATGTTGGAACACATATTAAGTTGGTGATGAAGAAAAAACAACCATCAGCACATTTCTCAAAATCATTACTGATGCACATCGAACCACGAAACCTGGACCATATCCCAAATTTTATTGCATCAGGAATTCCAACAATGGGGGCCCATGGACTGACTGGAAATCCATTACCGGGACCAATTACCCGTCGAACTTAGAAAAGGGTGCAATGAGGAGAAAGTGATGGTCCCGGGAAAGACCCTAAACCCGGGGTTAGAAAAATACAAAATGAAACTTTCCAGTCAGAGGAGGAATACCCCCAAAATATGGAAAAAGAAAAGTGGGGAAACGCGTCCGGAGGAATAAAAGGTGGCGGCAGGTGAGACCCATCCCCGCCTAGACCAATGATTTTTTAATGCTGGGACTATCGTGGGCTTGGAAACCCACAAACGGTTCATATGTTACAAAGCAATTGTGCTCAAATTCGCACCGATATGGTTTTCCTGTCTGAAACAATACTAGAAAACAAGGACACCGTTGGCATTGCCCTGAAATTCGGCTTCTAAGGCCGCCTCCCAGTCCCCAGACAAGGCCACTCTGGGGTTCCTTGTCTACTTTGGAAGGAAAATATCAACGTCATGATTTTGTCCTTCTCCTCGCACCACATGGCAGCGACTCTTCCGGTGGACCATCACCCACCCAGGACCTTTGTGGGATTATATGGATGGCCATCCTATAATGATAAGGTGAAGTCATGGGATCTTCTATGCAAGCTGCGACATGACCTACCGATCCCTATTCTTTTCAGTGGAGACTTTAATGAAATTATGTACCATAAGAAAAAAGGGGTGGACCAATCCAACCCTCAGCATCGATGTCATACTTCAAGGATGCAGTCTCTAGGGTGGACCTGGTCAATCTGGGGTACACAAGTAATCCTTTTACATGGTTCTGCGGTAATACAAAAGGCACCCACATCACTGAGTGGCTAGAAAGATTTCTGGGCTCTACTGATTGGATAAATCTGTTCAACATGTTTCATATCTTCAACATGGCTCTCAACTGCTCGGACCACTTCGCAATTCTCATTGACTGTACACATGGAGAAAGAAATATAAAATTCAACAGAACCTTTAGATTTGAGAGCTTCTGGTCAAAAGATTAAGAATGCGAAGTAATGATCGGATCAAGCTGGAATTGTACTCGCAAGGATGTCTGCCTCAACCTCCAATAGGTCTCATCCGATCTGAGGTATTAGAGCTATAAGAAATTATACCACCCTGACCAGCAATGTGGCATACTTGAAAATAGAATGAACAATCTCCTCAAAAAATCCACATCTAAATGAAATCTCTCTATGATTGGATCTACTCAAAGAGAGATGGACACGACCCTGTGTATCAAGGAAAGATTCTGGGCTATGCATGCGCGGGAGAACCATATTAAAGAAGGGGATGCTAAAACCCGTTATTTTCACCAGAAAGCATCAACCAGGTGTCAGAAAAACTCTATTACTTGCATCTCACAACCCGATGGAAGCAAAGTTTCTGACACCAAGGTTATTCATGAGGCCTTAACATGCTTTTTCTAGAACATCTTCACTACAGGAACCCCTTTCATGTCTACTGAGGTGGAAGATTGTATCAAACCTGTGATCACTAAAGAGATCAATAGGAAGCTCACCAAAGATGTGGCATCTGAATAGATACGCCATTCTCTTAAACATCTTCATCCCACTAAGGCCCCGGGACCAGATGGGTTCCACACCCTATTTTTTAAGCAATACTGGCATATAATCGGTCCTGACATTTGCACTTTGATTAAATCAATCTAGGCTGGTAATTCCAGCATTGCGGACATCAATGAAACTGTCCTCATTCTCATCCCCAAAATCAAGAAACCTCTATAGATCCATGACATTCGACCTATCAGCCTCTGCAATGTCTCTTACAAGATCTTCTCAAATATCTTTGTCAATTGGCCACGACCTTGGCTACCTGATATTGTCTCTGAAAATCAGAGCACCTTTGTGTCCAAGAGACTGATCACTGATAATGCGATTGTGGCACATTAAGTGTTCCATTCTATGAAATCACACTCCTATACGAAAAGAGGAACCATGGCCTGGAAATTGGATCTAACCAAGGCCTACGATAGAGTTGAATGGAACTTTTAAGAGTCATTTTGCAAAAAATGGGCTTCTGTGCTAAATGTATAGATATGGTCATGAACTGTTTCTTGACTGTCTCATTAAGAATCAAGGTCAATGGGTAGCATACCAGAGAATTCTCCCCATCCCGAGGCCTTCTCCAGGTAGACCCCATCTCCCCTTTTCTCTTCATACTGGTGGCTGACGTTTTTTCTAATCTTATTTCCAGCGTTATATCTTCTAAGTCTATTCATGGGGAAAAATTCTTCCGAGTTAGTCCTCCAATGTCACATCTCTTCTTCACTGATGACTACCTCCTTTTTTCTAGAGAAACAATTAATGAATATCAGTTGATCTTTCAAGCGATCCATCAGTATGAGAAGGCGTATGACCAAACTATCAATCATGGAAAATTTGAAATATCCTTCCGTGCAGGGGTGCCTCTTTCTAAGAGGGATGAACTTCGTGCATTAGCTAGAATCCATATGGTTGATAAACATCAGAAGTATCTCGGGTATCCCACGGTGATTGACCGGTCCAAAAAAGAAATCTTTGCATCTCTAGTGGATAGGATTGAGAAAAAAATTCACGACTGGACCCCAAAAAGAAAATCTAAATCCTGTAAAGAGACCCTCATGAAAGATATTATCCAATCTATCCCCAGCTACTTTATGTCCCTGTTTAAGCTCCCAGTGGCCATTGTTGACCAGATCCACACAAGTAATTCCAATTTCTGGTGGGGGAAGAATGATGGAAGGAATCGATCCCACTGGATGGCCTGAGGGAAACTATGAAAACCAAAAGAAGAGGGTGGTATGGGGTTCCAGAATCTCCCTCTCTTCAACGATGCTTTATTTTCCATGCAAGGATGGAACCTTATTAACCATCCATCATATCTTTGTGCACGAGTACTACGAGCTAATTACTTTCCCCACATGGTCTTTCATGCTTCCTCTCTTGGTCCCCGTCCTAGCATCCTCTGGAGAAGCATTTGGGGGGCCAAAAATCTCCTGGAGAAAGGACTGGGCTGGTGGATTATGACTTTCTCATCTGTCAAAATCTAGACTGATCCCTGTCTTATTAATAAAGAAGGGTTACAGGCAACACCCCCTTCCCAACTAGGTCTTGAAGATGCCACTACCAGGTGCGTCCTTTCCGACCAGGGATAGGGGCAGTGTTTGGATAAGATCCTTGAATGGTTTACCGAATGTGACCAAAGAATTATCTTTAGCATTCCCTGGGTTCCAAACACAGGCCCTGACTATCTCTTCTGGATCTATGACATCTCGGGTGATTACACGGTGAGATCCGGCTACAGAAATTCTTTTGGAATCCACTTAGCCGGCCAGGATGAGGGACCTTGGAAATTGATTTGGACCCTCAAAGTCCCCTAAAAAATTCATCAATTTTGGTGGCAGGTTTTCATGAGAACTCTCCCAACAGTGAGCCTTCTCGTTCACCAACATATGGCCATCACCGTTTTTTTCCCTTTCTACCCGAACATTCTAGAAACTCCCTTTCACGCTATCATTAACTGCACGAGAGCTTAGGAAATTTGGAATAAATGGGGCTTACTTCATTGCTTCACTGGAAATGGCCTCTGACCTTCCCATTCTTCTGACGCGTTGGTGGTCCTTTCTCTCTTCGGCAGATGTAGGCTCGCTTTTCACTTTGGCTTGGATTATCTGGGTCTGGCCTAATGACGTTTTTTTCATCAAGCTCACAAACCCCACATATTATGGATTAATTGATCGGTCCATTTCATGGGTTGAGGGTTGGAAATGCCATAATGGACATTCTTTGCAGGGTGTTACCCACTGCCATCCCACTCATTGGAATTCCCCAATGGAAGGGATTCTCAAGATTAATGTGGACACGTCTCTTTCAAAGGATGGGCTTGTTTCCCTCGGTCTCCTTGCCCGAAATCATATGGGGAAGATCCTTTCTGCTAAATATGAACCACATTAGGAATTCTGGGAATCGGAAGTTGCTGAAGCCACAACCATCCTTGCTAGTATGATGCTCGCTATTGAACGTGGATGGGGCGATATCATCATTGAGTCTGATTGTCTCACAGTAATCGACCATATTAATCACAATGACGGAGGACTCCATCCATTTGGAACCATCATCAGGAGAATTTTCTTACTTCTCCACTGCTTATCATTATGCACCTTCTCCTTCAGTAAAAGGGAAGGAAACAACATGACCCATCAGCTAGCAGCCTCAGGCCCATTCGTTACCAACTAGTTTTGGGTGGACAATTTCCCTTCATGGATTGGCACATGTACTTCTTCTGATCTTCATCATTAATGATATATGCTCTTAATCAAAAAAAAAATATTAAAATGTTCCATGATTCCTTAAACATTAAAAAATCATATCATATTTGAACTTCTATTCATATAAACATGGTTTCTTATGATGAATCGTTTCTATAAAGTTCATTTTTATCAAAGTCTAGATTTTTTCACAAGGTCTATTAATTGGAAAGGACCATTTCATCATAAAATATATAGTCACTTATTGTCATAAAAAATAAAAATAATTATTTTTGATCCCCATAACCCACAAAGGAAAACGATTTAGACATATCTTTGAGTTTGTTTCAATAATTGGCATCAACATTGACCTATGATAAACTTCTAAAAAATATTATGTTAGTGAACATCTCTTGGTTCTCCGAACCAACATTGTTGTGAAATATGGGGCCCCATCTATATCTATGGGATACTATTAACTATGTACAATGTATAATTGAAACCTTCTACCCAAATCTCGTAGAAAATATTGAATGAAATATCACACATATTCCTCTATGATGAAGATATAGAAATATTTCTCCTAGTATTAATTATTTTTTGTCATGAAAAATTTATTAAAATTACTAATATTTTTCATGACTATTTTAAAACCATAAATAATTCATCTTTTTAATAATTACCAATTCATTCATTCAATTTATCTAAATAAACACCCTAATAACATGAATTTTGATTTTAGTAAGTATAGACATACTTTCCTTCTTGAATAATCGATGATTGTAACAATGTATAATGACTAACTATGAAAATAGATTAATGTATCCCCCAAACATCAATGTGAATGATCCCTAACTTCTATGATCTAGGATTTATTTCATTCAAGTATAAGACTACTTTTCACTACATTATGATGAGAAAATCAAAAAACTCATAAAAATTATACGATTAAGATTTAGAATACCCATTTCCACTAGAACAATGTTTTTCCTCTAAAAACAATTCTTAAAATTATAGTGCCAAAGCTCTAAAATTTTATAATTTGGTTATCTAATGATTATTTATCCATTTGAACATCCGATCAAATGCAACATCTTAATTTTTAGGCATCTATCCATGGCCATAGAAACCAGATTTAATTTTTAAGCTATGTTTGAGAATATAGTTCTTAATATTGATACATATTTCGGACAAATTTAAATACTTAAAATGAATTCTTATGTGTCTCATTAAGAACCCTTGTTTTTTTAAAGATGAAATTATTTTTAATTAGTTAAGACTATGAAAAGTAAATGAGTTTTAAATGCAATTATTATTGAGATACATTGTAGTTATAAAGGCACATGGCATTAGTTTTTTGATCTAACACGTTGTTTAAAATAGTTTAAGAAGAGGCCATGCTAAAAAAATTTAATTTTCTTTATAAAATATGGCCATAAATACCTTCCAACTGAGGGACACACAACCACTGATGAGGTGGGTAGGTCTACCATGGACATGCATGAATGGTGGAAGAGGTTGTTTGAAGCATGCTCGTACATAGGTGAAAGGGAGCAAGTCGCTATGTGGGAATAGAAAAATGTAGAAGAGAACATCGACATAGGGTAGTGCCAGTGATTCATGTGAGCAGACAAGTTACCAATTCAAGATCACTTTGGAAGAGTCTTTTATTATAATGGAGGGATCATCCAAATATAATATCATTGTGGGATTCACTACTTTCACTATGCAGTTACTTTTTAAAACACAAAAAGAACACTCACCTTTCAATCATATCTTCCAGAACCATTCTATCTATGCAGTTGCCTTCTTCTTCTTCACTGATCTCATCCGAGAACATTAATACTTCAGTTATTCTATAGGCCACATCTCATTTTTATCAAAAAGATTACTACAAGCTCCATTTTATCATCTTGATGATTCTAAAATTATTAATACATCATTAAATGTTGTATTCATGATTTATTGAAGATTAAACCAGTGAAATACGGAAATGAAAAATTGATATTTTCTGGTGGTGGTGATATATTGTTATGCATATTCTGAGGTAGTGAGTGTATGGTTAAATCCATCATATGGCTCTCCATGATTTCATATTCACTAATTCAGTGTATATTGTCAATGAATATCCAAAGTGGATCATTTTTAGTGTATGAGTTGAAAACATTTTTAGAGAGATAATTTGAAGGAGTTGAGAGAACTATAGAATTGTTCACGCTCTCTATATTTCTGAAGGAAATTCTATGTATTCTTGTTGAACATATACATATGTGATCACATGAAGATGAATTGACTTGCATCTAACTAGTGTAAAAATTAACACAATGTTATTTGATAGAGATATTATTACCAACATATACATTTACAAAAATAATGAAGAACTCCATATTGTATTTTTTTTAATGAATTTAAAAATATTGCATGAAATGATATACATGTTTTATGGTTGATTCACATATGGGTCTTCTAGTTTCATATTTGAGTTATTAAAAGATCCAATGACTCTACACAAATTATTTTAGTTCTTTTGATATAGGTATTATATGAAATCATAGTGGATTCATGAGAGTTGTGTGAGCGAATTGCGATGTTATATTATTGAGTAGTGAGATATGCAAAGAAGAAGTGTTCAATGCATGTGATATTTTTTTTCATATGGTTAATTAATGAGTGAAATTCATGATATATGAAATATTAATGCAAGAAGATAATGTACATTCCAAGTGGAATATATTTGAGGTGTTATATTTTTTGAAGAACCTATAAATGTGAAAGTGAACCAGTAATTACAAGTATAAGATGTGTGTGTATTTTCATGATCATGAAAAAATACATAAACATGAAATTATGACATCCAAAAATTTTTATTCATTCAATATTATTGAAGAAATCACATACAGAATACTTTGAATGTATAATGTGTAGTAAAGGTTATTTGAAATATGCTAGTGTATTATTTGATATGGTTTTTCATCAGATTTTTTTAGTGATCAATGAGGCTAAGTATGTAGTAAAAGAAATAATATTCACCTGAGTAGAATTATATTAAGTAATATAAAAATTTACAAGTGGTAAAAAAAATTGGGAATGAAAAAAAAATACATAAAATATTATTGAATATTCTATGATCCAGTGTGGTCCACAATGCTTGTGGAGGACGATCAAGTGATCATTATATCTGTGGATAAGATTTTATAAAAAAGAAGAAGGATATTTTTATTGGTTGGGTCTAACTAATTAATAAAGAGGCTCAAGAGACTGGGGGGGGGGGGTTCTAACCAGATTAATAGTTGTGGTATCTTACCAACCTAGGTTGAAGAGTTGAATCATTGGGGGGTATAACCTAGATTAAGTAGAGGATAAACTACCATGGTTTATTACCAGTTGTTTCTAGAACCATTGTAATAGGTAACACTATTATTGTAGAGACTATATGTCATGATATCTAATCAACATGGAATGGACTGGGCCATAGTACTGAACCTGGAAAAAATACTATTTATTGGGGTTCATTTAAATTATACATTGCATACAATATCCATTCATCATAATAGGTGATAGATATTTTAACGATAATTTGAAAAGAAATTTGTGAAATAAGTCACACCTAAATCAAACCACTCTTACTATGACTGTACTATCCATTAGACACATAAAATTTTATAAGATAAAAGGACACCTCTAATTGGATCTACTTTACTTATCTAGTTATTTATATCAAAATTACATGATGGGGAGATGTGTGTTTAATGAAAATTCAGAATAACTTCAGATGGGAAATCCTACCTCAACTCATGATGATAAAAATAATGAAGTCTTAGTAAAAAATCATGAAAATAGGAAGGAAAGAGGGAAAAATAAGATGAAGAATATTTAAAAGATAAAATAAGATCAACTACTAGTTGAAGGCACCCAATGTGGTAATTTTTTAATATAAACAGTTTATTATAATTAGGATGAATCATGTTTTAGATTCTAAGAATATATAATTAATCCTTAAATTATAGTGAATCTAAAGAATTTTCCCAAATTAGTGTTCACATGTATGATCTATGTTTTCAAGGAACACTGGGATGAAAAGTTATATCCAGAAGAAGAGGCTAATTTTATAGAAGATGAACTGACTAAAAAATTTGGCATATCCAATACTCTCACAAAAATTTCCATTGAAAATGAAGAAACAATATCTCTTTGAAAAGACACATATTTAGAAATATTGAATAATTTCAATGTAAAACGTGTGAGAATGAAATAATTGAAACAGTCATCATAAAGGTTTTCCATGAACTTGAAAAGATGCATAATACATCAATAAATGTTAAATATGATCAGTTGGAAGTTAATATAGAATGAACAAAGGAACATGATTATTTTTTACTGATTACAAATCAGATGCATGATTACGATATTCAGAATATAAAGATTAAATATGATGAAAGAAACAAATCAATTAAAGTTAAGAAGATTTCACTCAACATAAAATGTATTGAACAAGATGTGAAATTGAGGAACATGG
The DNA here is from genome assembly GCA_963277665.1 of Viscum album. Classification (NCBI taxonomy): domain Eukaryota; kingdom Viridiplantae; phylum Streptophyta; class Magnoliopsida; order Santalales; family Viscaceae; genus Viscum; species Viscum album. Next base: position 83,034,582 of record OY728154.1, read on the forward strand.
AAGAGACAAAACTAAAACTACCCAAGATGATGAGAAAATAAGTATTGATAAGGAATCATCTAATAGTAGTCGTATTTCAAATAATACTTAATTTAATGGTAATAAGATATTTATATATTCTATGGATAAATCTACCATAGACTCAATAAAGAACATAACCCTTTGTCATAATAATTATAAGTGTATTAATATTATTTTGATGAATAATTAAAATTAAACATTAAAATCTGGAAAAACATGGATAAATAATGATCCACATGAATCCATTTCATCTTAAAATATGTGTGTGATGAATTATGGAAATTATTATTCCCCAAATAAATATTAGAAGAATAAATGTGCTACCCAAAAGTGAAAAAATGTCAAAGATAGTTAGAAGGTTTTAGAGAATAAGAAACCAAGATTTGTTTTCTATAGTTAGTGTAGTTAAAATTTTTAGATTCAGGCAATTAGTGTTTAGATTAATATGTCATCATATGGAAATTACATAATGTATATTTTTAGGAGGATAAAATCTGAATCTAATTGAAAACCTGCAGAATAGAAGTAGAACTCAATGAAAACGAGTCACTCTATCAGGAATTTATATAAATACTTTGAAAATTTTGGTGATTATTAAAAATATAGTGGTTAATTTTTTTATGAGTGATGATGTGTAACAATAATGTACATATAATCTAATTATTTTAATTTAATAAAACACTAGAAAAATGAATCTGGTAGGAAATAAAGATGGAAAGTCAGCCTTGGGATGTGAAAAAGCGAAAATTTTTAAAACGAAAAACTCCCAATAAGTTTATGATGAATTATGTGAAAATTATCCCACCAAACAAATAATGCTTCTATAATTTTAGGAAAGGTCACATCATGGAAAATTTTGAATTTTCCATGAACATAAATACTAAATTTAGCGAGATAGAATTAGAGAAAGAGTCCTTCCTTAACATAAAAAGTTGGGTTATTTTTTGAATGAAATATCCTATGAAGAATATGAGGAGTTTCCTAATAGGGTAACTTGATTAATTATAAACGTGTGTGTGAATGGTTTAATATTTATTGAAATTCACGTAAAAAATGATTAACATAGTTACCATAAAAGGAAAAATTATTAAATTAGAATTGGAAAACACATGGGAATTCTAGTTTTTGGAAAAATATGTCTACCCACAAAGTGAACATTGTTCATGTTCCTAAATAATATCTGATTATATGGATAGAATTATTGGAAGAGGAAATAAATATGGAATAAGTATGGAAAACTAAAACTTCTTTCTAAGAAATGTTTAGAAATAATTTGTCATCTAATAAAATTTTTGTCTTGAGAAGAAACTCTCAACCTTGTCTCTTTAACTAGGGAGCATTTAAGAAGCACATTATTTCCATATATACATTGAATTTTATAATTATTCATGGAATTGAAGGTGGATAATGATTTTAGGGGCATTAATGAATTTAATAAAATCTATGATCATCTTACAGCTAAAAAGTTTTCCTTTATGGATGACTATTGACCACATGTTGTATTTTTTAAACATTTTAAATAATCACATGAGATTATTGGAGTTTATTCTTCATCAAAGTAAATCATGATGATGATTTATAAAGTGGATCTCTTGATGGGTAGCATATAATATCAACCACAAAATATTCCTATCTTAGTTCCTATATTATAAATATCATAAATACAGATTATGTATGAATCTTATAATTGCAATTTCTTAATATATAGAAATTGAATCTTGTAATCATGGAGTTTTGTTAGTTACATTATCATATATTGAAGATAAAAAATTTATTATTGATGTGGGGGATTTATTAATTGGTGAAAAAGGGAAAGTAAATATTATAATGGGAAGTATATTCTTTTACTTGAATGTTTCTAATATGTTTGCTGAGATTTATTCAAGATATTAGTTTAAAATATTTTGAAAAATTTGTGATAAGAGGTTTGAAATTTGGTAACACAAGCTTAAAATTTATTTATATTACTGATGTTAAATTTGATAACCCCTATATTCTAAACATATCATTTAACAAGTATACTTGGAGTCGATTAATATTATCTATTTTTTATGATAGTGGTGATTCCATATTTCTCTTGAGTAAGTAAGATTATAATTTTCAGAATCGAAGATGATATTTTTAAAATAAGAATTTTGGTTTTTATAATTCCTTCCCATGATTATTATTTTTGATATATTATCAATAATGGGAGAAGATATCATCGAATTTTATAACAAAATAGTTATTGACAACCAATCCAAAAGGGTAGATTGAAGAACCCATGTGGTTTGTTGAAGTTGAAATTAATTTCAATTAGTTCTAAAGATGAAAAGTCAATGAGTTTAAAATGTGACAATTGTTTAACTTTTCTATAGTTCATAATAAAATTTTCATTGGTCGGTTGAAGTGAAATAATGTTTACAAAAGTTTATGAAATGTCATCTTAAAAAGATATAATTTTTTTATATCAATAATTAGCCAGCCATACCAGCCTGGTGAGGGACCCACAACTACTACTAAGGTGGAAAGATCTGCCTCATTTAGGAAAGAATGGCAGTAGTGTTTGTGTGAATCACACCCACATAGATGTTATAGGGAAGAAGCCAGCATACGGGGAGGCATGGTGGCAAAGGTTCACACATGAATGTCTTGATGTTAGTGAGTCAATTGTGTGGACCAGTTTCAAATTTTGGGGTGCCTTGGATGTGGCTGGTATTATAAGGGAGCGCTAATACACATACTATTTTGATGTATAAAAAAATATTGTAACTTGGATCTACTTTTAAATACACATAATGAAATACTCAACATATGATCTTATCTTATTGATCTGATCTGCCATCACCTTCTTCACTGAGATCATCTGAGAACTTTAGTTAATCGGATCTTTTGTATGCCACATCTCTATTTGATCAAGATGAAGATTCTAATATCAATTTAATCATTATTATTATACATATATGATATATACATCATGAGACATGGTTTTTGTGATTTAATGAAGATCATACTAAAGAAAAATAGAAATGAAGCAGATGATATTTTTATGTGATAGTGATATCTTGCGATGCATCTTCTAAGGAAGTGAGTGAATGATCTTATTCAACATGTAGTATTTATGTTTTTTGGAAGCATTGAGTTAGTGAAGTTTTTTTATAAATAATAAGAAAATATATTTTTCAAAGTTTTATCGAAACACATATTATAGAAAGAGAATTTGAAGGATTAATGTTATAAAAATAGCATTTAAATAACTCTATATTTTCAATGGATGTTCTATGTGTTCGAGTTGAACATCAACGCATGAGATTGAAAGAAGATTAATTGAGTTTCTATGAACCACTTTGAATAGAAAACCTATGTTATAAAATAGAGATATAACAACTAATTTATAAATTTATGTGAAAAAGGAAGTAGTCTACCTTGTTCTGTTATGCAATGTGTTTGAGAAATTTCCATGAAATGATATTCATGCTCGAAAGGTATTTCACAGAATGTTCATGAGGTTTCATATTTGAGTTTTGAAAAAATACAGTGACTTCATGGGTATTGTTAGAGTTCTTGTGAATGAGGTATCATATGAACTCATAGTGGATTCACGAGTGTTGTGTGAAGGAATAGTGAAGGTATTTTTTTAAGAAATAAGATATGTGAAGAATAAGTCAGTAACACATGTGATAACGTTTTAGTAATAATGTTTAAGAGTGAAATGAATGATGAATGCAATATGAATGGCTAACGATAATGTGAATTCCATGTGTAATTATTGGGAGGTGTTCTATTTTTTGATTAACCAATTAATGTGAAAGTTAACCAATCAATAAAAGTATAGATTGGGTGTTTATTTTCATTAACATGAAATAATACATACACATGAAATTGAGAATACCATGCATTACTTTATAAATACATATTGACTAAAAAAGAAAATAAAATATACTTTTCATTTATATTATTATGTGATGAATTTGAGACTGAACCTGGAGCATTATTTAAGAAGGCTTTTACATCCATGTTTTTCGAGATTAGTGAGGTCTTATCATTAGTATAAGAAAGATTATTCATTAGAGAAGTTCTGTACAGAGAAAACCTACCATCTACATGTGATTAGTATTGTTAGAGAGAGAAAGTCATCAATTAAATGATTCTTGAATTATAAAAAATCTTGTGTGATCTAAAAAACACACAGAGAAAGGTAAATTGACCATCTTATTAGTGGATCAGATATTCTGAGGAACAACAAGGGGCTTGAGATTGGAGGATATAACTAGTGGATGAAGTGGTTTGAGAGACTAAGGGGTATAATCAACTGAATTCTTGGGGTGTCTAACCAACCGAGGTAAAAGAGTTGAATAACTGGTTTTTATATCTAGGATCATTTGAAGGATCCCCTACTAGGGTGTATAATCAGTTTCTACCTGAAACATTGTAATTTTTAACAAGATTATATTGGATAATCCTTGTTGGGGGGGGGTCTAAACATCATGTTAAAGAGCATGTCTCGGTAATGAACCTTGAAGAATAGTGTGTGATCTGTTTCATTTACTTTCTACATTTATTACATGATCTACTCACCTTAACCTGTGAAATATGTTTGAATTATAAGGCAAAGAAGTATTCAGTAGAACAAGTCACATCTGATTCAACCCCTCTTAGTGTGTTTGTATGATCCATTTGACACTCCATCACACCTCCTTCAACTCAAGGTAACTTTTATTCTTTATCTGATTTTTAACATCCCCCTTTCCCATTATATTAATAGATTCATCATATGCCATGTGAACTTTGTTAAATAGTTGGGATTCATAATTTCTTATAAATTCCATCACGTCTATTGAGAAAAATGAAACCCAAAATCTAAGATATAATATTTAGAAAAAAAATGACTCTCAAAATTAAACCATTCTAACCTTCACCTAAAATAATGGATATTTAACATTGTAAGGTTGTCCATATAGAATCCCCTCATGATCCTTGTAATCCCCTTATAATTTTCTTCTCTTCCCATATATGAATTAATTATTTTTTTCATCTAGTTAAATTAAAATGAATCAACTATTTAGACTAAATTTTCTATTTCTTTTGACTATTTTGATGAGGAAATTTTCCTCTAACTTCTATAATCAATATTATTTCTTTAATTTCCTCAAAATCCCAGTATAGGATCTATTACTTTAGAAAAATATTTATAAAATTCTAAATCATGATTTCTAATTTCCTTTAAGAATTATAAACACTATTTACCATTACATACCATGATTTTGGAAGTGATAATAATATAAAAAATGACCACACATTAATCATGAAAGTAACATTAACTAAATTGAGGTGACTGTAAATAATTTTAAATTCATTAACATAATAAACTGATGGAATTCCTTCCAATAATCTATTTTTGAATAACCTCTATATCATGAACATGATGTTTAATGTTATCGAGTTCTCATTCATGTTAGCTAGATCATCTGCCAACTCTATTGTGGTTTTCTTGTCCTCAATGATAAATGTAAAATTCTTTGTAAATGAAATTTGAATAAACCCAAGAAACATTCAATCTAGCATTTAAAATTCTGATTTCTCGATGGCCTTAATTTAAAATCCCATATATATAAATTTATAATTATTCTGAATTAGATTACCTTCCACCTATATCCTCCAGGATCGAATGAATAACCCCTTGAAATTTTCTATCTTAACCTTCCCTTATACCAAATTCATATTTTCTAATACAATGAATGCAATTCAATAAAAATAAAATCAATGTAATAGTATTAATATCAATAGATTATTTTTTTATCCTAACATAAGCGTTGATACCATTTATTATGGATGAACCTCTTTCACAGTCTTATCATAAGTTAACATTTTAAAATAAATAGAAGAAAACAATGATATATCCCTTCCTATAATTGGAAGGATCCTTGTGATGTCGATGCAATATAAAAAGGAATAAGAAAATCACCCTAAATAACTAAACAAAGTTGACCAAATACCACATACAAAAAATGATAATTCTTATAGATATAAAAGATGATTTAAAATACTATAGATTTATATTGGGATGTTATTTATTACATCTATGAGATAAAACTTTTACACATTCCATTTTTTAGAATTCACAAATTTCATAATCAATTTATAAATACCCATTTATATGATCACTAATCAACTTCATAAAAAGCATATATCCAATTTATCCAACCTCTCCATTATAATGAGTAATATATGACAATCTAGGTGATCTAAATTATGTGATTACCTCAATTGAATATGGAAACATATTTTAACATATATTATGATTAATCATACCATTAAACATTAATAAACATGAAGTTACTATTAGATTCATGAGAATTAATATTATTTATAAAAAAATACCACATTTAGGTAAGATTACATTCTTAAAAACAAATACGACCCTTTAAATAAATTTCCCAACATAACTTTGACTATGTGAAAAACATTCCATGGGTTTTGAAATTTCACAATTTGAAGTCACCTTTAGTGCACAACTCACAATCTTCATAAACATCATATGTTTTTCATGAGAATACATAACACTTCCTAGGTCAAAAAACTATAAAATTCGAAATGTTTCATAAATTTTTTGAAACACAAGTTTTATTTATATTTTTATATGATATCATATAAAATTCCTTTCTATGAAAATCTAGAAGCAACTACTAAAAGATTTCAGGACAATTGTATTTACATGACAATCTTTCCTTTTCAAAAATAAGTTTTTCCATAACTCAAAATTTGGACCCGAATTTTTTTGAAAACACTTAGAAACAAAACCACCTTCAATAAAAAATCTAAAAGCATAGTAAGATAAATTTTATTGAAAAATCATTTAACAACCCACTTTAGATTAATGATAATCCCAAAAAATAATCCATTTCTAATTGTAAAAAAACTTTTTTAGAAATCATTATTAATGTTCTTGGAACATCAATAGTAATAAAATAATTTATTATTATACTATTAGTAGATATATGTGGGAAATTTTATATATGTTATTGAAATTTTATTATTTCTTCTAATTATTTTGAGTTTAATGGAAAATGTAATTTATATAAAAATCAATGGAATCCCAAAATTTCATGGTAAATATTTTAATGGATGGAATAATTGTATTCCACATCATTTATTCTCTCATGGATTAAATATTATTGATTATTTAATTATTGGTTTTCCACTATTGAGAAAGATACAGTAATGAATTCCAATGATTGAAAAATAAAGGATATAATTAAAAAAGTAATATAATTTAACCACTTTTTTTGAGAAATAATTGAAAATGAATTATGTTGAAAAACATATAATGATAAATGTAAACAAATTGAGTAAATTTATGAATTTAATAAAGAATTGAAGGATATAGTTATAAAATAAATAGTTGTATAAGGACTCCCACATGTTCTATAATAAAATCATTGATGAACTATTTATAAGAAAAATGGGATTTCTAACATTGTTATAGAATATGGTAAAAAAAGTGAACAATCATAGTTTGTGGGAGGGTTATTGTGGGTATATCTAGATATTTCACATGATAATGTTTCCACCCTTGAGGTTAAATATTTGGATGATTTAACTCATAATGCATTTAAAATATTTATCATTGACTATAAGATAATAAAATCACTTATTTCTAAAAAATAATTTTAAATATGATAAATAAATTTCATTTATATATGTGAATAATGTGATGTTATATGGGAATAAAGAAGAATAAAATCATAATAATTATGAATAAATATAAAATGAGAAATTTAATAAATTAATTTTTTTCATATATATTAATTTTATAAGAGTTAAAGAGATTCATAAATTCAATTTCCTTATGAATGCCTAAATTATGATGGAGTTTATTATTTTCTTTAAACTCTTATTGAAAGAAAAGAATATTAAACTGAATATGATGATGTAGTGGAATATTATTGAAGCTAAAATATAAAATGATAAACAATGTGTAAGAAATATTTTAATAAATAATCAATGTTATAAAAACATTTACTAAAAATATTCACTAGTAAGGACAATAAAGACAAAAATTTCACATAATATTGTATTTTTAAATTATATAATTATGAAAAACTAAAATACAAAACATTCATATATCATGTTGAATATAAACTTGGAAGTCCAAGTTGTGATGATGCGTACACATATATAATAAACCATCTTAATGAAATGGTTTGTATTTATATGGTCATAATTATAAATTAAAGAACTATGTCATGTAAATAATGAAATATATTGAAAAATATATGTGTAATGAATATTAGTTAATGAAAAACTAAAGTGTATTTATTTTGAAAACATAAATTATAAAGGTTTATTTTATTGAACGAAATAAAATACTATAAGATCATAAATCCAATATCACATTAAACAAAAAGGATTTAATAGAGGTATAATAAAATCATGATGTGGCTGATAAGATGGAGGAAAAATGATGAGTCATTTAAAAAAATTGAAAGATATTAAAGCTAAATCATTAATTTCTACTGAGAAGAAACTTGTTACCACAAAATATCTGAATGAGTGTTTTATCTATCCATATACTCTCACTATGGGAAAGTATGGACTTGGATTATTAACTAATTTTTCCCTTATACAAAAATAATTAAATCAGTATAACACACATCTAAAATATAAAAACATTAAATTTATTTAAATAGCTATGCATATAATAGAAAATAATATATCAATGAGTTTAACATTATGAATTTATTTTCATGATATATGTGAAAAAACAACCTAACAAGAAATATATAATTATTAAATATATTTAAAAATACGTCATGATTAATGGAAAATATCACACCCCCACAAAATATGATTTTAGAGAAATTTTTTTTAAAAATATTTCTTTAAGGATAATGAAAATGGTGATTTATTCAATCTAAACAAATAAGGATAAGATTTTTTATATTTAATAAATTCAATATTAAAATTACATTATTATAATTACATATCCAATGGATATAAATAATATATATTATGGTATATAATGTTATTTAAATATATAAAATGAAGGAATGAATTTATGGGTGTCAATATATGAATAACAAAAATAATATGGTTATGAAATAACATTATAATAACATAAATTCAAATCAAAATGGTTAAAAACAATTTTATTTTTTGAAATAAATATTTATATTATGTGGTCAAACTTGTCACTTTGGAGAATTTTTTTTGAGTATAATACTAAAAACCATATACGAAATGAAGGTTTTCAAAATACATAGATAAGAAAAGAAGTTGAAAATTTATTGATGGTGGAAGTTTAATTTATAACAACCCTAACTCTTCATACGTTAACATTAAAATACATTTTCAGAATAATTAAATCCTTTTACAAACAAACACCCAATGCCCGTACTAGTCTAGTGCCTTTGGAAACAGAAAAATATAAACACGAGTATATAGTGAGATATATTATCTCCCAATAGGTTCTTCATGACTATAACTCTTATTATACACAACAAATGTAATACATATCTTCCTAACTTTGTGAAGGAAACATAAAAAGGGGGAGCCCAGATGCTGAGTATGAGTGAAAAAGCGAGATATATAAGCAAAAACATGATAATTGAGTTATTAGAATCTAATCATAACATTAAAATATCTTACCTTTCATATCATAAGACTAGAAACATGAATCATGGAATAAATATTGGTAGTTAATAAGAAATGAATAAAAATTAAATAAAGAATATGATCCATGAAATCATATCTTAGGAATATGACATGGATTTCTTGCATACATAAACATGTGATATCATTCCCTATAAGTCAAGATGCATTAAGAGAATATATTAATTCACTTCATGGGAACTGAACCTACTCATTAGGACACACCAACATCCCCATTTGTAGTCCTTTCCCTATAAGGGATAGAGTTTCCCCATCTTCAAACTTCATAGTGACTACACCGACTGGGTGGGACACCCCACCATCCCCAGTCAGAGTCTTTTCCTTGTATGGGATCATGTTTCCATATCTCTAGTTAGTGGATAAATCCCTTTGACTTGATTCACATAATTATATAATGAGATATTAGTCATTACTTAATGAATTGTTGGAAGATATTGATCTACCCATCTAATAAAAAAAATCAAAGATACATGTTCCAAAAAATCATAAACGATCGCCTCATAACCCTGAAATTAAATGGGTGACATAAACATGTAATAATATCATAACATATAATAAACACAAAATATTTATAATAATTTTATCAAAATCATAACCCCTAAAATTAATTGGGATTCAAAAAAATAAATCACATGGAAGAGGAATGTGTTTCATAAACATCATGACATCAAAATTGAAACCATCCAGTGAAAGAATATGAATGGAACATTTGATTCATTTATTAGAATGGTATGAGTGACAACAACTTATGTCATATCAGATTTAAAATTATTTTTGAAATATATGTTAAAAAAATTATTGATTCAATAATACTTTTTTCTTTGAAAAAGGTTCTTTAAAATATAAAACACAATGAAATCAATTTTCTTGATAATTAACATAAAAACATATAAAGAAATCATTGAAAAAAACATTGGAACCTTTTTCATTGAAAAAATATAAACATATATTGAAGTTTTTTATAACCATTTTTCTTGAAAACATATAAATGGATATTGAATTTTTTTTAATTTTTTTATTTTTTTTTGAAAACCTAAATAAATCTTAAAAATAATTTGAAAACATGTTTAATTGGAAAATGATGAAAGAATCATTAAATTGTTTTGAAAACAATTTTCAATGAAAACTTATGAATGAATCTTGAAAAAATATTTAAAAAAAGTATTCCCTTGAAAATGTAAAATAAGATTGAAAAATATTCTGAAAACATTTACCCATGAAAACATATAAAAGAAACTTGATAACATTTAAAAAAAATTATTTAAAATACATTAAAAAAAGTTAAAGGAAGCTTGAAATCAATAAAAAATTTAATATACATTTTCATGAATATGGTATTAGAATATTCTCTTTGAAATAATTTTTTAAGACATGGTTATTTATGTTCATGAAATGTGTCTCAAAGAAGGAACATTGAGACAAAAATAATTTTTTCAATTTGGATGTTTTTGAAAAATAAACCCCATGAAGTAGAGATCATAAAATAGATACATAAATACCCAAAAAATTATGGTCAAAAATCATATAATATATTAATGCTCCATATTATCACTATAAAAAAATAAATTATGGTCGAATAGGGAATAAATCTCACATAAATAATAGTGAGACAAGAAACCCCTTACCTTATATCTTAACTCTTGCTGCACTTGTTCAAAAGTCTTGTATAATAAATATATGTTTATTATAAATCTATCATAGAACCATATTCTTATATCCAATACCATATATATAATTATAATGAATTTATATTACGAACTAGTTAAAAATTCTATGTTAAGGTTTCACATTGGGAAATATCTTCTTTGTTCTTTAATTGTGTCTTAATTTAGTATAACTATTGTCCTTATTTTTGTTTATCATATTTAAACAAAATTAAATGTATACGGAAATTTGTTTTAAAATAACTACATATGTTTTAGATAAATAATATAAACAATATATTTCATATTTAAATAGATTTTTTATCCTAATTCCCACCATGAGCGGTGGTATTGAAAAAAAAACCAATCATCATTTCCTGACGTGATAGTTCTCCATACACATAAATAGTATGTTTGTTACCAATTAGATGGAAGTGTGTGTATGTATGTCAAAACACTAGAATATATATATATATATATTGGGTATAATTTTATTGTTAAATAAACAAATAATACATATAATTTTAAGAGGGGATAAAAGAAATGATCTTGAGAGAGGGTGTTACCACTAAATTGGGAAACTCCTTTTGGTTTTCACCATAGGGATTCCATGGAAGGCTTTATGTCAAAATAGAGGAATTAAGGAGGAAATTATGGATTTTGGGGAGTGTATTGAGAATATATTGGTCGACCCTAAGAGGTTTGAGAGTTGTGAGGAATGGGTTGAAGTGGAGACCTTTTATATGGAAGGGAGGGGACATAGTTGGCATTTTTGAAAATAGGATAGGTGTACCCATGTTTTTCCCTAAAAAGTTAATAAATAAAAACACTAAATAATGGAAATTTTATCCACTTAATATGGCCATAAAATGGGTTTTTGACAAGTTTTTAGGTCATTTCGGCCCTTATGTTTAATATTTATTTCCTTATAAAACATAATTTTACCTTAATAACTATATTTAATTTTAACTGCATTCACTACTTGTTTGAGTCAAAAACTATGTTAACCATGTTATAAATTATAAATCATTATTATTCCAAATATGAAATCCATTTTTTCAAATTAAAATCACATTAATGGTTGGAATTCAATTAAAATTAATCTCGTAGATGTGATAACACTGTGGGGTTTTAATGTAAAAATGACCAAAAGTTTTCCAAGTATTGATATCAAATTTCAATGTTAAATTGGTTCATATGATAAAAATTGAACTATTGATAAAAATTGATATAATTAAATTTTAAAACCAAATTAAACAATAATTTTACAATAAAATAAATTATATGAAAAATAATTTTTTAATTAAATTCTGTATTTTTCACCATTCTTCCAAAAATGATGTTTCTTTGAAAAATCTGAAAACAACTCCCTAAGATAATATCAATATTATAAATTAAAAAAATAAATTTATTTTATCAATATAAATTAATAAAATTTCTAAAATTAATTTTATTATTTTTCATAGGAGGACATGAAAACCAGATCATTTGTGAAAATAATATTTCAACACATATAAAGACTTTTCCAAAATTATATTTTACATTATGAATATGATCTATATATATAAAAATATTATTAAAATTATTTGGGATGTAGTTATTACTATTCATATTAATATTTTTAAGTTCTTGGTTATATTTATTCCAATGAAATAATTATAGCAAGAAAATGATACTTTGTAGAAACGCAGTGTTGAGTGATACGTACACCAAGACAGTGTTGCATGTAGTGTAAAAACATTTGGTTCCATGTGAATAGAATGTTTGAATTTGTGTAATGTAAGACATTATTTAAAATTAATTCATTTTAAAATGTCCAAGAAACATGGGGTGTTACATTTTACCCCCACTAAAATGAATTTCTCCCTCAAAATTCATTCTTTGGGTAAAAAATTTGGATACTTATTCTTTATAATATTCTAATGCTCCCACATAGCTTCCTCAAACTAGTTATTTATCCACAAAAATTTGATAAAGTGAATGGTCTTTATTTGTATAAATTTCACTATATGATATATAATTTCAACTTGTTATTCCTCATAAAAATGATACATCTCTAGGAGTACGACCTCTGAGTACAGTACATGTGAAGGGTTAGGTACGTACTTCCTGAGGATAGATACATTGAACACATCATGGGATTGAGAGAGATTAGGAGTATCATTCAATTGATATGATACCATCCTAATATTATCAAGAATTTGAAAGGTGTGAATATTCCTAGGGATTGTTTTCCCTTTCTTCACGAATCTCATTACCTTCTTCTTGGGTGATACTTGTAGATACTCCTTTTCACCAAATTCAAATTATAGATCTTTCCATTGGTTATTAGAATACAAATTCTAGTGACTATTAGATTCCATGATTGTTATTGAATGGATCTAATCTTCTCTTCCATTTTTCATCAATCTTAGGTCTCAATAGCTTTCTTTATCCAACATTATCCCAAAACATTGTAACTCTATAATTTTTCCTATAGAGGATATCATAAGTTTCCATATGAATGCTTGATTTAAATTTATTATTGTAATATAACTCAAATAGAGGAAGGTGTTAATCCCAACCAACTTTGAAATCCATACAACAATATCTAAACACATTTTTTATGGATTGAATTATTCTTTTAAACTGGACATATATCTGATGATAATAAGTAGTTATGAAACTGAATTCCATATCATGTGTTTGTGGAATAATCCAATAGAACATAGAGTTAGAAATGATATCCTGATACAAAATAATGGAATGTGGTACACCATGAAACCATGCCCTTTATTAATGAATATATGGGAAATATTATCAATAAATAAGTACTCTCTAGTAGAGACGATGTATGATGACTTTGTAAATTGATAAACTACCACCCATATAGTATTAAACCCTATTGAGGTTTTTTTGAATTCAAATTAAAAAATAAAAAGTAATTTCCACCAATTTCAATTTTAGAATGAGTAATGAATGAAAAATCCCTTTAGATATTTTTCTTGTAGCCTTAACATGTTTGCATACCCAGCACTGAGACACAAAATATATGATATCTCACTTCATGTGATCCCACTAGAAGTATTATTTAAAATCCTTATACATATTCATACACCAAAGAAGAATAGATATTGAAGAACTATGATATTACTCTAATAAATCCTTATTCAAATCTATTATGGAAGGAATATATACCCAGTTCTATAACCTTATCATTCCATCCTAATCAGGGTTATAGTCATGAACATTTCTAATTTTATTTTACAGCTCTACATGTTCCTTATGTGCCTCCCTAATCCTCACTTGGATAGAGAGTAAAACATTAATTTGAGAATGTTAGGATTTTCCCATTCCTTCCATATTTATTTCTCCATCCTTTGTAAATCCAAAAATACTAGATCTTTTGTGATCCTCATCATCGATAAGCTAGATAGACCCTTTCAGCTCAAAGCATTAGCCACCTTCTTTTCTTATCAAGGGTGCTAATGTATTGAGCAGTTATAATCCTTTATCCACTCAAACTGTCTTCTCTAGAACATTTAAACTCCTTCTATTTTAATATATATTTCAATAATTAATGATCAGTATATATATCACAGATTTCTCCTAAAGATAATTCCACCATATCATTAATGAAACAATTACGACTGATAACTCCAAATCATGAGTTGGGTAATAATTCTACTTAATAATAAACTTATGCAGAGAATAAGTGATAACCATTTTATTATTCATAAGATAACATCCCAATACCTTATTGGATTCATCATTAAAGCTTATAAACCCTTCTACTCTATAGGGTAATGTAATAATATGTGTGCTAACCAAACTTCTCTTCAGTTCCATGAGATTTTCCTCGCATTCAAATTTTCATAGGAAGATGACACCCTTTTGAGATAACATGGTTATTGGATTATATAGTAACTAGAAATTTTCCTAAAACCATCTATAATATCCAACCAATCCAAGAATACTATGGATCTCAGTCACTGTGGTTGGTCTAGGCCATTGTTCAATGGACTTTATCTTTGATGGTTCTACTCTTATACAATTTCTCAAGATTATGTGACCTTAAAATGAGATTGTTTGCTTCCAAAATTCACTAATAATAAAATTTTCATATATTTTATCCCTGAATAGGGTATTTATTACAATTATGAAGTGGTATTCTTGATCTTTATTTCACATTTAATAGATAAAAATATCATTTACAAATACTACCACAAACTAATCAATGTAATCTCAAAAGACATTGTTCATTAAATCCATGAAGATATTAGGGGAAGTAGTATGAAAGAAATTAATAATTATATATTCATGTGTATATACATTGTATGTAATTCCATCTTGGGTATATCAACTCTATTGAACTTGAATTGATGGTATCCAAAAATACGGTCAATTTTGGAAAAGTATTGATATCTTTGTAGTTGATCAAACAAGTACTCAATAAGTGGAAGGGGATACATAATCTTGATTTTGATCTTGATCCACTCCCGATAATCTATTTAGGGTCACATTGAACAATATTTATTTTTTACAAAAAGAACAAGTGCACCCCAAAGTGATATAGTTGTCTGAATGAATCTTGTATCAAGGTTTTCTTGGAGGTGCTTCTTCAATTCGAACAACTTAATTAGGCTATTCTATAGGGAGTATTTGAAAGTATTGTGGAACTAAGTAGAACTTTTATTGAGAAATCAAATTCAAGTTTTGGTGTAAGTCTTGGAAACTCGTTTAGAGTGAGATATAAATTTTTTTTAACAACTGACATATCATTAATGTCGATTTTCTCCCCAACCATTTGACATAAAAATCTCTTCTGAATATGAATTAAAACCCATACATTGTATGTAATCCGAACTCCAAGTTCATACATATCATTAAATTGATAGAAGATCATAGGAGGCTTGAAAATTTAAAATTTATTTCCCTTGCTTTATATTTGATGCAATATTTATGTAGAGAGAGACAATTCATGAATATGATGAAATCAAATTAAACCAAATAAAGAATGAAAAGATTTAAAGGAAGAAAATTCCCAAAAATGTCAACCATAGAGGAATCTTAGGCTGAGATAATATCATTGTACCATTATGGTTTTTCACTATTAATTCCACATCTAGTAATTTGGGTGGAATCTTAATTCCATTATAAAATTATTAATATATTAATGAGTAGGTAGGTCTAGAATCAAATAATACATTATTAATTATATAGTAGTTGGTGTTTTCTCCTTTCCCCATGTATTTATCGCAACCCTCCTCAGAACTAGTGATCAAAAGATATTTTACCTTGTACCTTAGTTTAAGGGGTTTCTAATGTTGATCATCACCATTATCCCTTGGGTTTGGGAACTAGTTATCATAATTCCCAATCTCCTTAAACATGAATCACTATAGTGTGGGAGGTGAATTTTGTGTATATTTTCTCTATTTGCATCAGTTTCCAAATTCATCCCATCTGTATGAAAATCAATTGCTCAGTTCCATTCCATTTAACATTTAAAACAATTATTAATAACCATTATATAATTCCCTCCTTGATCATTTCCACACATAGGGAATAAAGGAAGTTGCATATTCTTCTCTTTATGGTTCTGCAATTTTCATTTGTACCCTATATAACTTTTCTTCTTAAACACATGAGTATGATATGAAACTCCAACCTCTATTTCAATTTTGATTGAAAATCAAACAATATCTTTATAGTTACTAAATTATCTTCTATCTAATTCCCTTTTGAGGCTTTCCTTTAAGGAATAAAAGAACCTATCAACTTTACATTTGGGCTAGATGATAATTCCAGAAGTGTACCTCACAAGTCTTCTGAAATTATCCTCATAGGTACTAACCTATTCATCATCCCTTTGCTTCTACTCAAGGAACTCCTTTTACATTTTCTCATGAAGAACCCTAGGAAAGTACATATTGAAGAAAAATTTCTTGAACTCATACCAATACATGGATTCAATTTATTCTTGATTAATTATCTCATTGATTAGAGTCAACCACTAGTATGATTCACCTTTCATCCAATAAATAACTAGAATTAATTTCAAATGATCCAAACATTAGAGAATAAAGAGTATCATTCCATTGGTACTGATCTAGTTTTTAGAAACAAGTGGATCAGAAGACCCAATTAAATAAGGTGGATATTACATCATGAAGGAATCAATAAAACATTACAATCTCATTTTATCATTTAGAAGCTTAGCATGATTCATTTCATGAGAAAGTAGTGTGAGCATAGAAATGAGGTTTTTCATTCTAAATCCAAAAGTACTCAAATTCTTAGGAGAACAATTGTTTTATTTTCCATCGCAATTACCATTAGCATGGTTCGTTAAGGTTCCATCCATTGACTAAAACCAAAATTCATATAATAAGAAAAATTTATCACAATGGGGAACACAATAATCCAGAAAAAAAATCAAGGATGCATTAATTATAACTAAACCATTAATCTATGAAACCTTATTTTATTACCAGGATAATCATAAAAAAATTAAATATTAATCATTTTTGATGGCCTGTGATGAGTTTTGTGAATTCCCAAAGAATATCCCCCCTGAGTGTCAAACTATGTGTGAAGGATGGCCTGTTATCATATATCGGGTTATGGCAAGTCAATCACGACAAACCTTTTCATATTTATTACTCCTGGGTAAATCTATGTTAGAGGAAAATCAACTTTTAGCATACAAACAAGGTTTTATTGATAGGAAACCACTCACCCTATCATTTACCAAAAATCTTTGACATTTTCTTATACTTTTATTTATCCTTTGACTTATCCTTTGACATTTCATTAGGGTTCACACTAAGGATTTATCATTATAGTTTCCAAATGTTAACACAACCTTTTCTATAATACCAAATATAACGTACCTCACTTTTAAAATATTATTATTACATAAATTTTGTGGAATACCTAAAACACCATACAAAAAACACCCTGAGACCTTACTAGACTTCTGCCTTTGAGAAAATAGAAACCAAAAAAATGGTACATAGTGTGGTACATTATCTCTCTATACATTATACATGACTAGAATCATTCTTAACACATAAAACATAATATACATCTTTTATAAGCTATGGAAGGATACATAAAAAGGGGGATCTCAGATTCTTTTTATGTGAAAACAAGGGATATATGTAAGCATAAACCTAAGCATCAGGGTATGAGTATGCAATCATAAAATTATAATATCTTACCCCTCATGAAATAATATTAGAAAATGAATCATGACATAAATATTTTTGGTTCATAAGACATGAAACAAAAGGAAATGAATAACATAATCCATGAAATCATATCATATGAATAAGACATGGAATTTTCGAATACATGAACATGTGATATCGTTCACTATAAGACAAAATGCATTGCCTTAACATATCA
The DNA here is from genome assembly GCA_963277665.1 of Viscum album. NCBI lineage: Eukaryota > Viridiplantae > Streptophyta > Magnoliopsida > Santalales > Viscaceae > Viscum > Viscum album. The sequence goes on from OY728154.1 coordinate 83,053,289, forward strand.
AGGAACATCATGGGATCCAAACCTGCTCGGAGAGACACACCACTATCCCCAATAACAGTCCTTTCTTTATAAGGCCCTAGGTTACCCCATATTCCCATTGTAGAGCATGTTTCCACATCTTCCTTCTTCAAAATGATAACACATACCGGGCAAGAAATACCAGCATCCCCAGTTGCAATCATTTCGATATAAGGAATCATGTTTCCTTATCTCTAAATAGTGTATCAATCCCATTGACATGATTCACATCATTATTTAATATAATATAAAAAATCACCCAATGCATTCATGGGAGATATATGTATCACCCATCTCATAAGGAAATCATACATACATATTCCACAAAATCATAAACAATATCATTACAACCCATGAAATGAAATGGGTGATATAAACATCTAATTATATCATAACCTTTGGAAAAAGGGGCATGTATCATATTCATTACATCAAAATCATTACCAATAAAATGAATCCATTTTCATAAGTATAAAAACCATGGAAGTAGAAAATGTTTCATAAACATCATGCCATCATAACATAAACCATTTAGAGAGTGAATATGAATGGAATATTAAACAAATTTCCTAGAAGGGAATGAGTAACATCAACAAAAGTCATAATATATTGGAAATAATTATAAATTTTTTTAAAAAAATTGTTGGAGGAAAATATCATTTCTTATTTGAAAAAGGATCTTTAAAACATAAAACCCTTAAAAACATTTTTTTTAAATCATCTTCAAAACATATAAAGAATTATTTGAAAAGATTTTGGAATATTTTTTATTTGAAAACATAGAACAGATATTGAAAATTTCTTGAAAACCATTTTCATTTAAAACATTTATAAGATGCTTAAAAAAAGTTTAAAGACATTTTGTTGAAAATAATTGGAAAAATTATTAATAACTATAGAAAAAATTTTCAAAATTTTTTTACTAGAAAACATATGAAACAAACATGATTTTTTAAAACCAATTTACTTGAAAACATATGGGAAAAAAATGAAAACCTTCGGAAAAAAAATTTTCCCTTTAAATCATAAATAAAAATTATAAAATGTTGAAAACCCTTTTCTCTTTATATATTATAAAATAAACTTGAAAGCATTTTTAAAACCCATTTCATGAAAATAATTTGAAATTTTTAATGTAAAATTGAAAACCATAAAATATTTTTAAAATCCATTTTCCATGAAAATTAACGTAAATGACTATATTTGAAAATATATTTGAAAGAATGGTTATTGAAGTTCACAACATGTGTCTTAAATAAGTCAAATTGAGGAAAAAAATAGTTTTTAGATTTTGGTAACTCTTAAAACATAAACCACATGAAAGAGTGATCATAAAATGGATATGTAAAAATTGATACAATTATGGATAAAAATCATATAATATATTCATGGACTTATAATCACATCAAAAAATATATGTGTGCGAAATAAGGAGTAATTATTATAGAAATAAATGTGAGGCCAGAAATCCTCTTACCATATGTCTTGACTCTCTTCGAAATAATTTAAAACTACTTTATAGTAAATATTAGCTTATAATGAATCTATCACTAAACAATATTATTATATATAATAATATATATGGATTTATTATGACTTTATATTACCCACTTATTAACCATTATAAGATAAGGCTTCACTTTGAGAACTGTCTTCTTCGATCTTCGTATGTGTCATAATTTGTTATATCTATGATCCCCATACATATATCTTGATTTCAAGAATGTAAATCATGATATAAATATTATATGTATTCAGTATATGTGTATTATAATAATAAATAGAATATATAAGTATAAAATGGAATACACTGTTCATGGATATGGTAGGCCATAAGTACGCATGAATGCTGTTTCTGATTAATTGTCATACCAAAAGGAAGAATGTAAATGAGATCTATGTAAATATATAATTATTTTAGTAGAATTATTATATCATATATATCATATAATTTCACTAAAATAGTAACAACCCAAGATTTCATAGTTCATTATCTCTTTAAAGTAATTTAATAGCTTATATTGCATGCTACACTGACTTCGCAGGCGTTATACACAAGATTGTGTTTCTATGAAAGAATACATTAGTATTATATTTATTTAAATGATATAATTATTTACAAAATAAATATTTTAATCTTAAATGTCAAAACTAAATTCTTATTGTTATTTACAATTTTATAATAAATACAACATATTTATAGTGAAATTTATAAGTTTGTTAAAATAGTTATATATTTAGGAAAACTATTTAAGGCCTTTTATGAATAATAGAAAAATTAAGTTTAGACACTACATAAATTGAATTTTTTAAAATAGAATTAATTTTTTAATTCTGAATATAGATATTATATATGGTTATTTTTTGTTATTTTTCTGAATGAATTCAATTTTTTATGAATAGTGAATATACTGCGTAGTACATAAAGACCGACATTTTCATTTAAATAATTATTTTTAAATAAAATTTATCTTATTTTCAGAAAGGATAAATAATAAATATATTAGTTTAATTTAAGTCATTTTATTCATTTTATAATTAAATTTGATATATAAAATTTTATTAGGCTTTTTAACGTCTTTTACCCACCTTCTAGGCAAATTTACCAATTTTCATAAAATGTAATTTTACCACTTCTGGGAATTGAATTTCAAAATTCTGATAGACATAGATTTCATCAATAATTTAAATTTGGTTCAATAAGATGAAGATAATTTTTGGTGAATAGTATCATTTGATTTTTATTTACCACAGTTAAAAGTAAATATGACAATTAATGGTAAAAATAATACTATAATAATATAAAATTACCTAAACACATGTCGTAATTCTATTGGATAAGGGTTGTTCTATCAAAATAAACCATGGGAAAAAAATATGATCCTTTTTTATTCAATTGGGTTAGATTAATACATTTATTATATATTATTTAAAGAAGAGTCAAAAGTGTAAAAAAAAAATTAATAACAAAAACATTTTTAATATATGGATATACATAAGATAAATTTAACTATAAATATTCATTATAAATCTAAATTTTTTTCATACATCAGGATATTTTAATTATATTTTTTAAACAATAAATAATTAAAGTTATTTATAACACAATGATGATAAAGTAATTACCCTTCTAATTAAGGATTTAAATAATTGATATTATAAATATTAAAATAAATTTAAATTGAAACTTTTTATTCCATACCCTAATTTTCATAGTGAATATGGCATGTTAGGGAAGATTAAATATATTTTTTATGACGGAATCAAGTTGTTATGACTTAAAAAAACCAAATACTAAATAGTGTCAAAATTGACCTAAATGAGTTTAATATATAAATACTATTTTATTAAAAGATATAATATTTATAAAAATAAAATATTCATCCAAATGACTTTTATAATGTCAAATTTATCATTTATGAACCACTTTAGGTTATCTTGATATTTTATTATTACAATTTTAACCATGTATTATAAATTTACAAGAGGAAATGTTAAAAGTTAAAGGACTTAACTAAGAGATAAATCTAAAATGTAATGTTAATATAGTGACCTAAACTTTTCTACAACCTATTTGATTATAGTATTTCAACCTATTTCCACCGTAGTCTCTAAATAAATCAATTTTAAGCAATTATAAACTGATAATAATTTTATATTAAAATAATATTTCATGAGATTTTGAAAGCTCCACTCACCTCACTTATAAAAAGGTACTTCCCCTTCTCTTAAATTTACACCTACATAACCATTTGGAATGGCCAAACTACTCTAAAATATCCTCAAAACTACCTTAAATTCAATCTAGAGTCCCAAATTTTATAATAATTACAACCTAAGTATCACTTTTGTTCAAATGAAAAGGAATCACCCGAAGAAGAGGAAATTATTTTATCACCTCTTTCTAAATTCTTTTCTTATTATACTTCCTCATTCTTTGTTTTATTCCCTAAAAAATATCAAATTAGGTACCTTATACATTTAGATATTTTACTATAAATATGGTACAACTATATTCTTTATTTTATCCATCCTATAAATGACAAAGTCTCCATACGTGCGTACATAGGACTTACTGTCTCCATGTCGTGGTGCAGTTTATATGGGTATAATAATTAGTATAATTGATTTAAATAATAAATATAACATGTTAATTATTTTTTATATATAATATACCATCCAATTAAACAATGGTTCCACATCAATATAATGATATTGTCGCTCGTGCGTACATACAGAATACGGTCTCCACGATGCAATGAGATTCATCTTCAACGATCATCATTTAAGAATTTTTATAAATATATATATATATATATTGATTTATTATGAGATATATGAAGTAATATTGAAACTATAATAATATATATTTATTTCTATAAATATATGTTATTTACTTACTTCAAAACTACACCATAAGAAAACAGAAACAACGTTCATGCGTATGTATAGACTATTGCCTCCATTAATGGTGTTTCTATTTCATGTATCTATCGATTTTACATATTTATATTCTAAATATATATGATATCTAAATCATTTTTTATATTCTTTATGTATGTAAATCAATATCTATGTGATACAATCAATAATAACAAGTTAAAATTTGTACGATAAAGAAAGCGATTATTACCCTAAATGTTACTTTAACATGAAAATTGTCATTAAATGGGTAGTATAAAGTTATTAATGAATCATATATGATATCATAAATAGTAATATTTTTCTGGTATAATTTAATAACGTACTATGGTCATTATATAAGAGTTTAAACATACCCTCAACTAACAGAAAGTACAAGATAAGATTTAATTTTACAATCTATTTATTATCCGAAGTTGTTTATACGTAAGTATCTTCTGGGACTTCTTTATCTCCCACATCCGTGTATCATAAAAATTTATGTAAAAACATTTTTATTATTTCATTGACTATGGTTTAAATCCATTTATAACCATGTTTTACTTTTTATAAAATATTTTGAATGGAATCTTTCTGTCACTTTCTAAAGAAGGTACGTTATAACCTTTTCAATAAATTAAGGAAAGAATGTTTTTTAACTTATACGACAAGTGGATTTATTTTCCAGTATTATAACACCTTTTGAGGATCCATTACAAGCTTATATGAATATTTTTAAAATAAATGTTTTCTTTTATGATTATATATATCTTAAATGATCTCAAAGTAGAAAGTGATATTCCACTCAAATTGGTGTTGGTTTGATTTCATCTATGTCAACATCTATTTTTGGATTTTATGTTTAATTGATGTTGATTTTTTTGATTCAATATTCCATATTGTATTGTTAGTTGTTTGATATGTTTAACTATGGATGTGATATTTTTATATCATTCATGGTTTATGGTAAACGTATTAACATTTATTATGTTAGTTTAATAAAAATGTTTATATTATGTTTTACCCTTTTCATATGAGGACTGCATTGGATGTAGTAAGTGACAGGCGGGGCCCGCTATAACCCCTCCATGCATCAGTAGGTCTCATGAGAAAAAATAGTGTCTTGGCATATGGCTTGAAAAAAAAATTATTTATATACTTGGCATGAGGCCTTGACTGTGTGGTTATAATGTCCAACATTATGCATTCCATCATTATGAGATTAGATACTGATATTACATGTGATTATTAGACAAGTACAACATCCACGTGAATAAGTAAATTAAATTTTTTGACATAACATTTACATATTATATTGATGTTTATGTTTAAAATTATAGTGTTTTAGTCTTATACATTGCCTTAAATTTTTATTCTTATTTATGATGGTTTCTACTATATTGATATCCTTACTGAGCAATTGAGGTCACCCCTTTCTTATATTTTATTTTTCCCAGGATATGAAGAATTATATTAAGAATACCCTATAGGTATATTCTAAGGGATATTAGTGTGTTCAAAGGAGACACAATGTTTATTTTTTTCCTTTCATAATATAATGTAATACGTATGAATTTTTCTAGTACTTCCAAGGATACTAAACTGATTTGTCTTTCAAGACATGATCTCCTATAATCATTTGAATGTTATGTAATAATGAACGGACTCTAGGTAATTGGGGTCGGGGCATTACAGTTCGTATCATATAATGTTTAACAATAAACATGGTAATAGATATGGAAATCCTACATTATTGATCATAACCCTACTATAGGCTTTAAGGATAAGTATCGAAGAACCCCCAAGATTTTTGGTAACGATCATGGATAACCTAGGATTAATCCTAAGATGTTATAGATTGAAAATACCCTCTCTTGATTATATGGTTTTCATTAATGAGACTGGTTTCTCACCCTGTGATTTCTAGTCATAGTTAATGGAGGAAACTAGAAGGAGATGTATTAACATTGAGTTTGATAGAAAATGTGGTGATTTTGGGCAACAAAATCAGATAATGACCGGAGGGAAAGATATTCTAATTATGCTGAATCTATTATCACAATATATGAGTAAAAATTTGATCTTTAATGACATTCATAACAAATTTAGTAATAGGAAAATGAACATTTATTAATGTTAAAAATTTAAGAATCATAGAGTAATGAAGAATTAGTTTCCTACATGTCATGAGGAAGGGAAGAAGAACCTTGAGGAATACCTCAAATGGAGGGGAAGATGTTATCTCTTTGGGAAAAAGGGTCACAGAGTGACCAATTGCTATGGATTTTAATTTATAATCTATAGAAAACATGGTAATTACCTAACTCAATGCCCAAACATAAAAATATACATCTAAACAATGGATTGGCATGTTCCATGCCAACCATTAAATTGGAATGAATGAGGTGTTTATGTATTTGGATCCATGAATTGTGAATAGGTAAATTATATAAGGAGTATTCAGTTTATGATTTTCACTAAATATTTTCAAGAATATGTTGAATTTTTATAAAGTACATGAAAATTGATTTAAGAGTAATAATATATTTGGAGAAAATATGATTAAGTTAAAAATATCCCTTAAAATTTTTCTTATGTTAAGATAATAATTTTATATTTGAATAATTAAATTGGATGATGCAAGTTTCTTGAGAAATGATTTTGGATCTTTTGATAAGAGGGTTATGCTATCATGGATGAAGTGCATAGATTTTTGAGACTTAAGGAATAATCCAATATGTTTTGGAACAAGGAAACATGGATGTTTTCAATAAGGAAATATTATAATTTAGGTTATTACCATGACTCAAGAGAATACATGATTAAGGTGTTCACAAGTTTGTAATGTGACAACCAAGAATTTCCCTATGAGATATGGGAGATAAATGTGAAGCCGGTTGGATTCACCTCTTTCTAAAGGTGTAGATTTTCAGTTTTTGGAAGGATTATAAGGTTATCCATTATTGGATAGTATAAGTTATACTCCAGTTGAAGTTTGGTAGATTAATGTATCATCTCGCTATAAGTGGAGTTATTTATATGTGATAACATGTTCTAAAACATTGGGTAAAACAAACAGAGTGAACTATAATTCTATTTAGAGATCACATGATCTTAAAAAATTTCATGACTGTCAAATTCAACATCATTTCCTAGTATAATAGATGAATTGAAAATAGATCAAATCATAACAAAATGACAAGATTATGATTATGATAGGAAATGAAATCAAGTATGTTTTCTTGAGTCCATACCTTGATAGTAAATTAATCCCTCCACATCCAAAAAAAGGTTTCTAAAAAAATGTGTTATCCTAATGCATTTTGTTTTGTTGAATCGATGATATTTTAAATTATAATAGATTTATGGCCATTAGGCTTTCAATTTTCCATTTATTGTTATTTTGTTTATGATTGATGACCTTAATAAATCCCTTTTAAATATATTCATTTTTATACAATTGTGTTTCTATAATTTTCCCAAATTATTTATTATTCAAAATCCAAATTTGGTGGTGAATTTTTCATTTCCATTTCCCTCTTATTAAGACTAAATTTAATTAACCCGATTTCTGATGTGGGTTTTCCACATAGGTATTTTCTATTTTCAACCTTTTTTTTGATGGAAAATTTCAAATTGTGAGGATGAAATTTATTTAAGTAGGGGAGAAAGTAACACCCTGGGATTTCATAGTTTGTTATCTCTTTAATGTAATTTAATTACTAATATTTCACGCAACACCGACTTTCCTTGTGTTATACGCAAGATTGAGTTTTTGCGTAGTAACACATTAGTATTATAATTATTTAAATGATATATTTATTTATCAATTAAATATTGTAATATGAATAATAACAAAAAAAATTAAATGTTATTTATAATTTTTTTATAAATAAAACATATTTATAATGAAATGTATAAGTTTTGTTAAAATAGTACAATATTTAGTAAAACTATATACATCCTTTTGTGAAAAATAATAAAATTAATTTTTGAAACCCATAAATATTGAATTTTGTAAAATATGATTCATGTTTGAATTATGAATATCAAAATTTAAGTTGGGTGAATATTTTTCATTTTTCTGAAAACATTCAATTTTTTATGAATAGTGAAAAATAATTCTTAGTACATTAAAACTAACATTTTCATTTAAATAATTGTTTTTAATTAAAACTTACATAATGTAAAAATGGATACATAATAAATACATCAGTTTTATATAAGTCATTTGAGTAATTTTATAATTAGATTAGATACATAAATTTTATTGAACATTTTAACGTCTTTTACCCACCTTCTAGGTACATTTTTATATTTTCATAAATTGTAATCTTAACACTTCTGTAAATTTAGTTTCAAAATTATTAGAGGAGCGATTGTCATCAATAAATAAAATGTGGTATAATAGGATGAAAATAATTTTTTAGAATTGTATCTTTTGATTTTTATTTTCCACAGTTAAAAGTAAATAGGTTAGTTAATGGAAAAAAATAATATTATAATAATATAAAATTTCCCCAAGACATGTCCTAATATTATTGTATAAGTTTTTTTCTAAAAAAATCAATCATTGGACAAAAATATGATCATTTTCTATTCACATGGGTTCGATTAGGACATTTATTATATTTTATTTAAAGAAAAGTCAAAAGTGTTAAATTCAAATTTTAATAAATTAACCATTTTGAATATAGGATTTTTATTAAGATAAATTAGAATATAAATATTAATTATAAATATAAAATTATTTCCTACATCTTCGTATTTTATTTATAATTTTTCGAAATTAAATAAAAAAATTCTTTAGGACACAATGATGATGCAGTAATTACCTTATTAATGAAAGTTTAATATAATTTATATTATTAATATTATAATAAATGTAAATTGAAACTCTTGTTTCCATACATGAATTTTATAGGTTAAAATGACATTTTATGGTTGATTCTATGTATTGTTTCAAAGGAATCAAGTTGTTAAGACTTAAAAAAACCAAATACTAAATAGTATCAAAATTTACATAAAAGAGTTTTTTGAAAAAATTATATTTTATTAAATGATATAATATTCCTAAAAATCTAAGATTCAGCCTAATGACTTAGATTAGTTTTTGTCTATCATTAATGAACCACTTGAGTTTCTCTGTATATTTTATTGTAAATATATTAACCATGTAGTACAAAAATACAAGAATACATGGTGAAAGTTAAACTATTTAACTAATAGTTAAATATGAATGATAAGTTTAATATGGTGACCTAAACATGTATAGAAACTATTTATTGAGAGGTTTTAGACCCATACCCTCCTTATACTCGAAATGAAACCAAAATGTTCTATTAGAAACTGATAATATGTTTACAATAAATTATTATTTCATGGTTTTCATAAAGTGCCCCTCACCTCTCTTATAAAAGGGAACTTATACTTCTCTTAAATTCACACTTCGAAAGCCTTTTAGCTCAGAAAAGCCCTGATAAAATATCATCTCAACTACCTAAACTTCAACCTAGAGGACTTAAATTTATAGGAAGGCCAACCTATGTATCCCTTTTTTTCAAATCAAAAGGACGCACCTAAAGAAGAGGTAATTATTTTATGACATCTTTCAAAATTATTTTCTCCTTCTTCTTCCTCTTTATTTGTTGATTCCATATTAAAATAATGAACCCAAAACCTTATACATACATATATGTGATTATATATATTGTACAACCATATTCATTATTCTTTCCATACTATGAATGACAAAGTCACCATACGCGCGTGTGTACGCCTTCTTGTCTCCATGTCGTGGTGTAGTTTGTTATTCAACACTTAATTATTTGGATGGGCTTAATAATGAGTATAATTTATTTAAATAATAAATATAACTTGTTAATGATTCTTTATATATAATATAACATCCAATTAAACACTTTTTCACCATCAGTAGATTGATATTGTCGCTCGTGCGAGCGTACGACTCACCGTCTCCTTGACACAGTGAGATTCATCTTCAATGATCATCATTCAATATTTTTTATAAAAATGTATATTTATATTAATTATGTATGAGATATATGAAATAATATTTCTAATAGAATAATATATATTGATTTATACAATTATAAGTCTATTACTAACTTCCACACTATACTATAAGAAAACAGAAACAACGTTCATGCATATGTACGGACTACCATCTCAATGAATAGTGTTTCCATTTCATAAATCTATCCATTATAAATATTTATATTCTGAATATATATGATATATAAATCATTTTTTATGTTCTGTAAGTATTTACATCATTATGTATATGATATGATCAACAATGACACGTTAATAAATGTACGATAAATAAATAGATTATTACCCGAAATATTACTTTAACATGGAAATTATTATTAAATGAGTAGTATAAAGTCATAAATGAATCATATATGATATCATAAATATGAATATGGTTATAGTATTATTTAATAACAAATTATGGTCATTATACATGTGGTTAAACGTACCTTTGACTCAAAGAATATACTAGTTAAAGGTTAATTTTACAATCTCTTTATTATCTAAGATTGTTCATATGTATTTATCTACTGGGAATTATTTATCATCCACATACTTGTTTCATAAAAATGTATTTCAACACATTTTAATCTTTCCTAGAGTATGGGTAAAATTCATTTATACCGTTGTTTGGATTTTTATAAATTTTTTTAAAAGAATCTTTACATCATTTTCTTAACAAGTTATGTTATGTCCTTTTCAACAAATTAATGAAAGCATGTTTTCAACATATATGGCGGGTGAGGATATTTTATGCTGTTATAACACCTTCAAAGATTCCCTTAAAATATAATATTAATATTTTCAAAATAGATGTTTTCTTTTATAATTATGCTACTTTTAAATGATTACAACGTAGAAAGAGATATTTCTCTCAAATAGTTTTTGGATTCACTTGATCTATGTCTACATCAATTATTAGATTTTAGGTTTAATTGATGTTGATTTATTATGATACAATATTCCATATTGTATTGATATTTTAATGATATGTTTAAATTTGGATGTGTTATTTTTATTTCATTAATAGTTTATGGTTAAAGTATTAACATTTATTGTGTCAGTTGAATATGAATGTTAATGTTTGGTTTCACCCTTTTCAAATAAGAAATGCATTGGATGTTATAAGTGATGGATGAGGCCCACTATAACCCCTAGATGCATCAGTAGGTATCATGATAAAAACTAGTTTCTTAGAACAAGTACATGAACATATTTTTATTTTTAGTATTGGCACGAGGCCTTGAATATGTGGTTAAGATGTCTGACATTATTCATTCAATCATTATGAGTTTAACTATTTACAATAAATGTGATTGTTAAACTTGTAGAATATCAATGTGAATAATTAAATTTGAATTATTTTATTTATATTTTTCATATTATTCTGAATTTTATGTTTAAAAGTCTTGTGTTTTAGTCTTATACATTGCCTTAACATTTTATGATTATTTAGGATAGTTTCACCTATATTGATATCCTTACTGACCATATGAGCTCACCTGTATCTTATGTTTTATTTTTTAAGGATGAAAATAATTATGTTATGAATGACCTAGATTGGTAGGCTAAGGGATATGCATGTGTTAAAAGGAGACACAATGTTAATTTTTCATTTAATAATTTAATATAAAACTTATGAATGTATCAAGTACTTCCAAGGCAACTAAACTGATCGGTCTTTTGGGACTTTATCTACTGTGATCATGCCAGTGGTATGTAATAATTAACTGAATCTGGGTAACTAGGGTTGGGGAATTAAAAAAACCATCCTTAATACATTTTATGAAGTGTGTGAATGAATCATATCTCTTTGAGGGGGCGGTAGCCCACACTTTCTGAAACAAAATTATCGTATTTAGGAAAACTAGAATTTATAAAGTTAAGTGATTTAAAATAATTTAATAATATTAAAGAAATAATATATATAATATATATCATATATAAATATATTTTCCATCATAATTCCCTCATTGAGATGTGGTAATAGAAAATGAATAATAGACATTTCTTGATGTGGTAGTTTCTATATGCTTAAACAATAAGTTTGCTTCCAATTAGATTGAAATTTTTCTAACTTTAGGTAAAACCACTAGTATAAAAACAAATAAGAATATTTACGATATTTTTTTTGTTAAAAAATCATTTAATTTGAAGAATTAAAATAGTGGATAATGAAAATAAATGAAAAGAGCTCGGTGGAGGGAGTTACCACTTAATCAGGCAACTCCTTTAGGTTTTCACTAAAGGGCTTCCTTGGAAGGATCGCTACCAAAAGGGAGGCCTTAAGATGTAAGGTAGAGATTTTTTTAGTGTATTGGTAAGATCTTGTCCATAAATAAGTGTATTTATTGGTGTAAAAAATTGGTAGAGACAGTGGCCTTTTATAGAGAAGGGAGGGGACATGATTGGCATTTTTTAAAACAAGTTAGAGGTGCCAATATGTTTACACAATCAAAGTCATAAAGACCAAAAAACTAAATAATATAAGGTTTATTTCCAAAATATGTACAAAAAATGCATGGTCGAAAAGTTTCGCGGTCATTTTGTCCCTTAATGTTGAGATTTATACCCTTTTGATGATTAAATTTAACGTAATAACTATAATTAATGTTTACTGCATTCACTAATATTTTTGGTGAAAAACTAAGTTGACCTTATTAGACATGATAAATTATAGTGATTCTAAAATTTTATTCTATTTTTTTCAAATTCAAAACACATAATTGTCATAAATTCATTTAAAATTAATCACATAGACGGAATGACACTTCAAGGGTTTAAAGTAAAAATTATAATAATATTTCTATTTTTTATAACCAATTTCAATGTGAAATTGATTTTAGTGACCAAAATTGGACTAATTAATAAAAATTTAATATAAATAATATTTCAATTAAAATTAAAATAAAATTTAACAATAGATATAAATTAGATTAAAAATAATTTGGAATTAAATATCAGTATTTTCCACTCTTCATCTAAAAAATAAAGATTCTCATAAAAATCCCAAAAAACCACCCTAAGATATTTTAGATATTATAAATTTAAAAATAATGATTATATTATAAAATTAAATTTAGAGAGGTGTCTAAAATCAATTTTATGGTTTTTCATAGAAGGACATGAAAAATAGTTCATTAGAAGAAATAATATTTTTAAACATATAATGACGTTTACCAAAATTATATTTTCATTATCAATGTATTCTATTTATAAAAAACTATTCTAAAAAAATATTTTAATTTTTTTATTATTCGTATTACTATGTCTAACAACTAGGTTATAAATATCTCATTTAAATAATTATAAAAATAAATTAATGTTTTTTAGAAACTCTGCATTCTGTGTTATAACCTCCAAGTCAATATTGTGGGTAGCACAATCCAATTTAGTGTCGCGTTAATGGAATTTTTGACATAGTTAAATATAATACATCAATGAAAATTAATTCATTAAAAAAATGTTCAGAAAATCTCAACATGTTACATAATTAATTTCAAGTAAAATGTATAAGCCATGGATTCATGATATTAGATATTCCTCACAAATAATAAATGAAAAAATAAAAATTGAAATAGAGATTCATAACATAGGATCAATGAACATCAGTAATGAATATATTAACAACATTAAATGAGTTTTCACTTTTTAATGTAGATTCTCAAAAAAAGAAAAGAAAATTAGTATTATTTATTATTGTGTTTGAAAATTTTCCCTTGATTATTAGCTAACTATGTGATGATTAAAATGAACTAGTTTTAATGAAAATATATCATATCATCAAAATATTAAAAGATATAAAATTCACTAGTAATGTTGAAATATATATAAAAATTTTTTTATCTTAAAAATATAGAAGATAGGGGTTATTACTATGTTAAAAATGACAGAATAATAGCATAGAATACATTTTTCTCTTGATAAAGGGGAATGGTAAAATTACTAATGAATAATCTAGGATTTAACTTTTGAAATTTGAAAATAGAAAAAAAAATATTTTTTTAATCATACTAAAATTAGAATATATTTCAATATAAATAAACAAAAATATAAAATTTTTAAAAGATGACACTATAATTAAATAAAATTTATATGTTTGGTCTAATAATAAATTAAGAAATAAAAATATATTCTTATTTTATTAATTTAATTTTTTACTCTATAAAAATGGAAGAGGTTATTTTCATAAAATATAAGTTATTATATAAGATAAGTTTTAAGACTTGGGTAGACATGTTGAAAACAATTAATTTTAGAAAAAATGAAACTAAAATAAAAAACTCATATAAGTACAGATAGCATGTATTTATAAATTATATCAGAAAAAATAAATTAATATCTATAATAAATTTTTCTTATAATATGTAAAAAAATCTTCTAAAAGGTAGAATAAAACTATGCCAGATATGAGATGAACTATACTAGTTGAACAATAAGCTTAATTGTTATTATTGAAGTGTTATTTAAACACATATGAATATTCAAAAAAAATTCATATTAAAATATAATTTAAGGAAGGTTCCTAAAAAATATGGCTCAATGAAAAATTTTATATAATATATTTAATTTATTGAGAAATACCTTTTTGGTTTAAATTATTCGTATATATTTGGTAAAGTTTGGTTAAGATATTTGTAATGTAATATTGATGTGATGATTATCCAATTAAAGGGGTTACAATTTATATAAAATGGTTGAATTTTTTTAATTGAAATGAGGTCAAAATCATATAAAATAGCCCTACGATGTGTGAAAACAAAAATAATTTTGAACAACATGATGTATTTGATAACTTTATTTTGTTTTTAAATCATATCAAGATAATATTATAAATATGATCAAGGTATTGAAGTCCTAGATTTAGTTAATAAAAACAATGAATATTTCTATTTAAATGATATAAATGGATCTATTTGTGATCAAACAAACATATGGATGATCATAATATATATTAAAAATGAAAAATTCCTTAAACAACCCATAATTATAAGATTCATAACAAGGATTTAAATATATTAAATTATAATGATATTTTAGGTATAGAGTTTTACATAATTTATAAAAACATATACATATCAGACCCATACATTAAAAAGGTTACACTTTTACTTAATGCCTGTTTTTACCAACAAAAATTGATTCTTAAATTTAAACATATTTTTCAATAATCAATCTTTTTTTTCAAAATGAACCACAATTATAGAAATATATATATTGATATTCTTCATAATCATCTATAAGACATATTGAAAACATTTTAAAACTACATATGAGTAAGAAAATTTTAATATGGGAGACAGAAAGTAAAGGGACCCAAAGGTCTATTTGAAAAACTATGGAATCTATAAGAAATGTAGAATTATTTAAATAATATAATTTGTGTCATGAAACAAAAAATATTTTCAAATATTATTTATAAAAAATTTACATAATAGTAATTAAGGAAAAATAATAATAATAAGGTCTTCATATAAAACATTAGAACCCATGTAATACATTTTCTCTAAGAAAATTATTACCCTTAAAAGAGTCATAAAATTTCTTTAAAAAGCTAGTTTTCGTACATCGTGAAATAAAAATATTTCTATTAAAAATATTTTCACAAAATATAATTCTAATTTAGTTAAATTTCATAACTATTTATATATAACCCTTCAAGAACCATTACCAGAACCCTTACTAGTGTAAAAACCTACTCGATTAATTCCAACATAAATTATATAGAAATATATCATTACTCAATTCATTTTAGTGATATATTATTATCAAATATCATTATAAAAAATGCATAATTTCAAAAATAATAATATAATATTGAACATATATATTAAAATGTCATAAAATATTTTTCAATACATATATAAAAGCGCTTTTAGGTTTCAAGTAAAAACAAGAAAAAAATTAATTTTCATTTGAGACCTCTTAAAATGAATAATCCATAGAAGAATGGGAAATATAATATTTTTTTGAAAGAATTAAAATATTTTTCAGAATATTCTTAAAGAATAATTTTCATTATGGTGTAATTATATTTAATTCCTTATTTAGTTGAAAAATATTACATTCACACATTTTAAAAAATGACCCTTACAAAAGTTCATAAAATGATACATTTTTAAATATATATTAAGTAATGGAAAATTATGTTTTTAAATGACCAAAAATAATAATTTGAGTATTTTTAAAACATTATTGAATCATTTTTATAAACATGAATTTGGATTAAAATGATTCAAAAATAAAACACTAATCATTTATAAATTTTTTAATGAAATAACTCATATAACAATAATAATTTAAAATCGAAAAGAACACTGTAGAATAGAATAAAAAAAATTTAAAAAAATTTAATTTCAGTAAATTAATTTTAATATATATATATATATATTTATACTCCCACAAAAGGAAAAATGCTATAGAAATGTCATAAGTCTCAACGAAATGTAATTGAGACAATAAATTCATAACCATGAGTAAGACTCCCCACATGATTTTTTAAATAATGTAAAATAAAAAGATATTAATTATATAATTTAATGGGAATATTTTTCAGGTGTATTCCATTATCATACTCACTTTTATTTCATTTTTATGTGGTCTTATATTGTTACTAAATCAATTAAGTACATTTTTGTGTTTTGAGACCATTTAATTCATAATCCCAACACAAATTCAGTAGCATGACCATTCCAAAAGGGGTTATGGTTACATCATATTTTTTTTGAAATAATAATAAGGTTTATATATTAAAATAAAAAATTTAAAAATTTATTAATTGTGTACATGAAAAGTAAAATCACAATGCTTTTTTGAGGTGATTGTCTACACGTTCATATGACTGAAAGTATCATTTTCCAAAGGATGTGACGGTATGAAGTTAAGTAATATAATATGTATATAGAATAGTAACTATTTAATGAATATAATATATATTAAATCTATTTCAACAACCATACTTGGGATGGGGTGATGAAAAACTCAACCTATCACTTCAAGGAGATGCTAGTCCACCTGTACTAACGAGCGATGATTTCAGTAACCATGTGAAGGAAAGTTTTATTAAAATGTTTTAAACCCTAATAATAATAAACATTTTCCATGATGGAGGTAATTAATATATTAAATCATCATGGTTATTAAAGGTTTTAATGATTTATATAAAGAAATAAATATGATTTAACTTGTTTAAGAGTTACACCGCTTCTTTGGAAAACCTCATTTGGCTTAGAACTTATGCTTACTAGGTATCATTTTTGAGATATAATAACCTCTATAGAGTGGGTAGGAAGGATGGGGGTGGGTTTCAGTATATATTGGTAGAGATAAAGATTTTATGTTTTTTGGAAACATGAGGAGAGGAGGCGCCCATTTGTACGTGGGGGAGTGCCACACTTGTAATTATTTTTAACTATTAATTATTATAATATAATTCTTATTCAATATCAAGTTGAACTAAAATAATTAATTTTTTAATATAATATGTTAATGGTTGAAATAATCTCATCCAATATGAATTGAGAAGTAATTTTTTTAACTTATCATGATGTTTTAACCTTAATTAACTAGTTTTACTTCTTCACCATGGTGATAATATTCTGTTTCCAATGTTATTATACATAATAAACAAAAATGAAATTATACTCATTATTAAATTTTTACAAAAATTATAAAATTATTAAATAAAATTTTCAATATAATTTCAATAAAATAGGTTGAAACTAATTTTAATATAAGAAAAATGCACTAAATAACAATTTTGTAGGAAAATCTCTTTGAAGCCTAAATATGAATTTATACCAAAACAATGAATATTTTTTTACTAATATGGAACTAATTATATTATTTTTTGTGAAATTTTAATAATTTTACTTCAAAAAAAATAAAAAATTGACTTTAAATTTCAAAATAATTTGAAATAAGATACATTTTTAATTATTTTTTGATTTCTCACCATTCACATTAAAATATACCTTTTTAAAAAAAATATAAAAAATCACCATGATATATATTTGATATGATGATATCAAGAAGTAATTCCATTTTTTAAAATTAAACATTTGAAATTATGAAATTTAACTATTAAATAAAACCACATAATACATGGAAAACAATTTAATTATAAGGAAATTATTTTTTCTATATAAAAAAGCATATAAAATTATTTTAATCAATTATAATATATAATATTTAATAAATAAAATTAATATTATAGGAAAATAATTTATTAATTACATTTCTTGGGTTTTCACTTTCCTCTTATCTTAAAGAGGTTACATCCTCAAAATATTATTCATCATTTAATTTGTTTGGGATATTTGTATGTCACGTCCTTTTTAGGTTCTAATTTTTCTTCATCAATGATGTTGTTCCTGAAAAGAACATTAAATTATTTAGAAAACATATTTTAAAACTAAATAATCTAAAATATACACTTTATTTTACTCATAATAATAATTTTCATCTAACATTACTACCTCAGGGATTAAAAAATTATATGGATCCAATAAATATTTCCTTAATAAACATGAAACACATCATGTACCCAAGACAATATCAATTGAAAATCTACTCACCAAAAAACTAGTCCCACCATTTTATAATTCAATTTTTCCAATAAATGTTTATATCGAATTCACATTTCCCAAATTTAGTAACACATTTACATGGAGATATTTTATGAATAACATGATCTCACACTCCAAATTAAATGATTTTTCTCTTATATTCATAATTCATTTTCCTACTCGATATGTCCTCATGTTCTGTTCAATAATATTTACCTTCTCAACCATTTATTCTACCATTTGGGGTCAGGAAAATATCATCTTGATAACACCAACACAATATAAATAATTTCGACACCAATTTCCATTTAATTCATCTAAAGGAACTATTTTTATAAATGAATGGAAATTACAATTCTATTAAAATTAATCTAATGAATGATGACAATCCTAGAATCCCTAGTATCCCTAGAATAAATCCTAAATAATGTTATCCAATTTCTTATTTTTTCACTCTCACTGTCTATATAATTGTGGATAAAAATATATTGTGAAAATTATTTTACTTACCAATGATTTTTGAGGGACATTAAATAAATTTATGATTAATATATTATCACAGTCTAACATAAAATATGGGGAACTCCATTTAATTTAACTACCTCCTTAAGATAAATTTGTGTAAGTGAATCCAAATATATAATAACTGAAATATAATGTTTTCCACATACTTAGTCAATCGATAAAAAATAACCCATAACACATTACTACGTCAAGATTTATTTTTTTATCGAACTAAGAAATTATGGGGTATATTATTTGATTTTCATTTAGGAGCATGTATTGGATGAAACATCCTCTTCTCTAGCTAACACTCATCATTAACCTATTGAAAAGTAAATAATTTCATGTTAAAATTTATAATTTCATTTTCTTATTCCATCCAACCAAATTTTTTCACAATGATATATTTACATATTAGTTTAATCACATTAAAAACAAAAGGGGGATATGATCTTCACCCAAACATTCCTTCTTAAATTGTGGATCACTTGGAACACACAAATGCTTTCCAAATCTTATGACACCATATTTTTCAATGTGAAATTCCAAAACTTTACCCTTCCTAACACAATATTTTATTTCTTGTAAAATATAATATTTCTTCTTTTCATGATTAATTATTTCTGATAAATATAATTACATTGACAGATAAAAAAAAGAGAGGGAGTTCATTCTTGTATAATCACAAAGAAAAATATTCATTAAATAATTTACCAAGGGGATTATGTTCTAAAAATAGAATAACTCATGTAAAATTATTATTTCAACTCAAGATATTAAATAATTTGTTTTCTTTAGAGTGATGAAATGGAATTGTTAAATTATTAGGCATTTTCAATTCGAACCATCTTTTCTACCTCACATTCAACTATTTTTCAGTTAATATATAATCTAAAATATTATGGTTTCTATATTATTTATATTTTCCCCATGTAAACATTACCTCAATATTTTAAAATTAAAAATCACTTATTTATGATAAAGATCATTCTTGCGGTAATTATTCTCATAGAGTTTGAATTTATGTAAAGAATAAGAAATTACATGATCATCAAGCATCATTGTACAACAAATTCCATTCAGTGAAGAATCAATATATATGGAAAATTCAACATTTATTATTGGCATGGAATGTACTACGTAATTAACTAATCATCATTTCAATTCATGGAATAATTAATAATGATCATTTTGTATATTAATTTTTCTTGTATTTGAGTAATCTTATCTATTTGTCCAGATAATCGAGTAATGTATTCAAAAAACCGTTACAAGTATCCAAATAATTCATAAATACTTTGAAATTTTGTTATTCATTTTGGTTTATCCCACAATTATAGTACCTTAATTCCAATAAGATAAACAATTATTTCATAATTTAAAATAATATTCTAGAGGAAATTATTTTTCAATAATGAAAATTAACTTTTCCTAAAATTTCCATATAAATTTATTTTCATATATATATAACATTTATCATATATTTCTCATTTTCCCAATAACATTTATATTAAACAAAAAAAACTTCAATAAAATCAAAAAAATAAGATTATCTATTTACTCATGGAAAACTCTATACATAAGATAAGTAAATCTAGTAGGTGAATTATTAAACCCCAAATCCATAACAACCAACAAAAAATGACCATACCAAGAATGAAACAATATCTTTTGTTGTTATTCCACCATAACCTTTATTATATGATATCTATAACTGATATAAATATTTGTAAACTATGATGCTTCTTAAAAACTATTCAAACAAGTCATCTATACGGAGAAACTATAAATTGTTCTTAATTGTGATGTTATTTAGCAGCCTGTAGTCAATGTAAAGTCACATTTTCCTTTCATTCTGTTTCAAAAATTGTTTCACTCCAAGGAACCATTAAAAGGATATTTAAACCCTAATAAATCAATTCTATTAATTTATTTTTCAATTCCAATTACTCTAATTGAGCGATTTGACAAGTTGGTTTTATGATAGCAATAGATTATGGAACTAATTATATAGTTATTTTGACATACCAATTAAAAAACCAAGGAAAATCCTTAGGAAATATATCTATATTTTCATTTATATCTACTACATCATTAATATGTATAATTTGGAATACTTCAGTAATTTTAGAACAATATATCTCACTTCCATATTTAATAAATTCCATATGTTCTTAATATGTTATCATAGGTATGGAATTTATTTTAAATTAAAAGTCAATATCACATTGAATATTAACTATAAAATATTTAGATATATAATATATCATAACAAGATAAATGAAAATCCAATCCACACACAGGATAACATCAAACTCAACTACCAGGAATACAATAATATTTTTACATAAAATCAATCCATCTATACTCATAATAAGATTAAAATGAAAATATATTGTTTTAATACATGCAAAATGATCTTGTATAAAAACAATTATCTTTATTTCATGAATGGATACTACCATTTTAGTAGAAAAATGACTATAATTAATGAATGCATTGACCTAAAATAAAATAATAATTTTTCATCGTATGAGTAAACAAGTGGCGTACCTTCTACTACTTCATTTGATAATATTATATTTCATGAGGTAGTGATGAATGCATTTTATAAACCCCTCTACTTATTGTCTTGATTATTTATAACCTTTATTTTTATGATCAAACACACATTTACTTATATTATGAACTCATTATAATTATAACACCTTACTAACATATTATCATTATTGGTCGAACCATTTCCATTAATGTTTATATTTCATTCAAAATATTTATGTATTATCTTAACACACTGGAAATACAATCGCATTTCACTAGAAACTCACCAAGATGATTCTTTCCACACCTATTAGAAGAAATTAATTTAGTCTTATTACATTAATATGTATTCAATGGGTGATTCCCCATTGCATGACATAAGAACCTATTCTTATATATATTTTTTTTAAAATTCAATATAAAATATCTTATCATTATCATAATATCAAAAAAAATTCTAATTTCTATTAAACTCATCATATTCAGATCCTTATCATAAACATGGTCTCAATATTGAGTAAAAACAATCAATTTTAATATTATGAATCTAAATAAATTTTTTTTCCACATATTACTAATCTAGTAGAATTTTCTATATGTGTAACAATCCAACCCTGGTCAACCAAACCATAAACTTGAGGCATCCATCACATGGTGAGGTAAATAAAGAAAATAGAAAACTTCTTAAATATAACAACAATCTACACACAACCTGAGTATTAAGAAGAAGAAAAATAAACAACTAGATCCATGCAGTATAATCCAAACCAGAAAAAAAGAAATTATGAATAATGAAATACCAAAAGGTCTCAATGTGACCAATAGTCACCTCTAAACAAATATGAACTAAAGGTAAATACCAATGGAGAACACAAAATTCTAAAAGATTCCCTTACCCTTACATGTATCCCGCAAGTCAACATCTACTACCACTAAAGGGAAGGTTTAGGGTGTGAGAAAAAGCATAGTAGGATTCAGCCACTGAGTATATACAATGTCTAATATCAGTAATTCAATAGTTCTACTATTTACAAAATAGTTTAATAATGAATTTTTTTATATCCAATTAATTTATAAATCATTTTCCCATTTAATTTAATAAAACCCTTTCATACTCTCAAACATGAAACATGATAATAGAAATAATAAAATGAAATAATTTCTATACATCAAGAAATATGAATGTAAGACAAAATCCATGAATTAAACTATCATGTGAATCTATGGGATACAACCATATATAAAAATCTGCAAGAAAGAATCCATGATATAAATAATCATAAATTAAGAAACCTCATATTTGTGCCCATAATATGGGACAATATATACTAGAAAATCAAGATCCTAATCCTGAATAATAATGGATCCAACCTATCTTGAGTCTAACAATAGTTCATCAAAATCAAAACTTTTACCTCTTACTGGTAACATGCACAATAAGGCTACACATGTCTCCTTCCCAACAAATATAATATTACAAATAACCCAATTATTCAAATAAATTTTCAATAACAAGATCAAAATTTTACAAAATAGATTCAATTCCAATCTAATCCACTTTTACAATTGGAAACCCATTTCCAAGTCAAGAAAATCCACATCCAAAGAAAACACACTTTCTGAAAATATTTCCTATTTTTAATAATTCATTTAAAAATAAATATCACTTCTGATCTATGAACAACCCTAATAAATTTATTAATAATAAAAATAAATTCATTAAATTAACCCATTATATAGAATCACTATTCTTAGAATGGTATAAACTGAGCCTCCTTCGACTATGGTGATTAGAAAACACGAGAATGGCCATTGAGAGACAAGGCACACGAAGAAACGGAATGAGATATATAAAAAACTATATGATCCCAAAATTGATATAAAAATTATGGAATATAGTTTATATGAAAAAGGGATGAAAAAATAGGAATGACCATATACCAAGAGAGATTCACCACAACAAACACGATGTCTAATTTTTGAATAAAATACCTATAGGGAAAGGGGAACCCTCAAAATCGTATGGGACCTATTTGTGTGATGATAAGAGAGGATTAAAATAGAATTAACCCTTAATTACATGTTCATAATTCTAAACCAATAACTAATCCCAAATATCACATGACATGTAAAACATTAAATTTCTATATTTTTAAATTTAGAAGATATACTGAAATCCCATTTTCCTTTTTATTAAAAATCGATTTTTGATAATTAAATGACGTGAAACTATTACCTAGAATATAAATATTTTATGACTGGTATTAGTTCATGAAATATTATAATTCATGATTTCATGTCATGTAACCCTCTCACAAGGATTGTAAATAGACATTAGAATGTAAAAACAACACGTTCATGATGAAAACTGAAAAACCCAACTCTTAGAATTCTCAGAAGTTAGGAAGAAAATGAATAATTCATTACAATATTTATACCCAGACTCCATTAATTAAAATGAACATAAATCTATGGGAATTTTGAATTTTCTTTAGGAACATCCCTCTACCCACAAAAATCCTGCAACATCACCAAAAAATGATAGTGATCAAAACATAAACAATGGAGTACCTGAAAAGCATAATAGGCACTTGAAATCTCTCCATTATAAATAATTTGTACCCTACAAAATTCAGTGGAATAATATACTCACAAAACGGAAGGCCACTACTACCTCATCCACAAATCCCACTCCCATGTATCATAGATATAACATCCTCACTACCATAGTACTTTGAAATGAGGAATTGTTTTTCTGTGCAGTACCTTCTCTAGGTGATCCGTAATCTGAACTGGGTGCTCAATCCATGTGGTTTCATCATAAAGAACAATATATTTTTATCAAATCAAATGGGAAGGATCTAGAATATAACTCGTTAATAGGGACACATGAAACACATCATGTATATTTTTCAAACCCGATAATAAGTTCAATAGATATTCCACCTTCTGCAATAATCCAATGATCGTAGAGCGGACCACAAAACACGGTCAAAATGTTCTATAATTACCCAACTAATGATGTCCAAATGGATGTGAAGCTATGAGAATGTCCCAATTACTAACCTTACACTCCAACTTCCAACAACCAAAGTCCACATAAAATTTATAATGACCCTTTTACATGATTTATCTCATATAGATCAACTACATTATCTTTGTTGCCTCCTGTTCAAGACCCATTCCAATAAAAGAAGTCTCTCATAACTCTACCCATAGTAAGGTAAATATAAATGACCTTCCATAAAAAACCTCAAATGGAACAACATTATTTAATGGATGTTAATTATTTTAATTATAATACTCATCCAATGGAAAATTACATTCCTAGGATCCTCCAAAATCAAGCACACAAGCCGAGAGTATATCCTTAAGAACATGGATAGTCAAGTTTATTTTTACATCTCCCCATGGAAGATAATTCATTATCAATAAAATCTTTTAACCCATCACCTCATTAGAACCATTCCATAACTAGTAAATGAACCTTAGGTCCCTATCAAATATAATCATATAGGGAATCCCATGAAGTCCCATAATTTTTTAACATTCAAGTCCCAAGCTGGTCAACATTCATCATCTCCTTGATAGGTTAGAAATGTGATGATTTCCAAATTCAATAATGGATAACTCAAATTTCATCCTTAACATTATGAGTCCATGGAAAACGCACTATTAAATCATTGTAAATATCATCCAACTTCAATACGGGATTGGGTATGCGATGGAACAAACCTTCCAATCTCTAGTGTTCTACCTTAATTATCTGACATGTTTAACACTGTAATAAAAAATCTACGATCAACTATATCATCCCCATACTCTAATATAGATGTATCAAATAACAATACATATTTACACCTCTTCATCTAATAGACCAACAAGAACAATTTACACTCTCGATCAACTCCTGCCTTATAGAAAATAGAAAAACCAACCTACCATTAAAGCATAATGCGCTACTGGGAGACAGAGGCCACTTACATGAGGTGCAATATACCAAGTTTTTATTTGAGGTCAATATCATTTTTTCAGTTTAAATGTTTTTATGTTCTAATGTGAATACACGTTGAGTTCATGGGTGTATGAGGTGTATCTGGGGCTTATTCGGAGCCCGAAATCCAGTTTTGTTTTGAAAAAATATGATGCATGCACTTTTTGTATAAACTATGTGGGGCATGCCACATTGTCTGACTAACTGTGTTGGGCCTGGATAAAGGAAAATACGATCCCACACTGTTTATAAAATAATGAGGATAGAGGCACACAACAAGGAGGGATAAACTAATGTTTTTGGGAAGAGGTGTTTTGCATGATTAGTTAAGATGTGCACTATTACCATATAGGGGGGCTTAACACAACAAAGGGCACATGATTGGTTCACAGTTTGGCTCACCATGAATCCAAACAATGTGGCCTAAACGATTTTGAGGAAATTACCATTTTACAATAAAATTTTGATAACCTAAAATTGAATCTTCATCCACTTCTGTGGAAATCAACACACCATTGGAGAGCTCCTCTTAATGTCAATCGTAGTCTTTTCCATCATTTAATCTTACAATATAAAAATTCAGTGTCGTTGGTCTCTTACAATTCAAATTGATTTGTACTAAATTCCTTTTATTCCCATAGTAATTTAACTGTATATCAAAGAATTTATTTACGAGAAAAGTGAAATTTCTTACTTCTATGTTCTTCATTTGTTCTATATGTTTTGTCTTATTTAACTCAAATTAGAATCTGAAATTAGATTATCACTCTAATAAGGATTTACGGTAGTTGGTATATAATTTCCATGATTGGAATGGTGCTTTATTATGGTACTTACCATTATTCTTCCCTACCTAATTTCCGGAATCACCCCAAATTGAATTAAATGGAATGGAATTTTTATTTAAGACATGTGTTTCCTTGAGATGTGTTGGTGGTTTTTTCCCCAAACTAGGACACCCCTAGGGTGTTCCATTTTCCTTTTGCAATAATTGAACCACCCAAGGGGTGTGATTTGGATCTTTCCTCTTTATAGAAAGCTCGTAATGATGTTAATTGAAATTATTATTCAGAGATGTTTCCCCCCAATGCAAGTTGATTATTTGATTAATGATTTATATAAAAATGTTATATGGGTGGGTAAACTCATTAATTGTATTTTAATATAAAATTATATATGATTGGGAATACTCATGGGACATCAATTCTTGTTAGTTGATGAATACAATGAGATGTGATTTGAAATGGTAGTGGATGCATTGGATGGTATAGCATGGATCGTGATACCATTTAGCTTTTATGGGAGATTCACCCATGGGTCTTGATTTAATGTAGAAGATACCTTGGACCTGTTTTTTCCTTATATCTTGATTATGAAGGATTACATGGGAATTTATACACCTTGGTCCTGGATTTATGGACTCACATTTACATGATCTGTTGAATTTAATCCTTCGACACCACCATTGTCATTACCAAGTTTCAATCAAGACAATTCTAGAACCTGACAAGGATGTTGCAGACTTCTATACCATGGATCCAGACCATTGTTTTATAACTCTTCAGAATATATGGAATGATAATGGTAAATGTGAAATCATTAGTTGTACAGTGTAGTACTAGTCAACATGAGACTTATGGTTATACAAAACGATCTTTAGTTTTGGATACACATATTATACAGAATGCTAGCGGTTGGTATGATATGTTTGGATTTACAAAAAGTCCTTCATAAATATTTATGTATTGTTTTTAGATTCTTTGTTAAATGATCTTGAAACAAATTTTTCTGGGAGTATGTTATGGATATATATTATCACATTATTTGTATTATGTGTTCTATATGAATTTTTTTATTACAACTTACATGTGATATAAATAGAACTCTTCATTAGATTATTATATAGAATAGCTATGATTTTTTTTAGACCTTTGTGAGGTAACCTACTAGGATTTAATCTCAAACCCTTCTCGGGAAGTTTTTGGGAACTTCTAAAGAGTATATTCTGATAGGTTGGTATCAGGTAAATCACCTATAGTGTGAGGATTTAATTTAGTCCATGATTTGGAGTAAGAAAGAACATTATTGAGATGAGACTCGTGATGTTATCTGGAAATATTTATTTTAGTCATTTTTTTATTTTAATACATTTATTATAGAGTTTTTTTATAATTTTTCTTGGATTAATTGGAGAAAAATGCATCATCATCATTCGTATATGAGATTCCTCCTGATGTTGTTTAAATATTAAGTTTTATTTATATTAATCTACTATCTAATTTTTTTACTACTTATATTATTGATCTATTTGTTAACTTCCATGGTTTCTCAATCTGGTAGGATGACATAGTCTCCCTAGAGACAAACCCTAATCCCTCGCTTCTAGTTCGCAACCTTGGGAAGTAGGGGAGATGCGCTTGATTCCATGTAACCAACTGGGCCCAGGGTAAAATTGAGTGGAATCCATGCCAAGGACATTATAAAGTGTTTCAAGAGGCATTAATTTTTTAGGATTATTATTTGGAAATAAAAGATTTCTTTCATAAGGTATTGTAAATTACTATTTATCTGTAAATTGGTATAGCAAACCCACATATAGGGAATATCAAAATTACCAAGAATTAGATTTTTTTCTGTATTAGGAATCTTAATGTTTATTTGATTCCATTGTTCTATGATGAAATTAAATTGAGTTATTATTATTGATATGATTTTTGGGTTTTTTTGGTTTAACCTAATGAGAGGAGGTTATTCCATATAATTCAACATTTTAGGCACCTTCTAGAATTCAAATGTCATGCACTATGCCATGCCACGTATGTTGATTTTTCATATTTCAAGATGTTGTGATAGGTGCAATGATAGATATACCTTTACTTAGTATATACATTTTGTGTATAGAATTGGAAACAATGTCCAATTCAAAGAGTTCCCACCATAACCAAAACAAAATCTTCCTGATTAGGCTACAAAATACACTCAAGTAATCTAATTATGGAATGTTTAGTCTTGGACCAGGAGTCACATGGAGTGGAACAAGTTATTATATGGGTTACATGAATTCCACCTTTTAGTTTATGAGGAGTATGTGATCTTATTGACTGGAAGTGATTCACCATTTGGTTTAACCTTTTAAAATTGAATGGGAGATGAATATTAAATCAAAACCAAAAATTGAAATGATAAATTGAGAAATCGACCTTGACCCATCTTTTGAGTTGGAAAGATAAAGTGTCTTCAGTGAATTTTTAGACACATGCTTTTTACTAGTACAAAATTTAGGTTTAGTCCATGCGGTATGACATATTTACAAGAATATTTTGACCTTTCCTATGTTTTAAGCTTTAAAATTTGATATCTATCCTTTTTGTGCAGTGTATTCTGCATTATAGAGTCATTCCATTGTGACGAACACCAGTTCTACGCTATGAGGGAGGTTACTAACACCCTCCAAAGGTGGTGGGTCAATGGATACCGGTGGGTCCTTGTTTTAGGGATAATTTAGTCACAATCAATTTTATTAGAAAAATGTGTTGAGGAACAGATGCATGAGGGGTTTTACCCCTTCATGTATACTCTTTATGGAGAAATTCAACCTTCCCTGTATGTGGATTAGCTGATTCGTGTGTTCCAGTATTATTATCCTCCCAATGTTTTGTGGGATGGAATTCCATAGGATGATAGGCTATAGAATGACACTAATCAACAAATTATCAAGAATTTAGGGACACTTATTTAACGGATAGTGAATCCCATGATGTATATCCTATGTGGAGCCGCCAAGTTCTAGTGGGATGTTATAAACCATGCTGATGAATTGCATGATTTGGTTTGGTGGGATTTATAAAACTGAATACGTGAATACTTTTTCCTTGATTCTATTAATACATAGTGGAATAGTGATTTCTTGCGCCTATAGTAGGGTATGATAAAATTTATGATGTATTGGAACACTTTACATAGATTCATCATTTTGTGCTGATATACCTTACGAATGATCTATAGATAGTGAGATTCTATGTGGAAGGACTCCTATATTATTTTTAATATCATTCCAAAGTGTTTAGGTTGAATACGATTAAATATATGGTAAATCATGTTTAAATTACACAAGAGGACCCTAAGGGAAGCTAACGGTGCATATCATAGCTGTGAATTCTCTTGACCCAATATTTTAACATCTATAGGATGGAGTCTCAATTTGAGGCTTCCTATGTGATGAGTAGTAGTTAGGATGTGAATACTAGTACCTTGATTTTCTATCATTAGGGTGGAAGAGGTATCCACATGAATAATACATGTAATAAAAACCCTGTAGAGTGTGGAGTTTTCGGAAAGATGGGATACATGAAATGTTTATGCAGGACATTCCCTCTATTAGAGAGTGGTAGGGGTTAGCTCTGACATCATGTTTAGGAGCTTATTTTACAAATCTGCATTAGTATGTGAACTAAGTTATTACTAGTCATTCGTGTTGAGGTAGTGGTATTCATGGACATGGATTCCAGGAACCTGTTATACTGAGACAGTAGAGTGGGATTACTCTAGGTAGTGAGGCTGTGTCACATGACCATGTTTTAGGATATATATTTGTTTGTACATCCTACAACCAAGCAGAATGGAATGGGACCATATATGGTGAGAGGTATGAATCTATTATCCACTATGTTATTATCTTATCTTATTGATAATGGTGACTCACATTGTTGTATATCTATACCTATGGTGGAATGTCTTGAGAAAGAGTTTTAGTTTTTGAGGGATTTATGACACTTTAAACTTCGTTGAGATCATAAAGAAGAGTGCACACTAGTTCATGAAGTACCCACTTGAGATTGAGGGGATTCACTTTGTTTGGAATCTTTTTTTACTCGAGGAGATTGGATTTGAAATCAAACTCATATGTTAATCTCTAGTTGTATATAGATATTTTTTTTGATTTATATCAATAGTGGTCAACATTAACATCACCACAAGGACTAGATTATATTTAGAAGTGTGAATGGGATATCAAGGTGATTTAATTCTTTCTAAAGTATCCCGGGATGGGTGGGATGGAAACTCAAATGGCTAGTTTGTATTTGGATGGTCAGGGAGTGGTTTAGGCATACTTTCCTCCAGTGAATGATCAACCTGCAGACATACCTTGTACAAACCATCATTGAATTTTTGGTCTATATGATTATATAGGTATTATGTTCGATCTCATGAATGCACCAATAGTTTTAATGGTGATAATGAATGTATCTTTTGATCTATATCTAGATTTGTTGGTGTTTGTTTTCATTAATGATGTCACGGGGTATTATCACAATCAGTACGACCATACCAAACATCCTGAGATCATTTTAGATACACTGAGAGGTAATTTTTTATACGGTAATTTAAAAAAGTGATCCTTTTAGAAGGTGATAATTTCATGTTATCTTAGAGATAGAAGTATCATTTATCTCAAAGAAGGTTATAGATATAGTATCCAAGGAGAATCCCATGAACATTTTTGACACAGGTAGTTCATTATGGATAGATGGATATTAAATTAATTTCACACATATATTAACATACTTTGTAGAACCCATGAGGGTCCTGAATAATAAGGGAATGTAGTTTTTATCATCATATACCCATGAGATAGTATTTTAGGAGATGAAAAGAGATATTGACATCACAATCGATCCGTATTCTTCCTGAGTTTGGAAGAATCTACACTATGTATTTTGAATAATCATGCTTCGATATTGGAGCTGTATTGGTGTAGAAGTATAGAGTTGTGGAAAATGGTCATCTATAGTTGAGGATACATGAGAAGAACTACCCAAAAAACAATCTTGAGTCAGCTGCAATAGTTCATTATTTTCATTGTTGCAAAAATCACTTACTGTGAGTGAATTTTGGGGTCTACACAGACCACAAAAACCTAATATACATAGTTACAATGTCTGATCCGAATCCGAGGTAGTAATTATGGGTTGTGTACGTACTATATTTTGACTTCGATCTTGCCTATATGATTGGAAGGGGAAATATAGTTGTTGATTTACTGAGTAAGAGGGATTAGATACAGGCAATTCAACAAGAAAGTAGTGAGTGACATATTAAGGATTTATTATCTGAGATGCACTTGGTGATGAATTATAGTGAGGTATAGAATTTTCATTCATCCTAAGATTTGACTACCACCCTTATGGATATATTGAGAATGTGGAAGATATCTAAATCAGTGGGACTTGTCCTAAGAGAGAGTGTGGGAAGTGAGGACCCACCTCCTTATTAGACTATAGGAGAGGATGAGATCTGGATTATCCATGGTCACATTTTAGTTTGAGTGTACATAAACAAGGTGATAATGTGGGAGATTAAGGCCTCAATTTTACTAGTGCATCACATCACAAAGATGTACCATGACTTACGTCGTCAGTATGACTGGTCTGGTGTGAAACGTGATGTAGCTAGTTTTTTCTGAGGTGATTCACCTATCAGTAGGTGAGCGAAGAACATTTGAAACCAGACATACTTTAATAGAAAATCCATATTAGTGAGTGGAAATAAGATGATGTCATGATGGAGTTGAGGACCGATTTTCTGAGGTCTCCTCATAGAAGTGATGATGGGTGGGTTGTTGTGGATAGGCTCATGAATATTTCTCCTTTCCAACTGACAAGGAGAACTTTATTATTGATTGGGTTTGGAGGATATATTTCAGTGAGATGGTATGACTTCACAGGGCCACTCATTCAATCATTTTATATTGGGATTCTGGGTTTATGTCTCGTTTTTGGTATAGATCACAAAGGGCATTGGGAACACATGTGATTCTGTGGATGGAATAACAATCTAAGATGGACGGCTACCCAGAGAAAACGGTTTATGTTTTTGAGGACATGTTGTGATGCTGAGTCCTATATTTAAGTGTTTTTTGGGAGAGGCATATACTCATAGGAGAGTTATACTATAATAATAGTTATGGTAAGACTATATAGATGGGACCTTATAAGGTTTTTCATGGTAGAACATGCCAATATCCCCTGTGATAGTTAGAGGTATGAGAGGAAACATTACTAGGATGAAATAACTTATAGATGATTTATGAGTAGGTCATGTTGATCAGTTTGAGGATGGATACTGTATATTCTAGACATAAATCTTATGTCAATCAACATTGAAGACGTATAGAGTTTGAGGTCAGGGATATGGTAATTATTTATTCCTCATCGAGGATGGCACATAGACAGATCAATAAACAAGATAATCTCTCACTGCGTTATGTCGGGTTGTTTTAGATTATAGATTGATTCAGGTCAAGAGACTATCATTTATAGTTACCTTATAGGAACTAAGAAACTCACTAACTAATCCATGTTTCTCATCTAAACCATTATCATACGGACCCATCTCATTCTTTTTAACAAGGGGAGGTTGAGTTATAGGTAGATATGTCCTTTGGGGAGCATACGACTGCTAGCATTGTATGGAGAATGAAGGTTCTTTCAATATGGTCTGTTCCTATAGTACAATTTCTATAGAAACACATCATTTTATAGGATGGGACTTTGGATCGAGCGGCTAAACTAAGTTCTCAGTGCCCGTAGTTATTATTTAATGATTATTGACCACCCTAGAGAGTTAAATTTTTGAATCAATTTATTTTATAAGGAATATTATTAGATCTTAGATTTTTTATGAGGTATGGATTCTATTTTTGAAATTTTAAATGCTTGTTTATAGATTACCATTAATACACTTTGTGGTTATGTAGGTATTAGGGGTGTCCAGGGATTGTTCGGATGCTAGAAACCATTTTTTTGGAAAACGGGTAGGCCACCCAGTCAGTAGAAACCTTGAGGTACATGATGCATGGTCTGACTAACCGTTTGGGACATGGAAAGAGGAAAATGGGATCCCATATAGTTTTTCTAAACATGAATATGAAGGCACATGGATTTTTGGCTGAACCGATAGTTTTTTATAGAGGTTTTTTTCATGATTTTCAAACAGTTAGTCAAACATTGAACAATGATCATGTTGGTGACCCCTTAGCATAGAAAAGTCCACATAGGTGGAACATGGATTGGCAAACCTTTTGGATAATCCAATTTACATATTTTTTGTGGGAAAATTACAGTTTTATCCTTAAAAAGTATACATCCAAAAATCTATTATTCATTCTCCTCTATGGATATAAACACACCATTATAGGTCATCTATTCATGAAAATAAAATGATTTTCCACAATTTCTTCATCTGATCTTTATATCAAGCATCGTTCATCTCCTTAGATTCACATTGGTGATTCCTCAATTCATTTTGTGACAATATTCATTTAGCTTCGAATTAAGGGGTTATTTAGGTGCAAGATAAAATTCCTTATTTATAGGTTCTTCATTCATTATTATTTTTTTGTTCTTAGATGAATTATAAGAAGATACTGGATGAGAACTCTACTAAAGACATGCAATAGGTGGTATATACTTTTTTTAGAGTGATTTGGTGCTTTATAAAGTTGGTTTCCAATGTTTTTCTCACCAAAATCATCAGCGTGACCCCAAAATGGACTTGATTAATTGAATTAAATGAAGTTGAAATTTTTAGTGATGATCTTAGTTCCTTTGATATGTTTTTGTGGTTGTTTCCCCAAAATATTCCACCTATGTGGTGTTCCCTTGTAATGTCCCAGATTGTTTTGGGTATTATTTCTAAATATTACCTGGACATAATTCGAGACATGTCATTAAGACATATTGTTATTCCAAGGACTAGTGTTACCTAAATAAATGTCTAGATAATAATAAAATATTATATAGCCCACAAGTTTTATTTTGAAAAAAAAATTGTAGTATCTATTAAAAGGGTTCCTGAATCAGAAATCCAAGGGCAATGGTGCGCTCATAGATGTGAGTATACACTAGTTGTGGCCTAAAATTGGTCAGCATGGATCAGCTGGGAAAGATTGTTTTTGGAGACTAAATAAATAATATAAAATAAGAATTTATTTTATTTTAACATTTCACAGTAATGAAATGAAATTTATTTTAAATTAGTCTTTTAAATAGGGATCCAGGGTTTGGATCATAACTCATGAATTTCTTAGAGGCTCTAGAGAGAACCCTAGAAAATAACCTCGATGATAAATGATGACAGATCGTAGATCAAAGATTGACAGATGTTGTTTTTGGTAGATCATTCCAATGGTGGTGACAAAATAATCAATACAATTCCTTGAAAAATCCAACCCTAAGGTAGGATGTTGTTATTTTGATTTCTCTTTCCCCATTCATAGATTCAATGATGAATGTGGACCAACCAATAAATAGGTTGATCTGTGGTTCATTCATTATTGTGGGATGGGATTAATCTATGATATTTATGGGGTTGATTTATTGTTTGATTTTTGATCATTCTTATGTGATTTGATCAAGACCGAATCAAACAACGGTAGAGGTATGTTCCATGGTTTTATTTTCTTGTGCATATTTCTTCTCCCCAATATATTCTACATGTTCATCATTCTCCGTGGGTTAAGATAAATCGATTTTCGTACGTCTCTTTAATGGAACAATGATAAAAAATTGAAAATCTTTTATCATGACGACCTAGAAGAGGCGTGACGGTGAAAAAAATGGAGGAATCGAGGTGATTTGGGAGATATCATTCATGGAGAGATTTTCATGCGGGTGATTGAAATTGGTTTTCAGAGACTTTTGAAATCCTGGAACCAATAGATTCGGTGTTGAAATATCAAAAAATCCATGGATCACAAGTTTTGAGGTGAATGGAGCATTTGATAAAAAACTAAGGGATCATTCAAGGTGTTTGGAGGTAGAATAATGGTTCTGTATATTTGTGATCAACACGGTGTGTAACCAAGGGTTACAATACATGTGGACCCCACTCAATGAAGGATAGGGTTTTGGGAGATAGTAAAGTTTCACATGTTATGTGGTCCCTTCCTTGAGACTCATCATGTATTTCAGGTGATACACAGACACGGGGTGGAGTACACGGGTTGCCTACACTTCTTGTACCACACCACCTAGATTGGCCTAGACCAGTTACACGAGTTATCCCGGGTAATGGTAAAATTGTAGGCAGACACAGCTTGACATAGTATACTAACACATTTCCAGAGTACATGGGTGGACCCTAGATAGAGGGACAAGGCATGAGAACCTTCTACATAGTATGTACCCATTTTTTACACTACATATTCTAAACAACATGGGCCATTGTAAATAGGCAGTACCTGGGGTAGAGGGACATGACATGTGACCCTAATACACACAATGTACCCCTATCTACATGGCTTGAATCACTTTTTCACCATATCATGGACACGTTTAGTTAGGGATCAGTCCCTTGATCCATTCCCTAATGGTTGTTGTGTATCGTTTCCAACTCACAGGATTATGATCCCTTCTGTAGGACTTTTGGAATAGAGTAGTTGGAATTCTCTCCCAAAGGCCTGAAGTAGGATCCTATATTCATTCTTCGTGCCCTAGGTAGATTCCATTGTATTTACATGACTATATTCATCAAATATCGATGATATACTTTGATAGTTAACCCTGATAGGGTTTTCGGTATCACCCCATGGCCCTGGAGGTGATCCTCATATGTGGCATCATATCTCTTTTCAGATCTATTATCTTATCTCTCATGATGATTTCCAATGATAAATAACTCTTCTAAATACATCATTAGTTCTATCTAACATAGGAGTGTATTATCCCAGATGAGTTCTTCATGTAATCTTCAAACTGAATCCCTAATGTTGGAATGTAGTAGTTGTGACTTACCTATAGACTGTATTTCATGGTTTGAGTAAATCTAGATAATATTGTCATATATGTTATAGATATACACTATGTAAAGATGATTGTATCTTCCATTGTGTATTTATTTGTGATTTATGGCTGTCTTACTGATTATTTTTATACTCACCCTTGTACTGGATTTTCCCACATGTGTTGTGTCTTGTGTAGAAAAGAAACCATTTGACAATTTCTAGGGTAGACTAGGACTGGAGAGTGCATTTTATGTCCAAGTAGGATAAGATGTTTCTACGTCTTCGAGCAGTAGTCTTAATACCTATTTTGTTTTCAGGTTGGAATTTGTTGTTTACAGACTATTTCTTCCGATTGTCTTGTATTATGGACCAGTTTACTTTACATCACTTTACTTTCTGGTCGTACACTAGATTGGATAGTGGTATGAAAGCATATAGTTTCTTTATGGTTTTTACATTTCATCATTTGTGCGCTTAGAGATGTGTGTGTTCATACAGGTACATAGGCCATGCCTTCTATGTTAGTGATATTCCTACTCAGTGCTAGTCACCAACCCCTAGCCTATTGGAATAATTCATGGGTAGTTGTGGCATGGACCCCCTGGGAAGGGACCTGATAGAGTTGTATCAGAGGTGGTGAGTTCTACTTTTTTACTTGGAGTCTGTGATATTTGTTGGGGGGAAACCATATAATGTGTCTGGATATCAGCTTTGAAGCTAGGGACTCTAGTGTTGGTGTGGGAAGCTGATGTATCAACACAACCAGACTTTGATAACCTGATTTTCGACTCGGTACATGAGAAAACTAGATATAAGGAAAATAATGGCACATGCATTATATAAGATCGAGATTTGGTTCCATGTCTACATTGAGTTAACCGTATAGATATACTCATTGATCTTGCTACATCGTTTTTTCTTACAGGATACCTCAATGATACATACAAGATAAGATTTAATTGCTAGATCATGAGGACGACCACCTTAGTAATGATGCTTGATACATGGACTATTTTACCAGATGTATCTTCCTTGTGGTTCCCTAGCCATGCCACCACATGTGGTGCAGCACTTGGTACCTTCAGTACCATCACATGGTGATCACAAGATAAGAACACTCCATGAGTTTCAGAGACAAAGACCTATCGGGTTCTTAGTTGAGCCTGACCCTCTAGATGTTGAGTACTGGCTTGAGGTGGTGATCTAAGTATTTCATCTATTCAGGACACAAGAAAACTAGATGGTGATCCTGGCAATGAGACTTCTATATGGCTCTGTAGGGTGTTGTTGGATTTTTTCTATCCAGACTCATGACAAGGTTACCCTTTCATTGATAGAGTTCGAGTTTCTATTCACATAGGTTTTCTCACAATTTATGTTGAGATATGTTAATATGTAGGAGCTTCTTCAACTCCAACATGGTATCTTGATAGTGGATGATTTTGTCATCAAGTTTCAACAACCATTCTAGGTACTTGATAAATATGGTTAGAGATTATTACTTCATGGATTGGACCTTAGAGTGAGGTCTGCAAAGATACATTCGATCCAACATTATCAGTCTATTCATTTAAAATATCTTGGGGTTCTTGGGTGGGCTTTTTTTTTTGAAGAAAGCGTCTTTCCAGAGTAGGTACTGTCTGTAGTAGTCAGAAGTGGATGAGAAGGTGCAGAGAGCGTGAAAGCAGGGAGCGACGTCATTCTCATGGATCCGGAGTTGGGAGTCATTTCAGGAGGAGATCCTAAGGCCAAGTATCTATATTTCAGGGCTCTCAGGGTGGGTCCATTTATCCTAGGGAGAGGTGGTGTTATTCATGTGATAGTAGGGGACATCTCGCTTGATATTTTTCAAACTCATCGTACTAATGACATGGAGACAGTGGATGGACCACCGAGGAAGAGGCAAAAACAAGTGAAGACATATTTGTAGGGGTGATTGGAATGACAGAGGAGTCTGGAGAGCATCACGGGGTGGTCGATGTTCTGACATATTAGCACCATCTCCCCCAGAAGTTCTATGCTAGGCTTAAGGATATGGATAAATCATGTCATGAGAGATTCATGCAGTTGATGTATATGACCCTGGTACTTAGTTAATGATTCGAGTTGTGATCTGTGTATTTTATACATTATCTATAGTACTGATAGAAATAGGTTATATTCATTCCTTTGTTGCCATATATCTTGATCGATACCTATAGATTCAAGTTGAACTGTTGACTCAACCATTACACATGGATATACCCATTGGGGAAGACTGATAAATCATGCATCTATGCTAATAGTGTGACCAAACCCTTGATGGATAGAGTTTTAGTTGGAACCTCCATGTGGTAAAATTGAGAAATTACAGTTTCATTATTTGTAGGAATTGGTTATCCACATTACATGACCATATTGACTTTTTTGGTGAAGGTCGCAACATGTCCGTAGTGATTGAATGAGATTTTCACAACTAGAAAAAGTTGCTACTGCCACAGAACGATAGCCACAGTTTGAAAACCATGGATTTAGGAAGATATAGCCATGGTTCTATATCCTATAGCTATGGTTTTAAAACTGTATCTATAGGTCTGTTTTCAATTTCCTATGGCCATAGTTCTCATAATTATTGTAATAGTCCCCAGTTATTACCATGGTTTTAAAAATCATGGCTATAGGCCATTTTTTTCGAAGGTCTATAGCCATATGTTTCAATAACCATGGATATAGTGTTCGCACTCTTCCGCATGAAAAAACATTCACACCAAAAATTTGGTGGGAAGGCCTACTTCAATTGTTTTCTAGCTATTTACATTGTTTATATATATATATATATATATATATATATATGTATATTTCTATCTGTGTGAAGCATTTAGAGGGGGAGTGTTGAGCATCATAGGTTTGAAAATGGGAGGTGCTGGGATCGATACTCGGTAGACTCATTTTTTATTTAGGCTATTCCCATGGTTTACCATGGCTATAGCCACAATTAACATAATGGGAATACCTTCTAATATCCATGCCTTAAATCATGGATATAGGTCAACCTCCATGGTGGCGAGTTTTGAGGTATATTGCATGGTTTTAAAAACTATGGAAATAGGAAGCTATTTTCATCATTAAAACCATGTAAATATGATGGGACATACTTCCACAATGATAGCGGCCACGATTGGCCAAAACTATGGTCGTATCCTATGGCCACAGTTGTGGGGCCTATTACCAAGATTTTGAACAATGTCTATATGCCTTTTTTATAGTTGTGTTTCTTTTTTTGGAGAAAGGGAAACCTAGAAAACATAGGGTGGACTATGTATTGGATGGTGAATCCGATTACTGATCAGTTGTCTGGACTGACCCTCAGTGCAATGGATGTTATAAGTTTCCAGTTCCCAATATTATAAGCAGGGTACTAGGATGTCTTTCTCAAAGTAGTTATTGGATTACCTCCATGTCGAGTGATAGGCTTATATATTGAATTATACACCAATATGACACTGATATCAGCACCAATATATCAGATGGCTCCCACATAGCCTCACGAGAACTGGGTACAATTGTGGGTCTTTCAAAGTAAGGTCTTTGTGAGACCTAATGGTTTATCCTCAATGTCCCTAGATTTGTTTTCTTAAAAAGGAAGACAATATTTTGAGGTTTTGTGTAGACTATCGGCACTTGAACAATGTTACTGTGAAGAATAAGTATCCACTACTGAGGAATGATTCACTCTTAAATTAGTTGATAGTGGCATCATAGTTCTTAATGATTTAACATTGATTAGGTTATCACCAGTTTCGAGTACATGATGTGGATATACTGAGGACGGCTTTAAAATACTGATACGATCACTATGAGTACTTGGTGATTCTGTTTGGAGTGATGAATGCCCGCAAAAAGAAATTATGAGGTTATATCATAGATAATTTTATTATTTATTATGAAATCATTGTGAATTATAAGTTAATTTTTTGAAAGGTACAATATATAATTATTCAAGTGACCATGTCATGCTCAATTAAATTTCAAAGTGAATATACTAATAAACCCCCCCTTGAAAAATGAATTTTATTAATGGCCAAAACATGGAGGAGACCATAGTAATGGGAATGTATATTTATATCCATATCTGAAATGGGGAATCCAATTCCACCATGTAAGGGGAATGCCATTTTAGTGAATAGTGTTTTTCAATATCACTAAATGAAATAAGGAGATGAAGAATTGGGTATAATAGTTTGTGCATTTGCCATGAGATATTAAATTCAATAAGAGAATCTATTATATTATCCATCATAAGGTGAACCATGAAAGGTTTAATATGTGGTACATAATCTTAATATTTGTAAATGATAACGAATTTAAGAGAACCTGGTCTATACTCCATTATTTTTAGAATTTAAACATTTATTGGATAGACTATACTTGTGGTGAGATAAAACCCAAATATAGGCATTATAAGGATATAAAACTGATGATGTTTTAATGAATTCATAATTTTTGAAATCACTCTATTAAGGATTTAAATTTATAAATGAAATATAATTATTCATATTAAAAATTTTAAATAAGACCCAAAAAAGTAGTTTTTGATAATAGTTTTCAATAACTATCAACTAATATCATTAAATAAGAATAGAGGGGTAGAATAGTCTTTTTATAATATGTGAAAAAGTTCTACAAGAGGGATAATGTTTTAATGGTGGCTATATGTCAGGGAGAATGTAATTTTTTGAATATAAGAATCCATTTTTCCCTTCCAAAGGTTAACGATGATGTAATTTATTACTACATTAATATTAAAATGGTGTTGAAAATATTCGATGATTTAGAGTTTATTTATAAATGATGTTATCCAAAACATTGGTGATATATGTGAACCTTAATAGAATAACCATTTACACAAGACCATTATAATTCAGTTCTAATTATAGTGAATTTGTATAAGACAACATTGAACTATTCTCATTCCCTGTGACATATTCTCCACATCCTGGCCAATCCAAGTAATTTTCTGTTTCCATTTATTTATATATTTAAAACCATAAAAAAATTTATATTGTTGGATATCTGAATAATCTAATTAAAACTGAAAGTTGAATACAAAATTGGAATAATGTGTAAGAAATGGACACTATAATATAGCATAATTCATCTTCTAGAACTAAAATGTTTGGTAAACTGTATTGATTTATATAATCATAAAACATTATCATTGATTATTTAGCATGAAAATATTGATAAATCAAAAATTATTTCATGTCTTTGATGAACAATATTTCCAATTATAGGATAATAAGATATTTTACAATTTATAGCCATATTTAGAGTTGTTCACATCATTGAATCCTATGACATTTATTTTAGAGTCATGATAAGAGGATATGTATCTAAAAAATCCTTAATGAAAAAATAGTTAAATTCCATAGGGGATACTTTTCACTACAAGAGACACAATATGATGTAATGAGAATTTATAAAATCCATGCTGAAGAATCTATGGAAAAATGTGTGGGTGATTAAAAATTGAAATATGTTAAACTAAACATTTAATGAATCATTTTTAAATATTTTAAGAATCAATTTATATAAAATTTTAAACATTATTCAAACAGTTGAATAGAATAAGGGAAAATATGCATTTACTTGGTGATTTATTTTATTTAGTGAAAGTAATGAACATGAACCTTTGATAATTACTTGACCATTTCAATTTGAATGTTTTTATCATTAATTTAATTAATATTAACATTGTATCAATAAATTATATTGAAATCATAT
The DNA here is from genome assembly GCA_963277665.1 of Viscum album. Taxonomy (NCBI): domain Eukaryota; kingdom Viridiplantae; phylum Streptophyta; class Magnoliopsida; order Santalales; family Viscaceae; genus Viscum; species Viscum album. The sequence continues at coordinate 83,095,917 of OY728154.1, forward strand.
TTTTTGTATAGGTGATTACAATATATAAGGATAAAACAATTATAGAGAAAATTAAATTGGAATTTGAATAGAAATCCAAATAAAATTTAATGGTGGAAGATGATCCTAAAGATGTAGAGGTCTATGATGTGATAAAATTCAACACCTCTAAAATCAAAAGATGCAAAAATTAAATGAAATCATCTACTTACTTTTTTATGTGGAAATAGAAGACTTATTTCTACTAATTTTCTATTGAATTATTAAAATAAATATATGATACAAATAAATTCATGAAAATCCTATAAAATATAAAATATTAAATAGATAATTCTAAAAATTACTGAATATATGGCTTTCATATCACGTGAAAAATAATATTTTGATGAGACAAATTATAGAGGTTTAATATTTCATGGATAAAGAAATTACTATATTGATTGAAAAAATATAAATGATGTTAATATGGATAGAAAAGATGTGTTAGATGAAATAAGTGAATTAAATGAAATATAAGAAGGCAGACTAGATGAGATTTACGTGTAAATAGATTTAAAAGAAATACTAAAATGTATATTTGAGGAATGTTAGGATTATATACAATAATAAAAAAGGGATATATATTTCTCAAATGAGTATATAAATCCACTTAAATATAAAAGTTATTAAAAACCGAGGGGAAGCAGATGATATAAAAATTATGGTGTGACAACATGATTTGCTAATTTATTATTTAACATCTATAGTAGTAAATATTATAAGAGAATTGTTAATCTTCAAGATTAATTTTAGGAGGCTTTATACAAGATAGATGATAAAAAGACCCTCTGATTTTATTTAGAGATCAAAAAAATTATTAAATATGGAATTATATCTGAGTGAACGATAAGTGGGAAACTAGATAATCCTTGATAATTTTATAGGAATTACCTAGGTAACAATAGATGAAATCATAGAAGAAATTTTTTATTTTTTTATTTTGAAACCCAATGAATGATGAATAAAAACAAGGGTAAATCTATTAATACTATATAGTGGAATATAGATTGAAGATAATTTAAAATGGTGATAGTGATATTAAATAATAATCTACCAAACACAATAAAAAATATTTTTATTTTATATTGAAAGATAGAAAATTAATTTAAATTATCTATATGAAAAATATAAAAAATTAAGTGAAGGTGAAATAATAAAATCAAATGAGGTGTAACTAAAATAAATATAAATTAGACTTCATTATTAATGTATATTTATATTATTTTGAATATTTGTGTCAAAAATTATTATTTATCATATATAGGAAACTAATTAATTCATTAATGGAGAGAGGAAATTATTTGGTGTAAATTTAATAAAAATGATTCTTAAATGACTCCAATTTTGAAATATCAGTTTGATGTGCTTAAGGAAGATTATCTTTAATTACCAATCAAACCCCATAGTTGATGGGGGTGTATGTTTAAGAAACACATTATGGTTGACATATCACTCAAATTAGACATTGGTGAAGTAATAAATATTCTTAATGGTGGGATATGTTATCACATTATATGAAATATTAAATTACATAAAAACATAAATCATATAGATGGAGGAACTATCCAATTTTGAAATGATGATTCTCTAAAAATTAAAATAAATAATAAATAAAATATTATATGGAATGTCTTTAAGAATAATGAATTTCTCTATGCATAGAAGATTATAGGTGGAGGATATTATTTTGAAAAAGGATGTGTTATAATTATCCGGTGGCATTCTTTTGATTCAGGTAAAGAATATATGTCGTTATAAATATCATTATAAGATTATTTATTTCTTGATGTGGTAACAGAATCAAGACAATGATGTCTACATGAAAATGTATATTAATTGAAATGGCTAGTGGTAATGAGTGCCTCATGATATTCTATTTGAGAAGGTCCTATGCTTTAACCATTAGGAATTAATATATACAATATAAATTAAAATAAGGTTATGATGTCCATACCTATATTTAAAATACATTATATATTTAATGGTTAAGATAAGAATAGTTAATCATTATCAAATACATGATCCAAACACACTTTTTTACATTAAAACATTGAAGAAAAAAATATATTAAATAAATGTATATACTCATTAGATAAATAAAAAATGATGGTAGTCATTAATTATTCTATAATGATGAAGCAGTATCATGATCATATTTTTATAGTACTCTAATAAATTTAAATTATGAAGAATACATAAATGTGCTAGAAGAAGAAATCACAAGGCTTATTATATTTTTTTTTGTGAGAAAGTTTGCGAATACATATGATATAATATAGTAGAAAAGGTACATTAAAGTACTCACTGATGATTACAATACAATATATAGGTTCTTTGTGATTATAAAAAAATAAATTTAGTTGACTGTATTGAGAGATTTATATGAATTATTGAAAATATGTGTGAAACTAAGGTCCATATATTGAGATCTAATTCCATAACTTTTTTAAAAAACATTGTAGAATTAATTCATAAAAGATCATATAATGTTTCATCAATATTTTATAGTTCTTTGAATTAAAAAATAGGAAAATTGAGAGAAAAAACTAAATAAGCAATAATATTGAAATAAATATGTTAATTAAAAAAGTTATCAATTAAATTTATTATAAGGAAAAAAATTAGATTCTATTTTTTCTTCTGACCAGGAATTTTTATAAACATTAAAATATAAGACTCCCTCTAAGATATGGCAATATAAATAACATAGTTTCAAAAAACATTATACCTTCAAAATCAGGTTATATATATTAAATAATGAATAAATGAAAGTGATGGTTAGGATAATTAATAATGAATAGAAATATCTTAGATAAACATTTTTGATTAAAATAGATAAATTCTTTATCAAAATTATATTAAATATGAAAATAAGAAAATTTGTCACTGTTATTAGTGAATAACTTGAAATTCATTCAAATATTAAATAAAATATTGAAATGATAAAGTTAAAATATATTTTCAAGAAGATATGGTGCATAAAAAATAAAATTATAATAATTAATTAGAATATGGTGATGAAGCAAGTGATAATTCTGCAACTATAACATACATAATAAATTAAAATAAAGTTAAAATTCAACAAATAAAAATTTTAGAAAGGAATCTATACTCCGATAAAAAATATGAAAGAATAAAATGAAATGAATATTTATATCTTATATTATTGATCAATGTAATTTTGAAGCATGTCACAATACCCCTACCCCAATGATACCCATATGGGGATGGAAATAAATGAAGGAAGATGGTGACCCCTGAATCGCACCTCCAGTAGGCCATGGGATGTTGAAAAGCATCAAGGGTATAACATATATTAACATTGGAAAAAATACCAACTAATATAACATGTGAAATAGAGAGATAATATTGATATCCCAACAAAAATATGATCATATATAATAAAGGTAAAAACTAAAAACTTATATGTAATGGAAAACAAGAATAAAACAATAGGAAAGGGAAAAAATACAAAAACATACAAAATCATAAACTCAATAATGACCATGAAACCAAAACATCCACTAACTAAAATTCATCTTTTTATTATTTACATCACTTTTATGGAAAAAGTGGGATACCATTTAGGATGATGAAAAGTAGTCAAATGATATCAAAAGTGATTATTGATTTATTAAAATCATATTTTAGTCTATTAGATATGTTAACTCTATAAAGACTCTAATTCAATGTATGGGTATTCATATCTAGATCATCCATGATAAGGTCTTGAAAATAATGGGCCATCTTATCCCATTCTTGTATAAATTCATCCAAACCAATCTTCCTCCCATTGAAGCCACATTCCAATATGAAATTTTTTTAATAATACAAACACATAATTTTGTGTTTATATTAACACTAATTATTCTCTCAACAATCCTTTAATAATACACCTGAGTGGTTTTGGACTCAAATTCCTCCTCTAACATCTCTTCATTGGAATGAAATATGAGATCCCATGATTCATACTCTTCTTATATCTCATCATGTGTTACTGTGACCGATGCCTCATCTCCTGACTGCTCTTGAATATGATCATCTTTATTATCATCACTATGTTTTGGATTCTTGATCTCACAACACTCCAGCATCAATTTACCATTTTGAAAAACTTATATACGTTTTTCAACATAAATATGGGTTATAGAATCACTGTACACCTCCTTATTATTTTTGGAAGATCTAGTTTCTATCATCTTTGTTAAATGAGAGTAATGCTTACGACCTTTATTCTTATTTCATTTTAGAACAATTCATCTCCCTAGATCCAATTTTTATTTCCTCCATTTCGTCCTCCTTGAATTGTGAAGACTTATTTTGTTCCCTTCATTAAACGTTTCCACTAAGACATTACTATAAGGCACATGTTTCAACCCAAAACCATTGAAACTATTATCATACTAGGGGTTTTATGTAGAAATTGTTGTCAGTATATTTGCAGATATCACATCTCCTTGAACGTGGTATGAACTGTTGACCTCTAGGTTCTCAAATCAATTACTAAAAATAATGTTTTGGATGGACCCTCTTGACCTAACCATTTTTGAAACCTTCACTCAGTCCCCACTGAACCCACTAGAAAATCAGAAGGATTCATCTCCATTCACTTGTTATAAAGATACCATATTATCATTTTTTCATCATGATCTTCCAATGTATCCACATTCCATGTTGTTGGATCTTTTTTAATTTTCTAACCACAAGAACTATTTCAGAGGCAACATTATTCTTGTGTTTTAATCTTCTGAATATATCAGCTATCATTGGATCTATAGGTGACCCCTAAGACTCCTTCTCGATGATAACATCATTATCTACATCATTGGAAGTCAATTATTTGGATAAAATCCCTATAATAAGTTTCCCCCATTAACTCCCGATCCATGATTAATCGAACTCACATAGCCTTTGAATTCTTATATTTATCACTTAAATAATCAAACAATATTAATCCCTTCGATATTTCACCATGAATAGAATCCCCACTTCCCAGTTTTATATCCGGCATCTGAAACTCATTCCTACCCCATGCCTGCAGAATGCCTTAAAATGTTGCATTGTCTTCTATGAAGAATATAAATCCACCCACTTTTTGGTGAAAAACTATGATATAGAAATGATTCTCCAACTAAAATCCATACAAAGTCATAAGGCACTCTCAACACAACTATTTTAAAAAAATAATGGGTAAATAATATGGAAAATATAACAAGTTATACTATCAGAGAACATGTATCTATCCACAAGGTTCCCTAATATATGAAGAGTTGAGGGGTTTTGAAAAGGGAGTGAATGCTTAGGAATCTTACCCAAATAGCTTGAGTTAGAGAGTTCCACCTCATATGGAAATAATAACTCCACCTGAAAAGGATAAATATGAAACTGTTGTAGATGTGAAGAGCTTAGGAACACACATATATCATGTCTTCAAGGGGTAATATATTATAGTAATAAAACAACAAGGCAACTCTTATATAACTTCCACAATATTTTGATGATTTTCTCCAATATCATAAATCTTGATCCACCTCTCCCAAAATGTAAGCCAACTCGAATACACATGCACTAAATATCACAACATATACCTTCTATTGTAATAGTGGATGCCATAGTTCCAACTAAATAGTAATTGTTTATTACCATATATTGTATATAGTTTTGTTTTCATGATGTATATGTACCATTATATTTTAGAAATTGTTGCATCCACTATTTCATGGTAATTTCCATAGATTATTTATCATATTAAATGGTTATAGTAGACCGTAGGATATATTGATAAGGTTAAGATACTATGACGCTATTCATTAAAAATTTTCATATGCTCTAGATACATTAATCTGACTACAAATAGAATATTTTGTACTATCAGGTGATGGGGGCTCATAATAATTGATACATCTTCTCTTGAATTTCATAGTTGGTTATCTCTAGCAGTCGATATCATGAGGACACAATTGATAATTGAAAGACTACATGTTTGAAGTTTCATTGGTATTACCTATCTACGAAAATGAATATTTTTCTCATCACTTGAGATCACTATCAATGTGTACTATTTTATCACAAACATTAATGAAAGGGGAAACCACAATAATTAAATCATGATGAGGTAACCTGTATTTTTTGTGTTATTTGTTTTCTGGAATGTTTGAACGGTCAAAAAATATTTTTAGCTTCTAGATTTAGGAAGAAATATATCACAGTTCTGGTTGATTAGGAATTTTAAACCTTCATAAATCCTTGAACAATGTGGTTTAAGGTAAATCTGTACAGATAGATCAAAAATAAAAGTAATAAAGGAAGATTGCGTAAGTATGCATCCTTTTTAACGAGAGATGTAATGTTGAATAGATTACATTACATAGTCCATGTTCATTGGTTGGTTTCTATTTCTATGAAGATTACTTATTTCTTTAGGTTCCTTGATGGGTTGTTAGACTCCACTCATAGTATGTGAATATTATTAACTATTAATGAGAAAAGGTGTTGGAGGGTCACACACAATAGTGTAATCAATAATCATCCTTATTACGGTGAATAGATATACACGAGATGGTCAGACCCACCATAGGGTATAAGTTTTCCATGTTATCAATCATAGATAAATTAATAAATTAATTATTATTCAAGTAAATAATAGTGTGGTTTAAATTATTTATTAAATTTATTTACAAAATATTATTCAAATTTGAGGAATACTATTATTTGAAATAAATATTATTTTCTATATTCTGGATTCAATAAATTTTTATAAGAATTACAAGTTGAGTTAAATGAATCAGTTTTATCACATAATATATTCAAGACCCCTTACCTCCATCCCATGTTGATTCTATTGGATTACACACACACCCACCCTCAAGTCGTAATCTATTCTGAAAACCTCTCCCAGTCGCCTTCTCTAGTGCGTACTATAGGACCCTAGCACACCCCATTTCATCCTGGATGACCCATGTCATGGCTCCCTACTAGCAGGCCCCCATCATCCCATCGAGTGGAACCCTTATTTCCCCATCCATTCACATATGCCTCACTATTACCGAACATTCCTCAATGATCATATGTGTCACCAATCTTAGAATTATTTGAATCCCTGGTCCGACCATCTCCATCAACGTTGACCCCAATAAGAATAGGGTCAACACCTAGATCTGGACATGTTAATAACGTACGACATCTACCAGAGACCACCAAACCATGGCCGTAATTCCCAAGGGAACCCTGCCCCTAGATGATTCTCCCCTGCTTTCCCACTCACCTGCACTAGATGAACATCCCTGGGTTGTTTCCTTCTGACCACCATAGACAAACACCATCCGCTAGATCTAAAGTCAGGCCTCTTCCTGCTTCTCCACCGTGTGATGATGGACCCCCATAGCCCTTGACGCTAGTCTCCAAGAAACCTAGGGGGCACTAGACTATTGTCGTCACAAATTCCAGAGAACACCTTCTCTGTTTGTTTTCAGCCAGGAAGGGGTTCGAACCCGTGAGGTAACCCCTACCTCTTGATTCTGTGGTTTCATGGGCACTGATTAACATGAGTTACCCTATAATTGGAATATGAAGATATTCTTGAACCATAACAGCTTAAAGAGGGTCTGTATGGCCAAAAACATCCATACACAGGGTCCGTACGGTCCAAAATGTGTCATTGCATGTTCGATGCGATCCACATTGGGAATGCATGGGGTTTTTGGTGTTCGGATAAATCAAATATATTTATTTAATTAATTTTCTTTTATAATTAAAATAATAATAAATAAGTTTTTATTTAAAATATTAATTTTAATACCCCGAAAAATTAAAATGATTTTGGTATTAAATTGATTATTTAATTGATTTTATTTTGTAGTTATAATTAAACTAATTATGGGACTTAATAGAATTAAATTATTTTAATTTAGTTAATTAATTTAATTTAATTAAAAACAATCATACTTTATTTTATTGAAATATAGTTTCTATCTTTCATTTATATTAACCACTTACTAGTCTTGATAAAATCACCGACTTGTGTAAGTAGGTCATTTACATATCTAATTACTTAATTATATGCGATGATTTTAATTAAATAATATGGTCTGCACATCATTATTTTTTCAGTAAATATATATAAAGGCCTACACATATGATTTTATATTTAATATACTTTTTCCCTACCACCCATGCGTGCATGAGAGTATACTTGTTCTTCTTTATGATCACGCATATGATGTGGACCCTACCATGATGATGCAAATTCCATACGAGAAGTCGACATACTGGATGAGGATGGGAGGAATCATAAGTCAAGATATTACTATAGTATGATTACCCTAGGTCATGGTAGATATATTCTGTTTAAATGGATCATGAAATATTACATGATCAAGACCAATGGCATTTTTATTTCTATTATACATTTAATAAATTTATTCAATTTTATTGTTGTAGGAAAAGATACAAAATAATAAATTGTTAATAGCATAAAAATCGATTGATATTTTTCAATTAATGTTCAACTGAGAGCAAGAAAACATATAATCAAAAAGAATAATAGAAATGGATAACATTTCTTGAGAAAAAAATATAGAAACCCTAAAAAATATTTAGCCACCAAATTCCTTCCATCATTTAAATATGAGCAGAACCAGGTGTCTAGGGAAATTAGTTATCCATAATTGAGGGTGCCAAATACAATTGTGGAGTTCATATGATAGCGATGGGTTGAATTAACTAGTTTTGGAAGAAAATTATTTTCCATATCTAGCTTGCTATAACGTCAGAGAAAACATTGAATAAATATTATTTGTTATTTTCTAAGATGAGAATTCACTCCTCTGATCATGGAACTGTGAGTTAATGACATTGGCCTGTAAAATAACAACCTTGATATGTTTGAGTAGTGGTGTAACCAAATAGAATAGACAATGGGGGGAAGTTAGGGGGTCCTTGAAACTATAATAATAAAGCAATATAGAATTCTAATTATATAAAAGATGTTTCCGAGAATTTGATAGAAGAACGTGATAAATTTAATGTTTTAATTGATTTATCAATTATTTCTAAAGTAGTATGTAAGATAGAGAAGTACTATTCTTCAAAATTTATTTATATAAAATTTACATTCAAACCATAAAGTCTCACTATGATTATACATGCAATGTAAATGTGAAAACAAGCGTAAATTTCCAGGTGTAGTACAAGTGACTGTATATAATATTCCATTATAAGGAATTCAAGGTACTAGTGTCCCCAATACCAGTTAATCCACACCAAGAAGTGAGGGAGTTAAATTTATTACAGTAGACTAATGTATGTGGAATTATATTGTCATAATATAATTTTATAATAAACATTCATTGTGAATTATGGACAAAATCACCAAGACATCGATGATTTTTCATGTTGTCTCATCATTGTGATGACTACCCAAGGAATGTATTGCGTGATATTAATGGGAGATTATTACACTGGATATTTTTAAATTGAATGATATATCACAATCTATAAATGGACCTATTTTTCATATCACTTTCACCCATTTACTCTAGTCACATTTAAGATTACAAAACAATAAGTATCGAGAAATCACTTGTTTACCATTTCCATAAGGTTCACAATGAAATGAGAACTTAAATAAATTATAATATTAAATTTTTATGGTAAAAATGTTCATAGAAAAAACGAAAACCTCAATGGAAAGTTTCATGACAAATTCAAATTTTTATCATCTTTTCTTCCAATGATGTTTTTCATTAAGGAAGAGTTTATTTTCTTTTCATCCAGTAAAATAATTATATGGATGCTTAATGTTAATGAATAGAATTAAACAATAAAGTAAATTTCTTATTATTTATGTATATTAATCAAATTAAAGTATTGGTTTTGTCTAACATATTTGGAATTAAATACATTATTCTTTTCACATATCTGTATATTATTATAGTAACCATGTATCGTAAATGTTACTATAAATAAAGTCTTTTCTCAAAGTGGATGAGAAAGGCAGGTTCCAATGATAGTATTGAAAATCAAATTACTTTAAACTGACATTTAAATGATTCTAATATAAAATTTATTGTGTATAAAAAAACATTTATCTCATGTTCCATGTAGACATAAGGATGCATTATTAAAAGTTTTGGAATTATTGATTTTTGTGGCATTTGATACTATATTAATTGTTTAGTGATAGATGAAACATAAGCCATACATTATGGATATATAATATAAAACTTGTATACCCAGTTGTGTAAAGATAATTAAATTTCATGTAAAAATAAATGCGAAGATCAAGGAAATACCCAGTATGGTATATAGGCTTACTATAGATAAACACCAAAGTTATAATTGATATATATATATATATATATATTCATATTTAGTTTTGAAAAAAATATCCTTTAAAGATAAAGGTAATCCACATGTCTTTCAAAATTATTTCAACAAGAGATTTTGAACTATACCAAGAAAAATATAGTTTTAAATATACATTATAATTTTAATTTAAGTGTTCATTATGGAATGTGAATATGAATAATGATATTTTCATATTCAGAATATATTAGTTGCTTTTGGATGGTCTATAAAATAATATATTGACTATGAATTCATCGATCAATATAATGTAGCATAGAGTAATTCATAAACTCCCATTGGCTTATCCACATCATGATAATGATGATAATATGGAGGATAGATTAAGAGTCTAACATGTTAACATTGATCAATAAAATTTAGTGTGGATCAATTTTAAAATGCACATTTCATTATACACATCAGATATATGATGTAAGTAAAAGGAGAGTTAATGTTAAAGCTTATGCATTATAGATACTTCTATATTTCATGACGTGCATCAAAAATAATGGAATTATTCCATAACCATGTGCCAACTATAGTAAAAAATGGATATCATAGGATTTTTAGTATGATATAAACATATTATATCATTAAAACATGTGTTTTGATGAAAAGTGTATATTGAGGATATAAAAAAATTCATCAATTAAAAAAGAAAAAATCGATAGTAATTATGAAAAATGTATGAATGATATAAAAAAACCATATGAAAGAAATTTTATAGTCATATGGTAGGATATATTTCTATAAGATGACTCACATTGATACTTGAGATAGTGGGAGGAATATTTACGTGGGCGTAGTCAATGTTGGAGATGCATAATTAGTGGGAATTGGAAAGATTTATACAAGTTCTTGTATAAGAGGAATGTTCTAGAGACACAAATTGTGAATGAAGTTGAAAACCATAATGATGGTTTTGTTTTCACCATATCCAGTTATAAATTATTATTTTGGTATAATAATCCCTTTAAGTGATATGTATCTGGAAATTTTCTAAGATTAACAAGATAAAGTAAATATCACTGACATATTCCACATATCAAAGTATAGGGGGTTTATAATTTTTAATAATGCACTATGTATTCAACTGAGATGATACATGGAAGGTATAAGCATTGTACCCATAAGGCTCAATTGGTTATAAAAGGTTATTATGAAAAATCCATTAGAATTTAACTTATCATAGTTAATTTTTATATTCATATTATTGAGAATTCCATGTAAAGACTACCGATCTTTGAAGGTGTCCATACGATGAAACAAGAAAGGGATAGTGAGAACCAAGAATTCTCATAAGGTGTGCAGGTTACTGAAATCCAATTTAGGATTAAATTAAGAAACATGATTCTATAATATTTAATTTAATGACTATTTTTAATGTGTCTATAAGGGGTTAGTTGGATCATCATTGATTTCCATGTGTAATATGTTTGATTACACATGAAAAAAGTATTGATATTATAGTTAGATAAGATAAGGAAGGAATAAATTCTTTAGTGATTACCATAAAGTAAAAACCTAATTTCTAGGGAATAAGATATACTAAGTTAGATATAATGGTTTTTAGATATAATCAATCTTACACATACTAAAAAGATATAGATTCATAAAATTAGAAACAATTTTACAAATAATTATTACCAGTGTCACAAAAAACATTTATCTCTAATAAATAATGCACAAGATTATGGGGAGATTAATGTTTCCTATTTAATTCGATATTCTTATTTAATGGATCAACCATATATTCAATAAGGTGTAAAAGAGCTGATATTTATTTCATAATTTTTATAGCAGGAAAATATCATTTATATCATGGAGAACTATAAGGGAAGTAGTCAGAATTACTTGATTCTACTTGAGAAATTACAAAAGATATGTTAATGATATCTAAAGAAAAAGGAATACTAGTTTTTATGGGACATGAACTAAACTTCCTTAGAAAAAGGTGATCTAATATATCATTCAATGTAAGATAATGAGAGATCCAAGATTTTGAAAGATTGTGGTAGCCATACCCAACAATACAGAGTATGTTGCATCCTTTGTAGAAGCTAGGAAGAAGTGGTTAAACACAACAATTTATTCCAGTTCTTATAATCACACTAATTAAGTAATATTTTATCATGATGATAATTCTTTATAGGTAATAAAAAAGATGTCAAGTATTGAAATTAATCAAATTGGATATTATTAGTGATTACATATATTGGAAAGATTTACTCCTGTAGGTGAGGTCACAAATAACAGAATAAGGCCATAGTAGAGATTTGCAAAACCCAACAACTAAATTTGTGACTCAAAAAATATTACCTTAGTAATGTGGGAGATAAAATGGAAGGATAAAAGTTGTATTTAGTGCATGTGGGAGTTTAGTAATAGTTAGATCACTATTCCCAACTAAACTGTACTTTTATTCTGGCATATCATGTATACAATTATGTATACATGATGCATACTTATGATTATAGTGTAGACATTTATCTACCAAATATTTAAGGGTAATTTTAATATATTATGTTTCATATCAAATGGTCAAAGTAGATCCCAGGCTGCAATGATAACCATGATATAATAGTATATTAATCTTTAAAAAAAATTCTTTTAGACTTGATACACCATTTGACTAGACATATATGAAGTTTTAAAATCAAGTTCCAGGGGCTCATAATAATTGAGACTTATTCTCATGAAGTTCTCATATGGTGATCTCTATTAGTTGAGGTCTTGCGGACAGACCTAGAAAAAGGAACACTACATGTTTTAGGTTTCAATTATTTTTCCTATATATAGACATGTATATTGGTCTTATAACTTGAGAACATTATTAATGTGTACCATTTGATATAATACATTGAAATAATGAAAACATCAGGATAATAAAATTGTGGAAAGCTACCTTTGGTTTGGTGTATCAATGGTAGAATGGAATTGGTTTAATTTTCATGAAATGATTTCTCTCTTTGAGTTTGGGACTGTAATATATATCAAGCCTCATTGATCAATATGGTAAAACCTTATTAAATCCTTGGACAATGTGGTTAGTGGTAAATCCATCATGATAGATCAATAACAAATTAGTCATGAATGGATGATGAAATAAGCGTGAGTCCTTATTTTTGAGGTATCTATAGACAAAGAGGTTATTTTAAATGAAACAAGCTCGTTGTTTGGTTATGATTTCTATGACTATTAATTATCACTTTTGGGGACTATATTTCTTTCTAGACTCTAATCGTTGTTTGTGAATTTTATTCATTGCTATTGAGATAATTTCCCAGAACATCCCAAACAATAGTGTATTCAAGAATCTTCCCTATTATGGTGAATACTTATATAGGGCATAGTGGATTTTACGATGAGGTCCAAGAGTCATCCATGTTATCTATCAACAATAACTAAATTAATTAATTATTATTGAACTTAATAATAATTGGGTTGAATTTATTTATTAAATTTTTTTACTAGTGTTTAACTAAATATGAGGAATAATATTTTTTGAATGAATATTATTTTAAATATTATAGGTTCCATAAATGTTAGTGGTAATTACTAGTTGTGTTAAATCACTCTATATTCTAAGGTAATATATTTAATATATATAAAATGGATTTTATAAAATATAAATATATTTTATGATATAGTTTAGTTCGTCCTAATTATCATTTATTTCTTATTTAGTTGGCATTTTAATTTGGGGGAATGGAGAACCCATTTTTGTTATTTTATCAACCCACTAGTTAAGAGGGATAGATGAGATCATTTCGTTCATTTTTCATGCCAATATAATGGGAAACTATCTCTCTTATGAAACTACAGAGAGATAGTGTCCCTCTCTAACAACTGATCTATGAATGTCTTCTATGGATCAAAGGAAACATATCATGATTATCAATGAAACACCAATAAATTCATTGGAGATCCCTAACATCACCTAAAATTCTATGAACAACGAGTTAATTTAATTTTGAAGAATGAGTGGATGATATAGAGTGGTTCAGATTTAGATCCTTTTAGGAATGGTCACTGATGACGAGCTGTAGTTTGAGTTATTGGATTCAGAATGAGGTACACATTCTGTTTATTATTCATGCACTGTTTAATTCAAGATTTAACCATGGGACCATACTGGGGATAAAATTCCTGAATATAATATTTCTCATAGTCTCTATGATAAAAATTTCTATATCCCAATCCCACCATCTTCCGTTACAAGCCCTAGTAACTTCACCTCATGCATCACATAGTCTCATAATCCCATCCAATTATCTATATTGTATCCAAGTAGTTTCAATGAAAGACTATATACCATATGAAATGTATCATACATTTGGTATTATACCTTAATCCAGCACAACCAATACATCAGGAAAGGTAAATGATGTCTCTAAAATCCATACACTGAGTAAGGTATCTCCGTCCATCATGATCTATACAAATTATACGTAGAATAATCCTTTGGATATTATATCTAGAGATACATGTGTGTGAAATAATAGTAATACATTAAAACCCTCTATACATAAATATTGTAATGATAACAACCATTTATACCAGCACATAAAACTATAAAGATATGAGATCCAGGCTATAGGGGGTAGTCAACCATCAATCTCATTCAGTAAGATGTTGGAAAATAACACCACCCAAAATCCACTAGGTGTCAGTCACCCTACCTATATGGTTAGTGAATTATATGAAATACAAAACACAAATAATATAATATATCTCACAACCACACTATTGGCGTAACCTATTTGTTGGAAAAAATCCCCCAAGGTATCATTGAAGAATTGTTGAGGTGATTGTGTTTGTTGAAAAAGTGGACATCTGTGTTGGGATTGTTGACAAAGCAAACCATGACATACAAATTTGTTCACAAAGTGGATTTCATGGTGACATGTCGAGTTTATGTGTTGTGGTTATCAATCCATGTTTGATTGAAGAACGTCGACAATAGAATGGAAGATCTGGAGGCGGTACAAAAAGAGAAGATACAAGTTGGTGTCCTTTTCTAGTGTTTGCCAAATTTTTGGGCCTAAAAGTCGAAAAATGGAGAAAAGTGGGTTTGGAAAATGGACTTTCACGCCGTTTTCTTGAAGGAGAGGAAAATTTCATGCCATATTTTTTTTCAAGATCAGAACATCAAAATATTCCAAAGGGAAAAGGGGTGCCCATGTTTCAGGGATGGTCGCACAAGTGACTTGTGCTGCATAGACCTGCGTGCCGAAACTTGTGCCCTGAGGGGAGACTTACGTGCCATTGCGCAGGGTGTCCAAATGCCTATAAATGGAGTTCGACCCCTCTTTATTCATTATGAGTTCAACACATAGAAAAAAAATCAGAGCTCCCATCATGCAGGAGTGGTGGTCGCGCAAGTGGTGGTGTGGTCGCGCAAGTAGAAGTTTCCCGCCAGGTGGTAGTTGCATGCCTAAGGTAGTTTGGGTGAAGAAGGAAGTGAGTCTCCCACGTTTTGAGTTGAAGAATGGGGTTCTGCATAAGTGGTTTGGTGACACTTGCACACCTGGTTTTGAAGAAGCGCTAATGTTGTTGGTTGCACGCCAAAATTGGTCTGTGCGTAAAAGTTTGTGTGTCACGCAAGATTGGAGTAGCAGAAGCTTGTGTCGTGCTAGTGGTTGAGGTGGATTTGCACACCACTTTTAACTTGTGCATCAATACTTGCGCGCCATCTTGGAGAGGGGCGCTAGGTATGGCTGAAGTAGGGAAGTGATTCAGGGTTGTGTGGAAGTTGGAAGATTGCCTGATATCTTCAGGGAAAATTGATATTCATCTATGGGTGAAAGTTGAACTTCCAAAGAGCATCTACATACAATATATGATGTATTAATTAGTGATAATGAAGATACCTATAGGTCTATAAACTCTGAGTGTATTCTTTCTAGAGTAGTGAGCAAAGGAAGAGGAAGAATGTGATCCTCTCCATCGGCAGTGATCTAGAGAGAGAGAAACATGGGGTTACCATTGGGAAAGCAGTGAGCTGACCCTAAACATTTTAAAGGCAGTGAGCCTGGGATTAGAATTGATCTACCCTGAACCTTGTAAATAGCAGTGTGCCTATAGTGGATTTGGTACATGGGCACATTTCTGGTGTATGCTCCTTGGACGTAACCCTGTGAGGGTGGACCACGTAAAATTGATGTGTCATGTTCATGATTTACTTTCTCTTATATTGTGCAACGGGAAAGAGAGAGAAGAGTGTTTTTCTTAATAGTGAAACAAGATGAGATGCAGATTTAATTTTAAATTTGCCATACCCTGATTCACCCCTCTCTCAGCATATTCACCCTAGTAGACCTAACAATAGGTATCAAATGGAAAGTTTCATATTTTCACTTCTCTTTCTATGGAGGTCACCAATCATAAATGGATTCTGATCTTCGACAGAATTAATTTTCCGATTTTGAAGAATTTAATGCAACACACTTTCTGATCTTTGGGAATGGATGTGTTTACTGCAGCTACGCATGGTAT
This sequence comes from Viscum album, assembly GCA_963277665.1. Classification (NCBI taxonomy): domain Eukaryota; kingdom Viridiplantae; phylum Streptophyta; class Magnoliopsida; order Santalales; family Viscaceae; genus Viscum; species Viscum album. Next base: position 83,112,780 of record OY728154.1, read on the forward strand.
CTCTGCTGACATCAAAAGTGGAGCATTATCAGAAGTGGAAAGAAGGGAGCTAGATGTTAACGCGAAGGGTATTAATGATTTAAGTGAAGCCCTGTCCAATGCTCTCCATACAAAGGTGATGTCATGAAAAATTTCAAATGCTATGTGGGAAAATCTTTTGAATATATATGAAGGGGATACAAAATTCAGAGAGGAAAAGCTACAAGTTCTGTGGAACAAGTATGACGATATGAGAATGAGCCTGAATGAATATGTTGATGTATTTTTTGACAGGGTAAATGTTGTTGTGGAAGACATGTGACATCTTTGAGATGTCATCTAAGATATAAAGATTGTGAAGCATATCTTGAGGAAACTTCCGCCTCAGTTTAATCCAAAAGTCTCAATCTTGGAAGATAAAGACCCAAAAGAGCTAACGTTGGATAATCTTCTTAGTACCCTTGTTTCATATGAAATGATGAATGATGACAATGATGCTATGGAAAAGGGGAAATCCAAGGAGGTGGCATTTAAGGCCATGAATAATCCCACCATTGACGAATCTCAGGAGAATTAAGAGACACATGAAGTGATGTCATTACTTTGCTCGAACCTTCAAAGGGGAAATTTAATGTTTAAAGAGAAACTTCCACTTGCATGTTTTAGATGTGGAAAGGTTGGACATCTTGAAACAAGATGCCCCAAACAGTTTCAAGAAGCAAATGATAAAGATGATGTTGAAATTCATAAGAAGAAATCTTTAGCCTATGTGAAAGGGAAGAAGCAGTTTAATAGAAATTTCCTCAAGAAGAATAATCTTCTTTCACAAGAAATAGATAGTTCATATTATTCCGAGGTTGAAGAGGTTGAGGATATTGAAAATTGCAAAGATCGTGGAGAAAATGCTATGGTGGCAGTCGTCGGTAGTTCTCAAGAGAAGAACGAAAATGAAGGTGATGATGAAGAAGAAGTTGAAGGAAGAATAGATATGCAAGCTGAGTTAGAGGCTGCTCTTGAGGAGATAGATGTTTGGAGAGCCAAAACAATGAAAGATAACAAGGTTGTTCACGATACAAACTCTATAATTAGAAGTAGGAAGAAGAGAAGTCTGAGTTGATGGAATAAATTTAGAAACTCAAGTTATCAACATCAGAGAACTGAGAATCAGTTAGTGAGTATAAACTCAATATAGAAGAATAGAAAAGGGAGATAGATGGATTGAATAGAAATGTGAAAGATCGAGTCAAGTTTATCGAAGAACATGAAGAATAAGTGGTCAGACTGCAATGAAAAATAAAGGATCAAGAAAAACTCTTGACTCTCAATGTGATATCTGGAAAGCTTGTCATTCAGAGGACAAAAAATATTATAGAGGAGGCTAGTAGTTTAGCAGGAAAGAAGCTGCAATCGAGCTCAGATTCTATGGCTGAATTGGGGCTTGATCTGAAACAAAAAACTATGAATATTTATGTTAGACCTCAATCACCCATTCCAAGAGTGAAGATATATTTGGGTACGAAACAGAATATTAGAAGATCCCAACAGAAAACCAATAGTGCATAAGTGACACACTGGAATTCTCTTTACATTAGGTGCTATTGCTGGGGAAAGATGGGACACTCAAAAAATGTGTGTTCTATAGTCAAGAGATACTGAAGGGCATAAGAACAATAGTGGTGTCCAAATAGAGCTCAATATTATAGAACATCCGTTGAAGGTCATTTTTTTGGTGTGGATGATTTGGGAACAAGGCTAGATATTGCACATAAATCATACAATGGAATGTGCCAAATCAGAAATTTACCAGTCGTAAGCAGCAAGTTAAGGAATCGACAAGTGAGATGAAAACACAAAATTGATTTGTAGCTCTATTGGATGAAGTTAGTCCATCACACTCAAAGGAAGATCAAATTATCCAAACCACACCGTGGGTGAAGATGAAAACAGGGATCAAAAAGAAAAATAATGAGAAGGCAATAGTTGAGGAAATTTCACTTAAAGATTCAGATCATTCAAGAGTACAGATTCTTGACAGTGGTTGCACATCCCATATGACAGGTAACAAGGATCTCATTACATGTATTAAATATGAAAAATAAGATGTTGCAAATTTTGGGAATGATGAAGGGATGAATATTATTGTTTCCAGAAAGGATAAATTTGGGGGGAATGAAATGAGGCATGTTGATGTCTTGGTAGTAGAGGGTCGCAGTCATAACTTACTTGGTGTCAGTCAACTATGTGACTCTAGGACCTCTATACAATTTACCAAGAAGATGTGTGTTGTGAAAGGAAAAGATAGATTATTTTTTCTATAGGGGAAAAGGAAAAAAAGGAAATCTTTATCTTGTATGTGGGGAAGAAGATACGTGCCTTTTATCTAGAGAGGAAGAAAACAAGATACGGCATAAGCGACTTGGTCATCTATGCCAACCATCTATGGAAGATCTGGTAAAGTTTGATGCTACTAGAGATCTTCCTAAACTATCACTTGATCGTACTCAAGCATGCGATGCTTTCTAGCAAGGGAAGATCATTAGAAAGGCATACAAGCCAAAGGAACAGAAATAAACCAGAGTGCTCGAATTGGTTCATGCTGATGTATGTGGACCTATCTCACCACGATCCATGAATGGTAAGAGGTACTATATCCATTTCATTGATGATTTTAGTATAATGTCTTGGGTATTTGTCATTTCCCATAAGTCATATGTGTTCAGTTGCATAAAGTATTATCGGAGGGAATCTGAAAGGATGCTTGGGCAGAAAATTCTGAAGTTTCATACTAATAATGTCATAGAATTCAAAAACAGTCAAGTAGAAGACTATCTCGAGAAACACGGGATAATACATCATGTTTCCTCAGTGATAACTCCCCAAAAAAATGGAGTAGTTGAATGGATAAATCGGATCATCAACAACATGGCTAGAACAATGCTTATTGAAAAAGACCTACTAGAGAAATTTAGGAAGGAAACAGTTTTGACATCGGTTTATATTTTGAATAGGGCTCTGTTGTGTTCGATGTAAGGAAAGTATCTATATGAAATATGGTATGGAAAGAATCCAACATTGAAATATTTTTCAATCTTTGTAAGTAAGTGTTTCATTCTCAACAAATAAAATCACACGAAGTTTGAGTCAAGAGGAGATGAGGGGATATTCCTTGGATATTTAGGTAAAGGAAAAGCGTATAAATGCTCAACAAAAGGCTGCGATTTTTTTTTGAGAGAAATGATTTCACTATAGTTGAAGATTAACAAAATACTCAATGACTTAGTGAAATTTTTGTGGATGAAAGTGACGTGGAGGTAAGCAACACAGGAGGAGAAGAAGTGGCTGATACTGATTCAGAAGAAGATACTAATGATGAGAATGAAGAAGAAAAATCAGTTTCTATACAGAATCCAAGGAGTCAAGCTGAAATTGATAGGAATAATATCATTGGAAATCAATCAGCACTAGTTCAGACTCGAAGAATGAAATCATTAGAGAAAAAATCATTTTTATCTCAGGAAGGGCCAAAATGTTTTTCCAATGCAGCTAAAGATGAGTACTGGGTTCAGGCTATGAATGAAGAATTAGACCATATTGAGAGGAATCATACGTGGGAGATTGTTTCAAGGCTAGTAGATAAGAATGTCATCGGGACTAAATGGGGTTTTCGCAACAAGATGAACAAATATGGTGCAGTGATTCGAAAAAAGCACGAATGGTGTCTAAATTATACTCCCAAATAGAGGGCATTGATGTTGATGAGACGTTTGCACCTGTAGCAAGGATTGAGACAATCAGATTATTTTTAGCCATCGTAGTGCAAATAAGGTTCAAAGTGTTCCAGATGGACGTCATATATGAATTTCTGAATGGGGTTCTAGAAGAAGAGGTGTACATTGAGCAGCCAGATGGTTTTCTCATTAATGAATATGAGAAAAAAGTTTATCGGTTGAAGAAATAAATATATGGGTTAAAGAAAGCACCAAGAGCATGGTACTCAAGGCTGGATCAGTATTTGAAGAGGCTTGGATTTCAACGTGGTGGAGTTGATTACAATCTCTACTTCAACAACAACAGTAATCAATGGATGATGGTGTTGGTTTATGTCGGTGACATAATATTTAGCGGATCAGATAAAACACAGAGAAAATAGCTTTCCAAATCCATGAAAAAGGATTTTGAAATGTCAATGATTGGAGAGATTATGTTTTTCCTTGGTATAAAGGTGACACAAGGAAGGAATGGAACATTCATTTCTCAATCTAAATATTCCATGGAGGTTCTGAAAAGGTTTGGAATGGAGAATTACGAGGAGATAAAGTCTCCAGTTGCTACCCGGATGAAATTATCAAAAGATGAAAGTGGCAGGGCAATTAATATCACTGTATACAGGCAGAATATTGGAAGTTTACTATACCTAATAGCAACAAGACCTGATATTTGTTTCTCCACATGCAAAGCAACACGTTACCAAAGAAATCCAAAAGAAATCCACCTGATCGCAGTGAAAAGAATACTTCGGTATGTCAAAGGCACCGTGGATTTTGGTCTGATGTATAATGACATATCTCAATCAGTGTTATTGGGTTACACAGATGTAGATTAGGCCAGATCAACATATGATAGAAAATCAACATCGGGAGGTTCATTCTATGTTGGTGGATTGTGTATTTCTTGGCTAAGCAAGAATAAATATTTCATTTCATTGAGCACCATGAAGGTTGGGTATATTGCCACCACTCAACCATGCACACAGTTATTTTGGATGAAGCAACATCTTGAAGATATGAGAGTTGAAGTGAAGTCTCCGATCAGAATCCAGTGTGATAACTCAAGTTATATTAATCTCAGCAAAAATCTTGTTCATCACTCAAAGACAAATCAAATTGAGATTAAATATAATTTCATTAAGGAGAAGGTGGAGCAAGGGCTTGTGAAGTTAGAGTATGTGCCTTTAGAGCTACAAGTTGTAGATATTCTGACAAAGGCCTTACCCAAGATAGTGTTTGAAATTCATTGATTGGCTCTGGGATTTTAGTCGAATCCCCGCACTTAAAAAGAGTTTGGATGTGGAACACCCCCCTCTCCCCGAGGTATGATGTGTTTTCCCTAATGTGATAATATGTGTTCTCTATTCTGTTACAGAATGCAAAGGAGTGATCTTTGGGTTCATTGAAAAAGGGGGAGAAAATAGTGATTATTCAAGGGGGAGATAGTGTGTCAATTTGATACATCATGATTGATATGGGGAGAAGCTGATAGGTGGAGCAGCGAGATAGGGGGAGAGCAATGATATAGGGGAGAATGTTAAATCTGACGATGCTAGAAAAGATCGATCAAAGAATATATATCAAGACAGCAGAGGATCATGATAAAAGTAGAGGAGTGGTGTTGGAATACAGTATGAATACTTCCAAAAATTGGTATCAGTTTGGTGGAAACAGTGGGTGTCAGAGTTTAAGTGATTCATTGATGAACATTTCTTTACTCTTGTTTCTCACGCCAGGCATTGATCATGTGGGCTTAAAGTATGTGTTGAGTGAATCCTTGATCGCTATCGGAATTGTAATTGGAAAATTGTGGCTAAATAATTAAAAATGTATATTTATATGGAAGAGTTGTCAACAAACCCAAAGGGGGATACTGTTGGGAAAAAATCCCTCAAGGTATCATTGAAGCATTTTTGTAGTGATTGTGTTTGTTGACAAAGTGGACATTTGTGTTGTGATTATTGACAAATCAAACCATGACATACAAATTTGATGAAAAAGGGGATTTCATGGTGTCATGTCGAGTTCATGGTATGTGGTTTACAATCCATGTTTTATTCAAGAATGTCAAAAAAGGAATGGATGATCTGGAGGTGGTACAAAAAGAATAGATACAAGGTGGCACAGTTTTCCAGTGTTGGCCAAATTTTTTGGCCTGAAAGTCGACAAATGGAGAAAAGTGGTCTTTTCAAAGGGACTTGTGCACCATTGTCTTGATGGAGATGAAACATTCATGCCATATGTTTTTCAAGATCATAACATCAAAATATGGCAATGGGAAAAGGGGCTCCCTAGTTTTAGGGTTGTTTGCACAAGTTACTTGTGAGGAAGAGACATGCGCGCCAAAACTCGCGCGCTGAGGGGAGACGTGTGTTCCGTTGCGTAGGGTGTCAAAATTCCTATAAATAGAATTCTACCCCTCCTCATTCGATACGATTTCAACACTTAGAAAAAAAACCAAAGCTCCTGTCGCACTGGTGTGGTGGTCACGCAAGTGGTGGTGTAGTCGCACAAGTTAAAGTTGCGCGCCAGGTGATACTTTCACGCCTAAGGTGGTTTGGGTGTGGAAGTAAGTGAGTCGCACAAGTTTTGAGTTGAGAAAGGGGGTGTCAAACAAGTGGTTTGGTGACACGTTCATGCTAGGTTTTGAAGAAGCACGATAGTTGTTGGTTTTGTGCCAAAATTGGTATGGAAGTAAAGTGGTGTGCGTCGCACAAGTTTGGAGTAGCAGAAGCTTGTGTCGCACAAGTGGTTGAGGTGGACTTGCGTGCCAGTTATAACATGCACTCCATTACTTGTTTGACATCTTGTAGAAGGGCTCCAATTATGGTTTTAATACGACAGTGATTCAGGGCCACCTGGGAGTTGGAAGATTTCCTGATACCTTCGGTGCAAAGTGACATCATCTATGGGTGAAAGTTGAACTTCAACAGAGAATCTACATATAACAGAGGATGTATTCATTGGTGATAATGAAGATTTATAGAGGTCTATAAAATTTGAGTGGATCCTTTCTAGAATAGTGAGAAAAGGAAGAGGAAGAAGGTGATCCTCTCCACCGGTAGTGAGCCAGAGAGAGAAAAACAGGGAGTGAACCATGGGAAAGCAGTGAGCTGACCCTAAACATGGTAAAGGCAGTGAGCCTGGGAATAGAAATGACCTATCCTTAACCTTGTAAACAGTAGTGTTCTTATAGTGGATTTGGTACATTAGCACATTTTTGGTGTATGCTCCTTGGAAGTAGCCCAGTGAGGGTGATTAAGTAAAATTGATGTGTCCTACGCATGCTTTAATTTCTGTTATATTGTGCAACGAGAAAGAGAATGAAGAGTGTTTTGATTAACAGCGAAACAAGATTAGAAGTGGATTTAATTTTAAATTTGTCATTCCCTAATAACAACCATTTATACTATATATATGGTAATAATAACAACCATTTATACCAGTACATAAAACTACAAAGAGATGAGATCTATGATATAGGGGGTAGTCAACCATCAATCTCATTTATACCAGCACATAAAACTACAAAAAGATGACATCCAGGCTATAGGGGGGTAGTCAACCATCTATCTCATTCAACGAGACGTTGAAAAAAAACACCTCCCAAAATCCACAAGTGGTCATTCACCCTACCTATATGGTTAGGGAATTATATGAAATAAAAAACACAAAGGATATAATATATATCACAACCACACTATTGGCGTAACATAGTCTTGATATCCACTGCAATAATCCTATCTTGAACACCTAGTTTCCACTTTTATAGACTAGTTATTTAATAACGATAGAAGAATAAAGGAAGGAATAAATTAAATTAATTCTTTCTTTTTCTTAGTTATCCTTTATTTTATTAATAAATTATCCATTAACGAATATTATTCCCAATTATATTTCAATAACCCAAAAAGTGAATTCTCTACCCGCCAAGCATAATCAAAATTGATTCCATAATTCTATGAGATTTATTATTAAAATTTTCATTCAAACAAAACCAACCACTTTTGATAAAATGATTATTATTTGTTCAATATTACTATACCATAATTCTACGTAATCTAGGAAAACATCTTTGGATTCCATAAAAGATATTCATAACCATGAATATCTAACTACCTCAAGTAGTGGGGAAAGGAATACTGGTAAACCAGAAACCGAACCATCAGAACCATAAAGAGATTCAATTGGAAAGAACTCCATCGTTCAGTTACATAATGGTTAATCACTAGTTCTACTCTATTTTTCATCTCTATTACCTTCCCTAACACCCACATGTAACGCATGATCAAAAGAATCAACTGCTGCCATAACATCAGGCCTCCATACAAATATCACATTATCCATCATACTTTCACAACAATAACATAGGATGTATCACAACTTGACCACAACAAAGGTATAAATCAACCAAATATCTTATTAGAGAATCTAGGACCTATAACAAGGCATTCATCCTTTAGAAATAAATGGGATCTCGTGACCCAAAACAAAAATTAATCTTCCTTTTAAAACAAAGGGAACATTCATCCCAATGATTTTATCATATTTAAACAATTGATTGTTACCACATATATAAACTAACTAAATAATTTATCATAGGTTCTAAAATAGGTAACCTAATGAATCACATATAAAAAGCTACTAATATTACATAAACATGATTCTTTATCATTTTACCAAATTTTCAATACTTAAAGAATATCAATAATCATTTAACATTCCTTTTGGTATTTTCAACATTAATTAGAATTCAAGATCCATTCTATTTACCCAGTTACATTAACACATGAAATAAAATATTCAATTAAATATGAATTTTATATTGATTTGATTCAATCGAAGTATATACAACGAAATATTTATTAATCTTACCTCTAATTTGGATATTTATTCGACCAAAAAATTACTACATCATTTAAAATTACAGTTATATATAAATAATTAGTAAAAACAATTAATCCATGAAATTAAACATATAATGTCCTTGTAATGTAAAGAGAATTCCAATACAGATCAATGATCACCATCCTACTAAGGAAGAATCTTTCTATTATGGATGTCGCACCAAGAATGCAACAAAAAAGTGATGTGAAAATAGCATTGGTAATATAGTTATCATCTTCCAATTCAAGGAAAAAATAACACGATGAAAAAGGGATCAAATGAACAAAAATCACTTGAAAAAAGTGTCTTAACTCACATTATATCAGCAATGTTGGATCACGAGAAGATATTGATCAATACTTGTTGAAAGGGATTAAAATACAAAAAACAATCCATTTGTAATCAATGGTCAAAGGAGAAATGTGGGATAAAATTTTATATGAATTGGGGTTTAGTTATTTATAATAAAATTAGAATTTATAAGTCCATGACATAGTCGCCTCAACCATTCCATAGAACTGACTAAAAGAGGGTATACTATGGAAGAAGAAACAAGTCCACAATGATAACCCCTAGTAAAAACACATATTAGATCCATGAATATTTCTATTGAGAATATAATATATACATAAGATGAGGAATTATGAAACAACCTATATATTAAAGTATATCTACCTCTAATTGGGAAGAACCTCCTCAAATAGCTCTACCGAATTTGGGACCTCTATGACACCAAAGTCATTGAACAGACACAACAACCCAACTCTATGATGAATCAACCAAACTAGACTATTCTAGATTCTTCCCCCACCATGATGCTAAAAAAATATTTCAAGTGACTCTGAATTACTCCATCAAGCATCCTTACAATACATCAAGTCTCACTATTCCATAACGGACACCCCCATAGTCCATCCCCAAACTCCATAAAACAGAGTCAGATGAACTCCACCATTTCCCCTCCACACACTCTAATAAAACATTGGAACCTACTCATGGGGTCTCTAACAATCCAAAATAACAAATTAAGGGATACCAAGATCAAGTCCCTTACATAAAATACAAATAAACCATTCATTCCCTTGAGAATTCAAAATTATTCCCTAGGAGAAATGAATTGAAATGGCTATAAAAAAATCTACCCTATGATATAACACATAATGATCTCTCCATAAGTGGATCTGAACCACCATACTTGGAGGAATCGAGAACAAAATCCTTATATGTAACAAAAAATTCAATTAAAATTTTAATGGGAGAAGCCTTTTAGATGGTAGTAGGACATAACAAGAAATACATCCAAAGGAAATCCTCACATAAAACATAAAACAATTCTACCACCACAATAGGAAACATTATAAGAGAAGATATAATTTTTTTATCATAATATGTGTTTATATAAGAAACATGTTCCCAATTTCCCCCATCCATTCCACCATTTTTCCACAATACACAAGAAATGGGAGTACATTTCCCACACATCACCTTCTCGAGGTAGTCCTCGATCATCACAACCAACTCCTCAGAGAGAACAAGATCTCCAATAACAATCACACCCCGATCAATGAATTAAGATTTATCATAAATGTAAAATAAGAGCCATAAAAAATTAAAACCATTATATATCTTACTTCTATATAATATAAGTGATCATAGATATAATATAACTCTAATTTGATCTGACTCCTTGAATATCCCAAAAAATAGGGGAGAAATCATACTCTCATGGTTGAACCTTCTTCTCCCATGATGGGAATCTGCCTTCAGGTAAACATGATCTCCAATATAAAACTCTAGAGGTCTCAAACTATGATTGATATTTGAATTTTAATGATCCTTATTTTCTTTTGAACCAATCTTGAATTACCAGAAACACTTATTTCATATTCTGCACAAGTTCTGACCCATGAATTGATAACTCTACGAGCCAATTAAAACAAAAAAGAGAATGGAAGGATCAACTCTAAAAACCATTAAAATATTCCATTCCCGAAGTCTAGTGGGGAATACTATTGTTAGAAAATAATACCAATGATAGGAGACCCATCAATGAATCTCCAAAATACTAGACATAAGAAACAACCATGTCTTCAGGAGTATCGACGATTCACTATATTTTAATGATCTTATGTGGATAAAATATGATGACAAGGGATAATTATGGGATAAATTAAAAATATATACCTATCTAAAACTGATAGATAAATCAATGATCACAATTTGAGAGGATTAACCATGGTATTTCATGGAGTTCAACACCTCCTATAAATATTGTCTCTATAGAACCTCTACTAAACATGACTCTTTAATCAATATTATTTGTAATGATTTCATAAAATGAACCAATGTAATAGATATTTCATCCTTTCCACAATGATCTCTAGGATAATTTACCAATAATTCAATTACTATATCCTCCCACTTCCACTGTGGTATATCCAACTGCTAGAAAAAACCATATGGGAACATGGTTTTCATCCATCTCCTATTGGAAAAAATTAGAACACAAACGCTTAATGATCATAGAAATCACACTTAAAAACATCATGAATAGCCAATAATAATAAATAACTCCCAAAATATCACATATACGATCTGTATGAGCCTCCTAAAACACAGAGTACACAAGGATATCTATGATGAAAACTACCAAAAAATGATTAATGAACACTCTTACCACTACATTTTCCAATTCCATGAACAAGGATAGAGAGTTAAACACACCGAAAAGAATCACAATTAACTCATAATTCCAATGGAAACATCGTAATGTGGTATTTCGATTATCCTCATCCTTCACTCACATCTAATTATATATCGACCATAGATCAATTTTCATGAACCATATCATTCTATTTAGATGATAAAATTAATAATCAATCCATGAAAGAAGATAATAGTTATTCAATATCACCAGGGTAAAGAGATGATAATCAATAGAGTGATATGAACCTTCATTTTCATTGGTCATGCAAAAAAATGGGTACACATCATAGTGACATAATCATATTAAAAAAACTATGATGAAACAAATCAAAAAGATATACTCAAATCTCTCACAAAATATAAGACGTTGTGATATAAGGAGTTATTGAGATAAGAGAAACACAAAGTTGTAGCTTAATATAAAACTCAAACACCTATCGAAGTGTTAACACCAGAACCTTTTCAAGATGGACTTTAGGGTACTCTTATATAACACTTGGAATAACCATTGGCCAAAAATCTGATGTACTCATCAGTTTCTCGAACATCAAGGATGACATGGATTAAGTAATTATCTAAACCATCCAGGGGTATTTATTTCCAATGAAATTTTTTTAGATATTCCTCATTTTCATAAAATTTTACCTACCTCCACCAGTAGTTCGTAAAATCTTTCCCCAAATACTGTAAGTCAAGGACAAAGATAATTTTATATGGATAAATCCATAAACAGAGATTTAATGTCAAGGAGAGTTCCTACCCTAGAACTAGATCAGCATCTCTACATAATTCATAAAAATTTGATCAAGCTTTAACATTAAATGAAAATTATAAGGTAAATAGAGGTCTCTCAACCTCATTTCAAAAACCATGGATTATGGAAGGTGATTTTATGGACTTATTAGCTCTCGAATCAAAACATGATACCTATTAGAAAATAAAACTAGGGTATATCAAATGAAATATGGATCTCCCAATGCTGGGAACAATAGATTTTGAAGATAGACATGACCTTATACACAACAACTATAATCGTAATTATAACCACCACAAAATTAATTTTTCTATCTATAAGGATGAGGAACATATCAGGGGTATATTATGTATTCCCTATATTATCTATGTTGATCCTTATGTAGATAATACCAATATTAGTAACTTTTCTAAAACATAATAAATATAGGAGCATAAATATAATCACATGGAATCTGCTATGTTCTAAGAAGGTTTGGGCACTCACACCACTAATGACATTTGGATCCTCCCAAAAATCACACATCTCATCCCTTGAAAATGACATAAGAGCCTCCAACCCTAAAAAATGAGACAGTGAGGGTTGGACCTACTGCTAGTTGACAAAAAAATCTTCTTTATAAAAAACTGGGAACCCTATAAGAAAATAATCTTAATGAAGAGTACTAAAAACGTCCCTCTTGGGATGATTCGATTTGGGACAATTTCCCCTCAATAACTTCACTTTTTTCCAATACCTCTTGATATGTTGTAAACCTATATAGGATGACTTTTTTCTTGTTATATGGATTTAAAAACTCACAAATTCCATTCCTTAGACACCAAATATTCCAATAGTTCTGAATAATATTGATTTAGTGTCTTGAAAAATATCTCAAACTACTACATTCTAGAACAACCTTGTCGAAGGGTAATCAACTCCTGATGATTGGATTTATTTATAGTCAAAAAAATAAATTCATTTAAAAAATATCCCATATACATCTCCCATTATACCTTCAACCCCACATGATCCACAAGGAACAAGATCCACCACAAACATGATATCCATGAAGTATCACCACAATGAATAAAACTCAATGCTCTTTATGAGCGTGGATTAAACTAAAATCCATCTCAACCTCCTTAAACTAGTCTTTTGTCACTATGTTTGAAACAGATCCGAAATAATTCTATAGACTCATGAATTGAAACTCATCAAGTGTACTCCTCCATGTGTCAAAATTCTTGACCTCTAATCTATGATGATATATAGGAACATCCTATAGAATATCCTCAGTGTGTACTTGAACATCCTCATTAAGTCTCACGTGTTTACATCACTTAATTAGAAAATATAACACTATTTTCAAACAAACACATTCAGTATCACCAGTTCCAATCTCTAAACTCCATAATATCATTCCATAAGAACCTTTGATACCACTCTATCATGACCCCTCCCACCAAAGGTACCTCTCATGGGCTGGTAATTGGAGAAAGGAGATTGTGACCCCTAAGGTACTCATCTAGTAGTACATGGTTTGGTGATAAGAATCGAGGGTATAAATTACATTAAAATGAGAGAAATTACCCTCCCATTGAACTTGTGGAAGAGTGAAATATGAAAAATACTAAAACAACTACAAAGTAATTATAGGAACAAAAAGATAAACTTGACAATAACCATGAAACCCCAATAATTCCCCAATAACCATGAGATAATAATATAAAACATAAACTATAAAATTATACTTCTAAAAAGAAAAATTATATATATACATGGGGTGTGATTAAATTATACATATTAGGATCATCCCCATTTCCTCTCATGGAAAATATAAATAAAATTTGATAAATCATAATGAAAAACAAGTTAATCCAACTCATCACATTGACATGTATACTATGATCCCAGCCTCACCCTGGATATATCTCACCATGTATTTTATGTAAGAAATTTTATATTATAGTAATAAAATAATAAGTGTTATACACTACCACTTCCACATAGTTTTCCTCAATACCCTGACAACGTACGCCTTGAGCCATCTCTCTCAAAACACAATTCATTTGTAGAGACCTTGGATATCTATTACAACACGGACCTCATGAATCACATTATCTGATAATCCCATCCACATATACATATAGTTATCAAGTAGTTTTCAGGATCCACTATATATCATACAAATAATATCATATAGAAAGAATTATACATCAATCTATCATAGTGCATACATAAATTAAGGTACCTCAAGCCATTAGAACCCATGAACCAAGTAAGGTACCTCAATACATCACAAACTATACACTCCATACCTATAATAATCCACTAGTTACTACATATGGAGATACATGTGTTTGAATAACTATAGGGCATTATATCCCTCTATACGCATATGTGGTAATGTAGACCACCATTTATACTAGTACATAAAACTACCAAGATAAGAGCGTGTGGAAAAAGCTGGAATCAATACATACATCCTCACCACCAAGATATTGGGGAAAACACCGTCCCATGGTCCTATAGGTTTTAGTCACCCTACCAACATGGGTGGGGTAGCTCAGGAAATCAAAAAACATGTAGGATAACATATATATTTCCACCAAACTATGAGAATATACTGGTCAAAGTCTTCACTACAACTATCGTCATGAGGACACAAGCTTTCCACTATTAAGGACAAAATATACTATAATTATAATGAATTTAAGAATAATTACATTAAATTAATTCCTTCTTTTTTACATTTATCCTTTTATTAATTATCACATTAACTATTAATTAACATTATTCCAAATTAAATTTTATTAACCATTAAATTAATTTTCATTATCTCCAAGAATAATCCAAATACATTCCATGGTTACACAAGATTTAATAAAAAATTTATTCTAGAAAAACCAGGCCCATGGGTTTAATTTTTTGTTTGTAGATCATTATTAAAATTACATAAATTAACGTATTCTAGGAAGAAAACATAAGATACCATGAAATATATGAATGACCAAGCACATCCAACAAACTCATATAGTGGATAAAGGCTTATAGGACATACCAAAACCTAGAAATATAGACCATTAAACATATTGGACAAGGAAGTATCCCGCCAATCATCAACATATCATGTAATACAAGTATCAACCCACTTCGTTATCTATGATACCTATGATGACACCCACATGCATACCACTATGCATATCTCAATAAAAATCATTAACTATTATCCCATCATTGAGCCTCCAACCCATATGTAGTTAGTAGTCCTAGGATCACATAAAATTACATTCTATGTTTCACTATTAGAGTAAAAAAATGATGCAGACAACCAAAATTTTCAAAATGGAACCTAGGCCATAAAACCAGGTATTATACCTTTAAATTAAAACTTGCTCTCATGTACCTAATGAAATTGTATCTAGCCTTTATAAACATCATCCCAAATCATTAATCTTCATCAGAAAAAAGATTAATAATCCATCATAAATTAACTGATTCATTTATCTCATGTTCCAACTATGAGTAACATAAGGCATCACCTATAACAAGCTATCAAAATGTAATTACCATTATTTATAGCATTTTAAATTTTAACAAGATTTAAAGAATAATAATAAAAAATTAACAAGAATTATTAACTTTTGATAATTTACAATATTTCGATATTTTTGATCTCTTCCCAATTCCTTTAACACATGGAATAATACATTCAATTAAACATGATTTTTATTCAATTTGATTTCCATTAGATTATAAGAAACACTAGAATTGTTAAAATTAATCATCTTTGATTATTTACATAACCAAATACTTATAATAACCTTTTGAATATATACATATTTTATCAAGAAAAACATGTTAAAATATTTATATCCAACAGAGTAGACCAATAATAACATAGACAATACACTATCTTTTAAAACAAGGGGCAACCCATTATTGCAATGGTCAATAATAACATGGGATTACTATCTTCAAGAAATTTAATTTCATAAACATGTTTAAACATTATTATTTAAATTCCAAAAACATCCAACGTTATAAGACATGTAAAATTTAGGTTTTTTTCTAAATCAATAAGAAAATAAATGAATCCATGACCTCAAACATTTAATGTTCTTGGAATGGAACGAGAATTCCTTTACAGAGATCTAATCACATATCATGCAAGAGCAAGTTGATTTCTCAATTATGTCGAACAGAAAATAAACATAAAAATAAAATTTAAAAATCCATTATAATGATGGGGATACTTTTATAATCATGGAAACATTAAATAGAGTAAAATGATATCAAATGAATAAAAATGGTAATTAAAAGTTTGAAGAACTGATCTTTGATCACCATGGATTATCAGGGGAATAGAGGGATTGTTATCCATCAGTAGGGAGTCAAAGACATTGAAAAACATCTCTCATTCACCTAGGTTTTCAGGAGAAATAGTGGTATAAAATTGGGTTCTTATGGTTGTTTTCTATTTAGAGGAAAATTGAAATTTATAAAACCATGACATAACCTTACAAAAAATACAACTGATCCATACAAAGACTAAGTATACTATTGGGAAATCGAGAAGACCATGAAACACCCCCCTTTGTAAAAATTCATATATAATCAATAGCGATATCCACAATGGAGACCCTATTTACATAGGGAGAGGGAATCAGACTTATCTACCCCTAATTTGGTAGAATCTCGTCACTGTTCAATGCTGCAACTGGGAACTAAATAGTGTATAAGGAATTCATTCAACACTACTACACTACTCCATTACACAACAACCCTTCATGACTATGTTGTAGCATACCTCTATGGAATATACATTACAAAAATGGAAATTTCTCAAAATTCATCCCTTGAGCCTTTGTATGACACAAATAGACTAACTATGCCATAATGGCCACCTTCAATGTTCATTAATAGGGTATATGGCAGAAAATTGGCTTAAACAACCCATTGTTCCACAGAAAAATCACTAAACTCATTTGAACCTCCACCAAGTACATAAAACACACCAAACTCACAAAGGAAGTGTACTAAGATCCCAAAACATACATTACACACTTATTAATCCTTTACTACCATTAAGAATCTAAATCCAAAATAGAAGAGAAAATAATGGAATGGGTTATCAGAATGACACCCTATGAGATACATCTCAAAAATATCTCTATCAGAGAAGCTCCACCACCTCACATAATGGAAATAAGAAAAAATATAAAAAATTAACGTCCATATCCTAAACACTATCCAATGGATATACCTATTGAAATTATGTAAACCACAACATGATAAATGTGAAAAGCATACAATCAAATAAACCCTAAAACGTGTACACAACAACAAGTAGAAATGTTATAAGATAATAGCTAAACAAAAATATAACTCAAGTTGAGCACATATCTAGGACTCATTATCATAGTTTATCTCATCCATTATACCATGTTACAACATGAAATGAACAAATGAAATACCATGATTGTGAAAAAACTTCTCTAATTGGTATTGGATCTCAATAGGCCACTCCTAAAAGGTTGTATCATGATTAACATTGATCACTCTATAATATTTTTTTGTGAGTTATCATAGTGGTTACAATGGAACTGTGGACATGAAAAATATGACATATATTGAACATCTATGGGGTAATTTGTATCTTATATACCATATCTTCAACATGATCAAAGAAAATGAATGACCAAACAAATCAATATGAATGCATTCCTAAATAATGATCTATCATTCATATCCCATGATAAGAAGTATCATTTGGGAACACATGATTACTATTTTCAATCTCTAGAGGTCTCCTTTAATAATTTTCATAAGGCTTCTGATGATTATGGGAATGTTTCATCCTTTAATTATTTTTATATGCCATATTTTTCATAATCATCATTAGTTCAGGCCAAATAATTGATGACCCGATGACTCTAGTCCATCAGCATAGAGAATGGGAAGGTTCAAAATAGAAAAAAACTAAAGGATCCATAAAAATGGTGGAGTGTGAACTCTTTTTTTAAGATAACATGTTCAATGGTAGCTACCTCATACACAAACCCCTAAAATATAAGACATAAGAAAACATCACTCCTTGAAGAGTTTGGATGATCTACTCAATCTGACCATCCATCTTTATATGAAAGAGGATTATAGAGAATAACTAATAAAATAAACCATACTGGAGACCTCTCCACACCATGAAGATAAAATGTGGATCATTATCAAAAGTGATCATCCTTGAGACTACATGGAGTCTCAAATCCTAATATATATGTTTCCTCAATAAAACATGTAATATGCTAGAATCTATGACCACTATAATGTCGAATTATTTTTTAAAACGATCCACTAGCACCCACATATCATCCAGTACTACCTAATCTTGTGATAAATAGGTAACTAATTCCATTGAGACATCCTCCCACTTCTACTAAAAAACATATAATAGTTTTAGAAAATCATTGGGATCACATTTATTAGCCTTCACCATATAGATTAAAAAACATTGAGAAAAAAATATAGAAATGTACACTTTATCCATGCCACCAAAACTGGCCTCTCATAGATCAGTATTTCTTTTTCATTCTAGGATATACCATTGATGGTGAGTTATGAAACATAATGAGAATAATCTAATGCATCATCAATGGGAAAAAAGACTCAACTAGAACAACACCTCCTAATGTTCATATTCATGCCAACCATTAGGGGAATCACCAATGATATCATAGTCTCTCAAGACATACAACAAATATTTCACCCATTGGGATTCCTCCATTTTTTCACAAAAATTTTCTACACAATAATCTATAAAATAAAACCCTTACATCCCCCTCTCCTATATTAATTTGGATCATTTAATTCTTTTTTGTCATTGTCCGTGACTCTATAGATTCATGAAAAAAATCACTATATGACATCCAACTCTATGCATTGACAAAAAAATTACCCTTTCATTATGTATTTGAAATCATAAAGTTGTAATCCTTTAATAATTACATCCACAATCACTGGCTCAAGTTCATGTCATGATGCTAAAATATATTCTCATGATCTTATGATCATTAAAAAAATGAACCATTGAATTAATTCAACCCCAACATCAAATATAGCTCAAATTATACCATCTTGGGATCGTGGTTTGGATAGTTATTCTCATGAAGATGTAACTACTGAAACCTAGAATAAAAAACAGATATATATTTCATCAAAACACAAACCAACCCAAAATTTGAAGCATCACATAAATCCTTGAACTAAACACCCATATCAAGTAAATAATGTATTGGAGTATTGAAAACATTATTTGTTAGTTTCTTAATGGATTTATGATAGTGGTAAGTACACATGAATTTTATATCATTTATAATATAAGATGTCAAAGTTGTTTCATCCCGAGAGAAATCAGCTACGAACCTCTTGTAATAGCCAAAAATATCAACTATAATTTTAAAATATTAAATAATTTTTGGGGATTACCAATAAAAAACATATTCTATGTTGGAAGGGTCCACATGTACTAATTATAGGGGCATGACATTCCCCATGAAACAAACATCATGATCCCAAAACTCAAACATTGAAAAACTTCCCAAACAACCGACGATGATGAAAATATAAAAGAATTCCATATAGATGACCTACATATTCTTCCATAGACACAAAATAAACAAGGATTTCATCAATGAAAACCAACATGAACATTTTAAATAACTCTTTGGACACTTCATTTGTTAAACCCATGAGCATGGATGGAGAATTATTCACACTGAACGAAACGACAAAGAACTAATAATATCCACGATGACATCTGAATACAGTATTCAAAATATCCTAATCCTTCACTCATATCTAATGTAATCCTAAGGGTAAACTGGTTTTCAAGACCCATATTACACTTTTTAGTTTATCAAATATATTAGAAATATGTGGAAGATGATAGTGGTTTTTCACTATCACTTGGTTAACGCAATGAAAATCGATATATAGAAACAAACTATCATTGGATTTCCTTATTAATAAAACTGGTGCATCCCATGGTGAAAAAATAATTCCAAACAAATATAACTACAACATCTCATTGAGGTATACTCATATATGATTCAAATAAGAATTGTTTATCCTATATTCTAATGTCGATATAAAAGAAACACGCAGTTATAGCTTAGTCCCAAACCCTATATCTTACGGAGAGGGTAAGGAAATAATGTTTTTAAGAAAAATATTAGTGTTTTCAACTACAACCCCATAAAACTCCATTGACTGAACATCTGATTAACTCAACATCAGATCAATGATCTAAGAGGATAAGAACATAATGTGCCTCTAACCCATATATGGTTCTCACTCACCTAAAAACATTAGTGTATCTCCACTAGCATCATAAAACAACACTTAGCACCCAAAAAAATACACAGTACCCTACACCAAATAAACCCATTACATGTTGGGGATGATGTTGTATGGTTGTATCTATAAACCTAGAATATCTCCAATGGATTAGTGCTACCCCCTGACTACCTCGCCATCTCTACTTACTTTATAAAGATAAGATTGACCTCCAACTAGAGTAAGAAACACCATGTTCATGATAAGTATATAGATATGAATTTCCAAATCATAGACTAATGAAGTTTATATGAGGTAGTTAATAGCTCTATAATCCAACAAATCATGATCCCAGATAGATAACAGAGAAATGGTACCTTGAAATTATTCTGGATCTCCAATGCTAGAAACTCTAGAGCATGATATTGTCTATAACCTATTCAAGGGGATCTCTTTCACCAATGATGACCACCTCTATGGGTTTATCTATAATTTGATGATAAGGAACATCTCAGGTCAATCATATTCTTATCCTATCTCCTCTCTAATAATCTTAAGATGGTTCATTTCACTTTTACTTCCTCGAATGAAACTTCAACAATATAGGACCATAAATAGGAACACTTTGTGGATAATTACATATTAAAAAGATATATCACTCATTCCATAGATGAATTTATCCTCTATAACAAATATATATTGTGGATATATTGGTAAATATTTGAGATCCACCACCTTTAACTAAACAAAAAGTATTTTGTATAGAAAAAAAGGAACCCCAAACCATAACTCTACTTCTTGATGAATTATAATACTACACTTTAATTAAGATCTTGTTTAGACCAATGTATACTCAAAAACCTATAATATTACCAATATCTGATGATATGTTGAAAAAAGAATAGGGTGACCTATCATTGGATATTTGGATACAAAACCTCAATTACAATAAATTCTCTGGAATCTTAATCTCGAAACATTTTTTTATAATTTCATATAAGAATACTCAAACTAATCACAAAATCATGCATCATGTAATCCCCTATTTAAGGGTATGTATTTACTGGATACTTGACTTATTCATGTTCGAAGAATCATTTCTTGAAATTGGTCCCTAAACATCTCCCATGTTACCTTATTGTTCATAATATCCTTAAGTAATATTATCCACTACTAAATCTATGATCCATGTATAATTATTATAATGAATGAAACCAAAAGCTCCTTTGATAATGGGTAGAACTGAAATCTATCTCTACATTCTCCTACTGGCCTTCTGTCACTATGTTTTAAATGGATCCCTCAAACTTCTGCATATTCTGGTGATGAATATATCAATGTATCCACCTCCATGTTTAATCATCATTTACCAATACTCTATAGTGATCTATTGGCAGAACCTGTTAAATAATAACAATATGAACCTGATAAGGAAGTCAACCTAGATGTATACACACAAAAGTAAAAACTATTACATCTCCAAAAACTAGAATATGTAATATATAATATTAATTAATTAATTAATTAACCTTATATATTTTATATCTTAACCCCAATATCAACCCATTTCTAATATAGGTTTATTGAATAATGATGCATGATCCTTTACTAGGTAACTACCCCACAACTTGTATCACTTTTCTTATAAATATCAATAAACATAAAAGACCATCAAATAAATAATAGGGTGGGCTAAATACCCATTTCTCACTGATCTCCCTTGTTTACATTACTTAATTAAATTATCTTACACCATTTACCAACTAACTCATGTTGTGTCCCTTATTTCGAACTCTAAACCCCATCATATCCATCAAAATAAACCTATGATATTTCTCTGTCCAAATCCCCTCACCCTGAAGGCAGCCCTCCTCAGTTAGAAATAAGATAAGGGAGATGGTGATCACTGAGTTCCTCATCTAGTTGACAATGTATGGGTGATAAGAAACGAGGGTATAAAATACATCCAAATGGGTGAATTTACCCTCTAAAAATAATGTGTAAGAGGGAAATAATACAAATACCCAAATTAAATACTACTCAGATATAATAGTTTTAAAACCAATGTATATACATGCAATGTCATACATGAATAAAATAACAAGAATGAATCTACATGTAATAAAAGATAAACATTTTAGTGACCATGAATCCAAAGTAGTTCCTCAATAACCACAAGATAAAAACTTTCAACGCGATCTCTAAACATCTCTTAATTTCATGGGAAAATATTTATATATACATGGGGTGATCAGAATAGTATACATAGTAGGATCCACCCTATATACTGTTAAGAAAAATATAATGAAATCATACTATATTTTTGTGAAAAAAGTGAGGATTACTCATCACATTTTCATTTACACTATGCCCCCAACCTCTCTATGGATTACTATCTCTAGGAATCATATACAGGAGACTATTTATTATTGAAATAAAATAATAAGGATGACTGACTACTATTTCCCCACTAGATTTCCACTCTATCCCAACATCATATGTCTTGATCTATATATCTCAAAAAGTAATACAACATGGGGAATAATGGGTTATGTATCACACCATGAACCTTATGTATCACATCTTCTAATCATCCCATCCACATCTCTATATAGTAGGCAAGTATTTTTTGAAATCCACCATAGTCTTTATGACATGTATCATTCATCGAGTATTATACCTCAAACATTCACTTCTCATACATAGATTAAGGTACTTTAATCTATCACATGCCATATACATATACAAAGGAATCCTAGAAACTTTGAATATAATAACATAAAACTACCAATAGAATAGTCTATGTATTGAGTAAGTAGTCATCCATCCATCATCACCATAGGGATATTGGGTAAAAATCCATCCTAGAGTACAATAGGTGAGAGTCTCCCTACTGAAACAGGCGGAATAGTTTACGAAATCAAAAAACATACATGATATAACATATCACACAAGATAACAATAAGGAAAACTAGTATGGGTTCAATTGTAGTTATCATCACTTAGAAATCCAAATGCCACTAATAAAGACTATATATCCTATAATCACACAAGAATTTAAGAAGACTTATATTAAATATCTGATTTATTTTTTATTGGTTATCCTTTATTTTATTGATCTATTAACTATTAGTTATCATTATTACAAATTATATTTTAATAACAATCAATGTCAAGTCTGTTACAACTAGGTATAAAACCAAAAAATCCAATGGATCCAAAAGATTGAAAATTTAAATTTTTATTCCATGAAAAACCATCCCTATGGGCTAAAACATTTATTTGTTTACCATTATTACCATTTCATATGTCTAGGGACACTAGATAATCAATATAATATACCATAATAGAGATTCAAAGCCAAGAAAATCAAACCTCCTAAAGAAGTAGGGAAAGGAATGTAGATAAACAAGAATCATGTCCATCAAAACCATTAAAAAGATCATTCAAATAAGTATCCCATTACAGAGCATCAAAACAAGAAATCATCACTTCAATGAGCACTTCCAAATATGGTTTCATCCCATCCACCTACATGAAAATCCTCATGAATATAACCATAACAAGCTGCAACTACTTCCACAACCTTGAGACTCCCCTCCAATGTCCCATAAACCATCTCAGCCTCTTATCAAATCTTATATAAGGACTCATATTCAATGAGAAAAAGGAAAAATGGTCAATATGGAAACTAACCCTGAAAAATAAGGAATCCAGTCGTTATTTGAAAGTACTATCTTATGGCCCTAAAAAAAATGAATCAATACTTTATAAACAATATGAAAATTCATCCCCAATCATTTATCATTATTAAACAACTTCTTATTATTCTCTCTTAAATTAAAATATTCATTCATCTCAGGTTTTAACTATGTGTATCCTTAGAAATTATCTATAAGAAATATCAAAATTCATAAAACACTATTTATATCATTTTATATAGTGAAATTCCTTTTCCTACAAAAAATAATATATATTTTCAGATTAATATTCAATACCATACCAAAACACAATATAATGGACAATAATTTTGTAGTTTCAATGGAGACATGTTCCACAATCATCTGTTGTAGTGAATAATATTCAACATCTCCCATAAAGATATTATAAAAAATTTATATTAAAAAACATATCCTTCTAAAATCCAATAATCATAAACTAGGGCAATGAAACATAAGAAATGGTGAGCTTAAATGCTTCGTAAGGTTAAAAATGGGGATACGTCTACATAACTTGAATATAATGGAATTTGAATATGAATAAAATATATGCAACCCATACTCGATATATCAAAGACCTGATTCTTGAGTCATGGAATAATGTTTTGAATTTAATAATACATGAATCATAAGGCAATAAAAGAACAGAGTCCATGATTTCATAACATTTTCATAAGACATGAAATTGTGGAATACACATATGAATATAAAATCATGAACATTGTAGTAAAAAATCACTTGAAAGGCTTCCGTCGTGGAATGTTTCACTCATAAACCCATCACAGTATTTAATATTCATTACCAAGACCATAATAGTGATCATAGTCTATTACTGAATTAGGTTCACTCTCTATTTTAGTCATATCTATCTTATGAGATATAAATCTTTACCCAATGCATTGGAGGGAGATATAGGTTCCGCCTTTAATTTGTTAAAATGTTACCACCATAAATGGTTATAGTATGAACACCATAAAATAATTTAAATCATAAATTTGTGTGGAAAAAGAAAATAAAACCTTGATCTTATCATAACCCATGAAATAATATGTGTGTCATAAAATTTTCATCACATTATAACTAGTTTGAAAGTTACACATTTCATAATCATTTCATCATTTCACCATACAATGCTCTGGGGAAAAATAATTGGGTTTTATAAAACATTAATCATGGTATAACCCATTTAAGAGAAATGGTTTTTATAAATATCTTATCATCATAAACATACACCATTTATATAAATAATAATAAATGTATCATTGAATCATATCCCCAATAAATAAATGATTACACCATACATAGAAAGTTATTTTGAAAGATAAATCACTAATAAGGATTATTAAGGAATATATTATATTCTTGGAAAATACATTTAGAAAACTAAATAATCATTCATTAGTTTTGAAATACGTTTCATTGAAAATAATGATTAATACTTATCAATGATTCCATAAAATCATTTAAAAATTTTCTTTAAAAAATATTATTTCGTTATTTAAAATTCAATTTACAACATTTTTAAAATATATTTAATTTAAAAAAACATAAAAACATATAATTTATTCTTCAATTAAAATAATAGTCATAATATGTGGAATTTCCATTCAGGTTATACACATTTAAACAAAGACTCCATCCACGTTTTTGGCTAAAATCTATACAAATTGTTTTTTGGAAAATGGAATGAAGATTCCTTTCAAAATATTTTATAAAAAATTAAAAAATGGGTTAAATATTATTTTATAAATAATATTAATAATGTTTAAAACATGTTTCAAATCATTTTAAGAGAACATTATTTTAGGGAAAATTGGTTTTCGACCAAAGAGATAAATAATGATGATTTTTTTATTATACCCCATATTTAGGGCTCGTGAGTACAAAAATAGAGGAAAATGAAGTGAAAATATTTTTTATGGAATAATTAGATAAGAATAAAATTAATTATTTTATTTATAAATGGGTCAAAATTTTAATCATTGAAAACATAATCATAAAAAATCATAGTAAATGATAAGATAATCATATTAAATCTTTACCACTTTGGTACATTTTAATTGTAAGACCTATAGAGGAATAATGTTAAATGATACTCATAATATCATCATAATAAATAAATTCATGAAATAACATATCAAGTATTTTTTATATACACCTCATAAAATAATATAGGAACACTATATAATAAATGTCCCAAAGTATGAAAATTGAGGGAAAAATCTCTTACTGCTTTGGAAACATTTGAACTGATGACCCCATGAAAGAGAGATCCTAAAATGTATATATAAATGATCATATATTTAATGATATGAATAAAACAAATAAATTCAGTTTTAGTACATACACTATATAAATGAGACTTATGGTGAATATGGATTGTGTCTCACGAAAAATGGAAGTGAGATTGAAATCACTTACAGCTTTGGTAATATTTTAAATTGTATACACCAGTAAAGCATAAGATCAAATGAAAATGTAAATATCATGAAAATGTGGAGAATAATTATATAACAAGTTAAATTGGAAGTATATACATTTCACAAAAAATATGATAGGTGAATTTTTGTATATCTCATAAAAATAAAAGAGGGAATAAAATTCCCTAACCTAAATCCTCGATAATCTTTTTACAAGTTAGAACCTTCAGTATAATAAATAAAATTTCATAATAAATATATTATATAAACATAATTATATATATTATGACATATATAATTTTCCATAGAAAATTCATTAACCTATTTTACCAATTCCATATTAAAACCACATTTATGGTAACAATTTCTTTATTTTCCAAATATGTTTTCATTTGTTATTTTTGGTAATCTTAATTTGAATGTGGTCCAATATTATCTAGAGTAATAGTCATAAAATTATTATAATATTAATAATTATATATAAATTTATCTAAATTAATAAAATATGGTTATGAAAAAATGATCTATGTTGCAATCATGGAGATGGTAGGCCACACATATTCATGAGTAATGTTTCCATTTTTCAATGATCAATATGTATCGAAGATAAGTAATATTTTTAATTTATTGAATAATAATAATATCATATATAACATATTATTATTTTTAAGTATTCATTTATATACTATCATCATTGGTTGGTGTTGACAACAGATTCACAGATCTTCTGGAATGTTGTAGTCCACACATACATGAATGACATTATGATTTTTAGTGAAGAGAGAAAATTATATATTACATTTTAAGAGTGATAAATCTATCATGAATGTCAAAATTATGTCATTTATAACACCTATATTCATTAAATATATTTTTATTATCATATATGTATATATTTAGTGTAAAAAACCCACATCACTTCATGAGGTGGTATTCCTCCGTACACACGTGCGGCGTTATCTTTTCCCCTAAATAATGTCAATTAAGAAAGTTATATACGATATAATGTATAAATAAGTATAATTGTTTTTTAAATATAATATAAATACATTATATCCTTCAACAAACACTTCTACAAGAGGTGGTAATGGAGAAAGGAATGACATCGGTTTGCGAGGCGGCAGTCTGTCATACACATGATTGATGATTTCACAAATCATTTGATGAAACCTTCAATGGATTTTTGTAATTAACATGACATAAAAAAACTCATCATATTTTACATTTCTGGTTTTTATATCATCATGGATGAATAATAATACAATTAAGTGGATGAATAAATCAAATAAAAAGATCATTGAATAATGTTACCTCTTCTTCAGGTACACTCATTAGGTTTACACCAGAAAACTTGTAAGGATGGATTTAATTTCAAAATAAATATTCTAGGATGAGTGGAGAGATTTTTTTAATTCATATTTTTAGTTATTTTAAAAACCAAAAAGGAGTGAAGGTGTGGATAATAGATGATAGGGGAATCATTTCATAAATTAGTATAGTGGCACATTTGTAAATTTTTTAAACGAAAATCATATACCCAGGTTCTTCTCATTAAACGAGGCTGGAAAATAGGTTTTTTAGATTCTTAGAAATTATAGTGCATAAATAGGGCCTTTCAATAGATTTTATACATATTATTTTTCTATTTTAAGACTTATATTTAGTTTAACCCACAAGTAAACCCATTTTAAATTTAGTCGTGGAAATTAATTTTACTTATTTCACTATTCATTTTTGTAAAAACTTAATTTATTAGTATTATAAAAAAATTATTTGGATTCCAAATATGGAAATTTTTTTTATTAATTCTGTTTACATAAATAGAAAAATATTAATTGAATATTATTCCTAGAGATAAAATGAGATAGACGTGTTTTCGAAAAGAAAATTTTTGAAATTTTATTATGTTTATATACATATAAATAAATATTAATACAAGTATAATTAACCAAATTCAACTAATAAATATATATATATATATAAATAATTATAATTTGAAAAAAAATATAAATAATATTTCAAATTTATTATTAATTTAATAAAAATGCAGTTTTCAATTAAAATTATATATTTCCACAATTCATCAAAAAAGTAATCTTCTTAGAACATTTTAAAAATGTCTCAAAAAGAAAATTTTGAACTGATGATTTAGAAAATTAAAACTATTATTGAAAATAATATATCTATAATTTTAAAATTTTATTTTTTAAAATTTTTCCCAAAAAGGAGATAAAAGTATTTTTCAGAAAAATACAGTTTTAGGCAGAAAATTGTACTTATTTTTATCTATTTCCTATAAATTTCATAATATGAAAGTAAAAGATTACATTTAATAAATAGTATTAAAATTGTATTAAAACAATAAAAAAAATTATGTTTTTTAGTTGATTAAGGTCAATTATGTTTCTATTCATAAAAATAGTTTTTTATGAAATGAATCACTTTATTTTCAAATGGGTTTTTATCATTATTTTGAATTAATTTGTCAACAAATAATTCATTATATAAACATGTTTAAATAATAAATTTATAATTTATGTAATACTATTAAAAATCTCTATTCCAAAATAATCATAGTAATATTTTAATGGTATGTCATGTTTTTTTAAACTTCGTGTTGCAAGTAATGAATGATAAACTAAGTGTTTCGTGTAACCAAAATTATAGAAAAGATATATTTATTTGTAAACAAATATTTAGAAAAATATTTGGGTTTTAAATTATATACCCCTTAAAATTAAATTCTCCCTCTAAATTTTTTTTGATCATCAAAGGATAAACATTTGAAAATTCCTTCATAGAAACCAATGTCATAAAACGTGTTAAAAATATCAACCTAAAAAGGGAAAGGGATTCATAAAATATTCCTGTAATAACATGAACTAGGTTTCGAAATTGGAGAATATGGGTGGGAATTGAATACATTTATATAGAAAACAAAATAAACACCCAAATACGGATGAACAGATATAGAGAAAATAGTCAGGATAAAGACAATAAAAAATACCTAAACCAATGGGGCATGAATAAAGTAATTGATATAAAAAAAATAATGATAACAAGACACTATTTTATTTAAATATCCTTTTCTTAATATTGGATAATTCCTTTTACATCTATATTTAGAACATATTAATATTTACTTAATTGATATCTTTTTATATCATATTCCCAATTTTATGATATGGTTTTCCCTTAATCAATTTCAACATCGAATCATACTCTATGAGATGGATTTTTTTATTTATAAATCACTAAATCAAATCCATAGATGAAGGATAAGTAATTTTTCTATATCTAGTTATAAAATGTTTTACGCTAGTTATCTAATAGGGATAAATCTTTATATGGTGGAGTAATACATTAATATATAAAACCTCATAAAATTATTTATATAAACCATTCCATTAATGGTTATCCATATAACCCTTAAAAATTCAAAATTTATAAATATGACCACTAAATATATCCAAATAAATTGAACATTAATCCCCCATAAATAAAAAGGTAACACTTGATTTTCATTTTCCAAAACAAGGGAATACCTTCATCATGTATTATCTTTAACCATTATAATGAAATGAATAACTATAAAACATTATTTGAAACAAAAATTATCACTCATACCTTATGTAAAACAAAAATTATTGGAAATATTCATCAAATACAAAAATTATTTAAAAAAATTTAAGGATAGAATAAACCACTTTTTCAACCAATAATAAATTGTATCTACGGTAATAAGTATTATCCAATTTAGTTTATCCACATAAATTATCTTTACATCCAATATAAACACAATTTTTTTCTATACGAGGCACTTATTAAGTATAATATTTCCCTAATAATGTGTGTTCATATAGTTTCAAGTTGTTTCACACCCCAATTTTTATTTTCTTCATTATTTTTTGTTTATTTGTTTATCTTGGATTTTTTATTACGTATTAGGGTTTGGGATTGATATTTATAATTTCAAACCTTTTTTCCTTTGTTTCATGGTTTGTGTGCCTGATTAAGTTGAAACAGTGTGGCCTCTTTATTCTGAATATCCTTTTAGTTCATTTTGATTCATGAATTTTTAGGGATGCACAGGTAGCACATAATAACATTCACGCCATGCATATCCTAGGAGTAAACATAAAGATCTTTTTTACGCCTTTATAATGTTCGACAGCTTGAGCATGGATAGTCCAAACTATTTGGGAAGTATCGATATATATCAACAATTTTTGACAGAGCCAAACCACATGGTTAGAGAAGGGATTCCAAAACTGGGAAGCCAAACTATGTGGGTTTCATGTGAGTCCAGTAAGGGAAACATGGTTTATTCATGATTTCCCAAACTGTGTAACCACTCCACGGGTAGTGAACATACTCATTAAAAATGGGTTTTTATACATTTTACCTCTTTTAATTTTAACCAAAATGACAACCTTTCTCCCTCCCTTGGATCAAGGGACCCATGGAGGCCTCTCCCTTTCTCCCTCACAACTCCCCT
Organism: Viscum album; assembly: GCA_963277665.1. NCBI lineage: Eukaryota > Viridiplantae > Streptophyta > Magnoliopsida > Santalales > Viscaceae > Viscum > Viscum album. Next base: position 83,143,826 of record OY728154.1, read on the forward strand.
CCTCCAAATTTGGTGGTTCCATGTTTTTTCATCACGTTTTTTGGGGTGAATCATATAGGTAATCTTCCCCTATATTCTTCATATTCCTTCTAATTAATTTTTGTTATTTATTAATATTTTATATTGGTTCTTCTATACTATGTTTTATTTTTCTTTGGTTCTATATTAGGGGTTAGTCTCTTTGCGGTTACTCTCAGCTGTTCTTGCCTCTTTAGACCCTTGTGGAGTTGTATCATGATATCATCGTCCAATAAATTTGAGTTTGACTTATTTCCCTATATTCATTAGCCTTGAAATGTAAATATTCATGTATTTTTTTCCCTTTTTATCAAAATTATTTCATACTAAAGAATTATTTATGGTTTTTAATTGTTTTATGTAAAATTTATGAACGTACCCATTTATTTAAATGAATTAAATTTTTTTTACAAAATATCACTCATAGTGTGTTCGCCAAAAAGGGAAAATAGCATTTATATGAAAATTTTTGTTTAACAAATATTGCATTAGATTGGTAAATGTGTATTGGATCCTAGATAGTGATTCATATTTTTACAATGGGTGATAAAATAGATAATTATATTTATACATTGTGTGTTAGTTATCATTTAAATGGGATTCACTTAAAGAATGTGTGAGTATTTTTTGAAACCTTGAGAAATTAGTCATATATGAAAACTATACATGGGATGAGTCTCTTACCTTTTTTATTAATACATGTAATGGATTTCCCTTAGACTCGGAGAAGCCTTTTCGGTTGATGGTAGAAGTAAAAGGTTTATTCATTTGAGTGGTGTTTAGGGGTGACGTTTTTTATTTTATTTGTCTCCATTCATTATATATAGCTAATTGTTTGGCATTTCATATATCAACCCCACATTGTACCTGATATGGGAGCCTAGTATAGATAGTGGGTTGTCTAAGAATATTTACTTCACTAGTTTAGGATTACACGTTTTCTAGTGTCCCATTGTATGGATTTATATTCATTGGGATTATGCCCCAAAATTAAGAACGGTGGGGTATGAAAGAATACAAGGTTAGTTTAATACATCCAAAATATAGAAAATATAAACGAGGTGTATTATTTTTTTTGATTTTTCCTGATCTCCTAGTTATTCCCTTGATTTCCTAGAAATTATTTATCTACAATGGTTAATCTGTGTTGCTTATTCTAATGGGATGCCTCTGTATAGACTACCCATTTCCCTCATTCTGTTTTTGTTTCTAATCCTACATATCCCTTTGGTAAAAGTGATTGTTTGGGTTTTTTATGGTTTTTATAAAGAATGTTTTTAAAAAAATTATTCATTTTCGTTAATTATCTTTATCTCTCTTTCACTCATTTATATCAAATGCACAGATCATTAGATTTATTAATAAATATCGTTTTTAATGTATAGTGGATTGGAACATGAATTGTTTTTAAATAGAATTTTTAAAAACCCATGTCAACATAATTTATTTCAAAATTTCATGAAATTAATATTTTATTTAATTTAAATTCATTGGGAGTAGATTTTCCATGGAACACCTATTGATTTTTAATACTCATGCATATATATTCATTTTTTGGCCTCATGTGTAGGTTATATCATGGTTTTTTCTCTATGGCGTGTTGTTGAGTTTTGGGTCTGGTGAGTCACATGTGTGGTCACATGGAGATCAGTGGGTTTTTAGGTTTGGTTTGGTGGTTTTTTAGTTCAAGTATTCTTGTCATTATTAGTTATTTTTCTACATTGGGATTCTCATTTCGTATTCTTCTCCTTCAGTTTGTTTTATGTTTGGGTAATTTTTTCCCACTGTCTCTTATTCATTCCCTTGGATCTTTTCATGTCCCAAAAAACATTATGAAAACACCTCAGTAATACCAAAAGATGGCTTAGGTGATCAATTCAGGTTCATCCCAGGAATGTTCTTAAAATTGGTATTAAGTGAAATGGGTTTTATAGGAAATTTATTTCATATAAACCTTTTTTTATTTATTATTTCAAGGTATATGCAGTAAGAATACTAGAACATGGAGTGTATGTATGAGTAGGTGTGTGGAAAAAACCTTATATTCTAATCCTTGGGTTTCCATGAGAATTTGTAATTTGTTTAATTTATTTTTCTCAGGTATTTTGTTTTGTGTTTTCAAAAATGAATTAGGGATTTGGATTTTAGTTTTTATATTCTTGCATGTCCTATAAATCTATGTGGATCTAGGGAAGTATTGCTAAAAGTCTCCCTGTAATGTTGGAGTATTTCGAATATAGTCCCCAACCATATTTCTTAGTCACCCTTTGACACTAGTTTCCCCCTAGTTAGTTTTGTATATCTATTTCAAAATATAATTTTTTAAAACGATTATTTAATTTTTTAAATCATAGATTTAAAGAATTTTTTCATTTGGTTATTGAAATTATAAAATCATTTTTAGATTTATTTAAAGAATGTCTTGGAAAATGGGTTTGTAATGAATTAACATTTCCCAAAAGGGCTTTTAGATAACTTTTTTATTTTAAAATGAAGTTATTTTAATATTTATAAGTGGTTTTAACTGTAAATAGTTTTTATATCATGAATGAATTCAAGTGTTTTTTTGTAGAATGAATTTTTTTTGTAGTGTAAGTTTTGAATTGGTTTTTAATGTGTTTATCAGTGTGTTTTTTAATGTTTTTTTGTTAAATTTTTGTGTTTGTTGTATTTTGAGTGTAGATATTATTTGTTATGAGTTATTATGGGTGGTTTGGTTTTGATGAGGTTTTTGTTTAGTTATTTAATGTATTAACCTCCAAATATTCAATGGATATTAGAGGTGCATCTACTGGTGGTTCACCGTTAGCAGACCGTCCATTTGATAATCTTAAAGACTCCATTCATGAGTTTTGGAAGTTTAAACCAACACTTTTTTATATTAAAATAGATATTTTGGAAGTGAAATTGTACATGTGAAAATTTTAAAGGATCATAAGTTTATTTTTTGTTTCTTTAGTCTCCATGGGTGATGTTTTTATGTATATGTTCTAAGGATTATGTTGGAAGTGGAGGAAGTAAGTTATTAAGAATATGATTCAAGAATACATCTCATGGAAATTATATAATTCCTTGTTCATCCAAAACTACTTTATTATCATTGTGAAGGTAGTGAAGGAAATTAAGATATGGATCCTTTAGTATAGAGATAGATCAATATCGGATTTCATCAGTCATTGTGTTGATCTAGTCCCATGTATTCCAAAGTTAGCTAAAGAAAACTCCCTAAAATCATGACATTTATATAATGGGATTCATCTTGAGATGACTTTGATGGTTTCAAATTCACTCTAACCACCTTCTTAGTGTGGGGAGGCAAGGGGTTCAGATTGAATCCATTTTGGTAGGGGTGTTCGAGGAAGTAAATCCTATTTCAATCCTTGTAAGGGGTGATGGGAATTACAGTAAAGAGATGGGAACATAGCATGAATTCTTTTTTTTTTTAGGTGTAGAATTAAGATTCATTCAAACCACTAATCCAATTATTCTTGCTATAGGAACAAGGTGTATAAAAAATATGGAAATCCAGGTCATTAGATACCATCATGTTTTAGTTCTCCCAAGACCTACCATCCTTATGATCAAATTGTACACTACCTGAAATTATGCAAGGGTGTTAATCAAAATAAGGGTGATGCTAGACCTTCCCACTCAAATATTCATGTGAAAAAACAAAATGAACATGGTTAAAATGTTAGTTCTATCTGTATTTTTTGATATAAATGCAACGTTTTTAGAAATTTTTTATCTTGAAACATCTTCTTTTGGTTGGAATAGAGAATTATGTTTTTTATCCATTATAATTTTTTTATTGGAAATTCATAATTTTAAATTCTAGATATTGTTATCATTAAGTGATGGTTAGCTCCACTATGTGTATTTTTTATCTTTTTATGTCCTTTGGGGAATTATTGGTGTTTTCTTTGGATTTGAACACCGATGTTTTCATGGTGGGGTTGGATTGGTACCCAATAAGTGTTATGAAATGGTGAGGATACTACCATGGAATCTTGAGTGGTTTGACCTTGAGTTCCCCCATTCACATTTGGAAAACATTATGTTATTGGAGTAGGATTAATGGATGTGGTAATAGGAAGGTGTTTTCTTATAATTCTAGAATATTCTCATCTTTTGAGATGTATTTTGAGATTAATTTTTTTTTGATAAATCATTATTTTTCCTAGAGGTTCTCCAAGTGTTCATTGGATAGAGGTATTGAATCTTGTGAGTGTTTGGACCTTCTCCTTGTAACCCCATAAACTAGAATGTGCTTTATTTTTGGGGAACAAATGTTTTATAGTATGGAGAATTTCCAGATCAAAATTTTTTTCAATTTTATTTGGTTTTGTATTTTTGTTCATGGATTTTTTCTAGAGTATTGAGGGATTCAGATTTCATATTTGAATTTCATATTTTCATTCTCAGTTAAACATTTTTTCACAAGGTTTTGTGGAAACCGTGTTGCCTCCTAATATTTAGTCTACTTTTAGTTTTTTTTTCACTTATACTATTTCATTGGAAGTGCATGGTTATATTCAAACCATGGGGATTGAAAGAGTAACTATGCGGTTCATGGGTGTCCATATATTGTGTTACATGACTTGAGAACGATTAGTCCAATCTATGCAAGAAAAATGAATATGGATGATGAATTTTTAACAAATCAAAACTAAATAGTTAGAACAATGTTTACAAAACCAAGGAAGAAAAAAATGTGGGTGTAATGTGAGTCAAGTAAGGGAGGAATGGTTTCCCCAAACATGCGACCAAACCATGTACAATTCTCAGGTCCATTGAAAATGGATTTCTAAACTTTTTTCCATTTTAATTATTTTCCAAAATTCCAACATTTCTCTTATAATTAGAATGTGTGACCATGGGAGGCCCCCCCATTAACCCACTCACCTACCATCCCCCTTATTTGGTGATTACAAGTTTTTTCATGTTTTGATGGTGAATAATCTAGGTAATCTCCTCCACCCTTCTTCCACAACCATCTTCTTAATTTTTATTCATGGTTACTCTTTTATCTTTGTTCCTATACAACATGTTTCATTTTTTTGGGTTCTAAATTATTGGATTTTATCATTATAAGTTTATTCATAGGTGTTCATGAATCTTTGGATCCTTGTGGAGTTTTATCAGTTTTCCATCAGACAAACAATTTGAGTTTGAGGTTGGTTACCTTATGCATTTTCCATTGAATTTAAAAAATCTTTTATATCTTTATTTTTCTACCATTATGGCATACTGACTAATTATTTATTCATTCTAGAATAATTGTATTAACTTAAATGATGTGAAATTACCCTATTATTAGATTTTATAAATTTGTTTTACTAATGTTCACATCACATGTTTTTGATAAAATGCATATTTGGCCTTTATAAGTGATTTTTTGGATTCTAAAATATTTTCTTGGATTGGTAACTGTGTTTTGGATCCTCGATGGTTACTCTACTTTAGAAAATGGTTATCTAATGGATATTTGTATTTATAAATGTTTTCTAGGATCAATTAATTATGGTTAGTCATATAAACATGTTTGAGGACCGGTTTGTAGCTTGAAAAACTTTTATTCATTGAAAACTATCCTTATGATGAGTCTGTATCCTTGATGATTACTAGAGGTAATGGAAATACAGTATCATGGGAATTCCATAATGCGTTGATTCTTGAAGGAAATGTTATATTCCTTGAAGCGGTGTTCAAGGGATATTATTGTGTGAGTTATTAGTGTCCATTATTTATATATATAGTTAATTGGTGTAAATTTATTTTCTCTACCCCTTTATACCTGACATAGGAACCTATAATTTCTCAAATATTATACGAAAATGTTAAATACTCCAGTTTAAGATTTTATTCTGGCTAGTGGCCCATATTTTGGATTTTCACTACTTTGGGATTATGTATCGCGGTTAGGCCTGGTATAGTATCTCCATGTGTGATGGATGATGATTTTATTGGGATTTCTGACAAAGTGTATTAGGTTTATTATGTTCATATATTTTACCCTAAGATCCTAGTGTTTCCCATGTTTTCACAGCACTTGTTAATCTGTGGTGGATAATCTAGTTTTCTTTTTCGATTTGGTAATTAGTGTATAACCGAAAAATTTACTTAATTTTTGGTTCATTTCTAGTCCTACACATCTCTTTGATAAAATTTATTTTTTGGTTTTTATTTTAGTTTTCATAATGATTTTTCAGAGAAAAATGTTTCACACTCTTTAATTTTCCACAAATCTCTTTCCCACATTTCTCTTAAATGAAAACATATTCTTTTTTTATTAATGATACATATTTTTAAATAAGAGGTAAATGGATCATTATTATCATTCAAAATGTAATTTTTAAAAACTCAAATTTATATATAGTATTTTAAACATGTAGGAAATTAATATTTGATTTTAGTGAAATGCATTGGGAGTATATTTTTATAGGCATGCCTAATGCGTTCTAATTATCACACCTATATTATTGTTCTTATTTTTATCTTCAAGAATTCATTCCATATTTTATTAGATCTTCATGGATTGATGTTGAGTTTTGGTTATTAGGAGTGATGGAACGGGGTCACACCGAGATTGGTTGTATTCCATGTTTGGTTTGGGTTTATCATAGTTCATGTCCCGTCATAAATGTTAGTTTTTAATCTATATTAGGCTGCTAGTTTATTATTCCACCGCACCTATTTATTTTATATACGATGAAATCATTATATATATTTTTGATTGATTTATAACATGTCTCCACTTTGGGATGATCGATAATGCACATTGGGGATGTTGTGGGCTAGCTTGGATGACCGGTTCGGGGTCAACCCATGTCGGTTCATGACACTTTTCTATTAAATCATGTATCTAGATCATTAGTACTATTAAATTTATTCTTGTAAATCCTTAATGAAACAATTCTACAAAATATTATTATATTTTTTAATATTATATAATTATGGAATTTCTACAGACTTACACATCAATTATTCCACCTCATACTTAATACATTAACTATGATTCAACATATTATTTCATAATACATCTTTAATTTTATATTTCATTCATTGGAACATAATAATCAGTTGTTTAACCATTAAAAATACCAAAATAATTATTCTCCCCTTGATATTTCCCCATAAGCCATCATTTTTTATAAATCCAATACATTAAAAATTTAAAATAGTCAACATTAGATGACATTATAGCGAGAACATTATTCTTATCGATTGCATTAAATGATATTTTCATTTTCCCTTACAGTTACAATTGTTGTGTCATTCCTTTCTAGACCCACAAAATATTCCCATCCCACTAGGAAATTCCAATGATTTCTTCTTCCCACATCATTGACATAAAGAAAACATAAAATTATCTACGCTATAATATCCACTACCGAAAATCTTAGTGAACTCTATCATTTACATCATTGGTGTATCTGAGTGTTATTTATGTTGTATGTTGTTAATCATATTTTTTCTCAAGATGATTACACATAATCATAACATCCATTACTCCAGTTATCATCCCATTTTTCTTCACATCAAAAAAATTATCCATCACATTCAGTATTAACCAAATTCCATATATATTACTCTATTGAACAAAACAAAAGAACGTTGTCTGTGTAACACTAATCATTCTCAAAAACCAAATAATCATGAAAAAATCACATATAGGATATCTAAATCACGTAACCTTATTTTTTATCTATGAAACATCGTGTATTTCATACATAATTAATAGTCATAATATATTTAAATTCAGAATAGTGGTTAATAAAGAGTTTGTGATTTTCTAATACATATCCCATGGGACTATCATACCAGGTGTGGATCAAAGATTATTTTCATGCACCATGTGACGATTGAGTCCAACATAAGGTTATATTTTAATATTTATTAACATAACAACCCATGTTTTTATAAATTAATTTTTCGAAATAAATAAATTTTGGTTATATCCTGCATTACATACAACACTGAGTTAGCTTGTGTTTCTCTCAAGAACAGTTTTCCCAGATAACTTGTCTAACATCAAAGAACGTGTTTTGAAGAAAAAAATTATAATATTAATTTATTCAATATATCCCATAGAATCTTGAATATTGATTATTAATAGAATTATATTACTTTGAAAATGTATTGTTTCCAATTTTTTTATTTATCTATTTATTTGAAATAAAATAATAATATTTTAATGAAAAAACAATGATTTTTGAAAAATAATTGATTTTCTAAAAGATTGTTTAGTCACGCTTAGAGAAAATAGTTTAAGAACAATTTTTTAAAACATTTATAAAATTTATTTTGAAAAATAAATGTCATTTAAGTTATTGGAATATAAAAATTATCTTATAGAAAATATTACTAACTTTTAAGAAAAGTTTCACTTTTGATGAGTAGCGAAAACTACAGAATTTTTATTATAAACACTATTTTAAATTTTATTATTTATAATATTAAATTATATTTAAAATTGGTTTTAAAAGTAAAATTAGATCAATTATTTATTAATTAATCCAGTTTATATCAATGAATTGGATTTTTTAGTGGATTTTGAATGAGAAATTTTGTAAAGATTTTATATTTCTCATTAAAAAACCATCTTTCCTTTTGCATATACAGGATTAATTTTTACACTAAACTTTCATACATATTTGAATTGAACTTTAAAATTTTGATTTCATACTTTTAATTGAAATTATTTATATTATTTATTATATTTATCTTAATTTTTTTTCCAAAATGAGTTATGTACATAGTAAAATTATTTACCATGGTTAAGGTAAAAATAGTTTTATAGGGGGAGAAACTAAGAAGATAAGGGAAAAATGACCATAAATTTTTAAAACTCTAATTGGATGTAAATATTATGATTTTTAAAAGCATTGGTTCTATTTTTTTGAGTTTTTGAGACTCATTTCCATAAAACAGTCCTACATAAAAGTTACACAATAAAAATGAAAAATAGCAACCTTATTTGATTTTAATATCTACAAATATTGGGGATAGTTAAAAAACTACTTATAATTTGTTATACATAATAAATTAAAATATAAATGTTTTGTTATCATGGTAATTTAGTTTTAATTTTTATGAATGAGATAATTATTTAAAATGATTAATTCTCCCAAATTTATAAATTATTTACATAATATAAAATTAAAATTTATGATTCTAAAACTATTAAATGTAATATAAATTGAATTAATAATTGTGATCCATTAATATTTTATACAAATATATTATTTTTATTATTTCTGAAAAATATATTCTATTTATATCATTTTCATGATATTGTTTAAATTTAAATTAAATGAATAATGTCAAAATTGACATTAATGTTAGTTTATATAAAATGATATTTTTATTAATTGATTTAAACTTCCAAAAAATATTTTATTCTTACAAGTTATTTCTAAATGAAAAATAAACTATATTATATCAATGGAAATATTTATATTTTGTAGTTACTATTTTTACCCCTAAATAGTAAAAACTATGTTTTCATTATTATTGTAAAATGTTGTTTTTCACATTGCATGCAATTGTGTTAAAATTTATTTCCAATGCACCAAGGATTTTTATTTGAGAAATTGGAAAATATATTTTTATTATATAATAATTAATAAGCTATTATATCTTATTTTAAATTTATTAGGAAATTAAAAATTACATTGGTAAATAAAAATATATTAGTTATCATAGAAATAACAAAAAAAATTGAGTAAACATAATTACTGTTGAGTAACATGAAAAAATATGTTTCTTGTTTATGTTTTTGGTTTGTATTAAAACCATAGTCCATACCATACATTATTTATCTACTTTGGAATTACATGATGTAATATTGTAATCCAAATAGTGAATATTTTTAGGTATTTACAAAAATGCCACAAATCCCCAATTATAATAGGAAGTCAATCCCATCACTTATTCTCACATCCCAATACATTTAGATCTACCAAGACTGGATATAGAAACATAAAAAATAATATCATATCATACTATAAGCCTTATTTCATATATAAATCCAAACTAATGAGTGTGTTGGTGAAAACATAAGGAGGATACCTCAAAAAGAGGTAATGTTGATTAATGTGGGTTATTTGTCTTATATCATCCCCACCATCGTAAATTATTTCAAAACCGTGATTATATCATTAAAACATTATATTACTCATATATTTATGTTTTTATGTTATTTTAATGAACTAAAACTATCTCCACTTCCATCAAATGTGTTAAACCATCATCGTTCATGTGTACATTGGACTACCGCCTCGCGAACTATTGTCATTCATTTTCCTATTACAACGTCTCCCAATTAGGTTTGATTATGGATATAAATGATACATATTATGTTTATAAGATAATTATTCCTATTGATTCGTTATATAAATATACCATTTTACATTAATGTTTTTATGGAATACAATAATGTCATTCATGTGTGTGACAGATTACCTCTTCATGAAGTGATGTGATTTGTTTTTCACTGACACATTACAATAAAGATAATATGTATATAGTTAATGAATATATATATATATATATGATATATATCAATATGAAGTCACAATGATTATATAATCGTGTTATATTATTTACCATTCTTATGTTCCCTATTTTCTTGAAAATGGAAACAATGTTATTGTGTACGTAATACATACTGTCTCAATGAAAAATGTTGTTAATTTGTTATATCTAAAATTAATAATTATTATAAATAAATATAATGGAGTATATTTTTATATCATTTTTAAAATTTATCAAGTTATTTAACAAAGATCAAAGTAAAAATTCTAAAAATACAAAGAAAAAATGCGAAAAATGAAGTTGTTATTATAAGAAATGTAATTTTATAACGGAAATCATAATAAAAAAGTACTAAAATGTCAAAAAATAATATAAGGTATGAAAGATATTATTATGTGTTTATGGTATATTTATAATAAACTTATATTTTTTATACATGTGGTTTGAATGTGTTTGAAGGATATCAGGACATAATGTAAAAGATTTGTAGTCGCCCTTTTATTTATGGGAGACATATGAAAATTATCAACATGTTTAATTTGGGTGATTTATATAATGAAAATTTATAATTTGATATCATGAATAAATCTATTTTCATGATACATAATTTTTCATTAGATTTTATCCTTTATTTGGTTTTATGATTCAAAATATTACTAAAGCGGTTAGATATTTCTAGTGTCACATTAATTTATGGGAGACACATAAAAATTCTCCACTCATTTCTTTTTTGTGGTGTATGTACAATGCCATTGAAATGTAATATCATGAATATCTTTATTTTCATTAAATTTAATGTTACATTTTATGTTATTGTTTATTTTATATTATGATTCAATATATTACTAAAGTGATATGGGATATTTGTCTCAATTTTCCTTCAGTGAGATTTGTGTCATGTTATAGAAATATCTTCTTCTTTGAGATGTATATGCAAACAATTTTACATTTAATATCATTAAAATATTTATTCTCATGATATTTTATGTTTCATTTAACTTTATCATTTCATGTGGATTATAATTAAAAAATTCCAATGTGGTAGGGGTTTTATGATACAATCTCATTGATTATCAGTATTGTTTATGATTATGCTTCCAATGATGGAATAATATGATATATCTCAAAAGAAAATCATTAATATTTTTATCCTTTGGTGATATTATGAGAAATAAAATTTCCCTACATTTTCCTCTTTATGTACTTGAGATTTCAAGAAATTAGTTTTTTTTTGAAAAATCATCTTTTTGGTCGAATACCCTTTTTCTACCAAAACCATTTTTTCTAAAAATGTTTTTAAAATGGTTTATATTTTAATTGTTTGTTTCAAATTGGAAAGGATATTTTCCTCAAGAAAGTTTTTATTTTATTTTAAATATTCCTTTATAAGTTCATAAGTATATATTTAAAGAAAATTATTTTAAAAATGTTTTATATTTTGAATTGTTTTTTCAATGAATAGTTATCTTCCCCAACAAACCTTCCAAGTGACTTATCATTACAAATTATTATGTATATAATATGTCATACAATGATGTTATATATGATATTCATAGGATATTATTTATGGACTCCATTATTATTGATTCCTTAAATGCCTTATTATGAAAAGATGTTTATGAAAGGCATTTAAATTCCACGATTTATACCATGATAAAATTCAAGTGAAAACTAATTATAAATCTATTGGTTATGATGTGATGAAATAATGAAATGATTATAAAACATATTTCTTTTAAACAAGTTATGTTATGATCATATGTTTAATAAGATCATTTAATTTCACGGGCTCTAAAATGGTTTTTTTATACATTAACGAACACATATAAATAATGTTAATTATATGATGGTTGTTATATCATAATCTAGAATAGGGGTTATGTTATAACCAATGATGGTGGTTACATTATAATAAGATATTATTGGGACTTGTATCTCTGTCCAATTAATTAAGAAAATATGGATATCTCATGATTAAATATGTAATGGGTGAACCCAATTACATGTTCACAATGTTATGAGTGAACCTGATTTCATATTAATAATGTTATTTATGAACCTAATTACATGTTCACCACAATATGTGTGGAATTTCCATTAATTTCCATAATTTTATGCATGGACATGGTTTCATGTGCATAAGTTTATGAGAGTAACATATTTCATGTCCTTAACCTAACGAATGATCATTTCTCTTTTTATAAATTTTCATAATGTTATAAGTGTGTGTATATTCCCAAAATCTATCTCTTATGCTGGTGTTAATATCTCGTTGATCATTTAATTTGATTCCTTTTTTGATTCATGTCATATTAGATTCCAGTATTTATTCAATGATTCAATGTTCTGACCATTGACATATATAATACAGTTTCCATATTTTATTCACATGTTATCATACCAATATATTGATGTTATACTTATGTATCACACCTTACTGGGCATCTTATCCCATCCTTTATTATTAAGAAAATTTTAATTTGGTTATGATTGTGAAGATACATAGAGGGGAAAATATTTTTTGGAGACATTGAGTATTGTTCAGAAAAGTGTGAACATTGTGTTACAAGTCTACAGAGGAAATAAACTATTATAGTCCTCAGAAATGTGTTTATTCAATGTATTTAATATTCATATGAAAATATTTAATATCCATGTTTTTAAAGTTTTCTTCATAATAATGTCCCATAGGTTTCTCTATGCCATTCCCATATCCACTCATATTATCCAGATAGGTATGTAATTTATTAGAATCCACTTTTTCTATCATTAACAAAATTCAATGAAATTTTCTTAAACATTGAATCATAAATATAATAATCGTTAAACATATACCTAGTGTTATCCTTAGAAATATCCATACGAATCACACAAATGTTTTCTCATCATAGTTCCAAAGGTTAACTAAAAATTTCATATGATACCAACTATAGTGACACATAAATTTCAGACATCAATATTACATATTTTTAAATGAATATTCAATACATTAGAAAAAATCACGAAGGAGGAACATAATTGTTATGTATATTAATATATTAGGTAAATAATCTTACATTTTAGTGAAATATCTTCAAAATATCTCATAAGTATACTATCCTTTAGTACTCTTCAAAAACACACACTATATAAAACAATTTTTCATAACATAGGGAAAGGAAACAAAAGAAATAGTGAGGTAATTTTCTTAGTAATGGTAAAACGTGAGAGATGTAAGATGAAAATGAATATAAGGGTATGTGAACAATGGAAAACATACAAGAATCACTAAATATATATTAAATAATAGAATATTTAGTAATGAAATAATGATTATAAGTTCATAAGACATCAATCATAAGGAATTCAAAGAACATTAACCATGAGAGTCTAACATTGGCATAATACATGTAATTTTTTCATATAAAAAATAATATAAAATAATTTTCATAGTAGTCAAGGATCCACACCATGTCTATCATTATGGAATGAGTTCTCTCACGAAACTATCATAGTAGTTAAGGTTCACTCCCATGAACATCACAGTATACAAATCCCCTTACTATACTGGGTTAACACCCTATTAAAGTCCTATCTATATTATATGATATAATTCATTATCAAATTAATTCGAGGGATATGTATTTCCCACCCTTTTTGGTTATAATGTAACTATGATACTTGGTTTAATTCAAACACCATCATTAGTTATAATTTACCCTCTATCACATTATTATAATCATATATATAATTTAATAGATCAGAAAATATTAACCTTATCATAACCCATGAAATGAATTGTGTTTCATAATCATTAAATCATATTATAACCTATGGGAAAGGGAAATGTTTTATAATATTTCATCGTTCCATCATTGTATAACCCATGTAAAAATGTGGGTTTCAAATGAATTTCATTATGGTATAACCCATGGGAAAGAAACGGGTTTCGTAAAAATAATCCCATTATAAACACAACCCATTTAGAGAATTAATTAGAATGGTATCCTTGGATCATATCCCCAGAAAACAAAATCATTAAAAAATATATTCTTAAATGGGAAAATATTCTTAAAGATAAATAACATGGAGCATTTCCTCAGAAAAATAACTTTTATTTAAAAAATTATTTCTGAAACTAAAAAATCATTAAATATTTTAGAAATTAGTTTCTTATAAAATAAACATTAAATATTATAAAGGATGATTTAAAATGATTAAAAGTATTTCTTGGAAAAAATATACTTTTCTATTTGAAAAATATTTTTAAAAGACATTTCAAATAAAATAATTTTAAAATAACATTGAATAATTATAATGTATGATTAAAATAAATAATTTCTTTAATGGATGGAATTTCCTTTTTTGTTGTACATGATAAAACAAATATTCATTTCACATTTTCAGTAAAATCTAAAAATTAATTTTATGGAAAATAAAATAAAGATTAGTTCTAAAAATATTTTTAAAAAAGCTAAACATGGGTAAAAATTCCTTTAAGAAATTATTTTTTGAATGTTACAAATATTTTTAAAAACTTTTTAAAAAATGGTGTTTAGAGAAATATTGGTTTTTGACCGAAGTGAAAAATAAAGATTATCATTTTTCATACAACATAATTTTGAACTCATGATTACATAAATAAAGGAACATTAAGGGAAAAATATATTCCCATGACATAACCATTAGATAATTAATGTTATTAATTTATTTATAAAATGATCATAATATTTCATCCCCATAAAAATAATCATAAAAAATCTCTATAAACGATGAGATTGTAACATAAAAACATTACAACTTTCGTATCATTAAATTTTATGACAACTGTAAGAACAATATTAAACAAAACACAAAATATCTTGGTAATAATTAAATATAGTAAATTACAAGTGAAATAGTATTTATATAAAAATCAAAAAGGAATATAGGTTCATAACCTAATATATGTCTCAAAGAAAGAAAATTGTGACAAAAATCTCTTACCTATTTGGTAATTTTTGAACTGTAAACAACATGAAAGAGAGATCCTAAAATTAATTTGTAAATCTCCTTAAGGTTAATTATTATCAACCAAAAATACATTTATTTTAATTTCATATTCCACATAAAATAAACATGTGGTCAATATGGATTGTGTCTCAGATAAAAAAGTGATATGGAAATCCCTTATAGATTTAGTAATCATTTGAATCATAAGAAAAAATATATTATAAAATCAAATAAGCATTTTAATATTTGTAAAATTATTATATAAATGTTATTAAACTTCAATAGTTTAGTATATACATGGCACGAAATTAGTGAGTGGTGAAATTTTATATGCCTCCCATAAATAAAATAGGGAATTTAAATGTATTACATAAGTCTCAACTTCCTTCAAAAAAGTTTGAATCTCTTGTATAATAATTATTTGATTTGTAATGGACTGACCCTAGTTACCTAGAGTCAGGAAACTATTACATTACATCGGCATGATCAGAAGAGATCATGTCTCTAATGACCGATTAGTTTGGGAGGCTTGGAAGTACAAGACACATACATAAGTTTTACATTACACTAGGAAATGAAAAATAACAACATTATGTCTCCCTTGAACAAATTCATCTCCCTTAAAATATCCTTGTAGGTTAGTCATAATATAATTTTTTCTATTCTGGGAAAAATAAAACCTATAAAGGGGTGAGTCAGGTTCTCAGTAAGGATAACAATATAGCAGAAACATTCATAAATAAGAATAAACATTTAAGGAAATGTATAAGACTAAAAGATTATCATTTTAAAAATAAAAATCAGAATAACATGTCATAGATAAGTCAAATAATTACAGTCACTCTCTCACATGGATATTCTACTAATCAAATAATCACTTGTAATATCAATAGCCAATTTCATAATGATGGAATGCATAATTCTGGACATCATAACCACATAGTCTAGGCCTTGTGCCAATAATACAAATAATATTTTGTCAAGGCCTTGTGCCAAGACACTAGTTTGTCTCATGAGATCTACCGATGCATCGAGGAATTATAGTGGGCTCCACCCGTCACTTACTATGTCAAATTCATTCCTCAAATGAAACGGTTGAAACATAATAGAAACATTCATATTAAAAATAGCATATGAATTGATAATAATTTAACCATAAACCATGAATGTTATAACATAACGCATCCATAGTCAAGATTATCATAAAACCATTGATACAATATGAAAGATTGTATCCTAAAACATCAACTATAGACAAGTGTAAAATCTATCAAATGATGTTGACCTTGATGAAATCAAAACCATTTGAGAGAAATATATCTATTTATTTTGAAATTGTTTAAAAGTCACATAATTATAAAATAAAACATTTATTTTGATTATATTCTTATACGATATTATGGGAAACTTAGAAGGTGATATAACAGTGGAAAATAGCCGCACTGGTCGTATAAGTTAAAAAATCATTTTTTCAATAATTTATACGAAAAGGTCGTAAAGGACCTTATTTGTAAAATGATAGATTGATTCCATTATAAAAATTTAATAAAAAATCAAAAAAGGGTATAAATTACTTTAGCCCATAGTTTAGGAAATAGTAAAAATGTTTTGAAATACATTTTTAAGGAACATAGATGTTGATGACAAATAGGTCCCAGTATATACTTACATATAAACTAACATAGATAATAAGGAGATAGTAAATTTAACCATTACCTTGTACATTTAATTGATTGAGGGAAGATTAACCTATTTTATAATAGTTAAATCATTCTTATTAAATTATACAATAACCACATATATAAATATTATATTATATATGATCTTTTAATATTTTTTTGTTAATAATATTTATGTAGTATCATTGTTACAGGTGTTAATTGGTTCATTCTTCTATATATGTTTTGTTATGTACATCAAGTTCGATTTGGATAGGATGTATTTGATTCATATATATAATAATATTATGTTCTTAAATATTATTTTTAATCATTAAATGAAAATTATTCTTGAATGGTTATGATGGGGAATCAATTTCATCGCTTTCGTAGAGATTGTAATCAGTACGTATGCACGAGTGACAATAACATTATATTGATGGTGAAAGAATATATAATTGGAAGGAATATAATATATGTAGAATTCATAAAAAGATATATTTATTATTTACATCAATTATACTAATTATTATACTCATCAAAATAATGATTTTTTGAATAACAAACTACACCACAGCGTGGAGACGTTAATCCATGCGTATGCACATATGGTGACTTTGTCATAGAATTGACAAAATAATGAATATGATTGTAACATATTTATAATAACATAAAAGTATGTATAAGGTAATTTTGTTATTATTCTGGTTTGGAAACAAAAAAATGAAGTGGAAGAAGAAAAGAACTTTGGAAGAGGTGAAGAAATTATTACATCTTTTTAGGGTGCTTCCTTTTTATTTGAACAAAAGGGATCCTTAACTAGGATTTTGATAGATGTAAGGCCTTTAGGTTGATGTGACAGAAGTTGGGAAGGTATATGAGTAGGGGTTGACTGAGCGAAAATGATTTCGATTTGTGAAATTAAGAGAAGGTGAAGTACCCTTTTATATGAGAGGTGAGGGTCACTTTAGGAAAATATTGAAATATTATTTTATTATAAAATAATATTAGATTTATAATTACTTCAAAAGGATAGATTTATAGGATAAGGTTGGTATGAGTCTAAAGAAACTCAACCAGTATATTTTAGATAAGTTTAGATCACCATATTAACCTTATCTTTTATATTTAACTCTTAGTTAAATAGTTTAACATTTAACATGTATTCTTGTATTATTATAATAATTGGTCAATAAACATACTGTAAAAAACCAAGAGAACCCCACGTGGTTCCTATTGACATATCTAAACTTATCTAAGTACTTTTTACAATCCTTATATTTTTAGGAATATTATATCAACTAATAATATAGTATTTGTTTCAAAAACTCATTTTTTCAATTTTGAAAGTATTTAGTATTTGGTTTTTGTGAAAGACATAAAAACTTTATCACTTAAAAAAATTATTTAATCAACCCTAAAATTCCATATTATCCTAGAAAAATCGTTGAATACAACAAAAATCTTAATTTACAATTATATTTATATTTATAATATCAATTATTTTAATCTTTCAATAAAAATGTAATTACTGCATCATCATTGCATCATGAATAAATTTAATAATTTAATGTATAAAAATTATATTTAAAATACCATTATGTAGGAAATAGTTTTATCTGTCAAATTAATATTTATAGTAGTGTTTATCTTATTTATGACCCAATATTAAAAATGGTTTAGTTATTAAACTTTGAATTTAACACTTTTAACTCTTCTTAAAATAAAATAATAATAAATTTCCAAATCTAATGAAAGTGGACAAAAAGTGTTATATTTTATTCCTAAGGATGGATTTGGTCAAAAAACACTTATTGAATAGAATTAGGACCTGTGTTAGGGAAATAATAATAATATCATTTTTACTTTTAATTACCATATTTACTTTTAACCGTGGTAAATAAAATTGAAATGTTACTATTAACCAAAACAAATTTCATCATATTGATCAAAATTTTACTTATTAATGTCAACTGCAACTGTTAGATTTTTGGAATTCAATTCACAAAAATGGTAAAATTACATTTTATGAAAATTAGCAAATATGCCTAGAAGGTGGGTAAAAAGCATTAAATAGTTCAATAAACTTTTATATATCTAATCATATTATAAAACGACTCCAATGAATTACATTTAACTTATATAAGTAATATGTGACTATTTTGACTGAAAATAAATTTAAATAAAATAAATTCTTACTTAAATAAAAATGTGGTTTTAAACAATTACAAAATGTTTTTCACTATTCATCAAAAATTGAATGTTTTCAGAAAAATACTAAAAATTCATCCTATTCTAAGTTTGATATTCCGAACCAAAAAATGAAGTCCATTTTGGAAAATAAAATCTATAAAATTTTAAAAAGTGTGATTACTATTCATAATGGCTAGTTTGATTTTTTTGCTGTGTGTTGGAACTCGAAGTTGCCTACAATGCAAGCTATTTCATTATTCATAGAGAATCATACCGTGGAAGCATGGGGTGTTAAATTATTCCCTCCTTAAAATAATTTATTCCTTGAAATTTCAAGAATAATACTTCATAAAAGTATTTGGTTGGTTATTCATCATAAGTTCCTCGGGTTCCCACATATCATGTTCTTTGTTATGGTTTCTCCATACAACTTTTACCAGATGAGTCATCTGGTATCTCAACAATTGTTCTTTGGAATCATGAATCTTGATTGGATTTTCAAAATAACACAGATCTAGTTCCAATTCTATTTAATCATAGGTGAGTAAATGCATTGGTTCCGACATGTATTTTCTCAACAGTGATACATGGAACACATCATGATCTTTGGAGAGACTTAGAGGCATTGCCAAATGATAATCTAAAACTCCAATTTATTCCAGAATTTACAAAGGTTTGATATACCTGGTACATAATTTACCCTTCCTAACAAATCTTATAACCCAATTCCATGGAGATACCTTAATAAATACATGATATCCTACTTGAAATTCCAAATCCTTCCCTCGGTTATTGGTATAGCTATTTTGCCTACTCTGAGCAGCATTGATGTGGGTTTGGATAATCTTTATCTTTTCCATTTTTTCCCCAACATGTTCAAGGACTACAAGTTTTCTTTCACCAATATCATCTAAACAATTCGTTTTGCAACATCTCTTTCCATATAAAGTTTCATATGGGGCTATCTGAATACTTTAATGGAATCCATATTTATAGGAAAATTCTTCCAAAGGTATATATTGATCCCAGATACCTTAAAGGTAATACCAAAAAGATCTCAAAATATCTTCTAAGGTTTAAATAGTCCGTTCTGATTGTCGATCAGTTTGAGGGTAGTAGGCAGTGCTCAAAAAAAGTTCAGTATCAAGGGAATTCTAAAGACTTTTCTAGAATCATGATATAAAACGAGGATCACGATAAGAAACAATCGATAAGGTTACTCCATGAAGTCTTAAAAATTTATTAATATATATTTTGGCTAAATGTTCATGTTGTAAATCCTCTCTTATAGCATGAAAATTTGTTGACTTGGTAAGATGATCAAAAATGACCCATATTTCATCATTCCTTCTAGGATTATTTGGTAGTCCCATGACCAAGTACATCATAATATCATCCCATTTCAACTATGTTATGGGAATAGGTTGCATGAATCCTCTAGGATCTTGTCTTCTAACCTTCACCTATTGATAAACCATACATCTTGACACATAATCAAATATCTCTCTATTCATGTTTTCCCAAAAAAATGTTCATTCAAATCACTGTACATCTTAGTTCTACAATCATTTACAGAGAAATTGGAGCTATGAGCATCATCCAACAATTCCATTATTAGATTAGATATGTTAGGAAAATAAATACTATTTGAAAATTTCAAAATCCCATCATCATATATGAATTTGATCAATCTCCCATCATTCACAACATTAATTTTCTTTTGAAACTCCTTATCATCAGCTAGATAACTTTTTCTCCTTTCTAGTAAATATTGTTTGGAAACCATTTGAAAATGTATTGATGTTTCACCATCCGTGATTATTCCCATATCTATATTTACTAGACCCATAAGCATTGGATCCATTTGAACTCTCATCTTCTTCAAAACTACATGATCCTTTCTTCTCAAATAATCTTACACATTATTTTCCTTCCCCAGGTGGTATTGTATAGTTATGTCATAATATTTGAGTAGTTCAAGACATCGTCTTTTCCTCCTATTGAGTGATTTCTCTGAGAAAATAAACATCAAACTATTGTTATCGTTATATATATATCACATTTTTTACAATATAGATTGTGTCTTCATATCTTCAAAGAAAATATTACAGATACTAACTCAAGATCATGAGTGGTATAGTTTTGTTCATGAATCTTTAGAAGTCACGATGCATAAGCAATAACCCTATCAATCTTCATAAGGACACAACCTGATCCTTTCTTTGAAGCATCACTATAAATTACAAAACCATCATTTTTCGATGGTCGAGTCAATATAAGATCATTGAGTAATCATTTCTTCAATTCTTCAAAACATTTTTCAAATTTGTTTGTCCAAAAAAATTTAACCCCACTACATGTGAGCTTGGTAATGGGTTAGCCAATTGGGAAACATTTTGGATGAAACACCGATAATAACCTACTAAACAAATAAAACTGCAAACCTCAATTAGATTTTTTTGTGTTAGAAATTATTGGATTTCCATGGTATTTGAAGGATCTATAGAGATTCTATCCTTATAGATAATATGGACAAGAAAATAATCTTCATGAAGTAAAAATTCATAATTTCTAAACATTATATATAATTCACTTCTTTTGAGGGTTTTTAGAATAGTGCACAAGTGATTTTCATGATATTTGTAGCATTTTGAGTATACTAAGATATCATCAAAAAATACCAATAAAAAGTTATTGAGATATTCCTTGAAAACTATATTCGTTAGATCCATGAAAATAGTGGGTTCATTAGTGAGTCCAAAAGGCATTACTGTAAACTCATAATGCCCATACTTGGTACGAAATGCAGTCTTCAGAATGTCTTCCTTCATCACGCACCACTGATGATATCCAGATCGAAGGTCAAATTTGAAAAATATTGAACTCCATGAATTTGATCAAATAAATCATAAATGATAGGTAAGGGATACATGTTCTTTATTGTTATAGCATTGTTCTCCATATAATCAATGCACAACCTCATAGATCTGTCGTTCTTATTAACAAAAATAGCAGGAGCTTCCCATAGAGAAAAACTAGGGAGAATAAATCCTTTATTATTCAATTACCATAGTTTTTTAATTGGTTCCACTAATTCCATAGTGGACATTATATAAGGGGTCTTCTATATGGGCATTGAACCATGAATTAAATCAATTAAAAACTCAATTTCTCATTCTAGAGGATTTACAGGTAAATCCTCTAGAAACACATCTACATATTCTTGAATAATAGGTATATTCCCTCTTTGAACATTCGTTTTTTCACAGATAATTATTACACTCTTACCCCCCAATAATTGAATTTAGGAGAGCTACTGGGGGGGATCTAGATAAGAATCAGACGGTGACGCATCTTCATAAAAGATAAGGTACTCTTTATCATCATCGAAAATTGTAACCTCTTTCTTCTTAAAATAAATTTTTGAATCATCGTCCAAAAGCTAATCCATACCGAAGATTAAATCAAATTCAACCATGGGTATGACGATGAGATTAATAGATAATGTTTGTTTATATGCCATAACGAGAACTGATTCACAAAAAATTATAGGAATGATACTTCCCTTAGTATTTTTGACTAAAAATGACCTTGTTAAATCAAATTGGGAATATCTAATTTTTTTAGAAAACGTGGAAGATATGAATCAATGCGATGATCCAGAATCAAAAAATGAATTAGCTAAATTTGCAGAAACCATTAAATTACCTGGCATCACATCATTCGGAGCTTCAACCTCAGTAGTAGTGATCACATATGTTTGTAATTCCTCCCTTGTCCTTTTTTGAGGTATGTTTCTTTAGTGCTTAGTACATTCACTTTCATAATGCCCCATTTCTCAGTAATTATAGCATTCAACATTGACAGCCTCATGCATTCACCTGCAATCACGAGATTGGTGGCCTTTTTCACAACACTTCTAAAGGACTTACATTCCCTTAAGGCAAGTACCATGGTGTTTCTTCAAAACATTACAATAGAATGTAAATTAAACATTTCCCTTTTTCCCCTTATTTTTATTTCGAGAGTTCTCATCATATCTCTTCTTATCTTGCTTTAATTTAATGTCACTAGACTAATTGAATTCCTTTTTATTCTTGATAGTACATGAGATAATATTTTTTTTATGATGATAAGGATTGTGAGACAAAATCTTGATAGGGAAATGGTTTAAACCCATCAGAGAGTAAATAAATCTTACTCCTTGGGATACGTATATAATCTACTGCATGACTTGCTAACCTTGTAAAGTTAGCATCAAACTTTGTGAGATGCTTATCCTCCTTCTTCCTTACACTCATAAATTGTCTTTCCACATCAGCTCGATGGTCACGGGGAAAGTATTTTTCTAAGAAAGCCTCTTTAAACTCCCTCTATTACATATTTGATACTTTTTCATCCTCTTTTTTGTTTTGAATTAATAACCATCAATGATATACATCTCCCTTGAGGCAATAAAATTCCATGAAAAATTTTTCCCTTTCGCTACTCCCAAAACATGAATTTGTTTCTCTAAGGAACTTATCCATTTCTCAGTTACAAATGTATTTGTAGACCCATTGAATGTTGGTGATTTTTGCCTCATGAATTGGTCAAACATTGATCATCCACATTGTGAATCAGGGTGCTCAATACGTGTAATGTTATTATTCATAACCTGAATGAATTTTCCTAGTATGGTTATAAGTTGTTCAGCACCGATTGCATCACCATCTCCACTATAATTATCTTGGGTAGGAGGGAAATCCCTACATGGATTACGTGCATTGATAAAGTTTCCATTCTTTCCACGAGGCCCCATTTATAAACAACTATATAAAATATATTAGTTTATGAAACACAACACATAAATCCAAACTAGTAAAATATGTAACAAAATTTGAATATTTTATGCATATAATCTATAATAATAAAAAAATAATTTTCTTTGAGGAAGTATTTACTCATAAATCCTCATAATGATCTTTAAAAAAATGTGTATTATCCTAAGCATATCCCTTGGGAGTGTCATAGCCAACAGTGAAGTAAGGATTGTTGTTCTGTACCAGGATATACTAGATCAATCCTGAAACTCCTTGTTTGAGTTTTCACTCCTATGTACATCTGTGCCAGAGCTGCCTCTACCTGCTTCTATCCAAATGGGGATGAATTACATGGAAAATTCACAAAATATCAACATTACCAAAATTCTAGTAAATTCATATATACTAATCCTAAAAGCATATCTTTTGGTAATTCTCTCTAATCAGAGTTTTTCTTAGTATATCTTCCAAGGTTTGTAATAAACATCCTCTAATACCAACTGTAATTCGATGAACCATGTTACCCATAGTCGGTGAATTAATACATAACATTGGCATGGTCAAAAGAGATCAATTACCGAATGACCGATTAGTTCAGTATCCTTAGAAGTTCTAGATACATATAGATATTTTATATTACATTATGAAAACAAAAACAACATTATGTCTCCTTTGAACACTTTCATCTCCCTTAGACTATCCCTGCATGTCAGTCATAATGTACTTCTTTGCATCATGGGAAAAATAAAACATAGAAAGGGGTGAGCTCAGGTGCTCAGTAAGGATAGCAATATATCAGAAACTTTTATAAATAATCATAAATATTTAAGGCAATATATAAGACTAAAACACAATCCATTTAAACATAAAATTCACAATAATATAGGATATATAAATAAAATAATTCCATTTAATTTTTCACAGGGATATTCTAATAGTCAATTAATCACATGTAATATCAATAACCCATTTAATAATGATGGAACGCATAATGCTGAAGATCATAACCACATATTCAAGGGCTCATGCCAAGACTAGAAATATGATTTTTTCAAGGCCTTGTGCCAAGACACTAGTTTGACTCATATTACCTACTAATTCATGGAAGAGCTATAGTGGGCTCCACCCATCACTTACTAAGTCCAATTCATTCCTCATATGAAAAGGTGGAAACATAACATTAGCATTCATATTAAAACTAGAATATGAAATGTTAATACTTTCACCATAAACCAGGAAAGAAATAAAATAATACATCCACAGTCAAACTTATCACAAAACATTGATTACAATATGGAATATTGTATCATAATAAATGAACTTCAAACAAGTGTAAAATCCATCAAAGGATGTTGACATTGATAAAATAAAAACTAGTTGAGCAAAATATCTATTTATATTCTGAAATTTTTAAAAGTCACATAATTATAAAAGAAAAAATTTATTTTGAAAATATTATTATAAGATTTTATGGGAAACATCAATGGTGTTATAACTGTAGAGAATAGCCACACTCCCCATATAAGTGTAAAAATGTTTATTCCTTAATGATGTTCAAAAGGTCATAAAGGATCTTGTTTGGAAAAAGATGGAAAGATTCCTTTATAAAAATTTTATGAAAATAAAAAAAGGTGTAAATGACTTTAAAACATAGTCTAGGAAATAGTAAAAATGTTTTGAAATACATTTTTAAGAAACACAGACGTGGATGATAAAGAGGCCCTAGTAGATACTTACTAATAAACAACCTCAGATAATACATATATTATAAAATTAAACCTTAACTTGTACTTTTTTTTGATTGAGGGTATGTTTACAGTCTGTATAATATTTAAATCATTGTTATTAAATTATACAAGAACCACATATATAAATATGATATCTTATATGATCTTGAAATATTGCTTTGATAATAATATATCAGTAGTATCATTGTTTCATGTGTTAACTGATTCATTTTCCATTATATTTTATGTTACATACATCATTTTTTTATGGATAGGATGTATTTGATTCAGATACAGAATACTATTATGTTCTTAATCATTATTTCTAATCATCAAATAAAAAATTATTCTTGAATGATTATGATTGGGAATGAATCTCATCGTGTTCATGGATATGGTAATCCATACGTACGCACGAGCGACAATGAAATTTTATTGAGGGAGAAATAATATATAATTAGATGGTATATCATATATAAATTATCAATAAAATGTTATATTTATTATTTACATCAATTAAACTCAATATTATAACCCCCGAATAATGATGTTTTGAATAACAAACTACACCAAGACGTGGAGATTGTAAGTTGTACGTACCCACATATGGTGACATTATCATTCATATGTTGTGTAGAATAATGAATACGATTGTACCATATTTATAATAACATCACAATATGTATAAGGTACATGGATTATTATTTATGTATGGAAAAAACAAATAAAGAAGATGTGGAAGAAGAAAAGAACTTTGGAAGAGGTCATGAAATTATTACCTCTTCTTCGGGTACTTCCTTTTGATTAGATCAAAAGGGTTACTTAGGTTGCATTCTGATCAATGTGAGGATCCAAGGTTGAAATGAGGAATGTTGGGAACATAATTTATTAGGGTTTGTCCGATCCAAATGTCTGTGGGGGTCTGAAATTAAGAGAAGGGGAAGTACCCTATTATAAGAGATGTGAGGGTCAATTTAGAAAAACCCTGAAATATTTTATTTATATAACCATATTATGTTTATAATGGATCCAAAAGGATTTATTTATATGTTAAGCTGGGGTTAGGTCAAATACCTCTAAAAAAATAGGTTTTAGAAAAGTTTATGTCACTATATTAACCTCATCCTTTAGATTCAACTCTGAGTTAACTAGTTTATCATTAAGCATGTATTCTTGTATTATTTTAATAAATGGTTAATAAATTTACTATAAAATTGACAAGTTAACCCCAAGTGGTTACTTATTGATATATGTTACCTTATGTAAGTCCTTTTGTTGAATGTTACATTTTTAGGAATATTATATCAATTAATAATATAGTATTTGTTTTAAAAGCTCATTTATGTCAATTTTGACACCTTTTAGTATTGGATTTTTGTTAAAGTCATAAAAACAGTATCACTTCGCAAAAAAATTATTTGATCAACCCTAATATGTCATATTAACCTAAAAAATTCATGGAATACATCAAAAGTCTCAATTTATAATTATATTTGTATTTATAATATCAATTATTTTAATCATTCAATAATAAGGTTATTACTACATCATTTGTTTCTCATAAATAAATTTAACTTTTAATGAATTAAAATATTAAAAAAATACTATTATGTAGGAAATAATTTTAGATTTCTAATGAATATTTATTGTCGAATTTATCTTATGTATAACCTTATATGAAAAATATTTTAGTTATTAAACATTGAATTTTACCCTTTTAACTTTTCTTTAAATAAAAAATAATAAATATCCCAATCATATACAAGTTGAACCAAAGGATCATATTTTAGTCCTAAGGTATCTATTTGTTGAAAAGCACTTATCCAAAAGAATTATTAAATGTGTTTGGGTAATTATAATATCATTTTTACCTTTAATTAACGAATTTACTATTAATTATGGTAAATAAAATTTAAAAGTTATGATTCACCCGAAATTATTTTCATCCTATTGAACCACATTTTACATACTGATATCTATAATTTCTCTCGTTTTTTTTTACATTAAATTCAAAAAATTGCTATAATTATGTTTTATGAATATTTGCAAATGTGCCTAGAAGGTGTCTAAAATGCGTTAAATACTTCAAAAAAATTTATATACCTAATATTTTTTTGAAATGAATCCAATGAATTACATTGAAATTATATAGGTATTATGTGAATATTTTGACTTATAATTAATTTAAATAAAATAAATAATTATTTAAATGAAAAGGTGGTTTTAAATAATAATGCAATGTTTTTTACCATTCATCTAAAATTGAATGTTTTCAGAAAAATAACACAAATTCACTATAGGCTAATTTTAATAATCCAAGCCAAAAAAAAATTCCATTTTGAAAATTAAAATTTATAATATTTCAAAAATTATTTATTACTCTTCATAATGTCTTGTTTGATTGGTCGTGGTATGCTTGAACTCGAAGTTGCATACAACACAAACTATTGAATTATTCAAAGAGAATCATATTGTTCAAGATAGATCTATTTAATTATTATTATATATTTTTTAGGAACAATGTTTATATATATTATACCATATATGGTTTCATTAGTACGATTCATTACTCATATCTTACCAATTCCTTGTTAAAATCATGTTTCGGTTAATAAATACATTATTTTTTCGTATAAGTTTTGATTTTTTTATTTTTCGGTCTCTTAAATTGACCATAGATCCATTATATACAGATTAGTTATCATAAAATATTTATATTATTTATAAATAAGTTATAAATTTAATACCAATCATAAATTTTGGTTATTAAAAATGAACTATGTTATAATCATGGACACAGTAGGTTATAGGTATGCATGTCTATCATTTCCATTTTGAATGATCACAATGGAAAAAAGTTATGTAATTTATCATATTTAATAAATTTAAATTATTTAATATTTACCATGTTATTTATTCAAATAAAATTATAGATATCATCAATTTTGGTGTGGTGAAGAAAAGATATTCACATCACTTTGTGAAGGTAGTAGTACACACATTCACAAACAACTTTAGAATTTTTTAATTTAAGAAATAAAATAATGTATTATATTTCCTTAATGATAGATACTTCCTTAATATCATAGTTATTTCATTTATATCACATATAGTCATTAACATTTCCCTTATAATCATTCATGTAAGGTGTTAGTGAAAACAAATCACATCACTTAGTGAGGGGGTAGTCCATCGTATACACGGGTAAAGTTATCATATCCCCTGGAGAAGGAAAATTAAAAATATATATATTAAATAATGATTATATTTGTATAATTATGTTATAAATATCATATATAGAATTTATATCTATTATCATACCTAACTGTGGAAGGTGGTAATGGAAAAATGAATGTCATTAGTTCATGAGGTGGCAGTCCATCATATATATGAACGATTATTTCATAACCCATATGATGAAGGTGGAGATGGTTGTATGCCATGATAAAAACATTAAAAGATCTAATTATAGGGTATATTATGAGGTTATTATACTTTTATGTTTTATTAATAATTGAATATATGGTGGAAGGAATAAAATAAAAACTCCAATTGAATTAAGGTACATCATCTTCCATTATCTTCCATAGGATTTAACAAAAATCCATATTAGGTTGGGTATATACCCAAACCAAGTTTTATTGGATTCAATTATGGAGTTTTTAAAGGTATTTTATTAGTTATTGTATGATTAAATTGGTATGAATGTGTGAATAACTTTTTATAGAGGGTTTCCTTTTACAAGTGAGTGAGTGGCACACTCATAGTGTTTTGGGAACAAAAAGGTGTAGCCATCTTTTATTTGTTCCATAAGGCTCAAAAATATACTTTCCAAGGGGATTAGAAAAAATAGGGTATATATTTTTTATCCAATATATTTTTATACTAGCTATTATGTTATTTCGACCATTGTCATTTTAGTTTAATATCCAGTAAACCCATATTTATCTTAACCATGGTAATTAATTTTTTATTTTGTCACCATTCATTTTTGTCAAAAATAAGTTGATATTATAATAAAATACATAGTATGATGATTAAAAAAGTTATATTTTTTTGTAAATTAGATTCACATAATGAGAGAAATTTAATTGAAAATTAATCCCGTATATGAAAAGAGAAACCAATATTTTGAATGATAAATGCTTAAATGTTTACACGTCTTTTATATAAAAATTAAGTTTGAAAATGATTCAAATGAACTAAATTGGATATATATATATATATATATATTAATTTTAATTTATAAACATGATAAATAATAATTTAAATTTATATACAATTTTAAGAAATGTAGTTTTTAATTAAAATTATGTATTTTGACTATTCATTAAAAAAATTAATATTTTTGGAAATTGATTTTAAATTAGACCTAAGATAACATTGAAAAGGTGATTTAAAAATTAAATTTATTTTTTAAAATAAATTTTATATAAATATTAAAAATATGTTTTAAAATATTTTTGGAGAAGGGGACAAAACAATTTTAAAAAAGAAATAAAATCTGAAGTAGAAAATTTTATTTATTCTTATATATTTTATATTAAACACTAAAGTTGAATGTAAAATATGTTATTAAATCTATAATATATAAATTTATCTAAAATTATTTACTAAAATATAATTTTTAATTTATTGACGTAAAAAAGATTTGTTTTTATAAAAATAGTTTTTTTTAAATGATTCCATTTAATTTCAAATGTTTTTTATTTTCATTTCTAATAAATTGGATTCCATGGAATTCATTATATATACATTTTTGAAACATATATTTTCAAAATTTATTTAATCATATTCATACTCGCCATTACAATGAATACACAATGACAATTTAATAATATTCAATGTTTCGATTAATCATAATGTTGCGTGTAATGCAAGAAAAGAACACAATCATGTGTATCAGAAAATATTGAAAATATTAAATTCATTTAAAAACAGTATTTCACAAAATCATATGTTGTTAAATTTCCATGCTTTGAAAATATTTTTTGAATTACAATCCACATTTAAAATACTTTTTTTATCTTTTCAACATGAAACAAATTTATGAATTTATGTTATTTAAAAATTTTTATTTAATCATGGAATTACAGATTAAATTAAGAATAAATGTATCATCAATTTGACTAAAAAAAATTATTAGAAACAATAGATTTATTAATCATGAATATTCTTTGATTCGTTTTCCTAAAAATACATTATTATCAGATTTACGTCTATAAAAATATTCACCAAGAACAAAAAAATTCTATAATTTTAACCAATATTCTAAACCAAGATAAATATTAGTAAAAAATATTTAGTAAAATATGTGCTAAAATATTATCATAGTGAAAAGAAAAAAACATGTTATCACTAACGCAAACAAATATTATTATTTAATCTAGTTAATTATTTATTATGTATAATTTCACCACCATCTAAATGGAAAAACCATGTTTAATTTATGACTTCTCATAAATAAATAGTAGAAGTGACAAATACCATGCCTCAAACCTATAAAGTTCACAGAATGGTAATGGAATTACAATAAAAATATATAATCACATCTTCTATTAAGAATCAATGATCTCCTAAGGATGAAGCTCCTTGAATTAACTTAAAACGGAAAATAAAACTACACTATAATAACGGATATCATATTACCTATCATGGAAAGATTAATGGGTGGAAAATGATATCGGATGGAGATAAAAAGATAAATAAGAATGTAGAACTCACCACAGATCACTACATATCAATAATAGAAATCCATGGATTAATCCGTGTTGAAAGTGATTCAAAGTTCTTTAAATATTTATCTCTATATCTTTAGAGTTGAAGGGAAATAGTGGGATTAAATTGGGTTTAGATGGGTGTTCATGTGTTTAGAAACACACAAAAATTTATAATCTGATAACACGAAGTCCTAGACCTTGCCACAGAATCGCCCGATATAGTTAATACTACGGCGTAGGGAAGATGTCCCACCCACTTCACCCTTGTTCATAATTTTTTAGATCCTTATATTAGATCCTATATACATAGGGAGGGGAATATAATGATTCCTAAACCAATAGTTCAACTAACATAAATTTTAATGACCATCTCAGTGTGCTTTGTTACAACAGGGACTTTCATAAAATAGAAGTCATTTATCATATCCTATAGACCACTCCATGGAACAAAAACCCAACTAGATGTTTCGTTTCCTTCCTACATGGAACAACCATAGAAAAATTGGAAGTGGATCCAGATTCATCCCTCAAAACTTTTTATGTATAAACCATCCCCACTATTTTAAATCGACAACCCCTGTAACACTGAATTGGATAAACACTAACTCTTTTCCTCCAAACACTCTCCAAACACCTTAAAACATCCTCTCGGTTCATATAACATAAAAAATTAAAAATGAAGGACTAATAGTATTCAGGCCCTTACAATGTATCATTATATAAAATCAATTAAATAAATATATTATTTATGATCTTAGAAAATTATATGATCAAAACGTGTAAATTTAGTTAAAA
This sequence comes from Viscum album, assembly GCA_963277665.1. Lineage (NCBI taxonomy): Eukaryota > Viridiplantae > Streptophyta > Magnoliopsida > Santalales > Viscaceae > Viscum > Viscum album. The sequence goes on from OY728154.1 coordinate 83,176,249, forward strand.
GGAAAACGAATAAAAATGTTTTCATTACAAAATGGTCTTATCTAAAGAAAGTAAATAGAGATGGGGAGAAACCACACATGACTATGATATAAGTTTTATTACACAATTAAAGGAAATTATGTGATTAATAATTTAACCAATATAAAAAAATTTATAGAAATAACGATTTTATAGGATACAATAATCTAATTTATGACTAAAATATCCTAAATTATTGTTAAATTAGTCTTTATTAATGGTTTTTGGAACAAAAATTATATATTGATCATCTTGATGACTTTATACTCAATAATAATGAAGAAATGTGGTCTAAAATCAAGAAGATATTGTATTTATTATAATAAGTTCCCGGATTATGGTACAGAAGGCATGCTTTTTTATATAAGAAGTTAGTATTTGCACTAATTAAATAATCATTTAATATCTATTAGACTTATAAAGAATGTATCAGGGTTCTATTGTATGATGATGATATATTGTTTGTTAATTGTGAAATCACACTCTTTATTATCATTTTGGTTACTCAAAACCTTACTATAACATTCATATCTCAATCCAAATATTCCATAGAGGTGTTGTATCATTTTGACATCGATGAAGTTAAATCAATGTTATCACCTACTGTAACAAGGATGATTTTATTGAAGTATTGAGATAAAATTCCAGTGAATGTCATATTTTATAGTTCAACATTAAATTATTAAATTAATTATTATTTAATTTATATAAAAATGTTTTTCTATATTCATTACAGTAATATAACAAGGTACTCAAATGTAATACAATGTTTAAGTTATTAATTGAAAAATTTATAATATAAAAGGAATGATAGACCTTTATTTTTAATAAACGGGAAAAATAAGTATGAATTATTATGATTTATGGATATAGGTTTTTCATATTTAATAAATGAGATCCAAATAAAAATCTAGTAGTTTTTTCCATCATAGAATCATTCACATATCATTGTTCATAAATAATTAGTATAATATTACAGTAATTATAATAAAGGAAAAGTATATTATCAAAACTCAAGGATCAACGCAATATATATTCATTATGTATCAATTGGTAGATATATGAGAAGATATATACTCTCTTTTTTGATAATCTGAAATTATGATATTATTATTAATCATAGTTAAAATACTATTCAATTTTTGAGAAAAAACATTAAAATCATGTGCTATAATAAAAAAAATGGTCGTGTAAGATTTCATGATATTGAAGTATTTACCAATGAGATATCAGTAAAAACATTAATGAAATTAATCTTAAGAGATGCGTTTAGAAAGTGAAAGGTAAATACTAGAGTTCACCCATCTCCATTCACTTTAGAGAATCATGAATTATTCCCTTCCCCAAAATTTTTTACATTTAATTTATTTTTCTTGGATATAAATGTTATATTGGCATGATTTAAAATAATTAGGAAAATTAGAGAATCTATTAGGTTTATTTTTATAGGGATAAATATTATTAAAGATCAAAACTATGGTAGAAGTTAAATTTACTCTTAGAGGAGAAATGTTATAGATATTATGGAAGGGATATTTTTTAGAATGATTTTCATCGGGAGGATAATACAATGATATAGAGTATTTATATATAAATGTAGATTTTTCAATCTAATAGAGTTTAATTCTTATTAATATTTTTTTTCAAGGGGTTGATCAGTCATCAATTTTTCTAATGTATCTTCGTAGAATTGAAATTCAAATGTTTACATTGAACAAATTTAATTTAACATTGTTTCTTATAATGATTTCATGTAATTTGGGATCAGAGTGGTTTAATTATGTTTCATATAATTCCATATAAAATAGTTTATCACAATATGGTTCTAGAGTTTATGTTTAGTGAAGTGATTTCTAAGACTAGGGGAATTACTTTTATATGTGATTCCAATTATCCTAAAGGGGTTATTATTAATTACAAAATAGAAGTTAATGATTTTATTATTCTTATTAGAATGAATAATTAATAAATAACTTATTTTATAATTAAATACTAATAAGATTAATTTGATAGATTTTGTATGGTTTTCAATCTGTCTTCATGTTGAAAATAAAAATCAACATTAAAGTAGTCAAAACAAAACAATTTCACAAAATATTATTTCATATTAAGTAAACCTATATTGATAGGTAAAAATTATTGAATCTAGTGTATACCATGATCATAATGACCATGAAATGTTCACTATTATTTTGAGGAGAATTCATTAATAATGATAATATCTAGATTCTATTGTTTATAAGGAAACACCATAATGCCACTAAAAAATATTTATCTTTTTCCAACAGGGACCTATCTGTTGGTAAAAGTGAAATTTCTGTTGGTAAAACGTTTTACAAACACATAAGTCCATGTCACTAAACCGTCGGTAAAAACTCTGTCGCTAAATGTTTTTGTGACAGATAAAATAGTTCTTTTACAATTATAATAATACCAACATATAATATATATGTTGGTTAAAGTGTTTAGCAACAAATTCTTATGACAAATATTTTTGTTGGTAATAATATTACCAATATAAAATATCTATTTATAAATTACTTTTGAATAAAAATATAATTTTTTTATTTATTAATACCAAGAAGGTTCAGCCATGTGTTCTAAACCCAGGCCCCAAATTTATTTGAAAAAAGATAGTAATGATACAGCAGATTAAGTTGGTGCTTATATCATTTATATTTATTAATATATCATATATAATTCATCGATTTTAATAATTTAACCAAAGATGATTGACATGAATGTAGAAACATAGAAAAAAAGTAATTATATTAATAATGAAATTTAATATAAAAATGATAAGATTCAAAAATGTCGGATCCCCCCACACCCCCAATAAGATCACCCATCATGATAGATCACACCCCCACCCCCAAGTAACCACATCCCATCCATGCCTCACTGACCCAGCTCCAGAACTAGCGACCCATCCGTGCCTCAGGACCAGTGAGCCTCCAATTTGTCTATCAAAGAGCAATCCCACAAATAACTGCTATGACACATCATTCAACTCCATGATCTCGACACCACACACAATAAAAGATGATAACCACAAATTAGTGTCAAATATCAAAAGAGAAATTAAAATATTAAAATTCAAATAAATGAAATTATAAAAAATTGATCTGTATAGAAATAAAATGGAGGTTAACGCTTACAGAACTCTCACACATGCCTATAATAGTTAGGTATGTTCATGACCTGTCCGGACATTGTGTGATGTTTCTTTCTGACCAGTTCAAGGTTCACATGGTAAGATATTTTGTGATCATCTCTGGATTTATGTTGTCTCCAAATGTGATATACTACTGGATTCAACTTCTGATTACTTATTTGAAGATGGATATGATGAGAATATTGAATTAAAAATGTATCTTAAAGTGGGGAATGATGGAACCCATCTTGTATCAGGTACCGGTGATGTACTCCTTGGTGAGATAAAGTTTATAAGGAACAAACATCTTCGGTCTCAGATTGAAAAGATCCAACATCAAAAGGAAAGGGATGAACAATTGTTTAAAATAGAAATAGGCCCCCCTACTGGCCATTGAACAATGGATCCTTCACGCTTCCTGTTTGAAATTTTATCATGGAACTAGTGCAATGAATATTACTGGATTGGGATTTGATTGAATTTGTTCATGATAGAGAGTTCCTACTTAATAAAGGAAAGTCATCTAAATAGAAAAATAACAATGGGTTAATGCAACAAACCCCTATCATAAAACCAAATGAATTAATAAAGAACACACTTGTCACTTGTACATCATGTAGCTGGACATGCACATCCCTGAAACCACCTAAACACCAAACATAGATATCCAAAGAAACCCAAATTCCATTAAAACAATTGAAATGAATATACATCCAAAACAAATACAAACAAACAACCAATGAAAATTAATCCCTAGAGGTGTCAATATGCAGCCCAAAAGTCATTAGTTATTTACTAATGAAACATTCAAACTGAACATGAAGCCAAAACAAAAACCAACCAACCATAAATAATTTAATCTGTTCTATGCATTCATTTATCATAAACCATAAAAAATAGTCATTTTTTATTTACACTGAAAACATTCAATATGCAGCCCGAAATAAATGAATATACTGCCATAACCCTAAACCCCTTAGTATGTCAAAAATGGGAATCAAACTGTAAATATGTAGCAAAAAATGTAGGAGCTATAATCTAAAATACATATACTTAAATATGTTCATTGAACATGGCATTAGAATGTGAAAACAATGGTCTAAAATAAATATATCCAGATTTTTTCGCTGGCCATAGAATCTGAATGTGAAAAAATGGTGCAATCATCTCAACTACTCTAAACTATTTCAAAGGATCATCTAACCCTGGACATGTTGAACAGAAAATGATGTAATTGCTTGGAATAATTATTTTTTCTTCAGATTCATATACAATAACCAGCAACTCTCTGTTTTCTATCATCCTATAATTAAAACCTTGACAGCATTGCATCATTTAGACCATAAGCACTCGACACAGACAATGATTTATTGTGTTCCTTTTTTTCATTATCTTATAATGAACATTAATAGCTTAACATTAACAAAATGTAATGATTAAAAATATTTCATAATCTGTAAATATAATTACTAACATGACATGACTTCTCATGGAATATGCAGTTAATGAAATTTGTGTTTTATGTCATAGGAAATACATTTATGAGTTTTATGTAAATTTAAATAATTAAAGTGCTTAAAAATATAATTAATATAATTAAGTTATTATGGACTTTACAGTAGTAGAACAATCATTGTACTTAGATATAAATAGAAATTTGTTCATGGAATTAACACTATGAATCATCCAGAAATAAAGAAATATATGCTACAAAGAATAAAGAAATGGATGGTGTTATGACTTCTGTTTTAAAAAAAAACTTTTGTACATGCTATTAGAACATTAATTGTTCTACCAAATCAACCTCAATGAATTCCCTCTGTGGATCAGTGACACTGAAAAACATTGGGGATGCTGTTTGAAAAACACCTTCATAGAAAATTGAATGGAATTTAGAATGGAAATGGAAATGTTAAACATATAAATTCAATTTTGTTAGGATAAGATGGAAGAATAAATTTATTTCATCCTTAGAACCTAAAAAGTGGCAAAAAAATTGTAACTTCAGAGAGTACAAATGACTATTTAAAACTTAATGAAAAGTTTCAAATACTGAAATATTGAATTATACTAATATATTCATTTTCAGTGAATGAGATAAAATTTTAATATAAATTAAAATTCATGGACCTAAAAGTTCTGATAAGACTAATAATGCAATCATATTAGAAATTACATGGAATATATGAAAAATCAGGGTCTTAGAATCCCTACCTAATGAAATCCACCCACCCATCCAGTACCATATTTACAACAATAACATTCCATGATTTTCATTAATTATCCGAAAAAAAGAGGTGATCTAATGTATTTAGGACTTGATATGTTAAGGTCAATATTTCCTTACATTTAACATATAATATGTGTATGGATTTAAAAACAATGTTTAAGACATTATCTTTTTGAAGTGTTCAAATTTAAAAGAAAAAAGTTTAAATTGGTTTTGAAGAAATAAAAGTAATAAAGAGTGTATGATTCATTGAGTATGGAATTTATAAAAAAGATAATGCTATAAAGACTCAAATGGAATACCTATTATTTGATACACAAAAATTTATTTACAGTATTCTGTGAATCTTATAGTCAAATGGAAGGCCTGTGAGTTACCCACATAAGCATAGAGTTCAACGTGGGTCGTTGTTGTAAACATAGATAATATGAAAGTGAAAAAATCATAAGCAAACCCACATAAGATGGACACCCACCTTCACATCATATTTTGTAGCACCTTATAACTTATTTATTCACTTAAACACAACTACTTAAAAAACATAAAATGAATTTTAAAAATAAATATTAAAAATAAGAAATAATTAGTAAAGCATAGAAATACCTTATGTCTCTAGGTGGTAAACTTAATGCTGAAATGAAATGAAAACAAGAGGAACCTCAATATTTCATATTAAAGGCCTTGAAACAGAAAACGAAAGAAGATAATAATAATCATTCTTAAATCATAAAAATGACAAAAAATAATATCATTTTAATAAATCATTTGAAACAAAAACTAAATCAAATTAATGAAAAACATGATTGTATTCTGTCTCAGCATTAATTTTCAATCCAAATTAATACAAATTTTAGACATTGGTAATTCATGGTATTTGTTGACTTATATGTGAACTTAACAAGTATCCTTGAATCAAATAAAGAAACAATAAATTGAAATAATGTGTATTTGACATCATTGAACTATTCTAAAACAACACTATAGTTCAAACAATCATAGGAGGTGGAGAAACAATATTCATTTTGACACAAATTATAGAAACTGTTGGATGTGCTGTGGGGGAGTATGACAATCAGTATTAAAAAATCCTAAATGGATTCCCCAAGATTCGTAGACTTACAGGGTTTTGAAATAGAAGAGGGAGACTAGGTAACCACACACAAACCATTTTAGTAATGGAGTCTTTATTCATGGGAAAATTGAATGTATACCTAAAGACATGGAAATAGATGTATTCAAGAGAATGTGAAAAATGTGACCAGATCATCTTTGATGAATAAACGAATAAGAAAAATTGAGTTAAGCAGGCCCACCATTATGTGATGCTGCAGATCTGAAAAATCATTGACATGCATGTTTGAGAATTTCAACACAGGTTGATGATGTTCAGAACAAGATATCAATAAAGAATCTATCATATAAGATGCATTAGAAAATTCCAATGAGAGGAAACCGCTATGTCCCCAAATTACATTTTTTTATTTTTTTTTTGAAAAGGACACTTTTTGGTTCACTGGGAACCATACCCAACTCGAAAAAAATAATTGAAAACATTCCAGCACCTCATAAACACTGAAAACAACCAATACAACATCACTCTCCCAGGTTTAGAACCAAAAAACAGTGCACATTTCAGTCTACCTGATCACCATCTTCCCAAAATATCCACTATAGCAGCAATATTTCAGGATTTTCAAATCATTAATCAATGTACAAAAATTAATAGATTCCATTTCAACCATCCTTTCTGAGAAAACATCAACTCTATCTAGTGAAATTTTTTCCCACTCAAGAAACAGTAAAAGAACTAGTATCACAAAAACTCAGAACAATCAGATATCTTTGAACTCTAATTTAACACATTGAACATAAAACTAGCAGATCCATCAACATCTTGAGTGAATAATTAGACACACTTGAAAGAGCTATAATGATAAAACGTACCAAGGACCACTAGAGAACATATATCGGATCCATGACACAGAACCCCTAGGTAAACCATGATCCATTATTGTCAGGTACCAGAACTACTTTCGAACAACACCAGGACCCCAAGATGCCTCCCCAGGCTTCATCAATTTGAAAATCATCCACCGCAACGACCTCAACAAGAACTCAAAACCACCACAAATTCCACCGAATCCAAAGAAAGTATCCCACCAACATGAATGGAAATTCCGCACGAGGGAAGAAACCAGAGTTCGAGTAGTCACTAGGAACCCCCGATATATTACCATCGAATACCCTTGGAACCTTTAGAAATTGTTCGATTTCAGAAAGATCATCCAACATATAAGATGAATCGAGCTCTTACCGCACTGCTAACCCCTTGGAGATGAAGGATGATTCAGGGGTACATCCATCACCAATCTAGGGATCCTATTCATTAGATAAAATCCCTTAATGTTGAATTTATATATTTTTTTGTTAAATTTTTTTATTAAACTTAATTATATTTGTCAAATTATAATATAAATGTAAATTTCAAAATATAAATAGTATGTATAAAAATTATATGTAAATATATCATATATCCTAATTATTTAAATTGTCTTTTATAAAAAATATTTAAATGTTTATTAAATGAAGAGATTTGATAACTATAATGTAATTATATTTAAATAAAATTAAAAATTATAATAAATTATTGATATTTTTTTAATAAATTCCAAAAAATGAATATTGAATCTGGTGTAAAAATAATGATATATAAAGAAATTGGATTTTTTTGATTGGTTATTGATAAAATAATTTTTCTACTAATTTATTATAAAAAATTTATTGATGAAAAAAGAATTTTTTGTAATAGTTTATATTAATAACAGATTTATGTATTAGAAAAAAAATGTTTGCAAGAGTAATAGATTTTACTATTGGTAAAATATGTGTTGGTATTGAGTGATCAATATCAATAGATATATCCATTGGTAAAATCTAGTGTTGGTAATTAAAATTAATACAAACAAAAATTAATATCTATTAGAATTACTCATTTTTACCAACAGATATATTATCTGACAATAACTTTCTGTTGGTATAAGTAATTGTTTTTGTAGTGTGTAGACTATGATTGGGGATGTTATCTTACATGCAAATATTTGAAATGGATATTATATTAGAACCACATCATGAGGGAATGAATTTTATTGATGTTTTTTTAATCTCATAAAATAAATTACAGATTTTAGTAATCTTACCATGGTGGTTTTGGAACATAGGATGAGCCAATAAACTTGATAACAGATGTTGGAAAATAAAATAATTTTTGGGTGGACCATGTTTTGGGAATTATGAGGCATAGAATATGAGGACTTAAAATATATGAAAATTAAAGATAAAAATATCTACATTACATGGTTTATGTAATTAAATCAAAAAATATACCCTATACACCAACTATTAGATAAAAACATCTTGTGGATTGGGAAATGGTTAAATTTTTTTGACAATTTTAATAACACTCGTCTATATAAAAAATAAATCTTTTATCGGATAATTCCACTCAATATTATATGAAAAATATAAAATATATTTTAACATATTAATAAATGTAACATGTGTAATAAATATATGTAAATATTGTTGATCCCATTTAATATGATTGACTCAATACAATGGAAATATAAAAAATAGGAAAATCAATATGAAGTGATGTTTGAATGAGTTCTCTCTGTGGGATTAATTTTATAAATATTCTCCTATAAGTGTAAATTTGTTTAATTAATATAAAAATCATTATCAATTCTACATCCTCAAGTAAATGAATTTTGATTATAGAACCATTAGAATAGTGGGGGAATATCTCTTAGTTTGTTCAATGTTTAATTGTAGTGCATGTAAGTGAAAACATTAGAAAGAGAATTAATACTTAATAAAAAATTAACAAATTAAAAACCATTATAATTTAGTAAAAATTAGATTGAATTTTGGTTTAATGAGAGTTAATCATTATTACTACCCTAGATATAGTATCCACATTTGAGGAGAATCAATTAAATTCATGTGTGCATTTTGTTTGTTATTTACAATAACATGAACTGTGATATCTAAATAGAGATATATAAGCTCTAAACTGGTGATAAATATAAAATATAAAATATGTTTTAAAATGGAATATGATATATACCAAAATTTACACCTTATTATCATATCTATTATGTTGTCCAAAAATCATAACCTTCTATGGGGATATCATTAAGAAGACATGGTCCCAAAACTGATACATTATAGTTCTTTAATTTATTACCAACATATGTTTTTTTTGACATAATTATATGATTATAGAAAAAATTTATTTTTTATATCTTTTCTTCCATAACTTCTAGAGAAAAAAATTATTAAATCACGATATTCAAACCGGAGGATTATATTATGAAACCTCATACCATATAAGGCGTCATATGGTTCAATTTTTATAATCATGTAAAAATTATTATTATATGAAAATTTTAACACATATATATTTTGATCAAAGATTCCTTTTAATTTAACTTGGATATGCCTCCAAATATATTGTAATCTCTATATAGATGTTTTAGAATTAATATTTTGCTGAGGTTGATATGATTTCATCATGTTTTTTTATCCATTTAATGAATTATGAGGATTCTATGAAATTTTTATTTGAATAATGGATTATTAAAATACACTATTAAAAATAGAAATACATAAAATCTCACAACATAATTGGTATAAATTCACATATGATGTATATGAGATATATTCTCTAGTATTTCTAATTTATATTTTTTATTGAAGAAGTGGTTCTTAAAATAAATATTGAATCATTCCGGTTTGATATATTATATATATAATTTAAATATTTCATTTTGATATTATCCTAATTACAGAGTAGTATATGGATATGTTTTATATCCCATTTAGGTAGTTTTATGTTATTCATCACATGTTTTCTTATTAAGAATCTCATTGAATAGTAAAAAAATTAATATTTAATCTTTATAACCATAAAGTATCTCATTGAAACCCTTATATATTGGTACTAATGATATATATATATATATTAAAATTAAAATTATTCAATTATTTTAACAACATTTTATTTAATAGTGGTATTTATGGAACACAAAATCTCTTATAAACCCTCCAAAACTCACTTTTATTATTAACTATCTATATATTATTTTCATATGTAAATATAATATATTTTTTCTTATATGTTTCTCATTAAAGATCCATTTAAATCCTCTATGGTAAATAAAATCATGAATTTACATGAGAAAATCATGATATTTCATATTAATACACAATTCATAATTTAATTCACACATTATACTTGAGAATTGGTTTTTTATATATTCTCTTATTAGTTATTATTCCATGATTCTTCCCACTTAGTGCATCAACTAAATTTTTTTACTGTGGTCATATATATTAATGTCATAAATGTTTAGTTGTTCCACTGGTATCTTTTTTCTTAATGTTGAGTTCTTTTTTCTTTCAGAAATATGTAATTTAAATTACTTTGGTCCTTATATATATTATACCCACAATAATAAATATATTTAAAATAGATATTTAAAAAATATTACCACCCAAATGTTTAAATTATTTATTTCATAGTTTCATTAAATGATATTTAATTTATAAATTTCATATGCCAGAACAACTCATTTATGATTTGTTTTGACCCTTGTATTTTGATTGATTCATTAATATAAATGTAAATTACTTTCTTCCATTATGGAAATTTCTATACAAGTATATTTATTGATATTAAATTTAATAATTCTAAATAATACTTATATTTTTTTGAACATTCTAATTCAGCCACCTTATGTGTTAACTTTTTTAATGAATAAGCTAATAATTTATTTCACAAAAATCCACTTATAATAACCTTTTAGAACAATGAAACTACATATTTAAAATATATTCAAAGTAATTGTAAATTAATTTAATACCTTTTCATTTAAATTGAATATATATATATATAATCATTTAAGATACTAAAAATAAGGAAATTAATCTGTAAAACCTAAAATTTACATTTTGTAAATTTCCTACAAAACTCATTTTCTCTTATTATTTCTAGTAAAATCTATAAATAGTTTTCCCAATCCTTATAACATATAGAATATACAAAAATTACCTCAATCAATACCACTTAAAATTATTATAAATAATCATTTAGGAACACATTTTTGATAACCCAAAATATATATACTTTATTAATTTAGTAGTATTTATTACACAAATTACTTCTCATATAAAATAATTTTCTAAATAAAATTTAAATATCATATGGTGAAACATCAGCTGAATGAATCCATTATATTATTAGTATTAAAATTTAGTCATTGATGGTAATTGTGAAGACATTATCAACCCATCACATATTCTACATTGGGTTTCTATGGTTAAGGAATACTATTTATGGAAAAGAGTGGGATTTTGGGTTGATATTTCATCCAGAAGGATGGAGAGTCATGACATGGCCATTTTTTGTTGTTGAATAAAGGGAATTCTAGATGATGATGGGGTATCTTAATTCTACAACACACCATGAAGGTATTATTAATTCAATGTGGGGGGTGTTATGACATGAATAAGGTTTAATGATTTAAGGGAGTAATATGTGGGATTTGGGAATCATGTTGATTTTGGTTTTGATGTCTAGTCAGTACATGCCCGTAGTTGGTCACGTATGGATTTTTTATAGTAGAAGTTTTTCAAAGGGTATAACCACTAAAATTTTAGGAGATTATTTTATATTTAATGACTTCACTAATATATATTATTTTATAACTTTCAATAAGAGTGTTTGGGTATATTTCATAGAGTGAATCCTTCAGTAACTGATTTTGTTGTTCATTATTTTTAACAATCATTGCACCTTAGTGATTTTGTTACAATATGGTCTAGTCCATAAGATCATTTACACAATGTTAATACATTAATTGTGGTATTAAATTACTCAGTAATATTATAGATATTTAGACAAATGAATAATATTTAAATAGTTAATGTATAGTATAACAATTTGTGGAATTCAAGAATTTATTTATTATAGTCCCATCATAGTGTTACCATTACCTATAATTACCTAAATAATTACATTTATATATTTATTATGAACTAAAAATCCCATTAAAATTTTTATAGTTTTCACAATTTCTCCAAAATCAATAGGAAATTAATGGGAGCTAATTTTCAATATTTTGAGTCCTTATTGGGAGCTTACAATTTTTTGATTTGTGGTCTCACTAATGTTTCATTAAAGGTCATGTTTTATCCTTTTATTCATTATATAAAAATTTTCATCCTCTTTGGGGGTTAGGGATGTGGTATTTTTATTTTTAATTTCATAGTAGGATTTTTGATTTGTGGATCCCAATGTGCAATGGGTTTTTAAGAGTATTCCCTGGTTTTTGTTGGTGTTCTCAGAAAATTATTAATTATTCCTACATAATAATTGTAGAATAATATACTAAGGTTTATTATTAATAAACATAAATTTGATAATATGGACCAATACATCACTTTAATTCTATGATTTATTTAAAGGATTTCCTCATAATATTTTTTTGGGAGTTTTCCTCAAAAATCATATTTATTTTCTAATGTGGAAGGGAAATGTTATGGGGAAACTCCATTAGTATGAATGAATTAAATTAATATAATAAACTGGTTTATATGAGTATATAAGGGTATGGATAATAATGTGTTCTTTATAATTTTTCACGTTATTTTTGATTAAATAGTTTTTTTAATTTAAATTTTCAGGTGTAATCATCTTGTTGATGAACCTGATCACCTTCATAATTTGATATTTTCATAAAGTTGGTAATGGAAACGGGATTGCTAAAATCATGAAACTGAGGAGTTATAATTTTTATTCCCTATAATGATTGATATTTTACATTAAATTATTTAAACTCATTGCGATTGGGGTGAACATGTTTGGGGTAGTTTTATATTGTTTAAAATGGGCAACGATATATGGTTTTTTACTATGCCTCCATTTAGATCATAATAATTGGATTTATAAGTTAAATATAGTAACATTCATGTCATTAAAAATGGATTCTCTAGTCAAACATGAAAAGAAAAAAACATATTGAGATAATGATAATGCATTCATGTGAATGATGTAAATTGGATACATATGTATTTAATACAATAGATAATTAATTTAAGAAATAAAAAATAAAATAAAGGGATTTTATGGATGATGTAAAATGATGAAGGCTTCAATAAATGTAATTAGTGATCAATTAATATCATGAAATATGGACTGTGTTAATGAATGCAATGATAAGAATAAATTTATTTTATAAAAATGGAATGATTCTATTAAATAGTAGACAATGGGATTGGGAATGATACAAAATAGTGATGTTTTTTATTTTGTGGGTTTATTTTCAAATAATTTTTGTTTTGTTATAGATATTAATTTTCTATGGTGAGTAGTGTTTTATATTGAAATGATATAGTTTTATCTTTATACTGTTAATATTGTTTTTGGGGATATGATTCGGCAAAGGTGGATGAAATGTGGAACTTTTATTAGTTAGGATGGTGAAAATTATGTAAACTAAAATTAGTTGTAATAAATATAGTGTTTTATATAGTATACTAGATTTCCAAATTATGTGGTTGTGGTGCGGTTTCATAGTGGGGGTCATATATAGTAGGAATATGGAAGAAGGTTAATGTCCCACATGATTAGGATTCCTTACAATGATGATTATGACATTATTAGAATGGTAAAAGGGTTAGTGTGTAAATATAAGGATAGTGGGATAAATTTAATGTACATCATTTTCATGTTACCCAACATATGTGGTGGGATAAAGAAGATATTTTCTATGTATATAGTTTCATATGGTGGGGAAGTGTGTTGTTGTTTAATTGTGAATATGGATGGGGATATTTGTATATTGATGTGTGGTGATATGGTATAGTTATAATGTGATGTAATGGTTGATCATTTACAATTTAAATTTTATTATCTCATTCTTAGTGAGTTGAGGAAGGGTTTTCCTATCCGCTTTCAAGATGTTTGAGTGGGATAAACCTCTGAAATGAACAGTTGAAGTTGGGGTAATTTTTTATCCCATTTCATCATTTACTTATTAATTTTGACCATATAGTTTACAAATATTTAATTTATTAGAATATTTTTATATTTTTTATATGTTTAATTTCGTTTTTACTCTTAGTATAAAAATAGTTGAGGATATAATAGTAATTGGGTGAATATAAAGAATAAAAATTTAAACATTGTGTTTAATACTTATTTTCATCTGTTTATTAATATTCTTATTGTGATTATTTTTTTCATGGTTATTTTTAATATTTTTTACTATGGAATATTTATTTAACATTGATGGTGATTTGATTTTATGGGTGAACTTTCTGAGTATACCCTATTGACCACACCTCAACATTTTTCTAAATATTTTAGAATAGATCGAGGTTGATTTGGGATGTCGTTTGTATAGATAATGTGTAGTTTAATGGATGATCATCGTCATGTGAGACTTTATTACATATTAATTCCAAATTATTGTATACCTAAAATATAGGTGACATTTTCATTGTTGGAATTTATGTTTTGGATGAAAAATATTTTATGTGGATTGGGGACTACATTCATTTTAAATCTTATGATTTTTAGTGTAATTCCTCTTTTGTAAGTGTTTATACACATTAGATTATATTTATATTCCTCTGTCCTATTGTTGTTGGCATTAAAGGGTCACTCTCACATTCACTTAAGGACTAGGGTGGGATACAAAGGTGCTGCTTCATGAAAATTTTGTATCAATACATTTTTTTGACATTTAGGGTGAATTTTAGAGTTATCCATGGTTAAAGAATTTATGGGTTAGGTACGGTAGTGGTGAAAATTACTCATAATAAGTGTCTATAGCATAAAGGATATATTATGATATAATTTATGAGTCACCCTATGATCCAACATAAGGAATTTGCATCCTACTAAAATTATTTGGGTCAAAGTGCAACCAATGTAGGTTAGATGTCATAAAGAGGTTCATGCATTATTTTAAACCAATGTAGGATAGTGGTAATTGTGAGATGAAAAGTGGAAATTAACTGGACTTTATAGATTTCTTAAAGCCTCATATATTATTGAATATATTATTTTCATGACTTCTAAATAATGACTTCTAAAATAATATTATTCATTATCATTGTTGAAATTAATATTAGGCCAATACACTCCTACAATATTTAGAATTATTATAAAATAATGTATAATTTTTTCTTAATTCATATAAGTATAAAAATTTTGTTTCCAATAAATATTCTATTTTATAAAAAAAAATCAAATTTTCTATGCACAATGAACTATTTTTAGAAATTAAATTTGTGTTTTAATTTTTCATGATATTGTTTTCGACCATGAGTAATATTTTAATCATGATAGATGTCATTCATGTGTTAGGACTATATACAAAGATTTTATATTCTAATATATTTTTTTAGAATTTTTAAGATTTAAATGATGCTTGATGATAACATAATGAATTTAGAAATTGTATTTAGAAAGTAATTATTTCTTTCATTTATTTAAGGATTACTATTTTTTTGGATTCTAAAATATTTATGTGTTGTGAGATGAATTATAAAGTCCATTGCATGGACAATTTTATGAAATGATGTTGAGTATTTGTAAATGTTAAAAAGAAATGAAACATGAACATGTTTCATAAATTATATAAAATAGGATTTTGTTATAGTATATGTATCTAAAGATGATAATTGTTTGAACTATTACATGTTTTCTCAATTATATTTATTTTTTTAGAATATTGCACCTATATATGGATGTGAAATTATTTCAAAATTCTTATAATATGATATCATGTTATATTGGTGATACAAATATCTAAATAACGTATAGTTTTAATAATTATATCATGAATCAAGGGAAAAAACACATGTGCAATTTTTTATTAATGATTTAACTGTATGATATAGTGATATTATTAACGTGAAAGGTAAGATGACCCCATTGATATGTAGTTTTATTAAACATTGGTGTTTTTTTGATGTTCTAATTAGATGTGTTTTAGTTAACGTTCTATTATATTTTTGATAGAATATATTTTCTAAGATATAAATTGATAATCCAAACACATGAAAAGGTAAGTTTTATCCAAAATGAATTTTTTCCAAGAATCAATATGCCATTTTTCAAATCATTATGGAGCGATCATTTCATTTATGTATCATATTATTGTGATTGTATTATAATATTAGGATTGATTTAAAGGAACCAAATTCCATTAAAATTTAATCATCTAAAAATGGTGGTGAGTAAATTGGGTGAAATCTAAAATTTTAGTAATGCTTTCCATCAAATATATATTATATTAATATGAATTCATGTTATAAAATTTAGTTATTACATGTTCTTACAATTTATATCAGGTGTTATTTTATAATACAAACATTTTCATCTATTACATATATAGATATCCATGGTTTAATGGGTTTTTGGATAATTTTGAAGAGTTTGGTTAGAATATTTGTTGTGTTGGTATGATTGGGGTGGTATGGCATGATTTGTTGGAAGGAAGTTGTTCTGTAGATTTTATGGTCTGGTTTAAGTGGATATGAATTTTGTTGTTTTTTATTTTAAATTACTATAATTAGGTGATGTGGATGATGTGTGGTAGGTGGTATGGTGTTATGATAATTTATCTTATGGTGGATTAATATTTGAATGATTTTGTGGGAATGGTGGTATGGCAGTGTGAAGGGGTGTAAAGATGAGACTTTTTGGAAAGATAGTGTATTGGATGAAATATTTTCACATAATATTTTATTGACCTATGTGATATTGATCATCCCCATATGGTTAATGATAATATTTATTTTAAATTATTGAAAAACAAGTAATTCTAAATTCATTGACTCGTTTGTCTGAGAATTAATAAATATTAATCTTACGATAAATAATTTTTTTTGTTTCATTAATAAGAGGTAATAATGTTACAAAGTGGGGTAAAGAGAAAGAAATAAATGGGATGTTTATAGGTGATTGAAATTCCATTCCAATTACAAAATATAATATATTTATTATTGGTTTCATTAGTTTTTTACATTTTTTGGATGGTGAATCAAATAAAGTGGGGGGATGAAGCCTCAGACACAATAATTAGGTCATGCGAAGATTAACATGAATTTTTCAAGAAAATATTCATTTCATTTTTGAATATATATGATTATATTAAGGATATCAAGAATATTAAATACACCGATGAGAGAATTCATTATTTCAAGAATCATTTTACGGAACTAATTAGATGGTCTCTTAATTTTTTTTCTAAATCATGAATAATATACACAACTTTATTTGTCTTACTTGAGTATATATATTCAATGATATATCAATGATTTTCATTTTTTATCATGGACAGGGGATAGATATTTTGTGGAGTTGATTAAGAAATGTTTTCCATTAAAGGATGTTTCCAATGGATCCCCTCTTGAGTAATTAGTGAGTTTGAGATAAGTGCGATAGATATCATGCTTTGGGAAGGAATATAAGAGTGAGGGGACCGTCTTATGTTAGAGCGTATCTTTAGGCCATTTGTTTTAGTATCATGAGTAATATTTAATCATTATTTCTAATCTTTATATAGTATAATAATGTGGGAATTTGTTAGCATGAATACCATAAATTCAAATTTGATCCTTAATATTTAATGTAGAGTTGGATTTAGTAATATATTGTGTGGATCTTTCCCATTTTAGTAGAAATATTTTAAAATTATTTAATTAATTTAAGGGATTTATTTATAGGAATTTAAATGTAAAATTAATTTTTTTATTCATGAATTTTTTATATTTGTCTTCAATAAATATTTGAAATTAGGATATATGTTTTTTGAAGAAGTATCTATTTCTAACCATGCTTGATGTGGATGAGGTAGCTAGTAGGGAGTAATTTGTTAGCTTAGTTGTATGATGTTGTGCTTGGTCTCTCTAAATTTATATGTTCTATTTTAGAGTTATCTAATATGGTTATGGGTTCTTCTATAAATTTTTTAATTGTGGGGGGGGATTTTGTTATGCAATTTATCCATTTCTTTAAGGATGTTTATAAAGAATCCATTCTCCATGATTGGTGTCAGTTTCCCTTTATCATGATTCTTTTGTAATCTCAAGGATGAAAATAATTTGAGAGGTATATAATGTAAGAAAATATACATTCATGTGCAGTTTGATCATGTCTTTTGTTTTTTTATGGTTCTAGAACCAATTTGAAAGAAGTTGGATAAATTCCAGCAAATATTTCAGTTAGAGGGGGAGAGATTCATGACATATCAACTGGCTATTGTGGTGTGAAGAGATTGATAAATATGTTAGTTTTTACTTTCTAGTATTTCATAACTCTAAGGGATGAATCATAAAATGGGGTTTTGTTTCATTTTCAAAGGATTAGGTCAAGAGATATATGTCCCGTCCTTTTATCTTAGGCACTACACATTTTTTGTCTTAGAATTCTAGTCACAACATAACCAATATATGTCAAATCATGATATTTATAAGGATAGTACTTTATAAATGTGGAAACCTAAACATATTGTGGATGAATAATATGTTTGGAATAATTTCTCTTACATATTTAATTTTCTAATTTTTAATCATGAATGATGGTGTAGGTCATAAAATGAATCCATGGGTTAGTAATTTGAATGTTCATCCTTTTCAATAACTTCCACAATATAGAAATTATATTGAAGTTTGCCTTTTTACAAAAGATATTACACCAAATTATATAATATTTAGATGATTTTTTTTGTACTAAATTTCAATTTTGGTTCATATTGCAATGTGGGTTTTGGAGATTCACTCAATATATCTAAACTATACAGATACTATTACCTATCACCCTCTAGAGCCATGATTATCTTATTTTATTATAAATTTGAAAAATCATATGAATAATTATAGGTTCAAACAGTTCATCATATTCCCATGGTAATTAATGTGGGGTTTTTAGATATCATTTGATTCCTCCATCGTATCTTTTTCTTTATCGCATTAGGGGGTCAATAATCTTTCATCCAATGTGTGATTTTATATTTTATTCTTCATCCCCCATTTTTCTACCATATATGGTGTTATTAATGTGTTATTTATTAATATTTTGATATTTTTGCCTATGTGACTATATTATTAAAAATATCTATAGGTTGAATTATGTTTCCCATGGTGTTTTTAGTAGTGTGGTCATTAATTTATTCCATCTGTCTGTACAATTATTTTTGAGGTTTTGGTTGTTTTAAATGATTCAAAACACATCTACAATATTTTATAATATTATGTTTCACTAGATTCTTGTTATTTCATCCAAAAACCCTCTTGTATTATATCACTCTCTGTTTGGTTAGGGATTCATGATTTCTTTTAGGGGTGGGGAAGGGGAAACATATTGGGAAAATAAAATCGGAATGATGAATGAAATGAAGATAAAAACTATTTAATAATATTTTGAAACCAGAAGAACAGTGTAATATTATTTATGTGTCTTTATTCCACTTTTTATGCATATTTTGTAATCAATTTTTATAAAATATTTTAATCAACATGTTGATGAATTTCTATATCTTCATTATTGCATAATTATATAATGCCTGTAACGAAATGTTGACTTTGAAATTCTGGAAAATAAAAACTATTAATTTTATAGACTATTATGATTGATATTTTTATATTTTATATATTATTTATTATTGGGGGAAAGCAGTTGGGTTGGTTTATTGTTATTGTAAAGGGGTTTTGGTTGTGTTGTTTTTTCCCCACATATATATCTATAAAATTATTTTTGAGTTAATGATTGTAATCTAAATGAGGATGAATGTAAATAATCCTAATTGATTTCAATTTAAATGATAATCAAAATAAAAAAAATTGTATTGATTATGGGTTTCTAAATAATATATTAATTTCTTTGAATGTACATTTATTTAAAAAGTAATAGATTTTAAAAACTAAAACTGAAATGATCATGACTAAAATTAATGCAGTTATTGTTGAATGAATGAATTGAAATAGGAATTGGGTTGATAAATGTAATAATTAGGGCTAATGATTAACATAAAAGTTATAATGAGTCTATCAAATTAGTAAGAGTGTGATTTGGAATGATGTCAAAATGAAAAGTGGTCAATTTTGTGGCAATATTTTATTACAAAATCATTTATTCAATTGATGATGATTTCATTATATATAGTCGTGTCATTGACCACTATTTGAAGAAGATAGTACATGTTGAAGTGTAATCTCAATGATGAGAAGTGATACACTAAAGGGAGTTGAGGAAACAATATTATATGTATCATGGAAGAAATCCTTACCTAAAAACCTTTCTAAAATAGGAAGAAACTTCTATTTTTGAAATAAATTTATAAATAAATAAATGATTGAAAATTGTGTAAATAAAGAAGTATTTTTTACCCAATATTTAGAAAGGATTTTAAATGTTAAAATTCAAGGATTAATAAAATTATATAGAGTATTGATGTCAATTTCATTGAGGATAGTGAAGTAAATAATTATATATTATCTATGATTACCTAATTAAGTATAATATGATGATAAAATATCTATATATTATAATTTTATAAAATGTTCATAAAATGAAGAAGATTGTATGTCTGAATCAAATAAGGATAACACTGTAAAGGTGATTAAATATACACCTAAAAAGAGAAATAGGATTAAATAATTTTATATATCCAATTTATTTGATGAAATATATTTATCAATATAAATAATAAGATTGATGAATATGTAAAACATTTGTCTAGTGTTGATGGAGAAACCAATATTATTTGAAAAGAAGTTGATTTATTATTTATTGGTTTGAGAAATAAAAGTGGAATTTTAGTGATATGAGTTGAGTAAAATAAGGAAATTTCTTGAGAAAAATGAATATCATAATGTGATTTTATAAAAATTATTCATTTATAAGAAATTAAATGTTCGTAATAATGTGAAATAAAATATGGAATTTATATTGTGTAAATTATATTCATAAACTAATGGTTTTGATATAAGAAAAATTATTTAACATGAATAATAACTTGATTCATTCATGATATTTATAGAAATAAAAAGTAAAATAGGATTTATGATTTTTCATATTGACATTGAAATGAAATTCTTGACTATTGTTCTCAATAGAGAGTTTTATATTGAAAATATAGAGGGATACCTTATAATAAATAATGAAACCAATGGGGGGAGGTTATATATGTATTTTTGTGGTCTAAAATGTTAACTATGAGCATTTTATACTCACATAAACTCAATCTAAAATATGTTTAAAATCAAAAGGGTATTTTTATCATAATTTAATTATAAAAACATTTGAGGATGAACAATTTTCAGAACATATTTATTTTAATTAATAATATATTATAAATATATTGAAAAGTTCCCTAAACAATGAGATCAAAATTTTGAATGTATATCAGTGGTTAAATCACCTACTTTGTGGAATATATGATGTTCAATGAGGACAATATACCATTATATCTCATGTTAAGTATTCATAATTTTTTTCGGAGGAGATTGATTGGCATGATTCCAAACCTATGTCAACATTATTTTTCCCAGTAACCAAACATGGACATCACGTGGTTAAAATTTATATATGTCTAATCATATATAGAATAGTAATTGGAATCCTAATTTATTTCAAAGAAACTATAATATATTTTCTTCATTGTATTTGGAATCAAAATTCCAAAGTAATATGAAGGAGTGGAATCTTTTCTTATTTAAGTGGATCATGTTGTATATCCAAGGTACTATAAAATTTTAATTATAATTTAATTTAGGAATGGATTATATTATATTCATATTTTATGAGGAGTATTGGATCGTTGATGTTACAGATCAAATGTCCCCAACTATTGGTAATTTTTTTCATTGGACGAAAATGTGTAGGAACATTGTATAAAAAAAATATACCACATATATAGACAAAATAAAAGTATAATACATATGAAAAAATAATAATTATCCAAATTTAATTGGATGAACTAAAAATTTCCAAATATTAGTAATGATGTGAATGAACTTATGGTGTTTTTCTATGATAATAATAGTGTGATTAAAGACATAATAAATATGTTTCATCACTCTTATACCATCATATAGATATTATATGTCAATTTAGCAATGAAAAGGTTGATCAAGAAGTTATTAATGTGGAACATGTTAGGACTCATCAATAATTTAATGGAAAACATAAGATTTTTTTAATATTTGAGAAACTTTGGTAGAAATGTTGTGTCCAAAGACCTCCCACAACAATAGAAGGTTCTGATATTTTTCTCTCGGTCTTTAAATAAATGGTTTACGTGGTGTTTTTTAGTTCATTGGAATGTTTCCAATTATTCTTATTATATTATTTGGAGAACTACTATGATTTTAGTGAAATTAAATAAATCAATTTTAATATTCATTACCAATGGGAATGATGATTCATGTTTTTTAAAACAAGTGAATTTTAGTGGTATGTAAATTTTGGGAATATGAATTCTCTATATAATTAAATGTGTAAGAGATAGAATATATGGGTAGATATAGTTGAGGTGTTTCATGAGTCCATGAATTTTCGGTTGAGATCTTTTTTTCTACATCAATCATTTCTCACACAGTATTACAGTGGCACTTATGTTATTATTTTCCAATAATAATGTATTTAAGTGAGTCAATTTATTGGATAAAACTATGTATTACAAAAAAATCAAAATGGGGGAGAATTTTGAAACCACGGTCATCAATTCTGAATTATGAAAAAATAATAGAAATACTAAAGATTGTATTAAGAATCAGAGGATGAAAATATATGACTGATACTGATATTTCTTATATGTTGATGGTTTTAAATACTATTTTTAGACACATTTCTATGTTAAAAAGGCTTCCAAAGAAAAAACTAGATGGTTCAAAAATATTCCCATCATTACCATGACTTCTATATAATTGTAAATAATTTTTAGATGTTGAATCTTATATGCATATCTTGGAGAAGGAGAACGTATTAATGGGAATAAACATTGATCATGTTCTTAAAATTGTTTAGAAAAGGGTTATGTTTATAAAATTTTAGCATTAATTGGGAAGTTTCATAAATAAAATGTAAAATATAAATTAATATTTTGATGGTATTTTCATAAATGAAATAATTTTTTATATATATGAGTTTATAATGAAACAACAATGAAGGTAACTATGGGGGAATGATTTTATACGAGAAACATGTAATAGTTTGAAAATAATATATATTTGATATTATACGAATATTGTAAATTATATCATTAGTGTAATATGGATTGGTTTTTTAATGTTATAATATTAATGAATAATTTGAACATGAGGCAGTGTTTTTTATTTATGGGAGAGGAAACTTTTAAGAATTATATTTCATGTAGGGGAAAAGTAATATTATAAGAATTTATTTTTTTGTGGATAATTTCATTTAAATGTTGTTAAAATATATTCATTACGTTAAATAAATAATTGACTAACATTAAATTGAATTAATCACTTCAAATATGGCTAACAGAGTTTTGTATGAAAATTTAATTACACAAATAAATTATATTTATTCAATACTAATAATATTTTGATAATTAAAATCTTTTATAAAATGTTACAATCCCCTGTTTTTGATTAGTCCATTAATGTGTTTCACTACAGGGAAGAGTATGGAGGATTGTATTAATATGGAGACAACATAAAGTGGAATCATCTAAAATAAACACTATAATGGAGTTTCATGAAAATAAGTACTATGATGGAAGACCATGAAATTAAAATTGAGATAAACATATCTCCATTGTATTTTAAATCACACAAATCCAAAAAAAATACCGATTTATGTGATGTTTTAGACTGAGTTAGTATATTTTACTATAGAATCATGTTATAGATTTCATGATATAAATCCTACTACAAATTTTTGATGACATGGAAAATAGCGTATTGTTAGTAAATTAATGAGAGTGATTGATATATGATTCATTGAGTAATAGAGATGTGGTTAGGAGTGTCCCAGTGGATGGTGTGTTCTAGGATATGTGGTAAATTATAATGGTAGTGAGTCATACATTATATTAATTTAATAAAAACATTATACCCATTAAACTATCATAGTTTAGTTGATTTTATCTCATTGAAACATCATCAGTGTGTAAACCTTGGACATAGTTGTTGGATATAAACAAAAAAATTATTATTCCATTTTTTAAAAATAATGGTTATTATTGTGGTGGATCTAATATTATATTTGAAAATTTTAAGAAGTTCATACTGATGAAGGAGAACGATCAAATACAACAAACAAATCACACCAAAACTCATCACCCACTTATGTCATGTCTAGGTCTCATTTTTATAATACCCTAGAAACTAGGTACATTTATGGTAGAAATAAATTACTTTACAGTTTAAAATAACTATAATAGATATATTCATAATCCTTTTATCATAATCATAACATATCATGTAGTCACCACACATAAAGTGGTTTTCATATTTAATAATTAACATATTTATAATTGTTAGTCATACTCATTATTTTTTAGGATATGTTAGTTATCATTTTAACATTACACAGTTCAATTGAATATATATAAGGGATAAAGATAAACATTTTAATAACACTATTTCATGAATTACAAAAATTAATAAATACTACATGTTTTTCATGGAACAAGGTACAATGATTAATAATGTATTAAAAAATATCAATCATAAGCTCCATATGAAAAACATTGATTGTTTTAATCACATTTTATATAAGAAAGACACTATATACAATAAAAAATGTATAAAATTCACTAGGGATAATCTTATTATTGGATTCAATATGGAATTGGTCAGAACTGATGAATATTTTGAAAAACTTTTATTAGTGGGTTTTAAATAGTTTAAGAGTTGAGTTAAAACATTGATCCAAATATATAGTTCATTGAATGATAACTTTCTATACATGAAATACAATTTTATGAAATTTTACTATTCTCATAGGAAATAATAAATTGAATTAATAATTTAAACCATATACTACACCACATATGTTATTTGGTTTCTTCATAAAAATAATTTTAAGGTAGTAAAACCTATACCATTTTATTTTTTGAAGCAAAAATAATTCCACTAGTTATCAGTTAAAATATTGTTTCATATATAAAATTGGAGGGTGTTATTTTTAAAGAAGTTTTTATTTTTAAAACAAAATTCTAGTAGAGGAATATTAAAAAAATGTTACAAATATTATATCATTAAGAAAAGTTCAATTTATTAATTTTTTAAAACATTTAATTTAATTTAGGTGACAATATAATTTAGTGAACTACAAATTTATATGAGTCGGTTACCCCCTTCCACCTAATTGGAGTAAATATTAATATTCCATCATCCAAACTCCTATAAATGATTATGGTTGGATCATTGGATTATAAAATATGGATTCCACATTGAGATTAAGTTGATATATTTGAAAACATGAATATGAGACACCTGGGTGTTCCTAAACACAACATGGAATAAAAATTGATGCCATAATGCCATGGTAAAAACATAATCTAGGAATTGATGATTGAATATGAATGTAAACACTATTTATGTATTACTATCTTTAATGATTTTGATAACATTTAATGTCCTCGATGAATTTGAATAAATGTATAAAAAAGGATAAAAACCCAATAAATGATCCTAAGTATGTGAAAATAATAAATACTGAAATAAATCATGATTTAAAAAATTAAAAAAGTAATAAAATATAGTACTATAAGGGAATAAAGAAGTATTTCAAAACTATGAGTTTATTAAAGCCCATCTCTTAATGAAATATGAACTATAGGTTTATATAATTCATTGAAATCAATATTTTTACATATCTCAACATTCCTATAAATTTCATCAACTAAAAATTGTAAAATAAAAATAAAATATCAATTTAACATTCATAAATAATATTTTGTATTCATTATTAACTTTTGAAAATATAGTGGCAAGATTTTTTTAGGAAAAAATTAATATTCACCATATGGTTGAAAACCCCCTCCCAAATACAGTATCAAACTTCATTAACCCATATCTCCTTATGTTATTGTTTATTTACAATAAAATAGACCATATAAAAATATTCAATATCTGATAAAAAGGACACCCAAAAACACTAGTCACTGAAATAATATAATATTACCCCATGATGAGAATCAAGGTAGATAGCCTTTAAAATGAATCTAATAACATAATAGACTCAATCCCCATTTATAACCACTAATTCATAATCAAATTACAATATGAAATTTTAAAATCATAAAAACAAATTTATTGAAATTATTTCAGATTAAATTATTGATGGATAGAGGTGAAAGAAACATACATGGGTCATTTCCAACAATTAAACTGAAATCTCATGGTCAAGATTAGATTTTACCATTCCATTATTAAATCATAACATTGAATCATTGGAGAAGATATAACATGAAAAATAAAATGGATGAATATTTATATGTGACATTCATGGGAGAGGATTATAAATATATCTTCTCAAGAAATTAAATTGAAATTAAATTATATTAATGATAATAATGAGGGGATATAAAATAATTAGAGGATCAAAATGATTTAAATATTGACATATTGAGTAAAAATGTACTATATTAAATGATAGAAGAGTTTTAAAATAATAACAAAAATGAACAAAATTCATATATTTTAGTGGAAAATATTCATGGACATACCAGGTACTCTTTATGGTCCCAAAATGTATGCAGTAACAGCTAATGTGAACGATTATTTTCTATCAATCTAATTCAGACTATAATGGGACCCCACCAGGTACCTAGTATTATCTATTACAATATTCTATAAGTAAAACCACTATTAGACCTTCATGAACTATATAGACACATCATTAACCTCAAAACATGGTTGGAAAATTGTATACATACATCAATTAATTAGCGAAAGGGATGATAATGATGACAGTTAATTATATGTTTCTTATGAATTAATGAAAATTCAATAACTATGTTAATGGAATAAATTAACTTTAGGTTTCCAGTTAGTGTCTCATAATGTGTTCTATAAGGGGGTTCTCTAAACCTAACATGAAATGTTATTCTTAATTAAAAATTCATGTGTACAGAGTGTAATAGAGGATTTATTCTTACTGTAATAGTTTTAAAGATTATGAATCCACTATTTTAGGGTAATGTCCTCAAGTTATTTTTAATATGAATATGATATTCAAATTCCCTGTTATAACGAGAACATTGATATACTATAACATTAAACATAAACATATGCCCTATAGTATATATATATATATATATATATATATATATATATATTACATACTGGAAATTGATAATGTCTATATATCATTTAATGGGGTATTATAATTATTAATACATATTCTTTTGATGTACACTAATGGTGACAATGAGTACAAGCTATCACGAGCAATGACCTTCTAATTGGGAAACCACTTGTTTCATATGGAATTTCTAGTTCAGATTTTTTAACACGAGTGTTGCTATCAAGACATGAGATAATTATTAATTTATACCAATTTACAATTTACATTTATTAATGATGAAATCAATTGAATTTATATTTTAGTGATGTATGCCATATTGGGTGCACCAATGATGGTGTGGCAATGGTCGAATGTTCTTGATTTTTTATTGGTTTCAAATGGATGTGATGTATTGGGACTAATTAATTATAATGATAGTTACATTATTAAATCAATGGCCTCTATTATTATATATTATTATAAATATTATGGTCATGAATAAATAATATGATAACTATATTATGAAACAAAGTGTACATCCTTCTTTATAAGCTGTCGGGAGAGAAAAAGTTTAAATTACATATTGCAGGTTTATAAGAGGTTTTCATTATAATGATTGAACATTATCTACTTAAGAGTATTGATGGCATTATTGACACTTATATCTGTCTTTTTTACACACTAATATAGATACGAGGACCTAGAGGCTCAAATGGTAAGTGTTATCAGAGTCTATAATATTATATGTTAATTAGGGTTTTGGACATAATGGACCCCACCATGGGGTTCAGGTTATGTATGAAATTGATTTATCACTAAGAATGAAATTAATTCATTGTATTTAATTTTTATAATATTAATTTCTTATTTATTAAATATTTTTAAAAATAAATAAGTAAATAAAAAATTTATTTTCTAAAATAATAATATTATTCATTGTTCTTCTTATATTTTTTCATAAAAACGATTCAAGTTAATGGATCGAATTTATCTCACATAATATATATTTTATGTTACAAGTATGGGATAAACAATAAATTATATATACAATATACTTACAATGTTATTTTTTCCAATCGATACATTTTGGTATATTTAAAATATCAGGGGTCCTATATACAATTTCTAGGACTTCAAACGAAGTGTTGTAAGACTAATAAGAATAGAGTTGTTGGATAATTCATTTAATTTATTTTAGATAAATTCTCAAATTTATTCCTCAATATAGTATCAAAATATTAAATATTTATCACCATGATCCATATTCTACATCCTAGAATAAAGGAATAGTGGTACAAAATTACAATAACACGGATAATTTTATTTATTATCCACTAAAGCATCTAAAAATGAATGATAAATGTACCTATATTATCTTATTGTTCATGTGGATGATATAGATACATCCGATATAGGTTAATTAGATCAATGATATATAGAAGTGAGTGAAAAATGACTATTATCAAAATCATAATTAATGATATAATGATTTATATATTATTTTAAATTATAAATGATTAATTAGTTTTTATCATTATTTTTTGTCAATATTTGATAGTTTAAAATAGATTTAATGTTTCGATATAAATATAGACCTAAAAACTGTATATTATTTTATTTACACTTTCATAAATCATCAGGTTCCTTAAATTGGTATCAATGTGAGGTTTTATTTAAATATAATTAATTAAAAAATATAAAACTGCAGTTATTATAGGATATGACACTTCTATAGTCTATTATCCTCAAATGGAACATCAATTAGAGATCAGAAGATTTATTTTTGGTCATTTGAAGATCAAAATAAAAATTATATCCAGTGAAATTGAAGTAATAATTATTTTTTGGTTTGTGGTAGTAATATAAATTTTAAAATATTATGAATAAGTTCGATTTTTCGAGGTATACTACGCATGATAATTGTATGTGAATATTATTATCATGAATATTACTACGTGGGTTCTACCCAAGTCTATGTGGAAAAAATAAAAAACTAATTTCTTATTATATATATGATATCTTATATATAAATATTATAAATATGTACATTAAGGGTAGTGATTTGTGAGATTAATGGCACTTTTTTAAAATAAATTATAAGACTATGTGATAGGATTTACATACTAAAAAAATGGGTTCCCCACCAAGTGTGTAATTGATCCCCCCATTCAAGGGTTCTAGGCAGTAGTACCTAAAGGCAATACATATTAAAAAAATAAACATTTTCCCTAATAATAATATCTACCCATGTAAAGGTATTTTTCCATTCCTATAAACTTGGACCGACCTAGCCTCCTTCCAGTTCCTCCCAAAAATGATTTGGTTATATTGTACTCTACCCACCCCCCCCCCCCCCAACACAATACTTTTGAATTTTGTTTTGTAAAAAACATGGAACCCTTAAAAAAATTTAGAATACCATAGAAGCCTAAATAAATCCCAATTATTCCACAAATCCCCTATCTTGTGTTCATGTATTGTTGTGTACTAATGTGTAAAAAATTTGATGTAGTTAATGATCAAATTTTTTAATGTACTAGATCAGAGTTCAACACATTTTGTGTGGATGGGGGGTGAGTACTCTAACATAGGCCACACATGAAACTAATCAAGGAGTTACAACTAGGGCCTTTCTTAATCCATTATGCACTCAATGAATCGTCCCCTAGTATATTATAATGATCATGTCATTTTGTTTTATTTATGAATGGTTTAATATTTTATGTATTTGTCATTTTTTTGTGGCAATATAAATTATGATGTAAACATGTGTAATTAAAATAAATATATGTGGTTAATATTTTCTATTCAAAGGAATAAAATCCATTTATTTTGGTAACATTGACGAATAATGTGTGAAAATAAATAGATTATATTCACTGAGAATAATAAAAATAGAAAATAAATAATATTATATTAAATGAATTCTATAACATTATTTTGAAAAACATTGTTTTTACGAGGTTCCCATCAGCCCTAATTAAATTTTACATGCACTACAGAAGAATTATTATGAGTGTAGTGGGTCATCATATCAAATATTTTACAGAAATGAAATAGCCATAGATTTCTTTTTGAATCTTCAAGGGAATTCATTAACAATTTTAGTATTATACTTTTCAGGATATGGTACTCCACTCAAGAGATGCATGATCTTTGAGTTAATGAGGTTATTGAGTTGAATTTCTATCTTGAGGATACCCCAGTAGTGTCATAGCTATATCATGTAATATGTGGAGAGGTATTAAAAATATGTTCCACTTGAATATTCAAAAGAATGAGTGTTCTAAATCTATTAGTTGAGGGATACAAGAAGTCAATAATGTAGATGGGGACACTTAACATAATTAAATTCATAACATCCAATAAATAGTAATCAAGATACATGTACCAATCTACATAATGATTTATATTTTTTGAAAATGGAAGGTAATAATAATGCTTAACTATGAAAAATTCTAGATAAATAAAATATCCTAAAGACATGAGTTTCTAGGTGTATCATTGGGGCTTCAACAAAGATCAATTATTTGAAATGAAATTATTTGTCTTAGAGTTTCCACTACCAAATTATACAACATTTGTAGTGAGGGTGAAATGGAATCGTATATTAGATGCAATTATTTATAAATTTATGTTTATATATTATGTTTCACATCAATGTTCAATGATTTTTAGAAAAATAACTCAAGGATTAGGATGGTTTCACATGTTTTCCAATATTTGAGACCTATATAAGGGGAAATTGAAGTGATAAATAAATTTGTTTACAATTATAAAGAAAATTTAAACATTAAAATACGCATAATTATTTTTCAACACATAAAATTATACAAAATTTATTATCCAATTACTATAGTTACTTTTACGATTATGTAAAACATAAAATACAGAGACAAATAATTCATTACCTTTTTCAGTAAGTTTTCCCAAGAAGATAATAACATAATTAAATATTAATAATTAGATAATATGGTGAATAAGTTATAATATAAGGAAAAAGGATAATGAATCTTTTGGAGCCCAAGGCACGAACACAACAACCTTAAATTAAAATAATAAAAAAATCATACATGGAGATATATGATTCCAATTTCATCAGATACTCTTGTGAATGATAAGAATCAATTAATAGAACTAGATAAAGTTGTGACTTAAATATAGTTTACATTCATCATAGTATGTGATGATTCTATTTTACAACTTGGGTATTATATATTTAATCCCTATTTCAAAGCAACTTTGTTTGTATAGAAAAATTATAGTAGATAAAGGGAATTATAAAATCCATTATGAATGGTTAATTCCAAATTCAACGAGGAGATGTACACAACTTTTAATTACTAACTATAGTAATTAATGTTGTACAATAACGGAGTAAAAACAAAAACATTTTCACATGTGTCCACTATACATAATAAAAAATTATTCATATTTTTAATAATTTTTTTATATCATGAGCTATTAAAAGATTAATAATTCTTCAATAATTGAGAATATATTATGAATATAAAATACAAGACATAAAAACCTAATTATGGAAAGAAGTTTAGTATACTAGTATAATAGAAATTAGGTTTCAAGAACATAACCCGTGAGTTTTTTAGATTCTATAGAGATAAAAACCAAATTTATTGTCCAAATTATTAGTTATAGTTATCGGTAAAAATGATAATTTATAAATAAAGGTAATATATAAATATTTATGAATTAGTTTTTCTGGATAGAATGAACTATTATAATAAGATTATAGAGGTAAATTTATATTTTTCATGATATTCATTTATGATTTAAAAATAATGTGATTGTGAATTGATGATAATACATTGTTAAAATATATGAGTTTATACAAGCATGTGATCTAATAAATATATTCACCAAGAATTCATTTTTAATGAAAATGTAGAGTTAAATTATTTCTAAACATAATTTTCCTTAGACACATCAGATCCAAGATGTTATTATGTGGAGAATAAATAGTTAGTATTATGTTCTAATGTTGTAAAATAAAATGTATTGTCTAGTAATTGATAAATTCACATTCCCACATACACATAAAATTCATGATATAATTAAAATGAGTATTAATGGTTATTTTTAGTATGTGATGAAAAATATTCCATTATATACTTGAGACAAACTTCCCAAAAAGAGGTGTTCCAAAATATCCAAATGATAATGGTTATAAAAAATTAATCGTATATGAGTTATAGTGTGAATTAAATCTGTTATATGTTACTATATGTGTTTATATGGAATTTTTATTAAATATTTGTTAATAATAAAATATTAATCATGATTATGAAAATGTGTATCTAAGGATTATCCAAATTGTTTCTAAGGATCTTAAATAAATAATTTATATATATAAATTAGAGTATATATATTTTCATATACTTATTAAAAAGTGTGAATATATTAGTTTGATATAGTGGTAGAATGATATAAATGGGTAAATTGAATGCTAGATATACACAATTACTTGGAATGGGAACAAGTTCTATAAGATACCATGGAAAATAAATATCAAAAAGACAAGTACTGTGTTTAAAATAAAAACCCAAAGAGATGGGATTATATTCACTCTCGTGGGTTACATATTATTCATCATGAAAGGAAGTAGTAAATATAAACAAATGATGGATTATGTTAAATGAATACCATGTTCCATTACTAGTTTTATTTCTTATTTATATAAATATTAAAATTCCTTTGGTGGGAATTAAGAAGAAATTACAAATGAGAGGTACATGTATGATACCAATAAGAGTTGATTAGTTATAAAAAGTTTGTATGGTTAAATAAATTAGAATTATTTTTATCCTAAATAAATTATATAATCATTTTATTTGGGGATTGATGTAATTATCAACATTCATGGAATGTTTTTATATGATGAAACAAGAAATTTTTAGTGATACCATAAAATGAATAAATGGAATGAAATATTTAGGTATTATTTTAAGTATTAATTCAAGAATCATTATCATAAAATTATTTTTTAATGAAATTATTCCATGTTCATATGTGAATGTATTTGAGGAGATATAGTAATTAATGTTAATATATAGTCAAAAAAATGAAAAATAGTGGACAAGAATTATAGTTACTTTTGATTAGAATAGAATAAATACTAAAAAATGTGATATAATGTATGGAACCATGTTTAATGGAATGATATATAGATAGGTAGATCTATGGTTTTCTTATAATAGGATTATACATATACTGATTGTGTATTGTAATAATTTGTTGCTAAATTATTTCCAATATCAAATGAGATGAATTTATCTAAGAAGAAATTTATGAGTCATATGGGGATACTAAAATATTGAGTAGAATTTTTTTTCATTTGTGATAAATATATAACACATTTCAGTCAATGTACAATATACTTCCAACATATACATTAGGTTGGGAAAATATCATCAAACACATGTGAGCTATATATGAGATAGAAAAAACTTACAGTTATACATGTGAATATATAAAGGATATATACTTGATACATGGAGAGGAATTAATAATAATTATAAGTGGAAACAAAACAGTCTTATTGTAGATTCATAAGATATAATACCACCATTAAGATAACATAAAATACACAATGAAATAACTAAAGCTAGTGGGGTACATATCTACAAATACAGAGTATTTTTTGTTTTTGGATGTCACTAAAGAATTCACAAATACTCAAATATTTTTTCCCATTAATGAAATTTTTTAACAATTACTAACTAAGATGTCAATATTATAATACCCGACAAATAGAGGTTCAAAACCCATTGGGTACATTTACTATACTAGTACTCTAGCACACTATATCAGTAGGGGAAATATAGCAATGACTAGTAATGTAGTGGAGGCAGGTCACTATAGTGGCAGAAGGGTACTATTGCGGCGGCAGGGTACTCTGCGGTACTATAGCAGTGGGTACTGTTGCAGTACTATTCACAGAATGGGCTTTGGGAAAAAAGGGATTACAAGCTATGTAATGGACTAAATGAACATTGTGCCTTCAGGATATGTAATTGGTCTTCCTCTACCCAGTTAAAAGAGGTCTTTACTTTGATTTAATAATAAATTAGGCTTTGACCAGAATGATAAACATTTTATCCTCAAGGATATCATCACTTGTGATAAAATACTAATGGATGTGAATTTGAAAATTAAGGATTAACCATGTTAAAAAACATTTAAGGCCAAATGATCAAATATATAACTCAAGTGATGAAAGAGATTATCATATGAGAGAAAAAAAAGTTGATCATTCAAATATCAGATCTAGTGAAAGTGATAGTACTACAAAATATAGTTGCATATACCCAACCTAAAAAGTAAATTCTCGATAAATAAATCATATTTATAGAGATTTATGCATGATGTATACTTGTAATAATATTTATTACTATTTAGTATCCACTAATTATAAGTAATAATCTATATTTTATTCATCATATGAATAAATAATTTAGTCCAGACATACATGTACGCCGTTATAATTTTTCAGAGTGAAACGAATAAAATGATAAATTATAAATGGATAATGATAAATATGCCAATAACATCTATTTTATGAAATTTTTATCACAAATATTCATTAAATTTACCATAATTACTTTCCATTGAATGCATTACTATAAGAAGAGTAACATCGCTTTGCGAGGTGGTATTCCACTGTACACACGAGTGACGTTATCATATCCTCTATAGAATGGAATGTAAATTGTTATATATGATATAATTACTGAAATTGTATAATTATGTTATGAATAATATATTTGTACTTTAAATCCAAGATATTCACAAATATTTAGAGGTTCTTATGAAAAATGTGTCACATCAGTTCACGAGGTGGTAGTCCTCCGTACACATGAGTTACACTAACATTTCCCATTTGATGGAATAATAGATGCATATAGGTCATTCCCTTAAAATAATAGAAACAAATATATTTTAGACACTATTATTATTATTATATCATAATTAAATATGAATATTTTACTAAGGTGTAATAAGAAATAAAATGAAAAACACATAGTTTTTAATTTTATGTATTATCTAGCAGCCTCTTTAGGATTATATGGAAAGCACTCGAAGAAGGGATTTATGAAAAATTATTGTAGGATTAAGAGATGGAATTTCAGATGTGATTTTTATACGTATTTCATTATTGAAAAGGTTTTTATTGAGAGATGAAGAGAGGAGGGGTGACCTTTAAATGTGATGGGAGTTATACACTTCTAATTTTTTAAAATAAAAAGGTGTGACCACAATTTTCACTATTGATATTTAATGTTAAATGTTTTTAATATTGGTTATGGTAAAAAATTAATTTTACCATATTATACAATATATATAATTCTAATTACAATTATGGAATCCTTTTTATGAAATTATATTCCCAGAAGTGTAATATTATGTTTAATACAAAACTGGCATATGCAATGAAAACACGAGTTTTCAAGAAGTGTATTTTGCATGAAAAAGATGATTTTATATTAACCATGTCTAATAACAATGAATGAATGAATTAAAATTTATATTTAAGATATAAAATCTGTAAATTCAGTAAATACATTTTTCATTATGGAAAATTATAATAATTTAAAATGGATAAACATAATTCATTTTAATTTTTTTTTTAAATATTTCTATATTGAAATTCAGAAAAAAAAACAGATAATAAAATAAATTATACTATTGATTAATAAGTAATTAAATGGATTAAATATAACCTTATAAAAAATATTTTACATTAAATAATATTAAAAACATATTGGGAATTTTAAATTACTTAATTTCATTAAATTAAATGAATTTTTAAAAAAGTTTTTAATTTCTCCCCATTCATTGAAAAATCAATATTTTTAGAGAAATCCCTAAATTTCATCCAAATGATATTTTTATATTCTGATTTCAAAATTGAAATTAAAATTTTATAATAAAGAATAAATTTATAAGTTAAACTTTCAATAAATCCTTATTTTAAAACTGTTTCATTAAAAATTATTTCTTTCTTGATTTAAAAGTTACATGATATTTTATATAATTAATAATATCATCGATGTGTTTTATAATATAAATAATTAGTTTGTTAAATTATTCCCCAATTTTCTAAATTATTTCCTCAATGTTTCATCCACTTAGTAATCAAGGATGGGCATCACTCCCTCTAAATATTTTATGATTACCATGTTTACTCTACTACCATATTGTTTTTACATAAAACCTTAAAACAACCAATCATCTTATTATGAAACTATTTATATCTATGGTAGAGAATATGAATAGGATATTACTTATATTAAATATTTTCTTTCAATTTAGCTATATTAGGGATGAAAACATGATATGAATCCAGATCGTATTTCCTAAACATTGAAATTGGAAATAACCTATGTACCTGGGATAAACTCGGAGGAAAAGACACTCAATAAGAAATTGATCCAAAATTATCTAGGATTTCATCTAGTCTAATTATTAATTGAAAATGGATTATATTTTTACTAGAACGCATAACACTTTTCCATGCAGATACGATGATTATTCAGTGATCATGTACATCAAAAGAAAATCATTTCCTTTAGTTATATGCATAACACTTCGGACTGCCCTTGTCTATCTAAAAATTTTACTGAATCAACTAAAGATCTCATCCATTTCCTCTAAAAAATATAGTCCCATCAACTTCTAGTCTCCAACATCATTCAAAAAATATTGAATTCAATACTTATTTCCATATAATCCCTCAAATGTTGAAATCTGTGTTTTTGATTGAAAAATATTGTTTTAAAAAATGATAGCAATGAATTATGATGATCCAAACATCCATGGTAATTCTTTGAATATAAATGAGGAATATCTTCTAAGGTATAGACTGTTCTCTCATACATTCCATCATATTGATAATAAAAACCTATATAAAAATTTATTTTAGTACCCAATGACTTTAAAAGTCCATTACAAAAAACATATGCGAACCTGGTATCATTGTATGATAAAATTTTAATAGGAACTCAATTGACCATGGATATCTTCTTTAGATATATTTTATAATGATTATCCAAAGACAATTTCTCAAATGGGATGGAAATTCAAAACATCATTTAATCAGTTAGGACCAATATGGGACTATATACCCTGAGAGGGGGGGGGGGTGAATCAGGGTATGGATATTATTTTTCAAAATTCTTTCTGCCCCATTGGATCTTGACCTATTTATTACATGGGTAACTTTTTTTCACTTGTGTGTTTATTAAGATCACTTACATTCTTCTTTATCAGATGATGATGCTTTAAATTCAATGTAGGGAAGTACTCAGGCAGACACAAAGATTTTTACTTGGTTCACCCTCACTGGGCTACGTCCAAGGAGCATACGCCGACAAGTTGCCAGTCATACCAAATTCCACTATTCTTCACTAGATGTGGATATAAGGATTAGGGAGCAGTCACTCTATCCCAGGTTGACTATCTTTACAAGGCTTAGGTTTAGCTCACTGCTTTCCCAAGGGTCATATCACGACCCGTCCTCGGGGCCCATGCCGTGACTACCCCAACCCCGCCTTCCATAGGGCAGGGGCTGGCGACTAGCACCAAAGGCGTAAATCCAGATAACTTGGAAGGCATTTCCTTTAAAAAGTAAACAAAATACCACAGAGTACAAGCGGAAGTAAAACACTAGGTACAAGAGAAGTGCTGAAAGGTAAATGGGCCAGAATACAAACCCAAAGTAAAAGTACAACTACAACTGAACAAAGTACAATAGAAAAAAGACAACAGCTGGAAGGACGGAATCAGCTCCTGGGTCGTCCTCCTCGGATCCTACCTGAAGGGTAGGTACAGATGGTGCAGCTCTTGGATCGTCCACCACGGATCCTACCTGAAGGGTAGGTATAGATAGCCTCCACAATGCACTCGCCCGTCAACCTCCTCTGTGTGTCGTCTTGCCGTGAAGTTCACCTCCAGATACTGACTTGTCATGTAGTCCACCTCCGGGTTCCATCCAGTCCTCGAACACTCAGCCTCCGTCAGCACTGCCTTCGTCTGCAACCAACACAATGAGGTGCGTGCATTGCCGGTGCAGGGGTGAGTATAACGATACTCAGTAGGGACCCCAAGACCCTCAATGTCTCACTAAAACCAACAAGGATAACCACAAAGAAGATCTCAACAGATAACCTCTACTTAGGTATATGCCCATACATATACCTAAGTTATCAAGCAACCCATCTCAATCATGAGGAAACACATAGATCATGAAACCAACGGATAACCACTACCCAGGTATATGCCCATACATATACCTAAGTTATCAAGTGACCCATATCAATCATGAGTTAAACACAAAGGTCAAAAGTCTCAGCTCAAACCAGGATTTTCATTATCGGAACCGTAACTGCTGAAGAGCTCCGTCCCTGAAGTATACAGTGGTCATGTCATGACTCTGAGGTACTAATCACTAACCTAAGACATCTGAGGTACTCCTCCTGTCGAGTACTGTGGGCTTGCTGCTACAACCAAGCGCTTCCCATCATGGGTCTACCGCTAAAACCAAGCTCTCCCCCTCATAGCCTTAAGAGGTACTCCTTCTGTTGAGTACCGCGGGTCTGCCGCTATAACCAAGCTCTCCTCCGCCGTGGGTCTACTGCTACAACCAAGCGCTCCCCCTCATAGCCTCCAGAGGTACTCCTTCTGTTGAGTACCGCGGGTCTGCCGCTAAAACCAAGCGCTCCCCCTCATAGCCTTCCGAGGTACTCCTTCTGTTGAGTACTGCGGGTCTGCCGCTACAACCAAGAGCTCCTCCTCCGTGGTTCTGCCGCTACAACCAAGCGCTCCCCACTAAGCTATCCGAAAAACACCGATTCGATCGGTCAAGAAGTCGTCAGGTCTTACCCGGCTACACGGTCTCCGTACTCCGCACGCTCATCTCCAGGAGGGTCCGCTCCACGAGCTACTGGTCGATACTCCAAGTATCTCAATGTCCCACGAAGAAGTATCTCAAAGGACCGCCTCGTCATAGGGGTCTCAATGCAACAGACGACGCGTCAATCGGACGCTCAGTCTGTGAGTTACTAGCATTTTCGTCCCCAGGGCCCGGTTGGTTTCGTGTACGAACCAAAACCGGCCGTATCTCAACTGTACCCCGAACTCTCAAAGGGTATACTCATAGAGACTATTTCTCAACGTGATCACCAACGCCGCTGACGGTTTGTCAAACAGACGTCCGGTTTGAAAGATAACAGCTTTTCGGTTCCAAGGGCCCGGTTGGATTTCCGGTGCAATCCAACCCACCCACTATTCAAAGGCATCCAAAACTCGGGCGAAGTATGCCAAAAGTTCCATCTCATCAAGTGGAATTCAACGGGACAGACGGCGCGTCAATCGGACGCCAGGTGTGTGAGTTATTGGCTTTTTCGTTCCAGGGGCCCGGTTGGTTTCGTGAGTGAACCAACCCGACCACACTCCGACGGCATCAAAACCTCGAGCAGAGTAAGCCAAAAGATCCATCTCATCAAGAGGAATTCAATGGGACAGACGGAGCGTCAATCGGACGCCCGGTCTGTGAGTTATTGGTTTTTTCGTTCCAGGGGCCCAGTTGGTTTCGTGAGTGAACCATCTCAATCGCACTCCGAAAGCATCCAATCCTCGAGCGGAGTAAGCCAAAAGATCTGTCTCACTTAGAGGAATCCATCAAAGTCGACGGCATGTCAATTGGACGTCTGGAGCTCAAGATATGAGTGTTTCCGCTCCGAGGGCCCGGTTGGTTTCGTGTACGAACCAACCCGGCCGAACCCAAAGTATTCCGAAACCTTGAGTGTGATATACCGAAACGACCGTCTCGATCCAGGGATCGAATTTCCACTAAAGGCGCATCATTTGGAGGCCCATAGCTCAAGTTATGAGCAAAAGACCAAAAAGATCCGAAAACAGGGGGTCTGGGGCCGGTCCGACCCGTTTTGGCGCGACCCGGCCCGGCCCGGCCTGGGCGCGACCCAGCCCGGCAGGTCGCCTCGGCTCGGTTCGGCCGAGCGGCCGAGCGAAGGAACCGCGGCCCCCGCGCGGGGGCCGCTCCACGATTCTCGGACGCAACTTGAGCCGCGTCCCGCCTCCCGGTTCCGTGCAGCCGCAGAATCGTCTCGCCGACGTGGCTTCAGCCGCGGTGGGTTTTTCCGGCGGCGCGCCGGGTGCCGTCGCCGCCGCACCGGCGTGGCGCGCCGGCGGAAGCTTCCGCGGGAAACCGGACGTGCTTCGGTGGTCCAGTTTGCGTGCGGTCTCCGCCATTCGTCCTCCTGGGATCCGATCTTCACTGCAAGACCCTCAAATTTCCCTTGCGGCCCCATTTGCCATCGTCTGCCGTTCCGCACACCAACTAAAAACTACGGAGGGTTGTCGGGCCGTGTTTGTTTGGCCCGCACCCTCCGCGTTAGGTGATAACAAACGGGAAATAAAATATTCAACACATGAAAAACAACAAGGCACAATTTTAAATAAATTAAAATTTAACTTGAACTTTGTTTTAGATGAACAACCATGGGAATAAAATATTATCTTCAAATAAAATCCCTTCCTCATCGTAGTCATCGGACGAGTGCGAGTACGTCGCGAAATTGACTGTCACGGTAGGAGGTGATTGTCGCGTCGCGGAAGGGTGTTGCGTCGTCGCGGAAGGGCGTCGCGTCGTCGCGGAAGGGCGTCGCGTCGACGATCTCCGAGGGTTAGAAAAACACACGGATTTAATTATAATAATTAAATCCATTTTGAGGATATAAACCACAAAGGAATTAAAGATTCGAAACTCCTACCTCAAGCAGTTGATCGAAGGTTTGTCACGGGGAAAGAACATCGCGGAAGAAGCGTCAGCGTCGCGTCGATCTCCGGGGGTCAGGCGTTCTTCGTCTCCCTTCGTTGGAGGCTGACGTTCTTCGCATTCCTCGCGTTCTTCGCGTTCTTCACGTTCTTCGTCGAAGAATGAAGAACTTCAAGCCTTTGGATCTTTCTCCCAAAAATTTAAAAACCACACCCGAGCAAACGCAACTCCGAAAATGGCGTTTCTAAGCAAATATCGGCACTGTGATTTCATCGGTGCCCTCGGAATTCGATTCCGAGCACCGGTTCAAAAGTTAGGAAAACCCGCTCGTTCTTTCACTGAACGTACCTGAGCCAAACTTTGGAAATTGATTCCGGGCACACCGGGCCTTGAAATCAGGCGCCGTCAGAAACTGCGTTCTTGTAAAATCCCAAAGAAAATTTAGAAAAAAAATTCCCTTGAAATTTCCAGGTCTTTACATTACTCCCACCTCAGGGCTTTACGTCCTCGTAAAGCTTTAACACAAACTAGGGTCACAAAAGCGGTACAGAGCACGCATTTGAGCCTTCCCCTCCCATGTGCCCACCTGGAGGTTCCCGTACTTCCAGAGAAAGTGCACCCAAGGAATCGATCATCCTCGTAGGATCCGCTCCTGTCGATCCTCGATCCCTACTGGAACCTCAATGAAAGACACCCCATCTCCATCTTCCAGCTCCTCATGGTCGATGATATGCGAAGGGTCGAGCACATATCTCCTCAGTTGAGATACGTGAAAGTCGTCGTGCACCTGGTGCAACTGAGGTGGATGGGTCAAGAGGTAAACCACCTCGCCTACCCTGCTGGGGACCTAGAAAGGTCCATTGAACCTCAGAGATATCTCGCTGCCTCGGCTACATCTTC
This sequence comes from Viscum album, assembly GCA_963277665.1. Lineage (NCBI taxonomy): Eukaryota > Viridiplantae > Streptophyta > Magnoliopsida > Santalales > Viscaceae > Viscum > Viscum album. The sequence continues at coordinate 83,218,703 of OY728154.1, forward strand.
ATAAACATCGTCGAGGTGAGACCCATATAAGGATGTGATCGTCATTCTCAAACTCAGAGGTCTCCAAATCCTGTTTAGAACAGAAACTTAAAACGACTGCTTCCACAAGGGTAACGTTGACCGACTCAAGAGTGATCGGTCGCACCCTCCTATGCAAGATTTTATCCTGTGCTACCTGGGGTTTCCTTTTCTCCGACCAAGGAAAACCCATCCCGACATCGTAGTTAAACCACAACCTTTTGCCTAATACCGTCAATTTGTGTATGAACTATGATTGCCCAGTCCATACTCAAACCAACGTCGTAAGGCCTCGATGCTGCCACCAAGAGATTCCAACCGAAACTCTCACCTCAAGGGTCTGACAACACCGTCAGCGTAAGTGTGATTATCGAGTCTCCTCCCAAGGTATCTCCATACGTGAGGGTTAAGTCCACGGCTTACCAAAAACTCTAGGTATGGGACAAGATTTGTGAAATCAAGGAATGATTCATATTGACGTCTATTACTATAGCAGCTATTAGTGGACATAGACTGTCCCTTGAACCATTTTTAGAGCCATTGGGTCACTCTCCCTGACCGCATACAGCCACACTCTCCCTCCGCCCTCTAGCTCCCATAGCCTGGTGGGGATAACTAAGGTGGGTGGTTGTAGCATGTTAAGATGTAAACCACCTCATGATTCTCTCCTAGATCTGCCTCCACGTCTGCTACTTCGCAGTCTCATCTCTCCTTAAAGCTTCCACTTCTTGAAACATTTAAGATGCATGAATCTCTAAGACCGGTGCCAGTTTCCTGTTTCGTACTGCACTTTGCAGTCTTCATCAGCTCCTGGATGATCTGAACCTTCTTTGCCTATGATCTGAAGAGCTGATAAAATTTCTCCTTTGCCGAAAAAGAGAAACTCGGTCTCATCCCCTGGATGAACCACACCCATTGCCTAATACAGTCAATCCTAACATGAATGATGCATTCATGCCATGGATGACATCGTAAGGCCTCGACGTAACTACCAAGAGATCCAACTGTCACTCTCGCCTCCAAGGTTCGAGTCACGCTGTCGGCATCAGTGTGAGGTCACTGGGTCTCCTCCAGTAGAAATCTCGAAAGTGATGGTCAAGTCAACAGTCTTAACCGGGATCACTCAGTATCAATCAAACAAAGGACAGGAAAGAAAACAAAGATAAGTGTCTTTTTATTATTGCATCTCATAGTACAAAGACACGAATACAACAGCAACATGGAACTAGAAGTACAAGGGACATATCCACTAGTTCCTATCATGTCCACCTGCTCCCAGAGCTCTACTGCCATGTCCACTGCTTGGTTGTTGCTCAAGCACCCGCCACTACTTCTGCCTCGGGGGCTCCTCCAAAGCCTGCGGATCAACTGTACGAGGAGTTGGATAGTCACGTGCCATGTGTCCCTTTCCGCCACATTCATAACACTTTCTGCTCCACGTACGGCTGGCTCTGGTCCTCTTGGACCTCTGCATCATCTGTCTACTGCCCATAGATGACTCGGATATTGATCGAGAACCCGACGGTAAAGGCAAAAGCTCCAGTACACGCTCGGGGTGTAGAGATACTAGCACAAACTCCACCCTGAAGAAGTTATCAAAGTCTTCCCATGTGAAGGTCATCCCGTCACAAAACTAGAACAAGTGGCTCCACCACCTGCCTACTGCTGCCTGAAGAATGCTGGCAGCAAAGATCAGCATGAAGTCTGTCGGCGTCCCCACTAGCCTGAAGACTCTCACCACAGCCTCCAGCCAATCCTCAGCCGCCTGCGAGTCCGTCTCTCCCCAGAACCTGGGTGGCCTCTAGCGCTGGAACTCGTGCAGCGCGATCACGTGGCGTGCATCACCTACTACTGGGGCTGGTGGAATCGGTGTCCCAACGTATAGTAGTACTGCTGGTGCCTCTATTGGTGCCTCAACTACAAGAGGGTCGTGTACCGAAGCCTCGTCGCTCGACAGACTATCAGTACGCACATCCCTCTCGGCTCTAGCTGGTCGTCCGAGAAAAGGCATCCTGAAAGAAACAATGTGACACGGTCAAACGATTATACCTGGTGAGCTGACCTGGTTTGAGCTGACATTTAAAAACTTCTGGAAACACACACGCAATCAGTGTTTTCATGCACAAAGTCAGAAATCAGTTGTCAGGGTCCTGGTGTATGGATACGTCGGCCGCCCGCACCAACACTGGACTCCCTGAACTGAAAACCACACTCAGTACTCTTAACACTATTGCTTCACAAAGAAAAAAGATCAGAGTCCTAAGTTCTGTGGTAGAACCGAACTCCTCTGATACCAATCTGTCACGACCCGTCCCCGGGGCCCGTGTCGTGACTACCCCAAGCCCGCCTTCCATAGGCGAGGGGCTGGCGACTAGAACCAAAGGCGTAAATCCCGATAACTGGGAAGGCATTGCCTTTAAAAAGTAAAAAAAACACCACAGAGTAGAAGCGGAAGTAAAACACTAGGTACAAGAGAAGTGCTGAAAGGTAAATGGGCCAGAATACAAACCCAAAGTAAAAGTATAACTACAGCTGAACAAAGTACAATAGCAAAAAGACAACAGCTGGAAGGACGGAATCAGCTCCTGGGTTGTCCTCCTCGGATCCTACCTGAAGGGTAGGTACAGATGGTGCAGCTCCTGGATCGTCCACCACGGCTCCTACCTGAAGGGTAGGTACAGATAGCCTCCACAATGATCTCACCCGTAAACCTCCTCCGTGTGTCTTCTTGCCGTGAAGTTCACCTCCGGATACTGACTTGTCATGTAGTCCACCTCCGGGTTCCATACAGTCCTCGAACACTCGGCCTCTGTCATCATTGTCGTCGTCTGCAACCAATACAACGAGGTGCGGGCATAGCCGGTGCAGGGGTGAGTATAACGATACTCAGTAGGGACCCCGAGACCCTCAAGGTCTCACTAAAACCAACAAGGATATCCACAAAGAAGATCTCAACAGATAACCTCTACTTAGGTATATGCCCATACATATACCTAAGTTATCAAGTAACCCATCTCAATTATGAGGAAACACAAGGATCATGAAACCAACGGATAACCACTACCCAGGTATATGCCCATACATATACCTAAGTTATCAAGTGACCCATCTCAATCATGAGGTAAACAAAAAGGTCAAAATTCTCAGCTCAAACCAGGATTTTCATTATCGAAACCGTAACTGCTGAAGAGCTCTGTCCCTGAAGTGTACAGTGGTCTTGTCATGACTCCGAGGTACTGCTCACTAACCAAAGACTGCTGAGGTACTCCTCCTGTCGAGTACTGTGGGCTTGCTTCTACAACCAAGAACTTCCCATCATGGGTCTACCGCTACAACCAAGCACTCCCCCTCATAGCCTTAAGAGGTACTCCTTCTGTTGAGTACCGCGGGTCTTCCGCTACAACCAAGCGCTCCTCCGCCGTGGATCTGCCGCTACAACCAAGCGCTCCCCCTCATAGCCTCCAGAGGTACTCCTTCTATTGAGTACCACGGGTCTGCTGCTACAACCAAGCGCTCCTCCGCCGTGGGTCTGCCGCTACAACAAAGCGCTCCCCGCTGGGCTATCCGAAACACACCGAGTCGATCGGTCAAGCAGTCGTCGGGTCTCAGCCGGCTACACGGTCTCCGTACTCCGCACGCTCGTCTCCGGGAGGGTCCGCTCCACAAGCTACTGGTCAATACTCCAAGTATCTCAAAGTCCCACGAAGAAGTATCTCAATGGACCGCCTCGTCATAGGGGTTTCAACGCAATAGACAGCAAGTCAATCGGACGCCCGGTCTGTGAGTTACTAGCCTTTTCGTCCCCGGGGCCCGGTTGGTTTCGTGTGCGAACCAAAACCGGACGTATCTCAACTATACCCCAAACTCTCATAGGGTATACTCATAGGGACCGTTTCTCAACGTGATCACCAACGCCGCTGACGGTTTGTCAAATGGACGTCCGGTTTGAAGATAACAGCTTTTCCGTTCCAAGGGCCCGGTTGGATTTCGGGTGCAATCCAACCCGCCCACTATTCAACAGCATCCAAAACTCAGCAGAAGTATGCCAAAAGGTCCATCTCATCAAGAGGAATTCAAAGGCGCGTCAATCGGACGCCCGGTCTGTGAGTTATTGGCTTTTTTGTTCCAGGGGCCCGGTTGGTTTCGTGAGTGAACCAACCCGACCGCACACCGATGACATCCAAACCTCAGGTGGAGTAAGACAAAAGATCTGTCTCCTCAAGAGGAATTCAACGGGACAGACGGCGCATCAATCGGACGCCCGGTCTGTAAGTTATTGGATTTTTCGTTCCAGGGGCCCGGTTGGTTTCGTGAGTGAACCAACCCGACCACACTCCGACGACATCCAAACCTCGAGCATAGTAAGCCAAAAGATCCTTCTCACTTAGAGGAATCCATCAAAGTCGACGGCACATCAGTCGGATATCTGGAGCTCAAGATATGAGTGTTTCCGCTCCGAGGGCCCGGTTGGTTTCGTGTACGAACCAACCTGGCAGAACCCAAAGTATTCCGAAACCTTGAGTGTGATATACTGAAACTACCGTCTCGATCCAAGGATCGCATCGCCGCTGACGGCGCATCGTTTGGAAGCCCATAGCTCAAGTTATGAGCAAAAGACCGAAAAGATCCGGAAACGGGGGGTCTGGGGCCGGTCCGACCCGGCCCAACCCCCCTGGCTCAGCCCGAACAGGGTCGACCCGACCCGGGTCCGGGTCCGACCCGGTTTGGTGTGACCCGGCCCGGCGGGTCGCCTTGGCTCGGCTCAGCCGAGCGGCCGAGCGAAGGAACCGCGGCCCCCGCGCGGGGGCTGCTCCGCGGTTCCCGGACGCGGCTCGAGCCACGTCCCGCCTCCCGGTTCCACGCGGACACGGAACCGTCTCGCCGCCGCAGCTTCAGCCGCGGCGGGTTTTGTCGGCGGAGCGCCGGGCGCCGCGCCGGGATGGCACGCCGGCGGAAGCTTTCGCGGGCCCCCGGACGCGCTCTGGTGGTCCGGTTTGCGTGCGGTCTCCGCCAGTCGTCCTCCCGGGATCCGATCTTCACTACAAGACACTCAAATCACCCTTGCGGCCATGTTTTCCATCATCCGCCATTCCGCACACCAATGAAAAACTGCGCAGGGTTGTCGGGCCGTGTTTGTTTGGCCCGCACCCTCCACGTTAGGTGATAACAAACGGGAAATAAAATATTCAACACATGAAAAACAACAAGGCACAATTTTAAATAAATTAAAATTGAACTTCATATTTGTTTTAGATGAACAACCATGGGAATAAAATATTATCTTCAAATAAAATCCCTACCGCATCGTAGTCGTCGGACGAGTGCAAGTACGTCGCGGAATTGACTATCACGGTAGGAGGTGATTGTCGCGTCGCGGAAGGGCGTCGCGTTGTCGCGGAAGTGTGTCGCGTCGACGATCTCCAAGGGTTAATGAAACACACGGATTTAATTATAATAATTAAATCCATGTTGAGGATATAAACCACAAAGTAATTAAATATTCGAAACTCATATCTCAAGCAGTTGATCGAAGGTTTTTCGCGGGGAAAGAACATCGCGGAAGAAGCGTCAGTGTCGCGTCGATCTCCGGGGGTCAGGTGTTCTTCGTCGCCCTTCGTCGGAAGTCGGCGTTCTTTGCGTTCCTCGCATTTTTCGCGTTCTTCATGTTCTTCGTCGAAGAATAAAGAACTTCAAGCCTTTGGATCTTTCTCCCAAAAATTTAAAAACCACACCCGAGCAAACGTAACTCCGGAAATGGAGTTTCTAAGCAAATATTGGCGCTTCTATTTCATCGGTGCCCTCAGAATTCGATTCCGAGCACCGGTTCAAAAGTTAGAAAAACCCGCTTGTTCGTTCACTGAACGTACCTGAGCCAAGCTTTGGAAAATAATTCCGGGCACACCGGGCCTCGGAATCAGGTGCCGTCAAAAACTGTGTTCTTGTAAAATCCCAAAGAAAATTTAGAAAAACAAATTCCCTTAAAATTTCCATGTCTTTACAGGTCACTCCCTATTTCTCTCTCTCTGGATCACCACCGGTGGAGAGGATCACCTTCTTCCTCTTCCTTTGCTCACGGTGTCTTAAAGGATCCACTCACAATTTATAGACCTATAGGTATCCTAATTTGCATGAAGGAATGAATATTCCTCTGTAAGTAGATGCTCTGTTGAAGCCCAACTTTCACCCGTAGATTAATCTCTCTTTGCACCGAAGGTATCGGAAAAACTTCCAGCTTCCACGAAGCCTGAAAATCACTGCCGGAAATAAATCTTACTTGGCGCGCAAGTCAATCTCGGCGTGCAAGTATCGGCGACCAAGTCACACTGGCGCGAAAGTCTTCCTCAAACACTTGTGCGACACAAGCTTCCTCAACTCCAAACTTATGCGACTCACTTCCTTTTACACCCAATCCAATATTGGCGCACAATTTCCAACAATCGCCCTTCTTCAAATCTGGAGCGCAATTCTCCCTTGCGCAACACACCACCACTTATGCGACCACCACACCTGAGCGACGGGAGCTCTGATTTCTCAAAGTGTTGAAATCCAGTCAAAAATGAGGAGGGGTGGTCTAGTATTTATAGGCATTTTGAATACCCTGTGTGACGGCACGCAAGTCACCCCTCGGCGTGCAAGTTTTGGCGTGCAAGTATTCTGTCCTCCTAGACACTTGCGCGACCAAACCAAATACTTGTGAGAACCTATTTCCTTTTCCATGTTTTGATCTTATGATCATGAAAAACAATAGGAGCACATGTTCTCAAGCTTCCAAGGCATCGGTGCACGAGTCACTTTCATGGCGCGCAAGGCACTTGTGCGACACCACCAATACTTGCACGACACTTGTCCCTTTTCCACATTTTGATGATCTGATCTTGAAAATCATATGGCACGCAAGTTTCCAAGCCTTCAAGTATAAGACACGCAAGTCCCTTTGCCAAAAACCACTTATCACCATTTGACGAATTTCAGGCCCAAATATTTGGAAAACACTGGAAAACGTCACCAACTTGTATCTATTCTTTTGTACCGCCTCCAGATCATCCATTCCTATTGTCAAAGTTCTTGAATCAAACATGGTTCGTTGACCTCAGCTCTTGAACTAGACATTACATTATGAAATCCTCTTTGACAACAAATTCGTATGTCATTGTTTTTCTTTGTCAACAATCACCACTCAGATGTCCACTTTGTCAACAAACACAATCACCTCAAAAAAAATCTTCAATGATACCTTGAAGGATTTTAGCCCAACACAATCGATCTAAAATAGCATAAATCACATCTTTATGATAAAATTTCACTGGTAATCCCACCATGAAATACATTGTTATATGTTAGCATTTCCACTCAGTCTTTGGAAAAGGTAGAATAATTCCCTTGCGTAAATTTCTATATTCATTAATGTGATAAAAAGTAAAACACTACATGTTAATGTTATAACTATCTAAATTTATACCATCCCACTAGTAACAGTTATAAAATAATATGTATACCTTAGTGCCTCCTGGATGAATTTAAAATGGATAAAAATGGGTTTCACTCAACAACTCTTTATTCAACATGGAATCATGAGGAAAAAATATATTTTTTACCAATCAACAAAAAAATTCTCCATAAATATTAAAATCTCGAAAATTACCCTTTTTAATTGAACCTACATTTTCTAAAAAAGAATGATCCTCCTATTGAGATTTCTTAATTTATTACGACAAGGTATAAAATTATGAAACCTCAAGAAAAATAGAGTATATCCCTGCGTCCAAAACTTTCGGGAAAACATTCATCAAATCTTTAACCAAAGGGTCACATCCAAAATGAATCATGGAATTGAGGCATTAATTATTCAACATAATGAAATGTATACATTATTTTATTTTCTTGGATGGTAATGGATCATGCATTAATAATACATGATTTGTACAAGATATCTTCTCTACATCATGTTCAATTTTCTGTGGGAATATATATGTCAAACATTTGTGATTAGTATATATTTAACAAATTACTCCGTAAAAATTATTCTTCCCACATTACAATGAAATTAATTACAATATATAATTCTAGATTATGTGTTGGGTAATTTAACTCATGATTTTTCAACTGATAAGAATCATATGAAATTACCTGATCATTCTACATTAAGAAAAAAACATCATTTAAAATAATCATAGAAGTATATGACAAATTATCCATTTCCATAAGGTATGTACAAAACTATAGTACTCTTCAATATATTAAATTCGGAAATACAATAATCACATTTATTATTCCACATGAATTTAAATACTTTTTTAGTTAACATAGTCAGCGGACTACAACCAGTAATTTAAAAAAACAATTGATAGTAACCTAATAATCTAAGAAAACTAAAGGCCTCTATGATATTTTTGGATCATGTCCAATATCTAACATCTTTTTTTGAAGGGTCAATAGATTTTCCATCTTTGGATATAATATTTATTTGTAAATAAATTTATTTCTGAAAAAATGCAAAAAAATTAAGATACAAAAGAGATTATTTTCATTTATATTTTTCCAAAAAATACTTAGGTGTATTTTATGATCCTACTAAATTTCCAAATACATTATAATTTCATGAATAAAACCAACCATAGAAATTTCCATGAAATCATAAAAATATCAATTTAGAAGATTTATAAACATATAAACATTATTTTATAACCCAAAGGGCATAACTACAAACTTATATTGCCCATATATAGTCCCAAATATAGTCTGCAGAATGTAATAATCTTAATCTTTCTGTTTATGATACCCAGACCACATGTCAATTATTGAGATATAATGTTCTCCCTTGATTTGAACAAAACAAATCATCGATATAAGGAAAATGACACATGTTCTGAATTATTATGTCATTCAAATATCTATAGTCAATGAAAAGCATCATTGAAGCATCATTATTTTTAAAAAAAACTAGATAACCCCATGGATAGAAACTATGTCAATAAAATCATGTATCTTAAAAATCCATCAATTTCTACTTTACATATAAACATTCTACTTCATACATTCAATATGGTGGTTTGGAAATATTCTAAGAATCAAGCACTAAGTCAACCATAAAATCAACCTCCCGATTAGGAACAACACTAGGAAAATTATCACGAAATACCCCCCATGTATTCATTAACTACCAACACTCACTAATTTCAATATTTTCATTATTTTCCACCAATATGAGCCAGGTAATATTCACCATCATCTATAATCTATTCTCCAACAACATGGTATCTCATCGAATGAATGAATGGATTGAAAAAACTTATTATCTCTATAATCTATCATAGAATTCTAAATTCAAATCCAGCACATATCTATATAGCTATTGAACTCTACTATAGACATTATAACTTTATTTTTAGTAAATACCATCCCATTAATAACTATAGTAATATTACAATAAATAATGGATTCTATAATACTTATACAAAGAATTTTTAACAAATATTCTACATAGATTTAATGACTTGACATTCACAATTTACTTGAAAAATTATTAGAAATGAATAAATTTGATGATTCATTTCCAAACATGATTTTGGAATAATTTGAATAGACATGTAAAATTCCTTTCACCACTTTTGATGATGGCCCAAAAGGAAACATTTAAGTATATTTTTTATCATAACCATTTTAATCAAATCATGAGGATTTATATAATGTATTACTATCATCAGGAAAACACAATATTAATGACCCAACTCATTTCAACTAAAATACCTCATTGTTGGGTGTCAATTAGTTATTACATTTATTGATTCTTCAGGATTTGATTCCTTGCATTTATGGGACATCTGAAAAAACATTCCATATCTGAAAACTTCACTTATTTCATATGAAATTCTCTTGGACTTTTTTTACCAAACACACCATAATATTGTACATTATTTTCATTTCTCTATATTTATTTGTTGTATGTTTACTCATGACCTTCCATCATGAATGATTCATGCTTTCATAATCTCAAGGTATATATGTTTAAAAAAACACCATCTGACTTTTTTTAGAAAAATGAAAAAAAAATTCCCATATAAAATAAATTCTCTAGTTAACAAATCTCTATATATATAGGGTTTTGATGTTGATTAAATTCTATTAATTTTACTCTCAATATTATGAAAAAATTATAGAATGTACAGAATTGTATTATAAAATTTGGATCCTACATGGCCACACAATTATCTTCATTTTGTTTCTAAATTCCATTACATTTTTTCCATAATGATGGGAAAAACCATTGGGAAATATTTCTCAAAGAAAATAACCTTAAATGATTCCTATTTCATTGAATCATGATCATATTTTTTAAATATTCATTATCGAATACCATATTCGATCATCTTCACCATCCAAATAATAAATATAAGTACTTAACTTTTGTTTTTCTGAACATATCATGACATAACATATCCTCACTAGAGAATTAATACAATTTTCATCTTCCATAGGGTCTTATAATCCATTGAATTATGGTGGATGCTTCCTTATGAAATTCTCCAATATAGATATGTTCCTTCATGGTAAATCCAAATCATCTCAAGAATGGATACCAGTAGAATTTATAGAATGTGTCAATGATCCCATCAATGAAATAAATTATTCTATTACATTTCCAATGATATCAGTATACTAATTTGGAAAGAATGTTTTCTCCCAATGTTATACCACTACAGCTTCACTGTTTCATTTGTAGAAACCCATTATGAATATATATTGTTTAGATGAAGAAACATAGTAATCATAAAATGATTTATCATTTCAATATACCCATAAAACAAAATATTTCAATGAGATATTGTTAACATTATCCTATCCTTTAATGCTATATAAAAAATACTATGATACAAACTACAAGGATTCTTTATTTATCATTATATAATCTCGAATTTTATATTGGGAATTAATTATCCTTTATTTGAGGATCCTTTGAGGTTTATAGTTTTATCGAATTTGGTCAAAACTAATAGATAAAAAACTATTTAATACAATGTATACACCACCGATCAGTATCCATTTTCAAAGAATATATAACATTAAAAAAACATCATTTATTTTCATCAAAAAAATTAATGACATTAAACCTAACCTCTTCCTTTCCTTTACCCATCATTAAATCCCATGATAAATATTTTAAAAAAATTTGATGAGTACAAAATGATCCTAAACGCAAAAAAATATATAAAGCCATTAGTCATAGAAAAACATGGACACAAATTATTATTTTTTGAAACTTTATCCCTAAGTTAATTATCATTCATTTAAAAAAGGAAATTTATATTACCGCTCGAAAAAAATTTATTCAATGAAATATAATTAAAAATAATATAAATGTTATATAGATTCCATGGGACATAATTTCATATAATTTTAGAATCCTTATAGACACCTTCAAAATAATAATAACCATATAACCGACATCCAATATTATTATTCGTATATCCTTATCACTACCTAATGAATAGAATTATTATCTGGGTGAAAAATTCATATGAGATATTAAAAGATAACACAATGGTATTAGGTTGAACACTTCATAAATAAATTACAAGGACTATATTAAGAATAAAAAAATTTATAAATAGAACTTTTCATCATAAAACCAATGAAACACCCTTTTAAACCCTTTTACATAACACTTCGAGAAATGAAAATACCCCTTTCAATATAAGGACCCATTTTAAAAACATAAACATCCCAAAACCATAAAAAAGAATTTCAATTAAAAGAAACAAGAAATATTTCAAAAAAATCAAATATTAAATTAATTGTTACAATGATAGAAAAATAATTATTTTCACATATATAAAAAAATATTAATCATTTTTAAATTTGTAATGAAAGTCAAAAAATACATAAAATATTCACATTTTTTAAATAAATTGACATAAAGACAAAAAAACTCCCTTTATTATACTCTCATGTCTATAATAAATTATATTTAAAGACACAATGATTGATGATAATTATATTTAGTAGGAAAACATTAAAAGAGAATGTTTTTAGAAAATCCCTTTATCACTTTGGAAATATTTGAATCATAAGGAACATGAAGGATTAAAATTAAAAAAACTATATAAAACATAAATGTAGATGATCTCATGATATAACATTTCAATGGTCTATATATACATCTCGTAAATGAATATAGGTGTATAATATCAAAATATGTATCAATGATAGGTTGTTGAGATGAAGTCCATTTTCTTGTGTCCGACTTGTCACATATATCATTACCATCCAAAATAATATATTTATATTCATTATTCACTTAATTGATAACCATTTAATTTTTTTTCCCTTTTTATATCATTTATTACAATTTAATATAACATTACTGAATTTATAATGCATATATTGGGTGTTTTGATGATATTTTATTTCTTTGTTAAAAATTACATTGGTAGGTTGATCATTCCTCAAAGATTGTACTATTCAAAATAAAAATAATAAAAATAATGGTATAATTATCATATATTATAATTAAATATTCTTTTTATACCAATAAATATTTATGGTTATGAAAAAATAACTACATTATAATCATGGAGATGATAGGCCACACAAACGCATGAGTAACGTTTCAATTTTCAATGATCATTATGAAAAAAATATGACTAATAATTTATCAATATATAATGATAATAATAACATAAATACCATATTATTTAATTTAATATACTTACATATATCATCCATGATTTTTGGGGTTGAGAAAATGAATCACAATGTGTGGTGGAGATAGTAGTCCACAGGTATCCAAATGATGTTAACATGTTTTAAGTGTAAAAAAATAAAATGATATATTATATTTTTTTTAATGATTAATATTTCATTAATATCATAATTATGTCATTTATATAATGTATAATCATTAAATTTACCCTTTTTACTCTCTATGTAAGGTGTTAATGAAAAATGAATCACATCACTTCGCAAGGTGGTAGTACCCCATATAGACAAACAATGTTAACATATCACTTACAACATTTGCATTTAAAATGGTATATATAATATAATGACTCAAGAGGTATAATTATATTTTTAAGATAATATATTTACATTATATCAATAATTAATCCCAACCATGAGAGGTTTTTATAGAATACATATCACCTTAGTTTATGACGTGGTAAATCATGGTATATACTAGCAATGTTAAAATTTCACATTTAAGGAAAGGGGAGATGGATATATGTTATCATCAAAAAATAACTTCATAAAATTGTATTTTATAAAAAAAATTCATATATAATTATAAATAAAATAACATTAAGGATATATAAGAAAACATAAGGCCTAAATTCACAATTATAGGAATTCTCCCTCTTCTTGGACAACATCTTCATGATTATACATAAATTATTACTAGAATATATTTATTTCCAAAAATATGATTCCAATATGAGGGTATGGATTTTTCTAGGTGAGTTTTGTATGCATTTTTTGTACCAAAACGGTTTTATGGTGTGAATAATATAGAATATTAGGATCCCTTTCATAAGGGAGGTTAGTGGTACACATATAATTTTTGTAATGAAAAAAGTTTAATCATGTATTTCACTTCAAAAAGGGAAAAATATTTATTATTATATATAAATTGTCATTATAATTATGAAATTTGGTCATGAAATTTAATTTAAATATGTTTTAGGCCCTTTTAATCATTAATGTTTTTGTTAGACCCCTAGTAAAACCATTTTTACTATTACCATGATAAAATTTTTTTAATGTTTTCAGAATTAGTTATGGAAAAACATTATATATAACTTATTATAAAAAATTAACTATTATTATTCAAAATATTGAGTCCATTTTAACTAATTAAAAACCCATATTTTGAGAAATTAAATTTAAAATATAACCCAATGATGCCATCACAAATCATGTTTCCATGAAGTGCATTTTTCAAGATAATAATAGTTAATTTTTGATATGAAATGTATAAATTTAAATTAAATTATTCCATGTTAGGTATTATTTTAATGAATTTAAATAGATATACATTGTGAATTTGAAAAGTTTTTTACAAAAATACCATTTTAAACCCAAAAACAATCATATAATAAAATCCAATATAGGTTTGATTAAAAAGTTTTAAAGTGGATTATATATCAATAAATATTTCTTATGTTACTTTAAATAATATGAAAAACATATTGTGGCTTTTAAATTACAAAATTTATAGAAAATAAATGAATTTGTTTTACAAAGATCAATGTTTTCACTATTCAATGAAAAATCAAAACATTTTGAAAAAATACCTAAATATTAATTGATGAAAATTTTAAAATTATAATTTTAAAAATTAAATTTATTTTGGGTTATTAAAATTCCAAAATTTGTCATTTTAACTTTAAAATTAAACCTTTTAACAAAAGAGTATGGTTAAAACTATTTCATTTTTCGTTAAAAATACATTATATTTTTATAATGAATAAAATCATGAAATCAATTTATTCAACCATTACCTAGTTTGTTACACTAATGATGAAAAATAGAGTTTTATATGAAAAATATATAAAAAGGGTATTATATAATTTGAATAATACCCTTGAACAATAATATAATATAAATTATTTAATCTCTAAGAAGCATTAGGATAATATATTTGAAAATACAAAATAAAATAAAACATTGAAATAAATTTAAAGGAAAATTTTACTGAAACATGACAATAAGATTTTCTTTTTTAAAAACATAATTACATATAGAAGAAGTATCTTTGAAAAATATAAAGTTATTGGAAAGATACATTCCAATGGAAATGTGTTGAAGAGATTAAAAAGTTAACTTTTTTTTCTGAACATATCATGACATAAAATATCCTCACCATAGAATTAATACAATTTTCATCTTCCAGAGGGTCTTATAATCCACTGAAATATGGGGGAAGTTTCCTTATTAAATTCTCTAATATAGATATGTTCCTTCATGGTAAATCCAAATCCTCTCTAGAATGGATACCAGTAGAATTTATCGATTTTTTGAACTATTCCATCTATGAAATAAATTATTCTATTACAATTCAAACGGTATTAGTATACTAATTTGGATTGAAATTGTTTTCTCAATGTCATTCCACTACAGCTTCCTTTTTTCATTTGTAGAAACCCATTCTGAATATATACAGTTTAGATGAAGAAACATTGTAATCTTAAAATGATTTATCATTTCAATATACTCATAAAACAAAATATTTCAAAGATATATTTTTAACATTATCCAATCCTTTAATTTTATATAAAACATACTATGATACAAACTATAAAGATTATATATTAATCATTATATAATCTCTGGTTTTATGTTGGTAATTAATTATCCATAATTTAATGATCCTTTAAGGTTTATAGTTTTATAGAATTTGGTCAAAAATATTAGATAAAAAAATATTTAATACAATGTATACACCACCGATCAGTATCCATTTTCAAAGAGTATAAAACATTAAAAAACATCATATATTTTCATCTAAAATATTATTTACATTCAACCTAACCTCTTACTTTCCTTTACCCATCATTAAATCCCATGATAACTATTTTAAAAACATTTTATGAGTAAAAAATGATCCTAAATGGAATAAAACAATTAAAACCATTAGTCATAGAAAAACATGGAAAACAATTATTATTTTTTGAAACATTTTCCCCAAGAAGGGAATTATCATTCTTATAAAAAAGAATATTTATATTATTGCTAAAAAGGTATTAAATGAAAAATAATTAAAAATAATAGAAATGTTATGTAGATTCCATGGGATATAATTTCATATCATTTTAGAATCCTTATAGACCCCTTCTAAATAAGAATAACCATATAACTGACTTCCAATGTTATTATTCGGAGATCCTTATCACTACCTAATCAATTGTTGTATTATCTGGGTGAATCATTCATATAAGATATTATAAGATAACATAATGGTATTAGGTTTAACACATCATAAATAATTTACAAGGACAATATTAAGAATATATAATTTTATAAATAGAACTTTTCATCATAGAACCATTGAAAATCCATTTTAAACCCTTTTACATAACATTTCCAGAAATGAAAATACCCTTTTCAATATAAAGACCCATTTTCAAAACATAAATTTCCCAGAACCATGAAAAAGGATTTTCAATTAAAAGAAATAAGAAATATTTCAATATAATCAAATATTCAAATAATGGTTACAATGATAGAAAAATCATTATTTTCACATATATGAAAATATATTATTCTTTTTTAAATTTGTAATGAAAGTCAAATATTATATAAAATATTAACATTTTTAAAATAAATTGACATAAAGATAAAAAACTCCCTTTATTATACTCTCATTTATATAATAAATTATATTTAAAGACACGATGATTGATGAAATATATATTTAGTAGGAAGACTTTAAAAGAGAATGTTTTTAGAAATTCCAATTATCACTTTGGAAATATTTGAATCATAATGAACATGAAGGATTAAAATTAAAAAAAACTATATAAAACATGAAAATAGAAAATCTCTTGATATAACATTTCAATGGTATGTATATATGTCTCATAAATGAATATAGGTGTATAACATCAAAATATGCTCCAATGACAGGTTGTTGAGATGAAGTCCCTTACCTTGAGTCCGACATGTCACGTATATCATTACCATCCAAAATAATATATTTATGTTAATTATTCAACTAAATGATAAGCATTTATATTTTTTCCCTTTTTATATCATTTATTACAATTTTATACAAAATTACCGAATCTATAATGCTTATATTGTGTGTTTTTATGATATTCACCTTCTTTGTTAAAAATTACATTGGTAGGTTGACCATTCTCAAATATTCTTTTATTAAAAATAAAAAAAATACTAATAATGGTATATTTATCATATATTAAAATTAAATATAATTTTTAAACCAATAAATTTTTATGGTTATGGAAAAATAACTATGTTATAATCATAGAGACGATAGGCCATTCATATGCTTGAGTAGCATTTCAATTTTCAATGATCATTATGAAATCAAGGTGAATAAAACTTTATCAATATATAATGATAATAATAACATAAATACCATATTATTTCATTTAATATAGTTACATGTTTCATCCATGGGTTTTGGTGATGAGAAGATGACTCACAATGTTTGGGGGAGATAATAGTCCACATGTATCCAAATGATGTCAACAAGTTTTAGGTGTAAAAAAATAAAATGATATATTATATTTTTATAATGATTAATATTTAATTAATATCATAATTATTTCTTTTATATCACATATAATAATTAAATTTAACCTTTTTAATCTCTATGTATGGTGTTAATGGAAAATGAATCACATCACTTCGCAAAGCAGTAGTCCCCCATAGAGGCAAACAATGTTAACATATCACTTACAAAATTTGAATTTAAAATGGTTTATAACATATATTGACTCCAGAGGTATAATTATTTTATTAAGATAATATATTTACTTTATATCCATAATAAATCCCCACTATGAGAGGTTTTTATGGAATACATATCACCTTAGTTTGTGACATGGTAATTCATGGTATACACTAGAAATGTTAAAATTTCACATTTAAGGAAAGAGTAAATGGATATATGTTATCATCATAAAATAACATCATAAAATTTTATTTTATATATTTTAGTTCATATATAATAATAAATTTTATAAAATTTAAGGATATAGAAGAAAACATAAGACCAAAATGTACAATTATAGGAATTTTCCCTCTTCTTGGACAACCTCTTCATGATTTTAAATAAATTATTACTAGAATATATTTATTTCCAAAAATATGATTCCAATATGAGGGTATGGATTTTGGTAGGTGATTTTTGTATGTACTTTGTGTACCAAAAGGGTTTTATGGTGTGAATAATAGAGAATATTGGGATCCCTTTTATAAGTGAGGTCAGTGGCACACTTGTAATTTTTGTAATGAAAAAAGTGTAAACATGTATTTCACTTGAAAAAGGGTAAAATATTTATTATTATATATAAATTTTCAATATAATTTTGAAATATGGTCATGAAATATAATTTATATTTGTTTTAGGCCTTTTTAATCCATAACATTTTTGTTTGACCCCCAGTAAAACCATTTTTACCATTACCATGATAATGAATTTTTAATGTTTTCATAATTACTCAGGGAAAAACAATTATGTATAACTTATTATAAATTATTAAAGATTATTATTAAAAATATTGAGTCCATTTTAACTAATTAAAAACCCATAAGTTGAGAAATTAAATTTAAAACAGAACCCAAATATGCAATCACAAATCGTGTTTCCAAGAAGTTCATTTTTCTAGATAAAGATGATTTTATATTGAATATATGATTAATAATAAAACATTATATTTATAAATTAATATTTTTCTATGAAATTTAAAAATTTAAATTAAATTATTCCATGTTTGATATTATTTTAATTAATTTAAATAGATATACATTGTGAATATAATAATAGTTTTACAAAAATACCATTTTTAACCCAAAAATAATCATATAGAAAAATTCAATATAGATTTGATTAAAAAAAGTAAAGTGGATTGGATATCACTAAATAATAATTATTTTACTTTAGATAATATTAAAAACATATTGTGATATTTAAATTACAAAATTTATAGAAAATAAATGTCTTTTTTTAGAAAAATAATTGTTTCACTATTCAATGAAAAATCAATACATTATGAAAAAATACCTAAACATTAATTGAAGTAAATTTTAATATTATAATTTAAAAAATGATATTTATTTTCTATTATTAAAACTCCAAAATTTTTAATTTTAACTTTAAAATAAAACCTTTTAATAAAATAATATGGTTAACACTATTTCATTTTTCTTTAAAAATACATTATATTTTTATAATGAATAAAATCATGAAAGAGATTTATTCAACCATTACCTAGTTTTCTACACTGATCATGAAAAATAGAGTTTTATAAGAAAAATATAAAAAAGGGTATTGTATCATTTGAATAATACACTTGAACAATAATATAACATAAATGATTTAATCTCTAATTAACATTATGATAATTTATTTGAAAATATGAAATAAAATAAAACATTGAAAGAAATTTAGAAGGAAAATTTTAAAAAACCATGAGAATAAGATTTTTTAAAAAACATAATTACATTTATAAGAAGTCACATTGAAAAATATAGAGTTATTGGAATGATACATTCCAATGGAAATGTGTTGAAGAGATTATTTCTTGTCAAACATGGTGTAACATCCCAGGTAAATAAAGAATAAGACATATTTCATATTTATTTATATTTTTCAATTAAATATTAATTTTACTTTAAAGGTATTTCTATGTTATATATCGTACCTGATACACACCAATGGGTTTCTTTGAAATCTTACATTGCACACTAATAATAAAATACTATTTTAAATGGTAGTTAACTCCTAGACATTGTATTGGCACGAATGAACAATCCTAACTACAATATGACTATACATGTTTGTTAAATGTATTTACCTTTTTCCAATAAAAAATTTATGTGCTTAAAATATGAATTAATATAATTTTAGGCATAATTTGCCTTAAAAGTGTATTTACCGCCTTTTAATGGTGAACCCTCTTTAAATCAAGTTTTTGTCAGTTTTATATGTTCTATTTGACCAAATAAAATTATTATTTAGATTTGGGTTATCAAAATTTACTTTGGGTAATTTTTTGGAATATTTCCAATAAAGTTCATTTTTTAATTAATATTGAAAAATATTGTATTTTAATTCAAAATTGTGTTTTAATCTAATTTTTTATATGGTTAGATTATCATTTTAATTAGTTTTAAAGTGTAATTGGAATATATTTTTACCTTTTAATCCAATGTTGGTCATTGAAATTAATTTCTCTTTGAAAGTCGACATAAACAATTGTCAATCTTTGGATAGTTATTGTTTCTTAAAAACATGCTATTTGTTTTAACAACGAGAAATAATTTTAAATTAATTAATTCCACTTTTATTTTTTGAATTTAGAAAAATTGACAACATTTTTATTTAAGAATATCAAATATAGCTAAAGCTGAGTTTTTGGTCTTTTTCTAAAGAACATCAATTTTGGTGAATAGTGAAACCACTTAATAGTAGTAAAAAAAACTGACATTTTCATTTAAATGAAAATTTACCACTTATGTGAATTGAATATCTAAAATCTAAAATACATGGTTGTTATTATTAAGTAAAATGTGGTTCAATAAGGTGAAAATAATTTTTGGTGAATAGTAATTCTTGACTTTTACTTTCCGCGGTTAAATGTATATAGGTTAATTCAAGGTCAAAAGAATATTTTAATAATTCCAATTTACCTTAACACTTGTATTAACCAAATTGGATGAGTAATGTCCTACCATGGGCATCTTGGGGTCTATTTTGTGACCACATGGAGGAACTTATGAAAGATAATGGCCCTTTAGATTAATTAATTTAATGTAAAGGAAAAAATGACATAAAAAAATTCTATAAGTAAATTAATTTTTATATATTGTGATATATAAGTAATCATTTTGACTATAAATAAGAATTTCAAAGATAAAAATATTTCTGACATTATGGTATTTTTTATATAATTTTTAGACAACAAAAAAATTTAATTATTTATGACACAATAATGATGCAGTGTTTACATCATTAGTAAATCATTTAAATAAATAAGATTATAAATTATAAAATAACTTCCAAAACATATCCAATTCTTATTGGATGATTTTATTTCGACCATGAATCATCTTATCTTCAATTCTAATGATTTTTGGAACTTTTGAAACTGAAGATCATTATAAAATAAAATAATATTTTCACTCTTTCCTAAAGAGCCCCTCCTCCCCCTTATAAAAGGAGACAATTTCTAACAAATTCCTCACACTTATCAAGACTTTTGGATCATCAAATCTCTGCAAAATTAATCTCCCTACACCCCTCTCTTTCTCTTAGAATCATTACCTTAGCAGAAGGCACTTCAAGAGGTCATTTTGGTTTAAACCAAAGGAAGTTGCCCAAAATAAAGGTAACTATTTATCTTAACTTCCTTCCATTTATATTACTTATAGAACCCCTAAACGCTTTTTATTTTTTATTCTATAAAAACACCAGTATCCTCAATATAATTGGATGTTTTTATGAGATGTAATTTAACTACACTTACACACACCTCCATCTAATTGTTGATGAATATAATGTTTCTGTGGATGGTAAACTAATGTCTCACGAAACGATGTTGTTCAATTACCTCCTACCGCCTCTCATGGGGGCCATTATGATGACACTGTATTAATATATGATATTTTTTTTATTTTTTTTATTCTTCTATATTTTCCATTTATATCATACCTTTTTTTCCATTATGGGTAAACCGATAATTTCATTTGAGGAAATGTGAACTACCACCCCCTCAAAGTGATATGACTCGTTAATGCCATATGTGGGATGTAAAAAGGATGGAGTTAATGATATTATATATGATATCATATATAATTTTATACTGGAATTATAGTATACCTATGTATCATTATGTTTTAATTCCATTAAAATAAGAAATTGAAATGAAAGGAGCGTTCATGTGTACGTATGACTTACCATCTCCATGAACGGTGCATTTCATTTCTTACATCAAAATGTTATGTACTATTATCAATACATGTTTTTAATAGATATATATTATATAAATGATATCTAAATCATGAATATCATTCTGGATATAATGGACTATTGACCACATGGACAACTTGTAATATAAGGTGTTCATTTTTGGCTCAAGTACTAAATATCGACAAAATGAACGTTATTAACATAAACGATTACATAATGTTTATAAAATGGTAATAAGTTATATAAAAGGAATTATAAACATGAAAATAGGTTCTTAAGAAAGTAAAAATGAACTTTATTTTTTTATTCTGGATATTAAAGAATGATCGAGTCATGTCGGGCATGAGGTAAGGGACTTTGTCTCAATCTCCTTTCATTAGGAAATATTTTGTTTTAATACACAATTTTCTTCTATATGCTATATAAAAAACCGTGAATTTTCATTTCATTCAAAGGGAATCTTTTTATACAAAGTGTTTTACTAAATGACAAAAATGAATGTTTTTTTGACGAAAGTCGTGACAACGACCTTTCCGCCGCCACGAGTATTATTTGATCTTTGGCTTCTTTAACAAGTCAAAATGTTTTTAAAAGGAAAAATAAATACCATATATTCATTTTACATATTTTGGTAATGAAATTTATTTTCAGAATGGATTTATTATTTAAATATCTTGAAATGATATTTTGTGATTACAATGTGGAAATGTTATCTTTCCTTTATGCTTATGTTTTGTGTTATGGTCATGTTATGGTTCTTGGAAATTATTTACATATACTGTTGGTTCCAGGATAAAACTAGGGAGGGTGAGCCCGAGATCGCTTTCCAATGCATTGGGTAACATGATAGAGGTAAACGTGAATGTTTCTCCTAAGAGATTTAGGGAATATACTGTGATGGGTATTCCAATGTAACTCCCTATATAGCTATGATAGATACATTGTAAGTATGTTATGGATACCAGATGTTACCTTTATTATTTAGTATTTCTATGTGTTATTCATAAATCTTATGTATTCAAAAGGTATGTCAAAGCGTTTATGTTTTGTATCTATTAATGAGAAAAAAATTCTTTCATTATTTTATAACCCTTACTGAGCTTTTTATACTTATCCCATTTTTTGAAATGTTTTTAGATGACTTAACGATGAATAGGGTCAAGGATTGGATCAATGAAAAGTCATGTTATCTAAAACCTGGAACTAGACATGACCCTCTTTTCAAGAGTTTTTATTTTATAAACAAAATTTAAAATGTGTATAATTTTCTACTTTGCAATCTTTTGAGATGTAATAGTTATGTCCTAATTTTTTAAAACTCTAAAAATGAAAATATCCATAATGTGAATTATTCATTTAATTCAATATTATGTAATGTTTATGGTCGGGTCCTTATAGTTGGTATTAGAGGTCAGATTAGATAACTTTAGGAGTTAGGATATTGTTAAATAAATGTCCATAAATTAATTTATGGTAATATTTAAATGATATAGCATTTACAGATTACTATGTTGCTCTGGCTAAGATATTTTTTTCTATATAATGGTTTTCTATAGAGGAAACATGAAATCTCTGTTGGGACGACATCAAGAGGAAGAAAACATTCCCAATCCACAACCTGAGATGGTCGGAATCAGAACAGAAAAATTTGTTGTAGTGATGACAGAGTTGACTCAGTCTATAAATGGTGGTGGTATCCAAGCACGAGATTAGCCAGATCAACCATAGAGGAACATGTCTGTAGTGGAGCCTTTCATGAGGCAACATAACCCATCATTCAGAGGATCATCTAACCCTGTGCTAGCTAAAGGGTGTAATAAAGCACTGGAGAAGATTTTTGATGTCATGGGTTATTCAGAACATCAAAAATTTAGTCTCGCTGTTTACCATTTTGAAGGTGAAGCTGATCAGTGTTGGTCGATGTAGAAAAATATCAGGGATAGTGGGGAGATTGATTCTCTTGATTGGGATGAATTCAATGGTATTTTTTTAGAAATATTCTCTTAATATGGTTCGTCTTAGAATGGAAAAACAATTATTGGAAACGAGCTAGGAGGATGACATAGTGGCTACTTATGAAGAAAAATTCACTCGACTGGAAAGTTATGTTCCAAATTTCATACGAGATCCTCATAGTAAAATCAACCATTTTTACTCAGGATTAAAGCCAAAGTATCTAAGGGCATTAGCTTATCATGAGTTCAAAAGTTATGAAAATAATTTTCATTTTGCGGAGATAGTGGGAATGGAGTTTTCTGATGATCATATATTCTTTGACAAACAATAAAATAATAGGTCGTGGTGGTAGGAAAAATGGAAGAACTCTTCAAAAAAGTATAATGGTAAGAATCTTAAGTTTACAGTTTGTGAAAATTGTTGTAAAAATCATTATGGGGAATGTCTTCTGAATTTTGGTAAGTGCTACCGATGTGGTAAAATGGGATATAAGGCTCATAATTTCACTGAAAAAGATCAGGGTAATGGTAAGAAAAAAACTGATTTATAGTTGGTAAAATGTTTTATGTGCAATGAAATGGGTTATTATACAAATGAGTGTCCAACAAAGAACTCGACCGAAGGAAAGCAACAAGACTACAAGAAGAAACAAGTGGTGAAATCCATTGAAACTACTTCAGTAGATGTTGGTCAATCAAATGAAGTTGTATCAGGTACACTATTTGTTTGTTCAGATTATAACAATGTTTTGTTTGATTCAGGGCCTACACACTCTTTCATTTATAAGAAGATTTCTAGTAAATTAGAAATTCCATATCAAGTTATAAATACAGAACATAGGGTAAAAACACCTAGATAAAATGGTGAGACAAAAAGAAAACATAATAACATTCTTGTCCTTGTGTTTGGAAAGAATATACCTGAAAACCTTATTGTTATGACTCTAGTATAGTTTGATGTTATTTTGGGCATAGATTGGATTTCTTTTTATCATGCCAAGATTGAATGTAGAGATCAAGAGGTTACTTTTTTAAAAGATTTACAGTTTGTGTACAAGAATGAACTCTTTCTTTTTATAACATATCAGGAAGCTAAGAAACTAGTATAAGATAGAAATGAATGTTACCTTGCACATATTGTTGAAAATAAAGGAACTATTCAGATTAATGATGTGCCAATAGAAAATGAGTATCTTGATGTCTTTCTTTATGAGTTTCCTAGTATTATACCTGATCAGGTAGTTGAATTTACTGTTGACTTAGTTCCTCATGCTATGCCAATTTCAAAACTCCCTTATCGAATGGCTCAAATTGAACTTTTAGAGTTAAAGAAGAAATTAAAGGAGTTATTAGATAAAGACATAATTCGACCTAACACATCCCCTTGGGGTCCTCCTGTCTTGTTTGTTAAAAAGAAAGATGGTTCAATGAGATGATGCATTGATTATAGAGCATTTAATAACATCACTGTTAATAAAAAGTATCCTTTGCCTCATATTGATGATTTGTTTGATCAGATCTAGGGAGATCAGTATTTTTCGAAGATTGACTTGAGATCGGGGCACCATCAGATAAAAGTAAAGAAAGCAGACATTACGAATACCACATTTCATACTAGATATGGTCATTATGAATTTTTAGTTATGCCTTTTGGTTTAACCAATGCACCTGTTGTATTCATGGATCTTATGAATATATTTTTTCGTGAGTTCATGGATAATTTTTTTGTTTGATTTCATTGATAATATTTTGGTTTATTATAAAAGTAAAGAGGAGAATGAATGTCATTTAAGGGTCATATTACATACCTTAAAAGAAAATAATCATTATGGGAAATTCTGCAAGTGTGAGTTTTGTTTATAGCATATTTCTTTCCTTGGTCAAATTGTTTAAAAAAATGGCATAATTATTGATCCTGCTAAAACAAAAGTTGTTGAAGAAGGGCCAAGACCCAAAAATATAACCAATATTCTTAGTTTTCATGGTTTGATAGGTTATTACCGGAGGTTTATTGAAAATATTTCCTGGTTATCTAGTTCAATGACTATGTTAACTCGAAAAGGTGTTAAGTTCATCCAGAAAAAATAATGTGATGATTGTTTTCAGGAATTGAAAATGAGATTGTTGAATGCTCCAGTTTTGGAACTACCATCCAGAAATGGTGAGTTTATTATCTACAGTGATGCTTCGTTGAAAGGACAGGGTTGTTTCCTAATGAAGAATCATCAGGTAATTGTTTATTCTTCACGTCAGTTGAAACCACATGAGTTAAATTACCCTACACATGATTTGGAATTAGCTGCTATTATTTTCTTTAAAAATTTAGAGGCATCATTTTTATATGGTAAAATGTGAAATATATACTGATCAAAAAAGATTAAAGTGTATATTCACTATAAAATAATTGAACATGAGACAGAGGAGATGGATCTAATTAATCAAGGATTATAATTGCACGATCCATTACCATCTGGGAAAAGAAAATAAAGTGGCTGCTGCTTTGAGTCGAAAAAGTAATGCTTCAATAACCATGTTATGTTTTGTACAAGATCATTTGGTTTTTCATTTGATGAACTTTGGCATAGGAATTGTTGGTGCAGAAAATTCTTCTATTCTGTTTCAGACGTCAGTGAAATCATCTCTATCGGACAGAATAATGTAAGCGCAAAAAGAAGGCAGTGAGTTGCAGAAAAAGGTAGAGTTGGTTCAGAAGGGTATGTCACCTGATTTTAACGTTGATAATGATAGTCTTTTGAGGTTTGGAAAGAGATTATATGTGACTTGTGAATCACAGTTGAAAAATGTGTTATTATGTGAATATCATAGTTCTCCATTTTCAGTTTATCCTAGTAGTACTAAGATGTACAAAGATCTTCGTATGTAATACTAGTGGGATGGAGTGAAAAAAGATATTATTGATTTTAATGTGAATTGTTTGAATTGTCAGCAGGTTAAAGCAGAGTGGTAGTTACTAAAAGGGATGCTTCAGCCATTACCGTTGCGAGAGTGGAAATGTGAAAATATATCCATGGACTTATTGTGGGATTACCAAAGACATCTCGAGGTAATAATTCAATATGGGTTATTGTTGATCGATTGAATAAATATTCTCATTTCCTTACTATTCAATATACATTGTCTCTAGATAAACTTTTTCAGTTGTATGTTAAAGTGATAGTAAGGTTTCATGGAGTTCCCCTCTCCAATATATCTGATCATGATCCCAGGTTTACTTCTAACTTCTGGAAAGGCCTTCAGAAGCCGTTGAGTACTGAATTAAATTTTAATACATCTTTTAATCTTCAATCAGATGGGCAATCATAAATAACAATTCAGACAATGGAAGATATGTTACGTGCTTGCTCGATAGTTTATCAGGGATTTTGGGACCAACATATTTCTTTGGTTGAATTTTCTTATAATAACAATTTTTATTCCAGTATACAGATAGATTCATTTGAGGCATTATATGGAAAGTATTATTGAACCCCAGATTTTTGGGATGAAGTAGGTAAAAGGAAGCTGATGGGACCAGAATTGGTTGAAATATGGCCAAGAAAGTTCAGTTTATTCAAAAGCACATGAGAAAATCTCATAGAATACAGAAAAGTTATGCAGTTAACTGGAGGAAGGATCTTTCTTTTGAGGTAGGTGATCATGTCTTTCTCAATATTTCTCCATGGAAAAGTGTGATGTGTTTTGGTAAGAAGGGAAAGATGAGTCTGAGTTTTATTGGACCTTATAAAATTATGGATAAAGTTGGACCAGTTGTGTACATAGTGTCTTTACCTCCATGTTTATCCCAAGAACATAACGTTTTTCATGTTTCAATGCTGAGAAAGTATATTCCAGATCAATCTCATATTTTGAGCCTAGAGGTAGTTTAGTTGGAAGAGAATCTCCCTTATGAAGAACAACCAATCCAGATTCTTGATTGTAGAGAGAAAGTGTTGTGAAATAATGTATTTTACCAGGTAAAGGTTTTGTGGAAAAACCGTATGGTTAAAGAGGAAACGTGGGAATCTGAAAACTCTATGAGGGATAAATACCCCCACATATTTTGATAAGTAATATTGCGAGGACACAATTCCCAAAAGGGGGGAAAGATGTAACATCCTAGTTAAATAAAGAATAAGACATATTACATATTTATTAATATTTTTTAATTAAATATTAATATTACTTTAACGGGGTTGCCATGTTCGATAGCATACCAAATCCGCAACAATGGGTTTCTTTGAAATCTTACATTGCACACTAATAATATAATATTATTTTAAATTGTAGTTAACTCCTAGTCATTGTACTAGCGAGAATGAACTAAACTATCTAAAATATGATTATACATGTTTGTTAAATGTATTTAAATTTATCCAATTAAAAAATTAGAGTCTTAAAATATGAATGAATCTAATTTTAAACATAATTTACCTTAAATGTCGATTTACCGCATTTTAATGGTGAAACCTCTTTAAATCTAGTTTTGGTCATTCTTATATGTTCTATTTGACCAAATAAAATACTTCTTTAGATTTGGGATATCAAAATTTACTTTGGGTAATTTTTTGGAATTTTTCCGATAAAGTTCATTTTTTAATGAATAGTGAAAAATATTGTATTTTAATTTAAAACTGTGTTTTAATATAATTTATTTATATGGTTACATTATCTTTTTATTGAGTTTTAAAGTGTAATTTGAATATATTTTTACCATTTAATCCAATTTTGGTCATTGGAATCAATTTCAAATTTAAAGTGGACATAAACAAGTGTCAATCTATTGATAGTTATTATTTCATTAAAACACGCAATTTGTTTTAACAACATGAATTAATTTTTAATTAATTAATACCACTTATATGTTTTGAATTTACCAAAATTGACATAATTTTTCAATTCAGATTATCAAATATATCTTAGACTAAATATTTGGTATTTTTTTGAAAAACTTCAATTCTTCATGAATAGTGAAACAAATTAGTATTAGTTAAAAAAGAATTTTTCATTAAAATTAAAATTTACCACTTATATGGATTTAATTTGAAAAATACAACATACATGGTTGTTATTAGTATGTAAAATGTGGTTCAACAATATTAAAATAATTTCTGGTTAATATTAACTTTTGACATTTATTTACCACGGTTAAAGGTAAATAGGTTAATTCAAGGTAAAAAGAATATTGTAATAATTTGAAATTACCTTAACACTAGTTGGATGAGTAATGGCCGACCATGTCCATCATTGGTTATTTTTTGGGTCCCCATGGAGCCACTTATGAAGGATAATGACACATTAGATTAATTAATTAAATGTAATGGAAAAAATGACATAAACAAAAATATTATAGTAAATTAATTTTTATATGGTGTTAAATAAGTAATAATTTTGACTATAAATATTCATTGGAAAGCTAAGGATATTTCATACATTATGATATTGTTTTTATAATTTTTAGACAACAAAAAAATTAAATTATATGTGACACAATAATGATGAAGTGTTTACCTCATTAGTAAATCATTTAAAAAAATAAGATGATAAATATTAAAATAACATCCCAAAATTTTCAAATTATTTTTGGATGATTTTAATTCGACCATGAGTCATCTTAGATTAGAATCTAATAATTTTTGTCCCTTTTTAAAACTAATATCATTATATAATAAAAACTATTTTCACACTTTCCTAAACAGCCCCTCCCTCCCCTTATAAAAGGAGGAAATGTTTAACCAAATACTCACACATCTCAAGCCTTTTGGATCATCTAAACTCTACCCAATAAAGATCACTAAATCCATATCTTACTCCTAGAATCCTTAACTTAGGCAGAAGGCACTTCAATAAGTCTTTTTGGTTCAAACCAAAGGAAGTTACCCAAATTAAAGGTAATTATTTCTCTTAACTTATTTTAATTTATTTTACTTCTCCAACCAATAAACTCTTTTTATTAATTTATTTTATTACAAAAAAAGTATACTAAATATACTAGAATGTTTTTATGAGAAGAATTTTAACTACAATTACACACACCTCCATCTAATGGGTGAAGAACATAATGTCTCTATGATTAGGAAACTAACGCCCCACGAAATGATGATCTTTCAATTACCTCATACCGCCTCTCATGGTGACCATTATGATGACACTGTATTTATATATGATATATATTATGTTTTTGTTTTCTTTATACTTCGGTGTTTTCCATTTATATCATACCTTTATGGTTTCCATTATGGTTAAACTGATAATTTCATTTGAGGAAGTGTAGACTACCGCCCCCTCAAAGTGATATGACTCGTTAATGCCATATGTGGGATGTATAAAAGATGGAGTTAATGATATTATATATGATATAATATATGATATTATACTGGAATTATAATATACTTATGTATCTTTATGTTTTAATTCCATTAAAATAAGAAATATAAATGAAAGTAGCGTTCATGAGTACGTAGGATTTACCGTCTCAATGAATGGTATATTTCATTTATTACCTCCAAATGTTATGTACTATTATGAATACATGTATATACTGGATATATATGATATATATGATATCTAAATCACAAATATCATTCTGGATACAATGGACAATTGACCACATGGAGAACTTGTAATATAAGATGTTTATTTTTGACTCAAGTACCAAATATCGACAAAATGAACATTATTAACATAAATGATTACATAATGTTTATAACATGTTAATAAGTGATATAAAAGGAATTAAAAACTTGAAAAGGTTTTTAAGAAAGTAGAAATTAACTTTAGTTTATTATTCATGAGATTAAAGTATGATTGAGTCAAGTTGTACATGAGTTAAGGGACTTCGTCTCAATCTCCTTTCATTGAAGGATATTTTGCTTTAATACATGATTTTATTTTATTCGCTATAAAAAACATTTTAATTTTCATTTCATTCAAAGGTAATATTTTTATATGAAGAGTTTTAATAACCAACAAAAGGAATGTTTTTTTAACGTAAGAATTGACAATAACCTTTCCCCCGCCGCGAGTATTATTTGATCTTTGACTACCTTAACAATCCGAAATTTTTTTAAAAGGAAAAAAATACAATATAAACATTTTAAGTATTTTGGTATTAAAAATGATTTTTTGAATGGATTTATTATTTCAATATCTAGAAATGATATTTTGTTATTGCAATGTGGAAATGTTATCTTTCCTTTATGCTTATGTTATGTGTTATGATCATGATATGGTTCTTGGGAATTATTTACGTATAAGGGTGGTTCCGTGATAGACCTAGGGCATGTGATCTTGAGATAGCTCTCCAATGCATTGGGTAACATGACAGAGGTAAATGTGAATGTTTTTCCAAAGTGATTTAGGAAATATACTATTATGGTTATTCCAAACTAACTCATTATGTAGTTGTGATAGCTACATTATAATTATGTTATGGGTGCCACAAGTTAACATTATGATTTATTAGTTTTATGTGTTATTCTTAAATCTTATGTTGTCATGATTTAAATAAAAAAGTTTATGATTTGTATGTATTAATGAACAAATGTTTTCATTCATTGTTTTATAACCCTTATTGAGCTTTTTATGCTCATCCCATGTTTTGAAATGTTTTCAAGGGACTTAAATATGAATAGGGTCAAGGATAAGATCAAGGAAATGTCATGATGTCTAAAACTAGGAACTAGGCATGACTCTTTTTTTCAAGATTTTGTATTTTATGAATAAAATTGAAACTGTGTAGAAGTGTCTACTTTTTAATATTTTGAGATGTAATAGTTATGTCCTAATTCTCTAAAACTCTAAACCGGAAGAGAGCCTCCATATCAATTATTAATTTAATTCAATATTATGTAATGTTTATGGTCGTGTCCTTATAGTCGGTATCAGAGGTCTATTTAGATAACTTAAGGAGTTAGGTTATTGTTAAAGAAATGTCCATAAATTAATTTATGGTAATATTGAAATGATATAGAATTTACAGATTACTATCTTGCTTCGCCTAAGATATTTCTATGTTCAGAAGGGTTTTCCATAGAGGAAACATGCCAGCTATATTGGGAAGACATCTGGAGGAAGAAAACCTTCCAAATTAGAAACCTGAGATTTTCAAAATTGGAACTGAACAGTTTGTTGCAGTGATGGAATATTTGACTGGGGCTATAAATAGTGGTGGTATCTATGCACGAGATCATCCAGATCAATCGTAGAGGAACATGTTAGCAGTGGAGCATTTCCTGATGCAACATCCCCCATCATTGAGGGGATCATATGACCTTGTGCTAGCTGAAGGATCGATTAAAGAATTGGAGAAGATTTTTGATGTCATGGTTTGTTTAGAACATCAAATGGTTAGTCTCACTGTTTATCATTTTGAAGGTGAAGCTGATCAGTGGTGGTTGATAGTGAAAAATATCATGGATAGTGAGGAGATTGAAGCTCTGGATTGGGAGGAATTCAAAGGATTGTTTCATGAGAAATATTTTAATACGGTGGTTCATATTAGGATGGAAAAACAATTCTTTGAATTGAGGCAGGAGAATGACTCGGTTGCTACTTATGAAGAAAAACTCACTCGATTGGAAATGTATGCACCAAATTTCGTAGGAGATCATGATAGTAAAATCAGCTATTTTTGCTCAGTATTAAAGAAAAACTATCAAAGGTATTTATCTTTTTTGAGTTAAAAAGTTAAGAATAACTTGTTCATTGTGTGGAGAAGGTGGAAATGGAGTTTGCTGATGATCATGTATTATTTTAAAAACAACAGAATAAGAGGTCGAGGTGGTAGGAGAAAGGGAAGAACTCTTCAAAAAAAGTCTGATGGTAAGAAACTTAAGTTTACAGTTTTTGAAAATTGTGGTAAAAAGCATGCTTGGGAATGTCTTTTGAATTCTAGTAATTGCTACCGATATTTTAAAATGGGAAATAAGGATTGTAATTCCACTGAAACAGATCTGGGTAATGGTAAGACAAAATCTGATTTACAGTCAGTAAAATGTTTTAAGTGAAATGAAATCGGTCATCATGAAGATGGGTGTCCAACAAAGAACTAAATCAAAGGAAGGAAACAAGACTACAAGCAGAAAATAGTGGTGAAATTATTTGCAACTACTTCAACAGATGTTGGGAAATCAAATGAAGTTGTATTAGGTACACTGTTTATTTTTTCAGATTATTCCAATTTGTTGTTTGATTCAGGGTCTATACACTCTTTCATTTATGAGAAGTTTTCTAGTAAATTTGGAATTCCATCTCAAGAAATTAATACAGAACTTACGGTAAAACTACCCTGAGGAAATTTTGAGATGAAAAGAAAACATAACAACATTCTTGTACTTGTGTGCGAAAAAAATCTACCTGCAAACCATATTGTTTTGCCTCTAGTAGAGTTTGATGTAATTTTGGTCATGGATTGGCTTTTTGTTTATCATTCTTAGATTGACTGAAGAGCTACAAAGGTTTATTTTTTGAATGATTTACAGTTTTTGTTCAAGAATTAACCCTTTCTTTTGATAACATATCAGGAAGCTGAGAAACTAGCAAAAGATGGAAATGAATGTTACTTTACACATATTGTTGAAAATAAATGAACTGTTTAGATTAATTATGTTCTAGTGGTATATGAGTCTCTTGATGTTTTTCTTTATGAGTTTCCTATTATTATACCTGATCGTGAAGTTGAATTTATTGTTGATGTAGTTCCTGATGCTAAGCCAATTTCAAAACCCCCTTATCAAATGGCTCAAATTGAAATTTTAGAGATAAATAAGCAATTGAATGAGTTATTAGATAATCGTTTCATTCAACCTAGAACATCACCATGGGGTGATCATGTCTTTTTTGTTAAAATTAATGATTGTTCAATGAGAATTTTCATTGATTATAGATCATTGAATAACATCACTATTCAGAACATGTATCATTTGCCTCATATCGATGATTTGTTTGATCAGCTCTAGGGAGCTTAGTATTTTTCGAAGATTGACATGAGATTAGGGTAACATCAACTAAATATAAAGGAATCAGACATTCCTAAGAGCACATTTCATACTATATATGGCCATTATGAATTTTTAGTTATTCCTTTTGGTTTAACCAATGCACCTTCTGTATTCATAGATCTTATGTATAGAATTTTCTGTGAGTTCTTGGATAAGATTGTGGTTGTGTTCAGTGATGATATTTTGGTTTATTCTAAAAGTAAATATAATCTAGATATTCATTTAAGGGTCATCTTTCAAACCTTAAAAACTGAAACATTATGTGAAATTAAGAAAGTGTGAGTTTTGGTTACAACAAATTTCATTCCATGGTCACATTGTTTAAAAAAATTGCATAACTAGTGATCCTGCTAAAACAAAATTTATTGAAGAATGGACATGACCTGAAAATATAATCGAGATTCATAGTTTTCTTGGTTTGGTAGGTTATTACTGGAGGTTTGTTGAAAATGTTTCACGGTTATCTAGTCCAATGACTAAGTTAACTCGAAATGGTGTAAAGTTCGTCTGGACAAAAGAATGTGATGATTGTTTTCAGGAATTGAAAAGGAGATTGGTGAAAGCTCCAGTTTTGGCAGTACCATCCAGAAATGGTGAGTTTCTTATCTAAAATGATGCTTCAATGAAAGGACTGGGTTGTGTCCTAATGCAGAATGATCATGTAATTTCTTTTGCTTCACGCCAATTGAAACCACATGAGTTAAACTACCCTACACATGATTTGGAATTATCTGTTGTTGTTTTTGCTTTAAAATTTTGGAGGCATCATTTATATGGAGTAAAATGTGAAATATATACTGATCAAAAAAGTTTAAAGTATTTATTCATTGAGAAAAAATTAAACATGAGACAGAGGAGATAGCTAGAATTAATCAAGGATTGTGATTGAACGATCCATTACCATCCGAAAAAAAAATAAAGTGGCTGATGCTTTGAGTCAAAAAAGTAATTCTTCATTAACCATGTTATATTTGGAACAAGATCCTTTGGTTTTTGATTTGATGAACTTTTGAATAGAATTTGTTGGTGCAAAAAATTCTTCTGTTTTGTTTCAGGAATCCGTGAAATCATCTCTATCAGAAAGAATAAATCAAGTGCTGATATAAGATAGTGAGTTTCAGAAAAAGTATGTGTAGGTTTATAACGGTATGCCACCTAATTTTAACATTGATAATGATTGTGTTTTGAGGTTAGAGAAGTGATTATGTGTGCCTAGTGTGTCACAGTTGAAGAATGAGTTTTTATGTGAAGCTCATAGTTATCTACTTTCAATTTATCCTGGTAGTACTAATATGTACAAAGATCTTCAAAAGTATTACTGGTAGGATGGAATGAAAAGATATATTCTGGATTTTATAGTGAAGTGTTTGACTTGTTAGTAGGTTAAAGCATAGCAACACTTACCGAAAGGGATTCTTCAGTCATTATTGGGGCTTGAGAGGAAATGGGAAAATATATCCATGGGCTTCGTTGTGGGATTACCAAAGACATCTCGAGGTAATATTGTAGTCTGTGTTATTGTTGATAGATTGACTAAATCTGATCATTTACTTCCTATTCAAGATACATTGTATCTAGATCAACTTTCTCGGTTGTATGTTAATGAAATAGTCAGGTTGCATGGAGTTCTACTGGCCATTGTATATGATCATGATCCCAAGTTTACTTATAACTTCTAGAAAGGCCTTAAGAAGTCATTGGGTACTAAATTAAATTTTAGTACAGATTTTCATCCTTAATCATATGGGCAATCAGAACGAACAATTCAGACATTGGAGGTTATGTTACGTGCTTGCTCGATGGATTATCAGGGAAGTTGGGACCAACATCTTTCTTTGTTTGAATTTTCTTATAATAACATTTTTCATTCCAGTATATAGATGGCTCTATTTGAGGCATTATATGGAAAGAATTGACGAACTCCAGATTTTTGGGATGAAGTAGGTGAAAGGAAGGTGATGGGACCAGAATTGGTAGAAGAGATGGCAGAGAAATTTCAGTTGATTCAGAAGCACATGAGAACATCTCAGAGCAGAAAAAAAGTTATATAGATAACCAGAGGAAGGATATTTCTTTTGAGATAGGTGATCAGGTTTTTCTCAATGTTTCTCCATGGAAAAGTGTGATGCGTTTTGGTAATAATGGAAAGGTGAGTTTGAGGTTCATTGGACCTTATGAAATTCTGGAAAAAGTCGGATCAGTTGCGTACATCATGTCTTTACCTCAAATTTTATCCAAGGTACATAATGTTTTTCATGTTTTGATGTAGAGAAATTATATGCCAGATCCATATCATGTTTTGATCCTAGAGGTAGTTCAGTTCGAAGAGAATCTCTATTATAAAGAACAACCAGTCTATATTCTTGAATGTAGAGATAAGGTGTTGCGGAAGAAGGTAATTCACCATGTAGAGGTTTTGTGGAAAAACCTTATTAGTTAAGAGGCAACATGGGAATCTGAAAATTCCATGAGGGATAAATACCCCCACTTATTTTGATACCTAAAATTGCGAGGATGAAATTCCAAAAAAGGGGTAAGGATGTAACATCCCTGGTAAATAAAGAATAATACATTTTTCATATTTATTAATATTTGTGAATTAAATAATAATTTTACTTTAAAGGGGTTCCAATGTTCGATAGCGTACCTGATACTCATTTTACAGATTTTGGTATTGAAAATGATTTTGAGAATGGATTTATTATTTCAATATCTTGAAATGATATTTTGTGATTGCAATGTGAAAATGTTATCTTTCCTTTATGATTATGTTATGTGTTATGATCATGTTATTGTTCTTGGTCATTATTTATGTATATGGGTGGTTCCATGATAAACCTAGGGTGGGTGTGCCCGAGATAGATCTTTATTGCATTGGGTAATGTGACAGAGGTAAATGTGAATGTTTCTCCTAAGAGATTTGGGGAATATACTATGATGCGTATTCCAATGTAACTCCCTATGTAGCTGTGATAGCTATATTGTAATTATGTTATGGATTCCACAAGTTACATTTATGATTTATGATTTCTATGTGTTATTCATAAATCTTATGTTTTCATGAGGAAAGTAAATGAATTTATGTTTTGTATGTATTAATGATCAAATGTTTTCTTTCATTATGTTATAACCTTTATTGATCTTTTTATGCTCATACAAAGTTTTGAAATGTTTTCAGAGGACATAAATATGAATAGGGTCGAGGATGGGATTAAGGAAAAGTCATGCTGTCTAAAAAATGTAACAAGACATGACTCTTTTTTTGAAGAATATTTATATTTTGAAAAAAACTGGAAACTATAACGAAGTTTCTACTTTGTAATATTTTGAGATGTAATAGTAATGTCCTAATTATCTAAAACTCTAAAACTAAAAAGATCCTTAATGAGAATTATTCATTTAATTCAATAGTATGTAATGTTTATGGCTGGGTCCTTATAGTTGATAACATAGGTCAGTTTAGATAACTTTAGGAGTTAGGGTATTATTAAATAAAAGTACATAAATTAATATATGGTAATATTGAAATGATATAGCATTTACATATTACTATGTTGCTTTGCCTAAGATATTTCTGTGTTTAGAACGGTTTTCTGTAGAGGAACCAGGGCATCTATTTTGGGACGACATCAGGAGGAAGACTACATTCCATATCAGCAACCTGAGATGGTCGGAATCAGAAGTGAACTGTTTGTTGCAATGATGGAACAGTTGACTCAGGCTATAAATGGTGGTGGTATCCATGCACGAGATCATCCAGATCATCCACAGAGGAACATGTCAGTAGTGGAGAATTTCATGAGGCAACATCCCCTATCATTTTGAGGATCATCTGACCCTGTTCTAGCTGAAGGGTGGATTAAATCACTAGAGAAGATTTTTGATGTCATGGATTGTTCAGAACATCAAAAGGTTAGTCTCGCTGTTTACCATCTTGAAGGTGAAGCATATCAGTGGTGGTCAATGGTGAAAAATATCAGGGATAATGAGGAGATTGATGCTCTCGATTGGGATAAATTCAAAGGAATGTTTCTTGAGAAATATTTTCCTAAGGTGGTTCATCTTAGGATGGAAAAAAAATTCTTGTAATTATGGCAGGAGGATGACTCAGTGGTTGCTTATGAAGAAAACTTCACTCGACTATCAAGGTATGTTCACAATTTCATACAATATGTTGATAGTAAATAAACTGTTTTTTCTCTAAATTAAATTGAAAGTATCGAAGGGATTTAGCTTCTCGTGAGTTCAAAAGTTATGAAACACTTGTTCGTTTTGTGGATAAGGTGGAAATAGAGTTTTCCGATGATCATGTATTCTTTGAAAAACAACAGAATAAGAGGTTGAAGTGGTAGTCGAAAGGGAAGAACTCTTCAAAAAATTCTGATGGTAAAAAATGTAAGTTTACAGTTTGTGAAAATTGTTGGAAAAAGCATGCTAGGGAATGTCTTTTGAATTCTGGTAAGTGCTACCGATGTGGTAAAATGGGACAAAAGGCTCGTAATTGCTCTGAAAAAGATCAGGGTAATGGTACGACAAAATCTGATTTAGAGTTAGTATAATGTTTTAAGTATAATGAAATGGGTCATTATGCAAATGATTATACAATAAAGAACTCAACAGAATGAAAGCAACCAGACTACAAGTAGAAAGGAGTGGTGAAATCCTTTGCAACTACATCAAAAGATGTTGGGTCATCAAATGAAGTGGTATCAGGTACACTGTTTGTTTGTTCAGATTATTCTAATGTGTTTTTTGATTTAGGGTCTACACACTCTTTCATTTCTGAGAAGTTTACTAGAAAATTAGGAATTCAATCTCAAGATATGAATATTGAACTTATGGTAAAAACACCCGGAGGAAATGTTGAGATGAAAAGAAAACATAAGAATATTCATGTCCTTGTGTATGGAAAGAATCTACCTGCAAACCTTATTGTTTTTCCTCTAGTAGTGTTTGATGTTATTTTAGGAATGGATTGGATTTCTGTTTATCATGCTAAGATTAACAGCATAGCTAAAGAGGTTTCTTTTTTGAATGATTTTTAGTTTGTGTACAAGAATGAAGCCTTTCATTTGATAACATATCAGGAATCTCAGAAACTAGTAAAATTTAGATATGAATGTTACCTTGCACATATTGTTGAAAATAAAGGAAATGTTCAGATTAATGATTTTGCAGTGGTAAATGAGTATCTTGATGTTTTTCCTGAAGAGTTTCCTGCTATTTTACCTAATCAGAATGTTGAATTTACTATTGACTTAGTTCCTAATGCTAATCCAATTTCAAAATCCCCTTATCGAATAGCTCAAATAAAACTTTTAGACTTAAATAAGAAATTTCAGGAGTTATTAGATAAAGGTTTCATTCAACATTGAACATCACCATGGGGTGATCCTGTCTTGTTTGTTAAAAATAATGATGGTTCAATGAGACTTTCCATTGATTATAAAGCACTGAATAACATCACTATTAAGAGAAAGTATCATTTTCCTCATATCAATGATTTTTTTGATAAGATCCAGGGAGCTAAGTATTTTTCGAAGATTGACATGAGATCGGGGTACCATTAACAGAAAGTAAAGGAACCATACATTCCGAAGACCAAATTTCGTACTAGATATGGCCATTATGAATTTCTAGTTATGCCTTTTGTTTTAACCAACGCACCTGCTGTATTCATGGATCTTATGAAAAGAATTTTCCATGAGTTCTTAGATAAGCTTGGGGTTTTTCTCATTGATGATATTTTGGTTTATTATAAAAGTAAATTGGAGCATGAATGTAATTTAAGGGTCATATTGAAAAACATAAAAGAAAAGAAACATTATGGAAAAATTAAGCAAATGCGAGTTTTGGTTACAACAAATTTCTTTCCTTTGTCACATTGTTTCTTAAAATGGCACAACTGTTGATCCTTTTGAAACCAAATTTGTTGAAGAATGTCCAGGACCAACAAATATAACTGAGATTTGTAGGTTTCACGGTTTGGAAGGTTATTACGGGAGGATTGTTGAAAATTTTGCACGGTTATCTAGTCCAATGACTAAGTAAACTTGAAAAGGTGTTAAATTCATCTGGACAAATGAATGTGATGATTATTTTCAGGAATTGAAAAGGAGATTAGTGAATGCTCCAGTTTTGGAACTACCATCCAGAACTAGTGAGTTTTTTATCTACAGTGATGCTTCTTTGAAATGACTGGGTTGTGTCCTAATGCAGAATGATCATGTTTTTTCTTATACTTCAATTTAGTTGAAACCACATGAGTTAAATTTACCTACACATGATTAGGAATTATCTATTGTTGTTTTTTGCTTTAAAAATTTGTTGGAATCATTTTTATGGAGTAAAATGTGACATATATACTGATCACAAAACTTTAAAGCATATATTCACTCAGAAATAATTGAAAATGAGACAGAGGAGATGTCTAAAATTAACCAAGGATTATGGTTTCACGATCCATTACCATTTGGGAAAAGAAAATATAGTGGATGATGCTTTGAGTCGAAAAAGTAATGCTTCATTAACCATGTTACATTTTGAACAAGATCCTTTTGTTTTTGATTTGTGAACTTTGGCATATAAATTTTTGGTGTAGAAAATGCTTCTCTATTATTTCAAGCGTCAGTGAAATCATATCTATTAGAAAGAATAAAGCAAGTGCAGAAAGAAGACGGTGAGTTGCATAAAAAGGTAGAGTTGGTTCAGAATGGTAAGTTTCTTGATTTTAACGTTGATAATGATTGTGTTTTGAGGTTTGGGATGAGATTATATGTGCCTTGTGATTCATAGTTGAAGAATGAGTTGTTACGTGAAGCTCATAGTTCTCTGTTTTCAGTTCATCCTGGTAGTACTAAGATGTACAGAGAATTTCGGAAGTATTGCTTGTGAGATGGAATGAAAAGTGATATTTCTAATTTTACTGTGATGTGTTTGACTTGTCAGAAGGTTAAAGCATAGTGGAAATTACTGAAAGGGTTTCTTCCACCTTTACCGGTGACAGAGTTGAAATGGAAAAATATATCCATGGACTTTATTATGGGATTAACAAATACATCTCGAGGTAATAATGAAATATGTGTTATTTTGGATCGATCGACTAAATCTGCTAATTTCCTTCTTATTCGAGATATATTGTCTCTAAATCAACTTTCTCAGTTGTATCTTAAAGATATAGTCAAGTTTCATGGAGTTCCCCTCTCCATTGTATCTTATCGTGATCCCAGGATTACTTCTAACATTTGGAAAGGCCATCAGAAGTCGTTGGGTACTGAATAAAATTTTAGTACAGCTTTTCATCCTCAATTATATGGGAAATCATATCGAACAATTTAGACATTGTAGGATGTGCTACATGCTTGCTCGATGGATTATCAGGGAAGTTGGGACAAACATCTTTCTATGGTTGAATTTTCATATAATAACATATTTCATTCCAGTATACAGATTTCTCCATTGGAGGCATTATATTGAAAGCATTGTTGAACTCCAGCTTTTTAGGATGAAGTAGGTGAAAGAAAGCTGATGGGACCAAAATTGGTCGAAGAGATGGCATAGAATGTTTAGTTTATTCAGAAGCACATGAGAACATCTCAGAGCAGACAGAAAATTTTTGCAAATAATGGGAGGAAGGGTCTTTCTTTTGAGTTAGGTGATCTTGTCTTTCTCAATGTTTCTCCATAGAATAATTTGATGCGTTTTGGTAAGAAGGGAAAGTTGAGTCTGAGGATTATTGGACCTTATGAAATTCTGGAGAAATTTGGATCAATTGTGTAGATAGTGGGTTTAATTCCAAGTTTATCCCAGGTATATAATGTTTTTCATGTTTCGATGTTGAGAAAGTATATCCCAGATCCATCTCATGTTTTGAGCCTATAGGTAGTTTAGTTTGATGAGAATCTCTCTTATGATGAACAACCAGCCCAGATTATTGACCATAGGGAGAAAGTGTTGCATAATAAGGTAATTCACTAGGTAAAGGTTTTATGAAAAAACCATATGGTTTAAGAGGCAACGTGGGAATCTTAAAATTCTATGAGGGATAGATACCCCCCACTTATTTTGATAAGTAAAATTGTGAGAATGAAATTACCAAAAGGGGGGAAGGATGTGACATCCTAGGTAAATAATAAATAAAACATATTTCATATTTATTAATATTTTTTAATTAAATATTAATTTTACTTTAAAGTGGTTTCTATGTTCGATAGCGTACCTGATACGCAACATCAGGTTTCATTGAAATCTTACGTTGCACACTAATAATATAATATTATTTTGAATGGTAGTTAACTCCTAGCCAGTGTTTTGGTAGGAATGAAAAAATCTAAATACAATATGATTATACAAGTTTGTTAAATGTATTTACATTTATCCAATAAGAAATTTAGAGGCATAAAATATGAATGAATCTAATTTTAAGCATAAATTACATTAATAGTCGATTTACCACATTTTAATGGTGAAGTATCTTTAAATATTTTTTTGGTCATTAATATATGTTCTATTTTAACAAATAAAATTCTTCTTTAGATTTGGTATATAAAAATTTACTTTGGGTAATTGTTTGGAATTTTTCCGATAAAGTTCACTTTTAAATGAATAGTGAAAAATATTGTATTTTAATTCAAAATTTGTTTTAGTCTAATTTATTTATATTTTTTTATTATATTTTTAATTAGTTTTAAATTGTAATTATAATATATTTTTACCATTCAATACAATGTTGGTCGTTGGAATTAATTTCACTTTGAAAGTGGACACAAACAAGGGTAAATCTTTTGATAGTTATTGTTTCATAAAAACACGCTATTTATTTTAACAACGGGAAATAATTTTAAAATAATTAATTAAAATTCTATGATCTTAATTTAGAAAAATTGAAATCAATTTTGAATTTGCAATATCAAATATTTCTTAGGCTGAATATTTGGTATTTTTCTAAAAAACTTCAATTTTTGATCAATAGTGAAACCACATAGTAGTAGTTAAAAAACTAACTTTTTTATTTAAATGAAATTGTACCACTTCTGTGAATTGAATTTCGAAAA
The DNA here is from genome assembly GCA_963277665.1 of Viscum album. Taxonomy (NCBI): domain Eukaryota; kingdom Viridiplantae; phylum Streptophyta; class Magnoliopsida; order Santalales; family Viscaceae; genus Viscum; species Viscum album. The sequence goes on from OY728154.1 coordinate 83,261,379, forward strand.
TCCTACAAACATGGTTATTATTAGTAATTAAAATGTGGTTCAATAATATGGAAATAATTTTTGGTGAATAGTAATTTTTAACATTTATTTACCGCGGTTAAAGCTAAATAGGTTAATTGAAGGTAAAAACAAAATTTTAATAATTCAAAATTACCTTAACACTTTTCCTAACCATATTTTATGAGTAATGGCCGACCATGGGAATCTTGGGGTCTATTTTGGGACCCCATGTAGCAACTTTTGAATGATAATGAAACATTAGATTGATTAATTTAATGTAAAGGCAAAAATGGTAAAAATATCTTTTAGTAAATTAATTTTTATATAGTGTTATATATGTAATATTTTTGACTATAAATATTCATTGGAAAGATCAAATAATTTCCTACATTATTCTATTTTTTTTATAATTTTTAGTCAAAAATAGATTTAATTATTTATGACACAATAATGATGCAGTGTTTACCTCATTAGTAAATCATTTAAATAAATAAAATAATAAATATTAAAATAACATCAAAAACTGGTCCAATTATTCTTGGATTATTTTATTTCTACCATGAGTCATCTTATCTTCTACGGTAACCATTTTGGGAGCTTTCGAAACCGAATATCATTATATAATAAAATAATATTTTCACAATTTCCTAAAGAGCCCCTCCTCCCCCTTATAAAAGTAGACCATTTATAACCAATTCCTCACACCTCTCAAGCCTTTTGGCTCATCCAAACTCTGAAACATTAATCTCCCTACATCCCTATCTTCCTTATAGAGTCCTTACTTTAGTTATAAGTCACTTAAATAAGTCCTTTTGGTTCAAACCAATGGAAGTTAACCAAATTAAAGGTAACAGTTTCTCTTAACTTCTTTTCTTCTCTTTTACTTCTACAACCCCTAAAATATTTTTATTCATTTATTTTATAGAAACACCAGTATTCTCAATATACTGGGATGTTTTTATGAGATGTATTTTAACTACACTTACACACACCTCCATCTAATGGGTGAAGAACATAATGTTCCTGTGGATGGAAAACTAACGCCTCACGAAATGATGATTGTTCAATTACCTCCTACATCCTCTCATGGTGGAAATTATGATGACACTGTATTTATATATAAAATATATTATGTTTATGTTTTCTTTATAATTCTATATTTTCCATTTATATAATACATTTATGGTTTCCATTATGGGTAAACTGATAATTTCATTTGGGAAAGTGCGGACTACCGCCCCCTCAAAGTGATATGACTCGTTAATGCCATATGTGGGACGTATAAAGGATAGAGTTAATGATATTATATATGATATTATACTATAATTATAATTTAACTATGTATCATTACGTTTTCATTACCTTAAAATATGAAATATAAATGAAAGTAACATTCATGCGTACGTACGACTTACTGTCTCCATGAATGGCGTATTTCATTTCTTACCTCCAAATGTTATGTACTATTAAAAATAAATATATATACTTGATATATATGATATATTTATCGTTAATATCATTCTGGATATAATGGACTATTAACCACATGGACAACTTATAATATAAGGTCTTCATTTTTGACTCAAGTACCAAATATTGACAAAATGAACGTTATTAACTTAAATGATTACATAATGTTTATAACATGGTAATAAGTAATATAAAAGGAATTATAAAATTTAAAAAGGTTATTAAGAAATTATAAATTAACTTTATTTTATTATTTGTGAGATTAAAGAATGATCGAGTCAAGTCGGACACGAGGTAAGGGACTTCGTCTCAATCTCCTTCATTGAGGCATATTTTGTTTTAGTACACAATTTTCTTTTATACACTGTATAAACACCTTTGACTTTTCATTTCATTCAAAGGGAATCATTTTATATGAAGAGTTTTACTAAACTATAAAAACAAATGTTTTTTAATGTATGAGGTGACAACGACCTTTCCGCAACTACGAGTATAATTTGATCTTTGGCTTCCTTAACAAGTCGAAAAGTATTTAAAAGGAAAAATAAATTCCATATAATAATTTTACATATTTTTGTATTTAAAATTATTTTGAGAATGGATTTATTATTTCAATATCTTAAAATGATATTTTGTTATTGCAATGTAGAAATGTTATCTTCCCTTTATTCTTATGTTATGTGTTATGATCATGTTATTGTTCTTGGGAATTATTTACATATATAGGTGGTTCCATGATAAAACTAGGGTGGGTGAGCCCGAGATAGCTCTCCAATGCATTGGGAAACACGACGGAGGTAAATATGAATGTTCCTCCTATGATATTTAGGGAATATACTATTATGGGTATTCCAAAGTAACTCCCTATGTAGCTGTGATAGCTACATTGTAGTAATGTTATGGATGCCACAAATTACCTTTATGATTTATGATTTCTATGTGTTATTCATAATTTTTTTTCATGAGATAGGTAAAAGAGTTTATGTTTTGTATGTATTAATGAACAAATGTTTTCTTTCATTGTTTTTAACCCTTACTGATCTTTTTATGCTAATCCCATGTTTTGAAATGTTTTCACAGGACTTAAAGATGAATTGGGGCAAGGATGAGATCAAGTAAAAGTCATGCTGTCTAGAACTTGGATCTAGACATGAATCTTTTTTTCATGGGTTTTTATTTTTTGAAAAATTGGAAATTTTTTATAAGTGTCTACTTTGTAATCTTTTGAGATGTAATAGTTATGTCCTAATTCTCTAAAACTCTAAACCTGAAAAGATCCACAATGTGAATTATTCATTTAATTCAATATTATATAATGTTTATGGTTGTTTCCTTATACATGGAACTTATGAAAACATGTGAAACATTTTATTTGAATTATTTAAGAAATTTATTTTAGTTTTATTTTTCAAAGAAGTAATTTTGGAGAATTTTAAAACATTATGATATATTAAAATTATTCTAAAATATAAACAATATGAAATTTCTTACAGTCCATTAAAACCCTTTAATTAAACCAACATCATAAAAATCATGTTACAAAAATTGGTTTTAGGAGTTGAAGATATGTATAATATTTACATGAAATATTATGCAAAATAAATTTTAACAGTAAAACGATGATATGGAAGAAAAGGGGGTTTGTGATTTTTGTTGGGATCATACATTTCATTGTTGAATTATAAAAGAGAATGTGATCTTCCAAAGAGATACATGTTAATGAAAGAGATTAATTCAAACAATGGGAATGTAACGAAAATATATTTTAAAATTAAATGTATATATATTAGAGGCTTGTAAGATTAATTTTTCAGATCAAATACATGACTCATGGAATGAAAACTTGAGTCAAGAATAACGTTACTTTTTAACAAAAAACATGAAGGAAAATGAAAATTTAAATGAAAATGAAACAAAATAAAAAAAAATTATAATAATATAACATAACATTTTTTCATAATATAAACAATATAAATTTAAATTGGTGGATAATGTAAACAATTTCCAATTAATGGGAGTTTGAGGCAAAAAACCCTTCCATTTATGTCTCAAAGAGTTCTAAAATATCATATAATATCCAATTTAATGATATTATTAGCATTAAATATATACTGTAGTACTATATTTGTCCTTATTTACATTGATATGATCCATTTATTATCCTTTAGTAACTATTTTCAATATAATTTCTTCTCGCGTTAATCACCCATCTTTGTTTGAATAATTTATTCATAGTATAATCGATATGTTGACACTGGTCAAAGGTTTTTGAAAAACAGTCTCATAATCTGGAAAAATTAATATTATTAAGTACCATAATATTAAATTAGAATAATATTTACATATCTATGTTTGTTATCCTCAAAATGAACTCGATTTAGAAAATATACATTAATATTTCATTTTATCACATACGTATACTAGAACTAAATATTGTTAATATTACTTAGGAAAAGTAAAATATTGTCCTTCCATAATGTTAATTGTCTTTTAAATAGGTCTTTCTATAAATTATATACATTTTTATTCCATTAATTTAATTTGATATGGAAAAAAATGAGAAACATCATCTCTTAAAGATGGATGTCTCTATATACACACAGGTGACACTCCCATTTTCATTGCAAAGAATTAAAGATGAAAATAAAATATCATTTATTATAAGAATAATTATTTTTTTATAAATATTATATTATGTAATAGAATAATCATTTTCAATCATCTAATAATGTTGGTGATGAAAAATAAAAAGAATAACTTCATGGTGGCGATAATCTTTTCACATGCATTAGCAACAATTATTATATTTTTTTTATACATAGAATAAATTAATTATTTCCTTAACAATTAATATAGAAACATATATACAATATAATTGTGTATTGAGTATTATTATAATATGGTTATTGTTAGTTTATAATGAAAACAATAAGAAGAAATGTTAAGAAATATGTGATACGTTTGTGGAGACTATGAACTTTATATTGAAGAAGGTGTTAGATTTGATGGATATAGGATTTTTTTGTATAAAAGGTAATTTGAAAAATATTTGGAATTCAAGGAAAATAAATTATTGTTTGGTTTCAACTGAAATTCTAAATTGAATTTTTGTATTAAATGGTTTGACATGATCACCATTTTATAAGTAAAGATAAGTGACTTTTATGATGAAATGAATTATATTTAAGGGGTATGAATGGAGAGACATGAATATTATCTGAGTTAGGTGAGTGAAAGTTTCTAATACAAATATATATGAATTTATAATAAGTTTTTTTTAGAAAATCTAATGGTTATGTTAATTTTGTAATGTTCCTTCCAACATAGATTAGTATTTTAAATAAATATTACATTTAATTAAATATTATGCATGAAAATTGTTATAATAATGAAAATATAAAGATACCCTTATATCCCAATTCCTACTAGATGAATACTTATTTGTGATCCATTTATCCAACTTCAAAATATGAATTGGATAACATTATCTTTTAAATCAAAATTTAAATGTGTTAAAAAAATGGTTTATAGAAAATTTTCATTTTAATCACCTAGTGTTATTAATCATATTTAACATTTTATAACTAATAAATTTGTATTAATAAATTTTTATATATTACTGAATATATTTTTAGAGTTTATATTTTTTATTGAATCATTAAATTTAAAAAATTATTAGTATTTATTACGGCATTATTCCTTGAAAAATAATCAATTTACCACTATAAATAACATTTACCAAAGATAACTAAATAATAATTTTTATAAAATGTATGACTTATTATTTATTTTTCATCAATTCTTTTAAAATTTATATCCATTACATTGGATTTAATTAAAAACAAGTAATTTTATAATACTAGTGTACAATATATTAAGAAAAATAATTTACAAATTATTACTTATGTTGTAATATATAAAATAATAGTCTATAATTAAAAAATGATATTTTATAATATATCATGTTACATAAATGTCATTAAATTTATCATTAAATGTATTTAAATTTTTTTTTGTTTATTTTTATATCCATGTAATGTACTAAAAGGGAAAATATGTTCAAAAAAGTAATTTGTCACTGTTGATGTAAAAATAATTTTTTTAGAAATCAACTAAAAGTAAATATTAATAGAATATGAACACTCTAAATAAAGAAATGATGTTAATTTTATCAATTTTACATCAAAAATTTTATATATTTAACAATAAGATAATATCATAAAATATCATGAAAAATATCATTTAATTATAAATCCTGTATTCATATATTAACATTTCTTTTAAAACGACTACTAATCAAAAATATATCATACATGAAAAATATACATATTATAAAATTAATTATAAGAATAAAAATATGTTGTTTTTGATTTTAGTTAAATTAATTTTTATTGATGATTAAGTTGAATTTTATTTTGATTTGTGTGTGTATATATATATATATATAATTATATATATTTCACATTGTGTTTAAGTTTTCAAACCAACTAATTCAATGGAGTCCTTATACTGGAATTTTCTATTTTTTTATTTTTTATTTTGTTGTAGATAAGAACACTGAAATATTATTTATTTAATGAAAAAATACCGGATCATTACATATTCACACTATATTCCCTTGTAATAATGTAAGAAAAAAATTCATATTTTTAAAAAAATATTATTATTGAACGTTTTTATTGTAATTAATGGCATAATATAGTTGGGTTAATGACTCATGTGTTATCATGTAAAACATGTTTTATGTTTTAAGTATGTGATAAAATCCAATTTAAAATTATAAAGGTGTCACTAAGTCATTTATTTTCATTAATGGTAATATATTATGGTTTAAGTTACCCGATGAACTAAGATAAATTTAGTGGACATTAAACCATCATATATAACACTTGAGATGCCCAAATTCAAAGGAATATTCATTCCATTGAATTTTATATCATTACTAATACGTATCAGTTATTCTAAACTTAGAATAATGATATTTGTGCCCCTATATTTGTGTTCTTCATACTGAATTGATGATAAAGTGCTTAAGTGTTTGCAAGGATATAATTGGAATGTTCTATTCAGGAATATGAAACTCAAAAACTACATATTAATTATATATAGATATATATAGTATGTAAAAGAATTTATTATTGATTTAGATGGATCTGATGGTGATTCCTTCAAAAAACGATCTCTAAAATTTAGAGAAATGATATTAAAAAAATAATATGAAGTGGTAATGTTTTGATTTTTTTATTTTTAATTATTCATTATTAATTAATTAAAAAATAACTCAAGGATGAACATAGGATATGTAAATGATATTTGATACTTTGAAAAAAATAATGATTTAAAAATTATTAATTATAAATTTTCATGCATCCAAAAATCCACGAGGCCTTTAAATTACCACAATATATTTTTATATATTATATAGTACATAATCTGAAATATTTTAAAGATTCATAAAAACATATTATGAAATTAAAATCATGGTTTTAGTCACCACCAACAATAAGGTTACCAAAACTACTACCTTTGGAGTCTTAACGTCATCATATATAATAATGAATAATTCATACTGAGTGATTTTTGAAGAATTATTTAAAATAATTACATCCAGATGTAGTAATAAAAATTTTACGATTTCTTCCACTATACCAAAAATATTTTTTTTTAAATTTCGGAAGAGTGAATAAGGGTTGTCATATCTATTTTGAGTTGATGGATTATTTTTCTTATATTTTTAAGATCAGTATGATATAATAATGATAGAATTAATAATTTAATATTGAATAGATGATGATCTTACTGAATATAACAAATTTTGAATTTCTGTTTAACATATTTAAAATACTCATAACTAAATAGTGCATGTCGTAACCCCTTATCTACTAACACATATATGATTTCAAATATACGATATTTTCATAAAATATCAAATATATCATTCTGATGGACAAATGATTTCATTAGTATTGAAAAACAGATACATATATGATTCCAATAGTACAATGAAAATATAAAATAAATAGATTAACAATAACTCTTTAATTATATGATATTATACATATTATCATTATTCATAACCTAGGTAATTGAAAATTAAAAAGGGTGAGCCAATATTTTCATTAAGAGATACATAATGTAAATTTCTTCTTGATTAAATACGGTAAACTTCAAATATTATGGTAAATAACTGAAAAAACATTACATTTATTCGATGTCATGATGAATTATATCATCCATAGATAAGATTGATGATTTAATATCATGTATAAAAACAAATAAATTCTCAATAATTGGAAGGATTAATATTATACATCATGATTGCATACATAAAAATATTTAAATCCCTAAATATTTTTGTATAAGATAGTTTGATTGATTGGTAGGTAAGAATTATAAAATTGATTAATTTGTCCTAGTAACATTTCTCATTAGATATTTAGATTCATATTGGGATACCTATAACTTGAACCCACCCATTGAATCATTTATATTGCAAAACTGATGTATTAAATGATCATTTTAATTCATAAAACATATGACTTATCTAAAAATGTATGTATTGAGTTAATAATATGGAAAAATAATATTTAATCCATTAATACAATAACTTAAATAGTAAAACATCCTAATTATAAATTTTATATGGTTATTAGTTAATCATATCAATGAAAAACATAATATGAATATCTAAGAGAAATTTAATGCTCAATTTATTATGATCGTAATGATGTTAATATTTTAAGAGAAAGAAACAAGAGATAATTTATGACCATCAATTTATTTGAAATACAGGGTTTTTAAAAAAATAGTTTCATTGGAGGAGATAAATATAATGGAATAGAAATAAATAATAATAATATTTCATTAAAATATTTCCTTACAAAAATAACATTTACAACATATATAACAATATAAAGGGAATTAAATGGTAATGTTGAATGTAAAATTTGTTACTATTGTATACATTAAAAGGAAACATTACTTATGACTTTTTTAATTTGATAAGAAATCAATTTTATTTTTAACAATAATTTTAAATATAAATTAAAAAATTAACATTAAATGATATCATAATTATTTTAATAGCTAATTATTTTAAATAAAAATGTTTTTTAATTCAATTTTGAAAAATATGGACATTGAAGATTAAATTAAAATATCAATGTCAAATAAGATTGCATTTTATTTTATCATTTTCATTGCACGATTAAAGTTCAAAATGGAGGAAATGTTTGAAGAAAATAAGGAATAACATTAAATATTCAGAGGATATTGATGTAAATGGATATTTTGTTGGATAGTTTGAATGAGTCATTCAAATTAAAATAAGAGTAATCTCAATGAATTAGATTATAAAATAAATTCTTTCATGTTTGGTTACATTTGAATTATAAAACCTAGAAAGTGTAAAATTAAAATAAATAATTAATGAAATTGAATTATTATATATTCATGTTAACGAAAAATAATGGGTATTATATTTATGACCAAAAAATTAATAGGTAAATCATACAAAATATTTCTCAATAGTGTCAAAAATTTAGAAAAAAATACCTTACAAATATCATATCATTGAGTTTAGAATTAATGAATATTGTGATTATGTGTAAAAAATATAAATCCACAAAAAATTTAAATAATGTATAAATAAAAAAATAGTGATTTAATATTTAATCATGACATCATATAATAAATGATGATGTATTTTAACCAAATGAGGGAAAATGAAGTTAAGAAACCCCAAAGATGATATTCCAATTGACGGATACGTGATTTATCCTCCTATTAAATAAATTTAAAATTAGTATTATTGCATACCATGAACATAATAATATAAATAACTCTTTATATGTTCTATTAATATGATTTTATCATTAATTTATTAACAATAATTTATTATAATAATTATTTCTTGTTTTAACGCCTTTGCCTTTCATGTTTGTTTCATTTAGTAATTTAAATATATGGATCTCTTACATGGTTACATCATATACATATTATTATTCATTAATAAAATATAATATATTTTTATATAAGTATATTTAGAACCATCCAAAAAATATTGAGAAAAAGATGAATTAAATCATCATGGAGACAGTATACCGTATGTACGCATGAACACACTTTTTTATATTTAATGTATGGAATGAAAGAAAGTTAAATCCTAATTCACCATTTCATGATAATTATTGTATCACACAGACACACATAAACACACATATATATTTTAATCCTTAAATTTTTCATGATTGTGATCTACTTTATGTTGAAGTTAAAAATATATCACGTCACATTGTGGTGGTGCAATCCAAATTTGACCACAATTGATGTCATCATCATCCAATGGATTGGATTTTAATCTTGTAGATATGATATTATAATTAATAACGAATAATATTATCATATGTATAATATACATTACATATATGTATCATCACTACTATCCATATAATGCGGTGATGGAAAGCATATTTCATGAATTCGTGAGGTGATAGTCCTCTACAAACATGAGTAATGTTTTTATTTCCCATTTCATAGAGAATGAGATTGAAAAATATTTTTTCAGAGAAAAGCAAAATTATAAGTTTATGTTATATAATTGTGTTATGATATTGGATTTTTTTGGAAAAATTGATGGTGGTAAATGAATAAGTAATAAAAATAGGTTGGTCAAGAGGACAACCTTCTCTTAGAGAATTATCTTTTAGATCTCCTATTGGGGACAATAGTTTTTTAATTTCTCTAACCCTAATCCTATATAATGTGGTTAAGATTATTTTTAATAGAATTTCTCATGTTATGGTCCAACTTGGTTTCTTAGAGTGGTGTAATGAAAATAGAGAAGCATTGTCCATTTATTAGTCATGGGATGATCATTGATAGAAATTAATAAAGTATTACATTATTATAAACAAATGTTTTTGTGTCTAGTTATCTCCAAATTGAAATATTTCTAAGATAATATGATTATATATTGAAATAATGTCATAAAATAACTTTTGTACATGTTTAGGTAATCCTTTCACTTGTATCTCATTATTTTACCCCCACTATTAACACTATTTACAATTACATTAATTACAATATGTATTACACTATATACGATAAGAAAGATAACATAAAATGGAAATTGGAATATACAAAGAATGGAATGATACTATGAACCATATATTATTATTGTTTTCATTGTTCATGAATTTTTTTGTATTTTTAAATAATTTAATTAAATAACATTTTCTAAAAATAACTAATGACTTTTTGAAACTATTCATTTATTTTTAACTCAAAAACATTAAGAAAAATATGTAATTACAAAATAATCTTTCATTGCATAACATTTAATATATTTTTTTTAAAAAAATAACGAAAAATAACAAATCCTCTATATTTCATTACTTTCGATATCATTAAAATCATGTATATTATTTTATATTAATTATATAAAATTTTCATCGGTGTTTCTTAAAAATTTAAATTAAATATTCAATTAATAATATTTTAAACTGAATTTTTATGAAAATAAATTCAGTCTAAATTCATATAATAATTTAAAACAAAAAATATATTAATTTTATCCTTGTCAAATGATAGTATATATAACAATAGATAGACAATGATATTTTTGACATTATCTATTAATGAAATAGTATAAATGGAAATGTCAATGCTAAATGGAAAAGTAAAACATTTATAATTTTTGGATAATTATAGATGAAATAGTCTCATCCAATAAAATAAAAACAATTGATGGATATTTTTTTAAAGCCTTATAAAATTAATTTTTATTATAATTAATTATTTTACCCTTAAACTAGGTGAGAAATTCTAGTATGATTAATAATCATTGTAACTAAAAATAATATGGAACTATTTATCAAATTTTATTTTTTGGATAAAATAAATGTAATAATTTTTATTAAAATTAAATTATCTAGCTTTCATAAATAATTTCTGGAAATAAACCTACAAATTTTGAATAAAAATATTTTCTAATAAAATTTATTTTGAATCCTAAAAATAGACTGCTATAAAAAATTTAAAATGGAGTGAATATAATGTAAATTAAATGGCTCACAAATCAATTTAAAATATAATATAATAAAGAATGGATCTTTTTATATTACATGGTTTTATAAAAAATTAGTTTTTCAAAAATAGTTATTTCCTATATTTTAGTGACCCTGGCCATAATATTTTAGAGGAGATGTCTACATTTAATACATTGGAATAATATAAATGAATTATTATCCCAAAGGAAAAAAAATTTATTAGTCTTGTTAAAATAGATATATACATGGTTCATATATTACAATTGAATGAAAAAATTTTAAGATAATATTTTATTGATAATATCATTATTACCTATTGAAAACTTTTTTATAGCTTTTGTAGTACACTTCATGAATTCCTGAGAAACAGAAAAAAAACAAAGGGTGAGATCTAATTTTAAGTAAAGATTTTGTACTACTGAATCTAACATGAATCATCATGTATATTAAAAATGTAAATATAAATAAATGATCCCACATTCCATTCAAATAATTGGATAATGAATAATTGTTATAGGAAGGTAAGTAACTGATAACATAAGACATTTAAATAAAAGGATATGTCATAGTCAATTTTGACATTTATATAATTGAGTAAACATTCTATTTAAAATACTAGATAAAGGAAAAAAATTTATGTAATATTAAATAACTACAAACACATTCTATTTCATCAATAAAATGAGAATACAAATCCTCCAGAGATAATATCATTAGAAAATATCATTGATAATAATAAATAAAAAGCTAATAAATAAAATGATTAACTATAGGATGACATGATTTCATGTATCAAGATACCTCTACCCTTATGACCTTTCATAAGACACATTAAAATGTAGTTAAAAAACATTTAATGATAGAATAACATATTTGTCTTAGGAGACCTATTTGTGCATCTAGGGGCCATATAATTTTGGGTCCCACCAGTCACTATAGGTCCAAATCCATCCTCATATATTGAGTAAATGATTTATTTCATGAATCTAAATTCCTTAAAATCAAATACCTATATTTTTTTAGAGGATACAGATTTGTTAATAATTCAATATTCAATCAAATATATTTCCTTGTAAAACACAATATATAGAAATGATATGCAGTTTAAGTAATAAGAATATCTGTAATATATAATAATGATATTTTGGGAAAATTTAATATCCAATGATTACATGAAAGTAAATATTCCATGTGGAAGTTAATGACCAAATAATGAAACAAATTAGTGAATATCAATACTATAATTGGTCAAATTAATCATAAACCATCTTGAAGAATAATAATGGTGGTGTCAAAATATAACCTTTGGAGTGATAATAATGTATTTTTTTCTTTGAAAAATTATATACCATATAAATATCCCTAAAAAGTTTCTTAAAGAAAAATATCGATTTCATTTAAAAAAAATTATAATAATTTTCATTTAAAGTCAATTTTAGAAACATATTATTAAAAAATAACCTCATGAACCTAAAAATGGTGTTTCATGGAAATGATGTTCATGATGGAAATTAATTTTGTACCTACTGTAAAAGTTAAAAATAACATTTATTTTTCACTGTAAAAAGGTTAGGAAATTTTCTTGTTTATAAAATGAAAAAAAGATTACTTTCACATTTTTGATGAAATCTAAACTGAAACTACATTAAAAATGAATTAGTATTATTTTTAAATCATTTTATAATGACTAATAATGAGTTAAAATTCTTTTAATAAATTATTTTTCTATCGAAAAAAATATATTTTAAAATTATTTTAGAAAACATGGTTCTGGAAGAAAAAATGATTTTTGACCAAAAATAGAAAAGTATTAGTATTTTATTAAATAATATTTTTAATTAATATAATTAACATGTAGTGTAAATTGCTATTATTACTAAAAAATATCATTAAGAACATCAATATGAGAAAATTAATTGGTTTTTAATCAATGATCAAATAATTTATTTCAAATAAAATTCAAGAATAATCAATATTGATAAAAATGAAATTGTTAAGTGAATGCTTGAAAATATCCTAATATAAGCCAATGAAATGATAATTTATATCAAATTTAAATACTCATAAAAAATTATAAATAAAACCGTATATATTAGATATTCATGGCCCACATAATCTTATAATACAAAAGAAAAAAAAGGAGTAACGAAACCCAATGAAAATACGTTGTGTTATGACATGTTTTAACACTTGGTAACTAATAATAAAAATCAACATAAATGAAATGATTCAAATTGAAATATAAAAAACCCCAAAGTCTTTTGTATTCATGATATGATATTTGAAAGGGGTAGTATGTACACTATATAAGATAAATTAGGATTATAACATTACAATACTCTTTAAAAAATTAAATTGAGATGAATTCCATTATCTTACCCCTTTTGGTTGATAATTACATAAAATATGATATAGTGTTTAAAATGAAATATTAACTTATTCCTATATCTTATTAATATTTATAATATATTATATGTTTCTTTTATGACATATTAGTACCCATTCATTAATAATGATTCATTATTTTCATTATTTCTTTTGTTAATTGCCTTGTTTTCTCAGGTGTGTTTCATCATAATGGATATGGTTATTGAGAATACTATATATTTCATCTAAATAACATTAAAAATTTCATAATTTTCCTATTTTTACATCTACTATACTTTTAAAACCAATCATGAAGGATAGTTATGAAAAATAAAATATGACACGATCATGGAGATGGCATTTCATATGTACTCATTAGTAACATTTCAAATTTTCAATGATATTTATAGATTATTATTAATTAAAATTGTAATAGTAAATAATTATAAAATTTTCAGGTATAACATATTTTATAATTATATATATCGTCTATGTGGTGTGGCGATGAAAAGAGAGTCACATCGCTTCATGATAGTTGTAACCTGCGTACATGAACGATACTATTATCTTTACATGAGTGAAAAATAACGAAATAAAATGATATATATATATAATGTTTATATAATAAGATATATTTCATTAATATCAATATTATTGTATTAATTCCATAAATAATCATCAACACTATCTTTATCACCTTCTTTGTGAAGCATTAGTGAAAGACGGATCGCATCACTTTGTGAGGCATTAGTCTACATTAAAATTGAGTGACATCATAATATCACATAAGGAATTGATTTAAAACAGAAATATGATATATAGTTACAAAATAGATACAAATATGTAGTAAATATAATATATAAAATTTATATTCATCACCATTATTATCATTGTGAGGTCTAAAATGATAAAAGAACATTATTGGTTTGTGAGGTGGTAGTCCACCATACACACAAATTATGATTTCATAACCCATTTGACGAAAGTGAATAAATTTTCTGGACATTCAAATATAATAAAAACATTAAATTATAGGAAATAATCTATGGATATTATATCAAACCTGTTTAATAAAAAGTTAAAGGGGTGGGGAAAGAAGTTAAATAAAGACCCTCATTGATGAAAATTCTCTTTTTTTCTGGTATCATCTTTAGTATTGAAAAAATACCTCTTATATTAGATTAATTTAAATAATAAGGATTATTGAATGAGGTTATGGATGTTTCGATGTGATTTGGGTGGGGTTTCGATGAGTAAAAGGTTTGAGAGGTGTGGAGAAATGAGGGAAGTGAGTGCACTTTTTTAGTTGGGGAGGAGAGGCATTATTATAAATACACACAAGTTTTTACTGTTCCAAGGACAATATTATGACTTATGGATCCAATATTAGAATATAATGTGTTTTACGGGTGATATTGACCATAAAAACCTTCATTACACTATAAAAAATGGGTTTTATACATTTTTTCCAAGACTACTATGTTTCCCAATTTATTCCATTTTGGGTTTTCGTTATGGTTACTAGTTTTATATCCTATGTTTTCTATACCTTAAGATTAAAATATAATAATAATTAAAATATAACTTATGAAAAATTATTATAAAAATTAAATACAATTTATAAAATAAAAAAACCCTTGTGTCTTGTTGATTTATTTAAATACAAGTTAATGATTTTGAAAAAACATCATTTTAACCATTAATACTATAACATAGTTTTTACAATAAAGGGGTAAATATAGTCATTATGAAAAAAATAATGGTCAATTAATGGAACATATATGATATTTCCTATCATTTTGAAATCACGTAGAAAAATATAGGGTTTATATTAATTTTAAATCATTTAATGAAATATAATTTCTTATAAAATAACATTAATGTCAATCTTGACCTTATTCATTTAAATTAATTTTTTAAAATATAAAAAAAATTATTGAATTGGAATATAGTATGTTCAGACTAGTTTAAAAATTTATATTCATAAATGAAATTAACATAATTTAATAATTCAATAAATTAACTTCTCTTTTATTATTTTTAGTATTATTTAATTTAGTTTTTATTAACTAAATAATTTTTGTGTTAACATTTCTTAAGAATTTTAGATACCTAATTCATATCTAAAAACTGATTATAAATTATGATGTTAATAAAAAATAATTTTTATTTCAAAATAATCCTTATAAACCAATAATTTTGTTTTTCCTTATAAAAAAAGTATAATATATTCAAAGGATAGAAAATATCTTCATTATCTTTTTCACTAAATAACATATTATAAGATTCATATTCAATGGAAGGTTTCATGGACTCAAAAAAGTTAATATAAATTTATGGGGTTGATACAAATAATTATATTGAATAAAATTATGAGATTATTTTTGGTCATTTTCACTCTTATCAATTTTGTTTAACCCTAGGGTAAAGCAATTATAACCTTAGCTACAGTAATTATTGTTTACTACATTCAGAGTTAATTTTTTTGAAAACATATGTTTAATGTATTAGAAATTATAATTTATGGTGAATCTAAATATTTAACAATTTTTTTAAATTTCTGTCAAAAATGTGGTGAAATTTAATATAAATTAATTCTGCAATCTTGATGAGAAAGTGGGTTGTTTAAATTTAAATGATCGGAAGTTTACAATTTTTTTATATCTAAATTCATTATGATATTTACTCCAATGAGCTGAAATTATTAAATTATATAAAATAAAACAAGTTTTTCTTTAATATATATTTCATAAATAGGCATCATTATAGATTATTCTATAAAAAAGAATGTTTTTAATTAAAATTCATTATTTTTCACTATTCCTAAAAAATGAATTATTTTTAAAAAATAAAAAAATATAACCCTATGATAATTTAAATATTATTAATTCAATAATATTTTATTATTTTATGATATAACTTTTCTAAAATTGATAATTTTTAGTTTTAAATTATTTGTTCAGATAGTGACTAACTTTATTTTAGGAAAATACAGTGTTTCTAATAACAATTAATTTTTATATTAAATAATTATTATTTATAATTAATATATTGTTAATAAATTTGTGTGAAATATATATTTTAAAATTTTATTTAGACCTATTCATGACTTCTGTTCTAATTTCTAGATGATATTAATCATACTAAAAAATAATATTAACAATAAATTTATGGTTTGTAAAACTCAGTCTAGCACGTAATGCAGGCCAAACATAGTTTTTGTGCCATGAAAACAATAGATTATATAGAATATATTGAATATATTGAATATATGATTTATATTGTAAATAAATGAGATTTTATACTCCCTTATATGATTTGTTCTGGGTGTCACAATCAAAATTGAATATAATGTTCAGATTTTCAAATTTCAGGGTGTTGCATTCTTCCAACCTTAACAGAATTTGGGCCAAATGGTTTCATTAGTCAACATGTCTATATTTGAAAATTATAACATTGAAAAACCCACATCATAAAAAGGATAATAAAATAAAATCTTAATAATGGAGAAAAGAAATTATGAAGGTAATGAATTAGAACACGTAACTAGGTTTTTGAGTAGGAGAACATCAGTGGCTAGTATAGATATGAACATGGTGGAAAATTATAAATAATTATTGAGAGTGATTAAGGTCGTTGATCATAATAAATTGAATGATCAAGTAATTTTAAGGGCCTCAATACCTTAAATCTATCATTTTTGAAAATATCAATTGATTCATTGGATGTGAAAATAATAGGATAACATTTTTATTTCAATATCCCTTTACAAAAGCAGAGTAATTATTTTAAAGAAAATTATTATAAGAAAATATAATCACATGATACTTTTTTATTTAAAAAGTAAAATTTCATCCTTTGGTTGTGCTTCAATAAATTTACATTTTTTTACTTACTCATAGAAATGAATATTAAAAAAAATAAGTTGTCTATTCTTGAATAATTAAAATTTACATTTAATGGATAATAACACTTATAAAATAGAGAAAATTAATTTTTTCTTTATCTTAATATATTCCAAAACCAAAATTGTTATCAAAAGTAATCAAATAATTTAAATTAATATTAAAATATGAAAAATAACCACATTGGTTCATCATTATTACTTATTTTTCAAATAAATTAAGTAAAAACAATGAGATAATAATGAAGACATCACTTAGGCTAGTGGTAGGCTATAAACCCTTATCATTTTTCATTCATGTGTTCATGTCCTTTTACCTTTCCAGACGTGATGAGTTTTTACCTAGAATACTGGTTGTCATTTTTTTAGACTATATTAATATAATTCCTATAACAATCCAAAAAAATATGATGGAAAATTATTAAAATAAACATAGTAATTGAATAATTTTTTTATTATGGCTTTCAATAAAACTATGTTTTTATAAAACATAATAATCTAATTTTACTATTATTTATGTTTCATCAATAATCATATTAATACTAATGGGTATCATTATCTTGAAGCCTATCCATTGCAAACATAAAAGAATTATTCAGAATCCAACTATTATACTAAAACAGGTCTTAAACAAGTCGGTTGTATTATTGTACATGTCTTCCAAAATATCATTAACCCAGTGAAAATCATAACCCAAATTCAATTTAATATAATTATTTATGAATTTCAAGTTATGATTAATAGTAATTGTGGTTTCAATGATGATATCCCTTACACTCATGTTAATGAATACACATCTAATGTAAAAATTTATAAAAATCCGTAGATGTTTCATAATTATTATAACTTAATACCAATAGTAAAATATTTCAACCATTTAATTATTGAATCCTAATATGTAAATACTTAATCTATTTTTTCCACATAAATATATTATTGATATTGTGTTTAAACTAAGTCATTCAATATCATTATTTATTAAAACACTTTATAATGGTTTTGTTTCCGACGCTTTCGCCGGGGCGCGTGCGCATCCGTCCGCGAGGGGGGGGGACGCGCGGCTTTGTTGCCCCGCATTCCCGCTTTCCAAAGGCGGGCGGCATTCGTTCCTTGTTCAGGTACGTCTGCTCCTTGATCGAAACGGGATGATGGGATGTCGGTTCTTCCTTCCGTGGATTCCTCCTCAGAACTCGTCACCTAGTCTGTGTCTCCCTTATAGATTTAATACATAGTTCGTGAAACTCTTCCCAGTGCCATGTTTCCATGGGCGCCGGTTAATTATGCTGCTTCTGTCGGGACATTCCAAAGGGTCCAGTCAGGGCAGCAACCTTCGGTCAGGGGAGTAGTCACGTTGAGGCATCAGTAGCGTGTCTGGATGCTGGGGTACCTGGCATGTCTGTCTGTCATCCTTGATCACAAGGCTTCTCGAGGGCATGGAAGCCCGAGACATCCCACATCGAGCGCGGGGAATTACATGTCATAGACACGTATCTGAGGTTTTCCTCAGCTTCCCGTGTTCAACACGGGGTATTCCGCGAGTTTAACGTCTAGCGGAGACGGATGAGAGTGAAATGGGACCATCGCAGGGGGCGACAGTGAAGTTGGGCTTGAGCCTTGACGAGGCTTCCTACGTATCCCCGTGGCAGGGAATCAAAGTCCGCGTAGTTCAGGATGGTGCCGGTAAACCGACGTGAAGCTGGACCTTGGTCCGAGGGGAGTTGGTCTTGAACCTCGTGGAGGCTTCTTACGTACCATGCCTTGACATGGATCAAAGTACTCGTAGTTCAAATGGTGGGTCTCAATGGCTTACCACTGGACCAAAGTGTAGTTTAACGTCATGCTGGACGAAGATGGGACCCGGCGTGAAGAAACGACGGGTGGGTGTGTCGATGAACCGACATGAAAGTAGACCTTGGTTCACTATTGGTGGGCTTGAACCTCGTGGAGGCTTCCTACGTACCATGCCTTGACATGGATCAAGGACCTCGTAGTTCAGGTGGTCACAACGGCTTACCGCTGGACTGGAATGGGACGCGACGTGAATGAGCGACAGGTGGGCTTGAACCTCGTGGAGGCTTCCTACGTACCATGCCTTGACATGGATCAAATACCTCGTAGTTCAAATGGATTCGCCGGTGAACCGACGTGAAAGCAGACCTTGGCCCACTATTGGTGGGCTTGAACCTCGTGGAGGCTTCCTACGTACCATGCCTTGACATGGATCAAAGACCTCGTAGTCCAGGTGGTGGGTCGCAATGGCTTACCACTGGACCAAAGTGTAGTTTAACGTCATGCTGGACGAAGATGAAACTCGACGTGAATGAACGACCGAGCAATGTGGCTTGAACCTCGTGGAGGCTTCCTACGTACCATGCCTTGACATGGATCAAAGACCTCATAGTTCAGGTGGTGGGTCGCAATGGCTTACCACTGGACCAAAGTGTAGTTTAACTTCATGCTGGACGAAGATGAAACTCGACGTGAATGAACGACCGAGCAATGTGGCTTGAACCTCATGGAGGCTTCCTACGTACCATGCCTTGACATGGATCAAAGTCCCCGTAGTTCGAAAGGGGTTTTGTCGGTGAACCGACGTGAGAGTAGACCTTGGTCCACTGTGGGTGGGCTTGAACCTCGTGGAGGCTTCCTACGTACCATGCCTTGACACGGATCAAAGTCCCCGTAGTTCGAATGGATTCGCCGGTGAACCGACGTGAAAGCAGACCTTGGTCCACTATTGGTGGGCTTGAACCTCGTGGAGGCTTCCTACGTACCATGCCTTGACATGGATCAAAGACCTCGTAGTTCAGGTGGTGGGTCGCAATGGCTTACCACTGGACCAAAGTGTAGTTTAACGTCATGCTGGACGAAGATGAAACTCGACGTGAATGAACGACCGAGCAATGTGGCTTGAACCTCGTGGAGGCTTCCTACGTACCATGCCTTGACATGGATCAAAGTCCCCGTAGTTCGAAAGGGGTTTTGTCGGTGAACCGACGTGAGAGTAGACCTTGGTCCACTGTGGGTGGGCTTGAACCTCGTGGAGGCTTCCTACGTACCATGTCTTGACACGGATCAAAGTCCCCGTAGTTCGAAAGGATTCGCCGGTGAACCGACGTGAAAGTAGACCTTGGTCCACTGTGGGTGGGCTTGAACCTCGTGGAGGCTTCCTACGTACCATGCCTTGACACGGATCAAAGTCCCCGTAGTTCGAAAGGATTCGCCGGTGAACCGACGTGAAAGTAGACCTTGGTCCACTGTGGGTGGGCTTGAACCTCGTGGAGGCTTCCTACGTACCATGCCTTGACACGGATCAAAGTCCCCGTAGTTCGAAAGGATTCTCCGGTGAACCGACGTGAAAGTAGACATTGGTCCACTGTGGGTGGGCTTGAACCTCGTGGAGGCTTCCTACGTACCATGCCTTGACACGGATCAAAGTCCCCGTAGTTCGAAAGGATTCGCCGGTGAACCGACGTGAAAGTAGACCTTGGTCCACTGTGGGTGGGCTTGAACCTCATGGAGGCTTCCTACGTACCATGCCTTGACACGGATCAAAGTCCCCGTAGTTCGAAAGGATTCGCCGGTGAACCAACGTGAAAGTATACCTTGGTCCACTGTGGGTGGGCTTGAACCTCGTGGAGGCTTCCTACGTACCATGCCTTGACACGGATCAAAGTCTCTGTAGTTCGAAAGGATTCGCCGGTGAACCGATGTGAAAGTAGACCTTGGTCCACTATGGGTGGGCTTGAACCTCGTGGAGGCTTCCTACGTACCATGCCTTGACACGGATCAAAGTCCCCGTAGTTCGAAAGGATTCGCCGGTGAACCGACGTGAAAGTAGACCTTGGTCCACTGTGGGTGGGCTTGAACCTCGTGGAGGCTTCCTACGTACCATGCCTTGACACGGATCAAAGTCCCCGTAGTTCGAAAGGATTCGCCGGTGAACCGACGTGAAAGTAGACCTTGGTCCACTGTGGGTGGGCTTGAACCTCGTGGAGGCTTCCTACGTAACATGCCTTGACACGGATCAAAGTCCCCGTAGTTCGAAAGGATTCGCCGGTGAACCGACGTGAAAGTAGACCTTGGTCCACTGTGGGTGGGCTTGAACCTCGTGGAGGCTTCCTACGTACCATGCCTTGACACGGATCAAAGTCCCCGTAGTTCGAAAGGATTCGCCGGTGAACCGACGTGAAAGTAGACCTTGATCCACTGTGGGTGGGCTTGAACCTCGTGGAGGCTTCCTACGTACTATGCCTTGACATGGATCAAAGTCCCCGTAGTTCGAAAGGGGTTTTGTCTGTGAACCGACGTGAGAGTAGACCTTGGTCCACTGTGGGTGGGCTTGAACCTCGTGGAGGCTTCCTACGTACCATGCCTTGACACGGATCAAAGTCCCCGTAGTTCGAAAGGATTCGCCGGTGAACCGACGTGAAAGTAGACCTTGGTCCACTGTGGGTGGGCTTGAACCTCGTGGAGGCTTCCTACGTACTATTCCTTGACACGGATCAAAGTCCCCGTAGTTCGAAAGGATTCGCCGGTGAACCGACGTGAAAGTAGACCTTGGTCCACTGTGGGTGGGCTTGAACCTCGTGGAGGCTTCTTACGTACCATGCCTTGACACGGATCAAAGTCCCCGTAGTTCGAAAGGATTCGCCGGTGAACCGACGTGAAAGTAGACCTTGGTCCACTGTGGGTGGGCTTGAACCTCGTGGAGCCTTCCTACGTACCATGCCTTGACACAGATCAAAGTCCCCGTAGTTCGAAAGGATTCGCCGGTGAACCGACGTGAAAGTAGACCTTGGTCCACTGTGGGTGGGCTTGAACCTCGTGGAGGCTTCCTACGTACCATGCCTTGACACGGATCAAAGTCCCCGTAGTTCGAAAGGATTCGGTGTGAGAAACAAGAGGTTGCACGGACCTAACGATCACGTCGCGAAGGGTGCGTCCGTGAGAAGCGAAGAGGGGCTTACGCGTTGGGCGGCCCATGGTGTTGGGACTTACTCCAGGATGGAGGCCCATGGCGTGGCAAAGCGCGGGGAAGATGGACCTTGGTCCGACGATGGGAGGTGCCTCGTTCCCTATCACGTTCTCCACTGACCTTGGTAGTGGGGGAAGTACCGAGATGCACGGGTGCAATCATCCGTACCAAAGGTTAGGGTCTTACGCTCTGAGGCGACCCTTCCCCTGCGAACATACACCACTCCGACAAGGAGGATCTCATTCCATGTGCGGAAGAGATCCATTCCCGTGGAGATTAGTGGTGTAAAAAATGTTCGAGTTGGGGGGACCCTTCGTGAGGGAGACGAGGTTGGGTCACAGTTTAACGTCATGTGTTGAGGACGTGGTGCTTGGCAGTTTAACGTCCTGCAGCTCGGACGAGGTGGGTTCACTCCACACCCCTAGGGCTTACATAACTGGTACCCTCTGGTCCTTGGGGAAGGGAAGGTGCCGGTAAGGCCATGGTAAAGGGGGTTTGTGGGAGGAACCATCGAGGGGTCTACGTTAGCGTGGCTATGCAAAGAAGCAATAGCTGTTAGCGTGCCTATGCGAAGAAGCATTAGGCGAAGCAACGCTACGGGAGGTGTTGTCCATAGGACTTTGAAATCACATCGTGCAAACCCGGAGGGTCGCACGGAAAGAGGAATCGCTAAGCAGAGGAGTGTGCTTTGCGAAGTGGGGTGCCTTGGCCTTAGCATGGGGCATAGGTGGGAGTGGGAGGTGCTTCGCGAAGTGGAACAGTGTTCGCGGAGCACTGCCTCGCGAAGAAGGAATGGTTCGCGAAGCAAGGTCCTGCCAAGCAATGTACTTCGCGAAGTGGAGCGATCCTACCTTAGCGTAGGGATTACTCGTATGGGTTGGGTGTTTCGCGAAGCACAAGTGCTCCGCGGCTTCCCGGGTTCCCTTGGGAATCCCCTTCCTTTGCGAACGCCCTTGAGCTTCGCGAAGGGCATCCCTCTCGGAAGAGGGGCTCAAAACGAAACAAATCAGAGTCGTCTCGTGAAGTAGAAATACCTTGCGGAGCTCATGATTCCCGGGGCAAATCATGCTTCGCGATTCGGGAGAGGAGAAGCTGAAAGGTCGGATTGTCCCTCTCGTGGACTCAGGGGGAGTCGAGTATTTATAGGGAAGGGGTGCCGCGAAGCAGGGCTCGCGCGCCGCCTTCGGGGCTTCGCGGCGGCTCGCAAACGTCAAACGGGTTCACGGAGGATTACCGCCTCAGGAGCTTCATGGCGGCTCGCGAACGTCAAACCGGTTCGCGGAGGATTACCGCCTCTGGAGCTTCGCGAGGCCGCCATGGTTGGGACGCTTCGCGGCGGGGCTTCGCGGCTGTGCTTCGCGGCTGTGCTCCGCGAGGCAGCGCGCCGGCTGTCTTTTTCGTTCCTTCCTTTCGGGCCACATTTTTGGCGCCAACAAATGCCCCCCCTCAGACTTGGAGCCGCGGAGGGTGAAGGGTCGAAGTCTGAGGGACAATCGCCAAAGCTATCGGTGGTTCGCGATGTGTCATCGCGAAGGGGGGCCCGCGCTGCTCGCCTGGGCCGCGGATCCGGACGCGCCGCGATGCTTCGCGCGGGTGAGGCTCGCCGCGATGCTCCGGGGTCGTCGCCTATAAATAGGGGGTCCGCGTTCTTTTGTCTTCACGCGCCTTGTCTTTTTGTGTGCTCTCGATTTTTCGAAGCTCCGCGTACTCCGCGACAGCACTCCGCGAATCGAGCTTCGCGGCGAACCGCGGGTCTCCGACTCCGCGTCCGCGCTAAACGAACCTCTGTCTTCCTTGGCCAGACTTCGCGGCTTGGTCTCGCGACCGATCTTCGCGATTCCTCTTCGCGGTCGAGCTTCGCTATTCAACTTCGCGGCCGTTCTTCACGATCCAGGGTAAAAACTTTTCTGAGGGTCGTCATTAAAAATGGCCCATCAAGAGGCTGTGCTGGGAGTGCTTGCAGATGCCGCTTGCCGGGATGAGATGGCCAACCGTCCAGGCTTAGGGGAAATGATTCGGAGCCACTCGGACCACACTCCCTTGACGGACCTGCTGTCGGAAGGTCAGAAGGATTACCCACAGGGCAAGAAATTGCCGTTGTACGGCTTCGGGCTGAGGGATGACGTCTTCATCCCTGAGGCAAGAAGGGATGAACCAACTTGCTGGTTCAGGAGCACACCATGCCAGCACCAATGGTTCAGGGCGGCCGATGGTCATGCACAGGAGGATTTCACACCCGTCACCACTGATTGCCTCTACAATCATGTGAACGACATTGACGGGAGCCCACTGCAACCAGAGACGTCCCCTCCTCTCTACCGCACCATGCTGAAGGCGGCTCTGCAGGATCCAAAGAAGGGATGGTCCGATGAGTGAGACCTGCGCCAGGGCGGAAACTTCACCGATGACTGGGCCTGGGCCTACTGGGTAGGCGCATCCTGTGAGGAGTTCGAGGCCGAGCTGAGGAGAGTGGGATTGTATGAGGCGACATGGGCCTCCCAGTTTTACATTTACCAACCAAAGCAGCTGATGCCGGAACTGTTGAGCAGATGGTCGTCTAGGACCAACACTTTTCACCTACATCACGGGGAGGTGGGAATCAGCCTGTGGGATGTCCAACAGATTTCCAGGGTCCCGATCTTGGGGGCCATGTATGACGAGTTCCTCCCCGTTGCCAGCGTGTGGGGAGATGCTGAGCAAATGCCACGACTGGCGTCTGCGCTGATAGCGCTTGTCCCTGGAGAGGACAAGGAAGCGGTGAGGGATGTCCACTTCAGAAGATGGTTCAAATGCTTCCTGAACTTCCCAGAAGATCGAGAGTTCCCTCCAAGGCCTCGAACTTGTCCGAGGGCAGCCCAGCGGGGAAAGGGACACTCGTACTGGCGTGTCTTGGAGGACAGCCAATGGAAGACTTGGGGTTTCAGCGTCAGCACCGAACAACAGCCAATAGTCAGGCTGGCGGGGTTCATCACGGCTCTCATCTGTGGGTGGATCCTACCGGTGAGGGATACAAGCATGGGGGTGCGGCCCAGCTCATTCATCATGGCATCGATATTGGCCATGGGGCAGCAGATCAACCTGGGGATCCCGATGCTCGCCAAACTATACAGAATGTTGCGGCGTATTAGCGAGGGCAAGAAGCCGCCAAGAATATGCGGTCCCTTCCAACTCCTGTATGGGTGGATCGCGGCGCATATCAGGGGGATTTACGAGTATCCAAACCCCATTTCGCCGCCGGGATCAGACTTTCGCCCCTCCATTCTGAACGCAGTTGGGAGCTTCCCATTCAAACTGGCCGTTCCGATGGTGCTGAATAGGGTGTGGAGGGCGGACGAGTTCAACTTTCATCCCTTCCCACTGCCTACGGGGAGGCTTACTGATGATGGACGGGGAACGGAAGAACATAGGGCTTACCTCCTGGCCTTCCGAGGTGGAGTTTTGGTGGCTCGGATAGATAGTGAGCCAATCTGTGAACCGTACACCCCGCACCGTTTCGCGAGGCAGTTTCGGTGCCTCCAGCGGCTGACCCCGCAGGTATACTGGGAGGTGCGTCACGAGGAGCACCCGTGTGTGATGAGGCAGCAATGGATCATGTTCACACGTGAGGATGGAAAGATGCAGATCGCATTGCCTCCGTCCACCGCCGCCTTCGGCTTAGTGAAGGAGTACGCCATCAGTTGGGAGGCCGCTTATCCCGGGGAGATGCTGAAGCAGCCAACGATCCGGGTTGGTGACGGTGGGCCTCCTTTATCTCGAGGTCGGGGTCGGAGGGCAGCTAGGGCCGCTCGCGGCAGCGGGGCTGCGATGGCAGAGAGACCCGCACCGGCCGAGGGTATGGAAGCAGCGGCGGATCCGGTGGTTCCGGGAGAGCAGGGTCATCCGGAGGGGCGGCCACCGAGGGGATTCCGTCAGATATCCGCTTAGGCTCCGGGGAAGCGGCTGCGTCACATCGACATGGCAGAAGATGCCGTCTTTCCGGAAGCTTGGGACATTTGGGATGTCAACCGGCAATTCCTCAGCCCACCCGAGATGTGGGCCCACCTGAATCGCCTCGGGATGAAACTGCCGGGCATAGGCCCAGTTCGGGCTGGATTCATGGTGTCTCCGGCGGAGGCGGAGCAGTACTTGAACGAGATGGAGGATTACGTCCACTCCAGCGGTGTTCCTCGCCCAATGACAGATCGGGTGAGGGTACTGTTGAATCAGACAGTTCCCCCACAGTTATCGGCTGCCGATCTGAGGGAGCGCTTCCCCTTGCCGGAGGAATCAGGGGACTCTTCTCGGGAGGATGAGGCTGGAGGAGGGAGCCCGCTGGAGGAGGGCGAGGTCGGAGACCGAAGCTCAGAATCCGACGACTTCGCGGAGGCTCTCGAGGTAGCATTCCGAACTTCTCTCCTTATGATCTGTTCTTGAATCCCTACGGACTTCTCACCAATGTTTGAGCCATGCAGGAGGAACTTGTTCGTAGGCCTCGTTCTCGCTCCTTGGCGGGTGATGTCGCGGGACCTTCAGAACCTGCGCCTATGGCTGCGTCTAGCTCTGCATCTGGTGGGACCAGGGGGTCTGAGGTGGCTCCTCTGGACTCTCCAGGCCTTCCAACAGTACACGGGGGGCCTCGTCCCGGAGTCCCATCAGTACCGGCCCAGGAGCAGCGCTCGGAAGTCGATCTTCGTAAGTCTCCTCTACCGGTCTCCTCATTGCCACATGTGGGTCATGCCGACTAACTTTTATGTCTCTTTCTGTCATACAGTTCTCCGACTGGCGTGGGCTGCTGCAGCGAGGCTGGTCGGGATGTCTGGCGGCGTCCCTCCCGGGGGCATGCCGGTGATGGTGAAGATAGTCCCTTCACCTCCTCAAGCTGCGGCGCACACCATCACTGGCGGGACTACCAGCAGGGCCATTCCTAAAGTCATCGAGGTGGACTCTGATGAAGAGGATCAACCGGTCAGTCCCAGTCCTGTCGTGCCTGTGCCGGTGTCAGGTTTCGTACCAGACTCAACACCAGATGCAGATCCCACTGAGGAATTCCTGCAGGCATATCCTGTGTACGAGCCTGCTGACCGCGCGGATTGGGACGAAACGGCCTCTAATGAGGAAGACAGCAGCATAGTCCACCGCCGGTCATGGAAGCTGATCACGCGCTTTATCAGGGACACTCCCCAAGCGCAATGGCTGGCCGAAATGGATAGGCTCCGCTCGCGGTTGCGCGAACTGTGTGCCGGGGGAGTGGATGCCCAACACCCTCACGCGCTCATCCGAGACCTCATGGCTGAGATGATCCGGGAGCATGATCGTCGGTTGAGCGTGGGATGGCAGCGGAGGAAGGCGACCAGCATTAGGAAGCTCCAGGAGGCTGAAGGCGAGGTCCAACAGATGCAGATCCGGGCCAACGAGCTTTCGGCCACTCTCGATGCGCAGTCCGAGCTGGTCTCACAATTGAAGATCCAGCTGGCAGAGGCTGAGGAGCACATGGGGCGGACCTCTGGAAGGATGGCTGCCGTTCGGGCCGAGGTAGAAAGGGCCAGGGCCAGGGTTGACGGATTACGCCCCGCCGCTGCTGAAGAGGAGCGGGAGATGAATCAGCGGCAACAGGCTCTGGACGCCGCAAGTCAACGGGTGGCGGAGCTGCAACGCTCTTTTGACGGAGTCAACCCATCCATGGGGGAAGTCAACCCCTGAGTATTGTAGCGAACCCGAAAGAAACTTTTATTAACACTTTGTGCTCCAACTCTTTCTTTCTCCTTTGTTTTGAGTTCCGTCGCATGCACGATTTCCACTGTTGAATTGCCTTGTTGCATCCCTACAATGTTTGCAGGACGTTTGACGACAATTCCCTCAAACCAGTCCAGATTCCCGAAAGATGGGGAAGGCTTGATCGGAGGAGGAACTTCCAGGATAGCCGAATTACCGTTTCTCCAACGTGCTCTTATGAACGAATGGGGCAGCACCGGGGGCGCTAAAATCGGTTCAAACAGGTGAAAAAGGGAAGTGTGAATCACGATGCCCAAATTCGGAACACTGTGGGGATGGCGTGACAATAAAGGACAACCGTTAACCGTGGCGGACAAACGGTATCCTTACTGTGTTAGCCTGAAATGGGGACAACAAATGAGCATCGACCGCTGACCATATTCGCAACGCGGGATTCTTATCAATTTGTTGTCGATCAATCTTTCAGGACATTGGCCCAGGACAGTTGGTGGACCATAGGTCAGACATCCATACTGTTAGGGGGTCCTTCCAGACATGACCGGTCTTCCGGAACGTTGGCCCAGGACGGTAGGTGAGCCGATGCGGCATAAGACCAGGCCGTTAGGGGGTTCCTTCAGACACGAAAGACGACGAGGGTCCGAATAAGGGACACGCAAAGCGTGGAACATGGAGTGGTGGTTTGTTCAAACAGAATCCAACACCTTGGTAGTTACACCACCGTGGTGGGAGTACGCCAGATGGGCGCATTGGTATGACCACGGATCGTTCTTTCTTCCAGATAGGGCCTCTCTGCCGAGGGCTGGAAATGGGGAGGAACAAGATTTCGTGATTCCAGGGGCTGGACCCTAGGTGAAATGCCTGGGTGTCTCTACGTATCCCACGTGATTATGGGAATCAAGCCGCACGTAGTTTTGGAAGCGCAGTTTAACGTCATACTGGACGAGGAGCAGCCTGACCGTGTTGGTACACATCCAGCCAAAACTACTAAGCCCACGTGAGTCGTGCTCGGTGTGGGAAACAAGCAGTAGTGGTGGGAATTTCCCGACGCAGAGAGGGGCAGGTTGGGGCAAAGGGATGCTCGGTGACTACCGGCCCGATGACACTAACACGATCATTCAGCGCACCTAGATGCGCGAAGAGAAAGAGCCGAGTATGATGGAGCTCCACTTGAACATGAGGGAGTGGAAATGTGTGAATCATGGTTCTCGAGATTCAGATCACAATGATGGTGGAGTGGCGATAGAGGATTACTGTTGACCATGTTCGCAACACAGCATCCTGTCGCGTTAGCCTGAGGTGGGAACAAACAAATGAGGGTCGACCGTTGACCATGTTCGAAACACGGGACCATGTCACAAATGTTGTCAGAGATCCATGGGGACATTGGCCTGAAACGATTGAAGGGCCCTTAGGTCCAGCATTCATGGAGAGCCCTTAAGCTTAGTATCCACGTCTTCCGAGGGTCCTTTTGGATGTGGAAGAATGAGGATCCAAATAGCAAGCTCACGAAGCTTGGTCATGAGATGAGGGGAATGTCCTTGTGAAAATCCCATGCTTCGGGATTTTTGTCAAAACATATCTGAATATGGCAACTAAACGTATTAGAGAGAGGGAGCAGATTCTTTTCCCTTGGGGTGATCTTAGTTTAGGGTCATAGAACTCGGACCATGAAAAGTTAGGCTGGGCTCGCGGGGAAGTGCCCGGGCGCTCCTACGTATCTCATAGGGATGAGAATCAAGCCATACGTAGTTCTTGATGGACCTTAGACCATAAATAGGTAAAGGGAGCAGGGGACGCATGGCATCAAAACCTGACGTGAAGGAGGACCTAAGCCCTACTTACCGTGCGTTCTCTGAGGAAATGCTCGAGTCGAGGGACCGAACACAAGGGTTAGGCTGGGCCCGCGGGGAAGTACCCGGGCGCTCCTACGTATCTCATAAGGATGAGAATCAAGCCACACGTAGTTCTTGAAGTGACATGGTAGGATACCAGTGCCAGGGGAAAAGGGGAGTGCGGACATGGACCTTGCACTAAAGAAGCGGAATTTGATGTATCTTGTTTGTTCTTTAAGGTGAATGGTTTTTTTTTGTGAAGCGACAGGCCTAGAATAGTAGGCCGTGATATCGCCACAAAGATCAAGCCGCGATGGGCGTTGACAAGTGACATGGCGCGTGGCCAGTACCCAACGTGATGTCCTCTACAGCGAGGTCACCACAATGCGGTGCCGTTTTTCGTCGTGCGGCCAGGACGATAATGTCACAGTTTAGGGTCGTATGATAGGACCAAGCATGCATTTTATCGTCATGTACCGCAGACGTAGCAGAGACGATGCTAGGCGGGAAATGTGCGCAGTGTTATAAAACACAATTGACGGAGACATGATCCCTCATCGTATTGTACGCCATTTGGAGGGGGAAACCTTAGGCCGAGGGGCCTATATGGAGGGGAAACAGGGGGAGAGACTGGCTTCTTGAATGGGTTGTACCCGGAGACAGGGCATTTGGGCGGTCCTACGTATCCCATGATGATGGGAATTTGAACGTAGTCCCGAATGGGTCTTAGTTTATGGTCTTAGAGCTCGGACCATGGGAGCCCCAAAGGGCGCCAGATTGCAGCTTTGTCCCCCCAACATGCAAAGGTGCACTGAGGGATAGCGCCAAAAGTGTCGAGATTCCACCTGGACATGAAGGGGTGGAAAATGATGTGAATCATGCAACCAACATTCAAGGACCGAAGGGGCTGGCGTGACGACAAAGGATTACTGCTGACCATGTTCGCAACACAGCATCCTGTCGCGTTAGCCTGAAATGAGGACTAACAAAACGAGCATCGACCGCTGACCATATTCGCAACGCGGGATTTTATCGATTTGTTGTCTGAAACCCTGGAGGGCGTTGTCCCGTTTCGGTAGGAGAGCCCTTGGGCGTAGTATCCAGGCCGTTCTTGGGGGTCTTTCCGGGTTGTGAAAGATGATGGAAGTCCGAATAGAGGGGAACACGAAGCTTGACAAGTGGAAGGAACTTGATCAAGTTGAATCTGACACTCTTGGTCCTAGACTAGAGTGCTCTTAATACATGGGTGAACCACTGCAGGGAGCCAAGGGACTCAACCTTGAGGGTGATCGAGAGATGGCAGATTCCCAGGGGAAGGGGGCATAGTGCCCAAAACCTTGCATCATACCTACACACCCTCCCGCTGGGGAGGGATGGACCAAGTGGCCTAGGTGACCGGGAAATCAGGAGATCTCCCAGAGGTGGGGCTGGACCCGAATCTTAGACATTCAGGTGGTCCTACGTATCCCATTAGGATGGGAATCAAGCCATAAGTAGTTCTAAAGGGTGCCTTTTAACGTCATGCAGGACAGAGAACAGGAGGACTGAACCTCAGAATGGGGCGTGCGTGGTGCAGCTATTGCAAACCCGTTGTGGATGAGGACGTAGTGCTACACTGCGCCACGCAGCCCTGTGATCAGGGTCCTGAAGGCAGGATTAGAGAGGTAAATTTGCTGAACTCAAGCTGGGTCCGAAGACAAGGAGTCTTGAACGTAGTTCCAGATGAGAGTCTTAGTTTATGGTCTTAGAGCTCGGACCAGGGGTGGTGACAGCTCCCGAGTAAGCACAGATGTTAACCCAATCCCTAAGCCCATGTGAGATGAACTCGGTGTGGGAAACAAGGGGGGTATCCTCATTGCAATACTTGGTGCGTCCATCAAAGGGGAGTCAGCAGAGAGTTTCGAAGGACACCTTTTATGTAGCTTGTTCCTCGAGCGCGCAGACATGCACGGGGGAAGAGTACCAAGAGTCCCAAGACTCTACTTGGACATGATGAAGTGATGAAGGGTGTGAATTGTGTACCCGACATTTGGGCTTAATGGGTTGGCGTGACGACAGAGGAAAACTGTTATCCATGACGGAAATACAGCGTCTGTATCGCGTTAGCCTGAGGTGGGAACAACAAACAAGCATCGACCGCTGACCATATTCGCAACGCGGGATTTTATCGATTTGTTGTCCGAAACCCTCGGGGGCGTTGGCCCGTATCGGTAGGAGAGCCCTTGGGCATTGTATCCAGGCTGTTCTTGGGGGTCCCTCCGGGTGTGAAAGATGATGAAAGCCCTGATGCGAGGATACGCAAAGCCTGGAAAGCGAGTGCGGACATGTCCGAGTAAAGCTTGGCATTCCAGGTAAAAAACCAGAGTACTCTTAAGCACATTGGTGAACCGCCGAAGAAAAAGGATCGAAGAAACAGCTCAGTAGGGGGGGAGCATGGTGTAGTCATTACGAGATCGTCGTGAATGAGGACACGATCCCACACCGCACCATATGGTCCCCTCATGGAGGAAGGATAGGCCAGGGGGCCAAGATGGGATGGGGGTTCCCGAGAGATGGGGATGGACCCGAAGCCTAGATGTTCAGGTGATCCTACGTATCCCATAGAGATGGGAATCAAGCCACACGTAGTTCTTGAAGTGAAGTTTAACGTCATGCAGGACGAGGAGGGGAGTAATATACTCCGAAACAAGGGAGGTGTGCGGTATGGCGAAGAAGCCAAAGTGAATGAGGACGTAGTCCTACACTGCGCCACGCACCCTGGGTAAGGGGGGAACCTGGGCCGTGGCCTGGAAAGGCCAAGGGGCCTAAGGTCAGGCATCAGTCTGAAAGACCTGACTGGCTTGTAGTTTAACGTCTTACATGAGGACGTGGGGCCAGGGGCCCAAGGAGGCCAAAGGGCCTGAGGCTGGGCCTCGTAAGGGGAGTTGTACGGCATGGTACATGATCCCAACGTGAATGAGGACGTAGTCCCACACCACACCGTACACTCCGGGTGAGGAATCCTGGACCGTGGCCCGGAGAAAAGGGGAAGTTTTCAGTTAGAAAGGTCTGACTGGTTTGTAGTTTAACGTCTTACATGAGGACGGGGGGCCAGGGGCCCAAGGAGGCCAAGGGGCCTGAGGCTGAGCCTCGTAAAGGGAGGGCGTACGGCATGATACATGATCCCGACGTGAATGAGGACGCAGTCCTACATCACACCGTACACCCTTATGAAGAATCCTGGGCTGTGGCCCGAATCGCTAGCACCTCCTGGGGAAAGTTTGTCACCTTGGGACAGAATCCTAGTCAAGGAGCAGGTGAAGCTCAGTTGCGTTCATCCACGAAAGGGGCAAACACCTCCAGGGGGAATATTTAGCCGGGTCGAGGCTTGCTCGACGTGGTTCGGGGCAAAAGTGTGCGCCCTGCCATGTCTTGACCCGAGGGGAAGATTTTGGCTTTTGGGCTGGGCCAACGGACGAAATGTCCGGGCGTTCCTACGTATCTCATAAGGATGAGAATCAAGCCATACGTAGTTCTTGAAGGCCATGCAGTTTAGCGTCATGCGGTGAGGACGTGGGAGGGCAGAAGAACGGGAGTGGGCGCATGGTGCGACCTTTACAATCTTTGCGCGAGTGGGGTTGCATGAGCGGGGCCAAGAAAGCCTACTCCCTTCTACACAAAGATCCTCCAAGAAGACTATCCCCAGGGGAAATAGCGGAAGAGAAAATCTTGAGGCTGGGCTCAAGACGAGGCGTCCGAGCATTCCTACGTATCCCATAAAGATGGGAATCAAGCCATACGTAGTTCTTGACATGCAGTTTGACGTCATGCGGGACGAGGGGCATCTCATTCGGGGGTGTGTACAATATGGTACATGATCCCAACGTGAGGACGTAGTCCTACACCGTACCGTACGATCCCGTAAGAGGGTAAGTCGGAGAGAAACGAGGGGGCCTGGGGCCAGACCGCGGTGGAGACGGGGCCAGGGGCCCAAAGAGGCCGAGGGGCCTGAGGCGGAGCCTCGGTCAGGAAGACCTGACTGGCTTGCAGTTTAACGTCTTGCAGTGAGGACGGAGAGGCAGTTTAAGGTCCTGCGGGACCAAGTCGCAGTTTAGGGTCGTGCAGGACCAAGTCGCAGTTTAGGGTCGTGCAGGACCAAGTCGCAGTTTAGGGTCGTGCAGGACCACTTTTTTGCCCTAGGCAAAGTATCGCTTGAGGAATTTGGCATTGGTGGGAGGAGTTACACGCTCTCCATCTGTGGTCACCAAGGAGTATGCTCCGTTGGGGTAAACCTTATGGATGATATAAGGCCCTTCCCATTTGGGTTCTAACTTGGGTGGTTTCCTACCGGGAATCATTGGCGCTCGAAGGGCCAATACCAGGTCACCCTGCAGAAAAGAGAAGATACGAACCTTCTTGTCAAAGGCTCTCGCTATCTTGTCCTGATGCCTTTCCAGATTGTGCAGGGCACGAAGCCGGTTCTCGTCCAGTGCCTCTAATTCAGCTAGACGGATCTCGGCTACCTCATCCGATGTCTGGTGATCATAAACTGCGGTGCGTAGCGACGGCAGCTAGATCTCAATGGGTAGGACGGCCTCAGCTCCATACACCAGGGAATATGGGGTCACCTGGGTAGAGTTACGAGTCGTCGTCCGGTAAGCCCAGAGGGCGTTGGGGAGCTTGTCTGGCCAACTCTTCTTGTTCTGACCAACCATCTTCTGCAGAATGTTAGAGAGGGTCTTGTTGAACGCCTCGATCTTCCCATTCGCCTGCGCGTGGTAGCGGGAGGTATGGTTCGACCGGATGTCGTACTTAGCGTACAATTTCTTCAATTCAGCTGCCCGGAAGTTGGTGTCGTTATCGGTGAGGACAGCGTGAGGGACTCCAAACCGGTGGATAATGTTGGAGCTCACAAAGTCAACGATGGAACGGGCCTTGACCTCTTTGAGCGGAACTGCTTCTGCCCACTTGGAGAAGAAGTCTGTAGCAGTCGGGATGAACCTACACTGGCGGGCTGTTGCGAGCGGATACGGTCCCACTACATCAAGTCCCCACACCGCAAATGGCCAAGAGTACTTGGTGGGGTGGAGGGGTTCTGGCGGCCGATGCAAGAAGTTGGCGTGTACTTGGCATGCGTGGCATCTTTTGGCGTATCCAATACAATCGTGGATCATGGAGGGCCAGAAGTACCCTAACCTCCGGATTTGCTGGGATAGCTTCGGCCCAGCTTGATGGGCGCCACAGGAACCGGCGTGAACCTCTTGCATAACTTGAGGTATCTCTACTCCTTGGATGCAACGGAGGAGGACACCATCGAAACTCCGCTTATAGAGGATCTGCTCAAGACTGGGGCCGCCCTGGAGGGTAAATTGCAGCGCGCGGCGTCGGATTCGCTCGCGCTCGGCCCGGTCGTCCGGGAGCTGACCATTTTGGAGATACTCGACAAAAGGTTCTCTCCAGTCGGGGGTGGTTTCAACCACTGCGTCTGACGAACCCGGGACTCCCGATATGGAGGGTCCGGTAGTGAGATGACTTACCCGCAGTCTATCACGGTCCTCTTGGGTGACGGGAGCAATGAATCTTCGGTGGGACATGTGTATGACCAAATCATCTTGCTCGGGTTCTGCGAGCGACGCGGCTAAGCCGGCCAGGGCGTCCGCTTGTCCGTTCTGCGATCTTGGGACATGGGTAACCTCTGGCCGAGGAGAGAACTGGGCCATTAGGAGGAGGGTGTACTCCAGTAACGGTGCAAGCTCTGTCTTCCTGACAACGTAGTCGCCATTAACCTGTTTGATCACCAGCTCGGAATCTCCCTTCACATGTAGATGGGGAACATGGATCTCAAGGGCCAACTCGAGGCCGGTGATGAGATCCTGGTACTCTGCCTCGTTGTTTGTACAACCTTCTGACATCAGGAACGAGTACGGCAGGACGGCTTGCGCCGGAGTAATAAAAACAATACCCAGACCCACTCTGTTGAGCTTGGGGTCGTTGAGCCTTCTACCGGTGGGGCTCCGGGAGGCGCCGTCGAAATGCATTTGCCAACATGGGGCAGCATGATCGACTGAGAGGATCGTCTCGTTGGGGAAATCCAGGTCCAGGGATTGATCCGCAGAGGTTGGATGGGCAGCTAAAAAGTCTGCCAATGCTTGTCCCTTAACGGCCTTCTAAGGCACGAACCTGATATCAAATTGCTGGAGAATCACCGCCCACCATGCTAGTCGGCCAGTCAGCATGGGGCGGTTCAGGATGTACTTCAGCGGATCTACCCGAGAGATTAATTGTACCTCTTGGTGTTGCAGGTAGTGCCGCAACTTCTGCACAGCGAAGACGAGCGCGAGGCAGCTCTTTTCGATGGGGGAGTATCTAACCTCCGTATCCAGAAGCATGCGGCTGAGATAGTAGAGACTGTTCTCAGTGCCCTCGTTATTCTTCTGGGCGAGCAGCGCACCGAGGGATCTCTACAGGGCGGTCACATAAAGGACTAGCGGCTTTCCGGAGACGGGTGGCATCAAGACCGGAGGTTGGAGCAGATACTTCTTGATTTCTTCAAAGGCGGCCCGACACTCCTCATCCCATTCGTAGGCAGCGTCTTTCTTCATGAGCCGGGAAAAGGGCTTACACTTGCCAGCCAAATTCGCAATGAATCGGCCTATATAGGCTAAGTGGCCTTGCAGGCCTCGAAGCTCCCGAATATTGCTCGGGGGAGGCATTTGGCTGATGGCCTTGATCTTCTCCGGGTCGATCTCGATACCTCGATATCTGACAACGAAGCCCAGAAACTTCCCGGAGGTGACTCCGAAGGCACACTTCAGCGGGTTCATCTTCAGGTGACGGGAACGGAGGAAACCGAACACTTTCTCAAGGTCTTTGAGATGGTCCTGGCACTGGCGTGACTTGACTACAAGGTCGTCCACGTAGCATTCCACCAACGTCCCGAGGATCGGTTTGAATATGCGATGCATGGCCCTTTGATAAGTGGCACCTGCATTTTTCAAACCGAATGGAATTACCCGGTAGCAAAAGGTACCCTGGGGAGCCCTGAAGGCAGTGGACTCCTCGTCTTCGGGGGCCATCCAGATCTGATTATACACGGAATACCCATCCATGAAAGAGAGGGATTAAAACCCGACCGTGGCGTCAATCAACAGCTCCATCACTGGGAGTGGGAAGTCATCCTTTGGGCAGTGGCGATTGAGATCGCGGAAGTCGATGCAGACTCTGATCTGCCCATTCTTCTTCCTGACCGGCACAATGTTGGCGAGCCACTTGGGGTACTGAACCCCCTTAATGAAGTTGGCTTTGATAAGCTTGTCAACTTCGGCCTCAACCATAGCACCATGAGAAGGGTGCATTTTCCTGGGAGGCTTCTTGAACCCACGATGTTTTGCTGGGAGGCCCAGACGGTGGAT
The DNA here is from genome assembly GCA_963277665.1 of Viscum album. NCBI lineage: Eukaryota > Viridiplantae > Streptophyta > Magnoliopsida > Santalales > Viscaceae > Viscum > Viscum album. Next base: position 83,299,082 of record OY728154.1, read on the forward strand.
GGCCACTTGGGGATCCAGCCCTGGCATCTCATCGTAACTCCAGGCAAACACATCGTGGTGCTGTTTGAGGAAGTCTACATACTGCTGCCGCTCCTCGACGGACATGGCCGCACTGATCAATGTGGGTCTTGGATCTGCCTCGCTACCAAGGTTCACCTGTACCAGTTCATCAACTGTGGTAGAGACGCCTTCTTCAAAGGCTGGGGGAGCATCCTCCAAGTCTTCCTCCCCAGCCATGGGGGGACTTCTTGCGACGAAAGATGCTTCTGGGCTCTCAAAACCCGAGGGGCAACTGGTGCCGGCTTGGGCAGCAGCGGTCATCAAATCAGGAGACTCACTTGTCATTGAGACCATAGCAATGAATGCATTTGATCCGATCCCATCTGGCCTTCGGCCTAAGGGGCCACGCTTGATGATATCAAAGCAGTGGTGACGTGTCGGCCTGAGTCGGTTAATTCCAGCCCGGCGAAAGAGACATGTATGGCGCACCGCCGTTGTCATCAGCTTGACGTCCCGGTACCGTACAGGGGTAGGAGGTTCCGGGATGACCCGAGCCTGGTTGATGTAGGAGTACGAGGTGATTTTCCGTCGTCGCTTGGACATGGGAACATGCCTTCCTTGCGTACCTGAAACAACAAAAAATTGTCCCATGTCGGGGGTCGTGGCCTCCAACCGGTGGATCGAGAGGATGTAGGCGTCGTCCATGCTTGCCCAGGGATCACTTGTGATCGGGGTGGGCTCATCCTCGCTTACCAGGATTTGCTTGTCCTTGATTTTGTAATAACCCGCATCCAGATAGCGGGCCTCACAAGAAGCGAAAGGGGACGCGTCTCCTTGGAGCACGCCTACTCGACCGTTGAGAGAGTACTTAAGGCACTGGTGATACGACGAGGGGACCGCTGCATGCAGATGGAGCCATGGCCTACCCATCAATGCTTTGTAGGCGGTGTCCTGAGAAACAACCATGAACTCGGTGCTGGCAATTAAGCCACCGAACTGGGTCTTCAGGCGGATCTTGCCGACTGGGGTTTGCTCTGTCCTGTCGTACCCCTGGATCCTGAGGTCAGAGGGAGTCAAATCACCTTCGGACAGACCCAGCTTTCGCAGCGTCCGGGTCGGAATTAAGTTGATTCCAGAACCCGTGTCAACGAGGCATCGGCAGACTTCCACACCGTTGAAGTGGCCAGTGATATACAGTGGGCGAATGTGCCCCTGTATAGGAGGGTCTTCATCTACACCGGAGAACAAGATAACCGCCTGGCATTCGGCGTTTTCAATCGTCTCGGTATGGAAGGCTTCCGCAGCTACCACTTCCGTCTCGAACTGGAGGGGGCTCCTTAGGGCCTCGGCAAGTGCCTCGCGCATTTCAGATGACAGGCGAAGGGCCTCGAGGATGGAAATCCTCGCCGGGATGCCAGCCAGATGCTTCAGAACATCGTACTTTCATGCCAAACGTGAACCTCTGCTTACAGGAGGTCGTTCGACATTTGAATGCACAGCAGGTCCGGATGGCTGAACTGGCGAGTAACTAGTACTGGGTGCATCTTGCTGCCTACCAGTAGAAGCCTGAAGAGTAGTCTCCGGGCTAGGATCGGACAGCAGAGGCTGGCCTGTCGCTGGGCAAGGCTGGCTGTGATATGAACGAGGCGTCTCTCCCTGATCCAGCAACATGAACGGCGGTGGAGGTAGAGCCGAGGGTGCCGGATGGGTCTACGTGTGCTGAGATCTGCGCTGAGCCTGCTGCCTGGTCTCGGTAGCATGCACGGCTTGGCCGCAAATGCCGGCTGACGTACCTCAATGACCGGCGCGGTTGCGATTCCGCCGACGTTGACGTCGGCTGGAAACGTTGGGGAGGTCTGCCTGGGGTTCCCCCTCATCGGGGGTCATATAGGGCTTTACCAGCTCCACGGTGTTAACCGAAGCGTACCCTTTACTGTCGCTCGAAGAGTCATCCACCGCTGGGCGGATTCTGGGAGGAATGCCCATTTCGGTAGGCATAAAGTCGCCGAGAGTGCGGGATGACGACGGCACTGGCGGTGCACGTTGCTTCTTCTTACGTCGCCGCTGCTTGCCCTTTTGGGCAGAGGTCGACTGTGAAGACGATGCTGAGGCACCAGCTACTTCCTCTGAAGGTTCCGACTGCTTCAGGCGTGCCCGGATGATACCCTGGGCACGGACAACAGTTTTTCGAGCCATCCAGTTGTTGTATTTCTGGGACCCACGGCTAGGGACCTGCTGCCACTCACCTTCGCCATCGCTGCCGATTTCTGATCCCGCAAAGACGCCTACCACTTGTGTTGGCGCTGGGCCCAACTTGACTATGTTGTTATTGACCTGGTCCTGAAGCCAGTCTTTAAACACATAGCATCGCTTGAGGGTGTGCCCCAGGATTCGATGATAAGGGCAGTAGTTGGGGTGATCGGTGAGATGCGCCTCTGCCGGCCTCCTGCACTCAGGCAGACGCACAATCCCTTGCTCTAGAGCACTTAGGAAGTAGACAGGGACCTGATTTTCGTTGAACGAATAGGTATGGTACTTTCTTTCCGGGTAAGGAGCCCTGGGGGCCTGGTCCTGTCGAGGGACCGGAGGGGCCTGCCGAGGAGGCGGCGCCTGGTTGTCTCGCCTGGGTGGCGGTGGCGCATTGCGCGGGGGAACCTGTCAGTTCTGAGGCGGTCGCTGCTGGGCGGGAGCCTATGCTTGAGGTGGAGGACCTCTGCGGGGTTGCGGGGGTGGTGCCGCCGGTAGCAATTCCAGTTGCCTCGGGGCTTCTATTTGAGCCACCGCGGCGGGTTCAGCCCTGGCGGCCCTCCTGGCTGGGATCATAGGGGGCAGCAAACGTGCCTGACTAGCCTGTTGCAGGGCCTCCTCGAGGCGCTGGGCCTTATCCGAGAAATCTCTGAACCCTCCAGGGTAGTTCTGGTAATCAAGGAGGGTACCAGCTCTGTCTTGACGTTCCCCACACACATTTTCAGTAATTTCTCCTGAGTCAGTGGCATATCGAGGGAATACGTAAGTCCTTTCCACCGGGTGATGAAGTCTGCAACCCGCTCATCAGGCCTCTGTTTGCACATGAAGTGGTCCGCAATGCTGGTCTTTCGCGTGGTGGAGCTGAACTGGTATAAGAACTGCCGGCGAAGATCCTCCCAACCGGTCACTGATCCGATAGGGAGCTGGCTGTACCAGACGAATGCCGGACCTTCCAATGTCTGTACAAAACATCGGAGCTTAGCGGCTTCTTGCTGAGCCGGGGTCCCCAGCATGGGGCCACACCTGGAGGAGAAATGAGCCAAGTGCTGGGGTGGGTCCCCTGTCCCGTTAAACGACGAGAAAGTGGGGTTCCCAAAACCCGGAGGCGCGGGCATATCATCCACCCACGCGGGATAAGGCTTGCCATCCGGTGGGACCGCCACCTTCCGTGTTTCCAACGCCTCGAGGCGGGATGTGAGTGCCGCAATAAGGTCCTCCGGGTGGGGTTCCCTGTCTTGACGGGGATCCCTAACCACAAGCGCATTTCCAGGTTCTTCAACGCGGTAGACGGCTTCGGCCGCTCGCGGGTCAACTGGCTGGACGACCTTCTGGGCGACTGGGGGAACCCGGGTTGGATTCTTCAGATTGCCCCGTCGCTCAGGGGGGTTTGGCGAGACGTATCGCGCCCTCTTGCCGTATGTTCCGGCTTCCGCCCTGCCCGCGGCAGTAGCATGATCAGGGTTGCCCGGAGGCATCTCACCGGGGGGAAATTGTTCCTTCCCCTGCTGCCCCGGCCTGGGATTACCATAGTCGGGTCGCCGCTCTGCGGCGCGCTCATCCAATAGTTCGTCAACCAGCCTCTTCTGCTCAGCGAGCTGCTGGCGTAACGCGGCCTTCTCAGGATCCTCGTCCGTTTTCTGCACAGAGGTGGACGGGTCGGAGTGCTTGATGGTTCCGACGTGCTCTTTACCTTTGCCGGCGTTTCGACTGAGTACCAGTGACTCGGTGGGTACGGGCAGGCCTAGCAGGTTCCTCTGCTGACGGGTGACTCTCCCTGATGGGTCGAGTAGTGGCGGTGCACCCTCTGGGGGGAAGTCTCCATCAAGGAGTTCCAGTTCGTCTTCCCTGTCCACAATGTCGGCCATGTGGACCGCGATTCCTCTCGAGGGCATGTCCTCAATGTCGCATAGCGAATCGGGTTGTCGTCGAATAGGATCGAACAGAAGGGCAGCATAGTGTCCCCACCCACGGACTTGCACATGGGGGGTGGCTTCCCTGACGATCTTGCGGAGTGCCTTGAAACTCTGAACGCATTTTCGTTGGAGGGCACTCTGGTGACCGGGCGACTCAGGGTGCTGGGCCACAAGGAGCGTCGCTGCATCAATCAGGCGGCACTGTTTGCCAATCTCCTTGAAGTGCTCTCGACTCCTGGGGTACACTACCCGTTCACAGTGGAGGCGGAAGTGCGTCACCCACAGGGTTTGACAAAAGCATCCCACTTCTTCAGGGGTAAGCGACTCGGGTACGCGGAAATTCAGCGCCACCGTGGGCCAGAACTTCTCTGGGAAGTAGTCCACTGCAAGAATACTCCAGAAGCTCCTGGGTTCGTCCTCGGGGTTCGGCCCTACATTACCCCACTCATCAACCGGGGGCGGCTGAGGGACCGGTAGCGGTACCGAGGCGGACCTCTGGGATAGCAAACTCGGCGGTGGAGAATACGGCGAGCGAGCAGACTGGCCACCGAATTCTGGGCCTTCCTCTGAAGAGCGAGGTGACCTAACCACAATGTCACGATAAGACGGGCTAACAGCCTCTGCTTTGGGTACGGGAATCGCCGTTACCGGTGTCCGATCATGTCGTGGATCTACCACCGTTGACCCCCAAAACAGCTCCTCGTGATCCCGAGTAGAGGTAGAGGGCGCTTCGGGTGACGATGGCGGTGACTGCGCGGTCGAAACCTGCGAAGTTCTCAGAATTTCTTCCTCCTGGATGTACCTGCGGAGAGAGACGGGAATCCGGTGGACCTCAAATTCTGGGAGAACGAGGCTGACGCGTCTGGTTCCTGCCCCAGTCCATGATACGGAGGAGCTGGGAGAAGGTTCCATCGCTGAATCGCATTCCGCTTCCGAATCGGAGAAGCGGGCAGGTTTGATCTCCACCTGGGCCTTCCCAGGATTCTTCTTGTGGCGGCGACGACCCGCTCTTCTGCCCCTGGGTGGCTCTTCGGGACAGGTTTGACCCCTATCAGGCAGCCTTGGGGCGGTGCTGGCGCCGTGGCGGAGAGGGCCCCCACTTGAGACAGTAAGGGTGCGAGGGGCACCAGGGAAAATGTCGAAGGGTACATGGGGAGGACCTCCATGAACAGTACCCATGTGGGCGGGGCCTCTATTGGCACTGGCAGGAGCATGGGGAAGACCTCCATGGTCGATGCGAGTGGAGCGAGGCTGACCTTCACCCCTCGAGTTGCTGGGGCGAGGAGGACCTTCGCCAGTTGCAGAGAGGACGTAGGGGGGACCCCCACATTGAGGAAGGACCGGATGGACGATGCCTTCAGAAGGATGGACCCCATACCCCGTACAGCGGGCGCGGGAAATGTTTCCGTGCTGAGCATCACTGCCACGGGGCAGGTCTTCCTGCAGGATGGGGGCAGCACGAGGCATGCCTCCATGACGAACCTCGGAGCGGGGAAGGCCCACGCTCTGTGGAGTAGTGGTACGGGGAGGACCTCCGTACGGGGTGGCATCACCGCGGGTTAGCTCGCGGCGATCACTACTTGGGCCTGCAACCCGGAGAGTCAACCCAGCCTGCCCGTGGGGCGGTTGGGGTCTCGATCCTGGTTGGGCGAAGGGGTGCCCCTGCTCAATGTACGCGGGGGCTTCATAATGTACGTCGGCGGTGGCTCGGGCCACTGTAGCTGTCGACGTGGACGCGCCTAGGCGAGCGTCCTCAGCCCGGGCCCGGCGCTGACGTCGGGTCAGGCGGGCCGGTGCAGGTGGTGCAGGGACGTAGTCTGCCTGCTCTTCCTGCGGGTCCGGACGACGGCGCTGACGTGGCCGGATGGGAGCTCTCTCCTGGGGGCCCTGGGTCGGGGCCCTGAGCGGACTGAGCCGGACAGCGCCCGCCTCTTCAGCGTAAGGCGAAGAGTCGTCAAGGCGTTCCGGAGATAGGCTCCCGAAACGGTTGAATGTCTGGGTGGGGAGCAGGGGCTCCCTGCGCGGCCGGTTAGGGCGGCGTTGATGGCGGGGCCTGGAGGCCTCCAGGTCCAGGCGGGCCATATCCCTAGTCGGAATGACCCCTTCCTCCTCGTACCTGCGCACGAGGCTGTTGATCACCCTTCGTTGGATGACCTCTGATGGGGAAAGGGGACGTGGAAGTCCCGTATTCCGTGATGTGGCAGCCGTCGTGGAGGTGGTGGCGCCATGTGGAGTGGCCGTCGTGGTGTTGCCCCTGCCCCTGCGCGGGCGAGGAGCGGATGGTGACCGCATCTCTGAAATAGCAACCTGGTTCCTGGCAAGCGAAGGGATCAACTCATCAGTACTGAGAGGAAAAGGATTGACAGCCAGTGCCCCAGCGTTCTTCCATCCTCCACGTCTGTGAGAAGGATCCACGCCAACACACTACAGAGCGGAGTGCCCCACGTTCTACTACCCCGACTGCAGGTGAGTTTCACGACAGGCCCTCTATTTGCTTGGCGGGACCAGGCAATGGATATCTGAATCCGGTGACACGTCAATCTACTGGTGTCTCGAACGCTACTAATCTCCATGCTGAGGAGAAGAATTTCACGTCGGGTTCACCATTTCTGTTTCCGACGCTTTCGCCGGGGCGCGCGCGCATCCGTCCGCGAGGGGGGGGGGACGCGCGGCTTTGTTGCCCCGCATTCCCACTTTCCAAAGGCGGGCGGCATTCGTTCCTTGTTCAGGTACGTCTGCTCCTTGATCGAAACGGGATGATGGGATGTCGGTTCTTCCTTCCGTGGATTCCTCCTCAGAACTCGTCACCTAGTCCGGGTCTCCCTCATAGATTTAATACATAGTTCGTGAAACTCTTCCCAGTGCCATGTTTCCATGGGCGCCGGTTAATTACACTACTTCTGTCGGGACATTCCAAAGGGTCCAGTCAGGGCAGCAACCTTCGGTCAGGGGAGTAGTCACGTTGAGGCATCAGTAGCGTGTCTGGATGCTGGGGTACCTGGCATGTCTGTCTGTCATCCTTGATCACAAGGCTTCTCGAGGGCATGGAAGCCCGAGACATCCCACATCGAGCGCGGGGAATTACATGTCATAGACACGTATCTGAGGTTTTCCTCAGCTTCCCGTGTTCAACACGGGGTATGCCGCGAGTTTAACGTCTAGCGGAGACGGATGAGAGTGAAATGGGACCATCGCAGGGGGCGATAGTGAAGTTGGGCTTGAGCCTTGACGAGGCTTCCTACGTATCCCCGTGGTAGGGAATCAAATTCCGCGTAGTTCGGGATGGTGCCGGTAAACCGACGTGAAGCTGGACCTTGGTCCGGGGGGAGTTGGGCTTGAACCTCGTGGAGTCTTCCTACGTACCATGCCTTGACATGGATCAAAGTCCTCGTAGTTCAAATGGTGGGTCGCAATGGCTTACCACTAGACCAAAGTGTAGTTTAACGTCATGCTGGACGAAGATGGGACCCGGCGTGAAGAAACGACGGGTGGGTGTGTCGATGAACTGACATGAAAGTAGACCTTTGTCCACTATTGGTGGGCTTGAACCTCGTGGAGGCTTCCTACGTACCATGCCTTGACATGGATCAAAGACCTCGTAGTTCAGGTGGTCACAACGGCTTACCGCTGGACTGGAATGGGACCCGACGTGAATGAGCGACGGGTGGGCTTGAACCTCGTGGAGGCTTCCTACGTACCATGCCTTGACATGGATCAAAGACCTCGTAGTTCAAATGGATTCGCCGGTGAACCGACGTGAAAGCATACCTTGGCCCACTATTGGTGGGCTTGAACCTCGTGGAGGCTTCCTACGTACCATGCCTTGACATGAATCAAAGACCTCGTAGTTCAGGTGGTGGGTCACAATGGCTTACCACTGGACCAAAGTGTAGTTTAACGTCATGCTGGACGAAGATGAAACTCGACGTGAATGAACGACCGAGCAATGTGGCTTGAACCTCGTGGAGGCTTCCTACGTACCATGCCTTGACATGGATCAAAGACCTCGTAGTTCAGGTGGTGGGTCGCAATGGCTTACCACTGGACCAAAGTGTAGTTTAACGTCATGCTGGACGAAGATGAAACTCGACGTGAATGAACGACCGAGCAATGTGGCTTGAACCTCGTGGAGGCTTCCTACGTACCATGCCTTGACATGGATCAAAGTCCCCGTAGTTCTAAAGGGGTTTTGTCGGTGAACCGACGTGAGAGTAGACCTTGGTCCACTATGGGTGGGCTTGAACCTCGTCGAGGCTTCCTACGTACCATGCCTTGACATGGATCAAAGTCCCCATAGTTCGAATGGATTCGCCGGTGAACCGACGTGAAAGCAGACCTTGGTCCACTATTGGTGGACTTGAACCTCGTGGAGGCTTCCTACGTACCATGCCTTGACATGGATCAAAGACCTCGTAGTTCAGGTGGTGGGTCGCAATGGCTTACCACTGGACCAAAGTGTAGTTTAACGTCATGCTGGACGAAGATGAAACTCGACGTGAATGAACGACCGAGGAATGTGGCTTGAACCTTGTGGAGGCTTCCTACGTACCATGCCTTGACATGGATCAAAGTCCCCGTAGTTCGAAAGGGGTTTTGTCGGTGAACCGATGTGAGAGTAGACCTTGGTCCACTGTGGGTGGGCTTGAACCTCGTGGAGGCTTCCTATGTACCATGCCTTGACACGGATCAAAGTCCCCGTAGTTCGAAAGGATTCGCCGGTGAACCGACGTGAAAGTAGACCATGGTCCACTGTGGGTGGGCATGAACCTCATGGAGGCTTCCTACGTACCATGCCTTGACACGGATCAAAGTCCCCGTAGTTCGAAAGGATTCGCCGGTGAACTGATGTGAAAGTAGACCTTGGTCCACTGTGGGTGGGCTTGAACCTCGTGGAGGCTTCCTACGTACCATGCCTTGACACGGATCAAAGTCCTCGTAGTTCGAAAGGATTCGCCGGTGAACCGACGTGAAAGTAGACCTTGGTCCACTGTGAGTGGGCTTGAACCTCGTGGAGGCTTCCTACGTACCATGCCTTGACACGGATCAAAGTCCCCGTAGTTCGAAAGGATTCGTCGGTGAACCGATGTGAAAGTAGACCTTGGTCCACTGTGGGTGGGCTTGAACCTCGTGGAGGCTTCCTACGTACCATGCCTTGACACGGATCAAAGTCCCCGTAGTTCGAAAGGATTCTCCGGTGAACCGACGTGAAAGTAGACCTTGGTCCACTGTGGGTGGGCTTGAACCTCGAGGAGGCTTCCTACGTACCATGCCTTGACACGGATCAAAGTCCCCGTAGTTCGAAAGGATTCGCCGGTGAACAGACGTGAAAGTAGACCTTGGTCCACTGTGGGTGGGCTTGAACCTCGTGGAGGCTTCCTACGTACCATGCCTTGACATGGATCAAAGTCCCCGTAGTTCGAAAGGATTCGCCGGTGAACCGACGTGAAAGTAGACCTTGGTCAACTGTGGGTGGGCTTGAACCTCGTGGAGGCTTCCTACGTACCATGCCTTGACATGGATCAAAGTCCCCGTAGTTCGAAAGGATTCGCCGGTGAACTGACGTGAAAGTAGACCTTGGTCCACTGTGGGTGGGCTTGAACCTCGTGGAGGCTTCCTACGTACCATGCCTTGACACGGATCAAAGTCCCCGTAGTTCGAAAGGATTCGCCGGTGAACCGACGTGAAAGTAGACCTTGGTCCACTATGGGTGGGCTTGAACCTCGTGGAGGCTTACTACGTACCATGCCTTGACACGGATCAAACTCCCCGTAGTTCGAAAGGATTCGCCGGTGAACCGACGTGAAAGTAGACCTTGGTCCACTGTGGTTGGGCTTGATCCTCGTGGAGGCTTCCTACGTACCATGCCTTGACATGGATCAAAGTCCCCGTAGTTCGAAAGGGGTTTTGTCGGTGAACCGACGTGAGAGTAGACCTTGGTCCACTGTGGGTGGGCTTGAACCTCGTGGAGGCTTCCTACGTACCATGCCTTGACACGGATCAAACACCCCATAGTTCGAAAGGATTCGCCGGTGAACCGACGTGATAGTAGACCTTGGTCCACTGTGGGTGGGCTTGAACCTCGTGGAGGCTTCCTACGTACCATGCCTTGACACGGATCAAAGTCCCCGTAGTTCGAAAGGATTCGCCGGTGAACCGACGTGAAAGTAGACCTTGGTCCACTGTGGGTGGGCTTGAACCTCGTGGAGGCTTCCTACGTACCATGCCTTGACACAGATCAAAGTCCCCGTAGTTCGAAAGGATTCGCCGGTGAACTGACGTGAAAGTAGACCTTGGTCCACTGTGGGTGGGATTGAACCTCGTGGAGGCTTCCTACGTACCATGCCTTGACACGGATCAAAGTCCCCGTAGTTCGAAAGGATTCGCCGGTGAACCGACGTGAAAGTAGACCTTGGTCCACTGTGGGTGGGCTTGAACCTCGTGGAGGCTTCCTACGTACCATGCCTTGACACGGATCAAAGTCCCCGTAGTTCAAAAAGATTCGGTGTGAGAAACAAGAGGTTTCACGGACCTAACGATCACGTCGCGAAGGGTGCGTCCGTGAGAAGCGAAGAGGGGCTTACGCGTTGGGCGGCCCATGGTGTTGGGACTTACTTCCGGATGGAGGCCCATGGCGCGGCAAAGCGCGGTGAAGATGGACCTTGGTCCGACGATGGGAGGTGCCTCGTTCCCTATCACGTCCTCCCCTGACCTTGGTAGTGGGGGAAGTACCGAGATGCACGAGTGCAATCATCCGTACCAAAGGTTAGGGGCTTACGCTCTGAGGCGACCCTTCCCCTGCGAACATACACCACTCCGACACGGAGGATCTCATTCCATGTGCGAAAGAGTTCCATTCCCGTGGAGACGAGTGGTGTAAAAAATGTTCGAGTTGGGGGGACCCTTCGTGAGGGAGACGAGTTTGGGTCACAGTTTAACGTCATGTGTTGAGGACGTGGTGCTTGGCAGTTTAACGTCCTGCAGCTCGGACGAGGTGGGTTCACTCCACACCCCTAGGGCTTACATAACCGGTACTCTCTGGTCCTTGGGGAAGGGAAGGTGCCGGTAAGGCCATGGTAAAGGGGGGTCGTGGGAGGAACCATCGAGGGGTCCACGTTAGCGTGGCTATGCGAAGAAGCAATAGCCGTTAGCGTGCCTATGCGAAGAAGCATTAGGCGAAGCAACGCTACGGGAGGTGTTGTCCATAGGACTTTGAAATCACATCGTGCAAACCTGGAGGGTCGCACGGAAAGAGGAATCGCTAAGCAGAGGAGTGTGCTTTGCGAAGTGGGGTGCCTTGGCCTTAGCATGGGGCATAGGTGGGAGTGGGAGGTGCTTCGCGAAGTGGAACAGTGTTCGCGGAGCACTGCCTTGCGAAGAAGGAATGGTTCGCGAAGCAAGGTCCTGCCAAGCAATGTACTTCGCGAAGTGGAGCGATCCTGCCTTAGCATAGGGATTACTCGTATGGGATGGGTGTTTCGCGAAGCACAAGTGCTCCGCGGCTTCCTGGGTTCCCTTGGGAATCACCTTCCTTTGCGAACGCCCTTGAGCTTCGCGAAGGGCATCCCTCTCGGAAGAGGGGCTCAAAACGAAACAAATCAGAGTCGTCTCGCGAAGTAGAAATACCTCGCGGAGCTCATGATTCTCGGGGCAAAGCGTGCTTCGCGATTCGGGAGAGGAGAAGCTGAAAGGTCGGATTGTCCCTCTCGTGGACTCTGGGGGAGTCGAGTATTTATAGGGAAGGGGCGCCGCGAAGCAGGGCTTGCGCGCCGCCTTCGGGGCTTCACGGCGGCTCGCGAACGTCAAACGGGTTCGCGGAGGATTACCACCTCAGGAGCTTCGCGGCGGCTCGTGAACGTCAAACAGGTTCGCGGAGGATTACCGCCTCTGGAGCTGCGCGGGGCCACCATGGTTGGGACGCTTCGCGGCGGGTCTTCGCGGCTGTGCTTCGCGGCTGTGCTCCGCGAGGCAGCGCGCCAGCTGTCTTTTTCGTTCCTTCCTTTCGGGCCACATTTTTTGCGCCAACAGGTTTGTAAAGAAAATGTGAATTATCCTAAGCATATCCTCTTAAATTATCAAACTAGGGGCTCAATAAGGAATTTTTTCATGCACTAGGTCTTGATTGGGTCACACCCAATGTTCCTCTTTCAGTTTTATTATACCTAGGTACATTGTTTCCAGATCCATATCCAATTATTGTATCGTAAAATAGTTTTATTTCCTAGAAAACCCACATAATGAGTTTTGTACCAAATTGTTTAGTTTTTAATCTATAATTATCCTCAAATTATATCTTGGGGTTATGTTCTCTAATTTAGTTTTTCACTAAATCTAGTTTTTAAGGTTTCTAATAATATTTTTTCCCTACCATCTATAGAAACCCAGAACCCAATAGGCTTGATCAAGTGTTTTCTATTATTATATTTTCATAAGATACATGGAATCACATCTCGAGATTCTTGGTAGTTTAGGACTCATTTTAAAATATATTTGTGAATGATTCTAATATATAAAATGAATGCATAACTTACATATTTTGGATAATATCATTATTCCCTCCAATATATTATTGAATATTCTTCATTGTAAACATCATAGATTCTTACGGAAATGAAAATAATAAGTGTGACATAAAATAATCATTAATTATTAAATAAATTGGAATGTATCATTATTCAAAAATTATAATGAAAAAACAAGATAAATAACTGAGGAAACATTCCATTTAGATAACCAGATAAAAAATAATTAATATGGAAAGGTGAATAATTGAGCCCATATAGCATTTAAATAACTATATAAGTCATAAAAAATATGGAATGGTAAATATCTAACCACAATTTACTTTTAAATTATTTTATAAGAGATAGTGAAATTTGGAAGGTAAATAATTGCAAACAAATTCAATTTAGTAAAAAAAACTGAGAATGAAATTAAAACAGAGATAATATCATTGTAAAAATATCATGGATAATAATATCTAAAATCATAATGTAGGAAATAAATAAATATTAGACTCACTAATATCAGTAATCATGATACCTCTACCATTAATTCATTCCATTAGATGGTTTAAACAACTGGTAAATCATGTTTAATGCTAGATTAAAATTTTTTGTCACATTAGACACAAAAATGCATCGAGGGGGTATATACTTTTGGGATGCATATATCAATAAAGGTCCAAATCATTCATCATATATTTAATAATAAATTTAATAATGAATTAATATTCCTTAACATCATATATATAAATTGAGTAAAGTATGTAGATTCATAAATATTTCCTAATTCAATCAAATAACATTCAAAGTAAAATACCTTATATCTAGATGATATATGGTTTATGTAATAATCATTTCCTTGATAAATAATATGGATATATAGGAGAAATTTAATATCTAATAATAATTGGAATGTGATTATTTCAATGGGAATTTAGAGACGACAAAATGAAACATTGATTTGATTTCCAAAACGATACTAGGAAATAATAATCATAAACCATACATAAGAATAATAAGTATGGTATAAAAAATACCCCTTTGAATAATAATAAGGTTTCAATGTCATTAATTGATTGAAATACAATAAAAATATCCATAACAAAATTCTTGAAAAAAATATCCTAATCCTATTCAAAAAAATTAAAATTCCATTTCATTAAAAATCACATTTAGAAACATCATCAATAAATCATATCATCATAAATATTCAATGTAATAATAAAAGTAATTATATTCATGATATGTGAAAATTTCGTACATTATATACATATTAGAAATAATTATTTTCACTATAAAATGTTATGAAAGATCCTTTTTTCAAAAAATTACAAAAATATTCCATTCACATTTTCAAAAAAAATTGAATTGGAATTTTTTTAAAAACACATTAGATTTAATTTAAAACATATTATGAAGAGTAAAAATTGATATAAATTCATTTAATAAGTAATTTATTAAAGGTTGATATCAGTTTTGAATCAATTTTAGAAAATAAGGTTTTCGAAGAAAAAAAGATTTCAGACTGAAGAGTAAAATGAATAAAGATACCCTAAAAATAATATCAATTTTTATAAGTACCAAATAATTTTAAATTGTAAAATTAATTGAAAATATACTAAATAATAATATAAAAATAAAATTAATGGGTTTATTGAATATTAATAATATAATTTCCTTTGATTGAAATTCAATAATAAACAATCATTACTAAAATGATATTGTGATGTAAACCATCATAAAGATCATAATGATGAATTGAGAATTAGCCATTTTTTAAGGCATTGTCATGGTCAACGACCAAGATGAAAATTATTTTTATCAAGATAGATATTACATAAGTATGAAAGAGGGAATTTTATTACAATCATTACTAAGGAGAAGTAGGAGGTCAACCAACAACTCATCAAACCACATAATGTCCTAGTTGATCCCCTTGTTGGTAATGGAATCTACCACTGTATTATCTTCACAGTACGCATAAGTGGCAATATATCTGATCTCTAAAAGAGTGTTCAGGTAGATATTACAACTCGTAGTAAGAGGCCAAGAGAGGTGGACATCGCCTTTCCAAATAGCTTGAACAATGGTGGTCGAGTCTCTTTCGATCCAGATATTATTCCAGCCTTTATATATGAAAAATTGGATGGCATGGATGAGAGCCAGCATCTCAGCTTCAAGGGAGGAAGTGACCCTGTAGCTGCCATAGAAACAACCATGGCAGTGACCTGTGGAGTCTATGAAGATTTCCCCACAACCTGAAGGGCCTGGATTTCCTTTGGAGGCCACATCCACATTGATCTGGATCCATCTAGGAAACGGGGCTTTCCAGAAGACTTCAAGAAAAAAATTTGGCCGAAGAAACATTCCTTCAATATGCAGATACTATAGGATCACAAAGTCATCGATCGTGTTGTCACAACTGGTTTTTTAGATCGAGGCAGCATCTTTAATAGCAATCAGGATTCTCGAGCTACCTGCAATGAGATTGGGCGAGCAATTATTGTGAATAGTGATATTTCTATCGTACTAGATAATGTGTAGATGATTCGCCACGGTAAATAGGAAGAGGTTTTTTATTTGTGGTGAGAATTTAAGCTCCACACAATGATTTGGTAGAAAGATTATATTGTCAAATGGAGGCCATCTGCAATCAAATATGTCAGCAATAAAATTCCATATAGAAAATGCCATAGCATAAGATAAAAAGAGACGGTTGATATCTTCTTGGTGTTGGTGACAGAGAGGGGATTTAGAACAGAGATGAATGCCAAAATATTGGAGACAGGTCTTAGTAGGGATACTCTTTTGAAAAAATCACCAAATAATAGTAATTCTAGAAGGTTTAATCCAATGTTTTTAAAAAAAATTAACCAGGAAAAATCAGAGTCAGAGTCATAGAAAAAATGATTGTAGAAATTTTTAGAGTCAAGCATACCATTGTGAGCTGGTTCCCAAACTATAAGGTCATCATCACTAGAGAAAGGGTAGCCATAAACCACTTACATGATGGAGTTAGGTAGCTCTAGGGTTCTTGAATTCATCACATCCTTTATAGTGTAGTTAACGCTATTAGGGGAAGTATTTGGAGGAAGCATAGAGATAAGCGGGGAGCCAGTCCAGTTATCAAGGAAAAAACGAGTAGTGGAGTTGAGGCTATAAAACATCTATAGTTTTCCATGATGTAGACAAATGATTTTATTATAGAGGGCCAAATAGAATTTTGGAAATATTTTATATTCCCATTTTTTAACCTCATAGAAAATTTATTTCTAAAAAAGTCAAGGGAGTTAGAGGTGTTATTGATCAGTCTCCAAGTGATCCTTGCTTGGAGGGCCTCATTGATCAACTTGAGATTTTAAATATCATGTCCACCCTTCTCAGGAGGGGTGAAGCAGGCCAACTAGGGGATGGTAACAAGTTTCCTTTCAATGATACTACCAATTCACAAACAAATTTTAATATAAGTATTAATTCTCTTGAGGCGACTGCGCAGCCACTTATAGATCATGAGGGAATAAACCAATTTGGAGATAAAGGTTGATTTCACAAGGAAAATCCTGCCATCCATGGACATGGATTTCCATCTATATGATGCAAGCTTATTAATCACTTGATCAACCACCGGGTTAAAATAAATAGCCTTTGATCTGCCCCAAAAAAGGGAACTCCAAGATAAGTAAAAGTAAAATAAACTTCCTTGATGCCAAGATTATTTATAATGTGACCTTTCGGGAGAGGCGGAAGGATTTACCAAAAAAAAATAAAGGATTTTTTCCAACTAATGTATTTCCCCAAAACTTCTTCTTAATGGGATAAGGATTTTTAAAGATTAAGAACGTTCTGTTTATTTCCATTGAGGAAAAGAATTATGTCATCGTCATAAAGGAGATGGGTTAGGACAGTTAGATTCCTAGAAGCTGAGATGGGTTTCAGTTTACCTGGAGAAACAAGGGACGAAAGCAATCCACTAAGGTAGTCTTCCATAATAGCAAAGATAATGGAAGAAATAGGATCACCTTGATGAAATCCTTTAGAGAATTTAAAATAACCCTTGGAAGAGCCATTAAACAGAATTGAAATTGAGGCAGAGCAGATGAGAGAGTGAATCCTACTAATGAAGACATCACAGAAGCCAAAATCATGAAGATATATGAAAATGATATTCCAGTCAATAGTATCAAAGGCCTTCCTAACATCATGTTTTATGGCAATGATGCCTCCTCGGGAGATTTTGTTTGAAGAGTTGGTGCATTCCGAAGCAAGGAAAATCAAATCTTGTATGGATCTACCTTTGATGAGACAAAATTAATTCATGGAAATAATTATGTAACATAGAGAAGGAATCCTATTGGCAAGAATCTCGGTAATGATTTTATAAATAGAATTGATTAGAGAAATGGGCCTAAAAAGATGAATTTCAGAGGCATTGGGAACCTTTGGGATAAGGTTGAGAAATTGAGCATTTAGACCATAAGGAAGGGAACCTGTCTTAAAAAAATATTTAACAAGTTTACAATCATCTGTGTGGACAACTTCCCAGTGATGTTGAAAAAAAACCATTATTGAAGCCATCGGGACCAGGGGCACTATCAGGATTTAGACTGAAACTCGTGGCTTTGATTTCATGGTCCAAGGGAGGAGACAAGAGGAATAGATAGTCATATTCATTGATCAAAGTCGGGATGATCCCAGACAGAATATTCCAGTTTATATGGGGACCATTGATGATATTTTCAATATAAGTAACAACATGATTAGAGATGGAAGCTTTAGAAGAAAGAGTATTGTCATTTTCTTTCAGAGAGGATAGAGGATGACTGATTTTCTTGATCATTTGAAGGGCACTATAAAATTTGGTGTTTCTGTCCCCATTAGTGAGCCATTTCATTTTGAAGACCTGTTTTCTAAGGTTATCATTGAGGGCTAAAATGGAGTTGAGCTTTATGGAAATGTTTATTTTGGTTTGGGGGTCAGAATTAATGTCAAAGTTAGAGGTAGAGATTTGAATTTGGTAAAGATCAATCTCAAGCCTAGATATGTCCTAGTCAATATGTTTAGATATAACACCACACCAACCTTTGAGACAGATTTTAAGATGCTTAAGAATAATGATACCGGGAAAAACATCAGAGTTCTAACTCATAGAATTCCAACAACTTGGAATGAGATGAGAGCATTCCAGACCATTGGACCAAGCATTATTGAATTTGAATAGTAGACTAGATTTGGATTTTTTTGAGCGAAAGGAAACCATAATAGGATGATGATCTGAATTATGTTTTGTTAATGTGGTGCTAGAGATGGTATCCCACACATCAAGTGTCGGGAAATTCACAAAAGCTCTATCATGTTTTCTAGCAACAACCTGGTTATAATGTCTACGATACCAAGAGAATTTAGCACCTGTGAGATTGACTTCAACTAGGATAAAATCTTCAATTGAGGTTCAGAATTCTCTAGAATATATGGGGGAATGGGAAGGACCCAGATTCTCACTAGGAGAGAGAATGACAATGAAGTCCCCCATCACCAGCAAGGGGTCATGCATAGAGATAGCTAAGGAAGAAAGGTCATGCTAGAGGGGCCTACGATCCTGATATCTATTTTTGGCATAGACAAAGGTGCAAAAAAGTGCTTGTTATCATAGGTAAAATCACAAGTGATAATTTTGTCAGAATAAATACTAATTTGGATATGAGTCAAAATATTGTGGTTAAGAATCCAAAGAGAATCAACATTACTATTTTTTGTACAAGCACCAAGAAAATTGTAACCAGTAATAAAGTGATTCATAAAAGTTATGGGGTAATTAGTTTTTTGGTTTAGAAAGAGATAAAATCTTAGGTTTATGAGTTGATAGAAGTGTTTTATGAACCAAAAGGGAGTCTGTGTTTGCTAAACCATGACAATTCAAAAAAAATACATCCATTAAGACCTATTTTTGGAGCCTGATCTCCTTTTTTTCTTTTTGGATCCTTTCAAGCCGTTGTTCCTCTTAGATCTTTTGAGTTTTGAGGATGAGGCCGAAGGAGTAGTCATAACCTGTTTTCTCAAAGGAGAAGTATACAAGTTGTTACTTTTATATAAAACTGTCAATTTTGTTTAATTATCAAAGCAATCCATCTCAATACAGTCATTTTGAGTAGAATATGTTCCTTTTATGCTTAGTGGTTGGGGCGCAGTAGCCATCACTGGAGAAGCCAGTGTGTTTACTGCTCCGGAAGACATAGGCATCACATGTGAGTGCAAGAAATCAGGGTTAGAGTCCTGCAAGGGCAGTGAGGTAGTGGGTTCTGCAAAGGAAATAGATAAATTCACAGCAATGTTACCATCATGTTTAACCAGAGAGTTTGTAGTAAGCATACCAGAAATACCGTCTACAGAGGCACTGGCATGGGACACTTCTACATGTGCCGGAACCAGTACACATGATTGATCTGGAGCATCACTGCCTTGAGGGAGGGGTCGAGTAGTAGCATGGCCTACCACCAGGGTGTCATTCTTACCGCTAGCCTTAGGTGGCACTGTAACTGAAACGGTCAAGACTAGCGTAGGAGGATCAACATCATACCCCTCATGGAGGCCAGGATCGGAGGCACAGGTGACTAGAACTGGCTTCTTAATGTCCTCCAAAATTCCATGATCGAGCTCTGCAATTTCATCAGCTTTAACATGTTCCGCCCAAGTGACATAGGAGATCTCACCCAGAAGAGGGGGGTTTTGACCCAAACCTCAGGTTTTTTCCTCAGGGGGTTAGGGACGATTGGAGCCACAACCTTACAAGTGTTCTTCTTATTCACCTCAATCCACCCGTTGTCTGCCGGTTGAGAGACTTGGTTCTTAATAACATGAAATTTTAGCAAAGAATGGCCAACTATTTTTCAATGTTCACATTATGGTGGAATCCGTTCACATTTGATGTGAACTTCAGCGCGATAGTCCTCAGCTCAAAAGATGATGGAATCCAGAATTTTATCAGCCTTGGCTCCCTCCACCATGATGCGGGCATACATTCCAAGATCTACATTAAGCGTCCTCTGATCGATGTTCAGCGGCATGTAGATACACAAAACGATTTCATTTAGCATCCGAGGGTTCCAAAAATACCAATTTAAACCATGTAGACGCACCCATATTTGGACTAATGAGTTCTTGGTGTTGAATGGGTTAAAAGCAAGATCACATTCCGAGATACGGAGAGAACCTTGTTTGAGTTAGAGATTGTCGGAACTCTAGAATTTATCCATGTCCTCTTGAAATTTCAGTAAGATATAGAAGTAACCATTACCATGGGGGGTGATCTTCCAGTCATAAAAACCCCAAATATTAGTGATTCTGGATTTGTGCTCTGGGTTTGACCAGGGCTTTTCCCCTTTTAGATAAGAAATGCGAGCATAGGCAAAGAACATACAGGGTAGTGACTATTGGGGAAGTGCACCTAGATCGGCCTCAACCAAAAATCTTCCATCTTTGAGTTTTTTTCATCGAGTCACATGAATCTCTGAGGATTTTTAATGATCAATACCCTTGAGAGCCTCGATGAAGGAGATGCTTGTCGGCTTATTTTTCACGAGGATATCATCATGATGAACTAGGATTTTTGGTCTGAATGTGAGATCTCATTTAAGATCAAAGCCTCCGAGAATCATGAAGAAACTATCAAATCAAATCAGGGCCAGGGGAATCATCAGATCCAGTAAACCCTAGCAGGAGCGGCGATGTCGACAAGAGGACCTGACCGTTGAGTATTTTTGAGCAAAAAATATTCTATATCCAATTGAGAATTAGCCATTGAATCTATTATGTGTATGATAACTAAAGCATCCAAATATATGTGAAAGTAAAACCATATATATTAAAATTTTATTTCAAACATAATCATAGAATAAAAAGAAAACAATGAGTCAAATAACCCAATGAAAAGAAGTTGAGTTATAGAAATCATTACACTGGGTAACCCTTAATTAAAATCCCCTATGATTAAATTAATGAAATTGAAAATTAGAATGCCTTTAAGATGGGATTATTTAGGATATAATAATTCAACGGTGGATTATATACCCCATATAAAATAAATTAGGTGTATAACATTATAATATGCCTAAATGAAATGACATTGATATGAAATATCTAACATTATACTCCCTTTTCATTCAACATAATATATCATCTTTCATATTGGATTGTAAAAATTTATTAATTTATTATAGAATAAATATAATGTATAGAATATTATATTTTATCCTTTTAGAAAATGAAATTACCCATTCATTTAAAATCATTCATTATGTTCACTATGTCAGGTGTTAATTAGCTCATTTTTACATGTGAGTTTCATAATTTATCATCAAATTATTTATTAGATTATATTATTTTATACAATCTATATTAATTATCATGTCATATGTATTATATTTTACATGAATATTTATTTGAAAACAAAACCAGAATGATAGTTATGAAAAATGATCTACATTATTGTCATGCAGATGGTAGGGCCTACATTTGTGTGAGAATAGTTTCCATTTTTGATTGACCATTATAGAAACAAGGAAAGTAATATTTTATATTTATATAATGATAATTATGTAATATATAAGATAATATATACTTATATATATCATCACAATAGTGTGTTGATGATAAGAGAGCCACATATATTCATGAAGTCGATAGTCAACATGTACAAGAATGATGTTAACATCTTTACAAGAGTGAAGATGAATGTAAAAAATGATATATATTATCCTTGTATAATTATAAACATTTCCTTAATTTTATAATCATTTCATTTAATTCACATATAATCATTAACATTTTCTTTATCACCTTCGATGTGAAGTGTTAGTGAATGATGAATCGTGTAACATTACGAGGTGGTAATCCACTATACGCATGAGTGATGTTTCCATATATCCGATTTTAGGGAAGGTAAAAATATATGAATGATATTGTTAATAAATAGGTGTAAATAAATTATTAATTTCATATATATACTTAATATTTACCATTAATCCAAAAATTAATAGGTGGAAAATAAAAATGAATGTCATTAATTCACAAGGCGAACAGACGCTATACTCATGAATGATGATTTCATAAGCCATTTGATGGAATTTTAGATTATTTTTTGTCATTAACGTATTATAAAAACATCATATTATATGTAATATAATATGTTTATTATATCATAATAATTTAACAAAAATTTAAGTAATCAAAGAAATAAGTAAACTAAAGATGCTTGTTGATGAACACAGCCTCTTTATCGGGTATCCTTCATAGGTTTTCACTAAATCTATTCTAGGATGAATTTATGACCAAATAATTCATCTAGAATGATGTTTGGTACATTGGGAAGTGCTTTATGATGAAATGGATGTGAAAAATGGCTTAATAGGTATTAAAAGGTGAGGGGAGTGAGATCCCTTTAATAGTTGTAGAGTGACATTCTTGTAATTACCCAAAAGTGTTCACAATTGGGATGTCAATAATACCCCATTTGGAGACATGATTGATAATTAATGGGTTTTATGGATTATATGGTCATGAAAAACCTCTAAAACAAAATAAAACACATTTTTTGAACATTTTCACTTAACTAATTTGTTTTATCATTTTTCCACATTAGTTTATCATTATGGTAAATATTTTTATACCCTATGTAATTAATATTTTTTACGTATATAATTAAATGTTACTAACTATATATTTTGGTCTCAATGATTTTAAATATGATATCTAATTTATAAAATAAAAATCCAATTTCTATTGATAATTAATCCTAACACATGTGGAAGCTCGGGAAAAATCATCATTTTAACCATAACTGATGTAATAGAGTTTTTACTATTTAAAGGTAAATATAGTCATTATAAAAGAAAAATTGTTCTATTTATGTATATTATTTTTCAGTTATTATAATTTAAATATCAAATGCAATGTTATAGGAGTTATTAGTTATTTAAAAGCATATAATAAAATATAAATTCTCATAAAATAACATTTATGTCAATTTTTACTTTATTCATTGAAATTGAATTAATAAATATCAAGATATTGATGAAATTTGGATATATTATTTTCACACAAATTAAAATTGATATATACATCAAAATATTTCATTTAAAATAATAATTCATTCAACACACATAAATTTCATTATTTTTATTATTTTTTATTTTATTTTTTATTAACAAGTTAATTTTTTTCATTTGAATTTATTATGAATTTTGAGTAACTAATTAATATATATAAATTAAAGTTAACTAATTAATGAAATAATAAATTAATTTTAAAATATATATACATAGCTTTACCCATTTTATTTTTTTCCATATCTTAAATAATTCTTGACATTAAAATGAATTCCATTATCTTTTTTGTCTTTTTTACTAGTTAACATATTATATGGGATATATTCAAAGGAAAGTGGAAAATAAATTTTATATTTTAGAGAATTATATATCCAATAACTAAATATTATCATTAAATAAAATTAGAAAAATATTATTTTTCATTTTAACTGTTACCTTTTAGTTTAACCCCTGGTGAATCAATTTTTACCTTAACAATGATAATTAATTGTTATTGCATTCACTATTATTTTTGGTGAAAAATTAAGCTGAAAATGATTAAAAATTATAAATTTTTATTATTAAAAATATGAAAACAGTTATTCCAAATTATATTCATAGAAGTGGAGAATGTTAATTTATAAATAGTTTTGCTGATGTGTTGAGAATGAATATTTTTTAAATTAAAATTTTTAAAAGTTTTCAAAGATTATATATCTAAATTAGTTATCAAATTTATTCTAATAACCTAAATTATTTTAATTTATATAAAATTGATCATATTTCATTTATAACCAATTCAAAATATATTTTATCTTTACAAATTATTTAAATGTAAATGTTGTTTTAAATTAAAATTTATTATTTTTAACTATTCATCAAAAAATGAAATAATTCAGAAAAATCAATAAATTAAACCTAAGTTATTTTCAAATTTATAATTTAAAAAATGAAATAGTTTTCATATAATTGTTCTAAATGTGTTAGAAATTATTTATAAATTATGTGGGTCAAGAGTGACTTACCTTCATTTAAGAATGTATAGTTTTTATGAAATCATTTTTATATCATTTAAATTGTTCTTATTATTATTTGTAATCAATAAAAAAATAATAAATGTTCATAAAATATATATTTTTACAATTTTGTTGGTACTATGAATTCCCTCAATTCCAATGGCTAATCAATATATACCATATTACATAGTAATATTAATAGTATATTATTGTTCGGTAAAACGTGGTATTGATTGTAATGTAATCTAAAATATGTTTTACATGTATTGGAAGATATAGAATATGTTAAATTTATTTAAAATGGTAAATATATCGTAAATTATAAAGTTGTTATATCCCTATATATTCATGGTGTTAAGTGCCATATATTCTATCAAATATGATGATCTTATTTTTAATGTTCGAGCGGTTACAAATACCCACTGAAAAATATATATTTCTAGCAAATCCAAAAAAATAAACATATGTAAATTTTCACATGATGTTAGAAAAAATGATATCACTATCAGATAATAACATTTCAATAGGTCTTTATTGTTTTTTATAATTAATGTTTTATGTAAAACACATTATCATATAAATGTATTTGAAGTTAAATGAATTATCAAATCATGGACTGCTAGAATTTTCCTCCCATATAAGAATTTCACAATTAAAATTCTGTCACTCTATTTAAAAAAATGTAGAGTTATGCCTCATTACATTCATATATTTACACATAGATTCCAATTTTTTTATTTCACCACAAAAACATTGAACATGTTGGTGGTATTGTTTCATATAACTTTCTCACTATGATCCAGAATCTATACCAGGTTATTATCATAAACTGTATCATTATGAATTGTTAAATGCTCATATTGTAGTACATGAGATGGATAACGTATTCACATCCTCAATAGAGACACATTTAACAAATCATAAACATTAGATATATTTATTGTGCGTGAAAATATATGAGATATTATCCCAATATGATTAAAAAAATTAATGGGGCCGATATATTTAGGTACTAGATTTCCAATCTTCCAAAACAACATAAATTTATTATACAGAGATATTTTTATAAATTTTAGTCACAAGCACTGAAATCTACATCTCATAGATTATTATGAGATTAACATTTTTCCCTCCATATAATTCCCTTATATTTAATGGATCTAATCATTTATTTTTATTCTTTGACTGATCAGTTCTCAATAGCATTCATTCTCAAACATTTGCCCAAAATATCAATGTTTTACACTTCCTCCATAGAGGTCGTCAAAATGAGATTTCTATGTGCTTGATTTAATAATACTACTGTAAGAATATTATTCCAAAGGAATTTTTTTCATCCTAAACACATTTGAAATTGATAAAAAAATCACTTCATATATCTAATAGAGTTTTAATGGTTTTTTTATGACTGAATAACTATATGAGGATGATTAATCATACTGAATCTTAACCCTTTATATATACCCTACAAAAGGTCTCACTATAAAATCATGGTAAAACATTGATCCCGATCTGATATGATTGGGAGTGCTTCACCATGTAATGTTCCAAAATCTGTAATGTTTAAAATGGAAAGAAGATTAATTGATAAGTTATCATTAATTTTTATTAAATAAGAAGATATGGTAAGGTTATCTACAGTGAAATAGTATGTTCAATCATATATATAAAATATTTTATGATAAATATTCAATAAAATAAAATAAAAATGTGCGTAAAGACCATAATAATTTTTTCCCTAAGAGACCTGGTACATAATCTTATAATTTAGTAAGCGGTGTTCAACATCTCCCATAAAGAGTTTCTCACATAATACTCCTCTTATGACAACCCAACATATAAATTACTTTACAAAATAGGGAAGGAGACATAAGAAAGGCCGAGATCATATTCTCATTATGGTTAAACATAAGAGATATAAATTTTTGACTAAATGAAAGCATTGTATAAACAAAAGGGTATGTGATCATGAAAATAACATATGAAGTTAATTCCCAACCTGGCATAGATCATAGACATGAGTCATTGTAGAAAACATTATCACTTCAAAAAACATGTCCTATAAAGGTGATAAGTCAAGATAAATAAAGAATAGACCATTAGATCATGTCATAAAACTATGGGAAAATTATATATATAAAAAAATACTTTATACATCAAGGTTAACTACCAAGACCAGAATCATATTAGATTAAATATTGTATCATTTTTACCATTATCAAACATGCCACACATGTTTCCCATTATAAATTTGGATACACCTTTTCCCATAATGGATGAGGACACAACTTTTTTCCTAGTGTTTATAGATAAAAAATTTTATATTGTGGGTCAATATCATTTCCTTGTTTTATATTATTATCCTGTTATATATATTACATTACTCGATGCCTTCAAGGGAGATATAGGTCCCAACCATCAAATAATGAAAATCATACATATTTTTTCTATATGATCATAATAAAATCATCACATCATAACCCATTAAATGGAATAGGATACATAAACATTTCTTCATATAATAAACTATAGGGAAGTTACATGTTTCAAAATCATCTCAGTATTTCATCATTACATGACCCATAGAATAAGGAGTTGTTTTCATTATTATTTCATGTCCCTTATAATTTATAATTTAAATCAAAGGGGGTCATATTTTATTGTGAATGATTTTGAAACAAAAATCACTTGAAAGGTTTTTTGAGGAAGATAAGTTTTCATTAAACATCACTTTTTAAATGTAAAAAATCATAATATAATATTCAAAAAAAATTTATTATTAATAAAAATTAATAATTTCTATGGAATATTCAATCAAAATATTGGTCACAATGATGGGATATTTCATCCATGTTGTACATTTGAAAAAACAATATTTTGAAGACATATTCAGTAAAATCCAACCAAATATTTTTTTCGAAAACAATATGAATATTAATTTATAAATTTTTTTTATGAAACTTAAAATATAAATAAATTTTTCCTTTAAAAATTAATGTTGAATATTAAAAAAATTAAATTGTTTTTTTAGAACAAGGTTTTTGAATAAAACAAAATTCAGACCAAAGAGAAAAATAAAGATAGATTTTCTCAAAAAAATTTGACCAATTATTTTACATTCTAATGAGTGGAAAAGCATACTATTATTATCATGAATAAAAATTATAAAATAAAAGTAATGAGTTTATGGATAAATGGATCATAATATTTTATCAATGGAATCATAATCATAAACTACCTTGATAAATGATGAGTTTGTAACAAAATATCTACACCACATTGAAAACATTTAAATGTAAGAACAATGAATGAATATCAATATGTAAAACATAAAATATCATTATTAAAATTTTATTACCGATATATCATGTCAAAAAAGATTTATATACACCTCATCAAGAAATATATGGGCATAAGAAAATATTTATCTCAATGAAGACCAAATGTGACAAAAATCCTTAATCACATTATTATTATTTGAACTAAAAACTGCATGATAGATATATTATGACATGGATATATAAAACCCAATATTTTCCATAAAAATAATTCTTATATACAGTCATGACAAGTATATTCACGACATAAAATAAATATTCTGTGAATAATAATTACACCTCACATAGCTACTAAGTGAGAGAAAATCCCCTTACCATATGCCTCAAATTCCATTGAAATCATTCAAAAATCAGGTATAATACATAAATGTTAATTAATTGTTTTTCAAAAAACCATATATATATATATATAACCATATATAATTTACTTATGATATTTTTTCACTAAACTATTTATAATTCCATGTTAATGTCATGATTTAGGCAATAACTACATTATTATTTTTATATTCTTTGATTTGTTATTTGTTTGCGCTATTTTTGAGAAAAACGTTCGATAATTTAAAAAAATAAATCAATGATAAAAATATAATAGATATTTAGTATATAGTAATATATATTATTATATAAATCATATATATTAAATTTATAAAATACACCATTCATGGTGATGGTAGGTCATGTATATGAACAATTGATGTTTTCATTTCTCTACGTATTGAATGAAATTAAGGAAAATGATAAATTATCAATCATGAATAATTTTTATTTCATATATATGACATTTAAATTTTAGTGGGTCTATCATATTGGGATTGTATAAAAATGTTATGAAATGTCTTAGCTTGAAATATAGAACATATAAATTCATAAATAACATATTTATACTGATTATCATGTTACTAGGGTGGTCTGGGTTAAAATTTTTGGCGCCAAACTTATTATATTGTCTTAACCTCATCAATGTGGGTTTAGATGATGGGAGTTGTGTATCATGAATTAGATTAAATAATTTACACTAAGATGACCTCTGTCATGTTATTTGTTTCTATGTTGCTTTAGAAATGGTTAGATGATAACCCTCATATCCAACATGGGTCATGGTGCTTCCAATGAAACTAAGAGTTTCTATGAAATTTATTCAAGGGAAGGTTAGGTATACTTTTCTTTTGTTTTGGGTGTTGATTCTTGTTGCCATTGAATTGTGTTTAGGTCTTTTATGTGTTTTATTTTCCAACAGAACAAGAAATATACATATAACTAGATCCTAATATAGTAATGAATATAATTTTTGTTATTAGATAAAAGATAATTGGAATAAATGAAATTTTATTATATTATATTGTATTTTATATTCATTAAGTAAATATATAATTTGATGCATATTATTTTTCTTTTTACCCTCTGTAATTATTTCCATGTAAGTATCTTACAAAACTATTACACATGTTTGAATTTTTTCTATTTAACATGAAAATTTAATCCTTCTATATCATTTCTTGTGTATTTTTTAATTTAATTATTTAGAAATTGGTTCTTATAAACATGAATTAAAAAAAGAGACTATTAGAAAATAGAAAATATTTTTTCGTGGTTAAGTTTGTTCCATGTTAAAATGATAAACATATTATTATTCTTTATAATGAATGTTATTCATGAGACATTTTTGCTACAATAAATAATACATAATGTATAATTTTTTGCTGTTAAATGTAAATATTGTCATCATATTTTTTATTTTTTGACATTATCCTTATTGTATTACTTGACATAGGAGCATGCTAAAATAGTTAATATTTTTATTACATCAAGTGTTAAATAAAAGTTATCCAATAGTTCTTACTTCAAGTTGTATGTTCTACGCATAGAATAAGCAAAGGATTGGTGGTTTTCAAATCACCTTCTTTCCATGATCATTTATTAATCAGATATTTAACACAAAATTGAATTTAGTAATCAAATGAATTAAATCAAAGAACCAGAAAATATAAATTATGTTGGAACCAGAGAGAGGATCATCACATATTATTTATAATTAATTTAATTAATTTAATAATTAAATAATTAGCATTGTTTGAATACATTTTTTGATTTTTTAATAATGAAACATATATATATTGTTGCATCATTACATTGTAGGAATAATGTGTATATTCCCTCTAGTGGTGATCCAAACATGTTCCAAGAATCACTAAACCATGTTGAAGGAATCTTGAGGTGGTAGTACGATAGATCCTTATGCTTGCATCATCTGTCATTGATTGGTTTGAGAACCGATTCCAAATCATTATCCTTGATCTTCTAGATGATGAATTATCACCATTATTAAGAGAGTTATTATAGTAGTGACATCTCTAGGCTGGAGGGAATTCTCCATTTCCATTATATATTATCAAAACAAATGAATTGTCTGTTGAGCAAATAACATAACTAGGTTTATAAATTACTAGTTTTAAAATAAAATAATTTTATAAGATCGATTAATTATTTATTTAATCCTAAAAAACCCCCATTTAAAATAATAATATCATTATTTAATGACAAATTCTTATCATTCAATTTATATTTTAATTTAAATTATTAAAATAGTATTCAATATTTATTATTTCTCACTAGACCTAAAATATTAGCTCTCCATTCCTCCAAAATATTTATCGAACATTAGATAATGTATATATATTTATTAAACAAAAATAACTTAATTATATACCAATAAAGAAATAAATATTATATTTACTATAATAGAAAATAAATATTTATATGTGACCAATCATAGATGAACAATAATTTAAAAATTTATTGGAATAATATTTATTCAAATTGTAAAATAATAAATAATAATATATTATTTAACTAAGATTCTTGAATATACATATCATGTGACCCTCTGGGCCAATTTCATAGTGGAATTGTTAGGATAGGTCTAATGTGCATGGTTAGGGTCTAGAAATACACCAAGGTGGTTAAGTTATAAAACAATCAAAATAACAAAAGTGGGGGGGTGAGTTGTGTCTTTTCAAGAAACATCCATAATTCATGATTTTCAATCAATTTTTGGAATAATAAGATATTAAAAGATATTCATATATAAGAATTATTAGTTGTAGATAATATGAAATAAAGAACATAAAAAAATTATAGTTTTTTAAGGAATAAATATCCCCTATTCCCCTCCACCAATCACTCTCTTAGTGAGCATGGGGAATTTCACTAGAAAGGCCCTATTATCAAAAGGCCGAAAATCCACAACTGAGTGGTGGAAGTTCAAACGTTTAAAGATAAGGATAAACAAAGATCCTTATAGTTCATTTACCTGGAACCAGTTATCCAAATCTTAGATCAAAAAATTTATACTCCACCAAAACTATGTACTAGCAGTTGATACTCTAATGAATTAAAAGAGTTTATTTGAATGTACGGGTTGATATTCACAGTTTTTACAGATGATACTGATATAATATGAATGCACTTATATATTAATGAATTTCTTAAATAATTATTAGTTTTTAAGAGAAACTTCTTGCAAATGATCTTCAATAAAAGTATAAAATGATTACATCAACAATATGACAGTAGTAAAATACAAAACATGTATGTCTCCAAAGTGTATCCTCTTTCAAAATCAATCATTAGTTATTACGAAAGTGTGAAATATTTTTACAATAATGAAATCGTGTAAAATAATATGTGACTTGTATAACCCATATATTTAAATGATACACTGGTAGAATATATAATGCAGAAAGCCTACTTTTGAATTTCAGGAACAAAAACTTCTCCTGAATGACCGTGAATAACCAAATTCAAAAAAATTTCCAAAAGAGTCATAACATCCCTTGAAAACAAGAGAGAATATATTCATTGTATATAATCTTTTTAATCATTTATAACCATGTTTTAAGAGGTTGAAAACAATGTTTTATTTATCCTATAATTCTGTCAAGACTGTTTCCAAAATCATAAATAAAATTGCAATATTAAATCTATGTCGTTGAAATGTCAAACGTTGGGTTCGTTTATAAAATGAAAAAATACCAAACAAATGGTTAAACTATATTGTATTCAACATCCAAATTTATGGTTGACAACATAATGGTGAGCATAATATTAAGGCTGATGAACCATACCTTTTTGTCCTCAAACATTGGGTTTATTACTTATGTTGGTTTCATAAACAATATTGTCTTCCCTTTATAGATCAAAAGTTCCATACAAACATAAGGTTACTTATCAATATGTTCCTTCAAGCATAGTATTTATGATTCACATGCACCTTCTTCCAATTTAAGGTTTAATACAAATATATGTTTCATGATCCATACACGATGTACCAAGAATATTGTTTAATCCTTATGTTATGTTATAAATGTAGGCTGGGAGAAATGTTTCTAGAATACACGTAAGATGATTTGAAAAGGGTTTACAAATATTCCATGAGAATTAAAATTGTCAATATAATTCAAGAATATATATGAAAATTAATAATAATTCCCTAAAATATATAAAATTTAATATCATTATTAAACAAAATAAGGGTATTTGTGAGAATCGATATAAATTAAGATTTATAGAGAACTGATGTGACTATAAATTCCCTACAATTTCCCCTTTTTGATGCTCACAAAACTCATAAAATATCTAATAAAAAATATTGAATTTTGTAAACACATTAAAAAAACAAACATTACGTTAAAAATTAATTTAATAAAAGAAATATTTTAATTTCAATGAAATATTATGAATAAAAATATATTTAAATGAAATGTAGTGTTTACCCAAATTTTCTTCCTCTATTGTGATAAAAAAAGTAAAAGAAAAAGGATTAAAATTCATTTAATATTCCAATGAACAATAAATGAATGTTTCTACAATTTGGATAGATAAGACAATGATTCTAAAAAAAGAGATAATCATATTAAACAATAAAAATAATTCACAAAAAATAAGAAAAAAATAATTTTTTTAATAAAAATTGTAAATATATATTAGATGTTTTGGATGGAGAAAAAGGTTTACATAGATGGTCTTTTAGAATGCGAAATGATTTTTTTCATAAGTAGGTTATGTTTGAGCTTGAGCCACCTGAAATGCATCTTTCAATTTGACCATCTAAGATTGAATCATGAATGTAAGATTTTCAGCTAACATTCTATGAAAAATCCTCAAATCTAGACATAATTTCATATTTTTGATCAAATTTACATTCAAAATGTCATTTAAAATTTCTTATATTTTTCAGAAATCATGATAACATGATATTGAACTGATCGAGTAGAAATAAAATGCTAGGTTCACCTATAGTGATTTTCTCTAAAAGATATATCTGATTGTCTAACAACACTGACAAGGGTGCTCTATTCCTCCGAAGATTCTATAGTCTTTCATTAATATACTCTATAAATAATGTTATATCTTATAATATTTTGATTATATCTGGTGTGTTTGCGAGAGGTGCAGAGGTATAAGCATTAACATGGTTAATACATCCCTTGATTGATTCAAATTAACTCCCCAAATGCCATTTTAGATATATGATATATATCGTAGAGATACATTTTAATTTTATCATCCAAATATAATCCAACATTTCTCTTTTAAACTCATAAAAATAACTTTTTGGAATAGATTGTTCTCTTATAATATTAATTTGATTCATAATAGACTCTAATTCTTCTATTGGAGCAGATGAATTTTTCAAATCATCAAATTATTTTCTTGTAGCTTCAAAATCCTATATGCGATTGGAGTTCTCAACCAGAACTTTCTTAAACATAGTTAGAAGATCTTTAATTGGGATTTTTAGTGAGTCAGATGTCTCCCCATCTAGATTCTACGACTTATTTGTAGATTCTATAATAGTTATTTTATTAGCAGGGATTTTTTCTATAGCATTCTCACTAGATCTAGATAAATTATCCACAACTCTATCATTTAACTATAAATAAATGTAGGTCTATTGATTTAATGAACAATGGTTTAAATTGCAGGATCATCAACAATCTCAATGGACTAAATGAATGATTTCTAAATTATATTTTCTTCTTGAGAATCATATTCTTCTTTATTATCAATATGAGGAATATATTGATTCTTGTGATATTGGATATCATCTTTTTTATCCTCAACCTGATCATATTCATCCAAATGAAATAAATCAGTTACACATCAAGATCTAAAATCTAGTTTATCAAGTTCTAATTATTCTATGTTCCTTGTTTTTAAAATAACAACCTCCTAATTTTCTTCTTCTTTATCTTCTACAATAAGGTTTTTAATACCATAAAATATTCTTTTTTCTCTTAGTGGATATAAAAATATTATTTTTTACTGGATTCTCAATCTTCTCCATTTCATAAAGCACTGTTCCCCCCCCCAAAGCAAAAGATCCAGATTTTTATTGTTCAGTCACACTAATAGACATCAACATTCCCTTTACTATACTCTAATAAAAACATATACTAAGAGTACCAGTATTCAACACATTGATATAATGAAATTTAATTTGATTATTAAAAAGTAAAATCAATTTATTATAAAACCAATTAAGAAAAATGATCCTTCCCTAAGGACAAAAATACATTCTTTCTTCTATACTGAAATAGTAATATAAATATATTATGATATATATTGGAAAATTCAACTTGATTTAACTGATAAAAAAACATCATAAAAATGTACAGGTGTAAAATATTTTCCATCCCATTAACTCTCGTAGAAATAACTATTTGAATAAATTAGTCCAAAACCTTTTAATCTACCTCAAGCTCCGTTATGAACATTTTCTTGAAGTTCATTGAAAAAATAGAGAATTCATTATATTTTTATACTTGTGATCTTTATTTCTAATTGATCTAATATCAAAATTAAATAATATTATATGAGGAAATTTTAAAATTTTATCGATTTCAACTAAGTAGTTTGAAAATTCCATGTCTTCTATTTAAGAGGGTAAAATATATTCTAATTAATTGAAACTAATATAAAAATTAATATAGAAATTCTTTTGTTCAACCACATAATGAAAATTGTTATTTTTTTCATCGAATTGAAATTCCAAACGTTGAAATGCTAGTGCATGCTTGGGAAGATGTTTTGTCCCATACATCCACTCAAAATTAACAACCTTTCCTTAAAGAATCTTTCTGGAGAGGACTCACTAAAACCTCAAATCACTAGGTTCACCTTCATCTGTTCTCTTGGTCTTCATCATTTCTAAGAATATGAAGGATGAGGGTTTTCAAATTCTGGGGTTTAGGAATGGAGAGTGTTCTAGTAGGTGAAACAATTTGAAAATAAAATGGGAAGATAATTAAATGGGTTTTCAGATAAATGATGACATTGTTTTTTTCTAGTGTTAGGTATATAGGGTAATCGCTAAATTTTTTTTTTAAAATACCTCATTTGAATCTAAAAATGAACAATAAGTTTATTTTTAAAAATAAATGGAATAGTGAATTTGAAAGTGAAAATAAAGTAAATGACTTCTTTTGACTAAAATGAATTGAAATATAAATTTATTAAATTAAATAAACAAATAAATATTTATTTAATATTAAATAAACATATCCCCCCTTAATAAAATCAATATATGCAGTAAGAAGTGGATTAGTGAAAATATCAACTAATTGATATTTGGTATTAACATATTCTAAAGATATATCCTTTTTAATATCAGGATCTATTATAAAATGATGCCTTATATTAATATTCATAGTCCAAGAAAGACATATAGTTTTTTTGAAATATTTATAGCACAGGTCTTATCACATTAAATAGGTATACTGTTAAAAATTATTATAATCTCCATTAGAGTGTTTTTCATCAACAATACATGTGCACAATAACTACCAGTAGACACATATTTTACATTTGTGACACCCTGAGTTTTTATGGACCATTAATTTTGAATAAATTAAAATTTTTATTTATATCTTGAAATTCACTAAGCCAAACATTCATTTCACACTATACAGAATTATCGTATGTTACACGCAACACTGAGTTAGCGTACAATACACGCAACACTATGTATAGATTTTTTACAATGTATAAAAGTGCTATGTTTGGATTTTTTTTATACGTAAAGCCAAAAGAATATTTCACTACACACAACACTAAACTGGGTTTAATTACACACAAGAGCAGCCTTCTTCAATAGCTTGTGTAGTATGCAATATTGAGTTTCACTAAACCACGATATATTATTAAAATATTATTATTTAATTGGATATATACTAGACCTTATGAATATTATTAACATAATTTTTAATTTTATTTAATATTTAAATTTATCTTATGTATTTTTTAGACAAGACATAAGAACAAATTCAATTTTTCACATAAAAGAATTATTTTTTTTAAAAATGCAGTTTTTCTGAATTTGGATTGTGCACCCATTTTAAATAATGTTTTTAACACTTTTATATATTATATTTTATAAAATAAACTTATTCATTGGAATTTTGACATCAATGTTTACTTTGGATTAATTTTTGGTATTTTGTGGATAACATTCTTATTTTAATGAATAGCGAAAATTAATACATTATAATTCAAAATGACTTTTTCATCTAATTTATTTAAATATAGATATTATCATTTAAATTGGATTTAATGTGAAATTTGACTATTTCTTATCATTTAATTCAATATTGGTAATTGGAATTAATTTTAATATTAAATTGTATATTAACACATGTGAATCTTTTGATAGATTTAATTCATAAAAACCCTCTTTCTAGTTTTGACTAAGGGATTTATTTTAATTAATTTCTGCCAATTATGTGTTTTGAATTTATAAAAATAGATTCCATATTCGGAAACATAAATTCTAAATTTCGTAAATGGGAACCTTTTATGTTTTGATATTATTAATAGTAACTTCAATAATTATTTTTATCTTCCATGGTTAAATAGTAAATCATGTACATAAGGGTAAATAATAATATTATAATAATTTAATACTACCATAACATCAGATGTAATACTATTTTATGTTATATTTCCAACCATTTTCATCCTTGGGTCTATTTAAGGACTCCATAGAGTCACATGTGATTGATAATGACCTTTTAAAATAATTAATTTAATATAAAGGGAAATATAACATAAACATGTATCTTTTTTACTAAAAAAATTTTATTTTGGTTAATATAAATGATAAATTAATCTCCATATATTCATTAGAAATATGAAAATATTTCTTACATCATGGTAATTTTCGTTATAAATTTTATAAAATAAATAAATTTATTTATTTATTACACAATTATGATGGAGTGATTCCCTTATTAATAAAATAATAAAATAAATGATATAATTAATATTGAAATATATGTAATTTGAAAATTTTCATGCCATAAACGAATTTTTTTGATGACATGGATATGTGAGAGATGTGTTAATGACATTATTTCTGAAGTAATCATGTTGCTATGATGTTAACAAAAATAAATTACAAATTTGTTTCAAAATAATCATAAATGATTTTTCAAACAAATAATTTTTTATTAAATGATATAACAGTCCTAAAAATCAAAAAATCATCAAAATTACATATATAATATTTTCAATGTCATTAATGATCCACTAGTGGTTCTATTTTCATTTTATAGCAACTGTAGCAACTATATATTATGAAAATAAATGAAGATATGATAAGTGTTAATGTTTTTAACTAAGGGTTAAAACTAACAGTTAAGGTTACTTTTGGGACCTAATCATACCTAAAACATTTTGGATGAGAGTATTTCCACCCATACACATATTATATAATAAATAAATTATTTTGGGACCCTTATAAACTGAAAATGAAATTACAATAAATTAATATTTAAAGACCTTCATAAATTTCCCCTCACCCCTACTATAAAAGAGAACTTTTCCTTATCTATTATTCACACCTACAGAGCCCATTATATTAGGAAAACCTTACCCAAATCTCCTTTTAACTCCCATAACTTCATCATAGAGGTATCATATTTGGTATAAAGTCATCATTGGGCATCCTTTTGTGAAAATCAAAAAATGAAACTTGAAAAAGAGGTCATTGTTTTGTTACCTCTTTCAAAATTATTTTATTCTTCCACTCTTCTTATTATGTTGTTTCCATACTAATGTAAAAAAACTCCAGTAACATTTTAATTTTGATATTTTATTATAATTTATGGTACAACCTTATACTTGTTTTTATCCCTCATACGAATAATAATATCACCTTGTGTGCGTATGTACGGCTTACTATCTCCACGTTGTGGTGTAATTTGTAATTCCACAATAATTAATTTTTATGGGTATAATGATGAGTATAATGGATTTAAATAATTAATATATCATTATAATTAATCTGTATAATTATTATATCATCGAATTATATACCATTTAACCATTAATTGAATGATATCATCGCTCGTGCATACGTATAGTTTACTGTCTCCACGATACGATGGGATTCATTCTCCATGTTAACCATTAAAGAATGATTATAAAGTATATATAATAGATAAGAATGATATATATGACATAATAATCATAATATATTTATATATATTTCTATAAATGTCATTTACTTTCTTCAATTCAAGTCAACAAGGAAACAGAAAAAGTATTCATGTGTACGTATGACCTACCATTTCCAAGGACGATTATTCCATTTCATTTATAAATAAATTATATATATTTATATACAGAATATTTATTATATATAAATAATTTTTTATATTATGGAATTAAGTAAATCGTGATCTATGTAATAAGGTCAATTATAACAAGCCAAAACACATATGATAAATAAAACAAATATTACCCAAAACATTACTTTAACATTGAATGGATAAAAAAGGTAATATAAAGTAATACATGAATCATAAATGATATTATTGATATTATTATGGCCTGGTTATAATTTAATAATATGTTTAATCTCACTATACAAGAGTTTCAGACACATTTGCATGAAATTAGACCTCTAGTAAGGGATAATTTTGCAATCTCATTATTATCTGAGATTGTTTATTTGTAAGTATTTACTGGGGTATATTAATCATTCACGTCCATTTTTCATAAATATATAATATTATTTATATTATTCTACAATTTTTCGAAGTAAATTCTACCCATTTATAAATTTTAGTTCAATGGTATAGAAGGACTATTTTTTTCATTTTCCATATGATGTACTTTTTGACTTTTCTAGAAAGATTATAAGAAGAATGTTTTTTATAACATGTAGTATATGAATGGATTTTTATGTATTAATAATGACTTATTACCATGAGCATTCCTTTACATGATTTCATGTTTATTTTCAACTTAATTTTCAATATATTGAGAGGTATTTTGAATGAATAAAAAGTTTTAATGAAAAAAGGATATCTTCCTCATGAATTATGTTTGAGTGTTTTATCAAAATTATTTTCCACTTAAGATGATTATATTCAAATAGGATTATGTTTCTATACATAATATTAATATGATTATAATGTGTTAATGATGGAATGAAATTTTATATGTATTATTTTATAATGGAGTGATGTTTTAAAAACCCATTCTATTTATTGGGTTAAGCCATGATGAATGATTCATGCTTTCTTGTGGCACATTTAAGAATGAATTCCTTATGAGATTGGTGGGACCAATATCTCTATAAAATTTATTAGGTAAAGATTTATATCCTATGAGATAGAAAAGAATGAAACAGAAAGTAAATCTGGTTTGGTAATATAGAGATTGAACTGTAAGTAAATACCGTTCAGTAATACTTGGCTGGAATGGCATGTAAACTTGATTAAGTAATGGATTTGGTCCACAATGATGGGCTTGGAAGAAATTCCTTGGATACTATAGAAATAAAATTATGTTATTATTTGTTTTCCACAATTAAAAGATTTATTCCAATGTAATTTTATCATGGTAAATGTTCCTTTATGATATGTTCCTTATGTACTAACATGATTTGTTTCCTGACCCAAGATTTTGATATTTAAACGTTATGTTCATGTTTTTACATTATTCTTCTTTTGGTTTATTTTATGTTCTCTAGGATTAACCTTACTAAGAATTTAAGATCACCCTTTTTATGGTTTCTTTTTCCCAAGATATAATGAAATTTTTTAGGTAGGAAAACAAAATATGATGATTATTATGGGATATGTTGAATATATTTCACTATGTTTGAATATAATTTTTCAAGATTCAAAATACACCAAATTAATACGGTCTTTGGGAAATTATTTGTGTAATTTAATAAATATTCCAAAACATAAAGGTAATTTCCTTGTACATCAAACATGGGTCGTTAGAGTTGGTATCAGAGAGATAGTTTAGTGAACCTTTAAAAACAAGTATGTGAACGCTTTAGTGAGATCTCTAGAGATATTTCTATGGTATGTATAGGGATGACCCAAATGGTATGTCTAAATATAGGGTATAGTCCATGAATTATTGTAATAATAATGAACATCCTAGGATTAAATCTAAAATTTTAGTGACTGAATGTACTCCCCATTTATTATGTTGATTTCCTCGAATGTTTTTTAACCCTCACATTATTTTTTTTGGGTTTTAGAAAATGGATGGAACCCAAAGAAACCACATTAATGCTGACTGTGATGGGAAATTCAATGATTGTTCTAAAAAACAACCAAATGTAATGCAAGACCAAGATTCTATGACGACAAAATCCTGCTAGGCTTCCAAATTACCAAAGGTGGGAACAACGTTCTATTGATATTTTTGAAGGGGAAAACCACCTTATTTTATCGAAATGACTGATCCACTAGTTGCTAGGAAATGAATTTGTACCTTTGAAAAGATATTTTTCATTCTCCATTGTTCAGAACATGAAAAGGTTATGTTGTGAACTTATTTCTTGGATGGTAATGACAATATATGTTGGAACTTTATCTAGAATACATGGAAACAAGATAAAATTTAATCCATGGTTTGGGGTGAGTTCAAGAACATATTTTTCAGTATGTACCTTCATCGTATTCATCTTACAAAAAATAATATTGTAGTTTCTCATATATATCTTGTTTATGATATAAAAATAAGTATTTAATTCAAAAAAAACTATAAAAATAAAGGATACAATAAGATTAGATTTAATTTATGATCAATGTGTAGAAGGAGAAATGGAATAAATTTTCATATGGGGACTCATAAATGTTTTAAGTGTGGGAAATAAGTTCATCAATAATTTTACTCCTGAAGTAAATGGAATAAATAGAATGCTTCAATGTGTTCACCTACCACAAAATAGTGTCACAACTGCAAGAAAAAGGGGCATTATACTAACCAATTCTCTAATACAAGGGTTATGGATGATTATTGACATCAAAACCCTTTTAAGGTGAAAGATAAAAGAAAATCTCATTTGATCACTATTGGAGATGTTGAGTATGAAAACTACATGGTGGAATTATTTGTGAGATGGTATGTTAGTATGATATACTCTATAATACCAAATGTAGGATCGTATATGTAAACATGAGATTCTAAAATACAAGAGGGTGAGGGTGAATTTCACTTTTAAAAATTCCTTTGGAACTTTTAATGATAGTTATGTTTAACAAGTTTAAACATAATAATTCACAAAACTTCTAAGTTATAATAACATGCTTGATTTCGGAAAAGTGAATCCAGAAATGAAACATAAAAAAAGTTCACAACAACTAAGATTATTCCTTAAAGTGTATAGAATCTAACTAAATCAAAGTACAATTATAAGGAAGTATAAGAAAGTTATACTTTCCTCAGCAATACAAATGCAGCAGAAAACTTGAAACAAAACAAGTAACAAGTAGTAAATCTTTTAACCCAAAGAGAAGGGTATCCAACAACCATGGATAAAGGTCCCTTGATTTATACTTTCAATAAAGTATATCTTACCCACACCAAGGTAAGCCCTCGATACTAAGATCAGGGTCTGTCTTGCTATCCCAACAGGCCCTCAACTATCAGGTAGTCGACACCTCTGTCTTCCTATCCCCGGAAGCCCTCAATTGTACATAACAACAATCAGAGTCACATGAACCAAATCTGCATGAGGCAATGTTTGAACAAGACATTAAAACTTTTTGCATGATACTTGAGAGGTTATAAGAGCCTGTATCTCTAGAAATCACTTCCATAACATGTAATCATAGTTGTCAAAGATTGACGTCATGTATTCTGAACTCTTTCAAATGAGATCCTATTTATACGCACAGCTCCAATAGTCGACTCTCTCCTCCAACGGTCATATTCTTCCTTGAATTTCATAGGGACCTGTACACATTTCAATCAAACAACGGTTAGTGAGTAACTGAAAGCACGACATCGTTTTATTACTAAACAAGTGTATGCATAACCAAAATCCGATATTCCGAAGGTAAGTAAATGAATGTTCAGAGTGTAACCATAAATTGAATTCAGAGTCTATAGTACAAAGATGTTTGTATTCTGTTTTCTAGGAATTTGAAACCTGAATTATATAGAATTATAGATTCTGAATTTCATGGATATTTGGAAACTAGATTCACCAAAATTTTGAACCAGAACATAAAATGTTCAGAGTCAGAGTTCACGAAAATTCGAAGTCAGAACTCAATGGAGTTCAGAGTCTGAATTCAGAGAACTCGAAGTCAGAACTTAGATAAGTTCTTATCCAGAATTTGTAATCAGAATTCAGAGTTATAACTTTGAAGAGTTCGTATCTAGAATTTGTATTCAGAATTCAGAGTCAGATCTCAGAAGAGTTCGTAAGTAGAATTCTGTGCATTCAGATCCTAAAACAGAATGCTTTATATCTAGGTAATTATAGGATTCTGCGGATTTGGTTTCAATCCCAGTTTTAAACTTATAAAATTTATGATGTGAACTATAAAATCTTGGTAAGTGTAAATTTCCTTTGGTAAGGAAATTTTTTTAAGGAAGTAAAACAAGGGGTAAAATGAGATTTTCCTTAAGATAAGGTGTTTGTGATTTTCAAAACAATGAGATATGGTAAAGTCATAAGGAAACCTTATTGGCTTAACAATCATCCAAAAGTATGAAGGAATGGAAAATTCATAAGGAAAACCTTATTGACTCAACAATCCCCCCTTTTTTGAAAGCACAAACATCCTTATGAAAAATAATATAAGGACTTAGAAAAACTTTTCATGACGTAGAAAATAAAACTTATCTCCCTTTTCACATTGGAAAAGATGAATACGACTAACACCCCTTAGGCCTTGGAACTCTAAGGATTGTATTATATATTTCTGTAATGGGATTTTCATTATCTGGGGTATCGAAATATTCATAATGAGAAACTCCTCCTTAGTTAAACCCCCCTTACTTAGGGATATTTCTTACTTAGG
This sequence comes from Viscum album, assembly GCA_963277665.1. Classification (NCBI taxonomy): domain Eukaryota; kingdom Viridiplantae; phylum Streptophyta; class Magnoliopsida; order Santalales; family Viscaceae; genus Viscum; species Viscum album. The sequence continues at coordinate 83,341,520 of OY728154.1, forward strand.
AATATTTCTTCTATACTTATAAATATTTTTCCTTATCCCCTTTAGAAATCTTTTTCCTTATCCCCCTTTGTGATTTTCAAAAAGAGTTTGGGGGAATGGAAATAAATATGGTACCTTAAATATTAGTATAGACATCCAAACAAAACAAGAAACTATAATTTCATTATGATTAGAGGAATTAGTACAAGGAAAAAAACATATACAACAGAAGGTAAGATTTGTTTCTATTTTTCTTATGGTTCCTTGGGAATCATATTCTTGACTATAGTCATCATATTTTTGAATTCTTTGTAATCATCCTCAGATTTCTTATCTAGAGATTTGATCCTCTCTTCTGGAGACTTAAGAACTTCTGCCTGAGCCTTCAGCAACTCCTCTTTCTTTACAAGCTTCTCTTCGAACTTAATCTGGGGATCTCTTTCCTTCTTCTAACTTTGAGCTATAGAGTTCAACTTTCAATTCAAGTCTTTCACCACTTGAATCTGAGTATTTTGTTCTAGACTTAGCTTTTCCTTAATGATATTTTTATGATCCTTGATTTTGACATCTTCAGTATCAAAATCTTCTTTGACATCTTCTTGAAACTGATCAAGCTCATAGATTTCTTGAATCTACCTCTTTGACCAGCTGGCTATCTTCTTACCTGACTTTATGTGAGCTTTGTAGCCTATGAGGAATGTTTTGAAATCTGATACTATCTTGACACACATGTCAATCACCATGGAAACCTAATGTGGTTTCTGATTCAAAGAATGTTGAAGAATCTGGTATCTAGAATCAATGCTTTAAAAAGTCAAAATGGACCCAACAATCTTCTTTAAGGATAGTTCAATAAATTCTCGACCAAGTGAAGATGATTCAGAATCCGAGACTTTACTTGGTGATGCTTTTTTTTCTATCTCAACAAGATTCTTTTTTTATGTTCCCACAACTTCCTTCTTCTTCTCTACATATTTTCTAGGAGTATCAATAAGTACTTGTTTACCCTTATCAATTTTCGGTACATCTTCCTCACCAGTAGATTCATTCTCACTATCAGACAGCTGCACAACTCTATCTTCATATACCTCTTCTTCCTGATTTCTAGCCTCAAAATCCTCATGATGAATTAAATCTCCATTTTTAAATTCTTCTTCGGAAATTTTATCATCTTCTTCTTCACCTTTCTCTTCACCTTTCATCCCATCCTTCTCTTCAGCTTTCTCTGGAGTGACAAGCCTAGAGGATTCATCTTCAGAAGTCCGAGGTGACAAATTTTCAAATGGGGTTCCCTTGTATTGATAATATTTGACTTTCTTTAAAAGATCATATGTTTTACCACATGTGTCTTCCTCTTCTTGTTCATCTTCCACCTCTACCACTTCTTCCACTTATTCCACTACTTCAACATGTTTTTCTTTAGCTTTTTCTAGAGTGATGAATTTCTTCCCTGGAGTCTTAGGTAAAGGCTATGTCAAGAAAGATTGTGGAGCTAGAATATTCTCAGTTGCAATTTTAGTATCCCTCAAGAAGTATTGAAAAATATCAGCCTATGACATCTTCTTCCTTTTATTTTTCTTTTTTTCTTGCCTCTCAAGCACTTCAGTAGTTGATTCTTTCAAAGCCTTAGCCTCAACAGGATCCAAACAGAACTGTGACTCCCCTACTTTTCTATTCTTCTTATCCTCCCTCCATTTTTCTACAACCTCATCTGGGTAGGCTTTCGTCTTCTTTGGTTCAGGAGGATCGGATTGGACTTACTTAGACTTAGGACTTTTGTATTCTACTTCTACTTCCTTAAACTTTATTTTCATTCCAACCTTATTTGATGGTTCAGCTTTTTCAACATTTTCTGTAATGAACTCTGTCTCTTCCACTGGCAGATCACAAAATTATCCTAACTCCTTAGAAAAGCCCATATTAATTCTTTTCATGGTGTCATCACTTATAAGCATAACTTTATAGTTCCCTGGCTTGGAATTGCAGGGGATCTTGAATGATTCAAGACAGCAAACTATCATCTTGGAAATTAAGGCAGGATGCATAATAATTTGATCTCTCAAATTCCCATTTTTGATTTTCTCTATCGTAATGAGAATGTTTCTCATCAGATTTATTTTCCTTAGTTTTACCATGAAATCTAAGATATATATGTCACTCTTCTTTACAGTGTCTTTATCACCTTTTCTCGATATATAAAATCCATCAACCCATAACTGCAAAATCTGATTTTTGAAAAATAAGTGAGCAATCTTTTCGGTCTTTACATATGATATCCCAAGAAATTCCAAATCTTTAACCTAAATAAAACTTCCTTGAACCTCTGGTAGTTTGTGAGAGAAAAATTCAGCTTCCCTTTCATATGATAAGTCCACCAAGCTAGCAGCCTTAGTTAAATGAGAGTTTATAAGTTTTTCCAAAACTCTTGAAGGAGAATTTTTCCCGGCCATCATCATTAAAGAAATAAACTGACTCATAAAATTCTATCAGCAATTCTGGATAATCCATGTCTTGATTTCATAGCATTTCTATGCACATGTTGTCCCATCCATTATGCTTGATCTTCTTAGAAATAATAGAATCATATTTGAAGAAGTTAGGATAGACAAACCTTTCCATGTACACCTAAAAACTTAAGATTTCATTAACAGTAGACATATCTTCAGAAGAGGATTCTGCAGAGATTCATATTGGAGGAACTCTGAGAGAATCAGAACGGCCTTAAGAAAGGGGGAGGGGGGTAGAACTTCAGCATGCGAGAGCATGGAAACCGATGTAGTAAAACCCTTCAGTGGTCCTTTATATAGGAGATTGAAGTGGCCATTCATCTTCTAAATCCAATCTAATGGTTGGGATACCTTCTGGTCTGATCCAATGGTTGATATGATAGCTGCATGGAAAAATTGAGTAGAATCCTATCTTTTGAGGTTTTTAGGAAAAACTAGAATCCAAGAATTTATGATACAAAAGAAAATACCAGCAATGAAATAATGACAATGAAAATTTTAAGAAGGTAATCATACCTTTCGTATTTCTAGGAAGATTATTTGTAATGGGTGATATTCTTTTTGGAAAACTTTATATTGAAAAAAATTTGACTACGTAAAACTTATTACGAAAAATATAAGGTTGAGATTTTATTATTAAAAAATTTGAGTACGAAAATTCCACTATGAAAATTTTGAGTAAGAAAATTTTCATTAGGAAAATTTAATGTACGAAAAATTCTCATTACGAAAATATTGAGTACCAAAATTTCATTATGAAAATTTCATTATGAAAATCATCATTGCGAAAATTTAAATACAAAAATCATCATTACAAAGGTTATGAAATTTTACTATGAAAACTTTCATTATGAAAATTTTGAAAAACTAACTATGAAAATTTCATTACAAAAAATTTTGAAAAACTAAATATGAAAATTTTCAATGTGAAAATTTTGAAAAACTAACTCTGAAAATTTTCATTACGAAAATTTTGAAAAACTAACTATGAAAATTTTCATTAAGGAAATTTTGAAATGTACTCCCCCTATGAAAAAGAGTTTATTACTATAAGGAGATTGGTCCAATAGGAAGTTAATCAAAGAATATTACCTTACGGTTATCATTCCTAACTTCTATTTAATGTATTCAAATATATCAGAGGGTAAAGATTTTGTGAAAATATCAGTAAGATGATATTGCATTCAGATAAATTGAAGAATGATATCTCCTTTTTTTTTTGTGATCCCTAAGAAAGTGATGCCTAATATCTATGTACTTTTCACGAGAGTGTTGTTTAGGGTTTTTACATAGGGAAATGAAACTTGTATTATCACACAAAATTTGAGTCTTAGTAAAACCCAAGCCATAGTATGTGAGTGTGTGTTAGATCCACAACACTTGAGCACAACCACTTCCAACTACTACATATTCAGCTTCAGCAGTGGAAAGTTATGCAGAGTGTTGATTCTTAAAAGACCAAGAAACTAAGGAATCTCCTTAGAAATTACAAGTTCTGGATGTACTCTTTCTATCCATTCTACATCCACCAAAGTCAGCATCTAAAAAACTTTTTAAAACAAAATAATTTCTAGAAGTATACATTAGTCCTAAATCCATGGTTCTCGTTAAGTAGAAAAATTTTGTTTCACTACATTTAAGTGAGATTACTTATGATTAGATTGATATCTTGCACATAAGCATACTGAAAACATTAAGTCGGGACGACTAGATATCAAGTAAAGTAGACTTCCTATCACACCTCTAAAAGAAGTTTGATCTACTGGTTTCCCAGCTTCAACAAGATCAAGTGTGTATGAGGTACCAATGGGAGAACATATACATTTAGTGTTGTCATATATATTCTTTTTAATATGATCATTAATATAATTATGTTGGGATATATAGATTTCTTCTGGGTTTTGAGAGATTTGAAAACCAAGGAAAAATGTTAACTCACCCATAATAGTCATTTCAAATTAAGATTTCATTAGATCCGCAAAGGAATCAGTTAAAATTTGCTGAGTTGAACCAAATATAAGGTCATCAACATAAATTTGAACAATCAAAACAGTTTTCTTATCTTTCTTTATAAAAAGGGTTGGATCTTCATTTCCCTTGATATCGTTATTTTGAAGCAAAAATCATATAAGTATATCATACCAAGCCCGAGGGGCTTGTTTAAGTCCATACAATACTTTGGTGAGTCTAAAAACATTATCAGTATGTTTTGTATCTTCAAAGAAAGGAGGTTGTTCATCAAAAAATTCTGCTTGAACATAACCATTAAGGAAAGCACATTTGACATCCATTTGAAAAGTTTGAAATTGAAGAATTCCGCAAAGGCATGTAAAACACGAATAGATTCATGTCTATCTACTGGAGCATAGGTTTCTTCATATTCTATTCCTTCTTGTTTATTATAGCCTTTAACGACTAATATAGATTTATTTCTAATAATGATTCCATTTTCATCACACTTATTTCTGAACACCCATTTTACTCCAATAATAGAAGTTTCCTTAGGTCTTTCAAACAATGTCCAAACTTTATTTCTTTCGAATTCATTCAGTTTATCTTACATGGCTTTAATCCAATCATTATCACCTAAAGCTTCATCAGTGATTTTTGGTTCTAATTGGGAAAGGAATGCTAGATGTTATACTTCATTGCATAAGGAAAATCTAGTCCTTACTGGTTGATTGACATCACCAATGATACTATCACTGGGATGATTCTTTAGAAACAACTGGTTTGGGTTTTGTAAAACCTCTTCTTCATCATAGGGTAGGAAATATTCTGGGGTAAATGTTTTAGTAGTAACTTCTGGAACATTTTCCTTATCAGAATTATTTTCTATCAAAGGATGATAATAAGTTTTTGATAACACATCCAAGGATATAGGTTGGGGTTGTTTAAAAACAAAAGGATTTGTTTCATCAAAGTTGATATGTAATATCTCTTCAACAATACAAGTGTTTTTATTGATAACCCTATATGCCTTAGAAGTTTTGGATTAGCCTATGAAAATTCCTTCATCATATTTTGGTGTGAATTTTTGTAGATTATCTTTAGTATTAAGAATGAATACCTTGCAACCATGAACATTAAAGTAGGATAGTCTAGGTTTTCTACCATTCTATAACTCATAAAGAGTTTTATTCAGAAAAGGTCTAATCAAAACACGATTGATAGTATAACAAGCAGTACGTACACCTTCATCCCAAAAATTTCTGGCTACAGAATACTCACTCAACATGGTTCTAGTTATCTCTTGAAGAATTATATTTCTTCTTTCAACAACACCATTCTGTTGAGGTGTTCTGGGTGATGAGAAGTTGTGAGTAATACCCTTTCAACTACAAAATGTTTCAAAATCAGAATTTTGAAATTATCCACTAAGATCACTATGAACAGTTTTCAATGGAATGATTTTCTAATTTTTAACATGGGCTCTAAAACTTTTTAAATTAGAGAAGGTTTCAGATTTATATTCTATAAAATAGACCCATGTAAATATAGTGTAATCATAAACCAAGACAAATACATAGTACATGCCTCTAATGCATACAGTTTGTGTTCGACCAAAAAGATCCATATGCACTAGCTGTAATGTATCAGTAGTTGAGACTTCACTGACTAATTTAAAACTTTATTTATATTTCTTTCCATATTGAAAAGGATCACAAAATTTTTAGTAATCAAATCTAACCTCTGGTATATCCTTGACTAACCTTTTCTTAGAAAGTTTCCATATGTTCTTAAGGTTACAATGACCAAACCTTCAATGGCATAAGAAATAATGATCTTACATTGCACTATGGCAAGGTAAGTCTTAGATCCTAAGGTCTTCTAAGTTTAGTGTGTAAATATTCTATTTCCTATATGAAGAATGAATGAACTCTTCCTTGGAATTTTGTACTAAGCACTTTTCATTCCTAAAATTCACAAGGTAGCCTTCATCACATAATTGGATTATGATAATGAGTTTTTTTTAAGACCCTTAACTAATAAAACATTTGAAATCAATGTTTTTACATGAAGAACGATGTTGCCTATACCAATAATTTCTCCCTGGGCATTATCTCCAAAAGATACTTTTCCTCCTTTCTTCTTGATAATCTTTTCAAAATAGTTTATGTTACCAGTCATATACAATGAACATCCACTATCCATGTACCACGTATTGATGTTGGTACTTTCCCTATTTTCCTGTAAAAAAGAAAAAGTTAGACTTTCAGAATCCAAACATTCTTGGATCCAGAATTGTTAGACTACAAAATTTTGGGTATCCACATTTTTTTAGAAAAATAAGATGTATGAAACCCAAGAGATCTAATTTTATTCATGGAGCAATTTTTCTTCCAATGCCCACCACTTTGGAATTTAGTGAAAAAAGGGGCTCTATAAGGAACAAAATAGTTGTTTTTGAAAACCGGATTTTGGTGAGTATAACCTACTCCAGTAGTGTTTCCTTGAGGTTCAATTTTAGAATACATCTTGTCAAAATTTTCCTTCCCAGATGTATTTTTTGTAAGAAGCTTCTTAAGAGAAAATATTTTAGATTTTTGTCTGATGACTAAATTCCTATCCTCCGGAATCATTTCCTTAGAGTTAGATTTTTCCTCAAAATATTTTATCTCTAAAATAGCATTCTTAAGATCTTTATAATGTTCTTCTTTAACAGAATTTTCATTATCAAGGTCTTTGGAATGTTTTCCTAAAATCTCTTCATTATCTCTAAGATCTCTAGAAAGATCTGAAATCTCTTTTGTAAGAATTTATACCCTTGTATTTTCCTTGTCTAATTTCATAGAAATTTTACAATTCCTTACTTCAAGTAATTTGGAAAATCTAGAAACTTCTTCATATAAAGATATTTCATCATTTTTTGAGGATGGATTATCTTTATTAGAAGTACTATTTTTGGAATACTAATTATTATCAAGATATAAATTTTTTAAAGCCTCGGTTGAGCATACCTTGTCCATAATACATTTATTGAGGAAAGAAGTAGTTGCAATGAATCCCATATTATTCTGCGCTGATAAATGATATTCATAATATTCAATTTCTGAAGAGTCTCCACAACTAGCACTCCATGTATCATTATCTTTAAGGATTTTATTGTGCTTTGATTGATAGAATTTCATCTTGTTCCTTTTCGAATTCCTTTCCTGCTTTTCCATATTTTTCAACAAAGGACAATCAGGTCTGATATGAACTGTTCTTTTACATTAATAACATGTAACTTCTCCATCATTCATATCCCTGTAGTCATTCTTCTTGTACTTGTTATGATTGTTCTTTTGAGCTACAATCTTGTTCATTCTCCAAGAAATATTAGCTAATTCATTCTCAGACTTTTCTGTGTCACTAGATTCTGAATGAATAATGACTTTCTTTGTATTTGATCAAGTTACTCTTTCTGGGGTATTGGCTTTCATAAGATTAGAAGTGGTTGTGAAAGAAAATCCTCCATTCCCATTCTTCTTCCTAACATTTTCAGTATCTCTCTTCATTCTGGTTTCATGCTAAAGAAGTGTTCCAAAAACTCATCTAAGGAAATCTGAGTGACTTTCCTCTTCTCATCAATAACTCTCCTCTTAGAATCCCATTCATTTTACACGATATCTATGATCTTGTCTACAAGATCCTCATCATCAAATCCTTTTTCTCCCATAGATTGTAAGCTGTTCACGATAGTCGTAAACATTTGTTGTACTTTGCTTATAGGTTCTTCATAAGGAAAAATGAAGCTATAGTATTCAACTCTCAATATATCTCTTCTTGTCTCTATGACTTTAGATGTACCAAAATGGGTAACTTCATGTTTCTTCTAGATACTTTTTGCAGCTTCACATGAGGATATTTGACTATAGATGTTCCTAGTCATGGAACATAACAAAGTATTTCTAACTCTGAAGTTTACTTGATATTCTGATTTATCCTGATTCGTACAGGTTATCAATTTCTTATCTAGAATCTTGTAATCTTGAGTCATCATTACATAGTTATCAACTCTAGTATTTATAAAAAAATTCTTCATCCTATCTCTCCAGTACTCATTATCATTTCTATCAAAAATAGGATGTCTGGTAGGATTTAGATTATCAATAGAACCAACATTTAAACATTCCATACTTAAGATAATCATTGTCACAAAAACATGTTAGTAGTATGAATATCTAAACAAGAGAAAATATCCTATATAATGAAAATATAGAACAAAATTATCATTAAGCAAAAAATAATCCAAACTATGTGACTCCGAAAAATATATTCTGAAAAATTATGGATCCGGAAGTTCAATTCCGAGAATTCTTTTCTGAATCAAATTGTGAGATTAATTCAGATTGAACCAACCCTCTAATACCAATTGTGAGATGGTATGTGAGTATGATATACTCTATAATACCAAATTTAGGATCGAATATGTAACCATGAGATGCTCAAATACAAGGGGGTGGGGGTGAATTGTACTTTTAAAAACTACTTTGGAACTTTTAATGATAATTATGTTTAAGAAGGTTAAACAAAATAATTAACAAAACATCTAAGTTCTAATAACATGCATGATTATGGAAAAGTGATTCTGGAAATGAAACTTAACAAAATATTACAACAACTAAGATCCTACCTTAAAGTGTATAGAATCTAACTAAATCAGAGTACAAGTATACGGAAGTATAAGAAATTTATACCTTCCTTAACAATACAAATGCAGTGGAGAACATGAAAGAAAACAAGTAACAAGTAGTAAATCTTTTAGCCCAAAGAATAGTGTATCCAAAAACCTTGGATAAAGGTCCCTTGATTTATACATTCAAGAAAGTCTATCTTACCCACACCAAGGTAATCCCTCAATACTAAGATTGGAGTCTGTCTTGCTATCCCCGCAATCCCTCAACTATCAGATAGTTGGCACCTCTGTCTCCCTATCCCCAGAAGCCCTTGATTATACACAACAACAATCAGAGTCGCATGAAGCAAATCTACACAAAGAAATGTTTGAACAAGCCATTCAAACTATCTGCATGAAGCTTGAGAGTTTATAAGAGCCTCTCTCTCTAGAAATCACTTCAACAACATGTAATCACAGTTCTCAACGATTGATATCAAGTATTATGAACTCTTTTAAATGAGATCCTATTTATAGGCACAACTCTAATGGTCGGCTCCCTCCTCCAATAGCCATATTCTTCCTTGAATTTTGGAGGGACCTATAAAAGTGTCACTCAAACAACGGTTAGTGACTAACTGAAACAGCGACATCGTTTTATTTTTAAACAAGTGTAATCATAACCAAAATCTAATATTCAGAATGTAAGTAAATGAAATATTGGAGTCTAACCAAAAATTGAATTCAAAGTATATAATACAAAGATTTTTGGATTCTATTTTATAAGAATTCAAAACCTGAATTCTATAGAATTCTGGGGTCTGAATTTCAAGGAAATTCCGAATCTGGATTCACCAGAATTCAGAACCAGAACATACAAAGTTTGAAGTCAGAGTTCATGAGAATTCAGAGTCACAACTCATAGGAGAACATAGTCTGAATTCAGAGAACTCGGAATCGGAACTCCGATAAGTTCAAATCCAGAATTTGTAATCAGAATTCAGAGTTAGAATATTGAATAGTTCATATCCAGAATTCGTATTCAGAATTTGGAGTCTGAACGTAGAAGAGTTCATAACCATAATTCTGATAATTCGGATCCCAAAACAGAATTCTTTATATCTAGGTAATTATAGGATTCTGAGGATTTGGTTTCAATCTGAGTTTTACACTTAAAAAATTTATGTTGTGAACAATGAAATCTAGGTAAGGGTAAATTTTGTTGTGTAAGGAAATTTTCCTTAAGGAAGTAAAACAAAAACAAGAATAAATGTTAAAGTCATAAGGAAAACTTATTGACATAATAATCTACCCCAAGTATGAAGGAATGGAAAAATCATAAGGAAAACCTTATTGACTCAACATTATTAAGTTTTTATATAATGGGATTCCAAAATAGGGTAGTAAAATCTCATTTATAGTATTATAAAATATTACAATATTTATGTATTGGTCCACTATGGTTTTCCATAAATATATAGTACTGATAACCAAGATAAGTGATTGAAATATATTTGGAGAGCACATGATATGTGGATAATGATGGTATTAGGATATAATGAGATGTTTGATAATATTAAAAACCACATGAATGATACAAGGAAAATGTTATATCATGGTTTGAGTATATAGAATTTTTGGTGTTTTTGGTGTGAGGAAAGAGTATATTTTGACAGAACACAAGTTTTCACTATGGTCATATAGTAATTCAGGTTTTTATCATGTTTCAAAAGAATACAAGATTAAGGTATTCACATTTTAGGAATGTGGAAACCAAGAACCACCTTATCAAAAATGGGAGATAAATGATAAGTTGATTTAGTTCACCTATGTCTAATGTTTTATATTTTTATTTGTTAGAAAGATTGTAATGTTATCCATTTATGCATAGTATATGCCATATTCATGTTGAATTTCATTAGATTAATGTATTATCTGACTATAGGTGTACATATGCATATTTGATTACCTATGTTAACCTTTTTATTGAGACATATGGAATGACCTATAATTCTATCACAAGAATAGTTAACACCTTAAGAATGATAAATTGAACATAATTTCATTAAATAAGATATGGAGTGTAAGTTGTTCAAGGCCCATACAACGGTAAGATTGAACCAAAATCAAGTATGTATTTGTTCTCATGAAAATTTCATCATATTTAGGGAATGGATATAGAAACCCAAAAAATTTATCGTAAAACCCTCTTATCCTATTAATTAGATGGTCCCCTAATTCATCGCAGACTTATGTCTTTATGGTTGTTAACATTCTCCAAACATTGTTCTGTATCACTATCAATCCGAAATTGATTGTTAGATTTTCCTTCCATATCCATGTTTTCACTTCCAACATATGTTCTACCACATGGAAACCCAGTATTGAGTTACGTTGAGTAATGGTTATGTTTATAAATATCATTTTTATAATGAAGTTTTAGTATTCCTTTTTATGATTTGGGTTTCCATGAATGAAACTTTCTAGTAGTGAACCTTTTATAACCCTGACAATTTTTAGGGATAAATTCATTTTAAGGGGTTTATAATGTAACCCCCCATGTTTTTATGGACAATTTTATCAAATAATTTAAACTTTTAATTTATATCTTGAAATCCACTATTTCAAATATTCCATTCAGACTAAACCGACTTTTCGTATGTTACAGGCAGCCCTAAGAGAGCGTATGATACCCACAAAACCACGTATAGAATTTCTTTAATGTATAAAAGATATATGACTGTATTATGTTATACATAACACCAAATGAATCTTACACTATATGAAACACTGACCTGTTCTGTGTTACGCACATGAGAGACCTTCCTTGATAGATTGCGTTGTACACAAGAATGACTTTCTTTAAACAATGATATATTATTAAATTATTATTATTTAATGGGATATAAACAATACATTATTAATACTATTGACCCCATTTTGAATTTATATAACATTAACAATAATAATTTTTATTTTATAGACATGATTTATTATTTAGTACAATTTTCTGGATAAAAGAAGTATTTTTAACCAAATGATGATTTTCTATATTTAAATGGAGCACAAAATTTAAATTTAGTTGTAACAATTTTATATATTTTATTTGAAAAAATAAATTTATCCATTAGAAGTGGGACATTAAAATTTAATTTGGTTTAATTCTTGGTATTTTTTTGATCAATTTCAAATTTTAATGAATAATGAAAAGTACTGCATTTTAATACAAAATAGTCTTTTCATCTAATTTATTTATATAGATAGAATATATTTTAATGGGTTTTAAAGTGTTATCAGATTAATTTTTTATAATTTACTCCAATTTTGGTCATTTTAAGAAATTTCACATTATGTTTTGATATAAAGACATGTTATTCTTTTGGTAGTTTTTACTTCTGAAAAACCCGCATTCCGGTTTTAACAATGGGAATTGATTTTAAATTAATTTCTACCAATTCTATGTTTTCAATTTAGAAAATTAGATTCTCTATTTGGAATTAGAAGGTCTAAATTCTGTAAATAGTTACCTTTTATTTTGGGATATTATAAATAGAAATTTCAGAAATTATTTTTCTTTACAATGGTAAAAGTACAAATCAAGTAAATAATGGTAAAAAATAACATTATAATAATATAAAACTTCCATAAAAAATGGTGTAGTCCTATTAGATCATATATGGGTGACCATTAACATCCCTGGACAATTTTCGGACCCTATGGGACCACTTGGGTGTGATAATAACCCTTTATAATAAATAATTTAATGTAAAGAGAAATATAACATAAACATGTATATTTTTACTAAAACTATTTAAATTATTTTATTTAAATGATATATTATTCTATAAATAGAAATTATATATAATTTTTTTTACTAAATAATGGTATATTTTCATAAAATTTAGACATTAGTTGAAAAAAATTATGTGTTACACAATAATGTGACACTAATTACCATATTGATGAAATATTCAAATAAATGATATTATGAATATTGAAATAAATGAAATTTTAAAAATTCCATGCCATCAAAGAAAGGATGACATTTACATGTTAGGGATGAGTTAATACCTTTGGTTCTAAGGAATCAAGTTGTTATGATATTAAGAAAAAGCATTTACTAAATAACATCAAAATTGTCAAAAATGACTTTTTAAAACAATTACTATATTATTAAATGATATAATAGTCCAAGAAATAAAAGAATAATCCAAATGACTAATATAATGTTATAAATGTCATTAATTATCCACTTTTAGTTCTCTTTTAAATTTATAATAACTATAATAACCATATATTACGAAAATACAAGAATGTATGGTAAGAGTTAATGTTTTCAACTAAGGGTTATAGACATAAGATAATGTTAATTTTGTGACATGAAATTGTATAAAACATTTTTATTGAGAGTATTTTGACTGATAATCATCATATATTTGAAAAAATAGTATGGGATGATTATAAACAGAAAATAAATTTTTAATAAATTAATATTTCATGACTTTCCAAAATTTCCCCTCACCTCTCCTATAAAAGGGAACTTCTACTTCTCTTGTATTCACATCACCAAAGAAATTTGTGTCATACAAACCATAATAAACACTCCCCAAAACGTCCTTAAAATGTTTATAGAGGCTAAATGTTGTGTATAAATCCTTATTAAGGAGACCTTTTGGGAAAATCAAAAAGAAATACTCAAAAAAGGTACTTGTTTTATAACTTCTTTAAAAATTCTTTTCTTCTAATAAATCATATTATTATGTTGTTACCATACTAAACTAATAAATACAATATATTATACATGATGATATGTTATTATAATTATGTTATAACCTTATTCATCCTTTTATCCATACGAATAATAAAAATATTAATATGTGGACATACATATGAATTACCACATCAACACCATGGTGTAATTCGTTATTCAACAATACTTAATTTGGATGTATATAATGATGAGTATAATGGAAGTAAATAATTAAAATAACATGATAATTATATATTATAATTAATATATTATCCAGTTACGTACCATTTAACCATTAAGTGAATGATATCTTCACTCATGCGTATGTACGACCTACCATCTTCACGACACGATGAGATTCATTATCCGTGTTAACCATTCTAGAATTATTATAATGTATTTATAATAAATAATATTGAAATACATTAAATAAATATTCTAATTTATTTATGTTTATATATATGTGGGTGTGACATTTACTTTCTTTCGTTCAATTCATTAATGAAACAGAAATAGTGTTCATGTGTATGTACGACCTGACGTCTCTATAAACGGTGTATTCAATTTCATTTAACTATCTATTATATATATGTGTGTGTTTATATATATAATTTTACTGAATATTTATGATGTTAGATATCATGTTTTACAATCTAGAAGTAATTAAATCATGTTATAAGTAATAATATCAAGAATAAAAAGTCAAAAGAAGAACAATAAATAAAATTATTATTACCCAAAACACTACTTTAACATCAAATTGATAAATAAGCAGGTATTATAATTTCATAAGGTAATTATATAAGATAACATAGAAATTATTATGGTTCTTTTAATAGTTAAAAATATTTTTAAACCCATTGTATAAAAGTTTTGGTGACATACCAAAGAAAATAGACCTAAGGTGAGAGGTAATTTTAAAATCCCATTATTATCTGAGATTTTTTATTCATAAGTATTTACTGGGGTATATTTTTCATTCACATCCATTTTTCCTAAATATATATTTGTATTTATATTCATCTACTATTATTTAATGATCATTTTACCAATTAAAAAATTTGTATTAAATGGTATGGAATTAAAACTTCTTTCGTTTTCCATACGATGTACTTTTTTACTTTTCTGGTAAGAGTATATGAATAATGCTTTTTAACATATATGGAATGAATGAGTTTTTGTGTATTTTTAATTACTTTGTCTAATTAATATTCCTTCACACTATTTCATGTTTATTTTCAATGATTACTTTTTTAAAATTGCACCGAATATTGGTGAAAAAAAACATTTTTGAAAAGAAATGAGATTTTTCTTTAAAAATTATGTTCGAGTGTTTTATAAAAATGATATTCCATCCAAGATGTTGATATTTAAAGAGTGAAATGTTTCTATCATTATTTTTTGTATGATTTTATTGTGTTAATGATAGAATGATATTTTATATGAATTATGTTTTTATAAAATGATTTTTTAGAATCCAATTTAATTTATAGGGTTACGCTAGGATGTATTATTTATGTTTTTTGTGGAACTTGTATGAATGATTTAATTATGATATTTGTGAGACATATATCAACCTCCAATGAATTGGTTAAATAATTATATCTCATGAGATTGATATTACTGAAATGGAATGTAAATTTAGTTATGTAATCTAGGGATAAAATTATAAGTAAATCTAGTTCAATAATACATGGCTTGAATGATAAGTAATCCCAATTCAGTAATTGAATTTTTCCACTATGATGGTCATGGTATAAATTCCTTTTATATTATGGAAATCATATTATTTTATTATTTGTTTCCCGTAATTACATTTTTTAAGCCAATGCTATTTTATCATGATTAATTCTTCTTTATGATTTGTTCCTTATGTACTACCAAGATTTATTACATGACTCAATATTAATATATTTATACTTTATGTTCATGTTATTAAATTATTATGTCAATGGTTAGTTTTATATTATTTTTGTTTACCCTTAATGAGCATTTGAGCTAACCCTTTTTATTTTTTATTTTTCTCGGATATAAAAATAGGTATTATGTAGGAAAATAATAAGGGAATATCATTATGGGAGATGTTGAAGATATTTCACCATGTTAGAAGATTATGTTCTATGTTTAAAAATACACTAAACTAATATAGTCCTTGAGAGTATATTTTTGCAGTGTATTAATTATTCCGTAAAAAGAAATATAATGTCTATGTATATCAATCTTGGGTCGTTAGAGCTTCGGCTGTTAATATGGAAACTGAGTGTTGTTTCATACATAACTATAATAGTAATTATATTTCCTAAAAAGTGATTAGTTCCTATGGTTCCTTTTCTATCTATTCTACAACGTTCAAAACCATTAGCTTAATATGAAATTAAATTATAATCAAAATTTTTGGGGTAATGAATAGATTGAAAAATACTTCTTTTTAAATATCTAAAAAATATTTTAACAGTAGAAAGATTGGATTATTTTGGATTTGATAGAAATTTATAACATATAAGTAAAAAAATAATAATATCTATTATAAAAATAGTATTTTATAACAGACTACCAATCATACGTCTATATAACATATTTTCAATTACTTTTTTTTGATTCATCCAAATCATGTTGTATATTGGTGGATATTGGAGTTGTGTACGTCTTTCTATTCTCAAGTCTATTTTTTTAATAAATCTATAAATATTTACATTGATTTAAAAAAAATTCATAATCTTTTTGATAAATTTGAAATTATAAAAACAAATTCATTTATGCCTTTATGCTCAATTCAAATTCATTTTTCATTAGTTTTGAAAAATATTTATAATTATTTTTAATTTTTGAACCAAAAATAACATCATTAACATTAATTTATACTAATAAAATATTTGAACAAACTGTTTTCTTAAAAAGTGTTGGATCTTCTAATTAGACAGTTAATTTATTTTTTTAAATAAAATAACGTAGTCTTTCCTACCAAACTCTAGGATCTTGTTTATGGTTTTTTTATCTTTTGTAAGTTTATAAATAGAAATTGGGTTATAAGGATTTTCAAATTTAGGAGGTCTTTCAAAATAAACTTAAAACATTAAATAACTGTTATGAAAGGCATATTGACATCCATATTATATAATTTGAAACTCATATAAAATGTATAAGCTAAAAGGATTCTAAAATCCTTTAATATAGAAACATAGGAAAAGGTTTGAACATATTTTATTCCTTCTTCTTGATTATATACTTATACTAATAATATAGCTCTCTTTCTGGTTATGATCCCTTAATTATCCTATTGATTTCTAAAGACCCAGAAAGTTCCTACAACGGGATAATTGGATGGTCTTTTTACTAATTACCAAACCTTATTTAATTTGAATTGGTTTATCTCTTCTTGTATTGTTAACATTAAACTCTCATTTTCAAAGGATTCTTCAATAGACTTCAGTTAGATTAATGACAGAAAGGTAGAATATGGAGCTACATTCCATATATTTCTTATAGTTCTAATTATTGTATCTATGTCTTCTATTATAGTGTATAGAGGATCTTTCTTTATGCTTCTAGATTTTATAATTAGGATATGTTCAGGTTTTTCAGTTTCACGTTCCTATGAACTGGACAGAATTTTATTAACAAAAGTTTCAAAATCATACATAGGGTTTTCAAGTATCATGTCAACAAACTAATTAGTAACTTCATGTAGTTGATCATTCCCTTTAATGAAAGGGTCAGTTTCATCAAACATCACATGAACTGATTCTCCAAAAATCCTTTATTTTTTTTAATTTTATAGGCTGTAGATGATACATAATATCCAAAAAATAATCCTTCGTCATCTTTTGGATCGAATATATCAAGATTATCCGTAGTATTAAAGATATAAAACTTGGATCCAAAAATAAAAAATCACATTACTTTTGGTTTTTTGTTATTCTAAATATTACTTAGTTTTCATTTGAAAATACACCTTATTAAAACAATATTCCTAACATAGAAGTCTATGATTATAAATACTACCCACAAATATGTAGGAAAATTGTATTCATTTAGTATAGTCCTTTCCATTTCGTAAATATTTATATTTATTCTTTCTATAATTCCATTTCATAGGTGTTCTTGGTGAAGAAAAGGTATGTTTAATACACATAATTTAGAACAATTAATTAAATTCATGATTCAATAATTCTCTATCATGATCAATTCTTAATGAAATTATTATTAAAAAATAACATCTTATAAATTTCAAAAAAAACTTTCAAAAATAGTGAAAGAATCACTTCTGAGTTTCAGAAAATAAACCAAAGTAAATATATAATAATCATCATCTAAAATATAGATATATAATATTCTTTCCAGAATTGATACTCTAGTTGGTCTAAACAAATCCATATGGATATGTTAAAATATATTTGATTCATTAGTTATACTAATAAATTTGAAAAAATGTTTATGTTTTTTTCCTATTTGGAATACATCAAAAAATCTATCATTATCTAATTTAAGACAAGGAAAATAAAAATCTAAAGGTTTATTTTATTATTTATTTAAAGAATAAATATTACAGTGACCATGTCTCATATGAGAAGTCCATGACTCATTTGATTTTTCATTTTTACAATTAACTTTATGTTACCATAAGGAATTTAAATCCAAAGTATAAACATTATCAGTTCTAGGATCTCTAATCATAAGATTTTAATCTTTAAAAACTGATAAAATTTTTTAAAATGAAATATAAAAACCATCATAAAAAATATGAGATATAATTATCAGATTTTGGTTTATCCCTTGCATAAATAGTATATTTTTGATAGATATAGTCTTTGGATCTCCAATAGTTCCAACTCTAATGATCATTCATTTTTCATTGTCACAAAGAGTGACTAAACCTCCATTCAATTGGTTTTTTGTATGAAATTTTTTTGAGTCTCCACTAGTGTTCCTAGAATAGCCACTATCCATATTCCATATATAATTTCTATTCTTATGACTCGGTTCATGCAAAAGTAATTAAACATGTTAATTTTTGGTACCCATGTTTTCTGGTGTCCTACAATTTTTGCGAGAAATGATCTACGAATCCATATATGCATTTTTATTAAATAATACATATTACTTTACTCATAAAATATATAATAAGTAATGGAACATTTAATACCACTAAATAGAGAATTTTTCAAATATCAATTATTAGTTTAATAACCATTTTATCCACAAAAATAATAAGTATCATTTCTTGAATTGGGCCCAAACTAGTTTTCATACAGTTCTGGTTTTTTCAAACATTCTTCCTACTTTAAATAATTCTATTTTAATAAAATCATTTCAATGAATTTCTTTTAAAAATTTCTCTCCTTAGATAAAAGTAATTGTAGTACTCTAATAATAATTTTCATCATCATTTTGTTTTTTAATCCTATTTTAATGATCAACACATCTTATTGTAAATGAATTGAATTTTTCAATTATCTCCTTCTATTGTTTGAGATTTGTATATACTTCACCTAAAAATTAATTTCTAATATTTTATAATTATTTGTGTTTCATTAATATAGAGTGATATTTATATTCTAATATAGAATAGTAATAAACAAGGTTTTCATTTGAACCAATATCTGTATCATAATTACATGAGTAATAAGTTTGTAATTTTTCTTCTTCATCCATAAAGCACATGTTGGCTTCCAATTTTTTTGGCTCTTTATCTGAATCAGATTATAAGGTGTATTTGGACTCTTTAGAAACACTCAATGCTTCATACGTTGCTTTTTATTTTTAACCTAATAATAAAAATTATTTTTATACTCTGTATTTTCTTTTTCATTCGTATTTTAGTTGGGGGAAATCGATATTGATATGGATAAATGTTTTCCATTCATATAATAGATATTCTCGAGGTTCTTCCTCATCCTTCATGAATGATTTTCTGAGACCTATTTCCATTATATTTAATTTTCTGATCTTTTTGGCTTAGTGAGCCAGCTCTATTTCAAAATTGAAAGAATATTAAATTTTGAATTCATTTTTTTATTTTCAGTTATGCATATGAGATTCCACCTTTAGGGATGTATTTTACTTTTCACAAAAATCTTATGATCTTTAGCTTCATCATTAATTTCAGCTTGGTACATCACTAAAGTCCCAATTAATTCTTTCACAATCAAATTATTGATTGGTGATTATAGTAAAATTGCAGCAAATATGCCATTCCATTTAGGAGGTAGTACTATGTGTAATTTTAATGCTTGATCAGGTTGAATAAAAGGATCTACAAATGCTATAATATTAATGACAATTTTTGAAACATTTTTTTTTTATAATTTCCCTATAAAAAATTTTGAAAGTGTAAAATAAGAATTTTTATATAGAATATCTCATTTTCTTAAATTTTATATTCTTTCATTAGAAACAGAAATTGTTTTCCATGACTAAATGAATTAGTACATTGTGATACATGACTAAACTCATCAAGTCCGAGACCACATATAATATCACTCATCAATATGGAATTGATATCATATTTATCTTTTTTTATTAGTCCATGTTTCTTGTTTCTCCAGAATCTTATAAGTAGTTTTGATCTTAGAATAAACATTGAAGCCCCTATTTTATATATAGATAATCATTCGTGATTTAGATCATCCATAATTTTCTCCATTTATGTATAGAGAAAAAACTATAGACATTCCATCTCATGGATCATCCATTTCCATTTTCATTGTATATACCTTATAATTTTCTTCTTTATATAAATTTTATCCAAAAAATATGTCATCTTATACTAATTTTTAGGTTGGAATAATATAATATAACATAAATGGGAGGTGAAATATGTATTTTCAAGAAATTTCCACAATTCATGATATTGATTTCCTTTTTGTAATCAGAGAATATGAATAATTATTATTTTGTATGAAATATGAGAAGTGGAGAATAAAATAAAGACCTAAACAAATTTAGAGTGGTTTGAGGAATAGATATCACCCTGTCCACTCCATAAATCAACCTCTCTATAAGCATGGTGAATTTTTTTATCAGGGACCTCCTATCATAAGACTTCGAATAAAAAAATTGGTGTATAAATTTGACACCTTTACAAATAAGTCTAAACACAATGACTTTTCATTCTTTTACAAGGAACTAGTTATCCAAAACATAGATCGAGAAGTTGGTACTCCACCTCAATTGAGTAGGAGCAGCTAATTCTCTAACAAATCAAAAGAGATTGATTTTAAGGTATGAGTTGATCTTTATAGTTCCAGCAAAAAAATGATAGTGGATGGATATTCTTGTTCTTTAAAAAACAATTTCTTCATGAAAAGGTAGTTCTAAAGTGATCCTAGGTGTAAATGATAATTAATAAAATTAACAATAGATAGAAGAAGTAATATATAAATAGTAAAAGATTGAACATATATTTCAACATTGTGTGTCATATTTTCTAATCATTCTTTAGTTATCAAAAAAATTTAAAATATGTTTCTGATAATGAAATCGTATAAAATAATTCAGGACTTATATATATGTTATATTAAAATGATACACTAGTAGAAAATATAAAGTAGAAAACCTTATTTGGAATTTCATATCCAAAAAAGTCACCAGAAAGATTGTGAATAATCAAATTAGAAACTGTCCTATTGGAGTAAGAACATCCATTAAAAATAGGTGAGAATTTATCTACTAAATACAATCTGTTAAATCATTTGTAATGAGATTTAAATAAATTGAAAAGGAGCTTTGAATTAGACTGTAATTCCATCAATAATTCTGCATAAATCTTAGATAATTTCACAAAATTAAATCTTCAATGTTGAAAATTCAAACATAATATTAATTCATAATATGAAAAAATATTAAACATATGGTTCTACTATGCAGCATTCCTTCTCCAAACATATGGTTGAAAACATAAGGTTGATCATAAAATTAATTATGATGAACCATATGTTTGTGTCCTCAAACATTGGGTTCGTTAATTATATAGGGTACTTTAACCATACCTTCTTCTCGTTATAGATGTAAGGTTCCATAAAATGTATGGTTCTTTATCCATGCATCCCAACAAGTGTAGGGATTATGATCTATACACACCATCTTCCATTGCGATTTTTAATATAAATATAATGTTCTGGATCCATACGTGTTGTAACAAGAATATGGTTTATTTCTTATGTTATATTCTCAACGTTGAGTATGAATAGTGTCTCTAGAATACACATTATACAGTTCTGAAAAATTTGAAAAATATTACTTGAAAATTAAAAGCATGAATATAAATCTATAAAAAATAAGGAAATTAATAATAACTTCTTGAAATACAGTAAATGTAATATCATTAGTAAAATAATCAATGGTATTTGTGAGAATCAAATTCCATTAATATTTATAGATTATTATTGAGAAAATACATTCCAAAAATGGCAACCATAGTAAAGGAAGTTAATTCAAAATAACATAATACCACAAACGAATGTTGAGTATATAATATAATCCTTATATCACAATATCTAAAATCAATAAGGTCGCATGCCAGCGCCATCAACCTATGTGCCCGATGTCTCTTTATTTGATTTTTTTCAAAAATAGATCTTTCTTATAAAACACCATATACATGGATTTATTTATGATATATCATTTCCATAAATTAAACTAAGATACCAAATTATGTTAATGAACAGAAGGGAAAAATCCTTTCTAACATTATTCATTAATGTATTATTAATCATGAGACACCCATTGTACCCTACTTCACAGTGAACAACAGTCATCATGATTTTCAATAATACATCAAAGTATTAACTCATAATACTCATAAAAATAATTGTAAAATTTGAGGACCAATACACGTGTATATAGCTATAAACACCCTATAACAAATATAAATGTGGATTTTCTATTAAAGAGTCTCATTCTCATAATATCATACTAGATATTACCATGGGTTTATGCCAGGATAAGGTTCCATAATGTCCTATGAGTCTCCATGCTTGATGGAATATATTATTCTTCACTAAAAATGATATCAATAATCTATAGAACATATATTCAAAAAACAATTTGTAGCACTTCTAGTTTCTCATCACAGTAGGGAAATGGTATGACCTTCTTGTGAGAAAGATACTCTAAAGACATTATCACATTAAATGTTATGCATATGAACAATTATAATGTTATAAGTAGTATATTAATATTCAAAAATGGGAATATAAGGTTACGATAAAGTATGAATAAGTTAGTTATATGGAACCAACTTCAATAGACTCCCACTTTCACTAGAGACAACTGATAACAACCTTCATTGCACTAGCTATCAGAAGATACTCATGCTTCTGCTGAGATAGGCCTTTAGTCAATGGGTATGAAACATTCACTTACATGTGTACTCTACTCACTGTAACTTCACCAATATGATAGAAATACCTAAAGAGGTGATTATTATGTATTATATGATTTTTCTATTTGTGTGACAATGTCTCTTTTTATAAATACACCACTAAATTATTATCACAATACAATATGATAGGGTAATTAATGATAGGTAGCACAACAAGCTCTGAGAAAATGTTCTGAATCGAAATGGCATACTTGGATTCATCAAAAGATATTTTATCAATATACTCCACATTAGAACCATCGACAACTGGATTCTTTGAACTATTCCATATCAAATATCCTCCATTGAAATAGAATAAATATAATGATTGAAAATTCAGATTAATCTAATCTTTCTAGAAAATAGAATCAAAATAACTTCTTATAACCATCTTCTCTTCTCTCCCATAAATAAGGATCATTTGATTAGTTATTCTATAATACAAAAGGATAGAATTAACAGCAGTCTAATTATGTTATCCATGATCTTCATGATATATTCATGCCATGCTCTGTGCATACACGAAATCACTTCTATTACATAAAATATCATATATGAATGTTCATATCACCGAAGCGAATGTGATATTATTCATTACCACTTCCACGTGTTCTATTTGAGTAAACATTTTATTTGATAGATATAAACCATGTGACACTAGAACCAATATCCTTATTGATTTATACAAACTAAATCTCTTTAGTATATGGTAAACTTATTTACTTTGACTTAGTCCATGTAGCCTCTGGAATCTATCATGAATTATCTTGATCCCTAGAATATTGGATGCTTCACCTATAACTTTCATGGAGAAACAATTTTTTAACCAGTCCTTAACTAACTATAATACTTGTATGTCATTTCCAATAAGTAATATGTCATAAAAATATACCAATAGAATAATGACCGCATTCCCACTAAACCTCTTGAAATCACACAGACCAAATGCATTCTTTATATAACTAAATTCATTGATGGATTCATCGAATCAAACGTTCAATGACCAGGATGATTTCTTAAATCCAATAACGGAACTCTACAACTTGAAAATATTTTGTTAAAAAACTAGAGTCATAAATCCTTCTAGTTGTGTCATATACACATTTTCATAATGTTTCCTATTGAGGAATGCAGTTTGACATCTATCTGGAAAATCTTATATTGATGATATATTGCTACAGCTAGTAGAATTCAACTGGAATTAATCATATAAACTGGTGAAAATATTTCATTATAGTTAATTACATGAAAATGTTTAAACCCTTTAGCCACTAGAATTTATTTATAGTTATTTACATTACCTACAATATCTTTTTTCCTCTTCAAAACTCATTTTCATCCAATGGTATTTACGTCAAATGGTGAATTGACTTGAACCCAAACATGGTTATGATACATGGAATCCATTTCAGAATTCATGGATTCATTATATATTGATGCTTCTAATCTCTCTACTACCTATATATATGATATAGGTTCATCATTTTCAACCAATAATTAATCACCAACTTTGGTGATTAGAAAACCATATCTCATTGTTTCTCATACCTCTCTTTCACTTTTTTGTAGTAATTCTATTCAATGAAATACTTCTTACATGGGAACCTATGGAATATATTATTGTACCAAATCATGTGTATCTTGAGAATTAATATCATTTAATTAATTATTTCTCCAACTATCCTTTTTGATGATGTTTCCCCTCTCATGAAATATGTCTTGTTTGGCGTCAATCAATTTCTTGTATGACGGGTTTTATATGTATTATCCCTTTATTTCATTAGGATAGCTATAAAGATACACTTAATGCCATGGGGTGATCATTTTGTGCCTTAGAAGGCCTTAACAAATTCCTTGAAACCCCATACACATGTATGCACTAAAATAGGTATCTTTTTAGTCCACAAATCGAAGGGAATTCCATTTTCCCCTTTAGTAGGAACACAGTTTAATGTGTATGCCACAGTTTGTAATGAATATCCCCAATAGAATAGTGGAAGATCTTTATGACTCATCATCGACCATTCCATGTCCAACATTGTACAATTCCTCATTTCACACAAAACATTCCACTGTGACGTATAAGGTTGATTGATTTGATATTGAATCCAAAACTTCGATAAAAAGTCAGTGAATTCTTGGAAAAGATATTCATCACCTCGATCTAAAATAATCTTCTTTATCTTCTTATAAAACTGATTCTCTACTTCATTATTCAATTCCTTGAATTTCTAAAATGACTTATAGTTACACCCCATTAATTTGACATACCCATATCTACTTAAATCATTAGTCAATGTTATTAAGTAAGAATATACTCCTCTCTATTAAATTGGAAATGGTTCATACCGATCAGTGTACCAATACTAGATGCAATTTGGTACATTCACCGTTTCAATCAAATGGTGGTTTGGTCATTTTTTAGGTAATAAAGTGTGACATATTTTAATTATTATTAGCTCATAAGAGTCTAAATAACAGTCTTGATAGGGCTTTGTCCAAGGTTTCTCATTTACATTTCCAAGATTTTTATTCCACAACTAAGTGTTATATGAGTAGTGTGAACATGATTCATTATCAATTTCCAAAACCTTTTCTCATAATTTAATATATAAATACCATTATATATATTTTCCACTTAATAACATATGTTTTTCTTTATAAAATAAGAAATTTTATTTCCAAATTTGAAAAATACCCATCTATATATAGGCCTGATAGCTAAATTATGTTCTTGGTTACTTTTGGTACATAATAACAATATTTTAAAACAAAAATCGTTCCATTTAGCAATGAATGGTGGTAGTCAACAATGGATATGGTAGAAAGCCTAAATCCATTGACATATCTCAAATCTAACTCTCATCTGGTAATTATTCAGAATCTACATGGCTAATACATTTTGATACTATTGGGAAAACCACAAAATTTGTCTAAAACCCAATGTATCAAAATGGAATGATTTCACTTGATAATAAACAAACCATTAGATTCCACTTGATGTTAGCAACAATTATTCTTCTAATGGTTTGGATTTCCACATGAAAAAAATTCTACCACTGTTTTCATGCCCTGCCTTTAGATCTTATACTTCATTGAAGGATGGTGCTTGGGATATTTAAACTATTTATTATTTGTGGTCCCCTTTTCCATGTTCTTCATTTTCTAATTCACCATAAGGACCACGGGCTTATCATGCCCCATGTCCTTATCCACTTGGTTAATCAATGAAATAATTTCTAAAAGACTTTTCTCTTTTTTTCTCATGTTGTAATTAATAATAAAAATAGATAAGGTCTTGGGTAGTAATGAATGTATGAGATCTATATATAGATAATCTGATAATTTAATCCATAATTTTCCAGACATTCAATTTTGCGATTAAGCTTGACTAGATAAGGCGCATCTGCCTTAGAAAATCCATGATTAGTTGTAAATAATGCATTGGACATCTTGTACCTCTCTTCTCTCATTTTTTCATTATAGATATCCTAAAGGTAAGGAATCATATTATACACATTCATGTCCTCAAGATTTTTTTAAAGATCATTAGTCATAAATGATAGCATGAATCAACGAACATTTGTAACATCATTAATATGTTTATAAATGGTAAATATATCTTTATGACTACCCCTTCATTAGGATAATTACACATTGTAATTATCATATTTTACTCTATATCTAATAGATATTACACAATTAATCCTCCATAATTAAAGCTTTATTCCTTAAATATATCTAGAAATGATGATAAATTTCTTAAATGGATAATAATAATCTCCTTCTTATATATGAAACTATATAATCAATGTTACTCAGCCACATCTCTCCCCTTTAGATGCACATATACATCAGTGAATAATAGATGAGTCTATATATTTATCTTTTTTTCTTTTTTTTCTTCCAATAGAACCACTGAGTATCATGTGGGATATCATTCTAGATTTTATATATGGATGATTCTACTTTATTATTAATTTGATATATTTATTATTCATATATTGATAATTAGTTTCCCAACCTATTCTAATATTCTTTAGAGTATATATTTAAGGTCTCGTGTGCAACAGAAGCTCATGGGTGGATGTGACCACTTGACATTTTTTCATTAGCAATGACCAATTTGGGATCAATACAATGATAAATTCCAGACTCCATAGATTGAATCACAAAAATAGATAAAGATGAAGGATATTCCTAGAACCATAAAGGAGGATCATCACAGGTTGATTATAATTAATTTAGTTAATTTACAAGAAGTACCTTTTGTGGCATTTTTTCGTCACTGATATTTCAGATCACATTCTAAAGTGATCCATCATTGCATCGTAGAAGTCTAGTGTAGAATTCCTCTAGCAGTGATCCACATGTGCAACACTTGTCTCTGGTTGAATCCAATTAAATCTAGGGGTGCTAGCGTGGAGAAACCTTTTCTTGCGTTTTCCACCTCAGATCACCTTGATCCGATGGAGGAGGAACTCTCATGGTCTTGAAAGATTTCTTGGATAAAGGAGTTCTTTTGACCTTGATAGAATTCCCCAGAATTATTGTGCACAACGATTAGGGAAAAGTGTTGGGGTTGTGAGGATATTTATAATCGGGTTTGAGGTTATAGAGTTATGACAATAAATAAACAAGTTGCTCATTTTTTTATTTATTTCATTAACTCTCATTGAAAATCCCCATGTAGAATTTTTTGATATGTTCCCACACTGATTATAATAAATATAACTTAATAAAACTATATTATTTCCTCAAAATCCTGACTGGAAAAACTACATGGCATGTAATCATTAATACATGGCATGCACTCGTTTTTCATTTCCTTTCCAAAATGAAAACTACACGACATGTACATTAAATGTACATGGCATGTACATCTTGTTTTCATTTTATTATTCCTCCAAAATTAAAATGATTTAGGATTCATTGAATAATCATTAAACCACATACGGGAATAATATTAATTTTACTTGAGATACTTGGATACACTTAGTGTGTGACCCTCTAGGCCTCTTTTTGGTTGGAATTTGGTGGGCTTACCTACAGTCCAAGATTACTGTCTAGCAATGGGTCAAGGAACCAAAGAGAAAGAAGGTGACGCCACATTGACGTGTCACCTCATACGAATTATTACTGTGTAATTTAATCCCTTTTCCCCAATATCTCATCAATCAGGTTTCATTGTAGTGTCATAAACCTATATACTTGTTCTGTCATTCATTGACATTCAGAAATAAACTCGTCGTGAAACTATGGCCATGAAAATTGGGTGAATGTTCTATTTCAATCAATGTGCCCGAGACATCTACTTCCATAAATATGGAAGGGAAAAATCCTTCCTTGACTTATCCATTAACAACCTGTCATTCATGATGCACCCAATGTACCCTACATCTCACCAATTGTCTTCGTGATGTTTTTTTCTAGCAAATCTAAGTGCATGAGTCATGACATGAGTTAATGATAATATTCCAGTCTAAGGACCATCACAAATGCTCATATATAGAAATGTCTGAGAAAACCAAGACATGCAGAATTACTACTGGTGGGTTGGTTCTCATAATCTCCCATCTTGGAGATTACCAAGTGAAAACTCCAAGAGAGAGAGTCTCTTCTTCTTACGAGTACTCGCACATGATTATCTGTATACTATGTGTCCTATCATAGTATTTCTTCCAACTGTATAACATTATTTAAGAATATTTTTTTTCATTTAAAGGTTCTCATCATAGCGGGGATCTTCGATGATATTATTAATGCAACAAATATTCCAAGAAATTATTATATTATAGTAATTCAGAAAAATGAACAACATAAAATAAGTGTACATTCATGTAATCAATGTATAAACAATTGGTTCTCAGGACACAAACTCTAACATACTCCCACTTAGACTAGAGACATCTTCCTATGATTTTTATTCCGCTAGACCTCACGTGATGATCATGTTTCTACTGAGTCAAAGCTCTAGTCAAGGGGTCCTCCGCATTGTCTTCTGTGGAAATACTACTCACTGTAACTTCACCTATCTGAGAAGAATCCTTCAAGAAAAGATACTTCTAATGTATGTGTTTTGTCCGCTGATGCGACCTTGGCTCTTTTGAAAGTGCCACCACTGCAGTATTTTTACAATATAATGTGATAGGATCTTTATTGCTAGGTACTACATCCAAAAATTGGATGAATCTTCACATCCATACTACTTCTTTAGCTACCTCAGAAGCTGTGATATACTCAAACTCTTCTGTAGAATCTGCGCCCACACCTTTCTTTGAGCTCTTCCAGCAAACTGTACCTCCATTCAAACAGAAGATGTATCTAGTCTGCGACTTCATGTCATCTTGATCAGTCTGGAAGCTAACATATTCAAGTCCAAGGATGACTAGTTTCTCATCCCCTCCATAAACCAAGAACATGTCCTTAGTAGGCCTCATATACTTAAGGATATTCTTGACTTCCATCCAATGGAAGTTTCCTAGATCAGCCTAATATCTGCCTACCTCACATAATATGTCGGCAACATCGAGCCTTTACATAGCATATCATACATGACTGACCCAATCATGGTTGCATAAGAGATCCTTCCCATTTTCATTCTTTCCTAATGTGTCTAAGGACACATTCTCTTGGAAAGATAAATTCCATTTGATAATAGCAACAATCCCCTCTTGGACTGTTCCATGCTGAATCTCTTCAGTATCTTGTCAATGTATGTACTTTGACTCAGGCCTAGAATTCACTTGGATATATAATTATGGATCTTAATCCCAAGAATATATTCTGCCTCACCTAAGTCATTCATAGAGAAGCATTTATCCAACCATGACTTAACTGAATGTAAGACAGGTACTTCATTTCCAATTATTAGAATGTCTTCAACATATACAATTAAGAAAATGACTAAACTTCCTCTAAATATTTGGTAGACACAAGGCTAACATTTGTTCTTAACAAAGCCAAATTCTATTACGGTTTCATCAAAACGAATGTTCGATGACCTTGATGCTTACTTTAATCCATAAATGTATTTATGCAACTTTCATACCTTCTTGGCATCCGTTGGAGTCAAAAACACTTCAGGTTCTATCATGTAGACATAATCCTGGAGGTTCCGATTATGGAATGCTGTTTCGACATCCGTTTGACAAATTTCAAAGTCATGGTAAGCAAAAATTGACAATAGTATTCTGATGGATTTCAACATCGCTACCGGTGAAAAGGTTTCATCAAAGTCAATTCCTAGACTCTGTCTAAATCTTTTTATAGCTAGTCAAGCCTTATAGGTGCTAACTTGACCCTCCATATACAGTTTCTTCTTAAATACCCATTTATTACCTATCGGCTTTATATCAACTAGAGGATCTACTAATATCTAGACTTATTTTTGGTACATGGAATCCAATTCAGAATCCATGGCCTCTTTCAACTTGGAAACGTCTATGAATTCAACTGCTTCCTTGTAGGTATGAGGATCATCATTTTCAACCAATAATGAGTCAATGTTATCGGTGACAAGAAAACCATATCATTGTGGTTCTCTCACATCTATTATTCTCTTATGCATTTCTTGTGTCTCTGGAACAGATTTTTCTTCCACAGGGCTTTGTGGAATCTATTCTTGTACCAACTTCTATGTATCTTGATCCTCGACTTCATCGAAGTTTGTCTCGCTCCCACAATCTCTTTTGGAGATGTCATCCCTTTCAGGGAATATGGGGTGTCTTTCCACTGTAACCTTTTAATCTGAGGGTTTATATAGGTAATATACCATTCTTTCCTTGGGATATCTTGTAAAGGTACACTTTGTGCCTCAGGGTGCAAGATTGTTACCTGAAGGGGACTTAACAAATGCTTCGCTACCCCACACATGTAAATTTGATAACATGGCTTTGTGTCCACTCCAAAACAATTATGGAAAACCATTTATTGATTTAGTTGGTACTTGGTGTAGTATGTGTTCTTCTGTTTGTAATGCATATCTCTAAAAGGATAATGGAAGAATTTCATGACTCGTCATTGATCTCACCAAGTCTAACAGGTTGTGGTTCCTCCTTTCACTTACACTATTCCACTAAGGCATGTAAGGAGGAGTGAGTTGAGATATAATCCCAAACTCCCATAAGATATCAATGAAATCATATTTAAGATATTATCTTCCTCTTTATGAGTGGAGTTTCTTAATCTTTTTACCATACTGGTTCTCAAACTCATTATTTTATTCTTTGAACCTATCAAAACAATTTTACTTTTACCTCATTAAGTAAATGTATCCATATCTACTAAAATCATCAGTAAATGTTATAAAGTACAAGAACCAACCCCTTGCTTCAACTAGAAATGGTCTACACACAACTTTGTGAACTAATTCTAGAAGATCTTTAGCCCTTTCACCTTTCCCACTAAATGGGGCTTTGGTCATTTTTTCTTGTAGACATGCATGACATACACCAAGTGGTTTTAGTTTGAAAGAATTTAAATACCCAACTTGATGTAATTTTTTCAAACGTTTGTCATTGACATGACCTAGCCGGTGATTCCAATGTTGGGAGTGGTTTGAGTCATGCGAATTAACATTGTCATTTATTTCCATTACTTGGTTTGTGTAGTCTAACACATAAATGAAGTTATATAAATGTACCCTACCAAAGAAAATGCTATCTTTATAAAAGTAGAAACATTCATTTACAAACATGAAGATGAATCCATCAGTATCAAATCTAGATACTGAAATAATATTTTTGATTGTAGAGGGTACATAATAACATTATTTTAATACCAAGACCAACCCAGTAGGGAATGTGAGGTGGTAGTCTCCGATAATTATAGGAGCGAGTCTGGCTCTGTTGGCTGCTCACAGATCCACCTCATGTCGGTCATTATTTCTGAATCTACTTTGTTACTGTATTTGGATATAGATGTGAGCACCAAAATTAGTATCTAATTTCCAATTGGTATAAATAGGTAGATTTCATTTTATAACAAATGCACTTGAAGCTTCACCTTGCTTTGTTGGCTGGGTGTAGTTTTCTTCCAGTGGCCCTTCTTGCCACATGCGAAACAAATAGCCTCTTATTCTCTTGCCTCCCCTTTGATCTTACTTTTCTTGGAAGGCATTGAAGAAGATTTGGGCTTAATGATCTTCACCTTCCCTTCCCTATTATTCACCATAAGGACCGAAGGATTTTCACGCTTCATATCATTGTCCTCTTGGAGAATGAGGATAATAAGATTAGATTGAGACTTCAAAATGTTTTTCATGTTGAAATATACAACAATTTTAGAGAATCTCTGGGGGAGTGATGCAAGAATAAGATTGTTACCCAGTTCTTCATGGAGTTTAAAACCTTGAACCTCTAAGACCTTAATGTAGCCAATGATCTTGACTACATGATTCATAGCTGGGGAAACGTCTCCATGATTTCTCTAAAATAGAGACTTGGAGATCTCAAACCTTTTCTGTCTTTATCTCTCATGGTATAGACCATGAAGGTGATCTAGAATGCTATAGGCATCCATGTCTTCATGAGACTTCATGATCCACAATACACTGATGACAACATCAAACATTGAACATAATGTGCATTGTTCAAATTTTGATCATAGACCAGGAAATCTTCATCACTCCCCCCTTGGGCAGGCGAATCAAGAAGTGGGGACTCCATCACATAAAACATTTTTTCATGGAGTAGGATAACCTGGAGGTGCTTAAACCATTACTAAAAGTTACTACAGGTGAGGATATTGTCTTTATCAAGAATTGATCGCAAATAAAATGTGGTTGCCAATTTTTTCATATTGATTCTACAAATTAAAAGATCATATTTATCAGTGCCTTTTGATTACATTTT
This sequence comes from Viscum album, assembly GCA_963277665.1. Taxonomy (NCBI): domain Eukaryota; kingdom Viridiplantae; phylum Streptophyta; class Magnoliopsida; order Santalales; family Viscaceae; genus Viscum; species Viscum album. The sequence continues at coordinate 83,374,572 of OY728154.1, forward strand.
ATGAAAAATAATAAATGAATTTATTAATTATCACACTATTTTATCATGTCTCAATGTCCCCCACCATTGAACTTGGAATGCCTATTTTCTATGAAATTCTAGTGGTAAGGATCCATATTCTCCTTTTCATAACCCCAACAAGGGTTGGATAAGCTATTTATAGATATTTAGGTAGGAATCTATTTTCCAACTGTGAGATTATAGTTCCCTAATCTGTTGAGTGGAATCCCCAATCCTAAAATCCTGACATGGATTTCCTCAACACATGACTCCATTTTACAGCAAGTTTAACAAGGGATACTACTCTTGAAGTAAAATGTTTAAGACAACCAGAAACTTTCATAAGAGCTTCCTTTATAAATGTAATTGTCCCAATACGGGTTGGTCCAACACATAGTTTTATTGATTCCTTCCCTTAATCAAGAAATGGAAGGCTTGGTCTGACATAATATGGTATTTGGGGAATTTTAATCCTTTATGTGTAGTTTCGCATTATCAAATGCTTATTAATATTAAGTGTTTTTTGCATAAGTTATTAACCATGTTCTGATAATGTTTACGCATAGTTTTCTTTTTATTTTATTCCATCCTTGAATGATTTTTTTATTTCATTAACTATGTGATCACAACAACACATAAATAATAAATTAACCATGAAACTGGACAAAAATAAAATAAAATGGCATGATCATGAGATTCTATTGGTTAACTTATCTGTTGGTTTTGATAAGATAACAATGACCTAGGGGAAAACATCTTGAACCCAATGGTTCGTGTTTTGCAGCTCCCACCTATCCACCTTTGCATCTTCTTGGTTTGTTTTTGCCTCAGCTTCAGATTTTGAACCATCTCCTCTGGATTGGGAGATCCACTATTACATGGGATTTACATTAAAGAAACCATGGGCACGCAGGCCCAATATTTTATTGAAAGAGGGCTCACTGGCCAACAAATTTAAATTAAATAAATTTAAATGAATCCATACACACACAAAGGGTATTTGTTCTAGCTCATTATAATCCATAGCATGCAATGACAATTATGCATATTTAGTATTCAAATTCATTTAATTGTTCTTTTATTCAAGATAAGTCATTATTTAATTCAATTAATTATGATCTTATAATTAATCAATTATTTATCTTAAATTCCATTATGAATTTCCTTGAAATTATTCTCATCCATATTCCTTGTACGAGCCTTTGTACATTGGAGGAAACATTCTAAAGATCCATTTCTGGAATGTACACTGAATGCAAGCTATATTACACGGTGTGTATTTGTTTTCCCCCTTTATCCAAAGTACACATTGTGGGCTTTGGTATGTTTTCTATACTTTGGAAAAAAATTTGTACATGGCGTGTAGATTAATATAACGCGGCATGCACTTCCTTGTTACGCAGTTACCGGCCTGGAAATCCTGTGTTCCTGGTTACAGGACATCTCCTTGTACATGATTTCACCTGGGCCAGATCGGACTATATGACATGTTGATTCCACATACATGTCGTGTATTCTGGTCTCCACGCGTCATTCAATTCTAGTAAACATGGTGTCTTAAAAAATAGTTATGCTCAATTCACATGGCTTGGTTTGGCGGACCAGTGCCGGTTTGTTGAACCTATGTACACGGAGTATAGATTTCACTACACACCTTGTATTCATGTGTTGTACAGACAGAATAAGTGGCTCCTCCGGATGAGTTCCACATTTTTATTTTAATCAAAATTAAAATTAACAGGTCATTTCTGTGATGTGAATTGGGAAACAAAGGAGGAATAACAGACCCCATTCATTCTGTTTTATAGAATGAATTATCTTTAATTGAATCAAATATCTGACAATCCATTTTTTTGGAATTTTCTAAAAAACCACTTTGAGGATATGTTGTATGAATACAATGATAAACATAATAATTCATGGATCAAATCAGAGAAATAGAAAAAGAAGAATAATAGTTCCAGAACCACAAAGGAGGATCATCACTGGTTGATTATAATTTATTTAATTAATAAAAAAGAATTACATTTTATGGCATTCTTTCTTCGTCGATATTTCTTATCACATTCTAATGTGATCCATCATTGAGTCATAAAAACCATGGGTAGACTTTCTCTAGCGGTGATCCATATGCACACCACATATCGCTAGACATCACCAAAGGAATCTTCAGGTGATAGCATGGAGAATCTTTTTCTTGTGTTGTCCACCTTAGATTTCCTTGACCTGATGGAGGAGGATCTCTCTCGGTCTTGAGAGAGTTCTTGGAGGAAGGAGTTCTTTCGGACTTGAGATAATTCTAAAAAAATTTTGTCCACAATGATTAGGGAAAATTGTTGGGGTTGTGAGGATATTTATAATTGGGTTTGAGGTTATAGTGTTATGATAATTATTAAACATGTTACACGTTTTTTATTTATTTGATTAAATCATATTAAAAACCCCCTTGTCGAATCATTAATTCCTTAACCTATGCCCACACTGATTATAATAAATATCATTTAAAAATTGATATTATTTCCTCCAAATACCGACTGGAAAAAATAAATGGTGTGTAATCATTAATTCACGGTGTGTACTCATTTTTAATTTACTTTCGAAAATGAAAACTACACAGCATGTACATTTAATGTACACGGAGTGTATATCTTCTTTTCATTTTATTCATCCTACAACATTAAAACGACTTAGGATTCCTTGAATAATTATTAATCCACATACATAAATAATCTTTATTCTACTTGAGAAATTTAGATACACTTAGTGTGTGAACCTCTTGCCCTCTTTCTCATTGGCATTAGGCAGGCTTTCCTAAACTCAAATATTACTGTCTAGCAACGGGTCATGGCACCCATGAAAAAGGTGTTGACACCGCATTGACGTGTCATCTCATATGAACGCTTACTGTGTAATTTAATTCCATTGTATCAAGAAGATTTCATGCCTGTGTCATGAACCTATATGCTTGATCTATCATTCTTTGACTTCCAGAAATAAACTCGTCGTGACATCATGGACATGGAATTTGGGTGACAGTGCTATATCAATCAAAGGTCCCAAGATATATACTTCCATAAATATGGATGGGAAAAATCCTTCCTCAACTTATCCATTAAAAATATGTTATTTGTGATTAATCCAAAATACCCTACTTCCCGCCAACTATCTTCGTGACAGTTTTGGTGAACAAATCTAAGTGTGCGAGTCATGACATGAGTTAATGTTAATCTCTCAGTCTAAGTACCATTACACATGGTCATAGACAGTAATGTTCGATGACACCAAGACATGTAGAATTACTACTGGAAGGTCTGTTCTCATAATCACCCATATTGGAGATAACCAAGTGTGAACTCCATGAGAGACAATCTCGTCTTCTTACGAGTACTCACACATGGTGGTCTGTATACTATGTGTTCCATAATCGTATGTCATCCAATTTTAGAACTTTATTTTAGAATATTGTTATATAATTTCAAGGTTCTATTCATTGTGGAGATATTCCATGATCTTATTAATGAAACAAATATTCCAGGACATTATTATATTATAGTCATGCATGAAAATGTACAATATATAATAAGGGTACATTCATGTAATCAATGTATAAACAGTTGGTTCTCATGACACCAACTCTATCATATATTTCATATTTAATGTATCGAATCCATGAGAAATCCACATATACTAATTCATCACAATCCCAATGATATACTCTTTAATTATAAAAAATATCATGAGTTAATTGTGCAAATAAATAATTTTTTAATTCTCAATAAATTCCCATAATATGAGATTTCTCATCCATTTTATTTCCCAAAAAAAATTGACTTTAATCTTCCATAATACCCATGGGTTTCATCAATCAAATTTTACCCAGTTATCAATAATAATTTATTATTAATAATTAACATTGAAATCCATATAACATAGGGACATTAAACTATCCTTGTGGAAAAACCATGTCTCAAAATATGTTCCTCAATTTGGATTTTCTCCATAATATTATTTGGTATGTATATTTTTTCATCCAAGACATATAATAAATATATCATTATTAATAAACACAAAAATCAGTTTCATGAATCATTGTAATAACATCAATCATGATTTTTAGAACACTAATGCCTAAAAAATGAATAATATCATTTAAATCATATTAATATATATGAAAATGGGAATAAACCTTATGATACTTCCATTGATCTACCTCTTGAATAACACATTTCACAAAGTAAATTAACCTGATACTATTCATAATACCACATTATAATGTCTTTTTAAATCTTATGAATTCTATAAATCATCCCCAGGAAGTTCCCATCAACCATAGGAAGATGGGTAATAACCATATGAACTTCCAATTAACCATATGATGGGGGGGATATATCCTTTTAATGTTAGGTGAACTATACAATGATTGTTTTGAAAATTACTAAATAGTTATGATGAACCCTAACCATATCGCGATAAACTATACAAAGTATAGACATTACACTTGTAATTTAATTTTCAAGAAATGACCCTTATACTCAGAAGGAGACTCTGTGACTTTAAAAAAAATTAACCTTTTGAAAAAGTGTTGAATCTTATCAGATTTTTATCATCCTTATGAAAATGAATATATATATTATTATTTAGACATATTTAAAAACAAGAAACCTATAAATCATGAAATTTAACTATAAAAATCCAAAATCACATTAAAAACATGTAGCTTTTGAATATAAAAATATCCTTTTTCTGATAATACCTTCAGTCTTCAAGATACCTATCATATAGACTACAATATATTCATCATACAAACATCCATCTTCTGAGATTATTAATTCTAATAATACAACTATAGATTCCAAACATATACAATATAACACTATTCAAAACCTCATATATTCATGACATTCGACCATTAACCTTATGTACATCATCATCATCTAATCATACTTGTAAAACATTCACAACAAACATTCAGGTATATTATTACTACTCATCCTGTCTATCTTTTGTATATCATCATGCATTATCCTCTCACTGTAATACCCTTAACCAATAACTATGTATCCTCATTAAATTATTAAGTACTAGTCAATAAATATATTTAATTAAATATAATTAATTTCAAATTTCACCACATGTTGTAAGAAATCAAACATAAAACCACATTTTTGAAACATTCCCCCTTCAATGTTTTATTGAAAATATCACCTTAAATTCTATCGATAAAAATATTAAATCATCAAAAAAGATATGTTTTTAAGGATAATTATAAAATTTATCTCCCCCGTCTTCCATAAAATATAAAGGGTCCTTTGTGTCTAGTTTTTACATTCATGTTATTTATACATATATTTCCAAATTCTATAAGGGTTTCTCTAAAATTTGTACACCCCATTTTTCAATAATGTACTTGCAGTAGACTCTAAGAGATCATCATAATTCTTCTATTCGATAAATATAATTCTGCTCAAATACATGAAATATAAACTGAGATAGAAATTATTTTGTGCATATATTGTGCAATATTTTCTCATCCCATTTGATACAATAACCTATCATTCGAAAACAAAAGTTGATATATCAAAAATTTGAGATTAAACCTAAAAAATCATAAGGCTATTTTAATCACATCCATATCAGGTTTGGATATTCTATTTTTAGATAAACTAGATGTCTAATGAAAAAATCAAATATATAACATTGGATAATAGAGTATCTAATGCTATAGATTTATTATTAATTTCTCTCTCTATATCATGAATGGTTTTATAATCTTTGACACGAGGATATCTAATGTTCTTAAAAATCATATTCTCATATCAATTTTTTTAACATATTTGAAAAATATCGTCTATTATTTGAAATTATTTTTCTATTTAAAACCATCAAACATGAAATTATTCCATATTTACTTTTTAATGGATCCATTTAATTTACTTGTGGATTCAACATATTTAATTGTTCATAATACCATATTTTATTTTCTTACCTCTAAATCGATTTTTGAGCCAAGATACAATATTATTTTTCATCCTTCATGATATAAAATTATTAATCCCAACATAGTCGTACATTATTATAAATAATTTCTGTTATTGAGTTTACCACTTTGAAATTATGTCATTGAAAAATCATATAATCCTACTAAATTAGTGCTCGATTATGAAACCAGTGGTTATATCAACAAAATGTATTGATTCCCATGTCAGTCACCCATATCCATAACCAGATACAACATGAGAATTAAAAACATCACCACATCCATTGATCTTAGAAATAATACCAGAAATACCATCAATAGATAAGAAACAAGATACAAATAGTTTGATAAATTCAAATTTTAATCTCAATAGATCTCCCTTGTCAGCGATATAAACTAGTGATAACACTACTAACATGTTTTTCTCCATTATTTAAAGATATATAATATTTTTCCAGATGAGGCTTAAAACCCTTTGATAGTATAATCCCAACTCCCCATAAATTACTCAACTATTTTAATACAATTTTTTATTACTAATGTATAGATGGTATTTAGTTCAAGGACAACATTTAATGAACTAGTATAGGATTCCATCTAACTCGACAACCGACCCAATATAGGGAATGGCCAAAAGTGGGTTACCAATCCCACCTGGCTTGATACTTATTCCTAGCCTTCTAGATATACATTTTTAAGGATTTCTCCAATTAGAAACAATAACAAATAGACACAATAATAGCATCACATCACAACCAAAAACCATATCACTAGATATCAATAGAAAAACTAAAAGAACTTGTTTATCATTTTAAATTTTCAAACAAATTATAAAATAACCAAAGAGGGTAAGGGAAAAAACTACAGTAATGATCCTCCATGAAAATATCGGTCAACACACTAATACACAACCATAAACACTTATCCAAAAAATAACTTATATTACCTAAAAACACCGTTACGACCATAGATATACTTTCCTTTACCTAGGTCAAACAATACATAGATTAAAAAAATAAGGTTGTATATTGGGTGGGATCCAATGTGTCCGGTATGATACCAAAAAAAAATATTCCATTTAATGAAAATAAATTCTAAATTAACATTCTTGTTTTCAGGAAAATAGAGATATAATTTTAATAAAATATGTTTTGAAATAAAAGAGGGAAAAATGATATATCAAGATTGATGGTAAGGATAGCATGTGAACAATGAGAGGTCCCTACGGTAATAGGATTATCAGGGAACTTGGATCCTTGTACTCTATTTTATTACCTCAGTGATATAATGATCCATCTCTTACATGATCCAATCAATCCCCATAAAAAATGCTTAATTATTTTTGTTACGTAATTGTAATATGGAGGAAGGGCTTCAACCATGCTAACTCGCCTAGTGTTCTCGACATAGTGTTCACTCCTAGATACCTAGTATTTACATGTTCTATGTTTCAATCCCAATATCACATGATGTAACTTATTACAAAAACTCTATACCAATAATTATAATCTCACTTGAAACCCAACATTTAAAGTGGGAAAATCAATGAAAAACATTTAATTCAACAGTAAAATCCAAGTAAAACGCCTTTCACCCACAAAAAAAATTTGTAAAAAATTTCAAAACCAACTAATGAATACAAAAATCATCAAATAACTCTGAAACATAGAATTACCAACCTATTTATATAAATTTTCTCAAAACTTGGTGGAAACCAAAACCCACACCAACGAGAGACACATATGAATTAATAAACCACCATAATCATCAAGATAAAACCCATGGAAGCATGATTTATCTCACAGTAGGTCAACCTATCCACTATAGAAAATATAACATAAGATATAAGGGATAAGAGGCAAAGATGAAGGAAAATAAGAAATGGGGATCTTACATTATGTTTCTTAAAGAATGTAACCCAAATCCACCCATGATTTGGTGAAAAATGGTAATGATAAGTTGTGGGAGGAACTCATAGGGTTGAGGAGGCTGAATGTGGGGAGGATTTTCCAATTAAAGGATAAAATAGTGGAGGTTTATCTTAGGAATATAAATAATCTTAATGTTTTAGAAAGATAGAAGGTTTTGATGCACTTGTTTTCAAACCTCGCACCAACAATGTGACACCTTTATAAGAGGAATTTCGGTCACATTGTATTTATTGAGGGGGAACACGACCATGAAATTATCCATGCACCTTGGATAGATAAACTCTTCTATGTGCATGGTTTTTAAATTTAGACTGCATCCCCATGCTCATAGTTGTGCAATATGGAAAATGCAACTATCCAGGGTGGATAATTTTCAATAGGCTAGCCCACTGTTTCTAATAACCATACTCTAACATTGATCCTCTATCTATATGACATTAATAACTCCATTTATTCTTAAAAAAGAATTGTAATTCCATGAAATTAATACATGGCCAAAAATAAAATAGAAAATTTCACAAAATGGTACTATATATGACAATTCTCCCCACTATGAAATATTTCCTCCCTCACAAAGTCAAACTGATATATGGTCATAGAATAAATTTCATTAATGATCCTCCACCCAATTTTTCAGTCCCATGTCTCATTCTCATCATGTAATTTCATCCACTAAATTTGAAAAAATTGTATATATTTCCCTTAAAGATCATTTACTTGGGAATCCACAATCTACACTGGTCTATTGAAAAAAATAATATAGATTCCATCTCAAAATCCTCCTAGTTCAACAAACGAAATGGGTCCTAGTTTTTATTATTCAATTTTGGGACATAGAAGACTTCATGGGTAAATGTCAAACTAATATAGAAAATGAAACCAAATTTCTATATTACCTACTCATTGAATAATATTGAAATGTATAACATGACTTGACATAATATTTCCATGTTTAAAAATATGACAATGGCCAAGGAGAGGTTCAAAATTTAAAAACAATTGGTTACCCACTGATAAATCCAAATCTCGACCTCATCGATAGACATATGATTTATACTGAATCTACACTATCAAAAACTTTGGTCTGATTAATCACACATTATTTAAACTATCTTTCACAAGGATTGATCACAGTAGAGATATATCACCCACTTATATTTATCACAATAGTGAATGACAAGGAAATACATAAATCACCTCAAAGTGATCTATTTTAATAAAGGATTGGTAACTATTATTATATGAAAATCCCACCAATAGAAAATGGTTATCTAGTGAGACTCCAAAATCAAACATGCATGAGCGGATCATGTCTTCAAAATTTGTGAATAACCACTCCATCTGACCATCTGTTTTTGGATGGTATGCCTTACTGAGTTTCACTTCTTATCCCATTACCTTATGAAGGACTTATTATAACAAATTGTAAATGTTGGGGTCCCTATACAGTGGGATAGATTACAGAACACCATGATGTCTCACAATATCCTAAACATATAACTGGACCAACTCATCCACCTTCATTTAATCCTTGATCAAAATTAAATGCGATTTTTTGGTCAGATGGTCAATCGCTTGCAAAACTGTGTTCCTTCCTCAGGGAATATGTGGAAATACAATGATGAAGTTCATGGTGGACTATCCCACATCCTAGTTCAAATGGGGAGCTGTTGGAGAAAACATGTGGGCCTATTGTGCTCAACATTAATCTATTGACATGTATAATCCCTGGATACAAAATTATCTATATCTCATCTCATACATAGACACTAGAACCGAAATCACATGTTATAAAATGTATTGGGTGTTCTATAATGAATTGACCACTGTGACTGGTGGTTGTCCATACTTTCCTCCTTCTGCAAGGCTAACGACATCACAAAGAGACCAGATTAGTAATGAAACATCTACTAAGTCCATGATGACATGGTGGGGACAAACCCATCAATCAAAAAATACATAGGATTATTACACAACAAAAAACAATCTTGGTCCTCTTGGATCATCTCTAGAAGAGAGTTAATCAACAAAACTCTTGATAAGGCTCACCTACACTATGTTCCCCGAATTCTAGGTTCATCTTGGAAAAACTTCCCATTAATTTCCACTCATCCCCAGACTCCTTACAAATTACACTATCATTTTCCTTCTATAGTTATCCATTTCAATAATATCTTTACCTGGGATGTAGAAGATGTCAATGTTGAACACTTGGATGTACTTAACCCTTTTCCACTTACTTAGATTTATATCATTGGGATATAATATGTTTTCCAAACTCTTATGATCTGAGTAAAAAAATAATTTATACATGAAGATATAGTGACATAACACCTTTAAGGAGGGTATCACCACTACTAGTTATTGGTCATGGGTTTGGTATTTACTATCATGCGGACAATGTTGGTGAGATCCATATGCTAGCACAAGGTCATCCAATATCAACATACAACAAAGAACCCTATTTGAAGCATAAAAATTGACCACATATCCCATTTCAGATTATAGTTGGATCAATAGAGGTAAAACTATAAAAAACTGCATGTTCTCCTTAATAGATTCACAAAATGTAGTGCTTCACTAAGGATTAACCCTTATAGGTAAGTGAAGTTATGTGAAATTAACTCCTAAATAAATCTATAACAAATCATCTATAGTATCCAACTCAGACTATGAACCCCTGATCTCAATGAAGTTCCTTAGATTCTTTCATGTCAACAAAACTCTAATCCCCAAAGGGTCTATAGAAACACCACACTATGAGATCTCATTCCTTAGAAAAATTAATTACTAGATTCAAATGGTTATATTAGATATATTTTCATAAATATGGGATCCCAAAAAGTACCTAGAACAATTTTTAGGTGTTTCCCATTCTCCTCCTCTCTCTCAGATTAGAATATGATGTCATCCAAAAAAACCACTACAATGGAATCAAGTTACCTATAGAACACCACCTTCATAGGTGCCAAGAAAACCTCCAATGAACCATCCAACAAAAAGGGATGACCAAATACTCAAAGTGGTTATGCCTTCTTTTTCAAAATATATTAGGAATGCCTACCTATCTAACCCTAGCCTAATGATACCCAGTGCGTATTTCGATCATGGAAAACCAAATTTACTCCTTGGTCTAATAAATATATCTTCAATGTAGGGAAGGGGATATTTATTCTTGATATTGACCTATCTAACTTTTGAAAATCGACACACAACTAAAGGGAACAATCATGCTTTTTAGAAAATATCACAGGGAATACCATAATGAGATTCTCGGTGAGTGAATCCTTTTGATTCCAAATCATCTAGATGTACATTAAAATCTATTAATTCGGTAGGGGCATGGGATTATAGGGAAACTATTTGAGTTGTAATCTGTGTTCCAAATCAATGGTCAACTCTACATCCCATTATAGAAAAAAACATGAAAAAATTTCATGAAATGCATCAGAAAATTCATATACTATAAGAGGAAACAAATAATCAACATTCCTACTACCATCTTATATCATATGTCTAGAAACCTAAAACATAAGGCTTCCCAACTCTGAACGTGGAGGTCCATCTCACCCTGACCAGGGATCCCATATACCTTGGATGATGTGAGTACTCCCATCAGGAACCACAAATCCCACTCAAATATGATAAAATTGTTTGTGCACTATGAAATGCACCATCTAATACATACCATGAATCATGTTGAAAATATCCATTTCCATTACATTTAAGTCCCATTATAATTTGGCTTCTCACAAGATGAGAGCATAGGACAGACAACTAAATCCATGTTCCCTCTTCTTACAAAGTGGTCTAAACAATTCCCTGGAATATGTAATAAGTTCAGTTGGTAATATCAATAGTTTGGAAAGACCATTATAAATAATATAATTAGAAGTGTTTGTATAAAATAAAATAATAGATATAGATGGTGAAATTATAAAAGTACCTCAAACAGTTACAATTCATACAACTGATTCCATTGGCACCTGGTCCATCGAATGAATGTGATTTTTCACAAATGCTTGGGATATATTGGTAACTTATGGCTCCATATTAATAAAACTCTTCCCAATAATAAAATATAGCATTTCCACTATGACCAAAAGTACATGTACCCATATCCCTTATTTCCCCAAACTAGGATGGTAACTCTCTAGGAACTAAAAAATCTGCACTACTCTTTGTCAAAAAACAACCCTTATAGAACATTTTCAAGTGGATTAAGCACAAAAACTAATATAAGGGTCTAGGTGGAACTCGAAATGATGAAAACAAATTACTTTACCTTTTATCCAAGTAGTGTACAACTGATCCTCCTCTAGTGGTCATAGTTAAAGGTGGTAGAAATGGGTGGTCTCAACTTCCACCTCATTTATTCTCCTACTCTTCTGCTTCCTCTTATCCTATGACAAACCCCTGCCTCCCTAGACCACTATTGGAATTGCATAAGGTAATATTGAGAAAACAACCTAGTAAATCTCAACCATCAGAGCTCAATATACTGCTTTAGCATATGTCTTCAATTTGAAGAAGAATACCTCTGACAGAATATACATCTGTAACCCCACTTCAAACTAGTGATGCTTTAACTACTCCTAGAAACCACCTAATTATTATGAACACTATCTCTATAAAATGGTTGTCATACTCAAACATGGTTTTATCCCCCTAATAAAGATCCAAAATCTCCCAGGTTGTGGAAAGGGACAATGTATTTTGGAAATTATACTCAGTGAAGACATATTTTATTTCCTTACTACCCATCTAATCAGGATTCCATGATCGGAAAATCAAGTACCGCCATCTACATCTAGGACATTTTATCATGAATGAATCACATTTTACCTTGAGGAGAGAAGGAGTATTAACAAATCCGATAATTCTCTCAGTCATTTCTACCAAATCATCAACTTCCTAGGAAGACATGTTACCCTAGATAAAAAGTGTTTTGTTTTGAGGAAAACCCAAGAATTATTCCTTTCTAGAAACAATTATACTTCCTTATCATGACTAGTAATAGATCTTTATCGATAATATAATTCCCAAATATCCCGAACAACTTCTTCACATAATCACTATTCAATCGATGATGTAGAATTATCTCTAGCCACTTCCTAATGTATCAAATGATGTCTTTTGGTAGGCATGATGCTAAACCATTTAAAAAGATCAAATAATCCAACAATACAACATCCAAATAATTTTTTAGCAAAAATTTTTTTTAAAATTTCCATGAGCTAAAAAGAAAATGCTAAAAACACAATAACAACTCAAAACACTCTAATTCATTCTTGTGATCATGAGTATTCATCAACGTATACATCAAACCAAGAGGAGGAGTAAAAAAATACCAAACATGGCCTAGTGTGCCATGGAATTTAACGGGGTGTGTTTCCCAGACACCCTAATAACAATTAGAACCTCAATCCCAAATAGTCCTAACTATTCTCTATCCACACTCTCCCAAATAAAATGAACCATGGATTAGTAAAAACCACATAAGAAACCATTTTCCCATGAACAATGTAGGGTTTCCAACCAACCTGACACCCAGACTGGCCTGTGGAATGGAATGAAGGGAATTATCGATCCCCATGGGTTGAAAACTAGTTCTTTAGAATTGATAAATTCTATTAGGAAGGATTTCTCCCATTTTAATAAATTAAAAAACCATAATAATTACATACCGTTACAAATAATAACCATATATCAAGAGATCAAGGGAAACACTAAAAGCATGAGTTTAATTTTTGTCATTATTAATGAAAATCCCAACTAACCATAGAGGGGAGGGGAAGAAACTACATCAAAGACCCTCCAAGACAAATGTGGAGTAATTTCATCATTCCACAACTACCAACACCTACACCAAAATAAAAACCATCCAAATCGATCCACCATCACCACCACAGAAAGGAATTCCTTTACATGGTTCAAACAAAACAAGGTATCGATACACAAAATATTTTATTTTGGGTGTGAGGAAAATTTCCTAGTAGGATACCACCAAAAGTGTTCCATGAAATAATATTAAATTATAAATTTACATGATATTTTTTATGAAATGAGATATCTAATTTTAATAACCCTTTATTTGAAAAAAATATGAAATACATTCAATATCAAGATGAATTGAATGTATACCATGAACATCATGGGAAAGCCTTATGGTACAAGGGATAATAGAGTCTTAGGATTCAAGTACTATTTGTGGTCACATCCTGGATAGAATGGTCTATATCATACTCGATTCTACCAATCCAGATTACAAATTTTATTTAGTATAATTATGTAATCCATCTCAGGAGACCTATCCTTGGACACACTAACTATCCTAGCTTACTAAACGTACTCTATCACCTAGATATCTAGGTATCACATTTTTTCTATTTAATTCTATATATCACATAATGTCACCCTTACAAAAAAATCAATATCAATAATAAAAATTGCAATTTAAAAAAAATCAATTTCAAAGGGAAAATCATTATCAAACATTTAGCTAACACCAAATCCATGGAAACATATTTTTCACAAAAAAACAATTTACAAAACACTATAAAAACATAATAATTCATATAACATTATCAAATATTTACCAAACATTGAATCACATACCAAGTTATTGGATTATTTTAAAAACTAGGGTGTAAACAGAAATCAACACTGGGGAGAGACCTTAAGAAAGAGATCACCATTACCATCAAGATTTAACCCCATAGAAAAAATATGGAACTCAATTTTTTTCCTATATGATCGAGAAAATAGAACACACTAATGAATTTATGTGACACCCAGAAGAAAGTGGAAAAGAATAAAAAATAATATTTCATGATGTTTCTTGAATAATACAACCCAAATCCACAAAATATTTGGATCCTAATGGGAAGGTGAAGGATTGGGAGGCATGCCTAGGGTTGGGGAGCCTAAAATTGGAGGAAATTCTTGATTTGTTGTAAAATTATTGGAGAATTGTTTTATAAATTTCTATATTTTTAGAAAACTAGTAGGCTGTATGGATTGACCGCTTAGTGTTACAAGTCATTTTCCAACCATATAACACCTCTATCCATGAGGAAATTCAACTTCATGATTTTCATATAGAGGAAAACATTATGGATGGGAATAATTAGCCCATATTTATTGGGTTTTGTAACCTAGAGTGTTCTACATACCATGGAGTATGGTTTTCACTCAGCTGAAGAACTGTTTCTACTCATAGTGTGCCTTCTTCTATCTGGCCAAAGAACTACTATTTTTTCTACAAAACTCATGGGAAAGACATGAAATAAATACAAAACCACAAATAAAATATAAAATACCTAAAAAATGGAACCAATAATTTGACACAACATTTTATGGTAATGGCACACCCTTTTCTCATACCACCATGGAAAATTACACAATAGTCTATTTATACTAATTATTAATATATTAACAAACATCCATTAAAAAATTGAAATTTACCTCATTAATATCAAGATTTATATTTTTTTCATAGTGGGCGAAAATTACTACATTTAATGCATTTTACTATTTATTGATAACCAAATGTATCATGATTCCACACAATGAATCATATATGGATTTTGATCCACCATTTTTCAATGTTATACCACTATCTAAATGAAACTAAATTCTGTTTGACAACACAATGTAGTTTTACCACACCACATGTTAATACCTATTAGTTCCTTATCACCATGTATCTTTTTGTTAAAGAATAATAACAATAATTTCATTATAAAATTTTTAGATCTGTCAAATATTCTATTTTAATTATAGTTATCCCATGGATCATATCACCCCTTTAATTTTACACCACATTCAATAAAAAATGAATGATTTAACTGCATTTGTATTGGAGTTCCTATGATATCCTCAATACAAGAATTGTGTTTATTCATTAGGAAGCTACCATTTTTTTATAATTTTAATCTATGACTATATGAGGGTTATCCTTTGTATGAAACCACATTTAAAAACTAATTGTGGGATTTATTCTTTTGAATTCTCAATATTTCCCAGCTTGACTATTTCCTTCATAGTGATACTAACCCTACTAGTTAATTATTTCTTAATTGATGTACTATATGAGAATTCTTTATCTTGCTTCATTCTCCATTTATGGACTACTCCTTAAATATTCCACATATTAATATTAGTTTTTTTAATGAAACCACACAAGCGAGATTCATTATTTTATTCTCCAATTACCATTAAATATACATAGGCCTTATCCATCTAGTTTTAGTCCTTCTATATTAGTATGATTAGTTATCTCAATACTAGGGAGACAATATACTATTTAATAACCTTCTAAAATTTCTTTCTCTATATCCAAGTGCATTATTATGTGTGAATAATCATAGGTTATTGATTTGAATTTTATTGACATCTATGTTTTCTTCTAAAATATTAAATCTTTTTTACTGCTTTAAATATTTTATTTAATTGTATGTATTCCCATTATATGTGATTGGAATGAAATATTTCATTATATATTATTTTTCTTCCTTATAAATGCAATGTCTAGGATTAAAAAAATGTAAAACAATATCCCATAGAAGTCAGACTCATGTGGCATCCTTTTGGTTGATGTTAACATTACATGTCTTCTTCTACCATTGATCCCATGAGATTCTAGACACCAACTCAAATTATGCCTAATTTTTCAATTAGATGTATAATTTTATTTCTATATTTCTTTGGGAGACTTTTTGTTTATATTTTTCTGGAAAATTTATTTTCCCAATGACCCCAAAATGATAAAAAAATGCTTTTCTTAATAAGGCTACCTTAGACGAGATATTCACCTTTTCCCCCTTAGTAGAACTGATCATTTTATCAATATTATTCAGCTGAATGTCCACCCCTTTATACTTGAGGTAACTTCATTCAAGTATATCCACCCTCACTAATATATTAATTCATAGGGGGAATTATTTATATGTTATCCTTTTTTATCCATTTACCTTCCAATATGTTGCCAATTATTTCTTGTATATCACTTTGTTTATTATTCATTCTATCCATATTATTTATATAAAAATTTAAGAACACATTCATTGTATCCAATCTCTAATTCTACTTATGCATATATTTAATGAATAAAATATTCCCTTCATGCATGAAATAATCTAGATCCATATTATATTTCAGTGGTTGGATGCCTTCTTGATTTATCTGTACAATGAATTTAGTTCGTAAAATAGATATAGTTGACTTAATTGTCTCCACTAAATCACTGTATACATCATTACTTTTGAGATATAATAAATTTTCATGTTTTTATAAAATTTCAAAAACAGTACTTGAATATATATGATAAGAAACAAAGATTGTTCACCTCTTCAAGAGAACATATCTTATTTGGATTCTTATTTTAATTTATCTTATTCTTTTATTTGTAATGATTTCAATTATTAACTTTTTTCTCTAAAAATAATCTCATTATAAGAATATTGAAAATAGTTTCTCAATATATGAACCAAAAACATTTTTACATCCACTAGTTTGGAATATATATTCTCCGAAAATATCTAAATACGATAATCATTATCATAATGAATAATTATTCTGATAAAACTCACTAGATGATCCTTTGATGATAATTATTTGTGTTACTAAATCAAAAAATAGTCACTATTATTTTTTTGGTTAAAATCAGGTTTTTCATATTGGACAACATCTTCACCACAACCCTATAGAAACATAAACGTCTCTTTTCAATAACCACTAAAATTTATGCCACTGAAGAATGGTGGATATATCGTTGATTCCCTAAGTGAAAAAAAAAAACAAATAATAGAAACTAAATTTAATCAAAAAGAAAAAACCTTTTGTATATTATAAAACTTTTTATAACTAGAGACACCAAGGGGGATGAATCTAGGTTTTGACCATGTTATACATGTTTCTTTTACTAAATGGTTATTTATTTTTGGATCTTGTTCCCACATTGGTAGGAACTGTGTTGAACATATCATATGATTTCACTCTAGCATATCATAAAAAATAATTAAGTGATATATGGGAAATTAAATCATGTGAGGACACATGTATTGTTACTTGGTTACCTACAAAGGGTTTTGTTCATGGAAAAAATGGTAAATTTTATCAATTTTTGAAAATTAAATGCTACACATTTTTAGTGGATATATAATTGGATATGGTTTATGAATTCTAAGGAACAATTATTTACAATTCATTGAGTTTGATCACTCCTCACCCAAGAAGAAATGTATTCTCTTCTCCATTACACACTACTCGAGAATAATATAAATTGATTATAAACTAGTGGGCATCTCCATAATTAGTAATGAAACCTTATATTTTTTCTTCGTTAAGTTATGATTGATGCATTATTAGTATTAATCATAATTATAAAAAAATTATACTAGAAGACATAAACCCCTCAAAGTGAGGGATTATCCCATGCATTCCTTAAATCATTGATAAAAATCATCTTTAAAATATTGATAATATCTCATTAAAATTATCATATTCCATTCTACTTCAACTACCAAAGGTAAAAATTGTAGACATTCATATATTGAGCCTTCTTCCATTACCAGGAATAAATCAATTGATCAAATACTTATCTAAATTCTTATCTTCTTCTTATTCATTAGGGAATCAGATCTACAATGTTTCCCAAACAACTCACTCTCCATTCACTAAAAAATATAAGAAATAATTATGGATAATAATTTATATATCACAAATTATTATTATGATCTTCTTATAGAAACACCAAGTAGCATGTGAAATATATTTCTAAATTTTGATTATGGAAAATCATACTTCATTTTTTCCCATGATGTATTTATTATTTAAGAATATATAATTTTCATCCCATCATATATGATATTTCATTATACTATATTTTCCATATTTCAAACATGTAAATGAGGTGAAGAATTATAATCATCAATTTTCATAATATTTACAATGTAATTTTGAATTTTTCTACTAGAACCCTTGAATTAGCCCTAAAAATCATGGATCCTTTAATTCATAATAACCTCATACAATATTGGAAATATATTCCACATTATCTTCCTTAATAATCACATACATCAAACTGACACATAAATAATATGTTAATTATGTCATATTTGATTGAGTTAAAAATTAATTTACTATTTTTAATGGAAATTATAATCCATGTTTCATTGTAGTGTGTAACTCACTATACAGTGAAATGATGTCTCATGCTGTAGATTGAAATTCGGTTTTTCTCTAATGTTTTATTTAAAATGTGGCTTCCTTCCTCCATAAACCATAAAATTTCTATTCATTAATTTACACTAAAACTAATTTCATGAATAATGACAGCTTCCTCAGCGATGATGTTTGAATATTTGATAAGAAGAACTTGTATTGAATAATTTAAATACTCTCTCTATATACACTAAAAAGGAATAAACAATATAACTCATCCGTTGATCAGACTCATGGAATCCATATTTTTTAATGTAAATGAACCATATAAAGTTCTTAGGATAAGATTATAAATTATGATTATAATTATATTATTTCATGAAAAAAATATTATGAATTTTCTATCAACCGTATGATAGCAGACAATAAACCTTATTATGTTAGGTAAACCTCAAGATGAAACATATAATGTTCATTTAATCCATAAGATGAACCCTAAGAACTTCCTAATGAACCATAAAATGGTTATCTTTAAACCACATAATTATTTTATCTTCAATAAAATAAATTATATGATCATATAATTACTCTATTTGTTTGGAAAATAAAACATGTTTAAATTTGTTTGTCTATACAAACATATTATCAATGTTAGGAAACCTAGTGTGTACCTTATGATTTACACATATCTAGAAACCAGAAACCAATAAATCATGAAATTAGACATCAAAATACCAGAACCACACTAAAATCAACAATATTATAATTACAAAAAATTTCATCTTCTGATATGACCTCTATTCTTCAAATCACCTACCATCCGAACTCCTATGTACTCATATTCTTGAATATCATCTCTCAAGCTTTGTAATTTTGAACATCCATAAAAACTCTATACATGATTAACGAAGAACCATTTAAAATCACTTATATTTTCTAGGAATATTATGAATTTCATCAACGTTACCTCATACTTCTTCTAAAAATCATTATGTTATTTTTTATATTTTACCACTACTCTTATAGTCAAACTGCTAGATATATTCCCCCACCAACTCCTTATTTTTATTCCCTTATCATTGCCACCATTTCTCCTCAATATATTCTTCTACACTATGGGAAAACATATTCATGTAACTATAACAAATTTCACCACATCACCACATATTTTCCATAAATCTAGACATACAACCTATTGCTTACAACACAATTAGTCAATATATTTATCAAAATTGTATATCAACCCATTTAATTGATATTATTATTATTCCAGCATGGTTTTGTAGTGAATATTTATAAAAATCCATCATAAATTGGACCACACTCCATGAATAAACCCCCCAATATAGTAAAACATATGAGGAATCATAAGGATGACATATTTTTATAGTTACATTAAATCACACTATCAATGGTAAGGTTTATAACATTATTCACAAATCTCAATAAAATCATAAATGTTCATAGCTTGACAAATATACATGGATTCCATTATTTATCATAAAACATAATACCCTCATTATAACATTATATTATAGTGAATCACTGATAAATAAAATCCATCGTAGTCATGTCGTTGATTACGGGTCCCATTTGGAGAGACAAATATGTTATAATCATTGTCGATCCCTTGAGAATACACTATCAATGTCTTCATGCAAAATATTATTTTATAAAATAATACAATCACATATGTTCTAAATAACAAAAAATAAATAAAATAGTGTTTTATAACAAATAAAATTAATAAAATGTTTATCTTATAATTTTTCTATCACAAATAATTTCTAAACATGGAAAAAAATATTTAAAATTTAAAAATGATCTTTAAATTCTCAAGGTGAATTGGAAACCCCGCCAATATGATTTATACAAAAAAATAGAAAAATTAAAAAATAATTTTTCTGAAATATAAACCGATGGAAAATATAAAACAATTTAATTTGTTCCTAAAAGAATAATAAATCCGCATTTTGTTATTGGGGTCCATTACCCATAGCTGGATGGTGGATAACCATGTGGTGTATGAAGAACAAGTTTGAGATAACCACATGTGAGTTACGTGCTATGTGCTCACCCATATTCATTCCTCTAAAAATCATTATATAATGATTTCCTATCCCTATATTCCAATCCTCACATAAATAAATAAATAAAAAAAATTATATAATAGAAACATTTGGCGATTTGGCATAAGATCCCACTAAGATATTGAAATCCATATTGACCTTTTAATCTACCATGGGAAAAATAATATATTTTTTAAATAAATGATATAATTTTAATATTCCAGTTCCTCATTAAAAAAAATAATTCTAAAAAAATATTGAGTATTTAAAATTTAAAAATATAATTAAATTTTTTCAATAAAATATATTCTTAACTTTTGACATATTTCCTTATTACCCTACCTTTCATCACTCATCGCTAGCAGACTGAACGCCACTGATGAAACAATAATGTGTGATGATTATTTGTTATACATAGTAAATATATCAAAATATACACCTCATATAGAAACCTGATCAGGTGTTACACTTTTTCAAAGCTCAATAATTATAGAAGTCAAGGATACAATAACTGAGAGTTCATCTTCCGATGTTATTACCATAGATCTATGAGTGTTTGACAATATATTTCTCAAGAAAACCAAGTTTATACCTAACCTTGAAGAACATGGTGGCATATTCAATGTTGTAAAAAGGTTACCACATTCAACGAATGGAATGTTTTGATATTCTATTTTCAAACTTTGATTGAAATAAAAATTTATATTTTTGTTTTTAAATATGTAATCAAAGAATATTGATCGAGAGATACAAAATTATATACAATTGATGAAATAATGTGTATTTGAAAGATAAATGATGAAGGATGTTTCATATCCAGCTTATATTCTTTAGGTTATCTAGTTGTTATATGGAGATATATTTTAGAAGAACTAATTATAAAATATTAAAATATTTTAGACAACCTATAGGTTAATGCATAAGTTACAACAAGTTATTCTGTAAGTTACATGTTGTTAATATGAATGTTAATACGGTGAAGTATTCTAAAAATTATTAATGGAAATAATTTTATATTTATATATAATATATTTGAATACATAAAAATATATTTCCAATAACATATTTTTGTCATAAAAAACTAGATATCTGTATATTAGGTTTTATAGATAGAGAAACCTTTTAATGGAATACACCTTATATAACAAAAATCTTTAAAAAATCCTAGTGTATGGTTTTTCCCTTAAAGAAGAATAGTTTATAAGTTATGTTATACGATTATATGTAACTATTTTCCGGTTAAAAAATCATGGATATTTGAAAAAAAAATTATTATTTTAGATGATTTAAATTAAAAATGAAAATTTATAAAAGTTGATATTGACTATGTCCATATGGTGAAATCAGAATATTAATAAAAAATGTTGATGATGCTCATTGAGCTTCACATTATAAATGAGAATTCTAGAATCATTACCAAAAATTAACAACGCTAATGTGGATGTATGAATGTTGAAGCTATCAGTAATGATGAAAACCTCAGTTAGTATAAATTTAAAAGTGTGATAGTGATGTAAATATAGTTCATTGATGTAGAAAATAAAGGGGCAAAAAAGTAAGAGTTAAGTTAATAGGATTAAATATTTGAAAAGAGTGACTCTAGAAAATATAGTGCCATGAAAGATTGATTTTGAGTTATATCTAGATGGTATTTATATATAATATTTCTCCTATGTCCAGAATGATAGGATTTCATATGTGTGAAAGACAAGGAAGATTATTTTTATGTATATTGTTGATGTATAGAATTTTGGAAGACGAGAAGATTGGAATATGAAAATACTATATGTTCATATGCTAAAAATTTAGGATGTTAATAGTTGAGGATGTTCAAAACTTATAGAGATTAAAATATGTAATGGATTAGTGAGATGCCACATTTTAGTGTTATAATGAGGTTTTGGAGCTATGGAATGATTATATCATAGGTTCAACATCTATGTATTATTTGGTTTAAAGATATAATTTCTATGAATTATTATGTAATACATATGAAATGGTATAACCTGAAACAGAATTATAATTAAATCTAGGTTATAATAATATTATGTTATCATACGTTAAAGTACTATAACAGTATGAATCTACAATTGAGTTCACATAACACTTATGTAATATGAATTTCAATGTGGTGATGCAGACTAGACTCCAATATAAAAAACATGTAGTTTTTATTGTTATTTTAGATAATATTTGTGGAATCATTGAAGATTGATTATGATGATATTCAAAAAAGAAGTGAAATTTTCACACTCTAAAATATTTAGAGGAATCAAAGGTAGTTTCTTGAGTTCTGATAAAGGATGGTGATTCATAATTAAAGAACATATTCCATGAAATTATTATATTGGGAATGGGTATATTAAGAATGTCTTCATTCAAAAGATGAACATAAAAAATTGATAGTTGAGAAGTGAGGGTAATGATAACCTGTAATTTATGAATACTTTATAGGTTGAAGACTTTTATGATCTAAAACATGATGTTTGAAATTATTAGTGAGATTATTTTTAATGTTATTTAACTTGATAATTTTTTAGAAATCCCAAAATTCCACAACATCCTTACCAAGTTCTGGTTAATTATGAAATTTTATAAGAGGATGTAATAATAAAAATTGAGATTCCCGAATATAGTTTTCAAGGAAAATGTTCCATTACTGAACATTTTTTGAACATTTATATTCTAGAATAATTGAGAAATATAAATGCTCCAATCCACCATTAGGTCTAAATACTAACATATATGTTATTGGGAGTAATATAATTATTTTGATCATAGATATATTTTGAATGAAGTCATTCTTGAAGATGTATGCAACTGAATTGTTCTGATCCTTCATAAGGTCCAATTTTTTTGTTCGTGAGGAAGAGAGAAAGTACAAATTTATATCATTATAAGGATTATATAATGATCATATATTTTTGGGGAAGCAATAGAAGTGTGGATACAACCCAAGGGAAGAGAATCATATACATTTTTGGGGTTAGCATTGTCAACTAGGTGGGATCCATTATAAAGAACTGATCATTAGATATTTAACTACTGGGAGATATTGTTAATAATTTTATGGTATATCCTTGTGTTTTGAATAGTGCCTTCCGCATTGTATCCACCTTCGATATTACTAGAAAATATATGTTTCAACTAAAAAAATAAAGAGTAGATAAATATATTGGGATTGAAACCTGTTATAATGTCACGAGCCTTACCCTATTTACTTACTTTCTTTCAGATGATTTTAATTTGATTGAAATCGTATGAGAAAAATTATTCCCAATGGGTTGTTAAGATCAAAAATTAAGATGATTAGAAGTTAATAGAATAGAATTTGATAAATTGGTCTATAAATATTCAACCATCATATTATGGGCATACAATCTACCTGATAATTCTATTGGTATCAAAGATAATCATGGGTTCACCATGGTTTTGATATATAAATTTTCATACCAAAAATTTTGACTATTTTACTCAAATTTTAATTTTGAGTAAGTTAGATAAATTTATCAATAATATAATTATGGATATTTCAATGTAAATACCAACATGGAAATTGTTTTTTAACTATAAAATATAGTTTGGAAAAGGAATCTAAGAATATAATGAAGTTAACTTGCCAAACATTATGAAGTGAATACACAACTATGTGAAATATATAAAAATTTAATTGTTATTAAAAATATATTATTAATGGTTGTATAGAATAATATTGTTCAATATATAACAATAATGATCCTATTGAATCAGTCTATGATCTATACATTGAATTTAAGGATAATGTTAAAATGATTTATATTAAAGTACTCACTTATTTTGTTGCATTCATAGAGGGATTACATTATTAAAAAACATAGCTGGAGTCTGAATATGAGTATATGGAGATATAATTAGCTAAAATTTTTTAATTTGAAACACCCCCATAAAAATGGTGAATCTATGAAAGATGAAATATGTTTATACAAATAAATATTCAGATATGTTAAAAAAGAATTGTTGAAACAAAAAATGATGTGAGAGATAACATTAATAAACTCATTAATGAAAAATTTCATTATTTGAATGATTTAAGTTCCATAAAATATTCTCAAATGGAAATTTAATCTAAACAGATAAAATATATTTCTAATTTCCAATAAAAAAAGTGAAATGAAACTCCCTAGACCTTTATTCCTTGATATAGTGCAGGAAGACAATAATAATTATGTACAATATATGATACCAAATGATATGACCCATACAGTATCATCAATAAATAAAACATCAATGATAAATTTTTTTAACTTATATAACTAATATATTTTTGTTTAAGGTTATAGATAATTATGAAAAGAATTTATGAAATGAAAATCCTTCTCATCCAATGGACAATTTTTCCACTATATCGAGAATTTATTTTTTCACAATATGTCTAAAACAAGTCCCACGGAACTCTCTAAACATGATACCCTTCTAGACATATCATACATGATATTCTCCCTCATAACACAGTGAGATTTAATTATAAAAATGGTTAACACAAACTCAAAGTAAGGGTAAAAAATTCAGAGTAAAAATGTATATAATTGAGAATAAGATGAGAATTTGTGTATATGTTTATATTTAAAGTGTATGTTGATAACATTCAAGAGTAGTACCTAGGATAAAATATTTCAGAAATCATAAGTTAATGTATAAGGATTCTTATACTGAACATGTGAATAGAGAATTTAGAATCACAAGTCAATAATATGAATATATAATTTAGGGATAGTGAATATTTAAAAAGTATGGCATGAAAATAAGAATAAAGAATGCATCATTGTTAAACATGATGCGACTCATCAGATAATAAACTAGGATAAACACATTCAAGTAACATAATAGTCTTGGGATAACTACTAGTGTACCTACTTAGTCTTAAGATAACCACCAATACAATGAATCATTTTTGGGCTTGGTTTTACCACCCATTTAACATAACATTTTGGTATGGTATATCCACTAAAGTACCATAAATATTTGGTCTTGGGAATACCACACAGTTACCACAACATTATATCATGAGATATAAAACATATCCCAATGCATTATAGTGATATAATGGACCCACATATATCATAAGGATAAGCCATATATGTGTATACCACATGATATCAATCATATATCAAATAATGAAAAACCCATGGAACAAAAATGTGTTCATATTATTTGTAAATGACATCGTAGAACAAAAAATCAAGATTAAATTAGTTGATACAAAAAATTTCATATACCAAACGGAATATAAAACAAATTACACAATTATCACTAAAATTATAACATTAGTGGTAGATCATTTGAAGGAATAGAGTAAAATGGAATCTAATTCATAAAAAAATAATTTTTAGAAATCAAATTGATATTTCCATTAATGTCCAAGTTACAAGAAAAATTTAAAAATTCATCTTTAAGAATTTGAGAAGAATAATTTATAAAACATCAATTTAATTTAATCCCTACCAATATGACACTAAAATAAGATAACTACTATGTAAATAAATATTTATTTAAAGAAATAAATATACATAAGAAAAAAAATCCCATTATTTATTTGTCTATCATATTAACCATGATTTTTAAAATCATAAAATTAATAAAATTAGAGAATTTAAATTACATTAGAACATAATTATAACATTAATAGGGAGATTAATTAATAAAAAATTAATATATAGAGAAAACTCATTCATGTAGAAAACATTAAAAATTATATTTTGTTCACACTTTTGTTAGGAATGTCTAAAATTCCCAAGGAAGAAAACATTACAAATATTCACTCTAATGTTTTGAAAATGAAGTAAAATATATCAAGAAAAAAACTTCAAAAATAATTGAATAATATATTTGAAATTTTTTGAATCAATATACAAAATGAGGACACCGAGGAAAAGATCATTTTGAAAGTACAATTCTCATTAGAAATATCGTATTTTTATAGCGAATAAAATCCATAAACAGAGAATATTTTAATTTAATGAAGTAATTCACATTAGAAAGAAATAAAAGGTATCATAAATACTATAATAATACCATAATGAAATAATATTAAAAGATAGTTTTCAAGGAATAAACTTTATTACCCATCAAATGGGAAATTGGGTCGTCAAAACCCTTACGACATTGGTAAAATTTTATTCAAAACCCAGTCAAGAATTGAATATATAATGGAACATTAAATTCCATGAATAAAAATAAAATCATAATATAATATGAAAAAAAATACATACACCAAATAAATAAATATATTTTCACAATATAAATCATTTCTCAAAGAAATAATTTATTTTCATGGGAAAAAAACATCAGATTCCTTAGTAAAATGTAATATGACTTCATGTATAATAGACATAGACTCATTAATAATTTATTTTAGAAAATTATTTATTTTTATTACAATATATATTCTTATATGGTATTTATTTAATACACATTTATTTATTACTGTCAATTAATATTGATCACTGATATTTATTAGTTTCAATTGTTCTTTATCTGTTTCAGTATAACGGGTCCTGTTATAATTCCATGTTCATGAGTTCATAGTCTCTTAAAAGGTTAAGGTACTATAATATAAGTTATATAATAAGTTATAAAGTTTAGGTTTCATTCCCTATTTTCTTTGAGCATGGTGAAAAAATAAGAAATTCGTTATGGGCTTCTTTTAGTATTTGTAAACAAATAAATTATGTCAAATTATTAATTAGTGAAATATTTATATTACTATTCTAAAAGGGAAAAATAAGAATGTGTCAAAATTTTAAAATAATATATTGATTTTAATTCAATTTTAAAAATAATAAAAAATTATATTTTATCATTTTTCATAACCCTGAGTTCTTGAGAAATATTTTTTTATGATTTAATTTTATCTTTTTGTGATATGTTGCATTTCACACAAAACTGAATTATCATGTGTTTTATGAAAAAATCAAGATGTTATTGAATTTTACACTACTCCATGATAACATTTCATTGTAAAAAAACCCTAATACAGACTTGTGCTATACGAAACACTGACTTGGATTGAGATACATGGTACACCAGCTTGTCTTGCACTACAACCAACACTGACTTGGTGTATGTCACATAGAACACATAGCTTCTATTAAAAAATATTTTTTTATAATTATTTAAACAATATAATTATAATATAGATGTAACCTTTAGTAATATTAATATTTATAACTATTTGTAAAATGTTTTTTATAATGGTTATAAGTAAAAATATAATTTTTGGTAAAATCATGGAATATTTTAAATACTATTTTCTCAAAAGAATTAATTTTTATTTACTTATATGAAAAATAATAAAACTATTTTTAAAACAATTAATAAACATAATTTTATACAAATAAAAAGATTTTATTAATCAAAATTATCAAATTATTTCAAGGTTAATTTTTGGTATTTTTTGACAAACTTTATTTTAGGTTGAATATTGAAAAATACAGAATTTAAATTCAAAACTAAATTTGTGCCTAATTTATTTATATAGTAAAATTATATTTTATATTGGTTTTATTTCTACATTAGATCAAATAAAAATATATTAATCCAATGTGGGATCTTATATTTTTTAAATTTAAATTAGCTTTAAAAACTTTATAGACTTTTGAAAATTCTCACTTTCAAACCTTGTCTCTCTCCTTACATCTGTGAGATTAAAATTAAAATAAATTTCCCCACTTAAGTGAGTTTAGTTTTGAATGTAAAAAATATTATATTTATATTATAAAAATATAAACTTGTTTTTTTAGAAAAAATATTAGTGAAGAGGATTAATTACAGTTATATAGGAAAAATTAAGCTTAATTGGGGAATAACCTTAAAAACGGAACAAATAATCTATCCACTTTTATAAAACACAATTTATGGATCCAATTTAGCCATAAAAATTCATTCCTTTATTTTTTTTTGGTTTACTTTTTTTAAGTTGAAACGTGGGAATACATAACGTTTTTTTAAAAATTTCATGTGTGTACCCTCCCTTCCACATAAAGGACACCACCCCTCCCCATTCATCAGTCCTCTCAAAACTGATAGGTTCAACCTAGATCATAAAAAATTACTTACCAAAATATCTACCTTCATGCTTCATTCCTCATTTTTTGTATAATGGATATCTAGTAGTCCTTTGGGTCCAAACCAAAAGGAGTTACCCAAAGACGATGTAACATCCACACTCTACCTACAATCTTTTATTTTCATTCATCAGTGCCTTAATTATTCTTATTCCATGCCCACATAATAAAATCAATATCCTAAATATACTAATATTTTTTTATGTTATGCATTGAAACTTCAATTTTTGACCCTTCTATATAAGGTGTAATAACTTACCATACTCATGTACAGGGAACTACCACCGCACGAAATGATATTGTTCGTTTTACCTTTACCGCCTATTATGGTTCAGAACTAGTATGTAAAAATATTTTTAGGATATATATGATATTTACTATGTATTGATAATTATTTATTTTTTATTTAAATCCATCCTTCATGCTTTCCATTTGGTTTAAATATGATAACTTCATTTTTGGAAGTGTGGACAACCGCATTTTCAAAGCGATATGATTCATTCAAACTTTACATGGAATGTACTAAGTATGGTTTTAGTTAACATATATTATATATATGAAATATTATTAATAATTTAATGATATTATTTACATATATAAATATATATTTTTACATTAATTCATTCAATACACCATGAAAATAGAAACAACGTTCATGCGCATGTGCGACCAACTATATGCATGAACAGTGTATTACATTATATATATATATATAATATAGTCTATTATAAAAGTTTATATAAAGAATTTATATGATATATAATTCATGTTTTACATTATGAAAAATATTAAATAAGGATTTATATAATAGGATCAAGAATGAAATGTCAGAACATGTACGATAAGAAAAGTGGTTATTACCCAAACCACAACTTTTACATCGAAATGTTAATAAATAGTTAATATAAGATCATAAGAAAAACAATATGGTATTATATATATTAATATGGACCTTTATAAATTTAAATAAAAAATATAGTTATTATACTGGATGTTTGTACATGTACAATGAAATTCATGACACATGGTAAGCGAATCTCATATCACATTTTATTTTTTTGAGATACATGTATTATTCACCCCTCATTTCATTTATGTGATGTTTATAATACCAATGGATATATCATATTATTGATATACATAAATTTTTGGGTATTTTCATATCCATTAGACAATCTTCCTTACATGGGGTTTATGTTTTAAAAGGTACCAAATCGGTAAAGTAATTTTGTCTAAATTTTTATTCATGAAGAAATTGTCCTTGTTATACACCTATATTTTTTCAATGAGTTTTATATAATACCCGAGACATGTTATATGATTAATATCCTACCATTATAATGTTAGTATTTATTTATTTTTATTGTTTCCATTGTTATATGATTTAAGGTTACAAAATTGGTAATAGTTTATACATATAATATCACCGTTCATCGAGACTATTTATGATTATGAACCCATTGATGAAATATTTGGATCCATATCTCAATAACTCTCACATTAGTTCTTAAACCCTATTAATTTATTTTATATCCAATTAATGGTACCATATTTTCACTCCTAGGACCATATTATGGTTAAGAATGTCTTTTTTATAAAGTATGACTTTACCTCTCTATTCAATTAGAAATATATAGTCCTTCAAAACCATGTTTAATAAAAGGATTAAATAAATACTATTTTATTATCTTATGGTCATTAAAATACATTTTTAAACATTTTTTTCCTTTGAAAATGGGTTATATAAATGTAATATTCTCATTGTCTTCTGATTAAGGCACTTTTCTAATCTTTTTACAATGCAAAAAGAATGTTCAGCATGTATATATTTACCGACCATCATAGCCGTCATTACATTGATGTCAATTTTAGAACATTAAATATGTATTTTTATAGAGAAATGTTTTTTCCAAATATTAAATAATTTCATTTTTAATGTAATTTTCACTGAAATTTTATTTCAATATTTTCTATTTTTTTTCAAGGAAAACGTTTTAAAAATATTTTAAAGAATTATTTATACTTTTTCTATATAATTAATATGAAAATGGATTTCAAAAGGTTTAAGGTTTTAATGATATTTTTTCAAATATGAAAGGACATTTTCCTCAGGATATTCTTTAAGATATATTTCTAAATTATTATCCCTTTAAGATGGTATATGTTGATGATACTCATTCCCTCCTGGGAATTGATCCAAAGGCCCAATTAATATTATTTATATATAGGTTAATGGTTTTATGGAATGATGCTTCTAAAACCCATTTCAAATCCACGAGCTATATGATTGTATAAAATGATTATTTTATATGTTACACATTAAATAAATGGATAGTAAACCTATATATTTCTCTATGTTATTATGTGATGAAATGTTAATTTTACCCATTTAATTTGATGGGTTATAATATATGTTTGTAAACCCCATCAATTTTTAAGGGTCATGATATAATAAAACATTTATTATATTTTGGTACATATATGAGTGATTTAATTATTATTTGGATGGGACCTATATCTTCCTCCAAATAATTGGGTAATGATATGTTTTATATGTGATCAAAGGGTACATGGGTAGTAGCCCAAGCCTAAAATTAAGTGATCGCATAGTTTTTATCCCAATCATAAAATTAATAGTTTATTTGGGTTTCATCTTAAGACAAAAACATGAAGTGAAATTGGTTATATCCCATGCTAAAAAACAAGAAGGTACATGTGTTACAACTCTAGCCTGAAAATATGTATGTACATCAGTTGTATCCCTAACTTAACATATTAAAAAAATTTATCCATGACACAATATTTTCTATTAATATGTTTATACACAACTAACATGTATAGTTCGACACTTATTCTTTCATGGATATTGATATTGATTCACTTATGATTCATGTCTTATGAACTGCCATCCACTATGCTAGGATTCATGTTTATGATCTTTGATACATAGGTTTTATATTTAAATGTATTGCACATGTTCCCATAACCTTATGGTCATGTATTTATAACATATTTACTTTATTTACCCTTTTTGGTCATTCAACATCACCCCTTTAAAATTTTTCCATTCCCATTGTTATGAATAAAGTGTTTTTATAAAGGATTTCCAAGGGGGAAGATATTTTTTGCAAACATAGAATATGTTTAACTAGGATAGAATATTTTTGTTTCATGCTTTTAAAGGAACTAAACTAACATTGTATTTGGGAATCTGTTTTTGTAATATATTATGTATTCTGAAAAAATGATGTAATGAAGTTGTATGAAAATAGAGGGTTTTAGAGTTGGTATCATAGCGATGGTCAAGTTAGCCTTTTGAATCTAGGATTATAAAAAATTACTGAGATCCCTGTGTATATTTCTAAGGATATATCTAAGGATGTTTTTAATGATAATTATAAGAATGGGATAATGTTTAGGAAAATGTTCTGAAAATTTTGTAAGGATATAGTGGGCATTTTCCCTATAATTCATACATTTCTAAAAACTTCTAGTGGTCATGGTTCTAATACAAGTGTGAATAAGAGTATCAAAATTTACATGTGGTGTTGGTATTGACTTGGTGTAACCTGGTACATGACAACATTCCTTAACACACATGTTGTTTGACACTAATAAGGGACATGGATTGGAAATTCACAAAATCTTCTTGAACCATCTTAATGATTTAAAAATATGTTGGAAATGAATAACCTAGGATAAAACTACGGTGTTATTGATTAATTTTAATGTCATAATTTTGATATCATGTAAGTGGATTTTAAGGATTTAGAGGCTCCTCACTAAGACAAATGTTTTTCACTCTATGTTTTTTAGATTTTGTCAATGGATGGAACCTGAAGGATCCAATTTAATGGGGAATATGATGGAAAAAGAAATGATTTTTATCCTAATCGTATATATGATTTTGGAGATGGGATGAAAAATTACATTGTTATTCTCACAATGATTTTTCATGTGAGGTATCAAGTTGATATTCCAAATGAGAAAAAGAGGAAACAAAGTCTTATTGAGTCCTTCATGAGTCAGCAACAACCTTATTTTAGTGGGTCTTATGATCAACTTATTGATAAACCATGGATCAGTACAATTAAAAATGTAATCTTTATTATAGAATTTTTAGAACATAAAAAATTTGTTATTTTATTTTATTGATTGGAAGGTGAAGCAGTCAAGTGGTGGAAATTAATCAAGAATACGCAGAATCATTAAAAAATAGAATCCATGAATTGGTAAGATTTCATGATCTTATTCCATGTTATGTACATTTATCATATTCACCATTTGAATATGTAAAACATGTTCCTTAAGTTATAGAAAAAGAATAATGAATTCCTTGGTACCTATAAGTCTTATTTCATACGATTTGAATGTTATTCTCCTCGAATTATCATCCACCTAGAAAGTAATATTGATAGGTTTATTAGTGGATTAATGTCACATCTCAGAATGGAGTTATCCATAATAGACATTAGTACATATGAAGATTTTGTGTGTTGTGTAATCAAATTTGAAATTTAGGTTGGAGTTACATATCAATATCAAGGATTTAAAAAGAATAGTACGATAACAATTTCTATGGGCAATATAAAAACCATGGATATAAGAAGATGATCCTTCATTTATGCTCTAGGTGTTGAATGATACATTTATGTAATTGTCTTAATTGGACTATTAAATGATTTATGTTTATAAAAGACATACTTCTAGTGGATTATTATTTACGTGATTGGAAAAAGTTATATAATGATAAAAATAATGAGAAATATCTTTAGAATGCTCCACTGATACATCAGTGTTTCAATTCCATAGAGTTCTGGAATTTTTTAAGATATTTAGAAAACACAAGGGTTAATAATAGTGATCAGAATGAATAAACTCAAAATATAATTAAAAAAGGGAAAGAATATAAAAAAACAACAGATGAAGAGAACCATTATAATTAGCATACTCTATATTGGGGAGCTTCTTGTGGGAATTTGAATAAATAATATCAACTCAAATATTATTGTTCTTCAATTAGTAGAACTTTATATGAGTATATGCATTGATTATCTCTATCTATATGAATTTTGGATTACATAAATCATATTGATTTTATATATTTACAAGTATAAACCAGATATTCATTTAAGAAATTTTTTTCTATTAAATATGATCTTATTTATCGAATAAAGGCAGAAATATCTTTTAGAAGCACGTATGTTTTCAATAAGGATTTATGTGAATTCATGTTATTACAATGATTAAAGAGAATAAATTATATATGTATTCACATGTATTGTATGTGATGACAAATGGGGCTCAATGTTAAGATGATTTAATTAAATGATTTATGAAGTTTTAGATTTTCATATTTCAGAAGGATACTAAGGTTAACCGTTTTTGGTATGTTTATGTTAATATGCAGATGAAGTTTTTGAGATTAATGTTTTATCACACCACATGATAATTTATGTGTGTTTTATAACATAATCTAAAAACCCTATGTTTATGGTAACTAAAGAGAGATGGGATGACATATCATAGATCTCATGATCAGAAAGATCTTTAAGAATGAAAAAATTCACATTCTTTTTGGAGAAATATGTGATGTTGAAATTGGTTAAGAAATAAAATAATGGTGAGATTTTACTAAGAAAATGGAATAAAATATATTTTTTATATATTCTTATGAATATAATTCATCTATAGTGAATTAATCATGAATATTGAAAAGGTTATCCAAGTACCTTTTTCCCTAATGAATTAAATGATCCCTTAGATCATTACAAATTTATTGCTTTGTGGTTATTAAATTTTACCTAACCTAGTTATATATTAATCTCCTTTGAATTTGTTAGTTATATTTCTCTTATATGTCCATGTTTTAACATCCTACCTATGTTACCCTTTGCAGAGACAATGTTACATGTTACATTGGGAAACCATTATGTTTAGTAATGTTTTTAAAGGATGTTTTAGTGTTCATTATTACAATCTGGGTTTCTATGAATGTGAATTTATTATATTAAAACAATAATAACCTAAATGAAATTATAGGGATAAGTTAATTTTAATTTGTGTATAATTCAACACTCTCAGTTTTTCTAAAACAATTTTTTCAAATTAATTTATAATTCCTATAATATTTTACATTTCACATAACAATGAATATAGATTATGTTATTTGAAAGTACCAAGTTATTCATTACTTATATGTTATAGAATGTAATTATTTAATTAAAAAAGACCCCAATATATGATTTTGATACACATAACACTAACTTGGATTGTACTACATTCAAAACTAACTTGGCATATGCTAAACGCAACACTAATTTAGAGTACATTACATGCAACACTGAGTTTCTATGAAACATAATTTTAGGGTTATAATTAGTTAAACAAAGTAAATATATCATTGATGTTAAATTTATAAATATTAATATTAATAACAAATTTTCAAATATTATTTATAATTGAGATAATTAAAATTATAATTCTTGGTAAATATTTTAAATGATTAAATATAATTTTTTTTCTCAAAATAACTCAGTTTTATGTCCTTATTTGAACCATAATAAAATTAATTTTAGATTATTTTTTTATTTTCATCATATAAAATAAATATATTTTTTAATTTGGAAAGTCAAAAAAAATGTCTAATGATGTATTTGGATTTTTATTAGAAGGTTTATTTTTTAGATAAATAGGGAAAATACTGATATTTATTTCAACAAATTATTCTTTGTATAATAAATATATATAGTTTATTTTTTAAGTGGGTATTCAAGTCAAAATAGATATATTATACTTCTATAAATCTAATTTACATCATGGAAAATAATTATAAAAATTATATAGAAAATCTTAATAATCTATTTCACATTCTCACTTTAAAAAACTCGCTCTCCCACGACGTGTATGTAATTAGAATTAATCTTAATATTAAAATTTCTATAAATGAAATTTAGATAAATGGAAATACCAATTTTTAATAATTATAATATTTGAATTCGAATTTGATCAACTAAATATCTGACCAAATATATTAGTGGAAGTTATTATGGTTAATTACAATGATTAAGCTAAAATTAAGCTTAACATCATAACTATAATTAAATATAAGGACACAAATGACATAGAAACATGGAAACAAACAATTTAATGAAATTATATTATTTATAAACATTACATTATTGAGTTGTTTTAGTTTTAGATGACTATCGTTAGGTAATATCATTGGAACACCTACCATGATTTCAAAAATGCCAAGTGTGTCCCCTCCCTTTCCTATAAAAGGCCCCCAACTCTCCCCTTATTAAAACCTCTAAATCCACATAGGTATCACCATTATCTTCAGAATATACTTCTAAAAATATCTACCATCCTACTTTAATAATCTGTTTGGGAATAAATCCAATCAAATAATCCCTTTGGTAAAAACTAAAATGGAGGTTTCGAAAGAATAGGTAACATCCTTCCCAATATTCCATACTTTTATTTTCTTAATCCATCACATAAATTTTACTTAATAGATGTGAATATAATATCATATGTATCCTAAATATATTGATATGTTTTTATGTCAATGGTTAGACCTGAACTTGCACACACTTCCCACTAATGGGAAGTAAACTTATCGTTCTTGTGTGTAGTGAGCTACGAACTCACAAAAGGATGTTTGTGGGATTACCTTTACCACCTCTTATGGTTGAGAATTAATATGTAAAATCAATTTTTTATGATTTAGATGATATTTATTATTTATATATTATAATTTATTTATTGTTTATATCCCACCATTATGGTTTCTATTTTGTGTAAATATGATTCCTTTGATTGTGGATGTGTGGAGTACTACCTCCTCAAAGCAATGTGGTTTGTTCACACATACATTGAATGTATTAAAAATGGGTTTAGTAAAATTATATGATATATATGACATAATATTAATAATTTAATGATAATATATACATATATGCATATATTTCATTTAGTTTATTTTCATAAATACTTTATGAAAATGGAAACAACATTTATGTATCTGTACGACCTACCAAACCCATGAATAGTGTATTCCATTTCATATATCTATATTTTATATTTTATTAAAAGTGTATATATATATATAATATATATTATATATAATCCATTTTTATAGTATTCAAATAAGTAAATCACGATTTAAGTAATATAATCATGACTTCCAAGTCAAAACATGTATGATAATCAAATCTGTTATTACCGGAAACATTATTTTAACATCGAATTATTAATAAACCAGTAGTACAAGGTTATACGAAAACATTATCTGGTATAATATAAATGAATATTTTTCTTTGATAAAATTATAATTAAATTATATTTATTATAGTGGATGATTGTATGTGTACAATGAAAGTCATGACACAATATAGGGGAATTTCATCTTACATTTTATTTCCATAAGATTCAGGTTTTATTCACAACTCATTTCTTTTGTTTGGTGTTTATATTTATACTAGGTGTATTATATAATTCTTATAATTATATTTATTATTATTTACATATCTATTTAAATATCATCCATTAATGGTTTTTTTTAAATGTTACCAAATTGGAAAAGTAATTTTATCTCAATTTTCCATCACAGAGACACATGCCATGTTATGAACCAATATTTTCCCATGATGTTTATATAATTACCTTGAATTTTTTATATCATGAATATCCATCCCTTTAAGATATTTTAATATTTATGTTATTTTATTATTTCCATTGTGTTATGATTCAATTTTATCAAATTATTAAAGGTTTATAGCTACAATTTCACCATTTATCGATATTG
The DNA here is from genome assembly GCA_963277665.1 of Viscum album. NCBI lineage: Eukaryota > Viridiplantae > Streptophyta > Magnoliopsida > Santalales > Viscaceae > Viscum > Viscum album. Next base: position 83,412,629 of record OY728154.1, read on the forward strand.
TTTATGATTATGCTCCCATTGAACTAATATTATGATAAATATATCATCAACTATCATAAATTTTCTTAAAATATCTTTTTTAATGTTATATAAATGTAATGGAACCATTTTTATAGTCTTTGGTAAATAAAGTGATTGGGAAAGTGTTTCTTAGATTGTCTTAATGCTGATTTTTCTTTATTCGAAATATGAGTTTCATCAAAATTGTATTCTATAAAAGTTTTCCCAAAATATTATAATTTTATATGAAGTTATTTAAAATATATTTTACCCCTTATTTAACTTTAAAACAAAAGGATTCTTAAAATTAAAATCTTCTAAACAATTTTTATTCAAGACACTTTTTTAAACTTTTTACGGTGGAAAAGAAATGTTTTTCAAGTACAAACATACCATACATCGTGACCATCATTACCTTGAATATTGTATAATAATATTAGAGAGTTTTTTTTGTTAAATTTATTCTTATAAACCTAGAATATATTTGTTCTAAAGATGTTTTCAATGAATAAGGTTATCAAAATGTTCTCAATATTGTTTTATATATTTTTAAGGAAAAAGGTTTTCAATATTATTTCATGAATTATTTCTGTGTTTTCGATGTAATTTATATGTACATGGATTCAAAAGGTTTTTGGTTTTCAGGAGATATTATCAAATATGAAAGGATTGTTTTCTTTAGGAAAATTTTATAGAAGATATTTCAATGTTATTTTCCATCTAAGATGACATCCATTGATTTAATGATGCCCTAAAAGGAAATGATCCAAAGGTTCCATTAATATTATTTCATGATTGGTTAATGTTGTGATGGATTGAGGATTATCAATCCAATTCACCTTCCACATGTTATATTGTTTTGATACAAAATTATTTTCATCTATTATTCTTTAACAAAATAATTAGAAAAAATATCTATTTTTTGAGGTTATGATGTGATGAAATATTAATGATGCCCATTTCATTTCATGGGTTATTATTTAATTTTATAAAACCCATATCTTTTTATGCATCATGAAATTATGAAATATTTATTATCTTATCTACCATGTATCAATGATTTTATTCTAAGATAGGTGGGACCTATATCTCCCTCTAATGCATTGGACAATGATGTGTCGTATATGATTCAAAAGGGTATAAGGGTTATATCCCAAATCTAAAATTATGAGGGTACACAGGTTATTTCCCAATATTAAAAGAAATAGGGAACACAGGTTTTATCCCAAAATGAAATTAATATTATATAAGGTTATAGCCAATGTTTACAAATAAGAAGGTACACAAGTTTTATCTCATCCCCAAAAATAATATGGTAAATGGGTTTAATCCAATTTATAAAAATAAGTAGGTATACGTGTGTTATCCCAAACCTTACATGTTATAAAGGTAATTGTAGGCATCGTTGACATACAATTTTCAATACTTATGTGTATGCCTCAAATTTAAAGTATCATTCCTCAGTTATTCTTTTTTGTATTATGCTCTTTGTTGAATTATGATTCATGTCTTGTGAACTCCCAAAATTTATGCCATGATTCATGTTTATGATATTTTATATATAGGGTTTGATCTTTTAATGTTATGATCTTATTCTTATAACCCTATGTTCATGTTATGATTATGTATTTTCTTTATTTACCCTTATTGTTCATTAAAGCTAACCCATTTTTTATGTTTCCTTTTTTGAAATAAGGAATAATTTTCTTATATATGATTAATATTGGAGAAGATATTTATGTGAAACATTAATGACATTTCATGGAGATAGAAGAGTTTTTTTCCATGTTTCAAAAGGAACTAAACTAACATGGTCATTGGAAATCTGTTTCTGTAATATATTATGTATTCTGCAAAAACGATGTAATGTATAGGTATTAAGAGTTAGGGTCGCAATAGTAGTTCATGATGATGGTTAAAAAACATATAAAATTACTATTATAATCAATTTATGAGTATGATTATGATGTTATTTTAATATAATATCATAATTCAAGAATCTTAATTATATTATATTGATTTCATTAAATTGATAAATAAAAATTAAGAAGAGTTGGAGGAAGAATGTAAATGAAAAATAATAATAAGAAGTTATCACATATAATTAATAAATCATATATCAATTTTTAAACCATTTTATGTTTGAAGGAATTTGGAAAATCACTTGAGACCAGAATGTGGCACCCTATGATTTTAGTAATAATTTCCAATTAAATAAATAATACATTGAATATATGTTTCTAAATTTAAATCCAAAATACCAATAAATTTTATTGAGATAAAATATAATAATTTTAGATAATAATAATAATTTTATGGGAATGAAAAATGGTGTAAAAATTATAATATTTAATCAACATAATTTTTTATAAAAAAAATTATTAACCACATATTATTATACGTGGTTTTGGTAAAATTGATATAAATATACCAATATGAATGTATTATTGAAATTTAACTTTTATGATTTAAATAATATATTATAATAGAATTTGGTAATGATTGAATAATATAACAATTTTAATTTTCAAAGAACCATTTTTAATTGCTGATTAATTTTAATTACTATTTAATAAAGAATGATTTTGTTGAATTGTATTGTAATATTTATAATAAAAATTTATTAATATCCATATATTAGTTATGATTATAAAATTAATAATAATATATTTATTTTATGCATCAAAATGGATTTTACTAAAAACGCCTTTTTTAGAATATTTAATTTTTATAAGAAAATAACTATATTATATTTAAATTATTCTAAAATATATTTTTTAAAGCATAAATTTTCATTAATTTCATTATTAATTGATATGATATAAGATTAAAAAAATTTAATATTTCAAAAGGTAATTTTAATATAATTTTTTCCATTATATTTTTTTCATTCATTAAAACATAAATTCCTGATGTTTAAAAGAATTAATTTCAAAAAAGAAAAATTATTTTTGTATTCAAACAATGTATATTTTCATAAGACAAATATTTGGGTTTTTTAATAAAAATAACTGTTTTTTGTTAAGTAATTAAAAATATTTTTTTTTACAAATATTGTGTCTTTAATGATATTATTATTATATAAACTTAAGATAAAATTTATAAAACATTTATATTGAAAATTTCTTAAATAATTTAAATTATGGTTTTCAAAATAGAAAATTTAATTTAAAACACAATATTTTAAATGTTATATTTTTAGTTATATTTTTCTCTAAATCTATTTTTATTATGCTAAACATATGTAGATATAGAATTAGTATTTATCAATTATATAAATTAAATAAAAAAAATGAATTTTGTATCAGGAGACAGAATTTCAAAATAATTTAATAGTTTCTATTTTATTTTTATGTTTGAAAATAAATTAATTATGTAAACAAATAGTTTCAATGTTAATAGTCATAATGGTAAAAGAGTCAAATATATACATTAAAATACTTAAAATATAGTGAAATAATATTTCAAAATTATTCATTGAGGTATTGGTTGATGTTAAATAATCTCTATAATATATTTTATAACCTATGAATATACTTTTCTTGAATAGTTCACCTCATATTAAAATAATATCATTCCTCTCACCTGTAAAAGGATCCCTATAAATCCCCCATCTCCACACACTAGATCCCCCAAATTAAAAAAAACAATGTCCAAATCCCACCGAAATACTCATATCAATGTCTTACTGGTCCTTATCTCAAAAAATGATATCTTTCAAAGGATTCTTCCAATTATTATTTCCTTTAGTCTATGGAGTATGGAAAACATTCCTAATCATTCATTTTTAATTTATATTATTTTTTTTCTTCTTCCACCTTATTTATATATATTATAACAATCATAACACAATTACATTTGTATCAATGTTATACGTAACTTTTTTTATGGTAATGTAATATTAGTTTTATTCCTTCCTCTATACCATTTGAAAAATGAAAATGTCATTTGTCTATATGTATAGACTACAACCTATATGAATATCATATATTTTTCAATATAATCACCCCACGTGGATGGTTATAATAATGTATTGATTGAATAATTATGATATTTATTCAAAAATAGGATTATTGAAAGATAAATAATTATCAATCTTCCACCATCTATTTAAAAACATTTATACTTCATCCACGTGTACGTTTGGAAAAAAAATACACTATAAATAATCACATTTTTATTTTCAAAACAATATCACATTAATTTTCATAAGAATTTATTTAATGAACATTTTGTAGTTCCTTGAAACATGTGTTCTGGATTTAAGAATAACTATTTCTAGATGTTTCCATTGGATTTATTCCTGGAACTAAAAACAACCAAGAGTTCGTTATCCAATGAGGACCTCCTTTCCAAAGGCAGGCATTTGTTATGTTTTGAACTTTATAGTACTTAATAATGTACATTGGTCGAGAGGAAGGGAGGTTGGACTCATCACACCCTTTTGGGGGTAATTATTGTCTACTCCGGGACTCTCTTTCAAAAATTAAAATATTTTCATGAATCCTTATTAAATCCCCAAGTATATCATAAGTATCCCTTGGAATTTACAATCACTTATTAATATGTGTAAAATTTAGAATCATTAGTATGAATTCATGGTTCTTCATAAATTGAAACATATATATGTATTCGAGGATTTTAAACAATGGTATCCTAGAATATACCGATTATAGGTGTTTTTAATCATCGTTGTGATGATACTGGATTTTAATCCACTCAGTGGGGAACTCTGGAATATATTGTCATCTAGGGAGACAAAGGTTTGTTTTGATCTTGGATCATGCCTCTAAAATGGGCTACCTATGTATCCTTGTGAAAGGAATCTGAACCCTCATAGTTTGGTGTTTCCTAATAGGACACAACATACCTTTTAACGTCATGTGATAAGGACCTCTTAGTGAATGGTGCTTAGTAAAAACATAGTGTGGGACTTATGGTGATGTAGATCGAGGAACATGGAAAGGATATGAGTTATAAAATAATATCAGACCATATTGGGAATATTTCCCAAGGAGAATATGGTTGATTTGAAGTGTTGGGTTTGAACCTCAATGAGGCTTCCTATGTATCCCATATGGATGGGAATCAAATCCCACATAGTTCGATAAATCTCATATGACAGTATGGTCTTATGAGAGAGATGATTTTGGCATTTCATTCTAAAAAGGATGCCTTGATGATTTGAGGATTTAATTTGTGGATTATTTACTAATGATGATGCCCAAATTGGGGGAATTAGGGTTGGATTCTTGATGAGGATATCCAGTGAGCTCGGGCTCTGCAAGAGCTTCCTATGTATCCTGATTTGAACATGAATTAGAGTTCTCATGGTTCCATCGAAGGAGTGTTTGTTCACATGTTGCAACAATCATGTGTCTCTAAGCCCAAATTAGTCATGGTTGGTTTGAGAAACATGAGGATGTGAAAGATCCAACAATTACACATCACACTTCCAAACATTTCCTCCATACTGGTGGAAGAGGGCATGTCGACTATGGAATAGGGAGAGGCGACGAACATTCGCTCTGTTATATTTTAGTTGTACAAGGGTCCAATGTAAGGAGGAATGGGTGATGGTGAGGGGATTATACCAGGATGGAAGCCCTGAAATTTGTTCTGGTAGGGGAGGGGTACTTCTCTTATTCTTGCATGGAACAGCAAGTGCGAAGTGTACCTTTTCTACCAAAGACATGAGGTCTCGGGTCACCTCTTTGAGAAGGGTGAGGCCGGTAACCAACCATCATCCAAACTAGGAAGTTACCAACACTATTTATGGGAGAAAAGTCCATGTGAATATGTATATACAAACCCACAAACATCCCACGAATCCTAACCCCATTTTGAAAAAAATATGGGAAATCTCTGACTGTGGAAATACAAAACCAAATAGGAGACACACTGATGTGCCTTACCCAAAGGTTTGAGAAGTCAGGAGGTTTTAGTGGAGGTTTTAACTTATCTCGTTTAAGATAACGGAACCAAGGAAGGAGATACCCTGCCAGGAATGGATTTTAAGAAGGGTACATGTGCTGGTCATGTAGGTACCTCGTGCAAGTATGCTTCATAGGTACCCCGCATTACTGTATCACGCAGGTATGGCATGCAATAGAACCGTGCAAGTATACCGTGTAGATAAGGCATGCAGGTATACCATGTAGATAAGGCGCATAGGTATACCGTGTAGATAAGGCACGTCGATATACCATATAGGTATGGATGATGACTAAATAATTTTATGAACTTCAAAACATTCCTATCCAATTTAAATATCATTTCTCTCGTAGTTTAGAGAGATAATTGAGACAATTCGAGAGATCTAGGTGAAAGATCTATGCAATGGGAGCTTCAGAGAATCTATCACTTTTTTCGGTCTTAAAATGGGGAACCCAAGGGCTCTATTTATAGTCACGGATGGGCCTGGTCGAAGAGATGTTGCTCACGTAGGTACTTTGTGCAGCTCCACCGTGCAGGTTCTCCGCATAGGGACATAAAACATCTTCCGGCACATAGGTCGGCTATGCAGGTCGGCCGCATAGGTCAGCCAAAGAGGTCATCAGCAGAGGTCGGTGTCATAGCTCGGCCACATAGATCCACAAAGTTACTTTGTCGCGATGCGCTTTGGGTGTATTGTTGATTTTCCTTTATACTCTTTGAATCTTGATATGATATTTAAAATATCCAGAGGTTGTCTCCATAATACTTTTGGTGACATTCTCAAGTAGTGTCATCAAAAGACCCCCCCCCCATAGGATTGGATTCAAAACATACAAAGTGGGTCGAGTTTTTAGGTGAACATCACCAAACAATGCAGGATTCCTGTGCATCTGCTTTAAAGAGGTATGGCGCAAAGAAGGTGTGGATAGTTCGGATGCATAGGTCTTCAGTTTCCTATATTTAGGTCTCACCTTTCACGATTTTTTTCTTCACCCGTGATTTCTCCTAAATTTTGAATCTCTCGTTGTGTGGATCGTCCACCCAACTCTTATTATGTTGTCCTATCATGTAACTTCTTTGAAACTTATCCAAGGTAAAATGAATTACGCGATGGAGATATGCCCAAGGAACTCACCGATAGCATTGAACTAATATCCTTGGAAGTGGTTGTATGTGATAAACCTATGTGACATGCCTCATCGAGGGACGTACGGGACAAACCTCATTGAGGGAACTACACGAACAATGTCCTTTGCCAAATTTTTTTGATTTCATATTTGAAATTCTAAAATGGAAGTTTGGTAATTATATTTTAAGAAATAATGACTCATTTGATGACTCATACTGAATAATTTAAGGCTCTCCAAAATTAAATGATGAAGATTGTCGAACCATACGATTACGACATTGTTGATATTATTATTCCTATGCTATGGAAGGGTCTACTTCCATACCAATGTGTCTATGCACAATGTTCTTATTTACCATTATACGGGCATGGTCTTTTGCAAGATTCTCATGTTCCATCTGTTAAGAAGTACATTCCAAAAAATAAGTTTCTTCAATAATCCATCTGTAACTACATGAATATTAGTGAAAGGGGGTTCCAATACAAGAAGGAATAATTACTATTAGTTGCATCCTTCTTCACAGTGTTTGCACACCCGATATGTAAGATCATGTTGTAGAACCAAGACCACAATGTTATGATTCCACTTTTTAGGCTTCTCAAACATTCCAATTTAATGGTTGGAAAGGATATTGGGACCTTTGTTCTGGAGGGGGAGTAAAACCCGAGTGGATGTGGGAATTTTGGGTACGTCAAACTTGTGTAGAATTTAGAAAATAGTTATCAGAATTTCATATCTATGAATCTATATGGATGGGGAAAACATATGTTTACAAAACTATATTCATTTCTGAATTATTGAGCCGATGGAGTCCAACAACTAATTCCTTTCATTTGACGCATGGTGAAGTTGGTATTATTCGATGCGAAATTTACCAAATATCTGGAGTTCCCATTATTGGGAAAATGAATGATGAATTCTCTCTTCCTATTACCACATGGGGTTATGCTTCTAGAACAACACCACTAGTTCATGGATTATTTTTTATAGCAAAGAATTTACCTAATAATAAGAATGATATTCATGCTAGAGTGTGGATGGAATCCTTGTTTGAACCAACAATATAGGAAGGTCACACCTTTGGAAATCCTACTGTTTTCCATTAGTAGTTAACCGAGGAAGTTTAGGCACATATTGGCCTTCACTGGAAATAGGTGATTATAAAAACTAGGGCTATAATGTCAAACCCGATATAGATGTAAAAGTACACTTAGATTCCTTCCTTGGTATATGGATAAGTGTTTATTTCCTTCCAGTCCATGAATGTGGAGGAGGTGTATGATCAGGGACATTCATCATTGCTGCCAAATAGGTATATGGGAAGTATATTGGCCTTCAAACCCCTGTCTTAGCCAAAATTTACTATCTCCTATTTCATTTGTATAATGGGAAGGTTTCCTTTAGGATTGCAGGGCTATTGCAAGTCTTTTGGGGATAGATTGCAGCACATTTTCCTTCATACTCAAGGTTAAATTTAGTCAGAGTTCCCAATGGTCATTTCACCCCATTTTAACAGAACGTTTCTAGTATTAAGCCTCTGAACCTGAAACCTGATGAGGTGCTGAAGGTATTGGATATCTGAAGAGAATTAGAATTATTTCCTTTTTGGTAACCGACCAACTGGAACATTTATTGATGATGATAAAGATAATAATTACGAGATGAGATCCTATATGATGGCATTTAGGGATGGCGTATTTTCAACTAGGATTGATGGTGAAATTATCTGTGAGGCTTACGTCCCTTACAGGCTTTCTCGTCAGTTTATATGTCTTTAACAATCATGAACTTTTCCACCCACATATGTTAGACATGAGAATCACCCAATGGTAGCGTGACAATTATGAATTCTAACATCATTATAGATATCCAAATTTTTTATTACATTACCACCAACAGATGCATAGATCTGATTGGAAGCCATGTATGCCAAAGATTTTGTTTCTTCTTATCCTCAAGGAGCTATGATAAAAGGAATATATCAAGTGGTGGATACAACCACTATTGCATGTGGAAATCATGGTAAGAAGTCCATGTCCAGAGATGATACAGAAGTTTCAGAGGTTTCAGAGCCCTCAAAACATATTCGAAGGAAGTATACAAGGAAGATTAGAGCTAAAGCAGCAAAAACTCCAGCACGAAGTTGATCCAGCCGCCACCAACTTACAGTGTTTTCCATTTCATCTATTGAACATTCTGAGGAAGAGAGTCCTGAAGTAGCTCTCCAATTAGAAGGTTTTGAATCTCCTCCACAGTCAACAATACCAAGATTGAATTACGTGAAACCATAAGCCATTCATCATTGGGAGAGTATAACCCATGATCTTATGGATGCATGGGAATTTCTCCCACATGGAATTCGAATTGTAGATATCGGTGACATCAAGGAACCTTCTGATTTCAATCCGAAAAATAACTAGGCTAAAGTACATAAGCATATTGTAGAGCTGGAGAATTTTATATATGAAACTGATGAAAAAATCCCAGCCTCTAAACGAGTATCTGATATGCATGTCCTTGGTGTCCATGAACGGTTAATTATCGACTCTAAGGAGGAGTGGGGTATTTATATTAACACTGAAAATGTATTTCCATTTTTCTTTGGTCTCAACTCTTCTTTATCATTTATCAGCATTAATCTTAATGAAAATATATTTATGTAGGTTGAATGTCGAGAAAGAAGATCCAAAACAATTCTCGAATCACCTCAGTATAGTTCTATAGGCTATCGTATTGACGCAAAAATTGATCCTCCATGGTCTACAGAACATTCTCCGGGAGAAATAATCATTAATGAAGTAATGGCGACAGATAATCCTCAACCATTAACTCATGTTTCCACTTCTAAGAGGAGTGTTGCAATCTCTCTCTATGATTTTGAACAAAAACACAAGAGATAAATGAGATTGGTTCAAAGCGTTCACCGAAGGAGTAAGTATTTATACGATTCATAGGGCATACAACATTCGTAATAAATTCTGGTGACCATGTTCATCCTCTTGTAGGACCTATGTGTCTCTCCTCTCTCAAGGGATTGTCAGCTTATTATTCATGACCAGAAAAAGAATCCCAAAGGGAAACATAGGTTTATGCGGAAAAATCATCAATTCTAGTAGATAAATCATTAAATTATTCAGTTATACTTGCACCTAGCTCTGCAGAGAGAGAGGAAAGTCAGTGTAAGATTCAATACATTCGTCAGTTGATTTTTCCAAAGGATCCTGAAATAATCAATGTTGATATTCCTATTGCTTTAGAAGAAAGGAATGGAGATTCAGGGAAATCTTAAAAAAAATTGATGTTTACCCGAACATGGAAAGACCTGATACTGGCTTAGAAAATGAAGAGTTGATGGAGAAAAATGTTAGTATATCCAATTTGGCATCAACCAATATTTGTTGGACAAATTAAATGATGATAATGATGTAACGTTTCAGGTTTTATACACTGAAATGATGGACAACCTTAATACAAATATTGATATTCCAAGTTCCATCAAAGAGTTTGGGGATTTTCATGAGGAATTACAAGGGATTAAGTCCTTATTCTTGCATTTTCCATACATAATTTTTTTTATAACTTGATTCTTTACATCAAAGTTCACTATATGCAGTTTTATCTGTAGAAAATTTTGCAAAGGATCTTCGAGAACAGGGTGGACCACTTTATGCTTCTATTGGGGATTGAGAAATATCTACAGATGATCCTTCACCAAGAGATGTTGCAGAGCCTTCAATTGTCATAATTGAGAAAATTCAAGGAAATGACCCTTCTCAAGAAACACCTGCTCAGAACATTGGGGCTGAGAATACAGGGGTTGAATCCAATCAAGTAGTTGTCTTATTATTGGGTAAATATAATCAGCTTTATAAAACATATTTTCTTCCTTCATTTGAAACTAATAATGAACATTGTTTATCATTTAGGTTTATCAGCTCCTAGATCTAAAGGTGAAGATTCTAGTGTCCAAAGAGAAGTAGAACAAGGCAGCTCTTCAAGCAACTTGTTTCCAGATTACAATTTACCTCATGGTAGTGACTCATATTTATACTTAGAGATGAAATATGCTCTTAGTATGGCATTTAAGAAGTCATGGTGGCATATATGGAGCATAATTGCCGAAAATCCTTTAGATTAATTGTTGTCACATTTTTCAAAACTCCCAAAATTATTCTGTGTATTGGGATTTGGTGGATTTATTTATTGGGAAATATATGTTTCCATAAAAGATACTATCCACTGACATAAGCAGGAGTATAAGCTGTGAAAAGATTTTGAAGAGGCTAAATGACACATCAATATTGAGAGATTTCAAGTTGTAGTAATTGAGGAAGAGGTAAATCATAAAAAGAAATCACTCAAAATCAACCATCAAATCAAAAATACCACGAAATATTTGTTATATCTTCTAAAAAATTAGATGTTGTTCATAACAAGCTTGAGAAGTTGAATCAGACATTGGGAGAAACCCAATTTGAGGGAATAACATCCATTTCAGTTGCTAAGGAAGCACTTTTTCAGGCAGAGGAGACTGGAATTGTTCAACTGTCTCAACTTCTAAAAGCACCTCATTGGGCTTATGAAGTAGTCCAACAAAAGAAAAGTCATGTTGACTGTTTATTCAAAAACATTATAGGGAGGCTCACTTTTAAAAATATCCCTCTATTTTCATATGAATGCAAGAAATTTTGTTTTTAATCATAAAAATATTCATTCATGTTTTTCCTAATAGCAATATGAAAGGTAAATGATGATAAATAATACTTTATATTAAAAAATAATTATTATAATAATTAGAATGAAGTGCTCAAAATTTTCTTATTATGTTGAGGAACCTAATGAGCATAATTTGACTGTTTCTAGGGTTATATGGATAACCCCACAAATTTTGTATCTTTTGACCTCTTTTTTTAGTGTTAAATATTACCTAAATCAAAACAAATGTATGTTTAGTGAGCTAGGACCCGACTTTTGTTTAGAGTTCCCTTTGAAGGTTCTCAATCTAATGAGTACTTGATCTTTTTTTACAAGCAGTTTAGAGTCATGCATGTTAGAATGTAAAGGGAAAATATTTAGGGTCAAATAACTTTGAATAGAAATTTTTAATTAGATTCCAAACAAGAATCAATGGATAAGAATTGCTTTAATATTCTTTAAACATTTACAAGGGGAATCTTGATTAATTATTTTTTATGACCACCAAATCTAAATCCTATATCAACACAAGGGGTTTCTTTCTAATGAATGGCGTTAAAATTATTTAACAAACCGATTATGGGGGACATGTTATGTAGGGCCAACTGGGGAATATGTTGCATTTCCAAAGAGTGGAATCTATTGACTGACAGGCATGTTCTGTAGGCATCTTATGCAAGTCCACCTTAAGGGAACATACTAAAATATCAATAAAAATAGTTCTTTAGGAATTTATAATTTTATGCCGATAGATTTAGGGAAATAAGATTTTGGTGACTTAATATTATTGTAGGTGGGTCTTCCAGGGAAATGAATTTTAAGAATGAAAAAGGGATATTTTAGAGCAACAGAATTCATAAATAGAAAACCCATTTTTATAAATATTTGGTGAATGAGTAATGGTTAAATTTTTTTCAGAAAATGGGAGATTTCTGATATCGTAGTTTTCAGTTTTAAGACATGCAGTAAGGACATTGGTACTGTGCAGTTTTAAGTCATGCAGTGAGGACATTGGTAATGTGCAGTTTTATGTCACGCAGTGAGGAAATTGGTACTGTGCAGTTTTAAGTCATGTAGTGAAGACATTTTGGGGCTTTAATTTAATGTCTTTAGATCTGACAAAAGGTATGAGAAAATTGTCCCAATTTCACGATAATTTTCTTGAAAAAATACTATCATATTCAGGTGTGGAAGGTAAAAATATAAACTGCGATTTAGAAATATCATGAACTGAGGAATGATATGGGAAAAGGGATAAAATATTTAGAGGAAGTATTTTCTAAGAATAAAGATACTATTATTTGAGAAACCCATTATGGGGGTTGTATTATGCAGGTCCAACAAGGGCATATGCTGCATAGCCAAATAACTCTATCTTTTGACTGAAAGGCATGTTATGTAGGCAACTTATGCATGGCTACTTAAGGGAACCTGCTGCATAGTCAGGAAAAATAGCACTCGAATGTTTGACTTTCTATTGCTAAAAGTCGAAGAATATTTATGGAGAATTTGATTTTCCAAAGCAATGAGTTTGATTTAAGGAGAAATGTACCTGAATATAGGAAGGGTATTTCCAATCAAGATATACAATAAATCGGAAGAACGTTGATTTTATGAAGGTATGACCCAAAAGTAAAAGATATGACATCCGTAGTTTTATGTCATACAACTAGGACTAGAAATGGAAACAATATATAATATGTCACCAAGTGAATTCTAGGTTATTCCCAAGTGCATCAAACACATGGTGAAAGAAATGTGTAAACCATGGTCTTGAAGATTTTCATATTGTGAAAAATATAATGGGACAAATATAGTTGAATTACTATTTTAAAATATAGATTCTTACATATTTTCATCAATGATTAAAAGGTTTAAAGATTCTATAACTAAGAACGAAGTTACCATTACTTGACCAACCTGTTATGTGGTTGTATTATGCAGGGCCAACTGGGGCATATGCTGCATAGCTAAATAGTGGAATCTTTTGACTGACATTCCTTTTATGTAGGTAACTTATGCAAGGCCTCCTAAGGGCATGTACTTCATAGTCAAGAAGAGAGCTCTCAGGTATTAGAAATATTATCACCAGAAACCGCAAGAAAGATTATGAGGATCTGGAAATATTCAGGAATAAAAGTGTGAAATATGGATGAGGGATTATGTTCAATGTTTATGAGAAATATTTGAATCAATATTGAGTGTGAGTTATATTTCCATTACATAGATCTATCTCATATGAAAAATAGAGACTTTCTTTTTTTCCATTGAATGAATATGATGATGTTTAGTTTTAAGTCATGTTGTGAGGACATTATACTATGCAGTTATGAGTTATGCAGTGGGGACATTGTACTATGTAGTTTTGAGTAATGCATTGTAGAAATTGTAATATGTAGTATTGAGTCATGTAGTGTGGACATAGTAAACCCCACAAGAAATTAAAATTACTTATATAAAGAAGCCATTTACCCCATTCCTAATCCCACAGGAGCTATGCTCGGTGTGAGAATCAAAGAGAAGAACTGGTTTCTTTTATAATGCAAAGGTGACGCAAATGAATAATAGGGGTGTTTCGTTTCCCTAAAGTTTAATGTTATGTGGTAAGGACGACAATGAACCGATATGGGAGGAAAGACATATTGTGACTGGATTAAGGGATAAAACCCATGTGTCACTATATGTATTGCTGGCGAAAGAATAAAGTCATACATAGTTCTTAAATCATTCCCTATGTAGATTTGATTTTTATACTTGAAATATATGGGTTTTTTACTATGCACCTGGGCCCAAAATTGGAGATCTAGGAATCTCTATGTATCTCATTGAAAATGAGAATCAATCCATATGTAGTTCTTGAAACAATCATTCCTCGTGATAATGGTGTTTGACATGATGAATGGTTTCTTTTTTACATGTTTTGAGAGAACATTAAATCATAAAATATAAAATGGTATAAGGTCCATATCATATGTCTTAAGGAAACACTCTTTATAGATCTGATTCAAATATAGGTGGAGATAAAGAATGTAAGATGATTTTGTGATTGTGACTGGGCCTAGAATTGGAGATTCAGGTGTCTCTACATATCTCATTGAAAATGAGAATCAATCCATACATAGTTCATGAAACATGGTCTCAATACAGATCTGACTCAAACGTAGGAATGAGAAGAACTCATGTACTTATAATGAGTATTGATGGCGTCAATGAAGTTTTCATACGGAATCCTCTAATGTAAAATAGAGAAATCATTAGTGGTGGATATGATGTCTTTTTGTTTAACATTATGCGACAAGGATGATTATGCTACACACTTTAACATCATGCAGCATGGACTCTTGTGGTTGTTATGCAGTTTAATGACTTTCAACTCAGACATTGGGTCTGTGCGGTTTTATTTCTTTTAGTAAGGATTATGGTGTATAATTACACAAAGTATTTAATCAAAAATCTCGCATTGGTTAGGGATGTATTGAGCTCTCCATCCATTGAGATTAAAGAATAAGCACCATTTTAATAGATCATATGTATGGAATATGGTCCTTCCCATTTTGGTTCTAGTTTTGGGGGTTTCTTTACTGGTATAATTGGATTCCTATGGAATAATACCAATTGTACTTTAATGAATGAATGAAGACGAGTTTTCTAATTAAAAGCTCGTTCTATTCTATTCTAATAGACTTCCAGATGATACAAAGTATGCACTCATTTCTCATCCAATCATTCTAACTCATTCTGCCATTTCTGATATCTTTCATCTATAGAATACTGATCATAGATTGAAACTCTAATTGAAGGAAATTGTATTTCAATTGGAAAAACTAATTCAGTTCTATATACGAATGAATAAAGAGTTTCTTGGGTAGCAGTACAGACAGTTGTCCAATAAGCCCATATAGCATTTAAAAGTTTATCAAGCCATGATTTCATATCTTTATCCACCATCTTATAAAGTATATTTTATAGGTTTTTGTTGAAATCCTTTATCTGCCCATTGGCCACTGCATGATAGCGAGATGAGTGGTTGGACTTGATATTATGTTCATGATACAACATTTTTACTTCAACAGAACATAAATTGGTGACATTTTCCATCAAAATAGTATGAGGGATGCCAAATCCGGTGATGATATTAGTTTTGACTAAACTAACAATGATTTTTTCACTGACTTCCTTGGGAGGTATTTCCTTTCCCCATTTGGAGAAGAAGTCAGTAGTAGTGAGAATGTACTTGAATTTCTTAGCCGTGGCTGTAGGAGAAGGCCCTACTACATCAATTCCCTATGTGGAAAATGGCTAGGAGTATTTAGTTGTATGTAGATACTCTAGGGGTTGATGAATGAAGTTGGAATGCACTTGACATGGATGGAATTTTTCAGTGAAATCTGTATAATCATTTGCCATTAAAGGCAAAAAGCATCCAAGCCTTCTGATCTGATCGGATAGTCTGTGCCCATATTAGTGGGCACCACAAACTCCTAAAGGTACTTCTTTCTTGAGAGTTATGGTCACTTCTCCATCAATACATCTGAAGATAATTCCATAAAATCCTTTCTTGTAATGGATCTTTTCGTGGTCTAGACTATCATAATAAGTAAAATTGGTTGCCCGTTGTCAGATCTATTCTTTCTTAGACTTGTTTGGTGGAAGTGCCCCAATTTAAAGATATTCCATAGTAGATGCTCTCCATCCCGTGGTATGACATTACGGTTCAAAAATAAAGAAAATTCATTAATTTATTCCATTATGGTTTGAACCAAAGGTAAAACCACATGATTATGGGTTATGCTGATAACTGTCTCATCCTGATATGGATCTACCAAGGCTATAACTGCATTAGCTAGTGCATCTTCTTGGGAATTTTGTGATCCTGGGACATAGGACAATGTTATCTCTGATGGAAATTAATTCGTTAACTCTCTAACATAATCACACAAAGTTATCAACTCTTCTTTTCTGATAGAGTATTCCCCATTGATTTGTTTGATCACCAATTCTGAATCACCTTTTACATTTAAATGATCCATTTTCACCTGAAGGGTCAATTCCAAACCTACGATGAGATCTTGATACTCTGCTTCATTGTTGTTACCACCATACGATAATAGGAAATAATGATGCAGTACAACCATTTCTGTGGAAATAAAAACAATTCTAAATCCAACCTTGTTGAGTTTATGATTTTCCAGTCTCTTCCCTATTGGAATTCTACAAGCACCATCAAAATACATTTTCCATTTTTTGGAGTAATCTTGAATAGAGAAGACCACTTTATCAGGAAGTTCAGTATTAAATGATGTATCTTTCAAAGATGGGTGCTCAGCAAATAAATCTGCCAAAGTTTGGCCTTTTATTGCCTTTTGAGGGACCAACTGGATATCAAACTATTGCAATAAAACCGCCCACCATTCCAAATGCCTTGTAAGCATTGGGATACTGAGGATAAATTTTACTGGATTATTACGAGACACAAATTGGTCCTCATGATGTTTTAGGTAGTGCCTTAATTTCAGAACTGCAAAGATTAACGCCATGTAGTTTTTCACAATACTCGAATAATGAGTTTCCGCATCATGCATTGTTCGACTGAGATATTAAAGGTTATTTTCCTTCCCAGAATCATTCTTGTGGGTGAGGAAGGCACCTAATTATCGCTCTAAATCCATCACATAGAGAATAAGTGGTCTTCCTTCTACAGGTGGCATCAATAATGGTGGACTCAAGAGATATTTCTTGTGAATATCAATTGCTTCTTGGAAATATTTTGTCCATTGGTAAGTCACTCACTTATTCATTAATCTAGTGAAGGGAAAACATTTTCCTACCAAATTGGTGATAAAGCACCGAATATAGGCCAAGTGTCCTTGAAGTCATCTTAATTATTTAAAATTTCGAGGAGATGACATACCAAGGATTTAGTTTTTTTTTCTCAGGAACAATGTCAATACCACAGTAGTGTTTAAAAAATCCAAGAAACATTCCTAAGGTTACCCTGAAAGCACATTTAAGGGGTTCATATTCAAATTATGTTCCCGATGTTTGTGAAATATAGTTTCCTAATTCAGTCGGGTGATTGGAATGATGTTTTTATTGGACTACCAAATCCTCCACATAACACTCAACAAATTTCACTAAGTAGGGTTTGAAGATATGGTGAATAGCACATTGGTATGTTGCGAATGTATTCTTTATGACAACGGGCATTACACTATAGGAAAACACACCTTGGTGAGCTGTAAAGGCTGTAGATTCTTCTTTCTTTGGGGCCATTCGAATTTGATTATAACCAGAGTAACCATCCATAATGAAAAGAGCTTCATAACCAAATGTATCATCAATTAGATGTTCTGTAATCGGGATTGGGAAATCATCTTTAAGACATTTCCAATTAAGATCTCTCCAATCAATGAAGACACTAATTTTCCCATTATTCTTTCTCACTTGGAAAATATTGGCCATCCATTTGGGATACTGATCTTCCCTGACAAAGTTATCTTTTATAATCTTATCAACTTCAACTTCAATTTTAGAGGCATGATTTTTGTGTTTTCTCCTTGCTGCTAGCTTGAATCCGCGATGTTCTTCTGTAAAATCCATGTGATTGGTGGATATATCAGGATTAAGACCTGGCATTTCCATATAATTCAAAGCAAATATATCTCGATGTTACTTTAGAAAGGAATTATACACCTATTTCTCTTCATAGGTCATGGCCGCACTAATTATAATGGGTAGAGGATCTTATTCATTACCAAGATTTATTTCCTTGAGTTCATCACCGATGGTAGTGACACCATCTTCAAATGATGGAGGAGAATCCTTGAGATATTTGTATTCTTACTCATTATATGTTACTGTCTCTATTTCCAATTTCATAGTATATGACATGTCTATACACCCATAATTACGGGAGGAGTCATTATTTGAACATCCTAAAGAAGAAGCCACCATATCTGACCCTAATAATTGTGAAGGGTCTTCCTGTCATAAAGAAAGATTGATGTATTGAGAGTCAACATCTTTTTCTTCCTCTAACATTGCTACAATTTTTTCTATTCTGATTGTTTAAGTAGAGGCTCTTTGTAGTTCATCAAATGAAATGAAAACATCTCCATTCAATCTTCCATCATTTCTTGGTGTGTCAATAATTTCTCCTATGTTATTAGGCTCAATTGAAACAATTGACATTATGGGAATTACTAGATGAGTGCATGGATTTGTTTTTACCCTTTCAACTTGGTTTATGGGTAGCACATAATTTGTACTCAAATGCATGGATGGATTTTCTGGAATCTTTTCTAACCCCTTTGGAGCATTAACTCTGGTTATTTCCTTCATTATAGATTTTTTTCCTTTTGTGTGATAAAACTATGCCTCAATGTATTGAGATTGAAATGTTTTGAATGGAGGCTCAGAACCATACAATGTCCCAATTTGGCCATTGAAATTGTATTTCAAACATTGATGGTATGATGAAGGTATGGCTGAATGTTGATGCAACCAAGGCCTTCCAAGTAGAATATTGAAGGCTTTGTCCAGACAGACAACCATGAAATCTTAATTACACACAAGATCTACAAACTGAGTTTTGAGTGTAATTTCACAAAAAGATTCTTGTTCATTCTTGTTATATCCTTGCAACATTAAATTCAAAGGAGATAAGTCAGATTCAGTCATGCCCAATCGAAGATGTGTACGAACAGGACTGAGGTTAACCCCGATGCCATTATCAATAAAGTCTCGTCATATATATATGTCGTTGACCTTGCCAAGAAAATACAAACGTATGATATTCCCATGTACCACATGGTATTCATCTTCATCTATAAAAGATATGACTAGATGACATTCTACAGAATCATTCTCTATATAGTAATCCTCAGTAGCAGAAACTTCAATTTTAAATCCTTGAGGACATGAAAAAGCCTCATTGAGTGCCTCTCAAATATCTTTTGATAGATTAACTGCATCTAGTATTGAAAACTTATCTAGTACTAGGGCCAATTGTTTCAAAACATCATAATTTTGATCCAAATTTCTTTGTTTCCTAGCATGGAGATGTGGTATTTCAAGTGCTTGGGAAGTTGATGCTTCTACTGTATTCGTATCCTGTGTTGAAACAGAAGCGAGGGATATTCATGACTTTAGTATATTATACTGACTAGGTCTATTCGCTTTCTGATAGGAATAAGGCATTACATTTAATGATTCTTCTAGGATAATTGTTCCAAAACAAGGATTTTTTTGCATGGAAGAAACTCCTTGTTCATATTGAGCCCGTTGATTGGATCTTCCATGAGTTTCTGTTACATATATGGTTCGAGCAGGTGTAGAATTAAAATGGTGGTTTATGGAATTCCCATATCTTCCCATGTGTCCTCGACAATGGCCCCTTCCACTCTTTCAGCAATTTGGATCAAGGAATTCTGGCTCACTATAATCTGAATCACCATTGGCATAATGATCCATTAAATGGAAAACATTAATAGAACCAAAGATTATTTCTTTATCTGATGATTATTCTTGTTGATAGGTTAGTTTAGGTTGTACTGTTTGGTGGGGTGGTGACCGTGATTTTGAAACCGATGGAATAAAATCTACCAGGGTTAAGGACAACTTTGGCATTGACACAAGTTCATATTCTTCTGACTGCTCATTGCCTTTATCATCACTTTTCTTCTTTGAGGAATGACCTTTTGATGAAGATGTTTTTTCTGTGGAAAGAGTGGTAGAAGACACAATTGGTTGTTTCAACTGTGTTTGTAAAATATCATGAGTCTGGTTGATCATTTACCATATCATCCAATCATCATATTATGGAACACTTTTATTTTTAACCTCCTTCCATTTTCCCACTTCCTTTGGATCAGTAATAGTAACACTTGCTACTTGAACAGATGAACTTTCCAATTTCACTTGTCCTGAGTCTACCATCTTTTGCATGAGGTCTTTGAAAACAAAGCACTCCTGAATTGGGTATCCCAATATCTAATTATAAGTACAATAATTCAGACGATCTTCATCTCCATAATTATTTTTCATCTTCGGCCTTGGAAACTGAACCAAAATGTTTTCTATGGCTGAGATGATATAACTAGGATCTTATTTTTTCAAATGAATAAACATTATTATTCAATTCCTCAATATTTTTCCACCTTTGATCATGTTGTTCATCTTTCCAAAATGGTTGTTGCTTGTGATTCTCAAGAGGGGGAGTCTGTCAGTATGATGAAGGTATTGAAGGAGAAGCATGTACGTTTGCCTCTTTGAGTGTGACACTACCAGTTTCTGTCTTTCCTATTTTCCTTCCTGGAACTGATGGAATTACATGAGTTTTATATTTAGTTTCAATAATATAATAATATATCTGGTGAGCGATTGAAGTAAGGTCTCAAAACCTGCCTGTGTATTTCATAGGGTTCAATGGTGTACATAATTCATCACGTAGATTCGCCACATAGATTGGCAGTAACTCATCTCAAGGGAGTTCTAAACTTATGAAATATGTTAATCCATTCCATCGAGCAATAAAATCATAAATTATTTCATTCTCCCTTTTTTTAAAATTTGTAAGATCAAAAACATTTGTCTTTGGTAGTGTTGAGCTTAAATGACTCTGGAATTTCTGACGGAGACCTTCCCACCAAGTAATTGATTAAGATTGCAAACTTCTATACTAGACAAAAAACAGGTCCTTATAATGACTGCACAAAACACATAAGCTTAACTGCTTCTTTTTGTTTATTATTTCATATCATAGGATCACAACGAGAAATAAAATGTGTTAAGTGTTGTTCTGGATCTCCTGAACCCATAAAAATTGGGAATGTGGTATTCAAAAAATTTGGTGGCGGATGAATTTCATCCACCCATTCAGGGTAAGCTATGTTTTCCATCTGAACTAATGTAATTAATTCATCCATATATCCTAAAAGAGTCATTAATGCCCCAATTTGTTTCATAATAATTTGGGGAATATCCAGATGATCTGGATTCTGTGTGGTTATAAAAACAGGAGTTTGAGCTGGTGCAACGATCAGTAAAACCGATGATGGTGGTGTAGGTATCTACCTTGGATAACCCATGGGAACAGGCCTATCAGGATGTATATGATCATGTCTTGATTGTGTACCCAATAGAGATAATTCATTATCCGCCTCTGTAGTTATACAAATTCACTTTTATGAGGATATCCTACAGGACTTGTAAGTTGAGGAATTTCCTAGGGAGTATGTCTAGGAGAAATTTTGTTTCGAAGCAACTCTGTATTTTCCCTTTTCAACTCCTTCATTTCCTCTTCTTACTGTGAAAATATCTCTTCATGTGAATGAGATTGACCTTCTCCATTGGAAAACTGAGCTGTTATCTGACATTTTCCTTTCCCCTTGTTAGATGCTTTTTGGAGAGTGGGGAGTTGGTTATTGGAAGGCCAACCTAAATTCGGTGTATGCCTATGATTTTGGGTACGCACACCTTCTTCTTTTTCCTCGGGGTGAACCATATTGTGGACAAGAACTTCATCTTCTAATTTCACTGAAATAGACATATTTTATGGGGGATCTTCTGCAATGGTATCGACAACATTCAATGATGCATAACACATTGATGTAATTTTGTCTGTGTTTCTACTAGATCGTCTCCCTTTTAGTCATTTACGAGACTCTATTATCTCAAAAAAAAAGAATTACTAGGAACTATTTGGCCGATAGTAACATGATGTAATTCATTGGATAGTACAATTGCACTATTTCCTTGTTTCTTCTTCCCCAATCAGGAGAAAACTGACTTTCGTTGAGGGGGGGATTATATATTTGAAAAATCCCCCAGCCTCGCAGGCTAGGGTTGATCCTTTTATTCTTCTTCAAATAATTGAAAATTGTTTAATGAATTTAATGGATGAATTAAATGATCCCCCATCCTCATAAGATGGGGTGATTCTTGATCTGATATAGCTGAAATTC
The DNA here is from genome assembly GCA_963277665.1 of Viscum album. Classification (NCBI taxonomy): domain Eukaryota; kingdom Viridiplantae; phylum Streptophyta; class Magnoliopsida; order Santalales; family Viscaceae; genus Viscum; species Viscum album. The sequence continues at coordinate 83,435,355 of OY728154.1, forward strand.
GTGAAAATACTCGTTTGATTTTATGGATTTTGGTTCGGACATTAGTTGGGTGCATCATCCGACAATCACTCAAATAATCTATTTCAAAAGATCATTGTAATATTTCTGAAATTTTCATCCTCTAACACCTGACATCCTCTAAACAGGATTCCTACTCAAGATTATCAGAGGCTTGATGTAAATGAAGCTCAACAACATCTTTTCTTTGGGCCTGATTCTGATGAGAACTGGTTGAGGCTTGTTGTTGAGCATACATTTGATTACATACAAAACCTATTGATTGTGGTGGGTTGTGGGTAATAACATTTCATGAATCCACTTTTAGCGGACTTTTCTAATCTTGGAGTGTAGTGAAATGTAATGCTATATATGCAACCCATCCTCTGATGTGAAAACCAGATGAGGAATCATAAATTAATTGGTGTAGCCTCTTCAGAGCACTGAGACATGTAGGATGATGGGTTCTCTGTTGTTTTCAACCCTTGGATGTTGGGAAACTGAAAGAGATGAAAATTCAATTTTGCACTGTACCCCTTCTATATCCTTTACATGATTTTGATATTCAACATATGGTAATACTTTGTTTTTCAAATGACGAAGAGTTTTCCATAATTTGAGACGAATGTGATTAATACAATCTTCTATCATCAATTCTGGAATATCAAACTCAGAATTTTCCAAAATCCATAACATGACTGGCATTTCTCCTTTTGAAAATTGTTTCCTCATCTTTAACATGTCTTCTTCATCTTTCACAAGAGGTTTCTCCACTTGGTTTGACCAATGTGGATGCTCTATATTAGAAGATAAATAACCCAAGGGAGGATTAGAGAATGATCATTCCCTTAAGATGTCTTCTGACTGAGAAAGTGTTTCACCAATAAAAGACAAGGCATCAGAGATGACTGGTCTTGTGTTTTCAAGTGCCTCGAGATAGGAGGGCTTTCTTGTTTCTATATTTTCAATTATGGAACTTTTTTGACAATGGGAGATACTACTACGGAGAGGAATATCGCAGCGAATTCCATCATGGGAAGGATCACCTTGGTGGATTACCACAAGGGATAAATCATCTTGCTCTTTGCTTTTCTGGACACGCGGAGGGTTGTAGTGGCTCTCATTTGGAGATAGAAACTCTGGATTGATTGAATTTTCATGAAGTAATCCTTCATGATGAAGTGTCCGATGAGAAACTTCAGAATTACTACTACCACTCCCAAAATTTTGAAATGAATGGTTAGGATCATGAGAATCAAGATATAAATGTATGAGGGATTCAAGAAATCCATTGTTAAGAGGAGATAAATCACATCTTGACTCTTGATTTTCCAACAGTGTTTGGAGAAAATTATTTTTGGATGTTCTCTTATACTTAGTTGGGGCCACCTGCTTGGAGAAGTGGTTATAATGGGTAGTTGTATCTTCCTGTCTTGGAGTAGTTACCGGAATATACCGATTTACCACAATTGGAAAGGGTGTATTTTCTCAATCCTGTTGTCCATATGATATGAGGAAAAATGCCTCAAGACCCTCCTAGACTAGAATAGAGGTTTGTATCTTCTATGGGAAGACATGAAGATGTGTCATCCCATGTGTAGGGATCGATTTATATGTTTGTTCCCCTAACACTGCTAAAGTAGTTATTAAAATATCCTGACTTGCTTCCAGAATATGGGTTGGGATATGTGTCTACCCTTTCACCATTGATAAGATGTGTTTGGTGACTTCAGCGACCAGAATGGTAATATACATCCATTCCGTATATGAAGTGGGTGTATGTGCCTTCTAATATTCCCCTTTTCCTCTAAATGGATATTGATTGTACTCACGCATGGGGTCAAAAAGTTGGGACTGCCCAAAAGTTTTCATCGGTGCTTTCCTACTAACTTCTCCAGGTGCTACCATACGAGACTATTGGTAGACTTGATGAACATTGGCAGGTGTATGTGCTGACTGTCTATTTTCCATTTGGTATGGTTGGTGGACTTCCTTCAATACTGGAAGACAAGACTTTTGACAAAATTGGTAATTGTAATCATGAGTATGTTGTTGTTTATCAGTTTCTACCATATTAGATTGGCAGGCCTTTATAAATGTAGTCATATGAGCCTGCTGACTGGCTAATAACTTGTGAGTAGGTGTATGTGCATGTTCACGGTACTCCAATGGGTTTATCTGTTGGGATTGGTGGGTTTCTTTCAGATGATACTATAGATAAACCAAATTAGGACAGATGGGTTTATCTGCACGATCATTGTTTTCCATCCAGTTGGGTTGATGGACTTCTCCGGAAGAGGAGGAGGTGAGAACCTTCTCCTTGTTGACCGGACATTGTCCGTAGTGGTTCATCTTGCGTGCTGGAATCTGTGAGACCTAGGCCTAACATCTAGATGCAACACCCCCATCATGTTGGGGGTTCACTACCGCATGTTTCTGGCAGTAATTTCTTATGGGAGTCCTCGGGAAGGACTCAAGCATTAGTGAATTGAGTCCTTGAGTGACCTCTTGATCCACCTACATGCAGTACAATAGGTAATGGTTGTTGTGTTCTGGGGATAAGGTCCCAAAACTGTTGGAGACAGTGGTTGGAACCATCTGCTTCTTGATCATTAGTCATCATTGGCTAGATGATCGAGGATTATAGTTGACCTGGAGGGCCTATTGAGTAGCCTCCAAAGTCAAGATTGTACTATGCTAGTGATATTCCATCACAAGAACATTAGACACCCAAGGCTGAAGACGTCGAGTTGGTGATAATTTCTTTCCTATGTATGGAGATCTAGCTTGAACAGTGATCAGGATGTTCACAGATGTTGTCTTGGATAAATCCATTCCTTGGTATGAAGGGAGTTCTGTTGAAAAATGAGAACAACGACAAAATCTATTAAAGTAAATCTTATCATATGGATACATGCATGATTAATTCCTTTGTCTGAACATCCTTTGTCAATTGATCGGTGCCTAACATGAGGTTAACATTATTAACTTAGTTAAGGATTCACATCGGGTTCACCATTTTTGTTTCACAGTTCCTTGAAACATGTGTTCTAGATTTAAGAATCATTGTTTTTAGGCATTTTCCATTGGATTTATTCATGGAACTGCAAAAATCCAATAGTTCTCTATCCAAAAAAGACCTACTTAACAATTGAAGATGTTAGTTATGTTTTGGACTTTTCGGTACATAATTACGTACATTGGTCAAGAGGATCGGAGGATGGACTCATCACACCATTTTGGGGGGAATTATTGTCTACTTTGGGACTCTATTTTTAAAATTAAAACATTTTCATGAATCCTTATTAATTCACCAAGTATATTATAAGTATCCATTTGAATTTTCAATCACTTATTAATATTTCTGAAATTTAGAATCATCAGTATGCATTCAAGGATCATCATAAATGGAAACATCTATATGTATTCAAGGTTTTCCATAAATGGTATCCTCTAATATACCGATTAGATATTCTTTTAATCGTCGTTGTGATGATACTGGTTTTCAAGCCACTCAGTGTGGTACTCTGGAATTTATTGTCATCTAGGGAGATGAAGGTTTGTTTTGATCTAGGGATCGTGCTTGTAAAATGGGCTACCTACGTATCCTTGTGAAAGGAATCAGAACCCTCGTAGTTCGGTGTCGCTTAATAGAACACATCATACCTTTTAATGTCATGTGATAAGGACCTCTAAGTGAAATGTGCTTAGTCAAAACGTAGTATGGGACTTATGCTGAAGCATCATGATGAACATGGAAATGATATGAGTTTCCAAGTGGGATCAGACCCAATTGGGAATGTGGCCCAAGGAGAATAGGTTTTATTGGATGTGTTGGGTTTGAACCTCAAGGAAACTTCCTACGTATCCCACATGGATGGGAATCAAAGCCCACGTAGTTCGATAAATTTCGTAGGAGAGTGTGGTCTTCTGAGATAGATGAGTTTGGGCTTACATTCTAAATAGGATGCCTTGATGATTTTAGGAATGAATTTGGGGATTATTTCTTAAAGAGGATGCCCAAATTTGGGGAATTAGGGTTGGATTCCTGAGGAGGATATCCAGTGAGCTCGGGCTCTGAAAGAGCTTCCTACGTATCATGATTTGAACAGGAGTTGAAGTTCTTGTAGTTCCTTCTAGTGAGTGTTTGTGCACATGCTGCCACCATCACGTGTCTCTAAGCCCACGTGAGTTGTGATCGGTGTGTGGAACTAGATGATGTGAAGGATTCAACTATGAAACTCCAAACTACCAAATATTTCCTTCGTGCTAGTGTAAGAGGGAACATCGACCATGAAAGAGTGGTAGGTGATGAACCTTCCCTCTTTTATATTTAAATTGGACAAGGCTCCAATGTAAAGAAGAAGGGGTGAAGGTGAGGGGCTTATACTAAGATGGATTCCCTGAAATTGGTTCTGTTAGGGGAGGGAGAATTATCCTATGTGTAGGATTCAAATAATGATGTAGATGCTCAATATACAAGAGGGGGGGTGAATTGTACACTTTTAAAAAATTTCTTAAACAAGGAAATATCTACATTTATCAAAGTTAAACTAAGAAAATTTACAACACCTCTAACACCAATTGAAATATTGGGACAAAGTATGAAGTTACTAACTTCTAGTTCTATACACTTGCTTACATTTGGGAAGAGATTCCGAAAAACCGGATCCGTAAATAGGGATCCGGAAAATGAAACTTAACCAAAGATTACAATATGAGATTCTACCTTAAAGCATATAGAATCTAACTGAATCAGAGTACACAAGTGTAAGGAATTATAATATGGTTATACTTTCTTAAACATACAAAATGCAGTGGAAAAGATAAACTTGTAACAAAAACAAGTAACAAGATATAAATCTTTTAACCCAAAGAGAAGGGTATCCAATAACCTTGGATATAGGTCCCTTTATTAATACATTCAAAAAGCCTTTCTTACCCACACCCAGGTAAGCCATCGATATGAAGATCAGAGTCTCTATCTTGCTATCCCTACAAGCCCTCAACATGAAGGTAGTTAGAACCTTTGTCTTCCTCAGCAAGGAAGCCCTTGAACTTCAAGGTAGTCGGCACCTCTGTCTTCCTATCCTCAGAAGCCATCAAATGTAATCACCAACATTCGGAGTCGCACGAATCAATCTGAACGAGTAGTTCAGTACGCACAAGGCATGAAAAGCTTCTCTCTCTAGAAATCACCTTGACAGTGTGTGGTATCTAGAGTGATCAACTTGTTGTTGGATCTTTCAAATGAGCTCCTATTTATAGGCTTGGTAGCAATGGTCGACTCCCTCCTCCAATGTTCATATTTTCCTTAAATTTTAGAGGGACATGTACATGTGTCACTCAACCAATGGTTCGTTAAAAAATAGATTGGAAGACATCATTTTATAACAAAAAATGTGTAACTAAAAGCACGACATCATTTTATAATAAACTTAACAAATCATAGTGTAAGAGAAGAATTCGGAGTCTAACCAAAAATTATATTCGGAGTCTATATTACAAGGATATTCGGATTCTGTTTATCAGAATAATTCAGAGTCGAACTTAATAAAAGTTTTTATCTATAATCAGAATTCACAATCAGAATTTGTAAGGAGAATTCTACACTGGAATTCTTAATGAAAATTATTCATGAGAATTCTTAATGAGAATTCATCACAGAATTCGTAATGAGAATTCATTAGAGAATTCGTAAGGAGAATTCATCACAAAATTTTTAATGAGAATTCATCACAGAATTCGTAATGATAATTCTTCATCAGAATTCGTGATGAGAATTCGTTAGGAGAATTCGTAATGAGAATTTTTCATCAGAATTAGTAATGAGAATTCGTAATGAGAATTAATCACAGAATTCGTAATGAGAATTCATCACAGAATTCGTAATGAGAATTCATCAGAGAATACGTAATGATAATTCATTACAGAATTCTTAATGAGAATTCATCATCAGAATTCGTAATGAGAATTCGTCATCAGAATTTGTAATGAGAATTCGTCATCAAAATTCGTAATGAGAATTCATCACATAATTCCTAATGAGAATTCATCACAGAATTCAAAATGAGAATTCGGATCTTGAAATAGAATTCTTCATATCTAAGTATTATACAATTCCGAGAATATAGATATTAATTCAATTTTTATACTTAAGAAAAATTTTGATATGAACAATGAAAAAATGATAGACATAAAATTCCTTACAGAAATTTTCCTTAATGAAGTAAAATAGGGGTAAAACATATTTTCTTAAAGATAAGGTGTTTGTGATTTTCAAAACACGAAGAAATGGAAATGTCATAAGGAAATCCTTATTGACTCAACAATATCCCCCTTTTTGGAAAGAAAAAAATCATTATGAAAAAGAATATAAGGACTTAGAACAAGTTTCTAAACTTTGAAATTAAATCTTATATCCCATTGTTTATGAATGATAGTGAATACAACTAACTCCCCCTTAGGCTTTGGAACTATAAGGATTGTATTCTGGATTTCTAGAATGGAAATTTCATTATCATAAGACTGATAAATCTTCGTAATGAGAAACTCTCCCTTAGATAAGCTCCACCTTACTTAGGTATAGTTCTTCTTTACTTAGAAAATTTTCTTCTCCCATTTAGATTCTTCCTTCTCCCCCTTTTGAGTAATTATTTTTTCTTCTCCCCCTTTTTGATTTTCAAAAAGAATTGAGGAATTGGAAAAGATAATAATGTACCTGAAATATTAGTACATGCCACCAACCAAAAGAGAAGTAACCAAATTTTCATTACTATTGGAAAGAACTAATATAAGGAAAACTGTTCAACAAAAGATCGGAGTGGTCTGTTTTGTTTATTTTTCCTTGGGCATAATCATTTTGACAATTGTCTTCAGCTTATTCATTTCTTTGTGGTCCTTCTGCACTTTCTTCTCTAAAGAATTGATTCTTGAATCTTGAGCCTCCATTGCCATTTCTTGAGCTTCAAGAGAATCATCTTGCATTAAAACCTTTTCTTCCAACTGAATCCGAAGATATTTTTCTTCTCTGTAATACTGGAAAAGAGAACATAGCTTCCCATTCAGATCATTGACCTTCTACATCCGGATATCCTTCTCAAGAGTTAAATTCTTCTCAAAAGAATTTGTAAGATCCTTGATTTTAGATTCTTCAGTATCAAAGGCATCATGAACATCTACTTGGAATTTATCAGGCTCGGCCATCTCTTGAACTACTTTCTTAGACCACTTGGTTATCATCTTGCAAGAAAATCTATGAGCATCATAATTGATAATAATGTTTTTATGATCAGCCTCAAGCTTAGCACACCTATCCATCACCATGGATACAGAGTTAGATTCTTGATTTATGCTATGCTGAATCATCTGACATCTAGATTGTATTGCTGGAAAAATTGGAATGATGTCCACTAGCTTCTTTAGGGACTATTCAACAAAGTCATGTCCAAAGACAGATGACTCCGAATCTGATATTCTGGTTGGAGATGGTTCTTCCTCGGACTGTACTAGCTTCCTTTTTAATGATCTTCTAGCTTCATTCTTTTTTATAATATCTTTCGTTGGAGTTTCAATCACCACTTTCATTCCCTTATCAACATTTTGGAACGGTATGTTCATCAGGATATTATTGCTCACTTTCTGAAAGTTTAACAATCTCATCTTCATCAACTTCCACCTTCTCTACTCCAAATTCAACTTATTCAGGCTGCATAAAGTCAGGATTGTGACATTCTTCCTCAAATGGCTTGTCCACTTCCTCTTCACTTTTCTCATCAGCTCTAGGTGTAGGAATTTTTGAGGATCTGTCTTGGGAATTATGAAGCAAAAATTTCTCAGAAGCACTATCCTTCTCATGATATTCTTTAACTTGTTTTATTACATCACCAGAGCCACCACTACTCTCTGATTGAAAGATTTCTTCCACAACTTACTGAACTCACAGCAGCAAATACTTCTCAACATTCTTCTTTTTAGAAATTTCTAGAGACCTCTCACCTGGAGTTTCAGGAAAACCTTCAACCAAAAAGGATTTCATAATGGATAAATTTTCAGATTCTACTTCAGTGGCTTTCATAAGAGATTGATCAATCTCTGCCTCTGACATCTTTTTCTTCATCTTCTTCTCCTTGTCTTGCTTTTCTAATTCATCAGTCTCTTTCTCTTTCAAGGCCTTAGCCTCATCAGGGTCAAATCCGAATTGAGGATCCCCTTCTTTTCTTTTTTCTTTATCTTGCCTCCACTTGGTAACTACCTCATCTGGATAAGCTTTTTGTTTCTTGGGTTTAGGGGTGCGGATTGAGTTTCCTTAGACTTGGGGGTTTTCTCAACAACTTCCACTTCCATTAATTTACTTTTCTTCCCAGCTTTCTTTGATGGTTCTGGAGTTTGTTGATCTTTCTGAACTGCCTCATCCTCTTCCTCTGGTAAAGAATAGAATTATCCGGATTCAACAGAAAATTCCATCTTCATCCTCTTCAATGTATCAACACTATCCAGAATTACTTTGTAATTTCTTGGCTTGGATGTGCAAGCAATTTTAAACAAATCCAGACACCTGATAATAAGCTTAGAAATTAAGGCCGGGTACATTATAATCTGAGATTTCAGATTCATATCTTTTATATTATTAACTATAATCAAAACATTCCTCATCAATTTTAACTTCCTTAGATTTACCAAGACATCTAGGATATAAATGTCACTTTTCTTGAGGTTATCCTTATCACCACTTCTCGGTACGAAAAAACCTTGTACCCACAGCTGTAGAATCTAATTATTCAAAGAGAGATGAGAAATATTAGCAGTCTTAACATCTTTAAGTCCAAGGCATTCCTTAGCCTTCACTTTATTGAAACTTAATTGCTCATCAGGTAGCTTATGTGAGAAAACTTCAGCTTCACCTTCATATGATAGACCCACCAATCTTGTAGCCTTGGTGTAAGAAAGTTTATAAGTCTTCCAATAGGACTTCAAAGAAAGCATCTCTCTTCTATCTTCCACAAGGAAGGAAACAGACTCGTAAAAGTCAATAAGAAAATCTGTAAAAACCAGATCCTGATTCACTGGCTTTGATAAGCATACATCCTCCCACCCATTCAATATGATATTAATAGATATAAGATAATCATACTTGTAGAAATTCGGATACACTATCCTCTCCCTATAAACTATCCACTTAGAGATGGGCTTCACAGTTGACATATCTTGAGAAGTGGCTTCTACATAAATTCATAACTAAACTCTTTTGAAGAAATCAGAACAGGCTTGGGAAAGATTGGAATGGCCTTAAGTAATAAGGATAGAGATTCGAGACTCAAAATCGTGATATCTGATGTGAGAAAACCCTCAGGGGTCCCCTTTATATAGGCGTTATGATGACAGTTCAACTTCTATGGTTGATCGAACAGTTGAGATTCATTGAGATTTGATCTGATGGTTGAGAAACAACCCGCTAGGAAAACCTGACTCTGATCTTTTGAGGTCTTAATAAAAACATTCGGATTTAAGAAATCTAGAATCCAAAAAATTTAAAAGCACATAAGAAAATACCAGCAAGTAAAATATGATTACAAAGACTCGTGTAAGGAAATCATACCTTTCAGATTGGCTAAAAGGATTATTCATAATTGGTGACATTCTTCTTAATGAAACATTTGACTACGAAAATCTTACAACAAAAAACTTAGTACAAAAAACATGAGTACGAAAAAAAAATATTATGAAGAAAAAAACTTAGTACGAAAGATTCATTACGAAAATTCTCAGTACGAAAATTTCATTACGAATGTTCCAGTACGATAATTTCATTACGAAAGTTCCTGTATGAAAATTTCTTTATGAATGTTCTAGTACGAAAATTTCATTACAAAAATTCCAATACGAAAATTTTATTACAAAATATTTGAAAAGCTCACTAAGAAAAAAATTTCAAAAGATCATTACGAAATTTTTTGAAAAGGTAACAAACAAATGTACTCCATATATGAAAATGAGTTTATTACTGTAAGGAGATTCTTTCAACACGAAGTTAATAAAGAAAGATTACCTTACGGTTATCATTCATAACTTCTGTTTAATGTACTCAAATATATCAAAAGGTAAAGATTTTGTGAAAATATCAACAAGTTGATCTTGCGTTTCGATAATCTGAAGAATGATATCTCCTTTTTGTGTGTGATCCCTAAGAAAGTGATGCCTAATATATATGTTCTTTGCACGGGAGTGATGTGAAGTGTTTTTACTAAGGGAAATGGAACATGTGTTATCACACAAAATTTGAGTCTTAGTAAAACTCAATCCATATTCTGTGAGTGTGTGTATCATCCACAACACTTGAGCACAACAACTTCTAACTGCTACATATTCAGCTTCAGCAGTGGATAGTGTTACTGAGTGTTTCTTCTTGCATGACCAAGAATCTAACGAATCTCCTAAGAAATGAAAAGTTCCGAATGTACTTTTTCTATCCATTCTACACCCACTAAAGTCATCATCAGAAAAACTCTTTAAGATAAAATCATTTCCAGAAGTATAAAATAATCCTAAATCCATGGATCCCTTTAAGTAGCGAAAAATTATTTTCACTTCCATTAAATGAGATTCCATAGTATTGGATTGATATCTGGTACATAATCAAACTGAAAACATTAAGTCTGTATTAATAGCTATCAAGTATAGTAGGCTTCCTATCATACCTCTAAAAGATGTTTGATCCACTGGTTTCCTAGCTTCATAAATATCAAGTGTGATTTAGGTACCAATGGGAATACTAACACTTTTAGTGTTTTCATATCCAGAATTTTTATGAAGATGTTTTATATAATTATGTTGAGATATATAGGTTCCTTCTGGTTTTTGAGAAATTTGAAAACCAAGTAAAAATGTGAACTCACCCATCATACTCATTTCAAACTCAGATTTTATTAGATCAACAAAGGAATCAGTTAAATATTGCTGAGTTGAACCAAATATAATGTCATAAACATAAATTTTAACAATCAAAAAAAAATTCATATCTTTCTTTATAAAAAGGGTTGGATCTGCATTTTCCTTAACATAGTTATTTTGTAGCAAAAATCATGTCAGTCTATCATACCAGGCTCGAGGGGCTTGTTTGAGTCCATGCAAAGCTTTGGAAAGTCTAAAAACATGATCAGGATGTTTTGTGTCTTCAAAGCCAGGAGGTTGTTCAACAAAAACTTCCTCTTGGACATAACCATTAATAAAACCACATTTCACATCCATTTGAAAAAGTTTAAAGTTTAAGAATTCTGCAAAGGCAAGTAAGATATGAATAGATTCAAGTCTAACTACTGGAGAATAGGTTTCTTCATAGTCTATTTCCTCTTTTTGATTATAGCCTTTAGAAACTAGTCTATCTTTATTTCTAACAATGACTCCATTTTCATCACACTTACTTCTGAAGACCAACTTTACTCCAATAACAGAATTTTCCTTAGGTCTTTCAACCAAGGTCGACACTTTATTCCTTTCAAATTCATTTATCTCATCTTGCATGGCTTTGATCCAATCATCATCACCTAAAGCTTCATCAGTGCTTTTTGGTTCTAATTGGGAATGAAATGCTAGATATTCTAATTCATTCCTCAAGGAACTTCTAGTCCTTACATGTTGATTTACATCACCAATGATACTATCACTGGGATGATTCTTATGAAACACCTGACTTGGGTTTTGTAAAACATGTTCATAAAAATAGGGTAGAAAGTCTTCTGGGGTAAATGATTTAGAATTATTTTCCTGAACATTTTCCTTATCAAAAGGATCTTATAACAAAGGTTGATAATCAGTTATTGAAATCACATCCAAGGATGTAGGTTGGGATGGTTTAAAAACAAAAGGATCAGACTCATCAAAATTTACATGTACTATTTCCTCAAATGTACAAGTGTTTTTATTGAAAACTCTATAAGCCTTAGAAGTTGTGGAGTAAACTAAGAAAATTCCTTCATCATATTTTGGAGCGAATTTTTGTAGATTATCTTTAGTATTTAGGATGAATAACTTGCAACCAAAAACCATGAAGTAGGAAAGCCTAGGTTTTCTACCATTCCATAACTCATAAAAAGTTTTATTAAGATAAGGTCTAATCAAAACTCGATTTATAGTATAACAAGATGTACTTATAGCTTCAACCCAAAAATTTATAGGTATAGAATATTCACTCAACATGTTTCTAGTTATCTCTTGAATAATTCTATTTCTTCTTTCAACAACACCATTTTGTTGAGGAGTTCTAGGTGCTGAAAAGTTGTGAGTAATACCTTTTCTACTACAAAAAGTTTCAAAATCTGAAATTTGAAATTCTCCTCCATGATCACTATGAATAGTTTTCAGTGGAAGGTTTTTCTCATTTTTAACTTGGGATCTAAAACTTTTGAAATAAGAAAAAGCTTCATAATTCTTTGCTAGAAAATAGACCCATGTAAATATAGTGTAATCGTCAACTAGAAAAAACACATAGTATTTGCCTCCAATGATTCCAGTTTGTGTTGGGCCAAAAAGATCCATGTGCACCAACTGTAACACTTCAATTGTTGAGACCACACCGATTGATTTAAAACTAGATTTATGTTTCTTTCCATATTGACAAGGATCACAAACATTAGAAGAATCAAATCTATGCTCTGGTAGATCCTTAACTAGTTTCTTCTTAGAGATTTTACATTAGTTTCTAAGGTTACAGGGACCTAGTCTTCTATGCCATAACCAAGAATGATCTTCCATTGTACTTAGAAAAGGTATGTCTTGGATCCTTAGGTCTTCTATGTTCAAAGTGTAAACATTCTCTTGCCTATGGGCAGAGAGAATAAACTCTTCCTTGGAATTGTGTACTAAGAACTTATCATTCCTAAAATTCACAAGGAATCCTTCATCACATAATTGACTTATGCTAATGAGGTTGTGATTAAGACCCTGAAAAAACAAAAAAATTTGAAATCAATGTTTTACCAAGAAGAACAATATTACCTATACCAACAATTTATCCCTGATTGTTGTCTCTGAACGTTACTTTTCCTCCATTCGTATTGACAATATTTTTAAAATGGTTTTTATTACCAGCCATTTATCAGGAACATAAACTATCCATGTACCATGTATTTCTGTTGATACTTCCTTTATCTTCCTGAAAATGAGATAAAAGTTTGGTTTTTGGAATCCAAACTTGTTTGGATCTGAGATTTTCAGAATGTAAAATTTTGGGTACCCACATATTTTTAGAAAAATAATCCTTATGAAAACCTAAAGATTGGGTTTTTTTAAAAGAACAATTCTTTTCCCATTGACCACCACATTGACACTTCGTACAAAATGGGACACTTTGAGGAACAAATTAGTTGTTAATAAAAATTGGTTTAGCATGGGTATAACCAAATCCGGACTTGTTTCTTAAAGGTCGTATTTGTGAATACATCTTATCAAAATTTTCTATACCTAAGGTAAAGTTTGACAAACACTTATTTAAGGAAAATATTTCAGACTTTAGTTTCATAAGAAATTTTTATCTTCAAAATAATTAGATTTTGAACTAGAACTAGGCTCCAAAACACTTTTCATAGAAATTACTTTTTCTAGATATTTAGAAAGTTTATTCTTCTCAGAATTTACTCTCTCAAGACATTTTGAAATACTTATAAAATCATCATTTTTATTATCAAGATCTTTAGAAAGATCTGATATTTCATTAGTAAGAATAATATTCCTAAAGTTTTCCTTATCAAGTTTTTTATTGAGTTTTGAATTATCAGTCTCAATAAGTTCAGAAAACCTAGAAAATTATTCATAGGTAGGTAAAGTATTTTCTTCATCAGAAGAGGATTCTTCATACAAAGAGTTATAATATTTATTATCATTATAATTTAATGAAATAGTAGTCAATGATTCAATATTGTGTACCTTAGCTATAAATCAATGATTGTCAATAGGTAATCTAGATATAAGTCCAAGATTCTTCTATCCAGAAGATTCATAATCCAAATATTCATCTGAAGAGTCACCACCACTGGAACTCCATGTATCATTAGCATTCAGAATTTTCTTATATTTAGATCTATAATACTTCTTCGTATTCCTTTAATAATTCCTCTCTTTTCTTTCTTTCTTCTTGAGAACAGGAAAATCGGGTCTTATGTGTCCAGCTCTCATGCATTCATTGCATGTGACTTCTGAATCTTTTTTATCTTTCTTTTCCTTCTTCTTATACTTGGATTGGAAATTTCTTTGTCCAACTATCTTGTTCATCCTTCGAGAAAGATTTGATAACTCATTCTCTAAGACTTCACTATCACTATATTCAGATTGGATAACAACCTTATTAGATTTTGATCTAGTTACTCTCTTAGGAGTCTTAGCTTTCATGTGATTTTATGTTGTAGTAAAAGCAATAGTACCATTCCCATTCTTCTTTTTGATGTTTCCTGAATCTCTATTCATCTTTGTTTCATGTTGGAGAAGAGTTCCAAAATGTTCATCTAAAGAAATTTGAGTGACCATCATGTTCTCATCAATTGATGTTCTCTTTTATTCCCACTCATTGGGCATAATATCAATGATCTTGTCAACAAGAGCTTCATCATCCAGAACTTTTTCTCCCATAGATTGTAAGCTATTTACAATAGTCATAAACCTTTGTTTCACCTTGCAAATGGGTTCTCTATAAGGAAAGTTAAAACCAAGATACTCAGCTCTAAGCATAGCTCTTATAGTCTCAATCAATTTGGATGTACCAAAATGAGTAACTTCGAGTTTCTCCCATATACAGTCAGTTGCTTCACAAAGAAGAAATATGGTTATATATATTCTTAGACATTGAAAATAGTATTTTATTGCGTTCCTTATAGTTTAATTGATAATCATGATTCTCTTGGTGTGTGAAAGTACTAACTTCCTTATCAGGAATTTGATAACCTCTAGTAATCCTAACAAAAGTTTCTACTCCAGTATTTATAAAAAAATTATTCATTCTATCTCTCCAATACTCATTATAATTACCATCAAAAATTGGTGGTCTTGTAGGATTTAGGATGTCGATGGAACCAATATTGATTCCTGCCATCTTAAAAAAATATTTCTACACAAAAACTTTTTAACAACAAAATTTTGTATTCAAGGAAAATATTCCTAAGCTAGAAAAATATAGAAAAATGAAAAACTGAGTAAGAAAAAATTATATGTGTGTAAATTATTTCAGAGACCTCCTCTGATACCAGTTGTAGGATCAAAATAATGATGTAGATGCTCAATATACAAGAGAGGAGGTGATTTTTACACTTTTAAATATATCCTTACACAATGAAAGATCTAAGTTTAACAAAGTTAAACTAAGAAAATTCACAACACCTCTAACATCAATTGAATTATTGGGAAAAAGTAAGAAGTTACAAACTTCTAGATCTATACACGTTCTTATATCTAGGAAGAGATTTCGAAAAACCGGTTCCGGAAATATAGATCTGGAAAATGAAACTTAACCAATGATTAAAATATGAGATTCTACCATAAAGAATATAAAATCTAACTGAATCAAAGTACACAGGTGTAAGGAATTATAATATGGTTATACTTTCTTAAAATAACTAAATATAGTGGAAAATATAAACTTGTAACAAAAACAAGTGTCATGATATAAAACTTTTAACCCAAAGAGAAGGGTATACAACAACCTTGGATAAAGGTCCATTGATTTATATTTTCAAGAATGTCTGTCTTACCCACAACCGGGTAAGCCCTCAATACGAAGATCGGAGTCTATATCTTGCTATCCCTACTAGCCCTTAACTTCACGGTAGTTGGAACCACTATCTTCCTCAGTAAGGAAGTCCTCAAACTTCAAGGTAGTCGACACCTCTGTATTCCTATCCCCAGAAGCCCTCAATTGTAATCACCAACATTCAGAGTCGTACGAAGAAATATGAATGACTAGTTCAGTATGCACAAGGCATTCAAATATTCTCTCTCTAAAAATCACCTTGACAACGTGTGGTCTCTAGAGTGATCATCTAGTTGTTGAGCTCTTTCAAATGATCTCCTATTTATAGGCTTGGTAGCAAAGGTCGGCTCCCTCTTACAATAGTCATATTTTCCTTAAATTTCAAGGGACCTATACACGTGTCACTCAACCAACGGTTAGTTAAAAAACATAATGGACGACATCATTTAATAAAGAAACATGTGTACCTGAAATCACAACATTGTTTTATAATAAACATAACAAATCAGATTGTAAGAAAAAAATTCAGAGTCTAACCAAAAATTATATTCGAAATCTGTATTACAAGGATATTCGAAGCCTTTTTATCAGAAGAATTCGGAGTCAAAATTAATAAAAGTTTGTATCCATAATCAGAATTCACAATTTGAATTCGTAACGAGAAATCTACAATGGAATTCATAATGATAATTCGTCATTAAAATTTGTAATGAGTATTCATTAGAGAATTTGTACTGAGAATTCATCACAAAATTCATAATTAGAATTCATCACAGAATTCGTAATGAGAATTCATCACAGAATTCATTATGAGAATTCATCATCATAATTCATAATTAGAATTCATCATTAGAATTATTAATGAGAATTCGTCATTAGAATTCGTAATGAAAATTCATCACATAATTCGTAATGAGAATTCATCATAGAATTCGTAATAAGAATTCATCATAGAATTCGTAATGAGAATTCATCACCAAATTCATAATGAAAATTCATCACAGAACTCGTAATGAGAATTCATCACAGAATTCGTAATGAGAATTCATCATCAGAATTCGTAATGAGAATTCGTCAACAAAATTCATAATGAGAATTCTTCATCAGAATTCATAATGTGAATTCGTCATTAGAATCCGTAATGAGAATTTGTCATCAAAATTCGTAATGAGAATTCATCACATAATTCATAATGAGAATTCTTAACAGAATTCGGAAGGAGAATTCGGATCCTGAAACAAAATTATTCATATCTAGGTATTATACTATTTCGAGAATATAGATATGAATCTGATTATTATACTTAAGAAAAATATTGATATGAACAATGAAAACAAGATAGAGGTAAATTTCCTTGAAGAAATTTTCCTTACAGAAGTAAAACAGGGTTAAAAACATATTTTCTTAATGTTAAGGAATGGAAATGTCACAAAGAAAGCCTTATTGACTCAAAAATATGCTTGCATGGAACACCAAGTGTGAAGTGTACATTTTATACTAGATACATGAGGTCCATGGTCACCTCTTTGAGAGGGGCGAGGCCAGTAACTGACCATCCTCCAACCCGGGGAATTCCCAACACTATTTCTGGGAGAATAGTGCATGTGACTGTGGATGTAAAAACCCACAAACATCCTATGAATCCTAACACCACTATGAAAAAATTGTGGGAAACCTCTAACTGTGTAAATACAAACCCAAATATGAGTCACGCTAATGTGCCTTACCCAACGGTTAGAGAATTCAAGAGGGTTTGGTGGAGATTTCAACTTAGCCCCTTTAAGATAATGAAACCATGGAAGGAGATACATTTCCATGAATGGCATTTAAGAATAGTACTTGAGATGGTAACGTTGGTACCTCACGCAAGTATTCCACGTCGGTACCCCATGTTGCTGTATCGCACAGGTATGGTGCACAAGAGAAGCACGCATGTATACCATGTAGATACGGCACGCAGGTATACCGCATATATAAGGAATGCAAGTATACTGCTTAGATAAGGTACACAGATATACCGAGTAGGTATGGATGATGAACTAAGAATGTGAATAACTTCAAAACATGCCTATCCCATTTAATTATCTCTTCTCTCATGGTATAGAGTGTTACCTAAGTCAATTCGAGAGATCTAGGAGAAAGAGCTACGCAATGGGAGCTTCAGAGAATCTTTCACTTTTTTGGGTCTAAAAATGGGGATCCCAAGGGCTATATTTATAGGCACGGATGTGCCTAGTTGAAGAGATATTTCTCGCACAGGTACTTCACACAGCTCCACTGCGCAAGTTCTCCACGTAGGGACATTAAAAATCTTCTCGCATGGAGGTCGGCCTTACAAGTCGGCTACGTAGGCTGGCCGCGGAGGTCATTCACGGAGGCCGGCAATGTGGCTCAACTGCGTAGCTCCGTGAAGATACTCTGTCATGAATCTATTTGAGAGTATTATGGATTTTCCTTTGTACTCTTTGAATCTTGATTTGAAATTTGAAATATCCAGAAGTTTTCTTCATAATAATTTTGGTTACTTTCTCATGTAGTGTCAAAAATGAATAAATATAAAAATTATTACATAATTAATTTTATGTAAAGATAAAATCATTATCTACCTTCCTCCCATCTCATCAATTATAAAATGAAAATGTTGCTTGTGTGTAGGTGTGGATTGTTGGCTCTATGGACAACATGTTTCGTTTTCATCATCAAATTTCATCTTTGGAAACAAAACATATTTTTATGAATATTTATAATTTAATTCATTAAATTTATGTTATTATTATGTTTCAGAAATGGTTATACACAAAATAACTGATCATTATAAATTAATTCTTTGATATATGTAAATTACCTGAAGTAATACCATCATTGATTTTTTCTACATAAATCAGAATTAAAACACTCCAGGAATTAAATTATAAATAGTTAAATCATTATAAATAATTCATTTAAATACCTTGTATAATCTAGTAATGAAGATGGTGGAATCAATGAATGGAAATCAATGTTGAAATTTTAAACTGGGCACAAAATAATAAAATTGATAATATAAAAAGATGAGAATAAAATATATATCTAGCTATTATATAGGGTAATTGATATGAATATGTTACCTAAATAGGTTATTAAGATTGTTATTTTTATTTTACATGAGTTTAAATCACTTTTATGTAAGTCTATTGTAAATATATGAGTTTCTCTTATCTCAATTTTCCTTATTTTGGACATGTTCAATATTAACTAATAATTTTATTTTTTGAAGTTTATATTATTTCATATGCAGTATTATTAACAAAAATTTGATGAAACTGACAGAATTTAAATATCCATTAAATTTTTTCTTTTTGAAATGTTTTTTATTTATGTGTTCCTAAAGATATAAGAGATTTGGTTAACTCAAATATCCTCTAATTGAGTTATAATGTTAGGTCCTAATATTCTTTCGTATATATATGTTTTATTTACCATAATTTGATTTCATATTATACATTAATTTTCTATCTAGATTAATGTAATATTTAATCCAAATATTCTTCCATGTTGTATGTTATTCTCAAAAAACTATAACTATATTAAGGATACTTCCCACTATTATTAAAAGTTATTTTTTTATCAATATCAATAATTTTTTTAGAAATTGTATGCTTACTTATTTTAAAATATAAATAAGTATCATTTATTTTGATATTCAATTTTATCTTCATCCCTTTTCAAAAATAATTTGTATTACTCTTTTTATGAAGTGGGTTTAAAAAAAAATTTAAAAAAATTAATGGGTTTTTCCCTTCATAATCATATTTTTTATCTTTTACTCCACTTTTACATTAGATTTTTTTTTATCTTTTTCAAGGTTCCATTATTGATATTTTTCCATGTGATGTTAGAAATTTATTTCGATGAGCACGTATTGAGAAACCCTTTTTAAAATAACCCGTAAAATTGATTTTTTGATAAGGTTAAAAAATGTTTTATGAAACTATTTTTATGGGTTTTCATCCATTTTTCTCTTTATCTAATTAATATATATCTAATTTTGATTGATTATTCATGAATAAACCCTTAATTTATATTGAAAAATATTTTATTATGGTTATTTAATTCATTGTATCAAGCAATCTAACTCTTGAGGTTACTTTATGTGATACCTAGAAAAAACATTTTAAAATCTATTTTCCTTCAATGGATTATTCATTATCTGATATATGTTTGATTTTATATATAAATAAGGCATATATTTTATAATATTTTTTAGGGATGGTGTATTATATTTTCTTTAAATTAATTTTTTTTTAATTTTTATTCCTTATGATATAATGATGTGATGCATTTCAATTTTTATTTTTTCAAAACATGATGAATTCTAATTTTTCATTACTCACTATATATCTTGTTTATGTATTATTTTTCTAGAACTTGATTCGTGGTCATTTTTATTTTTTTCAAAATAGGATTCCTAAAAATTTTATTTTTTAGAACATAAAGAACATGTAATATTTGGTTTAACCACAATGTTCAGATTTCATATGATTATGCTCATTATTATTCCCTATTTCTATATTATGACATAGGAATATTTTAGGATCCATGTAACATATCTATTATCTATTGTTCTTAAAATATTATTCCATGGTATATGTTTAATCATTTGAGGTTACATGTTCTTGTATTTTTTTCTTATGGATAGCTCTAATGAATCAATGATGATTTTAATAAATTAATTCAGTCATGCTCATGTTTTTTAAATGAATATAATAAATCATTTTTTCACTCACTTGGAAGTTTTTCCATTACATGAATTTGAATTCTCTCAATTCTTATTATTTCCATTCTCTTGGTTATGATGAATTATATAAGATATTATATATTTAGTAGTAATTCAATTATATTTTCATTACGTATAAATTTTCGCTTGTACGTTGAAATAAATTTTTATGAAATTAATATTCAAATACACTAACACTTTTGATTCTTGGATTATAAAATAATTATAAGAAGTGATATTTAATTAATGTGAAAACATGTATTTATTATTCTCTTTTCTCAATTTGTATCAATGATAAAGTCCAAAATAATATTTTAGCACTAGAACCCTGAGTGTGGGTATGGGGTACCACATTTATAATCAGAGTAGGGTTTCATAATTTTTAAGGATTATTTTAACTTTTTTGGACGGATTAAGACAAGATAACAATAGTGAAATAACAAAGGATAATCCTAAATATAAGAAAACATCCTAAGGATTTGGTGACATATTGATTGTGTGGTTTAATAATATTGGAATCAATGTCTAGATACAAACATGTTAGTGAAGGATCTATTACTGATGCCCCTAGAGGTAAAACCATAAAATATGTTTGTTGAAAATTAACATGATCTTCATATGGTTTCAAAAAGTTGTCAAAACTAAACACCTTGTTTGAACCTCTTGGGGGAAATTCATAGGTTGATTCAAATTCACTTTACGAATAATTGAAAAGGATTTGAATATAATTTGAAGGTATGATATAGAACTAGATTTTTTGGAGATACTAATATGAATATGACCATGGACAACATAGTTTAAAATGAAGGAGTTATATGTTCGTCAAAATAAATAATAATTTATCAAAAAGTATTATAGGTTAAAAAATGTTTTATTAGGATAAAACATAATAGGATTAATTTTCTGTATTCATATGTTCATTTAATCCAATTTTATTAGACATGGACATAACTTTTTGGGTTTAAATATTTATATAAAAATATGATCCTGAAAAAAAAACAATGTGAAAGTAATGTCTCTAGAAACATTAACAAAATATATTCTTGTAAAGTGTAATATTTTGAACAAATTATTAAGAATCACAATATGGACATATTTTAATAGAAAATATTATTTTTACGATCGTACTATTGTTAGTATGTTAGAAATTATATCTTTAGTCGCACCCTTTGCTATTTTCATTAGGGAGTAGTAATTATAAATTGAAATAACACAATTTACATAGTAGATAATGAAACGACCAATTATTTAAGTATTAAAATCCATTTTAATAAATAATATAACAAATATATTATTTCTCATGAGACAATAAACTATTAATACATTATAATAAGGTAAAATATTACAATGCAATATAAACTAGATTTTATTATTATAATGAAATAATGAAAAAAAAAGAAAATACTTAGTTATTATATTTGTGTATAACTTTTTATTCATAACGTATTATTATTATATGATATATTTATAAGACTTTATGAAATATTTCAACATCAATGGATTAATGAATTTAAATTATAAAATACAAATAATAAATTTTAGTGGATTTGGTAATGATTTTCTAATGTAAAAGTTATATTTTTCAAAGAATGGATTTTTAAATGGTGTGTAGTATTAAATAATCTTGTTTAAATAATTAAATTAATGAAATTTAATGATAATATTTATAATAAATAAATTATCATCCATATATTAGTTTTTATTAGGCATGTAATAAGAATAAATTCATTTGATACTTAAATTGAATTTATCTAATTATTTTATATTTATGAGATATTAATTTTTATAAGAAAAATAATTAATTTTGTTTAAATTATGATAATTTAAATTTTTTATATGAATAATAAATTATCGCTCATTTTTTTACTAATTTATATGAAATAAGAATAAGAACATTTAATAACTAAAATTCCTATAAAAAGGTTCATTATATTTTTTGTTTCCATTTATTGTAAAATTATTAAATTTTAGAATGTGAATTAAAAAGTGAGACATTTTTTATTCATAAAAACAATACTATATTAGAATGTTTTTTGGATATTTCTTAGAAGGTATTTTTAGGCCAATTTTGTTGATACTGATTTTTTTATAAATACCATGAGTTTTATGACATCATAAAGATATACGTTTATCTTAAAATTTTTCAATCATTTTTATTATACAAATATATATTTTATACGTAAAATTATAATTTTAATCATGTTAATTTTAAATTAAGAACTTATATTTTACATTTTAGAACATCAGTTATGATTTTATCTTAAAATTGTTTTAACATTTTATAAAAAGATATTAGAATTAATTTTATATCATTTATAAATTATATCTAATAAATTGGATTTAATATGTGGAATTAAATGTTCTAGATCTTGTAAAAAGTTTCATTTTATTTTGAGGAATAAATTAAATTACTATGTTAAAAAAATACTTCCCACAGTAAACAGAAAAATGGTAATATATTATATATAATGAGTTAATGACATAAAATAATTAATATCATGTATATCAATGAGTTTTTAATAACAATATTGACCAAAAATCATCCCCAAACTATTATTTAAAACATTTGGAGGTAATCTTTTTGAACACCACTCCTCTTATTTTAAAAATTTTACTACTCTCACTTTTAAATGGATCCCTTCAACACCCCATGTCTCCACACACCAAAGACCACTTAGTTCATCAATAATATACCATATACCCACTAGAAAACACTTATATGTTTATTATAGACAATTTTATAAATAAAATACCACCCTTAAAAGACTTAATCTAATTCACAAAGGAGTTGTTATATGGAGTAATGTAAAAATTCAAGATTGCTCCTTTTTCATTTTTATTTTTTATTTAAGTATTAACCTACTTAAAATAAAAACTAATCACGATTAAGTAATTAAAAATGTATCCCATGTTTAATGATATTTTATTATGATTATCGAGTAATGATTTCATAGCTTCCTCCTAGAATTTGAAAATTTAAAATTTTTCTCATGCGTACGTTTGGACAACCACCTCCACGAACAACATATTTCCTTTTTCATCATCACCAAATGTTTCTAGTTAAATAATTGTATTTAATGAATAAATATGATATATATTCTAAACATATACTTTTTTATAAAAATAGTTACCCATATTCCTCCTTTATCTTTAGAAAAATAAATAATTCACTCATACATACATAGATTCTACCGCCTTCACGAACAAAATATTTCATATTTCATTACCACATCACATAGTTTGTTATAAGAATTTATTTAATAAATAAATTTTATATTTATAACATAATAATTATTTTTTAATGATAAAATAATTGTCTTCTTTCCACCACACCCATTGATGTGAAAAAAGTGGTGATCATGCTTATGAGCCGAATACAACCTCTATGTACAATATGTCTTGTTTTAATCATCAAAATAAAATGATCAGTTTGATTTTTTTTTTAATTTATATGAAATTAAGGATTTTGTTTTAGGAATATAGTTATGAAATGAATAATAAAGTCATTGATCATTATAAAATTACATGTTGATTTTAAATATCTCAAAACAACCTTTTCATCGATTTCTATATTTATGATTCATTAATAAAACTATAATATAATGTAATTAAAAATATATAAATAATTATAAATGATTTATTATACTAGATTATATAATTTAGGAATATGGAAAACGGTATCAATGAATGTGGGTTAATGCTGATATTTTAATGTTTTTGTGAAATAATAAAATTGTTAACACCAACGATGAAAATATATTATAAAAAATAAATATATTTATAAAACATGATTATAATTGAATAATATATATTGAAATATATATGAATAATGTTATTAAATAATTTATTAATATGGTTAGGTTTATTATACATGAGGTTAAATAAATTATTTAGATGATAGGAGTTTAGGTAAGGGTTTTTTCTCTACTAGATTATCCTACATTGAGTCTCATTCCATTTACACAACATTTTAAATTTTTATTGGTTCATATACCTTCCTATTTATTTTTATTAATAAATTTCATGAAAAAAAGCGATTTAAAAATTCACGAAAAATACACTTTTTTTAGGTGTTCTTTATTCTACTGTTACAATAGTTATAATGGAAATTGTTGACTCAAATCTCCCCCTTTGAGTTGTAATATTTCTACATAAAATTGTTTCTCCTATGTTTGGTTTTGTCAAATAGTAGATTTTATTATATGTAATGTCCTGGGATAGGTGCCACACAAAGGTTCCAAGAGCTGGTCGATCACATGACCTCAGGCACTCCTCCCTGTATGCCAGAGGCCGCCAACTAGAAACAAGGGTTTAGTAAGTTAGTCATTTGGAGACTATACCTAATTTTATCAGAGAAAAACACCATTGTAAGTAACTAACAAATATAAGAAGCATATATAACCATTAACTATACAAATGTCACAAGATAACCAAAACTAGAATTATAGTTCTCAATTGAAAGGGAATCATGCTATGCCAAAGTAAGTGACAAAATATCTAAAATAGAACTTAATATAAAGACAGTAATGACTCCCAAGAGGGTTCCAAACCATGTCTAGTTCCCTTATCCCTACTACATCCCCAATCAGTAATCTATTCCAGGTCTATTTACCTAAAACTATCCTGAAATAATAATGTATATACAGGTACCAATCAGGACAACTGAGTAGGGTGTGAGTATAAGTCAATAGGCCACCACCAATAGTTTCTAAAACAAATATAGTAAAAACATTGCATGATGTAGTATAATGATTAAATAAATATAAAAAGTAAAAAATTTACATTAATTAGCACTCTTTATTTAACCACATTTTTCCTAGGTTCCCTTGGACACTCGATCCACAATAGCAGCTTCGACCCTCACATGAGTCTGAACTATTCTAAGGGGATATCAGAAATATGAATTTCCATGTCACCATTAATTATCATAATTCATATTGAATTTATCAAATAAATAACACATATAAATTGTATAGTCATTAGTAATGTGCACTATGGGTCCTAAAATCAAGGGTCTAAAGTGAGTAATAAAAAACAAAGAATTAATGATTACTTGGAAGATCGAGAAATCCCTATTGGTCTTTTCCATCATAGTCTCAAACAGTCCTTCAAAAAAACAAATAGGTTCTCATGTATTCTTCTTCTTCAAAGGTTCATAATATCCTTTGGAAGAGAAACAGAAGCTCATGTAGTCTTATTCTTCGAAGGCTCACACAATCCATCAGAAAGTAATAAAAGAATCTCTCTCTATCTTCCTCACACCACGGTTATCCCATGTGTTATTCCATGCCAAAATAACTGCAACCAATATCCATTTCACAATCATTCCATTAATCAATACTCTAATTAATCAACCATATCCCATTTCCATTAATTAACTCAATGATTAATTTAACATACTATTTTCATTAATTAATTTCCACATTTAATTAATCAAAAAAATCCTTTAATTAATTAAATAATTAATTAAAAATTTCTATCATATTAATTAGTTCACTAGATAAGTAATTACAAGACTCTATTAAATTGATTAAATATTTAATTAACCATATATTTTTCAAGTAATTAATTGAATTATTAATTTTTCATTTCACAACTCGACATCCAATAAGAAATTCACTAATTAATTATTATAAAATTCCATGACTAATTCAACAATTATTTTTTCATATAAATACCCTTAATTAATTCCCTAGGTAATTAAGTACTTCGTTCTCATTAACTAATTAAAAAATTAATTAATCAATTTCCATAAACTCCAAATACAATAATTAATTCCACAATTATCTATATCATAAAAAATTTTGGAATATCATCAATTAATTCGACAATTAATTTTTCAAATTAACATTTCATTATCCAAACAATTACAATAAATTATTTGTACAACAAATTAATCGCAGTAAACATTCTCCATGACTCCATTATTAATTTAACAATTAACTATTAATGATCTAAAATCATAACATCCCAATTATGAATTACCTTTACTTAATTTAGTCCCAAAATTAATTAATTTTTCCAGGTAAACAATTTATAAATATCCAATAGAAATTCTACAATTACATAGACCCAATTTTAATTAATATAATGGGATTTTAATTTTTTACCACATCACTTAATTTGTTGATGGACTTTCAGTCAAAAGAAATACCCAAAAACCGAGAATCATAAAGATGTACAATTGAGTACGAGATCTATATCCTTTAGCCAATATGAAAGATATCAAGATTTAATCAATCTAGTTCCAAATCTAAACTCCAAGATCTAGATCGCATCAAAAGGGTTTAGATCTGAGGAAATAGAGGTTAAGATCTTGAAAAGGATCAATATAATATAATGGAATAGAATTCATAATGATTTGAATGATATCTGCATACTGTAAGAAGAACAAATCTTCGAATCATTATGTGAATCTTGAAGAACAGATGTCAGATGGCCTTGAAATACCTTCAGAAAGCTCTGTAATAGCCCAAATAATTTAAGCCCCAAGAAAAGGTCAAAATGAGGGTGTGTATGGGTTTAAAGGATTTTAATATAAATTTCCATGAGAAATAAAATTGTGTGCATGGTTAATCTGGGATGTAGAACATGGTTTATGAAACCGTACACCAACCATACAACGCTCACTTCCTTTGTCCACATGGTTTGCTGGGTAGGATGCACGATTTACACTAATAGTCACCCAAATATTCAAAGTCCTCTTTGCTAAAAATATTCTTAAAAAAACACAATCACATCCCATGCCATAAATATAACCAATGGTACTTAAATAAAACAAATAGTACCTGATTTTTCTCTAGAGAAAACTCCAGAAAAGCATACATTATTATAATATCTCCACCTTATAATATATCTTCTTTGAGTTGTACTTTCTTTGATTCATAAGATTCATAACCCAAATGAATGTTACATTGATCCCTAATATCATCTTCTCTTTCCCATGTTTCCTATTGAAAAATTTAATGTTTCAATAACACAAAAACTATCATCATGGTCTTTCCCCACAACATTTTCTCGCTATGATCCAACTCCCAAATCAGATGATCCTCAAAGGATGAACCTATCTCATGATAAACCTTATCCACATAGATAACATGATAAGTGTCTAGGTGATACCTTTATAGTTGTGATACATGGAAAAAATCATTCATTTCATTATATTTCTATGGACGAGCCAATCATTATGCCACTAACCCAATTCTCTCCACAATATGAAAAGGTCGAAAAAACCTGGGCACAAAAATTCCCTATATCCATATCCTGTAGTGACCCAACCTGGGAGACAACATATGGAATAAAAGATCAACCTATATAAACTCAGGGGGGTCATCTCCATCATTTATCATATGACTTCTGCCTACCCATAGCTATAACCATACTTTTCTGAATCAGCTGTACCTTCTCTGATTTCTTCTTCATTAGACTCGACCCCAACAATAATAACTCACCAGCTTCCATACAACATAGTGGTAATATACACGAGCTACCATAAGTTTCCTCATATAGTTCAACCTATATTGTTCCCTGATAACTGTAGTTATAGGAAAACTTTGCTAAAGAAATGTGTTTCTTCCATGACCCACTGAAGTCTATAACACTTGTCCATAGAATATCCTCAAGAACATGAATAATACGGTCTAACATCCCATCCCTATGTGGTTGAAAATATATACACACTAATATTTGTATACCTAGCACCTTATGTAAGCCATGTTAAGAGCATAAATCATGGTGTGAAACTATAGTAAATGTAACCCTATACAAACAGGCTATCTCCCTAACATATTGTTCTCCCAAGTTATCTAATAGGAAGGTTTCTTATATTGCAATTAAATGAACTTCTTTGGTCAACCGATACAAAAAAAAATCCCAGATAGAAACATTCATCCTAATATGATTCAGAATACCTACCATAAAGTCAATTGTCATGTCATCCTACTTCCATTTCAGAATGAAAAACAATTGTAGAAAACTAACAGGTCATCGATTCTATACCCTCATATATACAATAGTGTTTGATCGTGCCATGATCCTAACTATCTCCTTTTTCATGACAATCTACCAAAACTATAGTCATATATCATGGTAAATGTTTTCCTTGACTGGATATACCACCAAATTCATGGCAGGAAATTCCAGCATGTGCTCCTCTTGCATGAATGCAGGAAAAACAACTCAATTCTTCACGTAGATGATCTTATCCTCATCTATCAACCATTATGATGGTGTATCCTTGCCTTCAATGCTTACCCTCAAGGATAAAAACTCTAGATCCTCATACAGTCTATCTGATATCTATCTCAAAAGTGTTGACACAACTACAGTTAAAACCAGAGTAACAAGGTCCATACTCACTCTAACCACCACATGCATTCCATCCAGCAAAGGTATCATCATCAACTCATTACATGACTCCATAACCATCTGAGTCAATGTTTTCCTACTCAAGTAATCAACCACACTATTTTCCCTTATCCAATATATATTCCTATTTATATGTTTAATGACTGCATATATTAAACCCATAACTACTTCTAATGATTCAAATCCATCTACATGAAGATATACTTCAAGATCTTATGGTTAATGGAAACTGTAAAATTTACCCCAAGAGATTGTGTCACCAACAGTTAAAATAATATACAATTTCTACCTGCATGAGGTCATGCATAGGGTAATTTCATTCTTGAGGCCTCAACATTCATGACCCATATGCCACTAATTGGTCTTCCTATATCAACACAGCTCCCAGTCCAAGCCTAGATGCATCAAAATTCCCCGTGTACTCCTCACCTGAATTGTGAAGGATCAAAATTGGTGTCGATGTCAAACACTTCTTCATCTCCTACAAAACATTATTGAATGCTTTTTTCCACTAAAAGTTTATCCCCTTCTTCATCAAGACATAATATAGAGCTAATAACTAGGAAACGTATTGTATGAATCTCATAAAATATCCAGTTAATCCTAGAAATATTTGGATATTAAAAACATTCTTGAGCTACTCCCAAGAAACCTCTACGTGAACCTTATCGTGGTCCACCGACACACCATCTTCTAATATAATGTTTCAAAAAAGTGTACATGGTCATTCCAAAACCAAAACATAGATATAATGTAATATAACTAAGGTTATCTTAGCGCACTCATGAAGAATTTGAGATATTGGGAATGATTGTCATGAGTATTGGAGTACACTAAATTTTCATCCACAAACACCACAAAAAACTGATCTTGGTGTGGATTGAGTATTTTATTTATCAATTCCATAAATAAATTTGGTGATTTTGTCATCCCAAAAGGAATTACGAACAACTCATATAAGACATACCTACTTCTAAAAGTAGTTATCAATATATTAGAAGTTCAAAATCTCAAATAATGATATCATTATATCCTGTCAATCTTAGAGAACACGCATGTCAACATTAATGGATCAAAAATGTCATCGATACATAGAAGGGGATATTGGTTACTGATAGTCATATTAATTAAATTCTATTAATTGAAAAAGAAAATTAAAATCCCATCAACCTTATTTGGGAAAAATACAGGTGATCCCCAAGGGGACATACATGGATTTATAAATACCTTATCCTTATATTACACTTTATAATATTTTAGCTCTTAAACCTCAGAAAATGAAATTTTTTATGGTGGAATAGATACTGGCTCATGCTCAATCATCATCTCAATAGTAAATTCCACATCTCTCACAAGTGATGTCCCTGAGAAGACTTCAGGAATGTCATGATGAATTAGTTATACAACTGGTGGAAGGAAATCATTCTAAACAAATTTATCATCTTCTAAAATACTTTCAATTTGGATTGTGATCTCTCCTAGTTTCTGGATAATTGTCCATAATCTGCCCGGATGGATATCCCACTCTCCCCAGTGAATGTATTGGTCACCCTTATGAGACGTAAATGGTACTCTCCTATAGTAACAATCTATGTGGGTTTGGTATGTGACTAGTCAGTCCATTACCATAACTAGGTCAAATCCTATCATGTCATGAACATACAGATCCCATAAGAATATGGTACTCCTAGATCTCAAGTGAATATCCCTTACAAAAAAAGTTTTCTTTTGATCATAATCCCAAAGGTGTCTCTATAATCATTACCCCACTCACAAACACTTTCCCCAGGTTCAAATCATTAAAAAAATTTCCAGATATAAAATAATATGAGGAAAAAATATATAAGAATGAAATAGCTAATGTAGAAGCGATAATAATTGTACCTCTAACTATTGATGTCCCATCCTCGATATCCACATGTTTATAATAAACTGCAAGTAAATTTTTTTACACTCTTCCTTGTGATTATATTTAACTTCCTTTATTATCACCACTATGATGATATGGGAGATATTTCTAAGATTAACTACATTCACTTCCTGAACACAATTTTCTAGTAGGAATATACCTACCCACATAATATGGTGTGAATGATACCATTCCCAAACCCAAATTCCTCATAGCTCTACTATCACTAATGATTTTTGCCATGTTC
The DNA here is from genome assembly GCA_963277665.1 of Viscum album. Lineage (NCBI taxonomy): Eukaryota > Viridiplantae > Streptophyta > Magnoliopsida > Santalales > Viscaceae > Viscum > Viscum album. The sequence continues at coordinate 83,466,364 of OY728154.1, forward strand.
CTACAGAACCTCTATAGATGTCCCATCTTGATATAGCTTAAACACCACACTAGTATCGAGGGAAATTATTCTAAAATGCCTCATCCTACTACACTTGTGGAAAACCACCTTGGTAAGGTTTTTTGTAACATAAAATTCCTCAGGATACACTTCCCAACACTACTCTGGGAGATTGTTTTGTAAATATGTTTCCTGATCTCCAAGGATGTTCCTTTAGATCATCTAGAAGAATCTTCACATCATACAATAGATTCCTTCTCTCAAGTTCCCCTTAGTAATGAGATCTTGATTTCCAACTTCAATAATATTCATCACCATAAATATATTCACATAGGAATTAATTTGAAACCTATGGCCATCCAGAATTTGTTTTGCTGAAGTGGCCTCATCTGCATCCAATGTTGAAGAAAAAATAAAAAAATATTCAAAATATTAATAAAAGTACATCATAGACATATTTCCCTAAGTAACCTCTTGAAATCAGTTAATCTATCCTACCTCAGCATCTCTTGGTAGAAGTTTTCAATGAACATCCCCTAAAATCCCATCAATTCCATTTCTTCTAGCTGTGCATCCCAAGTCTAGATGTCCGAAGAATGTTTTTATTGACCATGAAACATGTATGATTCTAACAAGACTCTATTCTAAATAGGATTCCCCATGTCATCATGTATTTTCTAGATAAATTCAATCAATAACTCAAATTTATCAGGGTCGCCCTATCTATTAAAGGTTTAAGGGTGTTGTAATTGAAAATCCATAATTATAAGAGGCATGATTTTTAGAAACTACCCTAGGTCCCTTTCTATAAATTTCATAAAACAAGTGATGATCCCTCAGAGATGCTTTATTGCTTCCTCCCCTGACACTATTGGTGCCTCAGGTTCCACCACTGGAGGATCATCCACAGCCATGTCATTCGGTCGTCCTCCCAAAAAGTGCAGTCATGGAGGAATATATCAGCAATTATAAACACATGTCTTAGTACTAATAACAAAACATCATAACATTTAGGTTTGAAGAAAACACAACAGGCCACAACAAGTCCATTCCCCAACCCTCACCACACAGTCAAAACTGACACAATTTTACTATCTTTTTCCACCCTATACCTAGGCTCGGTTAACAAGTGTAACCATATGACCATTAATCAAGTTTCACATTTAGACACCCATTAATTCATATTATTGTATCATTTTTACAACATTAAAATTATTATTAGGAAAATTATCCATTCAATATCATAATCCATGAAAACATTTTAATTTTAACAACTTACCCAATACTTATTTTCCCATGCGTGAAAAAAATGATGAATGTAACAAAATAATAATGAGCGGATAAAATGATGCATTAAGACCCAAATCATGTGGCATTATGGTCCCGGAATCAGTTCTCATAATTCTCAATAACAATTGTAACAACACAAAAAAGAGTGTCACCCAAGGTTAAATAATATTCAACTATAACATTAAAAAAATAACAACAATCCCACCCTAAGTACTTGAGTTTTCACCCATGCATGGGTCTAAAAAACCCATGCATGTGAAAATTACTAACTAATGGATATTTTTTATATCAATATACCTGTAAAAAATAATAAAACAAAAGAAAAATAAAGAAAACCATCCTCTGATAACACTTTTAACATCCTGGCCTGGGTGCCAGCAACGGTGCCCCAATACGAACAGTCACATAACATCAGGTGCGCCATCCCATATGCCAGAGGCTACCGACTACGAGTGAGGGTACATTAAGTCATTTATGGAGATAATATACACTCTTTGTTCAAGTTAAAATACTATAAGATGTAAATAAACAATACCATAATCATATATAATCATGTAAAGTACCAGTTTCACAAGATAAACATAACTAAAAATACAATACTCAACTAAAAGGAAAACAAGCTATCCAAAAGTAAATTATAAATTTTATAAAATTAAAATGAATGTAAAGACACTAATGGATCCCAAGTGGGTCCCTAAACAATCTCAGTTCTATCATTCATGCTCCATCCACAATTAAAAATCTTTCCCAATGCCATTTATATTAACCTATCTTGAAACAATCATGTCTATTTGGGTACCAATCTGTTATCCAAGGTAAGGTGTGACTACAACTCAGTAGGCCACCACAATGATGTCTAAAACAATCTTAGTCAATAATAGTTTATGTAATTATATAATGAATAAATAAAGAAATAAATTAATCATTTTACATTTATTCACATACCCTTTAGTAAACTACATTTTCTCTTGAGTTCCCAGGCACACCTAATCCAAAATACCTTATTCATCCATCGCCGATGTATAAAAAGTTTCTAAGGGATATAAAAATTTTAATTTCTATTTTACACTTAATTATAATAAATCATATGTCATTTCTCAAATATGTAGAACATTTAAATCTGATAAGTTTGACTAATGTGAACAATGGTTTCATACCTCAATGTTTTGAAGTGAGTAATAAAAATGAAGCATAAATTATTCCTTGGCATAATGAGAAATATCTCTCAGTATTTCCCTCAAATGATCACATGTTGCTTCAAAAAATTAAACAAAATTTCACATTTTATTCATCTTTAAATAATCACACAGTCCATTGGGAAACAAACAGAATCTTACACTATCTTTTTCTTCGAAGGCTCACACGGTCCTTTGGAAAATAATAATAAAATCTCACTCGGTCTTCCTCATAGATTGGTTATCCCATGAGATATTCAATGCTAATATAATCACAACCAATAATAATTTATCCAATAATTCCATTAATTAATTCAAAAATCAATTAATTGTAACCAATTTCCATTAATTAACCCAAATATAAATTAAACACATCAATTTCATTAATTATTTTACACAATTAATCAATCATAATGATTCCTTTAATTTTCTCAATAATTAATTAACTATGTCAATTCAATTAGTTAATTCAGAAATTAAATAATCACAACCCTTCATTTGATTAATTAAACAAATAAATATTCACATAAAGTATATTAATTAATTAAAAAATTTAGTAATCATTTATCAAATTGACATCGAATTGTTAATTCCACAATTAATTATTACAAAATTTTATTCCTGGTTTAATAATTATTTTTTCATAAAAATACCCTTAATGAATTCCCCAATTAATAAAATATTTCATTCACATTGATTAATTTAACTATTAATTAACTAATATCCACAAACTCAAATCACATAAATAATTTCTTAATTAATTATCTCATTCACAATTCGAAAAAATCAATAATTAAATCGACAATTAATTTTTTAAATCACAATTAATAATCTAATAAATTCCAATATATTTATTCTACAATTAATTAATCATGTTCAAAAATCTCAACGAATAAATAATTAATTTAACAAATAATTATTCAGGATCTAAAAACCCAACATCCCAATTCTGCATTTCAATTAATTTATTTATTCCCCAAATTAATTAATTTAATTAAGAACATAAATACATAAAAATAGATAAATATTACACAATAACATACACATAATTTTAATGAAGACTATTAGATTTTAATTTTATACAATGTTAAAAATTCATTGAAGACATTAGCTTAAAGGAAATCCTTTAAATCTAATTAGCACACCGACATAGATTTTTTTTACTGATTTAGATCCCTAAAAAAAGATAAAAGATATCAAGATCTAAAGGATAAACTCCACCAACTGATCAAAAAAAGAAAATGTAATCGACATGATAAGGATTCAGATGAGATCGAATCACCATAAGAAGAATGGATCTATGATCCAGGCTTTGAATATTGAATAATAGTTATAGAATGGAATTAGAAGACCTTCAATAAACTTTGGAATCATCCAAATCGTTATTCCCCATGACAAGGATTAAATGAGGGTGTTTTGGGAGTTCTAGGGATTTTAAAATCATTTTTAGTTGAAATAAAACTGTGTGCCTGGTTTTTCTGGGCTGGGTACATGGTTTAACAAAAAGTGTTCCAATTGTGTGGCCCTCACTATCTATGTCCACATTGGATAGCTGGTCTGGGTGCACAATTTACTCTAAATGTGTACCAATTGTGCATAGTCCCCTTTAGTCCAAATTTTCTTAAAATCCCTTCCAAACTCACCCCAAGTCAAAACTGTAACCAAAGGTACTGAAATAAAACAAAATGTACATGAATTTCAACCTGTGATAAATCTATAAAAGGTATTGATCATATAATAATATGGAAATGACTCATTGAAGGAGGAATTACATATAACACCCTTTTATAAAGTGGTGTGGATACCTCTCCCATCATGAGGCCTTCTCCTATGGGATCCTTGAGGTCCCCATCCTAGGAAATGGAAAACTGTGTGGGATATTTCAAAAGAATACTATATCATGATCATAGAATGGATTAGTCTGTCAAAAATGGTATTAGATCTAGTGTCCATTTGATGTGCCACCGTATATACCAAAAGATTATATTGGTGGATTATGTAAATACCACATTGAAGGAGGAGGGGCCTAAAGCTACCCATTATAAGGTGTTGTGGATACCTCTCCCATCATGAGACTCTTTTGGGGGGTGTTTAAGGTATAGAGCCCCGGGAATGAAAAATTATGCGGGCTAGACCCAAAGTATATAATATAATGATCATGGGAAAGAATGGTACATCAGAATTATTTGATAAATTATCATTCTCTTTGGGAAAATCATAATTTCTAATCTTTATATTGTTCCTTGATGAATTTAATTCTCAAAAATGTATAAAATTAGACAGATATATTTTTATCATTTTTAATTACTATTTCCCTCAATATCCATCATCATTCATCCCTCTAATGTTCAAATTCATTGATTTGAAAAATTAATATGTATTATTTATTTTTATATACATATTCCACCTAACACCTTTTCAAATAATAATTATTAATTTTTTATATGGTTTGAACTAAGGTATTTTAAAATATTAATGTTTTTTAATTTTCTGATCGTATGTTTTATTCGACACTACACATCTCCTCTAGAAAATATATATGTATTTCTATGGGTTCATTAATGATTTTTTTTCATAAATAATATTTGAACAAATTTTTCATGTCATCATGTAACATCCTATTACTCTGTCTCATTACTCCTTGAACCCTATTTTTTGTTTTTTATCTTATGTTTTGGGAGGAAAGATGTTAAAAATATTATAAATTTATTGGTAGTGCTTGGTTAGTGCACTGGTTTCCCAAATTGTGCACTCTCCTTTTGGAAGCTATTTGACCCCAGGAAATGTGGCTTTCCATGGATGAGGCATGATTCGAAAAATTTTGCAACAATCATCTAGAAATAATCACCTTGGTAGAGGGGATCCCTATTAATGTGTATTGTTTTCCAAACTGTGTGAACCTACATTGATAATAATGAATACAAATATTTTATTTCCAAATTTTTTAAAAAAATTCCCACACCCTTTTTTAGCTCTAATTCAGGGAAAGATCGACCTAATTTTTATGGTTAAGAGGGCTATTTTGGTCCCAATTGGGATCCTCCAAACCCTCTTCTAGGTGTATTGAATCTAGGTGTGCACCATTCAATCATTTTTAGTGATAATTCATTCTATGTTCCTTCTCTCCCTCTATATACCTCTCATTATTAGAGTTTTATATATCTCCATTTTTTGGAAGATAGAATACTAATTATTTTAAATCATAAATCAATGATTGATTATCGTATCACCATTAATGACATTCATCCTTAGAGTTTCACATTGCAGACATTGTGTTTCATGATCCCGGGATCAATGGAATTTGATTCTATTTAGGCATGTAAAATTTATTTAACCCTAAATTGTATTATTTAAATAAAATTGATTTCAATTAAATTGTAAAAATATAATTCATTGTTGATGTGATTTGTATTTTCATTAAATAGAAAATTGTGGAAAACCTCTAATTCTAGTGAATTAGGGTGTGATTATAGAATTTGATGCAATTTTTTGAAATATAGTTGTGAATTTTATTTTTTAAAACATTTTCAAAATTTCAATCGATAAAATTTGATTAAATTTCATTGATAGAGTCCTTGGTTGGTTTTATCCTGAAAAAGAAAAAAATTGATAAAAAACTAACTTTGGTTTATAAATTGAAATTTTAATATTGAAATGGGAAATGGTATAATTGTATTTTTACCAGCTTTAAAATAAATTTTCCATTATTAATTATTGTTTAAGAAAATTAAATCATAGATTGTTAGTGAGTTATTTATGAAAACATGGTTTTGATGCACTACAACTAAAAACGCATAGTATAGTGGGACACAATCCCAATTGGATAGTGATGAGCACTTATTGAATTGTGTCTGAGGGTTGTGTGTAAACATATTGTCATGATCACCTATTTGAGTGTGTGTGTGTGTGTATCCCATATCATTGAAGTATAATACCTCTATAAATATGAACATGTTTCTCAAATATGATTATTTTTATATATATTGAACTATGTGGAAGATTTTTTATATATTCCTTGTGAATTTATATGCACAATTATATAAAAATTCTTATTTATATATTATTTAGAAATGTTTCCATCAACTGAAATGAAAAGAAGTATTTTTTTAAAAAATTTGATGTTGAATTTCTATTCATATTTATTTAAATATAAAGAAATTATTTGGTTAACAAACATGACATCTCCTTGTAGAATTCATGGAGAGATCTTACTAGAATTTTAGCTCACATCGTCTATATGCATACAAGTGTTTGTATATTTCCTTTTACATGATTCGAGTAAGGGGAAAGAACCAACAAGAGTTGGTTGTTGTTATTGAAACTTTTGATCATTGAGTTGATGCTTCTGTGGTAACATGGGTTGTTTATCATCATATTTTGAGGTACATTATTATTTTACATTGTTTTATATACATTTTTGAATTTTGGTACTTGATCTCCTTGTGAAATATTATTTTGATTATACCAACTTGTATCTATTTCTCCCACTTTTTATATGGTAAAAACAATCACATCCATTATCATATATGATTCAAAGTTATAGTCACCATCTAATGGGGAACGGGAATTCCCTTCAGGCTATTTAAGTACAAAATTGGGTATTAGGGAACTAGGGTAACCTGGAGGGTACATGAAAAATTGGAAGTTGTGGTTCAGGTTGTGCATCATTCCGTGATTTTAGTATGACATTGTTAAATATTTTCAGGACATATGAGTTAATTCTGACGGAGTTTCTATCCATATATCAACTTAATGATCCTTGAGTCACCAATGGTGGTTTGGGGAAGACATGTTGAGGATTAGTTCTAGTATTCTCTCTGATTTTAATTTGGATATGATGAAATCCAAAACTATTTTCTATATGATGGGATTACTTTTCCCTTGTTTATCTATTTTTGTGTTAATATTATGTCTTATATCATTCCTGATAATATTTTATAGTATTATTCCTCCAAGAATAAATGTAAATATTTTCTATAAGGAATATTCTGATGAACCAGAATGAGAAAATCCCCGATGTGGACTAGATTCTTCTTGAAGCTATTGTGAGTGTTGTCCATGATCTTGGATAAGAACCTACACTATTTCCTGTTCTGGATCGAGTTATGGAACATCAGAGGGATTAGTGTAGGATTTGTGTATTAGTATTCCTATTCTAGAAGGCACTAGCATTACAAGGTACTAATGAAACTCAATGGGTTGAGGATTGAATGAGAAATATCAAGCTATTATTTAAGGTCTTGAAAACATCTGATGAAATCATGGTAAAATGTCCCACATTCATGCTAGAATATCCTAGAAGGAAATCATGTGAAACGATTGTTATTGTTAAGAAGAATGAAGAATTTGTGGGGAAACACATTAATGTTATTTTCACCAATGAGTTATATCTGGAGTCGACGGAGTTTTCTAAGGATATTGAGTTTTTCAAAACTGACTTGGATGATTGGAAGATGAACGAATATGAAAATTCTTTTTCAATTCTTTTGTATATTTCACCTATGAGTGGGTCTAATAAGAGGATGATGAATAAATAGTTGGATATGAGACATAAATCTATTATTTTTATTTGTTATTGTTGTTGAAACATCTATCATAAGAAGATTTGATGGATATTTCTACACTCCTTAGAATGAATAGTAAGAAGGTGGTCCATTATCCTTCTTGTGTTTTTGCATTTTGATATATCAAGATAACATGGATTTTTTGTGTTCTAGACATGAAACAACATGACATCATTTTCACGATGGATTGAATCATTTCCAATAAATCCAAGATTGATAGTTATCTTTGATGGTTCTCTATCACATTACATGATGGGGTGTGTCATGTCTTTCATGAAAAATAGGACATGAGGTCATGTAGATATATACCTTCATATGTTGATTTGGGAAAAGAAATGTAAATTTTTTATTTGACTACTAAACATAATTTTTCATCAATGAATTCTATCCAGTTTTCATCGAGTTCCCCAATGTTTTTCTTTATGATTTATATATTTTTTCAATATTAAGAGCGGTAGATTTTTTTCATTAAAAGATGGGTAATCATACGATATCAATTTATTCCATGAACATGGAACTATTTGAAAAGAAATAATTGAAGACATATTTTCTTGATATTTTATATAAATTCTTAATATGCCTAAGCTAATCACATTGGGTGGAACCAGTTCTCTTTTCCTAGAAAGCGGATGGATTTCTTAACCATTGATTTGATTACCAAGAACTAAAAAAAATATAATAATGAAAAATTATATTTTTCAATGAATTAATGGTATGTTTGACTAATAAAAATAGTTAAGTGGAATTCAATGATTAATCTTCGATCTAGTTACCACCAATTGAGATTAAATGACTATGGCATTCTAAAAACCATTTCTTTGTGAATTTATGGCCATTATGAGTGCCTTCTGTGTAGGATCGTATGATTTTTCATGGTTGTATATACTTAAAAAATAGGGGTTTTAGTTTAAAAACATTTTTTAGAAGATATAAACTCAAAAAAAACAATGCTTCTTATTGTAACATTATCAGACTTATGTTTTGTCAAATTATAAGAGTAGAAAAATCAGAACAAGACAAAATCTAATTATATCAGAGTAAAATATTGTAATAATAATGGATCTGATTAATATAAATGTGTAGTTTTTTTATAATTATAGTTACACTAATAATAAAATGTATATTATACTATGTACTATTATTAACAAAATATAACATAGACATTGGAATAGTGACATGTAAAAACAAGAAATATGTAGTGATAATAAGAATAATATACAAGATATATTAAAATGTTTTACCACATTTAACCATAATTGTAAGGTAATAAATAACCTTGAATAAAGTTATCCACTATTTTATACTTGTAGTGAAATATATATTTCCCTAATAGGAAACCCTTTAATAAAATGATCACAATGGCTATGTCTCCATATCCATGGAAGCCCTCAATATGATAATAAGCATTTTTATTCCTATACCCTGAAGCCCTAAATAATAAGAATCATATTCACCATTTTCCAATCCTTAAAATCCCTTAATCATAAAAATGGTAGAACGAGATTATAAAAGAAAACATTCAAAATGAAACTACCCTGATAAGGATTAATTAGAACAACCAACTCTCAAAACAACTACATAGATTATAATTGAGAATTTTGTGATAAGAAATCATCATAAATATTGGGTTTCAAATAAAAACAACCATATTCATTCACATAAAATGCCTCATAATTTATAAGAGATGCCTGGATAGTCGTATATCGGTGTTTATTGCAACAGCCATAGAGAGATGGTGCTTGACATCTAATTTGTAACCAAATTATAGATTTCATTTTTTTAACACTAATACATTGATACTCAGAATCCAATATGATATAAACAGTTTTATGTGTTCTGATTATAAACATAGGATATCCCGGTGGACTTCCTTATATATTTCTAATACGACAATCCTTATGAGGAACAGTCTGATTATTTCGGTACCATAATCTGTTTGATGGTCATGAATTTTTTCACTGTGATATATAATAAAATATATATATATATCCTGATATGATTAAAGATATTTCTGATGGTCAAAAACATACTAATTCTGATGATAATATTAAAGAATAATATGTTTATGTTCGTAATATATTAGAAATTTTCTTATGTATATTTAAATATATTGTTTTCCCAAAAAATACAAAAATACATAGGATGTAAAAGATTAGTTATTACGTTTTTATGAAAATAATTTTGGTATCAATAACTAAATGAATATAATTGTAAAAAGTAATACTTCTAACTCATATTTCACATCCATTTGTCTAACCAATGATCTTGTTGTCTTTATAAATTTGATGAATATGATTTTCCATAAGTATCAAGATACTTTTTTGGTGGTCTTTAGGGATGAAATAATTTATCACACTATGTATGAGGAATATCATAGGAATCATTTGAGAGAATATATAAAAATAGAGATATATCCAGGACATTATCCTATGTTATCAAGACGTGGTTTCTATGTTTGTGATGTGATGTTCATGGTACATGTGGTGTCAAAACATGGTTTCATATTTTATCCTGAGAAAATGAATGATGTGATGACATGCGAAAAAACCATAAATTGTTTTTGATATTTATTGATTTTTGGATTTATTGTGGAATTATCTTTGGTTTACTAAGATTTCTAAAAGTTAGTTTCTTTGAAAAAATAACTAATACAGAAGTGAGTAATATTTTTCTAGATGGTTAATATTATAACAATATTGTTGAGGTGAAATTACTTTTGACAACTATTCCAGTGTTATATCCTCTAGAGGTAGGGTAGGGATATGTAGTATTTTGTGGTGAATCATGTTTTCATTTGTTTTGTGTTCTTATATAGTGTTATCATGTTTATACCTATGGCTCTCGGAAACAAATTCCACATGAGAACAATTATATGACCCATGACCTAGAGCGTGCATATATGATTAATGAACATAAGAGTTTTTGGAATTACCATTTTAGCGAATGGATTACCTTGTATTCTGACAAATAAATCATGAATTATATATTCTCCCAAAACTATTTTCACCTCCGACAATGGAATTGGGTAGAATAATTTGTATCTTTTGATTTTAACATCATTTATACCCCAAAGAAATGTAATGTCATTGCAGATTAATTGATCGGAAAACTTTTGACCTAGGATGTGTAAGAATAATCAGAAGAGAGGAACACGATGGATTTTTTTTAACAGTTTCATATTTGAGTTCATGAATATGGGAAAAAGATGATTTTTCCAGTGTTCAGCTGACCACTGCACTTCTTGAGATGATTCTTTAGTAATCACATATTAATGATGAATTCAATAGTAATATAGACTTTCTTTATGGGTGGAGACTGTTGTTGACTGGTAAATCTTTAGGAGGGTAATTCTATGTTAATAGAATTGTTTTCTTGTATTGTTACAGTGTGGGAATGGATGAGGAATGTGATCTCTATGGATTGTGTGGTTGGGTTTCTATGTAACCGGATAAAGAAGAATGTGATATCGGTTTTGATCGATATGCTAACCAAATATTATCACTTTAAACCCAGTCTTCATACAACCGTATTTGAGGAGTTAGGAAATAAAATTGTGGAAGATATTTTTCAATGTTTATAGTGTTCCATTATCTATAGTGTCTGATAGAGACCACCACTTTACTTCTCTCTTTTGTTGAGGTCTTCGAGAGGAACTCGTATATTAGGTTTGTTTGAGTACAACATATAATCCACAGTTGAATGTCTAGATACAATGATCAATACATATTTTATAGGATATGCCTCATACCTATGTCCTTGACTTTGTTGTAGCATGGGATGACCACCTAGGTCTATATAAGTTTTCTTCTAACAATAGTTACCAATCTGTTATTTCAATGGCTCTGTTTGAGGCCTTTTATGGGCTGCATTTTAAATATTTGTTGTGTTGGTCAGATATCGGTGAATGTACCATTGTTAGACTAAGCATGGTTTAATAAAAAAACAAGAAATATAGATTTTATTATTCATAGAATTTTGATGACACATGGCTGATATAAATTATATTCCCATTTTTATCGTGGAACATAAGAATTTTTAGTTGGTGATCAGGGTTTCTAGAATGTTTCACTGTTGTTCTATCATCAAAGACCAGGGATCCAAGGGAAGCCTACTCCTCATTTAGTGGGACCTTTAGAGGATTTTCATAATATGATAAAATTGGCCTACAATTTATCACTTCCACTATAGTTTACAATGATACATAACATGATTCATGAAACACAACTTTAAATGTATCAATAAGATCTTTCAAATTTTTTGAGATGGAGTGATCTTGATGTTGACCATGATTTATGAATGACTGAGAATCCATTCACGATAATTGATTTTTAATCTAAGGTACTTTATGGTAGGATGATACTATTGGTTAAATTTTTATGGAAACGTGATTTTTATACTCAAGATACTTTAGAGAGTGAGGAACTAATGAGCCAGTATTGACCACATCATTTTGACAAATAATCTTCTTCAAAGGATTTCTGGAGATGTAAATATTCTATGGTGGGGAGGATATAACATCATGTTACTTTTTCAGGCATTTATATACCCCTATTTTTGTTCATGGTTTTTTGGGTTCATCTCAGGTTGTTTCAAGAATGTTGTTTATAAATTTGAAAATTTTTGGGCTAGGCATGGTTGGGACACTATTTTCCCAAACTATGCACCCTCATAGTAGAAAATCTAACATCCCAAAAACTGGTGGTCTTTTGGTCTACCACACAATTTAAAAACTCATGTTCCATCATTATAGAAACCATACACCTTGGAAGATGGAAAAATATTTAGGGAATAGGGTTTCTCTAACAATGTGGCACTACCCTGAAAACCATGCTTGCATAAATATTTTATTTTGAAATTGTTTGAAAAATTTACTGAACCCACTTTTTACCACATTATTGGGCCTAAATCAAAATATATTTTTTAAGTATTATATGTCTCTTAAAGAAATTGTTTTGAACTTCCAAAACATCCAAAAGGATGATGGAAGCTAAGTGATCATCATTCGATACATTCCAAATAATAATTCATTATCTATATATTTTTTTATGCTCTCTCCCTCTCTCATATTTAGTGTTTGATGGATATTTGTGTCGTTGGAAGATATAATATTAATTGTGTTATAAATCTAATATATTTTTTATTAGAATATCTCTCTTTTTAACATTATTCATTGGAGTTTTTGCTACAGGCGTTGTGTTTTGGGATCCCATGATCTATGGTAGGTTTTTAAGTTTAATATTGGACAATTTATTTAACCATAAATATATGGATTTAAATTTAAATTCCTTCAATTAAATTGTGAAAAAAAATTCATTGTGTATTTTGATTTCTATTTCATTTTGATTTTTTTTTAACTGCCAGTTACAATGAATTCTAGTGTGGTTCAAAAATTTTATGGGAAATTGAGAAAATAAATTGGGAAACTGGTTGTTGAAATTGATTAGAAAATTTTATTTGAGAAAAATGGATTAAATGTTTTTATAGTAGTAATTTTTGATTTAATCCTAAAAAATATATGAATTGATTAAAAATAGTTTTTGTTTTTAAGTGGAAATTTTCATATTGAAATGGGATACCATATTATTTTATTTTGAGAAATTTAAAAATAAATTTCCCATGGTTTATTATTATTATTAGAGAACATGCATGACTAGCTCGATAGTGAAATATTGGGTAAAAAATCTATTAATGCATAATAATCTAACAAAACATAGTGTAGTTAGTCACATAGTAATTGAGATAGTGATTATCCCTATTTGAATAATGTCATAGGGATGTGTATACTCATATTTTGGTGAATTACTATTCATGTGTGTTAGGATCCCATAACCAGGAACTATCTTACCTCTCAGTATGTGACATTGTTCTTCATTTGTGATTATTTGCATACAAATTACATTTTCTAAGAAATATTTTACATATTCTACATGAATTTATATAAAATGTTTTTGTATAAATGTTTTAGTAAGGCAATATTTAGAAATATTTTACATTAATTGAATAGAAAATCATGATTTGTTTAAAATAATTTCTTTTCTATCCATACCTATTTATTTAAAATTAAAAGATTTATTTAGTTTATTAATATGGAATCATAGTATAGAAACCAATTATGACACCATAATATGATTTTATCCCTCACCCTATAAGTTCCTTTAAGGGTTTATAGATTTCCTTATTATAGGTTCAAGCTATGGGAATGTGCCACATAGAGGTTGAAATTTTTGTTGATTATTTTGATCTTTCGGCTGATGTTTCCACTAGGAAATGGGTCATTTAACTTGATATTTTCAATAAATTTGTTTTATACATTGGGATATGTACCTATTTTACTTTTAGTACTTGTTCTTCGGTGGATTTTTATTTTGATTATTCTAACATATAGTTATTTTTTGATCTGTTTATTTAAAAACATTTGTTCCCACCTTTATCTAATATGATGTTAGGTGCTAGTCTCCAAACCGTGTCTATTATGAAAGGAATTTATGTTATGTCAATGTTGGATTAGCTACTAGAGTACGAGGGTATCAAATATGGTTTGATAAGAAACATATCAAAAGAACTCAATGAAATTAACCCATAGAATCATTTTTTTGGGAAATGATTGAAATATTTTTGAAAAAACTTTTATGATTTGTTTTCACTTTAATATTTATCTCTAAATTTGATATAATTTTTATATAATTTTTCAATGAATAATAAATTAAATTCCCTTGTGAAATACTATTTATGAGTGATTTATTTATTTTTTATATCAATTGATCTAACTAATAAGGTAATTTTATGTGATACATATAAGAAATGTTAGAAAAAGTATTTTATTTCCATGGGATCTACATTACATTATATATGATTTATTTTATATATAACTAATGTGTATTGATTTTGAAAATATAATGGTTGTTTCCCTATATCACCCTATATTTTATTAGATAATTTTTTATATCACTTAATATAATGATGTGATGTAGTAGAATTTTGATTTATGCAGAACATGTGGTATATGGTTTTTTATTTTTTTTCACAGCCTTAGTAATGATTTTTTTCTTCACAACATAAGGCATATGAATTTTTATTTTATTTTTGAATATGAATCATGAACAGTTTTAATTTTCTTGACATAATGTCTATGTATAAAAATGTTTTCAAATAATTTTCTGATTTCCTTTTCTTATACCTTAATTCAAACTTTTGCTATATTAAAAAGTTATGCCCCATGGTACATGTTTTTTTATCTCTAAATTTTATATCTCTTATTAAATGGTATATGTTCAATCATTTCAGGTTACATGTTCATATACTATGAATTTTTAATAACTCTAATGAATAAATGATCCTTTTAATAAGATATTTCTCCCATGTTTATGTCAATTAAATGAATACGATTAAACCATTTATTACTATTTTTTATCCTTGAATAATTATTTGATCTAACACCTATCCTATTATTTACATTCTCTGGGTAATTAATATGGGTATAATAAATGAGATTCCAATAAGGAGGTCTAGTATAGTGTGATTATATAGAATAGTTCAAAAAAACTATAAAATTAAATGTTTATACCGATAATCTCCAATGACACTAACAAGTTCTGTTAATGGATTGTGATATTATTGTAAGATGTAATTTTTAATTAATGTGAAAATGTTTAACTATTATTGGGTTTTGTTATTTTATATCCAAATCCAGTTTTTCAAATAATGTGTATTTAGCAACAAATTCGGGACAATGGGTTTGGGAAGCTTTAAAAAAGAAACTCAAAGCGGGAGACGATTATTAAGGAAAAAAATTTGGTAGATTAAGTAGGTGAATTAAAATTTTAGATGTGTCTTTTAAGGGGTGGTGGATGTGTCTTTTCATTTGTATGAGGGGTTTCAATTTTTTAAATAATTCTTATTTAATGTTAAAATAAAATACATTTTCAATACATGTGGATTTAAGATTCATAGATAGTGAATATAAGATGAGACTAATCCTCAAAATAACTTTTCCACTTATTTAAAATTATGTTTATGATATTTTAGGTCTTTACACCTTGATTGAACACATTTATAATATTATAGTGTTTACCACGGTGATTAAATTTTACAATGGAAATTTTTTTATTCTAAAAAACAAATGTAATTATTTAATAAATATGAAATAATGATTTTAAATACTTAATCAATTTGATATTATTGAATTTTTAAATTTGATAAAATTTATTTATAATAAAATACACAAGAAAAAGGAAAATAATATTTTTACAAAAAACTATTTTAAGAAAAAAAAGAAGTTATACTTTTTTGGACAATATTATTGATACACATGATATTTAATGGTTTATAATTAAATAAAGGATAGTTTTTTCTTTAAAAGTTTCTAAAACTGAATGAGTTATTTTAATATATTAATTAATTTAAAATGATAAAAAATATATTAATATTAGATTAAAATATATCTTAGGTTCGACAAATGTGGAACATAGGATTGAAAATTCAATATATTATTTTTTGAATACATTATTTTATTACTTAAATAAATATTTCTTCACTAAAAATGTTTCATGAATTTTTAATTCATGATTTTATATAGATGATGTCATAAATGTTACAGTATTGGAAGAAATTATATTTTTAAAAATCACCAACAAATCAACATTTTTAATAGAATATCAAAAATTCATCACAAGTTATTTCAAATATTTTTAATCCAAAGATATAGAAAATTTATTCAAATTCATGTTATAATGTATTGAATTTTATCATATAAATGAAATTACAAAATATAATGAAATCTATTTTTTAAAACATATTTTAAACCTCCCATTGTTCATAATATTATTTCATATAACATAATAATTAAATAAATGTTAATATATTTTTTTTTAAATTAATTATTTTCATTTAAATAATAACATGAAATTTATAATTTTAATTTCAGATAAAAATAAAAAATATTTTTAAAAATGTTCATTGAAAAGTGCAGCCTTTAATGTTTAATGATTTAAATCACATCCCATTAAATTTAATAATTTCAAATAATTAAATTTCAAAAAATAATTTAAAAATACAATAATTATTAAAAAATTATAAAAATAAAAAGAATTAGAAGTTATTTTTTTATAATAAATTATTTTAATTTAAAATCACGTTTTCATTTTACTGAGGTTTTACACATTTGGAAATCATTTTAATGGCATTTGACACTGCTTTTTCATATTGTATTAATTCATATAATATAATGTAATGTAGTATAAAAGGTTCATTTTAGTTCTATTTTTATGGTGATACAATCATTAAAACAATATTTATTTATAGTAAAATATATACTAACATTTCAGAGTGTTACATTTTACCCCATTAGATAAATATCTTCCTTACAATTTTAATTATCACTCTCTAATGAAAATAACTAAGGGTATCCCAAAGATATACATGACTCATGATATAATTCCTAACATGATTTAAAATACATTATCTTAGGAGGATCGTCTTTTCCTTTATAATTGGCATATATTGATATTTTAATTAGTCTCAAACATTTCTTCCAAATATACAACCTTATTTGTATATTTGATATATGGTTTTACCTATAAATAACATTCATATATTCATTTAAATATCATATTTCTAAAAAAATACTAAAAATGGTTATATAAAATCATGATAATATTATATTAAATATAATTATACCCTTATATGTGTATGATATATAAATCCTATGATCTCCTGTGAATGATGGATTCACTTTAACCTATGATATCTTTTATTCATCCTATATAACATTTGGTTTAAAATAGGATTTTTAAAGATTAATTTTTCATATTCATCATTATGTAATCCCAAAAAATAGCTAATACACACTTTGATACCAACTAATATTCCTTTTACCCATACTGCTAGATATGGTGCTAAAAACATAATCTTTACATATGGGCTTTTGATACCAATTGATGTTACCCACAAATACCCATCCACAATTACAATATCAATGACTATTGTTGATTAAGTTATATAATTAATAACTTTTCGGTTTAATGATGAATAGATTTAGGTAAGCCCTTTATGAAAACCATATCATTATTTCCAAGTTGTTTTCCCCACTATATTAAGAATTTCTTATCGAAAAACATATTTTCAACATCTCCCACTAAATTGTGCAGAGATGATTCCTTTCTAGATATATTATAATAATTAAAATTATCCATAACCCATGGGAATATAAACTTAATATGGGTGTGATCAACTGCATAGTAAGGGTAAATATAATATATAACAACCAATTATCATAAGTGATCAAAAAATAATCATATGAGTACGAAGGAATATTCAAACTTTATGGATATAAAAAAATAGAATGGTACCTTATTAATAATATATCATAAATCACAATTCATAGAATAAGTATTTTCCAAGTAAAAACGATCCTTGCGAATTTATAAGAAAATATAAAATAATATACGAACATGACATAGCCAATATTCATAACATAATAATATGAAACATATATGGGCATAGAATATGTGTCAAGGAAAACAACAGGGACATTCATCACGTAATGGATTAGGAGAACTACCTCCCAATAAAATGTTGGCATGATATTACCATCCTTGCACCTTCTTGGTAATAAGAAAACTATCAGAGTACAACAATCTTTTTGGTATTGGGATAACCACCCATATGACAAAACATTTTGATATTGGTATAACAACCCATATACCAAATACATTTGGTTTTGTGATAAACACCCATGTACTATAAAATTGTCATAAGAGAAATAAAATACTACCTAATTTATTAATATACTATAATTTTTGAACCCATATCAAAAATATAAGACATATATAAATGTGTCATATGATATCAACCATAAAACACATAATAAAAAACAATTATAATGAAAATAGGTTTGATATCATGTGAAAATGGTACGACATAACATGAAATCAAGAGTATATCAGTGGATACCGAAACTCCAATCTCCCAAAATAAGATTAAAATTATTAAGAATATGATCTTGAGTATTATTCCATAAGATGTAGATCTATTTAAGGTAGAGTGAAAAATCTACGTGGTTTCATGGAAATGATTTTTTAGATGTCATTTTAGAATATCCATTGAATTCAATGATATAATTCACTATAAAATATTAATTTCACATAAGTGAAATTTTGTTCTTATAAAAAATTACATTAAAATAATCCCTAATAGTGAAACCGTAATAAGAAATAAACATTATGTTGTTAAATGTAGAGTCTAACATAAAACATTAGATAAGTGGAATGAAATCCATTTATTTATTTTTCAAAAAAATTAACATTGAAATTTAAAAAATGAATTATTAAAACTCATATAATATACAGTATTTTGGAAAACCAAAAAAAAGGTACACAAATTTTCATTAAGAAAATATTTACAAAAGTTTTAAATGGGGTACTTTTAAAAAAACATAAATACTAATATTTATTACACATATTTATAAACAATGTAAAAATAACAAGTTCATAAAAAAGTAAAAATATTATTTATCTTATTTTGTAAAAAAAAAGTTAAATATAGTGGAATGTTACATTAATAAAAAATTGATGTATATAGTGTAATATTATTGAAATAATATAATCTATACTGGTGTGTATTTAATTATCCATTAAAAAGGGTAATAATTAATCTTAATTGAATCATATGGTTTTTAGGGAATAAAATCCAGAAAAGATGATGATTTTTGTTAAAATATATCAATTAAAAATATTTAAAGACAAAATAAAATATAGATCATGGAAATGATACCATAATTTTTCATGGAAAAAATTTATAACCTAATGAAAATAAAATTGTTCCATAAAACCATACAGATTTAGATACTTTTAATTAAAAAACCATTCTAGAAAAGAACATAAAATTAATATTTAAATACCATTAATATAAATAAAATCATAGAATAATATGTCATAAAAGAATTATATTAACCATATAATTGAATATAGTTTCATAATGCAAAATTGGATTCAGAGAATCAAATTTGAGATGTGAGACCCTAACCTTGGATTGTCGGTTTGTAGACAGGATCTAAATTCTTATATAATAAAATTAGACTTATTTGTAATTTATTTAAGAAACTTATTCTTCTATATAAAATTATATTTAAATAATTTATAATTTATTTATTACATATTTATTATATATTTTTAATATTAATCAACAAATGTTAGAAGTTTAAACTTTTCTTTATCCCTTTCAGTAGAACAGTTTTAGACATCATTTTATCTTACATTATATTAAATTATCTAGAATAGAATTTCAATAATACTTTAGGATTTTTCTAGGTTCATTTTACTGGATTTTCGGTTATGTTTCTCTTAGATAATATAAGTAACATTCATGTTTTGGTAAATTTTCTTTAATCAAAGGTGGTATATAATTAATGAGTGAAATTTTAATATTAATCTTATCAAAAAAACAAAACGTCATTTACTTTTTAATATCATATATTACTAGTAACATTGTTTCCATAACCAACAATGATAAAAAATTATACCATTGTTCATTTCGGGGGTTAAATCGACTCAAACAAGGACATGTTATAATCCTTTCTTGAGTGTTATTTTGATGTGATTTTATTATAATTTAATCATTCAAGAAAAATAATTATATTATATATATGTTCTGAAAGATATAAATTATTATTTTTAAATTGTGTTTAGAGAATATAAATGATAAATAACGATAATAAATTATCAATTAAAAATATTTAGTTTTATCTCTTCTTTGAAACCTTATTGGTTTTAAAATAATTTGGTAAATATATCTACCTATAAATAAAAGGAATTTGGGAAATATATAGTTACATGACGCTGCACAAAATATGAGATTATTGTTAGGGATTAAAATATGGTAGAGTATAGAGTTGTTTTATACTTTTAGTTGTGGATTTGAAGGGTTGGTTAAGGGGTACCTTTGTTGGTAATAGGAGTGTAATTTTTTAAAATATGTATTACATAATATAAAATGAATAATCATTTTCAATGAATGTGAATACATTTTTTGAAAACAATTAAGGCAAGATCAATGGAGATCAATAAATCGGTCATACTAACATTTAATAGTATTATTAATTCTATTTTAGGTATTTACATATTTATTTAACACATAATGTTTGTAGCCTTTAATGTTGTGAAAAACATTAATATTGGTAACTTATTTTTCTACGTAAAAATATACTTGACATTATTACAAAATTTTTAGTTATTTTTTATAGATATTAATCCGGATTTATTAAATTCAATTACAAAATGTGATAAAAGTTAATTTTTAAATAAAATCTCATACAGTGGAGTTTCCACCAAAAATGTATATTTAAGAATAAAATGAATTTATACATATTTTGGGTAGTATTATCGATACCCATTAAATATATTCGTTAAAAAATTGAAAACTTATAGATATTTGTCTTTAAAATCAAATCAATACCAAATGGAATCTTCTTAGTAGTTAATTAAAATAAAATTTCAAAAAATAGTATATTATTATAATAAAACAAAACTAATGTTAAAAATAATCAAATATCAGTTTCCAAGTTCAATATATTAGTTTTAATGCATTATTTTAATCCTAAAATACATATTTCATCTTGAGACATGTATCATAAATTTTTTACTTCATGCTTACATTATGATGATGTTATAAAAGCAATTTCATTTGTAAAAACTACAATTTTACTAATCCCTAAAAAGACAAACTCTATAGAAAAATATAGAAAAGTCACACTAAGATAATTTTGAAATCATAAATCTAAATAATAAGTTCATTAAAATAAATAAAATTAAATTTTTTTGAAATATAACTACGTAGGAAACTCATTTTTTATTATAGGTATATATTGAAATTTTCATTATTCACAACCATTCGTGTTAGATATATATACTTATTTGTTTATAAGACGAAGATGATTCTATAGACATGACATTTGAATGATTCATTTTTGTTAAACTATTTAAGAAAAAAATGTTAAAGAAAAAATAATTATAAAAAATCATGATAATATCCTTTAAAATAAAATTAAACCTTCATTTGAAGATAAAATATATATCCTATTATATCTTATCCTAAGAATTTTTTAATTAAACCAATGAATTTTTTTGTTTGTCATATATCACTATTAATTTAACATAGGATTTTTATGTCCAATCCTCTTATTCATAATAAGAAAAATACAAAACATTTTTATGGAATATTCAAATAAAATAACTCTGCAGCTAAGTAAGAACCTAACAAGAAGAAAAATAATCAAAACTATGCACCCAAGGGAATCCACCATTAAATAAACCAATGGGCGAACAAAAACATGAAGAGAAGCATCACCACGAACCCAAGGGGATGAACCATTGCAAGAACCAGTCAGAAAAAAATGAAAACACCCTAAAAAAGGTTGCAGAACGAACAACGATATTGGCCACAGGACAAGGGACATTGAGCTCAACCTGAAATGTTGCTACCTTTCACAATCGGGTGACACACTCACCGCACCATAGGACCATGCATCCAGTCAACACCTCACCAGAGCTGAAGCCTTTGGGACTCGAAAACCACTGTGACAGAGGCCAATGAACCAGAACAACATGATCTGCACAAAAACCTAGGTAAAACATAAAAAGAAACAAACATCACTAGATCCACAACCGAAGGGGAGCCTTTGTCAGTGCATTAAACCCAAAAGAGAATGAGACACCATCAGCACCGAGCTTTCCTGAGTTCGCCACCTGCAACCTTATAATGACTCAGGAGGAGACGATGACCCTGACAAACCCAAAATAGAAGAAAACAGGGGCTTCATTGGAGAAGCAAGTGAGATCATAGTGGGTGCAGAAGCAGAGAACAACAAATCTGTATCGTTGGAGGAGTTTGAATGACGATCTTCATCGACAGAGCTCCAGGTCTGTGAAACTGGAGAGTGAATACACACTATCCCATGCACTACCCAACCCCCAACCGTGTCGAGCCCAGAATTATTCTTAATAACCTCATATCTAAAAATAAATAAATCATATGTTGAAACAAACTGAGACAACCTAAACCCATACAACCATATGAAGTGAAGAAACACAATCTTTACTTACTTTCTTTGATTCCTAATGAAGTGGCCTAAACATAACCATCTATAATTATAATATCAATGAAAATTATTTAGTAACTTTAATTCCAAATCCCTTTTAGTTATGGAGTTTTAGATAATTAGAAAAACAATCACAAATCTCAAATCATTCAACCAATACACAATTCTCCCATTATTTGATGAATTTATTATTCCAAAATAAGTATTTGACACATCCATAAAAATTATCCAAACATGATACCCTTCTAGACAAATCATACATAATACTCTTATACAAAACCTATGGAAATGGAGGTATAAAAAATGGTGATCTCAAATTCTTAGTAAGGTTAAACATAAGTTATACAAATCGAGTGTCATAAGTTATCATAAGATTAAAATATGTTTATGAGATAATATTCACAATTATTAGACATAACATTAGTTAATAATACCTAATAAAATATAGATAAATAATAAAAATCCATGGTATAAATATTATTATTGGAAATATTATCCTTGATAATACATAATCATGAATCAATAATATGAAAACATGAAATATGAATGAATAATATAATATAAAAAATGGTATAAATATAGTTATAATGTTTTTATCATTATTTTCTATTCATAAATTTATTATTAGGAACAAATTGTGCTGGCCCAACACATAATCCGAACCAGAAGGGTATTTTTGATCCTCAAGAGCTATAAAATAGTGTATTGGAAGCATATTAGACACATCAGGAATGATTTAATGATGAAATATGAATTAAAAACAACAATGTTTATGTTGAAATACATGTAAGGACATTCCAAAACATGAACATCCATGAAAAAAACACAAAATCATAATAAATAGACAAGAAAAATGAGTGACAACAAATAATAAGGTTTAATAAAAATTGTATTAACATATTTACATCATCCATAAAAAATATATTATTGGAAACAAGAAAATAAACATAAAAAATTAATTGATGTTATTCATATTAGATATGTCAATATCAATTATAAAACACAAACCGTATTAATCTATCTAACTACCTTCATCGAACCCATCATTTCCTTCCATATCAAAACTCACCCTTTTTGACCTAATTGAATGATGGAAAAATAAAAATTAAATCTAAAACCTGTAGAGAAGAAATAATATTTTCATATACACCTAAATGTGTGTACATGGCGAGTGGTAGCCAATAGGCCTACTCAAGGATCCCCTTGGAATATCTACAATTTATTTAGTAATTTTTTTCAATAATTCAAGTAGGAAATATGGTAAAAAATTGGTTTTTTGACTCATAAACCATAACAAAAAAATAACACATTCATAAAAATAAGAATAAAATCCTAATTTCAAAGGAAAATCAATTGAAAATTATTTTTAAATCCAATAATTGAATATTTATGTTTTTGAAAAACTAATTAAAACATCAATTAAATATTTTCAACGCATTAATTAATAGGTATTTAATTTTTTACAAAAAAAATATAAAACCACATTTAAGGCCATATTTAAATAAATATATATTAGAAAATGAATTTAAGTACAATATATCAAAACACTACATAATCAATAAGAAATATTAAATACATTAATAACAATAAATGATGCCACATTTCAATCATACAATAGAGGATGCATATAATCATGAAATAAAAATACCATACATATAAACATAGAACAATAAATAAGTGTTACGGGAAAATCCCAAGTTCATATAGTGAAAACATCATTGAAATTACCAATTATAATAGAAAGCATTTGACCAGTATTTTTTCCAAAAAAAGTACACAAGATGGTCTAATTTAACCACTAATATTATTAGGATAATACTATCTATATTGATGAATGTTATTCTAGTAGAGATGTTATCAGCATGTGTACAAACTAGTGTATCACCAATTTCAAACTCCATATTATTTCAAGGGTTACTATGACCAATCTGTTGTAATGATGAGTTGGAAAAAATCCATCATTAATATATAAGGAATATTAAATAACTCTACCTTACCATAATCTCTCTAATATAGAACATCCCTTTTCTCAAAATCATATATTCATCACATCACATCCTATAATGTATAACTGAGAATAAGGGGAAATAAATGAGTTTCATGAATAATTAAAACGCTTATTTAATAATTTTCCAAATGATCCATTTCTCAAAATTTGGCTCAAGATTCTTAGAAATTTCTATATTATTAAAAATAAATTATTTTAGAAAATCCTCTTCAAATCAAAGATAAAAAACCTTTTCATTTATAAAATATTTCCCTAATTATAAGTTTTCTTATATTTAAAAACCAAAACATGACCCATTAATCTATCTCAAAAAAATATTTTAAACCACTCACTATCATATAATCTAACACTTGACATGATCGAAAACATCATTCAAAATAATTAAATAAAAATCATAAGAAATTCATTTCTACTGAGAATGGATATCAATAAAAACAACTTAAATAAATCTCATAGTCCATTTCATTAATACTTGGAGCATTAAAAATATAAGTCAAAATTGATATGTGAATCACCTAGGAAAACCCTTCATTTCAATTTTTTTATTTAATATAAAACCATTTATACCTTAATCATAGTCACTATAAATAACTATATTTGAATTAAAAGGTTTTTTCTAAAACTCGAGAATTTCATGAATTTAAATACAATAAACATAGAGAAAAAATAACCTAAAAATATTCATAAGGTTATCCAAATGAATATCCCTATACAACAAATTCCAAAATGGTCATGGTAACACCATACATGGGTCCTAGATTATAAACACCCCAAACATGAAAACACCTTATATAGGTCTATGATACAAAGGCCCTAGGTTTGAACCATCTTAAATCTAAAAACAATCATTCATTGTAATTTTAGATTCTAAAAGAAAGTTATTACCTAGGAAAATAGTATAGAAATGAAAGATGAATATGAATGAAGATGAAGATGGTAGTTTAACTTAATGAACTATTTAAAATTGATAAAAATGATCTAAAATCCAACAATAAAGTGTGGATGATATCCCTAAGACTTCTTGAGGCTAGAATGAATAAATCATTGAATATAGGAGGAGTGGATTGTTAAAAATTATGCAGAGAGTCATGGTAATTTTTACAGGTTGGGAAAAAATCCCTCAAGGCATCATTGAAGTATTTTTGAGGTGATTGTGTTTATTAACTAAGTGAACATCTCTGTTGTGATTGTTGACAATGCAAACCATGACATACAAATTTGTTGACAAAGAGGATTTCATGGTGGAATGTAGAGTTCAAGATATTTGGTCAATGATCCATGTTTGATTCAAGAACGTCGATAAAGGAATGAATGATCTGGACGCGGCATAATAAGAACAGATACAAGGTGGCGCCGTTTTCCAGTGTCTGCCAAATTTTTGGGCCTGAAAATCAACAAATGAAGAAAAGTGAATTTTGGCAAAGGGACTTGCACGCCGTGTACATGAAGGCTTGGAAACTTGTGGGCAATATGTTTTTCATGATCTGGTCATCAAAATATGGCAAAGGGATAAGGGTCACGCATGTTTTGGTGAGGTCGCGCAGGTGACTTGTGCGCCGTGAAAGATACTTGCGCGCCGATGCCTTGGAAGCTTGATAACTTGCGCGCCTATTGTTTTTCAAGATTTTATGATCATAATATGGCAAAGGAAAGAGGTTTGCGCGTGTTTGGAATTGGGTTGCGCAGGTGACTTGTAGGGGAAGAGACCTGCGCGCCAAGACTGGCGTGCCGAGGAGAGACTTGCGCGCTGTCGCGCAGGGGTGACCAAATGCCTATAAATACTGGACCACCCCTCTTCATTATTAACCAGAGTTTAACACTTTGAGAAATCAGATATCCCGTTGCGTAGGTGTGGTGGTCTCACAATTGGTGGTGTGTCGCGCAAGTGGGACTTGCGCACCAGATTTGAAGATGGGTGATTGTTGGTAGTTGCACACCAATGTTAGTTTGGGCGTAAAGGGATGTGATTCACGCAAGTTTGGAGTGGGGGAAGCTTGTTTCACGCAAGTGTCTGGGGAGGAATTGCACGCCAGTTGTGACTTGCACGCCGATACTTACGCGCCGAGGTAGACTTGTGCGCTAAGAAAGGTTGATTCCCCGACCTTATTTTGGGGCCGCGTGGAAGCTGGATGATAGCTCGATACCTTCGATGCAAAGTGAAATTCATCTATGGTTGAAAGTTGGGCTTCAATAGAGCATCTACATTCAGAGGAAGATTCATTTCTTCATGCAAGTGAAGATACCTACAGGTCTATAAACTGTGAGTGGATCCTTTCCGGAGTAGTGAGCAAAGGAAGAGGAAGAAGGTGATCCTCTCCACCGGCAGTGAGCCAGTGAGAGAGAAACAGGGAGTGACCCTTGGGAAAGCAGTGAGCTAACCCTAAACTTTGTAATGGTAGTGAGCCTGGTCATAGAAGTGATCTAGCCTGAACCATTGTATCCACATCTATTGAAGAATATTATAATTAGGTACGACCGGCAACTTGTCTACGTATGCTCCTTGGACGTAGCCTAGTGAGGGTGAACCAAGTAAAAATCTCTATGTCTACCTGCTTACTTTCCTGCGTTGCATTTAAAGCATCATCATCAGATAAAGAAGAAAATAAGTGGTCATAATAATCACACAAGTGAAAACGAAGTGACCCTTGTAATAAAGAGGTCAAGATCCAGTGGGGCAGGAAGAACATTGAAAAAGAATATCCATACCCTGATTCACCCCCCCCCCCCCTCAGGGTATATATGCCCCTATTGGTCCTAACAATTGGTATCATAGGGACGGTTGATTTTATCCGACTTGTTTGCTCGGACATGGTGTAGTCGATCTGTGTGGTTAAAGAATCAGTCTGCTCTTATCTCATTGTGACATGGAAAAGGGAAAAACATCAAAGAAGAATCAGAAGATAGGTGGTATTCCTCGGTGTGGAAGTGTGTATTGAAAAAGTGTGATTCAATTAAGAGAATCAAATAGCTTACTGAAATAAGGTCTGGATGAATTTGATATGGAAAAGATTGATTCACTCAATCAAGATGTTGGAATGAGTGAAGTACATGAACATCAAAGTGATACCGAAACAACTGATGATAAAGAAGTTTTGATAAGGAAGCCACCAGTAGATGTTGTCAACATGAGAAAGAAATTGGTCCGAAAATTGGATGAAGAATTAAAATCTAAAGATATCCAGATAAAAGTATTGGAGATTGAGGTCAACAAGCTAAGAGGCTTAAATCAGAGGATTATTGATTTGGATACTGACCTAAAGGATAATAATTATTCTCAAGTTTAAAAAATACAAAAGGTGGCTAAAATGAAAGGAAAACAAAAGGCTGGTGATTTTGAAGAGTATCAAAATTCAGATGAAGTTCAGAATCTGAAAGCTAGAAATGACGACCTAGCAACACAGTTGTCTAAAGAAGTTCAGAAGAATCAAATGATACAACAAGAGAATGAATCTATCACTGAATCTGTTTCTGAGGAAAAATTGAAAGTAATGAAGCGAGGTGACATGGTAGAAAAGCTCACACGGGAACTAGAAGATGAGTTGAGTAGAGGGAAAAATCTCAGAAAAGAACTCAATGATCAACTTGAATCAAGAAATAAGAAGATTCAACAATTGGAGAAAGTAATAGAGAAATCCATGAAAGCAATGGAGATATCAAGGGACAAATGAAAACCTAAGTTGAAGGATGCACTGCACTTACTATTTGATTGTCCTTCGGAAGGTGATGATAAAGTGAAAAGGATGTATTAGATTTATGAGGAGAAACCACAAAATATTTTTCTCAGCCTAAAGACTATATATCTTGGGAAAATCTGGCATTGGATTTGATGAATCCCCTCCCGTGCATGATAGAATGCGAGCCATGAATAGTTCCAGGAGTGGAGAAAAACATATAGGTGCTGAAGATATTCCTAAGAGGAAAGTTACAAAAAGAAGTGATGACATGTGATTTTTCTGTGGGATTCATGGAGACACGTCAAGATTCTGTTCAGAGGCTCTGGAATACGTCTCAGGCTATGAAAACAGACACATTAATAAATATGAGAATAATAATAAGCATCATGAGAAATCAGAGAGAAGATTATCTCAGAGGAAAACATCCATTAGATGCTATTACTGTAGAAGAATGAGCCACACCATGAGTATGTGTCAGGAAGCTCAAGATCCCCATGTCAAAAGAAGAACTCAAGGTGTATCAGCGTCTCGACATAGAAGTAACGAAATGATGTATGGATTTGATGTAAAATGTTTTATATGTTTAGATTATGGGCATTTGGAAAGAAATTTCAGCAAGAAGAACACAAGAAGGGAAAGGGAACTCGAAAGGAGATTCTCGACTCCAATGATGCATAATGAGAAATTCTACACTGAGAGACAAAGCGGCAAGGAGAAGAATAGGCTTAGAGCCTCAAGGGAATCACATGGAGCTGAACAAATTGTGTATCAGTCACCTCATATGTCATACTCAAAATAGCTCTCAAGGAGAGAATGTGAACAAACCTGGAAGATTAAGGGGAGATCTACTCTAGCTGTGATAAATAAGAATAAATGATCAATGGAGGACTCACCACCAGTGAAAAAGAGTGTGGTGACTCGAAAATATAATAAAAGAAAGATGAACAAAGAATGTAATGAAAAATTCGCAGGTCGTGTTCCACAGAAAAAACTGGAAGAATATGCAAGATCCTTGCAATGGTGGAAGAAGCAAGGGAAGATGGAAAGAAAAGATATTCATGCTCAAAGTAGGAATCAAGGGAAATGGAATTTTAGTGGAACATCAAAGACGGAAATGTGTACTAGTGGGTTTAAACCCCAAATGGTGATAATGTCTAGGCCTACAGAATCTTCATATCAGAAAAATACTTAGCATGCAGGTAATGAATGCTTAGTTATATGGCCAGAGCAGTTGAAGTTGGTCAGGCAGCTGGAGGAATCAAGAATGGAATGTGATGTGATCCAAGAAAGAATCAAAGGGTTGACCCATCAGGATCAACCACTATCCTCGTCATGAGGATTCAAGAAACATCCCCTCTCCCTATGTATATAAATGCTATTAACTGATTATTCATGTGTTTCAGGTTTTATGGAGATACGATCCAAGGGGAAGTGGCATCTAAAGATGCAAAGTGGAGATTTGATATGCTTCTGTGTTTTGATTGACTCAAATCAGGTATCATAGTTGATGATTAAAGGGAGAAACAGAGCACAACAGGAAGTGATTGTGTTATTGACTTTGTCTCTTGTTTCCTACACCGAGTGCCAACTCAGTAGGATTAGAAATTTTGTTAATGGCTCAATTCCGATTGGAATATGAGAATAAATGATGCATGAGGAAAAGAATGGTTATGGGTCTATACAGTTGGTCCTAACAGATGGAAGAGTTTCATAAGACTGGGGGAGCATTATATATCCTAATCAGATGCAAGATCACAATGTGATATGAAGGATGAATGTTTATTTTCATGATGAATGATTGGGGGCCAAGCAGTAACACACATTATTTCATGATTATCTATTTTGTTCTAACAATCTGGTATCAGCTGACTGCTTTTAGGATACTAAGATTCTGCGAGAGAAAATCAAAGGTATGTCAATAGAAATCTGAGATAAGAAGTTCAAAGAAAAGAAGTCATTGAACAATGACCCAATGAGAAGTTTTATATTAAGAGAGATAAAGTGGTAAGAGACTCAGGAAGAGCAAAAGTGGCTAAAGTTGATTCAGAAGAAGATACTGATGGTGAGTATGAGGAAGTAAAATCCTTATTTGCACAGAATCCAAAGAGTTCTGCTGAAATTGATAGGCAGAATATCAGCAGTGATTAGTCAGCTCCAGTTCAAAAAAAGGAAAATGAAATCACTACAGCAAGCATCTTGTCTATCTTAGGTTGAGCCTAAATGCTTTGTTGATGCAGCTGAAGATGAAAACTAGGTTCATGCTATGAATGAAGAGCTAGATTATATAGAGAATAATCAGATGTGGGAGAGTGTTTTGAGGCCAGCAGACAGGAATGTCATCAGGACTAAATGGGTCTATCGCAACAATATGAATAAATATGGAACTGTGATTCGAAACAAAGCACGACTAGTGTGAAAGGGATACTCCCAGATAGAGAGAATAGATGTAGATGAGACATTTTCAACGGTTTCAAGGTTGGAGACAATCAGATTATTTTTGGCCATAGCAGTGCAAAGAAATTTCAAAGTGTTCCATATGGATTTTGAATCCGCATTCTTGAATGGTGTTCTGGAAGAGGAGGTGTATATTGAGAAGCCAGATGGTTTTCTCATTCACGAAGATGAGAACAAAGTTTTCTGGGTGAAGAAGGCGTTGTACGGGCTGAAACAAGCACCAAGGGCATGGTACTCAAGGCTTGATCAGTACTTGAAAAATATTGGTTTCCAGCATGGAGGAGTTGATTACAATCTCTATTTCAGCAATGTGAGTAATCAAAGGATAATGGTGCTGGTGTATGTCGATGACATAATTTTTGGAAGATCATATAAAGCTCAGTGCAGACAGTTTTCCAAATTCATGAAAAATGAGTTTGAAATGTCAATGATTGGAGAGATAACGTTTTTCCTTGGTCTACAGGTGACACAAAGAAGGAATTGAACATTCATTTATCAATCTAAATATGCCAAGGAGGTTCTGAGAAGGTTTGGAATGGATAATTCCAAGGAGATGAATACTCCGATTGCTACCCGGATGAAATTATTAAAAGATGAGGATGGAAAGGCAGTTAATATCACAGAATATAGGCAAATTATTTGAAGTCTATTGTACTTAACCGCAACAAGACCTGATATTGTTTTTGCCACATTCCAAGCAGCGAGATATCAGACTCATCCCAAGGAAATCCACATGCTTGCAATGAAAATAATACTTCGGTATATCTAGGGCACAATGGATTTCGGCTTGACATATATTGATAAATCTCAGATAGAGTTATTAGGATATACTGATGCAGACTAGGCCGGTTCAGAAGATGATAGAAAATCAACGTCAGTTGGTGCATTCTATCTTTGTGGGATATGTATTGCTTGGTTAAGCAAGAAGCAGGATTTCATTTCATTAATCTACGATGAAGCTGAGTATATTGCGGCCACTCAAGCATGCACACTGTTATTATGGATGAAGCAGCAGCTTGAAGATATGGGAGTTGAAGTGAAGTCTCCGATCGGAATCAAGTGTGATAACTCAAGTACAATAAATCTCAGAAAAAAATCCCATTCATCACTCAACGACAAAGCACATTGAGATAAATTATCATTTTATCAAGGAGAAGGTTGAGCAGGGAATCGTGAAGTTGGATTATATGCCTATAGAGCTACAGGTTGTAGACATTCTGACAAAGGCCTTAACCAAGGAATCATTTGAAAGACATTGACTTGCTCTGGGAGTTTATTCGACTCCCCAAACTTAAAAGAGTGTGGATGTGGAACCCCCCATCTCCTCGAGGTATGATGTGTTTTTCCCAAATTTGCTGATATGTGTTCTCTACTCTGTTACAGACTACAAAGGAGTGACCTTTGGGTTCATTGAAAAAGGGGGAGAAAATAGTGATTGTTCAAGGGGGAGACAGTGTGGCAATTTGATAAATCATGATTGATACAGGGAGAAGCTGACCAGTGGAGCATCCAGATAGGGGGAGAAATGAGAAAGGGGGAGATTTTTAAATCTGACGATGCTAGAAGTGATCGATCAAAGCATATATATCACGACAGCTGTGGATCCTGATAAAAGCAGAAGAGTGGTGTTGGAGAGTGGAAAGAATTTTTCCAAACCAAACATTGGTCTTCCAACAAGTCCTTCAACAATTGGTATCAGTTTAGTACAAATTGGTATCAGTTTCGTGTCAACAGTGGGAGTCAGAGATGAGGTGATTCATTGATTAACTTTTCATTTACTCTTGTTTCTCACACCGATCATTGCTCATGTGGGCTTAGGGTATGTGTTATGTAAATCCATGGTCGCTATCAGAATCGTAAAAGGAAAATAGTGGATGAAGAATTAATGATACATATTTTTATGGAAGAGTAGTCAACAAACCCAACGGTGGAGATTGTTGGGAAAAAATCTCTCAAGGCATCATTGAAGTATTTTTGAGGTGATTGTGTTTTTTGACAAAGTGAACATCTGTGTTGTGATTGTTGACAATGCAAACCATGACATAGAAATTTGTTGACAAAGAGGATTTCATGGTGGAATGTTGAGTTTATGAGTTGTGGTCAATGATCCATGTTTGATTAAAGAATGTCGATAAAGGAATGAATGATCTGGAGGCGGCATAAAAAGAACAGATACAAGGTGGTGCCGTTTTCCAGTGTTTGCCAAATTTTTGGGCCTGAAAATCGAAAAATGAAGAAAAGTGGTTTTTGGAAAAGGGACTTGCGCGCCGTGTACATGAAGGCTTGGAAACTTGCATGCCATATGTTTTTCATGTTCAGATCATCTAAATATGGAAAAGGGATAAGGGTCGCGCAAGTTTTGGTGAGGTCGGGCGGGTGACTTGCACGCCGTGAAAGATACTTGCGCGCCGATGCCTTGGAAGCTTGAGAACTTGCATGCCTATTGTTTTTCAATATCTTAAGATCAAAATATGGCAAATGAAAGAGGTTTGTGCAAGTTTGGAATTGGGTTGCGCAAGTGACTTTCATGGGAAGAGACCTGCGCACCAAGACTGTCGCGTCGAGGAGAGACTTGCGCACCATCGCGCAGGGGTGACCAAATGCCTATAAATACTGGACCACCCCTATTCATTCTTAACATGAGTTCAACACTTTGAGAAATCAGAGCTCACATTGCGTAGGTGTGGTGGTCTCGCAAGTGGTGGTTTATCACGCAAGTGGGACATGCGCGACAAATTTGAAGAAGGGAGAATGTTGGTAGTTGCACGACAATGTTGGTTTGTGCGTAAAGGGAAGTGAGTCGCGCAAGTTTGGAGTTAGAGAATCTTTTGTCGCACAAGTGTCTGAGGTGGAATTGCGTTCTAGTCTTTACTTGCACGCCGATACTTACGCGCAGAGGTAGACTTGCGCGCCAAGAAATGTTGATTCCCCGGCCTTATTTTGGGGCTGCGTGGAAGTTGGAAGATTTCTCGATACCTTCGGTGCAAAGTGAAATTCATCTACAGGTGAAAGTTGGGCTTCAACAGAGCATCTACATATAGAGGAAGATGCATTTATTCATGCAAGTGAAGAGAACTATAGGTCTATAAACTATGAGTGGATCCTTTCCGGAGAAGTGAGCAAAGGAAGAGGAAGAAGGTGATCCTCTCCACCGGCAGTGAGCCAGAGAGAGAGAAACAGGGAGTGACCCTTGGGAAAGTAGTGAGCTGACCCTAAACTTTTTATAGGTAGTGAGCCTAGGCATTGAAATGATCTAGCCCAAACCATTGTATCCACATCTAGCGAAGAATATTGGAATTAGGTACGACCGGAAACTTGTCGGCATATTCTCCTTGGACGTATCCCAGTGAGGGTGAACCAAGTAAAAATCATTGTGTCTGCATGCTTACTTTCTTGCGTTTCATTTAAAGAATCATCATCAAATAATGAAGAAAATAAGTGATCATAATAAACACACAAGTGAAAACAAAGTGACCCTTGTAATAAAAAGGTCAAGATCCAGTGGGGCAGGAAGAACTTTGAAAAAGAATATCCATACCCTGATTCACCCCCCCCCCTCTCAGGGTATATAGGCCCCTATTGGTCCTAACATTACATAAAAGGAAACAAGGGATGACCATATAGTTTGGCTGCATGATTTTTCAAAACATTCACCGACAAGGGTATGACATATTCCAAGTTACCACATGGTTACTGTTTGACTCGCATGGGTTCTACTTACCATACAAAAACTATAGGCCTCTATCCATATATATACTCACATGGAAGGTTATCTATATGGGTTCCCTATAGGAATCTCTCTAACTGTGCATTAACCTTGGGTATAAACCATGAATTCTCAAAATGAATTGTGAAAATCTCTATGTAAGGGTACCATTATGGTTTCATCCAAACTATGTACTCTAACCATGGTAAGAATGAAAAAATAAATTAAGGATATGTCTAGAGTTCTCTAAAACCTGAAAAAATAATACATAATGTAATATTTTAATAATAACTAAAAATAAACTCCTGTATCTTCCAAAAATTCAATTTCCACAAAAAAATATTAAATAAATCAAATAATTGTAACATGGGGTGTTTCTATCTCCACACCATAATTATTTATTCCCACATAAATCCCATGATAAAAAATAGAATCTAATTAGACATATAAACTCCACCAAAAATGGGGAAAACTACTAAACATGGTTCATTATCTTATGAACATCAAAAAAAAGTCATCTGATAATTGTTTTGAAATAATCTAAGAAGCCCAAATGAAATACTATAATGGATGAGAGTCCTTCTAATTTTCTTACCACAATTTAAATTTCTTCTATGATATTGTAACAAAAGGAACCAATCTTATGAGGAAACCACCACCATTTATAACCTCATCTGTCAACCACAACAAACTATTACAAAAAATAATCATAGTGAATTCAAAATCACAAACCCCATTATCATCTAAATAGGAAAAAAATGAAATAATATCATTAAAATATTGATGGATCATGCCACACCTTGTCGACCGACGCAGTTCATGAAAACAAAACACAACCCGGATACACCATAAAATTAACCTTAGAACCCATCTCAGGACATCAATCCACAACGGTATACTAGGTTTTAAAATATGAGTCATTATCCCATGGAACCTCTTAATATCACTAGAACGGTTAGGTTATCATCGACTGAAAAAATTCCTAATTATGAAACCATAGAAACAGTGGCCTCCCATTTCCAACCCTACTATAATCAGCCACAAATAACCCACAACCCAAATGACATTGAATCTCACCAAAATCAATAACCTCACTACATCATTACCCCCACATTAAATATTTACATTTATCTTTTAGATGATTTATCATAATAAGAAAGCATCCCACAAAAATAATATCGATAAGCAGGCTCAAAGAACCCAATGAAAAAGTCAATAGATTAATGAAATTAGAGTTCACAAAAAAAACCCAAAAATGAGATGATGAACCAAAAATTTATTCACATGATAATATACAGATTGCCCAACATGTATAATTATTATAGATAGTATAAAGATATATGATATGAATGAACCCTAAAATACCCATGATACCTTCCATCAAAGACTAATCCCCAAAAGATGAAATCCATATAAATTGAGAGAGGGATTATAACCACTAATAAAATACGCATGCGGTTTTATTGTGGATCCCCGAATAAAAAACTCCATTCCCACCACTCTATTTATATCGTGGGTGTACTCAGGAATTTAAGGGAACTTCCTCAGGAAATGGGCAGTTTCAATTCGAGGATCAACATAAGGAAAATATTTCTACCATATATATTGTCCATTCTATGATGTACACATTAAACCACACAATATATAGATCCATTAAAGTCTAGAAAACAATTTTAAAAAATCCATCCCATCACACACCATGGAAGAAACCTAAAAATATAAACCATTAAAGAATCATATCATATATAATCTATTAATTTTATAAAATCACCAAATCCCATCAATGAGTAAAAAAATTAAATTAACTAAGGAATACCAATGAAAAAAATAAAAACCCATATTTAATTAAACAACATATGTAAAACATTCACAATTAATTTAAAATAAAAAATCATCATTTGAATGATTTTATAAAAATTCGAATCCATTCTCAAAATCAATGGAATTTATTCTAATTTTTTTACACAAGCACCGCATTTATTTTCATTACATTTTCTAAAATATAAATTGTAACTAGTTTCATTATAAAATCTTATTCTATCAAATCATTAAAAAATAGTTTTATAATTAAATTTTTTATTAAATTTCATTCCATTATTTTTTATAAAACAAAAAGATCTAAACAAAAACATTTCATGAAACACTATATTTCCACCCAAGCCACATTTAATGCATTGTGCATAAAAAATCACAATATAAAACTCTATCAAAATAAATTTCTACAATCGTAAAACACCATAATACCCCTCTTGAATACATATACCATCATTGGTATCCAATTTTAGGTAAATATGAAAATTAGAGGTAGAAATCATATAGTTAGGAGGAAGGAAGACATATTAATAGTTTTGAAACCAGGTTATCAGTCCAAATTATAACTATGTGAAAACCTTTAGAATGTTAAACAAACAATCTGTATGATATCTATACATTTAATAGACTGTACAAAATATCCATGAATCCCCAGTACAACTTTCTAACTCCACATATTATCGATAAAATTAATCTATAATCCAAATATCATTATTTCCCTTATAAAATAAAATTATAGATGAAAAAATCAATATAAAATTCTCAATACTATATACACATAGAAACACGAGTTTTCAAATGAGAAATAGATAATGAGATCCTTTCCCACACCTAAATTACTATTTTAGAAATTCCTAATTCTAAATTACCAAAACACATAAAAAATAATTGAGGATTGCCTAAGAACCTAGGACCTTAAAATAATCCTTGGTCCTAATACCATTTGTATCATAACATCCTCGGATAACATGATATGTTAACCAAACACCACTACAATTAGGGCAAAGGTTTTTTTCGATCCGCAAAGGCTATAAAATATGATTTGGAATCACTGGAGACACCATTGGAATGTTTAACCCTCAAATTAGAGTTATTTAATAGTGATTATTTTACTAAAACTCGTTAAGGGACCTTCCAATCCTTGACTATCCATAAAAAATAATATAACAAAACTCTGAATCCAAATTTTCCAAAATCAACAATAATTATTCAAACTATTTGTATAATCATGAATATATCACATATAAAAAATACCTAATAATAAGCATTAAATGAAATGAAACATAGATAAAGAATGTTTGTCAGGGATGATACATATATAGACAATATAAAACAAAACCCAAAAAGGAAATATGTTCAATATCATAGGGTACCATTAGAACAATAATCTATATTAAAAAATTGATAATCATAAATAGTTACATTAGATAGTCAAGCATGTATGTCACCACTCCCTCACTATTTTATAGAGCATCTGGTAAAAAACCCCTGGTTAAGGAATTTTTGTGTTATGTGACCCATCTAAGGAATATTGTGGATTAGGGGAATGTGATTATAGATGGGACCTAGGGACTTCAATATGAGGTCTTATAATAGTTCTTCCCAACTTTCCACTATTGAGTAACACACAATCTTTTGTGAGAGGGAGATACCCTGCACTAATCATGTTCTCACAAGCATTTGGATGGCATCCTTATTAGTTTTTAATTAGGGGTATCACCATAATATTACCTAGGGACACCCCTTACCCCACTTACATGGGATGTTTTCTCTTCAACATGGCCAGTAGTATCCCCTCACTCCCTTCCCTCTATTTTTATCTAAGTAGAATCTCTTTTTATACTTGTTTTTTTAGCCTCCATCACTTATTATTTAGAACTAGAGGTAACATTACAAGACTTATTACATCCTTTCTTTGTTTTTTCCCATAAGTGATATCTCCTCGCTTTTATCTAATATACCCTATTTTTAGGGTATTTATCCACTTAAATAATTTATAATTTTTTATCTTGAATGTATGGACTATATATGAAAACAATAAATATAATTGGCTAAGTTTGGTGGTACATAAAATTTTCCAAGTCTTTCATTGTTTTCAAATGCATGCATTATGTTGTCATGATTGTTTATCATGTTGTGATCTTGAACCTAATTGAAACATTTAATCATTACTTAAAAATTATGGATCAGTTATTTAAAATTAAATAATGAACATAAATAAGGGTTATTCCATTGAAATAACCAAATTATGGAATAAGATTTTGTTTGGTTAAATGAATAGCTGAACTAGTTTTTCCTTCTATAAAATGGAAATTGAGGGTTGAAATGTTATTATTTAATGAATGAGTAATTATGGAAATAAAGAGGAAATATTCATAGTGTTTTGAAATGGTAAATTATAAATGTGGCTTGATGTTTTTTGTGTCTTGTTAATTGGAAATTAATTTAACATTCAATGGTGGAGATTTTGGACCAAAAAAATGGCTAAATGTATTGAGAAATTGGAATGAACTCTTATTAAATTATAATGAGAGATTATGATTTTATATTTATATGATAAATTTGTAAACCGTGTGTTATTAAATGGGAAATTAATTTTATGATGTGAATTTTTTTCCTTTTCATTTCAAATTTTATAATTTGAATTGGAAAACATAAATATGGGAAATGTGATTGATGTATTCATAGAAAATAGTGTTGAAATAGAAAACTAGAAATGAATTTGTAAGTTTATATAGAATCAAAGAACACAATTTTTTATGTTAATTAGTTTTTAAAAGGAAATTGAATTATAATGAGATAAATGGATTTGGTTATTTCAAATGGTGAGGTGTATTTGAAATTATGAATTTTGAAATTATGTTGAAACACCCTTAATGGTAATTTTATATATCTTATTATGTGTGGTTGTAGAAGAACAATTATGGTGATCATGATACTCATATAGAGAACACCCTATGAGGAGGTTATTAAAACTACCTATAGGGATGTTATGAAAACATATTTTATAGAGGTTTTGATACTTATATGGGAAACAACTGAATGGATGGTCTGGATTCTAAGGCTGGAATGGTCATAATGAAATTATCAAAGAATACTTGGGATTTTCCAATTCTTATATGATTTATCTGAGTCATATACCTGAGGTTTAATAATGGTATAGTCGGATCTCAGGTGTCACTATGGTGCTCGAGCATTTGTGGTGATTTTTCTAACATTTATATAAATTTCATTAGTTATTTTATAAGAACACCTGAAGTGAAATTTATTTATTTAAATAGTCATATTTATGGACACCGTTATTTTTGGTTTAAGGAGCTGTACTCACACCCAGCTTGGGCACCAGTTCACTTTGGTATCTAAGCATATTCTACTTGATTTTAGGTTTGGGTTTCTTGGATGGGGAATGAGAGATTGGGACTGGGATTTGGACCATGAATTTTTTATGGCCATACCCTTGTTTGGTATTTGGTAGTTGAAAAGTTTTATATAATCTAAAATTAAAATTTTAATATATTTTATGTTGATTACAGTTTCATTTGGATATAATATTGTTTATTTTAAAAAACATTCAGCACATTCCATAATGTCATTTTGATAATCATTTATCTATATGGTTTATATGAATATCTTTATTTCCAATAACATTTTAATTTGATATGTGTGTATAGTATCAAAACTATATGACCATTGACCTACCTTGTTAGTCTTTGCCTCATGCATATGGGAAGGCCCCCCACTGATAGTGTAACAACACCCTTTCTAGAAATCAATTATTGATTCAGGTGGATATATATTATAATTGGTTAAAAATAAATCCTTTAATTTTATTTTTCTAATTTGGAAGGGTATATAGAATAATATCATCATAAAATGGTGCAGAACAAGTTCCCAACACTAGACCACCCATGAATAAGGGTAGTCAATTTTCTCAAAGATGGTATTGTTGTTCAAGTTGTTCTCTTTTACCATTGATAAGATTTTCCATAAGTGCTACATAAGATTATGTGGTTATTTATTTATATAATTTTATATTTTAGTGGCTATGAAATTAGGTCACGTGTTCATGTATCATATCTATAATCTAGGATTATCTTGTCATTTTCTTGAATTCTTTTGGTTAATTACTTAATTTTATAGACAATGAGACAAATATGTTATTTAATGTTTCATCAACAATTTATATAGTTTTTTCTAATATAATTTTATGGTGAAATAATATATAACTGAAACCAGAAATGGGAGTGGCCATATTATGTTATTAGTTACCTTGTTTACTTTGTGGTGTTACCAAAATAAAAGTAAAACTAAAACTTATAAATTATTTTCCTCGTTAAAATTTAATTAAAAAATAATTATATTGAACGTCAATTGAGAACAATTCTTGTTAATGCAATTGGTTAAATTTATATTATGTGATTAATACCATGATTATTATATTGGGTAATCTAAAAAATTCTAAATAAAACTTATAATGTGTTTTTACATATAACATATAGTTGAAATTTCATTTAACTATACCCCTTTTAAAGGTATATTTTGTAAATTAAAAATGGTAAATTGTAAAAATATGATTCCTATAAATTAGTGGGATGTGGAATTAATGGGTAATTGATTTTTAAATTTTTTTTCATAGGTACATTGTGTTTTTTAGAGTGATAGAGTCCTGTGACACCCTTGTAAAAAAATTCTTGTGGGTAATAGAGTGGGATACAAGGTTTTGAGGTCTTCATAATGTGGGGTGTATGAGGTTATGTAATTTCTTGTTTATTATGGTTTTAGTTTTTTATATATACCTAGGTTGTGGTGTGATAGGTATATCTAAAAAAAATATACATGGATATTTTCCTAAGAGATCTAGTAGAGTAGACATGGTGGCACCCAGGGTGTGAGGGTTGTATTACTGGACAAGGTGTGAGAACATAATGGGATCTATGGTGTGGCACTAGATAGAGGTGATTTAGAAGATTTTAATGATTAATAGAAAACTATGAGAGGGGTTGGATTCTAAATTTATGTTCTTTTGTTGTTAGGAGAATGTCAGAATTCTCATGTTTGTGACTGGTGCATGAGAGGTATTATTATTATATTGTAAGGGCTACATGGATTCTATGAGAATGATTGATTATTGTAATACTATATCTATCTATTATCCCATATATGGTTCTATATAAGTGAATACAGATTAATTTATGTGTTTTCTATATCGATACCATATTTAGATTTTATGAACATTTTAATTCCATGATTGTCGATTACTACTGAAATAGTAGTCAAATAGTCAATGGTAACCCTAACAGATTGAATCCTAGTTGTGTATCGTATGTTAATACACTATGGGGTTTAGGGATATGCTCACATAATGAGTGGTCATTTTTATAGGATTGGTTTGGATAGATAAATTAGTTTTGAGGAGTGATAAATGTAATTTATCTAGATGAGACTGGAATATTGTGGTGGCATGTATATTTGTTAGGGAGAGTGATCCTAGTCTTGAAAAGACATGACGTAGTGATTATTGAGTTGGGTTTTAATAACATGGTTGATTAGGGGAATGAAACAATTGATATTTATAATGATTATAATGTTATGTGTACATTATATAAGCACTACAACATTTTTCGTATAATTTGGGGGTTGTAAGAGCATACACCCATTATGTTGAAATCTTTTTTAGGTACCACTCATGGATTACAAATGGTTCCCTTTTTTATGGATTAAAAAGGAGATGTATGTGTGTTCATGATTGGTATGGTTTTTATTAATGTTCTTTGGTCATGGAAATTTAGGTTCTTGGTTGAGAATCTTCGTGTCTTCATGTTAGGTGGTGAAGTGGACGTGTCATGGTGTTGTGGTATGGTTGATTAGAGATTGAAAAAATGTTATTGATTAAGATGTTGAGTGAGAGTTTATTTGATAATTGAAACTTGGTAACTACATTGATGAATCCTACTGTGTTCATTATTAAGGGGAAATGTTACTGAGGCTATATGTTGGGGAGTGTACCATTTTCTAATTAAGGGTATAACCCTCATTATGAATAATGTATGGTTGATGTCTTGGATAATATCCCTTGAGAGTATTGAGTGAGGGATGGTTATCATTTGATGTTGTCACCCAGGTATGAGTTGGGTGGTCAAATTTATTCATTACATATACTAACGGAGGAAGTGTGACTTTAGAGCATGGAATATTGGTTTAATGGAGCACAAAGGATGGTACACTTGTGGTTGAGAGTCTCAAAATGTGTCTGATAATGCGAATCCATGTGGGTAG
Organism: Viscum album; assembly: GCA_963277665.1. Lineage (NCBI taxonomy): Eukaryota > Viridiplantae > Streptophyta > Magnoliopsida > Santalales > Viscaceae > Viscum > Viscum album. Next base: position 83,509,414 of record OY728154.1, read on the forward strand.
GATTGTTGTTATAGTGAAATAAATAATCTTATGATAAAAATGAATCATTGATCCATTTTTGAAGATAAATATGGGTTTAATATATTTTATAGATAGTGCCACATTTATAGTTCAGTTTCATTATCAGTGGGAATCCAAAAAAATTTAGTAGCACTAACAAATTTTTTTATCTATGTGGGAGTTATATCAATTGTGTGTTGGGGCTCATGGTTATGTATGATCATGGGTTTGGGTTAATTGACATGAAGATTATGGATTAGAACCAGGAGGTAGTTTAAGACTATGGTGGGAAAGATCAAATGATCTTGGGATGCCATTAGCGGATAAAGCATCCGGATTGGAAAAGTTGTATCATACTAGTGGATGTACTAGAGTGCTTTTGAGAAACTCAACCATGGGAGATTTTACTTTAGATTTTATATGTTTATATATGTTGTGAAGTTGAAAAAACATCTGTTGTTTCTTATTAATGTAAGAATTGGGTTTTGATAGAATATTCCCATGGAAGGAAAAATAGGGGATAACATCGATGGGATTTAATCCTTTTGGTAATTCATAATTATTGAATACAACATTAAAATTGAATGTTTTGACCAAGTGTAACTATTTATTGGTATAATAATAGAGTGTCATTGTTTTCTTGTCTTTGGAGCTTGTGGGAAGTATATCAACATAAATAACAATGTGATGCCTAAAATTTTGGATAATGTTAGGAATGAGATTGTGGAATTTGAGGGATTTGGAAACTACTAGTATCATCAATGGTGGGAAATTGGGGTTATATTATTCAAAATGGTTTGTTATGTGTGACCAAGATAGAGTGGTATTGAGTTATAAAGTTAGTTTGGATGTAGTTTTAGAGAAATACAAAATAATGGGAGGCAAGAGATTTAGTATTTTTTAGAATAAATCATGTAAAGGAGATGTCAGGTGTGTCCATGTGATCACATAAACTCTTGAAAATTACATAGGGTCAGAAAAGGAAATATATAGATCAGTGTGTCTTTCCTCATAAGTTGGAAGTGGGTGAAAACGTTTTTTATGGGTATAAGGAAAATTAGGGAAATATAACATTAAAATGTGGCATATTATTCTTCAAATAGGTGGAGATGATTTAGTTGTGTGGATGATCAGAGTTCAATCTCAATGATTTGTCGAAATTCAATTCATAGATTATATGTAATATAGTGGTTAGATTTTAAGACCCCACACTTTCACCAATGTATAAAAAGTTTAATTTCTTATTGTTGTGTAAAAACACAATGGATGAGATATTTTTGAGATACCCGATATTTCAGGGACATATGGGGGTCCAGGGGCTCTGAATTTCTTAAGGGAAGAAGGGATTCCAATAGCAGGACATACTATAGTACTGTTGGTTGTCCTTTACAGGGCTACTAGCTACCCTACGGCCCTGATAGAAGCACTTTGAGAAGCATGTGTTCAGTGGATATATATTAAAGGTAGGTATGGATAGTTAATTACCTCATGTGAAATGTTTAATCTAGGTTTTCCACATTATTTTATCTGGGTACACCCATAATACCTCATACATAATAGTTTTCTCCTCCCCATGGTTAGTAGCAACCCCTCACAACTTCCCTATCATCTCCTCTACAAGGATGATATCCTATGATCCTTGTTTTTTTCACCTAAATTTTTTTCATTTAGGACTATAAGTGAAGCTATGTGTCGTATTACTTCTTCCCAGTTTTTATTTCACTCTCAAGTGATTTCTCCGCACTTTCATCTAAAATACCATACTTTCACAAAATTTGTATAGCTATTCATTTTCATCAATTTATCTCGAACTGAAGGCCTATATTATACATGTAGGATCTAATGAGGATAAATATATGTGATCCCTAAACCTTTCCCACAGTCTCACATTATTTTCAAGGGAATGTATTCTGTGGTCATGCTAGTTTTTCATGTGATGACCTTGAACCTAATTTAATTATTTTATATTGATTTCACTAGGTTATATACCTTAATTTCAATAAACAAATTACATAAACAGGGGAGGGGGTGATTCAAAGGTGATACCAAAATTTTGAAATTTATTTTTTTGGTTCAATATGCTATTTTATTAAGGTTAACCTTCCAAAAGATAAAATATATCTCATGAATCGTTTCTATTTTTTCAATGGTTAATGGTGAATATAAAGAGGAAATGTTATGGTATTTTTGTACTGGAAATTTATTAATGTGACTTGATTTTTCTGGGTCTTATGAATATGAAATGTTTTTAATTTTTAGTGGGAAATATTTGGGACCCCAAAAATGGTTAAATGGAATGAAAAAATGGAATGGTTTGTTATGAAATTAATTGAGGAGATTATAAATTTATAATGATATGTTATATTCAAAAACCATGGGTTGTGAAATTGAAAATGAATTTTGTGATGTGAATTTGTGACTTCTATTTTTAATTTATTATTAAAATGAGTTGGTAAATAATAAAATGGGTAATATAATTGATGTATAAATCATAAATAGTGACAGAATGGATAATGGGAAATGAAATAGTAAGATGAAATGTATTAATTTAATGATCATGGTCATGCTAATTGGTTTTAAAATTGAAAATGCATTATAATGGGATGAAGGGAAATTTTTAAGTGATATGGTGATGCATGCTTGAAATGATGAATTTTAAAATGATATCTAAAACACCTATATGGATGGTAAAGAAAATACCAATTATAGGAGGTTGTGAAGACACTGTTCAAGGGGTCCATGATACTCACATAGAAAACACCCATTGGGAAGGTTTTGAATACTCCCAAGAGAGAAGTCATAGAAACTATCTTCTAGGACGTTGTGAAAACTCAGTTTAGGGTAGTTGTTATTATAAAAAAACTATATTATATATGAATTTACATTGTTGTAATCCTAAAATTATCAATATTTTATTTATAATAAATATTGAGTATAAATGAACTCATGATATAATAATCCATTATAACATAGACATTTGATTTGATGGTACGAATAATAGTAAACAGATTATGTAAAATACATAAATTTATTTCCCAAATTCAAATTGATTAATCAATTACTATGAAATAATAATTACATATTTAATAGAATAATTTAATGAACAAATTACATATTTTTAAATAAATTAATTATACAACATGTTATGTGTTATTATCATAACAAATTATTTTCATCACTATTAAATAATGACATTAAAGAAATTCATTTTTAATGTATGAATATATATATATTTACATCGGTTATCTAATATTTTGGAATAATGGAAAATTATTTTAAATATAAAAGTCTTATGTTTTAATAAAACTTTTTTTATATACACAATGTGTTTTTATGAAATTAGAATAATTAAATCCTTATTGATTAATGGTTTTAGTTAAATGTATAAATTATAAATTGTATAAATATTTTACCATTAATTTTAATGTTTTTACTATGAATTTAATGGAATTAAAATTTGTTTTATTCTTAAACAACTATTATCTATAAATAGGGTCTTCCCTGTGTTTTTCTTATATATGATAATGTTAATCTCAACAACACATATAAATTGAATTTGATAAAATAAATACCACATTTATAATCACTATGACTAAATATGTTTATGAGGAAAATTCCATTTATTGTGAATAAGGAATTGTGAAAATAGAAAGAAATTGTTACCTATGTTAGGGATAAATTGGGCTTACGAGGGGTGGGGGTGGTGGTTAAACTAAGAGATAATGTGAAAAGGTCCACATAAATTTTGGTAAATATTATTGTCTGAGTATATATCAACTATATATTATATAATATTAAAATTATTGACCATTTTTTACCCCTTCACATGAAACTGACAATATATTATTGATATATGTTAAGTGATTAAATTTGTGTCCCTTCCCTCACATATTAAAGGGGACCTGTTTTTATCCCTTATTTACACATTTTGTGAGTTATATATCATCCAAAAACTACACAAAACATATCCTATATTACATACCTTTTTCATAAATCACCTGGTACTCTCTTTATACTAATATTTTATAGATTAAGATGTAATCCAATGGAGGTATCTCTCAAAGTTGTAAAAATATTAACTTAAATCCTTCAATTTTATTTTTTCTTACAACATATATTACCCTTTTGTATCCCTAATAAATTAATTAATTTTATATCATAAATATATTTATATTTTTTTTAGTATTATGTAAAAACCATTTTCCATATATTTTCTATCAAACAAGAAATGAAATTATCACCAGTCCATACGTCTGGACTACCACCTCTAGATAGCAATATGATTCATTTTATATAACTGACTCACATTGATTTATAAATGATATATTAAATATTTATATATTTAATTTATGATATAATTACTATTCGTAAATGTTACTTTCCTTCTTGACACGCTGATGGATTATGAAATCAAAGATAATGTCTTCAGTCTGAATCCAGATAGTGGCATGGGTCCTGATGGATTTAACAATGGTTTCTTCCAACATTATTTGGATATGGTTCAGTACAATGTTTGTAATCTTGTTAAGGCATTTTTTACAAATGGGGTGCTCCCTCAAGCTATCAATTCTTAGTTTCTCACCTTGATCCCTAAAATGGATAATTCCTCTGAAGTTCATATTTTCAGACCCATTGCTCTCATCATCACTCTCTACAAAATCATTACTAAAATCATTGCTAATAGGCTATCAACAATTACTGAAAAAATTGTTTCATGGAACCAATTTTTCTTTATAAAAGGTAGATCCATTTAGGATTGTATCTGTCTTTCCATTTAATGTATCAAAAACATTAATAAACCTAATAGAGGAGGCATCATATCTATTAAACATGACATCATTAAACCCTTTTACATAATGGAATTGAGTTTATCTTTAAAGTAATTCAATGTTTTGGTTATAGTGCGCACTTCATCATAGCGATCTGAACTCTCTTCAACTCAGCCACTATCTCCATTTTGATCAATAGATCTCCCAAAGATTACTTTAAATGAACTAAAGGTGTCAGACAAGGTAACCCTCTCTCTTCTATTCTCTTTTCAATAGTCTAAGACTACCTTAATACACAGATCAATCATCTGGTGGTTCAAAATAAATTGAAACCTATTCATGTGTCCATAAATTTTAATGCTCCTACTCACCGTTTTTATGCTGATGACATCATCATTTTCCTTCATGGAGGAAAATAAACATTCTTAACATCAAAACCACTCTCTCTCACTATGAGGCGATTTCTGGTCAAACCGTAATTTGGAACAAACCTTGTATCTTTTTTGGGAATAATTTTCACCCCAATTGAAATTGTAATATTATAAATGATTTGGATATGAAATAAGTCTCTATCCCCTTTAGATACCTTGGTGTCCCCATATTTTGGGGTAGACCCAAAGCATGCAACTTTTTCACAATTTATAATCATGTTTTTAACGAGCTTTCCACTTGGAAAGGTAAATATCTCTCTATAACAGGTAGGAATTTCCTTATTAAATACACTATTATCTCTAAGATGGTCTACTCTATGATAGTTTACAAATGGACCCTTGGTCTTATAAAAAAATGAACACAACTATTAAAAATTTCATCTGGACCGATAGTACTCTTGAAAGTAAACTCAAGAACATCCCTTGGACAACTTGTTCCAATCCTTTTGAGAATGGTGGAATTTGTATAAAAAATATATAATGCATTAATAAATCCCTTCAAGCTCAGTTTACATGGAATATTTTTTACAATTCTTATGAATCCCTCATCTTTCCCAAAAATTGATTTCTTAATAAACTAAATACTAGAACTTTGAGATTTATTAATTGTTTCATATAGCCTACTATCAAAAACTCCTTCACCAACATTATGAATAATTCCTGATGGATGGTCTCCAGAGATTCTTCTATGAAATTCTGGCTTGATAATTGGACCGGCGGGCCTTTAATCGCTATGATTGTTCTTGATCAAATTCCTAAAAACACCAACAAATCAATCAAAGATTCTTCAAACTCTAAACAGGATCATCTCCCAGATACTATTTTGAATTTCATTGATGGCAACACTTTCACTTACAAAAATGATTTTTAATTTTGCAGTCAGAACACAATGGAATTCTTACCTCTAAAAATTACTAAACTCACATCTATTGTAACAATGAGAATGATTACAACTGGATTAAACACTTCAAAAAACCTTATATAGGGCCCTTAAGATTTAGTCTCATCTGGTGCCTATCTCACAACAGAGTTCCCACTGATATCTTCCTTCAATCGTTTGGAATTCAGTTTTTCTCTAAATGTAAAATTTGTATTCAACATAGATAATATGATAACCACCTATTCTTTTATTTTTCCACTACTTCTACTCTTTGGAACTATATTTTTGAAATCATTGATTGTAGATGGTTGATTCTCGACTCTGTCAAAAATCAACTTATGAAATCTGAAAAGTTGGATGGCTCTCACCAAATCAGAATCCTCTACCTTGTGGCAGTTTTTGATCTTCTCCATGTGATCTGCTATGATAATAATGAAATTAATCATAAAAATACTCACACAACATTAATTCAGGTCGTACTCAGATCCTTATTTATATACTGGAAGATTCTTGGATTCAAAAAGGTCATTGCCACAATACCGTGCATGATTTTGGAATCCTGAAATGTCTACGGATTGATGGGAACTTCTGTCAACCACATCGCACCCTGAAGATGTTCTGGAGAGCTCCTCTCCCTAGATGGATCAAAATTAGCATAGATTGAGCCACCAAGGGAAATCTGGGACCTATAGGGTGTGGCACTGTCTTCAGGAACCACCTCTGATAGATTCTAGGATGCTTCATGGGTCATTGTGGAACTACCTCCTCCCTTGAAGGTGAGATGATGTGCTTGATTCATGTGATTAATTTTTTCATGGTTCATGGTTGGAACAACCTTTGTATTAAAAGTGACTCGATGACTATCATTCAAGAAATTTGGAATGGCGTAGCTAATTTAGCTTGCCCAATTACTACCCGTTGGATGGAATTAAACCGACTTCTCAATGATCTGAAATATATCATCACACATGTTTATCGGAAAGAAAACGTGGTTGCAGATGGCTTCGCCAATTTGGGAGATAATCAAGACATTACCTAGTGTGAAGACCTTCCAACTGCTCTTATTCCCATTCATAAAAAAGATTGTAATAGGATCCCTTATTTTAGACTTTTGTAAACTTTCTTTTAATAAAATTTGTGCTTTTTACTTTTTTTCCATGGAATTACCTATAAAAAAATATTCTTGAAAGATAAAATTTTATTTTTGAGACATTAATTTTTTCTCATTATAAAATGGGTACATTGATCTTACGTATGTAGAGACTACTATCACCATGAATGATATGATTCATTTTTAAATATATAACTTTTATTGATGGTTCTAAGTATGTACATAATGGATATGTATTATATTTATATCATGAGAAACATCATAGGGATTATCTAACTAGAATCCTAGTACAAGGACCATAACAGTCGAATCGACGAGTAGCTTAAAATGGAATAATAATCACATGAAACAATGATTTTAATTAAAAATTGTTATTGAACAGTTGATAAGATGTTATAAGTAAATCATTTATGGTATAAAAATTATGAATATATATATTTTATTTAATTACAATAAATTTAAATTTATTATAAATATGGTTAGAGAACTTTTGAAGTATGTTGAACATGATGCATGAGATTTATGTTATAATGTAAATTTTTACTAGGATTAATTATACCTCATTTTATGACAATAAAATTATATGATCTAACTCTGTCATATTTTTTTAGTTTATTATCCTATGGTTTTATATGTAATTTACATGTTTTCTTTCATTTTACTCTATATATTTACTCAAAATTTCAAAATAATGTTTTATGGAAATTTATGTTTGGTATTATTTTCACTTATGGAATCATTTTATTCAATGTTTATATTTTATTTAAAAAAATCAGTCGTGTTTTTAGTATTATAAAATTAAATTTTGATGTCATTTTCTATATGATTGATTTTTAAGAAATTTTTTATAAGTAAGCTTCTTATCATTTTCTGAATAAGGTACTTTTTACTAATGTTTTGAAAAAAATATTTGTATTAATATATAATTCATGAAAAAATTTTCATGTAGTTATAAATAATCTTTTATTTGAATATTAAGTTTTAAATATTTAATGGATATTCTAAATAAACCTTGTTTTCTAATTTTAATGTAAATTTTATAATTTAGATAAGTGATTTCAAAATGAAAAGGTTATTTTCCTCAAGAGATATTATAGTGATCATTTAAATGATTTTGTCATATATTATAACATCCTTTTATATTACATATGATTTACTAGGGATATGAAATTATGATACGATCCTCATCCTTTCTCTATATGGTTTATGATTATGATAACTAAATAATGATTAAAACCAATTTATTTTCATTGGGGTAGGCTATGATCATTTGATATCCTCTTGGAAAGGACATCTCCAATCGTGTACTTTATTATGATATCTATTTCTATCATCCTTAGAGTATTATAAACTATATTTTAATTTTTTGATCTAAAATTTATTAGATTTTATCTCGATTTAATTTTTTGTTCCTAGATCGTCCATTCCTTCATCCTTCATTAGAAAGACCTGTAGTGGGTGTTGATATAAGGATCATCTATTTAAATGTATATCATTCTATAATTTTTTCCCTAGGAATGAATCCTTTAATATCATGATAAATTGAAATTAGTTTTTAGTTAATTTAAAAACATTGAATTTTTTTGTTTTGATCATTGATTATAAATGAGTATAGTAATTAATAAATTCTTTAATTCCAATAGAATTGAAAATAATGGGATGGAATTTTAGAAAATAATTTCTTGATTTTGGAAATATATTTGATCAAAATTACATGATGTTAATATTGAGAAAGGTGATTAAATAAAAATATTTCACTAAAAAATGGAATGAGATGATGAAAACCTATGTGATGGTTTTGAAATGAGATAGTGTGTTGAAAAATGATAATGGGAAATTCTATTTCAAAATCATTTAAAATGATTTATTTTCGATTTAATTGATTGATCAAATGGGAGCTTAGGTAGTTAGTAGGTGTTTGGAAGAAGCTTTATAGAATCTTCACCCTAGAACTAGATTAACAAAGAAACACTATCTAAAATATATTTTCCACGTAATTTACCCTTTAATGGGAGTGGTTGTAATTTTCCCTTATGAAAGAGTTGATGCAATTTTCTCTTATAGGGGAGTCATTGAAAATCATTTTCCCTTGTGTGGTAGTTCATATTCATCTGTGATTTCTGATGAGATGTCTGATGATCCTCTATATACTAACTGATATACTAGAGATCCTTTGACCATGGTTCTATGATTGGTTTGATTTTATAGAGAATCCATTTATTTATTGAACAATTTTATTCATAAAAATGTATTTGCATAAACTTTTATATATAAAATGTTAGTTTGTTACTAGTTGAATTTTTTATGACATATCATCCATAATCATGGAAGAAAGCATGTTTCATTCTAAAAATATAAAAATATGATTCCATTCATTGTTTTAATTAATTCTATTGAGTAAATGGTAAAGTGTTATGTTATTTATTATGAAAGACATTTTTAGGCCATCCTAGGATTTTTATCTCAAAACTGTACATTTTAAATATGTGTGTTTGTAGATTTTCTTATTCTAAATATGAGCCAAGGGAAATCAACACATAGATGTGTTGATGTTCTTGATCCCATGGAATGTGGAGTGGTAGAAATTATTTTTTATGGTTTTATCCACATTTATCAAGGGTTTTTTGTGTATTTATATTTCTAAATAATGTGTAATTTGTATATTGTACCTATTGGGATTTTTTATACTTGTTTAGTTTTCAGTACAATCTTTTTTGGAGTATTGTGTATAATGACTTGTAAATCTTTTTATTTATACTTTTTTTTGGAAAATTCATTAACTCTTTGATCTTGTATGATGACATGTCCTAATAACCAACCAATGGTCATAGGTAACACCCTTTTAGAAATGTGATAGCCAAATCAGCTATTATGGAAGCATGGTATCTGAGATGATTCAAGAAAATGTGCATTCAAATGTGTGGTTAAGAATCCTTCCTCGATGTTAGTATGCCTTTTTAGATGTATTGGATTTCAAAAGTTATATTTTTTTTGAATTTGGAGGTATTTAAGAGTGATATTCTACCCAACACACAATATAATGACCCTTAAGTAACTATGGGTGTTATTGGAAATCCATATTCAAAAATAATTTTATTTGATTACTATATTTTCAATAATTTTGATTTGGGTATTTTAAAATCTCAATCATGATATCTTATCTAGATGAATTTTTAATCTTTTTTTTATATTTCAGTTATTAATATGATTAATATTTTGATGTTAGAAGAGTTTTTTTTTGTTGCTTCGAAACATCCTTCCTCTGAGAAGTAGTCTAAATTTTATATAGGAGGAAGTTTCTAGGGTGAAATGACAATCAAATCATCACATAGACCACAATATTGTTGATATTTTTGTGTGTGTTATCCATGATTGGGGATAAATACCTTCAGATATTCCTATCCTTGATCCATCTGTAGAACAAAAAATACATGACTCTCATAATCATGATCAAGTTTAATTTTGATTGAAGATACTTTCATTGAAAATATATAATGGACACCAAAAGGATTAGGGTTGAATTAGAAAGATATATTTTCTATTTGATTTCATGGAGATTACTATTTTGATTAAGGTGAAATGTGCTACCTTCATTATGGATGGTCCTAGCAATAGATGGTGGTATTCAATGTTAATAGAAAAGTGGTGAAATATTTAAGAGTTTAAAGACTTTATAGATCATTTCACTAATAATTTAAATACTAAATACAGTCTTTGTTTAATTATATATTGTTTTTCAACCTCCAATAGGACGATAGGACCTTGATATAGTTTATGAACAACATTATTGATTTTTTGTGGTTTTTACTTGAGATTACATTGATTAGATATAGACTAGATGGTTTGAGTTTGGTATTCAACCTTTATTCATTCATAGGTTTAATTGTTGAAGATAAATTCATATTCTGTCATAGTAGATATATCATTTATTGTTGAGAATGAACTAGTTTGTATGTTTGGGTTGATGGAAGTTCTTATTTACCCCATTGGTATTTATATAAGTTGCTTTAAATGAAATAGGGAATGTGATGAGTCTCAAGGTAGTTCTTGATAGAAGGAATCCTTTAGAGCTTATTCAGTTCATGGAAGAGGCCCTTTGTATTATTTCAATGTGGAATGGTTGGTAATTTTAGACATGTTTCCACTAAGGAGATAAAGATTTGGATTTCATGGTGTGACTGATAACAGCTATAGAAAATAATAAATTTCATTTCTAATCCCCATAACGAAAAAAAAAATTTAGTTTCTAAAATTAATGTGGCGTAATCAAATACTTCATGGAAATAGGGGTTCTATCCATAGTAATTTGTGGGGAATCTTCTTTATGTAGTGGTAGAGTCTTCAAAGGAAGCTGATACACATCCAGTGATTGTGACAGGTCCATCACCATAACAAAAACCTTAGTGACTACTTTATTTGATATTGGTTCATCTCACTCATTTATATTAACTAATAGTTTGGAACATCAAAGTATTCCTATGATATTTTTGTCTTATGTGATGAATATTACTACACCGCTCAAAACAGATAGATAATAGGGTTTCTATTTTCCTAATTATGTCTTACATTTATCTGGTATTGAGAATACCAAGAATATTATGACTCTTGACATAAAACATATTGATTTAACTTTTGGGAAGGACTGGATCATTTCTAATAAGTACCAAAATAACATCTATATTTTATGGGAATCTATACAAGGCCTAATGGGTTGTTCCATAAAATTCTGGGTGAATGTGACCCCAGTCGATTATATCCATAACTTCTTTTACAACATTGGTGAAATTTAATATTTGTGTTTAATTTTGATTCATAGTGACCGCCTTTGACCGATGATCTCCATATTGTTATCATCATTTATCTTGATGTTTCTCCATCGAATTTATCTAGTTTTCCTCTAGTAAGATATGTATTGTTTCTTATCAATTTTTTGCATAGTAATCATCTAGATTCTATTCTTTCATCCCATATGGAACTAGTTGAATTTAAAAAGTTATATACTCAGTTGGATAATCTATTTAGAAAGGATTTTTTTGATCGAGTGTGACTCATTGGGTTATACCTATTCTATTTTATATGAAAAGATAAATAACACATCACCTTTGTGACTATTATTTGAAAATAAATCAAGTTATGGTAAAGAAAAATTATCTTTTACAATGAATTGATTATCTAATTGGTCAGTTGAATGGGGTGAAGTGGTTCTTGAAGATTCATCTTTGATCTGGTTATCACCGGTTGATAATAATATATTATGTAATTCTTAAGACTAACTTCAAGCGATGTTATGGAAACATTGAGTATTTTGTTATTCTATTTGGCTTGACCTATGCTACTATAGTATTTATGGGCTTAATAAATATAATTTTCCATGAGTATCTATATTTCTTCTTGGTAGTCTTTGTGGATGAAATTATTTTTTACACTATTTATAAAGTGGTTCACATGTTTCATTTGAGATAAGTTCTGTAATTGTTGCAAAATCACTGATTTTATCCCAAGCTATCAAAATGCAATTTTTGGATTCAGGAAGTAAATTTTATGGGATGTGCAGTGTTAGAACGTGATATCTTCATGGATACTAGAAAGGTAAGAATTGTTTTTTCATTGGGGGTAATGATGAAATGTTTTTTAGATTCCGTTCATCTTGGGTTTAGTGGGGGTATTATCATCAGTTTGAAATATTGTTCATAAATATGGATTCTACAATGACCACACTCACTTAGAAGGGTGAAAGACCATGTGAGATGATAAATATTAGAGTCCTTTCATAGATTTGAAATGTATATTGGGTTTGGTGTCAGTGTTAACTCTTCTAAAGGATGGGAAGAGATATGTTCTCTTCTATGATGCATTGGGTTTGGGTTTGGGTTGTGTTGTTATATAGGTTGATCATTTTTTAGCCTATGGATCTTGGAAATTTAGGACACATATAGAGAACTATCCAACCCATGATCTATAATTCATTGATTTGATTCAAAATGTTAAGAGTTGGTGACATTACTATTATAGAGAAGCGATTAACATTTATCCCAACAAAAAAATCTTGAGTTATATCTTCTCAAAAAAATATACGAATCTCCATAAGTGGAATTGGGTGGATGACCTATATTACATTTATTTTACAATACCTTTACCCCAAGGAAATGGAATTCCATTACTAGTGCATTGAATAGGAAATTTCTATCAAAAGTAGTGAAATAATAATTTAAAGTATGAAATTTATGGGTTATTATAGAATAGATACATATAGAATTCCATGAATTTGGGTATGAGGTCATATTTTCCAATGTCCAGTTGGCCTCTTCCCTTCTCTATATGACTATTCAAAAAAAATATTGAAATTGAATTTAACAATTTTAGGGACCCTTTTTTATTATAGGGAAACTATTGATGAATTTTAATTATCCTCTAAGGGTATCCTATGCTTTTAGAACTGGAACAATGTACCTTTTATATTTAGTAAATACATGATGGGATATTTCCATAAAATATACTGTGTAGTGCACCTAGTTACCATAAATATGTTATATGACATATCAAATTGATTCTGGTGGTTGGTTATGAGATGAGTTGTTGCTAATTTAGTTTCTAATTTTTATACTTTCTAATAGGTCAAGGGAAATCACCAGAGACATTCAGTTTTTCTTCATTCACTTTAAATTCCATATTCAATGTGGAAAGAGATTTATATGTACATTCATGTTGGGTTTTCATATACCCTTCAAAATGAGAATTTTATATGTGTAGTTATTAATTATTTGAAAAAAGTCTTTACATCATACCCATTCGTGATACAACCATGTTTTAGGAGTTGGGAAAAATCAAGGTGAAATAGATTGATTTTTTTCAAGAATTTTGATATTATAAATTCTCTTATAGAGATCCATGTTTTTCTTATAATTATTGGAGTGGCCTTCAAGTGGTGATGCGATCTTAAATTTTCTTGATTACATCATACCATCTGCATTCGAATCGATAGATAGAGAGATATATACAGATTATTGAGGAAATTCTATGTGCATGCATTTTTGACATTGGTGGATATTAGGATGACCACTTTGGACTAATAATGTTTGGTTATAAAAATAGTAACTAGTATAAAATCAGAATGCATCCCTTTAAGGCTTTGTGGGGACTACCTTGAAAATACCCATTTTGTTGGTTGGAGATTGGTGAAGCATCCCTGGTTTGAATAATATTTTTCCATGATATGGAAAGATATGATTAATTATATTCATTAGAGAATGGTGAAGAACAACTATGATGTAATTTTTATGTTCATCATCCTCGAAAACTGCTAGAGTTTTTAGTTAGAGACTAGGTATTTTTGTTATTTTTCCCCCATTTGGGTCTTTAATGTATATGATAATAGGAGAATATTTTACCATGGGTTTTGGGTCCTTTCTTGGTTATTGTGAATTTTGGAATAGTGGCTTATCATTTAGAAAAAACAAAGATGTTGATGTTGATAAATAATGTACTTCATGTGGGGAGGGGTGAATTAGGGTTTCCTATAATTTATTCTTTAAATAAATATAATAGGATCATATTATCATATTGGAAAAGTCACAATGAACATGTCACTGTATTCACAATAAAGAAAAACCAAAATATGGAAATAAAAATCCATTGACAAAGATGTTGTTACTTGGTTCACCAGTGCTATGCTATTTACAAGGAGAAAAAATCAAAAATGTTTTGATATTCTAATTGAAAACTAATTCACATATATGTGATAATTACAATATGAAAATATAATTACTCATACAAGGTGAAAAACAACTTCCTCAAATATAATCACAACATTCAAGAGGACTATTGAGATATAATCAAAATTCATGTTAAACTCAAAAACATAACAATAAAATATAACAAGACAAAATAGAACTGTGGTTATTTTTTAGGCTCTATTATTCATTTCTATAACTTAAATAATAATAAAATAAATTATATAATCCAAAAATAATTATAAATTAAATTTCATTCAGAAAACATCAATTCCCAATTCTATATATTAAATGAAGCCTACACAGGTTTTCACAATGTTAATTTTTATTTGATATTAAATATCCCATTTTTTATATATTATACCTCTCTTTTATATGGCATATTATCATATATTACATGAATTTTTATTTTCTAATTCAATGTTCTCATTTCTAATAAACTCAACATTCAAATTCATGAAATACGACCCTTGAATTTCCTTTTATAAAATCATCATCATTAATCTCAATAATTTTTTGAATAAATTATTATGACTTCCAATCGGTTTTAGAAGCACCAAAAATATAAAATTTCATCTAACCTGTAGTTTTTAAAGAACCAAAAATGTTCACTCGTAAAAACATCTATATAGGGAATACCAAAAGATAATCCATGATAGCTATGTCTATGAATTATGAAATATTTATTCTCAATGTGAAAACAAAATAAAACAAAATATTAAACCACATTCACATTACCATGTTCCTTGTAACCTAACAATATAAATTAGAATCATTAAATCATATTTAGTGTGGTTTGTTTAATATGTTCATTTTGATATTTTTTCAAAAATTTCAATGTATATTCCACAACACTGATTTTGGGCCTCTTCAGGTTTCATAAGGATTAATCCAAAAAATCACTAAATTATATGGAATTGAACACATAATCTACTCTTTTTTATGTCTGGACAATATTTAGTAATGTTGAGTACTATATTCAAATTTTTATAGGTAATTTTTTCAAGTAAATCACCACTAAAAAATATATTTTCTACATGATTGTTTCATAACAAAACGATTCTAGTTAGTAAAGATGTCAAAATGAGCACAACCTCTTCATTAATATTGTTTAATAACCCACTATGTTGTACCAAAATCCTCCATGATATGGTGACTGGAATAGTAATGGGTGCCATCATTAATTTACTCAATTATTCGAACATCATCCTATGAAACAAAAAAACATAATCAACAAAAAAATAAATATATTAAAAGCTATAGTTTTAATAGTCGTTAACTATATATTTTTGTAGTAACATACACCTATGAGTATCTAATATATTCGAAATTTATTCTAGTTAAAAATCCCTTAAACTCATTTCATAAAATAACTGATAATTGAATGCAATGAAATTAGTAATCATGTAACTCAATATATAAAAAATGGAGTGCAAAAACCAAAAACTCCTTAGACTGCAGAAATCAATTGAACTGAGTTTCAATCGAAGCTTTTCAATTTCATTTTTCACAAAGTGTTTAGTATAAACACATTCCACTAGTTTTTTTCATCGAAAAAATCATTGTTCACAAAATTGTGCATACCATTATACATTAAAAAGTGATATAGGATGTCAATTTTTTTAAAAGTTGATATAAAATATTCATTATTAATAAAATGGAAAAAATTTGTTACACTTTATCAATATTCATTTTTGCACCACTTTACTGAGGTCTTCTAATTACTACTTCATCTAAATAAACTATGTCAAACACTTGGCCCCTAAAATATACTCACCTCTACTGTACGTAATGAATCTTAATTCTTTTCATACTAATCAAACTTTTAGGGCCTCATTAATTAATGAAATCTCCACTACATATTGCTTTTCCACCCATAATATCAGCATTCACATATAGATGTAAAAATTCCATAATATCCATAACTTCTAAATCTGTAAGTATTAAATCATAATTTAATATACCCAAAACATTTTAAAATTTTTTCTTTACATATTTATGAAGTTCATATATAGGGAAACTCTAAAAATATTTTTAAAATCATGTTTTATATAATTTATGAGGCTTAGTTAATGTATAATATACCAAGATAATAATATTTCTTCTATATAAGGTTGAGTATTTTCCCTATTCCCCTCATGTTTTCCCTATTTTATAAATTCTATTGGAGTAAAAATATTTTTTCACCAATCCATGCTGACCTTATAGATAACATGCTTCACATCCACCTATGAGAATATTTCCTTACCTTGATAAAAGATAACATAAATCCAATGAAATATGTGAACACTCAAATAATTGATATTTATAACATAAAACTCATTATTTTTAAAAATATGTCCACTGAATCCTTCTAGATTCCATTGGATATTATATCATTTGCATAAATCATAACTATAAGTAGTTCCTTATCAAAAATTGGAACATATAGTTTGTCATAAACCCCTCCTCTCATAAAGTTTAACTTTATATGTTAAGAATTCATGGGTTCTGATCAAGAATGGGGCTATTACTTTAGCATACACAATGTATTTTATTAGTTTTTAATCAATTAAATCATTATAACTAATAATAAAATAATTTTTTGTTCTACATAAACTTCGTAACTCTATAATACATTTAGAAATATCATTTTTTAAATCCATTCAAAAATCTATGATCTTTATTCCCATATAAATTACATTGAAAATTATTATAGTATATATTATTTCCACTAGTGTGAATGATTTTTCAATATCAATGCCTCTTAATCATGAATAAACATTTTATACCATACTCTTTTTATTCTGGATCACATTACCATTTATATTATTATTATTTTTGGATACACATTTTTAATATCCACAATATGATGTCTTGATTTTTCAACAATATCCCCAATTATATTCTTAAACCATTAATCCAATTATTCAACTGTGTCATGAATCCATGATTCCTAATTTATAACTTATTCAAATGTATTCAATTAAAATTTTCAAAATAGTGTATATTACACTATTCTCCTCAACCTCTAAGCCTTTAATAGAGTTAATTTTTAATGAATAAAATTTCATGGGAAAACATGAACACTTTTCCTTCTTGATTGTGACAAATATTAACTCTCTTCATAACCTATTTATTCTACTAATTCATATTCAAGATCATCATTGATATTATTATTTTCAAATTCCACCAAATTGACAATTATATCTTTATATAATTCTGGGAAAATATTTAGGAACAATATATCCCAACATTGTAATGCTTTAATACTCAACTACATTCAATTTATTATTACAAAAAAGATTTTCTAACCTTTTAATAAAACATTTATAGGCCTTAATATTTTCTTAATATCCTAAAATAAAAATTTATCTACCACATCATAATATTTTACCTATTTTCACTATTCATTATGATTGATGAATTATCTTATGAAAACTCTAATATCCATTTTGTGGGATAAATTATATTTCAAATTTCAGATGGTTTCTTCTCTATTATTATAAAAAGTAACACTCTATTCCAAATATATACAGATAGTTACATCACTTCTTTATGTAGTTATATAAGAACCCGACTTTTTCACCACAAACTTTTCAAAATGTTGTTCAATATATAGCTCAAACTTTCAATATTTCCATTATATTTGGGAGTGATGAGCATATATATTTCACTCTAATTACCATGAGTCTCAATATAATACTCAATGTCATCAGAATTTTACTGTATTCGATTATATGATTATAGAATCATTATAGTTCTTCTTATTTAATTTTATTCTCTTCTTCAAAAATTTTTACATAATCCATTGATCCCATTATTTAACACAAAATCCTAGAAAATACAATCATTATCAAATCATCAATATGTAAAATTATATTCTTCCCCAGATATGTTTCATCTTTGAAAATTGAACAACATATGTCTGTGTGTACTAGATTTAGAAAACTCAATTCTCATTTCTTTTTATATAGGCATGTATTTTTTTTAAATATCTTCATGAATACATGCTTTTAAAATATTTTATTAATCTCTATTAATGTTAGAAACATCATATCTAATTCTAAACTTTTATATTTTATCCATAAAAGATTTATTAATATTCCCTATCCTCTTGTGCCAAATTTCTTCTTCTTCTTCTTTTGTAATTAATAGAAAAGTTTTCTCTATTATCTCTACTAGATATAAATTCACAATTTTTCTTCGGCCATTTATAAAATAGTTCCCAACCATTGCTGTTAAACTATTTCCTTTATAACTGAATAAGACATCAAATCATATGTCGCAAAGCTAACTTACACTCGATAAAATATGACAAAGTCCATTAATATAAATGACTTTTGGATTCCACAATTCATATCCGTCCAATCTTGTATTTACACTTTGTTTAAAATG
This sequence comes from Viscum album, assembly GCA_963277665.1. NCBI lineage: Eukaryota > Viridiplantae > Streptophyta > Magnoliopsida > Santalales > Viscaceae > Viscum > Viscum album. The sequence goes on from OY728154.1 coordinate 83,528,712, forward strand.
TAATTATTTATTATATTAAAAACATATTTTCCATGTACGATTACCATTATATTCATTAACAAATTTATAATACTAGTTATATGAGGTGAACAATCACTGTTTAGAATTTAACATGTATTGTTAATTGATTAAATGAAGGAAATTTCATCCAAAATATCCTTTTTAATCTTATTATTTTCCTTCCATGATATTCAAAAATAATTTTATACCTTTAATGAACTTCTAAAATTTTATTTATTATGTTAAATTAGATGATATTCATCGTCTTTAATAAGATATAAACTATATTTCAAATTTAGAGAATTTTTTTATATTGTATTTATTTGAATTTTGTCTTCCATAAGAAAGTATACCTCATTTATTATGTCAATATATATCTCTTTGAAGGATACATTCAATAACTCCTTTGTAAAATTTCAATATATATTTATTATAAATGATAAATAATATCACCATAATAGGAAAAAATGTGGACAAGAAAACAAGAAAAATGAATCTACATCAACGAAAATATCCAATTATATTATTTCTCAATAAATATTATACTTATGAATACCTATTTTATTATTGGTCAGTTATCTATGGTTGCATGATTTCTTATTTCATATGATATCCATTACTCATCACATATGTTGACCTTGTTTTTATTTTACTATCCCAAAAATACAACATTTACTCATATTAGTGAGACATTGGACTTTAAATAACTTACAAAATGAACTTTTTAGTCATTCTACACATTCATATCAAAATTCATGTGAAATTATAAAAAATGAAGATTCTAATTTGAGACACGAATTTTTCCATAATCATGCATATTTTTCAAGGATACACTTTAATGGTTCTGTCATCATGACATTGTACCTAATGAAAATTAATATCATTAATTGTATAAAGGTGTTCCTTAATCGTAAATTTGTACTAAACTACATCCTAATATATCACTTATCCATTTTAAGGGTTTTCTATAACATTATATATGTTGTAATAAGTTTCTTTATCTTCATCGACATAACTTTATTCTTGTCTAAAAAAATCCCTTATTTATCATATTTTACATTATATTAAAATCAATATCCTAGAGTTATTCATATAACTCCACCTTGAGATCAATAACTATATATTGTTGATCATATTATTCTTAATTAGCTTATAAATTCAACCATCATATCCACTATAGAATAGATTATATTTTCAAAATTCTTTATAATGAATCTTACTAAATTGCTTCTTCCTTTCCATTTCCCATTTCCTTACCCTAATATTTAATTACAATTCCATAAAAAATTTTAATGTTCATCCAATTGGTAAATATCTTCTATCTTTTGTGATAATTCTTTATCGCCGTCCTTTAAATAATATATTTTTCAACACCTAAAATAATTATTCCCAAAAATATGACATTAAAAACATGTCTGGGGTAATTAACACTCACATTTTCCATCTCATATTTTTAAATCTCATGAAACAATTATATGAAAAAAACTATATTTATATTATTCGCTTTCAAAAACAAAAATATTTTTAAACTTATTTGAATACAATTTTCATTAAATAAATTTTATAAATGACACTAAGGATTCCCACACACTTCATGTAAGAACCCAGATATTCTTTTCTGGAATATTTTCATTTTATGGTCGTTTTTGTGAAAAAAAGTGGAGTTTCAGGAAATTTTTTGAAGAACACGATGTGTAATTTTTGTGTACACATAGTGTACTCGGTTATCGTGGGTAGCCTTGTGCTGGCCATGTAGTAGTCATGCACATGACCATGTGGGCGACCTGGTGGCCGCCTAAATCAGGGATCAGTAATGGAAAGTACACACTATGTACTTCAAAAGTACACACGGTGTACTTTCTTTTTTTTCATTAAATGTACCAATATCGCATCTAATGGACAGAACCTCCTTCTTCTAGGTCTGTTTTGTATGATAGAACCTGTACTATGACTATATTTCCCCGAGCCCCCAATCGAGCACATGTACTCTGAATCGACTGTCGTCGATTGCGTTGGGACCCCAGTGGTAAGTTATTTCTTCTACTTGGGCTTTGTTTCTTGATTCCTAATCTTTCTCATGTTATCCTCCGTTGTTTGTTTTAGTCATTTTTGTAGATCTATCGTGTTCTTGGGTGATTCAAGGCGCTAGTTCATGTATAGCGATCTCCCAACACTAAGTTAGGTGTTTTGTGCCTTTAAATTGATAGTCTTTGAGTATTATGTGAAAAATTAACCAAAACCCTTGAATGAGGTTTTGTTTATTTACGGTCATAGCCTTGTTAATTGCTTTCTATGATTGAATGCTTGAGTAGTGGTTGATTTCATATGAATGGTGTTAATTTCTATGCCTTGGATCTTTTCCCTCATTCCTTGTTTTGACCATCGGTCTAGTTCGACCATTTAGGCTGCTATTTGTTTTCCATGTCTAGTATTGTAGGATGGAGTGTTTTATCTTGTCTTATATGATGATATGTTGTAGATGGTTATCCAAGTATTCCAAGTTGTTCAATTTGGATATTTTAAACTTTTTGTCCCCGTTTTCTTCACAAGGGGTTGCAGGAACCTGTTGTAGTTGAACTGTAGGGGAAATTAATGCTGAGGGCTTTCCTAAAGTGTCTGTTATATTTATCACGCTGCTAGACCATATGGGTAATTGACATTGAGTGCTCCCTCAGAGAGTCTATAGATACATTATGAGGCCACATGAGGAATTAATGTTTACTGTTTCCTCAGAGTTCCTGTAGTTACAGCTGAAAGACTGTAGGGGGAATTAATGGTGAGTGCCTCCTCAGAGAGCCTTGGGAATAGCTATCCTTGTTATTGTTGAACCAAAGGGGTTAGGCTGAGAGTACTTCCCATAGGGTTACCTACTTTGATTAGCTATTGTTTGATATATAAAACTTAATGCATTGAAATTGTGGATTGTTTACTACTGGGTACTTCCTTGTTACTGCCTCCTTTTACTTGTTACATTCCATATATTCACTACCTGTTAGGCACAGACCCTGTGGTGGTTGCCTACTAATATTTAGAATCACACCCTCTTTGGGTAATGGTTTTGGTCCCAAACAGATTATATTGTTGCAAGTATAGATTAAGTAAATCACCCTTTTACTTCAGGTACTTTATTTCTATGGAGCTGGAGTGCATGGGACCAAGATTAGGCTTGTAATGCTGAAGAGCTGTTTATCTATTTTATTCGGTAATTTGGTTTAGTACTGTTTTATATTCCATCATTGTGATTTGTTTGGATGTATTCCATGACATGTGTATCATGCATCACTCATATGTATGTGTTCTCCAGTTTATTATTTTCAGTCTTCCCCGATTTACTTTTGCATGGATTATTACTACTTCTACTATTGTCTGTTTTCTTACCTCCACTGTGTTACTCTGCCAATGAGGGAATAGTTTTCCCACTATCACACCCAAAGCCCTTGTAGCTAGTCGATAGCCTCTAGAATTTGGGGAAAAGCTCTTGAGGCAATTTGACCAACCAGGTACAGGGCACCTCTGGGCGGCTTCCAGAACCGGGAAGTTACACATTATATGTGACCGACTTACTATGTATGTTATCAAATGAAAATTATGGGAAATTCAATATATCAATGAGATGAAACCTGTGGTATATACATTGGTTGTAACCCTCTAATGATTTTATTTAAAATATAATAATCCTTGATCTCATTAGTCATCCACTGTATTTTGTTAACAACCTTTTGACGATAGTTAAATAATCCATCAAAATTTTCACTCGAACTCATCATCATATCATCAAATATATTTTTCAAAAAAAATTATTTCATATTGTTTTTATAATCACATAAATAGATATTAATAATATTACAACAAACATTTTTTTCCTATAAGAAAATCTACCCCATTTTAATAAATCTATTTATAAAATTATACATCTATGGAATTATTTTCATTAGATTCATTATTACACATAATCTTATATTCTTACCCTATTGGGTTTCTCTCGTGATCACTAATATAGATCAACTTTTCAAATATTCTATAAATATCTTGAATATGATGTATTAAATTTAATGTAACCATATTCTTATATACATTCTAATGCCACCAATAAAAATTAAATACATCCACTAAATTTAAAGTATTTACCATAATAAAAACAACCTATAGTTGATTTGATGAGATATAATCATTGATTCTGACACAACTTATTGTGACATGAGATCCCATAAATAATATCATAAGAGTAGAGGAAGTAAATTAGACTGTATAGAAATTTCTTATATCATAAAACATAATTGGATTTTGTTTTTTATTAACAATGAAACATTTAATCTTTCAATATAATCATAAGCAATAAAAATGAAAATGTTGAAATAGTGTAGCATAGAGAAAAAAATTAATTTGGTTCACCAGAACATTGAAAGATTAATGGATCCCATATCAAAGATGTGATAATGTTACAATTTACTACTATGTCATTGGTATGTGATTTCAACATTAGGTTGATATCACTATGCATTCAAAGCCTCGATGCTCTTCCTCTTTTCAAATCAATGCATTTAAGAGGGTTACATATATATAATTGATATATAGGTCAATATAAAATATCCTAGTATGAGAAAAGTCACCAAACCATAATGGGTGTTCACCATGAAACAATTTATTTAGAATTAGATATTTAATTATATGTCAAAAAATTATAACATTCAGGTCTGATCATTAAAGTAATTATGTCCAATCAATCCAAATTCTCAATTACATAAATTAAACAATGTCCACATGGGTTTTCCCTACATAACTTCTTTTTTAATCATCAATATCTCTATATTATTTTTTTCCTCTCTAATGTATAGTTAATTAGCATATATCTAAATAATTTTGAATATTAAATACCAAAATTTTATTCAAAATAAAATTCAACTTCATTTCTTTAATGTATTTACCTTGGATTTAAATTATGAAAATCTTTATCTTAGAACAATATATTGTTTATTTAATATCAAACCATAACGATTTTTTTAAATGATCCAAAACAAATATACTATGGTTAACCGCTAGTTTTTCAACCTCCATGAGATAGTCACTAATAAACATGATGATGTAAGGAACACCATATAACCAAACATAACATGTATGTCTGAAAATAGTGGTACAAATATTCTATTTGGGATAAATAAACTCAAATGGATTCTATGATGCTCAATTTCCCATTATCATTCGACTCCATAATCCTGTAGAACAATAGCCCTACCACTACAATATTGTTCTTTTCAGATATTTATTTTTCATAGGAGTCTTGTAGGAACAAAATAGCTTCAACAAGACACATTTTATGCCTCCTATTTTCCCAAAGGATTCTTCTTTTATAATATTTTGTATTAAATGACCTTGATCACATTTTATACCTATTGTAGAGTGCAACGGCCCGAAATTTTGAATAAATCTTGTTTCCTAATTTCATGTGTTATTTTATTTTATTTTTATACTCAAAAAAAATGTTTTATTTGATAAACATGATTATAATTAAAATGAGACCATTGGGTTCTGACTATTATATGACCATTGGTCAATATGACCGCTTTGAACAAAATGTTTTGATTATTGTCTCTAAATACAAGTAATCTTGGTTAATTATTATAGAAAGAAGATTCGATGGCCTCACCTAGTAGTCTTGGACCGATCGAAGCCCATCTAACTGAACTTGGGAAGGAGGTAGCACCATTGGGCTTTGCTCTGGACCAAACCCAAGCCGAACTTCATCATGTGAAGCTAGAACGGAATCGCCTTCGAGAGAAGTTCAAACTGATAGAAATTACTACTCGGGTAATGTTGGCCGAGCCTCCCTCGGACTCTCTCACCTCAGCACACCTTACACTTAGGTCCTATGCTGGTGTGATATGGGGCTATGTAAGGAGACCGTAACTGCCTTGTGTAATACTTTGTTTTAAATAAAAATTGTGATTTCTTCTTATGATGAATTTTATGAATTTTCAATTGACCGGATAAATATAGTATGCATATTTTTGATGAATTTTAGAAAAAGGATATTTTAAAAATGTTTATGTAAACCTTAAATAATTAAAAATGTGTAATGATTTTCAAAAAATGGTCTTCTACAATTATGTTCAGTACAAAATTTGGAGTCTAATAAGATCAACTTGATTTTTGATGAATAGTAAATTATAAATAGTGATTTTATGATTAGGATTATTAATATGACCAAATGGATTAGTAATCTCACTTAAATAAAGTTTTAAAATAATATAGGCACCTTTATTAAGTAATGTGATCCAATAAAATGGTTAAATAACGGTTGCATAAATTATTATTCAAGTATTAGTTTTTCGGGTGAATAGTGTTTTTTTAATTAAAAATTAAATTAAAAATAATTAAAAAATTATTTTTATAAAATGGATTTCATTTTTGAAATCAGAGCATTGATATTTGATTAAGGTGAAATTTTGGGATCTTTCTGAGAAAGTTGAATTTTCAGTGAATAGTGAAAATACAGTTTTAGGGTTTCGGTATGTTTAATGACATCATAACTGTGTCATGATGCTGTCATGAGTTTTTTTAAGGGTTGGCCGGCCAAGGGTGATGCATTATTGTTTGGGGTTCCCCATGTGGCCTAACTTTATGGGAAGTACCATGGGAGGGCCCATGCTTTTGAGAAAACCACTTTTGAGGTGTCCCTTGGCCATTAATGCCTTGTCCCTTCACTTTCCCTATAAATACCAAGCCCTCCTCTCATCCATTCGACTCCCCACTCTTCCTCAACGAATTTCTGGTCTCATTACCTCCCAAGTAGTCCTCCCAAGGTGCCCCCAAGCCCTCAAGGTCCCATCCTTTGAGGTTTAAGAGTTACATTTTAAGGTAAGGGATCTGACCTCTCTCTTTCATTTCAAGTAATCTCTTTTATGTCATTCCTTTTATGCTCCATGTTATTATGTTGGAGGATGTTATTTTATACTCCTCTTACTTCCCTTTTCATGTTCATATAATGATAGATCCCCTCTTACTCTCATTATTTCGTTTTATGAAGTTTTAAGTGGCGTCGTTAGGCTGCCGAAATTTTTGTAACGGATTCTTTCCCCCTTCTCATTTTTCAAGATCTATTTTCATGTAAAGTATTTCAAGTTCATTTTTATTATGTTGGGGGTATGATCTATAAATTTATCATACTGATATTTTATGATCATATGATGAGATACCCCATTTGATCTCTTCAATTTAGTATTTTGATGTTTTAAGTGGTGCTGTTAGGCTGCCGAATTTTTAAGTGGTTCTTCACCCTTCTCGTTTTGAAGTTCTACTTTCATGTCAATTATTTCAAGTTCCTTTCTATTATGTTGGGGTATGATCTCTATATCTATCATACTGGACTCTTATGTTCATATGATGAGAGACCTCATTTTATCTCTTCAATTCAGTATTTTGAAGTTTTAAGTGGCGCCGTTAGGCTACCGAATTTTTAAGTGGTTCTTCACCCTTCTCGTTTTGAAGTTCTACTTTCATGTCAATTATTTCAAGTTCCTTTCTATTATGTTGGGGTATGATCTCTATATATATCATACTGGACTCTTATGTTCATATTATGAGAGACCCTATTTGATCTATTCAATTCAGTATTTTGAATTTTTAAGTGGCGCTGTTAGGCTGCCGAATTTTTTGGGGATTCTTTCACCCTTCTCATTCTTTTGAAAGTTCTACTTTCATGTTAAGTCTTTAAAGTTATTTTTTAATTATGTTGGGTCATTATCTCTATATCTATCATACTGAACTCTTATGTTCACATGATGAGACACCCTATTTGATCTTTTCAAATCATTTTGTTTGAAGTTTAAGTAACGTCGTTAGGCTGCCGAACTTTCATAAGAGAAATCTAGTTTTTGTCTTCCTTCCATGTTTTTCATTTCAAATGGTATGTCCTTGAAATTTCATTAACATGATCATGTATCCTTCTTATTCTGTCCATCTACTGTTTTATGGTTCATTTATGAATGTTTGACTCATTTTCCCTCTCTTTTTAATGTCTTCTAAAACCTCGTAATATAGCTTTTATGCTGCAGAATTTCCGTCTCAAAATGTCTCTCTCTTTTTCAAAAGTTATTTTATATTATTAAGTGAATACTCAAATATATTTCTTATAAAGGGTTATTCACATATATTCCAAAATGTTATATTTTAAATTCTGGGATTTACATACATGAGACCCACCTTCCTTTTCTGTGGGTTTTAAAGTGACGTAAAGATCATGTATTTAAAGCAGTTTTTAAAACGTTGTGATTATGAAATGAAACCCATTTATTTTATGATATATGGGTTATTTATGAAATGTTTGATGATGATATATGTGGCTAACATGATAATAAAGGCAAATTTAAGGGTGCTCCCTGATAGCGCTCCAATGCATTGGGTAATGATGTAACCACTAGAGATTACAATTTTCACGATACCTTGGTGAATAACCTTGGTAATTTTCAAATGACACATTGGGGATGGACCTTGGTGATATGTTCATGATTGTCTATGTTAAATTATTTATCCACATATTCAAGTTATGAAAATGTTATTTTTATTATGATATGCCTCATGATTTCATTCTCATGCCTTAAAGTTCTTTTCATGACATTATTGAAGTATCTCAAGTTCACATGTAAAATGTTTCTGTTGTTTTCCTTACTAGGCCTTCTGCTCACCCTTTCCTTTGATGTATGTCCCCAGGTTCTGAGATGTAGTAATGAACCTAGGATGAACATAAGGAGAATCCTTTCAAGTGTTTAAGAAGAATGTTTTTTTTTGTTGTTTCATGTTTTAAGTTCCTGGTTTCCAAGACACTAAACCTTAAAGATCCTCGGTTTTGTAAAATGTAATGAAAGTTTATGTGATAAAAAGACGGGATGATATAGTTGGTATCAAAGGATGGTTTAGTTATTTGTGAAAATTAGGATATGAAAACTTTAGTAAGAAGCCTATAGAAAAGTTAAAATATTGGAAATCTTCCTGGTATTTTGGTGAGTATTGAGTAAGGGGTTGCCAAGCAAATACATCCCTGTCTGGATACGAGCAGGTAGAGGTGGCTCTGGCACAGATGTACATAGGGGTAAAACCTGAAAACACCGCTTTGAGCTAGACTCGAACGGGAACTGGTACACAACAACGGGCCTTTCTGCACTCTTGGTTACGACACTCCCGGGGGATATGCTTTGATAAATTCATAAGCTTAGTATGAACCACTGTTAAAGGAACAAAGATAAAATAAAATAAAGATTCACATAAGAATATATGATCATGGATAACCTATATGGGAACCTAGGGGATCACATGTTAGGGTATACTTTTCAACTACAAGTTATCCTTATATGCTTTAAGTTTCTTTTCATGATTATTGGATAAGTATTTAAGCCCCTAATTATAGTTCTTTTCTTAGTTAATGGCAGGAAATGGAAGAACATGTCTCAACAACCAATGTAATAGGAAATGCTACGATTACCGTATTAATATGACAGAGATGATTGGGGGATTAAAATATGATTTTTATTTTGGAAGACGTTCACTATTTTGGGGTTCCTATATGATCAAGGTAAATATATTACAACGGTATTTTCATTGAGGGGTAAGGTTGAATTATATTTTAAGAATATATGAATTTAAGGTCGACTTATAGTAATTTAGGTTACTTATGGGAATGATTAACCTATCTTGGGTTAAATATGTTTAGGTTAGATACTTTTGTTATAAGATGTTAGGAGTGGTTGATATTGTTTGGAGATGAACAATGAAGTTTATTTTGGATGACTATGTTATCAAATCCTTTTTGTATTTGGGTTTCAATCTTAGTTTGGTTTATTTTGAGGAATTTTAAGGACCGTTATTTATGGAATGGTCTATGATGAAATTTGGGTAGTACCATGGAACTTTGAAGATTTAAAAGTAGTTTCCATTCCTATGGGATTATTTCTTTTTGAAGAGTTGTTTTACCTTAACCTTTCGGTTTTTGGGATAATGTTTAAATATGAAAGAAATATATAGTTAATATTTTGTGGATTATGAGATTCTCTAGAAGATGATTCATTTGTTTTGATGAGACCAAGTAGTTTTTAATGCTCATAGTTTAGAGAAAAGATTAGTTTTGGGTAGAAACTTATTAAAGGATGAAACTCTACATGAAGGTAGATATATTTCCTTATGTTTTTGTTCTATGTTGTAAATGAATTCCTCAAATCAATGAAAAGGAACGTAAAACAAAAACGTTTTTGGTTTACGTTTCCTACTAGGTAATCAATGACCGCTTGCACACATCATAATTTTGGGATTTTTTGGTGGTTAACTTCCTCCTAATCATGTTTTCTATCACTCTCCTTTAGGACGTAACCCTTTGTTTTCTCCTCCATGTCCATGTTTCCTATATGGAATCCTAGTATGAGTAAACTCGGGTGGCCTTTGTACTTCCTTTTATTTAATTTAAAGTAATGGTGTCACAGACTCTTTTTCCGATGTGAGACTTTCAATGAAATTTCAAAACCCAATTTTTAAAATTGCGAGGACGCAATTTCTTAAGGGGGGAAGATTGTAACGGCCCGAAATTTTGAATATATCTTGTTTCCTAATTTCATGTGTTATTTTATATTATTTTTATACTCAACAAAAATGTTTTATTTGATAAACATGATTATAATTAAAATGAGACCATTGGGTTCTGACTGTTATATGACCATTGGTCAATATGACCGCTTTGAACAAAATGTTTTGATTATTGTCTCTAAATACAAGTAATCTTGGTTAATTATTATAGAAATAAGATTCGATGGCCTCACCTAGTAGTCTTGGACCGATCGAAGCTCATCTAACTGAACTTGGGAAGGAGGTAGCACCATTGGGCTTTGCTCTGGACCAAACCCAAGCCGAACTTCATCATGTGAAGCTAGAATGGAATCGCCTTCGTGAGAAGTTCAAACTGATAGAAATTACTACTCGGGCAATGTTGGTCGAGCCTCCCTCGGACTCTCTCACCTTAGCACACCTTACACTTAGGTCCTATGCTGGTGTGATAAGGGGCTATGTAAGGAGACCGTAACTGCCTTGTGTAATACTTTGTTTTAAATAAAAATTGTGATTTCTTCTTATGATGAAGTTTATGAATTTTCAATTGACCGGATAAATATAGTATTCATATTTTTGATGAATTTTAGAAAAAGGATATTTTAAAAATGTTTATGTAAACCTTAAATAATTAAAAATGTGTAATGATTTTCAAAAAATGGTCTTCTACAATTATGTTCAGTACAAAATTTGGAGTCTAATAAGATCAACTTGATTTTTGATGAATAGTAAATTATGAATAGTGATTTTATGATTAAGATTAGTAATATGACCAAATGGATTAGTAATCTCACTTAAAGAAAGTTTTAAAAAAATCTAGGCACCTTGATTAAGTAATGTGATTCAATAAAATGGTTAAATAACGATTTCATAAATTATTATTCAAGTATTAGTTTTTCGGGTGAATAGTCTTTTTTAATTAAAAATTAAATTAAAAATATTTAGAAAATTATTTTTATAAAATGGATTTCATTTTTAAAATCAGAGCATTGATATTTGATTAAGGTGAAATTTTGGGATCTTTCTGGGAAAGTTGAATTTTTAGTGAATAGTGAAAATACAGTTTTAGGGTTTCGGTATGTTTAATGACATCATAACTGTGTCATGATGATGTCATGAGTTTTTTTAAGGGTTGGCCGGACAAGGGTGATGAATTATTGTGTGGGGGTCCCCATGTGGCCTAACTCTATGGGAAGTACCATGGGAGGGCCCATGCTTTTGAGAAAACCACTTTTGAGGTGTCCCTTGGCCATTAATGCCTTGTCCCCTCACTTTCCCTATAAATACCAAGCCCTCCTATCATCCATTCGACTCCCCACTCTTCCCCAACAAATTTCTGGTCTCATTACCTCCCAAGGAGTCCTCCCATGGTGCCCCCAAGCCCTCAAGGTCCCATCCTTTGAGGTTTAAGAGTTACATTTTAAGGTAAGGGATCTGACCTCTCTCTTTCATTTCAAGTAATCTCTTTTATGTCATTCCTTTTATGATCCATGTTCTTATGTTGGAGGATGTTCTTTTATACTCCTCTTACTTCCCTTTTCATGTTAATATAATGAGAGATCCCCTCTTACTCTCATTATTTCGTTTTATGAAGTTTTAAGTGGCGTCGTTAGGCTGCCGAAATTTTTGTAACGGATTCTTTCCCCCTTCTCATTTTTCAAGATCTATTTTAATGTAAAGTATTTCAAGTTCATTTTTATTATCTTGGGGGTATGTTCTCTAAATTTATCATACTGATATTTTATGATCATATGATGAGAGACCCCATTTGATCTCTTCAATTCAGTATTTTGAAGTTTTAAGTGGCGCCGTTAGGCTGCCGAATTTTTAAGTGGTTCTTCACCCTTCTCGTTTTGAAGTTCTACTTTCATGTCAATTCTTTCAAGTTCCTTTCTATTATGTTGGGGTATGATCTCTATATCTATCATACTATACTCTTATGTTCATATGATGAGAGACCTCATTTGATCTCTTCAATTCAGTATTTTGAAGTTTTAAGTGGCGCCGTTAGGCTGCCGAATTTTTAAGTGGTTCTTCACCCTTCTCGTTTTGAAGTTCTACTTTCATGTCAATTCTTTCAAGTTCCTTTCTATTATGTTGGGGTATTATCTCTTTATCTATCATACTGGACTTTTATGTTCATATTATGAGATACCCCATTTGATCTATTCAATTCAGTATTTTGAAGTTTTAAGTGGCGCCGTTAGGCTGCCGAATTTTTTGGGGATTCTTTCACCCTTCTCATTCTTTTGAAAGTTCTACTTTCATGTCAAGTATTTCAAGTTCTTTTTTAATTATGTTGGTTCATTATCTCTATATATATCATACTGAACTCTTATGTTCACATTATGAGAGACCCTATTTGATCTTTTCAAATCATTTTGTTTGAAGTTTAAGTAACGTCGTTAGGCTGCCGAACTTTCATAAGAGAAATCTAGTTTTTGTCTTCCTTCCATGTTTTTCATTTAAAATGGTATGTCCTTGAAATTTCATTACCATGATAACGTATCCTTATTATTCTGTCCATCTACTGTTTTATGGTTCATTTATGAATGTTTGACCCATTTTCCCTCTCTTTTTAATGTCTTCTAAAACCTCGTAACATAGCTTTTATGCTGCAGAATTTCCATCTCAAAATGTCTCTCTCTTTTTCTAAAGTTATTTTATATTATTAAGTGAATACTCAAATATATTTCTTATAAATGGGTATTCACATATATACAAAAATGTTCTATTTTAAATTCTGGGATTTACATACATGAGACCCACCTTCCTTTTCTGTGGGTTTTAAAGTGACGTAAAGATCATGTCTTTAAAGCGGTTTTTAAAACGTTCTGATTATGAAATGAAACCCATTTATTTTATGCTATATGGGTTATTTATGAAATTTTTTATGATGATATATGTGGATCAAATGATAATAAAGGCAAATTTAAGGGTGCTCCCTGATAGCACTCCAATGCATTGGGTAATGATGTAACCACTAGAGATTAAAATTTTCACAATACCTTGGTGAATAACCTTGGTAATTTTCAAATGACACCTTGGGGATGGACCTTGGTGATATGTTCATGATTGTCTATGTTAAATTATGTATCCACATATTCAAGTTATGAAAATGTTATTTTTATTATGATATGACTCATGATTTCATTCTCATGCCTTAAAGTTCTTTTCATGACATTATTGAAGTATCTCAAGTTCACATATAAAATGTTTCTCTTGTTTTCCTTACTGGGCCTTCTGCTCACCCTTTCCTTTGATGTATGTCCCCAGGTTCTGATATGCAGTAATGAACCTAGGATGAACATAAGTAGAAGCCTTTCAAGTGTTTAAGAAGAATGTTTTTTTTTGTTGTTTCATGTTTTAAGTTCCTGGTTTCCAAGACACTAAACCTTAAAGATCCTCGGTTTTGTAAAATGTAATGAAAGTTTATGTGATAAAAAGGCGGGATGCTATATAGAGTATCCATGGTCTAAACTGTTATGAGAATACAATTAACCATTTCCTAAAAGTCCTGAAGAAAAAAAATATTGGCCATTACATTTCCAACATGACCAATTAAAAATGAAATTATTTCGATGACTGATGGTACTAAAAATGCTTATAGCCACTTAACTCTATCCATTTCCAAATGCAATACGTCATACCGAGATTCACCATTACAAGGTCAATGCTGTGGTGAATAAATCCTTAAAAAATATGTTAATAGATTTATAATTTTTCCAATTATAAGTAATGGTAATTAATTTACATTAATTCTAATAGGTTTCAACATGTGGCTATATCAAAATTAATGTTCCATACAATGTTATTGGATTATTAGAATATGATTATCATTAATGTGGCCAGGAAGTCAATTTCAAAAAATTATGGGTTTAAATCACTCTGTTTAACCAGTTCAACATTCAATTTATAGACATGGTTTTACAGAAAAAAAATAATGTTTACTATTCATCATATTTTCATAACCATACTGTATTTTATTTAAATAAATAGAATAATTATTATCATTACATAAAATTGAGAATTAATTATCATAACAATAAGATTCAAAAATAATTTTTCTTTTCTTGAAATGTATAATAATGATTTTTTCCCTGGAATTAACCTAATTGGATGCTTTATCATTTAAATCCCTAAATTTTTGGATAAAACATTTCCAATATTCCAAATGAGATAATACAAGTATCCCTTCACTAATTATTTCTTATTTCCCAATAGTATAACATTTTTAAAAAATTTGATATATATATATAACCAATTATAGATAACCATGATGTAATATCCTAAAAATTGATTTTATTAGGAAATACATGGTTTAGAGGTCTCAATTAAATCAATCATCCCTTGATCATCCTAATATTTCTTGAAATTCCTTCCCTAATTCCCCTTAATTCCATAATGAATATACATCACTACTAAAAATATTTTTTCATTAGGTTTAAGTACATGGGAATGATCTTTAGATAATTTTTATATTTCTTAATCCACGATTTTTAATTCCCTTTACATTTATACATTACAAGTACATATTTTGGTTGCAACCTATATATGTCATCTTCAGCTATTATTAACATGTTAATGAGATTAGTGAGTGACATATTAATCATATTCATGTTGTAATAAAAAGATAATATATTCTACAATCCATGAAAACAATATAGGATTACGTCTATAGATAATTCCTTTTATATTAGAAAAACCCAATCTCTATAAATTATAAATGTATAAAATCCACTTGTCTACCAATGTTGATAACCCATTTATAATTCCTCAATAATAGTAAATATATCTAATTAGTTATGTTTTTTTAATATTTGAATATATAATCTCAAGAAAGAGACATGATATATAAACATATTCCTCTTTATGCCGATTATAATCATCACCATCCAAGTCATAGTAAAATTAGGATCTTTATATATTTTTAACTAAATAATATACATATTATTCTCATGATCTAGGACTAACATTACCTTTTGATACCGATTGATGAAATTTTTTTGCTTTAGTTTATCAATATTGATGACTTAATATAAATAGATGTTTGAGTTTGTACTATTGGATTCCAATTATCTACACATGGAAAAATAAAATTTATTAAAATCATGTTATTAATAATATTTTATTTAGATAATCATTGATAATTAATATATAAGACACCCCTCACTTTATACGATAATCCAAGATCTAAAAAACATAATGACTAGTTTCATCTATGAATTCACTCCATACTCATGATTAGTTTATTAGGAATATATTTTTCTAAAGTGATCCACATTACTCATTATTGGATGGGTGGTCAATCAAAAAGCCTATAAATTTATACCATGAGTTTATAAATATCCATTCTTTGAGGTTTTCACACATATAAAGAACATAGTCCCTTGAGACCCAAATAGCTAAATGAGAGATGTTATTATATCATGTACTTTTAAAATATATATCAGAAGTGACAACCATCAACATCACCCCATATGATTTATTGATCATGGTATTTATGTGTGTAAACATTTGAAGTCTTATAAATGGTATTTGTCTTTGTATTTTTTTAATATATTTGATATCCCCATTTTCAAGGTATGCATCCTAATAATTTAATCAATTTATTGATTTGTTTTAATGAACTAATCCAATAATAATTAATCCAAACTAAATTATGAATCATATCTATATTTATATATATCTATTACATATTTTCATTCCATGTAAAATTTATATTGATATAGTAATGAAACGCACCAAATTATCCCTCTAGTATAATTGGTAGAGTGAAAAAAGTATGTTTGATTATATGATCAAAAAGTAAATGAAAAAACCAACATATCAAGTGTCTCATTTAGAGTAAGAGTTGTAATATTTAATAAAAAATTATTTATATAAATTTATAAACATGAATATTTTTATGTTAAATATTTTTTTTGATTGTTGAATATAGTATAATATTTATGATTAGATTGTTGAATATTAAATAATAATATAAATATTTAAATTAATTTTATAATTTCCATCTTAGAATAAGATTTCATTTGACTATTTTTGGGACCCATAACTTCTTAAGGTATGAATAATATTGTTATTTTAAAGTATAGAATAAATAAATGATATTACCCTAAATATAAGGAATGTGTAATTAAAATTCAAAAATTAAAATTAAGCTAGTGGATTAATCCCTTTTCATATTTAAAAGACTTTATTACATTAAGTGCATAAAAATTTAAATATATATATACATTAATAAATTTTATGTTTCTCCATGGATTTTAAAATTCAATATAATATTAAAGAAAATAATAATAATAGATATTAAGAACCATTTATTTCATGGAGCAAAATTATAAATATATTCTTAAGAAAAATTCATATTCCAAAGGAAATAAAATTTATTTATTAAGTTATTAAATAATAACAAGTAATATTGAAAAAATTTATTTTTTTATATTTTTAAAATAATAAAAATATTTACCCATTTTAAAAATAAAATGAGAAATAAATATGAATTATAATTAAATTAATATCGAACAATTTTTTAAATTACAAATCCACACAAGGAATTCAAAACATTTAATTTCATATAAAAACATCTAAAACATATAATAAAGGTCCCATTTTTTAATTTAAAAAAAATCAATCAATTAAATAAATATAATAAAATTCACTAACATATTATTAACAAATTTTTAATATTACAAATTAACCCCCATGAAAATAATATTTGAGATATTTTTAAAGTATTTGTTACCAAATATTAATAACCAATCAAGAATTTAAATATAAATCATTAATAAAAACAATACTAATTTTTTATAAGTCTATAATTCATCTGACACCACAATTGTAATTATATATCTTCTCTATTAAGTTTGTATTAAGTGGAAAATAATAAAACACTATAGCACCAAGACTGATCAAAAATTGAAATTATAGTAAAAACAATTCATTGTGAAAATGAGTATTTTAACTTATAAATTCTCTCATTAATGAGGCCATCTTTCCATCAAAAATTAAAACATGATGATTTTATCTCTAATTCGATATTTTTCAATATTCATTATTCGATCCTAGAGATAGATAATATCTTGAATAATGGTATATGGAAAATATTTTCCAATGATGGAAAGAATCATCAGGAGTGTGATTTTATTTCTAGTGGTTATGGTATAATTATCACATTACCCCTCCTTGGATGGTTCTCCATCCAATAACTTAGTTCATTTAAATTATTTTATTTAGTTTCAATAGTTAAGAATAATAATATAGTATATTAATATTAATGAATCTCATCCATCTTATTACTGTTCATATGGGTCATCAAATATCAAACATTCACTAATAATTGAACCATCTTTAAATTTATTTAAATATATTTTGAATATATAAATAAATAAATAATGTGATTTCATATGTTCTCTTTTAATTATATATATATTATATATATAAATATATTATTTCTACAATATTTAATACATGTATATATATATATATATTCCATATATATAAAAATAAAAGTTATATTTTAAATAATAATTATTAGTTAAAAAGAAATACTTTTTAGATGTAAATGATGAGATCATTCCAGGAATGAAAATTCTCTATTTTTTAAAAATAAATAATGTTTAGAAAAGTATGAAGTAGGGATTTTACAATAATGAATTTTTGATATATGAAAAAACACATATCAAATTGCCTTTTATAGATTAGTTCATTGTCTATGACCCCTTTATTTTAAATCACACACACCAATAAATGTTCCTCCTAGTTTGTATGTGGGATGATATAGCTCATAGTTGAATGATTTTACCATAATTGGATTCATATAGTGGTAATATGTCATGAAGGATGAAAAATTACACTTCTAATACCAAAAGAACGAGTGGTGGAATCACTTTCCAAGCACAATTTTCACCATCCTCATTGTGTTTTCTTATATCAAACATTAAAAATTGATTTCATTACATATTCATGATATATGGAATCTTAACACAAACTATTAAAGAATCCCATTGAATCTCCCTTTTGATTTTTGAGGATAACTCAAAATCCAGGTGATCTAATATTTCGTATTGAGGCCACATCCAGGAGTGATTTTTTCCATCCAATGAATGGAGGAATCCACATAACATCAATAGTTACAAAACGGGGATTGAAATTACCAACACATATAAGGCTCTTAGATACCATAAGACCATCAATTGAAATATTACCATAACCATTTGTGTTGAATTCATTTTTTTACTAAAACTATACAAATATATGACTGGATGTTTTACGGGAACATTTTCCAGTGTCATATTGTCTTGTTAATTCCAAATGACATGAATTAATTCAAAACAATCAATAATAAGTAGTTTAAGGAGATATTTTAAAATTGGTTTGTCAAAAAGCCATTTATATTCTTTTGAAAATAGAATTTATAGGGAATATTCACCTCCAATAGGCTGGTGAATTTATACCAAAGTAATAATGTAGTAGATCAACCTAGAAATAGGTTGTT
This sequence comes from Viscum album, assembly GCA_963277665.1. Lineage (NCBI taxonomy): Eukaryota > Viridiplantae > Streptophyta > Magnoliopsida > Santalales > Viscaceae > Viscum > Viscum album. Next base: position 83,547,793 of record OY728154.1, read on the forward strand.
ATATTCATCACTATATAAGACAATTAGTGAGATGTTATAAATTTTTTAATTCAAATAGATTTAAGACATATATATAAATTGGTTTTTTAAGGTTTTTATCTACCATATAAGAGTAAATACTAAAGTTGAAATCCAAGTCTTATTCAATATTCCATCCCCCATGTTCGAGTACCTATATGAACTAGCTATATATTTCTTCTTTTAAGGGATTATTCCATTTAAGGAAGGCCCTAAAAAATTATTTCATCACTTTTTTTCAAATTATAATTGGAAAGCTCAACTTTGTTTTCAGTGGGAAGAAGCTCCCGAGAGATGTCTATTTCTTCCATAATTATGAAAGTACAGTACACATATGGATCAGAGAAATATCACCGGTTACTAAAGGAAATTACATTATAATTTTCCATCTAAAAATTGATATAATAATGCATGTAAATGTACCAGTGTGAAAAATTTATTTTTTGGAAAATGAAACCATGAATGCTGGCTATATAGTTTAGATTTTTTTAATTAAACAAGATTTAAAATATATATCAAAAAAACATTTTTTGAATCAAAAATCTCATTTATGAGTCTCCACATAAAAGTTATTTTATATATTGACTAAAATATATTATACTTTCGATCCCATGTCCTTAATGATCAATGAAATGAGATAACGTCTTGACATTGATAGTTTTAATTATTTATTAAAGGATTCTCCTACTGAAGATAATTTTTCTAAGGGACATATTTGTATTCTCAAGGATTGTATCCATCCATTTTTATACTATGAAATATTAAAAATATTTAGTGAAAATAATAAACTTCACAAGGAGTTTTATTACAGTCATTAATAAATATTGGAAATTCTATGAATATATATGATTTTTAATTTGAGATAGAATATATGATAAATAGATAACATTATTTTCCACCAAAACATATGTACATTAATTTGTGTTTATTGGATAAATCTCCTATAATTCCCAACTCATTAATAATTCCCACATTTAATGATACATAGATATTCATTCCAGATATAACAAATACATGTTCCTTCTAATTTTCTATCATAAAACATTTTAACAGTAATGAAGTAAATCCTTATTGTTTTTAATATTCCACGTATTTACTTGAGTAAGGAGATTAATTCCATTATCAAATAATATATGTGTGGGATAAGATAATTCCTAACATCTCTGATGGTTTTAATCACATATTTTTACAACATATTTAGAACATACTGAATTATGTTATAATAAGTAATTTCAAAAATAATAGTTGATAGAGGGTAACCTTTTCTAAAACATATAGAGCATCTGATATAACCCTCCAATGATCCATTAATATGAACTGAAATATTGTATGAGCTCGAAAATATTTTTACCTATTTGACTAATGACGTATCAAAACTAAACATGGACCACATCTTACGAATAAAACCCCAATCCATCTTATCAAATGATTTTTTCCTCATTTTTAAAGAAATAAACCACTAAATGTGGTTTTCCATAGTATATTTATATATCATGAAGAATATAGGATACAATATAGGTTAAATATCCATTTTATGTGTCCAATCTAATTCTAAGAGATGATCATGTTACCAATTGATGTAAGCCGGTTAGAAATAATTATTCCAATAACATTTAAATCCTATTAACAAGATCCATATACATAAAAGGATTTATATCACTTTCATTAACCTCTTTTTAATTGGGTAAAAATGATAATTGATTCTTTGAGTGAATTGGACACTATAAAAAAATATTGAGAACACTATATCCATCATATTTAATAATATCCAAAAATGATTCAAAGAATATTTTGGTGAATCAATCAAGACCTGGGTAGATTCTGGTACTATGAAAAATATAGAATCTTCAAAAAAAATCAAGAGGAATGGAAATGAGAATAGCATTTTCATAATAATAGAAAATATTGGGAATGAAATACTATAAAATATTAGGGATAGGGGTGGGACTGTTGAAAATATTTTCATAAATGTAAAAATTGTTATTATAGACTTCCTTCTTTTATTAAAAAAGGTTACTACAACATTCATTTTTTATAAGGAATTTTCTATTTTCCTAAATCATTGAAGTGGTTTAAATATTTTTGAATTTATGTCTCTATCTATGAACTATTTAATGTTTAATATTTTCTTCTTTATGCCTTCCAAAAAAATTTATTGGCAGTTAATGTCATTTGATATCACCTCTTCACACATAATTCCATGGAATAAGTCATTTCTAGTGTTCTTATCTTGAATAATATTAATAGTGTTCTCAATAATTTCAATTTTATTATCAAGATCACTAAAGTGATTTATGATCTAATACATTAACATCCTCTTAGGAAATTTTATATTTGAAAAACAATGCATGGTATAATCCTTATAATTAACCAATCTCCAGGTCTCCTAGAATAAAATGTGAAATTTACAGTGAAAGGTCTGAGAATCGGTAAATTTGATAGGGAATGGTAATTTAAATTAATTTGTAACAAGTTTTTATAATATTTTATTATGGTGACAGTTAATTATTTAAAGGTTAGTAAACGAAATGTAGGCCCAAACATTAATGTAATTTTTTTTGACAATGACCCAATACAATTTTCTTATGACCATTTTATTATGATTATTTCTATAAAAAGTGTATTTAAAACCCAATACATTAAATTCATAAAGGATGATTCCTTAAATATATGTCTTGAAATAATTAGTTGATATAGATGAATTAATGATACCTATTTTTCAACCAGAACTACAAATAACATTAAAATACCCCAGAATATTCAATGAACCATTGATTGACCCACTCAAGGATTGAATTCTATGATATATCACCCTTATATTTTAAAAACCATTTTAGGTATTGATAAATGAAAAAAAATTATTCTCATGAATTTATAAAGGAGAGTGATCATCTATTCATATGAATTAATGATAGAGAGCTGGAATATATTCATGTGATCTAAGACCAATAGACATTGAATATCTATAAGAGATTGGATTGTTACAACACGATAATAACCCATATTTTCAAGAGAAAAAATCATTTATAAAACCCATCTATGTTATGAAAACCCCAAAACATTTAGTCTATACTTTCATATGGATATAATTATACAGGTACATATTTTATGGTTGGACAGGCTCTGATACTTCATGTTGGGAATCCTCATTTATATTGCTATTTGGGGAAGGATCCCCCCTTTTCCCTCCTCCTTGAGTTATTTTATTGCCTAATTTCCTAGAATGACCGAACATTTTTACCTCAATGGAAAGTGAATACCAACTCTAAGAGGAAGTGAAAGGATCACCTTTAGAATTACCTTTATTTAATGAAAGTGGTTTGTTATCAGCATCAACATATTTTATATTCATATTAGATAACACATCACTGATGTCAGCAATCCTAAAATACCCTAGTGTACCTATCATTTCTATAATTATAGTCATATTCACATTCTCTAAGGAGAGTTTGTAATATTTGTAATGATATTTCATGAACTATTTCAGAGTACCGATACATGATTTCATAAAAATAGAGTAGCATTGTCATCTTCTCTAGAAAAAGAGATATCTCTATTCTTGTTATTATCCTCACTTTCACCATGATCCTTTATATATTTTTGATTGGAATAAATATAATAACAATTTACAAGGTTTTCTTCCAAATAATTGGGTGGCTATCAGTCACAATTCACAAAAATATTGATATTATGAATTGGGGAATTATTTAGTATCCCATTACATGCATGTGAAATATTGGATACTTAATTAAATTCTGGTTTTCAAATCCTAAAATCCTTACTATAAACAATGTATGTATGATCATTTTCCTTATAAAGGTAGGTAACCAGTTTCATGATGTCAGGATAAATTTCTTGGGTAATGTTATTATCAATTCCCTTTGGTTCCTTACCCCCCATTGAATTTTTAGTGGATTTAATTATTTTTTATCTTATCTTAGGGTATCCTAGTGGTATTGTTTTCTTAATCCTCTTCATCAACCAATTATTCACATGAATTCCAATGTATATATCTTAGGTCATAGGTTTTTTTGTATCTAAAATTCAATCATTTCCCATAATTATTATGATTTTATACATCACTGTTATCTAAGGAAATAACTTTTATTTTCTTATTTTTATTTACATATTCCAATTCCTTTTTATAATTCACTAGTTTCAGAAATTTCTTAATTACCTATAAATTCACAATTTAATGTCAATTATTTTTATAAAAAATATGATTATATTCATACTATATCGACCCTATTTTTAAATACATTATCATTACATGATATTTTTGGATCATTTAAAACATTTTACAAATAGGCTCTCTAATACCCTACTTGTCTAGTGACTTTGGAAAGATGAAAACATAAAAACTAGTACATAAATTAGGAACATCATCTCCCACTAGGTTCTTCATTACTATAACCATTCAAAGGAACATCAAACATAACACATATCATTATATCATGGTGTAAAGGAAGCATAAAAATGGGTGGTTTGATAACGATAGTATAGGTAATAAGGGAGATATGAATGCATAATAATAAGAATTAGGGTATGAGAATATGACCAAAAAATAGAATATCAAACCCAACATATCAAATATAATATACATGAATAATGGCATAAATCATGGTAGTTAAAAAGACATTAATCATACATAAATAAAGGCCCATGAAATGAAATAATATCATATTATTAAAATATAGAATTGTGTCACAATCATAATCATATAAAATTATTTCTATATTAGTCAAGGCATTGTTGTTGATGCGTTCATAGTGGATAAATTCCTTTACTGAACTAGGTTCACAACCTCTTCTAGCCCTGTATTACTAAACCAAGTTCATTTCCTATTATAGCCCTCCAATACTAAACCATGATCATTTCTCACATCAAAACTATATTACTGAACTGAGTTCAATTCACATTATATCCTTATCTATCTCATGAGAAAAAAAAATTACCCAATTTATTGGGGGGATATTTATTCCCCACCCATATCATAGTGAAATCATACATACATGTGACAGATGATAATAAATAATCATATCACAACCCATGAAAAGAAATGGTTATTATAAATAAACAATCATATCATAAAATGTGAAAAAGATATGTGTTTTATAATAATTTCATTGTAAACATGACCCATGAGAAGAATGTGGATTCAAAATCATATAACTAGTGAATGATAAACATGTTTCATAAGTAAATAACCCATGAAAGGGAAACCAGTTTAATCAACATCATTCCATAAAAAAAATAATCCATTCCGGGATAGAATTTGAATGGAAACATTAAATACAATCCCCAAAAAGTAATGAGTAACACCAATTTATGTTATCTTAGTTGGGAAATAATTTCTAAGGATATATAGAAAAATTTCATGATGAAAATATCTTTTCAGTATTGAAAATTATTTTTAAATCATAAAACCTTTTTCAAAATATATTTATTTGAAAATAGATTTTAAAACTCATAAATGTATAATTTAAAACTATGAAATATTTTTATTAACCTTTTTCCTTGAAAATTTCCTTCATATTTCTTTTGAAAACATTTTTGAAAAAAATTTAGAATTTTTTTAAAACACAATTTATTAATATAATAGATTTCTGACCAAATAAAGAGATATTCAGATATTACCTAAAGACATTACCTTAAGTAAAAAACAGTGGAAAATTGTAATAAAAACTAATGGTTTCATGAAAAATAGGGCATAATAAAACACATTAATATTCTTGAGAGATGTATTATACCATTTCATCAATGAATCATAATCATTAAAAATATTGAAAAGTGGTGAGATTGTTTCACTAAAATCATAACAATTTTTTACGTGGGATCATAATCTCAATGTATAAAAATGAAATTACATTAATATTATTAAATAATTAATAAAATTATATTCATGATATAAAATGTAAAATGGAATTATTTACACCATGAAAAAGAGTTTAAGTGCATAATAAAACATGAGCCTCAAAGATTGAAAATTGTGATAAAATAATTTTACCGATTTGGTGTCTTTTAAAACATATACCATATGAAAGAAATATTATATAATAGATTTAAAATATACATAAATTTAATTATAATAATCATTTAATACATCCATGGAAAATATACACACCACACAAAATGTAATGGTTGGTTAATAAAGCATGTATCTCACAAAAAATATGTGACATGAAATCATCTTACATTGTATCTTGACTTTCATCATTCTCATCAAAACCACCTGTATAATATTTATAAATTTGTGTTACATATTTTCAAAAACCATATCATTATTTATAATACCATATATGGTTTTATTATGGCCTTATATTATCCTCTTGTTAACCATCTTATGTTAAGGTTTCACTTCCGATAATATTCACCTTATTCATCACATGTATATTAATATTTTTATTTTATTGGACCTTATACATATATTATGACTCAATAATTTAATAACTGATAAAAATATCATTTATATTCAGTATATTTTTATTATAAATAACTATATAATATATAATTATGAAATGTAGTACGCCATTCATGGATATCGAAGTCGTACATGCACATTTACAATGTTTCCATTTTTTAAAAGATTTAAACAATGAAAGAAAATAAAATACATGTGTATATATAAATAAATCAATTAAAGTAGAATTATAATGTTATATATATCATCTAATTTCACTAAACCCATTCTTTATTCATTTTATATAGTGTATTAATGAATCATATCCCTTTGAGGGTGCAGTAGTATACACTTCTTAAATAAAATTATCATATTTATATCAAAATAAATGTGTTGTAAAAGGAATAAATAACCCTTAATACATAATAAATATAATATATTACATTTATAAACAGGGTTTTCATCATAATTTCCACCATGAATGGAAGTAAAGGAAAAATGAACATTCGTCATTTAGTGAGGCAGTATTTTTTCATACACATAAAGAGTATTATCATTACAAATTAGATAGAGGTTTGTGTAATTTTAGGTTAACAATTATCATAAAAAATATATTATATTTTTCATACTGGTGTTTTTATTGAATCTATGAATAAATATATTGGAGGGGAGGAGAAAGAAAATAAATGAAAAGAGCTTCAAATACGTTGTTACCTCTTAATTGGGTAACTCCTTTTTGTTTGTTCCAAAAGGATTCCTTGTAAGACTTTACAACCAAAGATATGATTCAAGGAGAAAGTAAGTGATTTTGGGTAGTGTATTGAAAATATATTTTCCAAAACTATGTGGTGTGAGAGTGATTAATAAGAGGGAGAGGATGTTGCCTTTTAGAGGGAAGGGAACGGACACACACAAAATTATTTTAATCATGTTAGGTGTGCCCATATTGGTACTTACAAAAGTCATTTAAAACCATCCAAACTCAATACTAAATTGCTAGTTTATGAATAATTTATAGAAAACTAGTTTTGGACCATTTTCATTTTCGTTTGGGTATTAAATATAAGTTTTAGTCTACAGTTCGTCTTAATTTTACTTTAATTGATGAAATTAACAATCACTAATAGTTTTGGTAAAACATTAAGTAGACCTTATTATAAATTATATATTATTCTGATTACATATATTAAATCCATTTAATCAAATTCTAATCACATAAGTGGGAAATTTAATGTAAAATTAATCTCATAGTCAGGTCAACAATGCGGGTTTCTAAATGTGAAATCAATCAAAAGTTTTCTATGTTTTTATTTCAAAATTCATTGTGAAATTAGTTTAATTTCATAAATTGTATTAATTTATAAACATTTAATATAATTATACTTTTAAAATATATTAAAATATAATTTAAAAAAATAAATAAATTATATGAAAAAGTAGTTTTGAATTAAAATCCTATGTTTACTGTAGAGACCCTAAGCTTAACGTACATGGACATTACATTACTTTTGAGGAATACTTAGTACATAACAAAAACAGACACACAAGGACCGTAATAGTTTAGTGTCTCTGGAAACTTGAAACGTAATCTTCTAATCGTGGTGAAAGATCTTCAACATCTCCCATAAAGATCTTCCCTTTTTTACCTAAAACCTTTCTTAATATCTTGGGGAAAAGGAAACATAAAAGGGTAAGCTCAAATTCTCACTAAGGGTAAACAAAAGAAATATCAATCACATCATATTCATAAGAACATAACATTTCGGAAATCTTAACCTGCAAAAGAGAGCATAATTTCATAACATGGGATAAATCATAGTAGTGAAATGAAATCCCAATAATCATAACTTAAAACATGAAACTTTTTGGCATACACACATAATCATAGATAATCATTTCTTATTAGTCAAGACCCATTTCCAAGACTATCTTAGTGGACAAAGTCCCATTCTGAACCGAGTTCACTCCTCGTTTCAGTCCTGTTTCACTGAACCGGTATAACCTACCGTTCCATCCATGTCTATCTCATGAGATATAAAATCTTTACCCAATTCATTGGAGGGAAATATAGGTCCCACCCATCTCATAATGATACCATTCTTATGTGTGCCACAAAATCATAAATCATACATCATTGCATAACCCATGTAATAAAAATGGGATTCTTAAACAACATGACATCATAAAACAATTCATATAAGATGAAGGAATTCATAAAAATAATTCCATCACAACATAATCAAATAAATGTAATAATAGGGATAGAAACAGAACCCTTTATTATCTTAGATGGAAAATAATTTTGATAAAACACTTGAACTCCATTCTTGAGGAAAACATCCTTTCTACTTCAAAAACATTTTTCTTTCTTAACATGTCATAAAATTTTAAACTAAAAGAAGTTGATTAAAAATAAACTTGAAAACTTGTAAAGTAAGCTTCTTGGAAATAATGTTTTAAAAATCCATTCATTTCGTATAAGTTAAAAAAACATTCTTCTCGTACTTTTGTCAGAAAAGTGAAAAAGTACCTCGTACGAAAAATGACAAAAGATTCATTTCATATCTTTTACTAAAAACTCACCAAAGGGTAAAATAGGTTTTAAAAAAATTTAGGTGGATGTAAATAATATTACATATTGAGGAAACATGGATGTGGATGATAAAATACACCCTAGTAAATTCCAAAGTATAAACAATCTCGGATAAAAATGAGATTGTGATATTTCCCTTACCTTAGGTCAGATTTGCTTTGTAAGTGTCCGAACCTCATTTATAATGATTTAAATAATATAATTGAATTATTCCAGAATCATAATAATTGTTATGATGTCATATATGGTTCACTTATGGCTTTATATTACCCGTTCTTTTGTAAATTCCATGGTAAAGACTGTTTTGGGTAAAATCGTTTCATTTGTCGTCCGTGTTTTGAATTGTAATTATTCATATGATTACTTAGATCATGATTACTTAATTCCAGAATATAAAACATGATTTATATATAATATATATTCAGAATATCTATATATATATATAATAGATCAGTAAATGGAAAGAAATACACCGTTCATGGAGACGGTAGACCGTACGTACGCATGAACGATGTTTTCTTTTTCTTATTGAGTTGAATGGAATTAAGTAGATGACATACATATATATACACATAAATCCAGTATCATTATTATGTCATATATTTCATGATTAATTATTATATATACTTTAAAATCATTCATGAATGGTTAACGTGGAGAATGAATCTCATCGCGTCGTGGAGACGGTAGTCCGTACGTACGCACGAGCGATGATATCGTTCTCATGATCATGGAATTGTATTTTAGAGTATGTATACTATTTCAGAATAAATATCACTTCACAATAATCATATATAGTTATTATGTACACCATTATACCCATCCAAGTAAGGTGGTGGTGGAAAATAGATTACACCACAGCGTGGAGACGGTATTCCGTACGTACGCACGCGCGGTGATTTCATTTTCCGTAGGATGGATAGATGGTGAAATATGGTTTTTTCATAATTATAATAACATATAAGTATATGAGTGATACTGATGTTATTACTTCATAATGAAACAACCTAAGAAGAAGAAGTGGAAGAAGAAATAAAGATGAAAGAATCGGTAACGGACATTACCTCTTCTTTGAAGCGCCTCTTTGAGTCTTCCTCTTAGGGCACTAAACTTGGTCTTTGAAGAATACCAGGACCTCTATGATGTTTCTAGGGAACTGGAGAAGCGAATTTGGCAGGTTTTGGCCGAGCTTGAAGGCTCAAAGTTGTGTGAGGAAGAGAGGGAAGATGTGCCCTTTTATAAGGGAGGAGAGGGGCACCTTTGGAATAACTAAACATATTATTTTATTATAAAGACAAATTCTGTTTTAAATAGATCCAAATTGATTTATTTTGAATCTAATGTGGGGATGGGTCGAAATACTCTCATACAATATAATTTAGACAAGTTTAGGTCATTATATTAACCTTATCTTTTAGTTTTGACTCTTAGTTAATTAGATTGACATTTACCATGTCACTTTTTATTTTTATATTATATAGTTAATAATTTTACCATATACATCCAAGAGACCCCCAAGTGGTCCATTAATGACACACCTATCATGATATAAGTATCTTGGCCGAACCTTAGATTTTTAGGAATAAAATAACAATCAATAATATAATATTTGTTTTAAAACATATTTTATGTCAATTTTGAAACTATTTAGTAATTGATTTTTGTGAAAATCATAACAGAATGATTATTTCGAAATACATTAATTAAATCAATACTAACATTTCCTATTAACCTATAAAATTAGTGGAATTCATAAAAAGTCTCATATTACATTTATTTGGGTACTTATAACATCAATTATGTACATATTTCATTAATAAGATAATTATTGCATCAACATTGTGTCATAAATAAATTAAATTATTTAATGTATAAAAATTACAAATAAAATACCATTATGTAAGAAATCGTCTTATCTTTCTAATGAATATTTATAGTCTAATTTATCTTATGTATAACCCCATATTAAAAATGAGTTACTTATTAAACATTGATTTTAACTATTTTAACCCTTCTTTAAACAAATTAATAATAAATGTCCTAATCTAATCCAAGTGGGGCTAAATGGTCATATTTTATTCCTAAGGTTGTTTTTGGTCGAATTACACTTGTCAAATAGAATTAGGACATGTGTTAGGGTAATAATAATATCATTTTTACCCTTAATTACCCTATTTACTTTTAACCGTGGTAAAAAAAATTAAAAAGTTATTATTCACCAAAAATTATTTTCATCTCATTGAACATCATTTTACTTAAAAACATCAACTGTGTCTCTCGGATTTTTGAAATTCCACTCACAGAAGTAGTAAAATTATGTTTTATGAAAAATTCATTTTTTTAACTACCACTTAGTGGTTTCACTATTCATCAAAAAATAAAAGTTTCCAGAAAAATACAAAAAATTATGCCTAAGCTATATTTGATATTATGAACTCAAAAATGATGTCTATTTTACCAAATTCAAAACATATCAGTTGAATTAATTAATTTAAAAATTAATTTCCGTCTTCAAAACAAATAGTGTGTTCTTAAGAGATAATAACTATCAAAAGATTGACACTTGTTTATGTCTGGTTTAAATGTAGAATTACATCCAATGACCAAAATTGTATTAAATTGTAAAAATATATTCTAAATATACTTTAAAACCACTCAAATTAATAATTTATCACTATTAATTATTTCGATTAAAAAGGTTGTTTTTAATTAAAATTTAGTAATATTCACTATTCATTAGAAAATGAAAGTTATCCGAAAAGTACCAAAATTTCACCCTAAGCTAATTTCGATATTCCGAATCCAAAAATGAAGTCCATTTGAAAAAAAAAATTACAAAATTTCAAAAATTGGTTATTACTATTCATAACGGCTAGTTTTAATGATATTTTAATAGCATGTTGTTGTTTAGCGAAACTCGGTATTGCGTACAACACAAGCTATAGTAGAAGGTCGCGCTTGCGTGTAATGCAAGCCAAGTCAGGGATGCATGTTGTGAAAGCTCCTTTAGGTGTAGCGTACAACAAAAGACATTAATGAAATTAAAAAGAATATTTTTCGTAAAATCTTGGGGTGTTACATTCTACCCCCCTTAAAATGAATTTCGCCCTCGAAATTCATCGGGGTTATAAATGGTTTACCACTCGAAATTTTCTTTAATAGAAACCCACGTCGTAAAAAGGAATACCAAAACCAATCTTTAAAAACAAAAGTATGAAACATAACGGTTACCCAAATAAACTAATCACTGGGTTTCCACATAGGTGAAAATATGGATATGGAAGAGAAATCTAACCACCATGTTCTGATGGAGAGTGGTAGAGAACATGGCTATGAAAAAGACAACAATCACAAAGCTATAGATTTGTGATGATCTAAGGTACCATCTGATTCATCGGATATAAGGGAACTAGGACAACATTTTTGGTTTTCAAGATCATTTCCCTAAAGTTGATGAATTAAAAGAAATACTTACATGATTTTGGTAAAATATCACTGTTGTTCGTGAATTGAACAATTTCCACTTCATCCCTTAAAGAAATGAAGTTGAATTTGTTATTCGTGATGTGTTAGCAGATCATGTGATAGAATGATGGGTCATTCCATCTCTTTCAAACAAAAGGTTAGCAAAAGTTATAAGTCCATCTTATGGTTAGATTAATCGTATATGGTTCCAAAAATGAACTTATACTTCATATATAATACCTCTTAATAAAATAAAACTAGTTTCTACTAACCAAGGACTTCCTGTAGGCCAGTGGTAGGCGATAAAGGCCAGTCGCACTTCAGTTGTGGGTTCGATTCCCACAGCCTTGTCCGACGCGATGGGTTGTCGCCCATCCTGCAGGTTTTCCTTTTTCTAATTCTATATTACTATAACATTCCATCAATAATATAGAAAAATTTCTATCATAACTTATGTCCAACATAATCCATTCCAATCTTTAGGCTTATCTAAAATACTTCGGTCTAAGCTCATAGTATAAAGAAAATGATTACTTGAAATGTCACATAACAATCAATTGAAGCCATCATTTATCCCCCATATATCATAAGATATATCTTGTTGGTCAAATTACAAACATGTGAATACCTTAATCATGTATTATCTTGAAGAATGAATACCCATTGAACCTTAGTGAAAACATGAATGCATTCAAAAGTTAACACTTTCCAAATACCAAAATCCAAAAATTATATATTCTCAAACCATGATATAACCTTCTCCTTATATCAGTCATGAGCTCATGAATACGGTCAAACATTTCATTTTCTTGTTTTCCTTTCATTATGCGCATATCATCTTTTTTTCTAAAAATATCTCAATCACATTCCATGGTTACTGGTACCATTGAAAACCACAATATACCAATACATAAATATTCCAATATTCCACGATACTATATAAAACATTATTTTGGAATCCCATTACATAAACACTTAATCATTCCACCACATTGTTGTTATATTCAACATCGCCAATAGTGATCGCATGTGACTTCCCTTTGTCCTTTGCCTTAAGTGGTTTCTCATGTTGATCATCACTAACCCTTGGATTAGGGAATTTATTAGCATAATTCCCCATTTCCTTGCACTTCAAGCATTGAAGTGTAGTAGGTTCATTCTGTGTATCCCTTCCTTTGTTTGCATCAGTAGACATCTTCTTCCCATCATTGTGGCATTCAAATGCCTGATGACCTTCCTTTCCACATTTGAAAAATTTACTTGTCCCTTTAAGACAATCTCCACCATGCTTCTTTCCACACTTTGAGCATAGGGAAACATTCATCTTCTTTTCACCATTATTCTGAGATTTCTCCTTGAACTCCATCTTTCGTTTCTTTTCAAAAATATGAGATTTATAAGTAACACCAACTTCCATTTCTACCTTGATATCACAACACACAATTTCTTCATAGCTACTGAAGTCTCTTATAGCTAATTCCCTTCGAAGATTTGGTTTTAATCCACTGAAGAATCGATCAACTTTACTTTTAGGTTGGATGATAAATCCAGATGCATACCTGGCAAGCCTTGTAAAATTCGCTTCGTATATACCAACAGATTCATCATCCTTTTGCTTTAGTTCAAGAAACTCCTTCTCCATCTTTGTTCGAAGAATACGAGGAAAGTACTTATTGAAAAATAAGTTCTTGAACTCGTCCCATTCCATGGACTCAATTTCATCCCTTTGCCTCATATTCTTAATAAGATTCCACCATCGATCAGCATCACCTTCCAAATGATACACTGCTAAAATTACTTTATCATGCTCAGAACATTGAAGAAGTGAAAATATCTTTTCAGTAGTACTGATCCATTTTTCAGCAACAAGTGGATCAGAAGACCCACTGAAAGAAGGTGTACGTTGCCTCATGAAGGACTCAATAGAATATTGTTCCCTTCTCTGCTCATTTGGAAGTCTAGAATGATTCATAGATTGTGTAAGTATAGCAATAAGATTTTGCACTCCATCTCCCATAACATTTGTTTGTTCATGAGGACAATCATTGCATTGTCCATTACATTGATCAATACGGTTCCTTCGGGGTCCAGCCATCGTCTAAACCCAAAAAGAATAGTGTGAGAGGTAAAAATCACGCTAGGGAAAACAATATAATAAAGGGGGAGTACCTTCAATATCTAACATCTTAGGTTAAATTCTAAGATCGTTACCGTAGTTCTAGGACTATATCCTATACGTATACTTATCCTTAGGGACATCCCTAGACATACCTTAGAAATATCTCTAGGGATCTCACTAACGTTTTTGCATCCTAGTTTCCAAAGGTTGACTAAACCTTTCCTCTTATACCAACTGTAGAGACCTGAAGCTTAACGTACATGGACATTACATTACTTTTGCGGAATACTTAGTACATAACAAAAACAGACACACAAGGACCGTAATAGTTTAGTGTCTTTGGAAACATGGAACGTAATATTCTAATCGTGGTGAAATATCTTCAACATCTCCCATAAATATCTTCCCTTTTTTTACCTAAAACCTTTCTTTATATCCTGGGGAAAAGAAAACATAAAAGGGTGAGCTCAAATTCTCAGTAAGGGTAAACAAAAGAAATATCAATCACATCATATTCATAAGAACATAACATTTTGGAAATCTTAACCTGCAAAAGAGAGCATAATTTCATAACATGGGATAAATCATAGTAGTGAAATGAAATCCCAATAATCATAACTTAAACCATGAAACTTTGTGGCATACACACATAATCATATAGAATCATTTATTATTAGTCAAGACTCATTGCCAAGACTATCTTAGTGGACAAAGTCTCATTCTGAACCGAGTTCACTCCACGTTTCAGTCCTGTTTCACTGAACCGGTATAACCTAACATTCCAGCCATGTCTATCTCATGAGATATAAAATCTTTACCCAATGCATTGGAGGGAAAAATATGTCCCACCCATCTCATAATGATACCATTCTTATGTGTGCCACAAAATCATAAATCATACATCATTTCATAACCCATGTAATAAAAATGGGATTCTTAAACAACATGACATCATAAAACAATTCATATAAGATAAAGGAATTCATAAAAATAATTCCATCACAACATAATAAAATCAATGTAATAATAGGGATAGAAACATAACCCTTTATTATCTTAGATGGAAAATAATTTTGATAAAACACTTGAACTCCATTCTTGAGGAAAACATCCTTTCTACTTCAAAAACATTTTCCTTTCTTAACATGTCATAAAATTTTAAACTAAAAGAAGTTGATTAAAAATAAACTTGAAAACTTGTAAATTAATCTTCTTGGAAATAATGTTTTAAAAATCCATTCATGCCGTATAAGTTAAAAAAACATTCTTCTCGTACTTTTGTCGGAAAAGTCAAAAAGTACCTCGTATGAAAAATGACAAAAGATTCCTTTCATATATTTTACTAGAAACTCACCAAAGGGTAAAATAGTTTTTAAACAATTGTAGTTGGATGGAAATAATATTATATATTGAGGAAACATGGATGTGGATGATAAAATACACCCCAGTAAATTCCAAAGTATAAACAATCTCGGATAAAAATGAGATTTTGATATTTCCCTTACCTTAGGTCCGATTTGCTTTGTAAGTGTCTAAACCTCCTGTATAATGATTTAAATAATATCATTGAATTATTCCAGAATCATAATCATTGTTATGATGTCATATATGGTTCACATATGGCTTTATATTACCCGTTCTTTTGAAAATTCCATGTTAAAGAGCGTTTTGGGTAAAATCGTTTCATTTGTCGTCCGTGTTTTGACTTGTAATTATTCATATGATTACTTAGATCATGATTACTTAATTAAAGAATATAAAACATTATTTATATATAATATATATTCATAATATCTATATATATATATAATAGATCAGTAAATGGAAAGAAATACACCGTTCATGGAGACGGTAGACCATACGTACGCATGAACGTTGTTTTCTTTTTCTTATTGAGTTGAATGGAATTAAGTAGATGACATACATATATATACACATAAATACATTACCATTATTATGTCATATATTTCATGATTACTTATTATATATACTTTATAATCATTCATGAATGGTTAACGTGGAGAATGAATCTCATCGCGTCGTGGAGACGGTAGTCCGTACGTATGCACGAGCAATGATATCATTCTCATGATCGTGGAATTGTATTGGAGAGTATGTATACTATTTCAGAATCAATATCACTTTACAATAATAATATATAGTTATTATGTACACCATTATACCCATCCAAGTAAGGTGGTGGTGGAAAATAGATTACACCACGGCGTGGAGACGGTATTCCGTGCGTACGCACGCGCGGTGATTTCGTTTTCCATAGGATGGATAGATGGTGAAATAAGGTTTTTTCATACTTATAATAACATATCAGTATATGAGTGATACTGATGTTATTACTTCATAATGAAACAACCTAATAAGAATAAGTGGAAGAAGAAATAAAGATGAAAAAATCGGTAACGGACATTACCTCTTCTTTGAAGCGCCTCTTTGAGTCTTCCTCTTAGGGCACTAAAATTGGTCTTTGAAGAAGACCAGGACCTCTAATATGTTTCTAAGGAAGTGGAGAAGAGAATTTGTCAGGGTTTGGATGAGCTTGAAGGCTCAAAGTGGTGTGAGGAAGAGAGGGAGGAGGTGCCCTTTTATAAGGGAGGAGAGGGGCACCTTTGGAATAACTAAAAATATTATTTTATTTTAAAGACAAATTCGGTTTTAAATAGCTCCAAATTGATTTATTTCGAAGATAATGTGGGGATGGGTCTAAATACTCTCATCCAATATAATTTAGACAAGTTTAGGTCATTATATTAACCTTATCTTTTAGTTTTAACTCTTAGTTAATTAGATTGACATTTACCATGTCACTTTGTATTTTTATATTATATAGTTAATAATTTTACCATATACATCCAAGAGACCCCCAAGTAGTCCATTAATGATACACCTATCATGATATAAGTATCTTGGCCGAACCTTAGATTTTTAGGAATAAAATAACAATCAATAATATAATATTTTTTTAAAAAATTATTTTATGTCAATTTTGAAACTATTTAGTAATTGATTTTTGTGAAAATCATAAAAGAATTATTTTTTCTAAAAAAGTTAATTAAATCAATACTGACATGTCCTATTAACCTATAAAATTAGTGTAATTCATAAAAAGTCTCAAATTACATTTATTTGGGTATTTATAACATCAATTATATCAATATTTCATTAATAAGATAATTACTGCATCATCATTGTGTCATAAATAAATTAAATTATTTAATGTCTAAAAATTACAAATAAAATACCATTATGTAGGAAATCTGTTTAGCTTTCTAATTAATATTTATAGTCGAATTTACCTTATGTATAACCCCATATTAAAAATGATTTACTTATTAAACTTTGATTTTAACTATTTTAACCCTTCTTTAAATAAATTAATAATAAATGTCCTAATCTAATCCAAGTGGGACTAAATGGTCATATTGTATTCCTAAGGTTGTTTTTGGTCGAATTACACTTGTCCAATAGAATTAGGACATGTGTTAGGGTAATAATAATATCATTTTTACCCTTAATTACCCTATTTACTTTTAACCGTGGTAAAAAAAGTAAAAAGTTACTATTCACCAAAAATTATTTTCATCTCATTGAACCACATTTTACTTACTAACATCAACTGTGTCTCTTGGATTTTTGAAATTCCACTCACAGAAGCGGTAAAATTATGTTTTATGAAAAATTCATTTTTTTAACTACCACTTAGTGGTTTCACTATTCATCAAAAAATGAAAGTTTCCATAAAAATACCAAAAATTAGGCCTAAGCTATATTTGATATTATGAACTCAAAAATTATGTCTATTTTAACAAATTAAAAACATATCAGTTGCATTAATTAATTAAAAAATTAATTCCCGTCATCAAAACAAATAACGTGTTCTTAAGAGATAATAACTATCAAAAGATTGACACTTGTTTATGTCTGGTTTAAATGTAGAATTACATCCAATGGCCAAAATTGTATTAAATTGTAAAAATATATTCTAAATATATTTTAAAACCACTCAAATTAATAATTTATCACTATTAATTATGTCGATTAAAAAGGTTGTTTTTAATTAAAATTTAGTAATTTTCACTATTCATCAGAAAATGAAAGTTATCCGAAAAGTACCAAAATTTCACCCTAAGCTAATTTAGATATTCCGAATCCAAAAATGAAGTCCATTTTGAAAAAAAATTACAAAATTTCAAAAAGTGGTTATTACTATTCATAACGGCTAGTTTTAATAATATTTTAATAGCATATCGTTGTTTAGTGAAACTCGGTATTGCGTACAACACACGCTATCGTGGAAGGTCGCGCTTGCGTGTAATGCAAGACAAGTCAGGGATGCGTGTTGTGCAAGATTTTTTTGGTGTAGCGTACAACACAAGACATTAATGAAATTAAAAAGAATATTTTTCATAAAATCTCAGGGTGTTACATTTTCACTATTCATCAAAAAATGATGCTTCGTAGAAAAAGCCCCAAAATTTACGTTAAGATAATTTAGACATTATAAATTAAAAAATTAAGTTTATTTTATCCAATAAAGAGTTATATGTTTCAAAAAATCATTTTATTATTTTTCACATAAGGACATTAAAATCAGTTCATTCGGGAAAATTGTATTATCAAACATAAAAGGAATTTACCAAAAGATCATTTCATTCATTATCAATTTGTATTATCTTAAAAAAACTATAAAAACTATTTAATTTTTTATTAATATTTTTATAACTATTTTAATTCCCTATGTTGTAATTATCTTGTTTAAAAAATTATAATAACAAAATGATGATTCGTAGAAAAATTGGTGTTGTGTGTAACGAAATCCAAGTTAGTGTTTCGTGTAATGTTCACCAACTAGATGTTCCATGCATCATATACTGAGTTGGTTCCAGGTGAATTTATAATTTGGATTAGTTTTTTACAATACCTAAATGAAAATTTATTTTCTTTGAAAAAGTAGGTCAATAAAAACTCAGGGTGTTAAATTCAACCCACCATAAAATGAATTTCTCCCTAGAAATAAGTCACTCGAGTAAAAGAATGCGAATTAATTTGCTTCATCATATCCTCAGGTGCCCATTTATTTTCCCATAACATGTGATTTCTTCACAAAACCTTGACCATGTGAGTGGTCTTGTTTCATAGAACATTCATGGTATGATCCATAAGTTCAACAGATTTCTCCTTTTAAGAAAGATAATGCTACAGCGGTATGACCAATTTCTTCCGTACATGTGAATGGAAAGGTATATAGTTCGATCGGAGAGATATATGGAAAGAATATTGTACATGACAGAGATTTGGAGGAATTAAAAAGTGATAAGCTACCATCCCGATATGATCAATAATCTCAAAGGGATGGATATACCTAGTTCTCAGTTTCCCTTTCATATCGAATCTCATTAATTTTTTTTTGAGGGTGAGATTTTTACAAACACTTTTTCACCACCCTCAAATTTCAGGTCTTAATAATTGTTATTAAAGTATTTTTTATCCGCCTTTGAGATACGTTTATATACAGTGAATGGTTATTACCTTCTCGGCCATTTCTTCAACAATATTAGGTCCCAATTTTATTCTTTCACTCTGTTCATCCCAGTACGTCGGAGTTCTACATTATATTGAATCGATGGAGTCATAAGAGGATGTTTTAATCATTTTTTTATTGTTAAAATTATAAGAAAACTCAAATTGTAGAAGGTTTCGATCCCAACTACCTTTGAAATCTATATAAAAACATATCATCATATCCTCTAGGATTTGAGTTATTCTTTCAGACTCACCATCTGTTTGAGGATGATAAGTTGTGACGAAACTAAATTTGTTTATCAATTACTTGCGGAAGATTTCACTAGAAATTTGAGTTAAATATCAGATCCTGATCTCATAAAATATAATGTGTTACTCTTGGATAACTTACAACTTCATTAATGTATATCCTAGAGAGCTAATCTAGAGAGATGTATTCTATGATAGTGATAAATTGTGCTGACTTATTATTGTGATTGACTACCACCCATATAGCATTAATCCATTTAGATGTCTTCAGTAGTCCAAAAAAAATAATGGTCTCCCATTTGCATTTTGGTATGGGTAATTCATGCAATATCCCATTATATATTATCCTTTCAGCTTTATCTTGCTATCATACCAAGTACTGAGATACAAACTCTAAGATATCTCTCTTCATGTCATCCCAATAGAATTATTCTTTCAATTCCATATACATCTCTGTAATTACAGGATAAATATAGAATGAAGAACTATGAGATTCCATTAATATCTTCTACTTTAAATATGGTATTCAAGGAAAACATAAAAAAGTCCTTAAACTTATCATTCAATCCTGATCAAGGGTAAACTTGAGAAAATTTATTAATTTCTTTGGAAGTAATTCATGTTACTTCTATGCCTCCTTAATCTTCAATATGATTGAGGGTTGAGCATTCAGCTGAGAAAGAAATATTTTTCCACCTTCCTTTAGGATTTCAATATATATCCTTTTAAAATACATAATTAATAGATCTTTTGTGATCCTCATCATGGATAAGCTAGCATGATCCTTATAACTCAGAGCATTGACTCCCTTATTCACTTTCCTAGGGTGGTAATTTATTGAGCAGTAATAATCCTTTATCAACTCTAACCATATTCTATAGAACATGTTCAACCCTGTCAATGTGAATATATATTTCATACTATTATTATAAGTATATATATATATATCACGCTTTTCTCTGTAAAGATAATTCTTTCATATATTTAATTAAAAAATTACCACTACAAACTCTAAATTAGATGTTGGGTAAATTTTCTAATTAATCATCAACTATCATGAAGAATATGATATAACCTTGTTATTATTTATATTAGCACATCACAATACATTATTGTGTGCATATCTAAATATTACAAACCCTTCTCCACTATAGTGTAATGTAATCACAGGTGCACTTACTAACCTTCTCTTTAGTTTCATGAAAGATTCTTCACATTTATCTTTCCAGAGTAACTTGAAACTCTTCCAATTTATCATTGGTAGTAGATTGTACATTACTGATAAATTCTCTATATTCTAACAATAATATCCAGATAAACCAAAATAATTTACTGATCGCAATAAATGTGGTTGTTCTAGGCCAGCATTCAATAGACTCTTTCATTGATGGATCTATTCTAAACAATCTTTGGAGATTATGTTACCCAAAAATGAAACCCTTTGTATCCATAATTCACACATTGTAAATTTTTCATATATTTTCTCCTTCATTATGTTCATTAGAACAATTCTCAACTTATCTTCATGATCTTTATTTCTCATTGAATAGATAAGAATATCATCTATAAAGACTACGACATACTGATCTAGGTAATCTCTAAATACTTAATTCATTAAATCCACAATGAAATCATGGGGATTAGTATGACCAAAAGGAATCAAAATATATTCATATAGTGAAAACCCTTTGTGAAATTCCATATTTGGTGAATCCTCTTTCATGACCCCATATTTATGATATCCAGAACAAAGGTTAATCTTTAAAAAGCATTGAGCTCCGCACAATTGATCAAACAATTCATTAATATGGGGGAGAGGGTACTTTTTATTTATAGAGATATTGTTGAACTATTGAAAATGAACTCAAAGTCTCATTTAACCATCTTTGTTTTTCACAAAGATAACAGGTTCACCCCATGGTTACACATGTGTCCAACTGAATCCCTTATCAAGTATTTATTGGAGTTTCATCATTATTTCCTGCAACTCAATAAAATCCATTCTATAAGAAGACTTTTAAATTGGCATGCAACCACGTATGAGTTATATTGAGAAATCAACTTCATGTTTCGGTAGAAGATTTGGAATCTCTTTTGGAATGATATCCTCAAAATATGAAAATTTAGGAATATCATCGATGTTTATTTTTACCCAACCATTTGAGATAACGAACCCTTTTAAATGGGGATTAATACACTTACAATTTATGTAATCTCTAAAATAATATCATAATTATCATCACATTGATTTATGATCATAGGATGGGTTTTAAATACCAAACATAACATCCCTTCCTTAAAAATTGATATGGGTCTATTTAGTGAAATAAAATCCATTCCTATAATGACATCAAATTCAACCAATGTAATAATGAAAATGTTTAAAAGTTGAAAATTACCACAAAATTCAACCAGAGATGAATCATAGACTATAGATTAAATTAATGCACAATTAGGGGGTTTCAAAACTAATTCCACATATAATTGTTCTGGTGGAGTCATAACACCCATAGAAAATTTATTAGATATGAAGTAGTGGGTAGATATAGAATCAAATTTGACATTAGCAGTTCTAGAGTGGATGGTACGTGTACCTTTCATTACTTTATTATTGATCCCCTACTCAGAAATAGATATTTCATGATATTACCATTTATCCCTATGCTTATTAGGTTGTTTAAGTCAATCATCATCACATACAGTTTGGTTTGGGAAATGGTTATCATATCTCATGTTCTCATTAAACTAGTTGCACTGAATTACGGGATGTGAATTTTGTGTATCTTTATATACCTTATAAATTTTAGCTAACATATACCCATAATTTTGAAAATAAATTTCCCGACGAAATTCCCCTCCAAACATAAATATTTTATTAGACCCTTCTGGAAATTTACTTCATGAGAATACCCCCAGATAAAGCATAATGGTAATATCATCTTATTTTCTCTAGGGTTTTTAGAGTTATGTTTGACCTCCATCTTAAGTTTCATGTCAAAACCATAAGATTGATATGTGAATCCAGTCTATATTTCATCCATGATTCAAAAAAATCATAATCTCATTGTACATAATAATGTATCATATGGTCGATATCATTATATGACTAGTATTTATGCCAGTAAAGAACTGATCACCTTTACTTTTGGTTTGGATGATAATTCAAGAATCATACATTGCATGTCTCATGAAATTAGCCTTGTTGGTACCAATGAATTCTACATCCCATTGCTTTAAATTATGTAACTATTAATCCATCATGGTATGAAGAATCCAAAAAAGTACGTACTGAAATATAAGTTCAAAAACTCATCCCTATCCATGGATATAAACCCATATTTCAACCTTATATTCATGATTAGATTCCACCACTGGTCTAATTTGATTTTTAACTGATAGATAGGGAGAATGAATTTCTCATGATCAAAACAACAGAGAACATCTAATAGATTTTCAATATTAATAATCCATTGTTTAGAAATAAGTGTATCATAAGACCCTCTAAAAGAAGGTGGATGTTGTCTCATTAAAGAAACAATTGAATGTTGTTCCCTTCATTGGTCATTTGGAAGCCCATCATGACTCATAGATTGAGAATGATTCGAGATTTTAGAAAAATGGTTTTTTATTCCAAATCATATATCATTTAGTTTCTCAAGATTGAAATTCTTTTATTGTCCATCTCAATTTCAATTAACATAGATCCTTCGAGTTCTATACAATAAAAATAATTGTGTTAGAAAGACTTATAATATTTAGGAACCCCAAAATAACGAAAATTCAATTATAGTATGTCTAAATTATGACATATTCCTTAATCTATGCCACCTTAGTTTTATCTGATGTTATTCATAGGAAAGTTCTATTTAAATCCTTCATGATTTTTAATGAAGAGTTTTTTGATTTCCATATAATATCCCTTGGGAGTGTTAACCTAGGCATGCAGCAAGGCTCATTGTCTTGTAATATATTACCTCAAGTCAACCACAAAATATATTTTCGGAGTTGTTTCCACTTGGTATATCTATTACAAATCCACATCCTCTTGAATGATCCAGATATGTATTTATTTCTATGAAACTGCTCACTATATCCTTTATGAAAAGCCTATTACATTTTCATATACTTTTCCTTATCCTTAGACTTATCCCTAGAGCTGTCTATAGGTACCTCATTATTGTTTTATCAAAAAATCTTATAAATTTTTACTAAACCATTACTCGGATACCATCTATAACAACCATTTCTTTACATATATTAACATTAAATAACATTAAGAGGATACTTAAAATATTATACAAATAGACACCCAAAGACTATACTAGTATAATGCCTTTAGAAACATGGAAACATAAATACTAGTACATAAATGAGCTACAACATCTCCGAATAGGTTCTTTTTTATTAGATACTTTCTTAGACACATCAAACATAATACATATATTCATAACCCTACAGAAAAAAATAATAGGGGAACTTAAATGATCAGTACGGGTGAAAAGAGAGATATATAATCATAACAATGTGCATATGATTATGAGAAAATTATCATAAAAATATAAAATCATACCATCAGTATCAAAGATCATCTACATGAATCATGACATAAATTTTAGATGTTCATAATACAAGAATTATAAGGATATAAAAAACATATACCATGAAATCATAACATAGGAATAAAAATGGAATTGTGGATGACGCATAATCATATTTATGATTTCAATAGTTGTCAAGAAATTTCTTCTAAGGTCATTTTAGTGGACAATATCCATTACTGAACCAGGTTCGCACCCCATTCTAGCCCTATATTACTGAACCGAGTT
This sequence comes from Viscum album, assembly GCA_963277665.1. NCBI lineage: Eukaryota > Viridiplantae > Streptophyta > Magnoliopsida > Santalales > Viscaceae > Viscum > Viscum album. Next base: position 83,573,001 of record OY728154.1, read on the forward strand.
CATTTCATGTTCCAGCCCAATAATACCAAACAGTATTCATTTTATGTTATAGCCATGTAATGCTAAATAGAGATCATTTCCCATTCAATCAATATCTATCTCATGAGATATAAATATTAACCAAATGCATTGGAGGGTGATATAGGTCTCACCCATCTAATTGTGAGATCATACATACATGTTCCAGAAGATCATAAATAATCATATCACAACTGATGAAATTATATGGGTGTTATAATTATGTAACAATATAATAACCTATGAAAAAATATAGGATTAATAATCATTTCATCATAAAAATAACTCGTGAAAAAAGAGGGTTTAAAAAGAATGTAATCCATATAAGAGAAACAGGTTTCATAAGCATATAACCCATGAATGAGAAAGGCGTTTTATCAATATAATTCGATCAAAACATAATCAAATATGTGAAATAATATGAATGGAAACATTTAATAATATACCTATAAAGGAATGAGTGACACCAATGGATGCTATCCTAGATGGGAAATAATTTTGAATGATATTTTATAAACATTTCATTATGAAAATATAATTTCATCATTGAAAAAGATTTTTAAAACAAAAATCCTTTTTGAAAACCCATTTATTTTAAGATAGATTTTAAAACATATAAGGGAAGCATTGAAACTAGAATAAATTTTAAAGAATTTTTTCTCCGGAAAATTTTCATCAATGATCTTTTAAAAATATGGTGTTTAAATATAATATATTTCCAAACAAAGAGAGAGTTGGTCAGTATTTACAAAAAATGTTACCATATGTACCAAAGATTGGATAAAGTGTACTAATACATGAGGATATCTGGAGTATAAGTACAATCATAAATATTCTTGAGATTTGGATTAGGCAATTTCATCAACAAAGCATAATCATTAATAATCTCGAAAAAAAGATATTGTTTCAACAAACTCTTACATCTTGGTTACTAGGGATCATACACTCCATGAATGAAAATGAAATTAAATAAAGAAAAAAATCATGAAAATAATGATATTCAAGATTCTAAATATAAAATGGAACTATATACACCTTGAAAATTTGTTTTGGTGAATAATAATACATGAGTTTTGATGAAAGCAAACAAAGACAAAATATTTTTACCGATTTGGTAACATTTGAAACATAAACCAAGTAGAAAAATTATCTTATAATTGATATTTAAAAACCAATAAATTTATGTAAAATAATCATTTAATACATCCATGTTCATTATAAAACCCACATAAAAAATAATGGGTAATGAATAAAGGATGGATCTCACAGAAATGAAATTTGAGATGAAATCCCCTTACCATGTATCTTGACTATCATCATACTCATCCAAATAAACTATATATTAAATATAAATTTATGATAAACCATTTGAAAAATGAAATTATTATATCTAAAACCATATATAGTTTTATTATGGCCTTATTTTATCTACACGTTAGCCATCACGTTTAAAGGTTTCACTTCGAAAAATATTCTCTTTGTTCATCGCTTGTGCATTAATTTGATATGATGTTAGTACTTATACACATATCATGATTAAATAATTAATAAAAAGTTATAAATATCATGTATCTTCATTATATGGGTTATAAACTAATCTATCTAATATATAAGCATGAAATTGAATACACTGTTCACGAAGATGGTATGCCTTACATACACTTGAACATTGTTTCAGTTTTGATTACCATATTGAAAAAAATGAAAAATATATATATGTATATGAATATAGTTTATTTAAAGTGTCATTATAATTTTATAAATATAATATAATTTCACTAAACCCATCCATAACACATTTTATGTAATTTGTGAACGAATCACATCGCTTTTTGGGGGAGGTGGTCCACATTTCCTCAAATGAAATTATCATATTTAAACCATATTTAATGAAAATAAGATAAGTGAAATAAAAAATATAATATATAACATATATAAATAGGGTTTCCATCTCAATTTACACCATGAGGGATGGAAATGTTAAAAAAGAATATTCATCATCTAGTGAGGTGGCAGTTTGTCAAACACGTAAATAGTGTGTTATTTACCCATTTTATTGAGGTGTGTGTATGTGTTGGTCAAACCATTAGACTAAAAACATGATATTATATTTTTTATACTTTTTTTAAATCATGTAATAAATAGAGTGGAGGGGTGGAGAAGGAAAATAATATTATGGAGCTTAAGATAAGGAGATACCTCTTTATCAGGTAACTCTTATTAGTTTGTGCAAAATGGGATCTCTGGAAGACTTTATTCATAAATTAAGACATCAAGGAGTAAGTTATGGATTTTAGGAAGTGTATTGGTATTTACTTGGTAGAAACTATGTGGTTTGAGATGTTTTCAGAAGAGGTAAATTTGTTTTCCTTTTATAGGGATGGGAAAGGCCACACTAGGAATTTTTTTAAAACAGGTGATGTATACCCACATTATTACCTAAACAAGTCAGACCAACCCAAAAAACTAAAAAATGAAAGGTTCAGGAACGAATTATGACTAGAAAATGGGTTATGGAGACGTTTGTAAGTCTATTTGGGTCTTAAATGTAACATTTAGTCATTAATTAAGCATAGTTTTACCATAATTGATGTAATTAATTTTATTTAATCACTAATCATTTTAGTAAATAATCTAATTTTGAAATATTATATAATATAAATTATTACCATTTAAAATATTAAATCATTTTTTTCAAATTACAATAATAGAGGTATCATAAATTAATTTAAAATTAACCCCGTAGTCAGGTTGACAATGCGGGTTTTTAAAGAGAAAAATGATCAAATGATTGCTATGTTTTTATATCCAATATCAACTTCAAACTGGATAAAATTACATAAATTGTATTAATTGATAAGAATATATTCGAATTTAAATTTCAAAGCAAATTAAAATATTATTTATCCATATAAATAATTTATATGAAAAATAGTTTTAAATTTGAATTCAGTACTTCTCACTATTCATCAAAAAAATGTTTCTCAGAATAATCCTTGAAAATATCCCTAAGATGATTTAGAAATTATTAAATTGAAAATAATGTTTATTTTATCAAATTAAAATTATAAATTTGTCTAAAATGTATTTTATTAATTTTCACAGACAGAAATTAAAAGGATTTCATTCAATAAAAAATTATTTTTAATCAAAAAAGGACTTTTCCAAAAATTTAAATCATTCATTATCAATATGATTTATTTATACAACACAAATTTATATAATATATGAAATTTATTTATTATTATACATATAACAATGTTTAATATATAGGTTATAATTATCTCATTAAAATAATTATAATAATAAAATGATGTTTCATAGAAACAATCGTGTCATATGCAATGTATACCAAGTCTCTATTGCCTGTAACATATGCCAAGTCGATTTTATTTTTATCTTATGATAGGGAGATTCTATATGAATTTAATGTTTTTTAAAGGGAATTGGAATACATAAATGAAAACTTAATTTATTCACAAAAAGGTCCCCAAAAACTCAATGTGTTACAAATTCTGCACCATGACATCAGATTTGTGGAAATTTGAATTGAAGGTAATAAAATCTGGCAACATTGAATAAAATTTGGAATCAACTAGAATTAAAGCATATAAAACCATTTCTATATTAAATGTGAGAAGTGATATCATCATATCTATACCTATGAAAGATTCTAGATCACTGCTAATTTTTTTTATTCTAGAAAACCCATCATAACCATTTTATCTAGACAAAAAAACAAGTTAATGAATTTATTTGATTAATGGTAATAAAATTGATATCCCATTGAATTTTTTGAAAAAAAACATGTTCTATAGGTGCTTAATTATAATACTATAATGCATGTTAATATACGCTTTTCATCATAGAATAATGTCTATGAAACCACACCAAATTGGGATCATTTTCTAGTTTCACTTTCCCCAATAATTTCATATACATGATTTTTGATCCATATTTATCAATTTATTATCACCACTGATTTATAAATCACTCCTAAGGATGGAAAAAATGCATATTTCATATCATTGTTATACATCATCTAGGTCAGTGACCACTAATAAGCAACCACCATAAATTTTCTTGAATGAATGTGGCGTAAAAATATATTACGTTTAGGGATTTATTTCATTAAGTGAAGCCACAAATTGTACCCCCTTGATTCATGGAAAACCTGATATCTATGGGCCCCCGTTGGAGTGACGTCATCACCTAATTATTTTGTACCATTAGAGGTATCAACCACAATATCCTTTATGGGCCACTCTTATTTAGGATGAAATGATTTTCTAAGAGAAACTAATAGATGAATGTGAATTCATCGTAGTATTTTTCCAATTATTAGTGTTCTTATTGTTATAGAACTAAATTTTAATCCATTTTATAGATAATAATTTTTTTAATTAATTATTTTATTCCAAATTAATCCTTTAAGGTAATGTCTGTGATTTGTTTTCCTTAAACCCTATATGAATTTTTTAGTTGAATAATCTTCTTACATCATCATTTTTAATTTGAATATTATCTAATTCCATAATATTATGTTTTCTTGTTTTACATAGTAAGAGTGTTTTTTCCTTCGTTATAATCTTACAAAGGATCTATTACATAACAAATGTGTATGTTCTATATTAGAGATAATTTTACTTTTTTTATTAATATGATATGAGAGGAATTGTACTATGATACAGTTTATCATGCTACAAATCATATTGAGTGTTTTTTTGATGATATAAATGTTAGATTAGATTCATGGAGATTTGAAGTGGGTGTTGATCAGTCCGAGGTTTTGAGAGCTTTAATTAATTAATAAATATTATTGAATTATAGTACCTATTGGAAAATATTTTTTTGAATATCATTTATGAAATATGTTTTAAATACATTAACTTCACCATGATAGGGAAAACTCATGGTTTCATTATGGGTAGTGGTCTACCCTCTCTCCCCCCTCCGAGATATTTCTTCTCTCCCCTCAACCTCCAAAAATCTATTTGCTTTTATAGATCCCTATTCTTCTTCTAAGATCCATCATCTAGAGATGAACATGTGGTTGTCCACTGAAATATATACAAAATTTGTTCGAGAATCTATAAAGAATGTGATCTGAGGTAAGATTATTTACTCATCTCTTTATTAGTTATTTTAATTTCATTATTATGAATATATCATGCTGTATTTAATTTTCTATATCATATATCAACTATTATTCCCCAATTATCTCTAAAATAAAAAACCTTAATGATTTTTCCCTTATTTCATATATTTTTTATATCTAATATTGTGTTGAATATTTCACTAAAATCTCTTATTCTTCAGGTGGTTTTATTGAGTGGAATTTATTTAACATTATAGTGAATGGTTGAAGCATTGATGTTTGACAGTGAATTCATAATGAAGAGATGACTTTATGTGATTTAAATAATGTGTGAAGAGAGTTATAGTTATGGGGTGTCTCATTTCAAATAAAAATTCTTCTCTCAACATGATTTAGGGGACTCATTTATGTAACATATTCATGATATATAGGAATCATGTAGAAACACTATATATCCCATATTTATGGACCATTACCACACTAAAAAATAAATATATTTTTTACAATAGCAGTATATATCATGGTAATAAAAAAATTCTTTTGGTAAAATGTTTTACAATAAGAAATTGTCATGTCCAAAATCTGTTCATAAAAATACCATATCTAAATGTTTTGGGACAAATAAAATAGTTCTGTTACAATTATAATTAATCAAACAGATAATATATAACATTTTCAAAGTGTTTAGAAATGGATTCTTATGGAAAATATATTTCTTTGTAATAATATTACTAGTATATAATATCAATTTATAAATTACATTTAAATAAAAATAATGGAATTTTATTACTATTAAAATTTCATATTATATTAATGAATTTATCTTATATAATAAAACTGTATTAATTATCAAAATAAAAAAAAAATCATAAATTTTTAAATTTAGAAAAATAATAATTATATTAGTAATGTAATTTTTAAAAAAAAATAATCAATTTGTAATTGAAGTTGGTTGATACCTAAAAACCATAAAACACAAAAACCCATGATCCATCTATGTAGTTTCCATTATCTCACCACCACCACCACCCATGTCATCTCTTGAGTGAAATCCTATAACTCTGTCATTTCTTGCCTATAATCCTATAACACCCATCGTGGCAGAGGAATAGTTTATTCAGCAAAAGATCTTTCATCACCCCTAAGTATTCTAATAGATGAAATAAACCAATAAAACTCCAACACCATTGAGGAAAATCCACTGTAATGTCACACCCTTTATATCTATGATCTACAACACACATAATAGAAAATCATACCCACAAATCAGCGAAAAAATTCCACATTAATTGAAACAAAAAATTAATGTATAAAAAAATTTCCATCATAGAATGATAATAATTCACTAATAATCAATATGGACATATCAAAAATGGTTTCATCTCCAATACAAGTGATGAATCTCAATTTATTTCTATACTACGACCTTCAGCTCTAAAATCTACACCACCAAACCAAATAGAACAAAAACAAATAAATTTAAATATAAAAATGTATTGAAACCAAATTCAAATTAAATACTAATATAAAAATTAGTTATCATAGAATGGTAATTTTTTATTCATAATCTCTATTGACATATCAAAATATCAATTCACCTATAGAACCAGAGGGGGCCCTCAAGTTTCTTATATACCACACCCACTAGCTCCAAGATCCACACCACACACAACAAAATATAATAACCAGAAATCGATGAAAATTATCTACTTGAATTGAAAAAAAATTAGAAATAAACAAAAGTATAAAAAAAACAAGTGAAGTTTAATGATATAATAAGCATGAAAACAATATTGAAATTTTTTTCTACTTTAAAGTGTTTTTCAAGCTAGTGGATACACAGAATGGGAATAAAAATATAATTTTGAAATAAATCTTTTTAGTCTTATCAATCTTCATTTTCTTTATGTTACGATGTTTAAAGTTGATTTAGACTCTCATTGCATCTTAAGTTTCTTGATGTTGTATCTATCATAACAGAACCAAATAAATGAATTAACATGAACAATGACTCAACACAAAAAAAATATGAATGAAAGAAAACAATATAGGACATATAGATCATGAAATCACTATTTTGGTGCCTTTTTTCTTTGATTCATATGAAATTAATTGAAAAATATATATATAATGATTAAACCTTTTTTCTCAATTCATTCTAGACTACCAGAAAATAATATAAAAATAAGTGGACAATTATAGAAAAATGTAATCAAAAATTAAATAGGAAACTTATAATATGATTATATTACCATTATGATTTGAACCATCAAAAGAACCAATATAAAAAATAAATATCAATTAAATCCATTAAAAAGTTGAAATATAAGAACCTTGGGATAGCAATGGTAATGCGTTTGTATAAAAGAAACGGGAGAAAATATAAATGTGACATTCTATAAACCACATCAAATTAATCATCTTCTGATATGATTGGCAGAAATGCATAAGTTCATATATATACACAATATTTGAACTTGTGAAAGTGTTAATACAATTTTCAAAAATGATAAACATGTTTGGATCTTCATCTATTGATTTTTTTAAAGGTTTGGGCCAAAGCCTCATTTTTATTATTAAATAAAAGAAAAGACCTCTTTTAACCGGGTAGAGGGAAACCCATTACATAGCCTGAATGCCCAGTGGGATTGTATCCCATTACATAGCCTGTATGCCCAAATTTTTGGCCCATTTCACATTCTATGAATAGTTACATGCCTGCTACAGTACCTGCAGAGTACCGCCGCCGCTACAGTGCCCTTCCGCCGCTACAGTACTCGCTGATGAATAGTGTCAGTGCTGCTATAGTACCGCTATAGTGCTGCTATAGTAACGGTGCCCAATGGGTTTTGAACCACCATTTTTCATGTAGGATTACGGGGTAATTTCCACAAATTCAAACCCCAACTACAGGATCTTCATCTATTGATACTTGAAACTTATCCAAAAATATGTTCATTTTAGAAATGATTGGAAATTAAAAAAAAAATAGATGAAACAAGACCTTAATCGATTGATAAATAATTCTTGTTATTGTAAAATGAAACCTATAATGAGGATGATGTTATATAATTTATCAAAATAATCATTAATTAATTAAAAGAATATCTTAGAAGAAAAAAACTAGAATTTAATAGATAGAATTTAAATTGAAAACATTTTTGATCTCACAAATTAATGTACTGCACAACACATATTAAAATGGCTGAATGATATAATTTATAATTGAATCATGATAAAAATACTCCCCTATTAAATTATTTAATCCATCAACTCTCCATCAACTATATGTTGGGAGTTAGATTCTAAGCACTTTTTTAGTTCTCAAATTAGAAATATCAGTCACATTATCTCCCAATAAGTCTTAAATCCCCACTTTTATATTACATTGATGTAATTTTAATACTCCCCCTCTAAACACTATTTCAACCACAAGATTAATTATTTCAACTATTCAACTAAACAAATCCCTTAACCATCCATTTTATCAACTTAGAGACCCATCCACAAATTTATCTAGACCTTCACTAGCCATTTTAAATCCAACTATGTCAGTCCCAATCTAGGATAGTATAACTAAAAAATAACTTAAACATACATGATAAACTCATGTAGTACCTTATTTAGCCTTAATTCATCTCCACAGAGAAACTTGGAATCTAAACTACTAAAAATAAAAGGTAATATGCTTCCTCAACATGGATGAATATAACCAACTTCATTTCTCAAAAATGATCAATTTTATAGGAATTTTAAATACTTAGATAACATTACAATACTAAAAAATTTCAATAGGGTTGTCCTAAATAATCCGTTAAAATAATACAGTCCAATACCATAATGGGAATGAACATTTTTAATTTTCTAAACGAAAACATTGAATACATACACCTTCTATTCTAGATACATATTCCTCTATACAATGAGCCTTTGAGTAGATGAAAAAATAGTGTATGGCCAAAAAATTCAGACTAAAAAATATTAACACCAAAAAAATTCCCATGTACCAAAATTTTTCTATTTAAATTTTGATTTCAATTTGAATTGAAAGAAACTAAAAATATACCTTTAAATGATCATTCTATTCAATAGTTACATATTTCCTTATGATTTTAAAAGAAAACTCTCCATGAATGAAACATCCAAATACATAACTAAATACCATGAAAAACAGTCCATTAATATCTATTTTAAATCCAACAAATGCATGACTCAGACCTACCAATCTATATTGTGGATTTGGAATTGTTAATAAAAATCATGATTAATGTAATGAATTATAACATTTATCAAATTATCTATCCATAAAGTTATATTATTAGCTCTATTTGGATAGTATAAATGACATCGAACCTTGAAATTAACTTAATAAGGGAGTTAATAATAATATAAAATTTGTATAATAATACCAATAATAATATTGATGGCATAAAATAGGTGATGTTGGAAAATAAAAGGGAAAATGAATACTGAGAAATGAGTAGTTTGGATTCACAATTTGTCTCAAATAAAAAAAATTAATCATTTATATATATATCATATGACTCGAATCAAATCTTATTGATAAAATATTATGTGAGATTATGAAATTTCATCATCAAACATGTGAAATTTCTTGAATATTAATTATTTTTTTATCACCAAAATACATGCAATTGAATATTAATCTATTTTCCAATGAATAATAAAGATACCCACATAAAATGGATAGTGTAAGGTTAATTAATAGTGTTTACTCTATAATGACATGAAAAAATAGGATTTTTTTCATTCGAATCAATTATATTAGTTTCATTGAAAAATTTATTTCAATAAAAGGTAATTCTAGAGTGATTTTGAATATTTTCTCAAACATAAAATCACATGTATGTATGTGTGTTTGGTCCAATGAAATATTTCTCACTTCGTAGAAGATAATTATGGTGAACATGTATGACTTATTGACATGTTGTGTTGATTTATCATTTTTAAATAGACATATCTCATACTAATATATCCAATGTGTTTATAACATTGAACATGTATTTTAGTTTTTTATAACAAAATGATGTTATTGATTTTTGAATTACATTGAAATATCTCCCCCCAAGTTTCTACAATGTGTTTAGTATGATCCAATGATATGACCCCAATTTTAATTAAAAAATTGATACACACATGTTGTAAGGTCTTTGTTGACCAACTAGATTACCTCCGAATAATAGGCAATTAGCATCCTAAAAACACCAAAAACCAAACAAATACCAGAAAACTCATTTCATCATATGTCAATGGAAACCCTAACTGAAATTCATTTCAATCACTTGATTCCCATGATTTCATGTGATTAAATATTTAAGAGGAAAAATAAATACCCAATAAGAGGATCAAAAATTGATCCATTGAATGAGAAATGGGTTTATGTCCATACTCCTCTCGAAACATCATCAATAAACTCAAAAGAAGAAAAAAGAAATTGAATATCAGTGGACAGAGGGCTATAGGATATGGCGGTGAAAAAAGAATGAGGAATCAGAGTGGATGTGGGTGATAGTGATAAACTAGGAATTTGTGTGTAGGCATAGTTCACCTGTGTGGAGGTGACAGGTGACGCAGATGTTGGAAAAAGGAGGTGTGGGGAGACAAAATTGAGGCATGTAGGGAGAATTTGTTTTAATTTTTTTACATTATATTCTTTCTTTTTGTTTTTTTCTTATTTTAAATTAATATTATTTTTCTGAGTTAATGGATCATTGAATATAAGTAAAAGGTTCATTTTTAGCCTTCATTTTTAAGTTATTTCTTTAGATTTCATATTTCAGAATATTTCTTTGGAAATGTCGGTATTGATTTTTATAATGAAATTAATATTTTTCCTATTTAAAAATTTCTTTTTGTTAATAATAATATATATATTTCTGCAATTGGATTAATGATAATATTAAAAACAAATGTTAGATAATTTTTTATTATTATTAAATTATAGTAACAGAATTACATGTTTACCAAAAAAGTGTTCCTAATATTAATTAATAATAATTGATTCATTTGTTTGAATAAAAAACAATTTTTATTGACTATTAATAAAAATATCGTCAAATATCGATAAAAAATTTCATGTACCTAAATTTAATACTGTTAAAATTAATATCTATTGAAATTATTATTTATACCAATAGATATATTATTTTTACTGAATTTTTTTAGGTATAATTCATTTTTTTGGTAGCACATGTTGTTTTTATGTTTATATATATTTAATATAATTTAGATGAAATTTATCCTGATTTAATATTATTTGAGGTTATTTATGGTGTGATGGATCTATTATCATATAATTAAAGTATATATAGTTTGATCCTATAGATTTCAACATCAGGAGTATGACATAGATCATCATTTGTGGTGTGATGTGTTTCTATTTTGGTATGATTATAGTAGGTCAAGAATTATGACTTGATAGTATACCACACACCATGACTATGTTATATCCTTTAGATAATGTCCCAACATTATCTCATTAGAGGTGTTAAAATTTCATTTCATTTGTATAGCATTTAATATAAAAGTTATTTTATATCCGAATACTTTTACCACAGTGATTTTGATTGTGTGATCCTTTAAACCACTTGATTCCCTTTAAATAGATTTTTGGAGAATTTTATGATTCATCTTTGAATGGATAATGAATGGTTTTGGGTAATATAATTAAAACATACATGAGTTCAGGTAATTCCTTGGATTAATTATAGTGATAGAATTTGGGTCTCCCATTTTCTTCTTGGTGATTATAATTCCCCCAGCCCCACAAACTTGGGGCCTAAAACATTTAGATCAGGCATGTGTAAACTACTCCCTCAACTTTGATGAAATGTGGGTTCCCAAAAAACAATTGATAGAGTTTTGTATTACCAAACATACATAGGATGTGGGACCTCTATCCATGGATTTTGATTCTCCGTCTTCTTAAGTGCTCTATACAATGTGTTGAAGACCCTTAATAATGGTTTGGTACAACATTAACTAAAATTATTAAATATATGTTGAACATGTCACATGTTACATACTTGGATAGGTGATGTGGTAATGGTTTATCTGGGTATCATGGATTCAAATGTATCTCAAGGTGAAAAATATTATATATGGACCATGAGTTTTGGTTAGTGGGACTCACAGTCCTTGGTTCATTAACATGAAATCATCTATAGATTATTCATGTCTTTTTTTATTCTTCCCTTAGTTGGTTATCCTTTACCTTATTGTTTTAGATATGAATGGACCTTCATTTATTCATTTATGTTATTATGGAATCCCAACTATATATATATATATATATATATATATATATTCACCCATGCCTGGAAACATCACATGAACAAGTCATGTCAGGGGGTAGTTTGATGGTGACTTTGGTCGACCTGATATTATAGGAGTGGGATACTTATGGTGCCTATAGGTGATAATAAAAACTCACTTTCCTTTACAATATGAATTCATGGTTGATATCCATTTTCATTAGTCTTTTTAGGTTTCTTACCCCTTTTTTAGATCTATATTTTTTCTTTTAATGTATTGTTTATTTATTATTACTCTTATTTACTTCACAGTGTCCTCCATGTGCATTATAATATTGTAGCAGTTTTTTTGAGTATTTAATTGTTTTTATCATGTATTGATATAGTTGGTTTATACATGATGTTTCTGGAAAGGCGTCCAATTTTTTCTGATAATCCAACTCAATGATTGTTACCATTCTTGGGCCTCTCAAAGGATAACTTTTTGTGGAACACTCATCCTTCTGATGATCCCGGTGGGGTATTAGTGGGGTGGGCCACATTGTAGTTTTATAAAATCTAGATCATTAATTGGATTAGTGTTTGGATTTACAAGTTTGTGGGGATTGATTTTGGATCTTATTCTAATATCATTAATGGTGTTTGAGTTTTTGAAGGCTAAGGAACAAAGTATTGGTGTAGTAGTTAACATATCCATTGACCTAGACTATGATAACATACATGAAAACTTGTATCTCATAAGAAAAAGTGTCAATGAAGGAGTAAATTGTAGATGCATCATTTTTTAATCAATATTTTTTATGTCCCCCTTTAGTCACCACCCTTGATATGTTTTCATAACATTGTATCATCTTTTCAATATATAGGATGCTCCATAGAGACAACATGCTATTATCTCAACGAATGGTTATAATAGTGTCATGATGGACATCATGAATAATTTGAGTAACTAACTACGAGATGTGGCTTCTCCCCATAGGTTAGACCATGTGATGTCCCCACCAGGCGAGTGAAATGAAGTTCCTCTGGGTGTAGATTAGTGTAGAGACTGACAACCTGAAAACACTATCTACAAACATAAATTGGATAAGTCGATGATGCTTCCAGTTTTGTTGGATGATGATGTGTGTAGGATGGTTGTACATTACGAGTTGTGGTGACAATGTCCATTAATGTTATTAGGTGAGTCTCTCCTTTAAGTATAATAGAAGATTCTCTTTTGTTGATTATTTTGGCAATAAACATTATTCAAACACCATGTAATCATTTCATGGTGATGTCATCTTGAATTATTAGTAGTGTAATGAGTCACAGATGAAATATTATTTTCACGAAATAGGATTAATTGACACTACCATATTCAATGCATGATGACCTCTTTTGTGAGGAGTACAACCTGGTCATGTTGAGTTCAGTTCACATCTACGATTTATGGTAGCTAAAATAGGGAAACATGTCAATTTCAATGTATACTTATAGTTTCATTTACTACATGAGGTATAAACTTAACTGGATTGATGATATATTCCTATGTGTGATATGTTTTTATTTCCACATTTATATAGAGATATGAGATGAGGCCATTTTTCTCTACATCCCTAGTAAAGTTGGGGTTTATTGGTGGGAATTTATGATTGGTAAATTTTTCAAAAAGGATAATTAGGTAGTTAGATCATGTGATGGGTACCCATGATTGAATTCATCATCTATTCCTAGTTTTCAGTAGGTGATAGTGTCACCTCATCATATGAAAATTGATGTGCCTTCCCAAGATCAAGGATAAAAATTTCTAGAGTCACAAAGAGGATCATGTTATCCAAGAGATAATATTTTTTATTCATATGATGTTTGAGGTCACATGTATTGTGATTACATAACCTAATATATAGTTGAGTATTATCATTCAATAGAAGGTACTCCCCATCAAAGGCAATGATATAATCAAGAAACTCCCCCGTGGCTAGGGGGATGGTCCTTAATGATGTGTCTATAATTTAAGAGATTATGAAATTCTAGAAGGAAGATTAATAATTGGAGTCAATTATGACCTTATTCCATAAATTCCACCCCTAAAATATCCATTCCATGTTATAGGAGCTATAAAGTTGCTAGGAAACTGAATATGGGTGATATAGGGTTATGACATAGCATGACCAATTACAATATATTTTATGTCCTTTTTCTTTTTAAAATTGACACCCAAACTCGTATATACTAGCATGAATCATTATTTTTTTGAGGAGACAATTTTTATTGAGATAGATATCCCAGTGGGCCATAGAACCGACCAAGGATTCTAAAAACTCATACTCGAAGTGATCACCTGCTCACCCATATCCTTTAATGGTGTGATCTTGTGATAAGTCTAGAGAGGTTCACATGGGAACTCACAATTTTTGTGTTGAATTCTTATTAAATCATCCTCAATAATAATAATCTATCATTAATCCTCTCCTACAAACCGTTTCCATCAATGAATTTTTTATTTTCAGGCTAACCGATCAAAATTCTCCTTTATGGGTGATTGGTGGTTTTTGTAAATATGATCATGGTCAAGACATGTGATGATGAATTCGATAACCCATGCCTAATTTTTTGGATTTTCTTTGTATGTTTTAAATCCTAATATTCTAATATTCCTATAATAGAATATGGATTTCATCCTAGAGGATGTATATAGATTTACATCTCATTTGGTGGTTGAATTATATATTTATATTCACACAAATACCACTCTTTTTTATTTTGTATCTTATTGTATAGAACCCCACTGAGTTGGATGATATGATGGTAAAAAAGCATCCTCGGGAATAAAGGTTTCATCTTACCTTGTCTATCCCCCAATTTAGATGTGGTGTTTTTCTCTATATAGGTAGACTGGAGCATAGGGTTTCTTGTTGACTATCATCACCTAACTCAGGTGTCAGTTAATTAAAAATATTTTCCTCTAAGGATGGAAAACCTCTTCGACCAAATAATAGGAGTGAAGTGGTTCTCAATGATCAATCATATATTTTTCTTTCAAAAATCCAGAGTTCACAAGAGGGATATACCAAATATAGTATTTTGATAATGTTATAACCATTATTATTTTATAGTGACTCCCATTAGTATGAAAAACACTGTTTATATGTTCATGGCTCTCATGCGTATGATATAATTATCTTTCATGGATTAGTTTTTAATGGTGTTTATAAAATACATCCTTTCCTACTTAGTGGAATATTAGGATCACAAAGATCTTATTTTTATTTCATTGGACCAATTTTCGGATCAACAGATAAAAGAAAATCACACAATGTGTCATTTTTGTATTTTAGAGGTACACTTATAGGGTAATTTCATCTTAGAGGGTGGTGTGCCCATGGATCCAACAAATACCGAGGTGGTGATTTTATGGGATCCACCCAAGTGTTTTTTTGAGATGTAATTTATCCCTAAGTCGGTATGTTACTACTGAAAATTCAAAGTGGAATTCACTATTATAATTAATCTCTTAACACCCCTTATGTGTAAAGTGAATCCTTACATTGCCTCAAGTGAAACTAATTTTTTTAGGAGATAAAGAAATGGATAATGACTCCTCTTTTTATGAGGCTACCAGAGGATGAAGTATTATATATTGTTATCCAACATGTATCTAGAGCTGGGATTATGGTTTTGTCCTAATATATAATAAGTTGGTGTTTTTTAAAGGTTAAAATAGTTCAGATCTCATGGGTAAAAATATATTACCCATTATTAGAGGTGGAAACAATAGGGTTCTGAAAAAATACATAGAGACACAATATTAATGGTGAGCACTTAATTTCCAACATGGAATGTAATTGTCACACATACATATTCACCAAGTGAGATCTTGACATAAGTTAGATGCACATGTTGTAGATTCCCTAGGGATATGACATTGTTTTTGTATATATTATTTGAATGGGAATGTGGTGGTTGAGACCCTAAATAGGATATATCAAGATCAGTTGATGACAGATTAATCTAAGTAGTTGGAAATGTTATAGGTATCCTTAGTGTATAAGGGATAATAGTCTTATCATAAATTTATAGAGGTGGAAACTCAACTTCTTTAGAAAATGAGGGTGGTCCAATTTTTATTAATTGATTTAATTTTTCTATGTGACTATTTATCCTTAAGAGTTACACCAAATGGATTATATAAAGTTGTGAATCACATTAAAAAATTTCATGTATTGATAGTGGTTTCATTCTTCTTTCATGAGGAGTTGTCAATGGTGTTCAATACTAACCCCATGGTGAGTTATCCATGATTAATGATTATTCATCGTAGCCTTATGAATATTTTTTGGTTTCGAGGGGAGAGGTGGAAAGTTTCTTAGTTCATATCATGGTGCATCACTTCTGAGGAAGTGATAATTGAGCATCATGTTCATGTAAAGTTGGACTAAACATTGGAAGTTACAAAAAAGAATTGGGATAATATATAAATTGAACTCATGAGGAATCTTAGACATTACATAATGTGTCATGATTCCATCTATCTAGTCATCATTTGACTATCTGTGTCCTTATTATTTATTACTATTCATGTCTATTTTTTGGTTGAATGTTTGGGATTCCTTTATATAGATGGTATTCTTCATATTCGTGGAATACATTAGAATATTATTTTTAACTTATATTACTATTTCACATACCTTTTAAGGAGGGTCTTATATGATTCAATGTGGGCTCCATTGCATTGTACTATATTGTTCTACCAATAGATGAATGGGAAGATGATGAGAACCATCATGGTAATTAAGGATATGTTTATAGATTTTGTGGTTTATTTCGGCTAGATATGGGAGGATAAGTTATCTTAGTAGTTTTTTTATCCAATAACAGCTATCATTTCATTATTTTAATGTCAAAAATGAAATTCCTATATGGGAGACACTTCGAGTCACCCTTATGTGGGAAAGAGTCTAGAGAATCAACGATCATGGAGCCATAGTTAGTGGTAATGATGAAAAAAATGGTTTTAGTGATCCAAGAGTAGATGAGGGAAACTCAAATCCACCAGATGTTCTATACAAATTGATATATAAGGATATTAAATTTTGAAGAGGGGTCCATGTCTCACATTATTGAATTTTTTAAAGGTTTGTATAGAGAATAAATCTATCCCCGATGTTCATCAAGATATTCCAAATTTTTTGTATGTTGTGAGAGAATTTATATAATAATTAATTAAATACATAGTATTACTTGGTCTAAAATATATTAAATTTCGTATAATTAAGATAATTCATTCATGATTGGTCACACATGGATGAATGGTTTAAGATGGCCATAGATGATGTTTCTACATTATCTGAGAACTCATTGGTGATCATGGATCATTAAGAAATTTCCATTAATGGATAAGTGATATAACTAGTCTAGAATTGTAGATGTATAAAAACATTTTATCTTTTCATTATGTTTGGAACTCTAATTTAACAAGGTCCATTGTTAACTAATGATAAAATTACACTACTATTATTTGATTAGATTCCATGAATTATGCTACAACAATTTCCATTCAACCACGATATTGATTTTCAATTGTTTATTTATGAATAGAGGATGATATTGATCTTAGTATAAAATTTTCCATTCCACTATTCAAAATAAAAACATATAGTGGTGTGTTTTTAGACCTTTTGGAGTCTTGGATGATCTTTTATTATGTAAAGTTCATGTGCTGATTCCTCTAAGAATATAAAGAGTATTTTTTAGTGATAATAATTTATATGATCTGTGGTATGATTCATGAATCAACTCAGTCTCAGTTTTTAAATTATATTTTTTTTGAATTTATTTATCATTTTATATTATTTTCCTATGATATATTCACATTTAATCGTTTTTTATCATTATGAAAATTCTCCTTGAAGATTACACCCTTACTTATGTGTTTCGTAAATCAAATTTTAAATTTCCAAATCATTCTCTTGATTTTGATCTAATTTGATAGGTTCTATTGATAGGAACATAAAACTTATCATGGATGGTTATGGAATTAGTGTTTGATAATGGATAAATGGAATAATTATAAAAGTGAGATAAAGAAATTAAAGTGGCAATATGTCCTTTCTACGGTGTTACTCATTGTGGTATGAATAGTCTATACACACCATGATATAGGTGTCTTTTGTATCTACCCAACCCTTGATAGGGTGGAATCAAAATGTATTAGTAAATATTTCATCATGAAAACCCTCTTAACAATAAATAATATGATTAGTTATAATTTAACTTATCTAGAGGAAACTTGTTCCATTTTATCCTATATAAGGTGATATGCGGTTTGATGGTTTTACATGTGGAGTGAATAATTATTTTATGGTGTGCCCATGTGGATTGTAGTGTTTGAAGGATGAAATCAACCATGTACTATGGTGTGAGGGGTTTGTATAATGGTGTTAAACCAATATGTTGGTAATTTTTCCATGATTGTATATCTCATAGAGCGGTCATGCTAATCCCTATAGTGAATGACTTATCACAAGTCATTATCAATCATATACATATATATCAATATGTATATCAGTTTACGGAATCAGGATGTATATTCTGGATATTTTTACAATATAGTGTTTAATAGTGTGATAATTTAGACCAGACAATGATATTTCAATATTTTTCTAGTAGTTTTGGTCTTTATCTCTATAGTGTTGATGATTGGGTTGGGGAGATATGGTTAGAGAATAAATTTGGTTAGGCACTCCTCTAGTAGTAAGTGAATAATATGTTGTGGATCCCTTGTATTCATTCAATATTTTGGTACTTTTCCACATACATGTAGTGTGGGTTCTATTGATCAGGTATGGGGTCAGTTCTCCATCAACACAAATGAGTTTTACTCCCCCCACCACCATATTATTTGTAAGGGTTTGTTACTCCCCCGCATACAAATTGGTACAGGTTCAATATCAAAGTATTTGAATCACCATCATCGAACACACATTTCATGACAAAGAATGTGTCTTTCATATGCTTTTGGTATTCTTTATGATTGTTTTTAATTAATATGGGCATGGGTCTTATATTAATGAAATTCTAGAGGAGACGTAGGAAAGGATCAATTTGGTATCATGTAATCATTTTTTTCTCTGGTTGAAGGATTATTTTTAAGGAGATGAGATATTGAATATTGGGACATAGGGTCCCTCGATCTCAAACATGAATGAATGGGATTATTTTTTACTTAGTGTTCTTCATCCCTGAGTGAGTTATCATTTTATAATATGGATGTGAGCTTACTAGCTTGTAAATTATTAATTTTTGTTTTTTAGTGCATCAAAACAGTTTTTTATATACTCAACCCTTCCATGGAATTTATCTTGTATAGATTAAGTTTTATACAAACAATGGATATTTCAAGGGATATTTTGGTGGATTTATTGTTTGTAATGTGGGATATTAATTGTTCTTGAACGTGAGTATAGTGAATGATATTTATGTATAGTTTTATTTCTTTGTAGATATCATGTCATATCTGTTACATTATTTCATTTCAATTATGGGATTTTAGTTGTATATTTTACTACATTAACCTATGTTTTATGCATTGTTATACTTTTTTGGTTCTATAAATCTATTTAATTTATTATACACATTATATTAGGTCTTATTTTATTTCTTACTTTTATGTTATCATATATGGAGATTAGTAGTTAATTAGGGTAATTTAGGTTAAACCCAACATTCATGTATGATATGTATATTTAGTACTACTCAGTACCCTTGACCTATTAGAGGTAAACATGGGGTGACACATTTAGCCTACTATAGACCCTGGTGGGATCCAGTGTGTTAGGTCTTGTCAAATTAAATATCCAATATAATTGGAATAAAATTACATATTTAGGAAAATTATCTGTGATTGTTTTAGGAAATTTATATTGTTTGTATAAATTATGAATAAAATTGATAATTAAAATATACCTAATAAATGATTTATAATTATCCCATAACCAAAGTGTACATTGGATTCAATCCCCAAAATACACATTATCCATGAATTGTTTTTTATGGTGGTTATAACAAGCCTGTTTTTTATTACACATTTAAACATGATTTATTACATAAGATCTTTACTTGACACAACATAGAAGATCGAGAGTTATAGTGTATTTGGGTAATAGGAACATTACATAACAGCTTAGAATGTAGAACACAGAACATATTTATTGAAAACTTCCTTTTCCTGACCACTACATTCCCTCGTACATAGCATTACATGGGATAAGCTGAGAAAACACATAAAAAAGGGAGACCTATAAAGCCTAGTGTGGGAATAAGCATGGAATAACATGAGTAATATAATACATGTTAGACAATAGGAATATAAATGGAGCACAACAGAAACATGAACATAAATGCATGATAAAGCATGATAATCCTAACATTGAAATGTGGCAACAACACTTAACATGGAATTAGCATGATCCAAGGCTCATTGCACATGGAGCCGGAGTAAACCCTAAATGCACATGAAGCACAAGTAAAACCTTGTATCACTTTAATTATAATGAGTCAAAACCCATGGGACATGACTTATCATGATACTATACATTACCCAATACATTTGAGTGATATCACTACACACACTTCTTAAACATTTCATTTCATGCATAAGTGTGACACATGGATCATGGAATCAATCAACACCATAAGTTATTCCACGATTAAGTAATGTGGAATAAATACATGAATGTACCATTAAATATTTATATGTGTATAAATTTAAATACCCTTGATAGATACATGAGTATGGTATACACAACACAATGATCTTGTCGTGGAAAAACGTGGCGCAATTTCAGCAGCATAACAGCGTGATATAAGGATTCATGAAAATGGTTTATGAGAGGTAAAATGGTTTATCATCATATATACATGAAATTCACAATAAGTGGGTGATATAGATACATTTCCCAATAAATTTAATTTAATTTAGATACATAATAAAAAAGAATTACTTTGATGTAAAAGAGGAGACGGAAATCCCTCATGGAATTTCCACATGGTAAAAGGTGTACATGGGAGGAATTAATGAGAGAGAAAGGGGTATACCATCATCCAAACATAAATAGGATAGTATGGAGGAGGTTTAAAATCATTCCACAACATTTCTAATTGAAAACAAAAGGGAATAACAACATAAAGAAAATTGAACTAAAAAGAGAATGGAAGAAATCCCTTACCTAGAAGTGTGATCCAAAAAGGCTAAGGAGAGATTTAAGAGAGGATTTTTGGGAGCATGGGGCACCTTGGGAGGATTATAGAGAGATGAGGTCAGAGGTTTTCCGAACTCCAAAGGCTTTGAGTGAAGAGGAAGTGGGAGCTTGGTTGGTTTAATATAGGAAACGAGAGGGAATCCATTATTATTTAGGTCTGGGACACCTCACATTAAACTAATCAAAACCAAAAACCATCACATTGTTTATCCAATGGTTTTTTTCCAAATGGTAGGGGGGGATATTAATTTAAAAATCCAATTTCCTAACATCTTAAAATAATAGGGTTCCTTATGTGGAGGTGAGTCACACTCTCAAAGAAAACAATTTAAAATGACAAAATGTTTTATAAGCTTTGAAAGGTCCGCTAAAGCTTTGTAAAATAAATCAAAAAATACCAAAATCAAATTATTTTAATGGTAAAAAATATATTGGTCGAAAAAAATGTTTATATTATTTTATTACATCATTATTGGGTCATTATTATGTCATAAAACTCATTATATATTTAAATGGTATTAATATGTTACAAAAAAAATTCCATTATCTCATAAAATTTTGAAAAAATCACCATTAGAAAATTTTTATGCCCTAATTCCAAATATAATATTCATTTATCTAAATTTTTTTATAAATATATGATTTTTTACATTTAAAATAAAAACTAACATTTACCAAAAAATCATGGGTTTTGACAAAAAACTTCTTTCAAACCATAATAAATATTTCAATTGCATCCATAAAATTATTTGATAATTTATATTTAATAAAAAATATTTTAATTAAAAATATTTTTTATTAAAATATTTTTTAATTCAAAAATCCATTATTTCAACAAAATAGATTTCTTAGTTGAATATTATCTAAAAATACTATATGTGCTTTTAAAACTATTTACAAAGTAATAATAAAAAATGAATGCTCATTATTTATTTATAAATAATATACATTGTCATAGTTCTAGGGTCTTGTTACATAACCCCTTATAATACCTGCATAAGACCGAATATTTAGGTGTGTGATTGTGACAGACTATTAGGGTGGCTCAGATAACATCGCACGGGTGGTAATCTCTATTAACTTCCACTTATCTGATAGTCGGTTCCGCTCAAACATAATGTGTTGAAGCTCGACTAGGGATTGGTCATTAGCGAATCCCAATAACACAACCTCCATTCCGAGCTATGACAAATGGGATTCATATGGGGAAAGTCTACTGGATGAGGCCATGACTTCCTTTGTCTGATTAAATTAGATTTGTTAATATCCTATATTTATACTAATCATGTGATCACTATTCAGTGGCTATATTAGAAACGACCACAATTCATGATGGCATTTTAGAATCTAGAAGCATAAAACCAATGAAGTTAAAATTTTATATAACTATAATAAACATTTAATTAGATCAAGAGTAATTTTCATTAATGAATGTTTGGGTCGTTATAATCTTTTCCCCTTAAGAAATTTCACCCTCGAAATTTCAATTTACCACTCTAAAACAAATATGGGTAACTCTGCTTCATCACATCCTCTGATTCCCATGTCGCTTCTTCAATCTTGTGGTTTTTCCACAACACCTTGATGATGGGCATTGTCTTATTTCATAGAAATATTTCTCTACGATCTATAATATTCACTGGTTGCTCCTCATAAGAAATATCATACTCTAGCTGTACTACCTCTGAAGAGAGTACATGTGACGGGTCTGGTATGTACTTCCTCAAAAGGGATACATGAAATAAATCATGTACTTTGGCCAAGTAAGGTAGAAGTTCTAGTCGATACGCCACAACCCCCACACGATCAAGAATCTCGAAGGGGCTGACGTACCTAGAACTTAAATTACCTTTCTTTCCAAACCAAATGACTTTCTTCCATGGAGATATGTGTAGAAATAACATGTCTCCAACTTTAAACTCAAGGTCTCATCATTAGTTATCTGTGTAACTCTTTTGTCGACTCTGGGCTACCTTTAGATACTGCTGAATGGTTTTCACCTTCTCCACTATTTCATCGAAAATTTCTGGTCCAAGCAGCTTACGTTCACCTACTTCATCCCAACATATTGGTGTTCTTCACCAGTTCCCATATAGGGATTCATAAGGTTCCATTCATATGCTTAAGTGGAAATAGTTATTGTAGGAGAATTCAACCAGTTGAAGACGATGGTCCCACCCTCCTTTGATGTTCATAGAACCTGATCTTAACATATCCTCCAGTGTCTGAATAGTTCACTCAGATTGGCCATCAGTTTGAGGATGATAGGCCATACTGAAGTTCATTATTGTATCCATATCATGTTAAAGACTCATCCAAAACATAGAGGTGAATCTTGGTTCTCGATCGGATACAATAGATAGTTGTACTCCATAAAGTATTACCACATCCCTAATATATATCTATGGTAGATGATCCAATGAGAAATCCTCCCATATTGAAATAATGTGTGCAGACTTTGTAAGAAGATCCACAATAACCCAAATTGCATTGTTTCCTTTGGATATCTTCGGAAGTCCAGTAACAAAGTCCATGGTGATATTATCCCATTTCCTTGCTGGTATGGGAAATGGTTGCATCATCCCCTTAGAATTCTACCTCTCTGCCTTCACCTGCTTACACACCAAGAACATTGATGTATACTCAGAAATATCTATCATCATATTATACAACCAACAATGCTCTTGGTTATCTTGATACATATTGGTATTTCATGGGTGAATAGAGAAAGTTAAACTATGTGAATCATCCAAAAGATCATTCTTCATCTCAGGACATGATGGAACGCATAGTCTTTTCCCAAATCTCACAATTCCTTCTTCATTAACATTTAACTCTGAGTATTTCCCTTTTCTAATAGATTCCACATTATTTTGAATTACCACATCATCCTTTTCAGCATCCTTTAAAATTTCCAAAAGAGACGGTTGGGAAATCATTTGTTAAAGGATTGATGATGTTCCATTCTTTATGATTCCCATGTCCATCTTCATCATGTCAAAGAATATTGGATCCTTCTCAATTCTCATAAATTATAGAATTGTTAGGTCCTTTCTACATAGAGTATCTGTCACCTTGTTCGCTTTCCCAGGATGGTAATGGATTGAGAATTCGTAGTCTTTGATTAGCTCTAATCATTTTTTAGGTGCATGTTCAACTCTTTCTGGGTGAATATATTCTTGAGGATTTTGTGGTCCGTATATATTTCAAACTTCTCTCCAAAGAGATAATACCTCAATATTTTTAAAGAAAGGATTACTGTATCCAACTCCAAATCATGCGTTGGATAATTCTACTCATGAACTATCAATTTCCTTGATGCATAGGCAATTACTTTTTCATTTTGCATCAACACATAGCCCATGCCCTTCTTCGCTGCATCACAGAATACCACAAAAATTTCTCTACTTATGGGTAATGTGAGCACGAGTGTAGTGATAAGCCTCCTTTTTAACTCCTTGAATAATTATTCACATTTGTCACTCCAAGAAACCTTTACTCCATTTCGAGTTAGATTGTTATGGGGGTTGGACAATTATGAGAAATTTCTCACAAATAATTGATAATATCCAGCTATCCCAAAGAAGCTATGGATATCTATTACCGATGTTGGCCTTGGATATCCCTTAATTGCATATTTTTTGGTGGGATCCACTGATATCCCATTGGTTATGATGATATGGCCCATGAATTGGACCTCCTTCAACTAAAACTCACACTTGATGTACTTTTAATAGCGATTCTCCTTCCACATGGTCTCTAGTACAGTTCTTTGATGCTCCTCATGATCCTTCTTGGTTTTGGAGTATATCATAATATCATGTATAAAGAATACCAAAATTTTTCATGGTAATACCTAAATACTATATTCATCAAGTACATGAAGATTGATGGAGTATTATTAAGTCTTAAAGGAATTACTATGAATTAATAGTTCCCGTATCATGTACGAAAATCAGTCTTGGGGATATCTTCCTTCTTCACCCTTACATGATAAATTCCCGACCACAATTCCACATTGGAGAAGTATTGTGCTCCATGAATCTGATTGAACAATTCATAGATTTGTGGGATAGTATACTTGTTCTTTATTGTTATTTTGTTAAGCTCCCGATAATTGATGCAAAGGCGCATTGACCCATCTTTCATCATGACGAAGAGGACTGGTGCACCCCATGGTGATGCACATCCACGTATAAACCCGTTATCCAAATTCTCTTGTATTTCTTTCTCCATCTCCTCAAGCTCCACAATAGCCATTCTATATGGATTCTTGGATATTTTAAATGGACCAAGTATAAGATGAATTGATAATTCAACATCTCTTCTAGGAGGAAGACCAGACAATTCCTCGGGAAACACTTCAGAGAATTCCTTCACAATAGAAATGTCTTCAAGGATGGTTACCTTCATAGACTCAATCATCTGAGCCAGATATGTGTTCTCATAGGTAAGTAATATCCACTCTTGAGAGGACGGAGAAAAAGAAGATTCATCTTCCTCCTTACACATGTATAGAATTAGGGGTTGATTCTCCCCATGGAGTGTGATATCCCTCTCCCAGAAATTTATGTTCACTCTATATAAGGAAAGCCAATCCAAGTAAATAATTGCATAAAATTACACCAGAGGTAGTATGAAGAGGTTCTCTAGGAAATTCAATCCACATATTATGATAGGGGAGGAGTTATATTCATGGGATGCAATGATTTTCCCATTTACCATACTCACCGACATCTTTACTTCCATGATTTTTGGTGGTGCTGGAATTGTTTTACTAACCTTTTGGAATATAAAAGAATGTGTAGAACCTGATTCAAAAAGTATGTTCACTATTCATGAATGAATAACTAGCGTACATATCACCACTTCATTTTCAGGGTTCACTTCGGCATTAGTAATGGAAAAAGATCTCCCTTTCTACCTTGTAGATTGTTGGTTGCCCTTGAAAACCCTTGCCTTAGGCAACAGATTTTCAAGATGTCATGGTTCATTGCAGTTTTAGCAATGAACAATGCATTGAGGTTTCGAACAGAGCGTTCCACTCATCTATTGCAGCTGTGGGTTTTTTATCAGTAGTTAACAGCTAGGATCCCTTCTCTTCCACACCTAAATCATTTCCTTGTCCCCTTCAAAACATTTATGGGTTCTTCTTTCTGCACATTTTTCATGTGTGGTACTAGATCTTCCCAGCACCATTGGATTTATCCATCAAACCAATAAAATTGAATTACATCATATGCTTCTTATCCCCATGATACCCCTGAGATTATCCGATCTCCATTTTGAACTTGAGTGCACATTGGAGAATTTCCTTATAGATGTTGATGTCAGGTATCGCCAGTGCTTTCTGTAGGCTAAGTTTAAGCCCACCAAATAAGTGGTCAACCTTGCATTTAGGGGTAATGAGAAAGTTGGAGGAATATCAATCATGACTTGTGATTTTTTCCTCATACGCTTGGATAGATTTGTTGTCTTTTTTCTTGAGGGCAAGGAAGTCTCTTTCCATCTTAAGTCGGAGGGTGCGCGGAAAATATTTATCGAAAAACATATTCTGGAAATCCTTCCATTCCAATGCCCTAATATCCTCCTTGGGAATCATATTTTTTATCTACATCAACCATGGATTATCTTTACCATACATATGATAAACAGCTAGGAGAACCTTCTATTTTTCAGGACATTGAAGGATGAATAAGATCTTTTTAATTGAGTTGATCCATTTTTCGGCGATTGAGGGATCGAATTATCGATTAAAAGTAGGAGGCCATTATATCATGAAGCTCTCGATAGTGACTTTTTCTTTCTTAGGGGGGTGGAACGTTCCACTTGACCCATGATTCTATTCCAATATGGAGTTAACTGTGAGTGAATCATGACAAAGTTCATGATTCCCGGTCCCATCGGATTGGGAATCTCATTTGTAAAGTCATCACATTGATCTTCACATCGTTTTTTAGAATGAATCCTCATATTACCGACCATTGGCAGGAATAAAAGTAAAGTTAGGGGCAACACATAAAGGGTAATACAAGGACAAAAGTAATTACTTATAAATAACTTTTATTTCCATTACTTATGAATTCATAGGCTTCAATCTATAATATTCATGATCTACTTTCTAACATATATTATTAGGGTCATTTTTTCAATTCTGTTAATAAAGGTTTATACTATGCTTGTAAATTTACCAATGAATATCCCCCCCCCCAAGAGTTTCGTGACCAAGAGTACAATAAGATCCTTTGTCGTGCACCAGTTCCAGTTCGAGTCTTACTCAAAGCATTGTTTTCGGGTTTTACCCCTAGGATACATCTATGCCAGAGTCGCCTCTACCAGCTCATATCCAGACAGGGATGTATTTTCTTGATAAACCACTTACTCAATAATAACCAATAATTAGGGAAGTTTTTATCATAATTATTCTTGTCTTTATGTCTGTACTCATTTTGTCTAATCATAATTCCAAAAATAACTAAACATGTCCTCTGATACCAACTATAACAACCCTCCTTTTTATTACACACTTAAACCCGATTTATTACATAAATTATTCACTTGATACAACATTTAAGATTAATATTCCTAGTTTCTTTGGGGTTTAGTAACATTACATAACATCATATAACATAAAACACACAACATATTTATTGAAAACATCCTTTACATGACCACTACATTCCCTCATGCTTAGCATTTGATGGGATAACCTGAGGACATGCATAAGAAAAG
Source organism: Viscum album (assembly GCA_963277665.1). Classification (NCBI taxonomy): domain Eukaryota; kingdom Viridiplantae; phylum Streptophyta; class Magnoliopsida; order Santalales; family Viscaceae; genus Viscum; species Viscum album. Next base: position 83,601,365 of record OY728154.1, read on the forward strand.
AGTGGGCTATAATTCCCAGTATGGGAATAAACATGGAATAACATCAGAAATAAAACACATGTTAGAAAATAGTCATATCAATGGAGAAATAGAGAAACATGAACATAAAGGCATGATAATTAATGATAGTCATAACATGTAAATGTGGCAACAACACTTAACATGGAATTACCTAAGCCAAGATTCATTGCACATGGTGCGTGAGTAAACCCTCATTGCACATGAATCACTTGTAAAACCACATTTCTCATGAATTTTCATGAGTCATCACCAAATTCACATGACTTATCATGATACTATAATTTACCCAATTCATTGGAGCACTATCAGGGCGCACCCTTCTTAAACATTTCATTTCATTAATAAGTGTACCACATGGATCATGGAATAAATCAACATCATAAGTTATTACACGATTATGTAATATGGAATAAATACATGAAAGTACCATTCAATATGTATATGTGTAAAAATTTAAATACCCTTGATTGAGACATAGGTATGGTATTCACTATACAATGATCTTTTCTTGGAAAAACGCCATGAAATTTCGGTAGCATAACGACGTGACATAAGGATTCATGAAAATGGTTGATGAGAGAGAAAAGGGTGTCCCATCATATATAAATGAAATGGAAAGTAAGGGGTTCATATATATACATTTCCCAACAAATTGTATTTAATTTAGAAAAATAATACAAAATAATTACATGGATATAAAATGCGAGAGAGAAATCCCTCAAGGAATTTCGGCAAGGTAACAGGTGTACATGGGAGGCGTTAATGAGAGAGAATGGGTTTCCCATCATCCAAAAATAAAGAGGACAGTATGGGGGAGATGTGAAATTATACCCCCAACATTTTTAATTGAAATTGTTTTTGACAAAAATGAGAAAGAAAGAAATTCTTTACTTAAAAGTGTGATCCCAAAGGCTTGGGAGAGGCATGAGAGAGGATTATAGGGAGTTTGGGGCACCATGGGAGGATTATAAAGAGAGGAGGGAAGGTGTGAGTCGAACTACAAATAATTATAGTGAAGAGGAAGTGGGAGATTTTGTGGGTTTATATAGGAAAGGAGAGTGAATTCTTTATTATTTAGGTTTGGGACACCTCACATTAAAATAATCAAAACCACAAACAAGCCCATGGTTTTTTCCCATGGTTTTAGAAAAAGGGGATCAGAAAACAATATTTTATATGGCCAATGAGATAACTTCTTAAAATAATAGGGTTTCTTATATGGAGGTGAGTCACAATCTCAATGAAAATAATTAAAAAAGACAAAATGTTTTATAAGCCTTGTAGGGTCCACTAAAGCTTCTTAAAATAAATAAATAATCCCAAAATCACATTATTTTAAAGGAAAAACATATATTAGCTGGACATAATGTTTCTATTATCTTATTACATAACTATTGGGTCATTATGATGTCATAAAACACATTATATATTTAAACGGTATTTAATTTTTACCCAAAAATTCGATAGTCTCAGAAAATTGTGAAAACTTCACCGTCGGATAATTTCAACTTCCTGATTCAAAAAATAATATTTATTTGATCTAAATAATTTTATAAATATGTGAATTTTTATATTTAAAATAAAAACTAACATTTACTAAAAATTCATGGGTTTTAAAAATAATAGCTTTCAAACCATAATAAAAATTACAATTACATTCTTAAATATGATCATTTATATTTAATAAAAAGTAATTTAATTATAATAATATTTTATTAAAATATTATTTTATTCTAAAATCCATTAATTCATAAAAAATAGATTTCTTAGTTGAATATTAGCTAAAAATACTCATTGTTCTTTAGAAACTATTTACAAAGTTACAGTAATAAAATGAATGCACATTCTTTATACAAAAAATAATGTACATAGTCATAGTGTTAGGTTATTGTTTCATAACCCCTTATAACACCCACATAAGACCTGATATTAAGGTGTCAAATTGTCACAGACTCTTGGTGTGGCTCGGATAACATCGCTCGGGTGGTATTCTCTATTAACATCCACTTCTCTCGTAGTCGGTTCGACTCAAGCTTAACGTGTTCAAGCTCATCTAGGGCTTGGACAAGAGTGAATCCAAATGATGTCACCCCCTTTATGAGCTCTGAAAAATGGGCTTCGTATGGGGAAAGTCTACAGGATGAGGTCATCACGTCCTTTTTCTGAGTAAATCAGTTTTGTTAAAGCCCTATATTTATACTAATCATGTGATCACTGTTTAACGACTATATTATCAACGTTCAAAATTAATAATGGTATTTTAAAATGTAGAAACATAAAAAAAATGAAGTTCAAAATTTATATAACCATAATAAACTAATAATTAGATCATGTGTATTTTCCAATAATGAATGTTTGGGTCGTTACAGTGGTGGTGGTGGAATGACCATTCACGTCAGACACATTTTTCCATGAATTTTCTAGGAGGATTCCAATGGGCTTTAGTCATAGAACTAAAAAATAACGTATATTTCTCTTTTTTGATATATTTCACAATCATTATTTCTAATGGTATGTGATTATCATTAAATATCTCCAAAAATTATTAGGGAATCGCATTTATCTATAGGGTGTGGGTTACAGCACGTTAAAACATTTTAATGGAATTTTTTTCCTACTTTGGAACTCTATTAGAGATTAAATACATGTTCATAAATAATTTATTATATAGGAAATATGAAGTGGGTCAACCTTGTATTGAGAATCAATTGATAGAATTTATTTCATTTATAATCAACTGCATGTATTTTAGGATCTCCATATATGGGGAAAAGTGTGTTTATATGATGACCTACATCGATGATACTCTTTTGTGAACAAATTAGAGATTATTCTTTATTCAGTACTATGATTCTAGTTTTAATCCATGATTTTGGTTGATCTAGAATTTATCATCATCCTAGAAAATATGGTTAATTTTGATATTTTGATCTGGACAACAGAGAAGGCATTATTTCATATCCTAAAGAATGGAATTAGAACCATCTAGTTCGGTGACACATAGCAGGACATATCATACCATTTAACTTCATCTGAAGAGGATAAAAAATTTCAATTCAATGTCATTTGACAGATATTTAAGGGAAAAATATTCATATTCAAGGATGTTGTGGGACATATATTGAAGTAACCCAAGGGACATGGAAAATATGTAACCACCTAGGAAACATATGACCCTATAGGGATTATGGTATATAGAATATTGGGTTAAATTTGGGGTATTATGTTTAAACCTCATGGAGGCTTCCTACATATCCCATTTGGATAGAAATTAAAGACCACATAGTTTGGATAGTTTGGTATTAAACCAATGTAGGAGGCAAAAAGTGTCTTCATCAAGAATATAATCATATTAATTTCTACCTCACAATGAATATGTGTCTTTGTTATGGTGATAACATGACTGAGGATTATACCATATACGATGCCAAATGGACAGAGAGATGAATAACTATAAAAGGATTCCCCACCTAATATTGGTATCTGATTGGGCAGATGTCTTTATCATTACTAACCTCTATACTCATGTGACTCATGCTCGGTGTGATAAATAAGAGGAAGTGGAAGATATAGCAAACCACAAATTCTATTTCATCCATAGGTCTATCAAGTGTATACTTTGAATGTCAGGGTAATTCCCCCACTACAAATACAAGGTTATTACTCAAAGAGGGATTCCATTAGAAATATCATCCCCTGTTCTCATTCTGATAGGTGGAATAGGTGATATTAGAGGGGAAATTGGAAATGGATATCATCACACATCCTGAGGATCCACATGTCACTATGAGAATGATTTGGAACCTCATTACTATAGAAATTCGTGATAAATGAGTATCTAAGGACCTCCTTTAGAGGTACTTAAACAATCAGACAACATTTTCCATGGAAATTTATAATCCAGAGGACACACATATGTGACCTTTACCCTAATAACATATAATTGTAGGATTTTTTTCAAGCCTTGGATATTTCCCCTCAAATATGTGAATGTTGACGCTCCTTTCGTCACAGAATCTAAAGGTCGGAAAAGGGAATATCTGATCTCAAAGTGATTCATCCTTTGAAGAAACATCAAAAATCGACAAAGGGATGAACAAGGAGAACATTGCCCATAGGTCGCGCAAATTCCCTCATGGTCGCGCAAGTACACTTGCGCGCCGCCTCAACACTTGCGCGACCCCTCATGGTCGTGCAAGGGACTTGTGCGACAGATCTGGTAACCGCCCAGTAACCGCCCGGGGTCTTCTTTTGCCTATAAATAGACCCTGTGGGCCCCCCATTTTAGAGGATCAGTTCCCAGAAACTCGGATCAAAGCTCCCGACGCCCAAGTCTCTTCTCAAAGCTTCCAGAACACTTCTAAGGTAATTTCTTACCTAGAATGGAAGATCTAAAGGGAAGAAGGAAGGCCTAAGTGTTGAAACTTATCAAACACTTGCGCGCCGACTTAATTCCTTCAATATAACTTGCGCGTCCCCCTTCTGGAAAAACCTCAAGAGGATGGGAAAGGGTTTAATAAAGAGTCGCTCAAGTAATTCAACTCTGGTTGAAAATCGCGCAAGTATCCCTTATGTCGCGCAAGTATACTTGCGCGACCAATACTTGCGCGCCGCCGCAGGACTTGCGCGACCTTCAATACTTGCGCGCCCCTATCTTTTTGGGTGCCCATCTTGCCCTTTTTCACCCCTCTTAAGCCATTTCACCCTTCCTATTCAAGATTCAGTCTTCAAGATACTCTTCAAAGCCATTTATGGCATGATTTCTTGATTTGACATCCTTATCTGAAAGGAATTATGTGAAATATCTCTCAAAACCTAATGATTTAAACATCTTTATGTCACCAAAGATTGAGAGTTCATTCATTCAACCTCATCCTTTAAGATGAGAGAATCCTAACCTGGGTTTCCTTTTCAGGAATAATCCCCAGTTATAAAACCTTTAAACTTGGGTATCTTCCTTAAGAATAAGCCCCAATCAAAGTCCTTTAAACTTGGGCATCCTCCTCAAGAGTAAGCCCCAAACCTTAATCCCTAACCTGGGTCTCCTTTTCAGGAATAAGACTCAGTCATAACCTTGGGCTTCCTTTTCAGGAGTAAGCCCCAAGTCCCCTAAACCTAGGCTTCCTTCTCAGGAATAAGTCCTAGTCATAAATCTTGGGCATCTTTCTTAAGAGTAAGCCCCAAGTCTCTTAAAATTTCTCTTAACCAGTCATAAATTTCCTTTGATTTGGGTTTCCTTTTCAGGAATAAAACCCAATCATAAGTCCCCTCCTAACTTGGGCATCATCCTTAGGAGTAAGCCCCAAGATTAGAGTATTCAAATCTCTATGAAGCACATATAACTTTGTGGACCTTGTTCATGGATTTTCTTCCTAAAAGTAAATCCTAAACCTTCGCCTATCTGGGCAGTCATCTATACATAAACCCCAAAACAAATTCTTATGATTGCATCTTTTATGGCACAATTGTCTAAATTTTACCAATACCTCTTGTTTCTCACACCGAGCATGACTCACGTGAGCTTAGAGTGTAAAAGTAATTATGACATTCATCTTTGAGCCATCAATCATAAAACATCATATCCCATTCCTTGAACTACGTGGGTTCTGATTCCTTTTTCAAAACAAAGGATACGTAGGTAGCCCATTCATGGGTTCGATCCCAACATTGAAATAATCTCTGTCCTTCTGAATGACGATAAACTTCAAGTGCCCCACTGAGTGGCTTTAAAACCAGCCTGGTCATCAAAATGACCAAGAGACTTTTATATAAATGTTTTGAAGGATACCATTGACCAAGAATCTCTAAACAAATATAGATGATTCTATATTGATGAAGAACCTCGAATACATATAAAAGATTCTCTAAATTTCTTGCATATTTAATCATTGATTGTTAAAACTAAAGGAAAGCTCATTTTATACTTGGTAATGTAATAAGGATTCACGAACTTAACTTAAATCTATAAAGAGAGTCCCGGAGTAGACAATAATTCCCCTCAAAAAGGTGTGATGAGTCCGACCTCCCATCCTCTCGACCAATGCAAATTCCTAAGCCTCATTAGCCCACAAGCTAATGAGCGCCTGCCTTTGGAAAGTAGGTCCAAACGGATGTGGAATCATTGGATGTTTCCGGTTCTACGAACAAACCCGTTAGAAACCGATCGGAACGTTTGAATCTCCCGTCCAGGAGGTCATCCCCGGATTCCGCGCGAAACAAAAAATGGTGAACCCGACGTGAATCCTTAACCAAGTTAAAGTGATGTTCTTCTTAGATGTTAGGCCCCTTGGGCCAACAAGGCAATCATTGACATATGATCATCCAAAAGATGCAGTAGCCGGATTCATCTTGATTATGTCTGTTATATAGAACAGGCACTCTTTTTTCAAGATCTTCTACAAAAAATGGCTTTCCTTAAATTCACCCCTGTGAATACTGCTGCTGAGAACACCTCTACTGTGAGGTCTGCTGCCATGAAAACCAATGCTGCTACTCCTGCTGGAACGTCATCCGCTCTGAGGATGACATCACCAACTCAGCGTCTTCAACGCTGTGTTTCAAATGCACTGGTTAAGGAGTACCGTCGTAACGGTACTATCCCAACTCTGGAGGCCGCTCATCAAGCCCTCCAAGTTAACAATTCTACCTGGTCGTCCGGACAACGGCGACCAGCAATCAAGAAGCAGGCGGTGCTGACTACCGTCTCCAACCGTTTCGGGTCGTTATCCCCGGAACGCAATTTCCATTCACTCCCTTATTCTGAGGAAGTGAATGAGCAGGTCCCGCAGGACCTTAATTCAAAGAGACAGGAGTCCTTCTCATGGGCTCCCATCAACAATCGCCGCCAGACTCGTGCGGTAGTGCACCCTCAACATGATGAGGGTACCGGCTCCAGGCATTCAGCTCAGGTTCCTCGAACCCGAGCAGGCAAGATGAATCACCAGAGACGGAATCCGGTTAATAATAGGCAGGTTGTCATCCCTGCCATCTCCGGAGAAGTCCACCAACCTAACTTGGTGGCAAATAACGAGCAGGCATACACACCTGTTCGTTTTAATCCCGCTGTCCAGCAGACTCGTCTGGCAGCATCAAGCCGATCCCGCCAGGCAATTCCGGCGGAGTACCATAGGCAGGAACATACACCTGCTTATACATCAGCAGTTAGTCAGCAGGCTCGTCTGACTACATATGATGGATCTCGTCAACAGCGTTTGGCGAAGTGTAATCAGCAGGCACATACACCTGCTAATACTAATCAAGCCTACCAACAGTCTCGTTTGGTAGCACACGGAGAAGTCAGTCGGAAAGCCCCGACGACAAACAGGAGGCAGACTAAACTCTCTGCCTCCACACTTGAGTACTGTCAGGATTCACTGACAGGAAAAGGAGGACAGGAGCAGGCACATACACCTACTCCAAGCCCGGAATGGACGTATATCCCTGTTCCGGCGGCTGAAGTCACCAAACATATTTTGTCAATGGTGAAAGAGCAGAAGCAAATTCCTGCTCATATTCTGGATGCTTGCCAGGATATCATAACAGCTTCAGCATCATCTCAGGGACAGACACATAAATCTATCCCTAGCGGTGGAGTGACACATCAACAATTCACTCCGGAACAGACACACACATCTGTTCCAGTCCAAGAGGGTTGTGGGGCCTACTCCCCCATATCATATGGACAACCAAGTCAGGCACATACACCTGATTTGAGCGATGATCGTCAGCCTAACCTGACCATCTTTCCTGATCAGGCACATACACCTGCTCAGAGCAATCACTTTCGTCATCAAGTGATTTCTAAAGCGAGTAAGAAGGCATCTAAGAAAAAGATCCGCCCAGCACAGTCAGGAGATCAAAGGCCAATCTGCAACAAGGCCTTGCTCGATGCTGGAGTTCTTGAAGCCCTCAGACATTTATCTGTCGGAATTCAAGATTCTACTCCCTCAGTTCCCAATAACAGGAACATTAATCCCGAAGGTCTTCAACAGACACTTCCTCATGAAGACTTGCTTCATGAAAATTCGGTCAATCTTGAAGTTTCTTCTTCAGATGAGAATCACAGGAACCCTCTGTGTGGTCAGAAGACCAAGGAGCAAGAGATATCATCTTTTGCTGTAACCCATCATGAAAGTCCTCCTCATGGTGATGAACTTCGCTGCGAAAGTCCTCTCCGCAGTAGTGATTCACATTGTCTCGAAAATTCTTCAGAAGGCAATGTAGTGACGAGAAAGCCCTCCTATCTCGAGGCACTTGCAAACGTAAAACCAGTCATGTCTGAAGTTTTACTATCGGCAGGTGAAACTCTTTCTCCATCAGAAGATAGCTTGGGGTTCAGGTTATTCTCCGAACCTTCCCTAGGTCATTCATCTTCCAGCATGAATAGTGATTCCTCTACCAATCTTGTTGAATCCAATGAAGCAACAAGGAAACACCAACTCTGGTCCAAACAGGTAGAAGAATCTTCATTTAATGATAAAGAGGAAATGCTGAACATGAGGAAAAAACTGGCAAAAGGTGAAGTACCAGTCATGTTTTGGCCTTTGGCTGATTCACAGTATGACATTCCAAAGATGTTGACGGATGATGGAATCCATGATATTCGTCTTAACATATGGAAAACTCTTTGTCAATTAAAGAAGAAGGTATTATCTTACGATGAATATGAAAATCATCTTAAGATAATAGAAGGGTTACAACGCCAGATTGATTTGGCATCTCTATCAGTCTCTCGGTATCCGAAGGCTGAAAAGCAACAGAGAACCCTTCAACGTTCATGCCTTGGCGCGCTGAGAAAATTGCGTCAGTTAATTTCCAATGCTCCATCTAATGTTCATATCAGAGGATGGGGTATTCACGGAGCACTACATTTCACAGTGCTTTCCGGTCAGCAAAGCCCGCCGAAAATGGTCTCATGCAATGTTATTGCCCATGGCCGGCCACAGTCAATGGGCTTTGTTCATAATCAAAATCTTGCTCGAGATCAAGCTTCAACTAGTTCCTCTCAAAATCAAGTATATAGAGAACAGGTTGTTGAATTGCTCCTACATCAAGCAGGCGAGAATATTGCGCAAGCCTCTCATCTGGAGCAAACACGTCATCAAATGACAGAAGTTTCGGAAATCATCCAACGGTCTGTTGAACCAGGTGATAAAAGTGGATACAGGTTAATGCATCCAGCTAATTTCCGAACTAAGATCCGCAAGATCAAGAGAGATTTCAAGAAGATCTCAGACATAGCATGTCAAGAGACACCCCAGCTTGCCAGACTGGGGACTTCTCTAACCCAACCCTCAGAATCAACGAATGGGATTCGAGGAGTTGAGCAGAAGAAACAGGAACACCCCCAGTCCACCGGACTGGGGACTTTTTCAAATCTTCAATCCCTCCCTCAGAGAAAGTCAGTATTCTCTCAATTATGGAATAAGCCTCAAGAGGAACGAAGAGCCAAGATGTCAGGAGATTCTCTCCAAGTGACGGTTCACAAAGAAATTCCTGAGGGGTCAAGTCAACGGAATGCCATGTCTTATCATGGACATAAAAGGAGACAATATCATAGAAATGCTGATAGAAAGGATTTCATGAAAAATGCATCCATTAATGTCATCACTGCCGTTGCTGCTGATTCACCAGATGAGGCTCAATCAGAGGGATCAGATGAAGAGGTTCCTGCTCAAGAAGTTGCGCACACAGACCTAAATGAAGAAGGTGTGCGCACACGTAATCAAAGGCTTACCCAAAATTTGGGTATTCCTTCAAGTAACCCACTTCCCCCTCTCCGAAAAGGATCCAATAAGGGGAAAGGAAAGAATCAGGTTACTTCTCACCCTTCCTCCGAAGGAGGTCAATCGCTCTCATTAGAGCAAAGGCTTGCACAACAGGAGGAAGAAATGAAAGAATTAAGAAGGTTGAATGCAGAACTACTTCAGAGTAGTCTTCTTCTTAAGAATGCTGAAGTCCGACAGCCGAAGGAATTTGTTGTAACTACTGAGATGGATCAGGAATATCCTCCTTTATCAGTACACCCACATAGGTCTAATCCTACGGGTCAAACGCAACAACGGTTGGCAGCACTACCATTAGTTGCAGCACCAACCTCCACGGCTGTCCAAGCTCCATTCATTGCACCTACCCAAAACCAAGTTCAACCTGACGTTTCTCAAAAGTTAATAACTACTATTGAGTCATTAACAGCTCGGTTAGAAACTATGGAAGGGAAACGGGCGCAAGTTCAACCTGAAAAGAAAGTTTACCCTGAATGGGTAGATTCAATTTCTCCTCCATCCAGTTTTGGAAACCCTATTTTCCCTACTTTCAATGGATCAGGCGACCCTGAACAACATTTGACGCATTACGTGTCTTGTTGTGATCCTATGATGGGAACTCCAGAACAACAAGAAGCAGTGAAACTCAGATGCTTCGTGCGAACCTTGCAAGGACCAGCTTTTGTCTGGTATACAAGCTTGAAATCTCGGTCAGTCATCGGATGGGAGGATCTTCGTCAAAAATTCCTTCTTCAGTTCAGCTCAACTTTGCCAAAAACGACAGTTTTCGATCTTACAAACTGCAAGCAAAGGGAGAATGAAAGAGTCTCTGATTTCATTGCTCGTTGGAAGGGATTAACGTATTCCTTGAGTTTATCACTCCCTCAGGAGGAATTATTGCCAATCTGTGTGGCAAATTTGCGTGACGAATTACGCACGCCATTGATCCCTGTGAAATACACAGGAGGGTTTCGAGACCTTACTTCAATCGCTCAACAGATTGAAGATTCCCTTATGCAGGCTAAGGTTAAATCTCGTGTAATTCCATCAGCTCCAGGAAGAAGAATGGGTAAAGCAGAAACTGCTACAGTTATGCTTAAACAGGCACCTGTACCTATTTCTACTTCAAAACCTTCATCTTCTCGAAGGGCTCCACCTCCTGAACGCCAACAACAAAGGCTGTTTCGTCCAAATGATCAAAAAGATCAACGACGAAAACAATTTGAGGATATGAAGAGTAAAACATACTCTTTCCGAAGTGAGCAAGTTCCTGGTTACTTCATTTCAGCTCTGGAAAATAATTTGGTTCAATTACCAGTGCCGAAGAGACCAAACAAGGAAGGATATGAAGACTGTCCCAATTATTGTCCCTTTCATCAAATGTTGGGACATCCCATCCAGGAGTGTTTTGTCTTTAAAGACCTCCTACAAAAGATGGTTGACTTGGGACAAGTCAAATTGAAGGGTTCTTCAGCTCATGTAGCGTGTATTACCGCTACAGATCCAGAGGAAGGAGGCGAGTGGCAGGAAGTCAAAAGCAAAACTGCGAAAAAATATGATGATTGGATGGTCAGAAAGACAATCAATCGGACTCATTCCATTTTGCGAACACAATTGAAGAAACCAATTGTGTCTCCTACAAAAGCTGCAGTAAAGCCTCCATCAAAGGACAAATCCTCAAAAGGGCAGCGTAATTCAAAGAAGAAAGAGGAATCAGAAGAAGATGAGTATGCATCAAAGCCTAAATTGTCTTTGACTCTGGCAGATTTCATGCCATCTACTTCAAAGTCACGGGCACCGTCCCACCAAACGGCACAGCCTAAATAGGCCAACCAGGCAGAGTCTTTATCAGACGAAGAATTGATCTTTGGTTCTGTTAATATGATTCAATTAACAGATTCATATTCCAGTCTTGATGAGCCTGAATTCCCTGTATCAAATAAAGGAACCCGAGGAAGTTCTAGAGGTTTAGGATATAGGGGAAGACGTGGATCTTTCCGAAGCCACTACTCTAATTCTACCCCTGCTAGCACTGTATATGCAGCAGAAACTCGTGGTAGAGCCCTTCAGCGAGCTCAAAATGAACAAGCAAGTTCTTCTGCTAATGGCCAACTCAGCTTCGGCACAATTATTTTGGAAGACCGATTAAAGGTTCCATCTTCTTTATCTCAGCAAGCAAATGGATCTAATCAGTCTAATTTTCCAAAACCAAAGATGTTGCCAACTTCAATACAAGATGCATCAGCTTCCAAAGCATCTGCTTCCAAGATACCTGCTAAACCACATATTCCTATTGGGAAACGCAGGCCTCTAGATCAAAAGTATGATATATTGAAACACTTGGCCCAAGTACCAGCCAAATTATCAATTTTGGATGCTTTGAATCTATCAAGAGATCTTCGGGAAGCACTCATCGAAGCTTTGTCAAGTCCTCAGGAGTTTGAAGCTGAAATTGCTGCAGCTGAAATTTATCACATAGAGAATAATCCTGCAAAATGCCATGCAGTGATATCTTTTACTGATAAAGATGAAGATGATGTTGTGCATGGGCACATAAAACCTTTGTACTTATCTGGCAAAGTCAATGGTATAGATGTTCGAAGAGCTTTCATTGACAATGGTTCAGGAGTCAACCTCATGCCCATTCGCACACTTCGTCGATTGGGCCTCACAGAATCTGATTTATCTCCTTCTACCATGATGTTGCAAGGATATGATAAAAATGAACAAGAACCACTGGGAGAAGTTACGCTCAGAACTCAGTTTGGAGATCTTGTTTCCAATTCAGATTTCATGATTGTTGATCAAGACTCAGCTTTCAATATCTTGCTTGGAAGACCTTGGTTACATCAGCATGCAGCTATTCCGTCATCATACCATCAATGTCTCAAATACTGTTTCGATGGTCAAGTTGGAACATTATATGGTGATAAGGCCCCGTTCAAAACATGTGAGTCTCAATACATTGAGGCGGAATTTTATCACATGAAGGGAAGAGAAAAATCTACAATGAAGGAAATTACCAAAGTTAATGCTCCATATGGTTTGGAAAAAATTCCAATAAATCCATTTTCACATGTGAGTACAGATTATGTGTTACCTATCAGTCAAATTGACAAAATAGACCCAAATCAAAATACTCTTATGGAAAGATCCATAATGTCAATTACGGCAATCGAGCCAGACAACATGGGAGAAATTGGTAACTTACCAAGCAATGATGAAAGCATAAGTGGTGACGTTTTCATTTCGTCTGCTGAAATCCAACAAGTCTATACTTCGCTAATCAGGCCAGAAGAAGTTATAGCAACACCAGAGGTGAATGTTGATGTCGATTCTCAATCCATCATCTCCTCTTTATTTCCCAAAGAAGACCCTTGTTCATCAATAGGGACGGAAATGGAAGCTTCTTCTTCAAAATGTGAAAATTTTGACATCTCTTATGATCATGAGAATTTCGTTTTTTCATCTACTTTGCAAGTAGAAACGGAAGATATAACACATGATGAAGAGGAAGAGGAAGATCTTAGAGATGCTCCTCCAGCATTTGAAGAGGGTATCTCTACCACTGTGGATGAACTCAGAGAAGTAAATCTGGGTACAGAGAAAGATCCACGCCCCACTTTAATTAGTGCGGCCATGACCCTTGAAGAACAAGATATGTATATTTCTTTTCTAAAGCAAAATAAAGATATCTTTGCTTGGAATTATACAGAGATGCCTGGCCTTGATCCTGATGTTGCCACCCATCATTTGGGTTTGCCAAAAGAACATCGAGGATTCAAGCAAGCCGCGAGAAGAACACACCCAACCTATGCTTCCAAAATCGAGGCTGAAGTGGATAAGCTTATCAAAGCTAACTTCGTCAGAGAAGTTCAATATCCCAAGTGGTTGGCTAATATTGTCCCAGTAAAGAAAAAGAACGGACAAATTAGGGTTTGCATCGATTTCAGAGATCTTAATCGGTATTGTCCCAAAGATGATTTTCCAGTTCCGATTACAGAACTCTTAATTGATGCGACGGCTGGCTATGAAGTACTTTCTTTCATGGATGGATATTCTGGATATAATCAGATCCGAATGGCCCCAGAAGATGAGGAATATACAGCCTTCAGAGCTCCTCAAGGTGTGTTTTGTTACCGGGTGATGCCCTTTGGTTTAAAGAATGCAGGTGCAACATATCAACGCGCCATGCATCGTATCTTCAAACCTTTTCTAGGGAAATTTGTTGAATGTTATGTAGATGATTTGGTGGTTAAATCCAAACAACGTTTTGATCACTTGGCTGATTTGGAAATCATATTCCACAAGCTTCGACAACATAATTTGAAGATGAACCCCTTAAAATGTGCTTTTGGGGTAACCTCAGGAAAATTCCTCGGCTTTGTTGTACGCCATCGTGGTATTGAAGTCGATCCTGAGAAGACCAAATCAATCCTTGGTATGTCACCTCCTCAGAATTTGAAAGAATTAAGAGGACTTCAAGGACACTTAGCCTATATTCGGCGTTTCATCGCCAATTTGGCAGGCAAAAGTTTACCTTTTACCAAATTATTGAAGAAAGGAGTCACTTACCAGTGGACTAAAGAATGTCAAGAAGCATTTGATGTTCTCAAGAAATACCTCTTAAGTCCACCAGTACTCATGCCACCTGTTGAGGGTAGACCTATTATCCTCTATGTGACAGCTTTAGAGCGATCATTGGGTGCCTTTCTCGCTCAAAAGAATGATGCTGGGAATGAAAATAGTCTCTACTATCTCAGTAGAACTATGCTTGAAGCAGAAACCCGGTATTCGAGTATTGAAAAATGCTGCCTAGCATTAATCTTTGCAGTTCAGAAACTGAGACACTACCTGCAACATCACGAGGTCCAATTAGTATCTCGTAATAATCCACTCAAATTCATCCTTAGTCGTCCAATGCTTACAGGACGTCTGGCAAGGTGGGCGGTTATTCTACAGCAGTTCGACATTCAATATGTGTCTCAAAAGGCAATTAAGGGCCAAGCTCTGGCTGATTTCCTGGCTGAACACCCTTCAGTGGAAGACACATATTCAGATATCGAACTCCCTGATGAGGAAGTTTTTTCTATTCAAGAGAATCCTCAAACATGGGAAATGTATTTTGATGGTGCTTCTAGAAGTCCAACAGGGAAGAAAATGGAAAATCCTAAATTCAACAAAGTTGGTTTAGGAATTGTGCTCATTTCTCCAGATAAGGCAGTGTTACCTTATTCCTTTTTGTTGTGGGAAGGTGGTACCAATAATGAAGCTGAATACCAAGCTCTCATTGCAGGCTTGGAGTTAGCGCTTCAAGCACAAGTGAATCACTTAAAGGTAAAAGGTGATTCAGACCTGGTAATCAAACAAGTCAATGGGGATTATGCCATCAGAAAAGAAGAATTAATCCCTTTGTATGATTACGTCAGAGAGTTAATGTCGGAATTCCCTTCAGAACCGACATTTTCTTATGTCCCAAGATCACAAAATGCTCAAGCTGATGCACTGGCTAATATAGCCACAGCTTTAGCAGATCCAAATCGGGACGAGACAACCATCGGTATTGCCCACCGTCGTGCAATTTCACCTTATGTTCAAGTCAGAACAGAGGAAATTAATGAAATTAGTCCCATTCCTGAACCATATGGTCATACTACAGGATGGATGTCACCTATCAGGGAATACCTTCAAAATGGAACACTTCCACCTGATAGAGCCAAGAGAGAACAAATTCGGCGACGTGTGGTCAATTTTACTCTTTATGATGGTCCAAACCACCTCGAGAAAATTCTCTACAAACGTGGTTTTGATGGAGTTCTCTTCAGATGTATTGATGGTGAAGAGACAATGGCTGTCATAAAAGAAGTGCATGCAGGAGTCTGTGGTGCCCACCAGTCTGGACATAGATTGTCTGATCAAATTCGAAGACTTGGATACTTCTGGCCTTCAATGATACAAGATTGTGTTAATTTCACAAAGAAGTGTCATTCATGCCAAGTATATGCCAATTTCATTCATCAACCTCCAGAGTTGCTTCATACAGCTAAATACTCATGGCCATTTTCCACATGGGGAATGGATGTGGTGGGACCTTACCCTTCAGCTACGGCCAAGCAGTTTAAGTACATTCTTACTGCTACTGATTTCTTTTCCAAATGGGCAGAGGCAGTACCTCTCAAAGAAGTCAGTTCTAAATGCATTGTTAGCTTCATCAAGTCTAACATCATTACTAGATTTGGTGTCCCTCATACCATATTGACAGACAACGGCACCAACTTCTGCTCTTCTGAGGTAAAGAGATTGTATCAAGAATACAACATTAAGTCCAACCATTCATCTCGATATCATGCAGCGGCTAATGGCCAGATAGAGGCCTTCAACAAGACTCTTTCAAATATACTGCAAAAGATGGTGGATAAAGATAAGAGGTCATGGCCTGATAAACTCTATCATGCTTTATGGGCTTATCGGACTACCACTCGCAATGCAACGCGGTCTACTCCATATTCATTGGTATATGGAACAGAAGCAGTCTTGCCAATTGAAGTCCAATTGCCCTCACTCAGAATATCCATTTGTGATCAGTTATCAACAGATGAGCAATCCCAAAAGCGGTTGAATGAATTGGAACAGTTAGATGAGAAAAGATTGTGCACTTTGCACCACTTGGAAATCTATCAGAATCGAATAGCACGAGCTTTTAACAAAAAAGTTCGTCTTCGTTCATTCATTCAGGGAGAATTGGTATTGGTTCTCAGAACACCAATGATACCAGGAAAGAAGCCTCCCAAGCTTGAACCAAAATGGGAAGGACCTTATTCAGTACATAAGGTCTACTCCAATGGAGCGTATTCTCTGATTTCAATGGATGGAGAACACATCACGACTCCAACTAATGCCAGATTTCTGAAGAAGTATTTTGTATAAACACAAAATATTGTTCACAGAACTAAGACTCTTACATTTGGTTCATACAGCAATGGTCCAGTATGACCTTAAACTACAACTACGTCCAGCATGACGATAAACTGTATGGTCCGTGCATATGACCTTAAACTATTCGCACTTATGTCCCTGCAACATGACACTAAACTGTGCAGCACCAATAGTCCTAACTGCAAGACTTTAAACTGCATAGTCCCTGATTTTGTCCTACATGACAATAAACCGTATAGAAGTTCCTATATTTTGTCCTACATGACACTAAACTGTATTTTGTCCGAGATGACATTAAACTATATTTTGTCCTAGCAACATGACATTAAACTGTGTGGCACTTCCAACGTCCAGCATGACGATAAACTGTAAAAAGATCAGAACTGATATCCTCATATTGATTCACCTTAGTCTTAGCTACATGACTTTAAACTGTACAGCATCAGTTCGTCCTTGCTATATGACGCTAAAACTATACAGCAATGGTCCAGTATGACTTTAAACTGCAACTTTGTCCCACACGACATTAAAACTGTGAAAACGTTCCATAAACAGTCCAGCATGACCTTAAAACTGCATCATTCCTGGTCCATGTATATGACCATAAACTATTTGCAAATATGTCCAGCAAGACGTTAAACTGTGACGTCCTAACTACATGACGCTAAACTGTATAAAAGTCCCTCACGTCCGGAAAGACGTTAAACTATATAATCATCAAAAGTCCAGCATGACATTAAAACTGCACAATCCCCCTTTCGTCCAATATGACGTTAAACTGTATTGTCCCCATCGTCCTAACTACATGACGCTAAACTGTACAGAAAGTCCTTGATATGTCCTACATGACATTAAACTGTACATCGTTAAGGTTGTTATTACCTCTTGTTTCTCACACCGAGTATGACTCACGTGAGCTTAGAGCGAACATCAACCATAACACTCCCTTTGGGCCACTAACCATGTGTAAGTCCCAACAACATTTTTTTTAGATCATTGTCCACAAGAACAACTTGATCATTAATTCATTCTTTAATTGAACTACACAGACTTTGATCCTTGCCCTCCAGGCTGGGTATGTAGGCAACCTCCCAAAGGTTCAAGCCCAAAAACAATCTCTTCACATTGGTTCACCACAATCTCATATGATGATGATTTGTGAAACCACCCTTGGAATCAATATCTTTACATTGATTCACTTTCGTCCTTGTTATATGACGTTAAACTATACAACACTTTTGTCCAGTACGACAATAAACTACAATATTCTTTGATTTCCTCATTTGAGAAGGAACCATTATTAAACATTGATTCTTTTTCAATCATGGTTTTCATTTTCAAAAAGACTACGTACATACATGGTAATGCCTAAACTTTTTATCTTAGGTTAAAACCATCATTGCACTAAAGTCCCTTTTCACCCTTCACATGTACGAACCAAATTTGTACAAAGGGTAGTTTCTAGAACTACGTGGACTTGATTCCCATCTTTATGGGATACGTAGGAACATTCGAGTGTCCCTCGAATCCAGTCCCAAGTCTTTTGGGCCTAACCCCAAATTTCACTTTCAGTCCCTTGGCTGAAAAGTCCTCATGAAAACACACACTGTGTATTCATTATTATGGTCCGAATTCTATGACCCCAAAAACTAAGATCACTCATCCTTTCGTCCTGCACGACGTTAAACTGCATTTCAAGAACTACGTATGGCTTGATTCTCATTCTTATGAGATACGTAGTGAAGTCCAAGTTTCAATTCAGGACCCAGCCACAACATGATTATGGTTTTCATTGACCTATGTATCTCTATATACATTGGAAAATACCCATCTTTATGTATTATAATCCTAACCTTAAATATTTTCAGATCTTCATAACCCTTTTTCATGACTTATGGTCACAAAAATGTCAAACTTCTGAGAATTCTTTTGTCTGACTATGCAGCACGTGCCCATAGGTGGCCTTGCATAAACAGTCCACATAACAGACTTGTCAGCCAAGAGATGCTATTTATTTGACCATGCAGCCAATGCCCATAGGTGGCCCTGCATGTTTTCAACCCCCTAACGGGTTTGTTAAATAATAGTAACTTCATTCTTGGGAAGAATGCCTCTTTTGTCCTTATTTGTCTTAAACGACAATATGTAGGCATCCGCAAAAATAGCCATCCTTAACATATTTGTCCCATATCCTTTTTCATGATCTGAAAGTATTCAAGTCTATGGTTTATTCTTCTTCCCTACGTTTGGGTCAAACCTTCGTAGGAGTGATATTCATCCAGTTCTTCGATATTCTTGTTTGGAAATATCTTCTCCATATTCAAGTACCTCTTTCCATACAACAAACTCTATGCTTTAGAAAATTTGAATCTCCATAAACTTTCACTGGCTTTTAGCACTAGGAAAGTAAATTTCTGAGAGTTCTTTTGCCTAACTATGCAGCACGTGCCCATAGGTGGCCTTGCATAAACAGTCCACATAACAGACTTGTCAGCCAAAAGATGCTATTTTATTTGACTATGCAGCCAATGCCCATAGGTGGCCCTGCATATTTCAACCCCCTAACGGGTTTTGTTAAATAATAGTAACTTCATTCTTGGAAACTACTTCTTCTAATGCTATTTAGCTCTTTTTCATATCATTCCTCAGATTCAAATATTCTTAAGTCATAGTTTACATATTTTCTCTCATACTTGAGTATGGTAATTTGTTTTCAGATAAATTATCAAGGAATTGAATCCATTTTAATCCATTTTTCGGTCAAAGCTATTTCGACCTTAAACATTAGCCCCTTTATGTCCGGCTTGCATGACTTTAAACTGCCCGCACAAAAGACAGAGGAACTCTGAATAAAAGTCAAGTTCCAGCTCACTAAATATACATTTTTTTTGTATGATTTAGGTAATATTGAGCAGTTAAAAGGTTCAAAGTTTGTAGGGTTATTTGTAATAATCCTAGTAAAAATCAAACTATGCTTACTAAGCCCATTGGCTTAAGTAAATTTGAAGCAGGTAATGGAAGAATGCAAGTACAAATGATTGAAGACAAAAGTGTTTTTCATTGATACACAAGAGTTAGAAGGACATCCACAGATTGGAATCTCTTCTCTTTTTCAAGAAATTACAGGAGATTGTCAACAAAAGTCTTCATTTGATATATAGCATCCTGAGCCTTATCAACAGTTGCTTGAAGCTCGTGCACTTGACCAGCTTCACTCTTTTCAGCTTGCTGAAGTGCCTTCTTAGCATCTGCAATGGCTTTCATGCAATTTATATGAGTTTCATCCAATGATTCATTAAGCTGATCAAGTTCCCCAGTAACAGCATCTAACTGTTGCTGGAGTTGCACCTGCTGGACGACATTTTCTTTGATTTTTTGTTTCAGATCCTTCATCTTGACAACATAATCAGCTTCAGCCTGGGATATCGCAGCCTCAAATTCGCCTAAGTTGACTGACAATTTCACTCTGGTCAAATCTTCGCGACTTGTCTGCATTTGCTCCCTCCTGAAGATAATCTGTTTCACTGTAGCATGGATCTTTTCATACCCAAAACCACCAAGTCCCATTATAACAAATTGGGATGACAATCGGGAAATTTTTGATGGTAGCTCTTCTAAGGGCACCCCCGATATGATGTTCCATATATTGTTCCACGCCTTACGTCGTGAAAAGCTGAACGCTTTGAGCATCTCTGGATCTGATTCAACATCTTCGTCAGAAGGGGGTATGTAATCTGGAATTAACATGCTTAAAGAAGTGCCTCGTTCTGCTCTTTCCCCTCTGACTTGGGCTTCTTCACTTTCAATTCCCATTGGGGCAGAGGCTGAAGCCTCATCTCCGGATCTAGCCATTACAGTTGATGGCCCTACATGATCAATTGAAAGATTTTAGTTGAATCTTAAAGAATAACAAAAGAATGGATTGTCTTGCAAATAAAGTACAATCACAAATATTGTTATCCCTTACCCAATGGTGGTTCAGCAACATGAGAAGACTTCTCCCCATCTTTCCCGGTTTCAACAGGATTTTCAAGATGGGTCTCAGGAGAGTTTATTGGATTTAGCTCTACTTGAGCTAATGTTTCTGCAATGATAGGGTTGACATCAGTGTCCACACCCTCTTCAGGCATTGGCAGTTCAGCAGCTTCTACGGAAGAAACTGCATATTATTTTACATCATGATTAGAAATATTTTCTTTTAAAAGAAAAATTTGGGCGAAGGGTAACACTCACGCCCAAGGTCTTCTAAATCACATGACAATCTAGCATGATCATAAAATTCTTCAAAAGTCATTCCTTGATTCATCATTTCATCCAATGATACTTCAGAATCTTGGTTAGTCTCACCAGTGGGAGCATTTGCTATGTCTTCTTGCTGACTTATGTCCTGCAACCCCTGACCCTGGACAGCATCTTCAGTAGTGGGAGGGATACTGGGAATGGATGGCAGCTCTTCTCCAGGAGCTACCAAGTCAGCTTGAGTTTGTGGTTGTTCTACAGCACCCTCCACGGCCTTTGAAGAAGGATCAGTCCCTTCCCTCAAGGGGGAAATTGAAGAAGCCCCTGCAATCCTCAGAAATATGAGTAACCATATGATTATGGGTATAAACTCATGATTGTTCGAAGGACTTACCACTGCTAATGAAACGTTTAGCTAAGGATTTCCTCCTTCGTTGCCTTGGCTTCTTTTGCTTTTTTGGAGTTTCAGCTGTCTCCTTTATTGGCACTTGGATTGGCGAATGAAAGGCTATGTCCAGTGCCTCATTCATGGCCTGCTGGCCTGGAGATATCTCGCCTGGTTCGCGAGGAGAATCAGCAGCAGCCCCAACAGCGGTACCACCAGGGCTATATTGTGGCGAAGGAACCCCGGTCCCTTTCTTTGCAAGCTGCAAGATGAAGAAAATAACTTTCTTAAGAAACAAAGCTTCAACTGAAATCAAGTTGCAAATAAGGAAGGAAAACTTACATCTTCAGGAGCCACGTACTCTTGCCACTCCTCATCTCCAGAACCACCAGCCCCCTTAATGGTGCCACGATCAATCATTTCCTTCACCCGCCTGGTGATAGGAGTTGAATTATCGGTGGCATATATGAGCATTTCCAGCTCTCTGATGTAAGCCCGCACTTCATTGGGGTTATCTCCGTATTGAAGGTCTTTTGAAGCTAGAAGATATCCTATCCCAGGAAGTTGTAGACCCTCACACAAATCCAGCCAGGCGGTTTCAGTATCACAATATAAGCTCTGCCATAGCTGAACAGCCTCTGGTCTTAGATATAAAGGCTGTGAGGAAGGTCCTACAATTTTTGATTTTAATTTCTTCCCAACTCCTGCAACTACAGATAGAGAATAAGAAAGTGAGACTTATTACTTTATAAAGTAGCAGTGATTGAAGTTATTACAATCAAATAACTCACCAGGAGCTGATGGAGTGGGTCTTTTAACTCTGGCCGGAGGATTATATCGGGCACGAAACCGCTTTGCTGCCGGTTGTGCCTCATCATCCCCATCATGATAATCCGAGGAATCAGTTCTAGAGGAGGAGTCTGTTGAACCTATTTCAGGAGGAGAAGCAGCACCTTCATGAGGAAGAGTTTCTTTCTCTACAGTCCTCTTCCTCTTTCCCACTTGATATACAGGGTGATTCAATATCCCTTTAGGGTATGATGCTATCCAGTGTTCGGCATAAAAAGTAGTCAGATAATGTGCCGCTTTTTCAACTGGTAGATCAAATACTGCTCCAGTCTTCTCTCTTGACGTCAGCAACCATAGTTGTCGAGCAACCATCGGATGTTGCTCTAACCTGACGTGTACTGGAGGGGATACAACAATCTGTTGTAAACATTTGAATTGGCGTGCAAATCTATATGGAGCATAGGCCTCGCATATGATTTCTCCATCAACCCTGGCTACTAATACGCCATCCCTGCAAGCTAGCATGTATGCCCTCAAATCCAAAGGGGCTTTCCCATCATCAACAAACCGCCCAGATGGCGGACTTCCATAAGGAAAGAAGTTGAATTCCTTATACATGCTTAGTCTTACTTTTATGTCATAACCATTGACATCTAATGGAGCAATTCCAGAGAATGCTTGCACTGACGGTCTGAAGGAGCTTCCAGGAATTTGTAACCCATTCTGTACATTGTAAGTCCTGAAGTGAGTGGCAATCCATCCCAACAAAACCTGGAATGGTCCCACTATTCTTAAAGGAGATTTACCCTGGAAGACATGAAGTAAACTCCTGTGAATCTTTGCTAAAATGGGGGTAGCTAACCCAACCATTTTTCCCTCAGCTAACTTGGCCGCAATGACGAAGGTCCCTGGCCTAACGCCTCCCTTCGAATCTCTGACCGACAAGAGGTAAATACTGAGCCACATTGCCAAGAAACCCGCCAGACGAGTTTTCTTTGGAATTCTTTGATTCACTTCATAGCCCCATTTTTCAAACTCTCCTGCTTCTAGAGTTGGCCAGAATGTGCCAGGAGCTCCTCTCTTCTCAGGTTTTGGGCAAGTGGTAGGACGTCTGGGCCGGGTATCCTTGGATTTCTTTTTCTTGGATCCTTTTTCCTTTGGCTCCATCCCTTTCTTCTCAGTAAGAAACACCTTCATCCATTCTTCCGGATGGATATCTTTTCTGAAATGAGTTAATGAGGTCTCTGAACTCTTGAGCTTATGAAAGATTTTGAATAATTCTCGAGCCAAAACAGGAGTCTTCTCTGGATCATTCCAAGTCACCTTGGGAGGAATGAATTCATCATACATATCGCCCAAGATTGGAGCTCCTGAAATCTTGTGGACATCCCACAAACTGATACCTACTTCTCCATGAGTCAAGTGGAAAGAATTAGTCGCTGGACTCCAGTGACTGAGTATCTCTGGCACGAAGATATCATGTCTGTAAATATATGTCTGCCCAACCCAAACAGCTTCATATATTGCAGCTCTCTTCAGATCCTCAATAAACTCTGCGCAAGTCTGTCGCACCCAGTATTCCCACATCCAAGTTGGCTTCACACCTCCCCCAGGGCGGAAATCCCAACTTTTCTTCCAGCCTTTGGACTGATCCATCTGAGCATCTCGGAAGATTGAAGGATGGCAATGTGGTTGAAGCTCAGGTGTATGTTTTTTCAGATCTGGTGTGCAAGGGCTATGATGCATCACATACGCCTTCTCTACTGTTCCAGCAGTTTGAAATACTCCTCCGCCTGAGATATTTGCTGAAGCAAAATTGGTATAATTCTGAAACCAAGAAAATGGAAGATAATTCTTTACTTCTGGAATAATGACTTCTTGCAGATGACCATGACCATACAAAGGTAGATAAGTGCAGTGAGGAAAGTCGTGATGATATTTCTTCAGATACTTAGCCAAATCTGGAAGAGTGCTGTTTTTGACAGTATAGTAATCAGGGCCAATGATATTCATCATATCATCTATCCGCTTGCTAGCCAGTTCATCAAGGAATCCAGGTCTAAGAGCCATTGAATCTGCACAGGAGTTGAATAAATTAAACTCTTAAATGGGTTTTATTTTCTCATAAAATTTGTGAGAAAATCTGAAAAAAAATGGCTAAGGCATTAAGGCGCGCAAGTATGGAGATGTCGCGCAAGTGGTACATATGTCGCGCAAGTATTTGTCGCGCAAGTGTGTGACGCGCAAGCCTTATTACCTTGAGAGTAGCACGGCAGCGAGGAAACAGCGAAAATAGGAGACTTGCGCGGCGACAAAGACTTGCGCGGCGAGAGCTCGAGAAAATTCGGGGTCAGATACCATCTACGGCCGGAAGCAGCATATTTATAGGCCAGAGGGCCTATCTGCGCGCCGCACCCAGAGCGCTCAAACACTTGCGCGACGAAGACTTGCGCGCCGACTGGAGACTTGCGCTCCGCCCTTTTCCTTTAGAGAGATTCGATTTCCTCAGAGTCAAATCCTCATTTTCTCTCCGGATCCAACTCTGAGGGGGGACTTTTGTTGACGCTCCTTTCGTCACAGAATCTAAAGGTCGGAAAAGGGAATATCTGATCTCAAAGTGATTCATCCTTTGAAGAAACATCAAAAATCGACAAAGGGATGAACAAGGAGAACATTGCCCATAGGTCGCGCAAATTCCCTCATGGTCGCGCAAGTACACTTGCGCGCCGCCTCAACACTTGCGCGACCCCTCATGGTCGTGCAAGGGACTTGCGCGACAGATCTGGTAACCGCCCAGTAACCGCCCGGGGTCTTCTTTTGCCTATAAATAGACCCTGTGGGCCCCCCATTTTAGAGGATCAGTTCCCAGAAACTCGGATCAAAGCTCCCGACGCCCAAGTCTCTTCTCAAAGCTTCCAGAACACTTCTAAGGTAATTTCTTACCTAGAATGGAAGATCTAAAGGGAAGAAGGAAGGCCTAAGTGTTGAAACTTATCAAACACTTGCGCGCCGACTTAATTCCTTCAATATAACTTGCGCGTCCCCCTTCTGGAAAAACCTCAAGAGGATGGGAAAGGGTTTAATAAAGAGTCGCTCAAGTAATTCAACTCTGGTTGAAAATCGCGCAAGTATCCCTTATGTCGCGCAAGTATACTTGCGCGACCAATACTTGCGCGCCGCCGCAGGACTTGCGCGACCTTCAATACTTGCGCGCCCCTATCTTTTTGGGTGCCCATCTTGCCCTTTTTCACCCCTCTTAAGCCATTTCACCCTTCCTATTCAAGATTCAGTCTTCAAGATACTCTTCAAAGCCATTTATGGCATGATTTCTTGATTTGACATCCTTATCTGAAAGGAATTATGTGAAATATCTCTCAAAACCTAATGATTTAAACATCTTTATGTCACCAAAGATTGAGAGTTCATTCATTCAACCTCATCCTTTAAGATGAGAGAATCCTAACCTGGGTTTTCTTTTCAGGAATAATCCCCAGTTATAAAACCTTTAAACTTGGGTATCTTCCTTAAGAATAAGCCCCAATCAAAGTCCTTTAAACTTGGGCATCCTCCTCAAGAGTAAGCCCCAAACCTTAATCCCTAACCTGGGTCTCCTTTTCAGGAATAAGACTCAGTCATAACCTTGGGCTTCCTTTTCAGGAGTAAGCCCCAAGTCCCCTAAACCTAGGCTTCCTTCTCAGGAATAAGTCCTAGTCATAAATCTTGGGCATCTTTCTTAAGAGTAAGCCCCAAGTCTCTTAAAATTTCTCTTAACCAGTCATAAATTTCCTTTGATTTGGGTTTCCTTTTCAGGAATAAAACCCAATCATAAGTCCCCTCCTAACTTGGGCATCCTCCTTAGGAGTAAGCCCCAAGATTAGAGTATTCAAATCTCTATGAAGCACATATAACTTTGTGGACCTTGTTCATGGATTTTCTTCCTAAAAGTAAATCCTAAACCTTCGCCTATCTGGGCAGTCATCTATACATAAGCCCCAAAACAAATTCTTATGATTGCATCTTTTATGACACAATTGTCTAAATTTTACCAATACCTCTTGTTTCTCACACCGAGCATGACTCACGTGAGCTTAGAGTGTAAAAGTAATTATGACATTCATCTTTGAGCCATCAATCATAAAACATCATATCCCATTCCTTGAACTACGTGGGTTCTGATTCCTTTTTCAAAACAAAGGATACGTAGGTAGCCCATTCATGGGTTCGATCCCAACATTGAAATAATCTCTGTCCTTCTGAATGACGATAAACTTCAAGTGCCCCACTGAGTGGCTTTAAAACCAGTCTGGTCATCAAAATGACCAAGAGACTTTTATATAAATGTTTTTAAGGATACCATTGACCAAGAATCTCTAAACAAATATAGATGATTCTATATTGATGAAGAACCTCGAATACATATAAAAGATTCTCTAAATTTCTTGCATATTTAATCATTGATTGTTAAAACTAAAGGAAAGCTCATTTTATACTTGGTAATGTAATAAGGATTCACGAACTTAACTTAAATCTATAAAGAGAGTCCCGGAGTAGACAATAATTCCCCTCAAAAAGGTGTGATGAGTCCGACCTCCCATCCTCTCGACCAATGCAAATTCCTAAGCCTCATTAGCCCACAAGCTAATGAGCGCCTGCCTTTGGAAAGTAGGTCCAAACGGATGTGGAATCATTGGATGTTTCCTGTTCTACGAACAAACCCGTTAGAAACCGATCGGAACGTTTGAATCTCCCGTCCAGGAGGTCATCCCCGGATTCCGCGCGAAACAGTGAACCAAGGGAAGAGGGTCCCAATAATTGGTGTTTTGAAATAGATAACAAAGGATATCTCAGGCAGGTAAAGGCTGTACATGTAGAAGGTGGATCACACTAGTAAATAATTGGAGATAAGAACAATCACAAGCATGATAAACTAGGGTGATATGAATGTGACTTTATGTGATGGAAAAAATGGGGAATATAAAATTTTTAATTCATTAATCTAGGATCTATTGGTATCCTAAGTTGGCTTTGGATGAATGGAACACAAGTCATAGGCTCAATGTGAGGTCTCGTACCTGGTTCCCTTAGAATATGGAGAGGTGGCCCCTCACGTACGTCTTCTGTGGTTAATAATATTAGGGTTAATATTTTCCTTTTTTATCTTTAATTTACTCTTCTTTCAAGGCTTGAAGATCTACCTTTAATTTTTTGAGGACCCGGGTGAAGGATTAGAGCAAGAAAAGTTATGATGCATCTTCTAGTTATTTAGACTTTTCAAATGGGTAACCCAACTATCCTATTTATAAGAAATTTTGGGACCCTTATAAAATTAAATAGATCATTCATGTATGTTATTCTAGTTCTAAAAAAGGTGTAACATATGAGAGTTTATTAGGTGGGCATATAAAGGCTTGTGTGATAATGATGGACATGCATGCTCGACTTATGCAGTGATAATAAGTGTGTTAGTCAGGACATGAATGATGATTATAGATAAAATCTCATGTTGTGGAATGAAACTGGGAACATAGTTCAAATAATGATGGTGAAACTTGTTTTCCCACGTGTGATATTACATGGGAAAACACGTGTTTTCCTTGATTTCATTTTCTTATATATTACATAGAGTATTTCCCTTTGAAAATTCTTATCCATAGATGAAAAAAGTAGTTCAATCAATTCCCCCCACCCCAAGGTATGATATTCTCAGAATAATAGGTTTCAATCCTGATGTAGAACGATATGGACATTTTTGGATCATTATTCACTAGCCTTCAAAACATTGCGTGCATTCATGCTTAATCTTGAAGATTATTATGAATTTAGTGTGTCACAATAAATGCATGAACAGATTAGCCATGTAGATATGTCACATAGGTGGGATCCATTAGTCAATAAAATAGTTGTTTTTTTGCGGGTAGATTATATAGGTTTCATCGCATCTATAAATAGTGTCTATAGTCCAGCGGTTCATCTCACAATTTCAAGGTTTGGCCACCCTATCACTCTCGTTGTGCTAGTATTACACATGGACATTACGTTTCACTAGTATCCTATATATGTTTTTGCTAAATCTCCCATTTAACTCATATAGTACACCCTTATCTTCATAATGTAGTTACCTCAGGGAGTTAAATATGAAAGGCCACATGGGTGAGTTCCCTTTGTGACACAACTTGGGTGAGTGAACGGTATTTGGTCACTCTTTTTCTATATTTATGAATTTCAAAATTTTTATACCCACATCATTAACTCTAAGGAAAATTTTGATATTTCATTTTAGATTCCAAATGGTCTATCTAAAGGATAGATGTATTACGATAAATTTGATCAATGAATAATTGATATGCTAATAATCTTCTGCCTAGATTTTTTTTCAAACAAAGACTTTCCTAAACCTGCTTTCAAATAGTATGTTATTATTAGGAAATGGATACACCAAATTTTATAGACTGACATTTCTCGAATGGATGGGATGATGGGATCATCAAACCATTTTTAGTGGAATTATTTCATTCTATGAGACTCATTTATAAAAATAATACATTTTCATGAATCGTTTATGAAATCCAAAATATGAAATGGGTCACCCTTGTATTAATAATAAATTATTATCATTTATTTTCTTTATATTCATATACATGTTTTTGAGGTTCTTCATAAATAGGGGTATCAATATGTCTATTTGTTCTCCAACAATGTTATTCTTTTGAAAAAGGATTTGAGACTCTTATGATGATTATTATTAATTTATTTTTTTTAATCCATGTAGTGGGTCTCCATGTAATTTTTCATCATCTAGGAAGATGGGAGTTGTATTATTGTCAGGATCAGGCCAATTTAAAAGCGCCTCCTTTGTATCCTCATGAATGGAATCCAAACCCACATAGTTTGGTTGCCCTTAAATTGAAACATCATACATTTTTAGGTCATCTGACAAGGACCAAACATTATATCTTAACATCATGAGGCATGATGTCTATGAGAAAAGTTCCTAGTCATGGATAATGTGGGACTAATGCCAAAGTTGCCCACGAGATCTAGATGGTTTTGTAAGATCCCATTATGGATATAACCCATCTAGAAATTTGGTCCATAGATGACAAGATTGAATTTTTGGTCTTCGATTTTAATTTCATGGTGGATTTCTATGTTTCCCGTTTGGAGAGGAATCAACTCCCATGTAGTTTAGATGGTAGGGAATTGCACCTATAGATTACACACAAATATATTTATCTATAATATTATTCTCCAACGGTTTTTCTCATTAGTAACATGACCCTTTGATTTTTTATAACATTTTTTGGGGATTACAACATATAAAAGTCCTATGTAAATGTTATAGGAATATACATAAAAAGATTCCCTATCAAGATAGGTATATGATCACTCGGATGTCAAGATCATCACTAACCATTAAAGTCGCATGTTTTATGCTCTATGTGAGAAACAAGAAGAAGTGGATGATTTGAGAAGACACACAATATCCTCCACACACTAGTGGATGAGGTAGGGGCTACAGAAGTGTGGGTAAGACCATTCAAAAAAATACGTAGGGCTTGCTCTAAGAGGGATTCACTAATTATGTTCATCCACCTATGGTATGTGAAATAGGGGATGAGGGAGGGGTTACAGATGATGGATGTTTCCACTCAGCCTGAGGATCCACCTATTGCCATATGTATGGATGGGATCTTTATTTCCAAGATAATCTAATATCAACAACATTCCAAGGAACCCCCCTTGTTAGATAGGTTAACATAAGGTCCCCATTTACTAATGGAATGTTTGATAGAGAGGACACACTGATGTGCCATGTACTCTAATTACACGTAACTGGAGGCATTGGGAGAAAACTTGAAAAGACCTCCCCTTAGATGAAGGATCCATGGGATGAGATTCCCAATAATTTGTAGTGTGAAAAAGATATAAAAGGATGAATCACACATGTGAGGAATGTGTGAGTAGAAGGAGGCCCGTGCATGTGAATCCGGATAAAGAAGAATATTATCACGATGGGTAGACATGGGATAGCGGATGGTGCCATTCGATGATGGAAAACCATGGAAACGACACTTGGGAGAGGCCATTCTCTAGGCTCCAAGGGTCTCCTATTTTTCATTTGGATGACTAGAAATCAATTCCCATGATCGAGAAGGGGACTTTTCCACATTGTTCATAGACTATGGGGAAGTGTATTCATGCATAGGTCTATTGGGATTAAAATTACTTGATGTACTCTAATCCCACTACTCTTCATAATTTCTTCTTCATTTGGGGATCAGATATCTACCTAGAATGTTATAACGACATGGATGAAGTAAAAAAGCAGTGAAGATCTTTGAGGGTTCTACGGGCCTTCCAGTTATTTCAAATAAAGTGACCAAGTGTCCTATTTATTGGTAAATTCATGATATTGGGTGAAGAAATTTTTCCACAAAAGTATGTCATGATAAGTATAGAATAGGTTTAACCTAATTATGTTTCTTCATCTTTCATATCCTAGACTACTCAATGATCCTAGGAATTTATGCATGACTTGTGTGGTGATGCTGGGTGGGCTAGTCTAGAGCCTCAATGAAGTTATGGTATGCATGCCCAACTTTTGCGATGATGAGGGTAACATAGACTGGAATTGCATGGAGACGCTTATTGGAAATTGCATGAGATTACATGGGTAAACATGTGTGATATTTTACTCCTTTTGATTGTATATTACATCATGTATTTCCCTTTTAATCTTCTCATCCTTATGTGAAAACCATATTTTCAACAAAAGCTCCACCTCATGATTAGATCTAATAATATTAAGAGGTGTTCATCTTGGAGTATAATGATATGGATATTGATAGATATTCATTCACTAGAACCACATTTTTATGTGAATTCATGTAGTTTTATAATAATCATTATGAATTGAGTGTTGTGCAAGGGAGTCAGGAATTGATGGACCAGACATGTATGCCATATAGGTGAGTCATGCAATTCGACCTCATTGTTGTTTCGCACAGATAGATAATATTGGTATTCGTGGGTCAATAAATAGTTCCAATACTCTTGTGGTTCTTCTTATTTCCTTAACATGTTTAGCCTTTGTTTCACTCTAATCTTCCTAGTATTCTTCACATATATTGTTTTACTCTAGTCTCTCATGCGGGATATCTGATATATCTTCACTTTCACAATTATATTACACCTTTATTTTAATGATGCTGGAAACTAGATGAGTTCCCTTTTAGTGGTAACTTATGTGAATTACTATTATGAGGTCACTAGGGAGAGTGACTATTTAAGGTCACTTGAGGGAGTGACCTGCACAAGGCCACTCGTTTGAAAAATTTCCAATATTATGAATTTTTTAAAAATGAATATCTTAACTCTAATGAAAATCGTAGTATTTCCATGATGATTCCGAATGATTATTTAGAAGTTTATAGTTTCTAATTATAATACTGTTAAACATATCAAGAATATGATTATTATCATTTTTATGGATTATTATGATGCATGTTACACCACTCCCCAAGACATAGACCTTTTTTTGAAGAAACATTACCTTGAATACCCTAAGAGTATCCAGTTACTGTTCCACGAGAACGAGATCCTTTAAAACATTATCATCCCAAAGCTTAAGAGGTACATTTCACTCTCCTTATTTCAAGTATACATTAATTTCACTACCTATAACATATATTCCAATGGAATATATATCAACGTGGGAATGATACCCTCTGATAGAATCATTCATCATAGTAGTTGTTCCCTAGATTTATAGCCACAAAATCCTTACTTTAAGATGCAGAAATACTCGTCAATATATCATGACTTCAAGAAGGACAAATAAAAAGGATGGAAGAAATAATGGGACCTCCATCCTAGATGAGGGGTTAAACAAGAATATATGTGTGTGTAAATGTAGTTAGAATATACAAGGATTTATGGTTGGTATGGACATATATATACAATAATATAGATATAATCCCAAAGATATTAAGCCGATAGAGTCTTCAGACCAACACTATCCATTTACCATATGTAGAATTTGGTACCTCTTGTGAGATGTTTACAATATCTCTAGAGAACCCATCCTCTAATATATTTATAAATACTTTATTAAACAAAAAACAATGTCTGATGATGTTAAAAGGACACTTGTTTTGTCTCATATTAAATAAATGTTAGTTCGGGATATCAGGGAATAAGAACCTACCCAACGGGGGTGTTTCCAATCTAAATCATGGATTAATTAATTCTGAAATCCCAAGAGATATTTCCCTACATTAAAACTTCATATGGATTTTCCTGTAATGAAAAATCAAGGCACTACTCATTGATTCCAACATATGTTGGAGAAATGCTACTACATCAGATACTGCTATACAATAAATCATGTAGTACCTTCCATGACACATCTTTTTTGTATTCATACTGATGTGGTTTATCATCTACAAGAAACCAGTTTTCTTAAAATAATGGTGGTGTAATGTTTGGGAAATTTTTATATGGGGGATGTGTTGTTATAGAGGAATCAGATAGTGTTGGAAGCTGCAATCACTGGAGGGATTCATCCATTCCTATTCCACAAGAATACAGGTAATTACCCCTTCAAAATTCCAAGTACATTTGAGGTGTTGTATGGTTGTTTTTATGCAACACTTCAATTCATATTACATAATGAGTGAAATCATATTTCCTAGAGGTTCGTATTGTAAAATTCCTTCAGACTATTTCTAACATTCAACCCTTTTCTTTAATGTATAGTGAGGATTTAAAAATATTTAATCTATTGAGAGATTTATTTTCCTTCTATTTGGGGATCATCCCACGGGGATGTTCAAAGATGAATGAAATTAATTTGATGAATTTTTTTTCATGATATCCATCTAGTATTGTGATCTAAATGTCGTAATTGATGGTGATGATATTTTTTTAAGCCAATTCCACTTATTTATTTTCAAAGCAACTGAAGTACATACGAAAAATGGAAATCCCTCTTATGTACATTTGATCATAGAAACACCCAATGTTGGACCAAAATTTATGGGCACTCATGGATTGGGAGGTTACTCAAGTAGTAATTAACCTACCTATTCTTATCATGTCTATTGGTTTGACCTATTGGTATGTGAATTCTTAGTTCACGCCATTCCCTCAAGGAATAATGAAAACTTTCATTCCATTATTCATTGTTGTAAGTATTATGGGGCGGCCAATGTGTGGTAGTAATGATCAGACCAACCTCGAGGGTAATAGTGGGGAGGCCCTATGGTTTCCTATATGACCTCATGCATGGGTTAATAATTTATTTTGGATCAAAAGGGATACTCTAGTAGAGCTTGAACATAGATGGTCTGGACTCCACATTTTAGAGAATATATGGGCTCTTTTTTCCTACCCTTTTACCATGATGAAAATAGATGGGAAGCCATTGAAATTGAGACGTGTTGGGTATAATTCAAGGTATTCTAGTGAAACCAATTATAATGTGTGGTCTGAATCATACCCATTATTGTAGTACAATCCTACTAACACTAAGGAACTACGATCATTTTTATTTTCTTGATTCTGAATTCCAAAGATTGGAGATGTTCAATACCCACCCGACATTTAATTTGATAATAACTCTATTGATATTGGAATAAATGTAGAGACCCAAAGCTTGAATTACATAGAAATTACTTTACTTTTGCAGAATACTTAATACATGACAAAAATAGACGCCCAAAGACCGTATTAGTGTAGTGTCTTTGGAAACTCGGAAAAAAATCTTTTAATCATGGTGAAAGATCTTCAACATCTCCCATAAATTTGTTCCACTTTTGTTTTCATATCTAAAACCTTTATTTATATCCTGGGGAAAAGAAAACAATACAAGGGTGAGCTCAAATGCTCAGTAAGGGTAGGCCTAGAGATCATAAAACAATCCATAAACATTTGAATTTAAGAAACATGATCATAAAAATCAAAATCATGAGTAATGACATAAATCTTGGCAGTACATACATCATAGATCATAAATGAACATTAATCTTGATAAAATAGCTTGGGAATAAAACATTTAATTGTGGAAAACCATTAATAACATGTTATAATTTCCATAGTATCCAAGGCATTTCTACCAAGACCGTCATAGTGGACAACGTTAACTACTGAACTGGGTTTACTTTCCTTTCCAGCCCTGTATTACTGAACCTTATTTTACTTTTCGTTCCATCCATGTATATCTTATATAATATAAATATTTACCCAATGAATTATAGGGAGATATACATCCCACACATCTCATATTGAAATCATTCTTATGTGTTCCACAAAACAATCATAAATCATTCATCAAAACCCAAATAATAAAATGGGTTCGTAAACATCATCCCATCATGAGATAATCCATAAAAAACAAATGTATAACATTTCATCATAAGAAAAATCAAACCATGTAAATAATGGAGAAATTATACTTGGAACATAAACACACTAAATAATGTCAACTTCTATGAAAAATAATTTTAATAAAACACTTGAAATGAATTCTTGAGGAAAAAATTATTTCTTCTTTAAAATCATTTTCTTTTTGAAAAATTTCATTCAATTTTAAAATAAAATAATTTTGTTGAAATTAACCATGAAATATAGTCAAGGAAGCTTCATGGAAAGAATGCTCTATGAAACAGTATAAATATTTTCATTCCATCTATGTTAAAAAAACATTCTCCTCATACTTTTTCCAGAAAAGTCAAAAAGTACCATGTATGGTAAGCAAAAGAAAGATTCCTTCTATTACTTGTTCTAAAAGACAAAAAAAGGTATGAATGAATTTAAAAAAACCTGGAAGAATAGTAAAAATTTTCTGAAAACATTTTCAGTAAACATGGACATGGATGATAAACATAACCCTAGTAAACACTTACGAATAAACAAACTCAAATAAGAAGGATATTGGAATAATTATCCCTTATCTTATGTCCAATTTCTTCTGTATGTGTCTGAGACTTCTGTATAGTGGGTTTAAACATATTATTAACATATAACAGAACCATAATAATATTTATGATATCATATATGACTCACTTAGGACTTTATATTACTCGTTCATTTATCAATTCCATGTTGAAGAAGTGTTTTGGGTAAAATCGTTTCATTTATCGTCCATGTTTTGACTTGAAATTATTCATATGATTACTTAGATCATGATTATATAATTCTAGAATGTAAAAATTGATCTTTATATAAAATATTTTCAGAATATATATATATAATAGATCGACAAATGGAATGAAATACACTGTTCATGGAGATGGTAGGCCGTATGTACGCATGAACGTTGTTTTCATTTCCTTATTGACTTGATTGGAAGTAAGTAGACTACATATATATATATATACATAACTCTAATAGAATAATTTTTTCATATATTTCGATATAATTAAATATATACGTTATAATCATTCTTGAATAGTTAAGATGAAGAATGAATCTCATCGCGTCGTGGAGACGGTAATCTGTACGTATGCACGAGCGATGATATCGTTCCCATAATTATTGAATGGTATTGGAGTGGATGATAGAATATCTCAGAATTATTATCATGTTATAATAATTGTATATAGTTATTCTTTATCCCATTATACACATCCATGTAAGGTGGTGGTAGAAAAAATATTACACCACGGTGTGGAGACGGTATTTCGTACGTATGCACGTGTGGTGATTTCATTTTCCGTAGGATGGAAAGAAGATGAAATGGGGTTGTTTCATACTTATAATAACATATCAGTATAATATTGATACTGATGTTATTAATTTATAATGAAACAAATAAATAAGAGGAAGTAGAAAAAGAAATAAAATTGAAAGAATCAGTAAAGGATATTACCTCTTCTTTGACGCAAACTCTTCTAAACATTCTCTTAGGGCAGTAATGTTGGTATTTGAAGAAGACCAGGACCTATAGTATGTTTCTAGGGAAGTGGATAAAATAAATGTACATGTTTTGGCTGAGCTTGAAGGATCAAAATATTTTGAAGAGGAGAGGGAGGAGGTTCCCTTTTATCAGAGAGGAGAGGGGCACTTTTGGAAACCTCTAAAATATTAATTTATAATAAACCCATACCCCACATAAAAACATCCAAAAATGATTCAAATTATACGATGAGATGAGATAGGGGTATAATATCATTAGACATTAAAATTTATACATTTTGGGAATTTATTTTAATCCTTACCAACTTGATTTATCCTTATTTAATCTATTTAATTTTATTTGTGGTAATAATATTCTAAATTTTAAATTGTTATAAATAATTACTTATGTGTTGTAAATTATACATAATTGGATACATTATGACATTTTAGATTATGTATATTTTAATTTACAATTTTTAAATATTTTTGTTATTTTTAAACCATTTAATACTTTGTTATTTTTATAAAATAACAATAGTGTCAATTTTGACACTATTCATTTATTGAATTTAAATAAAATTCACACATAGGATATATTCGAAAAAAAATATTTAATAGATTCATAAAAATTCCATATGTAACTAGAAAATTCGCAGAGCACATTAAATAGTTCATATAATATTTATTTTAATATTGTTATAACCATTTATTTGATATTTCAATCAATAAAATAATTTCTACATCATTATTGTTTCACCATTAATGATACTTATCTAATCCCTAAAAATTATAAATAAATTAACATGATGTAGATAAATTTATTATATTTCTAGTGACTATTTATTTTTGATGTTTTATGATGTTTATCACTAAATTAAAATTATTACATTTATAAGATATAAGAGAGTGACATGTTGTCACTTTCTTTGGTTTTAATAATAATTACATCCTTTTCATGGTAAAAAGTCCAGGAAAAGGATCTATTCCAACCCTTAAGTGATATTGGTTGACTTGTATTCATCCAATAGAATTTTGGCAGGTGTTATGGTAATTTTAAAATCTTTTTTTACCATTAATTACCCGATTTACCTTTAACTATGGTAAATAAAATTTATCGTAGTTACTATTCATAATGCCCAAAAATAAAAAGTAGCATATTAACATAATTTGGACTTACTAATTCCAAATATCGAATCCATATTTCCAAATTCAATATATATAATTTGTAGTATTTAATTTAAAATTAATCCCGCTGCGGAGAAAATGGGTTTTAAAAGATAAAACATTGCAAAAGTTTGAAATGTTTTTACCTATGAATTAAATGTAGAATTAATGATAATGAATTATATTATATTAAATGGTAAAAATGTATTTTATTTATACATTAAAACCATTTAATATTATAATTTAAAGATATAAATTATCTCGATGAAAAATGATGTTTTTTTAAAATTTAGCGTACTTTTACTATTCATCAAATTATAAAAGTTAATAGAAAAATATAAAAAAAATTTACAATGTGAATTTTTATATCCTTATTGCAATGAAAAAGTTAATTTTGTCTAATTGAACTTAAAAACTTGTAAACAACTATATTTAATGTGGGTGCGCCATTAAAAGGTGGCTAAACTGCATATTTTGAAAAATACTAATTTTACATGAATTTTTTTTGTTCTCATACCATATTCTAGAATATTTTAAGATGAATTATAATGTAATAAAATTATAAATGTAGTTAATACTATTCATAACAGATTTTTCATAAAAATGTATCGTTGTTTAGTGGAACTTGGTATTGCGTACAACACACACTCTCGAGGAAGGCCGCTCTTGCGTTCAACAAATGCCACAAATAGTGTTTGGGTATACTACAAGCTGCTACGGTGTTGCGTATAGTTCAAGATACTCTTGGTGTAGCATACAAAATAATACATCAATGAAATTAAAAAAATATTTCTCATAAAATCTCGGGGTGTTACCTTCTACACCCCTTAAAATGAATTTCACCCTCGAAATTCATCGAGGTTATAAATGGTTTAATACATTAAAGTTTCATTCATAGAAACACACATAGTAAAAAGGAATACTAAAACATAATTTTAAAAAGTAATGTAAGAAACGTAACAGTTACCCAAATTAACTCATCACTTGGTTTCCATATAAGAGAATATAGGTGAATATATGAATATGGAAGAGAAATCTAACCGTCAACTTCTAATGAAGATTGGTAGAGGACATGACTATGAAAATGCCAACAATCACAAAGCTATATATTTTTTATGTTCGAAGGTACCATTTGATTCATCAGATATGAGGGTACTATGATAACATTTTTAGATTTCAAGATCATTTCCCTAAAGTTGATGAATTTTTGAATAAGGAGAAAAACTTTCATGATTTTAGTGTAATATCATCGTTGCCCATTCCATTAAAAATTTCCACATCATCTCGTATTTAAAGAAATGAGGTTGAATTTGTCATCCCTGAAGTATTATAAAAACATGCGATAGAATGATAGGTCATTCCATATGTCTCTATCACAAAAAGGATAGAACAAGATATTAAATATATATAAGTCCATCTATGGTGAGGTTAATCATATATGATACCAAAAACTGACATATACTTCATCTATCATACCACATAGCAAAATAAAACTAATCTCTACAAACCGGAGACTTTCTGTAGGCAAGTGGTAGGTGATAAAGTCATGTCGCACTTCGGTTGTGGGTTCGATTCCCACAGCCCTATCTGATGTGACGTGTTGTCTCCCGTCCTATGAGTTGTTTTTTTTCTAAAACTATACTATTATAAAATTTCAGAAATAAAATCAAAAATTCATATCCTTAATCAATACTATTTTATGTCTAAATTAATCCATTCCTACCTTTAGTCTTATGAAAAATACTTCTGTCCAATCTCATAGTATAATGAAACAATTACTAGAAAGGTCTTTTACCAAACATGTGAATACCATCATTTATCCCCCATATATCATATGATATATCTTGTTGATGGTCACATTCCAAACATTTGATTACCTTAATCATGTATTCTCTTGAAACTTGAATACCCATTGAACCTTAGTGATAACATGAATGTTGTCAAATGTTAACTCTTTCTACATACCAATATCCCAAAATTTCTATATACTCAAACCAAGATATCCCTTTGTCCTTATATGAGCTAATTTATACTATCAAACATATTATTTCCTCATTATACCTTCATTAAGCGCATATCATCTGCTTTCCAAAAATATTTCAATCACTTTTCATGGTTATCAGTACCATATAATTATTGAAAACCCCAATAAACCAATACATAGATATTCCAATATTCCACGATACTATTAATGAGATTCCAACACATTATTTTGGAATACCGTTACATAAATACTTGATCATTCCACCACATCGTTGTCATGATCAACATTTCCAATAGTGATCACATGTGAATTCCCTTTGTCCTTTTCCATAAGAGGTTGTTGATGTTGATCTTCATTAACCCTTGGATTATGGAATTGGTTAACATAATTCCCCATTTCCTTGCACTTGTATCATTGAAGTGTTGGTAGTGTGTTCTTTATAATCTTTTCTCTATTCACATCATTAGCTACCTTTTTCCCATTACTTCGACACACATCTACTCAATGACCTTCTTTTTTACACTTAAAACATTTTCTTGTCACTTTAAGACAATATCCACCATCCTTCTTACCACACTATGAGCATAAAGAAACATTCTTCTTCTTTTCACCATTGTTTTGAGATTTTTCCTTGAACTCTATCTTTTGTTTCTTGTCAAAACCATGAGATGGATATGTAACACAAACTTATAGTACGACCTTGATTGCACAACACACAATTTCTTCATAGCTACTAAAGTCTCTTATGGGTAATTCTCTTCAAATACTTGTTTTTAAGACACTTAAGAATCGATCAACTTTACTTTCAGGTTGGATGATAAATCCAGATACATACCTTGCAAGCCTTGTAAAATTCACCCTGTATATACCCATAGATTCATCATCTGTTTTCTTATGTCAAGGAACACCTTTTCCATCTTTTTTTGAAGAATTTTAAGGAAATACTTATTGAAAAACATGTTCTTGAACTCGTCCCATTCCATGTATTCAATTTCATATTGGGGCCTTGTATTCTTAATTTAATTCCACCACTGATCTGATTCATCTTCTAACTGATAAAAAACCAAAATGACTTTTTCATGCTCTGAAGAGAGAAGTATGGAAAATAACTTTTCAATGGTACTGATCCATTGTTCAACCACAAGTGGCTCAGAAGACCCACTGAAATATGGTGGGCGTTGCCTAATGAAGGACTCAATAGAATATTATTCCTTTACCTACACATTTGGAAGCCCAGAATGATTCATAGATTCTATAAGTATAGAAATAATATTTTTCACTCTATATCCCATAACATTGGTTTGTTCATGAGGGAAATCATTGCATTGTCCATTACATTGATCAACATGGTTCCTTCGGGTTCCAGTCATCGTCTAAAACCCAAAATGAATAGCGTGAGAGGAAAAAATCATTCTGATAAAGAAACATAATAAAGGGGAAGTTTCTTCATCATATAACATCTTAGGTTTAATTATAAGATTTTTACCATAATTCTAGGACTGTATCCTATAGGTATTCATAACCTTAGGGAAATCCCTAGACATACCTTAGAAATATCTCTTGGGACCTCACTAAAGTTTTCGCATCCTAGTTTCCAAAGGTTGACTAAACCTTTGCTCTGATACAAACTATAGAGAACCAAAGCTTGGTGTATATAAACATTACATTACTTTTGCAGAATACTTAATACATGAAAAAAACAGATGCCCACAGACTATATTAGTTTAGTGTCTTTGGAAACTTGGAACAAAATCTTCTAATCATGTTGAACGATCTTCGACATATCCCATAATGTTCTTCCCCTTTTGTTTACTTACCTAAAACATTTATTTATATCCTAGGGAATAGAAAACATAACAAGGGTGAGCTGAAATGGTCAGTAAGGGTAAGCATTGAGAACATAAAACAATCCATAAACATTTGAATGTAAAAACATGATCATAAAACATCAAAATCATGAGTAATGACATAAATCATGGTAGTACATAAAGAATAGATCATAAAGGAACATTAATAATGATAAAATAGCATGGGAATAAAACATGTAATTGTAGAAAACCATTAATACCATGTTATGATTTCCATAGTAGCCAATTAATTTCAACCAAGACCATCATAGTGGACAAATTCCAATACTGAACCCGGTTTACTTGTCGTTCCATCCCTGTATTACTGAACTGGATTTCAGCTGCCGTTCCAGGAATGTCTATTTCATGTGATATAAATCTTTAACCAATAAATTGGAGGGATATATATTTTCCACACATATCATATGGAAATCATTCTTACATGTGCCACAAAACAATCTTAAATCATTCATCATAACCCAAAGAATAAAATGGGTTCATAAACAACATCCCGTCATAACATAATCCATATAAAACAAATGGATAACATTTCATCATAAGAAAAATCAAACCATGTAAATAATAGAGAGATTATACTTGAAACATAAACATACTAAATAATTTCATCTTAGATGGAATATAGTTTTAATAAACCACTTGAAATGAATTCTTGAGGAAAATATCCTTTCTTCATTAAAATCTTTTTCTGTTCATAAAATTTGATTCAATTTTAAAAGAAAATAATTTTGTTGAAAATAACCATGAAGTATTGTAGAGGAAGCTTCATGGAATAAAGGTGTTATGAAACCATAAAATCCTTTCACACCGTATAAGTTAAAAAACACTCTCCTCATACTTTTGCCGGAAAATTCAAAAATTATCGCGTATGGTAAACAAAAGAAAGATTCCTTCCATTACTTGTGGTAAAAGTAAAAAATGGATAGAAATGAATTTAAACATACCTGGAAGAATAGTAAACATTTAATTAAAACATTTTGAGAAAAAATGGACAGTGATGATAAAAATATCCCCAGTAAATACTTACGAATAAACAATCTCGGATAAGAACGAGATTTGAATAATTATTGATTACCTTATGTCCAATTTCTTTCATATGTGTCTGAGACTCCTTTATAGTGGGTTTAAACATATAATTAAATTATAACAAAACCATAATAATATTTATGATATCATATATGACTCATTTATGACTTCATATTACCCATTTAACTGTCAATTCCATGTTAAAGTATCATTTTGGGTAAAATCATTTCATTTATCGTCTGTGTTTTGACTTGAAATTATTCATATGATTACTTATATCATGATAACAAAATTCCATAATGTAAAACATGATTTATATATAATATATATTCTGAATATAAATATAATATATTGATTAATAGAATGAAATACA
Source organism: Viscum album (assembly GCA_963277665.1). NCBI lineage: Eukaryota > Viridiplantae > Streptophyta > Magnoliopsida > Santalales > Viscaceae > Viscum > Viscum album. The sequence goes on from OY728154.1 coordinate 83,643,810, forward strand.
CCATTCATGGAGACGGTAGGTCGTACGTACGCATGAACATTGGTTTCCTTTCCTTATTGACTTGAATGGAAGTAATTAGATGAAACACATATATGTAGTAGCATTATTATTCCATATATTTCATTATTATTCAATATATATTTTATAATCATTCATGAATAGTTAATATGAAGAATGAATCTCATCGCATCAAGGGGACGGTAATACGTATGTACGAATGAGCGATGATATCATTCCCATAATTATTGAGTGGTATTGGAGTGGATGATAGAATATATAAGAATTATTATCATGTTATAATAACCATATATAGTTATTATTTACACCATTATACCCATCTATGTAAGGTGGTGGTGGAAAACAGATTACACCACGGTGTGGAGACGGTATTCTGTAATTACGCACACGGGGTGATTTCATTTTCCATAGGATGGATAGAATGTGAAATGGGGTTGTTTAATATTTATAATAACATACCCATATATTAGTGATATTTATGTCATTACTTTATAATGAAACAAATAAATAAGAGTCATTCGAAGAAGAAATAAATTTGAAAGAATCTGTAAAGGATATTACCTCTTCTTTGAAACGCCTCTTCTAAACCTCCACTTAGGGAACTGAAGTTGGTCTTTGAAGAAGACCAGGACCTCTAGTAAATTTATAGGGAAGTTGAGAAGAGAAATTAATATGTTTTGGCCAATAATTAATGCTCAAAATGTTGTAATGTGGAGAGGGAGGTGGTGCCCTTTTATAAGAGTGGAGAGGGGCACTTTTGGAATCCTCTAAAATATTAATTTTTAATAAACACAAAACCCACTTAAAAACTTCCAAAATGATTGAAATTAAAATATGAGATGATAAAGGATTTTAATATCATCAGACAATAAAATTTATACTTTTTGGAAATTTATTTTAAACCTTATTAACTTGATTTATTCTTATTTAATCTATTTAATTTTATTTATGGTAATCATATTCTAAATTTTAAATTATTATAAATAATTACTTATGTGTTGTGAATTGTTGATAATTGGATAATTTATGACATTTTCGATGATAAAAATTTTAATTTATAATTTTTAAAGATTTTTTTGATTTTTAAAAAATTTAATAATATGTTATTTTTATAAAATTACAATAGTGTCAATTTTGACACTATTCATTTATTTGAATTTAAATAAAATCCACAAAGAGGTTATATTCAAAAAATAATAATTTAATAGATTCATAACATCTCATATGTATCTAGAAGATTCTTGGATCACATTAAATAGTTCATATAATATTTATTTTAATATTTTTAAAACCATTTATTTGATATTTCAATCAATAAAATAATTTTTACATCACTATTGTGTCACCATTAATAATAATTATTTAATAACTAAATATTATAAATAAATTCACATGATGTATATAATTTTATTATATTTCCATTGAGTATTTATGTTCGATGTTTCATGAAGTTTATCACTAAATTAAAGTTATTACACTTATAAGAAATAAGAGAGTGACATGTTGTCACTTACTTTGGTTTTAATAATAATTAGATCCTTTTTATGGTCAAAAGTTCATTAAATGAGTCTATTATAACCCTTAGGTTATATGGGTAGACCTTTATGCATCCAATATAATTTTTGCAGGTGTTATGATAATTTTATAATCTTATATTTACCCTTAATTACCAGATTTACATTTATCTATGGTAAATAAAATTTTTCATAGTTACAATTCATAATGCCCAAAAAAAGTAGCAAATTAACATAATTTGTTCCTAATGATTTCAAATATGGAATCCATTTCTCCAAATTCAATACATATAATTTTCAGTATTTAATTTATAATTAATCCCACTGTAGAGAAAATGAGTTTTAAAAGATAAAACATTGCAAAAGATTGAAATGTTTTTACCTATGAAATCAATTTAAAATTAATGATAATGATATATATTATTTTAAATGGTAAAAAATATATTTTATTTATACATTAAAACCATTCAATGTTATAATTTAACCATATAAGTTATATCGATGAAAAATGTTGTTTTTAATTAAAATTTAGCGTATTTTTACTATTCATCAAAATATGAAATTTAACATAAAAATATAAAAAATTTATCCAAAGTAAATTTTTATATCCTTATATCAATTAATATGTTTATTTTGCCTAATTTAACTTATAAACATGTCAAAAGTAGATTTAATGTGGGTGCTCCATCAAAAGGTGGCAAAACTGCATTTTCTGAAAAATACTTATTTTTTCCGAATACTTTATTGTGTTCTCATACCATGTTCTAGAATATGTGTATGATGAATTATTATGTAATAAAATTCAAATTTAGTTAATAGTATTAATAACGGCTAGTTCTAAACAATATGTCGTTGTTTAGTGGAACTTATAATTGCGTACAACACACGCTATTGAGGAAGGTCGATGTTGCGTGCAACACTAGCCTTGAATAGTGTTTGCTTATACTAAAAGCTAATACGGTGTTGTGTATAGTGCAAGCTACTCATGGTGTAGCAAAACAAATAAGACATCAAATAAATTAAAAATAATCTTTCTCCTAAAATCACATCGTGTTACAATATACATTCGATAGAAAGAGTTTTTTATTTATTCCATGGCCAATCATATCCCCTTATGATGTGAGTAGATGATTTAAGGTATTGAGGTGACAATAAATGGGTTGATGAAAAATCCACTAATGAATTTGATGACCACATCAATCCACAAGTTATAAGTTCTTCAATATCATATTTACCTTATTCATTTTGTTTCTATTTTGAATGGAATATCATTTCTAAGAAAAGTGTAACCTTGATTCATAGTGACTAGATGGGGAATCGATTCGGATACCATCATTGAGGTATGCCAAGCCAGGTACCCCTATTGGGAATGTGGAATCATCTCATAAATTGGGGGAGCTAATCCCATAAGAAAGAGTAAGATATAAGATGAGATAGTAGGATAATATTATTGACATCCACCTCTAGTGCCTATATTTTAAAAAGCATGTTCTATCCTTTCACTATAAATATTCATGGAATGACTTAGGGTGAAGAACTTCTCCAAGTTTATTGTATGTAGTGGTGAGGTTTCATGACATTATGTATTCTTAATATTACCAAAATAAATGTTTGATAATACCTGTGTGTTACATGATCCACACCCCTATCAACCCCAAGGGGTTAATATGGCCCTTATAGAATTGAGGAGGATGTTATTGAGGTATAGATTCTTACAGGAGGGTTTGTCCCTTAAATATGAGAAGTGTTAAGGGATGAGACCAAATTCATTCATGTTACTATAGATATGCAGTAGGATCCTAGAAATGTAAAATTCACATCATATTTAGTCATGAACCAACATATGACTTCTATTCATTATGATATTTCAGAGTTGTTTCATACATTGGAGGGCCAAGTGACCACTAATGCTGGGTTCATCACTGCCCTATTAGGGGCTTCTATTGACCTTATATCATCTAATAAGCATCTATTTAAGACTTACCCACAAAACTTCATCATCTCTGAGTATGTTTGTTATATTGGGGTATAGTGGAATTTATTACCATATTATCCACCTTACTGTGAATGAGATCATTCGCTGATAGGAGATATAGCATGTGTCACAATAGCTTATTATCAAATTGGGGATTCTCACTAGAATAGATGATCTATGGGATGCAATAACACAGGAGGTGCTCAATCATGCCAAAATATTTAAAGGGCACATGTAGTGTATTGATGATAAAACACTTTATACATCATTCCTCTCAATAGAGAGGGAAATTTCCATAGGGGAACTCATACATTGTTACTATTCATTTTAAGATTTCTAACATAAGGGAAGCAATACCATTATTACAATGGTAGAGTAAACTACACCGATATGAGGATACTAACACTACCTAGCTAGATGAGGATTGGATGATCTTTATTGATGCTCAATATACCCTTCTATAACTCAAGATTTATATTGATGATATTCTAAAAAATATGATAGACACCAATTTTTGGATGATCCTATTAATTGTTTCAATAAATGAAATGATTTTCATTCTTAATAATATATGTCTTCATAACATATTCCATATTTAATTAAACAATAAAATTGAATCTATTTCATTTAGTTAATGATAATTATGTCAATGTGTTACAATATCAATTATAATAATTGGTTGGTGATCTAATTTTTTTTTCATATGAATTTGGACCTAGTGAGAATGGCTCAACTATTTTTACATTCATATGACAGGCCTTACAAACATTGTGCCTTTTATGAAATTTCCCTAAATTTTCTAAATTAATATTTAATTAAGTATTATCATGTGTGATTTGGATTTTTCAAATTCCACACATTTCTTGCATTTAACCTAATATGTTTTATGCATAATTATTTTCATTACGTAAAATGTTTCCTAGACCACTCAGATAGAATGTCTAGTAAGCTAAAAATAAAATATTTCACAAGGTTCCATTTTTTAGATTTCCATCCATGAAAGTATTATGCATCGTTTTGTATGTAGTTTAGAGTCTTGCAATATGAAATAATGGAACTTTTTTATTAGGTCGGGAAAAATTTCACATGAGTTATAGGATAATGACCTTAAAAGGTCTTTCTGGATGATAATGATATGTCATTAATTAGGTACACAATGTGGTAATTGTGTGTCATGATTTTGTGACTTCAGGACCTCAATCAAGATATGGGATTGGTGTGTAGGGAATAACCATAGATCATGTTTTATAATTAGTTTCTTGCATGATGTTGTCAGGGATTTTGGATTCAGTAGAATTTTTTCCAACTGATGAAAGTGACTCTAGTATGTAGTCCATTTGGGGGAGACTTTTGTAGAGCGAAACTGGTGAATGTAATGCATTTTCAATTAGATTTTACCTGAGGAATTGGAAATTTCATTAACAATGGCTGGAGATTTTATGATGATTTGGCTTTCTCAAGACCCTAGAGGGTGGTTTGTGAATTGAATGGTTCCTAAGAATCATGGAACAAATATATTTTGGTTGTTATAGAAACTGGTCTAAGAATTGAGGATCTATGAATCACATTGTTTCTAGATGGAATAAGTATCAAGTCACACATATTTCTTTAGGCTGATGTGATGGATGACTGATACATTGAGAAAAGGATCTTACATGATGCGGGTTGAAACATCATGAAATATAGGTTCATGTGATTAAGATGCAGACTATATAGTTTGTTGTCTCGGGGAAAGGATGTTGAGGGATACAACATACAGTCATTTAACATTGACTAAATGATTAGAGAATTTTAATTTCTTTATTATCTGACCATGAATGTATCGTTATTTTTCATCTATAAGTAGGTATTTTTGTAAACTACAATTTGGGGGGATTTCAGATCCAAGATGTGATGTAAAATGGTAATACAATTAATGGTCATAGACAATGTTCTGAAGTAACGTTCCAACATAAATTCATTAAGTATTAAGGAGATAGAAGATGATTCTCCCAAGTAAGAATTTTACTCTGGTTGAGAGCCTTTTCAGGGAGTCTTATATAATCCAAGACTAAGCTGTATTAATGCATAGACAAAACAATGGTTTGTGTAATAATTTTACATTCTATCACCAATAGATAGGTAAATCATGAAGATTATTATATTTCAGTACACTTATAATTTTATTTGTGCAATGAAGGTTTCTTAGTATGGAAGAAATCTTTCATATATAAATCACCCATGTATTAGGAAAATTGTTTCATACATAGTTTTGAACCAAATTCAAGGAGGGAATACTTTTACTGTGGTTGGGCCTAAGTAATTGGATCCAAGAGTTCCAAAACACCTATTCGAAAGAAGAATCACGCCACATATAGAAATATATTGAGGGTTGGTGGGAGAAAAATGCCTAGGATTGTGATCTGCTAAAGCATGTACCAAAATTTCATGAAGTTTTACATCCTAAAACAAGGAAGTATGTCAGGATGTTTAAAATTATGTATTAATGATGCATGGTTTTCCTTTTAAATTCTTCATCTAAGACCATCTTAACCCAGACATGAACTAATGTTCCTTGATCATGTGACAAATCCCTTACTGAAACTTATAATCCCAAATGACCAATAATCGTTGTGAGAAACAAGGAGTGGAAAATATCATTTCACCACACAATGGTGATTATAAGGAATAAAAAGGTCATTTTAATCATTTTGTGGCTTTATATGATTTAGGATTTGGCTTGTATATATTATCTCTTTATATTGAGAATAAATAGATACATAGTTTTTGTAAACCATGTAGTTTTACATCATGCACCATGGATGATGGTTAAATAATGTCAAAAAGTAAGGCATGTATACCAATGGTCACGAACCTTTCATTTGAAGAATCATCTTATGAGAGGCATAACATTTTTGTGGCATGAGGACTCCTGATCTAGTATCTAAAGGGATCTGATGCATAGTACACAGGGTAAGACTACATTTTACGATCTTGTGAGCAATAAATTATTAGGAATTTTAACGTCATGTGATTAGGATGACATGTGACCTTTTAGTTGGAGGTAATATGAATAGGAAAATAAATAATTAAAATTGTGAGTTATATAAATTTTATTATTCCAAGGATGTTCTAACATATTTCAAACATGAATAAGAAAATTATAAACTCTTATATAGTGGGTTATTATGCTAGGGGTAGTGATATGGGAAAAATATGGAAGGAATTACTGTGGGACATGTTAGAAAATAAGTTTCCTACATGATATTGTCAATAATTATGTAGATATAATATGTTCGTCATTTAGATGAAGGATCCACTGATTAACAAACCTTTGAGGGAGACATAATCAAATCTAGATAGGGGTGTATTGATGCATAGTCAATCAAATGTGTCCTCTAGAACCACAAATGTTGTCATCAATGGCCAAAAAAGCTTATGGAGATCTGAATTTCTTAGTATAAAGAGTTTGATAAATGGTTTGTATTTTTTTCAAAAAAGATGCATATATTTGGAATGTCATCAGTCATGGAGTGTGAAGTTCCTGGTATGAATATTTGTGGTTTGTATTCATGAGAGGGTGAATTTCCCATAATATTATATTAGGCATAGGAAATATGGTTTTGGTTTCACAACGTATCCCATTGAGATTATAATCATTCCACACATCGTTAAGAAAATGATTCCCTTCACAAATATGACACAATTGTTGAAAGAGAGGATTTTACTTAAAATGGGCCATAAAATAAAATGACCCTTGTAGGAGTCTCCTGGATTGATTTTGTTTTTATACATGAGAGGTTTAATTTTACATATTTCATGAATGGGACCATGAAATTATATCTAGTGGTAACTAGGTATCCCATTGATATGAGAATAAAGGCACACATAATTCTGGAATGGATGTTGGGTGGGAGACTAGCTCCAAGGATCGTGATTCGCTTATTCATGGATTAATATCTTATAAAAATTTACATAATGCAATATTTATGTGAATAATGTAGTTTTACCTCATATAGAAAGGATATTGTTGAAATATTTAGCATCTTGAAACTATGAATTTTCTATACATACTGTAATTTCTTATAACTCAGACTATGGTGTCTTGTAGTTTTTTTCGTACAACTAGGACCATATGTCATGCTTTTATAGTCATGAAATAAAGATCATTTGATGTTCCATTTATGTTCATTGATTTAGTATAATGATTTATGATTAAAATAATATTTCTTAATAAAAATGTGTTGTTAGGGGTCATATCACGATCACAATACATTGAGACCAAGAAAAATCTTCACTAGAGTATACCTTATTTATGGAATAAGGTATTTTCCACTTTGGTTCTATATTTGGAGGTTTATCCCATGTTATCATGGGGTCCTAATACTTGTACCAGTTATCCTTGGAAGAATTAACAGAGGTGAAAATTCATATAAAAACCTAATTCATTATGACTTTGGTGAACATCTATGTGATGTATGGTATGTATTATTTTCTCATCCAGTCTATCTAATTCATAAAAACAATTTAGGAACTGTTCATATGTGGATAATTTATTATAGATGGGAAAATAAATTTTGGGAAATTGAACATCAATTGGAATGAATTATTTTGTTAATTATACTAGTAAATATGGGGTCTCCTGTGTAGTAATGCAGGTTGTAGTCCCATAAACCCCCAAAATATTCAAGAGCATATTAGAAAAATAATTTTTAACAATATCCACCATATTATGGATAATTTCTGATAAGTTACTAATGAAGTAACCCAATTTCCATTATCCACCACATAAAAGAAATATGAATAGTCTGATTTCATATTATACACCTGATATAGAATCTCCAATTCAATATAATAAAAATTATTGCCATTATTCATGAGTATCGTATGAGTTACAAAAAATCTAGTAATGGATTTTTATTCGTGGAATATATATATTCTTTTGGATCCAAAATAATTGAGGTGTATTTCAAAATACTATTTCAAGAATAATTCATCAGTGTTGAGGATTTATTAAAATTTTATTTCCATTGATTGAGGATACAAGACAATGATATTCATTCCAAATACAATAGGTGACCAGGAGTATTTGAATATGTGTTGAAACTTTGGGTGTTGATGGATGATGTTAGAGTTCACTTAGAAGGAGTGAAACATCTTGGTTAATTTTTTACAATCCTATATCATTGAAATATAGTATTATATAAGCCTTAAGATTTTATCCAAAATCAGGAACCCCAACTAGGTGGAACTTCAAGATCTTGTATCTAAATATTTAATAACACCTACATTCTCTTCTGTGTTAATGATCCAATGAAAGACCCCATCAGAGCCGCATTTATAGAGCAGTTTCTAGTGATTTGGGTCACCATAAAGAGTAATGTTCATTTCTTATCATTAGGTTTTTTCTTCTCCAGCATAGTGTGATGGGAGTAATCTATCTTGAAGGTAGTCCACAGTGGGCATCATCCAATTGGTTTTAGGAAATTTTTTATTTATATATGGAATTAAACTTCTTCAATTCATCAATGTGGACATGTGCAAAATGATACACCATTGGGTGGTGAGAAATGCTAATGATTGTTTCATTATGATCATGATCCACCATACATATAACTGCATATTTTGATGAATATTCCTTTTTATTCTATGATCATGGGAAATTATTCAATGTCATTTCTTAGGTAAATTCTAATAGTTATCCTCAAACATTGTCATGGTGTGGGATTATGTATTCATATCTAATGGAATAATCATTTTTAATCAGCTTGATTTCCAAATCTGAATCACTTTTTTCCTTCAAGTGGTCCACTATAAATTTGTTTTCTTTTTCTATCCCTATGATGTAGGATTTATACTCTACATTTTCTCTTTTGAAACCATCTAACAGTAGATATGTTTAAGTAAATATTGCCTTTTTGGAGAGATGATCCAACTTTCAACCCAACTATGTCAATATTTGGATCTTCTATTCTCTTCCCTTTTGAGCCTTGGGAAGCACTATCAGAGTACATTTTCTATGTCTACAGTTTATTTTGAATAGAGAATATATATTCACAAATTAATTTAGTATTGAATGATGTTGTTCCTAGCTATGGATGTTCTCCAAATAGTTATACTAATGATAGAACTTTTACCACTTTCTAGGGAATGATATGAAAGTAAAATTTCCTCATGATAACCACCCCATCATGCCAAACATATTCTCACAAAAGGACTAGTGATGATTTATATAAGTGAAGTAATATGAGAGATCATGTAGAACTCATGATGATCAAGGTAGTTCCTCAATTTATAAACCATGAGGATCAATGCTAGAAAACTCTTATCGATATATTAATTATGGGTCTCAATATCAATCAGAGTTTGACTGAGATGATAGAGGACATTTTCATTCCCATCATCATTAGTTTTTGGGATAAATTATCCCAGTGATAATTCCAGGGTTTTCACATAAAAAATTAGTAGCTTCACCTCAATATTTGGAATTATAATTTGTAGACTAAAAACATATTTCTTATGATTGTCAAAGGCTTCTTGGTAGTCTTCAATCGAATAATATATTACCCAATTTTTATCATCCAATTGAATGGAAAACACTTTCATACAAGATTTTCTAAAAAAACATATATATGAAATGTGTCCTTGTAATCCCATCAACTGATTTTGTTTTTGAGGAGGGTACATATCGAGGATGGAATTTTTCATCTTAGGATTGTCATTGATTTAATTATGGTGTACCAAGAATCCATGATACATTCCAAAGGTAAATTGGAAAGAAAATTTAAATAGGTTAACGTTTCAAATATTTTATAATAGTTTATTAAAATTGTTTCATGATCATTTGGATGGCTATAAAATTATAGATATTTAACCATGAAATAATTAAAATATCACATAATATATTTTCCTTAAAAACGTTGTAACATGTGATGGATGGAATGTTTTTATGTAGAGCAGACATTTTTAGACTAAATGGATTTAACAAATAGAAATATACACCTTGGATGTTCTAAATTTTAGTAACTCGTCATCTTCAGGGGCCATTCTGATTTAGTTGTATCATGAATATCTATCCATGATGGGAAGTTATATATATAGGGACATTGAATCCATCAATAACTCCATGATGAGAACTAGGAAATCATCTATCATGAAATGTTTGTAGGGAGCTCTGAATTCAATGAAGACACTAATTTACCCATTCTGCTTCTTTACCGAGTGCATATTGGAGATCCATTTTGGGAATAGTACACACTGAATTAAATTTTTCTTCATAAGCTTGTCATCTTCAACCTCAATTTTCACAGTGTGAGTTGAGTACAGCCTTCTGAACACATGTTTATATCCTCATTGGTTTTTTAGAAATCATAGGAGTTGAGTGGCCACCAAAATATTTAAGACCAATATACCATTATAATTTCCAGAAAAAATTTCTTTATATTGCTTCAAAAAATAGGTATACGTCACTTGTTTGTTAGAATACATTTCCACTATACTCTATGTGGGTCATGTTTCCTCCCTTTTACCTAGATTTATTTGGCTGTGTTCGTAAATAGTGGTAGATACCCCTTCAATTAATGTCATAGGGGAATCCATGAGGTCATATTTCTCTTCATGCTCCTATTCTTATTCCTTTTCTACCATACTCTTAGGGGATGTAGGTGATGAATATTGTTACAAGATGTGTCAATATTTTGAAAATTCATATATGAATCAGCCTTTACTGACCTAAGTGATGATTTGGTATTTCACTAAATCTCTAGAGGGGATGGTGTGAAGGAATTTTCACTCAATATTTTACAACTGTTTAGGGGGTCAATATACTTTTCAGCACTATTATGATAAATATTCAGATTAATATCATGAAATTAATTGAATGTATACTCAAATGGAGACTTATATCTTCGATATAATTGATGTGAAGAACATATTCATCTAAAATGTATTTAATGAGATAGGATGGGGTCATTTCAAGGAAATTTGGGGTAGTGAACCAGGAAACACCCTTAATAATGGGTATTTCACATCCATACATTGGAATCGAGAATCAATTTATTGCGATTATCATGATTCGAATGAATCGTTAACACTATGAAACATCCCAACAATACAATTAATTCAATACCTGAGGAATTTTGGAATGATGAGGAGATTTCATGTGTTGATGGAAGAGAATAATTCCTAGAAGAATATTAAAGGATATATCAGTCAACATAACCATAAATTATGAGTCAAGCATGAGGTCACTTAACTAATCCCAGGCCCTAATTCTTCCAAGGATCATTTTATTGATTTCTTCAAAACAATTTAAAATTAGATTGAAAGGGTTTTTTTTGCCTCACTATATCACATCCAAAAAAAATTTTAGACTTGAATAAGGATGACTCCGAATCTTTTATCAATGAAAGCCTATCAAATATCGACGCCATTTATCTTTCCAAACACATTCAAGGGTCTAATGTATCCGTGTATAACAACAAATTTTTTATTCTCCATGAAATAGATAAAATGGTAAAATATTGTAAGATCCATCTATACTTGATACACATAAACATCATCATCCTTAGCTTCAAAATCACAAGGTCTCAGAAACAACACTATGTTTTCTTCTTGTATGACTTTTTATAGACTGAGAGAATAAAGGATTGAGAGCATGGAAAAAACCATTGCCAATTAATTTATAGTTTCATATTTCAGGGAAATAGTTATATGCTTCCCAGTAAGGGGATATTGCTTCAAAGTCACATTAGGAGATGAAATAATCGATGTAGGAAATTTATCTCCTGGAAAATGAGTTTATGGAACTCATATTCATAATGATCTATGATAAAAATATTTTGTTTCTCACCAATGGTAATCCGAAAATTTCACCCTCTCTAATCGATATTCTATAATTATTTGGTCAAAGAATCATTTGGAATATTTGGGTGAACATTCTTCCTCTATATGGTCCCATTCGATGGATACCACATGACTTTAAGATTCATAGACAGTCTGGGAAAGGATGTAGTAATAATATTGAGTTCTATCATGAATGTGTCTACCCCTGTACCCTCACCACATCTGGCCTCTTCCCATGATTCCCCAATAAACTGAAGGTAACTTAGGTTCTTGGACATATTAATTATCAATGAAGAGATCTAGAAATTGAATGAAATTAATGGAACTGAATATTAATTATCCTTCAGACAATGACTCTATCTTTTGAGTCCACTATTGTGGTACTGTTTGGTGGGACAATACTAGTGATTTTGAAAATTAAGTCTTAAACTCCAAAAGAGTCCAACCTAACATTTTTCTCAGTTCATGTTAATCATTCTAATATTTTTTTATTCTATTATGTCCATGTAGTTTTTTTAAAATACTAGCCTTTTGTGGGATGTCATTCTAATGTAATTGGTTGTCCCATAGAGAATGTGGATGGGGAATAGTTGGTTCATTCAACTACTCTAAAAGGATAGAATATTTTTGAATAATTTTTTCTAATCATCCAATCAATGAAATTATAAAAATTATAATTGGTATATTTAGTATATTCAACCTATTCCTATAGATTTTTTTTGGAAAAAAATTCTATATTTGTGGGTGATATTCCCACTTCACTTGCTAAAATTCAAACAACATTTACAAGATATCATTGAAAATGAAATATTATTGGATGATGTATACTAATATTCAATGAGATTAGAAATAATATTGATGTTCGTCAATTCAAACTTTTATGCATTCATTGGGTTTTGGTATAGTTAACAGGTTTTTTCTAATGCTTCTAATAAGTAACAAGGATACTTTTAATCTTATATGGCATAGACATTATTTTTCTAGTCTTAATATTAAATGTGTTTTGACTCATTCATTTCATCCCAATGTTGGAAATTTTGTTTATTCTTCCATTTAGGAGGACTTACTACATGATGCGTTGATGTATTTGGAGTGGGAGTTGGCATAGATCCCTATTTCATTAGAACTATTGTAGCTTCAACTCTTCCCATCATCTTCCCTTGAGATGCTAGTACATGACATGACTTAGATTTGGTTCTCAAAATAAACCACTGCATCCATCTTACAACTTCAACAAGATCTTAAAATCCACTTATGTACTTTACTGTAATAAGTAGTGTTTGTAAATAATCACATAGATTCTCAATTACAAGACTCCAAAAACATTATTGATGAAGCTTCTAGAGTAATGAATAATTATAAATCATTCATCAAGAAAATAAATCTAAAACACTTTTATTTTACCACTACATATATTATGATATATTTAGTACATTTTTCTTCTAAAACATAGATATAAATGGATATAGGAATGTATAGTGAATATCTTCCCATCCCTGGATGGATCTGTTCGATAGATTGGTGTACCTAGTGAGGGATGGTCCTTCTAATGTATGTAAAATACATCTGAACATATCTAATTCATGTTTTTTGAGGGACCACATCCTGGGACAACACCTGGACATGATGCGCTTCAGATACTATTCCATGTAACCTGAACCATTAAATATTGGAATCATAAAATTCATAAAGATTTGTGGGGGAATAATATAATCCACCCCTCCTAGTTACGCCTTACCCTCTAGTTGAACAAGCACACATTGTCTTTCCACATCATCTGATTAAGCCACCAGTGTTTAAATATTTTCAATTAGTGGGGGAGGAATGTCCAACCCGGTTGGATCCTGAGTAAGGGGAACTATGAGTTGGGATAGTCATGTTTATGGAAGTTATTCTTATAATCATAGTGGGTAACCTATCATGGTTGGTATGTGAGGATGTTTATAACATAGCTCTAGATTTGAACCCAATAAAGGTAATTCATGACATCATCCAATATTTGGGTCCAAATATATTGGTTGTCATCACCCCGCATTTAGGGGATGTTTGAGTTCCATTTTGGCTACTAGGATGATCCCTCTTTGCTGAGGTGTGCTGGAAAGCTTCACGAGTTGTGGTTCTTCTTATAAAAAATATATTTACGATTTTTTCCTCAAAGTAGACCTTGTTTATGTTTAGTCAACTCCTTTATCTCTTCCTCCTATTGGGAAATCATTACTCAAGCGTGAGGATTTCAGCCACTTTGGGTAGTGTGTGAGGTGCGACCTTACCTTGACCCTTTTCTTTAGAAAATTCTAATCATGGAGGTAGTAGTTGAGATATTGTGGGAATATTAAAATTCATAGTAAGACTCAAGTTTCATGTACACACTTCTTCCTCAATAATTTTGGTGTAGACCCTATTGTTAATAGAAACCTTTTCTTCACATTCCTCAGTAATGGCATTGTCTTCTATAACATCTTTAGGGGTGGTGGTAATGATGTTTACAAATGCATAATGCATTATAGGAATTTCATTGGCATATTTGAGATATATATTTTGTTTGTGTCCTCCATCAGGACTCTTCCCCTTATTCACTATTCCTGTTAAAATCATTTGATGAATAATGATTTGAAGGGAATTCCTGAACAATTTTGTCATCTGTGTTCCCAGTTAGGAAATTGGAGCACGGGGAATGATAAATTGGGAAGACACATTCTGTGATGCTCCTATTAAAATAGAAAAGACATAATTTCACTATTGGTGTAGTTGTGGAAAAATATCCCCCATCCCTACATTGTATTTCTAATCCAATTCAATTTTCACTATCTTTTGAGATAGGTTTTCCAGCCTCAAAAGCTATGTTAAAAAATCTCCCATCACTACATATTGGGGTTTCCCTTAATTTCTATGGATTCTCCTTCCATAAATTCTAATTTAATTTTATAAGGTAATGTTTGATAACGGCCTGGGTGTATTGAATTAATTGAACTTGGGACACATGATTTATAATATATTGGTGTTGTCTGGATATTTCATTCCCTCAAGAGGGAGACATTCTCAAAATTTTCAGATGCTTTATTTAAGATCCTTTCATTGGATCTCTATATTGTAGCCCTCCAACATTGGGAGTTATTGACAGAATGGTTTTTCTAGGTATACGACCAATTTTGAGAAGATACATTTTTCATTTTTTGTATAAGTCGTTGAAATTACATGATTTCACCTTTGGAATACATTACTAAAAATGAAGTAAGATGAAATTCAATTCCCCTTGATCACCCAACCCCTTGATTTGAACACTGTTTGAGGAATTAGTGATCATCTTTAAGGGGATCCTAGTTGATTTTGTACTATATCCCTTATTTTTTTTTACACTCCTTGGATATTCCTCAAAAGGCAATATATTAATTTTGGGATGAAAAAGTGAAGTATATATATTTAGGAATATGTCTTGTACATAATATCTAACAAATTCATCTAAAATGAATTATTGGGGAGTGAATAATGGACAGAACATGATTGTATTATTTTCCTTAACCAACAGTCTCCTGATTAGCAACATGTCTTCTTTATCTTTTTCAAAAGGTTCCTCATCATGATCTGACCAGTGTGTATATTTACCTACAACATTATTATAAATAGCTGGATTGATTGGGATTTCCTCTATCATATTGGATGGAATGTGATCCAAGGGTGGTTTAGAGAATGACCATTTCCTTGGGACTTGTTCTAGTTGAGAAATGAAATAACCTGTCAATAATACAAGATTAGGCATGACCGGTCCTATTTTTTCAAGCGTCTTGTGATAATAATTATTTTTCATTATTGTTTCGCCAATGAGGGTACATCCTTGATAAATTAATGTGTCATTATAGGGAGTTCCATCATAGTGAATTCCATTATGGGGAAGACATCAATAATTCATTGAAATCTAGCTACAAGGAGAATTACTGCAACTTACACCCTAGGGATGACCATATGGATGGAAAATATCAAGGGGATGACCTACTTTTTGTTATATATATTGAATAGAAGGTGGGTTTTCATGAAATTAATCAAGATATGGGCTCATGTGATCAATCAGATTATGGTCATAATGTATCCCTTCATGGAAACATGTTCACGTATGGACTCTAGATATTCTACTACAAATTTTGTGGCAAGAACCATTGTAATTTTAGCTAGTATTTCTATAATTTGGCAATAGATGTATAGGATCTTGTGTCATCGTAGATAAAAATTTTATGTCTCTAAGAATTATAGCAGTGATAAGAGTAGGATAATTTACCAACTCATCAATTTCCAATCACCTTTTTATGCTTCTTTTTTGAAGTTTATCTTATTGGCATTTGGGTTGAATTTCATTCGAGGGTGACTTTCATAAATAAAATCATATTATATTATATATTGATTTGTTTATAAAATTGTTTGATCGATGTATCTAATTCTAGTAGGGATATAGTCATTCCCTAGAGTGGAAATTTGGATAGACTAATAAACTCTAGTTTGGAAAAGGCTATAGGGATAATCCAGTTTCCCATTTCTAATGGGATTTTTCACACGAAGCACTTCGATAGGAGCTGAGATACCTACTTATTTCTATGTGACCCTTGAATGTTTTGTCGAGTCACCCAAATTTTGGGGATAGAGTTTTGTGTCCTCCCCTCAACCACAACCATTTTTATTATTATACCATGAAATTTTTATAGGATGTAGTTAGGAGTTTGCAACTACCCTTTCATCATTGTGAGGATATTTTGGATGACATTAGCAGCCATAATAGGGATATACTTCCATTCCGTTGATAGAGTAGTGGTGTGGGCCTACTATTTTCCACTTCTACTTATAGGTATATAATTATAATCTCCGCATATGAGGAATTATATTTTAGTCTACCCATTTTTATACTAGTATTTTATTGTAGGATTCCCCAAGGGAATAGAAATTGAGCTTTTGGGCATGGTGGGTACATGAAGGTGTTTGTGCCAGCTCAGGATTTACTTCAATATTTGACTAGTCTATAGAGTGAACATGGGTATGATCGATTTTTCCTATTGACAGTATATGTAATCATTTATTTATCCTAAGTGACAATGTTTTAGTGACCTTGGATATGCACTCTATGGTAACACCCTCATAAGTTCGATATTTTTAGGTTGTGTGACCTTGGCAGTAACGGTTTCATGTAGAAACCCTTTGGAAGCACCCCTATGTTGTCTATATAAATCCTTTAGTTACCTCTTGATCTAACTCACTTCGATAAGATATAGACATTTCATTTAATTTGGGGGATATGATCACAAAAATGTTTGAAATGGTAATAGATTTCATCTACTTCTAGGCCAACATATTTCATTGAGTGGACAACTTGTGGGGATTCATGAACTAGAAGGATTGTCATGCATCCTCTAGAGTCAATATAGAACTGTTTGTGTGGTATTACCATATTATAAAATTTTAAACCCTGTGTTGAAGATACTTGATATGTTATTGTGTCTTCGGGTGAGGAAAGGACTCGTCTTGTGCAACTACCAATTCATTCGTTGGTTTCAGTTGAATGGATTCCATTGGATTCAAGAGATTTATTCAATAATGTTTTTGGAATATAAATAAAAAAATGATAAAACCCTGTAAAAGAAGATTAAAAATAAATAATCTCATGTGTAATTGATTATTTTAGTTTCATTTTTGGACATATTTTGTTTTCTGTGAGTGAAAATGGGGCCTTTTAGATGGGATATATAGTCTTTTTGGTTAATGACTCACTTTGAGTTCACCATTTCTGCCTTCATACTTGAAACCCAGTTGGGTAAAGAATGTTATTTTTAATGGTGGTGGTATGACCATTCACATCATAAACATATTTCCATATCCTTTCTATGTGGTTTCTATTGGGTTTTATTCATGGAACTAGAAACACACAATAGTTCCCCAATTAGAGATGTTTCATGAACCTTCATTACAAATGCAAGTTGTCATTACAAAATGGATCCAACAATTATTACAGCCTCACATTAGTTTATAAGATGGGATTTTATCCCATTACACATTTTTAGAGTAATGTTTTCCTTATACGGGACTCTTTTATATATTTAAGACATCTTTTCAATCCTTTATTATATCTAAAATATGAAATGGGTCAGAATTGTAATGGCCCAAACTTTTATCAGTGAAATTTCTCCCTTCTTGTTCTAATGTTAGAATCATATAAGATCTCATTAGGAAACACAATTCCACATCATTCATAAATTAACTACTATGTGGCCATTAAAAATAAATTTTCCACTTCTTTGTTTTGAATTTTTTAAATCTAACACACAAGGTTGCGTTTAGTAAGATGTTAGGAGTATGATAGGACAAACATATTTTTGGATAATTTTAATATACCTATATTAGTAAGAAAATACACTTATGAAAAATAATATGACCCCAATGAATAGTAAATCATCAAAAAGTATAGTAACATCACCCATGGATGTATAAAAAAATTAAGGCCTCCTATAAGTAATAATATGAACATAGTAAACATATTGGTATTTTTAAATGTACTAAATAAATAATTATAGATAATTAATTAATTTAAAATAAACAGTATTCTCTTAAAAGGTTTTCATAAATCAACAATGTTATGTCATCTGGTTTTATGTTAATTTTATAAGACCGTATATAAATTTTGAAAGCATTATAAAATCAGTTTTAATTTATAATCTATATTTTTCAAGTATATTACGATTTTAATTAAAAATTAAAATTTTCAGATTTAGAGAAGTATCATTGAAAAATAGAGTTAATTTGTATATTCAACACATCGAAATATGGTTTGGCTTAATTGTTTTGATTTTTAAAAAATACACGACTTTTTTTGAATAGTAAAATTCATTTTTTACCATATAAATATATTATAATTTAAATTCACTAATCCTGACATCCATATTGATGTAAGCACCCAAATATATAAATAATATTAAAATATTAATATTTTTAGTCATAATGATCCCCACTATTTCTTTTCTTATGGAAAAATAATAAACTAATTATTAAAATATTAATAAACCGTCACCCAATCTTCAATAAATACCAACCCTCACACCCTCCTTTCATCACACCTCTAATGCTTCTATACTTGACCAAATTCATTCATAATATATTCTGTTTCCCCTACCCCATATCTATTATCCCATTGTAGGATAAAAAGATAAAAACATCTTCCTTAAAGAGGCTCTCAAAGAAGATATATTCAAGAGGTTATTGCTCTCTATTTTTTCAATTTCTTTTCAAATTTCTTTTCTTTTCATCTATTATACTAAAATTAACTTATCTGAATGTCATGATAACTCTATTATTATTTATATAATGGTATTATATCATGTTAATTGAATATATTCATTATAATCCTTCCTCTATATCTTTGTTTAATAAAACTAAATCATTTCCCATGATTTGTTAATTTACCTATATTGTGGGTGATGCACATAAATTTTCCTTCAACTCCTCAGAGGTTGTCAATAAAACCGTTAAATGGTTGAAAATATGTTTTAATATTTATTTTTTATCCTCTTTAATGATCTTTAATCCATAATTATACATGAGAAAATAAAACATTTTCATTGTAAACAAACCGCCTAAATTAAGCCCTAACGATCATCATTAAATTTTAACTAATGATTCATCCTCATGATATGAAAAAATAAATATAAGGTTTTCTAAACACATGGAAGATCATTAATAATATTTAATATCACTTTTTTATTTTTATCCATGTTCTAAAAGAAATTACATTCATCTGTACAATGAACTATTCATGAAATATATGAAAAAGAACACTCTCAAACAACGAATTTATGATCAATAACTCATCTAAAGCTCCATAAAAGTACTTAATAAAACCATATTTAAATAAATTAATGTATTAAATTATATTTAATTGTCAATTAATTGATCTAATTTCATTATACTATAATTTATTGCAGAGAAATAGTTCAGTAACAAGGTAAGCAGAAATTCTAGAACCCAACTCTCTTTCAGTGGGTTTTCCATCCTAAACCCCTTTTCAGTATGGATATGAATTAAAATTTATTTATTCACCATTATATTACCTTTCTTAGTATATAAATGTTGTATTATTGATTTTATAAAAAATCCAATGTTTTCTAATAGAACTCTTATTTCAAATAAACAGACCATTTTTTACTTCTCGAAGATAGTTTCACTTTTCACATTAGGTTAATGGTTCTATGGTAAGAAATATATTCCATCCGTATTTTTGGAAACAAATTTTTATGAAATAATTATGATGTGAAACCCATTTTATTCAATTAGTGATTTATTATTTGTGACTGACAAAAATTTTTATGTGGCATGCATGAAGAAGTTAATGTTATGATGTGGCAGGTGTGCCTAGAATTATACACCACTCCAATTCAATTTGTAAAGTGATAAATATCATGAGTTAAACTAAAATTTTGCATTAACATTATTTTGTCTTTGTTCACAATTATTTGTGGTAGTTAACCAAAAATACAAGATGGTTCATTTTTATGCATGGCCACATTCAATGATATTATATGAATGATGTTATGATTATGCTTTCCACATGTTAAATTGTTTTATGTTTTTATCATTCCTCTTACTGGGATTATATTTCCCCCCTTTTGATGTATATCCTCTGGTGAATACTTCTATTATGGAGAACTCAAGATCCAATATGAAGCAGGAGAAGAAGAAATTAAATAAATATTTTTATGTAATGTAGTAAAAGTTTTTTATGGTCCTAGTTTTCCAAAGACATTAAACCATTAAATCCTCTTATGTAATGTTTTTATATTGTTTATCATTAAAATAATGTAAAATTAATAAAATGAAATAAGGGTACCTATAGTTGGTATGGGAGGAAAGTTTTAGCAAATTTGGGAATTATGATTAGTGAACCCTAGAGAAAAAATCTATTATGCCACTAAGTACGAATACACACACAAGAATCTTTTCTAATCATAGAGATCCCATAAGATCTTCATTTAGTGTAACATTCACGAATGAATAAGTAATTTATTCATGACCTATTTACTTATGTTTTCATATAACGTTTTCGATATTATAAAATGGTGGGAAACAGGAGAAACCAGGCCAACAAAAAATTATAGGGACAATGCAATGATTTCCCGAATGACATCCCTGATGCATGGGAGGTAGAGTTCAAAACCTAATGGAGATGCTTACCAAATTGTATTAGGTTATGAATAAGAACAAGAATAATATTTTATTTCCCCCTTCACCTAAAATGTAGAAACTAGCTATCATGTGTTTTATGTGGCAGTGACCATAGACATTTAGTTGATCTTTTGATCCAATAGTTGTAGAACAGTGGGTCAATTTGATTGAGAATATCGATTTTGTGATTTGTTGTTTCGAGTTAGAGATAGATACTCTGGTTTTTTATCAACTCGATGGAGAGGCTGACCAATATGGGGATTTGATTAAGAACACCATGATGAGATATTAAATTGAAGATATGTAGTGGGAAGACATTAAGATAATGTTTCTTAATAAGTATTTCCCATTAAATCATCATAACAAGATGGAGATATAATTAATATATATAAAGAAAAAGGATGGAGAATCTTGTGTGGTATGCAAAGACAATTTCACAATGATTTAAAGTCACACTTGAAGATTTTTTATTAACAATGATAGAAAAATTGATGGAATATTTGTGGATTGAAACCACACCATCATAAGGATCTATTAATTTAGGTCTTTGAGTGTTATGAATATGTTGTTCGATGTGCTCTAAGAGTAGATATAGAGTGTAGATAATTTCACCAGGGCTATTATTATAAGAAATTAATGATGGAGTTTCATTACGGAGGATATAATGAGAAATTTGGAATGAGAACTCAAACACCCACATGTCAAAATTGTGGGAAGAAGCATCGTGGTAATTTCCTCAAAGGGACAGGGAAATGATTCAATTGTGTGGGGGAAGGCCGCAAAGCTCATGAGTGTCTAAAAGATCTATGGAGGTAGGATATTGTGGTGGTGTAAAGGGGAGAACCACCCATGGTCCAATTATACAACTATAGGGATAATGGTAATTATGCAAGATAGTGAAATAAACCTAAATCCCTTGTGGGTAATCAGTGTTAACAACTAAAAAATCCAAAGGAACAAGGGAAGGATTATTCCATCGCTACTACAAAATATGGGATAAAAATGTAGTCGTAAAAGGTACACCTCGTATTAAATCAATAGTGGGGAAAGTATTATTATATTCTTGCTAAACTTATTCTTTTTTATTTTTCAACATTTCTAGAACAATTAAATCAATGCCCTAGAACATTGAATTAGAGATATTCGTAAAAACACCTTATGGTCCAATCATTGAAACCCATGTGTTAGACTCTTCTCATATTGGTATATATGGGAATATTCTTCCAGTGAATCCTGTGATTCCTCCCTTTGTGTTAAAAAATGCAATAATGGGAAAGGATTGGATCTCATTATATAGAGATCATATAAACTACTGAGAAGGGGAAATATTTTTTGATATTCTGAACCATCCAATGCTCCTCTACAAATTAAAGGAAGATGATGAATCGCATTTGAAAAATCTTCCAACGGTGTGGGTGTTGATTCCCTCAGAAGAGGCATACCTTGATCGAGTAGTTGAGTCAATGGAAAGTGTCAACCTAGAAGAAATGTTGATCATGAGGGAATAAAGTGTTTTATTTCCCAAAGAGTTACATAGACATCCCCTAGATTACATGGTATATTTCTCAATATAATTCGTATGCATAGCTACTCCTATATCAATGTGTCTATATATGATGGCTCCTATAGAAATGGATGAGGCAGCTACAAGAGAATTTGAAAAAAGGGATTATATTCCCTATTGCATCACCTTGGGGTGCGGTAATACTCTTTTTTAAGAATAATGATGAAAAAGTGCAGTTGTGTGTTGATTGTAATGAACTCATCAAAATATAAATAAAGAATAATCATCCTCTTCTGAGGATTGAAAATGTGTTCAATCAGTTATGAGGAGCTCAGTACTGGTCAAAGGTAGATCTCTGTTCTGGATATTATCAGTTAAAGATGAATAATGAAAATATTCAAAAGACTGCCTTTTGTACAAGGTATGAGCACTATGAGTTTAAGGTGATTTAATTCAGATTTAATAATACATCTACAATCATTATGGATTTTCTAAGTATATTTTTTAGAAATTGCCTCAACAGGTTTATGGTAGTTTTTATCAATGGTATTCTATTCTACTCCAAGAGCAAGGAGGAGCATATAGAACATCCATGACTGGTGTTGGCGACCTCGATAATTGAGTAGTTGTATTCCATGTTCCTCAAGAGTGACTTTTTGATGAAGCATGTCACATTCTTGGGACATTTAATCACAAGTGAGGGAATTTCTATGGACCCTTTTAGAACAAAGGTTATTGTGGGATGGCTTGTACCCTCAAGTGTCAATGAAATCAATAGATTTCTTATATTAGGTGGGTACTAATATTGATTTTTTGATATATTTCTCATGATTGTCATTCTTTCTAACTAAGATAACAAATAAAGGTTTAAATTATGTCTAGATATAAGAATGTGAGGAAATCTTCAAGCTGCTAAAGATAAGTCTGATCACTACACCTGTACTCACATTACCGAGTAGATAATGTTTTCTAACATGTAGTGATTCTTATATGAAAGGAATGTGTTTTTTACTCATGTAAAATGATAATGTGATAGCCTATGCTGCCTGGAGGGTGATGATCCATGAGTAGAACTACCATACACATGATCTAGATCTACTAGTAGTGATTTTTGATTTGAATATTGGGTGTCAATACCTCTATGGTAAAAAGTGTGACATATATATTGATCATAAGAGTCTAATATATATATTCACACAAATGGAAATCCACATGAGTGAAAGTAGATTTTTAGAGCTAATCAAAGACTATGATTTCTCTATTCACTATCATCCTGGCAAGGAGAACAAGGTAGTTGTTTCTCTAAGAAGAAGAGAACCTACTACTCTATCCATGATGCATATTAAGAAAGACCATATCTTCATGGATATGAAAACGATGGATTTAAAAATCATAATGTTATAGAATACATCCATCCTTTCAAAAATTATTTCCCAACTATCTATCCAATATATGATTAAGGAGGCTCAAAGTGATGATCTGCAGTTACAAAAGAAGGAGAATGCAATAACGGAAGGGATGATGCAAGACATCCATGTAAATGATGATGGTGTGATTTGGTTTGAAACACAACATTGTGTTCCTTCATCACTTGGGATAAGGAAGGATCGGTGGAAAAATTCACAGAGCTTAACTTTCTCCATTCATCCTTATAGCATCAAGATGTATAGAGATCTCTAAGAATACTTCTGGTGGGATAACATGAAGAAAGAGATTGCGGTATATATCTCCAGGTTAATGATATGTCCACAAGTTAATGCAATGTATAAAAAGTACAAAGTGTTGATGCAACCATTTCCAGTACCCATGTGGAAATGGGAGAATGTCACTATGGAATTTTTCATGGGTCGCCCAAATACATCCAAAGGAAATAATGCAATATTGGCTGTAGTTAACCGACTCATAAATACCAACCACTTTATTATAACTTGGGAAGATCTCTCCTTTGAACAACATGAAATGATATATGTGAAGGATGTTGTGAGACTCTATGGGGTTCCACTATCGATTTTCTCTGATCGTGATCCAAGGTTCACATCTAAATTTTGGATAAGACTTCAACATTCATTGTGTACTGAATTTATTTTCAGCATGGCCTATTACCCCATACTTATTTCTAATATGAAATGAAAATTATTATGCATGAGGATAAGATAAGAGCGCATTCAGTATAATTCAAAGGTGGATGGGATCATAATATCCCTTTTTTTGAGTTCTCATAAATCAATATTTTCCACTTAAGTATTCAGATGGCTTCATAAGAAGCTCTATATGGAAAGTGCTATAGAACAACATCCTATTGGGATACCGTTAGATAAAGACAGATACAAGGACCTGATCTTGTGCAACATATGACAGAGAAGTTTTACATCATCCAAAAACATATCAAATCTTATCAGTGTTTGAAAAAGATCTATGCCAACAACCGTTGAAGGGACTTGGAGTTTGACATTTGAGATAAAGTAATCCTTCATATATCTCCCTAGAAGAGATTCATGTGGTTTGGTATGAAAGGGAATCTAATCCCAAGGTACATTGGATCATTTTAGATCCTCGACTGTATGAGATATGTGGCCCATTATCTTGCACTAAAACCAAATAAGGATGAAGTTCATGTTGGGTTTCACATATCACTCCTAAGGATTTACATACCAGATCCTTTACATGTACTGAAAACAAATGAGGTACAGTTGGAAGATGATGTCTCTTATAAAGAGTAGCCAGTAATGATTATTCATTGGAGAGATATGGTTATAAAGAACAAGATAACTCACATTTTTCATGTTTTGTGGAGGAAGCATAAGTAGGAAAGTAACATGGGAACCATAGGATGAGATGAAGGAGAATTACCCTCACCTATTTATGGAAAATGTAATTTCATGGGTAAAATTTCAAAATGGGGAAATATTGTAATGACCCAAACTTTTATCAATGCAATTTATCCTTTCTTATAGTAATGTCAAGATTATATAAAATTAAATTAAGAAAAAAAATTCCCTTCATGCATAAATGAACTACTACGTGATCGATAAAAAAATGTTTTCCAATTCTGTGTTTTGAATTTTGAAAATCCGACTTACACAGCTGCGATTAGTAAATGGAATAGAGATTGATTGGAAAAACATAATTGTCGGTGAATAGTAACCTACCCTTAGAAATATTAATCTACCCTTTTGAATAGTATTATTACCCTTATGAATATTAAATAATTTAAAATAATATTAATCTCACCAATGAATCTACAAATAAAATTTTGGTATCTTTCAAGGGGCAATATGGCCATAGTAAAAGTATTGGAATTTTTTTATGTTATAAATAATTAATTATAAATAATTTATAAAATTAAAATAAAATTTGATTTCCTAAAATGTATTTATAAATTAATAAAATTATTTCTTCTTGGTTTAAGATAATTTTATAAGATCTTATGTAAATTTTGATAGCATTGTAAAATCAGTTTTAATTTTAAAATCTGTATTTATCATGTAAATTATGATTTTAAATGATAATTAAATTATTAATAATTATAAAATTATTTTTGAAAAATGGAGTTTATTTTTTATTCTAAATTTTTTAATATAGTAATGGTGAATTTTTGGGATTTTTCTGAAATACTTGAATTTTTGTGAATAGTAAAATATATTAATTTATAGCATAAATACATTATAATTTAAATCCACTATTCCAGACATCATGATTGAAATAAGAACCCAAATCACTAATTTAAATGAAATTATTACTATTTTAGTCTTATGAGTCCTCACGATATGTTTTAATATGGGAATATAATAAAGCAATGATTAAAATATTAAGAAAACCCTTCTCCTGTCCTCTATAAATACCACCCTTCAGACCCACATTTCTTCAAAACTCTCAAGTTTTAAAACATTCCAACATTCTTTCAAATGATATTCCATAGCCACTACCCAATTACTATCAGCCCCAGGTCAGATAAAAAGACTAAAACCTCTTCCTTAATGTGGTTCTCCAAGAAGTTATATTCAAGAGGTAATTTATCTCAATTTTCTTTCAATTTCCATTAAAATTTCATCTAATTTATTATCTTATCTGAAACTTCTATTAAAAAAATTACATGAAATCTCTATTATAATTGATATAATGGTATGATATAATGTTAATGAAAAAATGATCATTATAAACATTACTCTCTCTCTCTCTCTCTCTCTTTGTTTATCAAAATGAATTCGTTGTTCGTGATGTGTTAATGTACCTACATCGTTGGAGATGCACTTCCATTTCCCATCAACCCCTACAAAGAGGTCAATAAAACCACTAAATGGTTGGAAAAAATTGATATTAGTATGCTTTTAGCCAATTTTATGTTCTCGAAACATGTTTTATACATGATAAAACAAATCATGTTTGTTGTAATCCAAAAACTGCCCAAATTAACCCCTAACGATAATCATTAATTTTTTACTATGATTCAATCTCAAGGTATATGAAAAATAATTATATGGTAATTTAAACTCCTGGAATATTATAACGAACATGTAATATCAATTCTATATGTTTATCTGTGTTCAACACAAACTTCCAATCATGTGTAAGTGTGGACCATTCATGAAAACTATGAAAAAGAATACTCTCGAGCAATGTATTTAAGATATATAACTCATACAATGGTCAATAAAAGAACATAATAAAAAAATGAATCAAATTGATGTGTTAAATTTTATGTAATTGTTTATTAATAAATATAATGTCATTATATAGGACTTTAATTTGAATTAATCCATCAAGCACAAGGTAAAAGAAAATTCTTGAACTGAACTATATTTCTTTGGGTTTTCATTCTTTAACCCATTTTCAGTATTGATATTCCATAAAAGCATTTATTCATCATAATCCTTCCTTTTCTAGGCTATAAATGTTATATAATTGATTTTATTATGAATCTAATGTTTTCTAAAAGAACACTTCTTTAAAATAAACACACCATTTTTACTTCTCAAATATTATTTCACTGTTCAATCAAGGTTAATGGTTCTATGTAAAAAATGATATTTCCAACGTATTTCGGGATCTAAATGTTTCTGAATTATTTATGATATGAAACACATTTCATTAAATGGGTTATTTATATTCATGTTTGACATATTTTCTATTTGGAATGCATTATATTGTAATTGTATGACTTGATGGGTGCATCCAGAATTATACATCACTCAAATACAATGGGAAAAGTCATAAATGTCATGAGTAAAAGTTAATTGATGTGTGAACATGATTATACCTTTGTTCACAACTATGTTTTGTTGTTAACCACTAAGATATGATGTATTATTTTTATGAATTTACACATTCCATTCCAGTATAGGAATGATGTTACGATTATGCTCAACACATGTTACATTGTTTCATGTTCTTATCTTTCCTCTTACAGGAATTTTATCTCACCAAATTATAGATGTATATACTCAGGTGACTACTAGTACTAAGGAAAAATCAAGAGCAAATAGAAAGGTAGAGAAGAAGTAAATAAACAAATGTTTATGTCTTATGTTTTACAAAAACAAATGTTTTTGTAAATAGATTAAAGATTCTTATGTCATTTATTATTATTATGATATTTTTAATCCATATAGTGGGGTGCTTTAGAATTTATCTCCATCACAAATGAAAAGAACTATTTTGATACTGAGATCGGGCCCATAGAGAAGGTATTCCTTTGTATCCTCATCATTGGAATAAAAAAACATATATTTCAGTGAAACTTAATGAGGAAAATCATAAATTTTATGGTCATGTGACAATCAAACCATGAAATTTATTTTCAAGTAGCAAAGATGTCTAGGTGAAAGGTTCCTTGTTAAGGTTGGTGTGGGGCATATCTTGAAGAGGGCTATGAAACCTAGATTGGTTGTAACCTACCAAGATGTATATGACCCTACTAGAAATATGGTCTATAAATGATTAGGGTGAATTTGGGGTGTTGGGTTTGAACATAAGGGAGGATTCATATATATCATTATTGGATAAAAACCCGACATTGTTTTGATGGTTGGAGAGTACACCTATAGAGGAAGCCCAATGTTTGTTCTTCCATAAAATATAAATTTATTGTTTTCCGCAATGTAAATATAGACCTTAATGGTGTTGATAAGTTGTTTGGGGATTTTAACATAAAGGAGGATCAAGGAAAGATGAGAGGAAGATCCATAAAAGGGTTCCCCTCCCAATATAGGTATTTGGCTATGCAGATGTAAGGATCATCACTAGTGTCTTAGATCACACCCTTTATGCTTAGTGTGAGAAACACATATAAGTGGTTGATCTGGCACACTATATAATCTTCTTATTTTCCTAGTGGACTTCAACACCCCCTGATTTTTATGGTGTGTCTCTTTTTTTCAATAGCTTATATTTCACACAACAACGAACTTAAACAAAACAATATATATTATTATTTAAATTGTACTATTGTAACCTAGTTTTTAAATTGTTATTTACGATTACTATCCACTAAAATATTAAAATATATGTTTTTAATAATATATTTTTAATAAAATTATAAAATTTGTAAAACTAAATAGAATAATTTTATATCTAATATAAAATATCTTTTTTGGGTTCTTTTTTCATATTTTAGTAATGATATTAACCCTATATAACAAAAAGACAATTTTTCACGATAAAAGTTAAAAATGTATAACTAAGGGTTAAAACATAATGATAAGGTCAACATTGGGACCTAAACATGTATAAAAAATTGTTTGAGAGGTTTTTGACCTATACGCCTCTTTAATTCCAAATAATTATTGTTTTATATATTCTAAATATATAATAAATTTATAATATTTTAATATTTTAAAGGATTCCAAGAGTGCTCCTCCCCTCTCTTATAAAAATGAACATCCTCACTCACATACTCACATGAAATTAAGCTATCTAGATCAAATAAACCCTTATCATTTCACCAACAAAATTATTAAATAATTTATAGAGGTATTGTTCATCAAAAAACACCACCCATGGTGTCCCTAATAGGAGATCCAAAGGAGGTTCTCTAAAGAAGAGGTAATCATATTTATTGACTCCTTTATGATTAGTTCTTATTATAATTCCACTTTATGTGTTGTTTCCATTCTAAAGTAATAAATATATTATCATATATGTTCTTAGATTTTATTTGGAATATTATACAACCATATTAAATCTTTTAATTATCCTATAAAAAATGAAATCACCACATGTTTGTATGTATAAACTATCGTCTCAATGTTATTGTGTAATATGTTGTTCATCACCATATTATATAGATGGGTATAATTATGGATATAATGGATAAAAATAAT
Source organism: Viscum album (assembly GCA_963277665.1). Taxonomy (NCBI): domain Eukaryota; kingdom Viridiplantae; phylum Streptophyta; class Magnoliopsida; order Santalales; family Viscaceae; genus Viscum; species Viscum album. The sequence continues at coordinate 83,674,152 of OY728154.1, forward strand.
AAATATCACAATATATTAATTATATATAATTTGAATAACATATATATCTTACCCTTTAACCATTAATGAAGTGATATCATCGCTCATTCGTAAATACGACTTACCGTCTCCATGACACGATGAAATTCATTTTTGAAATAAACCATTTAAGAAAATTTAAAAAATTTATATAATTAGTATATATAATATCTATGAAACTAATATAATTATTTAGATGAATGATATATATATATATCATATTCATAATAAAACTAACTCAAATGAAAAAACATGCAATGTAAAATGAAGTAGTTAACACCTGAAACAAGAGTAATATTAATATTTTATTGACAATACGATATAAGAATATATTATATTATATAATAAATAAGTATTTTGTTCTGGTATTAATTACTAGCATGTTTTAAAGAATTATTCCGGAGGATAAATTAAATTCAACTAAAAGAAAGTATATGGTAAGGGTTATTTCACCATATCATTATTATCTGAGATTGCGTATATTTATGTATTTACTGGTGATTATTTGTAATCCATGTTCATATTTTCCGAAATGTTTTTACCATTATCCTATATAATTTTAACATATTTTACCCAATTTTTAATTAATATAAAATGGTTTAAAGGGAATATTTTTTCCATTTTCAAACAAGATACTTAAAGGCGTTTTTATAGAAGAAATTTTTTCTATCTAATATAGAATGAGAATATGTTTCTATCATCACGAAACCATGAAAATTTAGAGATTCCATTACAATATTAAAAGGTTATTTTCAAAGGAAATGTTTTATTTTATAATTTAACATCTTTTAAATAAATTATTTCAATATAAATAATATTTTATTCTATAAAGATATTTTAAAAGATTTTATTATATTATTTTCATATATGTGAACATCCTTTGTTGGATATTATTCTTTTTTGTGTTTGAACAATTTCGATATCATTTACCAAATTTCAGTGAATGGTATATGATTTATTTTTCATGTGGTTGTGCTAAATTAATAACATTCACGGTTTTTTGATAATTTATTCACATTTTGTATGTTGGTTATAATAAAACTATTTATGTTGATTATGTTTCATCAATCTTTTCATATGAGGAATGAATTGGACTTATTAAGGGATGTGAAGATCCCACTATAGCCCCTCGATACATCAGGTGGTCTCATTAGAAAAAATACATCGTGTATTTGATTATTTCTTACCCATTTAGGTATGGTGTCCTGGCCAAAGCCTTGATAGTATGTTTATGATGTTCAAAATTATGCATTCCCTCATTATGAGATTAGATATTGATATTCCATGTGAATATTCAACTAGTAGAATATTCATTGTTTTGTTTCCTAGATCATGTGATTTTTTGTATCGTATTATTAACTCCGACTATATAATTCTCATGTTATATTTAAATGGTTTGTGTTTTTATCATATTCCTTCCAATAATGTTTTTAAATATTTATTCATAATATCAATTATTGTACAAATACCATTATTGGGGATCTATACCCACCCATTTATTGTGTTTTATTTTTTCCATGATACTAAGATGTGTATTATGACTTATATGCAATGTTAAGATAGAAAAATATTGATTTTCTCAAAGGAATGAATATTTTTTATTTTATTGTTTAAATTGTAATGTAAGGTTCATATATGTAATTTGGATTTCCAAAAACTGCTAAACTATTAAATCCTTAATGATTTGATTCCATGAAATTATTCCAATGTGATAAAATAATTCACCAGCACTGAGATTATGGGGATGGGGTGTAACTGCCCGAACTGTTAAAAATAAAATTCCCATATGATTTAATGTTTTATTATGTAATATTGTTATAAAAAACACATGAACTTATTTTTTTAATATATCTAATTGGATTCAAAACAACATTTATAATCATTTCCATTAATAATATTACTTTTAAACAGTGAGAAAACGATTATTATAAATATAGGGCTTCAACAAATCCAATTCACACAAACAAAGGATGTGATTGCCTCATCTAATAGGATTGTACCCTATGAAGCCCAATTATCAAAGCTTCAGATGGAGAAAACATCATTGTTATTTTCAAATAATCAGGCCCAAACATAGATACAATAACATAAGCATGGGAGAAACCATTTACGGGAGAAGTTCAAGGATATTGAGTTCATGGCCAAAATAATGTTTCACAAACTACCCCATGAATGTATCACTGTCATAAAATTTATTCTTTGGGAATACACCAGTGTAATAATGGGATATGTATCAAGACCATAATAATATGAATATTTATATTTTATATAATAATGAATTTATTTTCCTTTTTTATTATTACTTTATAAATGATTTTCATTTTGATTCAATTAATTTTAAATTTTAATTTTAGGAAATATTCAAATTCAATTATGGTATTAAATTTATTTTAATAAAATTTTATTTTTAAACTACTTTCATTACATAGTAATGGTTATATATTTTTTTGATGTAAAATGTATTTTTTTAAGGGATTAAAACATATTATTATCAAAAAATTCATCCTTTTTCAATAAATATAGAATATTATTATAAAATTGAAAATGAACATATACATTAGATGATTTATATTAGTTAAATATTATTTTTTAAACCAGAACAACAAAATTATATAATCATAATTTTTTTCCTAATTTTTTGAGATAGTAAAATTTTCTAGTAAAAATTCAATACCAAATAAATATATAGTGTGATTTATGAAGTCATAATTACTAAACATGATGTAAAAAATACTATAATGGGTTTATTAGGAAAATTTTATTTTTTCCCTTAAAATAATTATATTTTAATATTATTTGATTAATTTTATAATGCCTTTATGAATCCTCCGAAACAAAAATTATATTTTTTGATTTTCAGCTCATTTCCTTAATATTGTTCCTCACCTCCACTTAATCAAGAGTAATATTTTAATAATTTTGGCCCTTAGACTAAAAAATAATCAAAATTACTCTAATGTTGCAAAACCCATGGGTGAAATCATTGGAAGGATTGGGGTTTGAAATATTTTATTTTGTAGATTCCAAAACCTAAATATTAATGAAATCCACCTCTTTTCCTATATAGACCCTCATTGTCTCAAAATTGTCTTCAATAAAAATAATTTTATAAAGATATTACTATTACTGCCTATCTATATAATACTCACAAGGTTCCCTCATGATATATAGATTCCCGTTACAGGTTTCTGGTGTCATACTCTTATGGTTATGGGTCCTCTCTTTCTAACTTTTATTCAAGAATCACCTATATGTTATTCTCTTTTATTATTTTTATTAATAATGATGGGGTATGTTTTATCACATCTTACATAATGATCTTTTGGTGTATAAATAATGAGATACCCCTTTCTCTCTCATTAATCCCTCCTAAGAACACATATTACCTTACTGAAATTTCTTAAGGGTTCTTTCATTTGACCTCTTTATCCAAGTTTTATTATTGGGTTATGTACTATTATTTTCAATTACTAATTATTGGGTATGTTTCTCACCTCCCCCATTCATCCATTGTTGTTTATAAATGATGATAAACCTCTTTACCTCTCATTATGCTTTCCCATGTTCACCCATTACCATGCTGAAATTTCGTAAGCATCATTTCCATTCAATTTTTATTCAAGATTATTAATTATTGTATGCATTATATTTCTTATTATATATGATTGAAAATTTCTTTCAATAATTTTATTACATTAGTATTTATGTAAAAATTATTGATTACCCTTTTCTCCCTCATCAACCAATTTTATTATCGTTTAAGTGACATCGTAAATATGGTAAATTTTCTTTGTGATTTTCCTTGAAAAACCAATTGTGTAGTGATTACCATACCCATTTACTATCAAGGGTGTTTAATTTTATGCACATATAACGTTTTATTGGTTATTAACATGTGTTTTTACACACTCCTTGATCATGGAATAAATTATGATATTGAATGAATCTGTGTTTTATGATCTATATTTCACACTTAAGCATGAGAATGAAATGAATGTGACGGGTGTGCTCGGAATTATATAATGCTCAAATTCATTGTGTAATGTTTAGTATCATGATAAATCATGTAGTTATAGAGTTTTACCTAATTCCATTATGGGGATTATTCCACTAGGAAGCCTTGGACGTTTAGTCTTGACCAATGATGTAGTGTTTTATGTTGTATCCACATATCCTATGCTATAATTATCATGAAACATCATCCCCTATTTTTTTGTTCCTCAATTACTCAATGATTTTACTTATCTAACATGTATTATTATAATCAAATTATTCCATTTTTATTCCCATACAAGGCTTTATAGTTCACCTCTTTCTCTGTTATTTTCCCCTAGTTACCCAATGCACTTTTAAGCTCAAGCTGGCTAAAGATGTTTTAAATAATTATGTTGTAATTCAGGTTTAAATTTTTTATTCAAGGTACCTATTTCCTATAGACACTATAATTATTGATATTGTGGGTTGTATTATGTGTAATTTTATTTAAATAAATATAGTATTAAATTTTATAAATATAATCATTTTTATAGATGGTTTCAGAGGAAACATTTAGTTTCTTTACAATTTATGATTAGAAAACTCTAGAAAAATTCTTAGAGATAAGAATATGTATAAGAATAAATGATGAAAATTTTTTGAGTATAGAGGTAGTGTTTTATCATCAAAATACATCCTTATCCGGATACTACAATTCAAAGTGGTTTTAGAGTAGATTTACTAAGGAGTAACAACTTTGATAAGTTGTTTTGGGCGTGACATTCGGTAACCAGGTATATGACTACAATGTTTACTACACACCTTGTTTGAAATCTTCAGAGGATCTGCTTTGGTAATTCATAATCTCATTAGGAAAAATTATCGTGGGAGTAAAAAAATTACATAATATAATATGTTAGGTAATATATCATGGATATCAATGATTGAAGCATAGAAATCCATAATTTAAGGAAATACATGTATATAATATGTTTTCCCTTTAGTGACATTAAATTTCCATTTATGTGTTTAAATGTTAAATATACTCATCCTTAATTTTCCATTTATTCTATCAAATAGTTAGAATTATGAGGAATCCGTTAAATAATAAATATGAAGAGTAATGTGATGTCATCCCCAATGAAATGCCCAACCAGATGGGATCCAGAATTGCAAACATCATAATGATACTATCTTATTTGAGTCATGTTCTAAATAAAAATTTAGATTAGGAGGAGTGTCAAAACCCCGTATGAGATTACAAGCTGCAATTTAGAACTTCATGTGCTAAAGGCCACCATCATTCAATAGGTCATCTAATCCCATAATCACATTAATGTGGATCAACTCAATTAAAAATATATTCTCAATATTTTGATGTTCTAAAAAATATATGGTTCAGATGGATTTTTATTGTATGGATGATGAATCTAGTCACTGGTGGACATTGATAAAAAATATGAAGCATGATGAAGAGATCAAAGAAATTCAATGGAAGGATTTCCCAAGAATGGCTTTTGATAAATATTTTCCTTGCACTCTACTTCAAAAAATGTAAGGGGGTTTTCTTTCCCTCAAGAAAAAAGGTGATGAATCTATTATGGCGTTTAAGGAAAAACACAAAACGGATTGCATGATATATCTCCAACTTTTTCATTACCCCAGAATGAAAGGTTCTCCACTTAATTGGTGGGTTAAAATCTAGACTATAGAAATCTATGATAATCCATGACTTATATAGCTGTGAGGAAATATTCTGATGTGACATCATTGTCGAAATTGAGACCATTGCATCTTAGGTGTGCCACAGGGATAAGAATAAGGAAGTGGAGATTGATTATGGTGGTCCAATTGAAATATCCAATTGTTACAATTAATTTTCACATCAACATTCAAAAGGTGATGAAAAAAGTACACTGTAAATTTCTTGAAGGGGGATAAGAAATTCTTTTAGTGTGGGAATGAAGGGTACCTTTCTAATGATTGATGACAGGAGAAACCCAATACTACAACACAGTAAAGGAATGCTTCGGTCTACCCTCACCATATTGTTTCTTACTACAACTTCAGGGAACTACGGATCTTTGAAAACCAATTCACTAAGACATGGGTTTTATGAGACAACTAACAACCTCCAGGGAAGAAAGGGAAAGTTACCTCTAACACTACTATTTAAGTTAATCCTGGTGACGAAGTGGTGATGGGTACTCTGTTTATTCATTCAAAAATAGTGAAAAGACCTTTGAATTTTGGTTCTACATATTACATCATATAAAGAAAGTTTAGTAGAACTGTACAAACACATACTCAATGAAGGGAAGTTTATTTGATTGTGAAAATGGAAAATGTGTAAATTATTACCTTCCATGTATATATTTCCTCCCCAATCAATGTTTTTGGGATACATTTCCTAGAGAACCTTCTAATACTCTCTTTGGTGGAATTTGATGAAATTAAAGGCTTGGAAAGACTTTCTATATATACATCCAACATAAATTTCATTGATAATGAAAATAACTATATGTATTTCAAATCGAACCCTGATTCTATAAAAAAGTTAAATGAGTAGGATGAAACTTCATTATCACCATCTTCACAAGCATTGATATTATTTCCCTATGAACAAGTATATCTATCTCAAATGATTAAGTCTATGGAAATAATCATCTTCAAATAAATTTACATTATGAGGGTATATGTTTATGTGTATCATGAGTAATTTCTAGGTCCACTTCATAAACGTGATGTTGAATGTTTATTAGAGATTATACCAGTGGTGTTACCATTATCGAAGACTCCATATAGAATGGTTTTTTTATGAATGTTGACTATATGAAGAAAAAAATACAGGAGAATCTCAATGATGTTTTCATACACTAAAGCGCTTCCCCATGAGATTCACCATTACTCTTAATAAAGAAGAGGGATGGGTCAATGCACCTCTGCATCAATTAGCATGATATCATCAAGATCATGATAAAGAACTAGTACCCTCTACTTCATATTGATGAATTTTTTTTGATTAGATATATTTAGCAAAATTATTCTTGAATGTTTATATGCATTCAGTATATCACCGTGTAAGAGTGAAGGAGGATATATCCAAGTCTCTATTTCAAATATGGTATGGGAACTGTGATTTAAAATTAATTCTTTTCTCACTAACTAATTATCCAAAATCATCATGGACTTGATGAATATAGTCTTTAGATATTACATTGAAAAAATTTCGGTACTCTTTATAGATGATATTCAAAAATGATGGTCTAATTAGCTATGCATTCTATAAGAAAGAAATGGAACAGGGACTCAAACTCAGGACTGGAAATTGATACATATATAACATACTCCAAAAGTAAATAGGATTATGAGAGGAATTTTAATATTGTTCTAAGGAATTTGAGAAAGGAAAATATTTATGCTCGGTATAGAAAATATGAGTTCTGGTTGATGGAAGTATCTTTTTGGGGAATATCATCACAAAACATGGTATATCTGTAGACCCTTTGAATATAGAAGTAATTGAAGGATCTATGAGGAAAAAATCTATGAAATATATCTTTTGTTTCTGTGGATAATCTAGGTATTATTTAGGATCCATACAAAATTTCTCATCATTTTCAACCCCTTTATCATAACTATCTCAAAAGGGTGTCATGTTTTCATAGAATGATGAATGGATATAAAGATTCAAGGATTTGAAATGTAGCCTTATCACTGCGCATTTGATCACACTACCCACAAGTGGAGATATTTTCATGGAATTTTGGGATTCTTCAATGAAGGGAATATATTGTGTGTTAAAGAAAAATGAAAAAGTCGTTTATTATAATTCAAGGTAGTTGAATGTTCATGAATTGAACTACCCATCATATTATCTAGACCGGGATAAATTTATTTTCACTTTAATTTTTTGGAAATTTATATTTGGGGAGAAGTAAGAAATATAAACATATCACAAAATAAAAAAGTATATATTCACACAGAGTGAGATTAATATGTTTCAATGAAGATGGTTTAATCAAAGACTATGACTGCTCAAACCACTACCATCCTAGGAGAGTGAATAAAGTGGTAGACATTATAAGATGAAAGGATCAGATCTTTTTTTCATTTATTTGAATTGATATGGATTCGATCTTCTTATATTTTTAATGGATTAGAATTAGAATCATAACAGAAGGGACATCATCAATCATTTCTAAAATTACAGTTAATCTGTATATTCTGGTGAGGTTAAAGGATGATAAAAGAATTGATGTGGGAATTAATAATAATAATGAAATTATAAGGAATGGGAAATCCTTAGAGTTTAATGTTATTGATGAAGGTGTTGTGATATTTGTGTCAAGATTATGTGTACCATAAAATATTATGTTAATGAAGGATTTGTTAGATGATTCACATTTATCAACCTTCTCCATCCACATAGGATAAAAAATTTGTATCAAGATATCTGATAAAATTATTGGTGGGAAAATATGATGAAGGAGATCATAGAATATACATAAAGGTGTCTTAAATGTCAGCATGTTAACCTAGAAAAGAAAAATATTAAGGGGATGATGCAAACACTATCCATACATATATGGAAGTGGGAAAAACATCACCATGGACTATGTCCCTAATCTACCAAATAAATAAATAGAATATAATTCTATATGGGTTGTGGTTGATTGTCTTAAAAATAATGCACACTTCATTTAGATAATAGAGGAATTCTCAATGGATCTACTTGCACAGAAATATATCACAGAAGGGGTTAAGATTCATGGAGTACCACTAATGATTGTATTCGATCAAGATCCAAGATTCACCCATATGTTCTGGAAGATTTTTCAAAACACACGAACCAATAAGTCGAATGTTAGAAATTCCCATACCCCTCAAACTAACTGTTATTCATAGAAGACTATCCAAACACATTAGTACATGTTGAGAAAATGAAAAATGGACATCCAAGGAAGATGGTATCAACATCTTCCTCTGGTTGTGTTCTTTTATAAATAATGTTTCCAATCCGGCATCCAAATGGCTCCCAGTGAATCACTTTATGGGAAGAAATGAAAAAAAACCTTTTTGTTGGGATGATGTTTGGGAACAAAAACAACTAGGTACTAAAATTGTTGAGGAAATGGTGGAAAATAGTGTGATCCTTCATGATCACATCAAAGCTGATTAGAGTAAATAAAAGATCTATGTGGACAATCATCGATGATATTTAGATTTTGATATTGGATACACGGTATTCCTCCACATATCTCTATGTATGAAATAGGCGAGATTGGCAATGATGGGAGTGTTATGTCCATGATACATCGCCCCCTATAATATCCTTGATCGCATCAGAGTTGTGGGATATCGTCTTTCACTCCCACCGAACTGATCTCGAGTTCATAATGTTTTCCATGTATCACTATTGAGGATGTAAATACCTATCCCATCACATTGAATAAATATAGATGTGGTTTTATTGGGGGATGATCTTTTATATGAAGATCATATTGTGATGATCGTAGATCATAGAGAATAATTTTTGTGAAATAAATCAATGAACCTTGTCAAAGTGCTAGAGAGAAACCATGGTGTGAAGAAGCAATGTGGGGACTAGAGGAAGTGATAATATAGAATTACCATAATCTATTTTATCAGGGGGGGTTAAATGAAAATTTCATGGCAGATCTTTCTCAAGCTTCAGACTATTGTAACGACCCAAACTGTTATAAATAATATTCCATTATGTTTTTATGTTTTATTATATAATATGGATATAGAAAAAACATGCACTTGTTTTTTTTATTATATCTAATTGGATTCAAAATACTGTTAATAATATTTAACATTGATAATATAGATGTTAAAAGTTATCACATGATTAGTATAAATATATGGATTTATCGAATCCAATTGATATAGACAAAGGAAGTGATTATCTCATTCAGTCAGATTTACCCTACGAAGAACATTTATCGAAGCATCCATGAGAGGTAAAAACAATGGGATATTTTATCAACCCAGGACAAGATAAGATCCAAATACATAATCATGAGCAAAACAATGTATGGGAGAAGACGAATTTTATCGTGATCTTTGCCAAAATCATATTTGCCTAATGACCCCATAAAAGTCTCACTGTTGTGCACCCTTCAATTTGGGTGTATGCTAATGTACTAAAGGGATAATTATCAAGAACAAAATAATTATAATAAATTTTTTATATTATATAATAATGAATTTATTTTCATTTTTACAGTAAAATTACAATTGATTTATATTTTTATTCAATTAAACAAATATTTTGTTTTCAGGTAATAATCAGATTCAATTAAGAGATTTGTAATGATGAATTAATGGATTTTGGAAACAAATTCTATTTTAAATAAATGTTATTTTGAAATGTTTTTTATTATTTATAAATGGTCATATAATTCTTATAATCTGAAATGTACTTTTTATAAGGGTTCAAACAATTTTAGCGCCAAAAAACCCCTTTATTTTTCAATAAATGTCATATTTTATTTTAAAATTGAAAATGATCATATTTTGAAATTTATTTATATTAAATAAATATAATTTTTCTTATAATAATACTAATGTTTTACAATTGTGACTTTTTAGTAATTTTTTGTAACAATGGAATTTTTGGGGAAACATTAAGTCCTCTATCAATATACGATGTGTTTTATGACATCATAATGACCCCAACAATAATGTACAAAATACTATAATGGGTATTTTTAGAAGAATATTTTTTTACCCTTAAATTAATATTATTTTAATATTTTGTGATTAATTTTAATGACCCTTAATGAATCCTCCCAAACATAAAATATATTTTATGATATTAAATTCACTTCTTTTAAATTGTGACTCGCCTCCACACAATAAAGGTTTACATATAAATATGTTATTAATCCATTCTAATAAAATAATTAAAACCATTTCACTTTGGAAAAAACCTTGGGATTAAAAATCTAGGATGAGTTTTTTTAGAATGATTTTATTTTATAGAGTCTAGAACCTTAAAATTAATGAAATCCATCTCTTTTCCAACATAAACCCACCCACAATCCCACTTATCTTCATTAAAATCCTCTAAGAATGAAATGTATCGTCTATCAATTCTCTATAATCCCCCATGGTTCCCCCATGCACTCAGTAAACTCCTTTCATAATTTTGGAGCCACACTCTTATGGTGGGGGTTCCTCTCTATCTCACATTTATTCATGAATCTCCTCAATGTTGTACCCTTTTAATTTTTTGTTACTAATGATGAGGTTTGTTTTATCACCTCCCCTATACTACTATTATTATTTATAAATGATGATATATCTCTTTCTCTCTCAATTAATCCCTCCTAAGAAAACCTGTTACGATGCCAAAATTTCATAAGGGTACTTTCCTTTCTCAACTTTATCCATGTTTTTTATCTTGATATGCCCTTTTATATTCAATTAAAAATTATAGAGTATGTTATTTCACCATCCCCATAGTTAAATTATTATTTATAAACAATGTGATACCCCTTTATCTCTCATTAATCCCTCACATATACACTTGTTACCATGCCCAAATTTCTTAAGAATTATTTCCTCTCTCTTTTTATTCTAGTTATTTTTTATCGTATGCCTTCATTTTCAAATTATATATGTTTGAACGTGTCCTTAAATTTCCTTACTAATATACACGTTATATACAAATGATTATAGACCCATTTCTATCTCATTAATCCTTTATATATACGTTTAAGTGAATTTGTTATGCTGTTGAATTTTCACCACAATTTTCCATGCCAGAACACATTTGGTAGTGAACACCACACCCATTTCTTATAATGGGTGTTGACTTTTAAAAACATATGCCTTTTTATTGGGTAATTATATGTATTTATTCCACACTCCATGATCATGGAATAAATTTTGATAATGAATTAATCAATGTTTTATTATCTATGTGACATACTTAAGCATTAGGATGAAATAAATGTGACGGTGTGCCTAAAATTATATAGTGCTCCAATGAATTGGGTAATGTTCAGTATCATGATATTTCATGTTGGGATCTGTGTGTAACATATTTCATTATGGTAATTTTACTATCATGAATTATTGGCAGTTTATCTATGACATTTGACGCAATGTTTTATGTTGTTTCAACATTTCCCTTGTTATGATTAGAATTCTATATCATGAATTATTATTAATGTTCCTATATGCCTCATTGATTTTCCATATCTAACATGTATTATTATCTTTATGTTATTCCATGTTTATTCCCTTAATAAATAATGAGAATATATATATATCATGATAAACATAAAATTTATGAGTGTAGTTTTTATTATTTTAAAATTGTTGATTAAAAAATCTGGTGTATGGTCCTCATAGGTGGGTGAATTTAAATATATGGAGAACGCGCCTCATGCGCCGCTAATAATTTTGAATTTTCTGACTATTGGGCCTCCCCCTACCCTGCCCCCGGATCCCCCGCCGCCTGTGCCCGGCCATGGATTTGGCCATTCCTTCCCCACACTTGCTCAAGTTCCCATTATTTTAGTGATCTCTTTCAGATCTCATCCCTAGGCCCCTTATACTACCCCTGTGCAGGTCCCCGCAGCAGCCTCCTTCCCTCCCACAGGTGCTCTGCATCCACCGTCGCCCCGTCCCATGGATCTCCGACCTTGGTCCTAGGGAGATGTGCTCGGAGGCTCGAGTGGGGCTCGGTCGGCTCCTCGTTTCATTGAGTTGTCCCAGAAGGTCACTGTTTCTTATAGAGGGACTTCCAGCATCATTGTGCTCTTTCCTGCGTCATCATTTATGGATGCGGAGGCATGCCTCATGTGAACCCTAGTAGCTCTCTTTGGCTCAATGACCCCCCCTCCGTCTTCAATAATTTTGTCTCCCTTTGGGGTCTCCTGCTTCCGATGCGGATCTCGCCAGTGCATATGAATTCATTTTGTCTTGATCTAGATTTGGAAGAAGATTTCATGTCCGCGTGGTGAAAGGATCTCAGGTCTCTTGGTCGATGGCGTTTCAGCTTGTCTCAATGATCCATGGACATGCATATGGGTAAGGAAAGCCCTAGATCTATTTTATGGATCATCCTAACTGGGCTTCCTCTCCCCTTCCAGAATAGGGGCTTTCTCAAGGTGATCAATGATTCTTTGGGTGGCTTCCTCTGTGCGGATGTAAAGACGGCATGTTGTGTGGATTCTTCTCTGCCTTGTATTTGTGTGGAGATGGATCTATCTCTACCCATTCCGAATCAGATCTCCCTCCAGGTGCAGGATGGTCTCTCTTTAGATCAGGCTATCTCTTACTTAGTCTTCCAAAGGTACTGCTCTTTTTTCCTACTCTAGGGTCACTCTCTATAGGTTGGAAGGTTCCACAAGAATAAGGCTATTCTTCCCTCCTTCGAAGATTGGCCCCAACTGCCTTTTTTGGGCTCATGTGTTCCCCTGATTGTTCCCTCCAAAGCAGATCCCTTCATGGTCAACAGGCCAATGATGGTTCCACCCGCCGCTATTCTGGGGATGGAGGTAGCCTTACCCTCATATCCTTTCCGAACCATTCTTACCATTTTGGACCTGGTTTTATTCATCCCAAGAGTTGTATCCTTTCCCCCAGTGAAAATCCTTCCCCATCCCCTGCTTCTCTCGTTGAAGTCTCTATTTTCTCTACTAGAGGTGGGGTATTCGAATGGGATAGACAGGTTCCCAAGTCTGTTGGTTCCCCCCCATCCCTTACTACCCGCTAGCTGATCAGAGGCTCCTACTTCGACAGATTTGGCCTCCATCCCCGAAGGCAGACTCCCCCAGGGGGTCAACTACCTTGGATACAGTTTCCCACCTAGGGGTCATCAGACTTGCCCGCTTTAGTCACCTTGCTGAGTCCGAAGGAAGGCCCATACTGCCTAAGCCCCAGGGTGTAGCGGAAACTCTCTAATTCCATGTCCAGTGAAAGGGGCACCCTTCTTTCCACCTTCAGGGAGGCTTCTTCCCCCACTGTCCCACAACAGCACAAGGGTGTTGGAGTATGTACCCACTATTGATCAAAGAACCAATAAGAGCTCTCTACCTATCACTTTGACATGGCCATGAATTATGGGGCCAATGCCATAATACTGTTCGATAAATGATTCCTGTGATAATCTGGAATACTCGGGGCACTGGAGCCTGGTGAAGGAAGATTCCCTCGCCAACAAAATCATAAGTAACAAGGCCTCCATCTTCACTTTTCTTGAGCACTAACAGAGCACCTCCAACATCACAGATTTCCCTAGAAATATCAACATTCATGGGTACAGGAATGTGGATCCCACCAACTACAATATTTATATATATTTTTGGCACATGACCCTATTTATGGACCTAGTTCCGTCCAGTAATAAGTTCATCACCATGTGGGTGGGGCATGATGTCATGTTTTTCATTATATCTGTCATCTAAGGAAGCTACGACTCTCAAAAAAGGCTATCCATATAGAGAGACCATAACTCATTTGACCTGGGGAAAAACAATTGGATTGTCGAGGTAATTTCAACATGATTACTGCCCCAGGGGAGATGAAAGGATGAGCTCATTTTCAAAGGAATGCAAGCATGGACGTCATCCGTTGTATGGCAGGGAATGGACTCATAGATCTAAGATTCTCGGGTGAGTGGTTTAGGTGGTTTAATAACAAGATAGGGAGGAACGTCTTGTGGAGTCTCTTGGATCGATGTCTAGCCAACATGATTTCCATCTCCATGTTCTCCGACACAATAGTATGTCATCTTGTCTGAGGTCTATTCTATTACTCCCCTATTCTCATTTCCCTATCCTCGGGGTAGGATTGGACCGCATTATTTCTCTATTATCACCACTGGGAGAGTCTATTGGGATTATATGACTTGGTTTCAGGCACCTAGGACGAGCCCACCTAGGGACTTGCATGGATGGTGGTCAACAACAAGCCGCACAAACTCAAGGAAAGGCTCCATCATGGGAAAAAGAAACTCCTCCCGTTAATGGTCATATCGCAGCCACCATGAATGACATTGATTTATTGGAGTGTACCTTGGAAGATGCCTAGGATGACTAGGTGTTTGAAGCTCTATCCTATATAAAACTTGACCTCAAGGAAATTCTCCTCAAAAAAGAATGCTTGGAGATGGAAGGGTCGAGGATCAAGTGGCTTAGGGAGGGAGACAAGAACATTGCCTTATTCCATACCTATATCAAGGAGTGTAAATGAATGGTGGATCCAAACAAATTTATGGATGACAGTACGTTCACTGATAACTGAGATGTTGTGGTGACTATAGACATGTCCTTTCATGAACTCCTCACTAGTACCAATCTCCGACAGCCCAATGGATAGTCAGGGAGAGGATGGGGGTTTCTTTAATGTGATTCAGAAAAATATTTCGATTCAGGACAATACTGATCTGACCTCTATCCCCCGTGATAAGGAAATTCAGGAGGCTTTGCTGAGCCTCAACCACGAAAGCGCTCCTAGACCCGATGGTTACGTGGGCTCATTGTACAGATCCTCACGGGATATCATGAAATCAGATGCCATAGTGGCTATTTGGTATTTCTTCTGGAGGGTTCATCTCTCAAGGCTTTCATATTCCACAACCATCGTCTTCTTCCCTATGGTCATCAATCCTTCTTTCATAACTCATTACATGTCGGTGAGCTTGTTAAACATTCCGTACAAGATATTGGCCAGCCTTATCAATGCGAGGATGTCTTCTTACATCCCCCAGTGGGTTTCCTTGGAATAGAATGGGATTTTGTAGGGTCATTTGATCCAGGGGCCATTTCCTTGGCCCAAGAGATAATTAGGGACATAAACATCAAGTATCGCAGATCCAATTTGGCCATCAATAATGATATGAACAAATCATATGACTGGGTGGAATGGGGTTTAATCCACAAGGTGTTGGACAGTATGGGGTTCTCGTCATGGAATATCAACATCATTTTCCAGTACTTCAGCTCCTACTAGTTGGCATCCACTTTTATGGGGTATGCTTATGGGGTTTTTAAGGCCAATCGAGGATTGAGGCAGGAGACCCTCTATCAAAGACCCTCTTCATTCTCTCACAGGACATCCTCATTCGACTCATACATATGGTTATTTCTAGTGGTGAGGTTCTTGAATTCTACTGAGGAATGAGGTCCCCCTCTTTTTCTCACCTAATGTTTGGAGATGACACCATCATATTCATGAATGGTAGCATGCGGTCCATTAGAGGCCTCAATAGGGTTTTGCAGGTGTACTGCCTCTGGAGTAGGAAAGTTATCAATAAGTCTAGAAGATATTTATAAATTTCCAACATAGGATCAGCCACCCGGATACCTTCTATTCAGATAAACTTGGACATGCACAGGGGGAACATCTCTTTAGAGTACTTAGGTTCCCCCATTTCCCCAGGGGGGCTTCGAGTAGGAGACTTTGAAGCCCTTATAAATAGGGTTACCTACTAGATTATTAAATGGAAGAACATCTATCAATCATTTTGGGGGGTCAGATAATGATGTTTGACATTGTTCTCCTCTCCACCCCTATCCATGC
Organism: Viscum album; assembly: GCA_963277665.1. NCBI lineage: Eukaryota > Viridiplantae > Streptophyta > Magnoliopsida > Santalales > Viscaceae > Viscum > Viscum album. The sequence goes on from OY728154.1 coordinate 83,690,709, forward strand.
TCTCTCGTCTATCATTGTTCTGAATAGTATCATAAACATGATTGATAAGATTTTGGCGGGATTCATTTGTGACCTGTGTTTGGAAGGAATGCGTCAATGGGCTTCATGGATTAGGGTGGAAAGAATAGTAAGGGAGGGAGGAATCAATGTACGTCACCTCGATGAAACCATCCTCTAAAAGCATAAAAAGAATGCATGGGAAGTTCTGGATCAACTTATGCTTTGGGGGATCACTATACACAACTTTCACTCTGGGACCGAGGATCCAACTTCCAGCCACTTATCTCTATTCTGGTCCACTATTTCTCATCTGATTAATTCCTTAAATCCCCACTCCAGATGGCTCTTAAGGAGGGGGATATTTCATTTTAGCATCACAACTGGGCTGGGACTGTCCTTGAATTCCCTATGTGCCCGACCATTTTGATCACCATCCAAGAGGTCAGTTCCCATCTGTCTTTTATCAATGCGATCCTGGAAAGGGACCAGTAGAACACCGTTAACCTCATTGATCTTAACTTCGAACCAGATAGGTTCACTTTCACTCCCTATACCTCAGGGTCATTTTCTTAAATAGATTTCTAGCACACGTGGGCCACTTAGGAATAGAGCAATCTATGGGATGCCATCCTCTCGTCCAAAGGCATCCCTATCAAACTCAACATTCTTTCCTGGAGGCTGCGTCACAAGGCCATTTCCACCAGTGAGAAAATCATGTGATGTGGCATCCCATTGGATTCAAGGTTGCATTGGTGATCGGTCCACTAGGAGGAGAGCGCACGGAATTTATTCTTCGAATGAGATTTATCTAGAGTGGTGTGGTAGTATTTTGGTGGTTTCACAGGAATCTAGGATTGTTGCATGGAAGGTCTAAATATTCTTAATCAATGGTTCCATAGAGCAGGGGAGAGAGATCCAGAGTAGATGGCATGCTCGGTGGTCCTCCAAGCAGGTTGTTAGTCGATATGGTAGGTGAGGAATAAGGCTAGGCATGAATAAATTATTGCCTCCATCCAGGGTGTCATCCATAGAACAATGTTCCTACTTCTGGACATGGTCTAATCCTACAGGAGCTGGAAAAAGGCGCCCACCCGTAAAAAATCTTCACGCTGACAGCAATATCACTCCTCCAGAAATTGTATTAATAGAGGTAATTGGTTATGTTGGTCACCTCCCAGCAGCGTGCTTAAACCCAATACAGATGGGTAATTCAACATGGGAATAATTTGTGGTGGAGGGGTGGTTCGTAACTCCTTAGGGTTGGTCTTCATGGAGTTCTCTTCTCGACTGATGAACGGTTCGTCACTCCAGGAGGAGGCCAATGAAATGTTTCATGGGCTCCTCTTATGTCCTCAAAAGGGGATCATCCTAACAATGATGGACACTGATTCAAAAATTCTTCAAAACACCATGAAAGGAATTGGAACTATCCCTAGTTCAATTATTTACATCATCAGGAAGTGAAAAGGCATGATTATCAGCCACATGAGTGTGCATCATACTTGGTGTGAGGGGAAAAAAGTCACAGACCATCTATCTTTTATTAAGAACCTCATTCTAGATCCCAATTGTTGTCATACTATTTCCTCCATAAAGCCAAGAGGTCAACCTATTCAGATGGGATGCTCTTGGACTCCATTACTTTTGACCACCTTAGTCCTCTTCATGGGATTTCTGGGCCTTCCCTTGTTCTTTTTCTTGTGTCTTCATGAATACAAATTTACATAATTATGGTTAAGGAAAAATATTTTATAAATTTAATCTACGAAATATGTAAAGATATTTTTATGAAAAGTTTTAAACACTATCAAATTCTATTAGTAATATTAACGTATGAAAAGAGAGAAACCAACTTTTGTATTGACATAAATCTTGTCTAATACTTCACTTTTAGATGGTATGTTACATTCAAATTGAAATATAACTTAATCGATCAAAATGATAGTGATTTATTGGTTCTAGAAATGTGGTATAATAAAATTATTTATTAAGTTAATTGGATGGATATATTATATTTCCTTATAGTGGAAGTCGAAGAAAACATATATATTAGATAGCCCGAATAGAAGAATCAATATAATATGTAGAATATTAAAAATAAAAAAAACTATTAATATTATCAATATAAAAAAGAGTTAGACAATAAATATGATGCTTGTATTAGAGGAAATATATTTCTATTTACCAAAAATATGAAGACTAAAATGATAAAGGAATATTTTTTATTTGATTCATATTGATTTATGTTGTACTATAATGCACAAATTCATAAATATTTAATGTCATTTTATTATTATTCAACAATTATATCTAGAGTAACACATATTGTCTTCCTCCATCTAATCCAACTCAACTTTAAGCGTAGTTGTAATGCAACTCTGAATTTTTAATTATACCCTAATTAAAAAAGGATGTATAATAAACATAGAAACTATAAAATAAACATTATAGAACAATTAATATCTCATTTATATAACAACAACATCCGTATAAGAGATAGTACATCGGAAATAAAAGAATGAAAATTTATACATACATCCATAAATATAGATAATAATATAATAATATCTCAATTAAAATAAAATCCTTGAACAATGACCAAATAACCATCGATTACAAATCCACCACCATCCCTACTAAACAACCTACACTACAATGTCCAATCCATTAATAAAAATGTCTAGGAATCCTAAAACTCAAACTATAATTATCCGTATAGGCATTAAGATACCCATTGAGATGGTCATTATTAGACCATGTAGTATTTCACCAAATCTCTTTATGATCCCCATGTATGTGAAATCAATCCATGCTTCAAATGTTTTTTGATAAAACATGAAAAGACCCTTAATTATATATAAAAATGAATTAAAAAATTAATACACCAACAATCATAGAAATAATTCCATAATCCCAAAAAATCACATATTCATGATAAAAATTGGAAAACCCAATAGTATGATCGCATTTACTCTTACAAAACATAAGGTTTCCCTTAATACATGAACATAAAACAAAAATGGGTATTGCCAACTCATATTATAATTACCAATATGGATCCCTCATCCATTTAGGATGTTTTCAAAATCTCACCTCTTCATTAAAGAAATTTTTCACACAACAATGAGGAAATTAACAAAAAATAAAATTTATTCCCTCTAAAAAAATATGTAACAACTATAAGAGTATATAATCCTTTTTTAACTAAATAAGTAAACCATAAAATAATAATATTATTCACCTCAATGAATAAAATAAAAATTGCAATATCTAACATTTGAAACCCAATGAAAAAATATAAAAACAATTATATAAAACCTATAAATAAGATTTCATAACCATAAAAACATAAAACAAATTCTGTAAAAAATAGAAACCATCAATAATACCAAAAATCAATGTAACTCTATACCACACATGTAAAATTTACCCAATTCTAGAATGTCCATAAAATAAAACACAGACATGCACTGGGAAATCATACATTTCAAAATTACCCTCACTCTGTCACACTAAGTATACTTTATTATTCACCATTATAAAATCCGAACGATAATAAAATTATATTAAATCTATGAAATAATTTAATTAAAAAAACAACATTAAATCAAATTTCATTTAGATGAAAATAGATTGAATGAGAAGACATATACCAAACTCACATAACAGATAGTATCCACGCTACAGAATATAAAAACCTCCAGTATATAGCCTCCTCAAACCCCAAAAAAATTAAAATCCCATCATTTGTAATGATTTAATGAAACCATAGTTAAACCCTGGTATCAAAACCCTATAATGAATGTGAAAAAAATTGATACTGGATCTAAACATAAAAATAATATCGATATAAGAAATTGGAATGGAAGAAATCATTATGAATATTTAGTGAAAATAAAATAGAAACTCCCTCACACGAGTTAGGGATAAAATTTAGTCAAAAGAATTAATCCAAAATTTTAAATCTAATTTATGGGATTAATTTTCGATGAATGAACATATGACATGGTTCTAGGTAATTTTTACCAATCATGATTCACACCTCATTTTAGAAAAAACAGATAATTAATGGCCAAAATAAATTGTTTCATGGTCTATTTAGAGACTGTAGAATCCACAATGCCCCAACTCATTTGTTAACTAATCCAACAACATGGTCTAACGAACCGTACACCAACTATTTGAGCCCCCTCAATACTCTAAATTCACATCAAACCCTCTATAACATTTCCAAAATCCTCAGAACTCTTCCATATACATACACAATAACTCATATAAATTCTAAAAATCTAAAAAACCACAAAACAAAATTTCTCAATGATCCAAACTAACCATGATTGAATCCATTCTTTTTTCCACAAAACGTAGGACATCTAATTAAATCCCACTATAGTTTTTTATTTTACTGAAAAAATATGTGCAAGCCAAACCATTGATAATTTTTTTAAACCATGTAAAATAACTATCCCCACCATCACAATTTTCACCCCAGAAAATATCGAAATCTTTTCAAGATACCATATCCCATTTTACTAGAAATACAACAATAAAAACATTTCACCATCAACTCTTCAAATTCATGATTGAAACCCATCCCATAGCTATAATATCAAATAAAATTTTACATGTACAAATGAAACACCAAAATGGAATTAAATCACCATAAAATCTCCACAAAAGATGTACCAACCATCAAACTATATAAAAAATTAAAGATAAGTTCCAAAATTAAAATAATGCCTCCCGACCAAAATATATGAATCACAATCCCATGTGTCATCATAGAGAATTCACCAACAAAATTTCATGTAAAACCGATAATCAACAATCATAATTGATTATAAATCCTTGATGGTTTTCTTATATATCCTATCATCAGAAAGAACTTAATAAAAATTTCCATCATAGCCACTCTAAAAAATAATAAATTTCTAATCATATAGTCTAAAACATCATAATATTGGTTATATGAGGTCAACCATTCCCATAACACTAAAACTGTATATTCACCAACTAGAGAACATACAATAATTTATACATAATTTCTCCAAAAAAACCTTTTTTCCATTTAACTAGTCTTATATCCAATCAAACCATTATAGAAACCACCAAATAAAAATAATGAGAACATAAAATTCATCTAGGGTAACCCAAATCACCTAATATTAATTATCACTAGGTATTCCTCGTAAACAAGCTTTCTATGAACATTAAATGACTTATTTATAATAAAAATATCTATACAGAAAATCTATGCTATTTTTTCAAGAAATATACCAAGTGACAACTCATGATCTCGTTGTCCCAAGAAAACTGTACAAAACCCCATACACCGATTCCAAAAAGTGTGATGAGCCGGGTTTTTTATTGATGAATGAATTCTATATTTTATTTATATTAATTATAAAAATTAATACACTATCATAATATTATAACCTTTGATACTATTTTTTATGGTATGTATCCAGAATATCATTATTCATTCAAAAAATAATTTGATTTTATTCAAACTAATTTTTTTTCCATATATTTAATGGGTTTATATAAATATTAAATTCCTATATTTAATGATTATAAATTTATAAAATTGAATTATTTTATGATTTATCATACAAATATTATTATAGTTAAAATTTCATGACATTTTCTAAAAGGGATTATTTTTAGGTGAATAGTGAAAAATGTTGGTTCCTCAAATAACATAACTATTCCATTAAGAATGTATTGATAAGGAATCATTTTTATTTTCCTTAGTATTAAATGAAAAAATATATAATATATTTTTTCATAATATAATAAATATCATGAAAATAAATGTTATTCTTTATTTGGGTGAAAATTTATTTTTAAGCATAAAAATAATTTTTTTCTAAAGACAGTTTTCTTGTTTTATGTGTACTTATATTAAAATTAATTTCTAACATATCATGAAATTGAAAATAATAAGATGGTTAAATATTAATTATTTTAATTACGCAAAAAATTAATGTGATCAACTTTATTTGTATTCATAAAAATAAGTCACCAAAGTAAAAATCTAGTCACCACAGTGTATGTTAAAATGAGATAAATGGTTAAAAATAAAGGATAAGGCTACAAAATATAATATCAAATTGTTTTTTTGAGTTTATTATCTAGCCTCTTTATCATATATTATAATTTGTTCTATTATTATGAAAACTCTTGATTATAAAATTAATTATATAATAATAATAAATTATTTACAAGAGTACCTCTCAAATAACTTATAAATGAATCCCTTAACCATCACACTTATACACAAACTAGATAACCTTAAATTGAAATATCAATAGAAAAATCCCACCCCAAATAAATTTGTAACATCATAGAGATTGTTTTCATCTCAAAAAAAATCTTTGAAGGTTTAATGACAGGTATAAAGGATGATATATAAGAAAAACATAATAGTTTTAATCATGTTCTTTCATGTATCATTCAAATTAAAACTTCCCCAAAATCAATAATAAAATACTTATATATTTACATCAATATAAATAATATACTGAATTTATATTATATTTATGAAATAACCATTATCTACCATCCTTTCAAGTATTGGGAAACAAAAATGTTTTATGGGTACCTTCAAACTACCAACTCCATGAACAACATGATTAATTTTTATCATGTCCTTAAACATATGCTTCTCAAGTTTTATTTAATTAATTAATATCATATTTATAAATTTTTAATTGTTTGAAAATGTAAATTTACTGTTCAATAATTCTATGACTTAATCACCTAAAACGTTCATACAGAGACACTGTAAGTAAAAACTTTTTACCATAATTTTTTTTATCTTCATTAACAACCTGTTATTTAATATATAATATCATTATATTAAAAAATTATCATATCATTAATCTTATATAATAGTTATATAGTTACTAAAAATTATAATTTCTTACTCATTCATCTAATATAATGTGTTCTTATTTGGTCATCTTTTACCACCTACATTAATGATGTAATAATGTTTAGTCATAAATTTTTCAGAAATAGAAAAAATACTATAATAATTATACAATAAAGATAAACTAGATATTTTTTCATTATTAAAGATTGAAGAAATATCCAATATAACAATTTAATTAAAATTTTACATCCATGGATACTTTAAACCATAAAAGCATTATTATCTAAGAAGATTCATGGAAAAGTAACAATATCATTAAATATTAAACTCATTTGTTTAATGAATTGTATGAACGACATACCATGAAACATATATAACTTGTAGAATAATTATACTAGATCTTTTTATTAGTACATAAATATCAAAACTATTTTAGAGATTATGAAGCAAAATGAACCCCAAACTACTAATGTGTTCAACAAAAATTTGGGGAATTTACGAAATGTTATAATAATAGAAATTAAAGGAATAATAATAATAAAATAATTAATATTAAAAATTTTATGATAAAATTTGATAATTAATATAGTTTTATTTTATATGATAGTTTATTTCATATGATGTGAGTTAGGAGTCGAGGTGGATGAGTTTTCTTTTAAATATTATTTTAAATAATTAAATGTTTTACTTTAAGCACTATACATTTCTTGTGTATAACTTTTAAACAATTTTATTATCTACACAATTTTTTTTTATGAAAATCATTTTATATTATCTATTCCTTTTTCTTATAAATATTTAAAAATGATTTGTTCTTTATCATTTTCTGTATGATTCAATAAAAAATTTCTTTATAATTGTGTAAAAATTATGTTTTTTGATATCTACAACATGATGTTTTTCCTAACATCAATACATTTCTTCATTAATAACCATCATAATTATGTTTTAAGTGGGTTTCAATGTAAATTCATCTCTTTTTTCGTTCTAAATATTTATCAATGAAAATTCTACTTCCAATTAATTTTTAGGATAAAAATATGTGCTTATTCTAATTGGTTAAAATGTGGGTTTTTATTTGTTTTATGATCAACGTGAAATACCATTATTTTAATCTATTTTTCTTAATTCATGGAAATTATATATGGATATGGATATGTTTGATATATCTTTCCAATGAATTGGTGAATAATTATAGAGTTAAAAATATATAAGTTTCTCTTTTGAAGATGTTGAAATTATCTAGTTAGGTGATTTCATTATGCTATGATTTTAGAATTAACTGGGATGTTTGTTCCCTGGTAAGGGTTATTATTATTGTGATATGAATGGGATGTCCCATGTAAAGATCAAGATTTTTTTTTCATTTATTATTTCAAATGGGATGTTTTATGAAATGATTTATGCAATGAATTTAATCTCAAATTAATATAAGTGATTATTTATACCAACGTTTATTCTCTAAAAAAGAAAACATTTATTTCTTTTACCTTTCAATATACTAATAGGTTTCCTTTTCTCAAAACCTGTACTTATATTTATTTTCTCATCTAAAAACTTGCAATGATTTCATAATATTTAAGGATGTGCAGGAAACTGGAGCATGGTCACATCTTTAATTTTAAAATATATGTTATGAACCAATTAGGTGTTTTGTGATCAAAATAAAAACTTTATTTTAATAATGTGTCTTTTATATATATAATTACTATTTGGATGTCTACTCTATATTAATGTAATGGATTCCAAATTCTCTATAACACTAAAAATAACAGGTCTTGGGAACGATGTGAAATGATTCCTTTCAAATAAATCATTTAATTATGAGTTATTTATGTATTGTTATTGTTTTTTCTACTAGATCAGAGTTTGGATAAAATTAGATGTTATTATTTTGATTAGAAAATAATTTTCTTTAGATTCTAATTTATGGTCATATTATCATGAATGATTTCTTGAATATTCTTACAGTTTCTATGTTTCTTAAACTAATTTATGACTATTTTTAAGTTGTTTTATACATTGGAAATGTGGTGAACAAATTATGAAGGATTCAATATGAAAATATCATCCTGAAGAATCAACATGAAATGGTTGGAGTATGATATCGATAATTGTTTACTCTGTTAACTCAATTTACATAGGCTATAAATGGTGGTACCCATGAAAGTGATTGGCCAAATTAACTACAGAGGAACCTATATATAGTGTAGAGTCACATGAAAAAACAATATATATATTTTTTGGAACAATAAAAATTTAAGGAGGTGAAACATTGATTAATAATTTAGAGATAATATTTTATGTTTTTTTATTTAGATCCTCAAACGATAACAATTTCAATTTATCATCTTGATTGTGAATACGATCAGTGGGGGTATTTGATTAATAATATTCAGGATAATATTGAAAAAAGTACCATATATTGGATGAAATTTATTAATATTTTTCATGAAAAATATTTTATATACTTATTTAATATGCGATGAAAATGTAGCTTCTGGAGGTAATGTAGAAGGAGGAGGACCTAGTTGCATCTTATGAATAAAATTTTATTAAGTTGGTTATGAATGCCCTAAATTTTATTTTGTATTATGATTTTAATATTAATAGATTGTATATAGTATTGAAAATATTTATGAAGGAATTTTATAACTCGTGAATAAAGAAGCTATGAAATATTATTCCTTGTGTTCATAATGTTTAGATAGAGATTTTTGATTTTATCTATATTATAAAAACAAGGATAAAAAAGCGATCATGGTGGGAAAATTTATGGAAAATTATATAAGGAAATTTGAAGGTAAAAAAGTTCAATTTTATTTTTTTATTAAATATTGTAAGAATAATTTGGGGGATTTTCTACCAAGATCATTGGAATTTTTCGATGTAGAAAAATTATATATTACATAGGGATTGAAAATAAGTTAACAGTATAATGGTAAGACAAATGATTGAAATCAGGAAATGAAATATATTAATTTTAATAATATGGCCCATTATGAAAATTATTTTTTGAAAATTATTATGAATAGTGAAAATCATTATGATCATATATAGAATGTTCTGAAAAAAAAAATTATACTTGTAAAACTTATGATGATATATCTGATAATGTGGTGACATGTACATTACTAATTTTCACTAGTGATTCCAATGTATTATTTTATTCTCGATCATCATATTTTATTATTTCTAATACATTTTTTAATGAAATAGAATAATCACCTCAATAAATGGAAATGTAAATATTGGTAAAAACACATGGTGGAGGTATTATACCTATATGAATTTATATTAATCTTTATATTATTATATCAGAAATGGTTCACACTAAAACTATTTTTACCATACCCATTGTAGTGTTTGATATTATTTTCGGTATGGATTTTTTTTCTATTTATAATACTAAGATCGATTGCATAGATAAATAAGAAATATTCATTTTTAAGAATGAGTTTAAATTGTTATATATGAATCTGTTCATAATGATGATATGATATAAATATTGATGAAAATTTGTTAAATACGGGGGTTATGGTTTCCTTGATAATGTTATTGATTTTAATATAACTAATATTCTTAGTGAGGATCCTAAAGTAAAATAAAATTCATATATTTTTACTTATGGTATTCTTGGTGTTATTCATAATTGGGAGGTTGAATTCACCACTTACGTAGTTTCGCATCCAAGGAAAATTTCAAAACATTCTTATAAAATGTCTCATATAGTGATATTGGAGTTGAAAAATAAATTACAATAGTTACAAGAAACGTTTTTATACCTTTCACTATAACACGATGAGATTTTAGAATAGATTTATCTTTTAATAAATTATAAGTGTTTGATAGGCATCTTGGCACACATATTTGAGCATAAAATAAACCATGATAAATTATATCTCAGCCATGAAATTAGTGGGTTTAAATAAAAATTTCCACATTGTTAAATTTATATAAAATTGATCTATATAATTTGAATGTGTTTATTTATCAAAAATAAATATGTAATGAATTTTTAGTAAATTAACTTTTTTCTTCAAAAATATGTTTTATTGATATTTTTTTTATGGATTATTTATTGTATGGAAATTATTAATAATATTTTCCATTATTTGACATATTAATTGATAAATATCATATAATTTCTAATTCACTGTATCAAAATTACCATTGGGGATTATTTTTTATTATTATTTGGGAAATATTTATTTTTCATAGAATGACGAAAAATACTAATTTTTGTAATACTGTAATATATTTTCACAGAAATAGTCTATCGATACTTTATATTTTATGATAATTTAACTAATTCGTACTTATGTTATAAAAGATCCTTTTAATTATATAGGAATCAAATTTCAACTAGATCTTTTATAAGATTATTTTTGGGAATAAACCACAGTTTTTCTAAAAAAAGTTTTTCAATTGAACTTAAAACATTTATATTGATATGATTTTTTATCCATATATATATTGAGTAATATAAAATTAATTATATGTTTTTAATCAATAAAATTAAAATAATTTATTAGGGTTGACTTAATGTTTCATCATTTTGAATAATTGGAATGATTAAAATATTTCATCTTCGTAAAAGTAGTAAATATTTTATAAAACAATCAGGAATTACATAATAAATCATTTATAACATGAATTTATTATATTAGATGAGATGTTTTATACCTGTAATAGATTTATGGAGTTGAAAATTAATTTTTTAATGTTATTTTGATATATTGAACCTGATATTGACTTATGTTAATATAAGTTATATTTTATCCAAATTAAAAACTATTTTATGGTCATTGCATTTAATGGAATGGTTGGAAGATGAAATTAATTATTGGATTGATAAAAAGTAACAAAAATTAATTTTTTTATTATTTAATCAAATAATTTCTTATATACAATCTTATTACTCTATTTTAAGGTGAAATAAGTTCTACTCTGAAATCCGGTATTTTACTAGAAACACTTTTTCATGCATTTTGTTTTCTAAGGTTAAAAGTAATATCTTACAAATATAAAAATTGAGTCTGAAAATATAAATTAAAAATATGTAATAATATCAAAATTTGGTAAGGTTTCCCCTTTTTTTCTTATAACTAGTTTATCATGGTAAAATATTATGTTTTTCATGGTCAATGTTAAAATGTTTTCAAAATGTTTTAAGAATGAGATATAGATTATAATTTGTAATTTTTTTTTATAAATGTGATTTATTGAGTTCATTTCAGACATATAAGATATTTTATTCAAATGTCTGGGTCTTGGTCCCAATTATAAATAGTATGATATATAAACAAATTATTTAATCATTTATGTAAATCAATGTATGTCCTTTTCCTAATGTAAAAAATTAAACCTCATCTAAATCATTATGCAAAATGTTTTTGCATCATAGACCATAAAACCCCTAAAATAAAACATTTCTATATTCCTTACCAATTTCTATTATCTTCTTTTCATTCCAATAGACTATAATTTCAGGGCTTATTATGTGTGAAGAAAAAAGGTTTCTCAACGAACAAGTATAACAATTAACCAATTACATTCAATTTTATTTATTCTTAGAAAACATATTAGTATATGGTATTAATTCTATTATAATGGGATTAGTGGTTTAAATATTCTGAAATATTATTACAATTATGGAACAACCATTATACTTCTGCTTTACATCCTACAGGAAAGTAAAACGTCACTCGTGTGTATGTATGGACGACCACCTCCATGAAGCGATTAATTTCTTTTTTTAAACTCCATTTCACGTTGATAATTATAATGATATATTTAATTGATAAACATGATATTTTTTTTATTATTATTGTTCTATAAAGGTTAATTATTATTATTTTGTTCATTTTGACCAACAAAAAGTTGAAACAACTCATGTGTGTACGTATGGAATTCCATATCAACGTAGTGATATAATTAATTTCCATTTTAGCTATATATGAATAGTTATAAAACTTTATAAAATGATCAAATTTCATACACATAAATTTATTAACATTATTGAGATGATATATAAATGAATAATATGAATGTAATTAGACTACTAAATAAAATCAGGCATAAAAATGAAGAAGTTATCACCTTGAATAGTGGAATTAAAAGAGAATTATTAATAAGTGGTTGATAAATTATTATATTTTTAATGAACCGGATTTGTATCAATGGAATTTACTTTTGGACTATATAATTGTTTCATGTTCAGTAATATATTTTTTGTTTACTACACAAACACTATATTATAAAACTATCTACCTATTTATATTAATTTAAAAATTACATTTAGAATATAATGTTTACTATAATAATTAAAAGTTTTACAATTGTATTACATTAGAAAATATTATTATAACAATAAGAAATTTTGGATCATCTTGATACCCAAGAATAATCACACTCATGAATAAAATATATGAAATGAAGCATACAATTTTTAATTCAACATGCCATTTGAAAATGAAAATATTTAACAAAGACAAAAAATATAATTTAATTAAGAATGAATGAGATTAACGGTATTTATAGGAAGTAGAACACACTTATGCTCATTGGAACTATAATTTTTGGAATATTAATCTGACAATTAGAATACTAACCTAACCATTAGAATTTTAAACTGATCCTTAGAAATATTAACCAAACTATTACAATAGTATCATCACCTATGGAAGTCAAAAATAATATATAGGTATCTTATAAAATTTAAATATCATATATATATATATATATACTATAGTAAAAGTAAATAAAGATTTTTGAAATGAAAATTATGTGTTTGTATAATTCTAAAAAATAAATGTTTTAATTGAAATTTTTTCATAAATATAATAATTTATAAGAAATATTATTTTAGGAAATGTATTTATCAATTAATATTATGTTTTATTACAAAGATAATATATTTCTATGAGCCCATAATTAATTTTTCAAAGGATTGGAAATCTGCCATAATATTGAAATTTGTATTATTAAAATAAATGGAGATTTATATAATGTTATATTTCTAATAAATAGAAAAAATCATAAATAAATCAATTATTTTGAAATATGAATATTAAAATATAGATAGAGTACCTTTTGGATATTTTTCGAAAATATATGATTTTTATTGAGTAATGAAATACTATATAATATGTTATTAAACATTATATGATAAAATAATCTTTCTGTTTTGGATAATGTAAGAATCAATTATTTTGAACTCCCATGCACCATTTATACTATATGTTCTCAAGATTCATCCCAATTGGTTTTCTTAGGTCAATATAACACACTAATGATTATAATATTAAAAATCCACCTTTGATCCCCTTATAAGTACCACCTCTCACCACCCTTACACCTCAAAACAACTAATACAAGGAAATCAAAACATTTTTACCAAATTAAATTCAGAATCATCCCTCCCGCATCCAAAATTTATTGGTCTCATCCAAATACCATTCATAGGAGCCTTATGGGCACCCTAAAAGGAGACAACCAAATAGAGAAGTAAACTCTGTGATAAATTTCTTTTTATATTATTCTCATTATAAGACACCATTATTTTTTCCAAACACAAAATCATTGTTACATAAGTATCCTAAATATAATTTTATTTAATTAATATGGTGGAATATCCATCTTATACCCACTTCTATGGTTTCTAAAACAATTTTTTTTATTATAATATGGTTGGTTCACTGCATCCATGAACAACATATATCATTTTTCTTTACCATTATAAAAGACAATCATAAAAATGTTATTATAGTTAAATAATATGTTAATAACAATATTATAACTCATTTTTCTCTGTAATAGAAATATCTACATAACATTTAATGAAATTAAACTATTTCGTGATTGTTAGTAAACTGCCAAATTGAGATAGCCATATAACTTTTACTATTTAAAAATTTGTTCATTTTTATGTAGGAAGATGTTTATTAAGGAACAATTAAATCACATGAAGGAATTAAATACCATTTAATTTCACTTCTAAATTTTTATTCATGTTTATATGAACATCCATAATTATTCAAAAGTGTTATGACCTGGGAATGATGAAAGAAATTCCCTCAGAATAATGATATTAAACATTATAACCCATAGAAATGGTTATAAATGAACATAATAAAATTATATTAATTAAAATATGTATGAAATTTTTAAAAATTAATTAATTAATTAATATAATTGTCATATATATGATGTTATTATATGTGAAGAATTATTATTGTACTAAAGTTAATTGATCTCTCCAAACCACCAAGTTTTCTTTGAGTTATTACCTTTACCCCTACAATTCACAGTCTCTCTCTAATTTATTTTTTGACATTATTATAGATCCTATATATATGTCTCATAAAAATCAATCTTTTTTATTTTACCTTCCATTGTTTGATTAATACATTCTTTATGTTCATATATCAAATTCTTTTTTCAAAATCAAACTCAATTAAGGTGAAAATTTCAATCCATTTATACTTTTTTGTAATGCTTTTTTAAATTCAGTATTCAAATTCTTGATATCAATAAATAAATGAAACTATTAGGTATTAACATTATATTTTACATATTATTTTAAAATAAAATTTCATAATTTCTCATTATCTAGAAGACTTTATCATATTTGATAAAACACTATTTGGAATGTTCATTTCTTTAACCAATTCATTACCCTTTCTCAAAAAAAATTCCATATTAAAATCATATTTTATAACCTATGTTTATTTAATAAAATATGAATATATAAATCATTTAACTCATTTTTTTCTTTTCATTCTTTACATAATATCCATTGATTACGATATGAGGAATGATTATGCAACCCATTACATTCTATTGGGAATTCTTATGTTTATTACCTATGATTGATTTTCTTTTGTGGCTCACATAAGAGTGTACATGTTATGATTATTTCAATAACCATGTGATGTTGTGTTGGTTGTTTTCATAAACATATTATTACTTCATGTTTTCTATTGCGACCACATTCCAACAGTTACATGATCATATGATAACTTGTTTTTTATTTTATGATACCATGTGATTATTATTGTTCATTAAATTTTATTATATCAGTTTATGATGATTAAATCTCACATTATGATTTGTTTTCATGATTATTCCATCACTGGGAATTTTTATCTCACCCCTATGGTCTATGTATTCAGTAGGTTGTCATATACTATTTTAGGAGTGCATAGGAATTTAGGATATCATTGTGGAGATAATAAAAAAGTAGTTTTATTTTAGTTTTTTAATTTTTTAGGATTCTCATGTAACATCTATGACCAGATTCCAATTAACTTCTTCCCCAATTTGGTTCACTATATGACTTTATGAACTCCTCATAAAATCACATAGGTTACCAACTATAATCTATTGTCTATGGTGTGTCTTTGTGGTGAATATAGACTCATATAAGAGTAAAAAACTGTGAAAATAACCCAAAATCAGGAATATCAGTAAATAATTAGAGCGAAGAAGCAATAAATTTAAATAATGTGATAAAAAAATATACTGAAGTGAAATACTAAATTTTTATTTCATACATTCAATAACGGATTGTCAGCAAGGATAATACCATATTCAATATAGCGTACCAGAAACTGAATAAACAAACATAGCTATACTTATTACACTAAGCCAAACAACATAGACGATCTATAATACACATCAGAGCTACTCCAGCCTAATCATAATAATGCAGAAGAGATACACCACTCGATTATATAACCCTGAGCCTTTTCAAATCCATCATGTCCCTATGATAACAAAAAATGAATACATAATTTATGCACAGACACAGAAAAAAATTTAATGGGGTGGGAAATAAATATTAGTAGGCCTACCACAACAGTGAACCTATAACATGCTTCCATAAGTTCATGATCAATCAATATAATATAGTTAGTCGAGACACAACTACAAATAAATTATATAAAATAAATCAACAATTGAGTTCTGATTACATGATCCTGATTGACTATACATCATATTAATAATTCAATGAGTTGGATTTCATACCACTCAAGCCATGCATAATCAATTGAATCATTGGATTTATAATCATGATTGACAATAACATCTTTATCTGTTGATTGAAATGTTTCTAAGCATTTCTACATTATATACAATAAATTAATACCCGAACATTTTAATTTATGAATCCATTTATAATGACATCCAATCATAAAAAATTATTCATATAATACCATCAATGGAATTCATTATTACTTACGGAACTGTAAATCTAGTCATAATATAATTACCTTTTCTATGTTAATCCATCCAATACATTCTGTATATGTAATCTGTAAATCACCCAAGTCATAATATCATCCTAATCATATAATGCTAGGTCCATGGTGGAATTCCTTTTCCACTATGGAATTCAATGTACACTAATCTCAATCATATCAATAGTAATCCATGTCCACTATGGAACGACATATCCAATAATGAAAAATTCCACATCCAATGTACTGTCCCAAAAATTCAGTATAATTCTTTTTAATTATATGGAATTATTTTGAGACCACAAAATCTGAAGGCATGCAATTATGAGGTCTAGAGTTCCTAGAATGATCCATCAATGTTTGTTAAGCTTTAATTTGTTTGCATAAGCAGTTTTCCTAAAGAAGTGTCATAACCCTTAAATGATTACTGGGATCAGAAATCTGAGGGCACCTTTTCACTCAAGATGACGGGTTTACCCTAGGCCTGACTTATGTTTATTCAGCGCACCCACTTGTGAGAATACATGAAAATGTCAATACCGTAAATAAAATAATTAAATTAAGTTATTTTGTTTTTCAATTCTTATAATTAACAATCAGTAACTGAGATTAAAAATATGATTCCACCACTGAACTCGTGAGGGTGTTCATTAATTAGGGAGAAACTAACATTGGCTGGTTCAGGCCACCAGTGAGTGTTAGTTTTTCCCATAAATAAAATAATTAAGTGAAAATTATTATTTTTTTAAAATCCATAACTTTTAAATGGTAAATCAGATTGAAAATCCAAGTATATTGTTGGGTTCATTAGGGGTTTCTTTCACTTAGGGAGAGCATAACCTCGACCGCCGTGGGTCGAGGGTTACTCTTAACAATTTTACAAACTTTTTTTTGGTACATTCAATAAACACGTGAGCGGTGGTTTGTAAATTTTGAACCAGTTCTTGGAATTGAAATTCGGGGAAACGGTTGAGCTCACAGTGCTGATATGACTTAATTATACCTTCACCATGACTATAGTAATTCGAGGGTATAAATTATTTTTTGGAAATTTCATGGGAGAAAATAAAATAAACATGCTTTATTTTATTTTGGAAATTTAAACCTCCCATTTGAACATGAAGGTGGGGACCACAAGAGTTTAGTCAGGAATTTAATTCTGGTCATTAAATGTATAGTAAAAAAAATTGTGAAACCACATTACACCTTACTTAATACGATTCAATAATTCAGAATTAATGAATCAACTTTAAACTCCTGAATTTCTCCAAATTAAATGTGCCAACATAATTTAATTAATGTACAAACATTAATTAAATTATTGCTTAAGATTATATAATTTGGAACCTCACCTCTCACCGGAAAAGGGATTGAAAAATGAGGGGAGATATTTGGAGTGTTGGAAAGATCTTTATTTTAGAAAGGAGATCCTTCAACGAAGAACGACTTCCAGAATCGAAGAATGAGGAACCAACCTAGGAGTGTCTTGTGGGAGTAACGAACATTGAGGATAATCTTCATCAACTTCGTCTTCTTCCTCATGCAACCTCCATTTTAAAATTTAGGTAGGGTTTTGTTTTTAATATGATTGAAGTTATTTATCGATTCTTCATATTATGGTTTCACAATGACGATTGCCAAACTAAAATGGCCATCATCCCACATTTATACCTAGCCTCTTATCTTCTGATTCTCTATGTGTTCTTCATGTGTTGTTCAATGCCAAATATTTAATGATGCAGGAAATAGATAATTTTGTTGAGTGAGACATATGGATGCGGAGCCCCCGATGTAAGGATCACGAATATTAAATCGTTTTATTTTTCAGGCTTGGAATGAAGATGCAATGGCTCGCAGAGGAAGGCAGCGACCGAGACTCGGCTGACCATGAGGAAGGAAGGGCAGAATGGGTCCATGCCACTTGATGATGAGGAAGTCATGTCTTGTCGGCCGTGGCGGGGTAGATTGGCAGCCAACATCGGGAAGGCTACATGGCAGAGTGGCGGTGCGAGTCCGTGCCTCCAATGGAGCAAGATGTCGTGGCCACTGGGCCGTAGCAGAGGCCGATGAGTGGCTTTCCATGCCAGTCGTGGTGGAGTAGCGGCGTGCGACCGCGCCGCTAGGAGGAGGACCGGCTGGAACAACCACCAACCGTTGTGGATCAGTGGGACCCACTCATGTCCTGCGGGTACTTGGAAGCACCTAAAGGTGATGACCCTTTGTAGTTCCATACAGAAAGGTGTCCACACCCCCTTCGACGCCAGCTCGGGTGGACCGCACCACCGAGCCACACCCAGTGTGGGTTAGGCCATGCCCAACGGGCCGTGCTGGGATGCCACTTCATGGGTAGGGCTGGACCATGACCTAGCGGGTCGGTCCCACTATAGCCCATGACAACTTGGTCGGGCCTTAATTAGGCTGGGGCGACCCAAACTAGTTCGGGTAGGCCCAGGCCTGGTGGGTTTGACTTGGTCGAACCGAACATCGGCCCATCCAAACCCAGTTTCGCCTTTTTGGACGTAACATGAGAATCGGGCATCTGTTTGAAGAATGTTCTATGAAACTAGAATCCTTTGATCGAGATGGTTATTTTTTGTACACTCTACTTGAGTTTTGGATAAGTTTGGAGTATGGCTAGGTTGGATTGATCCCTGAATCCAACCAGGCCTTCGGAGCGGAAACCAAAATTATATACAGAACGAGGGTCCGATTGAGGCGCCGTCTATTGCGTTGGGTCCCGTATGATGTCACAGATATTTGGGATATTTTGTTTGGGTCGTCTTGTTGGTGGAGTAATGAATGATGGCTTGGAGAGTAGTTATCCCAAACACGCTACGTATGGAACCATGCGACTGGCTGAGACATGCTGACTGTTGATCGTTTTGACTCGGAGTGACTCGACATGCCCAGTGGGGAGTGCCTCTGTGTGACGTGGTAGACCCATGGTGTGGAGCACCTTTATATGACACATAAGACCCCCGACACTCGATAAGAGGGGTACCTCAGTAGGCCACGAGGGGGAGCACCTTTGTGTGACATGACAAACCCACAGTACTTGACAGGAGGAGTACCTCAGTTGTCAGATTTTAGTGGGAAACACCTCTATGTGACACGGAAGGCCCATTGTACTCATTATAGGAGGAGTTTTCCAATATTCGTGGTGTTTGACATTGTGACCAGGGATGCTGGTTGTTTTTATCCCTAGAGAATATTGTGGTCGGATATCAGCTTTCATAGTGATCCTATGTGGGTTAGCATCATAATCCTGTTTCTCAAATTAGTATACCTAGATTGATCTGAGACTGATTTCTTAATGGTGTACATGTGTTGTACTTTATCATCGTAGTGATACCTGTGAGGTACTCCTACCTTAGTGGTATTACCTATGTGGTATTCTTCCCTCCTGTGTGAGGTGGGTATATATTGATAACATAGGTATATGTATGGGAATATACCTGAGTAGGGTTGACTGTTCATTCTATTTTTTTTAGGTTTATCCTATTTGGATTTGAGAGACCTTCAGGGGTCTTTGAGTCCCTACTGTGTATTATTATACACAACCCTGCATGGGCTATGCCCACACATTATTGTGTATAGTGCAGACGACAGACAACGGTGACTGAGGACGAGGGTACCTGGACTGGAGACTGCTTAGAGGTGGACCTTTGACGAGGTTATCCATATATAAGATCATTAAAGTGTTGTACATACCCTTTAGGTAGGATCCTTAGTGGGTGTTTATAGGATCTATATTTAGTTTTACTTATACTTTCTTGTTTTTCTTATACATTCCAGTTGCGCTTGTATTATGGCCCCTTAAAATTCTATACAGACCATAGTTAATATATTGTTTACTTTGTTCTTGTATTTTTCTATGTGCTGGGTTTGTGTGAGTTTATAGTTTATAAAGGAAATACCTTCCTGTTTTCGAGAATACGCCTTTTAGAGATGGTCTCCAACCCCTTGCCTATGGAAGGCAGCCTTGGGGTTGTCATGGCAGGTGCCCACAGGGGATGTGTTTTGACAAAGTGTTATCAAAGGACTTCAGTTCTACTTAAGAACAAGGACTCTGATATTCTCTATGTGGAAGTAGTGTAAAGTTTTATGAGTGTGGTTTTTCGTTTAGGGAATCCAGTGTTGGTGCAACAACCGGCGTATCCATACACAAGGACCCTGAATTCTGATTTCCGACTTTCTGCAAAAAAACACTGATTACTTGTGTTTTGGAAAGGTTTTCCTTTTGAATTATTTGGTGTCAGATCACCAGGTATAACTTAATAACCATGGCGCACTAGTTCTTTATCAGGATGCCGCCACTTAAACAACCACCCTGGTTTCTAGAGATAGTATGCGATGATGGCCCACCGAGCGATGAGGCCTCGGTGAAGGGCCCCCATACAATAGTTGTACCATCAATTGGTGTACCAGTAGAACCCCTTCCCATTGGGTAGCCGATGCCACTAGCCCTAGTAGTAGAGGGTGCATGCCGCCTGAGCACATTACATGAGTTCCAGCAACCGAGGCCTCTGAGGTTTCGAGGTGAGACAGATTCTCAGGCAATTGGGGGTTGTCTGGAGGTCGTTGCAAGTTTTTTCTAGATAGTTGAGACACCAATAGAGAATACGATGATCTTAGATTCTAGTCTTTTCCAGTGAGTGACAACGTGGACGGTCCACATACTGATGAGACTTCGATACGTGGACTGTTTCCCGAGAGTGTACCATCATGTAGTGTGTCACACTACAAAAAAATGACCCCTGTAGATGGGGTTGTATTTGACTTTAGAAGGGGTTATAACCCCTTCTAAAGACATTAGCGGTGGATATGAGTAACCACAGATAAATTCGTTTGGAATTTAGTGGCGGTTACATTAGAGGGGTTTGAACCCCCTAAAATGTTATCCAAAATGCACAACTAATGGTTTCTATTAGAGGTGATTAGAACTCCAACAACCACTAATAGAGGCATTCAGGGTGGTTCAAAACTGCCCCTAATTGTTGATTTCATTAGAGGTAGTTTTACAGACAGCCCCTAATGCATCTCTTTTTTTAGAATAAATCACCCGGTGGACATGGTCTATTGCGCTTGTCTTCTCCTCAATTCCCCCTACAGTTGTCTGTGTCTGCCCTGGTGTGTCCCGGTGTCTACCCTTGTGTGTTGCGCTGTGTGTCCCGATGTCTATCCCTTATGTGTTCTGGGTTCGTGGTGTGTTTCGCATGTCTTTCACGGTCCTTCTGTCCCAGTGTCTATCCCCAGGTCGGGTTGTGTGTCCCGGTGTCTACCGCAGTGTGTTTCAGGATGTGTCTCGGTGTCTATCCCCTTTGTGTCCCGAGGTCATGGTGTGTGTCCCATGTTTGTCACGGTCCTCATGTCTCGTGCCAGTCCCCTGTTTGTTGCATGGCGTGTCCCGATGTCCATCCCATGTGTGTCTCAACGTCATGGTGTGTGTCCCAGCGTCGTGGTGTGTTGTCCCATGTCTGTCACGGTCCTCCTGTCCCGGTGTCGGCCCCCTGTGTGTCCTGTTGTCTATCCCCAGGTCCTCCTGTCAGTGTCTGTCGCGCATCCCCCAAGTTTCCATGGTCCAGCCCTGTGTCTCGGCCTATAGTGTGATTCCCCACGTGCGCGTCCTAGTGAAGACCCTGGTGTCCTCTTAGAGAAAGAATTCAGAACGCTTCCAAAATGAGTTTTTGACAGGATTTGAACCGCGGTCTCCCCACTACATATGTTGCGCCAAACCACTACATCGACATTCTTTTTGATTAATATAACATATATTATGCTATTTATATATATTGATAAATTTATTAAAATATTAATTATTTTCATAATATATTTAAATACATATAATAAGTTTATTAAAATATTAATATATATTAATAAACATATATATATTAACAAATTTACACATATAATTTATATATTATTATATTTATATATATTAATAATTTTACTAAAATAAACATTATTAAAACAATATATTTAAATATGTATAATAAGTTTATTAAAATATGCATATATATTAATAAATATATATATATTAACAAATTTACACATATAATTTATATATTATTATATTTATATTTATTAATAAGTTTATTAAGATAAACATTATTTACACAATATATTTAAATAAATTAAATAAATAACATGTATCTATATTAATATAAATATAAATATATATGTACATGTATATATATATTTTGCACACCTCTATATATTATATATTTTGGCATATATTTAAATACAATTATGTATGTATGTATTTATAAATACATTTATATCCAACACACAAAAACACAAATGTGTACTAATATATTTATTTGTAACTGTTTATATTTATTTGAATACACATATTATATATATATATATCTATATTTATATTTTACCAAAATATATTACGCAAATATATATATATACATATTGTATTTATATGTACACAATTAATATATATATATATATGTATTACATATTTATATGAATATAATATATTATACATTTTATAAATACATTCATTTATGTATACAATATATACTATATATATATTATAATTTTTTTATGAAAGTAGTAGGGGTTCACAACCCCAGTAATATCTTAAATTACAGGGGGTTCATGAGGGGGGTTCGAACCCCAACTAATGTCTTACATTAAAGGGGGTTGTGAACCCCTACTATTTAAAAAAAACAAATTTCATATAACACACAAAAACAAACACACAAACATATATAACACCTATAAAATCCAACTGAATATATATAGCTCCTCTAAACGTATGTATAGTGCATGTAACTAAATATATAACGCCACAAATTATTAAAGCGTCAACATTTTTAACATAATCTTCCCTAAAATCTAATTGAATATATATATACAGTGACTCGAACCGAATATATAGTGTCTGTAATTATATATATAATGCCACTAATTATGAAATTAGCAACAGTCTTATCAAAATCATCTCTAAAAACCAACTACATATTAAAAAAATTCTAAACAATTTAGAGGTGGTTGTGAACCCCCTCTAAATTTGATGATTAGAGGGGGTTGTGCACAACCCCCTCTAATGTTATAGAAAATGAATTTAGAGGGGGTTGTTCATAACCCCCTATAAATAACCCCCACTAATATACTATTTTTTTATAGTGTCACCTATATCACTGATCATTGGTCAGAAGTTACAACTGGAGGTACCGGTAGAGGAAACATTTAGGCTTAGTGCCTTTTGCAAGTTTTAGAATCAGATACACAACAGTTTCCGAGGTGAGCCCAACTCACAGGCGGATGAGGACTGGCTTGAGGAGGGGGCTGAGAGTTCTCTAGAGCTTCTAAAACATTGTAATAATGTCATGTCGGTAGCTATGTATTCATCGAGGAATACCGACCATTCCTGTTACTCAATAAATACGATACGATCAACGCTTTGGGGCTCAAACTTTTGAGTGCAGTGGGTTTAAGGTCATCAGAGCCAGCACTATTCCTCTATATATTCCTAACTATTCTAGTGTGCTAGAGAAAACATTAGAGGTTAAATGTTCATTCGGTGAGTGGATAGAGCTAGTGAATGTTTATAGTGGGAAAGTAGGAAACGAGTGCTTGTCTCAGAGATAAGGGTGTGTAAAAATGTTTCTATAAGAAGAAGTGTTAGGTAGAGATGAATCTACCGGGCTGAAGATGTGGAAGCAGAGCTAGGATAGTAGCATGAGGTGGTTCAGATTTTGAAAAGTTACAACCACCACCTTTGAGGTCCCCACCAGGCCCAGGGAGCTGGAGGATAGGAGAAGGGTGCAGCTGCATATGGTGAAGTATTGTGACCCAAGGGCTCTTTGAATGATTCGATGAACGGTTAGTGTATACTACTAGCTACTGTATTAATAGACATACATACCAATCATTCCTTCCTTCCACAGATCTTGTTCAAGACCTAGAGTTTCCAATTATGCCGTTGAATTTAACCTCATGTCTATAGATACCTTTGGGAGGAGACTTGATAATCACACTTACACCGACTGTGTGATCTGAAACGTGAGGTGAGAGTTTTAGTTGTAACCACTTGGTGATTGCGTCAAGGCCTTACGACATTAGTTTGGGTATGACTATACATCCACAGTAAGTACTCATATTGACTGTATTTGGAAAAAAGGATGTGGTTTACATACAACATTGGAATGGTACTTTCATTGGTCAGTGAAAAAAATGGAAACCCACACTGCATTGGAGAAGTGTGGATGGAGAAGTGTCTATATAGATTTCAGAAGATGAGATAGCGATGATGGATAGAGTTCCTCCAAGACAATGACCTGGATATAGTCTATAATCCTAGGAAGGGGAACCTGGTAGAAGACGCACTCAGCAGGAGTTCTAGTGTATAGCTTCTGAGTAAGGCATCATATCAGCTAGTCAGGCTTCGAATAACCTTCGTGGATAAATTTAGAGCAACTTACCTTTAGTCTATGACTGTCACTCCCCTAATTCCTCACCAAATTCAGGAGGCCTAGCATGAGATGTTGACTGTGAGGCCCGACGTGCTCAGATATCCTCAGGACGGTATCCGAAAGGATATTCTGAAGGTGGAGGGAACATCATCATCTACAAAGGATGCACCATAGTACCAGCAATGATTTGGGATGATTTATTGAGGTAATTCCATACGTCCTCTCTGGTGTTACATCTTAGAGTGGCGAAAATGTACAAGGACCTCCGACGTCAGTACTGATGGTCCGAGATGAAGAAGCAGTAGCAGTGTTTGTATCATGATGTCTCACTTGTCAGCAACTGAAGACTATGAAGAGTTGGAAGAAGTGTTATTCCGACATGATATGGAGTCACGTGGAGTTCCGGGAGGGGGACCATGTAATCTTGTGGGTCTCTCCTTGATAGGTACTACATAGATTTGGCCGAGGTAGCTAGTTATCACCAAGTTTTATCAGACCATTTCTGATACTTCGGAGGATTGGAGAGGTGGCATGTCGCTTGGAACTACCACCATGGTTGGAGTGGGTGCATGACGTCTTCCATGTATCCTAGCTGAGGAGATACATGCATAACCCTTCTCAAGTAATCGACCATGGAGAGATAGACTTAGATTATGGGGTGGCTTTTACGGAGTTACCGGTGGATTTTGAGGAATGACATGAGTGGGACTTTTGTGGGTTATTAATACCTCTTCTACACGTTCGCTGGTAGCATGGGAACCTCCAAGAGAGCATATGGGAGAAGGAGGCTCAAATACATGCTTAATACCCCCATTTTTTCCTTAGTCAATTTTGTGGCTTTCGTGGATGTAACACCCTAAGTTGGGGAGAATGTAATGTCCCATAAATTCCATATTTTTTTTCTGTTACATGGAATTATTTTGAGAATGAAAAATATAACGAAATGTGATTATGAGGTCGAGAGTTCCTAGAATGATCCATCAAAATTTTGTTAAGCCTTAATTAGCGGGCATAAGTAGTTGTCATGAAGAACTGGATTAACTCTTAAATGGATAAATGGATCAGAAATTCAAGGGCACCGTTGCACTCAAGATGGCCGGTTAACCCTATGCGTGACATACGTTTAGTGGGTGCAGGAAACCAGTGAGAATACCAAAAAATGGAATAAATGTCAATAAAATAATTAAATAATGTAATTTTATTTTTCAAATTCTTATAAATAACAAATGGTAACTCGGATTAAAAATCTGAGGCCACCACGGAACTCGTGAGGGTGTGGATTCTTTAGGTAGATACTAACATTGGCTAGTATGGGCCACCAGTAAAAGTTAGTTTTTTCCATAAATAAAATAATTAAGTGACTATTATTTCATTGTAAAATCAATAACATTTAAATGGTAACTCGGATTTTAAATCAAATAGTACTATGGGGTTCGTTGGGGTGTGTTTCCCTTAGGTAGTGCCTAACCTCAACCAGCGTAGGTCGAGGGTGACTGTTAATAATTTTCTGAACTTTTCTTTAGGTATGTTTAGTAAATGCGCGAGCGAAATTTTGTAACTTCTGAATCGGTGTGAAGAATTGCAATCCGAGGACATCGTTGAGCTCGTAGTGCTGATAGTCACTTAAGAAGACCTTCACCTTGACCACAGTATGTCGAGGGTGGATATTAGTTTTCGGAATTTTCATGGGAGAAAATAAAAAAAATGCTTTATTTTATTTCTAAAATTTAAACCTCCCATTTGAACTTGAAGGTGGGGACCACATGAGGGTGGTCGGGCATTTAATGATGGGCATTAAATGCCCAGTTACAGAAAATGTGTAACTACATTACACATTAATAAACAGTATTCATTAATTTTGAATTAATGAATCAACTTTAAACTCTTGAATTTCTCCAAATTAAATGTGCTAACTTAAATTAACTAATGTGCATACTTTAATTAAATTATTGCTTAAGATTATATAATTTGGAACATCACCTCTCACGAGAAAAGATATTGGAAAAGGTGGGGAGATTTTTGATGAGTTGGAAAGATCTTTCTATAACAAAGGAGATCCTCCAATGAAGAATGACTTCTGGAATAGAAGAACAAGGAACCGACCTTGGAGCATCTTATCGGAGTGACGAATGCCGATGATAATCTTCAACGATTTTGTTTTCTTCCTTGCGCCACCTCCATCAAAAAGTCGAGGTGGGGTTTTTTTAATATGATTGAATTGATTTATCAATTCTTAATATACTTGTTTCACAACGACGATTACCAAAATAAGATTTTCATCATCCCACACATATACTTTTCCTCTTATCTTATGATTCTCCGTGCGTTCTTTGTGCGTTCTTCAATGAAAAATATTTAATGACGCTGTAAATGAAATATTTTATAGAGCGTGACATATGGAAGTGGATATCTCGACCCAAGGATCGTGAATATGTAATAATTTTATTTTTCTATCTTGGAACGAAGATGCAATGGCTCTGGGAAGGAGGTGGTGGCCCACACCAGACTGGCCGTGAAGAAGGAAGGGTGGCGCACGTCCGCGCCCCCGGATGATGACGAAGCCATGACCCATGGCCCGTGATGGGGCATGGTGTCATCCGACATCTGGATGGCCGTGTGGAGGAGCGGCGACATGCGTCCGCACCACCGGTGGAGTAGGAGTCCATGGCAGGTTGGCTGCGGCGAAGGCCGAAGAGCAGCCGACCATGCCGGCTGCGGTGGAGTAGTGGCGCATGACCACGCCGTTGGGAGGGGGACTGATCGGAACATCGACCAGCTATTATAGATCGGTGGTAACTGTTCGGGTCCCATGGTGACTTGGTAGCACTTAAAGGCACTTCCCCTTTGTAGTTCTGAATAGAAAGGGTTCCGCTCCCCCTTTGGCGCTAGCTTGGCCAGACCGCGCCAACAAACCGTGCCCAGCACGGGTAGGGCCGGGCCGCCACCTTCGCAGGATGGGTTAAACAAAGGCCTAGCATATAACGACCCATACTTTACATACATTGTTAATACTTCAAAATTGAAGCGTACTTATTACATCATATAACAAAACCACGAAAGGACCATATAGGTATAGTGTCTTTAGAAACTGGGAAACATAAACAACTGGTTCATAAAGTGTCTACACTATCTCCCATTTATTTCATCATATCTATAGTCCCTTTTGGAATATCTTACTTAATAACCTTATTCATGACCTGGGGAAAGAAAACATACAAAAGGGTGAGCTCAAATGCTCAGTAAGGGTAAACAAAAGAAATATCTATCACATCATATTCATAAGAACATAACATTTTGGAAATCTTAACCTGCAAAAGAGATCATAATATCATAACATGGGATAAATCATAGTAGTGAAATGTAATCCCAATAATCATAACTTAAAACAAGAAACTTTGTGGCATACACACATAATCATAGAGAATCATTTCTTATTAGTCAAGACTCATTGCCAAGACAATCTTAGTGGACAAAGTCCCTTTCTGAACCGAGTTCACTCCTCGTTTCAGTCCTGTTTCACTGAACCGGTATAACCTACCGTTCCATCCATGTCTATCTCATGAGATATAAAATCTTTACCCAATGCATTGGAGGGAGATATAGGTCCCACCCATCTCATAATGATACTATTCTTATGTGTGCCACAAAATCATAAATCATACATCATTGCATAACCCATGTAATAAAAATGGGATTCTTAAACTAAATGTCATCATAAAGAAATTCATATAAGATAAAGGAATTCATAAAAATAATTCCATCACAACATAATCAAATCAATGTAATAATAGGTATAGAAACAGAACCCTATATTATCTTAGATGGAAAATAATTTTGATAAAACACTTGAAGTCCATTCTTGAGGAAAATATCCTTTCTTCTTCAAAAACACTTTTCCTTTCATAACATGTCATAAAATTCTAAACTAAAAGAAGTTGATTAAAAATAAACTTGAAAACTTGTAAAGTAAGCTTCTTGGAAATAATGTTTTAAAAATCCATTCATGCCGTATAAGTTAAAAAAACATTCTTCTCGTACTTTTGTCGGAAAAGTCAAAAAGTACCTCGTACGAAAAACGACAAAAGATTCCTTTCATATCCTTTACTAAAAACTCACCGAAGGGTAAAATTGGATTTAAAAAATTTTAGGTGGATAGAAATAACATTCCATATTGAGGAAACATGGATGTGGATGATAAAATACACCCCAGTAAATACCAAAGTATAAACAATCTCGGATAAAAATGAGATTGTGATATTTTCCCTTACCTTAGGTCCGATTTGCTTCGTAAGTGTCCAAACCTCCTGTATAATGATTTAAATAATGTTATTTAATTATTCCAGAATCATACTTATTGTTATGATATCATATATGGTCATATTCTTAGCTTCTTATTAGTAATATTTCATTACTACTTGTTATTCAGGTGTTTATTACTTTTTGTTCTTATGTGTGTTTTGTCGAATAAATTTTTATTATTATCTTTAGGTTATAGATACCTCATTTCCAGAATTGTATTAGTGTAATATATATCGTATTCATTCATTCAATTCATTTATATAATCATTATGAAATGAAGATCATGTAGAACGAGTCGCATCACATCGTGGAGACGGTATTCCGTACGTACGCACGAGTGATGATATCATTCCTATGATCGTGGAATTGTATTGGAGTGTATGTATACTATTTAAAAATCAATATCACTTTATAATAGTCATATATAGTCATTATTTACACCATTATACCCATACAAGTAAGGTGGTGGTGGAAAATAGATTACACCACGACGTGGAGACGGTATTTCGTAAGTACGCACACGCGGTGATTTCTTTTTCCGTAGGATGGATA
Source organism: Viscum album (assembly GCA_963277665.1). Lineage (NCBI taxonomy): Eukaryota > Viridiplantae > Streptophyta > Magnoliopsida > Santalales > Viscaceae > Viscum > Viscum album. The sequence goes on from OY728154.1 coordinate 83,721,110, forward strand.
GATGGTGAAATAGGGTTGTTTCATACTTATAATAACATATCAGTATGTGAGTGATACTGATGTTATTACTTCATAATGAAACAATTAAAGAAGAATAAGTGGAACAAGAAATAAAAATGAAAGAATCGGTAACAGACATTACCTCTTATTTGAAGTACTTCTTTGAGACCTCCTTTTAGGGCACTAAAATAGGTCTTTGAAGAATACCAGAACCTCTAGGATGTTTCTAGGGAAGTGGAGAGAATAAATTGTCAGGGGTTGTCCGAGCTTGAAGTCTCAAAGTGGTGTGAGGAAGAGGGAGAGGAGGTGCCCTTTTATAAGGGAGGAGAGGGACACCTTTGGAATAACTAAAAATATTATTTTATTATAAAGTCAAATTCGGTTTTTAATAGCTCCAAATTGATATATTTCGAAGATAAGGTGGGTAGGGGTATAAATACTCTCATCAAATAGAATTTAGACAAGTTTAGGTATCAATTTTAACCTTATCATTTAGATTTAACTTTAAGTTAGATAATTTAACTTTTACCGTGTCTTCTTGTTTTCTTACACTATAAGGTTAATAAACTTACCATATCAAGACAAACGAACCCCAAGTTGTTTATTATTAATATATATAGCATTATCTAAGTCATTTGGCCGAACCTTAGATTTTTAGGAATAAAATAACAATTATTAATATAATATTTGGTTTAAAAAACTATTTTATGTCAATTTTGACACTATTTAGTAATTGATTTTTTTGAAAATCATAAAAGAATGATTAGTTCGAACCAAGTTACTTAAATCAATACTAACATGTCATATTAACCTATAAAATTAGTGTAATTCATAAAAAGTCTCAAATTACATTTATTTGGGTATTTATAACATCAATTATGTCAATATTTCATTAATAAGATAATTACTGCATCATCATTGTGTCATAAATAAATTAAGTTATTTAATGTCTAAAAATTACAAATAAAATACCATTATGTAGGAAATATTTTTAGCTTTCTAATTAATATTTATAGTCGAATTTATCTTATGTATAACCCCATATTAAAAATGATTTACTTATTAAACATTGATTTTAACCATTTAACCCTTCTTTAAATAAATTAATAATAAATGTCCTAATCTAATCCAAGTGGGCCTAAATGGTCATATTTTATTCTTAAGGTTGTGTTTGATCGAATTACACTTGTCCAATAGAATTAGGACATGTGTTAGGGTAATAATAATATCATTTTTACCCTTAATTACCCTATTTACTTTTAACCGTGGTAAATAAAAGTAAAAAGTTACTATTCACCAAAAATTATTTTCATCTCATTGAACCACATTTTAGTCCTTGATATTAACCGTGTCTCTCGAATTTTCGAAATTTCACTCACAGAAGTGGTAAAATTAAGTTTTATGAAAAATTCAGTTTTTTTTAACTACCACTTAGTGGTTTCACTATTCATCAAAAATTGAAAGTTTTCAAGAAAATACCAAAATTTCAGCCTAGTCTAATTTTGATATTCCGAATCCAAAAATGAAGTCCATTTTGAAAAATAAAATTTATAAAATTTCAAAAAAGTGGTTATTACTATTCATAACGGCTAGTTTTAATAATATTTTAATAGCATATCATTATTTAGTGAAACTCGGTATTGCGTACGACGCAAGCTATCGAGGAAGGTTGCAGTTGCGTGTAAAGAAAGCCAAGCTAGTGTTGTGTGTAGTGAAAGATTCCTTTGATGATTTATATAACATAAAAACAAAATATTTCACATAAAAGTCTCGGGTGTTACATTCTACCCCCCTTAAAATGAATTTCGCCCTCGAAATTCGTCACTTTGTAACAAACAGATGAGGATACCTATCCCTCATCATATCCTCAAGCTCCCATGTAGATTCTTCTAATTGGTGGTTACTCCATAAAACTTTCACTAATCGAGTGGTCTTGCTTCGTAGGACTTTTTCGCTACGATCCAGAATCTCTATCGGCTGTTCTTCATAAGAAAGATCTTTCTCCAGCAGTACAACTTCTGAGCTAAGTACATGTGAAGGATCAGGTATGTACTTTCTCAGGAGAGATACATGGAACACATCGTTAACTTGAGAGAGATTCGGTGGAAGCGCCAATCGGTAAGCTACCTTCCCAACACGATCCAGTATTTCGAAAGGACCGATATATCTAGGGCTCAACTTCCCCTTCTTTCCAAATCTCATGACCCTCTTCCAGGGAGATATTCCTAAGAACACTTTATCACACACTTCAAACTCTAGGTCTTTTCTTCGGTTTTCGGAATAACTTTTCTGTCGACTCTGAGCTGCTCTTATGTGTTGTCGAATAGATCTGACCTTTTCTACCATTTCATCAATGAGATCAGGTCCTAATAGCTTTATTTCCCCAGCTTCATCCCAACAAGTTGGAGTCCTGCATTTCTTTCCATAGAGAGCTTCATAAGGATCCATCTGAATGCTGGAGTGAAAGCTATTATTATAATAAAATTCCACCAAAGGTAGGTGTTGATCCCAACCACCTTTGAAATCCATAGAGAAAGCTCTCAACATATCTTCTAGGGTTTGAATTGTTCTCTCAGACTGACCATCTGTCTGGGGATGATAAGCAGTGCTGAAACTCAACTCTGTATCCAGAGTATGCTGAAGACTTCGCCAGAACTTCGAGGTAAATCTCGGATCCCGATCAGATATAATTGAAAGTGGTACCCCATGCAATCTTACCACTTCCTTTACATATGTCCTGGCAAGCTGATCGAGAGAGAAATCCTCTCTAATAGAAATGAAGTGTGCAGACTTGGTAAGATGATCAACTATGACCCAGATAGCATTATTGCCTTTGGATGTTTTAGGAAGTCCTGTGACAAAGTCCATAGTGATTTTTTCCCATTTCCATTCGGGTATGGGTAATGGTTGTAACATCCCCTTATACTTCTATCTCTCAGCTTTAACTTGCTGACAAACCAAGCATCGAGAGACATATTCAGCAACATCTCTTTTCATGCCATCCCACTAGAAGTACTCTTTCAGGTCCCTATACATCTTCGTGCTTCCAGGATGAATAGAGAATGAAGAACTATGAGCCTCATCTAGTAGCTCCTTCTTTAATTCCGGGATGGGAGGAACACAAACCCGATTCCTGAACTTTATTATCCCATCACAATCAAGGTTGAATTAAGGAACATTTCTCACCTTCTTTTGTAACTCTACATCTTCTTTCTGTGCCTCTTTAATCTTCACATGTATAGATGGTTGAACATTCATTTGAGAAAGACAATATTTTTCCCCTTCCATTATAATTCCAAGATCCATCCTTTGTAAATCCATAAATATTGGATCTTTTGTGATCCTCATCATGGATAAACTGGCATGGTCTTGTCGAATTAATGCATCTTCCACCTTGTTTGCTTTCCCAGGGTGGTAATGGATTGAGCAGTCATAATCCTTAATCAGCTCCAACCATCTTCTTTGATGCATATTCAGCTCCTTTTGTGTGAAAATATACTTTAAACTTTTATGATCAGTATAAATATCACACCTTTCACCATAAAGATAATGCCTCCAAATATTTAATGCAAAGATTATCATAGCTAACTCCAAATCATGTGTTGGGTAATTTTGCTCATGGATTTTCAACTGTCGTGAGGCATAAGCTATCACCATATCATTTTGCATAAGAACACACCCCAATCCCTTCTTGGATGCGTCACTGTAGATCACAAACCTTTCTCCACTACAAGGTAGTGTGAGCACAGGTGCACTGGATAACCTTCTTTTCAACTCCTTGAAATTCTCCTCACATTCCTCCTTCCAGACAAACTTAACTCCTTTATGAGTCAACTTGGTGAGTGGATTAGATAATTGTGAAAAATATTTCACAAAACGTCGATAATATCCAGCCAAACCAAGAAAACTTCAGATCTCAGTTACTGTTGTTGGTCTCGACCATCTTTTGATAACCTCCGTTTTTGCTGGATCCACAAATATCCCATCTTTTGAGATTATGTGACCCAAAAATGCAACTTTTTGAAGCCAAAATTCACACTTGGTAAATTTGGCATAAAACTTCTCCTTTCTCAGGGTCTTCAATATATTTCTCAAGTGATCTTCATGTTCTTCCTTGCTCTTTGAATAGACAAGAATATCGTCTATAAAGACTACCACAAATTGATCAAGATAGTCTCTAAAGACTCTATTCATCAGATCCATGAAGATAGCAGGGGCATTAGTAAGACCAAATGGCATCACTATAAATTCATAGTGTCCATACCTTATACGGAAAGAAGTATTTGGTATATCCTCCCTTTTGACCCTTAATTGATGATACCCTGAACGAAGATCAATCTTGGAAAAGTATTGAGCTCTGCGTAGTTGGTCAAATAAGTCATCAATGCGTGGGAGAGGATATTTGTTCTTGATAGTGATCTTGTTAAGTTCTCGATAATCAATGCAGAGTCTCATTGATCCATATTTCTTCTTAACAAATAGAACAGGTGCTCCCCAAGGTGACGCACTAGGGCGTTTGAATCCCTTATCAAGATTCTCTTGGAGTTGCTTCTTTAATTCCTGCAACTCAATTGGGGCCATTCTATAAGGTGTCTTTGAAATAGGCAAAGCACCCGGTACGAGTTCTATTGAAAACTCAACTTCACGATTTGGTGGAAGACCCGGTAATTCCTCCAGAAAGACATCATCAAACTCCCGTACAATGGTAATATTATTAATCGTGAGTTTCTCACCAACCATTTGAGATAAATAACCTTCATTTAGTGGAATCAAGACCCATAAGATGGAAGAAATTTACACTGGAAGGCTATGTTCATCCTTGCATCGATAGACGATCATAGATTGATCTGGAATATGAAATGTGACTTCCCTTCTTTGGAAATTGATATGAGCTCCATATAAAGAAAGCCAATCCATTCCAAGAATCACATCAAATTCCACTATAGGAAGGATCACAAGATTTGCAGGAAGCACTTTCCCACAAACTTTGATCAGAGAAGAATTATAAACTTTTGATGCGACTGTTGTGCCATTAGGGGTTGTCATAGCTAACTCAACATCTAATTGTTGAGGTAATATAGTGATACCCTTAGAAAAGTCTTCAGAAATAAAAGAGTGGGTGGATCCAGAATCAAATAAAACATTTTCTACTTTAGAGTGGATGGTAAGTGTACCTTTCACCACATCGTTATCGTACTCGACATCGCTGATAGAAATTGCATGTGACTTTCCTATGTCTTTAGCCTTAAGAGTTTGTTGACGTCGACCATCATCATCAACCCTTGGATTAGGGCATTTATTGGCATAATGCCCTATCTCCTTGCACTTGAAACATTGAAGTGTAGTAGGTTAATTCTGTGTATCCCTTCCTTTTTTTGCATCATTAGACATCTTTTTCCCATCATCGCGGCATTCAAATACCCGATGACCTTCCTTTCTACATTTGAAACATTTACTTGTCCCTTTAAGACAAATCCCTCCATGTTTCTTTCCACACTTTGAGCATAAGGGAAAGCTCATCTTCTTTTCAATGTGCTCTTTAGATTTTCCTTTGAATTCCATTTTCCTCTTCTTATCAAACCCATATGACTGCTGGGTTACTCCAATCTCCATCTCAACTTTGAGAGCACATCGAACGATTTCCTAGTAGTTATTGAAGTCCCTTATGGCTAAGGCCCTTCGAAGACTTGGTTTTAAGCCACTAAATAATCGATCGATCTTAATATCAGGTTGGATAATAATACCAGAAGCGTACCTTGCAAGTCTTGTAAAATTTGCTTCATAGGTACCAACAGATTCATCATCCTTTTGCTTCAGTTCAAGAAACTCTTTCTCCATCTTTGGTCGGAGAATACAAGGGAAGTACTTATTGAAAAATAAGTTCTTGAACTCATCCCATTCCATGGAATCGATTTCATCCCTTTGCCTCATATTCTTAATAAGATTCCACCATTGATCAGCATCACCTTCCAAACGATAAACTGCTAAGATGACTTTATCATGCTCAGAACATTAAAGAACTGAAAATATCTTTTCAGTAGTACTAATCCATTGTTCAGCAACTAATGGATCAGTAGACCCACTGAATGAAGGAGGACGCTGTCTCATGAAGGATTCAACAGAATGTTGCTCCTTCCTTTGCTCGTTTGGAAGTCCTGCATGATTCATAGCTTGAGAAAGTTGTGTGAGCATGGCTACAAGATTTTTCATTCCATCTCCCATAACGTTTGGTTGCTCAGGGGGACAATCATTGCATTGCCCGTCGTATTCCGCATTAAAACGGTTCCTTCAGGTTCCAGCCATTGACTAAAACCAAGAAGAATAGTGTGAGCAACACTAATTATAATAGGAAAACCACATAGTCAAGAATAAAATTTCACACTTAAGGTCTTATCCTAGGTTATTCATGGCCATTTCTAAAACACTAAGATTGTGTTCTATGCTTAGAATTATCCTTAGGGTTCTTACTAAGGCTTTCACATCCTAGTTTCCAAAGGTTGACTATACCTATCCTCTGATACCAACTATAACGACCCATAATTTACATACATTGTTAATACTTCAAAATTGAAGTGTACTTATTATATCATATAACAAAACCACGAAAGGACCGTATAGGTATAGTGTCTTTAGAAACTGGGAAACATAAACAACTGGTTCATAAAGCGTCTACACTGTCTCCCATTTATTTCATCATATCTATAGTCCCTTTTGGCATATATTACTTAATAACCTTCTTCATGACCTGGGGAAAGAAAACATACAAAAGGGTGAGCTCAAATGCTCAGTAAGGGTAAACAAAAGAAATATCTATCACATCATATTCATAAGAACATAACATTTTGGAAATCTTAACCTGCAAAAGAGATCATAATATCATAACATGGGATAAATCATAGTAGTGAAATGTAATCCCAATAATCATAACTTAAAACATGAAACTTTGTGGCATACACACATAATCATAGAGAGTCATTTCTTATTAGTCAAGACTCATTGACAAGACTATCTTAGTGGACAAAGTCCCTTTCTGAACCGAGTTCACTCCTCATTTCAGTCCTGTTTCACTGAACCGGTATAACCTACCGTTCTAGCCATGTCTATCTCATGAGATAGAAAATCTTTACCCAATGCATTGGAGGGAGATATAGGTCTCACCCATCTCATAATGATACCATTCTTATGTGTGCCACAAAATCATAAATCATACATCATTACATAACCCATGTAATAAAAATGGGATTCTTAAACAAAATGTCATCATAAAACAATTCATATAAGATAAAGTAATTCATAAAAATAATTCCATCACAACATAATCAAATCAATGTAATAATAGGTATAGAAACATAACCCTATATTATCTTAGATGGAAAATAAATTTGATAAAACCCTTGAACTCCATTCTTGAGGAAAATATACTTTCTTCTTCAAAAACACTTTTCCTTTCATAACATGTCATACAATTCTAAACTAAAAGAAGTTGATTAAAAATAAACTTGAAAAATTGTAAAGTAATCTTCTTGGAAATAATTTTTTAAAAATCCATTCATGCCGTATAAGTTAAAAAAACATTCTTCTCGTACTTTTGTCGGAAAATTCAAAAAGTACCTCGTACGAAAAACGACAAAAGATTCCTTTCATATCCTTTACTAAAAACTCACTGAAGGGTAAAATTGGATTTAAACAATTGTAGGTGGATGGAAATAACATTACATATTGAGGAAACATGGATGTGGATGATAAAATACACCCCAGTAAATACCAAAGTATAAACAATCTCGGATAAAAATGAGATTGTGATATTTTCCCTTACCTTAGGTCCGATTTGCTTTGTAAGTGTCCGAACCTCCTGTATAATGATTTAAATAATGTTATTGAATTATTCCAGAATCATACTTATTGTTATGATATCATATATGGTCATATTCTTAGCTTCTTATTAGTAATATTTCATTACTACTTGTTATTCGGGTGTTTATTACTTTTTGTTCTTATGTGTGTTTTGTCGAATAAATTCTTATTATTCTCTTTAGGTTATAGATACCTCATTTCCAGAATTTTATTAGTGTAATATATATCATATTAATTCATTCAAGTCATTTATATAATCATTATGAAATGAAGATCATGTAGAACGAGTCACATCACATCGTGGAGACGGTATTCCGTACGTATGCACGAGTGATGATATTGTTCCTATGATCGTGGAATTGTATTGGAGTGTATGTATACTATTTCAGAATCAATATAACTTTATAATAGTCATATATAGTCATTATTTACACCATTATACCCATCCAAGTAAGGTGGTGGTGGAAAATAGATTACACCACGGCGTGGAGACGATATTCCGTACGTACGCACGCGCGATGATTTATTTTTCCGTAGGATGGATAGATGGTGAAATAGGGTTGTTTCATACTTATAATAACATATCAGTATGTGAGTGATACTGATGTTATTACTTCATAATGAAACAACTAAATAAAAGAAGTGGAAGAAGAAATAAAGATGAAAGAATCGGTAACAGACATTACCTCTTCTTTGAAGTGCTTCTTTGAGACCTCCTTTTAGGGCACTAAAATAGGTCTTTGAAGAAGACCAGAACCTCTAGGATGTTTCTAGGTAAGTGTAGAGAAGAAATTGTCAGGGGTTTGTCGAGCTTGAAGGCTCAAAGTGGTGTGAGGAAGAGGGGGAGGAGGTGCCCTTTTATAAGGGAGGAGAGGGGCACCTTTGGAATAACTAAAAATATTATTTTATTATAAAGTAAAATTCGGTTTTTAATAGCTCCAAATTGATATATTTCGAAGATAAGGTGGGTATGGGTCGAAATACTCTAATACAACAGAATTTAGACAAGTTTATGTATCAATTTTAACCTTATCATTTAGATTTAACTTTAAGTTAGATAATTTAACTTTTACCGTGTCTTCTTGTTTTCTTACACTATAAGGTTAATAAACTTACCATATCAAGCCAAACTAACCCCAAGTTGTTTATTATTAATATATATAGCCTTATTTAAGTCATTTGGCCAAACCTTAGATTTTTAGTAATAAAATAACAATTAGTAATATAATATTTGTTTTAAAAAACTATTTTATGCCAATTTTGACACTGTTTAGTAATTGATTTTTGTGAAAATCATAACAGAATTATTAGTTCGAACCAGGTTACTTAAATCAATACTAACATGTCATAGTAACCTATAAAATTAGTTTAATTCATAAAAAGTCTCAAATTACATTTATTTGGGTATTTATAACATCAATTATGTCAATATTTCATTAATAAGATAATTACTGCATCATCGTTGTGTCATAAATAAATTAAATTATTTAATGTATAAAAATTACAAATAAAATACCATTATGTAGGAAATATTTTTATCTTTCTAATGAATATTTATAGTCGAATTTATCTTATGTATAACCCCATATTAAAAATGATTTACTTATTAAACATTGATTTTAACTATTTAACCCTTCTTTAAATAAATTAATAATAAATGTCCTAATATAATCCAAGTGGGCCTAAATGGTCATATGTTATTCTTAAGGTTGTTTTTGGTCGAATTACACTTGTCCAATAGAATTAGGACATGTGTTAGGGTAATAATAATATCATTTTTACCTTTAATTACCCTATTTACTTTTAACCGTGGTAAATAAAAGTAAAAAGTTACTATTCACCAAAAATTATTTCCATCTCATTGAACCAAATTTTAGTCCTTGATATTAACCGTGTCTCTCAGATTTTCGAAATTCCACTCACAAAAGCGGTAAAATTAAGTTTTATGAAAAATTCAGTTTTTTTTAACTACCACTTAGTGGTTTCACTATTCATCAAAAATTGAAAGTTTTCAGAAAAATACCAAAATTTTACCCTAGGCTAATTTCGATATTCTGAATCCAAAAATGAAGTCCATTTTGAAAATAAAATTTATAAAATTTCAAAAAAGTTGTTGTTACTATTCATAACAACTAGTTTTTATAATATTTTAATAGCATATCATTGTTTAGTGAAACTCGATATTGCGTACGACACAAGCTATCGAGGAAGGTCGCGGTTGCGTGTAAAGCAAGCCAAGCTAGTGTTGTGTGTAGTGAAATATTCCTTTGATGATTTATATAACATAAAAACAAACTATTTCACATAAAAGTCTCGGGTGTTACATAGCGGGATTATCCCACTATAGCCCAGGTCAATCGTGCTGAGCACAAATCATGTCGGGACGGTCTGACTGGGTCAGACCGGACTGAGGCCCATCCGAACCCAGTTTTTCTATTTTGGCAATAACTTGAGAAACAGACATCTGTTTGACGAATTGTCTGCGGCACTGGAGAACTTGGATCGAGATGGTTATTTTTTGTATACTCCACTAGGGGTTTGGATAAGGATGGATTATGAATAGGTTGGATTGGACCCCGAATCCCAACGGGCCCTCGGAGTGGAAATGGTAATAACTTACAGACCGGGCGTCCGATTGACGTGTTGTCTGTTGCATTAGGTCCCTAATGACATGAAAGAACTTTGCGATACTACATCGTGGGACTTTAGTGCTGTTTAGTTGTGAATTATGTCTTGGGGAGCATTTCTCCCAAGTGCGCTATGTACGGAACCCTATGACTGGCTGAGACTTGAGAACTGCTAACAGTTTCGAGTCAGAGTGACTCGACAGACCGTACGGGGAGCACCTCTATGTGACACGGCAGACCCATGTTGGGGAGATCCTCTTTTTGAAATGACAAACCCATAGTACTCGATAAGGGTAGTACCTCATCAAACCACGAGGGGGAGCACCTCAGTGTGATGCGACAGACCCATAGTGGGGAGAACCTATGTGTGACATAGAAGACCCATGATACTCGGCAGGATGAGTATCTCAGCAGTCCAAGGTTAGTGGGAAGAACCACTATGTGACACAGAATTCCCACTTTACCTGTTAGAGGAGGATTTCTCTAATACCCGAGATGTTCTATGCTGTGACTAAAGATGTTACTTGTTGTTGTCCCAAGAGAATCATGTGGCTGGCTATCTTCTTTCATAGTGATCTTGTGTGATACAACATAATAATCATGTTTCTCAGAGTTTTATACCTGGTTTGTGCTGAGTCTTATAACTTCATGGTGTACCTGTGTGGTAATTTATCTTTGTGGTGATACCTGTGTGGTACTCCTATAACCTGCGTGGTATTCTTCCCACCTGTTTGAGGTGGGTATATTTTGATAACTTAGGTTTCTGTATGGAAATATACCTATATAGGGTAGAATGTTGTATCTTTGTTTTGGTGTTTATCCTTTGTGGATTTTTAGAGTCATTCGGGGGTATCGGGGTCCCTACTCAGTATTGTTATATTTACCCCTACATGGGCTACGCCCGCACCTTGTTGTGTCTACTGCAGACGACGGACAACGTTGATTGAGGATGAGTGTACATGGACTGGAGAATTTTCATAGGTGGACCTTTGATGAGGTGATCTGCATAGATGATCGTTCGAGATTTTTACCTACCCTTCAGGTAGGATCCTTAGTCGGTGTTCACATGAGCTGTGCTCAGTTTTATTTGTACTTTATAGTTTTTCTAGTACTTTCTAGTTGATCTTGTATTCTTTCCCATTTACTTTCTGTATACATACTATTTACTATATAGTTTACTTTGTGCATGTATCTGGAAATGTGCTTGGTTTGGGTGAGTTTATAGTTTATAAAGGAAACACCATCCCGTTTTAGGGAATACACCTTTCGGTGCTTGTCACCAGCCCCTGGCCTAAGGAAGGAAGGTTTGGGGTAGTCACAGAACATGCCCCAGGGGACGAGTCATGACATCCAATAATGGAAATAATATCCATGGAATTTTATGTCCTCTAATATTCTATTAGTAAGTCTCAAATCCAAATCATTAGCAGTACCCATGGGCATACCCAAAAATATTGTCTATTCCAAAAAAAGAATAGGATGAAAATCCTAGTATGTACATATAGAAATCCCCATCATCTTTTTCATTGCATCATGCTCATTTTACATGTTCTAGGAAGATCTCCTATAAATCATAGCTACATAGAGACTAACCATGTTAAAACCAAATTAAAGAGTGAGGGTGGTCTACTTCCTATACCCATGACTACATCAATAGCCATTTGGACTTAGTAGTTTGGTATGGATTATTTTTTGGAACCTATTAGAAACTACACCCAACAACATAACATATTAGTTCTAGGTTGGTAAAACAACAAGGCACCAATTGGGCCCCCTAAATAAAACATAAGAGAGGCATCTTACATTGAACCGTTGAGGTCCACATATAAGTGAATTAATACCACTTAAAATCCATGATGTCATCATATATGTAATGGAATCCATTGTGGGATCCATAAAAATAAAATTCTAAGAGAATAATCCTACAATGGATCCTAAGGAAGGCTATGTAAGCAGAGGCATCCTACATGATATCCTCAGTGTTGGAACAAAAGTTTAGGTATCCAAAATGGGTTCCTTTGCGAAAACTAATCTTTTGAGGTAACAAATACCCCAAAACAATATATAAAATCTCATGGCCACTTGGGATAGAAGAGAACATATCATAATAGAGCTTTCAAGAAGGGAAAAGATATTGCAACATTGACTCAGAGAAATGGCTCAGGGACCATCGTAGATCATAGTCTCAATCAAGGTTTTTTGAATTGCCTAAAACAATAGTCAATAAATGATCAATTTCAATACCCCTAACCAATGACTCTTAGAGATACATTTAAAAAGAACCTTGAAAAACCTTTCTCAAGTAAACTAACCATAATACAAACCATTAGTTTTGTCTCATTCCACGTCTCACTCATAAATACCAAATTAATTCATCTATTGTAGGAAAGATCACTCTATTTAGTATATCACACCAAAACACCACTTCAAAATCCTGAAATCACCCGATGGGTTCAACCAGCATGACCTAGGAAAAAAACTCAAAATGGAATAGTCATGCATCTAAATTTGGATAAAAATCCAACCAATAATGTTTTTAGTTTAAAGATAATGAGGATACACAAAAAAGAGGAAACGTTCATCACAGTGTGTTTGAATATTATTTATTCCTTAACCCTATTTAATTATAACTATTAAATGATTTTATAATAAAAAATGTGTCATCCTTGTGATAAGATGCTATTAGGATAATGTTGTGGCAATGTAATAGCTTTCCCCTCCTCATTACCTTGAGATGAGGTGGAATTTCTAATGTGAATTAAGCGACATCCCCAAAACATCAATATATGAAAATAAATGACCAGGGATTGAATACAATTGGTGGATGATTTTTCCATTGAAAATAAAACAACCACAATAAAGCATAAAATAAACATATCCACTAAATGGTGCATGATAATAATGTAACACAACTTATGTTGTACCAACTGATATCAATCTAAACTATAATTGACTACCAAAGAGGAAGACTACAAACATAAATGTAAAAAGATGAAGGCAAAACCACAATAGTGAAAATCTACATAGAAAGAAGCTCACATGATCCTAATATTCTCCAAGATATCACTCCAAAACACAACACAAATTATAATGATACATTAATATATAAATTAAATACTTTTCTTTTACTAATGTCTTAATAGATGTTATATCCAAAAGCACAAAAGGGAAAAAGAAATGCAGTGCAATGAAACACAATATGTTTCCCCAAAATGACTTCCCTACTCATTCTACTAGGATAGAACATGTTATCAAATTTGTAATAAACTATTTATATAAAACTATTTAAAATATTTTACATCAAAATATCAAAAAATTTCTATACTAAACTATTTTTCTAAAAGCAAATATATTTATAAGAAATGAAACAAAACATTCCCTTAAACCATTTATGAAATTACCTTTTTGTATAATCCATCCCATTACACATATCCACAATTAAAACCATGAATGAAACCATGAACCTACATATTCTTGTGATTAGTGAGTCATACATTAAGTAATCTATAATATAGCGAACCATTTTGATGGTTGAAGGTTCATACCATTACTCATCCGATTTTTTATAGGGGAAATCTCAAACCCATATTTTTTCCAAATGCACATGAACACAAAACAACCATTATTCCAAAAACCAATGCCAAATAAAAAATTTAAATATACCAATTTTTATTGAAAATATTTCTACAAACAATTTCGATAAATTCATCATAGCGATATTAGAAAATAAACATTTTAAAATCATGATAACAATGCTCTTTACACAACCAATTTCAAAAAATATTTCTAAATACAATTTCTATAATGATTTTAACATATATTTCATAATAAATTTAAATAAATTAAAACATTTTGAAAAGAATAATCATGTTATAACTTGAGGAGTTTAGAGTGAATCTACATACCTGTGAACTTTTATAAGAGTGATGAACAACAATAAAGCTTCAAAAAAATGGTTTAAATCTCCAAAAACTAGCCTTAGATCTTGTTCCCTAACATCACCCCAACCATACCTTATCAACATTGGAATCCAATCATATATATATATATATATATATATATATATATCTTGAATAGAATGTATCTATGAAACCAAGATAGGATAGATTAATAAAATTAGGAAAACCATTTAGAGAAGAGACTTACCAGGAAATATAGCCATCAACATGCCATGAATTTACAACAGATCGGTCTTCGATCGAAGGGGAGAGTCTCCACAACCCTTAGGAAGAGAAAAATCCAAGTTAGAGATGAAATAAAAGAAAAAGGAGAGGTTTAGGGGTAAAACCAAGCGAGACATAATTGTTAAGATCTAAAAAATTACCACGCACAATTTATTCAAATTGTTATGAAAATTTTGTGTAAACCATGTGCTAGACACTACCTCCGAACACACTTTTTAATGTTTCTCTGCATTGTTAGAAAAACCATGTTCCAACCTTGTTTTACCCTCTATCCAACTTTTCATAGTTAATCCTCATTGGATGTATGGTTTGAATAGAAAATTATCCTTACTATGTACCTACCTATATCCTACTATATGAATTTTTAGGGTTTCTAGATGGTGTTCCATAGTTTCTACCAACCATGGTCAAATTGTGAACCTACAAAAAATACACAAAAACATTCCAAATATTCTCCAAACCCTCCCAAACATCACCCAAAAGCAGTACATACTTAAAATACCTAAATAATGGTTTATTTAATTGAAATGGGGGGGGGGGTGCTATATTCTCCCCACTATGGCCTTTATGTGCTCTAAATGTAGAAAAACACCATTTTCATGAACGATTTGAGGCCATTTCTTGACAAATTCGTTCTGTTAGTCCAAAATCTCTTCCTAAATTAGAATATGTTGCCACATAACCCACTCTAGAACAATGATATTCCAAAAAAAGGATTTCTATTACCTATCCATAATACACAATGGAATATATAACATTGATGCATCTAGATATAGGTCATTGTGATTCGATAAAATCACATGGTTATGATCAGGATGATATTTTTTCAATTGAGAGATAAGAAACACATTGTGCACTACACTGGACTATTTTGGAATATCCAACCAATATTCCACCTCACCAACCATTTCTAGTATCTCAAAAGGGCATATGTATTGGAGAGATAACCTTCCCTATAGTCTAAAATGATGATGCCCAAGACTGGTAGAGATTCTCAAGAACAAATGATCACACACTAAGAAGAGAAACAGTCATCGACTATGTTCCTCCAATGATTTATGATGTCTCTGAGTCATATCCATTATATTTCTGATCAATTAAATCTTCTATACTATCTCTTTAAATAGAATTAATCATATTAGTGAAGTATCAAATGTTTTTAACCAAGAATGTGGAGAATGAAAATGACACCTATACAATGATTCAAAAGGATCCAAATGTATTGAGTCCAAAAAGTTTTGTTATAAGAGGACTTTAATAATGCTACATGTTCCACCCTAGAGCCTCTAAAATCCATTACACATTCCACTAGAATTTTTTCCAACATTTGAATAATCATTTTAGATTTATCATCTATCTTAGATTGATATGCCATACTTATGGTCAATTGAGTCATGAGGGATTTCTGTAAGGATTTCCAAAAACAATTTGTAAAACGTGTATCTCAATCCAATACTATCAAAACTATTATTATACTCTTTTTTACCACTTATTAGATAAATAATTTTGACATGTGATCAACTATATAATATTATTGAATCAGAATTAAATGATCCACATTTTTGAGTTGATCCATAGTCACCCATATAGAATCATTTTTCTGAAACTTACATTGGATAACTTTGATAAATTCTATGGATATATTCTCCCATTTCCAATCAAGAATTTGTAACGACTGAAACATATATTCTGGTCAATGGTTTACTACCCTAACATTTTGAAATGTTAATCATTTAAAAGAAATCTCATCCACCTTTTTTTTCATACCCAACCACCAAAACTATACTATTAACTCATTATATATCCTTTATATTATTCGATGAATAGCGAATCTCAAGTCCTGGAAATCTTGAATAAATTTTTCCTATCGTGACATAGGTACAACCATCAGACATTGAAACAACATAACTGAAATCCCATCTAGCTTCCATCCCTTAGTGGTCTCTCCACTATTGAGTTTTTACGTCATAGAAACACATTGTGGATAAGATATTTGTGCCTCCTTAACAAACTCCACCTAATCCAAAAAAATCAACTGAAATGAAATAATTTCTCTATCTCGATAGTTATAATCCATTTCCTTTTCAGATATCACAAACATCATCTTCCATTGATCTAAATCCTCTTTTTCAAATTGAGAATATGAATTTATTCAAATTCATCTTCTATTAAATTTAATTTACGTGGTGTATACATCATGTCAAACACATACATATAGAGATAATCTATCCAAATTATTTGTCTCAAATTCCAATCCATTCATTATAATTTTTTTTCAAACTCTTATGATCTAAAAAATAGAAAATTTCTACTTGAAGTGGAAATGATACCAAGTAAAAAAATCCCAAATATTGATATCTAACTCAAAATCATGTGTTGGGTACTTCTTATCATGAAACCATAATTTTTGGGTGCCACAAGAAACAACATGATCTTCCTATATGAGAACACATACAAACCCAGATCCAAATGCATCACAATACATCACATACATGTGTCACACTTCTATAAAACTTAATATTGGTGATGTTTCTAGTTAAGATCCAAGTATCACAGAGAGAGGGAGGGGTGAATCAGTGATATCTTTTTCTTTTTATGTTTCCATCTAATTGAAACAACATTTTCCTCATGTTAAAGAATTTCTTCCCTACTGAACACACACAACCACAGGAACACAAGCTTTACAAGGATCACTACTCAACAAGAGTAGCTATATCCTTGGTATGGTACAGAAATAATCCAGTACAACACAATCCACTAGAAAACAATCCTTTGATGTGGAATACAACGAGTAGGATGTACCCATACACTCATGTAGCACTTTGAAAACAATCCGCAAGCGTGTGTGCACCCTCTTAGCACAAATAGGGAATTACATTATTTCACTGCTTCTTTACAATTGAAAGGTTGTATTCTATGAAGTACAAGTATTCACTTTCATACACAGAAGATGGTAAGAACACACATATGAAAAACTGAATATGTGTGAAGACCCCACATTTTTTGTGTAGCCTTTAGGATACATTGCGTGCAATTCAAATGGATTACCCGTAAAAATTCCTTTTTGGCGCGAAAAACATTTTCGCACAACTTCGTTTTTTCACACAACTTTTTCTCTTTTCACGCAACTTGTATCTTTTTACGCAAATTCTCTCTTTTTGGGAAAATTCCCTTTTTTTCAAAACTTTTTCTCTTTTTCATGCAACTTCCCTCTTTTTACGCAAACTTCTTTCTTTTCACGCAACTCAGTTACCGTAAAATTTTACACACACCAGAGCTCAAGATTTCTTCTATGTGTTGAGCTAAAACATATGAGAGGGGGTCACCTCATATTTATAGGCCTTTTTAACTCCCCACAAAAAACACTAATCTGCACGTAAAAGCCCCTTCATGCGTGAAAAAATTTATTCACACAATTTCATATTTCGCGCAATGATCCAATATTTCATGCACCTCAAGCATTTTCCAATTTTCAAACTTCTGATCTCGAAACACCTTTTGCAAGAAAAACATCATTCCACTATTTCATGCACCATGCAAATATTTCGTGAATCCTTCAATTTTCACGCAGCCTGTTGATATTTCTCGCATCTCGCTGATTTTTCACACATCCCGCTCCTATTTCGGGCAGCCTTCATTTTTTTCGCGCACTCTGCCCAATTTTTCACGCACTTCATGCCTTTGCTATTTTTTGATGTTCTGACATTGAATCATGCCTTGAGTAAAAAAATATAAACCATCTCCAATATTGTACGCAACATCCATTGCCAAACACATTTCTTCATCTCCCAATTTTTAGGCCCTGAAATTTGGAAAACATTGGAAAACGACACCACCTTAAACGGTTCTTTTGTGCCGCCTCCAGATTTTCCATTCCTTTGTCATTTATTTCTTCACTTATTCCTATAACCATTCTTCAGATTTTATCATGAACTCCACTATCATGATATATATCCTTTGATAGACCAGATTTTGCATCGTCAGAGTTACAATAGAAAGTACTGACACTTCCCTATCTTCCAGCAGCATCATTCCTTCCAATCAAAACTGTATATGACTGGAATCATCATTTCTCCCCCTTTCCTTTATAAGGATTTCATCACATGTTCTCCTGACTAATGATATTTTCAAAATACATATCAGCAATGGATCGTCTGGTTACCAAGTCCTTTACAAAGTGAATTGATTTAGATTCTTTGACAACAAAAGACAACAATCTGTAACAACAAACCTTTCTTACTTCCTTATCCGTACTACATGGTCCCAAAAATTAGTGATTATGTAAGGTGAACCTAAAACAATTGAAGAGACTTATGAAATTCCTCATTCCAATGGAATGGAACACTAATCAATTTCAAATATTTCATAGTTGAATCTGGTCATAAAATATCAAGGAAAAAGTATCAATAATAAATATATAGATAAAAGAAACTATGTATTTAAAATATATTAATCATTGTTTTCTAAGAGAAAGAATCATCTATCTTTTATATATACACCAAAACAACTCTTTAATATTTTATATATCCAAAAAAACAATTCTATTATATCAAAAAATAACACTTTGATAATTTTTCAAACAAAATATGATATATTATGATTCCCTACATTGTTTCCAAGTGTTTATAATGGTTATACCTTGTCCTGAAAAAACAAATATGTAATCCACACACACCACCACAAAAATATTTGATGTCTTTGAAAAATATAAATAATCAATTCCATATTGTATACTAGGTCATTCATATGATCAATAGGAATAACCAGAAACTCGTAATTTCTATATATACTTATGAAAATTATTTTCATATTATCTTCTTTCGGAACATGAAATATGTGAAATCCCTTCCATAAGTCGATTTTGAAGGACCAATGAGCTCCACTCAACTGATCAAATAGATAATCTATTCATGTATGTAGATGCCGATTCATCATCACAATTGGGTTAATCTTATGATAATCCACACAGAATCGAACAAATATATCAACATTATATAAAAAAGGATCAATAATACCCATGAATATGTACAAGTCTAAATGAACCATTTTCTTTCAATCTCGTCCAAATACAGTTTCAATTCCCTTAATTATTTCCATGAAATTCTGTAATATGGAAGGTAAATAAGATGGGTTGCCTAAAGAACCTCAAATGTAAGCTCTGCTTATCTGGTTGGTGGAATGCTTGAGAAATTTTAATAGGGAATCATCATGAAATTCAGTACCACAGAACTGGGCAAGGCCATCACTAGCCTTTATCAACGCTAAAAAAAAGCACTGATAAAGGGGGGGGGGGGTACTTTTATCAGCGCTAAAAAAGTGCTGATAAAGGTACACCCTTTAACAGCCCTTTTTTAGCATTGTTAAAGGGTACCCCTTTATCATCGCTTTTTTAGTAGCACTGTTAAAGGGGGGTCTTTATCAGCGCTTTTAAAAAAAGCGCGGATAAAGGGTCTACTTGAAAAAACATCATTAAAAATAATATATTAATATTTAAATATATAGATATAGTTATATTGATATAAATATAATATATATTTTCTAAATATAATTTTAAATATATTTTAGATAAGTATAAATATACAATTACACTTAATATATAAGAAATTTAGTGAAAATGGATTATAAAAAAATTAAAAAATTATTTTTAATAAATAATTAGCTAATTATTATGGAGTAATAGTCATTTAATAACAATTTCAAGACTAAAATAATAAAAAAATTTAAAAAAGATCCAAAATATGTTGAAAACGCAACTCAAACTTCAAACAACCATAACTTTGGTCCGAGTGTCTGTTTGATCTCTACAACATATCAAATCGAAGACTACGTCGATCTCTACATGCTATAAGCATTGGAAAAGCCTCTTTTACATTTTTCAAGGCCATAAAGTCCCAAAAGTCCTCTAAAACTGAGTTTTTAGTCGAGATACCGCTATTTTTTTAACATTTTGTGGATTTTCTACCTCGTTTAACGGTGTATTTTTGGCTTTTTTGGTGGGGACTGAATTTATTCCATGGTATTACATTCATATTGATATTATTCCTTTAAAATTTTATCATATTTTATAATTTACTACTATTTATAATCAAATATATAACAATATATACATATTTTTTATATATTCACAAATAAAAATTTAATTATAAATATAAATAATAAAATACATTTACATATAAAATATATTAGCTTTATTTAAATAATAAATAATATCCATTTTATTTAAATTAAAAATATAGGAATATTTATATACCTATATATTAATCAAACTATATATATATATATTAATTTAACTACATATATATATTCATATAACTATAAATATATATATATATATATATATTAATATCACTATAAATATATATATTAATATAACTATATATATATTAATATAACAATATATATATATTAATATAAATATATATTAGTATATGAATAAATATAACTATATATATATATATATAAATAGAGATGTCGTGAAATGGAAAACAAATCAAAATAATGGAGTGGTAAGGGCTTTGGCGTGTAGGGGGGAGGTCTCGAGTTCAAAACCTGGTGGAGGTAGGGGCACACGCATGAGGGTGGATTGGGGGGGGGGGGGGGTAGAGCTTATAAAGGGTGGAGGGGGTGCATGCAGGAACTGGAGGGGCTGTAAATCACTGTAAAAAGGGGGCTCAATTTCTATAAAAGCCCCCCGATTGGCATGATTTTTTTTAAATTTTTTAAATTTTTTAAATTTATTATTACTTTTATCAGCACTTAAAAAAGCGCTGATAAAAGGGGTCATTTATCAGTGCTAAAAAGAAAGCGCTGATAAAGGGCTCTTTTATCAGAGCTTCTTTTTAGGACTGATAAAATACCCCTTTTATCAATGATTTTTTTTGCGATGAAAAAAGGGGTCTTTATCAGCGATTTTTAGGGTGCTGATAAAGGGGACCCCCTATTTATCTTCACCGGCTTTAACAACACTTTTCTAGTGCTATTAAAGGACATTTTTAGTGCTGATAAAAGGGTATTTGTAGTAGTGAAATTGATGAAAACCAACTTGAAAACTCATATTCTCAATCTCTTCCATTAAATCCAAATTCAACACTACCAACTGGTATGAAATAAATCCATTTTCTTTTTCCAATAAGCATGTTTCTCATCCCCTTACATTTATTTCTCCTCTAAATAGATGGTTGATGCTATCCTAGTTGTAAAACATTCCATTTAGGTATAAAAATTGATGTGGGCTTTGAACATATAAAACAAATATGTACCCATGAAAATATCATAGACATAAGAATAGAGAATATAGATATCCCATATAAAATCTGCTCCATCTGTATTAATAGAACATGATTTTCCTATAACAGATCTACAATGTCATTAACCAAGAGTAGTTTAATTTTTCAGAATGGAAAATGTCACCATAATATTAAAACTGAACCAATTCATGAAATGAGGAACAATAAGAAAATGGGATGCACTTGTATCAAAAAAATATTTCATAACGGTATAATTAAAATGAATCTTACCTCTAACAATAGATAGTACAGATAGATCATCCAAAATAACATTCTTATCTACATATTAATTATTACTCGATGCACATGGTACTTTATTTCACTTATGAGATTGCACTCCATGAGTAGTCATGGTATTCCTAGAAACCCCATGGCTAGTTGGGTTCTGATGAAGAGAGATATTTTTAATCCCTCTTCCCATGAAAGCATTAAAATTAAATGACACATTATATTTGATAGGAACACCTTATCATAGAGCACAATAACAATAGAAATAATGATACCCCATATCTTTGCAATAATGGAATTCTCTTTGTAGTTCTTTACACTCACGTTACATAAGGTCAAAAAAACCACATTAAAAAAATCTTGGTTTGATAATATGTTTTGGATTAAGATTCACAGATCTATCCTTAGATTTTGTGTCATCAAATTTCCTTGAAAATTGGCATCCCTCTATCTCTTCTAACCAACATTAGAGTTCTCAACATTTTCCAAATGTATCAAAAGGATTCCTCTACTCGTACCTCTTGAGATGTCTCTTTCTTACACCATATCCCTATTGACCAAATCTAAATACTATGTTATATAGTTAATGACAATCTTTGAGAGAATCTTCTTCCTCCCCCCTGATTCAAAAATACATTACTTCAAGGATGCATTTGTGTCATCTTTAGAGGAATATAAGACTAAATTCCAAAATTTATCTAGGCACTCTATCACTATGATATTTAAATTATTTATGTTGACAAGTTCTATTGTTCTTGAAATCATCAAAATATGAGGATATAATTGTTTTTAAACAATTATTCAGATTCCTACCATATAATTTCTTGGTCTAATTTTTCCTGAACTTCTACAACCCACCATTTTCATCAAAAATCATTTTAAATTAGCTGAATTTGAAAATATGGCGACTGATCTTGATGAATAAATTGAATAGAAATAAGAAGAATTATCTAAGACACAATCTATTTTTCTTTTAACTCAATGTGAGTTGAATATGATGAAATACAACACAACCAAATATATTGAGATTAAGTGTGAATATTATAAATCAGTTAAGATGAATGTTTTAGAGAAAAAGGGTGATTCTAAACCAAATAAATTTGAATATACATTTGGTGTTTCTAATTATGCAGGCCTATAATGAATGTATGAATCTAACTGGACCAAAACAAAAAATGGAAAAAAATTATTTCATAATGGAAAATGTAATTATTCAGTCCAAATAATTCCTCTAAATATGATACATCCATTTTCTATGAAAAATAAAAAACTATAATATTCAATGATATATTTATAGCAGTTTATTATATAATGGTTCAGGGGATGGTGTTGGTGTTGTGGAGTGTTTGGTGATAATTCTTATTCATTATAGTATAATATGTCCCTACCAAGGAGGATGAGTGAATCAAGGCAGTGAAATCCTGATCTGATAATATCATTTTATCACAAAAGAGGCCAAAAATCAAGACTTTATCTAATATTTTAATGTAGAACATAAATGAATGATTGAATAAATTACATATTATATATGCTCAATAATTTCATAAATATGTTAAATTGAGAGTTTTTTTCATGTGAGATTCCTCATAATGAATCTTAGATGAAAAATAATATAGTAAAGAATGATATAGTCACCAATGAATTGTGTGGGAAGATGAAATAATATAAACAATATCAGAATCATGTTAGAGACAAAAAATGAGAAAGTGGTGAACTATAAAGGATTTAATTAAAATTAAGAGCCATACATTAATGATGACCCAAAAATTCTAATCTGTGAAAGGTGTGAAAAAAGTTTTCATGACCCAAATAAATACATAACACTTCTAACAATCCAATAGATGAATGAGAAATCATCAAGATCATATTTTCAATGGACTAAGGGAAATACAAGTATAATAGGTAGCTCATATCTTGAGTTTTATTTCTAGGGAACAAACATGTTCCTCCATGAGAAATCTTCAAAATCATTTATGGTTAGAATCTATTTTCGCATTAATTTTTATAATATATTAGTCGAGATGTATGCTAGAGATTAGTTGAAAATATTTTGAGAACTTCCTATAAAGAAATTTATGATATTGGTATCACATGTGGAATGTTTAATG
Organism: Viscum album; assembly: GCA_963277665.1. Classification (NCBI taxonomy): domain Eukaryota; kingdom Viridiplantae; phylum Streptophyta; class Magnoliopsida; order Santalales; family Viscaceae; genus Viscum; species Viscum album. The sequence goes on from OY728154.1 coordinate 83,745,397, forward strand.
ATAGAATTAATGAAAAAATTGATCACTATTATTTTCTACACATACCATTGCTCATGTAGACATAGAGATGAATAATTTTAGCTATTTTCTAATCTAGTAGTGATTCCATCATTCTCAGAGGTAAAGAAGACAATATGTGTCAAAAAAGAAGAGGGTATTTAGAGAATTTGAATTTTGGAAATGATAATTACCTCCTATGTTTATAACATTGGCATTATATTCAATTATAGGGATAAGTTTTCATTGACATTTAAAATATGGTATTGAAAAAAATATTAATAGATGATGGAGAGGTCAAGTGACTTGATTTTGTAAAGTTGAAATTGTTTTCTATTTCTTGAAAATATAGATAATTAAAGGAGTGTAATTGATTATGATTGGGGAGATGGTTTTATTTTAGAAATAAGGTATCATTGTTGAATTGGATTTGACATGTTTTGTACATTTTTTTTAATCCAGAAAAAAATGATTATTTTTCATGAGGGTTGTTGGTATATTAAATATAGTCTATTATATTAATGAAGTTTATTTTAAAAATATTTCAACTCACTTACATGACCAAAACTAGCTTAAACCTTCATTGTGGGACTCTATAGGGTCTACCATGGCAAATAAATATTATACCAGAAATGAAAGGAGCCATCATAGATGGTAGAATGTGTGCATGCCCAAATGGGAACATGTATTGGCGAGCGCCTCCAGGTGGCATGTAATGATAGTGCAGGAGAACAGCTGGTATGGGATGGTTCCAGTGGGAGCATGCAACCATGTATACAAGACATATAACTTATTTATATGATGTGATTATTATATCATCTATTATAAAGGATCCAAAAGGGGTGGCACATTTCGATATGAGAATAACTCTTTATAAGAACTGTATATCATTTTCAAGACATGGAAATATTTCCCTCTATCAGATCTGAACCATCAGGGCCATCTGATCTGTTCCATTTTTATATAGTACATTTGATCAATCATTGATCATGTATTCTGCCTCATGTCATTAGAGATTTTTGTGTACCGAGTTCTCCATGCAATGACGTCGGCTATTGCATGAACTCAAGCTGTTGATCATCATTTGTGGATCTCTATGATTTCAATATAATTGAAATTATTATGAAATATCATTTTCATAATATAAGGATGATGAAAACAAGGATTTACTATGTTCAGAAGATTATAATTTTTGTGAAGGTGACTTCTTTTCTTACAATGGAGATATTTTGCATGTTTTAAGTGAGGTAGATATCTGTGTGTATTGAAGGTTCTAGAATGATCTTCATTTTCGATAAATAACATGGGATGAATTTTTTTTTATTTTCTATGTTTTGAAAAGCTACCATTTCCAGAGAAATGGAGCAGTGTGAGTGAATTTATCATGAAGGATCCCATGGATTTCTGTTTTTATGAAGAAATGGAAGCGACAATGAGCATTTGATGTGTGCAAACCACACTTGTAGTGGATCCTGAAGAGGATTGTTTCTACAATGAAACATGGACAATGTTATATGAATCTTCAAAACAGTAATGTAGGATTTGAGATTCTAAGAATTGTGTAAACTTACATTTCATATTGTGAAGGACTTGCATGCATAAATAATGTCTCCAATCAGGTTTTAATGATGCAAGACAGAATGAGTACACTCCTCAAGTGAATTCAGAACACATTTATGAAAATAAAGGTGTTGTGCAAACTTTTTATGAATTTAATCTTGAAAATAGAAAGTATGTTGTATGAAGAGTTAGTTGAAATTATGTGTGATCAATTAGAAGTGAAATATTTGTACAAGTGATCATAGTGTTAGAAGGTACGTTTACATGAAGATAATTTCTGTCTGTGAATTATGAAGTGAAAAAAATGGATAGTGCGTACTTGTGGATTCATAAAAAATACACTTATATGAATTAATGCATGTTCACATGTACACATGAGAAATAAAATTGAATCACGTGCTATGTTATAAATAAATGCATGTAGATTGAAAAGATAACCTAAAAATATAGATTGCATATTTAGTGTACATTGTTTGAGAATAATTTTGGGACAACTATATCATTAGTATCTCATAAGAATTTATCTATCCAAGTTTCTAGTAGATAGTGAGGTTGGGTCATCAACAGAAGAATGAATTTCATATGAAATTTTGATCTAAGGTAGCGGACCATTTGACGGTTATAAGAACTGATTGTTCAAGAACAACATCAGTGAAAAGCTTCATGAATTGTACATGGTCTATTATGATCCATCAAGCTGGTGGGGGAAGAATATAAAACCCTCTTATCCGTGGATCAAATCATGTGTGACTCAAGATTGTGAAGTCTTCAACGGGACTATGAAGTTTTGGAAGTCCCTAGTGGGACTCTGGAACAGGCTGGTGGGATGTGGGTAACACTCTGAGATTTAGTATAATGTTCCTCTCGTGTGAATCAGGATCTACTAGTGTATATGGGAACATGTAAACTCTAGTGGTACTCTATATTAGAACATTTTGGGACTTGGTGTTAATGGGAATGGGTCACTCCATGGTTGTAGCCATCAATATATAGTGAAACATCAATAACTGGGGTAATTACCATTTTAATTAATGATGTAGGTCTTAGTACCAAACCATATAAAAATATTGTGTGTTATGGTTTCATTTACATTATACATAAAATACAACATCCACTCATCATAATAGGTGAAAGTGTTGTGAAGGTGTTTTAGAAAAGAAATCAATATGGTAAAAATAAGTCACACATGATTCACCCCCCCTTAGTGTGACTTCCCAATCTATGGAAACATCACTCCAGCATATACATTGATAACATTACATTCATCTATGTAAGTGTTCTAATGAAATCAAAGATTTTATTTATCATATTATACCGCACCTCTTCCTTCTTCAGTTCGGAATCACCCAGAATGATGGCTGTAATCTTCTTCTAAAACATAAAGGAATGATCCACTTAACTTGGTTCATCTATTTTGATCCCTATATCCATAGCTTGAAAATCTAGGGAGTAATTTTATAAATTTATTATTTCACTTGTAAATCAGGTTCAACCACATTCTCTATATCCTCTTCCAGTTAATTTCTATGATTTTTTGTAGGTTCCATTTTATATAACTGAATATAATTCCACAAGTCTCACTATATAGAAAGTGAAGGCATAATAATTTCCAATGTACCATATTACAACTATAACAACAAGAAAATCCCAAAATCCCAAAATTTTCATTTTCAATTCATTTTTGAAAACTCCACCATACTTTTGAATATAATGAATTTTATAAATACCAATATCATATAATTATCAAAATGGCACATTTTAAAACATTTCTTATTACTATTAAAAAATTAACAATTTTCTCCAAAATCATAAATCATTACTCATAATGAAATATATACTCAAATTGGTAAGTAATACCTATCATGTATTTTCATACTATACTCATTGGATAAACCCATGTAACTGCCATTACCACTCATATAAATTTCTCCAAAAACACTTATGTACCCAACTCCATGGTTACTTGATGTTAAGAATAAATGTGTTATAAGTGTATTTTTATGATCTACATTTCATGTCTTAATGATCGTACTCCTTTCTACTACCCCAACTCAACAAATAATCAATAATTATTTTTCAACTCTTAGACTAACCCAACTAATAAAAAATGATCAATAAAATTGATTCCACTTGTAAAACCCAAACCATCCTAATTTGTTTAAGAATAGGTGGAATTTCTACTTAGCCTTAGGTGAAATACCCAAGACATAAAAAGATGGTAATAAATGAAATGTGATTCAATACATTTCGAGGATGATTTTTACTTTGAAAATAAAAGAACCACAACCATGTAAACAACAAAAAACCTACTAAATTATACATTATAACAATGTAATACACCTCAAGTAGTACAAACTGATATCCAAAAAAACTATAACAGATTACCAAAGGGAAAGACTACCAACCTCAATGTACAAAGAAGAAAAGTAAAGAATGAATCTCAAAGTATCCAAAGGAAAAAATAACATATGTACCAATATATTCTAGTATCCAACTCAAAAATATAGCCCAAAGTATCATGATACATCACTAAATAATGTAAATACTTTTCCTTTACCTGTGTCTCAATAGAAGATATCTTCAAAATCACCAAAGTGAAAAAGAAGGGGTAAATAATGAAACTCATAAGATTTTCCAAAAATGACCTCCCGACTCTTTCCACATGGATTGAACATGTTAGAACATATATATATAAATTTTATATAAAATAATTCAAAATAGTTTATAATATAATATCGAACAATTTCCATGCCAAAACATATTTATCAAAATGAATCCATTTCCAAATAAGACCACCAAACATTAAATTAAAATCATTTCACAAATTCCATTTTGGCATAATCCATTCTATTAAAAAAATCCAGACATCCAAAAATTTATGATACAATGGACCTATCAATACTCAAGTGTGGTGATCCATCCTTTACTAAGACGTCACATAGATAACCATTTTGATGGTTAAAAGTTAACACCATTATTCAACCCACTTTTATGGGGAGAAACATCATACACTTATCCATCCCAAATGCACATAAACACACACCAAACATTCTTCCAAAAAAAAATTCAAATAAATCATTACAATCATTTCAATAAATAAATTATTTTATTTAAAACATCTCTTAAAAACAATTTCCATAAATCAAACCAATCAATATTTGAAAATATTCATTTTAAAATCATGATAAAAAATCTATTTGCATATCGAATATACACAATTTCACAAATCACCACCAAATAGGATTTCTACAATGATTTTCACATCAATTTAACAATACATTTCAAGAAATTAACAAAATATGAAACTAAGACTTCATGTTCTAATAAGATGAGTATAAATTGGATCCACCTACCTTAGAAATTATGTTGGAATGATGAACATCATGAATTATTCAACAAAAATTGTGTTGAATCTCTAAAAACATTTCAAAAAAGTCTTTCCCAAACATCATCACAACTATAACTCAAAAATATTTAAAAAAACTATAATAGATATGTCCCATATGGACTATATCCATGAATACAAGTGAGAAAAGAATATTGATATAAGGAAACCCATAAAAAACAGTGACTTACCAAGTAATCAGGCCTTCAACTCAAAAACAAATTCCAATAGATTGATCAAATATTGAAAGGGGGGACTATCCATAGCCTTTGACCGGCTAGAAATCATGTTAGGGTAAAAATTAGTGAACTAAGAGAGGTTTAGGGGTGAAAAAATGTGAGATAATCTTTTTTAAGATCTAATCAAATACCATACACAATTGTATTGTACAATTAGGAAAACAATGTATCAACCGTAAAATATCTACATCCTATAAACACCTGTTATATAGTTTGTCTAAAGTGTTAGAAAAAATGTGTGGCAACCATGTTATTCCCAATGTCCCACATTGCATGGTTAATCTTGGGTGGATGAATTTTTTTCCAACCCATGTGCCTAATTGTGCACCGACAGAGAGCCCATTGTATTCCTTTACACGATTTCATGAATGTGTTGCATGGTTTTAACTAACCATGATCAAGCTGTGCACATTCATAAAATCACAATAAACAATCCCAAAGTCCTACAAAACCTCACAAATATACCCCAACCACTTTACATACTTAAAATAAATTAATTAAAGGGTTACTTAATCGAAACTGGGGTGATAATCCTCCTCACCATTTGCCTTTATGTCCCCAATAAGTGGAAAACCACAATTTTCCTCAAAGTGTTCAGGCCATTACTCTAATATATCATTCTATCATTCCCAATTTTCATCCATAATATGACCTTATTTCCCTAATAACCTATACTATACTAATGCTTTTCTCACATAATAATTTCTCTTTCCTGTCAACAATTTGTACAAGAATATCTACCAACAATGCGTATCGATATAGGTAAACATAATACCATCAAATAACATAGTCAATATTAGGTTTGTAATTATTCAAATAAGTTATATGAAACACATTTTTAGCAATCATGGCTTGGATGACCACTAACATGATAGACAGTCCAATGGGTCACACGGCCTCAAGCACATCTCCCCATACACCAGAGTCTACCGACTACCATCGTGGGCCTCAGGAGGTGATAGTGGGGAGACTATACTGTCATATCAATGTTTCACATTAGTATTATGAGAATAATAATATAAAATAGTATAAGTATTAAATATTCCATGAATCATGAGAATCTGAATAATAATATAACTTCTGAGTAGTAGTCACCAATGCCATTTTAAAACAATGCATGTATGACATATGATCCTATAAGTGAAAGAAGTAATAATTTCAATAGAAATAAGAACTAATAAAATAAAAATCATCCCAAATACTAGATCCATGAGAATCCTGAGCACCAAATTGGTACTCTTCTCCCAAATCCCATTTATAAGATAAAGATAAAAAACAATCACCCATGATCCTACAAAAAGAATGTCTACTCAGGTACCTAAGTGAAATGGAGGCCCAAGCAGGGTGGGGGATATAAATCATAGTAGTTTCAATAGCCCTAATGTCTATACCAATCCATTTAGTGTAATATAAATTATTTATTGTGCATGTATAATAAAATAATAAACAACAATGTATAAATAAACAACAACCCATACAGGGTCCTAAGGGACACTTGGCTACTATAAGTTCTTTGTCTCATAGACCGAATACTTGTCTATTGAGGAACTGTTATATATACATAGTTTAGTAATAAATTAAATCCACCTATATTAACCATGTTTATGTGGATGATAATAGCCATATACCTAGAATACTGGTGCTGGCTGGACTGGGACACAACTTGTTTGTCTATGACCAGTCTAAAGAGCCTAAAATCATGAAGGATAAGTGACATTACCTAAATCCTAATATACTGTAGGATTCCATGGCTGTCACTCGGGATACAAAATTGTACATTCATGGAAACATTATAATCATGGAACATGGCACAAAAAAACCCATCTCCCATATCATATCAATAGTGAAAGATGCCATTCTATGCACCCAGTGTAAGGTAACATGATGTTCCATGATCAAGAGAACCCTTACCATTATATCAGAACAACTATTAATGTTCATAATCATATTTATAATAAACCTCCATGAGGCAATACCTCTAATCTCTTAAATTTACCAAGCCCATACAAAGGAATTATCATAGTTATAATAAAATCCATGATTTAATACCTCTCATGTTTGCATTTAATAAGCCTAGTTATCAATATGGTATGAAATTACATTTATAATATAATATATATGGCGATACTTCTTATTTATTCAAAAATCCAATTCAATTACATTACAATCATTACAAATTAAATAATAATTCATAAGGAATAAGGAAAAATAATGGTTTAACTATCCTATGTATGTCCATCATTTTATACGTTCAAATCATTTTATGAATGGGAACGCATCATGCATTATCTATTTCATTCAATTCATTCTAATAAAATTAAAAAAAATATGACAATTCCATTTTATAGGATCATGGGTCTTTGTAAGGTGACATATCCAAAAAAGCAATTCAAAGCCTAATTGGACCAAACCCCTAAGATGTGATTTTGTTTTCATTTATTACATGTGTCTCAAAGGAATTTTTTTAAAAACAAGTCAGGAGCTAAATAGGTGTTTCATGCAATATTATTTTTACCCTTAAGGGGAAACTCATATAGGGACATATCTATGGTAAATGTTTAAAATACCCACAAAAATATTTATAAAAAGGGAAAAAACAATATAGGATGCTCAATTCAACAATCTAACCAAGTATAATAACACTAGTCACTACTTTTATTTTTTAAGATAGTGAATCTCCATCGAGGGGTTTTATTATAAAAATATAACATTGCTATCATACAATTCATTTAACATTTTAAAATTAAATTCAAAGGAATGCCTCATTTAATCAAAAGAGACAGTTATTATAAAAACCATATAGATTTAATTAAATCCACGGAACATGTGAATGTGAGAAATTAAGGCATTCTTAAATTTAAAGGGAAATGGAAAGGGATCCTACCTAAAGAAGTTGACTAAGATGAACATTTTGGCACATGAATCTTTCATCGGTGACCACATGATGCTTAAATTTACTACCACTACGTATATTAATCATTTATTATACATAAGGACACATATTCATTGTTTACATATTTTCTTGTCCATTAATAAGTACAAGGGGATCCTTACATAAATGATTATTTGAATACACTCGTTCCCACATACACCTGCATGTATTTTTCATATATATAAGTAATAACACATATCCCCATATATATATACACACTTACATGTGTGAATATACATATAACTGGGGAACTCACATATTTATATGACAACCTATTCATACATGGTAATTCTGTTTTGCCTCCAGTGACTTGAAACCATCATGGAAATATCCAATGCATGTAATGAAAATTACAAAAACTCAAAAACTATGAAATCCCCAAATAAAAATTGAGAAATAATAAAAATAGTGGAAAAAACTATCTGAAATGGATGATGGGTGGACTGAAACAATCAAAACTACTTCACCTTTATTTGTGGTTTCTAGAATGCACACGAAGGAGTCCCATGATACGCCCCACACACCCTATTATTGGAAAACAACATCAGGTCAACCAAAACACCAGGGATCATAAAAATTGAAAATAGGGTGATAGAAGTGAGTAAAACTAGACTAAATGGGGTAGAAGGGGGGTATGTGACCATAACTTGACTAATAATGAAATAATCTCAAAGAGTCACAGTGAAATTAGTGTATGAAGGGGAGTTGGAGATGGGTTTTGCACACGTGGTTGAGAGGAAGGGTAATGGTGCATCACCTGGGAATGAAGCAAGAAGGGTGTCGTAGAATTTATTATTCCTTTTATGTTATATGTTATTATATTTTTAATTATTTAATTTATCAAAAAATTATTGAATGGTTTGGGTCCCACGGTTAGCCACATAGTGCGGCAATGATATGGTACCCCAACTTATGAAATCACCTCACACTTTTTTTCCTACATGGATAGCATATCAGTGTGTAAACAATGGGATAAACAGTTCTAGGGTATTTTTTAATTGTAACTAATAATGTGATCTTGGACCTCAATTTGTAAAAACTGCATCCAACCCTTGCGGGTCAAATTTCCTTATATAAATAGGTCTGCATGATTAATATTGGCAGATGCATAGTATCAGACCAACCATGTACCCTCTACAAACCCATAAAAAATTTTATTTCCATCCACAACACTCCCAAAACTCACCAAGTCCTCCAAGATTCTTCTCAAGCCTTCACCGAGTAAAAAAAAACCCTTATAAGTGTTACAAATTTCATAAATACATTCAAAATCCTAGTTCTAAAAACACCATATCTAGTAAATAAAAAAATTAAATTTCAATTGGATTTTTTTGTAGTTCAAAAACAAGGGTCCTTACAACTTACCTACCAGAGAAATTATAATCCATGAGAAGCCTTTGGAACAAAGAAATCATCCCGATACCTAGAAGGGTCACAAATATCGTGTTCAAAAGGTCACATTTATTTTCTAGACACACAATACACCTTGAAACATTTATATAAGAAGAAGAAATTTAAGACACCCAAACCATAATACAATGATCATTTTTCTAAACAAGACACCAAAATGTATCTTACCCAAGTCTGTTTTGCTTGATATTTAATCAATTATTTTTCTATTTAAACATCTAGCTAAAGTTATTCTCCAACATATGCATTTAAATGTAATAGAAAATTCTGAACCATGTTTTCTACACCATAACAACTTCCTACAATGCACGCTCCTTAGTGTGATTTACTTTAATAGGGACAACATGATTATATCTGAGGCCATATCTGAGACCGTACTGAAATAAATGGATAAATTATGATTGGCCAAACTCAAACAGCTCACTCAGTATTTCCTTACAATACAATTCTGACCATTATATCACACCCACCATATCATGATGGCATGTTTAAAAACATTTGCATCTGACCATATACATCGAAAAATAAGGAAAGTTAGATGACCCACTATAGACATCCATATCCACAACTTTCAGATTAGACAGCCACCATAATTCAAGTAGAACAACGATGTTTTCTCTCAAGGCATTTAGAGTTTAGCACAGACACATCCATCGACTCTCGTAGCCAACATCTAAAGATGTTACATGGTTATAAAATCACCTCTGTGTTTAAAATCTTTATTACACCACAAAATAAAGGGTCTAGTCCCGATCCATCGTTCTTGAATCATCATCATTTATTAGGTAACAATTCCAACCCTAATAAAAATTCTAGGATAACCTCATATTGGAATTAATAGTGTCCATAGAACTTTCCCTAGGTGGACCATACTCCATGTTTAAAAGTGAGATGTCGGTACAAAGTTGGAACATTCTCATAAAAACATTAAATAATCCCAGAGTGGCATCTTCATAGTTGTAAATTCAGTAGAAGATGACCAGTGTCCCAGAGTCTATCCAAGGTGGTCCTCTGTGGGATCCCAAGGGTCACTCATGACCACCAAGCATCTACAAGAACCACACATCCAAATGAAACACCATCAGAACCACCTCCCTTTGCCAATGAATTATATATTTTTAACACAATATATGACTAATTACCTCTTAGTGATTCACAGATGATGTTATGATAGGGGACACACATGTCCCTTAAAGTATAATTCACCGTAAGTTTTAATGAGTTTCCATTCAATCTTACCCAATTATTGGAAGGAAGAACAATCAAACCACAACTAGTCAACTTTATGGAAGTGAATCATCATCACCTACTGAAGCACCATCACAAATAGATTACAATCCTTCCCCACCATAGGAATCATGTGATCGATTAAGCATAACCACAAATTTCCATAAAGTCCAATAGTGTCTACAAAGGTTTCGTACACATCTAACCAAATTGACGTTGAGATGTTGAAAAAATAGAAACATGATTTAATATATGGAAGACTAAATATCATTTAACCATGATCAACCATTTCCAAATAGTCCTTCTTGGTGTGTTCCATCTATGTGGATGGGAAAATAACTTCTAGAACCAACATGATGCTCCCTACTTAGGTTTGTCCTTGTCTTGGGAATAAGAGATATACCACCCAATCACAAGAATTCTTGGTCAGATCCTCCATAATTGTAAAAATTGTGATCCTCCAAGACACGATCACAAAATCTGAGATTTTGGCACAAAACCCAAAACAAGATCGACCAGCCTATCAAAACACAAGAGTCCCAAAAATCCATCACAAGAAGTGGGATGAATTTTATTCCTTAATTTCTAGGTCACTCTTGTAAAGACCCGTAAAATTCGAGGGAAATTTTTTCTTAATTTTCTTTGGAATTTTACAAGAACGCGGTTTCTGACGGCACCTGATTCCGAGGCCCGGTGTGCCCGGAATAAATTTCCGAAGTTTGGCTCGGGTACGTTCAGTGAACGAACGAGCGGGAATTTCTAACTTTTGATCCGGTGCTCGGAATTGAAATCCGAGGACACCGATGAACTCGAAGCGCTGATATTCACTTAAGGATACCTTTTCCGAGGTTGCGTTTTATGCGGAATGAAAGTTAGTTTTGGGAAAAATTAAAAGAAGTTAAATAAAATGTGGAAACACATTTTATTTTTAACTTGTTGGTCAACTTCTCCCAAAGGGAGTTAGGGGTGGGACCCACATCCACTTAACATCCCTTGAGAGGATTAAGTGTGGTGGGGCCCACACGAACCCTAACACTTCATATTCTCTTTTTAAACTCCCTATAACTCCTCTTTAATTAACTTGACGACTTGGTTAATTAATTGAGTTGAGTTGTTTGAATTTCATACCTTTGAAATTCAAGTTGATAATTGTGTGAATAAAATAATCCTTAGCTTATTTTATTTTGGTTGGTCTCCTTAGCCATCTTGAGAGGTTTTGAAGAATTCTCTCCATCTTCTTCAAACTTTGACGAAGAACGCGAAGAACATTCAGACATCGACGAAGAACGCCACGTTCTTGGGAACCGTCTTCCACGACGCCATACCAGTGACACCGACGACGTCTCCTTCTGCGTCATCTCTTCCGTGACGGTTTCCCGCGATGAAATCGCCGTCAAAGAGCTTCGAATCCTCGCTTCACGACATCGACGTCCTTTTTCTGCGACGCCGAACACCGCGATGCTCGTCTTCCGCGGGTCGTTGACGAACATCGTTCTTGAAACCGAGGTAGGGGTTTATTGTTGCTTAATTTATTTAATCACGTTCTTGGTTCTAGAATGACGATCCTTGAGGTTAAATGATTAAGTGTTATCATCTAACGAGAGGGGGGCCGGACCGCACAAACACGACCGAACCCCCCTCCTTTGTTCTTGAATATTTTCTTGTGGATGAACGATATGGCGTGGTGCTGTCGCACCACGCGGGAATCACACGTCAAATATTGCGCGGCACCGTCGCGCCGCGCCATGGAAAGATTATCATCAACGCGACGTCGTCGCGCCGCGTCGAAGGAAACCAAAGGCGCCGCGGCCGGAGCGGGGCCGCGGCGGAGGGGCGCGGTGCCGTCGCACCGCGCCGGACGACGAAGGCCGCAGCCGGTTCTGGGCCTCGGCGGGACGTGATGACCGGCGGCCAGCCGGGCCGCCGGTGTCAGATGACGGAAGAGGACCGGCCCTTGCCGGTCCTGTTGAGAAGAAGCCGGCCGGCCAGGTTGGGCCGGTCGGGATGGTGGAAACCGGGGGAATTTAATTCCCCCGGGCGATTAAATTGGCCCCCCATAATGTGGGGGGCCAGTTTCACAAAGGGGGGCAGGCGGCTCCCCATTTTTTCAGCGAGCTCGCCCTTCGGCCGAGCTGGCAGCGCGCCCAGCGCGCTGCCTTGCGCCGAACCGGCGCGCCTGGCCGGGCCGGGCCGCGCTGGGCGGGGCCGCGCCGCGCCGGGCCGGGCCGCGCTGGGCTGGGCCGCGCCGCGCCGGGCCGGGCCGCGCCAGGCTGAGACGGACCGTTCCAGGACGAGTCGGCCCTGTCCGGGGCGGGTCGACCCGTTTCGGGCCAACCGGGGGGTCTCGGGCCGGGACGGCTCGGGCCCGAAACCCCCGTTACCGAGCGGTTTGGATTCAAATGCCCATATCTTGGGCTACTGATCTCCAAACGACATGCCGTCAGCGGCGATGTGATCCTTGGATCGAGATGGTCGTTTCGGTATATTGCACTCAAGGTTCCGGAATACATTGAGTTCGGCCGGGTTGGTTCGTACACGAAACCAACCGGGCCCTCGGAGCGGAAACACTCATATCTTGAGCAACGGACGTCTGATTGACGTGCCGTCAGCTTTTTTGTGTTTCTCTTAGTGAGACGGATCTTTTGGCTTACTCCACCTGAGGTTTGGACGCAGGTGGAGTACGGTCGGGTTGGTTTTGCCTTAAAAACCAACCGGGCCCCTGGGACGAAAAAGCCAATAACTCTCAGACTGGGCGTCCGACCGACGCGCCGTCTGTTGCGTTGAGTTCCTGTTGATGATATGGAACTTTTGGATACATCAACTCTGGAAAATGTGACAGTTGATGTATCAGCCTCTCAGCTCGTGGAGTGGACCCTCCCAAATGAGCTTGCTGTGTGCGGGAACCCTAGAGCTGGCTGCGACTGTGACTGTTACTGCTACTGCTACTGTGACTGCGATGACGACAGTACAGAGATCCTTGGTGGATTCGACGACGACTACAACACTCAGCGATCCTACGTGGATTAGTGCTACAGGTCCTGTGTGGGCCCGATCCTGTGTGGGTCCGATCTTGTGTGGGTCTGTGGTCAGCGGTCCTGTGTGAACCAGCGCCTACAGGTCCTGTGTGGGCCCGATCCTATGTGGGTCATTGCGGGGGTTAGTTACCTATCGATCCTTTGTGGGTCCGACGACTTAGATAGATCAGTGATCATCTTTATCGTTATCCGAAGAAGTATACCTGTGTGAGCTGAATCCTGTTGCGTTTCTGTGTGGATTGTGTTGTGCTATCCTGTGTGGATTTTGTTTTGCTTTCCTGTGTGGAATACATATACTTTCCTGTGTGGACTGAGTTGTTCTTGGGCTCGGAGGTTGGAGCGTATTGAAATTGATGACTTAGGTATATGTATGGGCATATACCTAACCAGTGTCGGTTGTTACTTCGTGATTGTATCTTCCTTTGTGGTTTATCCTTTGTGGATTTTGGGAGACCTTCAGGGGTCTCGGGGTCCCTACTGAGTAGCTTATACTCACCCCTATACGGGCTATGCCCGCACTACGTTGTGTTGGTTGCAGACGACGGACAACGTTGATCGTGGCTGAGGCTTGCAGAGCAGAACGGTACCTGGAGGTGGACCACTGGGCGGGACGTGCCCGGAGCGGACGACGGGACCCGAGGAGCAGTGGAGCTATATGTACCCACCCTTCAGGTGGGATTTATAGTGGACAGCTCGGTGTAGCGACTTTTACTTTACAGTTGCTGTTTTCCCTTTCGAGTTGTACTTTACTTTCAGTTTGGGTTTGTATACTGGCCCATTTACTTTTCCGCACTTTCAGTTGTACTCTGTTCTTACTTAGTGTTTACTTTTCCGCTTGCTTACTCTGTGGTGCTTGTTTACTTTACAAAGGAAATGCCTTCCTTTTTTACCGGGATTTACGCCTTAGTGCTACTCGCCAGCCCCTGGCCTATGGAAGGCGGGCTTGGGGTAGTCACGACACGGGCCCCGAGGGCAGGTTGTGACAACTCTAGGATGAGATGAAATGAGTCTACACATAATAGTATGAGGCTCAACATTAAACCAAAATCACTTGGTTCATGATATCATTTATGAACTCGATGTGTACCATGTATATCAATAGACACTAATCATGATTACATGATAAAGTAGCACATCCTCAAGACAATACATAGGTTTTCTACCATATTCATTCAATAATTAGTTAGTCCATACAAACTATTTATCCCACATTTTTATTTCCTCATAATAACATTTACCCTAGATGATGATGTGCTATGTCATCCAATACTAAATAAAAGAATGGTTTGAGTTACCTACAATGTATCCGACAATGATTGATGCATGTCTAACAAGACGAAACTGGTAATTTCTCAACGCTCATACCCATAACATCAGATGAAAACAAAATATCAAGTTAACCCAAATCAAAGGGTTCATCCAAAATGAAAATAAGTTAATGAGAGAGAGGTAAATTGACCAAAATGTGGGAGAAGAGGGAGGTAATACCATACCTTAATGGATTTTGTGAGAAACATAAAGAATCGTGGGGAAATTTTTGAATGAAGAGGGGTAGGGAGAGGGGTGACATGCATGAAGCCGATAGGAAGGGGGTGAATTCTATGTGTATGGTGGAATGGTATACTAGGTTTCCTAATTTTTTTATTTTTTTATATTAGTTATTTAATTTCTTAAAAAAATAAACCACACAGTTTGTGTCATATTGTCAGCCAAATCATGTGCACCCCTTACATAAGAGATCTCCTTGCATGGGTTTTCCTATATGTTTATCATAACCATGAACAAACCATGTGACAAAAAGTGTGAGGGAACTTCCTGAAAATAACTAACCATGTGGTCCAGGAACACTGTATAGACAATCTATGAACAACCAATGATGGTCACAACTTCTCCTCTAATCAGTGCTTCACGGTTACTATTGAAAGTCACAATGTTTCAGACAATTTTTGTGCCCATTTAAGACCATCCAAAATTATCATATAAGTCCCCAGTCCTCCTAAAACTCATGGGGACCACCGTTTTTCAACTTGGGCACTCAACCAAGTCTAAAAGAAACACATAGAAGTGTTCCAACTCTCAAAATTTCATTTTGATTCCCTATTTTAAAAATATCCCAAAAAGTAAACATAATAAATAAAATTCCATTGGATTTTAATCTAGTTCAAAAACACAAGTCATTACTCACTGTGTACTACAATGAACAATGGTGAAAAAGCCAATCAATATTCCACCACACTAACTTGTTCATGTATCTCAAAATGTCTATGTAGTGATGAGATAAAATTCCCTGATTTCCAAAACGACAATGCCCAAGCCTTGGAGAGATTCTAAAGAACACTGGATCACTCAAAAAGAATGAAAAATGTCATTGAAGATGATCTTAATAAGATTTATGACGACTCTAGTCTGTCTCCATTATCATCCTAATCAACTGAATATACTTTTTTGTCACTTGGTCAGGCTCAGTCTAACAATTTATTTTTCACTTGTTTCCATCCATCAAGGTGGAGAATGATATTGAGGCCCTTAAATGATTCAAATGTATCCATATATATCATGTCTTGATAATTGTTGTTATTAGAGATCTCTACTAATAGTATGTGATATCTCATGGTCATCCCAAATCCATTACACAAGCCCGAAGCATTTCTTCCAACATTTGTATAATATTTTCATATTTCCCAAATGTTTGAGTATGATACACCATACTCACAGGAATTTGATTCCTAGGGGATTGCTATAAGGATTTACATAAATGAGATTCAATCATCAGATCTATATCCAATACTATCCAAACAGGTACACCATGCCTCTTTTATACTTATTGCATAATTATTTTAGACAAATGATCCATCGTATGAGATTAAAAAAATAGTGTCTAAATGAGCCGAATTTCGGAGATGATCCCCTATAACTTATATGGAATGGTGTATTCGAAAAATTATTGGGAGACCTGTGAAAAAATACATGGATATATTCTCGCACATCCAAGTAGAAATCGTTAATGACTGAAACATACCTACAAGTCAAAGGTGATCCAACATAATCAAATTATAGGTTATGAATTTCGAAACAAAATCAACCAATATATTTTTCATACAGACCCACTATACTTGTGAATTAAATTCCTTATACATATTTTTTATTCTAGGATTATTATCCCATCTCGAGTGGTGGTAAGAAAGAAGTAGTAGTTCTTTGAAAGCCATAAGTATGAACATCTTATTTCAAACCCAAAAAAATAAACTAACTTATACCTTCAATTCCTCCATGGTATCCCCACTATTGATTTTATAACTCATAGAAATACATTATGAATATGATGTGTGTGTCTCCCTAACCATCTCTACCAAATCATGAAAAAAAGAAACTGACAAGAAATATATTGTATTAGATTGATATTTCTAATCGAAGTGCATGTATTATGTCACTGACATGAAATAGAATTGATTTGAAGCCTAATTTTCCAACTGATCATATAAATTTCTATATAATTCACCTTCTACTAAATTTCTTTTACCCGATGTATACATCGAGTCAATATTAAATATTTGGAGTCACTCTATATATATTATTCATCTCATATTCAAATCCAATTGTGAGAAAATATGTTTCAAACTATCATGATCTATTAAATATGTTATTTTCATACCAAAGAGGTAAGGAATCCAAATCTTCAGACCATAGACTACAACAGCTAACTCTAAATTGTGTGTTGGTTAGATCTTATCATGAAACCATAACGGCTATAAGCCATATGAAACAACATGATCTCCATGCATGACAACATATCCCATCCTAGTTCCAAAATCAACACAATACCTCACGTACCCTTATCATTCTTATGGAAAAAATGATGATTGGTGTTATTGTTAGGAGAATATTAATATATTGAATTTTTTTACATTCATCATTCCATTTTAATGACTATTTCATCATATGAAATATGTCATAGGAGAAGATAGTTATGAAAATTCAAGAACAAAGCATCAATAATAACAAAATAGATAAAATGAAATTTATATCTCAAAGACGTTATTTGGTGGTTTCTAGGAGATAATAGCTTTTGTCTTTTCTAGATCCACCAAAAAACAAATTTCAAAGGATACAAGGCCCTAAAAATGTACCTATTGTATGAAAAAAATTTGACTTTGATAATTTCCCATAAAAATGATGATCTCTTAAGATACCCAACACTTTCTCCAAGTGTTTCTCATTATTATCCCTTGTCCTTGAATACACAAATATATCACCCACAATCACAAACACAAAAGAATAAAAAAATATCTGAAATATCTGATTTGTAAAGTCTAGAAAGACTAATTGTTCATTTATTAGAATGTAATGAATATCCACATAATCATAATGGTCATATATATTGTTGGATGTTATTTTATGTCTATACTTTTTCTGTACTCACAATTGTTGATATACTGACCATAATTCAGTTTTATAAAACCACTTAGCTCCCCAAAATTGATCATAATGATCATTAATGCATGGTAGTGGATACATATATTTATCATAACATGGATAAGATTATGATAATCCAAACACAAAATAAGAGTTCCCAATGTTATTTAGCAAAAAACATTTGTATTTCCCATAGAGATGTTATAGGATGAATTAACCCCTTTCTTTACATCTCTTCCAACACCAAATTCAAACCCCTTAATTTGGTTGGTTCTATCTAGTAATATGGATGTTAAATAAGACCGGTCCCCTGGAGAATATAAATTAAGAAGTCCACATCTATTAAGGGTGTAATCCGTGATATTTTTTTGGGGAAAACATCCAAAAATCGATCAAAATCCATTAGAAAACTATTATCGATCACTTTAATAAGTTCTATATTCAACACTAAAAAATGTTATGTGATTAATCCAACTAATGGTCCCATCATGTTTTTTTTCACCAAACATTACATTTTTTCTCCTCTTAGTAGATTCTCAATGCAACAATCAATCTTAAAATTAACCATTTGGGCATAATAATCGATGTGATATCTAAACATAGTCAAAAAATCATTACTTAGGATTACATCATAGATATCCATCTCATTCATAGAGAAATACCATATCTACTTAGATCTATAAATAGGTATTGAATATGATTTAAAAAAAAAGGCTCGATATTCTCTATGACCAAGTGAAGTTTGATGTTCAAATATAGTAGGAATCTCTCAACATGAAATCACATCAATTTAATGAAACTATAAGAAATAAATTATGGGGATTCACCCTTATCAAACAAATATTTAATAAGGGTATAATTGCATAGAATATTATATCTCATCATCAGAGGTCTATATTCATCATCAAAAATCACCTTATTAGCTCCATATAACTTCTTACTCGTTGCAAATTTTTATTTGATGTGCTATTTAAATTGCATTTCCTGAGGAGTCATGATATTCCATGAATCTCCCTGTAAATTTTGGTTTTTCTAACAAGAGTTATTATGGATCTCTTCTCCTGTTGAAGCATATATATATTATGAAAAATGGGAAGTTTCCCAAACAACCAACCTTAGAGCAGTACACCAATAGTGATGAAGATGACTCATCTGGTGGAAATTTTAGCATGCTCTAGGAGATTCATACACTATCTCTTAATATGGTTGAACGAACCACATTGGTAACATTCTGGTTTGGTTTTATGTTTTGGAGGAATAGTAACTGATCCATCCTTCTAATTTTGAGTTATCGCACTACCTTTGAAATAGGTTTCCCTCTTCTATTTGTTGCCACCATTATAGTTACCAGTATTTTTCATAGGTTTTAACATTCTTACTCCACCTGTAGTTCTTGAGATATCTAGTTATTACAATATCTATCTATTAAAAAGATTCATGTAATCTCTTATAAAGTGTGTAGAAATCGTTGATCATGTCTCATTACTCAGCCTGATTGAAAACTAAATACATTCATGGATGCACTAGAATCAACATTGGGTGTAAAGAAGAATACATTCATTAATGTATCCACATACTCTCACTGAGATATATTCCAACTTCCAGCTGAAAATTTCTATTGTTCATGGAATCATAATCATATGAGGATGTAATTTTTTTTTAAATAAATATTGATAATCCTCCCATGTAATTCCTTGGACAAATTTGACCTAAAATACTAAATCCCAACATTTTCATACAAGATCATCCGGAATATACTTTTCAAACTAGACATTTAGATATACTGGTGTGCCCTGGAAAGTGATGTTTCGATTCATCTTTTTCAGCCACAACTCTACCTTCTCTAGTTACAAATCACCCCAGAATATATGGTGATTTTGTTTCTAGAATTTAATAGAATGATCTTCTTTCCTTGGTTCATACCTTCGGTTTCCTCGATCCACAGCTTGAAAACCTTGGAAAATAATTTAAATCAGTAGTTGGTTCACCTGTAGCTCATGTGAAACCACATTCATAGAATCCTCTTATAGTTTGTTTCTACAATGCCTACAGGGTGCCACTTCCAATAACCAAAACAAAATTTTATAAGAACTACTCTCTAGAAAATGATGGATTTCTAATTTTGAATTTTTCATATTACATCTATAAAAACATGAATTTCCAATGATTCCACACCTTCCATTTTAATTTCATTTTTAAAAATTCTACCTTGATTTGAATGACACCAAATGTTTAAAATACCACAATCATGTTATTTTTTTAAGTCACATTTGAAAACATTTTTCAATAATTTTATAATATTAATATTTTCCAAAAAAATCATAAATCATTACTCAAAATGATATATGAACTCATAGTTGGAACTTATTTCTATTTATGAATTTCATATTATTATCATTGTATAAACCCATGAAAATGCGATTACAAGTCCAATATGTGTCTCAAAAAACATATGTACCAAACTACACGGTAACATAAATTTTAGTGTGAATCGGTTTTCTATATATTCGTATTTGATAAATTTAACGTCCCAATGACCCTAGACCTTTATTCCCTCCCAAATGAAGGAGTAATCGAGAATTATTTCCCATCTCTCAGCCCGATACAACTGTTATCCAATGATCAAACAAACAGATACCACTTGTCATATATCACCCCTAATAATTTTATTGAGAAGAGGTATAATTGATACTAAGCCTTAGATGACATCTCCAAGATGCAAGGGCTGGAAATAAATTCAAAGGGATTCAATAAATTTATAGGACGACCATCCATTTAGAAATAAAATATCCAAAACCAAGCATACCGTAACCAAAACCACTAAATTTAGTATGATACAAATTTAATAAAAACCAATTAGTACCAACTGCAATCAATCCAAAGTATAATATAGTAACCGAGAGGAATGCTACAAACATAAAATTACATAGCAAAAGAAAAAACCACAAATCTCAATGACACTAACGAAAACAAACTCAACATATCTTTATATGATCTAAGTTCCCAATCCAAAATACATCCCAAAGTATCGTGATGCATTGCTTAAGAAATGATATACTATTCACTTACCTAATTCCTGATAGAAGATATCTTTAAAACCACCAAAGTTATATTGTTGGGGTGAGTAATAAAATTTAGTAGGTTTTACTCATATGACTACCCTACTCACTCCACTAGGATAGAACATGATATAAATTTTTTATAAAAAAATTATATTAAAAAACTCAGAATATTTTCTATCATAATATAAAACAATTTCCTTTCTAATTTTTTTATCAATCTGAATCCATTCCCAAGGAAACCCACCAAACTATACTTTTAAAAAATTTCAAAAAATCTATTTTTGAATAATCTATTCCATTCCACATTTCCACACACCCAACCATACTTGAAAGTACGAACCTCCATATACTCATGGGTGGTGTTTTATCCTTTCACTAAGTTGTCACATCATGAATTATTTTATATAGTAATTATCTTACCATTATACATCCCATTTTTTGGGGGGAATCTTCACACCCTAATCTTTCATATATGAACATAAACACACAAAAACTATTAATTAAAATTCCAATTCCAAATAATCCATTTCAATCATTTCAATAAAACAATTATTTTATTGAAAAACGTTCTAGAAAAACATTCCAAAAAAATCAAACAAAACTATATTTTAAAATCAAAATTTTTAAATCAAGTGATCAAATCACATTGCAAAACCAATTTCCAGAATTTCACGAAACATCACTAATATATGTTTCTATAAGGATTTTCACATCAATTTCACAATCAATTTAATGAAATTAAAACAACATAAAACAATTCCTTCAAGTTATTATAATTGGAGTTGGGAGTGAAGTAGCCTACATTAGAAATTATGGTGGACCAAATAATAACATTACTTCATCAACAAAACTGGGTTGAATCTCCAAAAAAACACACTATTTATCTTGTTCCCTAACATCAACACATTGATACATCATTAATATTTGAATAGAAAATAATAGATATATCCCCAATATATTACTTCAATAAATCATAGTTATTAAAATAGAATAGATCTATGGAAAACAATAAAAAATAGAGACATAACATGAAATTAATCCATTAATGCACCATTGTTTTCTAGCAAGTCACACCCAGTTATAAGGGGAGAGCCTCCATAGCCTTTGGGGGGTGATAAAACCATGTGAGGGTCTAAATAAATCGAAACAGAGAGGTTTAAGGATAAAACTGATTGAAAAACACATTTTAGGATCTAAAGAACAATCATCAATGTTGGGATCATACAGTTAAGCAAATGATGCACCACTATACGCCAACAACTACTTCACAACACCCTTCGCGTAGCTGGTCCACATGGTTAGAAAAACCATACAACACCAATGCTACTCAACAAATCCTATTTTCATGGTGTCCTGAGTGGCCACATGGTTTTGAAAACCTACTCACCAAATGGTTCATCAACACAAATACCATTGTCTGTTTTTTCACTATTTTTTGAAGGTGTTTATTGGTATCTAATTACCATGCCCAAAACGTGCACCTCTAGGAATTCCCCGAAACATTACAAATGCCCTAAAAACCCTAAAAAATATCACCAAATGTCATTAAATAATTAAAACCTAAATATATGATTACTCACTTGAAATCGAGGGGTTCTATATTCTAACAACCACACTCACATCAATTAAAGGGGTTACAAAATCATCGTTTGTGTGTATGGTGGACTACCACCTCATGAACTATTGTTTTTTTTTGCATTACCATCATCAATTGTTGGGTATAATGATATATTTAATATTTACATATGATATATTTGATATTTATGATGGTATTATAGTAAATGACTTATTATATTACACTTACAGTCATGATTCCAATTTTTTTAGAATTTGAAAACCACATTCATGTGTAAAGAGGTCTACCGTCTCATGAAGAGATGTGATTCAATCCGGATTTATGAGGAATTTATTAAGCCTGGGATTTAGAAAAAAAAATGTTATATATGAAAAATAATACTTCTATAATGATTTTATAAATTTATATCATTTACTTTTATTTCTTTTAGTAAAATATGTACATGGAAATAACATTCATTCATTCGTACGACCTACCATCTCCATTAATGGTGTATTTATTTACTTATCAAAAAATATATTATTTTATTAAAATAAATATATCAATTAATTAAATAATATTTATGAAATTTTTATAATTTTGTGATGCTTAAACCATTATCAATGTACGAGGACCAAAAATAAATATAAAAACATATAATAAAAACAAAGCAGAAATTAACCAAGATGTAAATTTTACATGAGATCCATAATATGAAATAAATAAAAGATCCTAATAAACACATATATGGTATTATATAAATGAAAATTATTCTATATTATATTTATAATAAAAATATATTTATTGTATACATTTATTTGCAAGTACGATGGGAGTCAAGTCTTAATGTAAGAGATTATCTTCTCACTATTTAATTTTGTGAGACACAAGCTATATTCACCATCTCATTATTATATGTAATTTATATAATTCCAATGAATTCATTTTATTATCATTATACATCAAATTATTATTATTTACAAATCCATTTGAGGATAACTCTTTCATGAGGTTTACGATTTAAAGGTTACCAAAACAGTATGGGTTTTTGTCTAAATTTTTCTTATTTTAGATGTATGTTATTTTATGAATCTGTATTCCTTTTTGAGGTGTATATACATCCCATTTAATATGTAACATCATGTATGTACATTATATTTTTATCTTATAAGTTCCTTATTATATTATTCCTTTATGTTTTTTATGAGTCAACGTGTAAGAACTCCATTTTTCTATGATGTACAATCACTTTTCTTTTTATTAATTCCATGTATTTGGCTTAATATGAATTCCAAGTTAGGATATGGATGATAAAGGATTTATAGGATTTTTAACCCAAAAAACCAATCATTGGAGAAACATCTAATCATCATAGTTAGTTGAAACCATGCGCCCAAGTCAGCACAATTTTCCCTAATTTTGTTGGGTGACTTAGTGAGAAGAAGTGGGACACACAATTTTCCATAACCATAAAACCAATGTTTCAAGCCCATGAATTGGATATGTAATTTTCATACGTGAAAAAAACTATATTTATGCATGATTCCCAACCCATGCACACGAACTGTGTGACTCCCCCTAGGATAACGGGATACACACTTTTGGGGTATGGTTTTTTCAACTGTGTAACCAATCTATGAAACCTAGTTTTTATGGTGTATATTACTATTTTTAACTTATGGATTCTATTTTTAATACCCCTTCACTATATCCTAGTTCAATAGAAATAACCTCTACATATAACATAGATGAACTCCCAAGCCTCTTCTTCCAGGCTTAGATCTTTTTTCATCATCTGACCTCTGATTCAGGATCTCATCACCTCATTAGATTCATCTTAGACTTTGATTCAATCTTTAGTCACATTTGTTCATTTCTATTTCTCTTAATGATGATATTTAGGTGTGAATTCTTATGAACTATATTTATGGTATTCATTCGTTCTTCCATTTTTTTGATTCAGTCCAAATAGAGAGATGATACTATATGACACATCTAGTATGGGAATAAGATAGGTGGTCCCTGAATCATCCCTTAATGTATTACCATCTATATTTTTTCAAAGTGCGCACACCGGTTTCACTAGGCATTTCCCCTTAAAAACATTTTCCGTAATTGTTTTGTCTATATTTTATTATATGGACCTACTAATATCACAAGATGTGCTTGGAGGTAGATACTTCAAAAACTAACTCCCATTTAGGTTGTGTTCTTCATTTATACCTTGGTACCCATTTTGGGTCAATTTGGGGTCCCATTTGGGGGTGTCTGATATGAAATTTCTTAGGTAATAGTTCCTTCATATATAGTGAATATTTAAAATAATGTTATGGAAAGTTTATATTTAAAGATATCACATTTAAAATTTTAATTTTAAATTGAATGGATATTTGTTTCATATTATATACCCATTGTTCGGTTTAATTAAATGTATGTTATGAACATATTCAACAACAAAAAGTTAATGAAAAAAAAGGATTCAATCCCTTACTTCATTTTGTCATTATTAATGAAATGTAATGGAATAAAAATATTAAATGATTAAATGGTATGAGTAATACAGGTCCATGATTAAATGTGATTTAAATGGAATGGGTATGATATTCCTATTTCTTATTGATTTTTTTATCATTACATGAGTTTTCATACTTGGGAAAATCATAGATTCTAGATTGAATTCCTTAAGAACTCATAGGACACCATTCGATTCATTGAGACAATTTCTATGGTTTGTTCCTATTATGAAATATATTTGTTGTATTATTATGTGAATACCTCATCATAGTAAAGACGATTCACTTGACATCCTTTTTGAATCTCTTAACTCCTGGGATATACTACTTTATCATAGATTCATGTCTTCGAACACACAGATACATGGAGTCACCCTTTTGGTCATAGTTATACATAACCTGAGATTACAATGTATTAGCTCATTGGACTCGATAAGGCACATTTATAATGAAATTACTTGGGCCTACCCCTTTAATTACACTCATACCCCTTATAGACATAATACTTGTGATACTATTATGATTTTTCTCAAACGTGAGGTCAATGATTCCTTTATTATACCTAGGATCCTCTATTATCATTACAACTAGTTATAGTTCTGGTGACACCTTTATGTAATTGATATCCTCACTATAAATACATGTGTTACCAATAGAAAAAATAAATGATCCCTTATTCAAAGATATTACCAGCTGATCCTGAAGAAGGTATGCAATATTTATTCTATAATTTCTTTACCTTTATTATATACCTTCACACTGTATCGTTTAAATACACATATTGGAGTTTTATAGAAGACATTGGTGGTGGATGACTAGTTCTTATCTCACATACTATGTGGACTTCCATTTGTTCCTGGGAAGAATATATGATTGTAGTTGTTGACAAGGTGAAGCATCCATCTTTGGACATCAGACTTGCTTGCTTTCCTTAGGATATAAGTTGTGTGGATGATGACTGAGCTAGAGCACAATAATCCTGGATAATTGTTTTCTTATTTTTTTTCTTTTATATAAAATTTATTTTATGAATAGTCTACTACCATGTATACCTACATTAATTTTGTAGAGACATTCTATCATCAATTTTTATATGATATAGTTTACAGTTATAGATTATTAAGGTAATTTATTACATGGGTGATTATGATTATTTTCATTCCCTTCATCATTACTATTTTGCTTCAACTGTTTATACATATATTTCAACATTGTGAACCACTCTAACTTGAGGGAATAGTGTATCCACGAGAAAACCATAGGTCCTTGATTCTATTCAGTAGCCTCTTGTGCATAGGGAGGAATTGTTGAGGCCATGTGGAAGACATGGTTCAATTTCTCAGTAGTAAATTGGGTATGAGACATCACAATGTGGTATCAGAGAAATATATTCCTGACTTACTCTATTATAATGGTAGATAAATTATTAGGAATGTGTTTGAACATGGTTATAAGCCATTTTTGGGAGTAAAAAATCCATATTCGGGCTAAATACCAAGATTCTTGGGGATTTAAAATTGTTGTTCAGAATTTTTCCTATTACATTTGATCAAATATATCCATTGGGTGATGCACATGATTTATTGACTATGATATGTGTTGTTTATATTATTCAATGAACTATCATGGCATGAAGAATTTTTAAATGCATCACTATAGGCACTTGAGCATCAATTGCAATGAATATTCCATGCCATATAAGAGAATTTAACATCATTAATTTCATGAGGTCATTATGATTATTGAGTTAGTCATGGTGGTCATATATGATTCTGGTATAAACATATTCTATAGGGAAAGAAAATATGTGGTTTAAAACTTCAATATCAATCTAAATAGTTTTTTATATACATATTGATGTTGGAATCATAAATATTAAATTCTAACACATGTATGATATGGGACCCCAGTTACATGAGCTAGTATTTGGCTATGATTACATGATTAAAAATTTAAATAATAAAGTATATGTGCACAAATAAATTGGAAATGGTAATTCACTGAAATTCAACCCATCATATTTTTCAATTATATTCTAGGACTGAATATATGGGGTTATATTTTAATTAAATGGGTATTTGTTTTTTGAAAGTGATTTGTCCACAATTATTTTGGATTGAAAAACATTTTAATTAGTCCATGTAATATGAATATGATCACATATGATATTAATCTAATAATATTGAATTATAAATGAAACATGTACTCATAAATTAAGAGGACATGTTCAATTTAATTATTTTTTCTTGTAATGACATAGGTATTTATAGAATAATAATTTTTCAATTTCTATTTATATTTCTGAATAAGAGATTAATTTTACGTTAAAGGGGATGCTTTTTTATGATAGCTTATTCGAAATGCAACACCAGGTTTCCCCCAAAATCTTACGCTGCACACAACTTTGAGTTATAAAAAAAATATTGTTATTATTTTAAATGGTAGTTATCGCCTAGCAGTTGGAATGTGGGGCATGAATAGTATCAAATAAAATTTTAAATATGGTTTATAAATTTTTAAATAATGATTAATTTGTTACCAAATTTTTTATAAATGGAAATTATAACCAATTGAATATAATGGATTTGTTTTTATGAAAACATATTTTAAAATAGAATAATTGTGATTATATAATAATATAACTCATTAAGGATATTTATTTAATTAAAAATGTATGTTATATATTCAATTAATTCTCTTAAATTCAGATTATATGTTTTCTATATATGATATAAGATTAAATTCAATATTTAGGATAAAAGAAGTACTTTTCTAAAAATACAGTTTTACTACCTTTTGATGGAGAACCGTTTTTATTTTTTTTCACTTTTATATGTTATATTTGAAAAATTAAAATTATTACATAGAATAGGGACACTAGTAGTTTTTTGTTAACTTTTTGGTAATTTCATGATAATGTTTACTTATTTAATGAATAGTGAAAAATATAGCATTTTAATTTAAAACTTCTTTTTCAATGAAATAATTTATACAATTAGATTTTCATTTTAATTTATTTTATTGAATAATTGGATAATTGTTTTATAATTTAATCCAATGATTGTAATTGGATGTAATTTCAAATTTTAGATGGATATAAACAAAAGTCAATATTTTTATAGTTATTACTTCTTACAAAACCCCGCTTTTTGGGTTTGACAAAATGGAATTAAAATTAAATTAATTAATGAAACATATATTTTTTTGAATTTGATAAAATAGATTCCATATTTGGAATTAGTTGTTTAAAACTGTGTAAATAGTTACTTTTTATATTTGGACATTATAAATAGTGACTTAAGTAATTATTATATTTACCATGGTTAAAAGGTAAAAATGGTAAATAAGGGTAACAAATAATGTTATAATGATATGAAACTACTCTAAAACACATCCTAATCCTATTGGATGAGATATTTATGAAAATGGGAAACATTGGGTCTATTTTTGGACTCCATAGATTCACATGGTTGTGATAATTACATTTTATAATAATTAATTTAAAGTAAATAGAAAAAAAAGATAAACATGTATCATTTTACTAAAATAAAACTTATATGTGGGTATATGTGTGAAATCATAGATTATAAATATTTATTATAAAGATAAAAAAATTTAATTCATAATTTTATTTTATTTATAATTTTTATACATTAAAAAAATGAATATAATTATGACCCAATGATGATGTAGTGATTGGTTCATTAATGAATAATTGAAATAAATGATATTATAAATATAAAAAATAATTATTATATAGTTATTTTGAAGTAAAAAAAAGAATTTTATAGATTATATTTACATATTATATTTTAGGTAATTCTTTATTTTTGAAGGAATCAAGTTTTTATGACATTGAAAAAATAAATTACATTATAGTGTCAAAATTGATAGAAATGGGTTTTAAAAAATAATATTTCATTAAACGATATAATAGTCCTAAAAATATTAGATTCATCATATTGACATATATATTGTTAAAAATGTATCTAATTATACATTTATGGTTCCTTTGGCACTTTATAGAAAATATAATGACAATATATTATGAAAATGAAAGAAGGCATTGTAAGGGATATTATTTTTAACTAAAGGTTAATGCTAAAATAAAAGGTTAATGTTGTCACCTAAACTTATCTAAAACCTATTTGTTATGATTTTTCCTCCAAAAAACATCTTATATTTAAAATAAATTATTTCGGGACCATTCGATACAGAAATTTAATTTATAAAAAAATAATATTTCAATATCTTCTTAATGTTCCCCTCCTCCCTGTTATAAAATTACACCACCACATGCCACATAAAACAGCACTCAGGCCCCATGGATAATCCATATTCAGCTCTAATAATCTCCCAACAACCCAACCTTCCACATATAGGCCTTACCATGGTAATAAGATAATTAAATAAATCCCTTTGGCTCAAATCAAAAGAATTTACATGATTTAGAGGAATATAAAGAACGACCAAGACATGGCAGACTCAATATAAGGGAAATTTACCCAATATCAATTAATTAGGGAATATATTGGTTTATAAAAGACCTTATTTTATATGGTGTATAATTATACCCTTTTTATTTAAATTTCATTCAATGGTTTTCAAAATAATTCTTTTGTTTTATGTTTCCTTTTACTAAACGACAAAGGGAATGTTTCTTATTAATGTACATGGTTACAACAACCTTTTCTCCATAACAAGAATTATTTAATATTTGGATTCTATAACAAGAAATAATGTTTTTAAAAAGAAAATAAATATTTTATGATCTTTTTACATATTTTGGTATTGAAAATGGTTCTAAGACTACATTGATTATGTTAATATCCTGGAATGATTGATTGTGATTGCAATGTGAAAATGTAACCTTTCCTATATGTTTGTTTTATTTGATATTATTATTTTATGGTTCATGGGAATGGTTTACATATATGCGGTTTTCTGGGGTAAACCAAGGGTAGGTGATCCCAAGATAGCTCACTAATGCATTGGGTAACATGATAGAAGTAAGTGTTAATGTTTCTCCTATGTGATTGTGGGAATATACTGTGATGGGTATTCGGAACGCAACTCCCTATGTTACTGTAAATGAATCAATGTATGTATGTTATAGATGCAACCCTTTAAAATTATGATTTATGATTTATATGTGTTATTCATAAATCATATGATTCATGAGCTATGTTAAACAGCTTATGCTTTATGATTGAAAATAATGATTTGATGATTTGTGTGTATTTATAAAGTAATGTTTTTTCTTCTCATATCTTACATCCCTTTCTAATTTTTTATGATCATATAAAGGTTCTATATTTTTTTCACATGGTATAAAGAAGGGTAAGAGAATGGAATAATTCAACAATATTTATATCATGAAAAAATTGTTGTTTTATTAAATGATTTTATTATTTTCAAAAAATATGTTAGAGTAGTAGTGTCTATATTGAAATATTTTATATGTAATGTAATAGTTAGGGACTAATTATCTAAAACACTAAACTTGAAAAGATCCTCAATGTAAATTATTGACTTAACTCAAGATTATGTAATTTTTAAGGATGGGGCATTATAGTTGGTATCATAGGTCAGTTTAGATAAGATTCGAGGTTAGGGTGTTATTTAAGAATAAGTTACAGAACCATAATTTTCACAATATTAGTAATATTCATAGTTATTTTAGATAAATTTAATGGGTTTTAGATAACATGAATAATTATATATTAGTGTTTATGCACCTCATAAGAGATTATATGTTGATTTTATTGATATACTCATAGTAAAATTTTTGGTTTTAGTAAATGGCTCAATCTAGAAGGAACCAAATTAAAAATGGATGTGATGGAAATTGTGGTGGTTTTATGAATAAGAAACCAAATAAAATGGTACCTTCAATGAAAACTCTAGTGGTTCTTATAAAATAACTATATAGATTCATGATTGACCACTTAAACATTGGTGATGTTTCGAAGGCATCATATATGTGAGAAATAAATCCCTAGGGGTGTTCAGTTATTAATCGTAAAGGTAAGTATATTAAAAAACCAATGTGTCATGGATGTAAAAAAAAGGAAAATGATTCAAATAGATGGGATGATGTTATAGATGTGATAATTATGTTCACAAAGAATAACCTTCCATAAAAAAGAAAGCGTTCAGTTGACTGTATGATTGGGAATGAAGTTCTTTCTAAAGGATGAATTGAATTTTTTAAATTTCATGTGAATAGTAATTATGAAAATAGATGTTCTTCAAATAATGTTGGGGAATGGATCAGTAGGACCATACAAATATATGTTTACCAATTCCTAATTGCATTCCAATTGGATATGAGGAAACTGAAAATGAAATATGAATGGTATGGATTCTTTCTTATCCCATGTTTTTACATTATTTAATCTTAATAAATTTTAGAGGAATTTGATTGTAGGAAGTAGGCATAAAAGAATAATCTGAAAAATGATTGATAAAGGGTCATGAGGAATTTTTGATGATTAATATGTCCACATTTTAGAAATTGAATAGTTATGTCAGATTTATTGATGATGATATGTATAAATTTATTAATGATTGGATTAATTTAGAAGACATCTATTATTTGTAAACCTTTTGTTTTTTTAATTGAGTTATTATTATCTTTTACTTTATGGATATTTTTATAAATAACCAGTAGTGTTTGTATGATCTTTGAATTTGATGCAATTACGGGTTATACTTTTTGGGATAAAAAATGAAATATATTGGATAACCTTTAAGGATAAAGTGGGTTATGGTTATTTTTGAGGAAATTATATATATATTTTTCTAATGTAATAATAATTATATGGTTTTATAAAAATTATGATCCACATGATGGGTGAGAACCCATAACATTAGGCTAGGCAATGGGAATCGAAACCACAACCGAAGGGAGACAAGGGCACATCGCCTAACACTAGCCTACGTTAAGTCCCTAGTTAGTATGGATTTTTTTTATTTAAATGATTTTATAGATCAAGAATATATTGATTTATGGAACTTATGTTTTATCAAATGGATATATTTAGTATTTTAAATGATTTGATGATTATGTGATAGATGATATTTTGGGAGACATTCACTCTTTTGGGAACACTATATACCTAAGGAAAATAGAATTCAATGGGATTTAATTTGTGTTGTAATTGTTGAAATATTATTTTCTAATAATCTATTTTATTATGGGAATATAGATATTTTTGTTATTTATTTAAATGACTAAGCTATCTAAGAGAATATGTGATTTGGTTAATTACTTAACATAATGAGACTTTAAGAGTAGTTGATGTTATATGGAGATAAATGGAAGACTATGTGATCAAATTATTTTGAGTTTTGGATTTCAATATTAGTTTAGATTATGCTGTCAAATATTTATGAAAATTGTTTATTGAGTGGTCTTTGTTAAACATTAGGATTGTTTTTTGAATTATGTATATTAAGAGTAGTATTTCTTTTTATAAAGGATTATTCTTTTTAGTGAATTATCGTGTCTTATCCTAACCATTTTGGTTTTGGTTAATTTATAATGTCAAGGGAAATATATATTTAATCGTTTGTTTCTTATGTGAATCTCAAGAAGTTAATTCTAGCACTTTAGGTGTGACCATGTCATCTTGAATATTCATTATTTGGAGATAATATGAGTTAGTGGTAGATATTTATTAAAGGATGCAACACTACTTGAAAAGTAAGTATATTTCCTTATGTTCTTAGTCAATATCATAAATTAATTCAAAAAAGTTATGATAATTAAATAAAAAAAATTAGTTTTCTTTTCATACTGGGGAATCAAAGACCTTTTTACCAATCAAAAGTTTGTGGTTTTTTGGTTGTTACCTTTCTCTTAGTCATGTTTTTATCACTCTCAATTAGAATTTGATACTTATTTTTTCATCCATATCCATGTTTACCACATGGAATCCTATTATATGTTATCTTAGGTGACCATTGTACTTCACTTTCATTATTTTAAAGTGATATTTGTATGTACTCTTTTTTAGATGTGCACTTTATAATGATGATTCTGAGCCAAATTTTAAAATTGTGAGGAGGAAATTTCCCAAATGGGGGAATGATGTAATGACCCATGTATTTATATACTTTTATTTTATTTTATATTAGTATTTATGAATAGGATATTAATTTTATGTTAAAGGAGACTGTTTTTTCTAATAGCATACTCAAAACCCAACCATGAGTTTCTTTCAAACCGTATGTGGCACACAAATTTGTGTTATATAGAAAAATAATACAATAAAATTACTATTATTTAAAATGGTAGTTAAACCCTAGCCATTGAAATAGCGGGAATGAATAGTATCAACTGAATTTTGAAATGTGGTTTGCACATTTTTTAATAATGATTCATTAATTACCAAATTTTTGATAAAGGGAAATAAAAAAATTGAATATAAATGTTTTTTTTCTATAAAAACCTATTTAAAAAGATTATAATTTTGTTTATAAAATCATATCGCTCTTTAAGGATTTTTATTTAATAAAAAATATATGTTATATATTTAATTCAATGTTTTAAATTCATATTATATGTTTTCTAGATATGATATAAGAATAAATTCAAATATTTAGAATTTTATTTTAAAAAATAGAGTTTTTGTAACACCCCATGATTTCATAGTACGTTATCTCTTCAAAGAAATTCAATAACATGCGCTACACGCAACATTGAGTTTGAGTGCATCACGACTTACCAAAATAGCCGTTCAAAAAAGCAGTTATAAATAGTATAAAATTAATATTGAATTTTATATACTCTATATAATTTTATAATCTATAATATGCATTTCTTAGAAAAAATATACGAAAAAAATTCATTTTTTTCAGATAAAAGAAGTATTTTTTTAAAAAAATGCAATTTTACAGCCTTTTATTGGTGAATCTTTTTTAAAACCAATATATGACACTTTAATATATTAAATTTAATGAAATTTAATTATTATTTAGAAGAAATACATAAAAATTTAGTTTGGATAAATTTTTGTTACTTTTCTGTTAACATTCATATTTTGATGAATAGTAAAGAATACAAACATTTAATTAAAAAAACATTTCAAATTGAAATAATTTATAGTGTTAAATTATATATTTGAGTGGTTTTAAAGTAACATGAGTTTATATTTTTATAATTTAATATAATTTCGGTCATTGGATGTAATTTCATATTTAAACTGGACATAAACAAGTGCCAATCATTTGATAGGTACTATTTCATAAAAACATGTTTTTTTTGTTTTGACAACGAGAATTAATTTTAAATTATTTTCTACCACTAACATGTTTTGAATTTTTAAAAATGGATTCCAAATTTTGAATCATGAGGAAAAAATTGTGTAAATCGGTAACTTTTATTTTTAGACATTAGGAATATTTAGTTCAGTAAATATTTTATTAACCTAGTTAAAGGATAAATCTTGTAAATAAGGTTAAAAAAATATTATATAATCATATTAAATTACCATAACATGTTTCTTATTTCTATTGGATGATACATTTATGACCATGGTCATCCTTGGGTCGATTTTGGGACCACATGGAGCCACTTGAGATTGATAACGACACTTTATATTAAATAATTTAATGTAAAGACAAAAATGACATTTACATATATCTTTTTGTAAAAATTTTTTTACAAGGGGTTATATAAGTTATCATTTCTACTATAAATATTTATATTAATGAAAAAAAAATTCCTACATCATGGTGTTTTTTTATAATTTGTTTACATTAAACCAATAAATTTATTTATGACCCAATAATGATGCAATGTTTAGCTCATTAATGAATGATTTAAATAAATGAGATTAAAAAAAATAAAAAAATATACAAAACCTATCCAATTATTATTTTATTATTTTATTTCAAACATTAGTCATCTTATATTTGACATTAATGAGTTTTTGACCTTTATAAACTAAAAATTATTATATAATTAAATAATATTTTCAAATATTCTTAAAGAGCCTCTCCTCTCCCTTATAAAATCCCTCAACTCTAACCCATTTATCACACATCTAAATCCCCTTTTACACATCCAAAATCTACCAAATTAAGATCTCTAAATACCTCTATTCTTCTTAGAAGACTTATATTTGGCAAAATTCACTTCAAGAATGCCTTTTGGATCAAACCAAATGGAGTTACCCGATTTAATGGTAACATCTTCTATTATGTTCTTTTTTTATTTTACTTCTCCAACCCCATAAAATCTCTTTATTTCTTTATTTTATAAAAAAAATAGTATCCAAAATATACTGGTTTTTTTATGAGAATTATTTTAACTACACTTATACTCACCTCCATCTAATGGGTATATAAAATAATGTTTTTGTGGACGGTGAACTACTGCCTCCCGAAATGATGATTGTTCAATTTTCTATTACCACATTTTATGGTGGCTACTATGATGGAACAATAATTATATAGGATATTTATTATATTTATTTATCTATAATCTTCTGTAATTATATTTTATAGAAAATCTTTATTCATTTCAATTTGTATATATAAGTTAATTTCATTTGACGATGTGCGGACTACCGCCCCCTCAAAGTGATATGACTCGTTCATTCCATACATGGAACGTATAAAGGATGGTGTTAATGAACTTACGTAACATATTTAAAATACTATATTATATAGGAATAATAATATACCTATGTATCATTTGGTTTTCCTTCCTTTAAAAAATGAAATGGAAGGAGCGTTCGGGCGTACGTATGGATTACTGTCTCCATGAACGCAATGAGATTCATTACCCATCCTAACCATTCTAGAAATATTTTTATTTGATTATTAAAAATAATGTTTATAAACATAAAAACATTCTTTATGTGAATCAAATACATCCTATCTATAACAAACATAACTTATATCACAAAACATATAAAGGAAAATGAATCAATTAACACCCGAAACAATGATACAACTAAAATATTATTAAAAAAGAAATATTATAATATCATATATGATATCAAATTTATGTATGTGGTTATTGTGTAATTTAATAAAAATGAATAAACTATTATACAGTAGTTTAACGGACACTCGCCCAAGGAAATTTTCAAGGTTACAGTTAACTCCTCAATCTCATTATTATTCAAGATTTTTTATGTGTAAGTATTTACTAGAACATATTTTTCATCCATGTCTGTGTTAGATAAAGGAGTTTGAAAAAGGATTAATTTTAAGGGACTCTTCAACTAAAATATAATTTTAACGGTTTATATATTTATTCATTTAAATCATTCAATTTAATGTCCATGTTTTCAAAATGTGGTTTAAAGGATTTAATTATCGGTAGATGAATGTTTTTAAATGTTAATTATTTTAAATGTTTCAAAGTGGTATAGGACACTACTAGAAATTTAAGCTATATCCACATACCTATAGCCACATTTTAATTGGTCTATGGCTATAGTTTTTTTATTTCCACCATTTAATTACCCATCTGTGGCTAAACATCTCGGTTTTTTTTGCGATCCGCATCGGGTTCTCCTCTCCTATTTTTTTTTGCGATCTTTGCCAGGCTCTCCTTTCCTTCTCCCCCGATCCACTGCCACCCTCTTCTCCTATCTGTCTACATCTCTCACAGTGGTGCCCTCCTCTAGAAGAATCCTATCAACGCCCTCTACGATGTCATCAACCTCTCTCACCATGACCCTCCTCTCCGAACCGTCAACCTCTCTTGTTGTTCACAGCGGAATCCTCATCGCGGCCTCCTCCCCCGACTCTTCCACCCAACTCTACCACCCCATAGACATTTCCCCGAAATAGCCACCACACATCCTCCTCTGGCGTGCCTCTAATGTGGCTACCCCACCTCCACAGATCATCCTCTTCCTTGGCTGGTCAGACCTCTAAATTACCCGCAGAAGGTATTTAGGGTTTTAACCCCTAAAATTTCACACATGTGTATTTTCTCTAATGGTTGGATATGAGGATGTACACCAGTTTTATGCATCAAGAACACCTGTACAGTGGAAACACAAGTCACCAAGGGTGTTGTTTTCCATTATAGATTTACACTGTTATCATTGAGATATTTATTCATGTATTATTTTTGGGTTGAGATTGTTATTTTTTGTTTCACTATTGGCATGGGGTGGAAATAGAATCCGAGTTCATGAATCGTACTTGAAATATAGGTATTTTTCTACTTGTTCATGAATAATTTTCTATGAAAAATAGTTTTAAAAAAGGAAATTCTGTTTAGAAAGTGGGTTTGAGAAAGTAATATTTGTGGTCAGGTTTTTGCAAAATTAATTTGAAAGTGATTTTGATCAATTAAAACATCAATAATATAGGAATTGGTGTTTTCTAGAATAACCTATTGATGATGTATTAATTAAAAGAATATAAAATAGTTTTTTTCACATGTTTTTGTTTGATTTATGATATCATAATCATGTTTATATGGTAGATGAAAACCTTTAGTTGGTTTGTTAGGATATTAGATTCATAGTAGTTTGGAGTATGATTGTTATGTATTGGGTATGGTTTGGATTTGTCTTTGGGATTTGGGTTGGTGGTAATCCCTCAAGTTGGTGGATATTGTTGGGGTTTTCTTTATATTTTTATGTAAAACTCTCGATATAGGTAATTTTAGTGATTTCTGTGTGATTTTGATTGCGTATTTTTATTAGGAAGTTTCTTGTTAGATCGGTTAATGGGTGGTTGGTTTCATATTATCAGGGGTGAATGTGTGGGTTTTGGTTGTTATGCTTGGTGTATAAGAGAGTAACCCTTATATTATTATGATAAACCTTAGGGTTTGGTGTTTTGGAAATTCTATTTTGTCATGAAGTATGTATTAAAGGTAGTTTCATGATTTTGTTGTAATAATTCATGCTTAGGATTGTGGCGCGATGGGTTTCTAATTAGTAATGTTTTTATTACCAAATATTGTTGAGTCAAAATTCATCAATAAAGCATCTAATTAGGATGGAATTGTGTTCTCATGGGAAATATGATCAAGTTGTTGTTTCCCTCATATTATGTTACAACTACTTTGATCCATTGACCAAGGCATTCGAAAAGTAAAAACAATGGTTTTCAAAGTTATCCATGAGATCTAGGTGTAGCAGTATATAATTTTCAGTAGTGACATGGGATCGTAGGATGTTTAGAATATGTTGGAGAGAGTTTAGTTCCTATTTGAAAGGATTGAAACTCTAGAGGATATATGTGTGAAAATAGAAGTTTCTAAATTCAAAGGAGATGAATCAAAATGGATAAATATATTTGATCATAAAAGAAGGAATAATGAGGTTTTATGGATCGAGTTTCAGTCCCTCTTATATGAGAGGTTGTGGTAGATTTACAGAATAAGAGCATGTTTTGTTAATTCATGGAGCTATATCATTTTTGGTCCATTATCTTCTATAGTGATCATAATGTGATATTATAAACTAGACATGTGTATGTAGTATTGATTATGGTATCAATAATACTATAGTGGGGAGATTCATACTCATTTTTTTGAGTGAATATATATCAATGGATGGTGATCATTATCAAGGTTGTGAAATCTATGAACGTAGATAGTAAATGGATGAATTTAGTGTCTGGAGTTGGATGTTGGATGAACTATATTTGGTTCCAAGACCACACCAAAATTAATTATTTACCTATATTGGTTGGTATAGTCAGTGTGTTCAGTTAATTATGAGGAGTTTATATTGGTAAATTTTATATTTAGAACTTCTGTATTTCTAATATGTCATTTAGATCAATGTGTTGGGTTAAGTATCAATATTTTATATTGTAGTGGGATAGTGCCTGAAAATTATAGTGTGGAGTTTGAAAGGGATCCTAAAAAGGATACTCTAAAGGTTGTTGAAAGTGTGTGTGGAAGGGACACCAAGTATTCCAAATGGTTAAGAATTTATGACATAGATTCCATAACAATAATAATTGTTTAAAGATAAAAGGAAAGAACCAATTATCGCATGTTCGGAATTAGTTTCTACAAATAAGGAATATACAATCAAGAATAAGGAATATCATGCACCAAAATATTCTCCAATCATATTAGAAAACTTGTATGAAAAATCTGAGAAGATTGAGTAAGAATAAAAGAAGGAATATTCTCTACTTTATAAAATTGATAAACCTATATAAACTAAGAATATTGGAGAATTCCAGAAGAAGAACATGCTAAAAAATCAGGTTTCAATGTAGAAAATTAAGAAGGATATAGGCACGAAGAGTTTTAGGTATTTTATACATTCAATGAATGGTTTTTTAGGTTAAGAACATTGTCTAATCCCTATTTCTCACATTTACATGATGATGGAGGTTTACTTTATTCTCATATTTGGGTGATTTTTGAATTTTGAATAGGGAATTGAAGATGATGTTTGAAAAATAAATAAATTTATTAATGATTATGTTATTTATTATTGGGATTTACATATCAATTTTAATATTATTTTTTCATTTTTGGTTATGGATTCATGTATCATTTATCATGTACATTTGACACACTGATAACATATATATAAGAAGTTGGTATATCTCATTTCTTTTCCCAATATTTTCTTATAGGTGGTTTCTTATGATAAGACTGGTTATATCCACCACCATCGAAGACAATGAGTTCAATATTTGGGTAATGTTTATTCTATTTTTATTCTTTGGCCCAATTTTAATTAGGGCTTTTTTGATTTTTGGGCTCCATATATTTTTGATGTGTGTTTTGGATTTCATTGAGGTGGATTAGAGTTGCCATTGATGAAGGCTTAAATGTGTATGCATAGGTAGGAATATTCATATATAAGTTCCCCTTTAATATATATTCACTCATGGTAGTATGAATATATATATATTGGGGCTAGGTGTGCTTATATATAGATATGAAAAATTCATACATGTGTAAGTGTAAAAGGGTATATGCACGTATAAAAATATATCTAAGGACCTCGTTGTGCATATTTGGCCATGAAAATATGTACATAGGGGCTAGGTGTCCTTATATATATGTTAAGTGGCATATGAGTGCAAGCAAAAAAAAAAGAATATTCGAGTTGTCGTCATCAAAAGAAAATGCACCTTGAGGTTGAGGTAGGGTCCCTATCCTAGCCTATTTAATTCCAAAATGTTTTAAATCGCATTTAGTTTCCTTATTAATTTTGCATGACTTATTAAATTGAAATTCTAGAATAAGTGTTAGTTAAGATAATTGTTTCGTTTGTTAAATAAGTCATGGTTTTGTAACAAAACCCCACCAACGGAGGTGTGCTATCTATGAAAACTCAAAGGGGTATACCTTGGTTAACATTATTGCATTAATGTTTTCCTTATACTTGATGTCATTGTTAGTCATAAATCACACATTGTACTTTCCCCTTTTTATATCCCTGTAGGGGGTTTCTCTCTTTTTATTAAAATGGTTTATTGAACCAAGACACTCTTTAAGTGTCGTTAGACTTTTAAGATGGGTCCCATGTTGTGTGACCATCTGACATGGGATGTGATATTTAAATCCATCCAAAAGCCCAGTTCCTTAGCCCGGGGGTCCCATAGTACCAGTGATGTCAGATTACATGTTATGTAACCTATGATTTTTCTAATCCCATGGGGTATTCCTCTAGTTATTACTACACATTGATAGATCTACAAACCTCACCGAATTAGGTATATCAGGGGTCATCCAATCCTCTAGTCATCACAGTTTAGCATTCATTTCTTTAAATCTTATGAGAAAACATCCTATCATGCCATCCATATCATCATATTTGAAACAAAGTGGAACAGATACTCCAATTCCATTCTAATACACTTCCAAAATCCATGATAAAAATGTCATAAATTGCCCTAATGAAAAACAAGGTCATGGAAGGCACTGATTACCCAGTGGAAAACCACCAACCAACCAATGGCCACAAACTTTTTGGTTCCAACCATCAACCATCCAGTAGATAGTAAAGAGCCAACCCTCCCCCACTATAACTATTAATATGTTCATGGTCCTTTATAATAGCTAACTGGTGGCCCCATCAACTGATTTTTAGAAACACCACATACTTCATCTCCCCTTTTCGAAATACATCCACTCGAAACATAACATTTCAATTAAAACTTCATCATTTTAATTATAAATCACCAAAATGAAATTTTAAGAACCCCAAAAAGAAATTTATAGTTATGACAAACTATCCACTATATGATTTCTCATCCATGAGAAACATTACTAATCATCACTGGTGACTTGATGTTTCAGGGGTTTGGAGCTGCCTTTGGGACAATCCTTCCCTTCATAGTTTAGAATCCTTCACCTTATATATTATTTTGTTCCTTGATGTCTCATTTAACTTCTTCTTCTATTTCTTTTCTTCCTGGGGTTCTACATGCATCAATTTTTAAATAGCTTCTTTTAAGATCGATCACTAGTATTTAGGTTAACCGGAATGTTTTAGTATTTTTCAAAAGTTTTCTAGCAGTTTAACATTATTCCATCAAAATTTCTAATTCTTTACTTCCCTACTATAAGAATTGATCAAACATAGGTGTACTAAACTGAGTTCTCATTGACTCATTCTCAGGTTGCATGAAGTGGTGGATCGGGCTTTGTCTTCTTCAAAATATTCATGTTCATTCAACTGTTAAGAATGTTTCCTCTACCAGTGGATCCTAATTG
Organism: Viscum album; assembly: GCA_963277665.1. NCBI lineage: Eukaryota > Viridiplantae > Streptophyta > Magnoliopsida > Santalales > Viscaceae > Viscum > Viscum album. Next base: position 83,787,403 of record OY728154.1, read on the forward strand.
TTCAGTCTAGGAGAGACTCTCAGTTTTCATGATAATGGATTTAGTTTATCAAATTTCATCTGCCTTTTTAAAATCCTTCTTTACTTACAATTTGTAGCAACATTCATGGAAATATTTTAGGTTGATCAGAAGATGATTAAAGGGAAACATTAAATTCATTATTTTTTGTTTGTAGAGATTGATCTATCTAAGAAACATCTAGAGTTTATTTGATTCTTTGTTGAAAAAACGTTCAAAGTTAAACAACACATTTTCTATGAAACATAATAGGACTACTTTTCTTCCTATTTTCTTTAATGCAATTCCATAGTGAACTGCTAGAGTCTCGGTCCAAAGGTATATTCAAGGCTTAATATAGCACTCATCTTGGTGGGGAACATGTGTTTTATGATTCTCTATCTAGTGAGTCACTAGATACCAAGGGTCAGTTGACACATGAAGGGGAGGTGAGGAGGATCATCTGGTCACAATGTCCTTTAAACTCAATAAGGGTATAATTATATGATAGTTTAGAAGATCATCAGGTACAACAAACCTGTGATTCAGATAAAACTAATCCTAAGGAGGGATGAGTGTCTCCTACTTCTTTTTCTATTTAGAAATTAGGCGCCACATTACATAAGATATTTTCAAGGGTTGTAAGCAAGAATCCTAAATCATCTGAGAAAAAATCCAAATAAGGTGAGGATTATCTGGCCATGAAGACTATAAAACCTATTAAGGAAAAATCCCATGTGTTTTTAGGAGCTCATAGTTTGCAATATGATCATATGTGGGGGAGAAAGGGGTTGGTGGAGGGGGGCAGGGGGCAGGGGGAGGGTGGAGGGGGGCATGGGCCAGGGTGGTGGGGGGTAGGGGTAGGGGAGGTCTGTAGGGGAGGGGGCATGGTCTAGGGGGAAGGGGGTGGGTGGTGGGGGAAAGGGGGCAGGGTGGAGGGAGGCAGGGGGCAGGGGTAGGGGGCAGGAGGGATGTCTGTAGGGTAGGGGGAGGGGGACAATCGGAATGTTGCCATGCCTCATCCCACTCCCTTCGCTCCTGGATGGAAGATGCTACCCCGTGGATGTCGCTGGACCAGGCCAAAATGACGCGGTCATGGTGCGGTCACGCCACGATCACGCCAAGGTCATGCCGCGGTCACGCCGTTGTCACACCGTGATTTGGACCTACTCCAGGATGACACCCTGCGGCAGTTTGTAGTGATATTTTTCCATGCGACTTGTGATCAATGTTGAGATTGACTAATCATAATTTCTGTCGGTGGGGTGACAATCGAAATGTTGACCCACCTCCCCTCGCTCACTTCGATCCTAGCCAGATGATAATTCCTTGTGGATGTCGCGGGACAAGGCCAACATGCCATGGTCACGCCGCGGTCACGCCGTGATTTGGCCCTGCTCCAGGACGACACCTCGTGGCAGTTCGCAGTGATAATATTCTAGGAGTCTTGTGATCAATGTTGAGACTGACCAATCACAATTTCTGCTGGTGGGGAGATGTCCAAAATGTTTCCCCGCCTCCACCCACTCCATTCACTCTTGGTCGGAAGATGTTTCCCCGCGGATGTCGCTGGACTGGGCCAAAACGCTGCGGTCATGCCGTCGTCATGCCGCGGTCACGCCGCGGTCCGGCCGCGGTCACGCCGCGGTCACGCCACTGTCACGCCGCAATCACGCCACTGTAATGCCGTGATTTGGCCCTACTCTAGGAAGACACCCTGTGGTGGTTCACAATGATAGTATTCCATGAGTATTGTGATCAATGTTGATACTGACTAGTCAATGTTTCTTCTGGTGGGGAGATGGACAGAATGTTGCCCCACCTCCTCCTGCTCTCTTCGCTCCGGGCTAGAAGATGCTCCCCCACGGTTGACGCCGGACTGGTCCAGCATGCCGTGGTCACCCCGCAGTCAAGCCGTGGTAATTCCGTGATTTCGCCCTGCTCCAGCCACATCCAGCCCACACCAGCTGCCTTCCACCTTCATTTCAGCCCGATGCCACTAGAATTCTAGCCCACAAAAGCCCCCATGCCACCTTCAAATCAGCCCGCACCATCCCCCCAGCACCTACAACCAGCCCCATTCCACCTGCATTCCAGCCCCCTTCCACCTGCATTCGTGCCCGCGCCAGCCCCAGCTACCTGCAATCTAGCCCGCACCAGTGACTACACCGTCCACCACCCCCAAGCTCTTACAAAACACTCATACCAGCCCTCTGAAACCTCCAAAATATCCCCAGCCACCAGTTCCTGCCCTCACCATCCCTCTACCTCTTACATCCAAGCCCGCACCAGCCCCTACCACATGCCCAACAGCCCCCAACCACCTGCAATCCAGCCCACCCCAGCCCCCTTCCAACTATTCCAGCCCGCACCAGCCACTCCAGCCCGCACTAGCCACCACACCAGCCCCCAGCCCCCAGCCCCCAGCCCCCAGTCCCTAGCCTTCTGCATTCCAGGATACGCAAGAAAAACTCCATAAAAATCACAAAAAGGAAATGCGAAATATGACCCCTTTCCTGATCCCTCTTTTCCCTGAAAATTAGTCATGTAAACATCCATTAATGTTCACCGAGAACATTGGGGTAGAGACGCATCTTTTAACCCAAGACGAGAACCTAGCCGGAAGGCCGAGCAGTTCCAAAGCATCCAATAAGAAGTCCCACCTGACCAAATCAAAATATTTGAATAGATCGATCCTGAAGGCACACCTAGGAACCCCAAAATCAAGATGGTAGGCCCACAATAATTCCTAGGTAACAAGATTCTTAGGATGAATTGGTTTTGGTACTCAACGTTGAGGATATTTTTTTTGGGAACTGTAGCAACTTTGACCACTGTAGCAGTACAGACAATGGAGTCCACTTTACTGTTGCACTTTTGACTTCCAGCCAGTAGCCACTAGATTATTGGATACATATAGGAAATGATTAGCATGATTGAAAAAGTCTATAATAATATTTCCTCATCTCTCAATTTGGTTTAATGAATTCACTGCATTTGATGTTTCGATTTTCATTGGAGGATGAATATTATAGATTTTGGACTCATGGGTTTTTGTCCTTTGGGGGTTGCGGAAAGAAGGTTCTTAAATGGTCTCCAGACTTTTTCTTAGATGCTGATCCCCCTATTGTTCTTCTCTGTCTAGGATTCCCAAATTTACCCCTTCATCTTTTCAAACAGAGTGCCTTATTTTTCATTGCTGGTCTATTCGGGCTATCCATTAAAAGTGAATCTGCCACATTAAAGCTTACATGCCCCTCTGTCACTTGGATTTTCATTGAGGTCCATGTTTCTAAATCTTTTACATCCCAATTCTGGATTCAAAATGGGGATAATGGTTTTATTTAAGATGTGTTATTTGAGAATGCCCCAACTTTCTGAAAAAAATGATCATGAATTGGTCACTCTATGAATGAATGTGCGACTCAATGTAATGACCCTCAACCAACCCCTCTATATAAATTTGTTTGGGTGGGAAAGGAAACCCCCATAATGCCCCCTGTTTCTCAGACAGTTACTACTAGCTGCACTAATAACAAGAATACCCCTGGACTCTCTAAGATTCATCCCCCTTGCATTATGATGTCGAGACCTTGCACATCCCCGAGACTTCTAATAAAGGAAAGCAGGATACCTTCAATGGTGACTCACCTATTCTTGAAGCAAGAAAACCTATACAAAGAGATACAGAGGAGGTGCAATTGAATCATAAATATCCCTTGCATGTGGACCTCAGAACTTATAAATATGAAAAGCGAGTCTTAAATTATTACTCACCTATTCTTGAAGCAAAAAACCTATACAAAGAGATAAAGAAGAGGTGCAATTGGGTCATGATGATCCCTTGATTGTAGATATTAAAAAACCATTACAATTGGAAGAAGACTTCCTAAAATCAAGGGCAAGGAATGGGAAGAAATAATTAGTTGTCTCTGATGGCTTCATCAATCCATGTTCTAGAAACACCTTGAAATGTTGGGATAATTCCAATTTTAAAAGAACAATTATCACACGTTCCCTAGCTGCCAACTTGAAGGACCAAAATACAATACCCCCACAAGCATCCCAAATTGAAAAAGTGTCTGCCTCATCAAATTCTTCAGCCATCTCCTCCAATTCTTCTAACTCAGATGAGTCATCCAGTGAGGATGATGAAAAAGACCCCGCTTATAGGGATTCCTACGTAATTCCAAAAAAAGCATTATTTTCCAAACGACCTCGATGCATGGATAGATTAGAAAGAAACTACTGAATTTGGAAAGTATAAAAATGGAGAGATGTTTGTGGATTCATATCTTGATATCAGAAAGAGAAACTTCATAAAAGTGGTAGAGGAATTTAAAAATAATCCCAGTTTCAATTTTAATAAAATACCTTGGAAATGAAGCTGTTGAGATTATTCTAATTCTCAGAAGTAGGTTCTTCTTTGTCTTGCGTTGTTTCTATTTTTCAGTCGGTTATACTCAATGGAACTGTACAGTGGATGTTTGCAGACATGCACTATGGGGGATTTGAAATGTACTCTTGTAGTTTCAGAACATGCTTGATCATGTAGCCTTCTTGAATGAAGATGTTATGATGTTTCTTCTGGCATTTGAGATATTTTGGATAAAGAGAAGCTTTAGTCCTTGGCTTCTTGGGTCTACTATTAACAAACTTTCTGTTTTCCTTGATGTCATCAAGCGCTACTGTTCGTTTTTTAATGCATAATTTTGCTTTTCTGTTGGGTTGGTCTCTCGAAGGACTAGCAGGGGGAGGGGGGTAACTAGCAGGGGGTGCATGGGGTGGGATGTCCAGGTTCTGGGGGGGGGGGTCTAAGGGGATATGTCTAGGGTCTGGGGGTGTCCAGGTTCTGGGGGGGGGTGTTCAAGGGGGTGTCTAGGGTCTGGGGTGGGGTCTATCTTGGGGGGTCTGTCCAGGGTCTATCTGGGGGGTTTTCCAGGGGGTCTGGGGGGTGTCTAGGTTTGGGGGGGGGGGGTGGGGGGAGGTCTGGCAGGGGAGGGGGGAAATAGCAGGTGGAGGGAGGGAAACTATTAGGGGGAAGGGACTTGTAGGGGAGGATGGTAACTGGCAAGGGGGTGAAAGGGGTGGGGTTTCCAGGTTCTAAGGGGGTGTCCAGGTTCTGGGGGGGTCTGCCCTGGGGGGTTTGTTCAGGGTCTATCCGGGGGGGTCTGTCTAGGGGGTCTAGGGGGTGGGTGTCTAGGTTTTGGGCGGGGGGGGGGGGGGGGGGAGGACTGGCCGGGGGGAGGGGGAACTAGAAGGGGGTTTTAAGGGGTGGGGTGTCAAGGTTATGGGGGTGTCTAGGGGGATATATCTAGGGTCTGGGGGGTGTCTGGGTTTTGGGGGGGTTAGGGTCTGTCCAGGAGGTTGGGAGGGGGGGTTTGTTAAGGGGAGTGGGGGGGGGGGGGTCTGGGGGTGTCATGGTTCTTAGGGGGGGGGGGTTCTAGGGTTTGTCCAGGAGGGTGGGGGTGGCTGTCCATCGGAGTGGAGGTCTGGGATGTCCAGGGGGATCTATCCAGGGTCTTAGATAAAGGTATAATGCCACGATTTATAACCATGGAAATAAATTGTATCCATCCTCTAGTATAGCCATGGTTCTAAACTGTGGCTGTAGATATAATACCACGGTTTGAACCATGGATGTATACCAAGAGCCACAGTTTGAACTGTAACTGTAGACCTATAGTTATGGTTCCAAACTATGGCTATAAGTCTAGGCATATAATCACGCCAATCTTAGCCATGGTTTCTTAAACCGTGGCTATTACCTATAGCCACAGTTTTAGGACCTATAGCCACAGTTTTAAACTATGTCTATAGCCTGAATTTCCAGTATTGGGACACTTTGATTCACAAATTTATTTTTAATGTCTTCCTTTAGAAAATGTGTGACTTATAAATGTTTTCAGGAAAATGGTATATTTCTCTGAAAGAGTTTTACTAATAATTTTCAACTATGATAAAATCCTTTTGAATATTATTCATGATTGAAGTTGATTTATTATAAATACAATCTTCAATATTTTATTTAATGAGTTCTAATATGCTTGACTGTGAATGTGAAATTTTAATACCATTCATGATTTATGGTTAAAATATTGACATCTCGTATGCCTGTTTTAATACGAATTTTTATGTTATGTTGAGAAATTTTCATATGAGGAATACATTAGACTTAGTAAATGAAGGGTGGAGCCCACTATATTTCCTCGATGCATCAGTAGGTCTCATGAGACAAACTAGTGTTTTGGAACATGACCTTGAAAAAATCTTATTTGTAGTCTTGGAACGAGGCCTTGACTATGTGGTTATGAGGTTTGGCATTATGCATTCCATCATCACGAAATTAACTATTAATATTACACATGATTATTGGACTAGTAGAATATCCTTGTGAATAAATAAGTGACATTATTTGTTTTATATTTTCCATATAATGATGAAGTTTATGTTTAAAAGGATTTTTTTAGTTTTATACATTGCCATAAGTGTTAATGGTTATTAATGGAAGATTTTGCTATATTGTTATCATTACTAAGAATCTGTGCTCACCCATTTCTATGGTTTATTTTTCATAGAATGTGAATAAGTATATTATGAATTACTTACTAGGATAGTCTAATGTATATAAATGTGGTCAATAGAGATAATTTTCTTTTTTTTTCATTTTATAATGTAATGTAACGTTCATGTATGTAATCTATTTTCCAGGAATTCTAAACTGATTGGTACTTTGAGACATGATTCTTTGTAACCATGCCAATCTATTAAAATATTGCACCTGCTCTAGGCTTCTTGGGGTAATAGCGTTACAGTTGGTATCATAGGACTTTTAGTACAATTCTTGGAAACTATATTTAGAAAAACACTAATTAGAGAACATTAACCTAAGATTGAATTTGAGGATTAGTATAGAAGAACTTCCTAGAATTTTGGTAGTGTGGAGATTTTGTTTATTTTCCAAGAAATACATCCCTGTCTAGATATGAGCAAGTAGAGGTGGCTATGTAACAGATGTACCTAGGAGTGAAAAATCCGACAAAGAGTTTTGGGCTTGACCTAGGGTATCCTAGTATATGAAAATGGGCCTTGATGTAGTCATGATTATGAAACTCCTGGGGGATATGATATGGATAATTCACATTATAATTACAATCCTTAATAAATGATTTGGGTGTAAATACATCCTCAAATTATTTTTTAAGATTATTGATTAAATGAATAATCTATCCAAGTTACATTAGGTATTCTATTAGTCTGGAATTATGCATTGCGATTCATAAAAAAAACTAGTATTTTCCATTATTTTGAAATGACACCCAGTATATGGAATGAGAACTCCATCAATACGATTGATCCAAATAGTAAGAAGGATCATATCATTCATATTATTAAGCCAAAAGTTAGAAGGGAAATAGTCTCTCTCATATTCTCATCATATGAAGAAATAGTATCATGTGTTAATAAGAGAAGTATATAATTTTATAAGTCCTATGGCTTTGAAGGGAAGCAAGAGAAGAAATGGATTGTAGAGAGAAATATGGATAAAGGGAAGAGGGGAATGAATGATTTACATATATGTGATAATTGTGGAAAGAATAACCAAGGTAAATGCTTGAAGGGAATGGGAGTATGTTATAAGTGTTGAAAAAATGGACACCAAGTATGTGATTTCAAGAGTAAGAAATAGTTTTCAGATATACAACGCATCATCTGCAAGAATTTGGGACATTACACGAATAAAACATCAGAGTATGTCCCAAATGACGCTATTTGGTAATAATCATGTTAGGATACTACCACAGATAAAGAGGAATGACTAGTGTTCTTATTTTTCTTTTAAATAATTATTTCATTTGACTGTTGTATCAATGATATACTTGTTATATGAATTATGGAAGTAAATAAGGATTGTACTGTAGTAATATTTCATTGAGGATTTGAGATTATATGGTTCTATGAAATGTGACTCATATTCAAGTTATAATTTTTGCAAAATATATGGTTGAAGGACAGATAAACCACAATATGGGTCTGATACTGCAGTTTAGAATAAGATATGATTGATTTGGATAAATTATATTCTATATTATTAACTAATTTGAAACTATTTAAATGATTATTTGTTCCACTATTGTTAGAGTTTACACTATTTTTGGATATAAGAAGTATATCTAGTATTATATATGAAATTAGGGTTCATGAATGTAATAAATAATGTTTTATGGTAATTCAGGGTGATACCATGTTTTAAAACAATACAAGATGAAGGTATTCACATGTTATTACGTGGAAAAAATATCTTTATTGTGTTTACCTTCCATATAAGTTTTGGACTATGAGTTTGGATAGAAGTATTTTGGATAGATATAAAGGATGGAATGGATTAAGTTTGACATTGGATACTATTGTTAAGGTTAAACATTTTCTTAAGATTATTTTTTGATTGTTATAAAATGGAAAACCTTGAGTTTTGGTGACAACCCATCACGTCCGGCAAGGCCGCGAGACTTGAACTCTCAACCAAAGGGCGACAAGGGTATATCACCTACCACTATCTTACATGATGTTCTAGTTTTTATAATGTAGTTTTTTATAAATAGTCAGACATATGAATAAAAAATTCATTATTTTTAAAACCCTATATGATTATGATAAATAGAATATTTTTCAATTGTATTATCTTTTTGAGTGAAATATGGGATTGTGGTAGGAATTAGTAACGATGAAACTCTAATTGTCAGGTATATTTTTCCTCATATACTATGATTAAATTAATTCCTAAAATTTAGGGAAGGGATATTAAAACAAAAAAAGTGTTATCATAATACCTTATGTTTTGTTGAACTGATGATATTTTAAATCATCATAGATTGATGGATTTGAGGCCCCCGATTTTACACTTGTTTTTGATTGACGACCTCAATCAATCCCTATAAATATTTACGTTTTCCCTCAAATTATATGTCTCTTATTACCACCAATGTTCTCTTAATAGAGATCATAATATGGTGGTGACTTTTTCATTTATCTTTCCCTCTTATTAAGACTAAATTTCATTAGCCAAATTTTCAACATGGGATTTCCACAAAGATATTTTTCAATTTTTAACCTTTTTTTCAATGAAAATTTTCAAATTGCGAGGATGAAATTTATTGAAGGAGGGGAGAATATAACACCCCATGATTTTATAGTACATTATATCTTGAATAAAATTCAATAACTTTTTCTACACACAACAGCTAGATCAAGTGCACCACGACTTACCAAACAAGCATTTCAAAAACACGCTTTTTGGTACTTTTCTAATAACATTCATATTTTGATCAATAGGGAGAAATACAAAATTCTAATTTAAAACATCTTTTTTAATCAAAATAATTTATAGTGTTAGATTATAAATTTGATTGGTTTTAAAGTATCATTAGATTATATTTTGATAATTTAATATAATTTAGGTTATTTGATGTAATTTCACATTTAAAATGGATATAATCAATTGTCAGTCTTAGGATAGTTATTATTTCATAAAAACATGCTTTTTGTTTTGACAACGACAATTAATTTTAAATTAATTTCTACCACTTCTGTGTTTTGAATTTGAAAAAATGGATTCCATATTTGTAATCAGGACTTCCAAATTGTATAAATATGTAACGTGTATTTTTATACATTATGAATATTTACTTTAGTAAATATATTATTTACCATGGTTAAAGGGTAAATCTGGTAATTAAGGGTAAACAAATATTATTATAATAATATTAAATTACTCTAACATGTGTCCCATTTCTATTGGTTGATACATGTTCGACCACGCACATCCTTGGGTCTATTTTTGGACAACATGGAGACACATGAGAGTGATAATGACACATTATATTAAATAATTTAATGCAATGAAAAAAATGACATAAACATATATCTTGTAGTAAATTTTTTTACAAGGGGTTATATAAGTTATTTTTTCAGATATAAATATTCATTTGAAAGATAAAAAGATTTCCTACATCATTGTATTTTTTTATAATTGTAAGACATCAAATAAATAATTTTATTTGTGACACAATTATAATGTAGTGTTACCTCATTAATGAATGATTTGAATAAATGAGATTTTAAAAATTAAAACAATATCCATAACCTATCCAATTCATATTGGATGGTTTTATTTTGATCATTGGTCATATTATCATCGAGTTTATGATTTTTATACCTTTATAGGACGAAAATCATTATATAATAAAATAATATTTTCAAACATTCCTAAAGAGCCCCTGATCCCCCTTATAAAAATCCCACACCTCAAACCCCTTTCTAAAACTTCTGAATCCCCTGGCTCATCCAAACTCTACTAAATTAATCACCCTAAATCCTTATCTTCCTCTAAGAATACTTACCTTTTACATAAGGCACTTCAAGGAAGTCTTTTGGTTCAAACCAAAGAGAGTTACCTAATTTAAAGGTAACAAATCCTCTTAAGTTATTTTATTTTACTTCTCTAACCCCATAAAATCTATTTATTATATTCTTTTCTAACAACAATAGTATCTTCAATATAATAGGGTGTTGTTATGAGATGTATTTTAACAAAACTTACACAAACATCCATCTTATATTTATAGATCAAAATGGCTATGTGGATGGCGAACTACAGCCTCCCGAAAAAATGATTGTCCAATATTCTACAACCACCTATTAGGGTGGCCATTATAATGGTACTGTAATTATATATTATATTTACTATATATATATATTTTATCTATATTATTCTATAATTCTCTTTTATAGTATACCTTTATCCTTTTCATGTCGTTTATATATATATATGATAATTTCATTTGAGGAAGTGCGGACTACCGCCCCCTCAAAGTGATATGACTCATTCATTCCATACCTAGAATGTATAAAGGATGGTGTAAATGAACTTACATAATTTATATAAAATATTATATTATATTGGAATAATAATATATACCTTTGTATCATTTGGTCTTCTTTACTTTTAAAATAAAAAATGGAAGCAGCATTCGTGCGTACGTACGGATTACCGTCTCCACGAACGTGATGAGATTCATTACCCATAATAACCATTCATGAATATTCTTAATTTTATTATTAAAAATAATTTTTATGAACTTAATATCATTATGGACATGAATCAACTACATCTTATCCATAACAAACATTTCTTACATAACAAAATATATAATGGAAAATTAATTTGTTAACACCCAAAACAATGATACTACTAAAATATTAATTACAATGAAATATTATAAGTTCATATATGATATCATATTTATGTATGTGGTTCTTGTATAATTTAATAACTATAATTTAACTATTATTCCAGAGATAAACTTACCCTCGACCAAATAAATGTACAAGGTAAGGTTTAATTCCTCAACCTCATTACTATTCAAGATTGTTTTTGTGTAAGAAATTTTCTGGGACATAACATAAAGGAGTTTTTAAATGGATTATTTTTAAGAGACTCTTCAACTAAAATATAATTTTAACAGTATAAATATTTATTGGTCTAAACCATTCTAATTAATGTCCATGTTTTAAAAATGGGTTTTAAAAGATTTATTTATATGGTCATGAATGTTTTGAAATATTAATTCTTTTATAGATTCATAGTGTTATGTGACACTTTGATTCAAAAATGTATTTTAAATGTCTTCCTTTATAAATTTTGTGTCTTTTAAATGTTTTAATGAAAAAGTTATATTTCTCTCAAAGAGTTTTACTAATCATTTTCAACCATGACAACATCCTTTTGGATATTATTCTTGATTGAGGATGATTTATTATAAACACAATCTTCAGTATATTATTGAATGAGATATTATATGATTGACTGTGAATGAGCTATTTTTATACCATTCATGATTTATGGATAAAGTATTGAAATTTCTAATGATAATTTTAATACGAATGCTTATGTTATGTTTCAACATTTTCATATGAGGAATGAATTGGACTTAGAAAGTAATGTGTGGAGCCCACAATAGCTCCTCGATGCATCGATAGGTATAATGAGACAAACTAGTGTTTTGGAATAATGCCTTGAAAAATTCTTATTTTTAGTCTTGGGACGATGACTTGACTATGTGGTTATGATGTCTGACATTATGCATTCCATCATTATGAAATTAACTACTGATATTACATGTGATTATTCGACTAGTATAATATCCATGTGAATAATTAAATGGAATTATTTGATTTATCATTTCTATATATTGTTGATGTTTAAGTTTAAAAGGATTTGGTTTTAGTTGTATACATTTCATCAAGTGTTTATGAAAATTTACAAATGATTTTTCTATATTTGATTCCTTACTGAGCATCTGAGATCACTCCTTTCTATGTTTAATTTTTCCTAGGATGTGAAAAAGTATATTATGACTGACCTATAGAGATAGACTAAGGTATATGAATTTGGTTGATGGAGACAATATTCTGGTTGTTTTTCATTTTATAATGTAAAGTAACGTTCATGTATGTAATTAATTTTCTAGGACTGGTAAACTCATCAGTCCTTTGGGAATTGATTCTTGTAATCATGCCAATATATTAAAATAATGCACTGGATCCATGTTTTGGGGGTCGGGGCATTACAGTTTTACCGCCTTTTGATAGTGAACACTTTTTAAAAATGGATTGTATATATTTTATATGTTCTATTTGGAAAAATAATATTATTCATTAGAATAGGGACACCGAATTTTACTTTGTTAAAATTGTTGGAAAGTTTCTGAAAAAGATCATTATTAATATGAATAGTGATAATACTGCATTTTAATTCAAAACTGCCTTTTCATCTAATTTTTTATATAGCTATATTGCAATTTTAATGGATTTTAATGTACAATTGCATTATTTTTTATCATTTATTCCAATTCTAGTCATTGAAAGTAATTTTACATTTTAATTGTACATAATGGCATGTCAATCTTTTGATAGTTATTACTACTTAAAAACCTGCGTTTTGGTTTTGACTACGAGAATTAATTTTAAATTAATTACTGAAACTACTTTGTCCTGAATTTAAAAAATGGAATCAATATTTCTAAAAAAAGGCTCAAATTGTTTAAATATGTACATTTTATTTTTGGACAATATGAATAGTATATTCAGTAATAATTTTATTTACTATTGTTAAAGGGTAAATTTGGAAAATAAGGTTAAAACATAATACTTTAATTATATAAAACTGCCCTAAAACACGCCTTAATCTTGTTGGATTTGATATTTCATACAATGTGAATCAATGGGATGATTTTTGGACCCCATTGGTCCACTTGGGAGTGAAAATGAAAATTTTTAATAATTAATTTAATGTACAGAGAAAAATAACATATACTTGTATTTTTTTACAAAATCAATTATTACATGGGGTAATATAATTGATATATTAGACTACAAAAAATAAATAGAAATCATAAAATAGTTCCTACATCATGGTTTTTTTTAATTTTTAGACAATATATAAATAAATTTGACTATGACACAAAGACGATATGGTGATTGCTTCATTTATGAAAGATTCAAATAAATGAAATTAAAAATATTAAAATAAATATAATGTTGTTATTTTTATTAAATACAATCATTTTATGGACTATATAAACATTTTATATTTGATTTAATTAATTTATATTGAATTAAACTTGTTTTTATCACATTATCAAAAATCAATTACTTTATAGTGTTAAAAGTGACATAAATGAGTTTTTAAAACAAATAAAATTTTATTAATTGATATATTAGTTGAAAATATCAATGATTCGGAAAAATGTAATATAAAATGTTAAAAATTTAATTAATGATCCACTTATGGTTCTCTTGGCATTTTATAGTAAATATAGTTACCACATATATCAAAAATGTAAGAGGACATGGTATGAGTTATTGTTTTTAACAATGTCTTAAAACTAAAAGATAAGGTTATGATTGGGTTATAAACTTGTCCAAAACCTATTTGTTGAGATGTTTTGGACCCAAAAGAATCATAGCTTTGAAATATATGTGTTTGAGACAATTTGAAACCGAAAATCAATTAATAGAAAAAGTACATTTCAATAACTTCTTAATGAGCCCTACCTCCCTCTTATAAAAGGCCACCATCCCTTGCCACTTACACACACCTCTAACTCCCCCTGGCTCATCTAGATTCTGCTCATATATGCTCCCATACTCCCTCTCTCACCTCTAGAAGCCTTAACATGGGAATAAGGCAATTATAGAAATCATTTTGGCTCGAATAAAATGATGTAACCTGATTTAGAGGAATATAAAGAATGAATGAGACAACTCAGACTTTAGGTAATTGACATTGTCTCAATATCCTTTCATTGAGTCATATTTTCATTTATACATAACTTTCTTTTAAATGGTTTATAATTATACCCTTTTTATTTTAATTTTATTCAAAAAAATTAAAAAGTAATCTTCTATTTTATGAAGCCTTTTACTAAACATCAAAGGGAATGTCTCTTTTTAACGTACGTGGTGGCAAAAAACTTTTCAACACCATAAAAATTACTTGATATTTGTATTCCATAACAATCAGAATTTTTTAAAAATAAAATAAATAACATATACCCTTTTTACGTATTTTTGTATTGAAAATTGTTTTGAGAAATCAATGATTATGTCAGTATCTTGAAATGATATATTATGATTGAAATATGGAAATGTTATATTTACTTTATGCTTGTTTTATGTGTTATGATTGTGTTATTGTTATTATGCATTTTTTACATATACAAGTGGTTCTGTGAAAAACTGGGGGCAGGGGAGCCCAAGATAGCCCTCTAATGTGTTGGGTAACGTGACAAAGGTAAATGTGAATGTTTCTACTAATATATTTAGGGAATATATTGTTTTTGTTATTACAAAAGTAACTCCTTATATAGCTATAAAAGCTACAATGTATGTATTTTATTGATGTAACAAGTTACCATTGTGATTTTTTATTTCGAGGTGTTATTCATAAATATTATGATTTCATGAGGTCTGTTAATGATCTATGATTTAAGATTGAAATGTTTGATTTCCAATTTTTTTATGTATTTAAGTACTAATGTTTTCTTCTCTTATTTTATATTTGTTACTGTGATTTTTCTTCTCATCCCCAGTTTTTGAAATGTTTTTCACATGGTACATGGATAGGTAAGTGAAATGAATAATTCAAGAAGATTTATATCATGATAATAATTATTTTTTTATTTAATGAGTTTTATTTTTGTGAAAAAATTGGTAAGAGTATAAGTGTTTACTTTTTAATATTTGAGATGTAATGTAATAATTATGGACTAATTCTCTAAAACTCGTTTCATTAAATAATATTCAATATTAATTTTTAACATAAAAAAAGATTATGAAACGTTTAATGATATTGAATTATAGTTTCTCTCCAAATATTTCAATTGATCCACCATATATTTGAACCCCGATAAATAAAAAATTGAAAAATAACTAATACTGTAGAGTTTAGAACAGGTATTTAGGTAAATATACTGGGTGGTGATCCCTTATTCAAAGGTTCAACATTCGTTTTTGAATTTATCTCCCTAAAATAATCAAAAGATGTGTTCTTGGAATTTATTTATATATTCCACCATGACGTCTTCGAGTCATATACAATGAGGGTAGCGACAACCATGCTCCATTAACGGTGGGAATTGATCCACCAATCATACCACTAGGAGTTCCACTTGTGGTACCATGTAATATTTTGGAACTAGGAAATTATTATCCACTTAGAGAGGGTAACATACAATTGATGAAGTATATATTAGGTGATTCAAAAACATCACCTGTGATGCTAGATCTAACTTATGAGTTCTGGTTGTAGAATCATCCCATATATTTAAGTGATAGTGGACCGTATGCTTTTAATTAATTTATATATACCATCAATATATCATTAAAAAGAAATATATGTTTCTAGAGTGGAGGATCAAGCTCTCAACCAATGTACTACATGATTTCGCCAAACACAGTTGGGATGTGATCACCCAAACTGGTCATCATTAGGGTATGGTCTAGGTGGACTTACATATTTCCATCTACTATTAAAATTTTCATAAAATGCTAAGATATGACCAAGAGGGAGAGTTCATGAACCTAGATAAAGGTACTTTTTCTCTTTAAGGACAACTCAATATGTTTTACTAAGTTATAATTGTTTTCCACCGCTTCTAACAAGTGATGAGCTATCGTGATGGTCACACATTGATTAGTGGCTCTTTTATTCCATCTAATTGTAGGTGAATTTTATTCTCATATCTATGTTTTTTGATATCATGAATCTATGTCTTATCATTGAGAAACAATTGAGGGAAGATGATAGTAGTAGTTATATAGGTTCAGTGTTGAGACATGTTAGTAGTTTGATCAATATATTGAAGCCTAATCATGGACTTTTTTATCAGAGAATTTATATGGAAGCACTATTATAAACCATCAGTATGGTAGAATGGGCATGTGAATCCCATATTATTTAGATACATGTTTAACTTCCATTACTTCAAATGGATGAATTATCTGTAGGTTTTGGGTACATGGGAAATATGTTTGTGGGTGTACCCAACATTAAGTTTTTCTATTTACGATGTTCAATTCGATATCCATCAAATAAAAAATGACGGATCATTGGAAAATAAAAATAATTATGGAAAATAGGGGCATCCCAGAACCATAGACAGGATCATCATATGTTGGTTATAATTAATATAATTAAATGACAAGAATTACCTTGATGAAATTTTCTCTCTGTTGATTTTTCCAGTCACGATCTGATGTGATCTATCATTGCGTCATAGAATCTAAGTGTTGTATTCATCTAGAAACGATCCACACATGCTCCAAATATCTCTAGACATTGTTGAATGGATCTTAAGATGCTAGCCCGGAAGACACTCCAATTTCAATATCCACCATCGATTTCCTTGAGAGAATCCTACAAAGTGATCTCCTTGATCCGGAGGAGGATATCACTTTTAGCTTGAGAGAATTCTTGGAAGAAATGAATTCTCTCTTGTCTTGAGAGATATTTCTAGAAATGTTTCACACAACAACAATGAATGGAAAAGCTAATTAGAATAATATAATTGGGATTTTAATTACATATAATAATTAAATTAATTAATTACCCGAATGAATTTATTCACTTCATTTAATTATTAGGAAGACCCCATGTCTAATAAAAACAGTTGACTATTATTATTAAATGACACGAACCCATCAAATTACACCTAATATTATTTTATTAAATAAATAATATTATTTCTCACAAATCACTAGAAAAACTATATAGCGTGTATATTAATATACAATACATGTACTTTTGTTTTTCAATTCTATTTATTTCCTCCACCACATTTATTAGACCTTGAATAATGATAATTTATTTTATAAAAAATATTACTACATTACTTGCTAATAAATATATTATTTTACCAACAATATATTCTCTACAATAACTAGTGCTCAAATAAATGTGATCAGTGATACTTGAATAATTCTTACACCATAATTAGGAATAATCTTTAATCAACTTGTTAAATTAATATTTAACTAAGATACATGGACACACTTAGTGTGTGACCCTCTAAGCAGCTTTCTCAATGGAAATAGGAAGAGCTGGCCTAATGTCCATGGTTTGCCTCTAGAAAGATGTAAAGGCACCAATAGGGAATAAAGTTAATGCCGCAATGATTTATCACCACTTATGACCGCTTACTGTGTAATGTAATTTATTTGTCTAAATATCTTGAATCCATCGGGTTCCATACTGGTGCCATCAACCCATGTGCTTGATTATTTTTTCTTTGACATCCCAGAATTGAACATGACCATTCCTTACAATGGCCATGGATTTATTTAGGATATATCAATTCCATCAATGATCCCGAGATATATTATTCTATTGTGGAACAGAAGGGACATATCCTTTCTTTCTTTATCTATTAATGTTATATTACTCATGACACACCCCACATATCCTACCTCACTGTGAATAGTGTGTCATTACAGTTTTCATCAATACATCTAAGTGCACAAGTTTTAATACAAATTAATAATAATATTAATGTCTATGGACCAATACACAGGTCCGCAGATAGGAACGTCTAATGACACTATGAAATATGGTTTTTTTCTACAAGCATGTCTCATTCTTATAATATCCTCCTTGATATTTCCAATGGTGCACACTTCGAGAAGGTACCTCAATATTGTTGGGTCGGAGAAAACACGAGGGAGATGGCAAGAGGGGGGGTGAATTGCCTTTTAAAAAATTGATTAACAAATTAAAAATCAAAGTAAAGTGCAGCGGAAATAAAGAAGGCAAGACACAAGAAATTGATAACGGAGTTCGGCCAAAACCCGGCCTACGTCTCCGCTCCCAACTCAACCGTTGAGAGATTCCTACCGCTTGCTTTTCAATGGTTTTAGCAAGAAACCCACTAGGCTTTGAGGTAGCACTAGGACCTATTACAGCTTGCTTTTATTGGTTTAGCAAGAACCCACTTGCTTTTAATGGTTTAGCAAGAACCCACTAGCCTTTTTAACGGGTGAAGGCTAGCTCACCGAGACACAAGCCTTTTAAAGGAAAAGCTTGAAGAAACCTCTTCACACCTTAATGGTGGTGTGAGAACCCAAAGAAAGGGAGATGAGAAAAGAGTTTGGGGTTTGTAGGCACAAACCCAATTTTAAAGCTCAAAATGAATAAATCACTAAAAACCGTAATTGGAGAAGTCTTGGGCGCCTTTGATTGATTGGAGATGTTGAAGGCCGCTTCCAAGCTTCTTTGGAGGAGCTCCTTGGGTGTGGAAGTTGTTGGAGCTAGGTGGGTTCCTTTGAGGAAGTCCGCCGGAGGTACGCCAAATGATCCAAAATATGTCCGTTGGCTTCGTATATGTTCCGGTAGGTGTCCGAGGCTTCCTTGGCCTTTATTTATAGGCATGGAACCCTTGGGGAGGCTTCGGAGCCGTTGGAGAGGCTAAAAGAGCCGTTGGGAGCCAAGTGGACAGGCTGGTCAACAGCCCAACGGCTAGTTTGACTGTGTCCACCGGCTGGCCAGTGCAGGCCCACCGGTTGGCCGGTGTTTGCAAAATGGCAAAGGATTCTTTTCCAGGGGCCACCGGCTGACCGGTGCCAGAGCCACCGGCTGGCCGGTAGCAAGACAGAAGCTGGCACTGTTGGGAGAGGGTGCCACCGGCTGGCCGGTGCTGAGGCCACCGGCTGGCCGGTGGGGAGGCAGTGGCTCCCTCTTGAATGCAGGTGCCACCGGCTGGCCGCTGGTGTGCCACCGGCTGGCCGGTGGTCTGGAAAGAAGGATGCCTTCTGTCCAGGCTCCAGCGGCTGACCGGTGGTGAAGCCACCGGTTGGCCGGTGGACTGAATTTCAGTCCACTTTGCCTTCTTTCTTTCTTGGCCCAATTCCTTGGCCACCTGATTTGATTCCTATCAACCAAAAACACTTGAAAGAGGATTAGATAAATATGAGGGTGATTGTGATCATGAAAATAAAACCTTGAGGGGTTCGAGAGGTACAACAATCTCCCCCTATTTTGATGATCACAATCACCGAAACAAACAATGTAAAAAACTTAAATTAAAGGCAATGCAAAGCATGATGAAAAAGGATTCTCCCCCAATCAATCAAGAAATTTCTCCCCCTTTGTGATTATCAAAATAGAACGGGGCATAAAACTTGATTGAGGGACATGTTTGAAAAAACAAGATTTTAAATCAATTGAAAATGATATCAATTGTTGAAAATTTTGAAAATTGAAATGAAAATTGAATAACAGTTTGAATTGAAAGTTTTGAATCAAAAACCAATTGAATTTTGAAATTTGAAACCAAGTGTTGAAATTGAAAGTTTGAATTCACAAAAAGGCCTAACTCCCCCTAAATAAAAACAATGAATCACCGGGGAGACGGATTTTGAAAAGAAATGATTTTAGGCCCGGAGAGACTCGCTAAGAGGGATTTTTCAATCCACACTTGTCTCATGGCGGGTCTTCTCCTATAAAATTCGTCCGAATAGAAAATAGTCTTTGGCCTACCGTACCGGGCATTTTTGCAATTACACTCATAAATGAGGTGCCCGGGTTTTTTGCAATAATTACAAAATTTAAATTCGAAGCTCCCCCTTACAAAAACAGTTGGAGCATGGGAGGAGGAGACTCGGTTGGTGTATCTTAGCCCTTGGGTGGTTCTTGATATTCGTTGGGAACCTAGGAGATTGTTCAAATTTTGTTCACCTTGGGTGAACTTGGCTAAGGTCTCCCTAAGGTCCTTGATGGTTGATTCCATAGAATCAACATTTGGAAAATTTTGGATTTTGAGGGACAACTCTTCCTTCTCTTTAAGAAGTTGTTCTTTTTCGGAAGAGAGTTTTTTGAAAGACTTTTTTAAAGCAATAAATTTTGAAGATAAAGCATGAAAACCATTTTCTAGTTGGTCTCTAGCATGTGAGAGTTCTTCATATGACAAATGATTTAAAGAATTGGAATTTGAAGAGCAAGAGGAGGAGGAGTCGGAAGATGTTACCTCATGGAATGCCATTAGGAATTTTGTACCTTGGTCGCTCGAGGAGGAGGAGGAGGAGGATGAGGTGTCACTCCATGTGGCCTTGAGGACCTTTTTCTTTCCTTTTTCCTTTGGCGTGGCCCGTTTCTTGTTGAGTGGGCAATCGGGCTTGTAATGGCCCTTTTCGCCGCACCCGTAGCATTTTACCTTGGGCTCGGATCTTGCGGTGGGTTCTTTCCTTCGCGCCTTGCGAGATTTTTTCTTCTTGTACTTCTTCATGAATTTTTGCATTTGGCGGGTGAGATTCTCCATTTCCGAGTCGCCGCTTGAAGATGATGAAGATGAGGAGGAAGAGGATGAGGAGGAGCTTACTTCCTTTTGTACCTTGAGGGCAATGTTCTTTGGTGTCTTGATTGGTGTGCCCTCCTTTTGAGCTTGCCTCCTCATCGTGATCTCATAAGTCATGAGAGATCCGATCAGCTCCTCTACCGGCATATTTTTGATGTCTTTTGCTTCTTGAATCGCCGTGACCTTCGGTGCCCATTTGCTTGGTAGGATCCATAGGATCTTCTTCACCATAGTTTCAGCTGAAACATCATCACCAAGGGACTTTCTCCCATTGCACACGTCAGTAAATCGTGTAAACATTTCAGAAATAGACTCATTTGGATGCATTGAAAAAGATTCAAAATCCTTTCTATACATATCTAATCTAGTATCCTTGACTTTATTAGTGCCTTCATGGGTCACTTCTAAAAGCTTCCAAATTTCATGTGCGGAGGTGCAAGTGGATACACGATTAAATTCATTTCTATCTAACCCGCAATGAAGAGCATTCATGGCTTTTCCATCAAGCTCAAAATTTTTAATATCGGCGGGGGTCCATTTGGATTCGTCGGGGGAAGAGAGAGTGTAACCTTGCATGACTATTTTAAAAATGGGATATCCTATACTTCTCAAAAAGGTGGTCATGTGGGTTTTCCAATAATTATAGTCGGTCCCATCAAAAAATGGAGCCCGACCCAATGAGTAGCCCTCGGGGGCGAAAGAAGTTGATGCCATCTTAATGGATCTTAAATTTGAAACCGGGTTAGGGTATTACTCAAATTTCCCTCTGATACCAATTGTTGGGTCGGAGAAAACACGAGGGAGATGGCAAGAGGGGGGGTGAATTGCCTTTTAAAAAATTGATTAACAAATTAAAAATCAAAGTAAAGTGCAGCGGAAATAAAGAAGGCAAGACACAAGAAATTGATAACGGAGTTCGGCCAAAACCCGGCCTACGTCTCCGCTCCCAACTCAACCGTTGAGAGATTCCTACCGCTTGCTTTTCAATGGTTTTAGCAAGAAACCCACTAGGCTTTGAGGTAGCACTAGGACCTATTACAGCTTGCTTTTATTGGTTTAGCAAGAACCCACTTGCTTTTAATGGTTTAGCAAGAACCCACTAGCCTTTTTAACGGGTGAAGGCTAGCTCACCGAGACACAAGCCTTTTAAAGGAAAAGCTTGAAGAAACCTCTTCACACCTTAATGGTGGTGTGAGAACCCAAAGAAAGGGAGATGAGAAAAGAGTTTGGGGTTTGTAGGCACAAACCCAATTTTAAAGCTCAAAATGAATAAAGCACTAAAAACCGTAATTGGAGAAGTCTTGGGCGCCTTTGATTGATTGGAGATGTTGAAGGCCGCTTCCAAGCTTCTTTGGAGGAGCTCCTTGGGTGTGGAAGTTGTTGGAGCTAGGTGGGTTCCTTTGAGGAAGTCCGCCGGAGGTACGCCAAATGATCCAAAATATGTCCGTTGGCTTCGTATATGTTCCGGTAGGTGTCCGGGGCTTCCTTGGCCTTTATTTATAGGCATGGAACCCTTGGGGAGGCTTCGGAGCCGTTGGAGAGGCTAAAAGAGCCGTTGGGAGCCAAGTGGACAGGCTGGTCAACAGCCCAACGGCTAGTTTGACTGTGTCCACCGGCTGGCCGGTGCAGGCCCACCGGTTGGTCGGTGTTTGCAAAATGGCAAAGGATTCTTTTCCAGGGGCCACCGGCTGACCGGTGCCAGAGCCACCGGCTGGCCGGTAGCAAGACAGAAGCTGGCACTGTTGGGAGAGGGTGCCACCGGCTGGCCGGTGCTGAGGCCACCGGCTGGCCGGTGGGGAGGCAGTGGCTCCCTCTTGAATGCAGGTGCCACCGGCTGGCCGCTGGTGTGCCACCGGCTGGCCGGTGGTCTGGAAAGAAGGATGCCTTCTGTCCAGGCTCCAGCGGCTGACCGGTGGTGAAGCCACCGGTTGGCCGGTGGACTGAATTTCAGTCCACTTTGCCTTCTTTCTTTCTTGGCCCAATTCCTTGGCCACCTGATTTGATTCCTATCAACCAAAAACACTTGAAAGAGGATTAGATAAATATGAGGGTGATTGTGATCATGAAAATAAAACCTTGAGGGGTTCGAGAGGTACAACAAATATTTTATGAGCCCTCACACATAATGTACAACATTATTTTTGTCACCCAAATAACATCATCCATCCATAGATAATATATTCAAGAGCTATGCTATGGCACTTTTGGGATCTCATTATAGTAGGGATATATTATGACCTTTTAGTGTAACAACTATCCTTAGAACCTTATCACATGCATTGTCACGCAGAATAACATTAATGATGTGATGAAGTATTTATTAATAAATAAAGTACAATCTAGTTGGTTATATACCCCCAAATACAACATTATTTTCAGAGATTCTTCCAGACCTCTCTACTATCTTGTATTGGAAGAGGACCTACACAAGGTCAATATTTAGGAGCAGGATTAGTTATGCCAAGTCAGGAGGGGATATGGACTAGTACCGGATAAATAGAATACGGTTTAGGTCATGGAAATGGTTTCTAAAATTCTAATTATTAGTTCCAACATAGTATATCTACTCATGGTAGTCCAACTATAGCTCAATATTGTGGATCAGGCTTGTTTCATGCTTTACAACCAACACGAGAACACCAGAGTACATGACCATCTATGGTGTGAGGTATTATTCTAGTAGCCTTTATTATCTTACATGATATATTTGATACATGTTCCTCTCAATCCTTTAAAAATTTATCTATTTTGGAAGATCATGGAATAGTAATTCAGTACTTTTCTGGGGTGATGGTCCTAGAAATATTGTTGGGTGTGTGGTTAGAGGGTTTATGCCAATGAATGGACTATTCCATTAAGTTATGTAGTTATAATTTCTTATTATAACTCATCATCCTCAAGATGACATGATTTAATATTATTCCTAACATAGATTTGTAAGTCCTATATCTCACCTATGTTGAATTCTATCAATGTATGGTGTCTTTTACATCACCAATAGGAGGCAACAATCTTAATAGGTTTATGTAGAATGTCGAATAAAGTAGTGATGAACCAGAGCATTTAGGGATTAGTGGTTTGATATCCTAGATTACTGCCATTTATATGGAGGTGGATGGAATGATTATGATATATTTTTCTCCCGTTGTAGATCATTTTTGGAATATTCTTCTACATGACTTCTATATACTAGATCCTAAGAGAGAATTGGAGTTTAAGATAGAACTCAATATAATTGCATCTCTAGTGTCTATTCCTCTATATATGATGGAATCAACTAATCTTGGGGTTCACCCAAGATTTTTGACCAAAAAGATGTTCAGACGCTTTGTCTATCCATGTATTACGGGTGATTGAACTAGCTTACAATTAAGAACCAATATCCATTTCATTAAAATAGATTATTTCTTAGACCATTTATGAGGAGTTAGAGTGTTTTTTAAGATTTACCTGAGATCGTACTATCAACATGTGTGAGTCATTCCTTTATATATACAACATATTGATTTTTCTATGTGGGTATAGTTTATATGATTACTTAGTTATGTCATTCGTTCTTATGAACCTGTATACATTTTTACTGAAAATTATTATTTGGGGTTTCCAACCTTATCTGGGTCTTTTTTAATAGTTTTTTAAATACATCTTGGTGTATTCCTACACTAGAAGTGACCATTCCAAAAATATTGAGATCAGTTTTTATAAAATAAGTGAGCATTAGTTATATTCTAATACGAAGAAGTGCTAATTATCGATCAACAAGATTCCCTTATTGGGATATATTATCCCCAAATCAAGAATATTAGTTGAACCTGATAAGGTGTTTGAAATTGATTCCTGGATGATGTCCAATATTGTGTTTGGTATATGGAGTTTCTTAGGGATAAATGAATATTGAGGAATTTTTTAGAAGAAATATTATACCTTTAGGCACCACATACCGGTCAAACTATGAAGGTTGTGATGTTCGTTTTGACTAAAGGGTGTGATAAGGCCTTTCAGTAAGGGAAAGGAAGTCTTAATTCGGTACCAATTATAATTATTCTAGATCCTAGAATAGGCTTTACCGTGTTTTTTGATACATCAAGCATCATGATGGATGTACTATTAACATAAGAGGATTGAGTATTTTTTATGCGTATAACTAGTTGATACCACATGAGCATAATTATCCAATGCACGACTTTTTTCTAGCAGTAATTTCACTACTTTGTGGTGCATACAAACCACAAGAGCATCTAATTTATCTTTACATGGTGCGAGTATAATCTCATACAGTAATGATGTTTCAAACAATATTAGTCATTTGAATTTGATTTTTCCTATATTATTGGAAAGGGAAATTTGGTATCTGATGCACTAATCCAGAAAACTCATCGACAAGTTTTTCATGATGATAGTGAGGGATGGAAATTAATGGAAATTTTTCAAAAATGCATTGGTAGGTTCATGAGATTCATGAGAAACCTTTTATTAAAGACTTATTAGATGCCTCATAACTCATATAAGGGGTGAATTGAAGGAAGTTATCATATCTTGAAGTTTTGTTCCTACGAGAGAGTATTTCTAGTGAGGACCCACCTTAGGATTGTTCTATTGATAGAGATGACATTCTACATATACATGGCCTTATCTAGGGCCCATCAAGAATAAAAGGGGATCTAACTCACATGTCGCATGATTCACAGTGGTAATTAATTGAAGGTATATCCAAGATGTATCATGATATGTGTCTCCAGTATTGATGGCTATGGATGAAATTTTAGATTTTATGTTTTATCCCTAGGTGTACCACCCTTCATTAGGTGAAGGAGGTGCAAAAACAACCTATTGTCATGTTACAACCATTGTTAGTACAAAAATTTAAATGGGAAAATGTCATGCTGGAGTTTTGGTAGTTTTACTAAGGTCTCCTTGTGGTAGGGATGTTTTTTGGGTAATTATTTATTGACTAATGAAAGTATCCCACTTCCTTCCAATATGGGAGACACTATCAGTTGATGAGATTGAAAGACTGTATTTTTATGATATTATAATGATAAATAGAGTCAATCATAATATAATTTCAGATTGGGATCATTGCTTCACATAAAGGTAATGGAAGGCCATACAATTTTTTTTGGGTAAATAGGTGCTTATGAGGAAATCCTTTCACCCTAAGAACAATGGTCATTTGAAATGGATGATACATGTCTTGGAGGACATGTCTCGATCATGCATCCTTGAATTGAGAGATTATAGGGAGAATAATTTACCTCTCAAAATGTTTTCATACAAAAATGGAATTCATGAAATTATTCACATGGATCCATATGAGTCCTTGTATGGTAGTCCATGTTATTTAACTATACACTTCAAGAGGTAGGGGATGAAGTGCTACTAGGTCATCGTCTCTTGTAGGAGATTTTGTTGTAGGTGAAATTGTTCAAGAAATGTGTGTATACTTATTAGTATATATATAAATCATATGTCCATCATCATCGATGTCCTCTAGTGTTTTCGGTTTGGGATTTTTTTATTTTGGGTATCATGAAGACTTTGGAATAAACAGTTATGGATGCAACATGAGTTGACTCCTCGTTATGTTGGATTGTGTGAGATGTTGTATATTGTCGAGTCTGTATCCTATCAGTTTATATTTTCTAAGAGGTACCCTTCCTTGAATAAAATCTTCCACATTTTACATATTCCTCATTACCATGATGACATATCTCGTACATTTTATCATAGGGATTTTAGACACGATACTGATGTTTTTTTGAGGTGTATCCCATAAGAAGCATTGATTGAATAATAAAGGAAATACAAGGGTTTTATTCCCCTCTAACAGGGGTGTAATGACATCACGACTATATATAGAAGTATACATAGGAGATATATGATGATGTACATGCTCAGTTTCCATAATTCATCTCAGAAAACGTTGTACAACCCTTGTAAGGGAAACTCGAGAATGAGTCCATTTAAGGGGGAGACTAGAAGAAAATAATTTTTCTAATGAGGTAAAACTAAATTAAGTTTTAGTTAAATTCATTTTTTTGACATAATAAGAATTCCTAGTGAGGATATAGAGTATAAAATGGGTTATTCAGCTTGTTTGGTCTTGGAACCATGGCTAGTGGGAGGAACAACAAGGTTTTATGCATAGTAAAAACTGTGAAGCCAAGTTCTTATAATTTCACTTAATTGTGTAGGGTGTCTGAGTGTGAAGATGTGGGTTCAACAGTTTTCCATAACCGTGGGACCAAGAAAAAATGATCATGTGGAAGCTCTAAAATTTTTTAAGAAAGAAAAACACAAGTTTTACTTTTGTATTGGAAACTATGTGCAAGAAATGTGCCACTCCCCCCTTTGGACATTACACATCACATGGTTGGAGAACAGTTTGTCCAACTATATCACCAAACCATGTGAACCATTTTTAAGGGATGTATTACTATTTTTTCTTGTGGATTATAATTTTAGCACCTCCTTTTTTATTTCCTCATTCTAGCAGATAGATCATCCACTTCTCACTCAGTTGAGATCTCTTGCCTATTCTTATATACTGTGATCCAGTTACATCATCTGACCTCTGACTGAAGATCCAATGAGCTCTCTGGATTCATATTAGTATGTACTTCAATCCATATGATCATTTATTCATTTTTTATTCTCTCGACGATATTCTTTTGGTATGAGATCTTATGCTCTATTTTCAGGGTGTTCATACAGTCTTCCATATTTTTCTTATTTAGGACAAACTAAGGGATGGTGTAGAATGAGGAATCTACTATGGGAATAAGTTAAGTGCTCTATGACTCATATTTTAAATTATCTCCACCTATAAACTATTTCAATTTTTCATTTCATAGTATCTCTAGGTTTTTCCCCTTAAATTCATCTTCCTTAATTTATATTGGCTACATTGAATTATATGGACCTACTAATATAACTTTATGTAATTAGAAGTTGAGAACTCAATAATGGCCACCCCTTTAAGAGGAATTATTTATTTATAAAATGGTATCTCATTTTGGGTGTATATACAAAACTCTTCATGTGTGTATGACTTGAACTTTATAAAGGTAAGTGTTCATTCATAGTAAATGATTATTTAAAAACATTTTGTGTCAAAAATATATTTATAGATATCACTTTACCTAGTTTAATTATAAATTGAATTAATATTGTTAGAATTTACTCTACCCTTTTTCTTGTTTAATGAATAGTATATAATAAACCTATTCTGTGATTATTAATTAACGCAATAAATGGTTGCTTATCCATACATCACCTTATAATGTTTCATTTATTGTAATTGCATGAAACTATTAAATGACTAAATTGAATGAGTTATACTTGTACATGATTTTATATGATAGAAATGGAAAAAATATAAGGTTCCTACTACTTTCAGACCTATTATAATTATTGTAGTAGACACACTAGAGATCACCTTAGATTTTATAGGGAATGCATTGAGCACTAAGAAAATTAAATTCTGTTTCATTTAAAGGTTTTTTATTTGGGAGATGAACACTATATAATCTATTAATTTTCATATTACATGAATTCATCAGTGTTCTCCCATTGATTCCCATGAAATAATGTTCAAATATTCGAGTGCCTTAGATACACTCCATAGAATTATCTGGATGTCTTCAAACACTTGGCACCTTGGATTCACCAAATTGGTCATACCCATGCATAGATTGTGTTTACCATGGATGTGGTCCTTAGAATTATTTAGTATCCTTCATAATAGAACACCATGGGTGTGACCCTTGGATTTTACTCATACCCATTATTTCTAGAGATTATGTGATACACGTGTGTCCTACACCTGATGGAAATCTTCAATCATAAGTTAAAAGTGCTTTGGACCGAATATTCACCTGTTTAATGTTCTATCGAGGAATCCAAAATATGAAGAAGCTATTTGGGAACCTGTGGATGTAATGATGTGTGAATGTAATCATATTTTTATATCAATGTAATAGATAATTTGTGGGGAAATTAATTTTAAGGGGTATATAATGTAAAACCCTCATATTTTAGGATTTATATTCTCTTAAAATATTTTTAATTTCTTTGATAGATTTTAATGCATAAAATACAGAGTCTAAATAAACCATAAAATAGAATTTTTATTTAAATTTAATATTAAATTATTAGTGGAAAAATTTAATGAATTATTTTTTAAAATTATTTTAAAACATTTTAGATAAATTAAATATATAGATAAATAAATTCAAAATTATTTAGTAATTTTTTTTAAAAAAATGTGTCTTCCAAAAAAGGTTTTGTATTTATTTTGTTAGAAAATAGAATAATTTAAAATTTTTATATAAAGAAATGTATTGGAAAAAATTACATTCATTTTTGAAATATCCATGTCAAAATTATCATAGATATTGTTTATTATAATTTCTTGATAATTGATTTTTATATGAATAGTGAAAATACTGATTTTTATTGAAAACTCTCTTTTTATTTATAGCATTTAAAAATTTCATTTATATTTAAAAATGGTTTTAAAAAATATTACTTCATATATAATATTAATAATCTAATTAAGGTAATTGTAAATAATTTTATGTTTAATTTTGGTATACAAACTTTTTATACTTATGAAACAAATTCTAGAAAACTTATTTTTGTATTGTTTTTAGGGATAAATTGGAAATAGATTTTTTCCACTTTTGAAAATTAATTAATGAAAATTTTATTCTATAATTGGAATATAGAGATCAAAATTTTATCAATAGTATACTTTTATCAAAATTAATAGTAAATATAATAATATTTTCTAATCTTTTTGAAGGTAACATTTCTTAATTCAGGTAAACATTCAAGTGATAAGGATTCCAATGTTGTGAAAATATTTCCTTTTTAAAATTTTATTATTCCCTTTCATTAAAAACCTTCAAAATTATAAAATATAACCTCCTCCTCATTTATATTTTTTTTCAACTTATAATATTTCTGTAAAAGATATTCATAAATGTAATTGTATTCATTTTAATATCTACAATATTTTTTAATAGAGATATAAAAACATATATTAATTTTAAAGTGTATTTTAAAAATAATAATAAATTATTTTTATCAGGGAAATTATTTTAATTTTTTGTGATGAAATCACTTCCATAAATTCGAACACAATTCATGACGGGGTGCTTGTGCAATCTATAGAGAAATCAAGAACACGATTATAAAAACTATTAACATAACTATTTTTTAAGCGTGTAATAGTTTCCAAGGAATTTTATCTATAAATATAAAATATTCAGGGAATTTTAACTGTTTATATTTTAATTCATTATGAGTCATTTAAAAAAAACTAAAATTCAATTAATTGTTTCAAAAAAGATATTAATTATATGTTATAATATTTTTTTATTAAACTATTTATAATTTATAAATATATTATAATAAAAAAAATAATGGGAGATGGATGAAATATCTAACATGGGTCATTTCTATGTTATATTTCAATTTATATTAAAATTATCGATCACTAAAGAGTAAATTTTTTTTTGTCCTAGTAATGGTCAAATGGTTTAAAAAGAGTTCAAACCAAGTGATAATTGTGAAAAAAAACAAAACATTTAAAAATGTTTTTTGGATAATAATATTTTTTAATAATAATCATCTTGTATTCTAATATTTTCATTTTGGATGAAATTATACATAAATATTAATTTATTTTAAATTAAGACATTATGTAATTACAAGGGTTCCCCTCCACTCACTTATCAAAAGTAACCTCATATCCTTCATTATTAACATTTTTTGACTCTTATACAATGGAAAATAACAACCCTAATATCATTTTGTATTCCATAAACACACTATACATATTATTTTACTTCACATTGATTATCTTTCAAGGAATAAGGTTTAAAATAAAAGAGGTTTCTCAATGAAGATATATAACACTAAACACAGAATGTTCAATATCAATTATTTTTATATATTCTATAGATACAAGGTATATTTTATCCAATATTGAATTAAAAATCATAATTATAATGTGTTTTTAATAATATGATGTAGAAAAAACTATCTTCCTTCTTCACTTCAATTGATAAATGATGATGTCACTCATGTGTGCTCGTAGAATACCACCTCCTCAAAGGGTTGTGTTTTTTCACATCCTATTCACATCGATGGTAATAAATATAAATTTAGTTAATAAATTTGATTTATATTAGATAATAATTATTTTTTAATGTTTCTTTATTATTAACCCTTCTTCTATTTTATCCGTTGATAATTAAAAACAACGTTCACGCTTACATACAACCAATAATCTCCATGAATAGTTTAATTTATTTTTATACCTCTAACTTTTATGGATAACTATTTATGATATAAATATATATATATATATTATAATTTTATCCAAATTATAATTCTATATTTTATGGAACCAGGATCAAAGTTCAAGGACTGGAATATTCAAATTGAAACTCTCAAGACAGATAAAATAGATAACATTAGGAAAAAACAATTATTGTTAAGAATTATTAAGACATGGGGGTCAAATGATTTCTATATAATAATATATGATATTATAATTATGTACATGATTCTAATATAAAATTATAAAAAATTTTAAATGAGTTTATATCATTTTAGAGTATTTTCAATGAAAATCAAACTAATGGTTAGGATTTTACATTTAAATCTTACTAATTATCATGATTGTTTACGATTATGATTTAGATACTAAAATTAGATACATACCTCTCAACAATATAATGATTTTTTTAATATTTTTATATTTAGAAACTAAATATTTTCAATTAATTTTTCACTCTTCAATTTTATAATACTCTAAAATAATTTTTTATGGATATATGAAATTATTTCTCTCTTCGGATGAAATTCCTTTTTCATCCATATTAGTATTTCATAAATTTTTTAGAATAATGTTATTACTATTTGAAAATGATTAAATAAATTATTTTTCTCCTTTTATTCTTTTAAAAAAAAATTAAACTGAATCATCATATTTTTTTTTAATGAGGTACATTTTAATTTTTATATGGAAGTATGAAAAGGATAATTATTATAAATTATATGAAATTAACATAATTTGAAACATTCATGACTGTTGAATTACATTAATAATTCATTAAAATTATAACCAGTTATTTTAAATAAACAACAACATAATATTTTTAAAATTTTATATTTTAAAGATTATATGTCAAAATGAAAAGGGCATTTTCTACCTGAAATAATCCAAATAATTTTTTTAAGGAATATTAATCTAGGATTAAATACATTGAAGTTAATTATTATTTATTAGAGATATGATCCAATTATTCCATCCTTATTAATTCATGGGATGGTTTATGAATTTCATGATAATATGTTTATTAAAGTTGCTTATTTTTTATTGTTAATTCTATAATGAATTTCTAAAAAGTTTTAAAAATATATTTTTATTTTTAATTATATATGATTAATGTCTACTGATATTTTGGAACACATATAAATGGATTATGACTAATTTATAAGTGGTCCTATAATTATATTTCCCTAAAATGAATTAGGTAAAGTTGGATATCTTTGGAAGTGATAAGGACATGAATTGGGGGTGAACCTAGTTTAGTATGAGACTCTGTTCCCTATGATATCTTTGTGAGTAAAAAATGACTATAGATATTACAAAATAAAGAGTTAATATAGTCCAATATGATGGTATTTGAATTTATAATTGACTATGTAAATGATTTTATATGATTATGACTTTTCCAAATTCATCTGTATTATGAAAATCTAATTCTCTCATGGATTGTATACCCTTATTCATTTATTATTCATGTTTTATAAACTACCATGATTTAGGACATGATTCATGCTTATGATTTATGATATTGTATGATATGATTTTTAAACAGATAATGTTCTTATACACATATGTTCATGATATAATTATGTGATAATTTATAAAATTGTTTTTCCCTTAAAAAGAATCTAATATCACCCCTCCTTATGTTTCCATTCCCTTGGTTAGGTAGAATTTCTTAATGTATGGTATGGTAATAAGGGTATAAAGAGATAAGAACATTATGATAAGATGACAAATAATGTAGATAAAAATATTTTCTTATTGAGTTTCAAAATTCACTAATCCTTTAATGTTCTATAGTGGAATATAAATTTTTATAATGAATATTTATATATCAATATTTAATATATATTCAAGAAAAGTATGGGTTCCTATAATGATATTTTTTTCTCAGACATTTTTTTTATTATGTCAATGGATTGATCTAGGAAAATTTTGGCAGACATTGAATGTGATGAAAAATTTAATGATTATCCTCATGAGTGACCAAATGAAATAGGTGATAGAATGTGTAACAACACCTAATCTATTGTCCCATTATATGACTAATAAAACCTACTTGGATGTGTTTCTAGGAAGACATTATATGTGATAAATGGAGTTTCATGAAGACCATGGTGGAATGAATAGTTGGCTTCCTACATGTTTATAATGTGGGAAGAATAACTCAAGGTAATGTCTTATAAGAGTTTGAAGATATTTTATTAATGGAAACAATGGGCATAGATAATTTAATTAATAATGAAAAATTAAGATTATGATGAAGGGAAATTAATTTCATTTTAAGGTATCATTTTTAGTTTCATGTATTATGTGTGGGGAATTTTTTCATTATCTGAGTCAATGATATAATCCAACAGCTAACTCCTAGACCATGGATGGAAGTATACTATACTGATCATTCATGTTGAATTATTGATGGTTATATGTTTTAGGATTCAGTAATTATGTTCAATATGTGTTTTATGAGTGATAATTTGGTTATTATAATTATGGAACTTCTACGGATTATTTTTTAGGTATTTTTACCAACGACTCGTAACAAAAATTAAAATCGTTCTAATAAACTGAAAATGTGATTAAGTGTAAGGTGATATTTTTATGAAACATATTATTAATGGAAAGATAACTTTTATTATGTGTCTGATGTTAGAATAATAGTTATTTTTTAAGATAACAATCAAATTCATATTGATAAAGTTATTTTGATATAATTTATAACATTGGAATGGATTTGTGATTCAATAAAAACATTTATCTGATATTTATTTTATGCATTTTTTATTTATAAATATATAGAATATATATTATATTGAATGACTCTCTGTGTTTTATTTTACATTTTATATTTATTTTTTGGGAAAAGTTATTATTTTGTTTTATCTGAATATATTATCAAGGTAATTACATTATTTGTATGTGAAATTTTTAGATACTTAATTTTGTCTATGGATAAATGTTAATGTTTATCGTGGAAAATAATATTTGATCAAATATCTTTTAATTTTTGGGTTTTGAGTTTAGTTGAACATTTTTTGGGGGATTATTAAGATTAAATATTTATGGAAAGATTAAATTGAACATTGCATGTTATTGTTGAGGTTTTGGATATTCATTCATTGTATTTATCCATATTGGATAATGTTTTCTATCAATGTTTTATTTTAAATATTTAGTCACATAAGGAATGACTTATGGATCTTATGATTCGTTAAAAATAAATATTTTTTCTTCGGAAATGAAAGAATTATCTTGATTATTAATATCATAGGGTAATATACTAAGTGGAATTTGATCGAAGAATAACTAAAGGATGAAATTATTCTTATAAAATAGATAAAAGATAATGTAGGTATACATTTTCATGTACATTATCTTGATAGATAAATTATAAATTAACATAAGGAAAATTATATTCTCATAAGAATATTATTATTTAACCTTCATTTCTATTTAAAAGATGGACTTTTTACCACTCACTAATATATGGTTTTATAGTCATTAACTATATCATGAAAATGGTTTATATCACTATTTATTAGTACATAGATGCTTTTTTACACTTTATATCCATATATTAACATTCCACCACTATTATCTTTATTTGGGAACTAGATAACATGTTATTTCTTATAGGCATTAAATTAACAAGATAATTTTTTAATGGAAGTTTAAATATCCCAATATAGGATTTAGGTCTTAAAAACATATTTAAAAAAAATTAACCATTTATTAATAATATAAAAAAATAGGGTGATTTTTTTTAACAGAGGTAGAATGTAAAAATATGAGATTTTAAAACTTATTTATCCACAAATAAATAGAATGTGGTGAATAGATTTCTTGACAATCAACATCAAACCTAATACTAATAATATAGTATTATATACTGACATCAAATTTATTAGTATTTATATGTTTAACCACATTATTAAATGAATATATAAATATTTTATACACATAGAATGTATGTATTGATGCATAATAAATAACTACTAAATTTTTAGTAATGTCATTTCATTATACAAAAATATGTTTACATGAAAATTGTAAATATTTACTTTTGTACATTGATAATATTAATAATTTCTACCATTTTTTTCAAATGTTTTGAGATAAAATGTATGTAATTTTGGGAAATCATCTTATGAAAGTTATCATAAGGTGATATATTGGGATTTTTTTAGAAAATAGTAGTTTTTTATTGAGTAGTGAAACATAAAAAAAATTAAAACAATAATTTATATTGATGAAAAAATACCAATAATAATTAGTATTTAATCTTAAATTAACTGAAATATTCTTTATAGAGAAACAATGTAATTAATTATATAGGGTTAATGCTTATACATGTTTCTATTAAAAGATTAATTTGTTCTTAAAAAAGCTTTTTTTTGTAAAATTTGTTTTAAATTTTCGTTTTTACCCACATATAGAAATTGAATCTTGTAAAATGGATTCCATTTTTTCAATTATTATAATTAATATAACTTAATACTATAAAAATTATTATTGTATTTATTAATAGTTACTATTAATAAGATTTTTCACATTTGTAAATGTGTAAAACCAGTTTAAAAATATAAAAACTCTAGGAAACATTATGTTATCCTATTATATGAGTTTTTATAGATAAAATAAAAGTAAATAGAGGAAAATAATTATTTTTACACATTATTTTGAAATTTGGAACCCACGATCGACTTTGGTGAAGATAATTTATATTTTATCCAATTTAAAAACTATTTATGGATTGTTTTTTTTGAATTCATGATTGTAAGATTACTATCAGTTATTCTAACTCCAAAAGAATAAAAATATTAAATTTTTTTATTTAAAAAAAATAATTCATGGAATCAAAATTTATACATTTTTAAGTTGAAATTATTTTTACTCTTAATGGAGGTGTTTCTTGAAAAAGGGGTTTCATTCATTTTTTGTACATATATTAAATATTAATTTTATCCAAATATATAAATTGATTCTAATTAAATGTATGTAAAATTTTGAATAATATTTTACATAATTATTTATATGGACGATTTTAATTTTTTTCTTATAAATAATTTATCATTATAAAAGTGTTATGTTATCACACCTAAGAATAAAATGGATTTAAAGTGGTTTAAACTAAAGATAAGGCTTATAATGATTCCAAAACAAGTCTAAATGCTATTAGTTGAATTTACATAGACCATATAACATATTTTCACCAAATTTTAAGATTATTATTATCACATTACATGATTATGATATATATATTAATATATAAATATATATTATTTAAAATTTTATGTAATTTCAATTATATCAATTTCCATTCTTATAAATGGAACTTATAATATATACTTATTTATAAATGTTAATCCTTATTGATCAAAAAATTCATAAAATATTTATAATTTATATTCCTTTAAAAAATACTTGATCTTATATTGTTTCCCAAATTCCATCCTCCCATTAAAGAAGGTGTGTGAAAAAATATGTTTCTCAATGAAGAGGTTTATATTTTAATTGAGTACTTTCACATTGATTTATTTTTCAACCTCGAAAAAATAAATTTTATACATTATAAAATAATGAATTTATAATATTAAGAATAATTAATATTATATTTGATTATTTAATAACCATTATTCACCTCCATTCAGTCCATTGGGAAAAGAAAACATCGATTGTGAATATGTGTGGACTAACCCCTCATTGATGCGATATGTTTCATTTTTCAACAACATCTCACATTTAATCTTTTAATTAGGTAATTAATTAATATATATTATATTTATGATATTATTATAGTTTTATAATGTTTAATTATTTTTTTAATATTCTTTCATTCCATCTGTTAAAAAGTAGAGATAGAACTCGTGCATATGTACGTACAACTTTCTCCCTGAAGTGATGTAATTTTTTTTCATCATATACATCAAGGAATTGTTTTAAAATATTATATAATTATCACATACGATACTCATTAATTTATTAAAAATAATTATACTATGTAACCAAGATTATTATGTAAGGACTATGAGTATCAAGTGAAAACTTACATGAAAAATAAAGTTGTTATCACATGGAATAATGATTTTTATAAATAATTACCAATTAATGGGAAATAAGTTGTTATAAATATATCACATATGGTATGGTGACAATTATTTTCGTTCCATAATATTTGTATATAAAATATACATTTATTTTATAATATGTTCGAAAATGTACATTATAACACAATGCATGATTTAAGGGTTGCTCGTATTACTTCTATTTCCATGAAACATATGTATTATACATTATTTGTCTCTTTTTTGTGCTATATATACTTCACATTAATGTATTATTTTATTATTTTTATAAAAATTATATGGACTTAAATATCCTTATAAGGTTATCTTATTCAAGTTGTTTTCATTTTGAGATTACCAAAGTTGTAAGGGTTCTTCATCTTAATATTATTTTATTGAGAGATATTTAATGTTATATTCATACTAATATTTATGTTTATAATGTGTATATAAAACGCTATTGAAATTTTATATAATCTAGATAATTATTTTAAATATATTTAATAGATAATTTTATAATATTCATTCATGGGTGTTATGAAACAAAATTTACCAAAGATGCAATGCATTTATGTTTTAATATCATTTTAAATGGGATTGATTACACTTGAATTTACAATTAGGGAAATTATATGATCCTTATATCAAAAACCCAAAAAAATTATTAACCTATTTGTAATTTAGTATTTTTTATTTATTAGTATCATTTTACAATAATTTTTACTTAAAATAATAATGTAAATTCATTTATGTAAAACATGACCAACTTTCATTCATAGTTGACATAAATTTTTATCTATTTCCTTTATTTGAAATGTTATTTTATTGTATTTCTTACATATACTTTTAAAAAAAAAATTCCATTAAGTTTTAATTTATTTACAATTTCTTAAAAGTGAATAATCAAAATATTTCTAAATAAGATTCATTTGTCTTTCTATAAAAGTGTTAATGTAATCTCTTCTTTTAGTATATTCAACATTAATGTATTTTTTTCCCATCATGAATATTGATTAATTTTAGGATTCCTTTTCTGGTTTCTATTCTTATTTTAAAAGGAAATGGGTTTCTTAAATTTTTTTAGTTTATTTTATATTAAAATAAGTTATTTCCAAATGAAAATGGTATTTTCCTCATGAAATATTTCAGTGATCATTTAAAGAATTCATCACCAATGACAAACTACTTCAATGTTACATATGATTTACTATAACTTTAGTCAATGAAACCATCCTTATTCTTTCTCTAGATGTTTTATTATTATGATTGTGAGATTTTTCACAAATCCTTCTTATTTTCTAAGGGCTACTCGATGATCATATAATGATTATTTTATGATATTGTGTTATAGATTTGTGATTATGTGAAGGGTAAGAACGGAATTATATATCCCACTTATTCATTGGGGTAACAATACTATTTTATGATCTCATATAGTATATGGGATGTTTTACCCAAAAGAAAATTTGCTTATAAAGAAAATTTTCTTTTTCTCGAAAGACTATAAAAAATAGTTTATTCAAAGACTGAAAGAAGGTACATGGGTGGTTATCCCAAGATTGATGTAGGAACACAAAAATTTACCCTAACCCTAAAAAATGATAAATGTATTTGTGTGAAACCTTCACATAATATGTTTTAATGATTATTATTATTCCATATTTTATTCCATTAATTTATGACATGGTCATATTCCATTGTTATATTCTCAAGGCACATGTTCATTTATTCATTTAGGATTAATTTATTTTGAACGTCCATGCTTTATTCCAGGACCCATGATTACGATTTATATATTGTTGGGTATTTATTTTGTAATTCATAATATCATATTACCATAATTTTATGCTCATTTTATCCTTAAATTATCATCGATACCTCTATTTTCCCCTTACTATGATTCTTAGCTCACCCCTTGTTATTCTTCATTTTATAGAGGATACGATGAATGTTTTTCAATATTATATGGGTAGGAAGGTTGATATGTGTGATTAATTAAGTAGTATATGATGTAGATATTTTAAGTACCGGTTTATTATTTATAAAATATTAAAAATACACTAAATATTTACAGTTCTGGAAATAATTTGAATGGTATATATTAAATATTAATATAATACAATTTAATATTGTTTTATGAAAAGAATGGGTAGATATTAAAACCCCACATTAGGGAGTCCAAGTCTAGTTTTTTCCGAATACATATGGTTATATGAGTCTTTTAATTGACTATAGAACAATTTATTGCATTACTATTAAGAAAATGTGTATGTCACCTCATCTCAATTGCTTTTATGATCTTCTAATGGGAGTTTATTATTTTTTTAATATTGAGCTCAGGTATTAATATCATTATCATAAGTTAATCTAAGAAGTTACTTTGAGTATAAATTAAAGAAATAGGTATTGATATTATGAGTTTATGGTTATTCTATTTCGGTTACATAGAGCACCGATAATATTTAAAGATCTAATGAATATTATTTTTCATTTGTTTTTTCTAACAATTATTTTTTGTATTAATTGATTATATTAAATTATAATATAAATGATATTAGTATAATGAGAAATATCTCAGTATTTTCCCATAGTACCATATATAAAATAATTGTTTTGGAAAATTTATAAAATTTGGATTTTTTGTAGCATATTTCTTTTAATGGGAATATTATTAATAAAAGTTGGAATAATACTTGATCCAACTAAAATAAAAGTGTCATAATAATGTCCTTTACCTACTTATGTCATTGAAATTAGGATCATTATTGGACTAGTTATTTATTACTAAGGGTTTTTTAAAAACTTTTCATATCTAACTAACCCATTAATCAGGTTAACATAAAGGAGAGTATGATCTATTTAGTTAAAGGAATGAGATATATATTTTTAAGAATTAAAATCAAGATTTTTTAATTCTTAAATTATGTTCATTATATCAAGAAATTGGAATTTTTTATTTATATTAATTCAAAATGAAGGTAATAGGTTATGTTTCAATGAAAAAATGATTTGTTAATAGCATATATGTGACACCCCGAGATTTTATGAAAAATATTCTTTTTAATTTCATTAATGTCTTGTGTTGTACTCTACACCAAAAGGAGCTTGCACAACATGCATCCTTGACTTTCCTTGCATTACATGCAATCGCGACCTTCCTCAATAGCGTGTGTAGTACGCAATACCGAGTTTCACTAAACAACAATATGCTATTAAAATATTATTAAAACTAGCCGTTATGAATAGTAATAACCACTTTTTGTAATTTTGTAAATTTTATTTTTCAAAATGGACTTCATTTTTGGATTTGGAATATCGAAATTAGCTTAGGGTGAAATTTTGGTACTTTTCGGATAACTTTCATTTTCTGATGAATAGTGAAAATTACTAAATTTTAATTAAAAACAACCTTTTTAATCGAAATAATTGATAGTGATAAATTATTAATTTGAGTGGTTTTAAATTATATTTAGAATATATTTTTACAATTTAATACAATGTTGGTCATTGGATGTAATTTCACAATTAAACCAGACATAAACAAGTGTCAATCTTTTGATAGTTATTATCTCTTAAGAACACACTATATGTTTTGACGATGGGAATTAATTTTTAAATTAATTAATGCAACTGTTATGTTTTGAATTTGTTAAAATAGACATCATTTTTGAGTTCATAATATCAAATATAGCTTAGGCCTAATTTTTGGTATTTTTCTGAAAACTTTCAATTTTTGATGAATAGTGAAACCACTAAGTGGTAGTTAAAAAAACTGAATTTTTCATAAAACTTAATTTTACCGCTTCTGTGAGTGGAATTTAGAAAATCCGAGAGACACGGTTGATGTCAGTAAGTAAAATGTGGTTCAATGAGATAAAAATAATTTTTTGGTGAATAGTAACTTTTACTTTTATTTACCACGGTTAAAAGTAAAAAGGGTAATTAAGGGTACAAATGATATTATTATTACCCTAACACATGTCCTAATTCTATTGGATAAGTTTAATTAGACAAAAAACAACCTTAGGAATAAAATATTACCATTTAGGCCCACTTGGATTAGATTAGGACATTTATTATTAATTTATTTAAAGAAGTGTTAAAATAGTTAAAATCAAAGTTTAATAAGTAAATCATTTTTAATATGGGGTTATACATAAGATAAATTAGACTATAAATATTCATTAGAAAGATAAAAAGATTTCCAACATAATGGTAGTTTATTTATAATTTTTAGACATTAAATAAGTTAATTTATTTATGACACAACAATGATGCAGTAATTATCTTATTAATGATATATTGGCATAATTGATGTTATAAATACCCAAATAAATGTAATTTGAGACTTTTTATGAATTACACTAATTTTATAGGTTAATATTACATGTTAGTGTTGATTTAAGTAACTTTTTTCGAACTAATAATTCTGTTATAATTTTCACAAAAACCAATTACTAAATAGTCTCAAAATTGACAAAAAATAGTTTTTTAAACAAATATTATATTATTAATTGTTAGTTTATTACTAAAAATATAAGGTTTGGAAAAATGACTTAGATAAGGTTATATATATTAATAATAAACAACTTGGGGTTCTTTTGGCTTGGTATGGTAAGTTTATTAACCTTATAGTGTAAGAAAACAAAAAGACACGGTAAAAGTAAAATTATTTAACTTAAAGTTAAATCTAAATGATAAGGTTAAAATACAACCCTAAACTTGTATAAATTCTATTGGATGATAGGATTTCGACCCATCCCCACCTTAGATTCTAAATAAATAAATTTGGATCTATTTAAAACCGAATTTGGCTTTATAATAAAATAATACTTTTAGTTATTCCCAAGGTGCCCCTCTCCTCCCTTATAAAAGGGCACCTCCTCCCCCTCTTCCTCACAGCACTTTGAGCCTTCAAGCTCGGCCAAACCATATCAATTTCTCCTCTCCA
The DNA here is from genome assembly GCA_963277665.1 of Viscum album. NCBI lineage: Eukaryota > Viridiplantae > Streptophyta > Magnoliopsida > Santalales > Viscaceae > Viscum > Viscum album. Next base: position 83,829,670 of record OY728154.1, read on the forward strand.
CTTCCCTAGAAACATACTAGAGGTCCTGGTCTTCATCAAAGACCAATTTTAGTGCCCTAAAAGGAGGTCTCAAAGAAGCACTTCAAAGAAGAGGTAATTTCTATTACCGATTCTTTCACCTTTATTTCTTCTTCCACTTCTTATTCTTAGGTTGTTTCATTATAAAGTAATAACATAAGTATCACTCATATACTGATATGTTATTATAAGTATGAAACAACCCTATTTCACCATCTATCCATCCTACGGAAAATGAAATCACCGCGCGTGCGTACGTAGGGAATACCGTATCCACGCCGTGGTGTAATCTATTTTCCACCACCACCTTACATGGATGGGTATAATGGTGTAAATAATAACTATATATGATTATTATAAAGTGATATTTATTCTGTAATAGTATACATACACTCCAATAAAATTCCACGATCATGGGAACGATATCATCGCTCATGCGTACGTACGGAATACCGTCTCCACGACGCGATGAGATTCATTCTCAATGATTAACCATTCATAAATGATTATAAAGTATATATAATAAGTAACCATGAAATATATGACATAATAATGATACTAGATTTATGTATATATATATATATATGTATGTCATCCAATTAATTCCATTCAATTCAATGTGGAAACGAAAACAACGTTCATGCGTACGTACGGCCTACCGTCTCCATGAACGGTGTATTTCTTTCCATTTATCAATCAATTATATATATGTATATTCTGAATATATAATATATATAAATCATGTTTTAAATTCTGGATGTAAGTAATCATGATCTAAGTAATCATATGAATAATTACAAGTCAAAACACGGATGAAAAATGAAACGATTTTACCCAAAACACTCTTTAACATGGAATTTACAAAAGAACGGGTAATATAAAGTCATAAGTGAACCATATATGATATAATAACAATTAATATGATTCTATAATAAGTCAATAACATTATTTAAATCATTATACAGGAGTTTCGGATACGTACGAAGCATATCTGACCTAAGGTAAGGGATAATTTTGCAAATCTCATTTTTATCCGAGATTGCTTATTCGTAAGTATTTACTGGGGTTATTTCTATCATCCATGTCCATGTTTTATAAAAGTGTTTTCTTGAATGTTTAAAGTCCATTTTACCCATTTTTTAATTTTACTACATGGTATGCAAGGAATCTTTCTTTTGTTTACGTTACGAGGTACTTTTTTGACTTTTCTGGCAAAAGTACGAGAATAATGTTTTTTTTAGCTTATATGACACGAACAAATTTTTACGATTTTATAAAGCCTTATTTTCATGAAGATTCCTCCAAAATATTTCATAACTATTTTCAAAAAAATCCTTTTCTTTTAAAATTTCCTGACATTTTGTGAAAAGAAAACGATTTTGAAGAAGAAAGGATATTTTCCTCAAGAATTTATTTCAAGTGTTTTATCAAAACCATTTTTCATCTAAGATGAAATTATTTCATATGTGTATGTTTCAAGTATAATGAATCTATGATTTACATGGTTTCACTTTCCTTATTATGAAATGATATACATTTATTTTATATGGATTATGTAATGATGGGATGATGTTTATGAAACCCATTTTATTTATTGGGTTATTATGAATGATATATATTTATTTTGTGGAACAAGTAAGAATTATTTCATTATGAGATGGGTGGGACCTATATCTCCCTCCAATTAATTAGGTAAAGATTTTATATCTCATGAGATAGACATGGCTGGAACGGTAAGTTAATCCGGTTCAGTGTTAAAGGACTGAAACGAGGAGTGAACTCGATTTAGGATGGGACTTTGTCCACTAAGATGGTCTTGGAAGCAATGCCTTGGCTACTATGGAAATCATTACATGTGCTTAATGGATGCCACAATTACATGTTTTATTACCATACTATTTTATCATGGTTTATGTTCCATTATGATCTATGCCTTATGTACTTCCATGTTTTATGTAGTTGCTCAAAATTTTGATGTTTAAACATTATGTTCATGTTTTTAAGTTAAAATGTACATGGTATGTTTTATTTTATCCATGATTACCCTTACTGAGCATTTGAGCTCACCATTTTTATGTTTTATTTTCCCCCAGGATCAAAAGAAAGGTTTTAGGTAAGGAAACAAAAAGTGGAAGATCTTTATGGGAGATGTTGAATATCTTTCACCACGATTAGAAGATTACGTTCCAAGTTTCCAAAGACACTAAACTATTACGGTCTTTGTGTGTCTGTTTTTGTTATGTATTAAGTATTCCGCAAAGGTAATGTAATGTCCATGTACGTCAAGCTTCGGGTCTCTACAGTTGGTATCAGAGGAAAGGTTAAGTCAACCTTTGGAAACTAGGATGTGAAAACGTTAGTGAGATCCCTAGAGATATTTATAAGGTATGTCTAGGGATGTCCCTAAGGATAAGTATACATATAGGATATAGTCCTAGAACTACGATAACGATCTTAGATTTTAACCTAAGATGTTAGATATTGAAGGTACTCCTCCTTTATTGTGTTGTTTTCCCTAGCATGATTTTTGCCTCTCACACTATTCTTTTAGGGTTTTAGACGATGGTTGGAACCCGAAGGAACCGTGTTGATCAATGCAATGGACAATGCAATGATTGTCCTCTTGAACAGAAAAATGTTATGGGAGATGGAGTGAAAAATCTTATTGCTATACTTACACAAGCTATGAATCATTCTGGACTTGCAAATGAGTAGAGAAGGGAACAATATTCTATTGAGTCCTTCATGAGGCAACGCCCACCTTCTTTCAGTGGGTCTTCTGATCCACTTGTTGCTGAACAATGGATCAGTACCATTGAAAAGATATTTTCAGTTCTTCAATGTTCTGAACATGATAAATTCATCTTAGCAGTATATCGTTTGGAAGGTGAAGCTGATCAATGGTGGAATCTTATCAAGAATACGAGGCAAAGAGATGAAATTGAGTCCATGGAATGGGACGAGTTCAAGAACTTATTTTTCAATAAGTACTTCCCTCGTATTCTTCGAACAAAGATGGAGAAGGAGTTTCTTGAACTAAAGAAAAAGGATGATGAATCTGTTGGTATATACGAAGTGAATTTTACAAGGCTTACAAGGTATGCATTTGGATTTATCATCCAACCTGAAAGTAAAGTTGATCGATTCTTCAGTGGCTTAAAACCAAATCTTCGAAGGGCATTAGCTATAAGAGACTACAGTAGCTATGAAGAAATTGTGCGTTGTGCTATCAAGGTAGAAATAGAAGTTGGTGTTACTTATCCATCTCATAGTTTTGACAAGAAACGAAAGATGGAGTTCAAGGAAAAATCTCAGAATAATGGTGAAAAGAAGATGAATGTTTCCTTATGCTCAAAGTGTGGAAAGAAGCATGATGGAGATTGTCTTAAAGGGACAAGTAAATGTTTCAAATGTGGAAAGGAAGGTCATCGGGCATTTGAATGCCGCAATGATGGGAAGAAGATGTCTAATGATTCAAACAAAGGAAGGGATATACAGAATGAACCTACTACACTTCAATGCTTCAAGTGCAAGGAAATGGGGCATTATGCTAATAAATGCCCTAATCCAAGGGTTAGTGATGATCGACATGAGCAACCACTTAAGGCAAAGGACAAAGGGAAGTCACATGCGATCACTATTGGCGATGTTGAATATGACAACGATGTGGTAGAATGATTAAGTGTTTATGTAATGGGATTCCAAAATAATGTTGTATATAGTATCGTGGAATATTGGAATATTTATGTATTGATATATTGTGGTTTTCAATAATTTTATGGTACCGGTAACCATGGAAAGTGATTGAGATATTTTTGGAAAAAAGATGATATGCTCATAATGAAGGGATAAGGAAAAAAATGAAATGTTTGACAGTATTCATAAGCTCATGAATGATATAAGGAAATAGTTATATCATGGTTTGAGTATATAGAATTTTGGGGTTTTGGTATGTGGAAAGAGTTAACTTTTGACAGCACTCATGTTTTCACTAAGATTCAATGGGTATTCATTTTTTAAGAGAATACATGATTAAGGTATTCACATGACTGGAATGTGACCAACAAGATATATGAGGGATAAATGATGTAATTCACGTGATTGTTATGTGACATTTCAAGTAATCATTTTCTTTATACTATGAGCTTGGACCAAAGTATTTTAGATAAGCCAAAAGATTGGAATGGATTATGTTGGACATAAGTTAGTATTGTTTAAGGATAGAACTTTTTTCGATATTATTGATGGGATGTTATAGTAATGTAGTTTTAGAAAAAGGACAACCTGTAGGATGGGAAAGAGCCCATCGCGTCAGACAAGGCTATGGGAATCAAACCCACAACCGAAGTGCGACTGGCCTTTATCGCCTACCACTGGCCTACAAGAAGTCCCTGTTTAGTAGAAACTAGTTTTATTTTATTAAGTGGTATGATATATGAAGTATAAGTTCATTTTTTGAAACCATATACGATTAATCTAACCATATGATGGACTTATAACTTTTGCTAACCTTTTGTTTGAAACAGATGGAATGACCCATCATTCTATCACATGATCTATTAACACTTCATGAATAAAAAATTCAACTTCATTTCTTTAAGAGATGAAGTGGAAATTGTTCAAATCATGAACAACAATGAGATTGTACCAAAATAATGTAAGTATTTATTCTAATTCAAATTCTTCAACTTTAGGGAAATGATCTTGAAAACCAAAAATGTTGTCCTAGTGCTCTTATATCCGATGAATCAGATGGTACCCTAGATCATAACAAATTTATGGATTTGTGATTAATGGATTTTTCATAGCCATGTTCTCTACCACTCTTCATCAGAACATGACAGTTAGATTTCTCTTCCAAATCCATATTTTCACCAATGTTCTCCTGTGTGGAAACCCAGTGAATAGTTTATTTGGGTAACCATTACGTTTCATACTTTTGTTTTTTAAATATTGGTTTTGGTATTCCTTTTTACTATGTGGGTTTCTATTAACGAAACTTTCTAGTAGTAAACCATTTATAACCCCGACTAATGTCGAGGGAGAAATTCATTTTAAGGGGGGTAGAATGTAACACCCCGAGATTTTATGAAAAATATTCTTTTTAATTTTATCAATGTCTTTTGTTGTACGCTACACCAAAAGGAGCTTGCACAACACGCATCCTTGACTTGCCTTGTATTACACGCAATCGCGACCTTATTCGATAGCGTGTGTAGTACGCAATACCGAGTTTCACTAAACAACGATATGCTATTAAAATATTATTAAAACTAGCTGTTATGAATAGTAATAACCACTTTTTAAAATTTTGTAAACTTTATTTTTCAAAATGGACTTCATTTTTGGATTTGGAATATTGAAATTAGCTTAGGGTGAAATTTTGGTACTTTTCGGATAACTTTCATTTTCTGATGAATAGTGAAAATTACTAAATTTTAATTAAAAACAACCTTTTTAATCGAAATAATTAATAGTGATAAATTTTTAATTTGAGTGGTTTTAAATTATATTTAGAATATATTTTTACAATTTAATACAATGTTGGTCATTGGATGTAATTTCACATTTAAACCAGTCATAAACAAGTGTCAATCTTTTGATAGTTATTATCTCTTAAGAACACGCTATATGTTTTGACGACGGGAATTAATTTTTAAATTAATTAATGCAACTGATATGTTTTGAATTTGGTAAAATAGACATCATTTTTGAGTTCATAATATCAAATATAGCTTAGGCCTAATTTTTGGTATTTTTATGAAAACTTTCAATTTTTGATGAATAGTGAAACCACTAAGTGGTAGTTAAAAAACTGAATTTTTCATAAAACTTAATTTTACCGCTTCTGTGAGTGGAATTTCGAAAATCCGAGAGACACGGTTGATGTCAGTAAGTAAAATGTGGTTCAATGAGATAAAAATAATTTTTTGGTGAATAGTAACTTTTTACTTTTATTTACCACGGTTAAAAGTAAAAAGGGTAATTAAGGGTAAAAATGATATTATTATTACCCTAACACATGTCCTAATTCTATTGGATAAATTTAATTCGACCAAAAACAACCTTAGGAATAAAATATGACCATTTAGGCCCACTTGGATTAGATTAGGACATTTATTATTAATTTATTTAAAGAAGGGTTAAAATAGTTAAAATCAAAGTTTAATAAGTAAATCATTTTTAATATGGGGTTATACATAAGATAAATTCGACTATAAATATTCATTAGAAATATAAAAATATTTACAACATAATGGTAGTTTATTTATAATTTTTAGACATTAAATAATTTAATTTATTTATGACACAACGATGATGCAATAATTATCTTATTAATGAAATATTGACATAAGTGATGTTATAAATACCCAAATAAATGTAATTTGAGACTTTTTATGAATTCCACTAATTTTATAGGTTAATATGACATGTTAGTGTTGATTTAATTAACTTTTTTCGAACTAATAATACTGTTATAAGTTTCAAAAAAATCAATTACTAAATAGTGTCAAAATTGACATAAAATAATTTTTAAAACAAATATTATATTATTAATTGTTATTTTATTACTAAAAATCTAAGGTTCGGCCAAATGACTTAGATAAGGTTATATATATATTAATAATAAACAACTTGGGGTTCGTTTGGCTTGTTATGGTAAGTTTATTAACCTTATAGTGTAAGAAAACAAAAAGACACGGTAAAAGTAAAATTATTTAACTTAAAGTTAAATCTAAATGATAAGGCTAAAATACAACCCTAAACTTGTCTAAATTCTATTGGATTATAGGATTTCGACCCATCCCCACCTTAGATTCTAAATAAATCAATTTGGAGCTATTTAAAACCGAATTTGGCTTTATAATAAAATAATTCTTTTAGTTATTCCCAAGGTGCCCCTCTCCTCCCTTATAAAAGGGCACCTCCTCCCCCTCTTCCTCACACCACTTTGAGCCTTCAATCTCGGCCAAACCCTGACAATTTATCCTTTACACTTCCCTAGAAACATCCTAGAGGTCCTGGTCTTTTTCAAAGACCAATTTTAGTGCCCTAAAAGGAGGTCTCAAAGAAGCACTTCAAAGAAGAGGTAATTTCCGTTACCGATTCTTTCACCTTTATTTCTTCTTCCACTTATTCTTCTTAGGTTGTTTCTTTATGAAGTAATAACATCATTATCACTCATATACTGATATGTTATTATAAGTATGAAACAACCCTATTTCACCATCTATCCATCCTACGGAAAACGAAATCACCGTGCGTGCGTACGTACGGAATACTGTCTCCACGCTGTGGTGTAATCTATTTTCCACCACCACCTTACATGGATGGGTATAATGGTGTAAATAATAACTATATATGATTATTATAAAGTGATATTTATTCTGTAATAGTATACATACACTCCAATAAAATTCCACGATCATGGGAACGATATCATCGCTCGTGCGTACGTACGGAATACCGTCTCCACGATGTGATGAGATTCATTCTCAATGATTAACCATTCATAAATGATTATAAAGTATATATAATAAGTAATCATGAAATATATGACATAATAATGATACTGTATTTATGTATATATATATATATGTATGTCATCCAATTAATTCCATTCAATTCAATGAGGAAACGAAAACAACGTTCATGCGTACGTACGGCCTACCGTCTCCATGAACGATGTATTTATTTCCATTTATCAATCTATTATATATATGTATATTCTGAATATATATTATATATAAATCATGTTTTAAATTCTGGATGTAAGTAATCATGATCTATGTAATCATATGAATAATTAGAAGTCAAAACACGGACGACAAATGAAACGATTTTACCCAAAACGATCTTTAACATGGAATTTACCAAAGAACGGGTAATATAAAGTCATAAGTGAACCATATATGATATCATAACAATTAATATGATTCTATAATAAGTCAATAAAATTATTTAATTCATTATACATGAGGTTCGGATACGTACGAAGCATATCAGACCTAAGGTAAGGGATAATTTTGCAAATCTCATTTTTATCTGAGATTGCTTATTCGTAAGTATTTACTGGGGTTATTTCTATCATCCATGTACATGTTTTATAAAAGTGTTTTCATGAATGTTTAAATTCATTTTTACCCATTTTTTAATTTTAATACATGGTATGCAAGGAATATTTCTTTTGTTTATGTTACGAGGTACTTTTTTGACTTTTCCGGCAAAAGTACGAGAAGAATGTTTTTTAACTTATACGAAACGAACATATTTTTACGGTTTTATAAAGCCTTATTTTCATGAAGCTTCCTCCAAAATATTTCATGACTATTTTCAAAAAAATCCTTTTAATTTAAAATTTCCTGACATTTTGTGAAAAGAAAATGATTTTGAAGAAGAAAGGATATTTTCCTCAAGAATTCATTTCAAGTGTTTTATCAAAACCATTTTCATCTAAGATGAAATTATTTCATATGTGTATGTTTCAAGTATAATTAATCTATGATTTACATGGTTCACTTTCCTTATTATGAAATGATATCCATTTATTTTATATGGATTATGTAATGATGGGATGATGTTTATGAAACCCATTTTATTTATTGGGTTATTATGAATGATGTATGTTTATTTTGTGGCACAAGTAAGAATGATTTCATTATGAGATGGGTGGGACCTATATCTCCCTCCAATGCATTGGGTAAAGATTTTATATCTCAAGAGATAGACATGGCTATAACGGTAAGTTAATCCGGTTCAGTGTTACAGGACTGAAACGAGGAGTGAACTCGATTCAGAATGGGACTTTGTCCACTAAGATGGTCTTGGCAGTAATGCCTTGGCTACAATGGAAATCATTACATGTGCTTAATGGATGACACAATTACATGTTTTATTCCCATACTATTTTATCATGGTTTATGTTCCATTATGATCTATGCCTTATGTACTTCCATGTTTTATGTCGTTGCTCAGGATTTCGATGTTTAAACATTATGTTCATGTTTTTTAAGTTCAAATGTACATGATATGTTTTATTTTATCCATGCTTACCCTTACTGAGCATTTGAGCTCACCCTTTTTATGTTTTATTTTCCACCAGGATCAAAAGAAAGGTTTTAAGTAAGGAAACAAAAAGTGGAAGATCTTTATGGGAGATGTTGAAGATCTTTCACCACGATTAGAAGATTATGTTCGAAGTTTCCAAAGACACTAAAGTATTACGGTCCTTGTGTGTCTGTTTTTGTTATGTATTAAGTATTCCGCAAAAGTAATGTAATATCCATGTACGTCAAGCTTCAGGTCTCTACAATATAGATCAAGATATTTGAAAACCCATAGAAAACATTTTCCATTAAAAGATCATGTAGTTTTGGTTGTAAATTTCTATTTAATATTAAAAAGCATCATTTATAAAGAGGGAATATATATATATATATATTGATCATAAGTGCTTAAATTATATATTCACTTTAAAATAATTGAAGATGATGTAGATTAGAAGTATTTAACTCATAAAATATTAAAATTTGAGGATAAACTATAATTATAGTAATGTAGATAATCTAGAAGATTTATTACATTGAAAGGAGAATGAATCATTAATTATGACATGTTTGGGACATGATTCTATAGTTAAAAATCCAATAATTCTGGAACAAGAATTTTTGTATCGAAAAAACTATTTTCTTCTGACTCAAGTACTAGTACAATAACCATTTTAAGGAGAAATTAATCACACATCAATGAAATATCATGATTTCCAAATAAATATAGAAGTAGTTAAGGAAGATAATTTCTATATATTACTATCAAAAAAGAGGGTGTTATAATGTTTGGAAAGAGGTCATGCGTATGAGGTAAATCTCAATTAAAAAAGGAACTATTGAGTGAGGCTCAAATATTTCATTATTTTGTTCATCCTAATAGATATATGATTTATAAATATCGTAAATAATATTATTGGTTAGAAATAATGAAGAAATACATTGATGAATATTCCTTTAAATGTTTTATTTTTCAATATGATATTGATTAATAACCCCAAATTAAAAGGATTCTTACATCATCATAAATTCAAGAATAAAAATTGGAGAATACATCCATCAATTTAGATGATTAATTACCAAAAATATCTCCCAATAATAACTCAATATGGGTTATTGACTTATATATTTTTAAATATTCTAATTTTCATATTCGAGATAATATTTATTTGGATTTGTATTCTCAATTTTATCTTAATGATATAGTCAAGTTACATTTTATTACACTCTTTATTTTTCTTCAAAAATCAGTAAGATTTTAACGCTATTTAATTAAGTGACATAAAATGTTTTTGGGTTCTGTGTTAGTTTTTATAATAGCTTTCCAGTATTATTTTGATAGAAATTATTTTCACCACCCATCCCCTAGATCCCGTACCATGACTACCCCAAGCCTGCCTTCTATAGAAAAGGAGTTGGTGATTAGCACCAAAGGAGTAATTACCTAAAATTGGGAAGGCGTTGCCTTTATGAAATAAAAAAAACAACAAGGCACACAGATGGATACAAAACACTAAGTAAACTATATAACAAAATAGTGCTACAAAGTAAAAGGGTTCGGAAATACAACCCCAACTGTAAAGTACAATGAAACTGAAAGTAAAAGTACTGGAAAAAGGGAAAATGGATCCTCAATCATCCACTGGGAAATCCTACTGGATGGGTAGGTACAGATAGCCTACACAACACTCCACATCCGTTCTTCTCCTCCATGTACCTTCATGCCGTGTGGTCCACCTCCGGGTACCATCTAGTCCTAGTACACTCTGCCTCAGTCAGCGCTATCTGTCGTCTGCATCAAACACAATGAGGTGCAGGAATTTCCCGTGCAGGGATGAGTATAACATTACTCAGTAGGGACTCCGAGACCACCAAGGTCTCTCAAAATCCACCAAGGACTAACCACAGACTATGAAATCAATGGATAGACATTACTTAGATATATGACCATACATATACCTATGTTATCAAGTAATCCATTTCAATCACGAGGAAAACATATAAGCCACTAACTCAGCTCCCATTGGTATACAAATTTTGTAGAGAGATAGAGATGATCAGATGTAGCCACTAAATCATCTATTCTGTCAAACCCACACATGATCCAGGAACAATAGTCTGAGCTATCAGACCCACAAAGGATCCAGGAACTGTAATAAGAGATGGCTGACCCACACATGATTTCGGAATAATTATTCTATCGAACCCACACAGGATCTAGGAACAAAAGTCTAAGCTAACGGACCCACACAAGATCTAGGAACAGTAGTAAGAGTTGTTAGACCCACACATGATCTAGGAACATAAATTTTGTTGAACACGCACATGATCTAGGAACCTAAGTTGGAACTATCAGACCCACATATGATCCAGGAACAATAGTCATAGTTGTCGGACCGACACAGGGTCCAGGAATAGTCATCATTGCACGACAAGCCATAAGGTTCCCCATAAAGCCTGATTGATTCCGGGAGGGTCCTCTCATCAAGCCGAGTGTCAATACATCAACTTCCACGAAGTCCCAAGAAGAAGTATCTCAAAGATCCACCACATCAGTGGGGCCTCAACGCAACAGACGATAGGTCAATCAGACGCCTGGTCTGTGAGTTATTAGTCTTTTAGTCCTAGAGGACCGATTGCATTTGTATACGATCCAACCTGACTGTAAATCAATTAATCCCCAAACTCCATTGTGGTATACTCAAAAGGACCGTCACACTCTATGATTACCATCGTAGTTGACGGTTCATCAAATGGGCATCTGGTGCCAATGTTATGGCCAAAGAAGGTAAAGGGTCGGTTAGTGGGCCCGAGTCTGGTCCGACCCAGCCCAACCCAGTCTGGGCCGACCCGGTCAGGTTCGGCCCGGCCCGCTGGGCCCGGCCTAGTAGTCCGTAAATACGTTTCAGCCTGAAGGGCACCTGAGGGGCGGTTCGGCCCGGTGGGCACCGCGGGGGGTGCAGCTCGGAGTGGCTCGACCTGGAGGGCGCGTCTGGTGCTAGTTTGTCCAGGGCGTCGGCTTGACTGGGAGGCTGCGAAGGGGGCCAGGACATTGGCTCAGACGGGTGGCCACGTGGGAGACCGACTCAGGTGCTGTGAGGTTGTCTGTTCGGTTGGCTCAGGTGGCCGCAAGGGGGCCGGCTTGAGGGCGTGCGGGTCGCGCGGAGGCCAGCTCGGGCGTGCACGGGTCACACAGAGGTCGGCCCGGCCAGGGCTCGACCTTGCATGGGAAAGTTCGGTCGTGCGACCGAGAGGCCAGGGTGCGGCTCGAGGGAGCGCGAGGCACGCGGTGGTCGGCTCGGCTAGGATTCAGCTCGACCAGGATGCACGGGAAGCCGACAAAAGAAGGGAGCCGAGTGGGGAGGGTCGACGGTGGTGCAGATGCAGCGGCTTGGCCGGAGGGCCACGGTTCGGCCTGGAGCACCGGTACGCCGCGGGGGCAGCGCGGTTCACGGAGGTCACGGGTAACACGGCCTTTGTTGTTGCTGCCTTCATCGTCTTCAACACTACTTCGTTGTTACGTCGCCATGCCAAAAATCATCTCAAACAAGAGTGGCGGAGTGGTTGAGCCATGTTGGTTTGGACCTCACCCTCCGCGTTTAGGGTGGTCACATTTGGCTCATCAATGTAAGAAGATGATCATCAATTGTTTTACTACCATGAAATAGTTCCTTTCCATCCAATGATGAGAAAAAATAGAAAAAGAATATTACACAAGAATAAACACCTACCTTTGATTCGTCATTCGTCATTCTTTGACATAGTCACGGAATGTAGATGAGGAAGATCATCGTTCGTCACATCCGTTGTGCACTTTTGAACCCATGTTGTATCGGCTGTGGAAGACTGTCCATGTCGGTAGGTGTCTGGGGAAGAAGTTAAAGAAGGACCATTTTTGGTGTTCTTGGTTGGAATAACACGTTCTTCGTTCTTCATTGGGAGATGTCTAATCCTCCCAAGTTCTCCTCTCAAAACACCCAAGGTTTTTCCACCGTAATGAACAATTCCATCTAAAATATTATTATATTTTCTATTATTTTAGATGTTGGTAGAAAATTCAAAAATAAATAAATAATTAACTTGGCTCCCATAAATTAATTCACGTGTGTTGGAATGAATTAATTAGGGGAGTTGCAACCAATTTAATTAACGGGAAGTTCAAGAGGCACTCCCACATTAATGAGGGAGTGTTGAGAGGTTTTACTCTCCTCCATCAATAGGGGGTTTAGCCATGTGTGGTCCCCACATCATAACCTCTCATGGGAGGTTAGATTCTGGTGGGCTCCACTACCATAACCTCTCATGGGAGGTTAAGGTGTAGTGGTCCCATCTACATCTTTCATGAGGAGGTTTTAACCACCAAACACCCTCATAGAGGCTCAAATAAAAATAATGTGTAGCCCACTTTATTTTATTATTCTTCACAAAAACCCAAAAAAGCTAACATAACTTCTCAACTCACTGCCGTCAAAGTGAATGTCTCCCTAAGAAATTCTCGGTGCTGTGAGTTCAACAGTGCCCTCATATATCAATTCCAAGAACCAGTTAAAAATTTATTAAAACCCGCCACTACGGTTACTGAACGTACCTGAACAAAACATCAAAAAATAGATTCCGAGCACACCGGGCCATGGAATCATGCATTGTAAATTTTCACAGACTCAAAAAATTCTAATGTATTTAAGAAAAACATTTCCACGGAATTTACAAGTCTTTACATTCTCCCCACCTCCGAGTTTTACGTCCCCATAATCTACAACATGAACTAAGGGATCAAATGAGGGTACTAAGCATGCATATGAGCCTCCCACTCCCATGTGCTCTCCTGAAGGTTCTCATACTGCCAACGAACACACACCAGAGGTATCGACCATCCACGTAGGACCCACTAATGTCGATCCTCAATCTCTACTGGAACCTCTATAAAAGTCTCCCCATCATCGACGTCTAGATCCCCATGGTCGATGATGTGAGAAGGGTTTTGCATGTATCTCCTCAGCTAGGATACATGGAAGATGTCCTGCACCCAGTACAACTAAGGTGGAAGAGCTAAGCGGTATGCCACCTTTCCAACTCTGCTGAGGACCTGGAAAGGTCTGATTAATCTCAGAGATAACATGCCACCTCATCCAAATATCTGTAGGCCTCGTCGAGCTGAGACCCGTAGGAAGACATGGTCGCCATTCTCAAACTATATAGGACTCCGTCTCCTGGAATCATATGAATTATTATTGCTTTGTGCAGTTTCCATATGATCCTAGATGATCTACAACATTTCTGTGGTAGCCTGTACCATCTCTGGTCCCACTAGTACTGACTCTCCTAGGTCAGTCCAGCAGATAAGTGATCTGCAAGGCCTCCCGTACAATGCCACAAAAGGTTCCATCCCTATGGTGGAGTGATAGCTGTTGTTGTATGAAAACTCCACCAAAGGTAAATAATCCTCTCAGCTGCGACTGATTTCGAGGACACAAGCACACAACATGTCCTCGAGGGTCTGAATGGTCTGCTCAGTCTGACCATCCGTCTGAGGATGGAAGGTAGTGCTCAGATGAAGCTGCGTCCCGAAAGCATCTTAAAACCCCTTCCATATCCGGTTAGTAAATCATTTGTAACGATCAAAGATAATAGAAAAAAGTACTCCATGTAAACGCAAAATCTCCCACACATAGAGGCATCTCATGCTCTCTACTGTACCCCACTATCTGATCGGTAGGAAGTGGGATGACTTGGTGAGTCGGTCGATGATCACCCAAATTGAGTCATGTCCCCTCGATGTACATGGAAGACCCATCACGAAGTCTATGGATATCCCATACCACTTCCACTCTGGGACTTCTAGTGGCTAAACCAATCCTGAAGGTACTTGGTGATCCACCTTCACTTGCTGAAAAGTGAGGCATCAACAGACAAACTCAGCTATTCCCTTCTTTATACCTAGCCACCAGTGCTATTGTTGAAGGTCCTAGTACATCTTTTCCACTCCTAGATATACCGCTAGAGGGGATGTGTGAAACTCCTTTAACAATTCCTCCTGACGTGACACTAGAACCATAGTATATATCCTAAAGAGGATGACGTGCTTCCCACCTTTAGAAAATCTATCTGATGCATGCCCTGTGGATATCTGAGCACGTCGTGTCTCGCAGTCAGCATCTCCACGCTACCCCTCCCTGACTCGCTGAAGAAGTGGGGGAGTGACTGTAAGAGACTGTAGAAAGAATGCTTCATCCCTATCAACAAAGGATATCTGTAAAGAATCCAACTACTTTGTCACCTCGCCTAGCAGCTGTATACCATAACTCCTACTAATCACATCCGGAACAACGTTCCCTATCCCAGGAGTATAGATTATTTCTAATTCATAGTCCTTGAGGAAGTCAAGCCATTGCTGCTATCTCAGGTTTAGGTCCTTATGAGAGAAGATATACCAGAGACTCTTGTTATCAGAGTACACAGTAATACATTTGCCCATAAGATAGTGCTGCCACATCTTCAAGGTGAAGACCACATCCGATAACTCCATGTCATGGGTAGCGTAGTTTTGCTCATGTTGTCTCAGCTATCGAGAACCATACATGATCACTACTCGCTCCTACATCAGGAAACACTCGAGTCTGGTCCCTGATGCATTGCAGTAGACTACGTACCCTATGCCTTCCTCTAGAAGCCTCAAGATGGAACACTATTTAGCCTCTACATGAGCTCATGAAAGCTCTGTTGGAATCTATATGACCACACAAATTTTTGCCCCTTCTACCTCAAGTCTCATAGTGTTGATGCAACTCTGGAGATGTATGATACGAATTTCCGGTAGTAACCAGCCAAACCCAAGAAACTTCATACCTCCATCACACTTATAGGTGGTTCCTAAGCAAGTACAACCTCAACCTTCACTAGATCCACTGCAACTCCAGCCTTAGAGATGACATGTCCAAAAAAGTGAACCTCTCAGATCCAAAACTGGAACTTTGAGAGCTTACCATAAATCTAGTGCTCTCTAAGTGTTCCATTACTACCTAAAAATGTTAGGCATGCTCCTACTTAGTAGTTGAATAGATCAGTATGTCATCGATCAAGTCTATGACAAATAGATTTAGGTATGGCTGGAAGATCCTGTTTATGAGTCCTATGAACATTACTGGAGCATTTGTTATGCCAAATTGCATAACCAATAACTCATAGTGATTGTACCAACATCTAAAGGTAGTATTCTACACATCCTCATCTAGAACTCTAAGCTGGTGATAGCCTGATCTGAGTTCTATCATTGAGAACCACTGTCCTCCCTTTAGCTGATCAAAGTGGTCTTCAATCCTTGGGAGTGGGTACTTGTTTTTCAAGGTCTCTTGGTTTAGGCAACGGTAGTCAACAAAGAGGCTCAAGCTCCCATACACCATCTTGGATAATAGAATCGGGGCTACCCAAGGAGAAACACTAGGTCGGATGAATCCCTTCCCCTACAAGTCATCTAGCTATACTCACAGATCGCGAAGCTCTGCGGGAGCCATCCGATACACTGATGTAGATATTAGTGCCGTCATGGAGTATAGGTAAATGTAGAATTACACCTCTATATAAGGACTTATACCTGGGACATCATCGGGGAAAAAAATCTGTGTAGTGGTCCACCACTACATGATAGCTTGGACTCTCCACATCAACTCCTCTAAGGGTAAGGCAGGCCAACTAATGAGTGATTGGCTGCACCCTCATCCGAGCAAGTCCATCCTGCACTGCAAAGGCTCCCTTCTCGCCAGTGAAGGTGAACTTGGTCCCATCAGTGCAGACACACCGAACTTTGCGCCTAATACAATTGATCTGAGCATGGACTATAGATAACAAGTCCATACCCAATATGACGTTGTAAGACCTCGACGCTGCTATGAGGAGTTCCCCGCTGAATCTCTCGCCTACTAGAGTAAGCTCACACTACCAGCACCAGTGCGTAATCGTCGAATATGATCTTTTAGGAGTCTCTAGATGTAAAGATCGATCCAACTGCTCCCTTGGAATCTCCGAGCTACAAACAAGGGCAGTGGAAATGAAAGAGTGATAGACACCTTTGTCTATATGAACCACTGCTAAGGTAGACTAGACATAGATCACACCTCAATTCATCTCTGGAGCGTCATGATCGTAGGACTCAACAGACTAGAGCGGAGCTCTTGCCTTTCCACCTGCACCTTGCAGTCATGGTGGAACTCCTGGTGGTGGTGGCTGTAACACCTAAAAACGTCGTCCACTGCCTGCTGCACGACCATATCCTCTATCAAGTCCGCCTGATCCCTACGATCTACCTTGATCGAATCTATGTCTCTACCTGGGTTTTCCTTCGACTATTTGCTGATCATCCGAATGATGGGTTGGACAATCACGAGCCATTTGACCCTGCCAACCGCATGTGAAACATTGCATGTTCCTCACATGATTGGATTTATCTCGTTTGTCTCGCAAAACCGAACCTGTTTACTGAATTCATTCACCAGATGGTCTAGTCCACTTCGACGTCTGTAAAATTTGTCTGCTACCAGCTGCAGAAGACTCCACTATGTGATGCCCGGTGGCCGGTCTCGCTACTGGTGACTGCTCAGTAAGGAAAATCTCCACTAAGAGGTCCCGCTCCAACACCCATGCCTGTGTCCGGATACTGAGGGAGATCATCGAAGCTATGATCTCTCACCTAATCCCTTGATCAAAAGTCTGGGCTCTGAAAAATGGGTCTCACACCATATCAGTGGAGTAATGCAAGAGGTCGATAATCCTTGTTGAGTACAGAGCTACAGTCATACTGACCAGCTGCAGATGAAGTAGTTCTGGTATCCTCACCGGACGTAGGGTGTCTGGGACAAACTCCTCCTGGAATAGGCTCTCGAAGACTTCCTAGAGAAGTGTCTCCTAGTCATGCACCTGGAGCATCAGGCTCCACCATCTGCCTACTGCTGCCTGAAAAAGACTCACAGAAAGGATCACCATAAGGATGGATGGTGTCCCTACTAGTCTGAAGACTCTCATCACATCCTCCATCCAATCCTTAACTACCTACGGGTTCGTCTCACCCCTAAACATGGGTGGCCTCTGGCACTGGAACTCATGCAATGCGCTCAAGTGGCGTGCACTCTATACTACTAGGGCTGGTGGTATTGGTGGCCCAACGGGTAGTAACACCAACTACTGCCTTCGCTGTGATAGGGCCCTGCACCGAGGCCTCGTCGGTCAGTGGGCTGCCATCACTTACAACTCTCAGAACCCTGGCTGGCTGTCTGTGTGGGGCCATCCTGAAAATATACAGGTGCACCACCGTCAATAAGTTATAACTGGTGAGCTGACTCAATGAGATCACAATGAAAACTCTTGAAACACACATGAAATCATTTTTTTTGTGCACTGAGTTGGAAATCAAAAGTCAGGGTCCTGGTGTATGGATACTCCGGCCGCCGCACCAACACTGGACTGCCTGGACAGAAAACCACACCCAGTACTCTTAACACTATTGCTTCACAGAAAAGAAAGATCAGAGTCCTAATATCTGTGGTAGAATCAACTCATCAAACACCAATTTGTCACAACCCATCTCCCAGGGCTCGTGCCGTGAGTACCCCGAGCCTGCCTTCCATAGGCCATGGGCTAGAGACTAGCACAAAAGGCGATATTCCCTAAAACAGGGAAGGTGTTGCCTTTATGAAATATAAACAAACAAAAAATAGCACACAGCTGGATAAAAACCACTAAGTAAATTGTATAACAAAAGATTTTTGATTGTAAATGGGGCCATAAATAAAATACCAACAATAAAGTAAAATGACACTGAAAGTACAAGTAATGAAAAAAGGGAAAATGGCTCATGGATCGTCCACCAGGAAATCCTACCTGAAAGGTAGGTACAGATGGCCTCCCCATCACTCCACGTCTGTCAGTCTCCTCTGTGTAGCGTTACGTCGTGTGGTCCACCTCTGGGTACCATCCAGTCCACTTACACTCTGCCTCAGTCAGTATTGTCCGTCGTCTGCATCCAACACAAAGAGGTACGGGCATAGCCTGTGCAGGGGTGAGTATAATGATACTCAGTAGGGGCCCCGAGACCACCAAGGCCTCTCAGAATCCACCAAGGACAAACCATAGAGTATGAAATCAGTGGACAACCATTACATAGGTATATTCCCATACATATACCTAAGTTATCAAGTAAACCATCTCAATAACGAGGAAAAAACAGAAGTAACTGACTCCGCTCACACAGGTATACAACTTTTGTAGAGAGATAGAGATGATCAGATGTAGCCACTAAGTTATCAATTCTGTCAAACCCACACAAGATCCAAAAATAAAAGTCTGAGCTGTCAGACCCACACAGGATCCAGAAATAGTAATCAAAGCTGTCGGACCCATACAGGTTCCATGAACATCTATTATGTCGAACCCACATAGGATCCAGGAACAGAAGTCTGAGTTGTCAGACCCACACAGGATTTAGGAACAGTAGTCAGAGCTATCAGACCCACACAGGATCCAGGAACAGCTATTCTATCGAACCCACACCAGATCCAAGAATAGAAGTTAGAACTGTCAGACCCACACATGATCCATGAATAGTAGTCAAGATTTTCAGACCCACACATGATCCATGAACAGTAGTCAGAGCTGTCAGACCCACACAGGATCCAGAAACAGTCATCGACGTACAACTAGCCATAGAGTTCCGCACAAAGTATGCATGAATCAGGGAGGTTCCCCTACTCAAGCCGAGTGTTGATACATCAACTAACACGATGTCCCAAGAAGATGCATCTCAATGTTCCGCCACATCATTGGGGTCTCAATGCAATAGAGGACGTGTCAATCGGATGCCCGGTCTGTGAGTTATTTGCCTTTTAGTCCTGGGGGCCCGGTTGGATTTGTGTACGATCCAACCAGACCGTATCTCAACTAAACCCCAAACTCCAATGGGGTATACTCGAAGGGACCATCACACTCTAAGATTACCAGCACCACTGACGGTTTGTCAAACAGGAATCTGGTGCCAATGTTATGGCCAAAGAAGGTTAAGGGTCATTTAGGGGGCTCGGGTCCGGTCCGACCCGGTCAGACCTACACAACCCAGTAGACACTACTAGAAAAATTATCTACAGCCACAGATCTATAGCCACAGTTTTATAAACCCATGGATATAGTTTAATTTATAGCCACACTTCAATTATAATCGTGGTTATATGGTTATTTGAAGCCACGGTCCATGGCACCAACTTCATTCCGTCGTGGGATTCTCTTATTCTCCCAAACCCTCTCCCCATTGCCCTCACGACCTCTCCTTGCTGCGACCGTCCTCCACCCCCGCGACCTCTCCTCGCTCGATGCTCCTCCCATTACCCTCGCGATCTCTCCTCTCCACGGCCCTCCTCCAACTTCACGAGCACTCCTCTCCGCGGCCCTCCTCCCCCGACGCTGCCTCCCAACGTGGCTACCCCTCCGCGAGCTGTCCTATCCGCGACCCTCTCCTGATGCTACCATCCAACACAACCACTCCACCTCCCGGCTGACGCCGCTCCTACACGGCCTCCCCCCCTCCTCCTTCAGCATTCCGACCAATCCAGCCTCACGAAACCCTAACACAATTTTGACCAAATTCAGTTCATCGTATATTTTTATTCCATCCCGTCGACCTGTCCTCACGCATAGCTGCATCCACATCATGATGTGTTTCTATAGATACCCCCATGATTGGGACATCGATGGATGGGAAATAAAGGTATGTCAACTGATATGTTCTTTAAACCCTTTGAGATCATAGATCATATTTTAGAAACAACTTAAATATTGTATTTTTATCCTTAGTTCAATGCTACGATGAATGTGTTTCATATTTTAAAACCGAGGAGATGTAAACTTGATCCTACTCATGTTATTCAGTTTGATAGTTTTGTGTTGGAAGCTATTGTTTCCTATATGAAATGATAAGTTTGTATCATCAACTAATGTGAGAGGGTTTTATAAGGGATGCTCATTAATGATTCTTGGTGAAGGGAAGCCTAGTGATGAGAAATTTATAAGGAATCTCATCATGATGGGTTATTAATTCCATTAATTTGAAGTGTGATATTATTAAAATGGATAAACATGGATGTTTAGGGGGTTTAAGAAGGATCTACCAAGGGTAAAATGAATTTGGGGTTAAAAAAGTAAGGTGTTTGGTGTTGGTGTAGATATAAATACCTAGTTGTCTGATACCGAGTATTTTGCGGTTTCAGGTATAATCATCGGTAACTACTGGAGTAACCACTATATACCTAGTGCCTTATACTAGGAACCTAGTAAGACGCAGATGAGTTTTTTTAAATAGGGATTAAAATAGTAATTTTACAATAGATAATTAACCCCTAAAACACCCTTTATTAGAATTTCATTGTGATTCTCATTTTGTAACACCCTTGAGAGGCGATCCTTCACCGCTCTCCATCTCCCATTGAACCTACCTTTGATTCTTATCTAAATTCTTCATTGAGTTTCTAAAAATCCCATAACATAATAGATCTAAATTTGTGAATCCATTGTGTTCTTTATTTTATTACTCTTAATGTGAACTAAGAGTGAGTCCCTAAATTCCTCAATCGTCAAGGTTTTGAATTCTTGTTTTCCTTTCATCGTTCTTACACTGAATGGTAGGATGAAGTGTTAATTCATGATCATAATGTAATGAAATACTCTAAATTTAGATTTTTACTTCTTCCATATATAGGTTTTCTAAATATTATCAGGAGTTTCATATCCTCATCATGATGATGATTGAGTTGTTCTATCATGTTCGAAACATCATAATGCATAGTTATGCCTTGGTCCAAGATTTTTTTGAGTAAAATAAAATGAAAGGGGGATGAGAAGATCACGAGGATGAACTTCTTGATAAATGAAAGAACCTAATGAGTTTCCCCAGAATAATGTAGAAGAAGTTTGGTCGATTCTTGAGTGATTATGACTAAATTATTGAGATTGGAGCTATTTTTGTGAGTCGTTGATCTTAATGACTGAGACAAGGAGAACATGTGATGTAAGGATAGGAATTAACTCAAGCCTGAAATGAGAGATATTATAAGTCTCTTAAATATGGAAGTGAAGAATTAAGAGGATGCATATGCTAAACACCAATGATCAATAGATCACAAAAGAACTAGCGATTCATTATTGAGAAGAAGAAATTTACACCAGTGGTGAGAATTGATATAATATGATTATTCATAGTTACTTCAATTTAAAATGGATTGAATAAATATTTAATATATATAATTAAAGTAATCATAAATAGACTGATTAAATAGGATGTTTACATTTAATATACTTTTGGTTTTCTCAGAGTTTCTCACTAAGGAATCCTAGTATGAATTGGGATACCAAATGAGGAAGACGATCCACTATTCCACAAACTACATAGGAAGTCCGCATCACTACAGTGAAAGGCAGTCACCCATGTCAACAGTGCTACAGTTATGTGGACTAGACGTTCAAGGAGATACATTGAATGGTGGTTGGAGGTTTTCTTCACTATACTTCCCTATTGGCGTGGGTCAGTTCTTCTATAGTGGTTATCATAGCTATAGTCCCCAAAATTTGGGTCGGAGGACTTTGGAAACCAGAGCAGGGGTGTGTTTCCCCCTGTAACTCCTAACAAGCTCACCAAGGAGTTCGACCCACATAAGTTGTGGCCTGGTGCGCAGTATGGGCCACAAGAATTGGACCCAAACATCCAAACTAGATCGGGCTACACCAATCAAACACTTTTCACATCAATTTTGATCCATACCTTAATTCATATCATTTATCCATTTATTAGGCTCAACAACCACAATAATGGGTTCAACCTGTGAATCAATAGTTGTTAGATTTTAAAGCTTCAGTTTTCTTGTAGTCTTTGATGCTTCCCAACCTCCAATAATATTTTTAGGTTCGAAAAGCTTACTTTATGTCACCTGAGGACAATTATACCAAGACTTGTTTTCTTAAATAGAGATTAAAAAATGTTTTTATTGAGAAACTTGAAGGATTTATCATTGACAATGATGGAATCATGGTGTTCAAATTGCTGAAAGTGTTGTATGGGTTAAAACAGGCTACCAGATCTCAGTACTTTAAATTGAATAGTTTTATGAAACAGGTCTCGAGTTTTTTATCGAAGGTTTATTCATTTAAATTTGTTCAGGATATTCTTTCAAAATATTTAGCCATTTCTTATGCCCAAAAAACTCAACAATTGGTTCAACTTTTGAAAAAAAGAAGCTGCAGTTTTCTTTTATTTTGTGCTGGAGAATCCTAACTTCCAATAATATTTTCATGTTTAACATGATTTTGTATCCTCTGAAATTTCAGTTTTCCACTTCCAAGATATCGTCACCATCACTGAATTGATTGGAACTAATTTTATCTTGATTGGATACAAGACTCTTTCCGAATTTTGTATGCCATTTTCTTTTAATTCATCAAAGTCTTCTTCATGTGTCCCCCTCACACCATGTTTATTTTTTATTATTTTCACATCATAGAAATTTTCTATCTTGTGTAGCCTTTTAAAGTAGGCATTTTCTTGTATCACATTTCATAAGTAGTCATATTTGATTCAGGTTTCAACAAGCATCTATTTTGAATATTCACTGATGTATGTACAATTTCTCTTAAAAATTTTTTTAGAGAGTTTAAATTCAATAAGAATAGTTATCGCTATTTCTACCAGATATTCTTTCCCTATGCTGTTCCATTCTACCAAAGAGTATAGCATGATATGATTCAAAAGAATTACTGGTGAACTCTCTTCCATTATCAGTTTGTCTTTAAATATATTTTGAACATCTCCACCTCATCAGACTTGTGTTTCATAAACATCACATTAGTCATCCTAGTGAAATCATCAATGAATATAATAAAGTAGAGATCACATATAGTGGATTGTTATCTCATCATACTCATATTCCAGTGAAATCATTAATGAATGTAATATAGTATAGATCACGTATAGTATATTGATGTCTCATCAGTATCATATTCCAGTAAAAACAAAATCAAACAATAGATTTACAACGGTGGAGGAGGAAGGAGAGGAGAGAAATCCCAGGAGTTCCCCAGGAACATCCCCCAAGCCCAAGGATGAAACTGATACCAAACTCTTGCCCCATGTGGAGTCCCTTTTCTTCCCATTTTATATAACCTCTTTCCAATCCCTCATTTACTACTTGAACTCCATATAATATTCCCCCTAACCCATAGCATAATTCCCCAACTGTCAACCACTCTAACCACCCTAGTTAGACCCCACAAACTCCCACTCCATCCTGGAAGAATCCCTCATATACAAACAACTCCCTGTGTAACACCCCCTTACAAAGCCCAACGTGTTCACATAAAATTTCCACTCTTCTGTGTCTTTCATGTATCATCTCTATCTAACACGATTCATTACATCTTTCTTTGAAATTTTACATATGTGGTCTCTTTTGACCAAGATGACCTGTCTTTTGTGCTAGAACATTTTTTCATATTTTTCACTTAGATAACAAGAGTTACTAGGATCAATGATTTGGAATATGTTACAACTTATTCTTTTTTCTTTTAGTGATCATTCTTCCATCATTTAAGCACTTTAATCTGTGAGGGGAGTAACCAGTACCAAGTACCAACTTGTTCATCCTTGGTGTCTTTTTGAGACACTTAAACAATAAGGGATCGTTCTTCCTTTTCTTTACAATAAAATTTCTTACTTCCATCATCATGAGAAACTATCCTGGAAGAGTGGTCATACATTCATCAGCAGAATGAGCTTTCTGGTCACATCTAACAAAAATTTCTTTCAGACAATCGAATCTGTTTTGAGTAGTCAGACTTGATGAACTTTTTATTCACAATTTTATTCTTCTCAGAATTTCTCCTTATCCTCTAAAAGTATTCCCCCCTCAATTCATGCCTTATAAGACTCAATGAAAGAGACATGTTTTACCAGAAAGTATAAGACTTTATGCCCAGGTGCAACAACAATTACATCTGGATTTTGATATTCCATATTGATAAGAGTTATGTTCCAAGAAATATTGTCACTGCCCAAAAACATTTTGCACGCTTCCTTTTATCTTGGGGAGGTATTTCTTCTCAAGTTTCCTTCAGTTTTAGTTTCAGAAATTGAAATATTTGTAAAAATAGATTTACCTCTAAGTTTAGCATAACTAGATTTTACCTGACTTATTAGGCTAACATTCTTAGCAACTTTAGATGATTTAACCTGAACATCTAAAATCATGTTGTAATCGTTCCTCATATTTCAAGGTATTTTTAGCATTTAGACCCCTTGATTGTGTCACTCTCAACTCCTCTTAGTAGCTAATTTTTCCTCAATTGTAAAAATAGATTTACCTTTGAGTTTAACAGAAGTATATTTTATCTGACTTGTTAGGCTAAGATTCTTAGCAATTTGAGATGATTGAACCTGAACTTCTACAACCTTGTTGTCATCATTCTTCATTTTTTTCAAGGTATTTTCTTCATTTAGACACCTTCATTGTGTCTTTCTCTAACTCCTCTTTGTAGTGAATTTTTTCTCAATTGTAAAGTGCCCAATTCCACCACAATTAAAACATTTCAGACTTTTCCCTATTTCATAAGTAATAAGTATATAATGTATTTCATCAAGAAATAAATAATCTCTCTTCCAAAGAAAAATTTTTAGCATAAAACCTGTTAGAGAAAGTTCCCATCCATTTCTTAGAAATAGTATAATCTTCTAATATGTTTATGAATCCTTTGATACGGATAAAAATCTCATTCACTCTTGTGAAATAGTCTTCAATAGTTCCTTGATCTGCTATCCTCAGATCGTCAAATTTTCCCCTTCATATTTGTAGTTTAACTTCCTTTACTTCAACATTCACTTAAAAAATGTTCTCAATCTTATATTGAGCCCAATTATCATATTTACTCTTTCAAACAAATTAATTTGATAATTATTTGTAGCCTTGCATTAACATCTATATTCCTCTCTTCCAAAGCTTAAATTTTACCATCAAACATGTCAGAGAATTTTCTCATTAATTTCTTGAAAATATTAGAATCTTTCAATGTATCTTTGAAACCTTTGATACGGCTTGAATGTTCACTCACTCTAGTGAAATAGATTTCAATAGATTCTTACTCACCCATCCTCACATCTTTGAACATTCATCCCCAAATCTGCAACATTTTCGTTGAATGTATGTCTATGCTGTTAACAAAATTAAGATTCTCCATATTCAACAAAGGATCTTTCAAAGGGAACCTGAGTTCCTCTAATACCACATTGAGTTTCTAGGGATATGATGTAACATTGAGGGGGGGGGGGGGGTGAATCAGTGTCACCAGGTTGAATCACTATTACTCTTACAATTTCCATCTTGAAATTAACCCCTGTGACTTGTTAGAGTCTGAATCCTCTTAATTTTTAAATATCACCCTCATCCGCATAACACAATATAGATTCTCCATCTTCATCAAGTAATGATTTTTAAAAGGGAACCTGAGTTTCTCTGATACCACATGGAGTTTCTAGGAATATGATGCAACACTAAGGGGGATTGAATTAGTGCTATGAGATTCAATCAGTGTTACAGTTTTTAAATTTACTTCTTGAAATTATCCTCTGTAACTTGTAAGAGTCTAGATCCTCTCAATTTTTAAATTTCACCTTCACCTGCATACTCTCACATGTATTTAAAAAAAATACACAGGACATTCAAAATTTTACAAGGTTTTCCCCCAATGTGGGAGACTACCTACTTCCTTAGTGTGTTCGGATTGAGCTCGAGATACACATTTTATCACTACTGTAGAAAAGTTATTACAATAAGTGAAAAGGACCTTTATGGGGTTGAATCAGTGTTTCTGTTTTGAAATTTATTCTTTGAAATTAGCCATTTTGACTTGTTAGAGTCTGGATCCTCTCAATTTTTTAACCTCACCCTCACCAGTATGCAACATAAATACAAAGGAATACAGGACAAAAAAATTTTACAAGATTTTCCCTAATGTGGGTGATTATGTACTTACTGTGTTTGGGTTGAGTCTGAGACACATATTTTATCACTAGTGTATAAAAGTGATTACAATAGGTGGGAAGGACTTTTACCCAAAAATTAAGTGTGAGGGTATCATCCTTAACCCCAAACTATCCCGTGATAATTTTATCTCTACTATGATTATACTGGATCCCTCTAGTTTACAATGTAACCTAACCAGAATGAGAAAGATCTATTATCTACAGGTTTCTTTTAGAAATAAAGCTAGTTCTGGAAACCATTGGCCTTGTTCACTTCTTTAAGAACCTCAAGATTATTCTGACGCATTTTGCTTCCGCTACTTCTTTTTACGAACTTCCCCAACATCTGGATATCAATCAGCTTTCTCTTCTGAATAGGAATGTGATTCTACCAGATCATCCTCGACATCTTTTGCTTATTCTTCATGATTATCTGAACTTTTCTTTTGGATTCATCTTTTTGATCAAGCTTCTTCTTTTTCTGTTCTGCATTTGGCATCTGACAGTGTGTTCGGACTCAACTCTAGCCTTTCTCACCGACATCTTCAGCATGAAAGCTTTCAGACTCATATTTTCAAAACTACATCTTCCAGCTATTAGCTTCCATCACATTTCTTTAACCTACTTGAATTACAATTCACATGAATCATTGCGATATTTAAAACTCGATGATTAACAATGCGTCATTTGATTTATTTCGTAAACTCAATAAATTACTCTTTTTCAATACTTCAATACCATTGGGTTCTTCAAAATTAATGTTTTGTTTGCTTATGTACCTTATCTTCATGAATTCCTAAGACTCAATGAAAAAAAGGGAAAAACATCAAAACACATCTACATGGTTGTTTGGATTCTTATTTCCTCTATGGAGTTTTATTGATCCATATAAGGTATTTTTCAATTTTTATCAATCTAAAACTGGAAAAAAATATTCTCTGGAAGACTTTTTAGGGAAGGTTGGGAAGGTGTTGAAGTTAGGTGGTAGAAAACCACCCCCCATCAATTCAGGTTTCATGGTGTCTAATTTTTTATTACATCATAAATTTCTTCTCTAATTATTTTTCATGAAATATATATTGTAATTCATACTGTAGTTCCAATAATTTTGTACTACTGTAAGTCTGGCCAAAATGACTTGGTCTCTTATGGTACTATGGAAATCCTGGGAAAATTTTATTTGGTATCTTAATATGTGGGTTATCGTGCATGTTTTATGGATTCAAACTACAGTTATTGATAATATAGGAGGGTTCGGATGGCCAAGGAGGCTGCTAAATATGAGGATGAAGCAGTCATGCTAATGCAACAAAAATTATTGTGAGAGGTTTTTCTGAACATAATGATTCATCTGCAACACTTACTTTAACATTATTTTATGCAATAAAGATGACTACTACAAGACATAGATGCTGGTTGTAAAGAGTAGGATTTTGAATTAAAAACCCTGAATGAAAAAGTGGCATAGCTTTACTGTCTAGTTGAAGATCTAAAGATCAGAAACCAAGCGATCATCCATACTGGTAAATCTGAGGTATTTCATTTAAGTATATTCTCTTGTGTCTAAAATGAAGTTCACCATGCATACCCAAATGTTCAAGTTTTATTATATTATGCTTCCATTCTCATGATTCCCTGGCCTTGCAAACTGGCATGATGGAGGACCAAATCGCCTCAAAACCATAGCTTTCTGTGTTGGACACGGCTAACAATGAGAGTAAGGAGCCTGGAAGCGGTTCACATTCTCAGGAAAATAAATCATGCATGTACTTGAATAAACACTTTATGGTTTTTTTTTCTAACGAATTATAGGATATATGTATGAAAACCATGATCATAGTAAGAGGAAAGATGTATTTGAATGTTTTTATTTGCATTTATAACTGTGATTTGAGTGTCATTAACATCCCAATCCTCTTGAATTTGATTTATTCCTCTTGCTTGAAAAGAAGGTACTAATGTTTGTTTATCAAAGAGAACATGGAACTTGTAACATGGATTTGGTATCAATTGATGTTTCATGTGGATTTTGATCCACTGTTTGGTAGATCTTCTCCTTTATCCCCTTTCTTTTGTTTAATTCTTTTACCCTTTACTCTCAAATTCATATTGTGTTTGAATAATAATAAAACCAAGCATGTACCCATAAAAACATCAACCGGTCATTCTCATAAAAATATAAAACTTAAAGGAAATATTTAGTTTCATTTCATCAAACCCAAACAACTGGATTTGAAAAATTGATACTTTCTCCAGTAACATCATTGTGAAACACTTGACCCAGAAAAAGATAAAATTTAACCAATTAAAATAAATCCACCTAGGCATGATTCACGGTGTGACAAGGGGTTTCACACCATGAATCCCTACGCTTGGGAATTTCATTGCATGAACTGAGGTTCACAGTCGAAAATATTATTTTTTCATTGTTGGTTATGGATTCATGTATCATTAATCATGTACAGTTGACACAATGATCACATATATATAAGAAGTCGTTATATATCATTTTCCCCGCTATTTTCTTATAGGGGGTTTCTTATGATGATTTCGGTTCTATCCACCACCATCGATGAAAATTAGTTCAACATCATATTTGGGTAAGGTTTATTCTGTTTTTATTCTTTGGCCTAATTTTAATTAGGGCATTTGTGATTTTTGGGTTCCTTATATTTTTGTAGTGCGTTTTGGATTTCGTTGAGGTGGATTGGAGTCGTCGTTGACGAAGGCATACATGTGTATGCATAGGTAGGCATATACATATATATTTTATCCCTTTATATATATTCACTCGTGGTAGTATAAATATAAATATTGGGGCTAGGTGTGCTTATATATGGATATGAAAAATGAATACATGTGTAAGTGTAAAGGGGTATATGCAAGTATAAATATATATCTAAGGACCCCCTTGTGCATATTTGGCCATGAAAATATGTACATAGGGGCTAGGTGTCCTTATATATATGTGATGTCGCATATGCGTGCAAGCGGAAAAAAGGAAGATTCGAGTTGTCGTCGTCAAAAGAAAATGCGCCTTGAGGTTGTGGTAGGGTCCCTCTCTTAGCTTATTTAATTCAAGAATGTTTTAAATTGCATTTAGTTGCCTTCTTAATTCTTCATGTTTATATTAAATTACAATTCTTGAATAATTGTTAGTTAAGATAATTGTTTCTTTTTATAAATAAGTTATGGTTTTGTAATAAAACCCCTCCAACGGATGTGCGCTGTCTGAAAAAAGTCACAGTGGTATACCTTGCTTAACATTATTGCATTGAGGTTTCCTTATACATGATGTCATTGTTAGTCATAAAGCACACATCGTAATTGACCCTTTTTATATCCATGTAGGGGGTTTCCCTCTTTTTATTAAAACAGTTGTTTGAACCAATACACTCTTTAAGTGTCATTAGTCTTTTATGATGGGTCCCATGTTGTGTGACCATGTCACATGGCATGTGATATTTAAATCCAACCAAAAGCCCATTTCCACAGCCCAGGGGTTCCACAGTACCAGTAATGTCAAATTACATGTTATGTAACCTGTGATTTTCCTAATCCCATGGGGTATTAATTCCTCTAGGTATTCCTACACATTCATAGATCTCCAAACCTCACCAAATTAGGTATATCAAGGGTCATCCAATCCTCTAGTCATCACATATTAGTATTCATTTATTTAAATCTTCTGAGAAAACATCCTCTCATTCCATCCATATCATCCTATTTGAAACTAAGTGGAAAAGATACTTCAATTCTATTCTAATCCACCTCCAAAATCAATGATAAAAAGGACATAAATTGCCCTTATGGAAAATAAGGTCAAGGAAGGCACTGATTACCCAGTGGAAAACCACCAACCGACCAATGGACAAAAAATTTTTGGTTCAAACCATCAACCATCCTGTAGTTAGTCTAGAGCCAACCATCCCCCACTATCACAATTAATATGTTCATGGTGCTTTATAATAGCTAACTGGTGGCCCCATATACTACTTTTTAGGAAAACCACATACTTCTTCCCCGCTTTACTAAATCCATCCACCCAAAACATAAAATTTCAATTAAATCATAATAATTTTAATTAGAAATAACCAAAATTAAATTTTAAGAACCCAAAAATGAAATCCATAGTCATTACAAACTATCCACTATAAAATTTCTCATCCAGGAGAAAAATTACTAAGAATCACTGGTGACTTGAGGTTTCAGGGGTTTGCAGCTGCCTTATAGCCAACTCCTTCCCTTCATAGTTTCCCATACTTCACCTTATATATTATTCGGTACCTTCAAGTCTCATTTACCTTCTTCTTCTACGTCTTTTTTCTTGGGATTCCACATGCATCAATTTTTAAATCACTTCTTTCAGAATCGATCACTAGTATTCAAGTTAACCAAATTGTTTCAGTATTTTTAAAATGTTTTCCAGTAGGTGAATATTATTCCCTCAGATTTGTTAACTATTTACATCCATAATATAATAATTGATCCTCTATAGGTGTAATGAACTGATTTCTCATCGATTCTTTCTCAGGTTGCATGAAGTGGTGGATCTATGTTTGTCTTTGTCCAAATATTCAAATTCTTTCAATTGTTAACCATGTTTCCTCTACCAGTGGAACCTAATTGTTCACTCTAGGAGAGACTCTCGGTTTTCATCCCAATGGATTTGGATTATCAGATTGCATCTGCCTTTTTAAAATCCTTCTTTTCATATTATTTACAGCAAAATTCATGGAAATATTTTAGGTCAATTAGATGATGCTTAAAGGGAAACATCTCATTCATTATTTTTTTTGTAGAGATTGACCTGTCTAAGAAACATCTAGAGTTTATTTTCCCCGCCTCCTCCCACTCCCTTCACTCCTGGACGGAAGATGATGCCTCGCGGATGTCGATGGACTGGGCCAACACGACGCTGTCACGCCGTAATTTGGCCCTGCTCCAGGATGACACCCTGCGGCGGTTCGCAGTGATAGTAATCCATGAGTCTTAGGATCAATTTTGAGACTAACTAATCACAATTTCTGCCAGTGGGGAGACGACCAGAATGTTGCCCTGCCTCCTCTCGCTCCCTTCGCTTCTGGACGGAAGATGCTGGCCGCAGTCACACCGTGGTCACTCCGTGGTCACGCCGTGATTTGGACCTGCTCCAGGATGACACCCTGTAGAGGTTCACAGGGATAGTATTCCATGAGTCTTGTGATCAATGTTGAGACTGACTAATCACAATTTCTGCCAGTGGGGTGACGACCAGAATGTTTCCCCACCTCCTCTCGCTCCCTTCGCACCTGGACGAAAGATGCTACCCCGCGGATGTCGCTGGACTGGGCCAATACATTGCGGTCACACCACAGTCACGCCGCGGTCACGCTGCAGTCACACTGTGGTCACGCCCTGATTTGGCCCTGCTCCAGCCCCCTTCCACCTGCATTCGAGCCTGCACCAGCCCCTAGCCACCTGCAATCTAGACCACACCAACCACCACACCAGCCACCAACCCACAACCTCCTACAAAACACTCATGCTAGACCTCTACCACCTACAAAACAGCCCCAACCACCAGTTCCAGCTCTCTGCCACCTGCAAAATAGCCTCACCAGCAATAATTTTGCTAATGATTTTTTAAAGGTATTCCCAATAGGTCTGAAATCCTTTACTTCCACAACATTTTCATTATTTGGGATTAGGGCAATAAAATTAGAGTTGATTCCATAGGGCATTGAGGCATGGTTAAAGAACTCTCTCATATCGTTAAGGAGCTCATCACGAACTATGTCCCATTAGGACCGACCACAGTCTGAGCATATTATTGATTTTGGAAAAGTTCTATGTGGAACAATTTTAATCCACTTAAAATTTTTCATATATAACTCTATCTATTTGATATGTTTTATTTGAGCTATCTGGTCAAGCTAAGAAGTTGTATTATTCCTTAAGCTTCATCGGTGAAGCTTCAATACATAGTTCTTCATGTCATAATTATTAGTGATCAAATTCATCTCGTAAAATCCTAAGAGGGGATGAATATGGTTGTAAGATTCCACAAATTAATAAACTTAATTTAGTGGTGTATTTTATTATTAGAAACAGTGAATAGAAAATGGTGGTAGTGAGATATGTTTTACAATGATGGTGTCTTTCATAATTGAAAAGCTTTAAGTGGAGTGGTTCATATATATTATAGGCAGTGCACATATGTGGTGGGGATAATTCAGTGGAGTATTCTCCATTAATACCCCAACATGCTTGTTTCTTGGGTAAAAACAGTAAGAATACCCAAGAGATAATTTGGAAGAGTTGAGAGTGAAATAGGGAAAACAAGAAAGGTCAATATTTTTGTATGGTTTCTATGAATTCATATAGATTATTTCTATACATTCATGTTTTCATTATCATGGTTTGATTACACAATCCAGTGTATAATCCACACTATATTTCAGGAGGGACATTAAGTAGTTTCCACATATACATCTATTACGTGAGGTATATATGTGCGATCTTAGTTATGTGAGAGGGGGAAGGAAGAGACATCATGTATTCTATTAATCCATACCTGAACGTGAAAATAAATTGATCAGATTAAATGTAACAGTATAAAATATTGGGTTTTCAGGATGCAGAAAAATAGTGACGTTATTATTAAGAAGTGAGTTAGGTGAAGAGTACAAGAAATAAAATACATAAAATAATATGCATGAATGAGTTTGTTTTCATGGAAATGAAAGTAATTCATTCATTATAAATGATTATATTGTTAATTTTTGTATCTAAATGTATTAAATTGAAGGGGGTTCATTGTTTCTTACATTAATGTGGTTTGAGAAAAGACCATGTGATATATTTTTCATAAGTATTGTGCAGTGTTTTGAGACTAATCTGGGTGTAGTATAAGAAGATTTCACACATGACAATTTAGTGATTAAGAGAGCCTAAAAAATCAGGAGAAGAAATAATATTTTCCTGATCATGTTTTCCCTTACACAATTGATCACACACAAGTGATTAATATTATTAAGAAAATCCTGCATAAAAGGTTTGTTTCTGTTGAATGTATATGAAGTTGTACATTATCAAATCAAATATAGAAATCTCATTAGGGAAGATCATGAAATCATCATATAATTGATCAAGATAAGAATAATGACCTAGTGAATAGGGGACTAGTTATTGAAGAGGCTCAACACTGGGGGTTATAACCATTCAAATGTTTTGGGTCTAACTAATGGAGGTAAAAGATTTGAATCACTGGGGACAGGGGCAGAAGGCAGGGGGTAGGTGGAGGGGGGTAGGGGGCAGGATGGAGGGGCGCAAGGGGTAGGGGGTAGGTTTGCAGGGCAGGGGGAAGGTCTACAGGGTAGGGGCAGAAAGCAGGGGGCAGGGGGCATGGGGCAGGGTGGAGGGGGTAGGGGGAAGGTGTGCAGGGCAGGGGTATGGGGTAGGTCTGCAGGGCAGGGGGCAAGGAGCATGGGGCAGTTGGAAGGGGACAGGGGCAGGGTGGAGGGGGGCAGGGGGTAGGGGGTAGTTCAGCAGGGCAGGGGGTCCATCAGGGGGGCTTCTGTCTAGGGGGGTCTAGCAAGTGCGGCTGCTTTCCAAGGGGGTCCATCAGAGGTGCAAGGGGTGTGCATGGGATGTGTGTGGGGGGGGGATGGCTGCTGTCCGAGGGGCTATTTTTTTATGAAATGAGAAGAGGACATTGTTTGTGTTCTTGGGTATTGTAAAAGAAAAGAACATTGTCAGTATTGTCATAAATAATGCATGCACTGTTCCGTAGTGCTCGCTTTTTCTAGCTGTGATCGCGTCGTAGCTGTGCTGGTGTTGTCCAATTGCAAACAAAGGTCTCACAGTTTTCTATCTCCTTGATCGTGTACTCACAAATAGCTTCCAAAGTAGTCAACTGACTGCATATTCCTAAGATGTCTATATGGCTTGAAAAAATAAGATATAACAACCTTCCTGCCCAGATCATAACTAATGATCCATCCTTTACTTATATGTGTCAAGCATACGATTCCCTCACTTCCAAAAATGAGAAATATATTTATGGGATTTTCTAAATATACAATGTTAATTAAATTCTTGTGAACTTTTATCATTAGGTTTTCCCCTTGATAAGTAATAAAGTGACATTATTAACCGATGTCCACAGGGAGATGGAATCAAGAACAAGATTCATGGGCATGTGTTAAAAATTGATCATTAGGTTATCACCTTTACTTATATGTAGCACTTTTGACAAAGGGGTCGCTGTTCACTGTAGCGACGCAGGCTTATTTTTCGGAATAGTGATCATCTTCTCCATTTTATAGCCCATTTTCGGTCTAGGGTTACCACTGAAAAACTCTATAATTTGTGCTCCTGAATTAGTGAAGTTTTTCCACTTCGCGGATATAGGGTTATTCCTGATCCACATAATTTTTTGTGTCCCGTGTCTATTTTCTTTCTGCATTCCTCTTTCGTTTCTCGTTTCTGTCGTTGCACCTCCCGATGATTCTGAAACAGAAATATGGACTGGGAAATGAATACCATAAAGATATGTTTTAAACTCCCATCCTCCCATTTCAATGAAAGGTTCCATCATCATCACTCTTGTGGTGACATGCTGATTGCTTTAAAAAATTAGGCATGTGAGACAAGGATCATGACCATCCTAGTGTAGTCTAACACAATGGTCTTGAAGTAAACATATAGAAAAAAATTAATGAAACTGTGATGAATTCATTCTCCTTCAACATATAGAGGATGAGTATCATTGGGCATCAACTTCCTAGATTGGTGGACCCATTAAGAATTTCTTATCCTTAACACATGATATAATGAGTAACATAGGGGGGGGGGGTTACAATGTGTTCTGTTTTAGTTTTAGTTTTTTATTTAAAATTGCATGGACATCTGTATTAGAATTCTAGGGGGTGTCTATACAGGGGGTTGCAATGTGTTTTGTTTTAGTTTTTCTATTTGATTTCAAATTACATGACGTACTGTATTAGCATTCCGGGGGGGGGGGGGGAGTGTACTGGAGGGGGGGGGGGGTGGCTTTGTAATGTATTCTGTTTTAGTTTTTGTCATTGATTTCAAATTGCGTGGCCAACTGTATTAGCATTCTCGGGGGTTTCTGTACAGGGGAGGGGGTGTCCAGGAGGGAGGGGGAGTCTTCAGGGGGTGTTTGTCCTGGGGAGGGGGGTGTCTGTCAAGGGAGGGGGAGTGTTCTGTCCAGGGGGTGTCTGTCCAGGGGAGGGGAGTCTCTGTACGGGGGAGGGGGTGTCTGTCTGGGGGGGGGGGGTCTGTCCGAGTGTATCTGTCCAGGGAGGGGGTATCAAGAGGTATCTGTCCAGGGAGGGGGTTTCCAAGGGTATCTGTCCAAGGTAGGCATGGTGTCTGTCTGGGGGCGTCTATCCACAGGAGGGGGTGGCTGTTTAGGGTGCGGGGGTGTCAGTCCGGGGGGGGGGGGGGGGGGGTCTGTCCAGGGGAGGGGGGTGTCCAGGGCTGTTTGTCCATGGGGGTGTCTGTCTAGTGTGGGGAGGTGTCTGTCCGGGGGGTGGGGGGTCTGTACATGGGATGGGATGTCTGTGAAGGGAAGGGGGGGGGGGGGGGGGTGTGTCCACGGGGGGTGACAGACAGGGGGGGGGGGGGACTGGAAGGGGTGGGGAACCATGGGAAAACAGGCCGGGGGACTGGAAGGGGTAGAGCTGGATGGAGAATAGGGGGAGACATGTAGGGTGGGGTGGCGTGGGGGACTAGCATGTGGGTGGAAGGTAGGGGGACTAGCAGGGGGCAGGGGGTGGAAGGCAGGCCTGCTGTGTTTTTTTTATGGAACTTTAATCTATAGCCATGGCTTCTAACCATGGCTATAAGTTCTGTTTGTGTTTTACATTTTGCCACGGTTTCAAACATTGTCTATAAGGCTTTAGCCATGGTTTGAAACCATGGCAATAGGGCTTGGCCTATAGCCATGCCAATACCAGCCACCGTTCGTTGAACAGTGGCTCTAACCTATAGCTATGAGTTTTGTGCTTATATCCACGACTTGAAACTGTGGCTATAGCCTAAACTTCTAGTAGTGAGACCGTAAAACCAGTTTTTCCTGAAGGGAACTACGAGGGCGGTTTGGATTGGTGGGCACCGTGGGGGAACCATGGGGGCACGACTCAGTGCGGCTCGACCCGGAGGGTGCTGCTGGGGCCGGTTTAGCCAGGGCGCAACGAGGGATCCGGGACATCGGCTTGGACAGGGGGCCGCGAGGGGGGATGGGTGGCCACGAAGGGGGGATGGTTGGACGCAAGGGAGGTCATCTTGGGTGCTGCGAGGGGGAAGGTTTGGTTGGATCGGGAAGCTGCGAGTGGGCTGACTCGGGGGCGCACGGGTCACGCGGAGGCCGACCTGACCGGGGCTTGGCTTGGCAGGGGCTAGTTTGGTCGTGCGACCAATAGGCTGGGGCGCGGCCTGAGGGTGCGCGAATGCTGGCTCAGCTGGGGCTAGGCTTGGACGGAGATCACAAGAAGCTGGCGGCGGCTGGAGGCTGGGTGGCGTGGGCCGGAGGTGGTGCGGATGGAGCAGATTGGTCAGAGGTCTGTGGTTCATCCCAGAGCATCATTGTGCCATGGGGGCGGTGCGGTTCACATAGACTGTGTTTAGCATGGACTTTGTCATCTCCACCTTCATCGTCATCAATGTTGCTTCATTGTTACGTCACCATGCTGAAAATCAACTCAAACAAGAACGGCGGAGGGGTCGGGCTATGTTGGTTTGTCCCGCACCATCCGTGTTTCGGGTGGTAAAATTTGGCTCATCAAAGTAAGAAGACGAACATCAATTGTTTTACTACCACGCAATAGTACCTTTCCATCAAAAGATTAGATAAAATAGAAAGGAATATTACAAAAGAATAAACCTTCTACCTTTAATTCGTCATTCATCATTCATTTACGGAGTCATGAAAAGAAGACGAAGAAGATCATCATTTGTCGCATCTGCTGCACACTTCCAAACACAAGATGTGTTGGCGGTGGAAGAAGCTCCATGTCGGTAGGAGTCCAGGGAAGAATTAGAAGAAGGAACGTTTCCAGTTTTCTACTTTGTAAGAACGCGTTCATTGTTCTTCATTGGGAGAATTCTAATCCTCCCAATTTATCCTCCCAAAACACTCATGGTTTTTCCACCGTAATGAACAATACCAACTAAAATAATATTAGACTATCTATTATTTTTAGATGTTGGCCCAAAATTCACAAATAATGAGTTAATTAACTTGCCTCCCATTAATTAATTCACGTGTGTTGGCATGAATTAATTAGGGGAGTTGGCACCAATTTAGTTAAAGGGATGGCCAATAGGCTCTCCATCCTTAATGAGGGAGAGTTGAGATGTTTTACTCTCCTCCATCAATAGGGGGTTTAGCCCCATGTGGTTCCCACACCGTAACCTCTCGCGAGAGGTTAGATTATGGTGGGAACCACTACCATAACCTCTCATGTGAGGTTATGGTGTTGTGGTCCCACATCCAACTTCCATGAGGATGTTTTAACTACCAAACACCCACATAGTGGCTCAGATAAAAATAAAGTGTATCCCACGTTATGTTATTATTCTCCACGAAAACCCAAAACAATAACATAACTTCTCAACTCACTACAATCTAAGTGAAAGTATCCTTAAGAAAATACTTTATCTACGAGTTCAACGGTGCTCTCATATTTTAATTCTGAGCACCATTTCAAAAGTAATAAAAACATACTTGTATGTTTACTGAACGTACCCGAACAAAACTTCAGAAAATTGATTCCAGGTACACAAGGCCTCATAATCATGCGCGCTAAATTTTCGCGGACTCGTAAAACTCCCATGTATTTATGAGAAAAAATTGCATGAAATTTCTGGGTCTTTACAATTATTATAAGAAAATTTAATATTTATAGAATTTACTATGGGCTATCTCAATATATTATAATAGTGTTTCTGATAAAAACCTTTCCATAATATATTTTATCACAAAATAAGTTTTTATTCAGTTATTAATATAAAACCATTTGAGGAATTAAAAAAAATGAGATGTCAAAACCCAACATGTTGGGTTGAATTCATAAAATGTAAATTATTGTGAAAGAAATTGAAAAAATAAATGGTAGAAAAGGAAAATATTATTTAACACTATATGAGATATGTTTGGAGTGGGAAAATTCAATATAGGTTACCAGAGGACATTTTACTTATTGGAGGCATGGGACTATGTTTTCCATAAAATATCATTATAGAAAGGTGTGATTTGTTTTAGAAAGAATGGTAATTAATAGTAAACATTATTGATCTATATGAAATTTGGTAAAATGTGGGATTAATCTTGTATTGAGTATACATACCACTATTTATATATAATGTACATGTTGGTTTTCCTGTTTCATTATTATGGTTGTATTTACCTAGCCAAACTCATGTATTAATCCATGAATTGGTAAAGTTAATGTACATAATTATTTATGTGGAAAAGCTAGTTTGGATTCAAGATCA
This sequence comes from Viscum album, assembly GCA_963277665.1. Lineage (NCBI taxonomy): Eukaryota > Viridiplantae > Streptophyta > Magnoliopsida > Santalales > Viscaceae > Viscum > Viscum album. The sequence goes on from OY728154.1 coordinate 83,869,276, forward strand.
CAAAGAGAAGTTCGTGTGAAATGACATAATACACCTGGTCAATGTTTTGTGGTTATATAATATGACTGAATAAGAAAAATGGGAACCTGAACCAACCAGAGAAGAAAATATCACCCCTTTTTTATCATATATATGAAATTGAGAGGAAATAATATCATTATGGGGGAGAATTTAAAGAACCATATATTTTTTATAATGATTTTTTTATTTAATTCATATTAATTAAATTGATATATATTAATATTTATTATCATATACATATAAACTATTTTAGTATATAATGGAATAATAATATGAATTTTCATTTGGGAAAGTGGTAGTATTTATTCTCACAAAAGTATATTATATAAAATACATTGTTTTATTTAAAATATAAATTTCCAATTATTTAAATAAAAAATAGAAAATATGGAATATATTTTTTGATTAACCATATCAAAATTTTATTATGGTGATTTTTTTAGATTTTTCATATATGGTAGATGTCTACATCAATATATATAAACATTGTGTTCTCAAATACATTAACTTTTTATTCGAAAGTATTCAAAAAGTAACATTATGTTTACTTATAGATTTAAATAAAAAATATCCTCCATTTTTATCCATAAACTAATAAAATTCATTACAATAAATACAATAATTTATTTTCTTGAAATCTTATTTTTACGATTAAATGAGTATTATTCAAAAAAATTGTTTCTGTTATCTTTTACATAGTTATACTAAAATTAATATTTAGAAAAATTAGAAATAAATTATATTAAATTGTTTTAAAATATTTTAATTAAAAGTAATAATATTGGTGATAAGGGAAATTTTAATTTTCACTATAAATATAAGTAACCTAGGTCAAAATTTAGTCACCACAATAGAGGTTAAAATTTAGTAAAATGATTAAAAAACAATGTGTTAATGCCAAATTTTTTTTAATTTATTTTTAAGTAGATTACAAGATTTTTTTGTCCTATTATCAAAATTGATCTAATTTGGTTCCACTATAGTTAAGTATTAATGATATTATATATTAATAAAACTACTATTTACTTGATTAACATTACTCTCACTAATATAAGAAAAATGTCACCATGTCATTTATCCAATAACATTGAGATCTTAGCTCAAAAAAACCCTGAAACAAATCCCTCCATAACTATCTTTCCCATCTCCTATAGGTTCTAGTCTTCCCAAAATACTAATCTACCAAAGCATAAAGAGGTTTAATGTGGGATCTTCATGGATGAAGTGATACTATTAATTGAGTTCTTACCTGTTTCATTATACATAAACCTCTTACATGTATTTTATAAGTATGCTAATATAATTATAAATGTATAAATAGTATATAGAAATTTAATTATCTCTACAAACCACCATTTTATACTTTCCTCTCATCCAATGAAAAATTAAATCTCCACACATGTTTTATACCGACTACAACCTCTATTAATGATATGTTTTGTTTTTCATCACATACATATCTGGATGGTTCTAGAAATGAATTTAATTAATTTATATGATATTTATATAATTATTAAATGTTTATAATGACTTTTTTTTCATTATATAAAAATTAATAATAATAAATAGTCATCATAACAATTCAAATAAAAAATGGGTATATCATGAAAATGTGTAAGTAATAACATATTGCATTATATTTTACTTATCATTATAATCTATAATTTCATGAATCAGATATATTATTTTAATAAAATATTTTTTATGTCATTATATTTATATAAATTTTATATTTGTAACACCCTAAAGATTTTGATTAAATGAATAAAAAACACTTTTGTCTGATTAAAACACAATAACCAGCTTCAAGGGAACTATGATGTATTATAAAAATATTATTATAACATATCCATAAAATTAGAAGTTATTAATATGAATAAACTAATAATAATATAAATTTATAAAGGTTTTAATAAATATAATGTTATTTATTAATTACCTTTAAATAAGAACACATTTTTAGTGAAGTAATTTTATGATTCTAAAACGATTTTTCATCCAAAAATGATTTTTAAGGAATTTTGTACATGGAAATTATAATAAGTAACTAAAACATTTTAATACTATATTTTATTATTGTGAACAATTTTTTTTGAAATTAGTATATCAAAATTATCATAGGGTGAAATTTTTTTATTTTTCTAAATTGATTGATTTCTCATTAAGAAGTTAGAAATTTCAATTTTTCAAATACTCCCATTTATTGTGATTAAACAAAGAAATGTATAAGTACCATTATATTTCAGATTTTATATAAGATATATATATGAAATATTTGATTTATAATAATCTTATTAATTCATTATGAACAAAAATATTCATGATTTTGATATATGTAATTTTTTATGATTAAGAAGAAATTTTTCTAAAAACACTTTTCATTTTGTTTTGCACATTTTTATTAAAGTTGAATAATGACACTTTTATATATTGAATCATGAAAATAGATTACATAATTTTAATCTAGATTTTTAATTATAGTAAATAGGTAACTTTTTATTTTTAATCAATATGATTAGTAATCGCGGTAAATATTTCATATGAGTAAGGGTAAAATAGGTAAAAATAGGTTCAAACCACAAGATAAGGTCACAACATACCCACAAAAAAATTAAACTATTTTATTTTATGGGACTAATTATTCCATATAAATAAAAAATTATAATATACGATATTTTTGTTCAATTTATCTTTGATATTGAAATTTATATTATTTCAAGTAATGCAATTTCTAAAATGTCACTCTCTCACTTTTACCATGTTTCATTTATTAAAATTGGGATATTAATAAGATATAAAATAATATAAATATTTAATTTCAATATTATTAATTTTATTTTATTTTTATAAATTTATTTTTTAATTTTTAATAATGGTAAAATTGCATTAAATTCATAAACATTTGTGAATTGTGCCCATGCCAGCCGTAGAAGAATCAAAGAGAATAATTTTGAAAAAAAAAAATCAAATGTAATATTTTTTAGTTGAATTATGGTGTCACATGAATTTCATGTTGAATAATAAGTTATTATCTATGGTAAAGTATATTTTGTTCTATTTATGTTATTATCTTGATTTTTGTAAAGTTATATTAAATCACTACTGCCAAAAATAATATTAATGATATTTTATATAAAAAATTATCAAATTATTTAAAACACATAAAAAAATTTAATGAGGTAAATAAAGATTTTAAATGATGAAAAATATCATTCATTATCAATTTATCATCTAATTTTTTCCTTTTATGCAATACCAATACCCTTTTATATTAAAAAATCTATTATCATGGTTATGGTTGAAATTAGTTAACTAAGGGGGTAAACGGAATGATAATGTTTAAAATACCACATAAAAATGAAAATAAATTGTTAAATATATTTTTATAATATATTATTTTCGGTTTTATGTTTTTTCCAGATGGTTCCACATTCACATGAAAATTAATTTATTATATATTAATCTCATTATTAATTCCATATGTGTCATTTTCCTCCACTATAAAAGGACACTAATACTTTCTATTCAATAAATGACTTTGACCCATATTGTTTAACCAAACATAGCCTAATTAACCTTTGAATTTATATATAATTAAATTATATGCTCTTTTATCTCTATTATTCTATTCAAATCATCCTTGATATTAGATATAACTGAGGCATACAAAAGATGAAGTAATCAACTTACCTAAACTCTTTCAAATTATTTGTTTTATACCTCCTATATTTCTAGAGTTTTAATAATTAAAAATTAAATTCCATATTATTAATATGAAAAAATTTATATATGATTCTATACCACCCATTATTAAATAACTTCTTATTGTAATAGGAAGAGAATGTATCTATCATGTGTATGTGTAGACTACTTCATCCAAATAATGATACCATTTATTTTCCTTTACCCTTACTCATGGATTGTTAATATGATGTTTTTAATGTTTTAATATTATATTTATAAAATAATATTGTTAAATTATTTATAATATCATATCTACCATCTTACCTTCCCATACATTCAAAAATCGTATTGTTGCTCATGTGTATGTGTGGATTACCACACCAATAAAGTAAGGTTATTAATTTTCCATTTCAGCATTACGTGGATTATAGTAAGGGAATATTTAATATATATATATATATTATCCATAATATAAGTATTTTGTTTAATTATAAAAAAATATCTGTATTTCTTTCCTTATTCTCATTAGAAAACTAAAATAGTGTTCATGTTTGTGTAAGGTTTAACTTCCCCATGAACAGTTTAAATAATTTTACAATTTATTCCTTTTATTTTTAGACTATGTATATATAATGAATGAATATAATTTTACTATCTTGATTATAATTATTTATATTATAGAACCATGATTAATGTTATATGATTCTAATTTCTAAACTAAAACTCTCAGGAAAAATTAAATAGTTAACATATTGAGATGAGGATTTTAATAAGGAATTATTAACTAATTGTTGTTTAACTCTTACAACTGAATAATATATGATAATATAAGTATTTAAATAATTATATTATATAATTATAATAAATTTATATTTATAATATATTATTTAGGTCACTTTTAAATAAAGTCAAAGTAGTGGTAATGTATTTTAATCTCAATTTTATTTCTATGAGATAATTTCCATATTCAACACTTATTTCATTTATCATATTTATAAAAATCAAATAAAAATCTATTATAAATATTATCATTAATAATATGTTTATATGAATATCCATATATGGTTATCCCTGCCTGAGGTTTTGATTCTAAATGCACCATAATGGTAGGATATGTATTTGATAATCTCATTATTTACCAAGATTGTTTATGATTACTATTTTAATGAGGAGATTTTATGATATACTAGTCAAGAATATTATAAAATATATTCTAATGAACTTATTTATAGATATTACATTTTTTACTTTCATTTTACTCTCATTAAGTACTCTAGAGACTAAATAAATGTTTTTTTGAGAAATAAATTTATTTATCTTTTCAGCATTGAATAATCATTCTTTTATATCCATGTATTATAATTATTTCTTCAAGAATACTATTAATATTACTATATTAATTAAACAAAATTACCCATAATTTAATTTTTACATAATTATTTAAAATTAATCTTCTTTTCAATTTTTAACGAATTAATTTTTTGACATTTTAAAAAAATATGGAAAGAAAAAATTGATTTAAATACAATGAAAGAACAGAACTTCTCACTGGCATTCCCACTTAATACCTTTAAAATTTCTATTCAATTTTCCAATTACCCTTTCAAGGAATGTCTATTATTAAATATTTTTTTAATTTTAAGACATTAAAAAATTGATTTCAAAAATAAAAAATTATTTTCCTCCTGAAATATTCCATCCAATATTTTAATAGAATTTTTTATTTATGATAACATAATTTCTTATTACTTATGACTTATTAGGATTATGAACTAATGATACAATATTTACTCTTTTTTATATGTCATATGATTATGATGATGTGATATTAATGAAATTTTTTAATATTTAATGGGTTATGTTTTGATAAAAATTTTAGTTAATCCAGTTTAATTTTTATGTATAGTTATAACTGTTGAATGATTTATATTCTTATGGAACACAAATGGGTGGATTATAAATTTTTTACATGCAGTATAGAAATTATATATCCCTCTAATGGATTATTTAATGGTGGATATATAATGAAATAGTAAGGATTGAAATGGTTTTTGAACCCAGATTACCAAGGGATACATTTTATTTTGATAGTATAGGGTGAAAATCAATACTATGCATACAATAGAAATTTTGGTGAGCCCAATGTACTATGATTTTATTATAAATGATCCTTTACTAAGGAAATTATTATATTCCCTTATGTGTACTGGATACACATATGTCATATGACAATGTAATTATGTCATGGTTTTTGTTATTTCATTTAGTTATGACTAATATATTATAAACTAACAATCATTAGTCCATGTCTCAAGATTATTATCTATGATATGCTTGTTATCGATTATCTAATTTTAACATCATGTTATCATTCCATGATTATCATGTTATGTTTATATGATCATCGATACCTCCCTTATTTACCCTTACTTCGAATCTGAGCTCACTATTTCTTATGATTCTATTCCATGGTTTATGAAAAATGATCGTACAAGTATATTTTATGGAAGAGTTTTATATTAGATGATATTTATGGGAGATTTTGAACATCATGAATGAAATATTAATTTTGTGTATTTATTCTTTATATACACTAAAACCTTATGATCTATGATCATGCATTTTTTAAATATATTAAATGTTCATATATTAATATGTAACATATATGTATACAAAGTATGGGTATCTATAGTTTGTAAAAGACAGAGGAGTAGTAAATCATTGGGTTTTAGTTTTATATAGATTTGGTAAAAACCGAGGTGATAAGACAATGTATATGTTATCATTAAAATGTTATGGTATGTCAGATATTATGATGTTTTCCAGGCAATAAATCTCTATATAGATACTAAATGTGGATGTGGTTTTGGATCAAATTCATAATAGGGAAATAACACAAAATAGTTATAGTCAAATATTTCTCTAACATATTTCTATTACATGATAAGTGTTCCCAAACTGCGTACCTAGTTTACACACCCGTGAGATAATCTTTGGTTAAATCATATTTTCATTATGAATTATTATAAAGTATTTGAATATATGGTGACCATGAATTGTAATGTCCCACACCTCTCCAGTCAATTTATTTTCTAAAATATGGAATTGTTGGTGTTTTGGGAGGTCAAGGTGGCTTATTCACAAAAATTAAAAAAATTCTAGCTCTATGAACAATATTCACATAATGGTGTCATTTATTATGAAAAAATCTTAGAACCGATGATTCAAAAATGATGGGTCATAACCACTGATTAAAAACTGGTGAGACATCTAATGGTGACTTGTATACTATTTCATTAATGGTGATTCATTTTACTTTTCCAAATTTCAATTTTTTCAAGAGTCATTCAGTTTCTCCACTTAGAAATTTCCTTTGACATAAAATGTATTCAAAGACTTTTTTGAAGAGATTTGAGGCCGATTCAGAGCCCATAACCCATATCTAAAAATTCCAAAGTGTCCAGCTTCCTTTAATCAGACAAAATAATTAATCATGAAGGGAACCACCTTTAATAGATAATGTAAAGAATCATCTAAACCGATGCACCATTTAGATTTTCTAAAGTCCAATATATATTCCTCTCTTTTTCAAACTTCTTGTTTCATTAGTATAAGAGACCGATACTATTTTGTGCCATAAGAGTCATTCAATCGATCTTTTGTCCCTAAATTGTTTCCCTATGGAGGTTTTCCTGCTGCTTATGCACACCCCCTTACTTTGGAAAAGTAGGAAGTGTCATTCCTTCTTCAAAATAAGGTATGTTCTACCTCAATATTCTAGGTTCATCAATCTGTTTCTTCCTATGTCTTTGTTCCATGAAATGTCTAGTGATCTCTATGTTTGTAATAGATCATTCATTGGTGTATGATGGTTTTTTGTTCCATATCCTCATCATGTAGATGCAGTCGTTGCGAGAGAGGGGATCATGATCCACAATGTTGGCCCATTCTCATGCAAATAACATTGGAAAACATTTGATGTATATGATTCATGGAATCTCTATTATTACATAATGTAGTTGAATTATGATTTTTTATCCAACTATATCAAAATTTAATTAAGATAATAATTTTTTAAGTAGATTAATGAATTGGTTTTGATTGTATGTTGTTGCGTCTTTATTTTCAATACAGTGTGATATATATTTTTTATCTTGTTTAGAATGTCATTCCTAATGGAAATTGGTAAAGAATGAAAATCTAGGTTTTATGTTTAAATTAATTAGAGAAATATGAATATGAATGTAAATTAATCTATTTGTTTTTGTAATTTGATGATAATCAAATTGATGTAGTAAGAATGTTTAATTAATTTTTGGTAGCTATGGTAGATTTAATGTTTGGTTTCCTATAGTTGGACCTACTAATAATCAATCAATTAATTCATGTGGGATTACAGAACTGTTTTTTCATAAAGGATAGTACCTATTAGGGATCTGAGTTACCCTCTTACATATAATTGTCTAGATCCTTAGGCTTTGGAGCCATGAATTCTCATTATGTGTGAAGGTTGAATTCCTTGATTTGGTCCAAGATCCAAGATTCTTGTTTTTTCATGCTTCTTGTGAAGTGATGTGAGACTGAGAGGATGGGATGGTATGTGGGGTGGGGAGGCCTAGTGGTTATGGCAGTAGTTGAATCCTTGATTAGTGTGATGAGTTAGTTTATTCATGTAGGTATTGGGGAGGACATTAGAGATGATGAATTTTTTTTGATGTGAATGTTAGATACATGTTGAATATTGTTTTTTCTTTATATTCTTTACTTTAACCAATACGTGATGTATATGGTCTTTCATACCCTCCTTCAAAAAGAGGATAATATATGGGGGTATTCCATGTTCTCTCTACGTTTATCTTCTAAAGAATGCATGGGCCTTCTCATTAGTAGTAGGTGAAAATGTCTCAGTTGGTAGTTCATATACTCATTGTACTTATCCCCTTATATTTAGAAGCATAGAATGTTTTTTCTAGAATACCTGTAATTATGGATAAGAAAAAAATTTTGTTCTTAAATGATTTAATATATGATGTTGAACCAATGGGGATGGAGCTTGGTTGTATGCATTGTTGAGGTTATACTTTTGACTAGATGTGGACTCAGTTTGGTTATGCCTATGGGGAAGGGAATTAATGTTGGATTGATAATGAAATATAATTTGGAATGAAATTGGTTAGATAATTATTTAAAAAATAAGTGAAAATGATAAAAATGGATAAATTAATCCAATGTATCTCTTTAAATGGTTGTGTGGTAATATGATATATAGTGTTTTTAGTAGCACAAGGGGGTCCTAGAGAGGTCAGCTGTAGTTGACTCTAAGACTAGTCTTTTCTCATACTATGGTTGTAAGCTATATTATACTCCGTATGTTTTGTGTTTATCTACACTACCCTAACCTTTTAGTCAGGGAAACAGACACCCATTGGATTCAAAGCCCAGGGGGTGTTTTCCCCCACATCTTGGTGAGAGGATGGATGGATGACTACCCCTTTTGGCCCCACACTCTTCTCTTGGTAGTTACTTGTGATGCTAGGAATGACAATTTGTTTTTACCATAAATGTCTGTAGAGGGTTATAATGCATTGTGGTTATTCACACAATATTTTCTTGATATAGTTTCATATGGACGATTATAGGTGTAACATGTATAGGACGTGATGGCTTGAGTATCCTTACTCAGTGTAATTGATGTAATGGATTAAGGTATAATACATGACGTGTGATACATGTTATACAATCTGTGGTGGATCCTGGAAACTACCGGGATACTTTTGGTTATGAGTATGATGCAGTGCTTCCCCTATATATTTGTGGGAAATCCTTGTGTTGCATGAGGTGTAGGCAGTGATGCTCACATATGTGTCTTCGGGCTAGACCTTTTTGAATAGAGATGGATTAGGTCATGCGAAAATGGGTAAAAGTGGAAAATCAGTGGGGAAGTGGTAGCACGGTACCCATTATATTCTTTATTATATTATATACTCGTGTATGTGATAAATGGTGAGAGTAGCTAGGGTGAGGCTGGGAATATAGTATAACTATGAAGTTGAAGAGTTAGTTCACGTTTTCTTAACTATGCTTTAGTATGCACTCTTTAAATTTGCACAAGAGGCTACATGGAGGATCTTAGTGAGTATACTATTATACTCACCCTATATAATATTATTTTTTTAGGTCAGTTGGATCATGTTGGAGGACTGACTGGTTACTACTAGTTAGTAGTTTTTCAAGAGCTTTTCGGGCTTCATGTTCATTGTTTTTTACTTTCTTTTGGTACATGTGGTTTTACATTTTAGTTATAGTAGGTTTTTCATGTCATTAAAAACATATACATGGGGTTATTTTATATTGAATTTTGAGTTGGATTTGTTCGATTTCCGGCTTATCTCTATCCTTTTCATGTGTTATCTTAGATGTTAATGCCTCCCATTTTTTTATTTACTACACCCTCAGTTCTAGTCGCCAATTCGGGGCTTAATAGAGTGGGGACTTGAGGTTCATTATCTATATTTCACATTACCAGCCCATAAGTGGTACACATTATGAAGACATGGTCATGACATTAAAAAACTATCCAAAACCTAAATGTTAATTTATTGAAAGAAGAATTCATGATTCAAACATAATATAAATGATATTTCCTAACTATGTGGTTCCCCACTATTATTATTATTGTATAGACTATGCATTTTGGATTTAAAAACTTTATTGAACCATGATTAATCATTTTAAAATGGATTGGGACATGAAATGAAATGCCTTTACTTATGAAAAACCAAATTAAATGATATTTTATAGGAATTGTTTTTAATTTCTAATCATTTGTCGCATAATATGTTGAACTATATCAACATGGGTTAGATTCCTAAAACAAATAATAACTGAAAAAATACATATTCATGATGTCCGTATAGGTAATAAGATTGAGTTTCTTATATTTCAATTATATAGGAAGAAGCAATCATGGTAATTTCTCAAAGAATGGAGAATAAGTTTTATTTATGAAAAATATAGGCATGGAAAATAATTATTGAGAAAAAATCAAGAGTTTGATTGTGGGATATAATGTTTATCCTAATATACCATTTATAGATAAATTAATAGTGTGTTGGGAAAAAGGAAATTATTTGAGTCATTTCACTGATCCAAGGGTTAACTCTTAGTCTAAGAAATTGCCTACATTGTTTCATTCATTGATGTAAAATTATTTATGTGTTTAGGTGTCAAGATTCAAGAATAATGATTTATAAGTGTTATACCAATAATATTGTGATTTAATTAATCATGGAACATCTAAATATTATTATGAAGTATTTTTTTGTAAAGGATTTGAAAACATATGTTGAATGGTACCAACAACCAAGAAATGAGATTTACCAGTAAGGTGATGTTTTTGGAGAACACATGATTAAGGTAATGATAACCCTTAATATTTTCTTATTTTTGAAATAATAATGTTAATTAGGATAAATTGATTATTGACAATAATTATATAAATAGGATAGTATTCGTAACCACTAAATTGGTTAGTTATTTTGTGAAAAAATAGATTTCAATTATCATTGATGAAACTTATTACATATTTTGTTTTAGGTAATATATTCAATAAATACGAATTTTATTTTAGGAATATATATTATGATATTTTTTTATTCCTATATGTTTTCATTAATGTTTTATGATGATATAAATTATTAGTATGTTTTAGTGGAATATATATTCAAGGTATTCCCATGATTAGAATGTGACTTTATTATCTACATTATGTTGTATAGGGAAAAATGTTTAGTTGATCTTAAAAAACCACGTAATCAAATCATTCATATGTTTGGGTTTTGAATTTGGTCATACATACTCTAATGCATTCTAATGTTTAAATATTTATGAAATGAATTAAGTTGGACTGAGGGGGTTATTATTCAGATTTTATATATCAGTATAATATATTTATCCATATTAGATAATTTTTTCAAACCATTATGTTTTTTTAAATGTTTAGAAAAATATGGAGTTAATTTTCAAGATATTTTGGATCTTATGATCCATTTAAATATAATTATATTAATTCTTACATGAAAAAACTATCTAGAATATTAACTTCTTGTATTAGGAGATAATCTAAAATTTCATAGAATTTAATCCAAAGGATCATGTTTTTGTTGTGAATAGGAATGAAAAAATGTAACTAAATATTAATGTGTTTGTTATCTTATTAGTAAAATAATCCCTCAACATAGGGATAAGTATCTAGAAATAAAAATGATATCCTTTTACATATATTTCTCTTGAATTGATGGTCTTTTAACCCCTCTTTAATTTATTTTTTGGTTTTCATAATTGTTTTCATAACCATGTTCTATACCAATTGAAATTTGTAATTGGAAATTACACTATTCCTATATTTCTATAATTTACTATCCCATGTGATTTATAATTATCGATGATCCTGATTATTTTTTATTTTAGTTAACATTTATGTTTCTTCATTCCACCTTTCAAATGATGTTTAATTAACGCTCTCAATGATGTGAATTTTCAATCAAGGAATTTTTTAATATAAAAACTTTTTCACATATAAAAATTTTAGCTATAAATTTATTATAGGGTGATGTAGTATCCCAAAGGTTCAGTTTAATATAATAAAAGGCTTGATAGCTTTCCTAACACGCAACATGCAGTTTTATGAAATTTTTTTTGTGTTATAAAAATATTATGATGTCCTATAAATCGAATTACTCTATTTGAATATGCATTAACACATTTTAAAATAAATATATAATGGTCAAAATAAATAAAATATTATTGATTATTTCTTAATAAATAATCAATCAATGTTTTGAAATCATTTTATGCTTATATAAATCATTATTTCCAAAAAAATGATATATATTTCATTTTGTGCAAGGAATTTATATTTAACATAAAACAATTTATTTTTTTTAAAATTAAAAACTATCTGAAATCATCATATCAAAATTAACAATGGGTGATATTTTTGGATTTTTCTGAATTAATTGATTTTTTTTGTGAATAATGGAAAGTACCAGTTTTGCAAATACTCTGCTTTGATTTCATTAAAAACACAACATAAATGTATGATTATATTTTTTATTTTTTATTACATTTAATTATGAGTTACTTTATTAATAATAATATAATTTATTCCATTTCATCTATCAACATTGATTATTTTTGTATAAGATAATTTTTATGATTAGAAACACATTTTTCTAAAAACATTAATTCATTGCATTTTATTTAATTATATTAAAATTGATTTATAAAATATCTAAATATTTGATATTAAAATGCTGATACCTTATTAGGGATCATGTGTTTCATGTTGGGTAAATAATTCCCATTAATTATTTTCATTATGAATAGTAAATTTTGTAAATACTTCTTACCCTAACAAGGGTAAATTTTTTTAAACATGGTTAAAAGCATGAGTTAAGGTCATAAAATTATTCAAAAACATTGTTTAATATCATTTTTAGGATTTAATTTGACCATAAAAATCCCAAATAAGAATATATGAATTTTATTTCCATTTTCCATTGATAATGGCATTTATATTATTTCAAGTAAAAATATTCCTTAATATCTCCCTCAAGATTTTAATTTCATATATATGTTCAAACAGGGATATAAATATTCTATAAATATATGTAAAAGATTATTTTTTAGGTAGTTTATTTATTTTTATATTTTAAATTTATTCATTATTTTTATTTATAGAATAATGACCTTAAATTCTTATACAATTCTTACATGGTGCTTGAGCATGCTGAAGAAAAGTCAGTGTAAATCAATTTAAGAACAAAAAAGTAATAATTTTTAGAATTCATATAGTGTAACATGAATTTTATGGTCAATAATAATGTTAAATTTATTCTTTATTTGTTTACATTTGAACAATTCCTTAATAATTATGACATTTAATATTAGTTTAATTAATTTCATAAAAATAAAATTTATGATATTTTATAAAATATAAAATAATATTAATTTTTTTAATAACCCTAAAAGTATTTAAAGAGGAAAATTCATATTATAAATGATATAGAAAATCATTCCTTCTCAATTTATAATCTTATTTATTCTTTATAAGAAGAATTATAACCTATGAAGATTGAAAAATGTAATATGGTAGTTAAGGATAAAATTATTTAATGAAGGTGTTAAGCCAAATCATAAGGTTTAAAATACAATATAAAACAATCAAAATTTTATAGGTTGAAGGTATTTAAAACATATGATATATTATATTATTTATTATGGCTAAGTATATTAAATTGAAAAAAAATTATGATATTTAAATCATTTTATTAATATTATATGTGTCATATACCTCCATTATAGAAGGTCACAAATCCTTTATCTATTCTACAACACATTGAGCCATCCACTTTGAAAAAAAAAAGAAATAATTATCTTTTAAACATCCATGTTCACTAATTATATGCTTTAGTATTCAAAAAATGTAATAAAAAGGATTTTTAATAATGGATATAATGGAGACCTACCAAAAAAGGAGTAATCACCTTACCCAACCACATTAAAATTATTTAATTTCTACCTCCAAAAAATATATAGTATTTAATATAAAATAATAAATTCATTATAAAAATAAAAAATATTATTTTGATTACGAAACCCCCATTATTCACCCTCATTTGCAATAAATGTTATGGGAATGTATCCCCATTCCCATGTATGGAATACGAGATCCACATAGAAAAAATATTCATTTCCCATCACCATAATTCATTGATGGATATTATAATGAAATTAATGATTATATATTAGATTTATGATATAATTATTCTTCTTAAAATATAATATCACTTCCACCTTATTACCTTCTCATCTGTTGGAAAACATTAATGTTTCTCAAGTGTATGTGTGTACCAGCATCCCCATAAAGAAATATAATTTCTTTTGCATTTATGATTTAAATAGATGGATATAATGATATATTTAATTTATTTATATTTTCTACATCATATAATTGTTTTATATAATAATTAAATAATATATATCTTTTGTTCATTCTTTTTAAATAAAACTAAAATAACATTAATTCATATATACGACCTACCGTCTCTCTAAATTGTGTCAATGATATATAAATAAATATATATATATATATATTTTATTAATATATATATATATATATTGTACAAAACATGTAAAATTATTAAAATTTTGAGGATAGTGGAACCATAATCAATGTTTAATGAATGGAACTTCCAAACATGATCACAATGGAAAAATTGAACGACAAATATCCAGAAACATTGATTTTTATAATTAATTATGAATATTTTGGAGTTAAAAGTATATAATAGAATCATATATGATATTATATGTATATTAATTTATTTTTACAGTTGTAATAAAATTAAATTTTTTATACATATTTTTAGAAGGATTTGGATGAAATCCTTACTTGAGTTAAGGGATTTTCCATTAACATTTATTTATATGGGACACATGCCATATTCACCCCTTGATTATTTTATATTTTCAACATACTTCACATGAATTGATTTTAAGATAATTCTCATGAAATTATGTGGATATATATATATATATATATATATCCATATAAGTCTCTCTCTTTCACGAGGTCTTTATTTATAAGCTACCAAATTGAAAAAGGATTTATGTTACAATCACATTGTTTTTAGGATTTTTTATGATTATATTTCTTATTGTAAAATTTCATTATCTTTATCTCAATAATATAAATAATTTTCCTCCCCTATTATTATTTATGTTATTTAAATGTATTAATTTTATATTTCTCTCATTAAGTACACTAGATATAGAAATGAATTTTTAAGGAAAACCAACATTATTTTAACTTTCAGTTGAATATCCATTTTCATTCATATCAATGCTCTCATAAAATGTTTTCAAATATATTTTTATATTTTTATCTTATTTTTTAAATTAATTTTATTCCAATATTTACTCATTACAATTTTTTGAAATGAATATTGTTTTGATTTCCTAAATGAGTCACTTTTGGGTTTTTACTAAAAATGTGAATAGATTCTCTATTTTAACATACATGGTAAGAAGTATGATTCCTAAAATCTTAAATATTGAATTAATTTAATATCCAATTAAAATTTTCAGTTTTACATTTCAAACTAAATATTTTCCTTGATATATGGGAAATTTTTAGTTTTAAATAATTGGTTTTGAAAATAAATAGATATTTTCCTCAATAAAAACAGAAAGTGGTCGATTGAAAAACAAATCATTTAAGATAACATCCAATGATGTTAATTATGATTTAATTATTATATGATATTATTAGGAATAAATTCATTTAGAAAATTTACTACATTATTTTTTTCATAAATATTCCAACAAATACTACCAAGTTATAGAGAGGTCTAGTGTCATAGGATTATTAGGTATAAAAAACATCAAAATTAATATAAAAACACTATATTCTAATATCAATAATTATATACTTATAAATTTGGGTAAAATAAAACTTAATAGGATAACATAAGAAACAAAAACACCAATGGGTTGAGCATAAAAACAACGTATGAGAATAATATGTGAGTCCAATGAGATAACATAATTGTATAAAATTCAAGGACAATGAATAATCACAACAGGGCATAAAATAAATAACAAGGTTTTATAACTCAAGGAAATATTGGAATGTGGAAGAAATATAAAATATAGAATAAGCATAAGTCAAGGATAACTGTAAATATAATATCACATAGTGTACAAGGTCCCACTATAGATAAGTTTTAATCCCTAATCAGATTAATTCCATCTAATGGGAAGAAACATAGACCATGTAATTAGATCACTATCAGGGTGCACCCATCATAACATGTATAATCTTATTAGTGAAAAAATTAAATCAATCCTAAGGCATAGATATTATAATTACTTATGGAATGATATTTGTTAGAAAATATTGCCTTATGTAAAAATCAAAGGATATTTTACTATGATTCCAACGATAATAAGTAATTAAATGTTTTGGATGTTTGTTTCCGTGTATTTTAGAAAATTTCACAAAAAGGGTGTTAATTGGAAAAAATTTCTTAATAAATTGTAATGATTTTTGTTTCTAAATGAACATTCATAAAGGGTGTTTTAGAAATCAATGTACGACTTAGAGAAATTGTATGTATTGCAATTTCTAGGAAACCTTATATAAAATATTTATTTTTATTTAAATATTACATTATTTAAAGAAATAATTATTTGGAATAAATATATTTATCTTTTTGTCATTTAAAAGGGTTAAGGGATTGAAAGTTCCCCTTAGTCTTTTTTTATGTTAAAGAACACTTTTGAGATTTGAACATAGAGCATGTATTACTCTATAAATAGAATTGATAATAACTAAAGTATATTAGTAAGATATATATATATATATGTATGTATAATTTAGAATAATTATATAACATAAAATAATGGGATTAATTGAGTTAGATTGTGAAATTTTATAACCCAAATAATAATTGTTGTTTGTATACGTCCCCTTCCATTGGTTCTGGAATCATTTTCCACTTGAACATAACATATCAAATAAAAATATTAGATTCATTAATTATTTAATTATGACAATTTTATATTTATATTTTAATTAATATTATTTTATTATGTTCATTGATGACTATTTCAATTGGATATATTGTTTAATTTCATGGTTTCAAGGGCATTCGTTTAATGGTCCTAGGGTCGTATCACTTGTGGATAATTTTTTATTTCCTTTAAATAAGGGACTACAATTACAGAAGTGAAATGAAGTAGAATTGATATCCTTAAAAAATTGGAATTTTCCTATATATACATTTTTTCAAACATATATGTGATTCATTTAGTAAGATTGATAACATTCTATAGTTAACTCACTTGGGTGTTTTTAGAAACCAACAAAAACTATTTTTGTTTAATAGTTTAGTATGTATATATAACAATTAGAGAAAATTAATCATGTTATTATATACTTATTATCATCATATTTAACCATAATGATATATATATGACAATCCTTATTTGTGGTGGAGAAAAAAACGCGTGTTTCCCATGGATATGGTAAATGAACAATGTTGTGAACAATATTCTCATTTAGGAAATGATGGGTATAAAGCGTATAAGATGGATATTACTCCATAACAATAAAACCATATTAATATATTTACGACAATAATTTTACTTTTTTTAAGTGGGTAGAGATAATATAGTGGTGGTAAAAGAGGAATAAAATTAAAATAAATTTTGCATTATAGTTTACCAGCTTTTAGGACACCCCTCAATTCTCTTTTTAATGGACCTTAGATTGGAAAAAAAAACTAAGACATGGGTTAGTGGATTGTAATGATATTTGGGAATAAACTTGGTATACATCAAGGAGAATATGTTTTGAGGAGAACATGCTATGAAAGTTATATTAATAAGGGGATGTGAGGGGTGTTATTGAACATTATAATCATTAAATAATTCTTGTGTCTTAGAACTATAAGTAGTGTTAAATATTCTTAATATATATAGTAAATTGTACATGTTATTTCCAAATATTGAGTTTTTACATTAACCGTGACTCAAAATTTCATATATTTAGCTTTGAATGTTAAAAATCATGTTTTATCATATTTCACTGTTCTCCATAAAATAAAATTTTTATAAAAATTATGAAAAACTACCCTACCAATTTTATATTTTTAGATTCCATATAAAATAACATAATTAAAAAAAATTAAATATGATAATGTTTTTGAAAACAATCCTCATTTATTTAAAAAATAAAAAATCTAATATTATGATCAATTTTTGGATCCATTGAAAAATTACATATGGTATAATAATATTATATTGCCATTATAAAACATAATATTAATTTATATTTAATTTTTTTGAAAATAAAATTTATTTTAAATAATTATGTTTATTAAAAATGTGTAATTAAAACATTTTGTTTTACAAAAATAAAAACACATAATCATATCTAAAACATTTATTTTCTTACACTATAGTATAAATATATCATATTTTTCTTTTATAAGATACCTAAATATTATTTTAAACTTACATAGGTGAAGTTACTATTCTAAATTCTGGGTAACTATTCCTAATGGTAAGATTACAATTCCAATGGTTATATTATAATTCCAATAGTAATATTACAATTTCAATGGTCTGGTTTTTAATAACTATATAGGTTACCTACTTTTTATAAATACACTATATTTCATTCATTATTCATTAAATTATATTTTCTCTTAATGTTATATATATATATATATATATATTCACTTTCAAAATACTTATTTCATTACAAATATTCAATTTCACTTTTACAGAGTTGTTAATGAGTATGATTATTCTAGATGATTAATAATACCAAAAATTACATATTATAATGGTATTATTATATATTTTTTATATTATAGTAATATTTTCAATTATTATGGGCATAATAATTCAGTATATTTTTGAATATATTATAATAAATTTTAATTGGTTTTATCATGTAGTAAAAGGGAATTAAATAATATTATTAAATTATATATAGTAAAATTATATATTCAGAAGGGAAATTACCTTAATAAAATTTTGCTTCATTTCATCCCCCACCCCTATGTGAAATTCATCCTTTAATGTTTATTTTACAAAATATTTTAAAAATTGGTTATGGAACTTTTTATCATGGAATACATTAGTTCCTATGTGGGATCCTCATACTTTTTGTCTTTCGTAATTAATTTAACTATTTGAGTTGTTTTGCTGAGTATTTGTTTCTATGTTGTTCATGATCATTACTATCTTCTCCTCATAAGATAGATAAATTTTAGTTTTACTATCTTCAAATTTAGTACAAGTGGGGGATATAATATGTACTTCCTTATAGGATGATAATGATCTTATGAAATGGAATTAAATCGAGAAATTATATAATTGAATGAAATTTCTCTAATATTAAGAAAAGGTTGTTGAAATAAATTCTATACTATTATCATCATTTCTAATGATATCAGTTACCTTTTTCAAACCTATTTGTTTTATGGTTTTTTAGGTTTTCTATTTTCACATGATCATTCAATTTCATGGAATCAATTCCCTATATCACTCTTCATCATTATTTTTACTTTTTTTTTCTTCAACATCCAAATATTCACTTCCCACATATTTTCTTGTATTGGAAAACATCATATGTGTTACTACAAATGAAATTTTCACATCTATTTATCACAATTCATGATGTCTTTTATTAAAAAATTTTATGATGTGGGTTTCCCAAAAAGTTATTTCCAAATGAAATACCCTTTTTTACCAATCATAGGATCAAATTACGAGGATACAATTTATTTAATTAGGATAGTATTCTACACCCAGATATTTTAGGTTTTTTTCTTCCAATACATTTAATCATTTCAATATTTTGAATTATAAGAAATGTCTGATTTTTCTTGATTTCCATGTAATACTGAATTTATCTTTCATAAAAAAACAGTAATGATATATTTCCTTACACCCAACAATAATTTTAAATGAAATGTGACATGCTATTAAAACAATTTTATTAAATTTGATAGTTATAACTACGCCATTATAATAAAAAGTTCAAATATGATTAAATAAATTATTAAAATATATGTTATATACATTTATATATAATAATTTATTATGTGACCAATTAATCATATATAAAAATAAAAAAATCTACAAATAGAAAATAGATAATTATTTGAAAAATTATTTTTATGCCCAAAAACACGTTATTTTTCAATAAAATAAACAAAATTTTTTTGTGGATAGTTTTAATGATATTAATATATAATATATTCATCCAAAAAATTTAACATTCATCTTTTGTTTTTTCTAGACATGATATAATAATAATGTCAATTCTATACACAAAAATATATTTTTATAAAAGATTGTATTATCACATTTTGTGTGCATCCCTTTAAAATTAATTTTTCAGAAATCCAAAAAAATTATTTGAAAAAATGAAATTTATTTTTTAAAATAGAAATATAAAATCTTTCTTATGATTAATGTTTTAGAATTTTTTGGGTGGATACATTTTTTGATGAATATTGAAAATATGTGTTTTTAATAAGAATTTTCCTAAAATTTAAATATTTTAAAACATAAAAAAATTCATTTAATAGTGTTTTAAAAGTAATATAAGTTAAATTAAATAAAAAATATTCCAATTCATTTCATTCTAATCTATTTAATAATTAATATTTATATAAAAACCTTTTAAACGATAATGATTTTCTCTTCGAAAAAATTATTTCCCATCGCATTTGTAAGATTAATATTAAATTTAATTTTACCAAATATATGAATGGAATTTTGAAGAAATGGATTTTATATTTATAATATTAATAATTTATATTTCATAATAATTTTTACTTTCATTACGAAATTATGAGTAATAGAAATAGTTAAAAAATTAATTTCTTCGGTTAAGGTGTAAATTGGTTTATTGAGGCTTAAACTATATAAATATTGTATATAAATGACTCATGACTTGTTAAAAACAAATTTTTAGGCATATTTAGACCTTATAACCACTATGGTTCTATAATTAACCAATTTGGATCTTTTGGGCCTGTTAAAAATGTGGGTACACATTATTCATTTCAAAAATACCATGTTTATCCTCTCCCACACTTATAAATGACCAACCATTTTCATCTCATATTCCCATTTCTATAACAATTTGATTCATACATGATCTACCAAAATCACATTCCTCCTTCTTCCCTCTAAAACTATAATCATTTTATGGTCATGAATCCTATCCAATATGTATTTTTGTGTAAACTATAAGAAGTTGTGTGAAAAATAGTTAATGTCTCTAACCTAGCATTTTATATAATATTTCCTAAAAAAATTACAATATTATTAAATATAATAATATGGTACCCATAATAAATTCCATATAATAATATTTTATTATGTTATTTGAATTAACCTCATCCATATCCTCTTTCCTCAAATGCGAAATAATAATATTGCTTGGGTGTACGACGGTCTATCGCCACACGAAATGATGTGACATGATTTCCATCAACACATATCATGTTTTGGTATTATGAATGATATAATGCATTAATATTATATTTTTAACATACATATAATTTCAAAATTATTCTATCAATTATATATTATGACATTCAATTCTATGGGGGGATATAATAATGTCATTCAAATATA
Organism: Viscum album; assembly: GCA_963277665.1. Classification (NCBI taxonomy): domain Eukaryota; kingdom Viridiplantae; phylum Streptophyta; class Magnoliopsida; order Santalales; family Viscaceae; genus Viscum; species Viscum album. Next base: position 83,891,209 of record OY728154.1, read on the forward strand.
CAGTGGACTACCACCTTATGAGGTGATGTGATTCATTATTCACATTACATGATTTTTATAAAGAAATTATTAAATAAAAATATATGATATATATGAACTATAAATGATTATATAATTTTAATATATTATTTACCCTCCATTATCTCAATCTGCTTAAAAAATGAAAATAACATTCCTGCATATGTACGTTCTACTATATCCATGAACGATGTATCTCATTTTATATCTCAAAATATTTATTAATAACTATATATATATCATGAATATATATTATATTTATATCATCATAATTTTTTTTGTATTTATGGAACAATGATCATAGTAATTCGACCAAAAAATACAATTCAAAACATAGGTGGAAACGAAGCAGTTATTATCCAAAATATAATTTAAACAATGAATTGGTAATTAAAATGTAAAAAAGTGTATAAGTACATAATATATTATATTATTTATATTATTTTGGACCTTTAATATATTTATAATTAATTTATATTTATTATACATGAGGTTATAGTACTTTTGATGTTAGTGGAAATCAATGGAATGTATTTTTCTCAAAATTATTTCTTTGGGACATATGTTATGATATGAACCTATATTATTATATGATGTATATATACACACCCTTTGGAATTTTATATAATAAATCTAAATATTGTAATGATCATAAAATTTCTATTTAGTTTTATTATTTTATGGGTTCAAGGATTAAAATGATACCGAAGTGGTAAAGGTTTGATGATACAATTTTATTATTTATCATGATTGATTTTAATTATGTATTTGATAATGATATATTGTGATATATATAAAAATAAAAATATTAATTTTATTCTCATATTATTATTTAATTATAATACATTTTTTCCTTCATTTTTTTCATTATTTAATCAAGAGTTTGAAATAACATATTTTTAAATATCATCTTAAATTATCTCTTCTATCAAAACTCATTTTTATTTAAAAAAATGATTTATAAAAAAAATTAGTAATTTTGTTAACATTATCTAAATGGTTTATTGAATAAATTAAACACATTTTTTAGTTTTTTGAAAAAAATACAAATGATTAATCATTTTTTTTCAAAACAAGCCCAATATGGATTTTACCAAAAATGTAAATGAAATCATTATTTTAACATGTAAATTATGTATGTAATTTTCCTCGATCATGAAAACACAATTTGTTTAATAATAATTATTAATTTTTTATATTAATTTAATAAAATCAATTATAAAATATTTTATAATATGTTAAAAAATTATTATGATTGAATTATAAATTTTCCTAAGAAATGATCTAAGTGATCTTTCAAAATCATCTTTCATATTCGATGAAAAAAATTGATGTTACTTATTATTTTTTGTGGTTATGATAGAAGGACACAATTATTATTATTTATGTGGATGTTTTATGTTCATTATGAAAATATGATTATAAAAACATTTTCTCTTCTATGGGTTATACCAAGATAAAATGATTATGATAATAGTTTTTTTCATGGTTTTTGATTTTAAGAAATGATGAAATGATTATGAATCTATTTATTTTATATATTTTATTTTATTATTAAATATTTTGGGAAACCATTTATTTTCATGGATTCTGATATGATCAATGATTTATGATCTTTCAGAAAAAATGTGCTTGAATGTTTTTATGTGAAGAGTGGGACCTATATCTACCTTCAATTAATTGTTTAATTATTGATATCTCATGAGATAAAAAGGATATAAATGGTTATTGAACCCAATTTAGTAATTGAATATACCTGCTATGATAGTTCTGGGAGTGAAACTTGGCTACTATGATGGATTTGGGAGTAAACCCAGTACACGTTGATAATCACGAAAATTATCCTTGAAATATTAAGGAAATGTTATTTATTCTTATTTTAACGAAAAAAGTATTTTCATATTAAAATTTGATGATATCTTGGCTCATTTTCATGGATTACATTATGATTCATATATTATTTTTGACCATGATTTATTCAATGAATAAAATTTATGATCTATGATATGTATAGTTTGGTTTTAAAATGTTATTCTCATGTTTTTATACTCTCATGCTCATGATTTAATTATCTACCTTGTATACCATTAATGATCATATAATATCATCCTTTCATATCTTTTGATTCCTCAGGTTATTATGATTTTCTTGGTGAATGATATATTTAACTAGGGTTCTTGTTATGAGTAACATAGCGGGAGATAATGAAACTCACTCATTGACAAGTTATTTATGTGTCCAAGTGTATGAAGGAAATATAACTTTACAATCCTTAGTTTTTTTTATATATTTTAGTTAATACTTATCTAAAAAGATGTAATATATATGTATAAGAAGTTTTGTTCTTTAAAATTTCAGCATTTTAATTTTATGTATAAACGAACCTCATGAAATATGTTATTGTAATACAAAACCCACACAACATGTTTTGTATACATCATATGTGATTTTATCCTCCCTTTTGGTATATTTAAATTTATTATTTCATTATATTAGGTCTATATAAGAAATAATAATATCATATATAAACAACTTATTATTTTTAATCCCATTTTTTTAATAGTTAATATTTAAAATCATTTTTTCGGAGTGTTAATTATTTCATTTTCATGTATGTTTTAGTTCGGTAGATCTGAACCATTCTTATTGATTTGGGTTCTATAATATCCAAAACCATAATAATATCATATGATTCAAATATAATCATTATATACCCTTTTATGAAAAATAATTTAATGTGATGATTCAAACATCATTACATTACTTCATGTAGATGATACTTTGTATATATGCATGAGTGATACTTTCATTTATTATTTTATGGAAATGAAGTAGAATATGGTAGTAATAGCACAATAATAACATCTTAGTATATTTATGACATTATATTCATTATTTTAGGATGGTTATAATATATCTTGAGGAAGATGTGGAATAAATAATCATTAAAACAATCGGTAAAGTTGATTACCTATTCATTAAGAGACCACATTTGGATTAAATATTATTCCCTCATATGATGAAATTTAGATATTAAAATTATATAATTAAGGAAGGTAAATATTATTTTAATTATTCAGTTTATAAATTTTTTTCTAGAGTTCACAATTATTATTAATAAGACAAGATAAGTTGTTCCCTTTTTTATGTGCGGGGAAGGACATAGTTGGAATCAAATAAAATATTTAAATAATACAAAGTATTTTCCTTTTTAATGTGACACTATATTTCAATTAATTTAATATAATGATATTAAAATTTCAAAATATATTCATAAAAGATATATATAAAAGTTTAAGGGCCATTTTACCCTTTATTTTAACTCCATAGTAATCCCATTTAGACCCATACCGTGGTTGAAATGTTTATTGTTCTTACAATTAATTATGAGAAAAACATTTTTTGACCATATTTATGAATATTAATTATACTAATTAAAAATATTTAATTCATTTTAAAATTAAAATTTATATAGGTGGTAGTAATTAATATTATTATATGTGAAAAAACATTATGAAAACTATTCTTAGAAATATTATTTTACATTAAATCAATGTATATTATTGATTACAATAGAATTAATTAGATTATAATAAATAAAAGGAGATATATTATTTTTTTAAAAAACATTTACTGAAAATATCATTATTTTTACTTTATTATGAGTGAATAACAAATATATATATATATATATATATATATATATATATATATATATATATATATGAACTAGAACGTTACATAGATTTCTAAAATGAGAAGGATATATTTCTTGTGTTAATTGTTATATATTTTTAGGATTATATTTATTATAATATATATATATATATATCACCTATAAAAATATTTTTTTATTATATTATTTTATTATGATATAATTATAATTTTATAAAAGAGAAAAGTTTTGTAAAAATGATATTTTTCACTACAAAATAATAAATTAACTAATTCTACAAAATCCAAAAAAATTACCCTTAGGTAAATTTTACATGATGATTTCAAAAAATATATTTATTTTATAAAATTAAATATATAATGTTATATAGTTTATTTTTCTATAAAAGTTTTGAACAAAACTATGTTCATAATGATATTTATTCTTTAGACATAAAAACATATTATAATTGAGGATCAGTTGTTTCTAGGTTATTAAAAAATAAATTATATTCTAATTGATTGATTTTTTTTCCAAAACAATTATCAAGAAAATTTATATTTAATTTTATTTTTATTGGATAACTATAAGTTAATAGGTTTGTAGGTTCAAATAAATGGTTTTATGTGATTTTTGATGAAATTGAAATACCCTATGACTTGTATTGATTTAACGGTTCATAGAAATTATATTTTATCATGGGTGGTTCCAATATATTCCTCAAATGCATTGGGTAATTATCATGATGTTCAATTCATATAACTTTCTATTATATATATTGGATAATTATCTAGATATGTTATTCAATTATTTTTTATATTAGAATTAACATATTATGTTTTTCCATTATACATGTGATTATAAGAGATATATTAATGTTATGTACCAATAAAACACCGTGGATTTGGTTTTTTTCTTCGGGATTTCTTAGAGTATATTTGATGAAATGGTTTGGGAAATTTTGTTTATTTCATGAGTATGTAATTTATTATTTATTCCCAATGTTTATTTTGTAATAGGAATATTTTTTTCAGGTTTTCTATGTTTTTCAATGGACTAATAGATTTCCTTTCATTTTTTATCCATTACAATGCCTTATTTTATCATCACACATTATCAAATTATTTTATATTATTTAAGGATATATATGAAACTATATCAAGTTCAATCATTAAATAGATAATACTCTTCTACAATGATTATGATATTTCATGAATGAATCAAGAGTTTAAATTTAATAATGGTTTTATGGAAAAATGTACAGAATATGGAAGTGTACTTTTTTATAATATAATATTTTTCATAGTTCTCTAAAACAATATACTAAAAAAGTCATGTCAATATATTTTAATGATGTTATTTATATAAACAATGTAATTAATAATGGGTTATATATAGTATTTTATAGTAACGAATAATACCATATATTTCCATACTCATGCCAATCATTACTTGTTATCCCCCAAAACACTATTCACCCACCATTAATATTAATTAAATCTCAACCAAACTGACTACGAAAACCCACCATACATCATTCATTTACTAAATGGCCCAATTATATATGCATATACATAAAACATCTATATGTAAACATATCATAGGATAGATAACAACTAGTTTCCATAATACAACCCATGCAGACCTTCATCAAAATATATTAATAAAAACCAATTTAGTTCACTGTTATTTTACATGTTTCTAAATATTAAAAAAAATATTGATTCTTATGAAAACCTAGCCCTAGAAAACCAAGATCTAGTTTTTACTATCAATCTCATTGGCATAATATTCAAGTAAATCATGTCCTAAAGTACCAAAAATAATAGTAGTCTTTGTAAAACACATACATACATTTGTCTTATGTTATAAATGAATACACTAATTATAACATCATTTTATCAAAATATTTTTGAGGTTAATAACTCTATTTTATATTTCATATCAATCCATATCATTCTTAGTACACTTCTAGGAATCATGGGGAAGAAAACCTAAAAAGTGTGAGCTCAAGTGACCAGTAAGGTTAATTTAAAGAGGAATAAATAATGAATCAATAGGAATAATAATAAAGGGATAGAAAATAACTGAATACACATACCCTATAATCAAAAAACTAATATGGATTTGTCTAATAATTACATCAATGTAATAACTTGAAACAAATTACATTAAAATAAGTATATAAAGAAAAAATAATTAAGGAATAGAAAGAAAATAAAACACATTTCATTTAATCAATGAACTAAAAATGAAATGAATCAGAAGATATGTCGATACAAAATATCACTGATGAATAATAAATGAATATAAATGATGGAAATAATTAATTATTGGATTTCATATATAAGGAACCTGAAAACCTATATAATAAAATACCTTTCAAAAGACATTTTAAAACTACAGATAAAAACATATTTATCTTTTCCACATATTTTTCTCCTGAGAACTAGTGGATGCATCGAGGATCTATATAATGTCTGGGTTCCACTACTCATTTCCAATATAAAAAATTCCTTTTAAATAATCTAAATAAATATTTTACTTTAAAACATATCCATATTTAATAATGAAATTTTTTTATCTATAAAACCACAAATAATCAAATAATAATCAAAGTAGACACCATATGTAATATGGAATATGGTTTAGGAAAAAGTTATATCCTTGATAAATGAAATGGATAATTCTCGTTGAATTTAATGTTCAATGATCATAGGGGATAAACTATTTCAATGGCACTAACAAATGATCCACTAAAGTGAATTTTAATACCATACTTAGCCAAATCATAAACCACATAGGGGAATAGTAAGTATGATATCAAAAATAAATATCACAATTTGAGTAAAATGAAGGGTTGTTGTAATTGATTATATCGAAAATGAAAATTAAAAACATTGTTTAAAAAAATATCATTGGTTTTGAAATGAATTTTTGAAATATTTTATTTGAATATCACTATTTAAATCATTTTCATTAAAAATTATCCTTTAAAACATGGGAAGGATTATTTTAATGAAATGGAATAGGGTGAATAAGTATATGTCAAATAAGGTAAACATGTCTATTCCTTTCACATGGTAAAAAGGGTAGAGAAATTCCTTGTTTAGAATGTGAGAAGAAGATTGCATTGAAATCATTGGAAAAATAAAAAATGGTAGAATGTATTTATATTTTTATATAATTAAATAGAAACATTTTTAGAAAATATCTATTTTAGAAGAAAACCGGTTATCTGACTAAAGAGGGAAACATAGGTGGGGTTTTTTTAAAACACTTTCTGAACAGTATGAGTACCAAAAAGGGGGAAAATGGTATTAATACCAAAAAAATGTGATGAATAACAATTTTATTATAAATTAAAGAGTTCATTGAACAATTTTAAAATAAATTCCATCAATGTAAATAAATGATCGTTAAAATTATTATTATGTAAGATAATCTTTTAACATTCCAAAGTGTCACATACAACTTTGAACATTTCTAAATGATAAGACTCATTATGCGAAAACACAAAATGAATAATAGAATATCATGAGAATAAAGATATTCATGATATAAAATTTAAAACTGTAGTATATAAACCATATAAAAGAAAATAGGTACATAAAAACATATAAGTCTCAATGGAAAGTAAATTGAGACGATAGGCCGTATGTATGCATGGACACTATTTTTGTTTTCTAGTCATATTGATAGAACCAATATAAATTAAATATATATATATATATTATCATTATAGTAGAATTAATATTTCATTTATATCATATATTTTTACTTCAATAATACTTAATACATTACTTGTGTTTCGTGAATGAATCACATCACTTTGAGGAGATGAAAGTCCCTAAGTCCACGAAAAAGTTATTATATATCCACAATATGGAAATCATGGTAGTATGATAAATATAACATTTAAATAAAATGAAATATGTTATAATACACATATTAAAATATTATTTATTCATAAAAATAGTTTTAAGGCCCTCCATGAAATAGGTAATTGGAAAAAGATAAAATCATTATTCATAGGGGTAATTAACTGGCATTACTTGGATAATAATTTCATTTATTTGAATAATAGTATGTGATAATATAAATTTATTTGAGATAATCCATTGAAATCATAAAATTAAATTATATACATTATTCTGGAGTTATCATGCATTGATGTATGAGGTATATGGGGAGAATGTACAAAAAGAAATGAAATTAAGAGAGGTGCTTAGAGAAAATTACCTTTTGAATATCACATCATTAGGAGATGCTTGTTGACCATGCATTTCATCTTTTGGTGAGAATAGATGCACTTAGAATACAGTAGAGTGAAGAGGAGAGGATTGGGAATAATGTTCAAGTTCTAGGACTCTTTTCACTTGAAATGGGTGGTCATGGGTGGTATTTATACTTAAGAATATGAAGGTTTAAGTGTTTAAATAATGAATATTTTATATTTAAAGACAATCATTTTGAGTCGGCATTAAATTCAATTAATTTTGCTGGAAATTAATATTTTGGAGGCTGGATGGGGTCTAAAAACACCACAAATAACATTTAAATGTTATTGTTTTTATTTTTTTAAGCCTTTACTCTTTTTAACTTCATCATGTTTCAATTTTTACTTATACTGTGTTAATTGTTTTACCTTGGTATCATTTTGACACATAAATATGAAATTGAATATAAAACCTAATTTAAAAAATATGATTCCATATATTGTATCTATATTTCCTAATTCAATTAACATATTTCAAAGAATTATATATAAAATCCATATTTCCTAAAAAAGAAAAAACTGTATTTAAAGGGAATTATCCCAAAGATTTAAATGTTTTAATATAAATTTTCAATATAAAATTTATTATAGTAACCTATAATCTTCTTATTGATGAATAATTTAACTAATTATACATTACAACAAATTTATATTATAATTAAACAATATAAATATTTCATATTGACCAAAATTTTTGAACTAAAATTTAGCATTTTTCATTATTCATTAAAAAAGGAAAATTCATAAAAATTTCATAATGTTTAAAATACTATAATTTTTATTCTTAAATTTGTAATATGAGTTTTATTTGGATTTATATAATCTATAAATGTTCCAAAAATTATATTTAAAATAGTTTTTCCATTAAAAAGGTGGTAAAAGAGCCTTAATAAAAATATAGTTTCTATGTGTAATTTTAGGTTTATTCTTATCATATTCTTATATAATATATTGAATTAATGACAAAAATAATTTATTGAATATTATATATAAATATATATTACATGTATATCAATCTACAATTGTATTGAATTTAATTTTTTAAAAATAGTTTCTATAAAAATATTACCTTTATATTTAATTTGTTCTTATATACATTTCCAATTAATTTATAACCAATAGATTCATTATATATTTTTTAATACATATATTTTAACTTGTTATTTTATAATATTTATAACCTTTAACATAATGTCTTTGTTATTTCATTTTATATAAAATAATATATGTTAAAAAATATATTATTTCTTAGTAAAACATGGTCTTGTGTGTAATGAGATTTATTGAAGAAACTCATTGTTGCATGTATAACATGCTAATTCAGTATCAAAAATATTGAAAAATATAAATTAAATTGAATTTATATAAAATAGTAAAAATGTTATAAATTATTAGGATATTATGTTCCCTTTTACGCTTGGTGGTTAGTATTATAGATTCTATAGAATACAATATTCTTACATTTTATTTTTGGGGTGTTAAAATTATTCAATGCTTCCTTCATTTGATTCTGTTTTAGGTTTAAAATCTACACCAATAAAAAATTCCCTTTTATCACTACTACCTATGGAATTAATGATTAACTAACGAGTAACCAGTAACAAAATTTTGGTTTAATAAAAAATTGATTCAACACACAAAAATCTATATGAAAAAACAATCCTGATAGATACCCACAAATAGTAAAAGAAACCTAACTGAATTCACAAATCAACATTACAACCCAAGAGGACCCTCTATCTAACATTAAATATATATACGTACAATTTAGTCCATGTCACCAACCTATCCATCACATTAATATTTAATTCATATTACAACTCACTTACAATTGCATGAGGGAGAAAGATCTACCCCAGGATGACCCTCACATAATAAATATCTAACTAATTGTAATTCCATCACAGGAAAATGATAACCCATGTTGTTCCGAGGGTATTTAGTTTCCTGAGGGGGAGCAGGAGTGAATCATTTTATGTTAATCATTTTCAAATGAATCATTTCCAATGAAAAAATTATATTTTTATTATAAAAACACTACACACACAAAAATGATATAAATAAATAATTGAAATAGTGATTATACTTGGTTCAAAAATTTTGGTTAATACAAGTACCAAGTTATGATAACGTGTAGCATACTCATTGCCTATTGAAATTTGGCACGACCATACTGACTATCCTGTTTTACAACCCACATATAAATGATTAAATCCTTTCTATCACACACTCAAATAGCCCAAATCCTCTATATGTTGTTTTCCTAATATTCACAAATACATAGTTAGGTTACATCAAGAATAGTATAAAAAATCTTCCTTGTGAACCTCGAGTGATGATACCTCATGAATCAACATCCTCATTATAATATAGTGTACTAGAATATTTATTCTATTTTATCTTCCCTGTTGTTCAAAAAATATCCATATTATTTCTATGATCTCCCATGATACATCTATATAATTTTGAAGGAAAATTATATGTCTTTTATCATCATAGATTCAATAATTTACCATCCATATATCACATTGTTGAACTTCAAATCAATTATGTCCCCCGAAAGTTACATTTGGTGTCCCTATACAATATGGTGTCAACATAAAAATGAATAAAACATATTAAATATATTAAATTCTAATAATGTTATGGGACTCTATAACCACAACAACATCACCATTACATTAGGGACATAAAAATCCACCTTGATACCTTTATGTAAAGGCTAAATCATCATCAATGTGACTAATTATTTTTATCTAAATGATAAAGTGTTACACTTTATACTCATCAATAATAGTTTAATGAAATTAATAGATTCTTACTAAATACCCTAATTATTCATACATAAATAGGTATTTGAAATATTTCTTATTGAAAACCCATTTATAGAATAACATAAACATTAATGGTGCACCCATAAAACTAGCTTAAACTCAAAAACGTATATGGGATTTTTATATAGTCAAAACCTCTGAATGAGGTATTTTTCAAGAAATCATCTCCTCTACCATATACCTGATATGACAAAAAAATATTGGTTTCTATAAGTGTAAGAACCCAGATCATCTTTTTAAGGTATGGATCATTATTTTGTGTTGTTTTGCGGAAAAAGGGTGATTTCAAAAAAATTCTATGTACACACTATGTTCACTAGAGTATAGGCCATGTACTCTGTTTCAAATTGTAGACATGCACTGGACATGTAACGGCTGAGTATGTGTCCATGTAGGTGACCTGGATGACTTCTTAAAGTATGGGTCGGTTGAGGCTTGTACATGGCGTGTACATTAAATGAACACGCCATCCACTTTTCTTTTTTATTTTTGTAGTTAGAGTGGGGTTGAGTGCAATCTCCAAAAATATCTTCATCTCCCTATGTATTGTATAGGGTATATATAAACAACTAATGATCTTTGAGCTCCTCCTATTCCACTATCAACGCTCTGATTGAGACGTTTCCAGGTGTGTTGGATTCCCACCAGTGTGTTCTCTCTTTACCTAGATCCTTTCTTCCTAATTTCTCCTATCTCTTATGTCCTGAGGGGTTGATCATTTTTACCATTTTTGTTGATCTAAATCATTCTAGGATGATTCATGGGCCGGTGCTCAAGAGTGTTCATCGTACTACATCATGGTTTGTGGTTTGTGCCTTTCTTTGATATTATTTTTGTTATATATGCTTAAATTGATGAATACCAGTATTTGAGGTATTGTATGTTTTGGATTTTCTATGTTTTATCTAACATCATGGTTTAATTGATTGAAAACGAGTTATAACGTACATTTAAGGTGGTATTCCTCGTTACGTGACACCCCATGGGTGTGTTTTCCCAATTTGACTATTTATGCATGTTTGGCATAGGTTCTATATGATGCATATTTTGATTCAATGACTTGTATTTCTTAGGATAGAGTTGATTGGTTATATGAATTGAATGGGTAATCACTTTTTAATGATATCCATGTATAAGTTATAGATTACATGTGTGCTTCGATATGATATGCACACTAATCTTCTAATAGACTATGAGATCTTTGGACCAAAAACTATATATGGGTTTCTATGTTTATTTACATAGGATCATGAGATCCATGGTGTTGATATTGACCCAAGGTTATTGACTATAAGAGTTATCCATTGGTCATTTATAAATTATTGATTCTATGTAGACTAGGGGTATTGACTATGAGAGAAAACTGGAGGTCATGTGTAAATTATTGATGCTCCGTATACATGGGTTATTGAACACCAGAGTTGTACAAGAGGTTGTAATATTTTCTCTATTTTATGTGGTACCATAGGAGTTACACTGCGAATGCTTCCCTGATGGTTGATTTTGAATAAATGAATTATTATGACAAGTCTATCATGCCAAAGCACAAGCTTTGACTTGTTCATACATGGTTTTTAGATGGCCTTATAAGACATCTCTGGTAAATATTATATAGGGGGATAGAGATCTTAGGATCGATCCTAAGGTTACACTATTCAATAGATTGAATAATTAATAAATTTAAACGAATATAATTAGAAACTTTTGGATTGTTTATTCTTTAGTACATCATAGTTTATTGATTCATTTTTTTCATGTTTCCCACTGTATATATTCACTAACTATTAGGCATATATAACTTGGTGGTTTTTTATCGGCATTTGTTGGAAACCCTGTTTGGGACATGTTTTTGTGCCCAAACAGATTATATTTTTGCAGGTATAGATAAGGGAAAGCTCCTTTCTTCATCGGGTACTTTATTGTAGTGGGTGATAGGGAGAATTGAACCAAGATGAGCCTTGTGATGATATTGGAGAATACTATTTTCTATAATTTGGTATCGTTAATTAATTTCTAGCATTATGACTCATTTTATTATTTCAAAGATACAATTTATATGCATCATTTATTTATATAAGAAAATGTTTTTTATACCATTAGTCTTCCAATGTTTACTTCGGTTGTATAGGATTACTATTTCTATAAACGTTTAATATTTGTTTCAGTTGTGTTACTATATCGATGAGGAAATAGTTTCACCACTATCAAAACAATGTGTGTCACTTCTAGTTTATAGGCTCTTGTATTAGGGGAAATGCGCTTGAGTCCATGTGACCAATTAGGTACAGGGGACCCTTTGGTGGAACCGAAATCAGGACGTTACAAAGTGGTATCAGAGGAGGTTCTTTTCGGCTATGTATTATTATGTGAAGCATATTGATATGGATAATACTAAAATGTAGCTGGTACTATGATGTGCTCAGTAGTAGATAACCCAAGTACATGGAAAAGCCAATTTACTTCGATTATTAAAATTTTCTAGTTTTGCGATTATTACAGTTGATTTGATTTCACCATTGGGTTACATACTTATTTTGTGTTGTTAATGTTTATATCATTGTGGTTAAATTTATGTTTCAACCTGATTAGATGAGGGTATTCCATCTCATGCATTATTTATGCACATTCTAGAGATCACATGTCATGCATTCTTTTCATGCCATTTAGGGTGCATTACTGATTTTATGTTATTGTGATAGATGTTGATCAAAATATGAATGTTATTGTGATAGACGTCATGATATAATATCTTCTATTTTGATAGGGTATTAGTATATGTAATGTTTCATTCGTATGGATTCCAAACATTAGTCCTGGATGTGTTATGGTCCATCTTGGATTATAATTTGGTGGATCAAGTTGGACCATAATTTTAATTTTTTTTCAATTTATTATATCAATGATGACGGAAAGATATGATTCATATGAGTATGGGCTCTAACATGTCAAAATTTTTCATACCTTTGACCAAATTAAATGTTTTTATGGGTTCTATTGATGGTTCGGAGGCTTACTGTCTAGAAACCTAGACAAACTGACATGTAGTATTATGAAGACATGCCACGTGTTCTTCTGTTTTGGAAGAAAAAACATTCCTTAAGCACGTTCTATGTACTCTTTTACACACAGTTTAGTTCTTAACCATTTGAATGACTGTGTGAGTAGTGAAACAGGGTTGGGAGATATATTTTTAGAACTCGTAGCATCTAGATTGTAGACACTATGTTGTAAGAACTGTGTTTCTGCCCTTGTGACTAACTACATTGGAGGATGAAACATAGGTGGTACATGTTGTGTCCCAATATTTATCACCCTGTGTAGTCGACCGTGTCTCTGAACATGTGTTTAATGACATGATTGGTTATAACTTAAGTATTACTCATCATGTGTAAGGTGAACAAACTGTGTAGTGTTACACAAGAGATAACCGTGTTTTTTATCCATGTACATGATCCTTAGCAAGAGGGAAAATTAAGGTACCCATCGTGTCTAAGTAGAAATGGGACATGTGAATAGGTTTTACATGACTAGTTTGTGTAGGGGTACACACCATATTAAAATATTAGGGGAATATTCCGTGTAAGGGTTATACACACCCTGTGCCCCAATTTTGTAAAACATGAATGTTTTTTCTCCTATTCTTTTCTTGAACTTCTAACTTATTTTCCTTGATAATCTTGAACAGAGGTTTAAACATGACGTTGCAGAGTCATTCCACCAAGAAGTTCATTGACTATACTCCTGATACCGGGTAACGATCTGACACCAGAAATGATGGATCCTGGACTACCAGTAAATACTCCCATAGTGACTATCTAAGCACCAATTGTTATACCGGACACATGTGCAGATGCATAGTTTTTTAATGGCTTTATGAGGATGATGCAGTCTTTTTAGGGAGCACCACATCCTACCCCTACTATGGATGATTAGAATCAGGTGTTCCAGAAGCAGTATCCTCCCAGGTTTTCTGTGGATTGAGGACCACAGGATCCAGAGTCAGGGTTGGAGGCCATGCTTTCAATAATTGAACATATAGTGATGGCTCCATAGAGGAGGGAGAATCACGTGATGTATATGTTACGTGATTCCACCAGGAGATGGAGGGATTTTATCTCATAGGATGGAATTCATCATGATATGTCTTGGGAAGAGTTTTAGAGGACCTTCTAAGACAACTTATACCTCAATACATTGATGGAAGATCGAGCCCAAGAGTTCATGCATTTGGAGAAGGGAGATCTTTCATTGATGGAATACTCTTCTCATTTTACATAACATCAACACTTCAAACCTGTTCTGGGAGGCAACGAGTTATCTTTAGATGGGAGATTTGAATATGGTCTCAAGTATGACATTCGATCACAGGTGAATGACTTCAATACGACTTTGGTGATACATATAGTGACCTAGGCAGTGATTACTGGGTGAAATACGAGGGAGTTGGGAGTTGTGTGCTAGAGAATATCATCATCTAGGGATGGCACTCCTTCGACTGATAGCTCGAAGCACTGAAGGGATTTATCACATGGTGATTCCAGTTGTAGGAATGTATCTACAAGTATCCAGGTGAGGTGATACCAGTTTGGGAAGAGTGGTCCCATGAGACCACCTTGCCCGAGAGACCTAGTTGAGTGCTGATCTGGTGGCAAGATGGGTCATCTTCATCATTTTTTCCAGTTTTTCTCACCAGCAGCTGGTGAGAGGTGATTAGTTATCACTCAATTTTTCGGAGTTGGACTACAAGTTTCTCCTTAGTCAGGGAACTGGAGTTTGTCAGGCCGTTCCGGCTAAGGAGGTGGTCATGTCCATGGTAGTCAGGCTAGAAGTTCTCAGAGTCAACATGGTGGATTATCTCAGGGTAGTCAGGTAGGGTCGTAGGGTTGGGGTAATGGTCAGACTATTGCAGTGGATCAAACCCAACAAGAGAATGATCATGGGGCATCTACTATAAGAGGTACTCTTCTAGTTTCCCCATATTTAGATTTAGCTCATTTTGTTATTGGATATTCCCATAGTTTTATATCAGTTTCTATTGTGGATAACCTCGATCACTCTATCATTAATTATAAGGATGTTAGGATTCAAGACACCCAGTTGGGGATTACTAAATCTATTTTACGTCAGTGTAAGGAGTACCATCTTGAGGTTTTTTGGGTGTCACTTCTTTTGGGATCGCTATGTATTAGAGATGGATGGTTTCAATCACATTCTAATAATAGACTGGTTGTCTCTTTCCATGCCTTTGTTGACAAATATCACCAAAGGGTGAGTTTCACATCACTTGAGGGAGGGAATTTTCTACAAAAGGGTGAGTGGGATATCCAATAGAGTATAGGTGAACTCGATCATCATTGTTAGGGGTGAATTACATATTTGATTTCTAGTTTATATCTGGATGAACAAAGGACTTCAGAAATGGACATTCCACCGATGGTGGATCATTTAAGAGATTTCATTCTAAATGAATTTTCATGTCAACCTTTTGAGAGTGAGTTATATTTCTCTATTGAACTTGTTCTAGAAGCGACACCGGTGTCAATTCCTCCATATAGGATGGATATAATAGATTTTTAGAAGCGCAAGATGATTGATCAGCTTCGAGGATCATAGGTGTTAACAAATTTTGAATTGAGATATGTTTATCATCGGTTAGGAATTAGACCATTAGATATACCTCTTATAGCCTTTCAGAGTAGGTATGGTCTATAGGAGTATGTGTTTATACCATTCAGTCTCACAAATGTTCTAGTAGTTTACATGGAACTGGTGAACCAAGTGTTCAATCATTACATGGATTCTTTTGTGGTAGTCTTCATGGATAATATTTTTGTGTACTCTCACACACGACATGACCATGCCACCCATCTTGAGAGCTTTTTGAGTAAAAAGAGAGAGAATCACTTATATGCTGAGTTCTCAAAATAAAACACTTGGATATATCAAAATCACTTATTAGGTCTTGTTATCTTATAGAAAAGAGTATCAGTAGACCTAAAGAAAGTGAGAGAAGTATTTTCCTGGGACCAGCCAAAGGAAATATTTGAGGTACGACGTTTTCTGGGGTTCGCTGGTTACAACAGGTGCTTTATACAAGAATTTTTAAACATAGCATTACCTCTGATGGGGATGAAGAAGAATGGTATAAATTACTTGTGGACAGATTCCTGTGATTTAGCATATCAAGTGATTAAAGGGAGGATTCATTCTGCACTGATACTGATTTTTCCAGTTCCGGGAAAGAGTTCCACTATTTACTATGATGCATTAGGTATTAGGCTAGGGGAATTGATTATGTAGGGGGGATGTGTTGTTTCTGATGGGTATTGCAATTTGAGGCAACATGATATGAACTACTCAACACACGATAACAAGTTAGCTGCAGTTTTGAATGCTTTACGATGTTGTAGACATTATATTTTGGTGGATGCACTTTGTGTTATACACTGATCCAAAAAACATCAGGTTTAAATTTACTCAATGTGATATAAATTTGAGACAACATAGGTGGGTTGAGTACCTTTAGTCTTTTGACATTGAAGTTACCAACACACGTTTGAAAGGAAACATAGTAGTTGATGTGTTGAGTATGAGGTCTCAGATATAGGCAGTTGAGGCTGCCCATAGTGAGTTGTTTCTTATGGCTCTATTCTCTGATATACATTTGGAGGGGCATGACAGATAGGGGTATCCATTTCATTATTCTATAGTTTTTACCTCTACCATTCTAATCAAGTGAGGATGAGGAAGCTATCAGATTCAAATGGCCAAGTTATACGAGAGAGTTTTCTATGCAAGGACCCTAATCCTGGGTGGACCATAGACAAGTATGAAGTCTTGAGTTTTCATGGTCACATATGGGGGTCAACAGACATATGCAATGACCTTTTTTGAGATCTTCATTCCTCAATTTTGGGATTTCATCATGGCGTGACCATGATGTATAATGATCTACACCATCATTATTGGTTTCCAGGTGTGAAGAAATATGTTGTTGGTTTATTTATGAGATGTTCCACTTGTTAGCTATGAAGGAATAGCATTAGCAACCAATAATGCTTTTACAACAGTTATGCATTCTTAAGTAGAAGTGGAATGATTTCTTGACTGATTCCATAATGGGATAACTAATGTCGCCTCAAGGGAATTATGAGGTTTGGGTTTTTGTTGATAGTCTCACGAAGGATCAACATTTCTTTCCAAACAAGGAGACCTTGAATTTTGATGAGGTGAGAAGCTTGTACGTAAGAGTTATTATACGCTTGCATGGGGTTCTCACTCTATAATTTCAAATAGGGACACCCGGTTTACTACTCTTGTCTTGCACGGACTATAGAGGGCTTTGGGTACACAATAATATATGATTACAACATACCATCTCCAGAAAGATGGATAGTCCGAGCATAGGATTCATGTTTTGGAGGAAATTCATCAACCATGAATCCTCTATTTTAGGTGTTCATGGGAGATACACATACCCCTTGTAGATAATTACTACAATAACATATTTTATTCAAAGATTCAAATGAAACATTATGAGTCTTTGTATGGTAGGCAAGGCCAATCAACCCTATATTGGCTAAAGGCAGGAGAGGCAGCTATGCTGGGAGCTCGTCTTGTCCTGGAGACCATGGTGCATGTGGAGTTGATTCAGATGAGGATGGATACTAGATAGTCATGGATGAAATCATATTCGGATCAAAAGAGATGACCTTTGGAGTTGGGGGTCAGGGATCATGTTTGATTACATGTCAAACCGAGGATGGGACACATGGGGATTAGGAGACAGGGGAAGCTTCCACCGAGATACGTAAGGTCGTTTGGGGTTTTGGAAAGAGGTGGTCTAGTAACCTTTCGGTTGTAGTTACCTCAGTGGTACCGAGTTATGCCCAATGTATTTTTTGTTTATCATATATGACTTTACTTTTCAATCTCATCTCATGTTTTTCTAACCAAGGAGGTTAAGTTGTGGGGTGGATGAATTCTTTGAGGAGCACCCAATTTGGATTCATGATTTCATTAAAAATGTTCTCCATTTCTATTCTTTTCTAATAGTACAGGTGCTATGGCAGCACATGTGAGTACATGATGAGACTTTGGAGAGGGAGTCCAATGTCTGATCACAGTGGTAAGAGTTTTTTTAAGTTTCATCTTTTCCACCTTTAAAAGGGTAATTCATGGAAAAAATTATTTAGAGGGAGATTTTTGTAAGAAAATAGATCTTATTTTACTAGTATAGATCTGTATTTATGGGTTTTAATATTAAAAAATGATGATTCGGGAAATTTTATAAGTAAATGACTTGTACACTTGAGTACACGTTGTGTATTGGTTGTGTCACGGCCAAGTACAAGGGCATTTAGGTGACCTGGATGATTGCCTAAAGTGGGAGCTGGTCGGGCCATTTGATGTTTTATAGAGATTCATGCGGGTTTCTTATAAGTTATAGTTTCCTAAGAGGTACCGCGTTATGCACGATGTCATCCATGTTTCTCAGCTACAACATTACTATTCATACATGTCTCATGTTTTTCAAACTGAGGAGGTTGAGTTTGAGATGGATCCATCCTTTGAGGAGAATCCTTTTCAGAATTTGTATCGCATCATGAAGGTTCTATGTGGATGGTATGTTTATCTGGTACAAGTGCTATGGCTACACGAGAGATTATAGGATGAGACATGGGAGTGGGAGGCCAAAATCTGATCACAGTGGCCAGAGTTGTTTAATGTTTCTTCTTCACCACCCTTGTAAGGGAAATTCGAAAACAATTTTCATTAAGATGGATGTTTTTAAGAACCTGAATCTTTTGTTTCAGGAATGAATCTTTATTCCAAGTTGTTTTAGAAGAAAAAGGATGATTTTGAATGTTTTTTAATACCACAACGTGTACTCTTGAGTACACACTGTGTACTTGGTTGTCACATGTAGTCATTTACTAGTCTTGTAATGGCCAAGTACATGGCAGTTTTGGTGACCTGGATGATTGCCTAAATTGGGGTATGGTTGAAGCTTTTATATGGTGTGTACATTAACTGAACATGCAATGTACTTTTATTTTTAATTTATGAGTTAGAGAGGAGTCATATCTCATCTCCAGAAACCTATTATTCTCCTCGTGTTTCATATTGGAGAGCAACGAATGGCCAAATATCATCTAACTCCTCCTGTTCCGCCAATCAAGCTTCGATTGAGATGTCGTCAGGTAAGTTGGATTCCCACCAGTGAGTTCTCTCTATCCGTATATCCTCTCTTATTGATTTCACCAAACTCTTGATTTATTGGGACATGATCATTTTTACTATTTTCATAGATCTACGTCTTTCTAGGTCAATTCAAAGATCGATGTTTAATAGTATTTTTCATACAACATCGGGTTATGTGGTTTGTGCCTTTATTAGATAGTCATTGAATTATATATGCTTAATGTGACTAACACCCATGTTTGGGGTATTGTGTATTTTGGATTTTGACCCTATTTAATACCATCTATGGTTTGGATGATTTAATTATGGGTTGTTTCTTATGCATAAGATTGTATAACCCTGTTTTAAGACATCCCATGGGTGGGTTCCCCTATTGGACAATTATTGGTTGTTTTTCTTAGGTTGCATATGAGGCATACCATGTATCCAAGCCTTGAGTTGTTTAGGATGAAGTTTTTATTATATGTGATTCCTATTTTTATTCTGTTATTAATGTTGGAGCATGTAATAGTATGGATTTCATGTAGAGACTTTAATGTTGTATGAATGTTGATGCCTATTTTTATGCTTATACTAGAGAGATTGTGACCAAGAAGAGGCTTGTGATGTTTTTTTGAGTTTACTATTTTCTATTAATTTGTTTTAGTATTTTATTTCAATCAGTGTAACTTTTTTGGATACTCTCCTTGATAAAAGTTACATGCATCATTTATTTAAATTTGTTTTAGTTGTCTATACTATCAGTATTCCACCGTTTACTTCCATTGTATGGTATTACTAATTCCACTACTATTTGATATTTGTTTCAGCTATTTTTCTCTGAAAATGGGTGAATAGTTTCTCCAATATCACACCCAAGACCCTCATCACTAGTCTGCAACCTCTGGTGTTTGGGAAAATGTGTTTGAGTCCACGGGACCAACCTAGTACGGGCCACCCATTAGCAGCACTGAGAACTGGGACATTAAATTGTCCTCCCTTTTTCTAGGGATGGGGGACCACATGCTGTAGATCAATGGTTGGATTCCATGATTTCTATCTTTGAACATCTAGAGATGCCTCTAGAGAGGAGGGGGATTCCTGCGATGTATATGATGCAGGTTTCTGCAAGGAGATGGTGGGATGTTATCTAACAGGTTGTACACCATCAAGATATGGCTTCCTAAGTGTTTTAGATGAAATTCTATGACTACTTGTTCCCTGAGATGTTGAGGGCTGATCGAGACTGATTTTTCATTCATATGTAGTATGGAGCTCTTTCAGTGATGAACTAATCTTCTCATTTTACAGAACATAAGGACTTCACACATGTTCTGGGTGGTGATGAGTTACCATTGGGTGGGAGATTTGTGGATGTTATCACGTATGACATATGATCATAGGTGAATGTCTTCAGGCAAACTTCAGTGACGAGTATAGTGAACCAGGCACAAATTTCTGAGTGCAATATAAGTGAGTTAAGATCTGCATGCCAGGGCGGCTCATCCTCTAGGGCTTGTCCTCATTCAACAGATAATAGGAAGTGCCGAAGGGAGCCATAACGTGTTGATTTCAGTAGCAGGGAGGTATCTATATGTATCTTGGTGAGGTGTTACCTGTACAATAAGAGTGGGAACATGAGACCTCAATGAACGTGAGACCCAGTTGAGTGTTGATATTGTGGCATGATGGGTTATCTTCAGAATTTTCATGAGTTTTCTCACCAGTAGCTGGTTAGAGGAGATCTGTTAGGACTCCACATTCAAGTGTAGGACCACTAGTTTCTCCTCATTCAGGGAACTTGAGTTTTTCTGGCTGTTCTGGACGAGTAGGTGATCTTAGACATGGTAGTCATGGTACAAGTTCTCATTTATAGTAGGGTGGATCAACATATAGTAGTCAAGCAGGGTCACAGAGGAGCAGTACAAGTCATACATTCATAGTGGAGTAGACCTAGAAGGAGTGGGATCATAGACCCTCTATAGTTATAGGTATGATTCTATTTGCCTCAGTCTTAACATCATATATTTTCGATACAGGGCTTACAATAGTTTTATATCTATTACAATGGTCGATATCCTTGGGCTCCGTAACTTTTCTTATGAGGATGTTATGATGCTAGACACTCCATTAGGGATTAGGTCGGCTAGTGTATGTTTGTTCAAGGAGTGAGATATTGAGGATATTGGGAGTCACTTCTTGAGGGGTCTTTATGTTTTAGAGATGACTAGTTTCTATGTCATTCTTATAATATACCGGGTGGTCTCCTTCCAGGCCTTTGTTGGTTTCTATTTCCATAAGGAGAGTTTCACATCACCAGAGGGTGGATCTTTTCTACACAAGGGTGAGTTGGATGTCCTAGCAAGAAGATCTAGACCCCAAGAATCATGGATTGGGGGGAATTATTTCCCAGATTTCTAGTTTATATCTGGATGACCAGGGGACTTCATAGATAGATTTTCCTCTTGCGGTGGATCATTTTAGAGATGTCTCTCTAGACGAATTGCTATGTTTGCCTCTAGAGCATGGGATAGATTTATCTATTGAGATTGTTCCAGGAGAGGCACTGGTGTGCATTCCTCAATATATTATGGCTACACTAGAGTTACTGGAGCTCAAGAAGATGTTATAGAAGATACATGGAAAGCGGTTCATCTGACATAGTACTTCCCACCAGGGTTAACCTGCCCTTTTTGCAAAGAAGGTGGCCGGTACCCTCATACATCGTGTGGATCATCAGATGTTGAAAAATTTGATGATCAAGAACAGATATCACATGCTAAGGATTGATGATCCCTTTGATCAGCTTCGAGGAGCCCAATTTTCCTTGATGATTTACATCAGATCCAGTTATCATTAGTTTTTCATTAGACTATCAGATATACCTCTTATAAACATTTAGGGAAGGCATGGTCTATATGAATATGTAGATAATCTGTTCGATCTCATGAACGTTCCAGAACCTATCTTGGAAATGATGAACCAACTGTCCCATCCTTAGATTATTTTTTTGTGGTATTCGAGGAAGATATTTTTGTGTACTCTCACACTCGACATGACCATGAATCCCATCATTAGATCATTTTGAGTACACTGAGTGAGGATTAGTTATATGATAAGCTCTCAAAATTCCATTTTATAAGGGATCAAACTCACTTCTTGGGACATGTAATATCAGATACAAGAGTATCAGTAGACCCAGAGAATGTGAGAGCAGTAGTTTACTGGGAAAAGCCGAAGAATATATTTGAGGACGAGAGTTTTCTAGGGATGGATGGTTACTACAGGCGCATTATACAAGACATTTCTAGCAGAGCAATTCCATTAACAAGCCTAACCATGAAGGGTGAAATGAACTTGTGGACAGTTTCCTACGATTCATCCTTTCTTGAGCTAATAGGGAGGTTTCTTTTAGCACCGATACTATTTTTTCCAAAATCGGTAAAGAGTTACACCATTTAAAATAATGAATCAAGTATCAGAATAGGGGAAGTGCTTGGGTAGAGATAAGGTTTCACTTCATATAATTCTTGGCATTTTATCCCCATGATAGGAACTTCCCAATGTAAGATCTCGATTTAGCAGTAGTTGTGCACTAATTATGTTATAGGTGAAATTATCTTTTGGGGAAGTATTTTTTGGTATACACTTACCAAAAAAGACTTAAGTATATAATTAATCATCATGATCTTAATTTGAGATAATGAAGGTCGACTGGGTGCCTTTAGTCTTTTTAATTTGATCTTTACTACATGTCTAGGAAAGGCAACACAACATTTGATGCGTTGAGTAGGAGGACTCAGATACATGTAGTTCAGGATGTTTGTAGTGAGTTGAAGCATAAGGCTATGTTCTCTGAGATGCATATAGAGGTTTGTGATAGACAGGGTTAGACATTTCATTCTTATATAGTTATTACCTCTACACTTTTGGATTGAGTAAAAATGACTAGCTATCAGATTCTGAATTCCAATTCCTACAGTTGACGACTATTGTACTAGATGGACCATGGGTAATAATGAGATCTTTCATTTTCAGGGGCATGTATGGGTGTTAGCAGACATACGTGAGGAGATTCTTCAAAATATTCATTAATCCATTTGGGTAGTCCATCCTATCTTCACCAAGATGTATTGAGACCAAGAACATCAGTATAGGTGGCCATGTATGGAGAGGGATGCTTCATGATTTGTTATGACATGTTCAACCTATCAGTATGTGAAGGTGGAGTATCATCAACCATTTGGGCTTTTATAGTAGTTACTCATTCCAGAGTAGAAGTGTAACCATGTCATGATGGATTTCATGAGGGGTTTATTGAGGTCACCTCAAGGTAATGATGTGGTTTGGGTGGTTATTGACATACTCACAGTGGTTCCACATTTATTTCCGATCAAGGAAACCACCAGTGTTGATGAGCTGAAAGGTTTTACATATAAGAGATTGTATGTCTTCATGGAGTTAGGAACTCTATCATTTAAGTGATGTCCAGTTTACTTCTCATGTATGGAAGGGACTATAGTGAGCTTTGGGTAAACATGAACCCATGAGTACAACATAAAATCCCCAGATAGATGGAATGTTGGAGTGCATGAGTAATTTTTTTGGGGACATGATTTGAGTATGCATCCTGGATTTTGGGGGTTCCTAGGAGTGAAACATACCCCTAGTCGTTTTTCCTACAATAACATCATTCAAGCAATTATATAGATGGATCCTTATAAGGGTTTGTAAGGTAGGGTGTTCCAATCACCCCTATATTGGATAGAGGATGGAGAGGTAGCTATGTTGGGACCTCATCATATCTAAGAGACCACAAAGTAGGTGGAGTTGAATCCAAGGATGATGTCCACTACACATTCTCTCCATAAAACACATGCTAATTGATGGAGATAACCTCCAGAATTTGAGGTCAGGGATTAGATTTTCTTATGTGTCACACCGAAGATGGAAAATATAAGGACTAAGATAAAGGGGAATATTTCACTATGATACATTGGTCCGTCTGAGGTTTTGGAGGGAGTTGGTTCAGTTTCCTATCAGTTTCAGTTACCATAGAGGTACCGAGCTACGCACGACGTCTTCCCAATTTCTTTTCTATGACGTTACTTTTCAAACTCGTCTCATGTTTTTCAAATAAAGGAAGTTGAGTTAGAGGTGAATGCATCCTTTGAGGAGCATCCTATTTAGATTATGGATCGCAACATGATGGTCTTCATGGTCAGTCTATTCCTATGGTATGGGTGCTAAGGAAGAATGAGTGAGTACAGGATGAGTCTTGTGAGAGGGAGGCTGATGTCTGATCACAATGGCTAGAGATTTTTGACGTTTATTCATCTCTATCATTGGAAGGGAAATTCAAGGATGAATTTCATCAAGGGGGGACTTTTTTAAGAAATTTGATATTCATTTTTATGTATGAATATTTATTTTAGTTTGTTTTTATGGAAAAATATTATTTGGATAATTTTTTTACTACACACAATATACTCTTGAGTACAGGCCATGAACATTGTTGTCGTGTGTAATAGTGTACTAGCAGTGTAATGGTTTATTACTTGGATGACTAGGTGACTTGTGTTTCCTGTATAAGAGGGGGCCTATTGAGGCATGTACATGGAATGTACATTAAATTAATACATTTTTTAATTTTCTTTTTGTTTGATGATTCGAAGAAGGGGCATGTCTCATCTTCAGAACTCTCTTCTTGTCCTCGTGTTTCGTAATGGAGAGTGATGAATGGTAGAATATCATCGAGATCCTCAAATTCCTCCAACCGAGATATGATTGAGATGACCCCAGGTGTGTTGGATTCATACCAGTGTGTTCACTATATCCATATAGCCTCTCTTCCAAATGTATCCTCTCCCTTGATTTATTGATGGTTGATCATTTTTACCCTTTTCGCAGATCAACATTGTTATAATCTAATTCAAGTCCCGACGTTCAAGTGTGTTCATCTTACAACATTGAGGTATGTGGTTTGTGCCTTTCTTTGATATTATTTGGATTATATATGCTTATAGTGATGAATACACATATTTGGGGTTTTGCATGTTTCGTATTTTAGCCCTATTACCGACCTTCCATTCTTAAATTTATTTTAAAGGAGTTATAGAATATTAGTGAGGTTTAATTATTTTTTACAGGACACCCCATGGTTGTGTTTCCCCAGTTTAATTGTTTATGGCTATTTGGACTAGGTTTCCTAAGAGGCATAATTTGTTTCCATGTCTTGAATTGCATAGGATAAGTTGTTTGATTATATGAATTGCATGGGTTTTTACTTGTGAATGTTTTACATGTAGTAGTTATAGATTAAATGAGCTACTTTGATAAGATATGTGTGATGATATTCCAATGGACCATGATAGACTTGGACCATAAAATATGTCAGGGTTTCCATGTATATTTATACAGGGCCATGAGAGCCTTGTTTTTGATTTTGACCCATGGGATATTGATTGTTATAGATACCCAAAGGTCTTGTATAAATTATTTCTTCTATGTAGACAAGGTGTATTGACCGTGAGAGATACCTAGAGGTCATTTATATAATTTTGATGCTAAGTAGTCCTGGGGTATTGACTGTGAGAGCTACTCAGAATTCCATTATCTTTATGCTATTATATGTGGAACCATAGGGATTAGACTTTGAGAGCTTCTTAGAGGGTGGGTTGTGAATAAATGATTAATTATATGGAGACTTCCAAGCCAAAGCACATTCTTTTACTCATTCTTACTTAGTAGTTTATATGGTATTCTAAGAGGTTTGTGGTTACAAATATACATGAGGATAAATAGCTTATGATAGATATGAAGTATAAATTATTAAATGTATTGAATAATTAATAAATTTAAATTAATATAATTAGAAAAAGTATTAATGGTAACTCTATAGTACAACCTAGTTTATTGCTTCATTTGTGCATATTTCATACTATATATATTCATTGATTGTTAGGAAAAAATATTTTGGTGGTTTTCTACAAGGATTTGTTCCCCACCCAATTTGGGTCATGTCTTCTAGACTAAATAGATTATATTGTTATAGTTATAGATAATGGAAAGATACCTTCTTCATCTGGTACTTGATTGCGGTTGGAGATGGAGAGAACATGACCAAGCTCAGGCTTAATATGCTAATGGAGTTTACTGTTTTCTATACATTGATTTCAGTATTGTATTTCTAGCATTGTGAATTCTTTCCCTCATTTACTAGATACAAGTGACATGAATCATTTATTTATATATTTTTCAGTTTTTTATACTATCATTCTTCTTCTGTTTACTTCTGCTGTATGTTATTGCTTCTTCTTATACTATTTTCTTTTTGTTTCAGATCCTCTATTCTTTAAATGAAAGAATAGTTTCCCCACTATAACACCCAAGGCCCCCATTGATATTCTACAGCCTCTACCAATTGGGGAAATGTGCTTGAGGCCATGTGTCCAATAGGGTACATGGAACCCTTGGGAGGAACCCATATCTAGGAGCTTACAACATGATTCATATTATTCTACTATAAAAAAATTACAATGTATTAATCCTTCCAAGATAAATTTTTTTCTTAATAGGATTGATCAAACAATTTATAGATAAGGAAATGCGTTAGTCACTATTTTGAAAACACTTGTCCATGGTTAAACCTAATTAATCACAGAATTATCTTTATTCTACAAATATAAAAATTTATATCCTCCAAAAAATCACTACCCATCATATTTCAGGATAATTCTTAAGTCACATCATGTCAAAATCCTACCCAGGTAATCCCTAAATCAGACACACTAGCTGATCCTTGGTTGTGCCTAATGAATTTTCCAAATATCCAATGTTTAGAAAAAATAATCCAAAGAACTATTAACTACATTTTGGAATTAATTTTCCAATAACGAAACAAACATTAAAAATCTAATATATAAATGAAAGATGACATTCAATAAAAATTCCAACACTAAAAAATTATGTATAAGGATTCTTTT
Organism: Viscum album; assembly: GCA_963277665.1. Lineage (NCBI taxonomy): Eukaryota > Viridiplantae > Streptophyta > Magnoliopsida > Santalales > Viscaceae > Viscum > Viscum album. Next base: position 83,919,163 of record OY728154.1, read on the forward strand.
AAACCAAAATAGGTAAAATAATATAGCTAATACCAAAAAAATCACATATCCATGTGATATATTGAACAATGTACAACTATGTCACCATAGAACCCCTACACCTTGCTAACAAAATATAATTATCCCCTATCTTACACCTTTCTCATTCCTATTTTAGATAAAATAATATCTACACACACCCAATATTATCTATAGGGTGTGAAAAAATTAGCCTAATATGATCCCACATAGTATTCTATATACAATATTTATAAAATAGACCATTTATACCCATTTAAATAAATAAATGGAGTTAAAAGTATATTTACATTATTTTTAATAATTCATGAAAATACAAATTGTTTTTGAAATGTTTATAAAGAATCCAATAACAAACCATTTTCAATTCATTTACAACTAATCCATTTCACAAAGTAATTACTAATATCCAAATCAAGAAGGTAAAAATGTAAAATAAACCTAGAGTATGTTGGGTCATGGTTTGTAACCCCCAAATATTTTAATAAGTGACTTTAATTAAATAAGAAAACTTTGTTTGATAGCTTTCTCTACAGGGAAACCCAAAATAATACAAAACCACAATATATTTTTTAAAAAATATAGATAAACCATATGATATTTTTAAATAAATAAAACAAAGTCTTCATTTAATAGGAATGACATTCAATTATTATAGATAAATTACTAATATGATCATTTTATAAATGAAAATGTATTTTAAAAAATATTTCCATTATATGAAATATTTATTTAGTTTTCAAGAAACAAGGTATTGATGATGAAAAAATTTATTTCAATTGAATAAATTTTCTATAAATATTTTATTATATAATCATAATAAATATTAATGAGAATGGTTAATATTCTAAAAAATATAATTTCATTTAAAAATTGTTTTTATCTATATTTATCCCTATTTAAGTTAAATTAGTGTATATAAAATTTGAATTTTAAAAAATGAACATTAATTTTTTATTCATCATTTTAATATTTTTTTGGGTTGAATTATTTGTATTTTTCTAAAATGAATGATTTTATGGTCAATAGTAAAATTATTGTTTTTATAAACTGCAATACAAACAATTAATTATTAGTATATAACTTTTAATTAAATTTTAATGAATATATTTTATAAAAAAATATTTATTTTATATTTAAAATTTTAATTTTTTAAGTTTTTTTAAATTTAAATTATATTTTTAATATTTTAGAACAAATATCATATTTTTCGGAAATATACTTTTAATAGAATATAAATTTTTATTTTAATCATATATTTTAAAATTTTTATAAATTAAATGAAATAAACCATATATAGAATTTATAATCATTGGATCTAGATTATATAATAATCACCACATTATTTGTATTCTTAAAAATTTACATATGTTAGGTAAAATCTAGTTGTTGCTATAATAGTTAAAATAGTAAAAGTATAATTGAAGGGATACTGGTCTTGAAAATGATAAAAATATATGTAATTGATATAATGAGGTTTTTATTAGCCTTATATATTCCCCCATTGAATTATTTCTCAGTTTTGGTGTCATTTAGATGTTTAAGACGTTCTATCTTTATATTTTGTAATTTTTTTTTTCAAAAATACCTTTCTCGCTACTTATAACGGGGGAATCTCATAAACCTTTAATGTTACTCCAAAAAATTTTGTTTCCTATAGAAATTCTACCATTATTTATTCCTCTATAATAATATTTCACATTTATAAGCTTAAACTGCAATTTATTATCATATTGCCTACATTTTTTGGGATCTTCAATGAAAATCACAAAATCCTCAATGTGAGTAATATTTTTTACATAAATTATGTATTTTCTATTTTTAATTTATAACTATAATTATAGAATGCCTATGTAATGGAATCATAATTGGATTTAAACATAATGTTATTATTCAATGGGAATAATATTTATTCACATATTATCTTTTCTATCAATATAAATGAAATTGTTACTCATGCGTTGTGTGGAGTACAACCTCAATGATGCAAAATTTTTAATTTTCCATCACAACATTATGGGGATGGTCTCAATGGTTGATAAAATACATTATTAATATATTTACATAAATATTATCATTTTGAAATAATAAAACATTTTAATCCTTTTCCAGTTTTAATTAAAAATGAATTCATTATCAACGTTTACGTGATGACTTCCACCTCTATGGAATAATTTATTTATGTTTTCTCTTTTTATAATCTCCATACATTCATGATTATTAGGATGGGATTAAAGGAAAAATCTTATTTTTATGAAATAATTCTTTTTTATTACAAATATTTGAGTATATTAATGACAGGATCAATACATGATTATTAATAATTCAATCTTTTAAAAAGTTAAAACTAAGGGGATGATGATCACTTATTTCTATCTAATTGAATTATGAATATTATATTATCTTTACATTTTTTCAAATATTTGATAAATCACACTAATATGAACTATATAATATCATTATAATATTGGTATAATTATTTTTCAACAAAACTGCCTCAAAATCATCCATTAATAATAACAAGTTCATGTTTGGGTTTGTTTAACCACCATTAATTTATATTATAGATTGATATGAAAAAATAATTACAATAATATGATTATATAAAAATTTAAATATATTTTTCTCTTGTCAGGTTATATCTATATTTGACTCATTAATTAATAAAACACTTTTCATTTGTCTAGTATCACTAAGAAATAACCATTTATGATTTCATCATCATGGTTTGTAAGAGAAATATACATGGGAAAAAATTATAGCTTTTTCAGTATTATGGAACATATATTTCATTACTATATATATTATAATATTTATGTAAATTTAATAAATAATATATGTTAACATGATATTTATCAAGCATGATCAGAGTTATAATGATTAGTTACTACAGATGTTGAATGTAGGTAAAAACTAACTAATAATTATTTGTATATTTTGATTATAAATTATGATTATAAATGGTTATAGTCAATAATAATTTTTTTTGTTATTGTTTTTCATGGCCATCATTTAATTATTAATGATGTATTGTGAAGGTGTAAAATGAATCTGTACAAATGTATGGGTCTTCGACTCAAATTACAATCCATGAGACATGTTTGGCATTAAGAACCTAATACTATTAGCATTGTGTAAATACCTCATATTAGATATATAATATTATGAATTTTTTAATCGTTATATATTATTTTCAATTTCAATACCTCAATTTATAGTTTATTTGTTAAAATGTTACTCAACGTACAAGATTTTTCATTGTCTCAATTTTGATACATTGAGATAGGATTCAAGATACTGATCATTTTTCTTTTGTGTTGTGTTATATTGATTTACTATACCATGAATTTTATTTAATTAATTACCATGTAATATATGGGATAAACTATTAAAATTAATGTTCTTTCCTTCAAATTTATTTTTACACATGTGTCAGCCCATCCATATGAATTTATTGTAACTAAATTATTCTTCATTGAGTTATGATAAATAACTAGAACTTATTTAACATACTTTGGGTAAGTTGTACCATTTTATTATATTATATGGTATTATCTAATGTTATAAATTTTTACGACTTAAATATTTATCAAATGTTTCATTCTTCAATGAGAATGTTTCCCATTAGGGTATTGATAACTTAAATTTTCATTCTATGAGTTAGAATGATCTATATTAAAAGTGGCATTTTTATTCATGGGATCCCCCAAAAATTATTTAATTATAATGTATTTTAGAGACCTTATTGGTAATTTTATGTTTTAATAAAAATTAATGTTTTGTTACTATTCTTATAACGTATGTTTTAAATAAACGTACTGTGAAAATAATAATATGTGTTTTTTTCACATTAAATGTATTTTCTTCATATCCTTATATACCCAAGATAAAAATTATTTTATTTCTTGTATCCATTATTAATGATTATTATTTATAAGTAACTATTTTCAAAATCATTCAATTCTCTTTTCCAAAATATATGTTTAAATGGCATGTGAAATTTTTTATTTTGTGCCCGTATAAAAAAATTCAAAAATAAATTTTAATGTTTTACTATAACAAACCTACTCGTTATTACACACTTAAACAGGATTTTCTAAAAACAATTACACGTAATACTACTCTCAGGATCAATAGGTCTAGTGTATTGGGAAATTAGGAACATCACATAACAACTTATAATAAAAAATACAACATCTTTATCAAAAACTTCTTTTACAGGACCACAAAATTCCTTCATACGTAGCATTGCATGGGATAACCTGAGGAAATTCATAAGAAATGAGTGAGATATAAATCCTATTAATGGGGTAAAAAATTAATAACATTAATAATACAGTTCATATTAGAAAATTGGAATATAAATGGAACACAATTGAAACATGAACATAAAGGCATGATATTGAATGATTAACATGACATGGAAAAGTGACAATAAATTTTCCTTGATATTAGTATGGGCCAATGATCATTGAACATGGAGAATTATTAAACACACCTTTCACTTAAAATAGAATAATTAAACCCTCATTTCACTTAACGTATCATGATACTAATGTTTACCCAATGCATTGCATCACTATCAGGGTGCACCCTTCTAAATCATTCCATTTCTTGAACAAGTGTGCCACATAGATCAAACAACTTTGATTCATTAAACATCATAATTTATTCCATGAATAATATATTTTTAATACAAAAATGTATGGAATCAATCATAAAATACATGTGCATAAAGGTTAATACCCTTGATAGAGAAATGGGTTTTGTATTCACTTACATGATGATTTTGGCATGGGAACTTTTGCTGTGACTTCGACAACATAACGACGTAAAATTGAAATTGTAAAATGGGTTGATGATTGTGAAATGTGACTCTAAAAATTTATTCATTAAATAGACTATAAGGGGGTGATGAAACCTAAAATCCCAACATATTTTATGGAATTTCGTTGCATAATATAGAACATTTTCTTGAATGTAAATGGGAGAGAAAATTACGTTACGGAACAACGGCATTGTAACGAGTGTACATGAAAGGAAATAATGAGAAATAAAGGGGTATATAAGAATTAAAAAAATAATAATGGATGTATAGGGGAGGTGAGAAATTATACTCCAACATTTTTAATGGGAAATAAAAGGGGATAACAATATAAGGAAACTTGGACATAAATAAGGAAAGAAGGAAAGTGAGGATCCCTTACTTGGAAGTGTGATAAAAAAGGCATGGGAGAGGCTCAAGAGAGGATTAATGGGAGATTTGGGGACATTGGTAGATTCTAGAGGGATAAAATAAGAGTTTGGCCGAGCTCTAAATGTTTTGAGTGAAACTTAATGGGAGATTGAGTTGGTTTATATATGAAGGGAGAGGGAATTCATTATTATTTAGGTTTTGGACACTACACATTAAAAAAATCAAAGCCACAAACCATCCTATGGTTTTTTCACATATTATTTACCAAATGGTTGTGAAAAACATTATTTTATAATAAAAAAGCCGAAATTATTTAAATATTAGGCATTCTTATATGGAGGTGAGCCACACTCTCAAGGAAATCGTTTTAAAAAGTTAAAATATTTTTTATGTCTTGGAGGGTGTACTAAGGCACCATAAAATTAATCCAAAAAATATAAAAGCATATTATTTTATTTCAAAAAAAATATATTTTCTAAATATAACTTTTATAGTATATTATTACAACACTATTGGGTCATTAGGTTGTCATAAAACACATTATATATTTAAACAGTATTTAATTTTTACCCAAAAAACTGATTGTCTCGGAAAATTATAAAAAAATCACAGTTAGATAATTTCAACATCCTAAATCCAAAAAATAATCATTTCATCTAAATATTTTTTTTAAATATAATAATTTTCACTTTTAAAAATGTCATTTTTTGAAAATTCATGGGTTTAGACAAAATAATAGCTTTCAAACCACAATAAAAATTCCAATTATATTCATAAAAAATATATGGTCATTTATATTTAATAAATATTAATTTAGTAATAATATTTTATTAAAATATTATTTATTTCAATAATACAGTAATTAATCAAAATAGATTTCTTAGTTGAATTTAAATATTAACTTAAAATACAATTTGTTCTTTAAAAATCATTAACAAAGTGACAATAATAAAATGAATATATATTATTTATATATAAATAATTCACATAAAAATTTTTCTAGGTTATTGTTACATATACCCTTATAACACCCACATAACACCTAATGATATGGTGTGTGATAGTGACTATCTCTTGGGGCGACTTGGATAGCATTACTCCGGTGGTAATCTTTATTAACTTCCACTTTTCCCATTGGTGGTTTTTTTCAATATTAACATCTTGAGGCTCGGCATGGGCTTGGTATATAGTGAATCCTAGTGATGCTACCTCCTTTCTAAGCTCTAACAAAGGGGATTTATATGGATCAATTCTTCTAGATGAGGCCATCCCCTCCTTAGTCCGAGGAAATTAGATGTGTTAAAGCTATTTATTTAAATTAGTCATGTGATCACTGTTCAACATCTATTTTAGAAAAGGATACAATTTTTAACAGTATTTTATAATCCAAATACATAAAAACAAGGAAGTTCATATGTTTTATATAACCCTTTTACATAATAATACATTTAATTAGATCAAGAGGAATTTTAATTAATAAATGTTTTGGTCGTTTCAATCTTCCCCCGTTAAGAAATTTCGCCCTTGTATTTTTTTCCTCACAGAAAAATAGATGAGGGTAGCTCTGCTTCATCACTTCCTCTGATTCCCATGTTTCCTCTTCAGACTTGTGGTTTCTCCACAACACCTTAACCAGGGGAATTGACTTACTTTGCAGAACTATTTACCTACGATCTATGATCATCACTGGCTTCTCTTCATAGGAGAGGTCATTTTCCAATGGTACCACCTCCGGATTGAGTACATGTGATGGGTCAGGTATGTACTTCCTCGGGAGTGATACATGGAATACATAATGTACTTGAGATAGGTTTAGTATAAGTGCTTGTCTATAAGCCACTACTCCAATCCGATCAAGGACTTTAAAAGGGTCGATGTTCCTTGGACTATGCATTCCCTTCTTCCCAAAGCTCATAACTCTCATCCACAGTGATATGTAGAGGTATATCAAGTCTATAACATCAAACTCTAGGTCTCATAGACGAGTATCAACACAACTATTTTGTCGACTCTGAGTACCTTTAATGTGATGCTGAATGGTCTTAAATTTCTTATCCATTTCTTCAACCATTTCTAGACCTAAAAGTTTTCGCTCCCCAACTTCATCCCAACATGTCGGTGTTCTGTACCTCTTCCCATAAATTTCATCATAAGGTGCCATTTTAATACATGAGTATAAATTTCTATTGTACGAGAACTTAGCTAGAGAATGAATTTGATCCCATCATCCATTAATGTACATTGGGAATTCTATCAACATGTACGTTTGTGTTAGGATTTTTCAATCAAGTTGGCCAACCATTTGAGGATTATAAGATGTACTAAATTTTATCTGAGTATTCCGAGTGTGTTGGTGCCTATTTTAGAATGTAGAGGTGAATCTTGGATCTCAATCGGATAGAACAGATTGTAGTACTCCATGAAACTGTACCACTTCTCTGATGTATATCTGTTATAGTTGATGCAATTAGAAATCCCCTGGAATTACAATGAATTGTGTAGTCTTTGTAAGACGATCCACAACAACCCTGATAACATTCCTTAATTTTTATTTCTTCTAAATTATAGTGAGAAATTCTATTTTTTATGTTTTCCCATTTCCATGATGGTATGGGTAATGGTTTGATTATCCCCTTAGAATTCTACCTCTCACCCTTCACATGCTGACATACCAAGAACATTGATTATTACTCAACGATCTAATTCTTTAGGTTATCCCACCAATAATACCCTTGGATATCTTGACACATATTTGTTTTACATGAGTGATTTGATAAATTCAAACTATGTGAAACATTTAAAATTTAAGTCTTTAACATCAGATTTGATAAAACACGTTGTCCTGTCCCAAATATAACAATTACTTCTTCATTAACACTAAATTTTGAGGATTTCCATTTTTTGATAGTTTCCATTTTCTTTTGAATTCTTACATCATCCTTATGATCATCATTTATCCTATCAAAAAGATTCATTCAAAAAATCCATTGTGAATTGATTAATGATGTTACCTTCTTTATAATTCCCATGCCCATATTCATCAAATCTATGAAGATTGGATTCTTTCCAATTCTCATTAATGATAGAGTTGATGGGTCCTTTCTACATAGAGCATCTTACACCATGTTCTATTTCCCAGTGTGGTAATGGATTGAACATTCACAGTCTTTGAAAAACTATAACCATTTTTTATGCTGCATATTCAGCTATTTCCATGTGAATATATTGGTGAGTATTTTTTCATCCGTATATATTTCACACCTCTCCGCAAAGAGGTAATGTCACGAAATTGTCAATGCCAGGATTACTGCATCCAACTCAAGATCATGTGTTGGATATTTTTCTAATGAAAATTCAATTATCTTGAATCATATGAAATGACTCTATCATTTTTCATTAACACAATGACTTGGCCCATGTTCAAAGCATCACTCAATACCATGAAATGTTCTCCAATTGTTGGTAGTACAAGTATATGAGTAGTGATAATCTTATTTTTTAACTCAGTGGCGCTCTCTTTGCATTCATCAATCGAAGAAACCTTGAATCCCTTCTATGTTATCATGGTAATATAGTTTTACAATCATGAGAAATTTCTCAAATATCGATGATGACATTGGTCTAACCCCATAATGCTACGGATATATATCACCAATATTGGACTCATACATCCCTCAATTTCATTTTTCTTTGAGGGATCCACATATATCTTATTGCATGTGATGATATGTCCCAAAAATGAGACAAATTTCAACCAGAAATCACAAATTTTGTACTTTTCAATGATCTTCTCGTTTCACAAAGGACTCCAGTACCATGCATAGATGCTCCTCATGATCCTCCTTGGTTTCGGAGTATATTAGAATATCTTATATAAAGACAGACACATATTTGTCAAGGTAATATCTAGAGACTCTATTAATCACATAAAAAGTGATTTTTGGAGCATTAGTGAGTTACAAAGGAATTACTATTAATTCATAGTGCTCGTACACTGTACAAAAAGAAGTTTGCAGGATATCCTCCTCCTTCACCCTTACTTATTAATATCTCGATTACAGTTCCGCCTTTGAGAAGTATTATGCTCCACCTAGCTGATTGAATAAGTCATCAATTTATGGCCAATGAAACTTGTAATTTATCATGATTTTTCTCTGATCACAATAATCAAAACAATGGTTCATTGACCCATCCTTATTCATGAAAAAGATGACAGGTGCAACCCATGGTGATGCACTTGGGCATATAAATCCATTACTCAAATTATCATGTAGTTTTTTCATTAGCTATTAAAGGTCCACAACATTCATTATAAATTGAGTCTTAGATATTGGAAAGGGCCTGGGTATAAGATCAATCGATAATTCAACATATCTTCTAGGAGGGAGACCAAGAATTTCCTCAGGAAACACTGCAGTGAATTCCATCACAATAAACATACCATCAAGGGTGGTTTCTTACTTAGACACAATCATAGATGTAAGATATGTGTGCTCATAGGGTATTAATATCCACGGTTGAGATGTTTGTTCTAAAAAATATTCATCTTACTCCTTGATCATATATAGAATCAGGGGTCGATTCACCATATAGAGAGTGATTTCCCTCTCACAGAAAGTTATAATGGATCTATATAGGGAAAGCCAATCCATGCCATGTGACTCATCTAATTCCATGAGAGGGAGTATGATGAGGTTCAATGGAAAGTTAAATCTAAAAATTGTTATCGGAGAAGAGTTATAATCATTGGATGAAATGATTTCCCCATTTTCCGCCCTTGTTGACATCTCTACTTCAATGATTTCTGGTGGTTTTGGGATTGTTCTACTAATCTTCCCGGATATAAAATAAAGTTTATAACCAAAATCAAAAAGTAAGATCTATATTATTTAATAAATAACTAGTCTACCTCTCACCACATCATTATCGGGGTTCACATCAGTGATAGTGATGGAAAAACTCTCCTTTACTACCTTGGAGGTTGTTAGTTAGCTCCAAAAACCCTTGTCTTGGGGCTCCAATGTGTGATGTTTCCTGGTTCATTGTAGTTGTAGCAACAAACAATGTGTTGAGGAGAGAATGAAGTGTTCCTCTCCTCTACTACAGCAGCGGGTTTTTCATCCTGATAGTTAATTTCCATTTTCCCTTATATTTCACATCTAAAGAATTTCCACTTATACTTATGTCAATTTATGGGGTTCTTATTTCCACACCATTGGAAAGTGGGGTGTTGGATTTTCTTTTCACTGTTGGATTTATCCATCAAACAACCAGAATTAGATACCACTTTTGGATTCTTATACCCATGATACCGCTAAGATTTAAAATTATAAATTTCAAATTTGAAGGAACATCAGAAAATTTCCTCATATATATTGATGTCACCGATATCTAGGTCTTTTCATATGATTGGTTTTATCCAACTAAAGAAGTTTTCTTCAATGCATTCTTGGGTAATGAAAATGCTGAAGGTATATCATGCCATCCTTGTTATGTTTTCCTCATATTCTCTGATTGATTCGTTGTATATTAATTGAGGGCATGGAGGTCCCTTTTATCTTATATCGGAGGGTGTGAGGAAACAATTTTTGGGAAAACGTTTTTCAAAAAACATTTTATTCCAATGCCTCAATCTCTTCCTCAGGCTTCATATTTTTTATTAATTTCCACCATTGATCAGGTACACCCTCCATACGATAACCAACCAGAAGAACCTTCTCTTGTTAGGAAAATTGAAGGTTGGAGAATATTTTCATACTACAGTTGATCCATTGTTTGGTGATTGATGGATCAGATGATCCATTGAATGTAGGATGCCTCAGTCACGTGAAGATCTGGATTTTGGATGGTTCTTTCCTTAGGGGGGGGGGGGGGGGGTTGAATGTTTATCTTAACCCATGTTTCTAATAAAAAAAGTTAACTGAGATGTGATTGTGACAATGTTTTAGATTTACACTCCCATAGGATTGGTCATATCATTAGAAGATCCATCACATTGATCTTCACATTGGTTATTAGCCGGAGTCCTCGTATTACCAACCATTGACATGAATAAATGGATTTTTAGGGGTAACACGTAAGAGGAATCCATTGAAAAAAAGGAATAGATTGTAAATGACATTTATTTCATTAACATATAAATTTATAGGCTTCAATATAAGTTATCCATGATCTACTTCCCAACATATACTCTTAGGTGCATTTTTGTATTCATTTTGTAATGGTTCATAACAATCTTATGAATTTACAAATGAATATTTCTCAATCCCTGACACTAGAAACCCTAGAGCCAGTTCATTTACATTAAAAAATTATGTGTAATTTTTTTTATAAAATAAAGGCTAGAGAATGACACATCATTTTCCACTATAAAGGATCTCTTCAGTTTAGGTTCGGAACAAGAAAATACAATTATTAAAATCCTTCATATACTGTACATAAAAGACACATCAAAGATTCCACGAAACAATGTAACTAAAATCTACTAAACCTATAAAAAACTAGTTTTAAAACATAGGATGAGCATATGATTTCCCAGTAATAGGTTTTTAAAATAATATTTTGAATAAAACCTTTTAAAAACGCCCCTTAAAAATATACATAAAACATTTTCATAATGAATGCTGCAATACATGAAGATTAACATAAAAATATTTCCATGATTTAATAGTGAACATTTTAAGAGACATTAATAGGGATAGAATAAAACATAATCCAATAATAATAATTATTATAAAAAATATATGGTGAGGAACATAAAAATAATGATTTATTCTAACTATTCTAAATGTGACTTGAGAAAGTGCAAGCACATAATTTAAAAATGAATGATATACATAATCAGACTTGTGTATAAAATGATAAAATTCATTTCTTTCCTTTCTAATGTAAATAATAAATTGGTAGATAATTTTCTGGAAATTGTATCAATTTTCAAAAGGAGGGTGCTGAATAAAAATTATTCCATGTGAATTTCCTTCTTCTTATAATAACATATATAGGCTCTTTACCTAGTATATTATACTAGTCGAATATTCACATAGTTAATTAAAAAATTTTAAAATAATGAGGGATGTTCATATTCCAGACATTATAATAAACTTCGTCAATGCCTCGACCAAGACATCTAAAAAAGATTAAGGCCTCAACCAAAATGATATATCAATTATTAGGAAAGGACTTGACCAATTCCATGTCTATATGTCTCATGAGACCTACTGCATCACTGAGGGGCTATAGTGGGCCCCAGCTGACACTTACTAAGTCCAATTCATTCCTCATATGTATAAATGTCTTTAAATCAATGTGTCCCACGCTAGTTTGAATTATTAAATTCTGTTTTTATTCAATGTGTCCCACATCAGTTAGAATAATTAAATTCTGTTTCTTATTCAACATGTCACATAACACATTGAATAATTAAATTCTAATTTCATAAATAATAATTAGTTATAAATAAAGAACAAATTGTATATTTATCACATAAAATAATAAAATTAAAACGCCTTATTCCAAGTTAGTAAACATTAAATTAATTAAAATAATTTTTTATGACCTCAACAGAGATATTATCCATGCTAAAATCATGCACTGATAAATGGAAAGGAGAAATGGATAAATCATACAAAAGTATACATAGAGACCAATTAATCAGAGGTTTAAAACATATACCATTTAAATGAAAATAAATTATTTAATGTGAGGTATTGAATGCATAATTTCTTAAATTTTTTTTACCATGCATGTTTGTGTATAAACATTACACATGGGTAATTGAAACTATTTAATGAAATTTATAAATTGAAAATCTTGAGAATAAACCACACTGCTTACTAAGATAACCAATACCATTTAAACATATGAAATTAAGTTTGTAATCAATATATATAAACATAGTGATTATAATGTTTTTATATTACTAAAACCAATTCCAAATTGATCCTCGAAAACCATTCACACTTCAAAACACTTGTCATAACCTTTTTATCAACCCTTTTTGAACAAAAATTAATAACAGAGTCAAAGAATATTAATATATTAATATATATAACTGTATTTATTATAGGTTTCCTTATAAAAACTTTAAACAGTAATCATAATATGACATATAATAATTACATAATTTAATCCAAAGTTCATTTTTCAAAAAATCACAACGTTAAACCGAGGGTTGTTTCATAATTATGTACATATATATATATAATAAGAATACATAAATATTTATAATTTCATCGACATAAAACTCAAATAAACCTAGAATGGTTCATATTAATTATGAATTCCATTAGAGTGAATGTTCTTCTTCCATAAATAAAATAAACTGGTAATGATTTATTAAGAACATATATATATACATATGTGTCCAAATGTAGTTAAAATAATTACAACTAAAATCATAAAACACTATCATCATTTGCATGAAAAGAACATCTTTTAAAATAAAGAATTAATTTTTATAAGATAATTCAAGAAAATTAGTTGGTTATATGTAATTAGATGACCCCAGTCACCCAGAGTTAGTGCATTATTGTAATACATTGGCCTGATTACAAGGAATCAGGTCCCGAATGACTGATCACATTAGCAGTCTTGGAAATTAAATTACATACATGAACCATACATTACATTATAAAATGAAAAACATCAAGAATATTATCTCCATTGACCACATTCATATTCCTTAGACTATTCCTATAGGTGAGTCATAATATACTTGTTCTCATCCTGGGAAAATTTAAACATAGAAAGGGGTGCACTCAGATGCTCAGTAGGGATAACAATATAGAAGAAATTTCATAAATAAGCATAAACATTTAAGGGAAAGTACAAAACTAAAACAAAAGCCTTTAAAACATAAAAACTGCATAATATGGAATAGATAAATCAAAAAATTCCATTTACATATTCCCATGGATATTCTACTAGTCCAACAATCACTTGTAATATCAATAGCTAATTTCATAATCATGGAATGTATAATGCTAGAAATCATAACCACACAGTCAAGGACATGTTCCAAGAATAAAAATAAGATTTTTTCAAGGCCTTGTGGCAAGAAACTAGTTTGTATCTGGAGACCTATCGATGCATCGAGGAACTATAGTAGGCTCCACCCGTCACTTACTAAGTCCAACACATTCCTCATATGAAAATGTTTAAACATAATATAAACATTTATATTAAAATTAGCATACGATATGTCAATACTTATCCTTAAACCATGAATGGTATAAAAATAACATATCCAGAGTAAAACATTTGACAAAGCCTTAAATACAATATGGAATATTTTTATCATAATAAATCAACTTCAAACAAGTTTATAATCCATTAAAGGTTGTTGACATAGATGGAAAAAAACTATTTGAAAGAAATACCTATTTCTATTTTGAAAACATTTAAAAGTAAAATAATTATAAAATAAAACATTTATTTTAAAAATTTTCTTATAAGATTTATGGGATGCTTCGATGATCATATAATTTTGGAAAATAGATGCACCCACTGTATAAGTTAAAAAAATACATTCTAACATTAAATTTTCCAAGAAGGTCATAATGTACCTTGTTTGGATATAACGGAAAGATTCTTATCAAAACATATATGATCAAATAAGTGAATAAATGAATTTAACCCATAGTATAATAAATATTAAAAATGTTTTGAATTTAATTTTTAAGAAAACACTTATGTGGATGATAAAGAGGTCCGAGTAGATTCTCATGTATTAACATTCTCAGATAAGTAAAGAGATTGTATAATTAACCCTTACCATGTAATTTTACTTAGTAGAGGGTACAATAGCCTCCAATATAATAGTTAAATAATTTTTATTAAATTACAAAAGAACTATATACATAAATATGATATCATATATGATCATATAATATTGTTTTGATAATAATATTTCAGTAGAATCATCATTTTTAGGTGTTAACTAATTCGTTTTTCGTTATATTCTTCGTTACGTAAGAAATGTTTGTTATGGATAAGATGTTTTTGATTCATATCCAGAATTATATGATGTTCTTAAACATCAATTTTAATATTAAAATGACAATTATTCTTGAATTATTATGATGGAGAATCTATCTCATCGCCTTCATGGAGACGGTAATCCATACGTACGCACAAGAAACTATATCATTATATTGATGGTGAAATAGAATGTAATTTGATGGTATATAATATATAAATAATAATTAATATCTTATATTTTTTATTTAGATGAGTTATACTCATTATTATACCCATCCACATAATGAAGTATTTGAATAACAAACTATACCATGACGTGGAGACGCTAAGCCGTACAAATGCACGTATGGTGACTTTGTCATTTATAGGATAGACAAAGTAAAGAATATGGTTGTACTATACATATAATAACATCAAAATATGTAGGAGGTACTGGAGTTATTATTTTGTTATGTGAACAACAAAGAAAGAGGATGTGGAAGAAGAAAAGAACTTGAAAGAGGGTGGTGAAATTATTACCTCTTCTTCAGGTGTTTCCTTTTGAGTTTATAAAAAGGGTGCCTTAGGTTGGCTTTTGGATCAATAAAATGACTATAGGTTGATGTGAGGGAATTTGGTATGATATTTTGTCTAGTTTTGGCCAAGACAAATAACTTTGGAGGTGAGAAATTAAGAGAAGGGGAAGTACCCTCTTATAAGAGAGGCGAGGGTCACTTTTGGAAAATCATGAAATATTATTTTATAATAAAATATTTTTTGATATTTAATGGCTCCAAAATGATTTATTTCTTGGATAAGGTAGGGATCGGTTGAAAAACACTCAACCAAAAGGTTATAGGCAGGTCTAGGTCCCCATATTAGCCTTATCATTTAGATTTAACCCTTACTTAAATAGTTTAACTTTTACCACATGTTCTTGTATTATTATAATAAATGGTTAATAAACTTACTATAAAAAGCCAATAGAACCTAAAGTGGTTCATTAATGATATAATTATAATTATATAAGTTCATTGGCAGAACTTTTTATTTTTCTTACTACTATATAATTTCATAATATAATATTTGTTTTAAAAACTCATTTATGTCAATTTTTACACTATTTAGTATTTGGTTTTTGTGAAATTCATCAAAACATGATTAAATTGAACTATATAAATTTAATCAACCAAAACATTTTATATTCACCTAGTAATTTCTTGGATGTCATAAAATAATTGAAATTAAATTCATTGTAATATTTATAATACAATTTATTTGATTCTTTCATTAATAAGGTGATTACTTCATCATAATTGTGTCATAAATAAATTTAATTTTTTAATGTCTAAATATTATAAATAAAATACCATGATTTTAGAAATATTTTTATCTTTCTAATTAATCTTTATTGTCTAATTTATCATTTGTATAACCATATATTAAAAATTTATTATTAATAAAACATTGAATTTAACAGTTTTAATTCTTATTCAAATAAAATAATAATAAATGTCTGAATCTAATCCAAGTGGAACAAAAAGGATCATATGTTATTTATATGGTTTTTTTTTCAAATTACACTTGTCCAATATAATTAGGACATGTGTTAGAGTATTTATAAAATCATCTTTATCCTTAAATACCCTATTTATTTTTAACCGTGGTAAATAAAAGTCAAAAGTTACAAATCAAAAAAAATTACTTTCATCTTATTTAACCAAATTTTACTTATTAATGTCAACTGTTTCTCTCATAGTTTTGAACTTCAACTCACAGAAGCGCTAAAATTATGTTTTATGCAAATTTGTAAATGTAAATAGAATATGGGTAAACGAGATTAAAAAGTCCAATAAAATTTTATACAAATAGTTTTATTATAAAATGACTCCAATGAATTAAATTGAACTTATATAGGTATTATATATCTATTTATTCTGAAAATAAAATTAATAAAGTTAAATAATTGTTTAAATAAAAAGTATGTTTTAAATAATAATGTAGTGTTCTTCACTATTCATCAAAAATTGAATGTTTTCATAAAAATACCAAGAATTTACCCTAAGATAATACTAATATTCCAAATTAAAAAATGAAGTCTATTTTACTAAATTTAATACATATAAGTTTCATTTATTAATTTAAAATTATTTCTCGTTGTCAAAACCAAAAAGCATGTTTTTAAAAATAAAAAACTATCAGAAGAATGACATGACTTTATGTCAAATTTAAATGTAAAATTAATTATAATGACCTAAATTTTATTAAATGATAAAAATATACTCTAATTATAATTAAAAACCATTAAAATTGATAATTTATCACTGTTAATTATTTTTATTAAAAATGTAGTTTTCAATAAAAACATAGTACTTTTCACTATTCATCAAAATATAAAAGTTATAAAAAATATACCAAACATTTATCTTAACTAATGTTTTATTTCAATCTTCTAAAGAAGAATTTAATTTCATTAAATTGAATATAAAAAGTGTCAAATATTGGTTTAAAAAAAAAGTTCATCAGGAAAAGGTTGTGAAATTGCATTTTTTGAAAAATACATATTGTATTTGAAAAAAATGAATTTGTTCTTATATTATGTCTAAAAACACATAATATAGATGTAAAAATTATATAGATTATATAAAATTCAAAATGCAGTTAATATTATTCATAAAATCATTTTGAACGGTTAGTTTGGCATGTTGTGCTGTGCTCGAACTCGATGTTGCATGTAGCACAAACTATTGAGTCACATTATTTGGATAAAAAACTATGAAATATTAGTGGGGGTACATTATAATAACAACCATATATATTCATATATATTAATGTATATATATATATATAAACTGTAAAACAAAAACAAAGAAAGAAAAACCTAGGACCCTTAACTGGTTCGAAGGAGAATGAGAAGTGAAATGGTGGTTGATGGAGGAGCTGGGGGGGATAAAACCCATAAGGTTCTTGGTGCCAAGAGAATATATTAATACACTATATATAATAATATCATTAAGGAAATAATTCAAGGGAAAACTAAGGCACCTCGTTTTCAAATAAGACCATGTTCATTCACTCTTGTGGAAAAAGATGAGGAAGGATGGACACTATATAGAAAGGTGTTGTCATGGGTGTAGAAAAACCACCGAAGAAATTAGAGTAGAGATAGCTACTAGTGCAGCGCAATACGGAAAGAAGAAGAAGGAAATGGGGGATAGCTATGGAATATACAGGATGGCTAGGATTAGCCTAAAATTGATCTAGCAGCTGAGGTGCGTCCACTGGTTTTTTTGAAAGGTTGCACGGTTGAGATCATGATGCGGCTCAGATCAGATGTCTATGAGAAATACATGATTTTAAAATGTAATGAATAGCCGAGATTAGATCCTCATTAGATTGAATAGCTGATAAAAAACACAAAGGAAAACTGCAGCATTGTGGATTTCATGGATAGACCGATCAGATGTTACAGGTTACGCGCGACAAGATCAGATGACTGTGACATGATCTCCTTTTAACAATTCCTCCCCACATAGAAACATGAGGATTTTGGGCTGGGATTATTAGCCTGGAGATCCTTACATAATCTTATAAACCACCCACCCACTCCCCGGTATAACCCTGTACTGGGTCTCTGTGGGCGCACTTCTTCACCCACCCCTACCACTGTGCCTCCTCACATGGTGGCACACTACATCGTTCCTTCGTGTGATAGTAGTGGTGCACATAGGCACACACCCTTGGATGGACTATGCTAAAGCTTAAGAGACTATGATCGTCCACCTACTCCCATAGTAGTGTGAGCTACCTCCATAGGCCCATCTAGAGGGCTAGCCAAAAGCAATATTTTTTCTATTAAGGTATGATTTCACTTTTATCAAATCTAATGACAAAATAAAATGATGTTTTAAAAACCAATGAACATAAATATCTTCTTATAGTTATTAGAAACCATTAAAACTATAATTTACATTAGTTTTCTAAACATTTGAGTTTAAAAACCATAAATTTTCAAAATCAATAATAAAAGTTTAATATGTCATTATATAAATCCCTTTATATTTTTATATTTAAAATGAAAAACATATTTTTAATTAAAACCTTGTCTTTATTCATACAACAATGAAAAAATCTAAATGTAATTTTATTTAAAACGTTTGAATTAATTAAATACCTAAACCACATAGAATACTAAAAGAAACTAGAGTCGTCAATTTCATTTTCACAAAGTATGATTTCTAACTCAAAAACATATTTTTATGTACCAAAAATCAAGGAGTAACCAGTTTTTACGTCTCATGGTATTTTCATTAAAACAAGAGGGTTATGATTTCAAATCCATTTTAAATTTTTAATACGTTATCCTTCAAAAATCTAAAGAAGAGTTAATTAAGAACATGTATAAAATATATTACATTAATGAATAGTAAAATTTCTAGGAAATATTAATATAAATAAATAATTAAAATAAAATAACCGGAATACTCTGTGGCTATAAGGTCACATAGCCGCTATAGATTCGATGGTCACTTAAAAGAGGAAAATATCAAATTAACTTTTAGTCCTTATAAAAACATGATTAGGGTGTTCCAACTTCAATACAACATGGAAAATATGGTTCTAATCATTCCTTTGATGCTTATGAAGGTTGTTGTGGTTCTGGCTATAATGATCTTCTTCATGACAGATCAAATTTACCCCTAATAATTTCTTGAGAGTTTTTTTGAATTTGGTGGTATTCCTGTGATATTAATAGGTCTATTAGTAGGTATATGAGGGTATTAGGACTCTTTTGGATTTGTTGTAATGTAATCATTCCATTGTTTCATTGAATAAAAAATGCCTTATTTTTATTTTTAAAGCATTATTTGGATAGTATGAAAATTAAATGAACTAAAAACATAAAATAATATTATTAGACATTAAAAATGATTGGGGTGTCACATTTTACCCCCTTCAAAGAATTGTGTCCTCGAAATTTTAAAACACCCCTACACTTCCACAACCAAAACTAGAAAAAACATCACACATGAGGTCCACCCTTAATAGGACAACCAATGCGGATAATCCGCTAAAGTCCCAAGGGGGATTCCAAGATTAATTTCCTATTCCTCTATCTCTTTGGCCAATATACCCCATGAGTATGTTGGATCAACCCTATGAATAAATCATTCAGGTTTTTGGAGGATGTCATGGGAGTTTTGGAGATCAAAGATTTGAGAGTGGGCCAGTTCCCTATAAATCCATCGAAATAATTTTTTTTGAAATCATTAATGTCATAGAGCATCCCATACACAGTAAAACGTAGGACATGGAATAAATAGTCTGCTCAATGTTCACCCTCCAAAGAATCTTCTCAAATGTTTCCCATTGCTTTATTGTTCTCGGACAAGGTGAAACATAGGAAGAGACCTTCGTGGTACTACCCCCACTGCCTATACTCTAAAGGTTTTTCATTTGTGATACATTTATAGATGTAGCACAATCCTTTGTAAGAAAAGATTATATTGGAGTTTAGGGACACCTAATAGACGCATTTTAAATATAGGAGTATGTTTTAAAAAGGGTCGAAGTCTTTTGAACAAGGCTTGATGATTATTGACTCTAGTAATTCAGTAAGAAGTGATAAGAGGTTTGTTGGTAAACAAACGTCTTCCATCAAAAAAATTTAATGGAAATGTTTTATTTTGTAAGTTATAAATATATTAAAACAAAGATATTATTTTGTGAAGGAATATTAAAGTACCAAACCATAAAATATAACATTATCCATTTAAAAAAGTATCATAAATCTCAAGGTGTTACAGAACCATTCACTCCCATTCACAACTCGCTGGTATGGATTTTATGACTTCCTTTGTGATGTATCTTCAAAGGGAACTCAGGTAATGGTAATTTCTCTAGTTCCCAATCAAACCGATCCCTAATGAGGTTCAAAACACATTGATTTATTTGGTCCATATGTAGCATGGGAAACTAGGATAAACCATATGTGGAAATGTAAAGATCCATGTGATAAAAGAATGTAGTGTAGAAGCCGGGAGAAATCAGAATGAAGTAGTTGTGGATAATGTAAATGGGTAGAATCATCCTCAAGGACTTCAAAATCCACAACATGCCTAGAAAGAAAGTATTTCAATATTTAAAAAAGGTACGTCACTCAGAGGTCACCCTATTGTGAAACCTCATTGAATTCCTCTAGGGAAAAAAATTTCAGCTACAGTAATGCACTTTAAAATCCCTCAAAATTCATTCATTTACGTGCATAGAATGGGAATTGTGAATTTATCATTAGTAATTAGTAAAATCAAGATCCTTAGTGGAGTTGAAGTACATGAGGAGATATGGATACATAATAGAGGTATTTTCATGACAAATTGAGGCTTTCAAGAGTCTCATATAAATCTAAACATGACGTTCCCACTATAGTATGTAATATTGTTTTTGGAAGAGACCGAAGGATTGATTTGTTTGCCATATGAATATATTAATAATAATTCTACCAATTATGACATAATCATGTTTTGAATATTTTTATAATTTTCTATGGTTGTCTGAACTGATCCTATGATACCCATTATCATGCCCTGACCTAAAACGCACAATGATGGTGAGTTTTCTATAAAAAATGGTGTGTAATTGTTTTATTAATGAAAGGTAGAATAATTACATATCATGTTACACTATAGAGAATCTATTCAGTTTAGGTTCTTGAAAACCAGATAATATTGTTACAATCCATCAAAAAATAAACAAAAAAGGCTCCACACACCTGCCACCAAACAGTGTAACTTAAATCTACTAAACTACTGAAAACTTATTGAACATGTACGATGAGCATACGAATTACCTAAAGGTGGTTTTAAAATTATATTTTAAATGAAACCTTTTAAAAAATACCTTTTAAAAATATTCATTAAACATTTTTTAATGAAAGATTCAATACATGAAGCATAACATAATAATTTTTCCCAGAATTATTAGGGAGCATTTTAAGGAACGTTAATAGGGATATAATAAAACATATCTGAATCATAAGATTTCTTATAAAAAATATATGGTGATAATTATATAAATCAGAAGTTATTTTAACTATACTATGTGTGACATGCGAAAGTGAAAGCACCGAATTTAAAAATAAATGAAATGCACAATCTGAGTTGCACATAAAATGGTAACATTCATTTGTTTCATTAGTAACTATAAATCGAAAATTAGCAAATAAAGTTCTCGTATTTGTGTAAATGATCAGATGGTGAGTGTAATATAAACATTATTCCATGTTCATTTACATTCTTATAATCAAAAGTACATGCTCTTAATCATGTGTATTGTACTAAATGAATATTTAATTGGTTGATTAAATACTATAATCATAATGAGGTAAGTTCATATGTCTGAAATTCCGAAACACATCGTCAAGGCATCGACCAAGACGTCTAAAAATGATTAAGGCCTCGACCAAAACCATATATAAAATATTGGGAAAGGCTTCGTCCAATTCCACATCTATTTGTCTCATGAGATATACCGACGATCCGAGGGGCTATAACTAGCTCCACCTGACACTTAATAAGTTCAATGAATTCCTCATATGTCTAAATGTCTTTAAATCCCATTTTCTCAAACCATATATACATATTAAATACTGAATTTTATTCAAAGTGTCCCATATCAATATGAATAATTATATTCTGTCTCTTATTCAAAGTGTCACTTACCACATTGTATAATTAAATTCTAATTTCATAAATTATCATAAGTGATAAATAAATGATAAATTGTTTATTTATCAAATTATATAATAACTTTAATAAGCCTTGTTACAAAGTATTAAACATTAAATGGATTAAAATAAATTTGTATGACATCAACATAGATATTATCCATTATCCAATCATGCACTTATAAATGGAAATGGAAAATGCCTAAATCATAAAAAATAAAAAATAAGGACAATTTCATCATGGGTTAAGAACATAAACCATTTAAATGTAAATAAATTATTTTATGTGAGGTATTGAATGCATAATTTCCAAAACACACTTTACCATGCATGTTTGTTTACAAACATTACACAATGGTACTTCCAAATATTTAACCCAAAGTTATAATTTGAAAAGCATGAGAATCCGCCTCACTACATACTAAAATAACCAATACGATTTAAACTTATTAAAATAAGTGTGTAATCTATATATATACATATAGTGATTATAATTAGTTTGTATTACTAAAACACATTCCAAATTTATCTTTGAAAAAATATCCACACAACAAAACACTTGTTATAACTTTTTTATAGACCCTTTTGGAACCCATATTAACATCATAATCAATGATTATATATATATAACCGTATGTACAAAAGGGTTCCTTATAAAAACATTAGACATCAATACATAATTTTACATATAATAGAGGACATGATTTAATCCAAATTTCAATATTTAAACAATAACATTGTAAAACCGAGGGTTTTTTAATAAATAATTACCTATATATATATATATATATATTAGAATACATACATATTTATAATTTCATCACCATAAAACTCCATTAATCCTAGAATGGTTTATATTCATTATGAATTCCATTAGATTAGAATTTATTATTACATTAATAAAATACTCTTGTAATGATTTATTAAGAATATATATATATACACATATGTATCTACATTTAGTGACAATAAATTTAGGTAAAACAAAAAAATATATCATTTTTTTCATTAATAGAACATCTTTTAAAAGAAACAAATATTTTTTATCAGATCATTCAAGAAAATCATTATGTTATAAGAAAATAGAGAGATATATATATATATATTCATGTATATATATTTAAACCATAAAACAAAAAAATGTAAGACAAATTTAGAACCCTTACTTGGTTCAAAGAAGAAGGAGGGGAGAAGCGAATGTTGATGGAGGTGCTTGAAGGATAAAACATGTAGTTTTCATGGTTCCAAAACATTATATTTATAAACTATATATATTCATATATTTAATAGAATATTTCAAGGGAAAACTGAGGATAATTAGTTTAAAATAAGACCAAGTGTGTTCCGTCTTGTGGAAAAAAGAGGAGGAAGGTGGGCCACCATGGAGAAAGGTGGTGCAACAGGGGTAGAAAACCCCCGAAAAAAGCAGAGTAGAAATAACTACTGATACGGTGCAAGGCGAGAGGAATAAGAATGAGATGTTGGTTAGGTGTGGAAAATAAAGGACAACTAGGATTAGCCAAAAATTGATCCAGTGGCTGAGGTGCGTCCGCATGTTTTTTAAAGGGATAAACGATTGAGATCCAGATGCGGTATATATCGTATGGCGGTGTGTGAAACATGATTTTAAAATTTCTTTAAAGGATGATATTAGATCCTAACTAGATTGAACGACTGATAAAAACATGGAGGAAAACTACAGTAGTGTATATTTGAAGGACATACTGATCAGGCAGTCTAGGTTCTGTGGAGCGAGATCAGACGTTTGTGACTTGATCTCTGTTTAAAACATTCATCCCACATAGAATCGGGGAGGATTTAGTGTTGGATATATAAGCCTAGATCTCCTGGAATAAGCTCTAAAATCCAACACCCCCTCCCCGGTACCTCCCTGTATCGGGTCTCTACTGGCGTGCTTCTATGCCCACCCTTTCCACCATGCCACCCATCACGGTTTCACACTGCTCGGTTCATCTATGCGATGATAAGAACGCTCAAACACAGTCCCTTGGATGGCCCGTGCTGAGGATGAAGGGTCCCAGTTCAGCCTCCTACTCCCATAGTAGTGCGAGATAGCTCCTTCAGGCCAGCCATAGGGCTCACCATAGAGCATATTGTTTTCTATTAAGGTACAATTTCCGTTTTATAAAATATAATGATACATTATAAATATGTTTTTAAAATCCAATGAACCTAAATTCTTTATGGTATTTAAAAAAATTAAATAATATTATTTACATTAGTTTTATAAATATCTGACTTTAAAACACATCAATTTTAAAAATCGGAAATAAAATTATAATATGTAATAAAATATATCCCATAGTAATTTTATATATAAAATAAAAAACAAATTTTTAATTAAAAAATTGTTTTTATTCATCAAGTGATAAAAGATTCTAAAGGTAACTTTTTTAAAATTGTTTTAAATACTTAAATACCTAAATAACTAAGGATAATAAAAACATCCATAGTCATCAATTTCGTTTTCCCAATGTATTAATTCTAACTAAATAACACATTTATTTGTACCAAAAAGCATGAATTAAAAAGCATGTAATTATCTTGGTAATTTCTTTAAAAAATGAGGGTCACAATTTCAAATCCATATTAAACTTTTAATACATTATCCTTTAAAACTATAAAGAAGAGTTAATTACAAACTTGTTTAAATGATATTACATTAATGAATACTAAAATAATTATAAATTTTAATATAAATAAATACTTAAAACAAAATAACAAGAATACACCACGATCATAAGGTCTCATAACCGAAATATATTCAATGGTCACCTAAAAGATGATACAATATAATTATATTTAAGGACATATAAAAACATGATTAGGGTGTTCCAACTTTAAGACAACTTAGTGAAGATGGTTCTCATTATTCCTCTTATGCTTAGCACAGTTTCTGTGGTTCCTTCTATAATGATCATCATCATGATGGATACGAAGGACCCCCACTATTATCATGTTCTGTTTTTTGTATTTGGTGGTCTCCCTATGATTTTGATAGCTCTCTTAGAAGTTATCCTAGGGTTGTATGACACTTTTTTCTTTTTTTGTAATGTATTCATTCTAGTGTTTCATTAAATAAATCATTCACTATTTTTATTTTGACAATATTGTTTGGATAGTATGAAAAATAAACGATGTAAAACCATTAAATATTAATTTTACACATGAAAATGCTAGGGTGTCACATTATCCCCCCTTTAACGAGTTGAGTCTTTACAATTCTAAAACACTCGTTCACTTTCACCTGAAAAATCAGACAGACATCACTCCTGAGATCCCCCTTTAATAGGTCCACACCTACGAATATTTCTTTGATGTCCCCAGGTGGATTCCATGATTACATTCTATTAACACAACCCCAATGGCATATATACAATGTGAGTAGGTAGGATCAACCCTATGCATAATGAATTTGGGATTCCAGATGAAGGCATGAGAGGGGTGGAGATCAGAAATTTTAAAGTGGACTAGTTCCCTATAAATTTCTCGAAATAATGTGTGCTTAAAAACATTTATTTCATAGAGGATCCAATACTTAGTAATCCATATGAATTGGAATAGATAGGCCACTTGAATTCCAACCTCCAATGAAGCTTCTTGAAACTTTCTGAAAGCTAGGTAGTTCTCATAAAAGGTGAAACATAGGAAGAGTCCTACATGGTACTTCCCCCAATACCTATACTCTAAAAATTGAGAATTTTCAATAAAGTTTTATATTTATCTCTCCCCTTTGTAGGAACATAGGATATTTTAGCTGAGAGACACTTTATATAGGCATTTTCTAAATAGACGTATGTTTGATAAATGATCATAGTCTTCTAAACATGAATTGATGATTATTGACTCTAGTAATTTTGTAGGAAGTGATAAGAGGTTTTTTCGTAAAACCACGTCTTCCATATGAAAATTTTATAGGACATGTTTTATTAAGAAAGGAATAACCACATTAAACCAAATATATTATTTTTTGAAAGAATATTTAAATAACAAATCATAAAATATAAAATTATAGATTTAAACAAAGATCATAATACTCAAGGTGTTGCATAACCATTAGCTCCCTCTCACAACTCACTGGAATGGATTTCCTGACATCCTCTGTGATGCCTCTTCAATGGAATCATAGGTGTTGGTGATTTCCCTAGTTCCCAGTAAAATCGGTCGCTAAAGCGGCACTAGAATCATTGATCACATTTGACCATATGCAGCACAAGAAACTAGGATCAACCGTATGTGGACAATTAATGTTCCATGTGAGAAAATAATGAAGTGTGTGAAGATGATATAAATTAGTATGAACTAGATGCCGACAATGTAAATGGGTAGACTCGTCCTCAATGACATAAAAGTCCATAAATTTTCAATAAAGACCATTGGTTATGATTTGACAAAGGTATTTTTCTTGAAGGTCACCCTTTTTGTGAGCCTCTTTGAAGTCCTCTAGGGAAGAAAAATTATAGACTAGGGTAAATCACATAAACAAACCCGGAAAATACATTCCTTTAAGTGCATAGAATGGAAATTGTGGATGCATCACAAAGAAATAGTAATATCCTGATCTTCGGTGGAGTTGAAGTACGAAAGGAGAACTAGATACGTGATATAAGTGTTTACATGAAAAAAAGACTTGTAAAAGAATCACAACCATCTAAACATGACTTTCCCACTATAGTGTCTAATATTTATATTATAAGAGGCAAAATTATTAATTCATCTACAATATGAAAATTTTACAAAAATTTCAACTTAGTAAGACAAAATCAATTTTTTAAAGTTGTTCTAATTTCTCAGGGTTATCTAAACTGAACTTCTAATACCAACTATCATTCCCCAACCCCAAAAGCACCTATGCTAGTGCTTTTTCAATATAACATGTTGTGTAATTTTATATAAAGGAAATGATAAAGAATTAAACATCATGTTCCACTGTAGAGGATCTCTTCGGTTTAGGTTCTAGAAACCTAGATAATATTATTAAAATCAGTCAAAAACTGTACAGAAAATACATCACCATGATTCCACTAAATAGTGTAACTCAAATCTAATATACCTATAAGAAACAAAATGAAAATATAGGGTATGAATACAAATGCACAATAAGGGGGTTTTAAAATAATATTTAAAATAAAACCTTTTAATAAATTCACGTTATAAATATTCCTAATACATTTTATTAATGAAAGATTCAATAAATTAAGTATAACATAACCATTTTACAAGAATTACTAGTGAAATTTTTATGGAACATTAACAGGGAAATAATAAAACATGTTCCAATTATAATCATTCTTATACAAAATATATGGTAATTAGCATGTAAATTAAAAGTTATTCTGACTATATTATGTGTGAAATGGGAAAGTGAAAGAACAAAATTTACAAATGAAAGAAATAAAAAATCGGAGTTGGGCCTAAAATGGTAAAATTCATTTCATTCATTACTAACTATAAATAGTAAATTCGAAGATAAATTTTTGGGATTTGTATATATTTTTAGAAGGTTAGGGAAGAATAAACATTATTCCATGTTCATTTACTTCTTCTAATACTCCCAAGTACATGTTCTTAACCATGTATATTCTACTAGACGAATATTCACACGGTTGATTAAATATATCAAAAATAAGGAGGTAAGTGAATATTCTAGACATTCAGAAACACTTTTTCAAGGTTCCAACGAAGACTTATAAAAATTATTAAGGCCTTGGACAAAACCATATATAAAATACTGGGAAAGACATCGACTAATTCCACGCCAATTTGTCTCATTGGACCTACCGATTCACCGAGGATCTATTGAGGGCCTCACCTGACACTTGTTAAGTCTCATGCATTCCTAATATGTCTAAATTTCTTTAAATCAAAGTGTCCCATACCAATTTGATTTATTAAATTATATCTTTTATTCAAAGTTCCCATATCACATTGAATAATTGAATTATGTCTCATATTAAAATTTTCCCATTACACTTTGAATAATTAAATTATTATATCATAAATTGTCATAAGTGAAAAATGAATAATAAATAGTTTATTTATCACATAAAATATTAACTTTAAAAACACTTGTTCTATGGTAGTAAAAATTCAATGCATTGAAATACATGTTTATGAGCTGAAGATAGATATTATCTATTTTCCAATCATGTAATGATAAATGGAAATGACAATTGGATAAATCATACCAAAGAAAAAATATATACAAATTCACCAGGGGTTGAAAACATAAACCATTTAAATGTAAATAGATTATTTCAGGTGAGGTATTGAATGAATAATTTCTTAAACAAACTTTACCCTACATGTTGGTATATAGACCTTACACAAGGGAAGTTATAACTATTTAAACCAAAGTTATAAATTTAAAAGAAGGAGAATGAAAAACACCAATTACTAACATAATCAATACAATTTAAACTTACGAAAATAAGTGTACAATTCATATATATATATGGTGATTATAAAGGGATTGTATTACTAAAACAAATTCCAAATTGATCATTCGAACCCATTCACACTTCAAAATTCTTCTAATAACTTTTTTATCCACCCTTTCTAAACCCATAATAATATTCAAATAAAAAAATATTCATATATATATATATAGCTATATATACAGAAGGGTTTCTTATAAAAGAATTAGACTCTAAAGCATAAATTTATGTAAAATAAAAACATAATTTAATCCAATGTTAAATATTTAAAAATCAGAAAGTAAAGAAGAGGGTTGTTTCACAAATAAGTAAATATATATAAATATTAGAATATATATATATATATATATATATATTTATAATTTCATCATCATAAAACTCCACTAAAAATATAATGGTTCATATTCATTTTGAATTCCTTTAGAGTATAAGTTCATCTTCCTTAATTAAAAGAAACCAGTAATGATTCATTAAGAACATATATATATATACATACGTTTATATATGTAGTGAAACAAATTTTAGGTAAAATCATAAGACACTATCGTGATTTGAATGACAAGAACATCTTTTAAAAAAAGAATTAATTTTTATAATATAATTCAAAAAAATCGATATGTTATAAGAACAATAGTTTATATATATATATATATTCATTTATAAATATATATATTTATATTTATATATATTAAAAAACAAATAATGACAAACATTGGACCCTTACCAAGTTCAAAGAAGAAGGATAAGAGGAGCGGAGGTCGATGGAGGCACTAAAAGGGGAAAACCCAAGGGGTTCTTACAACCATAATATATATTTATAAATAGTATATAATCATATTATTAATGGAAACATTCAAGGTAAAACTGAGGCACCTCAATTTAAAATAAGACCTAGTGTGTTCGGTCTTGTGGAGAAAGAGGAGGAAGGAGGGCCACTATGGAGAAAGGTGGTGTCATGGGTGTAGAAAAAACCGAAGAAAATAATATAGTGACATATACTGGAGCGGCGCAAGGCAAGAGGAAGAAGAAGACGATGGGGTGGGGTGTGGAAAATAAAAGATGGTTAGGATGAGCCAAAAATTAATTGAGCAGCTGAGGTGCATCCACAGGTTTTGTAAAATTATTAACTATTTAGATCAAGACGTGGCTCGGATGAGATGGCTACGAGCGATTCAGGATTTTAAAATGGCTTGAACGGCTGAGATTAGATCCTTACTAAGTTTATTGGATGATAAAAACATGGAGGAATATCGTTGCAGTGTGGATTCGAAGGACAGACCAATCAGACAGTCCATGTTCTGCGTGACGAGATTAGATGGCTGTGAAACGATCACCATTTAAAAAATCAGTCCCACATCAAAAGGGGAAGGATTTTGGTCTGTCTTTATAATCTTGGGGATCTAGGGAAGAGGGTATTAATCCCCCTACCCTACCCCGGTACCTCCCCATAATAGGTCTTTACGGGCGTGCTTTTGCACCCATCCCTACCACTATGCCACCACACATAGTGGTGCGCTGCTTAGTTCTTATGTGCACTAGTAAGTGCGTGAACATGCACACCCTTGGCTGGCCTGTACTGAGGCTGAAGGGCCAGGGATTGACCACCTACTCCTTTAGGTGCACGATCTGCCTCTTTTGGCTCTGCTAGAGGGATGGCCATAGGGAATACATTATTATATTAATAAATGATACCAATTTTATAAATTATAATCACACAATATGAAGATTCATTAAAAGCCAATGAACATAAACTTCTTCTTATGGTTATTCAAAAAATTAAAAAAAAATATTTAAATTAGTTTTCTAGTCATTTGAGTTTAAAAAAACCTTAAAATTCAAAATTGAAAATTATTTTGTAAAATGTCATAAAATAAATCTTATACTAGTTTAAAATTTAAAACCCAATTTTTTTTAATTAAAACCATGTTTTTATTCATCGTAGGACGAAACATCTAAATGTATCTTATTTTGAAACGTTCGAAATACATAAATCCCTAAATCATTATGTGTACTAAAAACAACAATAGTCATCAATTTAATTTTACCAATTTATTATTTCTAATAGGAAAACCCATTTCTTAGTACCGAAGAGAATGAAGTATCCAGTGTGTACTTATATTCATATTTTCATTATAACCTAAGGTTACGATTTGAAATTCATTTTATACTTTAAACACATTATCCTTTGAAAATATAATTAAGTGTTAATTACACACATTTTTAAAAGATATTATTTTAATGCATTCTAAAAACACTTAGAAATATTAATATTCATAAATACGTAAAATAAATTAACCATAATACCCAACGACAATAAGGTCTCAAAGCCCCTATAGATTCAACAGTCTCATAAAAGTGGAAACGATCAAATTAGATTTAAGGCCTTATAAAAATATTATTTGGGTGTTCCAATTTGAATACAACAGGGTGAAGATGGTGCTCATCATTCCTTAGATGCTTAACATAGTTGTTTTGGTTTTGCATATAATCATATTCATCATGATGGATCCAAAGGACCCCAAATATTTGCTTTATAATTTTCTGTATTTGGTGGCCTCCTTGTAATTTTGATATGTATATTAGTTAGTATCCAAGGGTAGTATGAATCTTTTGTCAATGTTGTAATGTTACCATTTTAGTGTTTCATTGAATAAAACATACCCTGTTTTTATATTGAAAAAATTGATTGGATAGTATGAAAATTAAACGAATTAAAACTATAAAATATTATTATTACACATGAAATCGGTTCAGTGTGTGACAATATCCCATGAGTGTGTTGAACCAAGAGTTCCTCAAGGACAGTTGTTGTGCACAAGTTCCCATTTGAGTCTTGCTCAAAGCGGTGTTTTCAGGTTTTACCCCGAGTTACATCTGTGCTAGAACCACCTCTACTTGTTCGTATCTATATAGTTATGTATTTTCTTGGTAGACCACATATTATATACTCACAGAATTTTAGGGATGTTTTTATTATACATAGACTTATCCCTAAGGCTGTCACTTCTTTTTTCTAATCCTAATCCCAAAATAACTAAACCACCCACTCATACCAACTATAAAAATTATACTCTTTATTACAAAAATACACATGATTTATTACGTAATAATTTACTTAAGACATATCTAATGATCTAGAGGTCTAATATATTGGGAAATTAGGAACATTACATAACAACTTAGAACATAAAATACCACATCTTTCTTGAAAAAATATTTTACAGGACCACAACATTCCATCACACATAACATTGCGTGGGATAAATGAGGGAATTCATAAGAAAATGGTGAGATATAAAGCCCAGTAAGGGAGTAAAAAAGACAGAAAATGAATAATACCATTCATGTTATGGAATAGTCATATCAATGGAGCATAAGAAAAAAATTAATATAAAAGCATGATATATGATGATTATCATTATAGGAATATGCGACAACAACATTTAACATGATATTAGCATTATCCAAGGATAATTGAACATGGATAATGGGTAAAAACACAATTCACATGAATTATCATGAGTAATCCCTCATTTCACTTAACGTATTAGGATACTACTCATTACCCAGTGCATTGGAATGCTATCAGGGCGCACCCTTCTTAATCATTTCATTTCCTGTATAAGTGTGCAACATATATCAAACAACATGGATTCATTAAACATCATAATGTATTCCATAAATAATATATGATAAATAATTAAATGTAAGGCTTAAATAAACAAGTACATATACATAATGGTGTATACCCTTAAGAGGTAAATGGGTATTGTATTTGATTATACAATGATTTTGGCATGAGAAATTTTGGTGTAACTTTGGAAGCATGATGACATCAAATAGAAATCGTAAAAAGTTTTGATGAGATATAAAATAGTATATAATAATTTATACATGAAATTTACCATAATGGGTTGATGGAACATAATATCCAAACATATATATTTGAATTTAGTTGCACAATATAAATGATTTTCTTGAATGTAAATGAGTAGAGAGAAATCCCAGACAGAATCTCTACATGTTAATGAGTGTACATGGGAGGAACTGATGAGAGATAAAGGGGTCTATCATCAATCAAAAATTAGGAAGGAAGTATTTAGAAGGTAAAAAATCATACCCCAGACATTTTAAATTGAAAATAAAAGGGCATATCAACATATAGAAACATGGACATAAATAAGGAAGGAAATGAGGATCCCATAATTGGAAGTGTGATCCAAAAGGATTTAGAGTGGCTAGGGATAGGTTTCTTAGGATAATGTGGAGCCTTTAGAATATTATAGATAGAGGAGGTCAAAGATTTGTTGAGATCTAAAGGGTTTGAGTGAAGTGGAATGAGAGAATGACTTGGTTTATATATGAAATGAGAGGGAATTCTTTATTATTTAGGTTTTGGACATGAAACATTAAATTAATCAAAACAAACCATACCATGGATTTTTTCCATGTATTATACCAAAGGGGGTTGGAAAAAAGTATTTTATATGTCCAATGGAAAAAATGTATTAAAATATTATTCTTTATAATGTGGAGTAGAGTCACACTCTAAAGGAAATAATTTTAAAATGTTTTAATATTTTTTAAGTCTTGTAGTGTCCACTAAGTCACCATAAAACTAATAAAAAAATATAAAATCACATTATTTTAAAGGTAAACCTTATATTGGAAAAAAAACCCTTTTATAGTATATTATTACATCACTGTTGGGAAATTATGATGTTATAAAACACATTATATATTTAAACTGTATTTATTTTTTACCTATATATTTGACCATCATAGAAAATTAAAAAAAAATCAACCATTAGATAATTACAATGTCCTAAATCAAAAAATAATATTAATTTTATTTAAATAATTTAATATATACATGAATATTGACATTTGAAATAAAAAAAACAACATTTATAAAAAAATCATGGGTTTTGACAAAAACAACTTTCAAATCATATTAAAAATTACAACTATATTCAAAAAAATTATACGATAAATTATATTTTAAAAAAAATTAATTTTCTATTAATTTTTTATTAAAATATTATTTAATTCAAAAATCAATTAATTCATCAATATAGATTTCTTAATTGAATTTAAATATTAATTAAAAGGGCTGTTTGTGATTTAGAAACCATTTAAAATGTAACAACAATAAAATGAACGTATTTTATTTAAACAAAAATTATCCACATAACAATAGTGCTAGGGCCATGTTACATAACCCCTTATAACACCTGCATAAGTCTTAATGGTATAGTGTGCGATTTTGACATACTTTGGGGGGGGGGGGGGGGCTCGGATAGCATTGTTGAGGGGGTAATCTCCACTAACATCCAATTCTCTCATAGGTAGTTATGTTCAAGATAATAGTGCTGATTCTCGACATGGGCTTGGTCATGAGTGAATCCCAGTGATGCTACATCCTTTCTAAGCTCTTAAAAATGGGACATGTATGGAGAAATTATACAATATGAGGCCATCTCTTCCTTTGTCATATTAAATTGGATTTCTCAAAGACCTATATTTATACTAATCATGTGATCACTTTTCAACATCTATATTTTTAACAATTATAATTCTTAACAGTATTTTTAAATCCAAAACCATAAAACAAGAGATGTGCATATGTTTTATATATAAATTTAACATAATAATATTTTTAATTATTTAAATAGTAATTTTCATTAAAAAATGTTTGGGTCATTACATTTACTTCCTTTTATATTATTATTTATCAAAGGATTTACTATAACGGGCTTTATGTTTCGGCATTATTCCTATTATATATATATAGTTATCATTTTGGGGATTAAAATCATGTTATCAAATAATTTGATTCTTTATCCTTACATTTTTTATATTATATAAAAATTTGTTTTATTTATAGTGGTTTCATTTATTTCATCATCATTATATGTTTTCCTCGTTACACAAGGGATATATTATCTTGAAACCATCCACCTTCTTCTTATAGGTATTTTATAATCACTGTATTCCTTATATTAACACACGTAAGAGTATTTAAATTATTGATGATTACAAAAACATACCATGGGTTTATTGGCTATTTACATTTTGAATTATTCATTATATAGTTATCCATGTTTCCATTCTTCTAGAGGTTCCTCCGTTAATAATATAAAATATCCTGATGAATCTTATGGTGATTTTATTGGACATAATCAAGTGATGATAGGGGACCTATATTATATATCCCTCTAATGGATCAATGAGTCTCATGAGACAAAACATATTTGGTTTCTATGTATACATATTCCCATATCTATACAGTGTCTTGGTGCAAGGCCTTGACAGCTTTCTTGATGTCTGACATTATGCATGACATTAGTATGAGATCATTCATTATTGGTATCCTTGTTTTTTATATTATCATGGATATCTCAGGATCTCATTTTCATTTGATTTTTGGATTATTTATATTATTCATTTATTTCGAATTATGTATACCATAATTATATTTCTAATAGGATTAGTTATACGTTTCCCTTAATGAATTTCGTATACCCTTTATTTATTATATTTCTATTTATTTAGGTTAATATGATAGGTATTACACAAGATATTCTACCATGATTCCATGTGTGGTGACTTTTTAGGGTATGTTAAATAATAATAATGTATTAAGACATTCTTATATAGTAAAAAAAGTCTAATATGTGAGAATAAATGTATGATTTATTATATTATGGTATTTCCTAACTATCTACAGCAATTAACCTAAATGGTTTTGGGAATTTATGTAATCTAATATGATTATTATATTATGTAATTATTGACTAGACATGTCTAGTAATATACAATTGGCATCAAAGAGAATATATAAATTATGTGTTCATGGGACTAAATCTAGCAGTACAGGTTGGGGGCATCATAGTTTGAATTAGAATAGTGTTTAGATAAATTTAGATATTAGGAATTTGTTGATAATAATTTAAGGGTTGATAATATATGGTTGATAATAATTTTAAAGGTGTAGATAACCATTTGGTATAGTACATTATATAATGACTTTGTAATAATTCTTATATTGGTATTTGGATAAGAGTACAAAAATGATAATCTTATGAGAAAACTCAATATATCATTACATCCCAATGTTTTAATAAGCTAAATATTTTGTTTTTCGGTAGAAATTAAATATTTTTATGGATTATACACTTGTATTTAGTCTCTAACACATATGTTCATAGAGAGATTAACAACAAAATGGTGGATTGGGTAATTAGTTAATGTTATGCTAGTGTGTGACAAGGTGTACTAGTAGTATAGCAGGTTTGACACTCTCAGAGGATATGATTTGGATTATTCAAATTTTTATTATGAATGATAATGAATTTTTTTAAATGTTTATATTATATAAAATAATAGAAAATTTACCATTGATAACAGATATTTAAAACATATAGATTCATAAGTTAATGTATATATTAATTGATACGTTCTTTCCTAGATAGGGGATATGTTGGAGTTAGAGTTCCTGTGTCTAGATAATATTTGGGATAATAATATATTAATAAATACCATAGTAATTATGGATCTCCTTAGTGAGGTTTATATTAAGAAGTATGAGATAAAAATATTCAAATTAACCATGGTTAAAACATGAATGATATGTTAAACTAAGAGTGATACTGGTTGAACCATGTCTAATACTTGTTGAGTGATATTAATTATGGGATAGTATGGTGGTATTATAGAATGATATTTCGTGTGGATATATTTTCATATAGTTATTTATGATAATATCTTATAATTATCATTACTCATTTTATCTAATTTGGTTTTATAAATTGATTTAACTAGAATCAATAATGTATGCGAGGGATAATAAACATATTACCTCAATGAGCAACCCACCAGAAAGAATTATAGAGGTAGAAACCCTATTGTTATTTAAAATTATCAATCATGGAATATTATTGACAATGTAAGCATAGCTGAAGTCCTAGACATAAAAAAGAAGATAAATATGGATTCTTATGAAAGAGGAAGTGATGTAGAAGGTGAAGGAAATAAGATTCAATTTCCTACATGTCATTTATATGAGAAAAATAAAGGGGAAATTTCATTAAATTTAAAGGTGAATCCTATATGTGTGAAGATAAATGTTATCAAACTCACAAGTGTTTGGAAAATATATATTCTATAGAAATTGATTTCTTCAATTATTTGAGACTTAGAAATTATGTGACACAGTGTCCCAATCCAAAGACAAATTAGGGAAATATTCCCTAATAACCACATGAATAAGGAAAATCCAATAAAACTATTAATAATGAATTATCATAGAATTTTCACATTATATTTTATAGTATTTTATATGATGTATGTTTTCACCAGATACTAGATATGGAGTTATGAATGAATCCCCTAGTGGAATAACAATAACATAAATCATTTTCATGGTTTGTGTGAAGTAATTCCCCATTGATATCGATCTCCATCCTAGATTATAATCCAAAGTTAAATTACTATATTTTTATCTCCCTTCATAATGTTCTTATAATGTTTTTTCAAATAGATGAATGAAATTTGAAATCCTAAATAAACCCATGATTATATAGTAGTGTATGTGTAATGAGGAGTTTTCTATTGAAATTACTTTGATCATTTGAGAAAAATTATGAGGATTTAATCTATATTAGTCGAGATACTGTATCACATCCAGATTGTAATATATTACTTCTTTTAAGAGATCAAAAAATTTTATGACAAATTTCTACACATGCCGCACAAAAACAAATTAAAAAAAAATAATATATTTTATTAATAATAAAAAATAGTTCTTTCCTTTAAAAAAAATCCATTGATTAATTGGGAATGTACTAGAGCAACAATATCATGAGATATTTATAAAAAACTGGTAATTTTATTATGAATGATATTCAATTTGTATAGGTAGAATTGATAATATGATCTTTTTATATATAGAAATTTCTTTCTCCAAATATTTCCTTTCTATTCGATGTGAATAATTATTTCAATAAATTTGTTACTAATAAAAAGAAAATATATTCAATAAAAATATTTAGTTAATAAAAATTTAATTATAATATGTTATCAAATATAAATGATAATAGATATTATTCTAAAATTGTTATTTCCAAATAAAAACCATTTTCACTATATCTGATATTTTTATTTATAAGATAATTATATATATTTTTAAATTAAATTTGAAAATATAAGCAATTTTTTGATTCTTTATCATAATATTTTAATAAGATGATTTTTTGGACTTAAAAAAAGAATGATTAATATGTCAATTGTGTAAAATAAAATATTTATATATAACATGACATTTATGACCCTATTATCATATAAAATTTAATTTCAAATGAATAATAAATTTTTATAATGGAAACTATAAATTTTATAGGTGAAATTATAATTTCAAAATGTGGGTTATAAATTACCTCTTTATATTTCTAATTTTAGAACAACACTAATATTTTCCCAAATTTGTTTTTAATACATTAGAAATTTTTGTTTTGAAATTAATTTTTATCAATTTAATAAACACATTAAAATGAAATTTATATAATATTTATCATAATTTGATGAAATATATCTAATATTTACCATTTTGTTTTTTACATAATTATTATTTTACAGCAGAAAAATACTAATTATCACAGTAAAAGATAAAATTTCAAAAGTAATAATTCAGTGGTTAAAGGGATTGAATCATGAAAATCATGATTGTAATTGATTATATATGATTTGTATCAAGATTATCTCTTCCCCCATCGATTATTTCACCATTTTGGGGTCACAAGGCATTTGAATCATGTTATCCCTTTATATTATGTTGGAATATTTAAAAAATGGTATTCAAACTACTTATAAGAGGGGTCCCTCATTACCCATTAAAGGCACACATACAAAATACATTTTTTCTGAAACACCACCATTTTTCTTTAAATTAGTATATTATTTCATTCAATTTTCCTTCTAGTCACAATATATTATAAAATTATATCCTTTTTGAAGGGATATTTCTTGGAAATATCAATGTTCTCGACATGAGTAATCATTATTCAGTTAACCTATTTCTTTTATATTTTTCCTAATTATTACTTCATTATAACTATGTAATATAATTAATATTGGTTTTATACTTAATGTTATTATGCTATATGAATAATAATTAGTGACCATTTCCTTGTCCTATTAATAAAACTATTGTGGCCATTGATGTTTTCTTCAAACTTCCACATCTATAATGCAGCATTTTTAATTTTCCATCACCATCATACAAGGATAGTCTAAAGGGAGAATTTAATAAAAAATTATTAAATTTAAATATTTAATGGATTTTGAAATAATAATACAAAATAATAGTTTTCTCTATTATATGGAAAATGAAATTATCATGCATGCATACAAGTGGACAACTACCTTCCAGGAAAAATCCATTTCAATATTTTTTATTTCCATCAACGACATATATGATGGGTAATGTGGATGAGACTAAAAGATAAATATTATATTTATGATATCATTATGGTTAGGTTGTGAAAAATTGTTGACTCTATTAATGTTATAATAAAAAACTATTTTCATTAATTAAATCATTTTAAATGAAGAAATTAAGAGGAAAATGATATCCTATTTCAAATTAATAACATTGTATAATTAGTACTATCTTTCCAATAATTTTATATTCGGATACATAAAACTATTAAACACTAAATAATATAGTTACCTTTTTGGTATAATGATTTTATAACTAAACTATCTCAAAATTGTCCATTAATCATTATACATTCATATTTTGGTATGGATAACCACCTATATGAACAATAAAATAAATTTATATCATGGATTCCACAACAAACTCATTATAAATATATTATAACTAGGTGAGAGAGGTAACGAACCAGAGTCCCACCAATAGTATTCCTCAGGTTGGGGACTAGCACCAATGTTATAAAAAAATATCATAAATGTGATGCATTAAACTCTATAATATAAAATATATCAAGTTATATGATAAATCCACCAAATGAAACTCCATTAATTAAAATAAAATGAATCAAAAACATCCCACAATGCTAGAATAAATAGAACTAATAAATGAAAAATTATCAAAAAGTAAATACCCAAAAGAAAAGGTAATGTAGCGACACATCAAAATGTATTTCCAGCATGATCCACATAATCCTCCTAGAAACATGGAAATCATTTTATATATATATGGTTATCATAAAAGTATAATCAATAGGAGAAAAAAATTCTATCATTCACATGTGAAAGAATTATACTAATGCACCCATGAGTAAATGGGAAAACCGACAACACCTAAATAGTTCAACTATCAATCCCAACCTTAGCCACAAATTCTCACTAAATAACAAAATCCATGTTTAATAACTTAATAATAGAAGTATCATAAAAGGTTACACATGAACACTTTCTCATGAAATTTATGCACTTTAACCCCAATGTCGCACCTCCAGGAGCCCCGATCTCTTTCTAAGAACACATATTACAAACCACAAGCATGGTCACATAACATCATGCATGCAGACACTTAGGTCATATCCCCACAACACCGTCACATATCGTCTCTCCCGAAGACACCTAGGTTATCACATCACAATAACTTAGATAACCAGGGTAGTAGGGTATCAAGAACATGAAGGAAATTAACATCATTCTATTATCCTACCATAAACATCCACCTCCATTATCTGCCTCACAACATGGTCATATCACATCACTCTTAAAGACATGTGATCCATCACCTATGAAGTAACTTACCTTCATCCATCACAGCTCGTGAAAATATAACCACATTGAATAGAGAACTTGGAATATAGGTTATCCATCCATCCATCATCATCATCATCATCAGGTTATTGGTAAAAACTCCCTCTATGTGAAAATATTTTTTTTACACACAGTTCTATACAGTGGTGGGGTTCGTATAAGATTCACAAGGAATATATATATATATATATATAATCTACAAAAAGCCTAAAAGATGTATTCACAAGAAAATACTATCCAAATAACAACACAACTACTTTCAATTCCACCACTAAATGAATAACACCACACAAGCCACAAGCCAAATTTCACAATTCAAATAAATTAATGTATATAGATCATTCATTTCAATAATAATCATTAGACACATTTAAGCAGAAAAACCCATCATTTATTTT
The DNA here is from genome assembly GCA_963277665.1 of Viscum album. NCBI lineage: Eukaryota > Viridiplantae > Streptophyta > Magnoliopsida > Santalales > Viscaceae > Viscum > Viscum album. The sequence goes on from OY728154.1 coordinate 83,960,713, forward strand.
TTCATTATTCATTTACATCCCATTCACCAAACCAAAACCCGTTCATTTAAAACATTATTAAACTATTATTACCTCACTACCTAGGCATCTAGCACAACACAACCACACATCACAAGAACCTCATCATTCCCATTGATCCATCACCTCTCTTATCCATAATCATTTCCAAAAATTCTATCAACTCGCCACCCAAGAGCACTTCCAATAAAACTATCATCATGAAACCCCAAAATAATGACAAAAAAACCATTACCTCACTTCCCCAAAAGCACAACCATATAAACCATCACCCTATTACCCAAAAAACAATGTCCCATCCCACCCATCAGCCCCATATTCCCTAACAACACAAAATTTACATATCATCTCCCAATAGGATATCCATAAAAACTATTTTACACATACATCAAAGAGATTTTATCAATTTTAATTCATCATTTTAAGGATATTATCATGGAATCCATGATCTAGGGGAAAACATTTTATTAGTCAAATATAAGTCATTAGATAATTTATCATTTAGGTTGATAAAAATAGCATGATAATCAAGGATTCCAAAACCCATTCAAAATTAGTGAAAATAAGTCCCTTAACAACTATAATTTTTAGTAGTTCATTCAGTCTGTACAATCATAATGTTCTAATAATTTTAAAGATATAAAGGCATGCAAATAATTCACCTTTTCCCCTTCATTTTCAATTATCCATATTGTTTTCCTTATCTTAGCCAACAAAACCATCCCCTATAGATAAAAACTAAAAAACCCCTCCCACGTGATGAAAAAAATGTGAAATGATGGAATGAATAACCTTAAAAGAAGCTTTCTTATATCATTTCACACTGTACTGGGAATAAGAAATAATCATAAACCACAACCGAACCACAAGATCATGAATCAATCTACACCAAATCAAAGGATTGTAAAAAACATAATTAGAACCCAAAAAAAAATCTCACCATCATATTGGATCCCTAGGTGAATAATGGATGAAAGAAACTACGAAGAATAGAAGTCCATACCACCAACAACCAACCGACATCCCCTGGAATCAACAGATTATTGTAAGGGAAGGTGGGTTATAAAATCTATAAAAATAATCTAAGAATATACAAAAAGTAAGAGGTTGAATGGCATGGAATATTAAATTGGGGTTTGCATAAAATACATATTTAAAAAATATATCTCAACACATTCACATCCAAGAACCCTTTCATGAAATACAAACCATAGGTTTTCCAGAAATTACTACTTCCACCAAAGTACACATTTCCCCAGCACAAAATAATTAAACACGATGAATTACTTTCATAAAATGAATATGTTTCCTAGATTCCCCATAATAAATAAACAATCAATGCAAATGGATAGTTACAAAATATATGAATAACTAATTCAATTAAGGTAGTCCTTACAAATTGTCATTTTCTTACTACAACACGGTAACACATCCAACAACAATAGAACCTCCTCAAGCCTCCCTGAGAACTCCTAAAACACCCAAAACCAAAAAAGTAACATGATGGGAAGGCATAAGACATCACATAATATACCTATGATATGATTATTTCACTTTAGAATCAAAACCCAATCCCAATATAAATGGGGTCCACCCCCATAGATTCTAATCAAGGACCTCGTTACACCCCAATACTACCATCATCCAAAAAAATTCAATCAAAACCCCCAAAAAATACATTTCACATCCTCATACATCTTCCTTTCAAACAACCACACCACCATAAAAACATTTGACCACCATCTCAACCTCCATGCAGCCCATACTAATGACCAACACAACCAAAAAACTGCACCACCCTGAACAACGAATCCATGAATTACATAGTAATTTTCAGGATACTATCCAATCTTAGCCTCACTGACTCGCCTATATGGGTTTAAACGCATCATAGTTTAATGTTTCTCTATTAGAAATATTTTACTACCAATTTTATATGTTGGAACATTATCACACATCATAGATCAATATAACATAAAATATTATAACACAATATGATCCAAAAATAACATCACAATAAAAATTGAAAATGGAAATACTCAAAATATCTCTTGGTACATTGAACATATAGGCATCTATTTCTCCCATTTTATCTCCTCCCAGCCACCATGCCTCCAATACATGAAAACCATGTGAATGGTTTATCAATTCAGTTCCTTCTCTAGGTGATCCTGGATCTCTACATTCTTCTCTGAAATTGTCACGTTGTTGTTGATATCTAAATCTCCCATTTCAATGTCATGACAGTCATCATGTAGATACAAATGAAGCTAAGATATGTTCAAGACATCGTAGATACTATCTATACTTGTAGTTAATTCTAAATAATAGGCCACATCGGTAACATGAACCATCAACAAATAACTCCCAAAACCGGGGAAAAATTACTCCCACAACCAATGTTATACTACCAACATATAGTGGAAATCTTCACGAAAACATGGTCTCTATCCACAAACCACAATGGCCTCCTCTTGATATTATTATATTACTTCTTCTGGTCATGTGATGGTTTCATCCTATGACAAACAAGCTGAACCTTCTCCATTGTTCTCTATAGCACATCAGGACCAGGAACTTCTACCTCCCCAACCTCTATCTAATATAATAGAGAATGAAATAGCCACCCATATAAGGCCTCAAATTGTTTTATGTAGATTGATGAGTAACATATGTTACATATGAAAACTCAACCAAATGATATTTTTCTGACCACAATCATCCAATGTCTAAGATGCACAACCACAACATTTACTCTAACATGTGGATGGTCCAATCTGTTTTCCCATCCATCGGAGAGTGGAAGGCATTGTTGAGGTGTAACTAGGTTCTAAAACCATGTTTTAATAACCCATAGGCAGGAGTCGTAGTACATATATCATAATCGTAGACCATGATCCTCATAAATCAATGAAACCACATCACCTCATCCGCATATATCATGTATAAATAATAAATTATTCCCAACTCATTAATTGATAAAAAGTAGGCCGATTTCATCAAACAATCACCAAATTCCACAATAGACTAAAATCCTAAATGAGATCAGGGAAAGCTTGTTAAAAATTACATTGACATGTCATCCCATTTCCACTCAGAAATATCCAACGACTACCAAAATTATGGGGATAATGATTCTTTTCCTTCACCTAATATAAAACAAAACACTTCACCGTGAACCTCACCACCTATTATTTCATCACATTACACAAAAACCATGACATAATGCCATGAAAAATTGTAGATACTTATGGATTACGCACCATAGGTGTGCTATGAGACTCTGGAAAGACTCCCTCACACATCAATATTGGATAAAATAGTCTATAATAATAACAACATCTTATTCTAAACATCCTCTGACCATACCTTGGGAGAATTACCATGAAACAATATCATGTATCACTTCTTCTCTGAGTCTCCCCATTGATACTCTTATAATAGTTGAATCATAGAAGACATCACTCTCACCCAAAAAAACAACATCAATGATCAACCACCCAAGAATATATGTGAAATGTATCAACTCATCCACCACTCTCCACACTTCCTTAGATTTTAAAAAAACATCCTTCTAGGAAATTCACCTCATAGATAAAACCAAAATATTTTCCATTCCTGAGGTGTAAGAGATATCAAAATAATAATCATGAAGAAACTCCATCCACAACCACTAATGAAAATTTAGATCACAATGAGAAAATATATACCTCAAGATGTTATGATGTGTGATGAACCAATAGTTCCCCCCAATGATGTAATATCACTTCAAATTTGGTTTAAGCACCACCATTTCTACCTTATGATCATTGATGGCATAGTGATGATATTGGGTACATAACCATGTACACCCATAATATATCATTTCCCCCCTGCTGCATTAAAATCAATCCAAATACCAAATGGGAATCAACATAAAACACCTAAAAAGTAAATCCTCCTTAGGAAACTAGAACAACGGAGCCCTAGGAAAATTCTTATATAGGTAACCCAACCCTGCTTGGTATAGATACTTCCACACAAAATCATGGTCCTTCTAAGTCAACACTTTCAATTGGGTGGTAACTAGAGATAAATCAGTCAAAAAATATTATTAAGGACCAATAAAATTGTGAACTACTTCCAAATTCATGGGTGATTCCCAAGAAACAACTGCCTTAACTTTCGATTATTCTAAATCAACCCCTAATTAGAAAACCACATTCCCATGGAAATACTCCTCTCATGTCCATAATATACACTTATAAGACTTTCTATAGAGTAGGCGGAATCTAAGAACCTACAAGGCATCTATGATTTGATCGAAATTCTTATCCTATAAATTCATGTATATAAATATATCATCAATGATCATGATTACAATATAGTATAAGAATTCATAGAAAATATATTTCCTAATTCCTATGAATATAGATAATATTTTTGTTATTATTACAGGTATGAAAAAATGCCAAGTTCCTCGACCAACATCTGACTATATTCTTTAGGATATCCCCCTCTGTCACCGTTAACAAATAATATCCAAACCACAGCTCAATCTAAGAAATCCAACATTTCCATCTCTTATGGTTGAAAAGAACAACTATCCTTAGAAGAGGGTAACATTTTGTGACTGTCAACTTTTTCATCCTCCGATAATCTATAAATACCCACATACTACAACATACCTTCTTGGTAAACTACACATGATCACCCATGGTGTAATACACGGCTGGATAAAACCATTTTATATCAGTTCATTAATATTAATAATCAATTCCTACAACTTAAGAAGGTTCCATCAAATAAAGATACATCAAAATTAGTGATGCATGTCTATATCTAACTCAACATAACATCTTGGGGGTAACTCTACAATCACATCGAGAAAAAAAATCCAAAAAACCCCCAATGACACTGGGGACCTCCACCATCCTAGCTTCCATATATTCAAAATAAAAATCAACCATTAATGAAATAAGGGTCTTCACATGATTATTGATAAATAGAAAACCCCACTCTTCAATGAAAATGACATTTTTTCCATCCACATCCAAGAACACAACTCCCATCTTGATGTAGATGAAAACATCACCTATAGAATTTAACCAATCAATGGCTATTTTAACATTGTATGTATACATATAACAAGAAAATATACTGAATGGTCCGATGTGTCCCCATCCTTTATCTACACCATCTACAAAAATCCAAAAAGCCATTTTTGCCTCTGATTGGAATAGTCAACACAAATTAAATGAGAAGCCACTCTACGTTAAGTTCAGGAGCATAAGTTAGTGTGGGTTAAAAAATGAGATCATATATCCGATATAAAACAAGGAATAAACATGGGTAGAAAAAAAGCTTTCCCTGAATGTCCTCTAGACCCTATATAACTATTCCCTCTACGACATATGATTGTCCATTCCCAAATCCTCTAAATCAATACTGACTACTATCTCAAATACCTTTCTCGGTTTGAGGTACCAGAAATTGAAGAACATCATGATGTCAAACTCTGATTACACTCTCTTCCCATAAGATTATAAGACAACATCCCCTACTCTTGAAACAATCTCACTATCAACTATAATTGTGGATCTTCTTGGACTTTTATGCCTACACCAAACTAATCTCAATAATCCACTACTGAATGTTTATGCAGATGTCTAAAAACCCCATATAAAAACACATTGTCCTGATATATCCAAGAAAATAATAGAATCCACTAGCCCGAGACATTTGGGAGGGATGGTATAACGCCTCGACCTTAAACGTTACTTAATATTTAATTAAATGAATAATTCACATTGAGGATCTTTTCCGGATTAGTGTTTTAGAGAATTAGATCCTAACTATTACATCTCAAACGATTACATAGTAGACACTTCTACAAAGTTTCTTTTTTTTACAAAACACGAACTCTTAAAAAAAGCATCATGTCTAGTTCCATGTTTAAGACAACATGACTTTTCCTTGATCCAATCCTTGACCCTATTCCACATTATGTCCTGTGAAAAACATTTCAAAAAAAAAAACTTGGTATGAGCATAAAAATCTCTGTAAGGGATACACAAAGAAGGAAAACTGTTAGTTTTTCAAAACAATAGGTAAACCATGAATACTTTATCAAAGTAATACTTTTCACCTTTATGAAGTAGTAAAAACTATTCACTGAATAGAAGATCATCACTTACCCCTTTGTAACAAAAATATTACCATAAAACCCATATAAGGTACACATAACATATAAAGGTAACTTGGGACATAAATATACTTAAATGGAATAACCATACGGTCGACTTCCACACATATCACTTAATGGAATAGAAATATGGCCGACTTCCATACCCAATGCATTGGAGGTTATAACGTAACCACCCATCCTGGTATTCACAGCACCACCCGTTATTTGGTTTATCACGTAACCACCCGTCAAATGTCCAAGTACCATTATAAAATCATGACACATATAACAATTATAAAGGAAAGTAAACATTTCCACATTTCAATCACAATATATCACTTAAATATATTGACATAACAAATCCATTATCAAAACTATTTTCAATACCAAAATACATAAAATAGTATATGGTATTTATTTACTTTTAAAAATATTACAGCTTGTTGAGGAAGCCAAAGACCAAATAATACACACGGCGGCGAAAAGGTCGTTTTCACTGCGTATGTTAAAAAGGAACATACCTTTTGTTGTTTAGTAAAAAACTTCATATATAAAAGATTATTTTTGAATAAAAGTAGAATTCAAAGGGTTTTATACACCTTATAAAAGAAATTTGTGTATAAAACAAAATATGCCTCAATGAAAGGAGATTGAGATGAAATCCCTTACCTCATGTCCGATGTGACTCGATTGCCCTTTAATCTCCTGAATAATAAACTAAAGTTAATTTATACTTGATTAAGAACCTTTTTCAAGTATATTATTCCTTTTATATAATTTATTTCCACGTTATAAACATTATGTAATAATTTAAGTTAATAATGTTCATTTTGTAGATATTTGGTACTTAAGTAAAAAATGGACTTCTCACAATTACATGTTGTTCATGTGGTCAAAAGTTCATTAAATACAGAATTATATTCATTATTTGGATATCATATATATCATATATATCTAGATTATACATGTATTTATAATAGTACATAACATTTAGAGGTAATAAATGAAATGCATCGTTCATTGAGATGATAAGCCGTATGTACGCATGAACACTACTTTCTTTTCTATTTCATATTTAATGGAGTGAAATAATAATAATATAAAGGTATATTATAATTCCAGTATAATATCATATATATTATCATTAACTCCATCCTTTATACATCCCACATATGGCATTAACGAATCAAATCACTTTGAGGGGGTGGTAGTCCGCAGTTCCGAAAATGAAATTATCGTGTTTACCCATAATGGAAACCATAAAGGTATGACATAAATAAAAAATACAGAAGAATAAGGAAAACATAAATATAATATATATCATATATGAATATAGTGACATCTTAATGTCCACCTTTAAAGGTTTTAAAAGAATATTGAACAATCATCGATTCGGGAGGCATAAATTCGCCAACCACAGAAACAGTATGTTCTTTAATCATTAGACGGAGGTGTGTGTAAGTGTAAATGAAATAACTCTAATAAAGACATACTAGTATATTTTTTATACTGGTGTTGTTAGAAAAAAAATTAATAAAAAGAGTTTAGGGGGTTGGAGAAGAAAAATAAAACAAAAGAACACAAGAGAAGACATTACCTTTAAATCGGGTAACTCCTTTTAGTTTTAACCAAAAGGGTTTCTTGAAGAGCTTCCTACCTAAGGTAATGATTCTAGGATGTAGAGAGGGATGGTAAGAGATAAAAGGATCAGAGCTTGGCCGAGACAATGGCTTGAGAGGTGTGGGTAAGGTGGTAGAGGTGGGGGCCTTTTATAAGAGGAGAGGAGGGGCACTCTTGGAAAGTTATAAATTGTTACTTTATTATATAATGATTTTCGGTTTTTAAGGGTCCCAAATTATATATTTCTAGGATATGGTCATAATAGATCTAAATACACCAATACAATTGGTTTTTGACCTGTTTAGGGATTAGATTTTACATTATCTTTTCATTTTATTTAAATCGTTAAATAATGAGGTAATCGATGCATCATCATGGTGTCATAATTATTTAATTTATTTAATGTCTAAAAATTATAAAGAAAATATCATGATGTAGGAAATAGATTTATCTTTACAATTAATATTTATAGTCAAAATTATGACTTGTATAAACCCATGTAATTTTTTTTTATCAAAACAATACATGTTTGTGACATTTTTATTTTAACTTTAAATAAAAAGTTATTAATGTCATTTTCTTACCCAAGTGCATCCATGAGGTCCCCAAGTTGACCCATGGATTGTTTTGGTCCGCCATGACACATACAATAAGGGTAGGACATGTGTAAAGGTAATTTCATATTATTATAACATTATTTTTACCTTAAATTACACTAATTACCTTTAATCGCGATTAATAAAACTTAAAAGTGACTATTCAACAAAAAATTATTTTAATCCCATTGAACCACATTTTACTTCCTAATGACAACCATGTATGTCATATTTTTTAAATTCAATTCACAAAAGTGGAAATGTTTCATTTAAACAAAAAATCAGTTTTTTAACTACCACTTAGTGGTTTCACTATTCATCAAAAATTGATGTTTTTCAGAAAAATATCAAAAATTCACCCTAAGATATATTTTATATTCCGAATTAAAAAATGATGTCTATTTTACAAAATTCAAAACATATAAGTTGAATTAATTAATTTAATAATTAATTCCTGTTGTCAAAACAAATAGCATGTTTTTATGAAACAATATATATCAAATGATTGACACTAGTTTAAGTCCAATTTCAAAGTGAAATTAATTCCAATGGCCACCATTGGATTAAATTGTAAAAATATATTCTAATTTCACTTTAAAACCAATTCAAAAGATAATATAATCATATAAATAAATTATATTAAAAATTGGGTTTCAATTAAAATACAACATTTTTCACTATTCATTAAAAAATTAACATTATCGGAAAAATACCAAACATTTACACAAAGTAAATTTTGATTTCCCTAATCTAAATAAGAATTTTATTTGTTCCAATAGAATGTATAGGAGTGAACAAAACTATTTTTAAAGAGGGTTGTCCATCAAAAGGCGATAAATCAACCTTTCAGTGAATATTAGAGCATCTATGCTTAAAATTGACTTCTTTTCTTATTTTAAGCCTTAATATTATATTGGATAAAAGTAAAAACATTTACAAAACATATATAATCATATTATAGTTATTTCTATTCATTCCCGCCAATACAACGACTACGTGTTAACTACCATTTAAAATAATATTATTATATTACTAGTGTGCAACATAAGATTTCAAAGAAACTCATTATTGCGTATCAGGTACGCTATCGAACATAGAAACCCATTTAAAGTAAATTTAATATTTAATTCTAAAATATTAATAAATATGAAAATGTATTATTCTTTATATCCCTAGAATGTTACATCCTCCCCCCTTTTGGGAATTGCGTCATCACAATTTTATTCACTTATCAAAATAAGTGTGGGTATTTATCTCACATAGCATTTTCAGATTCCCAAGTTGTCTCTTTAACCATACGGTTTTTCTAAAAATCCTTTACTAGGTGACTTACCATATTCCACAACACTTGCCCTCTATGGTCAAGAATCTGGACTAGTTTTTCATTATAAGAGAGATTATCTTCTAACTGAACTACTTCTAGGATCAAAACATGAGATGGATCTAGAATATACTTTCTCAACATCGAAACATGAAAAACATTGTGTACCTGAGATAAACTCAGAGGTAAAGCCACTCAGTAAGAAACTGATCCAACTCTCTCCAGAATTTCATATAGTCAAATGAACCTTGGACTCAACTTTCCTTTCTTACAAAACAGCATCACACTTTTCCATGGAGGAACTTTGAGAAATACATGATCACCTACCTCGAAAGATAGATCCTTCCTCCGGTTATCCGCACAACTTTTCTGTCTTCTCTGATCTGTTCTAATGTGTTTCTGAATCAACTAAACTTTTTATGCCATCTCATCTACCAATTCTGGTCCCCTTAACTTCATTTCACCCAAATCACCACAAAAATTTGGAGTTCGACATCGCTGCCCATATAATGCCTCAAATGGAGCCATCTATATACTGGAATGAAAACTGTTATTATATGAAAATTCAACCAGAGAAAGATGTTGGTCCCAACTTCCCTGATAATCCATCGAACAAGCACATATCATATCGTCCAAAGTCTGAATTGTTCGTTCTGACTGCCCATATGACTGAGGACGAAAAGCTATAATAAAATTTAATTCAGTACCCAATGACTTCGGAAGGCATTTCCAAAAGTTTGAAGAAAACCTAGGATCACGATCAGATACAATGTAGAGGGGAACTCCATGAAACCTGACTATCTATTTAAGATACAATTGTGAAAGTTGATCTAGATAGAATGTATCTCAAATCGGATGGAAATGAGAATATTTAGTCAATCGATCAACGATAACCGATATTGCATTATTACCTCGAGATGTATTTGGTAATCCCATAATGAAGTCCATGGATAAATATTCCCATTTCCACTCTGGAACCGGTAATGACTGCAGCATCCCCTTAAGTAACTTCCGCTCTGAATTAACATGCTGACAAGTCAAACACCCACAGTAAAATCGGCAATATATCTTTTCATTCCATCCCAATAGTAATACTCCCGAAGATCTCTGTACATCTTAGTATTTCCAGGATGAACTGAAAATGGGGAACTATGAGCCTTACATAACAACTCATTCATCAACTGTGAATCACAAGGCACACATAATCTCTTCCCAAACCCCAAAACACAATAATTATCATTGTTAAATTAAGGCAACATACCCTTCTGAACCAACTCTACCTTTTTCTGCAACCCACTATCTTTCTTTTGCGCTTTCTTAATTCTGTCTGATAGGGATGATCTCACTTACACCTGAAACAAAATAGAATAACTTCAAGAACCAAAAACTTCTATGCCAAAGTTCATCAAATCAAAAACCAAGGATCTCGTTCCAAACATAGCATAGTTAATGAAGCATTACTTTTTCGACTCAAAGCATCAGCCACTTTATTTTCTTTTCTCGGATGGTAATGAATTGTACAATCATAATCATTGATTAATTCTATCCATCCTCTATGTCTCATGTTCAATTATTTCTGAGTGAATATATACTTTAAACATTTTTGATCAGTATATATTTCACACTTTACTCCATACAAATGACGCCTCCATGTTTTTAGAGCAAAAACAATAGCAGCTAATTCCAAATCATGTGTAGGGTAATTTACCTCATGAGTTTTCAACTGAGGTGAAGCATAAGCAATTACCTGTTCATTCTGCATAAGGACACAACCAAGTCCCTTCAACGATGCATCACTGTAGATAACAAACTCACCATTCCTGGAAGGAAGTGCCAAAACTGGAACATTCACCAATCTTCTTTTCAACTCCTCAAAACAATCATCACATTATTTTGTCCAGATAAACTTAACACACTTCCAAGTTAGCTTAGTCATTGGACTAGATAACCATGAAAAAATTTCCACAAACCTTCGGTAGTAACCTACGAAACCAAGAAAGCTAAGGATCTCAGTTACATTTGTGGGTCTTGGACATTCTTTAACAAATTCTGTTTTAGAAGGATCAACAGTTATGCCATTTTTTGAAACAATGTGAGCAAGTAAAGAAATGTTTTGTAACCAAAACTCACACTTTATGAATTTTCCATACAGTTTATTTTCTTTTAATGTTTGAAAGATAACCTTAAATGACTTTCATGCTCCTCTTTACTTTTAGAAAACACCAAAATATCATCAATGAAAACAACCACAAAATTATCCAAGAACTCCTGGAAAATTCTATTCATAAGGTCCATGAATACATAAGGTGCATTGGTTAACCCAAAAGGTATAACTAAAACTTCATAATGGCTATATCTATTATGGAATGTAGTCTTCAGAATATCTTCTTATTTTACTTTCAACTGATGGTACCCCGATCTCAAGTTAATCTTCGAAAAAAACTAAGCTCCCTGGAGCTGATCAAACAAATCATTTATATTATGCAAAGGATAGTGGTTCATAACAGTGATGTTATTAAAGGCTCTATAATCAATGAAAAGTCTCATTGAACCATATTTCTTTTTAATAAACAAGATAGGAGAACCCCATAGTAATGTGCTAGGTTGAATGAAACCTTTATCTAATAACTCCTGCAATTGCTTCTTTAACTCTAAAAGTTCAACTTGATCCATTCGATAAGGGGGTTTTGAAATTGGATTAGAATCAGGAACAAATTCAATAGTACATTCAACTTCATGATCAAGAATAATACCAGGAAACTCATCAGGAAAAACATCAAGATACACATTTACCACCGGCACATCATTAATATGAACAGTTCCTTTATTTTCAACTATATGTGCAAGGTAACATTCATTTCCATATTTTACTAGTTTCTCAACTTCCTGATATGTTATCAAAATCAAGGGTTCATTCTTGTACACAAACTGAAAATATTTCTGAAAAGAAACCATTTTAGTTCTGCATTCAATCTTAGCATGATAAACAGAAAGCCAATCCATGCCCAAAATAACATCAAACTCTACTAGAGGAAAAACAATAAGGTTTGCAGGTAGATCCTTTCCGCAAACAAGGATATGAAGGTTCATATAATATCTTTTTGTCTCAACGTTCCCTCTAGGTGTTTTTACCTTAATGTCAGGATTCATATTTTGAGATGGAATTACCAATTTACTAGAAAACTTCTATTAAATGAAATAATGTGTAGACCTTGAATCAAACAACACATTGTCATAATCTAAACAAACAAACAGTGTACCTGATACTACTTCATTTGATGGCCCAACACCTGCTGAAGTAGTTTCAATGTATTTCACCACCCCTTTTTGCTTTTAGTCTTGCTGCTTTCCCTTAGTTGAATTCTTCGTTAGACACTCATTTGCATAATGACTCATTTCATTACACTTAAAACATCTTACCTCTGACTTTTCATTGCCTTCTTGATCATCTTTCTTACAGTTATGAGCAATATGACCAAACATACCACACCGAAAGCACTTTCCAGATTTGGATAAACATTCTCCAGGATGAATTTTACCACACTTCTCACAGGATGGATATTTGGTTTTCTTACGTCCTTGCTTCTTTGATGAATTCTTCCCCATTACTTGCCAACTGGACCTCTTATTCTGTTGTTTGTAAAAGTACACCTGATCATCGGCAAACTCCACTTCCACATTCTCCACACATCGAACATGTTTTTCATTACTTTTGAACTCACGAGAAGCTAAATCCCTTCGATACATTGGCTTTAACCCTGAGTAAAAAACGATTGATTTTACTATCAAGATCTCATATGAAATTTGGAGCATACCTTGCCAGTCGAGTGAACTTTGCTTCATATGTAGCCACTGAGTCATCCTCCTTCCTCAATTCTAGGAAATGTTTTTCCATCCTAAGACGAACCACCTTAGGAAAATATTTCTCAGGAGACATACCTTTGAATTCATCCCAGTGAAGATCATCAATCTCATCACTATCCCTGATATGTTTCATCATCGACCACCACTGAACATCTTCACCTTCAAAAAGTTAAATAGAAAGACTAACCTTTTAATGTTCTGAACACCCCATGACATTAAAAATATTCTCCAATACTTTAGTCCACCCTTCAGCTAGCAAGGGGTCAGATGATCCTCTGAATTATAGGGGGTGTTGCCTCATGAAATGTTCCACCACTGACATGTTTTTATGCGGTTGATCTGGCTGATCTTGTGCATGGATACCACCACCATTTATAGCCTGATTCAACTGTTCCATCACGACAACAAACTGTTCAGTTCTGATTACGACCATCTCAGATTGCTGATTTGGAAGGTTTTCTTCCTCCTGATGTCATCCCAACATATCTGCCTTGTTTCCTCTGTGGAAAACCATTCTAAACACAGAAATATCTTAGGCGATGCAACATGGTAATATTTAAAGGCTATATCATTTCAATCATACCATAAATTAATTTATAATTCAACAATTTTCTAACTCCTAAAGTTGTCTAAACCGACCTCTGATACCAACTATAACGCCCGAGCCTTAAACATTACTTAATATTGAATTAAATGAATAATTCACATTGAGAATCTTTTCAGGTTTAGAGTTTTACAGAATTAGATCACAACAATTACATCTCTAATGATTACATAGTATACACTTCAACAAAGTTTTTTTTTACAAAACATGAACTCTTAATAAAAGAGTCATGTCCAGTTCCATGTTTCAGACAACATGACTTTTCCTTGATCCCATCCTTGGCCCTCTTCCACATTATGTCTAATGAAAAATATATCATAGAAAACTTTGGATGAGCATAAAAAGCTCAGTAAGGGATACACAATGAAGGAAAACTGTTAGTTTTTCAAAATAATAGGTAAAGCATGAATACTTTATAAAATTAATACTTTTCACCTTTTTGAAGAAGTAAAAACTCTTCACTAAATAAAAGATAATCACTTACCCTTTTGTAACCAAAATATTACCATAAAACCCATATAAAGAACAAATAACATATAAAGGTAACATGGGACATAAACATACTTAAATGGAATAACCATACGGTCGACTTCCATACATATCATTAAATGGAATAGCCGTACGGCTGACTTCCATACCCAATGCATTGGCGGTTATAACATAACCACCCGTCATGGTATTCACAGCACCACTCGTCATTTGGTTTATCAAGTAACCACCCGTCAAATGTCCAAGTACCATTATAAAATCATAACACATATAACAATTATAAAGGAAAGAAAACATTTCCACGTTTCAATAAAAATATGTCACATAAATATATTGACATAAAAAATACATCATCAAAACCATTTTCAATACCAAAATATATAAAAGAGTATATGGTATTTATTTACTTTTAAAAATATCACGGCTTGTTGAGGAATCCAAAGATCAAATAATACTCGCGGGGAGGAAAGGTCGTTGTCACCGCGTACGTTATAAAGAAACATACCTTTTGTCGTTTAGTAAAACGCTTCGTATATGAAAGATTCCTTTTGAATAAAAGTAGAATTCATAGGGGTTTATACACTGTATAAATGAAAGTTGTGTAAAAAACAAAATATGCCTCAATGAAAGGAGATTGAGACGAAGTCCCTTACCTCATGTCTGATGTGACTCGATTGCTCTTTAATCTCTTGTATAATAAACTAAAGTTAATTTCTACTTGATTAAGAACATTTTTCAACTTTATTATTCCTTTTATACAACTTATTTCCATGTTATAAACATTATTTAATCATTTATATTAATAATTTTAGTTTTGTCGATATTTGGTACTTAAGTAAAAAATGGACTTCTTACAATTACATGTTGTTCATGTGGTCAAAGTTTCATTTTATCCAGAATGATATTCATTATTTGGATATCATATATATCATATATATCCATCTTATAAATGTATTTATAACAGTACATAACATTTAGAGGTAAGAAATGAAATGCACCGTTCATGGAGACGGTAAGTCGTACGTACACATGAACGCTACTTTCATTTCTATTTCATATTTAATGGAGTGAAATCATAATGATATAAAGTTATATCATAATTCCAGTATAATATCATATATAATATCATTAAATCCATCCTATATACTTCCCACATATGGCATTAACGAATCAAATCACTTTGAGGGGGTGGTAGTCCGCACTTCCTAAACTGAAATTATCGTGTTTACCCATAATGGAAACCATAAAGGTATGACATAAATGAAAAATACATAAGTATAAGGAAAAAATAAACATAATATATATCATATATAAATATAGTGACATCTTAATGTCCACCATTAAAGGTGTTAAAATAAGATTGAACAATCACCGTTTCGTGAGGTGGAAATTCGCCTACCACAGAAACAATATGTTCTTTTACCATTAGACAGAGGTGTGTGTAAGTTTAAATCAAATAAATATCATAAAAACATCATAGTATATTTTATATACTGGTTTTGGTACAAAAGAAAGTAATAAAAAGAGTTTATGGGGTTGGAGAAGCAAAATAAAATAAAAGAACACAAGAGAAGACATTACCTTTAAATTGGGTAACTCCCTTTGGTTTGAACCAAAAGGGTTTCATGAAGAGCTTCCTGCCTAAGGTAAGGCTTATAGGATGAGGAGAGGGACGTGGAGAGATAAAAGAAGCATATTGTGTCCGAACCAATGGATTGAGAGGTGTGGGTAAGGTGGTAGAGGTGGGAGCCTTTTATAAAAGGAGAGGAGGGGCACTCATGGAGTGTCATAAAATGTTACATTATTATATAATGAGTTTTGGTTTTTCAAGGTCCCAAAATTATATATTTTGAGGATATGGTGATACGAGTTAGAAATCCACCAATAAAATAGGTTTTTGACAAGTGTAGGTCTTAGAATTTACATTATATTTACATTTTATTTAAATCTTTAAATAATTAGGTAATCACTGCATCATCATAGTGTCATAAATAATTTAATTTATTTAATGTAAGAAAATTATAAATAAAATATATCATGATGTTGTAAATATTTTTAGATTTATAATAAATAGTTATAGTCAAAATTATGACTTGTATAACCCCATGTAAAAATTGTTTTAGCAAAACAATACATGTTTGTTACATTTTTATTTTAACTTTAAATAAAATGTTATTAATGTCATTTTCTTACCCAAGTGGCTCCATGGGGTCCCCATGTTGACCCATGGATTCTTTTGGTCGTCCATGACACATCCAATAAGGGTTGGACATGTGTCAAGGTAATTTCATATTATTATAACATTATTTTTACCATAAATTACACTAATTACCTTTAATCGCTATTAATAAAACTTAAAAGTTACTATTCACCGAAAAATTATTTTAATCCCATTGAACCACATTTTACTTCCTCATGAAAACCATGTATGTTGTATTTTGGAAATTCAATTCAAAAAAGTGGTAAAGATTCATTTAAACAAAAAATCGGTTTTTTAACTACCACTTAGTGGTTTCACTATTCATAAAAAATTGATGTTTTTCAGAAAAATACCAAAAATTCACCCTAAGCTATATTTGAAATTCCATATTCAAAAATGATGTCTATTTTAAAAAATTCAAAACATATAAGTTTCATTAATTAATTTAATAATTAATTCCCATTGTCAAAACAAATAGCATGTTTTTATGAAACAATATATATAAAAATATTGACACTAGTTTAAGTCCAATTCCAAAGTGGAATTAATTCCAATGACCACCATTGGATTAAATGGAAAAATATATTCTAATTTAACATTAAAAAAAATTCAAAATATAATCTAATCATATAAATTAATTAAATTAAAAATAGGTTTTTAATTAAAATACAACATTTTTAGTATTCATTAAAAAATGAACTTTATCGGAAAAATACCAAAAATTTACACAAAGTAAATTTTGATGTTCCGATTCTAAAGAAGAATTTTATTTGGTCTAATAGAATGTATAAGAGTGTCCAAAACTATTTTTAAAGAGGTTTCTCCATCAAAAGGTGATAAATCAACCTTTCAGTGAATATTAGAGTTTCAATGCCTAAAATTGAATTCTTTTCTTATTTTAAGCCTTAATCTTTTATTGGATAAAAGTAAAAAGATTTAAAAAAAAATATAATAATATTTTAGTTATTTCTATTCATTCCTGCCAATACAACGACTACTTGTTAACTACCATTTAAAATAATATTATTATATTACTAGTGTGCAACGTAAGATTTCAAAGAAACTCTTTGTTGCGTATCAGGTACACTATCGAACATAGCAACCCGTTTAAAGTAAAATTAATATTTAATTTGAAAATATTAATAAATATGAAAATGTATTATTCTTTATTTACCTGGGATGTTACAGAATGAGATAAAGTCTAATACTCTTTTTTTGAAAAAAGGATGATCTTCGTGCCTAAGAAATTCAACTGACTACCCAGATCCTTGAGAAACCCTACTTATTCCCCTCTCGTAGTAAACCTCCTCACACCTATACACATTCAATCAGCACCAATTTATTTTAATCATCTGAATAAATTTGAAACATAAAAGGTGTAACTACATCATTGATAGATATATGGATTTCCTCTAATATGAGTCTCACATAAGACTCCTTTTCTAAAAAATTAATCCCAGGAAAAATGAAGAAGTTCCTAGCACGTGATTCCCTACTCCCTTGCTAAAAATTTCCCCTAAGGAAGTGAAAGATTTATATTCCTCTTTACCTCCATTATGGCCAATGAATGGAACATTTCTTGAAATCGTTTCCTAATGTTATCCCATGCAACGTTTTCCTCATTCTACTCACATAGATATTGTTCCCACCAAAGAAATGTAAATTTTTACATTTGAAAACCTTCCAAATGTACCTAGTGTCCCACTGAGGCATGGATAAATGTAAAAAAGAATCTTGAGATCCTCTCTCCAGCTCATCGTATCCACATCCAAAACACTACCCTTAAACTTCCCCAAATATTACTCTTGAATAGACCATAACTGCCTCTACCAGGCCTCATTAACATCTTTCAAAACAACCATATGATGATCAACAAGATTAGCCATCTGGACATCAACTTCCTAATCGATACATAAATGACCTCCAGGAGCCATATATGAATGGAAAAAAATAATTACGTAATCCCCAAAGTATGTAGTTTTTTACATTCATTTTAATTCACCCAATTAGTTTCAACCTTCCCAAAATACCCCAACTCAACTAGGAACACAAGTTACTATGGTGAATGTACCTCTCATAGATCTCTACCATGTATGTTAGTCCACCTCACCATGTTATTCAATAAAATTATATTTTATGTGCCAGATCATAGAGGGTTCTAGAATATCATGTCCTTGCCAGTCTCCCTGGCCAATGTCATGCACCAAGATCAAATGGTATTGTTTCAAAACCATCCAATGAAATATTCATTATTCCTAATAAAAAATTCCATCATATATCTCAACCATCTATTATGGTACCAATCATTAATTCCCCTAGTAAAGATACACTAATCATGAGAGTGTGTTAATGTACCCCAATTTCGGCATCCAGTAGGCCCCAATTTAGTGACTACACCCAAGGGTATGAAAACCATAAATTAGAGGCATTAACCTTAAAAATATAAACAAAATACAAATATTGGATGAATCAAACAGAAGAAACTCCATGAAATAACATAATAGGACACAAAAACCATCCCCTGATGCAGTCATAAATAAAACTGATATAGGTAAATGTATCGAAATTTAATTACCCAAAATCAATGCTAATGTAGTGACACATGAAATATCTAAAGTTTTCTAATCTAGAACTATCCTGTACAATTGAAGTAATACTCTTGGAAATTTGAAAATTAGTTTATATATGATGGGTGATAATATAGGTATACTAAATATGAAATCCAAATACTCCAATGAACACGTGAAAGAAGAAAAATAATGCACATGTGAGAAAAAAACATAAACAACAACTCCTAAAAAATTATAATATCCATCTCGACCACACTAAGGGATTCATACCAAATAACCCAATTCATGTATAATAATATAATAAGAATTATATCAATAAAGGGTACATGAAACCACTTTACAACTAATTTTCCACTCTCACACACAACTTCTATATGTCACAGTGCTCCCATATATTCTAAATAAGAAAGATTACCACCCACAAGAATGGTCAAATCAAAACAAGTCCGCATAACCTTGTTCCAATGTCCACAAAACATCCACATCTCATATCACCAAAAAAACACATCGTCTATCACGTCACTACCACCTATATTACTATTGTAGTAGGGTATCATATACATTTAGGTAATAAACCTCATCCCCTTATCATATCATGCATGACCCCCACCATAAGACTCCCCAAATCATGGTCAATAATGTGGTGTATAAAATATCTATTTAAGATATAATATCATGAATAATATTTTTTTCATGTATTTTATGTTCAATGAAAATAAAAATCTTTCATTGGGTTTTGATAAATACATACTCAATCTGTAAGGTTTTTGTGGGTCTCAAATATAATTCATTGAGACATGTTACATGTTATGAATCATGTATCATTTTTATGGAGCTATATTGATCTAATATCCTATAATTTTTCATTAATTTATTTACATCTAATCAGCTGTTTAAATTAGGCTATATCACATACCATAATTAAAATTTATTTCGACTCAAGTGTTACCCGATTCATAAAAGGTTTTGTAACTAAATTTTTAGTCATTGATTTATAAATATCCACTTGAACTTTTTTCATATATATTGGGTACAATCTACCCATTGATTTTATTATGAGTTTTTATATCATTTTTTATTTTTACTAAAAATCCCCATTTCAAATATTTAATTCATCATAGAGTATCATTATTATAAGGAATATTGATAACACAAATATTATTTCATTGAGTTATAATGTTTTATCTTGAACATTGATTCTCTATGATTTGATTCACTCACCACAATATTTTATTTAATGAAATTATATAATCCTGCTTGGGAAAATGTTTTTTACTTTCAAATTGATGATTTTTTACACTCGTTAAAATATTATTTTTGGGAAAAGGGAATTTAAATCAATAATAATGGTTTTTCCATCCAATTTAAAATTCTTTATCTCCCTCTACACATTTCTCCAAGATAAAAATTATGAATTTTCATGGATACATTATTCGAGACACTTTTTAAAATTAAAAATTTTCAAATGATTTCATGAAAACTTTTCAAAATTTACCTTTAAATGTGACATGAAAATTTTTATTTTATTTCAATTTTAAAAAGTAATCTAAAAGATATTTTAGGTTTCTGATTCCATTTAACTTCACATTTTAAATAAGATTCAACCTATATTCATTTATGTTAAATTATTTATCAACTAATATATATATATATATATATATTATTTTCAGTATTGAACTACTGATATGAAATAATTCATCTATTGATCCCTTGTATTGTGATATTGTTTAAAGCATTCTTTTGGTGATGGTGGTTTTTAATTATTTCAGCATCCTTCTGTGATTCCATGATTACACAAGGGGTATTGTTTTCAACCATTGACCACATTACTTCATGTGGATTATGATAATGTGATACCAATCATTTATTTGGTGAAAATTATAAACAATCATGTTGATTATTGTCTACTAAAGTGGTTGAGAATATATTAACATTCAACATTCATTATTATATAGAAAAAAATTTATTATTTAGCAGATGGATCCTTAGGGTATGGTATTAAATTTCATTTTGAATCTTAGGGAAAAACATTGAAATATATTCAATTGATTGGTGTGGCCTATATTATATATCCACCCGATGCATTGATAGGTCTCATGAGACCAAAAATATTGGATTTTGGTGTTAAACTCTCCCTATATTAGTATGTTGTCTTAACATAAGGCCTAAAAGTATGTTTATATGTTCTACATTATCAGTTAAACTATTTTGAAATCATTATTTATTATTATCTAGGATTTTATTTTTCTTTCCCGATTTTATAATTCTGTTAATTTCATTTTATAATCGAATTGTTAATATTGTATATTGATTATATATTAGTTATACCATGAATATGTTATTTATAGGTTTTGTTATGTGACACTATTAATGAAAATTTAATCTCACCCCTTTATTATGTTTCTATTACCCATGGTAATGATGAAATTCTTTACAAATAATATTCCTAATAGGATAGCTCATGGGGAGAGTTTTAAGGATATGTTGAAAGATTATTGTGGATTAAGAAATTCTTAAATAGTTAAAAAATGTTCAATAATTACGAATGAACATGGGATTTATTATTTTACATTTTTCTTAAATTTCATTAAACTCCAAACCTTGAAGGTATTTGGAAATGTTTTATATAATATTGGTTTTTATTCAATTATTTTTATATAAAGATATTTGGAAATATATAGTTGGTATCAAAGACATTATGTAATGTATGAATTTATTGAACCAGATCTGGTAGTGTGGGTTCGAGGGGACACATGGTTATCTTGGATCCTAACACCTTAGTGACCAATTGACATTGTGTGTGCATATCTTGTGAACATTGTAATTGGGATGACATATCTCCCTAATAATTGAACACACTATCATAATAATGATTAGTTAGAGAAGTATCATACATCTATAATAGGTATCCTCGTACCATCCTAGCATGGTTGAAAAAAATACATCCCTAGATTATGTTCTGTTGATTCACATATGTAATAGACCACACTTGGAGGATTTAAATTTTACAAACAACCAAAACATTAAATATTCTGTTTATATAAATTAAATCATTCAAAGGTTATTTCACCAATAAATAAACATAAAGCGTGTGAACCATATAAAACATGCATTAAAATCAATTTTAATCAATAATAATAAAATAGATTGTCTATTTTATTAAATAGTCCCAAACACTCTCATTTCTTGAATCATGATCATAACATTAACCAATTTATAATCCCAATGTAAGATTTTAAAATATAAAATATTCATAAAACAAAGCCTCTTTATAAATACAACCTACTCAAAGACATTGTAACCCAACAGCCAAACATGATCCACATGAAAAGAATAAAAGGGGTCCTATGAATAATATAAATTAGCTAATCCATGAAACACATATCAAGAAACCGATATTCAATAAACTCTATTTCTATGGACATACCGGAAACCGCTTCGCATAATGGCTAATATAGATCCAATTGATATCTTCCTTCCAAAAAACTATTATAAAATAATTCCCTTTAGATTGTGACACGTACCATATATCCTGACATAAAATCCTTAATATGTGGTTCTATTTATGGGAATGAGATAATATCTAGAATATAGATGATGAATAAGGATGAAAATACTATAAACTTGAGTCTCCTTGATCCAACCCCAAATGATCCATCACAAACACTCTCCAATAGATTTTAGATATCCAAACTCATCATGTGGAGCCCTTAGAGTCTATATCTTATTATATAGGTAGTGTAATGGGTTTAATGGTTCACATATTAAATTTGAAAACAATTTTTGAATAAATTAATTCCACTTTCCATGTTTGTTCACGCGGTATAACTTGTCATGTGACTCTTTATGTTTATTAATGTAGTTGCACTGTTTGAGTAATTGTGATCCACAAGTGTGAAATTCCTTATTCCAAAACCATAGTATGTTTCACGGTCTCTTGAGAATGTCACGCGTTTCTTCCAAATAGTTCAACAATCCTAAAAAAGGCCATTAAACATAAAATATTACCAAAAAACATTCCAACCCAAAATGCTATAAAATGAAATGTGACCAAAATACAAAAATATGCATACCGTAACATGACATAGTGGTGTGAAAATTCACCCCACCATAACATTTTTTTCCTTAGATTGTTATGTTGATTAAGACTAATCATTGAAATGATAAGGCAATAACTCCCTCATCAAGGATTACCATTCAAACATGTCATGATAATCTATTCCATTCTTCAAATAACTCATCCTGATGTAATTGTCATTATATATAGATTATTTTTCCTAAGAATCAACCACATTAATTTGCAATTTGATTACTGATATATCCAGTCCCAAAGAATTAAATTACTATTTTTGACCATGACAGGGTTCAAGATGATAATTCTTGTGCTGAGACACATGGAATCTATCATATATAGAAATCAAATAAAATGGAAAATTAAAGTGATAAGACACTATACCAATATAATGAGTGATATAAAAATTTTCTACATATGTTTTATTGAATTTACTCTTTATTCCAATATAACATTTACCTAACCGATTATAAACATTCAAGAACACTTGATCTTATATTAATAATTATAATGGATTGTGATGGTGATCCATATAATATTTATGCGGAGACTGATCTTCCATCAGTAATTGATGAATAATGTTAATTTTATCTAATATCTTTTGAATTTTTTTAACCAATTAATAGAAATATCACCCAACATGGACCAATGAAGAGGTGATTTACGAATTCAACAACAAACTACTTAAAGGGATACATTGTAATTGTTTATTGATCACTATAATAATATCATAATTCAACTTGTTACAAATATTACTCCCACGAACCTCAAACATCCATTATGAAAGAATTTATAATATCCTAAAAAATTGAATTGAACACTATAATTATCTGTATATTTGAATATGATAATATGTACTCAATTTGTATTTAGATCCTTTTACCTCCTAGAGGAATTCATAATACTAAAATGTAAATCAGGGGTCCATCTCTAAATTTATATTAGAAAGGCCTCTATGAAACTTCACGGTCTCCTAAACATATAGCTATTCCACAACCTCATCCTTGTTGGTGTCCCAAACTAGAATGAAATGAGATAAAAATTTAGACAATCAATCACTATCTGTACAGAATTCTTCCCTCTAGGAGTCTATAGTAATTGAATGATGAAACCCATATATTCCATTTCTCATTACCATATGGGTACCAAGAGAGGCTAAAAAATCATGAAGGATTTTTTATCCATTATTAATTTACTAAAATTCTAAATAATGAGACCCAAAATCATATATGTATGGTTTTAATCCAAGACACCAAAATGCACCTTTCATGAAATAGTGCATAACTGTTATTATAGGGTTAACATACAAGTGAGAATAATCATAAATTTACACTACACCCCACATCAAACAAGATAGAACAAAACAATTTTTTCAAAAATATTGAATTCCATATAGGGATAGAGACCAATTAAAAATGGTCTCCCCACCATATAAATATTTACAAATCCCCTTGAATCTTTGACCACTATTACTACAAAAAAATCAACTCAAGAAGAGATTATGTCAACATATCACTAGTAATAATAATACCAGTATCTTCCAAAATCACATTCAAGTTCATACAATAAATGAGTATGATAATATTATATTATTATTTTTATTACATTACTACTATTTGAGAAACTATATAAATATAGAATCCCTCAATAAATTACCCTCCCCTAGGTATAATCACTACTGATGTCGAATGTCTTAAGAAAATCCACCCATTATATATACATAATTCATATGTCCTTCTAAGGAATGATTTAAATTAAAATATTATTGTCATACTAGATAGTGAACCTTTACCCAAAGTGGTAATGAAACTAACTCAGGAGACAATGAAAAAATTTAGAGTGTTTAAAACCATGGGTGTGGTTATTATTATAATGTTGTAAAAGAGGAATAGAGACGCACACCATTACATAATCCCCTAATATCAAAGCATATCCAAAACTAGAACATGAAGAATCCAAAAATACTGTATATCACTTTCTACCATTTAGTAGAATTAAAATAGGTGTAATGTTAAATGAAATTTCAATTCATCTAAATAAGTCTAACAAATCATTCTCCATTCAAATTACCCCAATCTCTTATAATAGTACTCAATAAAGATGCATGTTTCGAGAATCATTTTAAATACTATGAATAATATCTTACAAAACCCAATAATTATGAAATTTAATTGTTATTTTTTGGTTCCTCCCATGAGAAGATGACATTCAACATCTATGGAACAACTAATATTCCATATTCTGAATCCAAATTTCCTAATATAACAACATATAAAATTCAAAAACTAATTTTTTATAACAAATAATACTGTTGGTGATCCGTTAAGATTTCCTAAAGGGATTTTATTTGACATAAACTCTCTATTTCATTTATCTTGTAAATTAGAATTTCATCAAAGAATATCAAGTCAATATAATAAATGTTCTATTAGAAAATGATTCATAAAATCTATGGAAACAAAAAGTGTGTTAGTTAGAGTAAAATTGATTAGAAGATATTCAATTTTCCCACACCTCTCCTGAAAGGAAATCTTTAAAACATTTGACTTTGAAACTCTGATAAGATGATTATGAGATTGAAGTTATATTTTTTTGAACCACTTTTCTAAAATTAACTGATCAATAAATTCGTCGATACATGGAAAATTATAGATAAAAGTAATAATTTCTTGATTATTCTTCAAATAATTGATATATAAAATGATAGTCCCAAAAACCCTTTTATAGAATATCACAAGTACTGCCCAAGGTGATACACTAGGATGAATGAAGATTTTAGAATTCAAATCACCCAACTAAGGATCTAATTAATTAAATCATACAAGTGATATATTATATGAATTCATTGATATTGGTTGATTTTCATGAATTAAATTTATCAAAATCTAAAAATCCCTCAGAAGATGAAGGATAGAAAAATCATTTGGAAACACTTCTTGAAGTTAATTGAAAACCAATTAAAGTTAAAACATGTTGGTTCATTCCAAAAATAAACAATGAATAAAGACATGAAATTTCATTATTTCTATAAAGGATGTTATTTTTTATGTGATCTCAGTTCCCATTATCCTTGGATAGTAACGCACACCCAACATTGATTGTAATCAATCTCTTGTTTTTTCTGCTAAAAAATTCATCCCAATGATTACGGAAAAGTAAAGAATGTGGAGAACCAGAAATTCCAAAACTAAATTGACTTTCTATATGAAATTATAACATATAAGGTATTGATATTGCACAACCTTATTCTTTATAAGAGTCATTGTTATCTCAATAAAAAAGAGAACGTGTTTCATTGGATGTGTTAAAATATTCATGATGTATCTTCATATAAATTAATTATTTGTACCAATAACAAGTTGTCACTAAAGATTAAGAAATTAATATAGTAAATCTCACAATTTCGGGGCCATCATCAACCCTATCCTAAAAGTATTACAATTTGTATAAATACATCATTTTAAAAGCCGATGGCTTAATATATACAGTCATTAAAGCATGTGATTTCTCTATAAACACTTTAGTTTCTGATGAGCCTATAAAATAACATGGAGTAGATAAATCTTGGCATAACATATTCAAATAAGCTCATTTCCCAAGAGAGTTATATATTTTTGGTGGGATGTAGGTGGGTATGTAACATTTTTCCTATCTTATTTTAATGGTAGAAAGTTAATGGCCTAATTTTAGATGTTTATAATGTTGTGGTATAAGCCAAATAATGGGATAATCTAGCTTACCCTTTGTGAATATAATTTCAAATTCTTTTATTTCAATAGGAGATGATAAAACTAATACTGGGTGGAATAGGGATCTCATGTTGGCTTGAAATTCCTTTCATTAAAAATTTATTCAATCATGTATAAATCTATAATATTTGAATAGTGAAAAAGTTTCTATTTATAATCATGATATAGATTATATGGCCTTAAGCCTATTTGAAACCTCTAATGAATTTACTGATAATTAAATAAAATCTTTATAGATAAATGAACCAGTTTAGCGAATCAGTTAGAATATTCCATTAATGTTTGATATAATTTTTGAAGGGTAAAGAACTTCACGGGTTTTTTCTTCATCAAGTATTCTAGGAAAACAATTACCAAGAAATATGGTCTTGAAGTATTTAATATCCATTCATTAATTATGTTTTTCTTAAACACACATGTCCCACTATCTTCTTCTATGGACATAGAGCATAGTTTTGGAACATTTTATTTTAATATAATCTTATGTCTCTAAAAGTAAAATTTCCAATCAACATTCCTTAAACAATCATTCACATCCTGAGTATCACTTTTCCCGTTGATGTATAATGGTTTCTATCTGAAAAATTCTTAGGATCGATCATTAACTCCAATAGTTAGTGGTTTCACATCCCTATCATAAGTTTGGGTGGGCACAACACCCTTGTCCAGAGAACATACCGCTCATAGTTACACTTCAAAAGTATTCAAATCAAATAAAAAAAATTCCAAAGGGAATATCATCCACATCCCCCTCCAAAAGAATTAATAGAAGCCTTGTATAGGGAATAATATTACATCAATAAAAGAAATGAGAAAATATGAAATGTAATAAATCTTTTTTTAATCAAGATAACATAATCAATGAACTATCACATCTGAACTCAACATGAGAGACATAGTTCCAAACATCCCATGGTCACTTAAGTCTCATTATAATGAGAGATAGTTCTAAACTCACATGCAACCTGTGCCTTATGTACTGATGGTCCTAGTCCTTACCTACCATAACATACTAATAAATTAGGACCATGGAAAAAATACAAACCATATTATGATATAAATTTATCAATGACTAGCATATTTCATCCCTAAACTAGACACCAGAGCTGACCTATATCCATGCATGACAGAAATTCATGATCCCCATGAGCTACCCATAAAATCCTTTATATTAATAATTTCTAAGGGAATTATTTCTACTATAATAAAAATGATAAAAATATTTAATTAATAAAATAAATTCAATATTCCCTTACAAATTCATTTATTAGAAGACAATGAGTAATTGGAAAAACATTTTCCAAACCAAAAGAGTTAAACTGGTGTAGTTGAGACAAATAAAAACCCATCTCCATGTGATATACAGGTCAATGCCCCACCATGTCACCCTCAAACTTCAACAACCATCTAATATGAATATTAATTTCCACCATGGGGTGCCTCTCCATTTTTAGAATGAGAAAAAAATAATATCCGTACAAAAACATTGATGTTTGAAGTTTCTGAGAAAAAATATCCCAATAGAATCTCATTGTGTGTTTCTTGAGTAGATTTTATAGAAGAACCCAATTATGAAAACAAAATAAAATATATGTAAAAAAATATATATTGAGATATTTTTTATATAATCATGGATGTCTTCCATATTCAGATTAGTTTATAAAGAATTCATAAATAAATCATCTTCAATGAAGTCTCAAATTAACCATTTCACAAAGAATTTATAAAATTCCAACCCAAAATGAACACCAAGTAAACTATTAATAACACTGGTCTATTCTACGTTTCCTATAATCTAAACACCTTATTGAAAAAATGAATATTTGAGCACATATCCCTAGAACATGGGCCTAGGAATGAGTAAAAACATTGATAAGTGAACCATATGTCCTAAAAATGTTTACTCAGAGTCGTAGTGCATGTCCGTGCTAGGAAGATGAAAACAAAATAAGGGCGGTTTTTCAAATATATCTCTCCCTTGGGTACCCAAATATCCAATATATCATTTTCCTTACTTTTAGGTATTCAATTTTAAAAGCATCCCATAAATTGAGTTTTCCATTTCCCTAACCTAAATTCTTCAATGGGAATTGCAAAAATTTATAATCAAACTACCTTTATAACACATCAAACATAAATTGAAATCATTTCTATTCAATAATAAATTAATGAAAATATATTTTATAAAATAAACCCAAAAAATAACATTTCAAGAATTATAGTTCATTTCATTAATTAATTTAGGAAAAAAAATTAGATGACTATTCATGAAACTTTTATAAAACTAATACACTTTATGAAACCACCAACATTAAATACGTAGTAAAACAAAAAAAAAACGGATCCAAATGAATAGAGTAATGAGGGGTACTAAGAAAAAAATTAGGTCCCTAAAAAAGAAATAATTATTAGGAACCCCGACATCTATAAACATTGTATCAGTAGAGAAAAGGGAAACCAGTCACTTTAGAATTGGTCGAAGGGCCCCACAATGACAAATATAGGTATAGTTTCTTTCTTCCTTCATGAATATAGTTATAAAATAATAATGATTAGATACTGAATCATCCTCATGACCATGATATAAAATCCTTGATCTATTGATTCATTCAACAAAAAATAGAGAAGCCATCAAAAAATACTTAGAACAATGAATAACAACTCTTACTTTGTGTCTCATAGATCCAACAACCAATGATCTCTCAATGATATAAAATTATAACCACTGTATTGAGTATCCTATGATGTCCAATGATGAATGGGGTTAATGGGATGCGTTTATTGTTTAGAAAATATTTAATTAATTAATTCTCATATATTATTTTTCTGAAATATTTAATTAAATTGTGTCCCAACCATGACCATGTTTCATTTTATTAGATTAACCACATGATTTTGTCATATGATTAAACTAAATAGGTAATAACCATGTGAAATACCATTATCCAAAATCACCACAAGTCACATGGTCTCCCAATAAGTCCACATGGTTCTACCAACCAATTCAAATTCTTACAAAACTCTTAAATATCCTAATAAGCACCCAAAAAGTTGAATATGTCCTGAAATGAAAGATAGAAAAAAATAAATAAATTACCATAAATTGACATTGTAATGTGACCCAAAACCCAATATTTTCAACCATATTAGTATAAAAATTCTCAAAAATATTTTTTAAAATAATATTCCCCTTTGGGATGTCGAATACCCATCCAAATCCAAAAACAATATTCACAATGTTAAAATTTAGGAACATTAGAATGAATTCATTCTTTTCTTAAAACCTTATGTATCATATTGGTTGATAAATAATTCCATTATAAAAAATAGTAGTCCCACAATAAAAAACACATTGTAATGAATAATATATTACTTAAGTGTTTTTTATTAAAAGGATTTCATGAATTCCCTGCTCATTAATACACAATGCACCAAGGATCTACCGCAAATAATATTTCATGGAATCCACCCACTTTCAAAACTATACTGTTGGATAACTCCCATTTTATAAAAACTCATAACATTAATTGTATAACATATCCCATTTCATTTAGGGATATCTTCTCTAAATTAGATCTTAGATAACCCCTCCCCCTTTGTCAATGAACAAAAAGATGACATCACTGAATTTTCCAAAAATATAGACAAATTGTTTTAAAATATATTTTACCATAATTTTGTGTAAACAACAATTATCACTAGTAATGTTGCATCATTCAACAATGCATCATGTTAGATAGATATATATGGAATACTAGATCCAAATGTTTCTTCCCAAACATAGCTTTGGGTAGTTACTTAAACCAGATAACTATAATTTTACATCATTTTGAAAAAATCAAATTCCAAGATCCCTTTTTAAAACCTTATCCTTCACAAAATGTTATTTTATCTCAATGTCATTTTTTCTAATACCAATAGCACTTGAAATATGATATATGATTTAAAATGGAGAATTTACATCAATAATGGCATATTTATGATTTTTTTATCCATATTATATTGGTACATGATTGGGTATTTTTATTTATTTATATTCTTCATTAATGGTGATGATCATTCATTCTTCTTTCTCATCCACAAAATTCAAAAAAAAAACTATAAAAAATATTCAATCTACATCAACATATGATTATCCATAGTATAATCCTAGTCTAAATCAGTGTATCATAATAAATCATACTATATTGCTCTAGGATAATATATTCTGAAATATATTTTATTATTATTATCTCAATGTTCAACCTTTACTCATACCATGTCTCTCTCAGGAGGAAAACATTGATACCATGGTTCATGACATGTGAAAATAAAATAGTCCACATGATTGTTATAAATAATAGGCTTCAAATGATTCTCTAATATTTTGTAACAAAAAAATTATTTCTATCATCATATCCTGATAACATCAACCATGTATCCATTAATATTTTTATTATATTAGAGTAAACTTTTTAAAATCACTTATAGAATTTAGTAAAATATTTTGATTGAGAAATAAATGTTTCATCAATTCAATTATTTTTTTTATGACTTAGTAAAAAAAATTTAACCACCCATCAATGACATTCTGAACCCACACCTCATATATTATTTAAAAAGATTGTATTTTCTATGATTTAAGCCAAAAAAAATTAATTCATCTATATAGTTCAGTACCAATATCATTTGATCATCCTCATCAATTAAGTATAGATTCTGATCAACTCATCCTCTTTAGAATCAAATATTTCTCAGGTACTTATCCACCCTCGAAAACCAATCCCATTGTGCCTTTTCAGCCTATAATGTGTCTTCTTAAACAAAAAACCATACATTTAATTTCATCAAAATAAAATACAGCTTCTTCTTAATGTACTGATGTTTATGAAAAATTCCTGTGAGGACTACTAATTTTAAATACATTTGATACACATTTGAAAAAAATAACCTACATAACAAAGAGAATATGGACTTTTTAAAACCAGGTTATGATGATAAATGTCCCACCACTATCAATAACAACAACTTGGGATACCCATAGTTTGAATATAATTATTTATTCCCTTTAACATTTCCATATTCATTGAGTTCATTCTAGATTCCTAATTAGATTCAATAAAATTTTATATTACACCATTGGAATAATTTTCCACTTTTCATTACCCCCAATTTGGTGAAGTTGTTATTGCATCAATTTAAACCATTTGATAAATTCATAATCTTATTCTACAAAATTATGTTCAAACTACGATAAAACAATTTGCAGATTACTCATTTGGAATGTTTTTACTAAAGCTATTTAGTCACCAAATATATACTATTTTGTGATCACAATAACTACATATCATTTTTCATATAGGTTTATTGAGTTATTTTCCCTTTTTAAAAATTACCACATGTGTGAGTAATATAATATAAAATTTTAGGGATTTTGTAAGTTACTCTATTCGTTACTAAGACTTCAAAATACATTTGTAAAAATGATACAAGACTCAAATAACCTGGATTTATTATTATATTCCTTAGAAAAAATACATATATATATTATTCTCCACCAATGAGATAATGATTCTAATTTATGTATTTTTCGTGCATCACAAGAAAACCATAACTTCCATTTATGAGTATATCCTTTTTGTTTAGGTTTAACACATTCCCCATGACTTACACGTAGAAAATTATTACCAAGGACTTCAAACACATGCACTTTTCTACCCCTAAAATGTTTTCCTATGATTTTTTATTTTTTAGAGACAATGCTATTTTATCATTAATCATTAATAAAATAGATAACACCTTCTATATTGGACTTAATTTTGGTGAGAATATTATGTCCACCAGTCATGATTTATGTACAACCACTGTCCTAAATCCGTAGTAAAACTCTATCTATAACATTAAAATAAATTTTAGTGAAATTAACCATCTCACTTATTCCATTCCTAATCAATTGTCTCTTTTTCCATTCATTTTGTATAGAATTATATTTTTACACCTGAATATCTATTGGTCCATCCTCATCTTATAAATCTAATCTAATTAAGTTTTTTCAACTCCTGGAATTTATTTAAAAATTTCTAGTGTTTTTTATTTAGGTGTCTCAAGTAATATGACATTTTACCCATATTTAAAAATTCAGGAATTTGATTCTATATGATTTACCCAAAAGGAAATAGTCAATAAAAATATATAATTATTAAGAAATATTTGTCATTTATTTTTGTTCCACTTGATCTATGATCCTCCTAATCACTATAGAACACCAATATTGGGAATTCCCAATATTTATACAATAATAAATCCTAATTCATGGTGTATTATTTCTTTCCACCACTACTGCGGTTATATCAATTTTAGACATCTCTAGGTTACCGAAATTATATTGTTTTAGGGTGTAGGTGATAGTGATTTCACATTATACACAAATGATTTTTTTAGATCAATCCCTTCAACAAAAGTACATTTATATTTTGTCCACTACACATATGGATGGGTTTAAAACATCTCCATTGAATCCCATTAAACCACATCATATTTTGTTTATATCCCATCCATTCTGAATTTATTTTGTAATAGAAGGTTTCTAAATTATCTCTTGATCAAAAAAATTTGAAAGAAAGATAAAAAATCATCTTTGAGCACCTTAATCCTTATGATATTAACATTTATCAAACTAGTCAAGACATCAATGATATGGGATTCATAATAAATTTTGAGCATTAATCCACATAATTTTAAAAATTTTCAATCATCTATGCTTAATGTTGCTCAATCATATCCTTAAAATCAGCTCTCTCTTCCTCTTGATCTCACATTTACAGTTTTTAATCATGTACCACTTCATTATATTATTTTATATCCATTAATCCAATGTTTTCAAAAAAACATTTTTATTACCACTTATGATTTAATATTACATCCCCATAAGTGTCATTGTTATTGTTTTCCTCTAGTTATGGAATATATATGACTACCATAATATCTTCCCCAATAAGATCATTACAATCCTAAAATTTCTCTATATCATTTTAATATTTGGAGAAATACTCTTAAGAAATCATGTTATTATTTTGAAAAACATTTAAACTTTGATTTAGTTTTTTCCTTTAACAACATTATAAATTTTATTTATAGATTCTTCATCTTCTTCATTAATTTATAACATAATTAGGAATATTTATTTTTCATACCCATCATCTCCAAATATAAAAAAATTATGTTAATTAAATCAATTTAATCTTAATTTTCAAAATTTGAAATTTGTGGAAAGGAAAATAGTTACATTATTAATTTCCCCTTCTATGGGATAATCTTTCAATGAATTTTTCTTCATCTGATTGACTTGTAATGCTAACTAAATCTCTGTTATCAGGGAATATTTTCTATTTTTCTTCATTTCATAAGAGAAATATTACATTAATGATTATCCGTCATTACTACCTTTGTACCCTTTTTATTCAATCATAAATTCCATTTCAGTTAAACATAGTTGTAATATTTTCATGATCCATGCCATAGTCTTGATATCATGAAGGATAATCGCTCACATATCTTTATAATAATGTTCACCTGATCAAAGAGTTCATCAGTGAACACATTTTTGTAAATCCTCAAATCCTTGAAATTATTATATAGTACATGAAATAATAATTAATTCACCTTATTGTAACACATCATGATATTAATAATCAATATTTCTTAAACAAATAATACGTTGAATAGATTTTTTCACAAGAAAAATCATACTAAAATAGGCTGAGACATGTTAGATGAACATTATGATGAATTTTATACGAATTAAAAAATAGTAAATTAAATGATAGTAATCATTTAAAAATTATTACATATTGAGGATAGAAAATTAATAATATTTAATAAAAATGATGTTTTTTCAAATATCTATTTTTTAAAATTGTTGTTTATTTAATCCTTATAAATTCCACTAATTTCGTTTAAATGATTATTATGATATTATTTAATTTTCCAATAACCTAATATATTAAAATTTATTAGTAATTGACATAAAATATGATTATGAACACATTAGTGTTTTTATCTATGTGAGATGATGACACATTAATTTTTTATATCAATGTAAATTAATGGATCCTTCTGTTCTCCATATAAGTGAGATTATGATAGATCAATGTTTTAAATCTATGTATAAATATGAGAAATTATATTTTTCAATCTAAATGAGATGAAGAAAAAATCACTTTATAGAAGCGAGATGCTGAAAAAGTATTGTTTTCTATATGTATTAGATAATGATTCATGGATTTTTCATTTCTATGTATGATGATGGAGCATTAAAATTTTATATGTATTTTAGATAATGACACATTATTTTTTCATACAATTCATATTATGAAACATGGATATGGTTGGTTTTTCACTTAAAGTGATGATTAGTTATGCTTATGTTTTTATCGTGTTATTAATGGTTTCAATCTTGATGAGATGATAATATGTTAATGTTTCCAATCTTAGTCAAATGATGAAAAGTTAATGTTTTCAATATATATAAGATGATGACATGTGTAAATGACTAATGTTATTCAATATATGAGTTTACCTCCATTTTTTTCATGACATAGCTTCTTGATATGCTATGTTTCCATAACATCCCATGATCAATGAAATATGTATATGATTATGCAGAGTGGATAATATATATTATCTCAGACACTTATTATATATTATAAATTTATTTTTATGTTATTATATGTCCTACTACAATGATTTTGAAAACAATTATTGTTCTATTTTATTTTATTTTGTTATTTCTCCCATGTTCAAGCTTTATTGCTTGCTAATTATCATGCCCATGATGATATGTTTTTATGATTTTCCATTAACAAGAATTTATGTTCACAAAATTGTTATCATTCTCTTCCATAAGTTTTGACGATGTGTATATCCTAGGATATTCCTATAAGTGGATCTCGTATGTCTTGATTATTGGGAAATTTCACAATATGATTTCTACATAGTTAATCTTCATTAATCCTAAAACATACTATTCTAGAGTTTCTAAGATTATTTTTCCGATATAATTTAAAAATTATGAAAACAATTTGAAATATATATATATTTATGTTGGATAAACAAATTTTATATCAATGTATAAGATTAAATAATGTGTTTTTATAATAATATATAGGCATCAGGTATAGGGTGCCTCACATGATGTCATATTCAAAAATATTGAGAAGTTTTTCCCACATGGAAAGTAAGGGTTTACATTAAATCACCTTCATGTATTTAACTATTAACCTACCCAACCATTGAATAATTTTGATTAAACATCAAGTTTAGTTCATTCATAATATGATAAATCATCACTCTCTAGGATGAATAAAATCTCATGAACAACAATCATGTACATATATATTCCAAATAATATGAAATTGAGCTATATCTAATTCATCCATAGTTATAAATTTTATATTGATAATCATAATCCCATTATTATTATTGAAAACTACCAAAACCATTGAGAGTCAATACAGTAGATAAATAGTTAGATATAATAAAACTTTTTGGTCCCATGAAATGTTGTACTCCATAAAAAAAGGTGAATCATGGAATTTTAGTATTCTAAAGATGACCCCTGACTAAATATATATTTAATTTTCTATTAGGTTTAATCATCTACCTAGAAATTTCTATAATGTAATAATAAAATTACAAGAGAGATGCAAAAAAAATTTCTTCATTCACCATAACCAGGGTAATCTAATGACAATGAAATGACAATATCGAATTTACAAAATTTCCAAGAATTTTTTTGTATTCTATTTTTAGTATCCATAATGTCCATTTGTGGTTGAATACCACATAGAAAAAAATAACTCATATCACAAACATTAATAGATCACTTTATTGATGAATGTGGTTTTCATGATCTTCCTGAACAATTAGTGAGCTTACACAAATAGGGGTGTAACAATTCTATGGCATTAATCTCTTAAGAGAATAACTTTGAGATAACCCTTATCACCTCCTAGTAGTATATTAGAATTCACATTATCTTTAGTGTCCTATAATTTTTTCAAAATATATATTTTAATAATACGATCTCCCATAATCCTTCTTTCTTTTTTTGAAAGAGAATGATATCTATATTATCATCAAAGATTCAAAATGTTTCCCTCTCTAGATTAGAGTGTGGATATTCCAAACCATTTTTATTATCTTATAAGTCATTGAGGGACACTCAACATCATGTCATGGAACTCATCCTTGGAATAACCATTTTAATATTACCAAGTCTACTTGTGGTGAATTACACCTTTAATACTAGAAAATGGTATTATCCACAAGAATCTATGACAATGGTTTAAAGGGGCCATTAGTAAGTATATTTCTCAGAATTATTCAATACAAGCGGTTTATTAAAACTATTGGTATTATAATTCAATGACAATGGTTTATAAAAAACAATTTGTACACCTCAATATATACCAACATTTTTTAAACCATTGGTATACATTATTTTGAATAACCGCATGCTCTCATCTTCCCTGCATTCACCCATGATTCCTAATCTCACTCACCTAAGAAAGTAGTGTCCTTATCTTTACATAAAAAATTATGTCCTTATTCATTGATTATTTTAGTCTGATCCTCTTCAACATAAAATTAGTGAGTTTTAAGTCCTTCTCCAAAATGTTTTTTTTAATTTTAATAAATGTATCAAAACCAAACCAAGATTCTGGTAGTGCATGATTCATCATTATTATTTGAAAATAAGTTTATTTGTAGTATTTTTATTATATTATTGCATAATATATGAGATTTTAACATATATATATATATATGTTGTTTTATTTTTGTAAATAGATTTTGTGATGTAGTTTCACTATTTTGATTAATTTTATATTTGAACACACCCACAAGTCTCATATATATGTTTTTATTATAACAACCCTACTTTTTACTACACACTTAAACCAGATTTAGTACAAAAACTCTTCATTTGATACAACATTGAAGATTGAGTGGTCTAGGGTCATTGGGCCTTAGGATCATTACATAACAACTTAAAACATGAAATATAACATCTTTATGGAAAACATCCTTTACATGACCACTACATTCCCACATACATAGCAATGCATGAGATTAACTGAGGACATGCATAAGAAAAGGGTAAGCTATAAAGCTCAGTAATGGAATAATAATGGAATATCCCAAGGAATACAATAAATGTTTGCCAATAGGCGTATTAATGGAGCACAAGAGAAACTTGAGCATAAAATCATGATAAATCATGATAATCATAACATTAAAATGTGGAAACAACACTTAAAATGGAATTTTCGTGAGCCACAGATCATTGCACATGGATCATGATTAAACCCTTATTGAACATGAAGCACGAGTAAAACCTCATTGAACATGAATTATCATGAGTCAAAACCCATTCCACTTGACGTATCATGACACTATACATTACCCAATGCATTGGAGCGCTATCAGGGCACACCCATCTTAAACATTTCATTTCATGCATAAGTGTGCCACATAGATCATATAACATGGAATCAATCAAAATCATAAGTTATTAAAATATTATGTAATGTGGAATAAATACATGAAAGTACTATTCAATAGGTATATGTTTATAAGGGTGAATACCCTAGATACAGACATGGGTATGTTATTCACTACACAATGATCTTGACTTGGATAAACGTGGTGCAATTTCGGCAGCATAACAGCGTGACATAAGGATTCATGAAAATAGCAGAAGACATATAATAAGGTGTCCAATAATATGTATATGAAATTGATATTAATGGGGTCATATGGATACATTTCCCAACAAACGTAATAGAATTTATATGCATAATACAAAAGAATTACTTTGATCTAAAAGAGGAGAGAGAAATCCCTCACAAAATTTTAGAATGGTAAAGGGTGTAAATGGGAGGATTTAATTAGAGATAAAGAGGTCTCCAATCATCCAAATATATATAGGAAAATATGGGAGAGGTTCAATATCATACCGCAAAATTTTTAATTGAAAAAATGGCATAACAACTTAATGGATATTAGACAAAAATGAGAAAGGAAAAAATCCATTAATTGGAAGTGTGATCCCAAAGGCTTGGGAGAGGCTAGAGAGTGGCTTAATGGGAGAATGGGGAAACTTTGGAGGATTATATAGAGAAGAGGGCATGGGGTTTGTGAAACTCCACAGGCTTTGAGTGAAGAGGATGTCTGAACTTGTGTGGGTTTATATCAGAAATGAGAGGGAACTCTTTATTATTTAGGTTTGGGACACCTCACATTAAACTAATCAATACCACAATATAGTCCATGGATTTTTCCCATGGTTTTTAAAAAATAGGAGTCGAAAAAAATATTTTAAATGGAAAATGGCCGAAATTCTTAAAATAATAGGGTAGCTAATTGGAGGTGAGTCACACTCTCAAGGAAAACAATTTAAAAGGACATAATGTTTTATAAGTCTTAGAGGGTCTACAAAAGCTTTGTACAACATATCAAAAATTTCTAAAATAATATTATTTTAATTCTAAAACATATATTGGCCGATAAGAATTTCTATATTATTTTATTACCTCACTATTGGGTCATTATGATGTCATAAAACACATTATATATTTAAACGGAATTTAATTTTTTACCCAAAAATTCCATTGTCTCTGAAAATTATGAATAATTCACCACTGGATAATTTTGACATCCTGATTCCAAAAGTAATATTCATTTTATCTAAATTATTTGGTAAATATGTGAATTTTTACTTTCAAAATAAAAGCCGACATTTACAAAAAATTCATGGGTTTTGACAGAAACAATTTTCAAAACATAATAAAAATTACAATTGCATTCATAAAATTATATGATCATTTATATTTAATAAAAATTAATTTAATAATAATATTTTATTAAAATATTATTTAATTAAAAAATTTATTAATTCATAAAAATAGATTTATTAGTTGAATAATAACTAAAAATACTATTTTTTCTTTAAATCTATTTACAAAGTAACAAAAATAAGCTGAATGAAAATTATTTATACAAAAATTATGTGCATAGTTACAGTGATATGATCTTGTTACATAACCCCTTATAACACCCACATAAGACTGAAGGGTAAGATGTGGGATGGTGACAGACTCTTGGGGTGGCTCGGATAACATCGCTCGGTTGGTAATATCTATTTACTTCAACTTTTCCCGTAGTAAGTTCCTCTCAAGCATAACATGTTCATTATCAGATTGGGATTGGTCAAGAGAGAAGCCCAATTA
The DNA here is from genome assembly GCA_963277665.1 of Viscum album. Classification (NCBI taxonomy): domain Eukaryota; kingdom Viridiplantae; phylum Streptophyta; class Magnoliopsida; order Santalales; family Viscaceae; genus Viscum; species Viscum album. The sequence goes on from OY728154.1 coordinate 84,001,250, forward strand.
TGCTACCTCCTTTGTGATCTCCAACAAATGGGCTTCGTACGTGGCAAGTCAACAGGATGAGAACATCACTTCCTTTGTCTGAGTAAATTGGATTTGTTAAATCCCTATATTTATTCTAATCAGGTGATCACTATTCAACGACTATATTAGAAGTGGTCATAATTCTTAACAGTATTTTAAAAAACAAAAACATAAAACCAATGAAGTCCACATTTTATATAATCCTAATAATTCCTTGGATCAAGAGAAATTTACATTAATAAATGTTTGGGTAGTTACAATCTTCCCCCTTAATAAATTTCACCCTCGATATTTCCTTTTCCCACACTAAAACATATCCGGGTAACTCTGCTTTGTCACTTCCTTCAATTCCCATTTTGCTTCATCAAACTTGTGGTTTCACCATAACAACTTGGCGAGGGGAATTGTCTTATTTCGTAGATCTTTTTCATTATGATTTAAGATCTTCACTGGTTTCTCTTCGTGAGAAAGATCATCCTCCAGTTGTACTAACCCTGAAGAGAGTACATGTGAAGGGTCTGGTATGTACTTCTTTAATAGGGATACATAAAAGACATCATATACATTGTCCATGGTAGGTGGAAGTGCTAGTCGTTAGGCCACAACCCCAACTTCATCAGGAATCTTGAAGGGGCCAATGTACCAAGGACTTATCTTCCCTTTCTTTTCTAACCTCACGACCTTCATCCATGGAGATATGCGTAGAAGTACCGTGTCTCCAACATTAAACTCTAGGTCTCATCTTTGGTTATATGTATAACTCTTATGTTGACTCTGGGCTTCCATAATATGATGCTGAATTGTTTTCTCCTTCTCCACCATTTATTCTACCATTTTTGGTCCTAGATTCCTATGCTCACTGACATCATCCCAACATGCTAGTGTTCTACACCTCTTCCCATACAAGGATTCATAAGGTTCCACTCAGATGCTCGAGTGGAAACAGTTGTTGTTAGATAATTCAACTAGTGGAAGATGTTGGTACCACCTTCCTTTTATGTCTATAGAACACGCTCTCAACATGTCCTCAAGTGTTTGGAAAGAATGCTCGGATTAACCATCAGTTTGAAGATTCTAAGACATACTGAAGTTCATCTCTGTATCTAGATCATTATTAAGTCTCTTCCAAAACATAGCGGTGAATATTAGATCTCAATCGGATAAAATAGATAGTGGTATTATATGGAGCCTTACCACTTCCCTGATATATATATGTTCCAGCTGATCCAATGAGAAATCCTCACGAATTTCAATGAAGTGTTCAGACCTTGTAAGAAGATCCATAACAAACCCGATTGCATTATTTCCCTTGGATGTCTTTGGAAGTCCAGTGAAAAAGTGCATGGTGAAGTTCTCCCATTTCCATGTTGGTATGGGTTATGGTTGCATCATCCTATTTTATTTCTGCCTCTTTGACTTCACTTGCTAAAACACCAGGCACATTGATGTATACTCAGTGATCTCCTTATTCATATTATCCCACTAATAATACTCTGGGAGATCTCAATACATCTTTGTGTTTATTGGGTGAATAGAGAAATTTGAACTATGTGCATCATCCAAAAGGTCCTTCTTCCGCTCTGGACTTGATGGAACAAATAGTCATTTCCAAAATCTCAAAATTCCTTCTTCATAAACATTGAACTCTGAGTATTTCAGTTTTCTGATAGCATCCATTCTCTTATGAATTCCAACATCACCCTTTTCAGCATCCATTATCCTTTCCAAAAGAGATGTTTGGGAAATCATTTTTTAAAGGATGGATGATATTCCCTTCTCTATGATTCCCATGTCCTTCTTCATAAAATCGAATAAGATTGGGTCCTTCTCAATTTTCATCAATGACAGAATTATTGGGTCCTTTCTACATAGATCATCTTCCACCTTGTTCGTTTTCCCAGGGTGGTAATGGATTGAGTAGTAATAGTATTTGATCAGATCTAACCATCTTCGTTGGCACATGATAAACTATTTTTGTGTGAATATATACTTGAGTATTTTTTTTGTCATTATATATTTCACACTTCTCCCCAACGAGATAATTCGACCATATTTTTAATGTGAAGATCAATATAGCCAACTCCAAATCATGTGTTAGATAATTCTGCTCATGAACATTCAATTACCATGAAGCATAGGTAATGACTTTCTCATTTTGCATCAACACAAACCCCATTCCCTTTTTTGAAGCATCAATAAATATAATAAAAAGTTCTAGACTTGTTTGTAAAGTGATCATGAGTGCAGTGATAAGCCTCCTTTTTAACTCCTTAAATCTTTCTATGCATTCATCACTCCTAGAAAACATTACTCCCTTATGAGTTATCTTGGTAATAGGGCTAGTCAATCGTGAGAAATTTCTCTCAAATTGTTGATAATATCTAGCTAATCGCAAGAAGATATGGATATATGTTACTAATGTTGGCCTCGTCCATCCATCAATTACATCTGTTTTGGAGGGATCCACAGATATCCCATTGCTTGTAATGACATGGCCCAGGAATGAGAAATCCTTCAACCAGAACCCACAATTGTTGTACTTTTCATAGATATTCTCTTACACAAGGTCTCTATTATAGTTCTTATATGTTCCGAATGATCCTCCTTCGTTTTAGTGTATATCAGAATATCATCTATAAAGACTACCAAAAATTTCTCTAGGTAATCCCTAAAGACTCTATTCATCATGTCCATGAAGATAACTGGACCATTAGTGAGATTGAAAGGCAATAGTATGAATTCATAATGCCCATATCTTGTACGAAATGAAGTCTTGGGGATATATTCTTTCTTCACCCTTACTTGATAATATCCCGACCGCAAATCCACCTTAGAGAAGTGTTGTGAAGCACACAGATGATCGAACAAGTCATCAATTCATGAGAGAGGATACTTATTATTTATTGTGATTTGTTTATGCTCATGATAATCGATGTTATGGTGCATTGACCAATCCTTGTTCTTGATGAAGTGGACTAGTTCTCCCCATGATGAAGCACTTGGGTGTATAAAACCTTTATCTAGATTCTCATGTAATTGTTTCTTTAGCTCCTCAAGCTCTACAACAACCATTCAAAATGGAGTCATTGATATTGGAAAAGCCCTATATATAATATCAATTTAGAATTCAACATCCCTTCTAAAAGGATGACTAGGCAATTCCTCGGGAAACACTTCAGAAAATTACCTCACAATAGGCATGTCTTCATGGATGGTTGCCTCCTTAGAATCAATCATCTGAGCCAGATACGCATGTTCATAGGGTAGTAATATCCACACTTGAGATGATGGAGCTAAAGAATATTCATTATCCTCCTTGCACTTGTATATAATTAGGGGTCGATTCTCCACATGGAGAGTGATTTCCCTCTCACATCAATTTTTTTCTTCTATATAAGGAACGCCAATCCATTATATGAAATACATCAAATTACACTAGGGGGAGTATGTCGAGGTTCATTGGGAAATTGATTCCACAGATTATGACAGGTGAGGATTTATATTCATGGGATGCATTTATTTCCATATTTTCCATACTCATCGACATATTTACTTCCATGATTTGTAGTGGTGCATGGATTTTTCAACTAAACATTAGGTATATAAAGAATGCATAGAACCTGAATCAAAAAGTATGTTCGCAATTCTTGAATGTATAACTAGCGTACCTATCACCACTTCTTTGTCAGGGTTCAATTTGGTAGTAGTGATGGAAAAATCTCTCCCTTGGTGCCTTGAAGGTTGTTGGTTGACTCTAAAATTCCTTGGCATTGGGAACTGATTTGCAAGATCCCATGGTTCTTTGCAGTTGTAGCAATGAAAAATATGTTGAGGTTCGAACATAGCGTTCCTCTCCTCTGTTGAAGCAGCGTGTTTTTATTTTTGGCAGTTAACAACTAGGTAACCTTCTCTTCCACACCTAAATCATTTCCTCACCCCCGTCAAACATTTTTTTGTGTTCTTCTTTCTGCACCATTGGAAAGTGGGGTGCTGGATCTTCTAAGCACTGTTGGATTTATCCTTCAGACTACCAGCATTGAAGTCCACCTTGTGCTTCTTATCCCCATGGTAACCATGAGATTCTCTGATCTCCATTTTGACCTTGAGGGCACATCGTACAATTTACTCATTGATATCAAAGTCATGGATTTCTATTACTTTACATAGGAAAGGTTTCATCCCACCAAAGTAGTGGTCAACATTGTATTCAGGTGTGATGACAAATCCAGAGGTGTATCATGAATGCCTTGTGACTTTTTACTCATACGATCCGATAGATTCTTTCCTTTTTTCTTGAGTTCATGGAAGTCCATTTCTATCTTATGTCGGAGGGTGCACAAAAAATATTTATAGAAAAACAACTTTCGGGAATTATTCTATTCCAACACCTCGATCTCTTCACTAGGATTTATATTTTTGATCAACATCCACCATTGATCGGATTAACCATCCATATGATAAGAATCCAGAAGAACCTTCTCTTGTTCAGAACATTAAATGATGGAGATGATCTTTTCAATGGAGTTGATCCATTGTTCAGCAATTGACGGATCAGACGATCCATTAAAAGTATGAGGCCTTTGTCTCATGAAGCTCTCGATAGACACTTGTTCTTTATTGGGGGGGGGGGGGGTTGAAAGTTATTATTGAACCATTCTTATATTCAATTATTGAGTTAACTGAGAGGGAATCACGACAAAGGTCACTATTCCCTCTCCCATAAGATTGTGCATCTCATTTACACAGTCCTCACATTGATCTTCACATCGGTTGTTATCCTGAGTCCACATATTACCTACCATTTGCAGGAATAAAACAAAAGTTAAAGGTAACACATAAAGGTTATCAATGGAAAAAACAAATGAATTATATATAAATTTTATTTCATTATCTTATGAATCCATAGGCTTCAATCTATTCTCTCCAAGATTTACTTTCAAACATATATTCCTAGGGGCAGTTTTTTAAAATTCCCTTTCTAAGTGTTCATACTAAGATTATGAATTTAACAAAGAATATCCACCAAGGGTGTTATAACAAAGAGTGCATCAAGGCCTATTGTCATGCACCTGTTCCCGTTTGAGTCTAGATCAAAGTGATGTTTTCAGGTTTTACTCCTAGGATACATATGTGTCAGAGCTACCTCTACCTGCTCCTATCCAGACAGGGATGTATTTTCATGGTAAACCACTTACTAAATACTAACCAATACATAGGGATGTTTTTATTATATTTATTCTTGTATCTATGTATTCACTAGGGTTTTCTAATCCAAATACCTAAAATAACTAAACCTATCCTTTGATACAATCTATAACAACCCTACTTTTCATTACACACTTAAACCTGATTTATTACATAAACTCTTCACTTGATACAACATTTAAGATCAAGAGGTTCACTGTCATTGGGGATTAGTATCATTACATAACAACTTAAAACATGAAATACAACATCTTTATTGAAAACATCCTTTACATGACCAATAAATTCCCTCGTACTTAGCATTGCATGGGATAACATTAGGACATGCATATGAAAAGGGTGATATATAAATCCCAGTAAGGGAATAAACATGGAATAACATAAGGAATACAATACATGTTATAAAATATGCATATCAATGGATCACAAGAAAAACATGAACATAATGGCATGATAAAGCATGATAATCTTAAATGTAAATGTGGCAACATCACATAACATGGAATTAGGATGAGCCAAGGCTCATTGCACATGGAGCATAAGTAAACCCTCATTACACTTTAATCAAGAGTAAAAACTAGTTTCTCTTAAATTATCATGATTCAAAACCCATTTCACATTACATATCATGATACTATACTTTACCCAATGCGTTGGAGTGTTATCAGGGCACACTGTTCTTAAACATTTCATTTCAAGAATTAGTGTGCCACATGGATCATATAAAATTGAATCAATCAACATCATAAGTTATAATTCGATTAAGTAATTTGGAATAAATACATGAATGTACCATGAAATCGGTATATGTGAATATAGGTGAATACCCTTGATAGAGACATGGGTATGGTATTCACAACAAAATAATCTTGGCTTGGAAAAACGTGGGGAAATTTCGGCAGCATAATGGCTTGACATAAGGAATCATGAAAATAGATGATGATATAGAAAATTGTTCCTCATTATATGTACATGAAATTATTAGTAAGGGGGTCATATGGATTCATGTCCCAACAAACCTAATGGAATTTAGATGCACAATACAAAAGAATTACTTGGATGTAAAAGAGAGAGAAATCCCTCACAGAATTTTGGCATGATAATAGGTTTACATGGGAGGATTTTATGAGAGATAAAGGGGTATCCCATTATACAAACATAAATAGGACTGTATGGGGGAGGTTCGAAATCATACCCCAAAATTTTAAATTGAAAACAAAAGTGCATAACAACTTAAAGAAAATTAGAAAAAAATGAGAAAGGAAGAAATCCCTTACTTGGATGTGTGATCCCGAAGGCTTGGGAGAGGCTTGAGAGATGCTACATGGGAGCTTGGGTAACATTGGGAGGATTATAAATAGATGAGGTAAGGGGTTGTTAGAACTCCAAAGGCTTTGAGTGAAGAGGATGTCAGAGCATGGGTGGGTTTGTATAGGAATGGAGAAGGAATGTTTTATTATTTTGGTTTGGGACACATCAAATTAAACTAATAAATACTAAAAACCATCCCATGGTCTTTTCCCACTATTTATTCAAAATGGGAGTGGAAAAAAATATTTTATAAGGCCAAAGGACTATATTCTTTAAAATAATAGGGTGGCTTATGTGCAGGCGAGTCACAATCTCAAGGAAAACAATTTAAAAAGATAAAATGTTTTATAAGTCATTGAGGGTCCAAAAAAGCTTGGTAAAATAAATAAAACTATTCTTAAATCACATTATTTTAATTCAAAAACCAATATTGGCCTTACATAATGTTTATAATACATTATTACCTCCCTATTGGGTAATTATTTTTCCATAAAATACATTATACATTCAAACGATATTTAATTTTTTAACCAAAAATTCGATTGTCTCTGAAAATAATGAAAAATTCACTGTCGGATAATTTTGATGTACTGATTCCAAAAATAATATTAATTTTATCTAAATAACTAAATAAATATGTGAATTTTTACTTTTTAAATAAAACCAATATTTACTGAATAATCATTGGTTTTGAAGAAAACATTTTTGAAACCTTATTAAAAATTGCATTTTCATTCAAAAAATTATATGATCATTTATATTTAATAAAAGTTAATTTAATAATATTATTTCGTTAAAATATTCTTTAATTAAAAATCCATTAATTCATCAAAATATATTTCTTAGTTGAATATTAACTAAAAATGCTATTTGTGCTTTAACAACTATTTACAATGTAATAATAATAAAATAAATGCACATTACTTATACCAAAATATAGTAATAGTTCTAGGCTCTTGTTACATAACCCCTTATAACACCCACATAAGACCAATGGGTAAGGTGTGCCATGGTGACATACTCTTGGGGTGGCTTGGATAACATCTCTTGGGTGGTAATCTCTATTAACTTCCACTTATCATGTAGTCGGTTCTACTAAAGATTAACGTGTTGTAGCTTGGCTTGGGCTTGGTGAAGAGAGAAGACCAACGACGCCACCTCCTTTCAGAGCTTTGAAAAAATGGGTTTCGTACTTGGCAAGTATACTAGATGAGGCCATCACATACTTTTTCGGAGTAAATTGGATTTGTTAAATCCCAACATATATACTAATAAGGTGATCATTGTTCAACAGATATATTAGCAATGGTCACAATTATTAAGTGTATTTTAAAATAAAAAAACATAAAACCAATGAAGTACAAATTTTAGATAACCATAATAAGACATAGGATCAAGATGAATTTTCATTAATGAAAGTTTTGGTTGCTACATTTATTTCATTATGGTGGCATGACTTCTCTCTAGTTTTCTACCTCTACAACTTGATGTCCGGATGATATTTTGTCTTCCTGGAATATTTGTATGGATGTTGGTTTATGTTTATCTTTAACTTTCAAATATGTTTACATAGGGTGGGTTATCTTCATTTATATTGATCTCGTTGAAATCATTTGGATTTTATTTTGATATATTGAATGTCATCTTCAATATCATTTTCACATAGTAATAATCTCATGATTTGATGATTATACCCAATAATTCCATTCAAAATACCAATTACATATTTTTGGTGACTGAATTTTAAATGATGATATTCCCTTTATTTTTTTCATGATGGATAGAGAGGTAAGAGCCTCTTATTTATGTATTTTTTTTCAAAATTTTTGAAGTATGTTATACGTTTATTATGGTTATGTGATTATTTAAATTTGATGATGAAATTCCATGATGTATTCCATTTTTTTGTTCTTCTCTTGATTTCCTTATATCAGATAAAATATGGGGTTGATTAATGGACTTATGATCAGATTATTATTACTCTTTATAATGTTATTTGATACTTGTATTAAGAGGTTACCGTTCACTCCACTCCAATGGCCCGAAGGACTTAATTTTTTATCGATTTTTGATAATCCACCTTTCAAGTGGTGAGGTGGAACCCTTACAAGGCCTCTAGGCATAAGTATTACATGTCTCGTAGGCCTAAGAGGAATTCATTGCCTGTAGGCTTCAAAGATTACATACATTCTAGACTAACTACATGGAACTGCTCCTCCCCAGCATCCTAATCATGAAATCATCTCTCCACCATTGCATGGTTGTTTGGATAGGCTTTTGCATGCATGCCCTGTCTTGTCCCAATTGTAGATGACATACCCTCTCATTCATACAGTCTGTTTATCTTCTTCTATGGTAGACTATTCTTTCTCATCCTCCTTCTGAAGCTTTTTCCGTGTAGGTTGTCCAGTTATAATTTGCACTTAAGGTGTCTTGAAGGCCTTGAGGTGGCATTAAGGCCTTTTGACCCCAAGTCCTAGGTGGCACGAAGTCCTTAAATGACTCAAGGAACAAATTGGTGGCCCAATGGCCCAAATGGTGGAATCGTCCCATCTTCTACAATTCCAAACAGTAACTGCTACAGTTTACGCTAAAGTACCTGCTATAGTAATGCTAATGTGCATCTACAGTACCTGAAATATGCCTTTGCCTAGATTTCATCCTGGGTCGCCTAGATGCACTTAAGGAGTCCTCACCAACCGGGCTGAGGCTCATGTGCCAGAGGTGACCAATCATTCTTAGTAATTTGTGTGTTTTTATTCATGCATGTTTATAGTCTCATTGAATTTATTGATAGTTCAAGCTCATTGTACCTAATATGTGTGATGTAACTCTTTATTTAATTAATAATTTTTTGAGGTGTATGAATTAGGAAACTATCTCATGTCCCATTTCTCTCAATAAAATCGAATATACTTTTTTTTATAAAATAAAATAAATTATTGTATTTTTTACAACTTATACACATTATATGTACACAAACCTAATTTTCATTCACTTTGGTTATTAAACATTAAGGTTTGAGTTGGTGGATGACCATTGTAAAGTATTATGGCTTACGGAAGGAGACAAGTGACACATTTTTTCTTTCCAATTATAAATGGAAGAAAATCTATGATTTTTTCATTTAGTATATCATAAAACATCCAGATTCCATCTCCTTTATTACATTTCAGATATATTTTTATGATTTTATAATTATTAGTTTCTATGATATTAGTATTGGATGATTACTCATTTTTATATAAGTTATGGTATAATTTTAACGATATTATTATAACGTTTTTTTGTTTTGATTTTGGGTGGAACCATTTTTTTATTCTCCAATGAATGTTTTCCATAAAAAAGACAAGCATATTTAATTAGATTAATTTCATATTCAAAACATTTATGTCTTAAAAACAATTATTTCAGAAATATGTATGCATTTTATTGGATTTAATGATATGTGTGTCCCATTACATGTTTTATAATTTTATGATTCTTTGTTTTTAGAAATCTTTTATATCATGTGTTATTTCTATTTTTCTTTATTTTTGAAATCATTATTTTCATTTAATTTAATTTTACATATTTTAGTTTTTAAAACTATATTTAAAACAGGTTTTTAAAATGGGGATCTAAAACATGTATAAAAACGTTCTAAATTATAGTTTCTAAAACAAGTTATCATATTGTTTAACTCTAGTTTAACTTCTAAGCAGTATGATGAATTTTTAAAACTTTTGATAAAATTTTTTCATCTTATTCTAATACAAATTAATAAATATATTAATGAAATTAAAATGTATATATTATTTCAATATGATCGATGAATATGAAAAATAGGTTTGCCTCCTATTATTTCCAAAGTGACTATAAAAATTGTAATATTTTAATTCTAAATTACATTTACTATCATGTTTCTATTATTTTCAAAAAAAAATATTTAGGGAAATTCATATGAAATAGAGTTTAAAACTTCTCCACCTACTCTTATTGTTCCTAGTGGGAGTAATCCTAGAGCAACACGGAGCAACCGTTTTACTCATTAACAACCAAACCCACTATCAAACTTCCCATATACCACACCTTTTCATCATTAACTTCATCCTACCATGATGATCCCACCCATAACTTAATAGTCAACATATTTAGGCCCAAATTCTCATACCATGTCTATGAAAACTACAAGGATGTTCCCACCTATACCATATCCACATCCTATGATGTATCCCCAACCTTTCTGTCATTTTCCTATAATGTCTATTTATCCTTCATTTCTTACTATTTGTCTGAGATCTAATGATTGGGCTCTTTTAGGTTCCACTCCACTCTATGTATATAAATCATTTAATGCATTATAATATGTACATCAATTAAAATACTGCATTATTGGCTATCACACAGATCTATTAGAGCCTAATGTTTAGCTTGGATTATGTTTTTTATAGGGCTGTCATATTATATCACATCATTTTTTCTAGTTTTATAGGGAATTTATTGTTATTTTTTCATTTACCTTATTAAATGGGACTACAAATATGAGACGTGGGAACACCCTTATGCATGAATCCAAGAATCATCATGAAAATTAATAGTGGTATATTACAATGAAGGAAATAAAATGATATATAAAAATGGAAGAAAATGTGGATGTTATAGGGAATCATTATCAAATATAGAGATATCATTCTGGAGAAACCATGATGAAAGAGGCATGACGATTATGAAATAAAGATAATGCATGGGAAGAGATATGGGTAATAAAATTTGTTAATTTGATTTATATATATATATTATTTTTTATTAATTTGAATTACCATTTTTGTTAAAGCGTATATTTAACATTCTCAATAGTAAACCTACTAAGGTCACATAGTTTGTGGTACTTGGGGAGTTGTGCATATCATATAATCATGAGTTATATTGTGGTATGATGAGTAGTTTTAGCGGTGACTTTGAGGGTGTACAAAAAATCTATGGATTTATTACAACATAATACCATGAAATGATCATATATTTAAAGAGTAACTAATTTAAGGTATTTTTAATATTTTATGGTTTGTATTGAAAATTTACTTATTTTTAATTTTATTAAATTCATTTTTTTGAGATTCATCAGAAAAAAATAACATGGATGATATGATGTATATTCACACATTGGCGAGAACCACAATGTTGGAGTGTGAAAGGAACTAGGAACTTTAATATGAATATAAATAATATCTATATTTATAATTTTATTTACGTCAATGTGATTTCTCTGTTGAAGTTAAAATATGGGGGGAACCCTCTATTTGATAGGATTTTCTATTTTCTATTTGGAGAGTTAATTAAAATAAAACATTCTAGATTTATCTAATATTGAAAATAATAATCCCAAATATAGAGATACTTATTACCAAGAATATAATATTTCAACCAATTACCTATAACATTTTTTTCATTTGAGTACATGTTGCCCCAGTTTTTTTAAAAAAATGCATGTAATTTTTAGATGTTCATACCAACATGTTGGTAATAATTTGGTGGCCCATGACTTTAATAAATTATTTTATCCAAAAATGGTATTATTTTCCTCATATCATCACTTTCCATTACCAAATTTTAGAAATATATTTCCATGAAAGATGCAGAATTTCTAAAAATTGATATTTTTGATAGTTCCAGGAATAACGGAAGCGTGGTTGGGCCAGCACCCAAATTTGATTATTAACATGATAAATGATTATTATAGGTTCAATAAAATGATGAATTCCAGTCTCCACATAATAGAATCTTATATTTAAATAAATAAGGAAGAGGCTGAAACCATTAGAGTGGATCTTGTAGATCATGTTTATAATAAAATTAATTAATTTAACAATGAAAATAAAATGTGGATATTCAGTATTTCCTTCAATTATGATGTTGATAATCTATAATGATCCTTATGGATTATCTTGTTTCACTTGAAAGGATCAAATCTTGAATCCCTTTAGTGTTCATCAACACCTTCTCTGATGGCCTCCAATCGTCAAAAATCATTCTCTGGGTGCTAACATAGTGAAGTGAGTGTCTTGTGCTAGTCATTCTTGATTAGTTATTCCTCAGATCTGAAGAGCTTCTATCATTCATTATAGGGATAGGAATATGATTTAAGAGAGAAATTATTTAGCTCAATAATTCTCAATTCACCAAGCGTGCTGTTTAGTACAAGGCACAATAGACATATGTGTCTATTTATTGACATGAGGATTCAGTGATAATATTTAATTGTGTAATAAAAAGCAAATACAATTATAATCATAGTGAAAACATATTCAATTTATATTATCCCAAAGTCATTATTTATGGTTTGGCAGCATGCCCAAAACGAAGTTATAAATAAATTTTGATGTCGCTAAATAAAAGTAGTGTTATTTTAATTTGTTCTAAATAGGTAAGTAATTATTTATCTTCATGATAATAGTAATAATTTTACTACCTGAATGACCATGGTCCTCTCAGACGTCACTTCATATTATTGAAAAACTAAATTAAAAAATAAGTAATTCATCCCCTTAAATAAATATTTCTTAAATGTTCTATAAAATAAATAATTATATTTTACCCACAATCCCATGAATAAATATTAATTTAATTTATAAAATCAGTTTAACTTGAATAAAATTATATTATTTTATTGAGAATAATTTTTATTAATTAAATTTAAAAATAATTTAACCGAGACCACCATGAACACATAGTGTTTGACCCTCTTGGATTATTTCTCATTGCCATTAGGCGGGCATGCTCAATGTCCAATAGTACTGTCTAGCAATGGGTCAAGGCACCCAAGAGAATGAAATTAAATTCAAAATACTGATATCCACATACAAACAATCACATTGTAAAAAAATCCCTATTTTGAAATATATCACCAAACATGTTTCATAATATTGTGATCAAATTTTATACTTGATATATTGTTCTTTGACTACCTGAAATAAACTCATCATCACACCATAGACATGGAATTTCATGTGATGGTTCTAATTAAATCACAGGGATGAGATATCAACTTCAATAAATTGAATGGAATAATCATTCCTTGAATTATCCATTAATTACATGCCACTCGTGGCACACCCAACCTACCATGATTCATTCCAACTATCTCCATGATGTTTTTTGTCAATAAATCAAATTGTGAAACTCGTGACATGTATTAATGATAATATTAATGTATAAGGATCATTTCACATGCTTGCAGATAGTAATATCTTATGAAACTAAAACATGCGGAATTCCTACAGGGGGTCTATTCTCATAATCTCTTGTCTTGGAGATTATCAAGTGATTACTTCATGAGAGGAAGTTTCATGGGCAGAGGAGTACTCACACCTAAAGTTCAACATGCTTTGTGTCCCATCATATTATTTCATCCAACCATAAAACAATATTTATTAATATTTTTATAGAATTTGAAAATTTCCATCCTAGCAGGGAACTTCCATATCCTTATCAATGCAACAAATACTCAAGGAAATTATTACATCATATTCATGCAGAACAATGAACAATATGTAATAAGATTTATAATATTTAAATACATTTAATATCCATGTAATAATATTACAACTAGTTGGTTCTAGGATAACTACTTTTACAAACTCCCAATTGGACTACAACCAACTAGCTACGACATTTAGTTTGCTAGACCTCAAATGGTAGTCATGTTCTTGCCATGTCAAGGATTTAATCAAGGGGTATGCCATGTTGTCTTTCGTAGAAATATTTTACACTACAACTTCACCTCTCTGATAAAAAATATCTCAGGAGTTGATTCTTCTGAAATATGGGCTTCATCAACTGATGTGACCTTCACTATTTTGTGAGTGCCACCACTGTAGTATTATCACAGAACAGTGTGATGGTATCTTTACTTCTTGTTATCACATACATCTCCTAAAAGTAGTTTCACATCAAAACTGCATCTTTAGATACCTCAGAGGATGCGATATACTCAAACTCTACTGTAGAATCTGCAACCACACTCTTCTCTGAGCTCTTCTAGCTCACTACACCTCTATTGAATGTAAATATGTATTCGGTTAGCAACTTCATGTCATCTTGATCAGTTTGGAAACTGGCATCAGTATATCCTCTGAAGAATAGATCTTCATCTCCCCTTTAATCCTGGAATATATCTTTTTTATGCCTCAGATAAATTAGGATTGTCTTGAAAACCATCCACAGGAAGTCACCTAGGTCATCTTGATATCTTCTAACTATACTTAATGCGTAGGAAACATCCATCCTAGTACATAGCCTGACATACATGACTAACCCAATCAAAAATTCATATATAATCCTTTCCATTTCATTTCATTCTTCATGTCTCTGAGAACACAATTTCTTAGAAAGAGGAATGACATGTGATGCTGGCAATAATCATCTGTTGGATTGTTCCATAAAAATATCTTCATAATCTTATAAGTGTATATACTTTGACATGGGAGAAAACAATATATTGGATATATCATGATGGATCCTAATCCCCAGAATATATGGTACCTTTTCCAAGTCATTTATAGAGAAGCATTGATTCATCCATGCCTTAACAGTCTGTAAGACTGGTATCCCATTTCCAATAAGTAATATGTCATCAACATATACTATTAAGAAAACTTCAACACTCACAATAAACCATTTTATACACAATGTTCACATTAGTTCATGATAATTCTAAATTTCATTATAGATTCATTAAAATTAATGTTCCATTAGTTGTATGCTTGCTTTAATCCAAAAATAGATTTTTCAACATGCATACCTTATTGGAATCCTTTGGAGCCATAAACCATTCGGGTAGTGTCCTGTAGACATCTTCCTGAAGCTTCAAGTTAAATAAGGTTGTTTTTGACATCCACTTTTTAAAACTCATAGCTTTGGTAAGAGGAAATGGGAAACAAAATTCCGATGTATTTCATAATTGAAACTACTAAAAATGTTTCTTCATAGTCAAATACATGAGGTTGTTTTAATCCTTTTCCAACCTGTATTTCCTTATAGGTACTGGCATATCTTTCCATGTCTAGTTTCATCTTGAATTCCCATTTTCAACCTACTGGAGCATCAACAAAATCCTGAATTTGTTTTGGTACATGGAATCTATTTCAGAATTCATGGATTCTTTCCACTAGGAAACATCTATGCCACTTAATGGTTCCTTGTAAGATAGAGGGATGTTATTATCAACTAATAATGATTCACCCTCCTCTATAACTAGAAAACCATATCATTTCAGTTATCTAACCTCTAATTTACTCCTACACAAATCTTATGCCTCTGAAAACTATTATTTCTTTCACTGGACTTTATGTAATCTTTTCATGTACCGACTCTTGTGTACCTTGAGCATCAACTTCATCGAAGTCTATCTCTCTCACACTATCACTTTTGGAGGTGTTCTACCTCTCAAGAAATATTGTGTGTCTTGCCACTTTTTCTTTTTGGATAGAGGGGTTTCATAGGTAATATCCCATTGTTTCCTTGGTGTATCCTATAAAGGTACCCTTTGTGCCTCTGGGCATAAGTTTGTTAACGGAAAAGGCCTTAAAAAAATTTCTACCCCACACATGTAATTTTGATAATATGACTTTTGTTCCACTCTAAAACTCATATGGAATACCATTTATTGATTTAGTCATACATGGCTTAGTATGTGCATCGCTGTATATAACGAATATCCCCAAAATGATAATGGAAGACTCCCATGAATAATCATTGATCTTACCATGTCCAATAGGGTGTGTTTACTCCTTTCACTCACACCATTCCACTAGGCCATGTATTGAGGAGTGAGTTGGGAAAGTATCCCAAACTTCTGTAAGTAATTAATGATGTATTGATTAATATATTCTCCTCATTGGCTTGAGCGGAGTTTCTTAACCTTCATACCATGTTGGTTCTCAACTTATTATTGTATTCTTTGAACTTATCAAAAGAATCTGACATATACCTCATTATGTAGATATATCCATATATACTAAAATAACCTATAAATGTTATGAATTTTGAGTAACCTCCCCTTTCTTCAATAGGAAATGGTCTACCCACATCGGTATTAAAAAATTCAATAAGTTTTTTAGCCCTTTCACATTTCCCACTAAATGATGCTTCGGTCAATTTTACTTGTAAACATGAAAGTCATACACCAAGTCGTTTTATTTAGAAAGAATCTAAATATCCATCATGGTGTATATTTATCATGAATTTATTTTTTTCATGACCTAGGTGGTTATTCCCAAGTTTGGTGTGGTATGAGTCATGTGATGTATCTTTGTTATCGATTTGCATTAGTTGGTTTGTGTAATCGAACATGTAGAGTCTGTTGTATAATTGTTCACTACCAAAACAAATGTTATCTTTGAAAAGAATAAAAATTCATTTTCAATCATGAAAACAAATCCATGTATATCTAATAAAGAATTATATATAATATTTTTAGTAATAGGAAATACATAATGACAACCCTTTGACACCAAGATCATCCCAGTTGGAAAAATGAGGTGGTAGTCCCCAACACCTACAACAGAAAGTCTAGCTTCATTGGGTTCTTGTAGATCTACATCCCCTAGGTCAATATTCCTAAATCTACTTGGTTTCTATATTTTAATACATATGTGAGCACCAAAATCTGTATTTATTACACAATTTGAAGAAACATATATACTGCATTAGACAACAAACATACCTGATGCTTGCCCATGCTTCTTAGGATTGGTGTAGTTCTTCATCTAGTGGACCTTATTTCCAGATGGAAAAAATAGCCTCATGTTCCCTTGTCTACCCTTTGGCCTTCCTCTTATTGGAAGGCCATGAAGAAGATTTGGGATTAATACTTTTCGCATTCCCCTTCCTCTTATTCACAGTAAGGACAGATGGTTTTTCACACTTCATATCTATATCCACTTGGTGAATGATTATAAGAAGATCAGATAAGGTCTTCTCAATGTCGTTCATATTGAAATTGAAAATAATTTCAGACAATATCTGAGGGAGTGATGAAAAAATGTGATCAGTGCCCAGTTCTTTATGGAGATTAAACCCTAGAACATATATGTGCTCAGTTTATCCAATGATATTGACTTCTTGAGGCCCAACTTGGGAAACTTCTCCATGGTTACTCTGAAATAGTTCCTTAGAGATATCCAACCTTTCATGTCTTTCTCTCTCCTAGTAAACACCATAAAGGTTATCGAGCATGCTAAAAGCATCAATGTTTTCATGAGACTTCATGAAATCCCTAGAAATTGATGATCGCATCAATCATTGAACATTGACCAGGTCATTCATATGTTTCACATTGACCAGAAAATCCTTATCACTCGCCTCTTTGGTAGGCAAATCGGGTATTGCTAACTCCATCACGTAAGTCATCCGTTCATGGACAAGTATAACCCAAAGGTATCTAAACCATTCCTGGAAGATACTAATATTGACGATGATGTCTTTATCCAGAATTGATTACATGGATAGTGTGGTTGACTTGAATTTTATTTTTATTCTAAAATTAAAAGAGCAGATCCTCAGTACATTCTTGATTACATTTTTTTAGAAATACTAAATTTTATTATGTCTCCAACTATTTCAACGAGTCTTAATGTCCCTCACTATTAAACTCGGAATGTCCGGTTTCCAGGACATTCAAGTGGAACTGATCATATTCCCCTTCTCATAACCCTAAAAAGCTGGTCTATCAATTTGAAGGTATTTAGGTAAGAAGGTATTTTCCAACGGTGGGTTCGCACATCCTTGATCTATTGAGTGGAATCCCCAATCCTAAAATCATGGATTTGGATTTCCTCACATTTGACCCCAATAGTACTCCATGTATAGCAAGGGGTGATTCTCAGAGTGTAAAAAGTTAAGTCATCCCAAAACCTTTCATATGGTCTTCCTCTATAAAATTAAGAATCCCAACAAGGGTTGGTCAAACACATAGTTTTTTTATCATTTAACTTAATCAAATAACGAAAGGAATTGTATGACATAATATTTTATTTGAGTGATTTTTGTCTCTTATGCATGAATTTATTATTATCATTATCAAATTATTGTAAATATTAAGTCAAACTTACTTAATTTATTAACCATGTATAGATAATATTTACGCATAATTCATGTTTATTTTGGTTCCATCTTGCATGATTATTTAATTTATTAATTATGTTATCATGACAATACATCCATAATAATAAAACCATGAAACTGTCAGAAATAAAATAATGGTAATGGAATGATCATGATATTTTTTAATAGTTAATATATCTGGCAGTCGATAATCTAACATTGAACTAGGGTAGAAATATCTTGAACCTTTTGGGTTCGTGTTTACAGAATTCCACCTATCCACCTTTGTATTTCCTGGGATTGGTTTCCTCTCCGCTCCATCATTATCCTCCTCGAATATCTTGGGTGTTCCATCCATTACATAAGCCATTTTAATGTCACGTGCAGGTGAAGGGTAAAAGGGGTTTCACATGAAAGAATCCTTGGGCATGCAGTCCCATCATATTAATAAGGAGAAGGCTCGTAGGAAAAAAAATGATTTAAATAAATAAAATAAAAGAAACCATCCACATAAAATTGTCTTGATCTAGCTCATGATCATCCAATCATGAAACGATATTCACGCATAAATAAAACTATAATTTAATTTTTTAATCATTCTTGTTCAAGATAAATCTCACTCGAATCAATTAATTATCATATTTCATCAATCAATCTGTTTATCTTAAACCCTTTTATGAATTTCCATGAGATTATCATCCATCAAAATATTAAACAAATAAGTTCATGTAAAATTATCTTTTTCACTTAACTTGTACCTTGGAGGAAACCCGTGTAATTCCTATTCATAACTACTAAATGAGTTGAAATAAACATTACATAGATGCTAAAGTAATGAAATTTATATAAACATCTATCATGTGCTGTGCCTCATCTATACGCCCTTACGATGGTATAAGTCTCAATGGTTTGTATAATATAATAATTAATTTCAATAAATCTGCAAAATTTGGATGAGTACACAGCATGTAGTTCCATCTACATGGTATGTACTATGTTTCACCATCCAAATGAAGTAAAAACGTAGGGAAACATCATGTCAGTGTACGTCAAATATCATCTGAGTACACGGTGTGTCTAGGGGGCCGCATGCCGTGTAGTTTCTCTTTACACGGTCTCTAGCCGAGAAATCCATGTATGGGGTACACAATCCAAGCTTAACCTAAAGGGAATACACTCCATGTCAAGTGGACCACATGGAAGGTAATCTGAAAACAGTTTTCCACCTATTCTTGGTCAACAAACGGAGTCATTAAGACTTAAAAAAACTCTATTGACACGGATTGGTGTTGATGACTAGACCTAGTTAATTGACTATTGGATACACGACATGAAATACCAAATAGACGACGTGTGTTCTAGTGTTTTATATCTAGTAACCTTTGGAACCTCTGTATTATATCCTCTATTTTATGGTAATAAAAATTAATATAAAATATTGTTTTTATAAGGTGAATGTGAAATGAAAGAGGAGGAATATATCTCAAGATTCATATTTGTATAATGATTAACTTGAATTGAAACCAGTAAATTATTAAATGTGTAAATCATCAAAAAAATATTAAAATAATTATAAACTGTTATGTAACCCGCTCTGATAGAACATGGAGGTTCCAGGCACAGTTGAAGCTTGGTTGGGCTGACACCCAAATTTGATTTTTATAATGATCAATGATTATTCCGATATCAAAACGATGATGAATTCCCATCTCCACAGAATATAATCAAATATTTAGATAAATAATGAAGAGGGTTTAATCCTTTAGAGAGGATCTTTCACGCCATGTGTATAATTAATTAAATTGATTCCATAATGAAAATAATATCTACATAATCATTATTTTATTCGTTGAGGATGTTGATTGTCCAAAATGATCCTTATGGATTATCTTTCTATGCATGAAAGGATGTAAACTAGTATCCCTATTGAGGAGATCCACACGTGCTCTAACGGACTCTGATCAACACCACTCATTCTCTACGTGATAGCATGGCGAAGCGAGTGTCTTGTGTTGGTCATTCTTGATCGCTTGTTCTTTGGCCATGAAGAAAATATGTCATTATTTAGAGGGCTGGGAAGAGGATTTGATAGATAAATATTTTAGCTCAACAATTTTCAATTCACTGGGCGTGTGGTTCAGTACATGGCATAATAGACATACATGTCTATTTATTAACATGGGGCTTCCGTTACAATATTTAATTGCATAACAACAATTAAATACATTCCTTACATTAGAGAAAACCCATTCTAGTAATAATAATACAAATTAATTATTTAAGGGGCCCCATATTGGGAAAAAATGTATTATAAATAAAAATAAACATCACAAAATAATATCAGTGTTATTTTAATTTGTGCCATCTAGTTAAATAATTATTTATCATTTCACAAATAATTATTTTACCACCGAACCAGCCATGGTCCTCTCGAACTCCACTTCCATTTATTGAACACCCGAATAAATAACAAAATAATTTATTCTCATAAATAAATATTTTATGTACAAACTAGTAAATAAATATTTATTAAATGTGCAATTTAATAAATAATTAAATATTACCCACGATTCGATGAATAAATATTTTTTTAGTTAATGAATCTATTTTAAATTGAATAAAATTATTCTATTGTCTTGGGAATAATATTTATTTATTAAATTCAAATATAATTTAATAGAGACCACCAAAAACCTATAGTGTGTGACCATCTTGGATTTTTTATCATTTGCATTAGGTGGGCTTGAGAAAAGTCCAAGAGTATTCTCTAGAAATGGGTCGAAGAACCTTAAAGAAATAACATTAATTTATAACAATGACATCCACATACAAACAATCACTATGTAATAGAATCTCTTTGTCACAATATATCATCAAGTAGGTTTCATGATAGTGTCATCAAATTTTAGGCTTTATACGTCATTCTTTGACTACCTGGAATAATCTTGACATTACACCATGTCCATGGATTCTCATGAGACATTTCTATTTCAATAAATAGAATGAGAAATCAACTTATATAAATGGATGGTACAAATCGTTCCTCAAATTATCCATTAATAACGTGCCACTAATGATGCACCCAACATACCATGCTTCCTGCCAACTTTCTGTGTGATGGTTTTTGTCAGTAAATCAAAGTGCGTGAGTCATGATATGCATAAGGATAATCTTAAATTCTAAGAACCATTACAAACACTCACAAGTTAAAATATCTGATGACACCAAAACACACTGAATTCATATTGGCGGGTCTGTTCTCATAATATCTTGCCTTGGATATTACCAAGTGAGAACTTCAAGAGAGGATGTCTCGTCTACATAAGAGTACTCACACCTGATTACCTACATGTTGTGTGTCCCATCATAGAATTTCATCCTACCGTAGAAATATTTTTAATAATATTTTAATATAAATTCAAGGTTCTCATTATGGTGGGGAATTTCCATGACCTTATCAATGTTACAAATACTCTAGGACATTATTACATCCTTGTCATACAAAGTAATGAACAATATGTAATAACATTTTTTGTATTTAAATACATTATATATCAATGTAATCAAAGTAGAAATAGTTGGTTCAAGGCCACAAACTCTCACAGTATTATGATTATCCGATTTTGAAATGGATATTACCTTTCTATATAAGTTATATATATATACTTATATAGGTGATCTCATGTTTTTTTACTAGAAATATGAACATGTTGGGAACAATGGATATTATTATAACATTTCATGTAAACGAACAATTTTCATATTTTGGGGATTTTCCAAATTGAGTAGTTTAATGATTTCCCAGTTTTATCCCTAGATCAATACAATTTTTGTTAAGGGAAAATTAATCATCTATAACTTGTTTGAACAAGACATAAATTTTTTTATTTAACTATTGGATGTATTATTCCTGAATATTTCATGATTCTTTTGTGAGTTATTAATCCCATTTATATTTCTTTTTTATCCCTGAATTGTGCATCTTTTAAATCAAAAACGTGTTCTGTTATTTTTTCAGGAGTTGAAGGATTATCTTTTTCTTGCTATTGATTTTTTATTCACAAAATATGTATCGTCATAAATTCAAAGGCTCTATATTATTCATATACATATAGAATGTATATAAAAAACATAGACAAAATACATCTTCTCAATTGATATAAATCTCTTAAATATTGATTCTCATGTGTGGATATATTTCTTTTGTTCACAACTATAATGTTTTATAAAATATTGGTATTTAATTCCATATAATCTCATTTTATATGACTAAAAATATTATATCCTTGAGTTTTATTTTATCATACTAAAAACATGGAAAATTAATCTTAATGTGATATTTAAAGTTTTCACAACATATTCTTACATAAATTGACCAAGATCCGATTACCACTTGCATTATTTAATATTGAAAAACAAAGAGATTACTTAAAAACATTCACCTATCCACACCCACATTTACTCATGCAGGTTCTAGTTATACTCTATACTTCTCTCAAATATCATGAGGTTGACTACCACCTTCATGATTAGTCGTGTGTTATTTCGACACCCTTTCTACTTAGAAGGATGTACTGTTTTTAGTATATGAATTTTTTTGTTACATCATTATAATTGCAAAGAAAAATAATAATCCAGAAAGGGTTGTTGTAATGTAAATCCATTAATGTATAAAAAAACATAAAATATCTCTTTATTTATATTTTTATCTATGATGATGTGTTGATATAACTTTAACAATCTTCATGGAAAATGAAACTTTTCATGGAAAATTCATTCAAAACTCAATATGATTATAATCATTAAGACACTTCTAATTCAATTTCTTCTTTCACAAATATTGAAATAATTAGTCACACAAAGGTAATCATCCTTATTGGCAAGAAATAAAATAATAAATTTTATTATCTACCATATCCCATTTTTATTTTTTATAAATAACATAAAATACCTTTAAGTATATATATGTATATTATAGACCTTCTTTTATCTCCAACTTGTAGATAACGAAATACAATGGTGTTTTTAGGGGTATAATTTTTTTATTTAATCAACTTCTCCTTCCAATTATAATTTTCAATTCAGCCAGACTGTAGAAGCGTTGTAGTAGCACTGTAGTAGGTAATGTAGCACACAATGTTCATTACGGTCGCAATCAGAACTATTCATCCGTTTCGGCTTTTTGGCCACTAGTTTGAGCCTCGGGTCCGTTATGGCCTTCAGGCCACCCATGGCATTTGGGCTTGTAAGGATTTGGGTCTACCTAAAGGCCTTCGGGCCACCATAAGGCCTTCAGGCCACCAAAAATTGTGCTTAATGAGCAGATAGACTCTATAAGGATCATACTCTAGATGGTGATCAGAGTAGACACATTCCCTAGAGTAGAAGCTAATAACATTGGTTAGAATGATTAGTTATGTAATTTTCATTGGGACTAGCATGTGCTTGCATGGGATGCCTAGCTGAACAGCCATGTGAAGGTGGGAAGTTGATATCATGATGAATAAGATGGAAGGTAGAGATCCAAGTATAGTGTATATATTTTATAAGGCCTATGGGCCATGTAATCTCTAATCCTATGGGCCATTTATGGGTTACCCCTCATCCCATGAACATGGTGTTATCAAAAAATCAATTAGAGAAGAAGGCCTTACGACCATTCGGGAGAATTTTCAATTCATCTATGAAGTTTATTAAAACCTGTAATGATCCCACATTATTTCCAATCTATTATCCTTGATTTAATCACTCCAATTCAATATGGGAAATCACCATGTATAATATACGAGTATCCATGTTGTTCAATTTTTTCCATTAACCATCATAAATGTTATTCAGTTCTAAATTAAAATATGTAGGGTATTAAAATAAAATATATCAAGGTAAAATTTATTCGTGTACTCATGTTGGCAACCCCATCAAAATAGTTTAAGTTCATATAGGTTTACCCAATGTTATAATTTTAGTTATCATCATTTGGGACCCCCAACCATCCACAAACAAACTTATATAACAAAGAATATATTGGAATGTGTGACTTTAATACCTCATAATTCAATTCATTACGGCCTATCTAGATTTCTAAATTATTTTATGTTGTTTATTTGGAAGCACATTCTTGTGATTTATCCCCCAAAAAGGATAATCCTTTTAATTCACTAACATATAAAATTATCTTTATGTACATTTTTAATTCGATATCGGTTGTGTTCAAATCATTTATATATTAAATTGGTTATATTAAAAAAAATTTCTCTCTATATTATTAATCTCACATAGCTTCATCCTTAGAGATGCTATACATTTTATCTTGATATTCCCTTAATCACATTTATATTCATTCCCTTGCATGTAAATATAATCTGGTAACTTATGTTAATACCACATAATGACTCACAACTAAAATTTAATCTAATGTTGTAATGTGTTCTTTTAATGTGAGTAGATTGTTAATCTCAAATGCCTTTATGATGGATTTTTTTTTGTTTTTTTATCAATTTAATATTATTAAACTTTGTTATATTGTAGTCACCAATTCCATTTTAAACAATCAACATGGGGAATATAAGTTTGTGGTCGTTGAGAAAAACAATTTTTCTCAAGTAGGGGAAGAGGATATAAGTGTTGTAAAATCACAGAAAAAATATTATACGTCCTTTTATTGATATTTCAAATTATGATACATAGTTAACAATTAAATATCTTATTTATATAGTCAAAAGTGTCCCTTGGAGATCATAAATGATAATGAAGATGAATGTATTGGTCCAAATGAGCATTTTAGATAGTTATTATGTTAGGTTCACCAAGGGAGAGTTCGATGTCGACACAGGAAAAGATGTGTTCCTGCTATGTATTGGTCCTCATTAATTGCCTCTCAATGATATCACACCACTATGCTTTAGAAAACTCATGAAGACGTAACTAATGCTAAAAAATAGCTATACTATATTTTGATAGAGGTAAGTTAGTTTTAAAATAGTTCATCATTACTATTTTTTTATATCTCTATCTATTCCATCAGAGTTTGTATCGTGGTCTGAATTCTATGATACGTGCTGCCGGTTGGGGAATTTAGCCAAGTCTTGTCATCGTGCTTTTCTAGGAGGTTTGGTCCCAATGAAGGCAGGTCACTAACTAGATGGGAAGGTGTATTGTTCTACTACGGTTCAGGATGATTGCTCTCGGGAGGCGCTTGCAAAGGTGACTTCTAGATCAGGAAAGGGTTCTTTGCTGATGGAGTCAGGGCCGAAGGTTGCTGATGTCTTCGAACGCCTGAAGAAGGACCTCGATATCAGTGCTGGGTCTCAGGGTCAGTTGGGGGAGTCAGTGCAGGTGGGGGACTTGGAGAATTGTGTGCATGTGGTTGTGAACCTGCGGGGGTCCATGGATCCATCCTTGGGTATTTCAGAAATAGAGGCTCAAGTGGCCCCTGTCAGTCCAGTAGAGGAGGATTTGGTGCCAGTCGGTGATGGCCAAGGACCCGGAGGGCTTAAGGGTCGGGGCTAGGAGGATACCTACCGGCAGATCTTAATGGGTCGCAGTAACTTTGAAAAGGAGTATGAGTCTCCTACTATTCCACTTCAGGGGGAGCCAGGATCGTTTTCAAGTTTTGATTGTGGCCAATGGAGTCAGGAGGTGGTGGGTGTCTTGGGTCCCTTTGACCCAAACATTCCCATTACTTCTCAAAAAGGCAAGTCAGAAGCTCCAAGTAGGTCCAAAGAGGAATTGGGCGTGGCTCTAAAAAATTGCTTTGATATTCTAGCAATGCAGGATGAGGAGCATGTGGATGATGACTCAGGTGATGATGGTCAAAACCATCCCTTCTCGGACAGCTTGGATCATGCCTATGGAAATGGCCCCCATAGCCCAAGAAGGAAGAAAGGGAACAAAGGTAAACATGACGCCAGGAAATGCATTGTTGTCTAGGGGAAAAGGCCCAAGGGATGCAAAGACTATTCTCATTTTCCAAAACTGATGGAAACCAGGTTGGCCAAGAAGGATAGAAGTAAAGAGAACAAAAACACAATTGACAGGGATAGTGGTGTCTCATGTCGAGATACGAGAGTGATGGAGTATGAGGTAAGGGACTGTTTGAAACTCCTCATTCACTCCAAGGAAGAAATTTTGGAAAAATTCATTAGACTGAATGCCTCAGAATAGGATATTTTAAATATTTATGATAGACAGGTGTAGGGGGAGGTCTCTGATGAGATATATGATTGGATTGACAAGCAAGACTGAATTGTTTCTCGGGGATTCAACTGCGGCATAGTCACTAGGGAAGAGTTCATCCAGACAATGGACAGGATGATGTCCCACCTCGAAGTCCTTATTAGGGAGGATCCAGAAACTCAGGTAGGTAACTTCCACTGGGAATTATATAAAGTGGATAACTCAAGCCATCTTAGTTTTGTTTTTTGTAATTCTGTGAGCTCTTTTAGCACATAGTGATTTGTCCTGTGAACTTGGTTTCCCACTTCCCCTTAAAGTGGACTTTTAAAAAATATATATATTTGGATGGATTATATGATGAACCTAAATATGTCAACGAGGGGCCTATGGGTGGTCTAGGAGATGATAATAAAAACGATGGTGATGATGATGATAATGATGATTATTTTTCTGATATTGAAGATGATGATGTAGATTCCATGAGCAATTATTTTTATAAGGACGATGGCGATGATTATGACAGAACTATTAGTGATAAGGGAGATATTTATCTATTCTATTTTTAGTAGAACGTAAAGAGTCATATGTGTGGATGATGTTTAATAACTATAAATAAATGACTAAGTGGATTGTATGTGTATGTTATATTATTTTTAAAATGGATTGAAAAATAATTATATATATATGGTTAAATTATAAATATATAATATTTGTAAAACATTAAATGTGTATTGTGGTTTGTATTTTATTTAATGGTCCTAGTATAAGATAAGGATGGTATTGTTGTGTATTAAGGATATGAAGCTATAACAACAGTTCTATAAATTATTTGTATACAATATTATTGAACAGTATTCTGTACATGTAGATATTTGAACCACTGGTATAGATCTATAACCACAGTTCACTTTAAACCATGAAAATTCTAATTTGGCATTCATATATACCAAAAGTTTCAATGTAACCATCGGTATAGCCTTATAGAAATGCCTTCAATACCAACAGTTCACAGAAACAATGGTATATGTTATAACAATGGTTCTGGGGCCCATACCCAAAGTTTTAATCCAATGTAATATGATACATTTTTATTTCTTGACATTAATGTGGTTACATGACAAGAGAGACATCATAATATTCCTCAACCCCTTCATTATATGGACCAATTCTTCATGGAATGACTATTTAGTTTCCTCAAAATGGTAAATTATAAAATTTTGAACACATCATAAAGAGTATTGTGTGATTAATATAGTATTGTGTAATAACCTAAATGAGTATTAAACAACTCAGGCCTAATTTCAAAAAAAAGTATTTTAATGAATTAGGTTAATGAGCAATGTTCCACCACTAAACAAGAATAAATCCATATAACTTTATATGATCATTTATTCATGAAAAACATTGCACAATTCCTTCATCCTAAAATTTAATCCTCTATCACCACCATGTTATGATGTGATATGATATTTCATAGTGTGATTGTTATTCATTATCAAGATACAATGAAATAATTTTATCTTATCTGAAATGAATATTATAATTTACAAGATGTATCTTTTGGTTTACAATGCAGTCCTATACATTTTTACATTTCTCGAAGAAACATATTAGTGGTGTAACCTATATCATTAGGATGTAACAAATGTCCCATAAACGAATGTTTTTTAGCTCCTTCCATGTTTCATGCAGGATTTCCTATCATATAGTAAACTCCATTGGAAGTATCAAAAAACACTATTGTCAACAAACAAATTAAAAAAACAAATCATGTGATTTTTTAACAAAATACCATATATCCTACAAAAATGTTCTAAGTAATGAATTACCTTCAAATGATATTAAAATATTTCCGAAATAATTGATAACAATTCATTTTATTTATATCATAAAAAACTATCTTTTTAAACCAAAACCGAACTTTTTCATGTAATACATTTTCTAAAATAATTAACACCATATTAAAAATCATAAATGATTCCTAAAACAATTACAGAAAAAATAACACCATCTATTTCAAATGATTGGAAATGTAGTTTTTAAAAAACAAATGTTGTTATAAAATCCATTTATTTTATAATACATCTCTTAAACATAGATTTCATTAACTCATTAAGAACCCATTTTCAAAAACTATTTGGGATCAATAGAAACTCACCACATATGTTTTACCAAAATCATTTTACAAATAGTTTTAAATTCACATTTTCTAGTACCACCAATAATTTTTTTAAAGAATAATAAAATACATCTATGTTTAATAAATTTAATTCCATGAATAATTTTATTATTCTATATAAAACATCTATTTTTGAACTAAAATCGACAACCATAACCATTATGAAAAAAATTCTCAAACATCCAGAAAAGAATAATTAATTTTTTCCACACTGGGGACCAACCTTGTTTTTTCCCAAATGAAGTGATATCATGAAAATATGTAAAAACACCATGATTACTCACAATATAAAAAATATGTTAAAATAATTGAAATCTAATTGTAAATATTAAATATTTTTGAAACAATCATCCAAAATATAGAATGATAACAAAAAAATCATTTAAAAATCCACCGTATATTTTAATTTTTACAATGTGCTACAACTAGAATTTTTCTATACTTAAATACATTTATCACTTTAGAAAAAGTATACAATCCAAAAATATATTTTACATCAAACAAAACCATTATCATAAATTTATTTAATATGTTTAAAACCAAATAATAATTTTTATAATATAAAAAATAATGATAAGTAAGTCACATAAATCAATTCCCAAAATCAACAAGACTCATCCCATAAAATGGATAACAAATATATTTACCAATTTTTTTATCACAAAATGAACATTTTGACCATAAATTTGAAGTAAATTATTGAATTTTTATTTTATATAATTGTAAATCATATTATAAAATCCCAATATTAAACCCTATGAGTCAATACAAGTGATGAAGATAACCTACAAGAAAGTACATTTTCATATCAATGATACTATGAAAACAAG
This sequence comes from Viscum album, assembly GCA_963277665.1. Classification (NCBI taxonomy): domain Eukaryota; kingdom Viridiplantae; phylum Streptophyta; class Magnoliopsida; order Santalales; family Viscaceae; genus Viscum; species Viscum album. The sequence goes on from OY728154.1 coordinate 84,031,052, forward strand.
AAGTTAAAAACCAAAACTAATAAAAAAAATTACAAACAATCTCAAAACTATATAATTAAACCCAATTAATTTTCCCTATTTATGAGTAACCAAAGTTAATTCCCATTTGGATTATTTTATCATTGTCAATATTAAATTACCAATGTAATTAAAAATTCAATTTTCAATTCTTAAAATCCATTTTATAAAAAAACACACTATAAATTAGATATAGTCCAAATATATTCCAAGAATTACCCATCATGGAATAACATGTTAATTTAGACACCAATCCCATATTATAATTCTATTGAAATGAAACCTCATGAGGGAAAACCTAGACCATACCATCATATTTTGAGATAACTGACACTTCAAAAACAAAGGATTTCATAGAAACTCTAGAATTTATATAAATATGTTAATTAGAAATTTTTATAGGTTACCTTTTGAGTTATGGAACATTCTAAATCAACACCTATTATGTCACGACCCATTCCCCGGGGCCCATGTCATGACTACCCCAAGCCCGCCTTCTATAGGCCAGGGGATGGAGACTCGCACCAAAGGCATAAATCCCTAAACTGGGAAGGAATTTCCTTTGTAACTATAAACACACACATCAGAGAACATAGGTGAATACAAAGAAGTATGCAAAACATCACAAAAAAAGAGTGATGAAATGTAATGGGGCCGGAAAAACAAGACCAACAGTAAAGTACATGTACAAATGAAAAGGGAAAAAAGCTGAAGGATGGAAAAGAAGCTCCTGGATTGTCCAGCACAGATCCTACCTAAAGGGTAGGTACATATAGCCTCCTCAGCACTCCACTTCTATCGGTATCCTCCATTTACCGACACGTCATATGGTCCACCTCCATCTACCATCCAGTCCTAGTACTCTTAGCCTCTGTCAGTGCTTTCTGTTGTCTACAAACAACACAATGAGATGCGGGCATAGCCCATGCATGGGTGAGTATAATGATACTCAGTAGGGACCCCGAGACCCTTAAGGTCTCACAAAATCCAAAAAGGATAAAACAAAAAGTATGAAATCAACAGATAACCCCACTTAGGTATACGCCCATAAATATAACTAAGTTATCATGTAATCTATCTCAATCATGTGGTAAATACAAAAAGTTACTTACTCAGCTCAACCAGGATTTTATTCTAGGGGTAGTATCAATCTGAAACCTCGACAGCTAGTGAACACCTCCTCTATCGAGTATGGTGGGCCTGCCGCATCACACAGTGGAGCTTCCAACTAAACATGGGCTGCTAAGGTACTCCACCTATCGAGTACCATGGGTCTGCCGCGTTACACAGAGGTGCTCCCCACCGTGGGTTTGCCGCGTCCCACAGAGGCGCTCCCCCTCATATCATGCTAAGGTATACCTCTTGTCGAGTACCATGGGTCTGCTGTGTCACCAAGGCGGTCCCCACTGTGGGTCAACCGCAAGACAAAGTCTCTCCCCACTGGGCCAGTACAGTCACTCCGACTCAAACAGTCAGCAGTCATTAGGTCTCAGCTAGCTACTAGGTTCTCTCACTAATGTTCACTAATCCTCAGAAGATCTATTCCATAAGCTACTGGTCAATTATCAAACTACCACGAAGTCCCATAAACAAGTATCTCAATGGTCTGCCACGTTATAGAGATCTCAATGCAACAGATGACACATCAATCAGACGCCCGGTCTGTGAGTTATTATCTTTTTAGTCTCGAGGGCCCGGTTGGATTTGTGTATGATCCAACCTGATCGTATCTCAACTTTACCCTGAACTCTAGTGGGGTATACTCAAAGGGAAAATCGTGCTCCAAGAAAAGAATCTCTACTGACGGTATTTCAAACGGCCGCCTGGTACCAATGATATGGAAAAAGAAAGAAAAGGGTCAGTAGTGGGCCCCGGTCCGGTCCGACTCGGTTGGACCGACTCGGCCCAACCCAGTCTGGGCCGACCTGTTCTGGGTTGACCCAGTCATACTTTTTGGGTATGGCCCGACCCATTTGTCGGGTCAGCATATTAGGTTCGGTCCAGCCCGTTGGGCCCATCCCAGCAGGCCACAAGGGCAGTTTGTCCTGGGATCGAGGCAGGTTTGGCCAAGAGAATCGTGAGGGCACGACCCGGCTCGGCACGACCCAGAGGGCGCGGTTGGGCCAATTTGGCCAGGGTGCCATGAGGGGGGCCACAAGCCGGTTCGGGTGGTCAGCGGCTGGGCAGCGGACGGGCAGGGTGTGGCCAAGTCGGCAAGCGGCCTGGAGGCCAAGAGGCCTTACTAGTGTGGATCGGTGCATCTTGGGATGGCGCGAGGTGATGGGGTTCAGCCGGGGGACGCGGGAGGCTGGCGGCGGTGCAGCCGGGCGTGTGGGAGGCCAGCGGTGGTTCAGACCGTAGAGCCGGCATGGTCAGGGCACCCAAACGCTATAGGGGTGGCGCGGTTTACGGAGGCCACATGAATCGTGACCTTTTTCTGTGAACTCATCGCCTTCAACGCCGCTTCGTCTCCATGTTGATAAACAGTACAAACAAGAATGACGGAGGGATCGGGCCAGGTTGGTTTGGACTGCACCCTCTGCATTTAGGGTGGTAACACTTGTCTAATCAATGAGTAAGAAGGATGAACCACCATTGTTTTACAACCAAACAATGATTCCTTTTCAATCTGAAGAAGAGAAAAAGAAAAGGATAGTTACACAAAATAAAACCCCTACCTTTGATTATCGGTCGTCGACGTTGAAGTCATGGGACGAAGACGAAGGAGTTCGTCATTCGTTGGGTCCGCCATGCACTCGAAATCCTGAGCTACGTTGGCTCGTTAGCGAAAATGTGGAGGTTTGGTCGGTTGAAGATACCCCACGTCAGTAGGATCTGAAGGAGGAAGTCGAAGAAGGTCTGCGTTCTTCGTTGGAAGAACTTTTCTCCCAATCTCTACTCTTCCTAAGCTCCACCAAAAGATAAATGCCACGAAAAATAATAATAGATTGAGTGTGCCTATAATTTAGTTTCTGAAAAAAAATAAAATTGGTGAATTAATAACTTGGCTCCCCTAATTAATTCATGAGTGTTGGCACAAATTAATTAGGGGAGTTGGGAACAATTAATTAAAGGGGGATCCAGAGGCTCTACCTCATTAATGAGGAAGAGTTGGGAGGTTTTACTCTCCTCCATCAATATGGGGGTTTAGCCATGTGTGCTCCCCACGTCGTAACCTCTCACGGGAGGTTCGGTTCGGGTGGCCCCACCACCATAACCTCTCATGGGAGGTTAAGGTGTGGTGGTCTCACCTCCAACTTCCATGATGAGGTTTTAACCTCCAAATATCCACATGGTGGCTCAAATAAAAGTAATATGAGGCTCAATTTATTTTATTATTCTCCACGAAAACACAAAAACTAACTTCACTTCTCGACTCACTATTCCCGAAGTGAACACATCTTTAAGTGAATACCGGACCTTTGAGTTCAATGGTTCCCTCATATTTCAATTACAAGCACTAGTTTAAAAGTTATAAAAACTCGCTCAAACGTTTACTGAACGTACCCGAACAAAACATCAGAAATTGATTCTGGGCACATCGGGCCTCAGAATCATGTGCCATCAGTTTTCACAGACTCGTAAAATTCCAATGTATTTATGAAAATAAATTTCCACAAAATTTCATGGGTCTTTACATTCTCCACACCTCAGAGATTTATGTACCTGTATGCTACAACTTGAACTAAGGGAACAAATGGGGGTACTGAACACGCATATGATCATCCTACTCGCAGGTGCTCTTCTGGAGGTTCCCGTGCCGCCGACAAATACGCACTGGAGTTATCGACTGTCCACATAGGACTCGATCCTGTCAATCCTCAATATCCACTAGAACCTTTGTAAATGTTTCCCCGTTGTCGACGTCCAGCTCTCCATGGTCAATGATGTGAGAAGGGTCGTGCATGTGTCTCATCAGCTGAGATATGTGGATTACATCGTGTACCTGGTGAAACTGAGTGGGAAGATCTAAGCAGTATGCCCCCTTGCCAACTCTTCTGAGGACCTGCAAAGGACTGAAGAAATGAGGAGATATCATGCTGCCTCGGACAACTCTTCATAGAACTCATCAGGGTGAGACCCATAGAAGGACGTGGTCGCCATCCTCGAACTCTAGAGGTGTCCATCTCCTATTAGCATATGACTTCTGCCTACACTGTGCAGTCTTCATCTGCTCCTGGATGATCTTCAACTTCTCAGTGGTAGCTCCTACCATCTCTGGTCCCACCAGTGCTGACTCCCCTTGGTATATCCAACAAAAGGGTGATCTGTAAGGTCGCCCGTACAATGCCTTGAATGGTGCCATCCCAGTGGTGGAGTGATACCTGTTGTTGTATGCAAACTCCACCAAATGTTAGTGATCCTACCAGCTACGACCAAAGTCAAGGATGCATGCATGGAGCATGCCTTCAAGAGTCTGAATTGTTCGCTCAGTCAGACCATCCGTCTGAGGATGGAAGGCGGTGCTTGAACAAAGTTGTGTCCCGAATGCCTCCTGCAACACCATATATTACCGGGAATTAAATCGCGCATCATGATCAGAGAAAATAGAAGAAGAAACTCCATGTAGCCTCACAATATCTTGCACATAGAGGTTTCCCATGTTCTAAACTGAACCCTGCTCTCTAAGCGGTAGGATGTGGGCCGACATGGTGTGTCGATCAAAGATCACCTAGATAGAGTCATCACCTCTAGATTAATGTGGATGTATCATCACGAAGTCTATGGATATCCCATACCTCTTCAACATTGGAACCTCTAAAGGATGAACCAAGCCTGCTGATACCTGGTGCTTCGCCTTAACTTGCTGACGAGTGAGGCATCAAGAGACAAATTCTACAACTGCTTTCTTCATACCTGGACACCAATGCTATAATTGATGGTCCTGGTACATCTTTGCCACTCTAGGAGGTTTCAAAAGATGGGATGTGTGGAACTCCCTCAACACTTCCTCCTGAAGTGACACTGGTACAATAGTACATCCTCTGAAGAGGATGACATGCTCCCCACCTTTATAAAATCCACCAGGTGCCTGCCCTGGGGATATCTGAGAACATTGTGTCTCGCAATCAAATTCCCAATGATGTGCCTCTCTGAATCACTGAAGAAGTGTTCTAGTGACTGTAAGGGACTGAAGGAATGTTTCTCCATCTCTATCCACAAAGGATATCTGTAAAGTAGCCAACTACTCCATCGTCTAGCCTAACAGCTGTATACCAGAACTCCTGCATAGTGCATCTGCTTCAACATTCCCTTTTCGAAGAGTATAGACTCTCTAGAAGTCATAGTCATGGGGGAACTCAAGACATCACCACTGTCTCATGTTCAGGTCCATCTGATAGAAGATATACCTGAGACTCTTGTGATCAGAGTACATGGTAAAACATTCGCCCAACAGATAGTGTCACCACATCTTTAAGGCGAAGTCAACTACTACTAACTCCAGGTCATGGGTAGTGTTATTCTGCTCCGGTTGTCTCAACAACTGAGAACCATACACGATCATTTTTCACTCCTACATCAGAACACAACCAAGTCTGGTCCCTAATACATCATAGTAGACTACGTACCCTACGACTTCCTCTAGAAGTCTTAAGATGGGTCACTAGCCATCCTCTACCTCAGCTCCTAAAATATTTTTTGGCATCTATCCTACTATATGAAGTGTATCCCCTCCTTTTTCAAGACCTATAGTGGTGCTACAACTCTGGAAAAGTCTATCAGGAACCTCCGATAGTAACCAGCGAAACCCAAGAAAGTCCGTACCTCTGTCACACTCCTGGGTGTCTCCTAAGAAAGTACCGTCTCAATCTATGATGGATCTTCTACAACTCCAGCCTCTGAGATGACGTGTCCTAATAAGTGAACCTATCAGTTCCAAATCTAGAACTTTGAGAGCTTACGATAAAGCTGGTGCTCTTAGAGTGTATCCAGTACTACCTACAAATGGTAAGCATGATACTCCTCTGTAGTCGAGTAGATCAAAATGTCATCAATGAAGACTAAAAAAATCAATCGAGGTATGGCTGGAAAATCCTGTTCATGAGTCCCATGAATACCAATGGAGTGATGGTTATGCCGAATGGCATAACCAAGAACTCGCAGTGTCCATACCAACATCTAAAAGCTGTCTTCTGCACATCCTTGTCTAGATCTCTAAGCCGGTGATAGCATGATCTGAGGTCTATCATCGAGAACCATCGTGCTCACTTCAGTTGATCAAAGATGTTGTCAATCCTCGGGAGAGGGTACTTTTTTTCTTAGTCACCTCGTTCAGGCGATGGTAGTTTACACAAATCCTTAAGCTCCCATCCATTTTCTTGGTGAATAGAATCCGGGATTCCCATAGAGAAATAGTGGGTTGGATGATTCCCTTCACTTACAAGTCCTCTAGCTATACCTACAGCTTTTGAAGCTCCGCAGGATCCATTCGATACGCTGGTGTAGATATTAGTGTCGTCCCGGGGTACAGGTCAATGTAAAAGTCCACCTCTCTGCGAGGAGGTAGACCTGGAACATCATCTAGGAAAACATCCTTGCACTATTCCACCACAACAGGATAGCTTAGACTCTCCACATCAACTACTCTAAGGTTAAGGAAGGCCAAATGATGAGTGATCAGTTGCACCCTCATTTTCGTAAGTCTGTCATGTGCTGAAAAGGATCCCTTCTCACCGATGAAGGTAAAGATGGTCCCATCCGTGCTGACACACAGCACGTTGCACCTAATATAGTCGATCTAAACATGGATTGTTGAAAACTAGTCCATACCAAAGATGATGTCGTAAGGCCTCAATGCCTCTACTAGGAGATCCCAGCTGAAGCTCTCGCCTCCTAGAGTAAGTTCACACTGCCGTCACTAGTGCGTAGTTGGGGGGTCTGCACTAGTAGGAGTCTCTAGCAGTAAGGATCGAGCCAATGGCTCCATCGGAATATCCGAGCTCCGAACAAGGGAAGTGGAAATGAAAGAGTTACTAGCACCGGTTTCTATAAGAACTACAGGAAAGGTGGAGTAGACACATATCGTACCTCGAATCATCTCTATAGTTCCATAATCGTAAGCCTCGGCTACCTGGAGGTGATCTCTTTCCTATCCACTTGCTCCGTATGGGCGGGGTGGACCTCCTAGTGGTTGTAGTGGTAACACATCGAAACTTCACCCACTGCCAGCTGCTCAACCAGCTCCTCTGCCACATCCACCTTCTCCCTGTGGACCGCCTCGATCTAATCTGTATCTCTGCCTGGGCGGTCCTTCAACCATCTACTGATCATCCGAATGGAAGGTTTGATTGTCACGAGCCATGTGACCATGCACGCTACATGAGTCACACAACCCACTCCTGGCATGTGTGTCTCTACCTTGGGTGCCCCGTACAACCGATCCTGAGTCATGCGGTCATCCCCACATGGGTCTGGTCCTATTAGACCTCTGTGACATCTTTCTACTGCAAGATGCAAAAGACTCCACTACATGTCAACTAGTGGTGGGTCTCGTGGCTGGAGACTTCTCAGTGAGGAAAATATCCACTAAGAGGGCTTGCTCCAACACCCTTGTCTGCGTCAGGATGCTGAGGTAGATCATCGAAGTCCTGATCTCTCACCTGAGCCCCTACATTAATGTTTGGGCCCTGAAGAATGGGTCCCGCACCATATCTGGGGAGTAGTGCGAGAGGTTGGTGACCCTCACTGAGTACTATGCCACCGTCATGCTACCCTACTGTAGATGAAGTAGCTCATGTATGTGCACTACGCAAAGAGTCACTGTGAAAAACTCTTCCTGAAATAGGCTCTCAAAGTCGTCCCAAAAAAACGTCATCTCGTCGTGAACCTGGAGCATCAAGCTCCACCATCTGCCCAATGCTTCCTATAAAAGGATGGCAGCATGAATCACCATGAAGTCGACTGGTGTCCCTACCAATATGAAGACTGTCACCACAACCTCCAGCCAATCCTAACAGCATGTGGTTTTGTCTCTTTCCTGAACCTAGGTGGCCTCTAGAGCTGGAACTCATGAAACATGCTCAAGTGGCATGCATAGTTTGGGGTTGGGGCTGGTGGCATCGGTGCCCCAACGGTTAATGGTACGGCTGGTTCCTCTGCTGGTGCCTCTACTGGAAGAGGGCCCTATGCTGAGGCCTCATCGCTCGGTCGGCTATCCGCTCGTACAACCCTCGGGGCTCTAGTTGGTCATCCATGGGGAGGCATCCTAAAAGAAAAAAATGTGAAAGGCTCAAAATATTATAATTGGTGAGCTGACCCGGTTTGGCTAACATAAAAAAACTTATGAAAACACACATAAAATCAGTGTTTTGTGAAGTGATTCGGAAATCAGAACTAAGGGTCCTGATGTATGTATACGTCAGCCGCCGCACCAACACTAGACTCCCTGAACTGAGAGCCACCCTCAGTACGCTTAACAATATTGATTCACAGAAAAAAAAGACCAGAGTCCTATGTTATGTGGTAGAACCTCCCATTGATACCAATTTGTCACGACCCATCCCCTGGGGCCCGTGTCGTGACTACCCAGTGCCCGCCTTCCATAGGCCAGGGGATGGTAACTAGAACCAAAGGCGTAAATACCTAAACTGGGAAGGCATTTATATTATAACTGTAAACATGCACATCAGAGCCCACAAATTAATACAAAACACTAATTAAAACTGTACAACATGAGATTTTTGAAAAGTAAAGGGTCCGGAATTACAAGCCCATCTATATTGTTCATGTACAACTGAAAGGGAAAAACAGCTGAAAGGTGAAAAGAAGATCCTGGATCATCCACCATGGATCCTACTTGAAGGGTAGGTACAAATAGCCTCCTCAACAACCCACGTCTTTCAGTCTCCTCCATGTACCCACATGCCGTATGGTCCACCTACGGGTACTGTCCAGTCCAAGTACTCTCATCCCCAGTCAGCGTTGTCCATCGTATGCTATGAACACAACGAGGTGCAGGCATAACTTGTGCAGGGTTGAGTATAACGATACTCAGTAGAGACCCCAAGAACCTCAAGGTGTCACAAAATCCAACAAGTATAAACTAAAATTTATGAAATCAAAAGATAACCCCTCAAAGGTATATTCCCATACATATACCAAAGTTATCAAGTAATCCATCTAAATCATGATGTAAATAAAAAAATTACTAACTTAGCTCAACCAGGATTTTATTCTATGGGTAGTATCAATATGAACCCTCGGCTACTAATGCAATCCTCCTCTATCAAGTACAGTGGGCCTACCATGTCTCACATAGGCACTTCCACTAACCATGGACTGCTAAGGTACTCATCCTATCGAGTACCGTGGGTCTACCACGTCAGGAAAAGGCGCTCCCCATAGTGGGTCTGCCACGTCGCACAGAGGCGCTCCCCCTCATAGAATGCTGAGGTATTCCTCTGGTCGAGTATCGTGGGTCTGCTACATCACCAAGGCACTCCCCACTGTGGGTCTTCCGTGACACCAAGGTGCTCACCACTGGGCTAGTAGAGTCACTCCGAGTCAAACGATCAGCATTTATCAGGTCTTAGCCAGCTACTAGGTTCCCGCACCAATTTTTTCTTGACTCTGGATGATCCGCTCCACAAGCTACTTGTCAATGCTACAACATCCACAAAGTCCCATGAAGAAGTATCTCAAAGGTCCACCACGTCATAGAGGTCTCAACGCAAAAGATGGAGCATCAATTAGATGTACGGTATGTGATTTATTAGCCTTTTAGTCCTGGGGTCCTAGTTGGATTCGCGTATGATCCAACTAGACCGTATCTCAACTTTACCACAAACTCCAGTGGGGTATTCTAAATGAGACTGTCACACTCCAAGAAAACCAGCTCTGCTGATGGTTAGTCAAAGGGTCTTTATGTGCCAATGATATGGCCAAAGAATGAAAAGGGTCAGTAGTAATCCCGGGTCTAGTCTGACCTGGTCATACCAAATCGGACCATCCCAGATTAGGCTGGCCTGGTCATACTTGTTGGGTCTGGCCCGACCCATTGGGTGGACCAGCCTGTTAGGTTCGTCCTGGACCGTTGGGCCCCGTATGGCAGGCTGTGAGGGCGGTTAGGGCCGGGCTCAGGGCCGGTTCGCGCCAGAGCATCGCGAGGGCATGACCCAGCCTAGCTCAGCCCGGAGGGTGTGGTCAGGCCGATTCGGCCTGGGTGCCGCGAGGCGGGCCGTAGGCCGGTTTGGGAGGCCGATGGTCGGGAGGCGACCAGGCAGGGTGCGGCGAGGTTGGCACACAGCCGGGCAGGGCCCCATGCTGGCCAGATGGTGGCCAGAAAGGGAGATTCCTAGCCAGTAGGCGGCTGGGCGGGGTGGCATGCAAGCCAGGGGGAGGCCGGGCAGGGCACAAGGCGGGTCAGTGGGCGGCCGGGCATGGCAGATCTGATCTAGCAGATGGCTAGGAGGTCGGGAGGCTAGGTCAGTGAGGTTCGGGCCAGCACAGTTCGGTGCAGCTCGGGCTGGTGCAGGCCAGCGGAGTTCAGCCGAGGCACACGGGAGGTCGGTGGTGGTGTGGTCGGGCACACGGGAGGCTGACAGTGGTTCGGCCCGTCGAGCATGCTTGGTCGGGGCACCGGAATGCCGCGTGGGTGGTGCAGTTTTTAGAGGCTGCGGGAAGCGCGACCTTTTCCTGTGCCTTCGTCGCCTTCAATGTCACTTCATCGCCATGTCGAAAAACAACACAAACAAGAACAACAGAGGGGTCAGGCCATGTTGGTTTGGCCTGCACCCTCCGCTTTTTGGGTGGTAACACTTGGATAATCAAAGAGTAAGAAATATGAACAACAATTGTTTTAAAACCATGCAATGATTCCTTTCCAATCAGAAGAAGATAAAAATAAAATAATGTTACCCAAAATAAACCCCCTACATTGGATTTTCGGTCGTCGACGTTGAAGTTGTGGGAAGAAGACGATAGAGTTTGTCATTCGTCGTGCCTTCCACACACTCCCAATCCCGAGCTGTGTCGGCTCATTGACGATGATGCAGAGAGTATGTCGGTTGAAGACGCCCCATGTTGATAGGATTCGGGGGAGGAAATCGAAGAAGGTCGGCATTTTTCGTTCGAAGAACTTTCCTCCCAAGCTCTTCCCTTCCCAAGATCCACCAAAAGAGAAATTCCAATCAAAATAATAATAGATTGAGTTTTTATATTATTCAGTTGCTGACCCAAAAATCATATTGGTGAATTAATAACATGACTCCCCTAATTAATTCAAGAGTGTTAGCACAAATTAATAAGGGGAGTTAGAACCAATAAAATAAAGGGGAGGTAAAGAGGCTCTCCCCCATTAATGAGGGAGAGTTGAGAGGTTTAATTATCCTCCATCAATAGGGGGTTTTATCCACATGTGGTCCCCAGGTCGTAACCTCTCGTGGGAGGTTAGGTTTGGGTGGGATCCACCACCATAACCTCTCATGAGAGGTTAAGGTGTGGTGGTCCCACCACGAAATTCCATGAGAAGGTTTTAACCACCAAACATCCACATGGCGGCTCAAATAAAAATAAACTAAGGATCACTTTGTTTTATTATTCTCCACAAAAACCCAAAAACTAACTTAACTTCTCGACTCACTACCGTCAAAGTGAAAGTCTCCTTAAGAGAATATTAGAGCTGTGAGTTCACCAATACCCTAAAATTTCAATTCCAAGCACAGGTTTAAAAGTTATAAAAAACCGGTCATACATTTTTTGAATGTACTTGAAAAAACATTAGAAATTGATTCTGACCACACGGAGCATCAAAATCATGTGCTGTCAGTTTTTGCGTGCTTGAAAAATTCCAATGTATTTAATAAAAAAATTCCACATAATTTCCGAGTCTTTACAAATTAAACAATTATTTAACTAAATTTATTCAATTTTTATAATCTCAAACTAGTCCATCTACTAAAAATATTTCCCATTCCTAGTTGGAATTATAATAATCCCTTATTTCAATACCCACTCACCAAATGTTTTACAATAAACATAAAAATATAACAAAATCCATGAGGAGTTACATAAAGCTCCTGAAAAAAATAATTTAGTCCCAATAAAATAGTTCACAAAAAAATTTAATGAATGTAAATGAATAAATTTATTCATAAATTATTTAACAATATAATAACATATATTCTAAAAATACATCTTGGCATAATAATGAACCCACCATGGATGACACATCAAAGACTAGTCTCTGCCGAAAAACCTCTACCACCCCATTAAATCATATAAATCAATGTATGAACAACATATAATTCAAACTAGCATTATCTTCATTGGAACCCATATGATTATGTAACGGGTAATTAAAATAACCATAATGATTCCTTGAATGTTCCTCGTGTAACCTATGTATGTTAAAACCATCCAAGATATAGATTAATTTTATAAAACATTCCTACCAAAATTTAATTAATCAAATATCATAAAATAATTTCAAAAATAAAAAACCATAGAATATGAAAAATAAAATTCTAATAACCAACATGATATACCCATTTTATTTACCAAAAAATAATGAATCCCTTAAAACATTTTTAATAACTCATAATTATTACTAAAAAATAATGATGGGACTGAAACCCAATAGAGAACACCTTATAATTAACGATAAGGTACCACCAAAAAAATCATACTTTTCCACCAACACATTTTTCAATTTACTAACACAGTTCCCACACAACGTAGAAGTGTACATAAACTCTATTCTAATCCCTCACCAATACTATTCAATAAAATCCATTACTATAAAAAGCACCATGAACCAATATAAAAATCCATAATAAAAATAATCCCATGCAACATGATTCCCAAAATCAAATAAAAATATCAATCATATTCAATTTAAAGCATTGACCAAAAAAAATATTAACATCAAACCAGTAAAACTGAGTATAAAAACCATTTTCCAATTCAAAAATCAATGAGATAGATGATTTAAATAGTAAATAATATTAATAATAAAAAAATGTATTCCACCCAAGCACTATTTTCACAATTAAAAAATGTCGCAAATTCACTCACATTGTAGTGTACTATTTATTAATACCCCTAAATCAATCACATATAATCCCAGTATTAACCATTATATATTCATAACAAGAACCATGTTTTTTAAATTCATAAAATAATTTAACTAAATACCAAAATTCATGCCCAGGTAATTTGGCACGTTATAGAATCAGTGGGAATCCACTTACCAATATCATGATGATGAATCATATCCACACCACCAAACATAATATCCTCACTCATCCATGCCTTGTTGAATTTATACAAAAAACAAATCCCAATAAATCAAATTAGGTTCTTCATGATTATGTGAAACCCTTTAATCAAGAACCTAGATATAGAGAGGAAAATAATGGGATGAACAAGGATGACTATATAGACAAGGTGACACTAAAACCTCTATAGCTGTGAGGGATTACACCACCATATGGTTCTCTAAAATCAAACCAAGGAACCCCCTCTCTAGAGCTATGTCTGAAATAGGGAATAATGAAGGGTATATAGACTTTAATACCTAATATCATGGAACCTTTTAAAGTATATTTATCCTAGATACATGTTATCAATGGCCATGCATTGACCTTGAATATCAATGTTCCAAATCTTATGCATTGGATATGTGACCCAACTATATGATCGTAATGACCATGAACTAATACTGAAGTACACTATATCCCAACCCCACAAATATAGAACCCACCTATATGGTCGTAGGGACTATTTAACATCCCTGACATTCCCCTTGAACACCCAGAATTCACCAAAACAATCTCTAAACTAATATCAGTAATTTTTAAATATTCACTTTACATCCCCAAAACCACCACAAACTTTAAAAAAACTCAAAAAACATCAAACAACATTTCCCAAATTTTCAAACAAAATAAATATTATTCAATTCATCTTTCTCCAAAACCAATATCTCATAAATAGTGTGTGCATCAGGTTCATAAAAACTTATTTTTTGGTTATGAAAATTATTAAAACATATCATACATGAGAAAAAAATAAAAATAGATGAATAATCAAAACATACATATCATACAATGGACCATAGATAATGAATATAAAAGTAGATAACTTCTTAGAGAATGAAGTAATCAAAAATTGGATATCGTCGATGAGAACTCTATAATAAAACCAATTGGAAGAAATTATAAACTTGTAAAAATACCACTCATGGGGTCATTATATTAATGAATTATAGTACTAAATCCTTATTGATTATTTAATATACACAAAACAAATATTTGTTATATATAAAATAAAAGAAAAGTCTATATGTGACAATATATGGAAGGAAAAAAACTCTGAATAATTTTAATGTATTTAGAGTAAATGGTTTTCTGAAAATGGAATTCAAGGGAAAAATTGAATTTTTTTGGATGAGTGTATAATCCATGGTTTTTTAACCAAGATAATATCCTACATGTTCATTAAAAGAGACTCAATGATATTCTTAAGAGTACTGATACAAACTTTACAAAATAAGATACATTAAATAAATATAGTTGCTAAATTATGATCAATATTGAAGGATAATGAGATAAATATAACCAATCTACTTTAAATTATAATGTATTTCACATGAGTAAGAATATGATACTGAATTTTAAGTGGAATAATGGTTTACGTGAGATAATCACCATGTCAAAGATAAAAAAATAAATTCTAAAAACTATTCATCATATATTATTGGTAAAATTTTAAAAAACATAATTAATGAGGAATATGAATGAAAATATTTTGTCTTAAAATTGAGATAATATAATATAAAAAATTGTTAAAGGACGAGTCATCAGATATATTTATGAATTCATAACGTGAACTATTTTAAATAAAAATACTGGGGAGATTATAAATATGCATAATAGTATAAACATCATTATTAAAAAATAAGCATTAAATAAAAATCAGGATTAACATTGGAGAGTGAATTGGAAAATAGAATATTATTTTTAAGGGATATTATAGAATGAATTTATGTTTAGGTGAAATTTTCACCAGTGTTGTTAATTGGATTTATATTATTATCATTTGATGTTTCATTTAAAATAATGTTTAATACCTATCAAATGAATGAAAATAAACAATTCATAAATATAGTTCATAATTTCTATTCCTATATTGGAAAGATTGAGGGTTTTCAACAATGAAATGATTAAAAAATGTATTACGTTTCATGAAGTGTTAATGTATCAAAATGAAAGTATTTAAATAATGCCATGCATGTTTGGACAAATACTTTATGAAATTTCAATTCAAGGAGGCAATGTTGATGTCATCCTATATATAGAATTTTTAATGGAACAATAATTCATGATACTCATCTATTTTAATGATACTATATTTTATATAAATAAAAACTAATTGTTTAATGTGTTTAGAAAAATGATGATATAAAATTTTTAGTTGTTGATGATAAAAATGATTATTAATAACAATATACTATAGGTTATTAAAAAAGGAACGTACACACTTATTATATGAAATTAATATACTCATGATTTGATGAATATTTTAGACAATCTAGAAAATAATCCAGTATCAACTATATCTACAATTGGATTAAATTTTTTAAAATTTGAATAAGGAAAAACTACAAATACAATTTAATTATATATATTAAATTGAATATTACTCAAATTTATAGCTAAAAACCAAGGAATTTTATTTTAAATGTGCATAGAAGGAATGTTTAAAAATAAATATGAATGGGGAATAGTATACGGAAGTGAAAATCATTATGATGTATTTAAAATTTACCCATGGTTATGGTTTGATAGATGATGATGTAAAATTAGTTAGACATCATCTTATATTTGGTTACATATTTCAATAGAGGCATTATAGAAAAAAATTCATATATAGGAGAATTATTTATTTATATAAATAAATTTGTTTCCATATAAATAAATTATAAATTACTTCACATATGACACATTAAATATAGTATATTTCTTTGATGTCATCTTGTATGTGATTTATTTTCTAGAAAAATTAGATGGATGACCTTAAAATGAATTGAAGATTACCTTATTGATAAATTATGAAAAATATGGATTTACCATATTAATAAAGTGATATAACATTAACACAATAAGAATACTATAATACAATAACATATTAGCTATGAAAACATGGAACAAGATGTAAATAATGTAGTGTAAATTTCATTGAATCAGAAAGTGAAAAATATTTTTCATAACTGCTAACCACACCGTCATTGGAGAAGTATCTATTAAATATCAGTTTCCAATATAGTATATCTACTCATTGAGGTTAATAAAATATAATCTCCACATTTTTGTGATTTTATAAACATATATATTATTTCAAAAATATATATGAAACAACCCTTTTATTCTTTTATCAAATGTGGAATAATAATGAATAAATAAATAAGTATGTACTATAACGTTAATGGGGGTTATTTTCATTGATAATAGAATTATTTTTGAATAAGATAAAAATATAAAGGGAAAGATATTATTCTTAGAGAAATTCATAGAATAAATAAATGAAATATTTTAATAATTTTTCTAATGAAAAATGCTGAGTAATTATTTTTTTCATTAAACAAGTAAAAACATTAATGAAATATAGGGATGTGATTATATTATTTTCATGAAGTATATTTTTTATAAATTTTATATATGTCACATATATATAGGGTTTAAAATTTTATTTTATATTTCTATATATATTTTAGGGGGTTATTGATTCTTATAAATCATAGTAATGAAAATTTTCAATTAAATAAAGACTTAGGAATTTATAATAATAATAAAGTCGATGATTGTTTGAAAAAGGTTCACCAGAATAATAAAATGATAGAATTTATTAATAGTTTGCTTTTTTCTTTCAACTAGTAATAACATACTAAATATAATTATTTTAATGTTTGGATACATTTTATAAATGAGTTGATCATTTATTATTATGTTTTTGTGAACTGATTATAAGACACAATGTATTATACAATATTATACCATGTTTTATGAGAAATATATTTTTAATGGATATGATGAAAAATAATTCTAATAAACATCATATTTTATTAACTATGTACATTTTTGGAATTTTTAGTTTTTTTGTGACCTAGTTTATTAAAAGGGATTCACCAACACGTGGTGTTAGAGTGATTATGGTTTGAGAGAGGATGATTCTAAAATTATTTTTTCAGGTTAAATGATACATAAAAAAAACGTATAATTCATGGGGTTTTTATGTAAAATATTTTGAGTAAATATTTTATTCCGTGTGACCTGAGGCAAGAGAAATTAGAATGTTCAAATTTTTTTAGTTTATTCATAAAAAGGAAACATGTTTTGTTTTAATTCAACATGTCTGGATAAACCATTGGATATATTTAGTAAATTAAAAATACTCTTTTATGAAGAATCTAATATACTATATTTTTTTGTTTTTAGAATATATTATATAATATGATAAACATTACATAGACTATGTTAACACACAATGTTTTTATAGTTTCATTGAATATTATATATATATAAATTATTTCAGTATATGGGAATATATGGTATATTTATAGATGATATTATGTGATTATCATAAAATTCAATTAAGATCAATTAATTTTTGACACATTTAATTACATATTAATGTAATTTAAGAAATATAATTTGTACTATTTATTTCATTAAATGATGAAAATTGCATTTCAAATGATGAGGAAAAATTAAATATCTCATAGTTTGAGAGTGTTGTTGAAATAGTCTGAAAGAATGACATCTTAATTAGATTTTTTTGGAAACACATATAGATAGATAAATATTAAAACATATATCTTTAATTGGTTTATTAATTTAAATTAATTTTATTATTTTAATGGACGACTAGTTGATATTTACATATCTTAAAATGAATTCATGTGTGAAAAGTGAAGAGAGTGTGGTAATATATAGATATGGTAGTGAATTGATACTAAAATTTTATATAAAAAATATAATTTTATTGAGTTTTAGTAATTTATCACATCACCATTATATACTCTATAGACACACCACACCTTTATTGTGATGAACTAGATATAACCAATCAATATATAAGGTAAACATTTATACCTCTCTTAGAGGAGAATGTGGAATTACTAACAAACTATTCAAAAAAATTACTTTGTTTCAATGATTCATATGATATCACCAATCAACACTTGATTTAGACACTCACTCCTCTACAGAATATGAATGGAGTACTGACGATAATCTTATAATATAGTGGATACTATCTTAATTAGAGACTCCCATTGATAACGATAAATAATATTTTGTATAACCCACTTGCTTCTTGAATCATCTTCCTAATAATGGTGGCACACATTTCACCATCTCATAGTAGTAAATGGGGTATCATATCAACAATATAAAAACTAGGATAATCATCATTATCAAGGGAAATATACTATATAATAAATATCCATTGTCTCACTATTGACCATGAATCACACACATAATATACTTATATATATATCCTAATACTTACTTATAATAATCTATCAAAACATAGAGTAATGAAAACTATTACACTCGAGAAGCTTGTCTATTCCTGGCTGGAGTGATTACTCTTGAAAAATATTATAGTGGTTATGTATGTCCATAGACCATATCTCACAATTACCATGGATAGATTTATTGGATCAAACCATAATTAAAAGGCTACAACAATATATAAATTTATTGGTTATCAATTATAACTATATTATACTATCCTTAGATAAAAATTGAACCCATTTTAGTTTTATAAGTCAACCCTCACATGGTATCCCTCCCATATGAATCCTTGCACATTTTCTCAAACATTATACTAAAATATGAGATAATCATTTTTAAGAAAAATCACTATTAAAAAAATGGTATAACTCCCCATACAATTATTCTATTCCATGTAAATCATTCATTATTAATCCCATAAAAAACACAGAGGTTACCCCTACTAGACAGCCAAATCACATATGGATTCTTATAAAAATATACTCACTTTAATCACTAATAGTATTTCACTTGAGGTGAAAAGAACATAGAAATAAATATTTCATCTACTTGTTACAACAATCATTGATCAAGGTTGTAAAATTTCTTTTTTTCCTCTAACTATTTAACCAAAAAAATTCATTTTTGTAGAGTTACAGAGCAACACAATCTCTCATGAGATACTGTACATCATTAGCATCATAACACTATTTGACAACACTGTATTCCATAATTACTCAATCTCCCTTGGTATACATACATATTGTCCAAACATGATTACACCATTTACACAACACACAATACACTGCAATTATATATAAATTTAGTGAACTTAATAACTAATTTCATGAACATATATGTACCCCTATAAATAAAATCCACTCCTTCTCATATAAGGTCAATCCAACTATTTTAAAAATCTAGGATCTCCTATTAGATGAAATTGATCAAGAGATATTAATAAAAAAATTATCTTCATTTTTCCTAATCAAATCTAGAATTAATCCATTGGGAATATGACAATAAATCCCACTAAATAGTGTATCATCATTGGAATCTCATACCATTAGAGTAAAATGAACACCCTTTTTATACTTGAACAAATATATGAATAAACACAAATTTATTTCTTTGATTTTTTATTCAAAATAGTCCATAATTAATTATATTCAATTATTAATCAATAAATCATCTTAAATTCATTGAAATAGAGATAAACTGTATCTAATTTCCTTCTTTAAGCCTAATTCTGAAACCATGGGGAAAATAAAAATTATTTTAATTACATTCATTATATATATAGTAGAATCATATTATAAATCAATAAACTAATAACAAAAAATAGTACATGTATGGGTGAAGAGAGGAGAGATTTATGAAGGATGATAGTCTATGTCAAGACCTCATTCCATCTGTTAAATAATAAATATGTTAATTTATTTTAAGGGGTTGTTATATGATTCTTAAAAAATATTAAAAGTTCCTCACTTAATGTTGGGGTCAATGAAAACATTCTATACTCAGTTATACATTACAATTATTCTTATTTGTCACTAAATCCATGTTTCATACCCAAAATCCCCTGATTTCGGGATATAAAATCTGTATATTTAAACAAGAACTTAGCTAACCTCCATCAAAGTTCCACTAGACAATATTGTAGTGTACCAAAGCTTACTCATTTACTTAATTACCATTAATTAACTCATAAAATTTTATAATTTAATTTATATTTCAATAAATTTGTTTAAATCATTATTAAAACATCTATAATTATTCCTTCCAATTTGATATCTAAAATTTGAAATATACCAAAATTTTAGTTTCATCATAATTTTATCATTTTCACTGATTCAAAAAAAATCTAATCATTCATTAAAATTTTATAATATTATCAAAATATTTATTGTGTATATTATATTAGGAAGTTTTCATTAGATATATAATAGAATTATTAAGATGATTTCAATGATACATAATGTTGGTAGTTATTTTGTCACAATTGAAACTTCATATGCATGCTCAGGGGATTTAAAATCCATATTATATGGTAGAAAAATGAAATCCATGGTTCTTTGATCTTACAATACCTATTTTTAATTTGTTTTTATTATCATTTATAGTAGGTTATGATTTTAATTTTTCAAATGAAAAAAGAAAATAAATTATTTGTCATTAAAGTAATTTTTAATATAAGTAACTCATTGACTCACCACACATATTGAGTTATTTAATCATAGTTAACATCATGAATTTATCAATAATAATGTTATGTATAGTTTATTTTTTAATCAATAGTGGTAAAACCTAAACCTAAACTTTAGTTTCCAAGATTTTATAAAATGATTACATAGTTGTTGTATACACATCTTTATAAAGAAGAACATGATGATATAATTCATCAAGTTTTCATTATAGATCATTAATTTTCTATGTGATTTTTCATATTGGGTAATAATACAACTATATTTTTAAAAGGGATCACAATGTGTTTTATATTCCTTGTATATAATAATAATTCCATAAATAAGACCAATTTGTTTTAATTTATTACCGTCATCTTGTCTAATATTTTATATAAATTCAATGTTATATTAACATTCTATATATTTTAGACCATATTATTATTTAATAGTATTCTTATTTGGAGTCTTAATAAAATGTAATTAGATATATAAGAAATAAATATTGAGATGTACTAAAAATACTATAAGTTATATATATATGTCACAGAAATATTATCATTTATTAATTTTCCTATAAATATTGTTTTTAGGAAGAAACGATTTATTTTATGGGGGTCTATGAAAATTTTTTAATTAAAAGAATGGTTTAAGTGATCATTTAATTATAGTTATAGAAGAAACATTAAATCTTTCCCAAATATATATTATTTGTTTGTCTATTAAATATATAAAAAACATATAATAATAGATACATATCCCAATAAAAATGATCAAATAATAATGATATTTGGGAAGTATCATAAAAAAATTAATTAAAAAATATTTCTTCCAAATTTTATATCCATGAATATATTTTGATATAATAATAGGAAAATTCTTACTAATTTCTCCTCCACATATACTCAACCATCATAGATATTACATAATAGAATATTTATATGTTCTTTATGATCTTCACTTTCTATATCATTAAAATAAAATGATGAATTTAATGATAGTAATGTTTGTGGTATTAGTAACCAAATAATTTTGTTTGTGTTTCATGTGTATATAAATTCTATTTTAATCATAACTTCATCACTTAGTGTGGCTGAAAAATGGTTCATCACATATCATGATTTATGTAATATCTTTGTTCATTTTATATATATAATTATCTTTTCACACTTATGGATATTGTAAATGGATTATTTTTTATTGTCTCTATTGAGAATTAGAGAGTTTATGTTATATTATTTATATGAGTTTCAATATAGTTTAACAAGTAGTAATATAGTGTTATTATATTCCACGAGTCTATAGTACATATTGTAAACAGAGTTCTTATTCACATAATAACTTTATGAAATTTTAATTTATATTGTATATATTTATAAAAATGGAATTAGATATTAGGGAATGACATATCAGTATTATATGAGATAAATTAGTCCTTTAATATTTCTACTAAACTATGAATTTCTATGACATCAACTTTGTGAAGTAATTAATTTACTAATATATTATTGATTAACATTTTAAATATAAATTAAAATAATTGAATAAAATTTTTCTAAGAATAATGTAAACAAAAAAATGATTGTTCAATGAATATTTCTATTTCATAAACACAAAAGGATTAATCATTAATAAATAATATTTATAAAAGGAGCGTTATGATTCATTGGTTTGACATATGATTTTAAAACATTTTTTCATTTTATTGTTATTATTATTATTTCTTTAATTTATATGGTATCTGAGTATATAAATTTAATAAGAATATATTCATTAAAAATACATATAGATATTATTTATACAACATATCATCATTGAAAGAAAAAATAGTGTTTTGTTGTTACGTGGGTACCATCAAATTTAAGAAACAAAGACACATAAGAATTGAATCACCATGTTTGAATTTTCTTTTCTAATCATTTGAATTATCCTTAAATAATATTTTTAATATTTCTATTTAACATGGAAAAGTTTTATTTCATAAAAATTATTTAGTATGACTTATTTTATTATTTAAAAAAATATATAGAAACCTTTTTTGAATTTATATAACCAAATTTCTGAACCCAATGGGGATTTTTTATCCATACTATTGACTATAAATTCATTTACTATAATGATATGGAAATATTGATATATATATACCAATATGTTTTAGTTATATTATGAAGTGTATATATCAACCACTTGTATATAAATTAAATTTCATTATTCAAACATTATAATTTTCCGATACGAAACATAACATCCCATAAAAATTAGAAAACAAATATATTCTTGATCATCCAAGACAAGCACATAACATGATTCGTAGTTATGAAATGGAATATTTTTTCATAAACATTACTCAAATGAGGTCACATATATATTATCCAGCAAGACGGATGATAAATACAATATTTATTTATAAAATGAAAAAAATATCAACATCATATATAACAATAGTTTAATTAACATATTGAATTGAATAATGTAATATGGGTGTCAAGGTATGATGATAATCACTCATAGAACCATTTTAACATTATATAAGGAATGAATATTTTTAAAAATATCAAATATACATATGATATAAACATATATAATTTCCCGTGGTATAATCAATGTGGATCAATCTTCATAACAAGTCCAACTATTGTATCATGAGTGGATATTTTTTATTTATAAATATTATGTATTATATTACTATTATCATATATTCATATCCTATGTCATTACAATATTGTTTTTGATTATTTAAAACATATATTTGTATCTCTTTCATGTCAATTACCATTTCTAATTAAATAATATATAATTTGTATATTAATTCATATTTTTCCATTAATTTTAAAAATATGATATATTTTTTCCAATGAGTATCACCTTTTAATTATTTATAGGATAAATGTTCATCTAAATAAACCTATTTGTAGTTCCCAATATAAATATTTTTTAAGGAATTTACATATTCCCCATATATCTTTATAAAAGTGTTCATTGTTCAAGTATCTAATAAATTATTATTTATATTAATATTATATATTTTTTGTGGCTATAATTAGGAATATCTTTAATATGATAACACCTAGGATGGATATATATATATATAGAACATTGACGATGTATAGTATCCATATTAAGGAACATAGATTTTTTGAATTAATAACTAATAACAATTGAATTGTATTTGTATAATAACCTGGCTTATTTATAATTCAATATATTTTAAAATTATACTATTATTACAAGAAATACAGGAAAAAATATTTGTAGAGACAAATTTTAATAACCCCAAAAAAATAAAAAAAATCTTTATATTAATAAAAATAAAAATTTATGGAAAAATTAAATATAATAAATTTTATAAAAATAATATAAATTGAAATATATATCATGGGTATGATTTGAAAATCCTTCAGATTCTAGTATATAATAAATATCATATTTGTGATATTCCAAGTAAGTTGAAAGAAATATATTAAAGATTAGGTAGAAATTTAAGAATTTAAGAATTTGAGATGAATCTACGATGATCAGATTGTTCATTTTTCAATTTTGTTTGGGTAATATATCATATCGTATGTTGGTAAAGTGTTTATTATATGATTATTGGGTATAAAAACTATTTTATATGAGATTATTGAGTATTCTCACTATATAATTGTTTTATAGTCATTGAATATGTTTATTAAATAAAATGTATAAATTCAATGACGTAAATTTTATAAATGAAATTCACTTTTGAATGAATAAATTCCATACTATTGAATGTATTTAAAATTAACACATTAATGAATTTGGTTGTCTTAGAACATTATAAAATATATCATTCTGGAGTTAAAATACTATTAATTGGATTAATGATTCCTAATATAGTCATTTCATAGTGACCATTATTATAATATACAATAGGGGTTGTGATAAAGTAAAATTGACACTAATAGAAGAAGTGGTGTATTGAACACTAGGATCATACCCTATGAATAAAATTTATCATTCATTGCATGGGATACTACATCACTTGGATTTTATGTTGATAAATAAGAATATGCAATTAAAAAACTGAAGAAAATCTATTTATGGTAGAAGTTAAAACGTATCATGATCATATCCAGAACGATGTTCACTAAACCACCCAAAGAGACCACCACTATCTAACACCTTACCAATAGAGATTATGTTTTTGTAATAAGGGATTATGTATCTAGAACCAATTAATATGAATTTGCAATTTTTTTAATTTAATAATAATTATATTTATCCCTTATTATTATTAATATATATATATGATTAAATATTGAGATAGAAAAAAAAAATATTTTCATATGATGAAACTAAAATTGCATTTTTTTAAAATAAATAGTTTTTATTAAAACAATATTTTTGAGAAATTCATGAATATTCATGGTAAATTTAATTTTCATGAAATGTGCTTAACAATTTATATTTATTGGAATATAACTGATAGTATAATTTATTGAATCCCAAAATAATTGTTATAAGGGTCAAAATTGGTTACTATCATTAAAACACATATTTTATATTAAATAAGGACATTTTTATGAAAGAATAATTTAACATATATAGAAAAATATTTTGTTACAATAAATTAGATTTTTGAAATCAGTGTTTTGAAATTAGAAGATTGTTAATGTTTAATAAATTTATTAGATAGCTTACATTTTGGGAAAAACATAAATTTAGTATAAATATACAGAATGTTTGATGACATAATAATATAAAAAAGTTATGCAATAAATTATATAATATGAATAAATAAAGAAATATAGGTTTCCTATTTAAGATAATTCATTTTTTATTTAATTTATTAGTTTTAAAATCCTTCATATAATACTTCAAAACCTATAATATATTTTATGGTTTTAATATAATTTATTTATAATCATCAATCACTTCCATAACACCAATTGTATTATTTTACTGTTTTAGGATCTGTAAATTCTATTATATTGTAAAACACAATTATGTTGTTGAAATTGTGGGCATAACTTTTGGAAGGTTTGTAGTTTTGATTGCTTTATTATGTAGAGTCCAAAACCTATGTTTATAAATTAATAACAAATTACCGTCTATTTTGATATATATCCAAATCAAACAACCCACTCCTCCACATTAAAAATCCATTGATAACAAATATACTTTCCATATCACTCTATAAAGTCCTCCCATGTGGTAACTAATCTATTAAAATGTTTCTATCATGGTTTTAGAAGTGCCCTATAATGGTAAAGGGATTATCGCATTATCCCCTTCATTCGAACACTTTCTTTGAAATAAACCTTTTTATTTCCAATTGAAACAATTTTAATATGTTTTCCACATCCATTTTTCAATCTATATGAATCCCATGTAATTATAGAACACATTTCACTATCATTAATCCCTTTAAGAAGCCTTTCTAAACAACTATTATATTGTTGAAATTATAACATTATTTTCCATGAAATACTTTGGTGTTGTGAATGAAATTCCCATTTCTAGTCAAGAATAATGCCCTATTTTTACATATAATTTATTTATTGGGTAATTAAATATATATAACCAGCACTACTTAATCACTGGATTAAAAAGGATGAAATTTATTCTTATGATGTGAGGTTTTATGTCATTTCTTCATTCCTATGTTTTCTTGATGTTACAATATTATATCATGCTTCAATATTCATGTTTATGATTATCATTATTTTATTTATCATGGATATAAATCAGTATACATAATTTTTAATTTAATCATGTTAACCAATAGTAATTAAATTATCGGGATTTATATCTATGACCCTTCTGTTATATATTTATAGTTTACCTATTGTTGTATAAAATGATAAATGGATATTTAAGGGAATGTTTTGGAGTTTAAAATAATATATTTTATCCCTATTTCAATTTAACGTGTTATGTATTTAAATTTCCCAACAAACTAGTCCTGGTAATCTTATGGGATCATATTCTATGTGACTTTATGTAAAAAATAAAAAATTAAGGATTATTAAATACATGGGTCGTCAATTGTTGGTATTATAGGAAAGATATTATTATTTTTTGGAATGATAATTAGAGAAATTTATTGATATACATAGGTATATGAATAAGAACATGAGCCTTAGCCGGATTGGTGTGGACTCTTAAGTGCATCTAGGTGACCCGGGATGAATTCCAGGCAGAGGTATAATTTCTGAGGTACTGTAGCAGTACTATAGCAGGAATTGTGATGTACTGAAGCAGGTACTGTAGCAGGAACTATAGCATGCACTGTTTGGAACTATAGCACCTGGGAATTTTCCCTCGTTTGGGCCTTCAGGCCATTGAGTTGGTCTCTGAGAACTTTAAGGCCTTTGGGAAACCCAAGACTTTGGGCCAGTAAGGCATTTTGGACACCTCAAGGCCATTAGGCCACCGTAAGTGTAGATACAAACCAAACAACCTACAAGGATCAAGCCCTATAGGAGGATAATCAAGGAGCTTTCACCATATCAGAAGCAACATAGATTTTAAGAATGAGAGGGTATGGCACCTACCATTGGGAAAAGCCTGTGCACGCACGGTATAGCCTAGCTGAATATCCATGCGAAGGTGGAGAGCTAATTCTCGTTAAAGATGCTGGGGATGAGCAATTCCAAGTAGTTAGTATGGGTTTCATGTAATGGGTGAAGCCTATGGGTAGTGAATGTTGAGCAAGTGTTGTTTTTAATAATGCATAATATTGTTATTTAAAGGGGGATTTTATATTAATACTCTATCTATTAATGAAAATTTTGATGCTCACAAATACCCTTAATTATTTTCTAATGATTTTATTTGTTAAGTATTTTATAGGAATTTATTATTGTATTTTACCCTTGAAATAACGGGAATTTATTACTAAATTATTCGTATCTAACGTGTTTTGGAAACACTGTTCATACTCTACGTGGATAAACGTAGTGTAAGGATGAAAAGCGTGTATACATTTTGAGATAAGGAAAAAGTATGGTTAATCAACCATACATTATCGGAAAAGTATGAAAGAATAACCCTAAGTTAGGAAGGAACCCTATGTTAGGGATATTAGAAAAGTATGGAAAGAGAACCGTACGTAAATATTAAATGTTACATTTATTTCTCAAAAGTATGGTTCATTAACCATCCTTTTGTAAACAACCATATGTTCTTGGAAAAGTATGGATCTTTTATCATACGTTTTACAGTTGAAGAGAAAAGTATGGATGACCAACCCTATGTTAGTAATGAACCATACGTTTGTTGTCAAGTTTACATTGTCAACTTTACAATGTCAACCTTATATTGTGAACATTACATTTGAAGACTACATCATCAACCTTATGTTCATAGGATGCATACCATTAAACTCAACCATACATTTGGCGTCGGTGAATTTAATGTCGATATTTTTATGCAACGGTCAGTACGCTGATTATTAGGCGGATTTCAAGCCAGATTTAAATCTGATTTTAAAGTATGATTATGACTGATTAAAAACTATTTTATCAATGTTTTTATCAAATTAAATGGATCTTTTTATGCTGATCCTTCATGGAAGTTACAACTACTCTATAAATTCAAATGTTTGAATATCGCGAGTAAAAAGGCGACTTTTGTTGATCTAATTTTTACAGGAGAATTTCTTATCGTTATTTTATTTATATGGTCTTTTTGAAACTTCATTGAAAATTATTGATCATGTGTGATCTTTTGATTATTCTGGAAAAAAGTAAAAGAGAGAGTACTAAAACATACCGATCTGCTATTTCAAAAGGAGTGTCAAAGATCTGTTTGTTAAAGAGGAAGTAACATGATAGAAACATTACTTGTTCTATATCGAAGATTTACTGTGGATCTGTCTCTGCTAAAGTTGTGATTTTTTTATATTTACTACAATGGGATCGACTCAGAACGTCTCTTATGTGATGATTATTACTTGTGAAGGCGACGGTCTACCTACTGTCAATTACATGCTGTTGGAATTGTGAAGAACATCTGGAAAGTATTTTCAGAATATGAAAATTTTTCTCTTTTATTTTTGAGTGATCGGCTTCTCGTACTATGCTTTGTAGGTTCTGTAAGTGAACCATAAGGCCTTGTTTTTTATTAGATTGTAAAGGTGTCAACTGCCTATACTCAGTTGTGAACTGGTCTGTTTAAACGAGGACCAGATAGTGAAAATCACCAACCTCGTGGAGTAGAGTGTTGGTGGAGTGGACTAGGGGCCTTCTGTTTCCCGAACCACTACACATCTTGTGTTTCAGCTATTTAAATTTATGCGGATTCATTTTATCTGATTAAAGTTAAAAGGAAGAACACAATCTCGTAAATATTTTTGAAAAGTCACAATTCCCCACCCTCTTGTGTATATTCGGTGCAATCCGATCCAATAATTGGTATCAAAGGTTGATCTCTCTGACAAAGCTTTAACACGCTGAAAGTGATTATACATAGAGAAATTTGACTGATATAAGAGAGGGAATGTCTAAGGGCTGAGCACCATACTTCAATGGAAAAAATATGGATGCTGGAATTCGCAAATGATTATATATCTGAAAACCCTTGGATACAGAGTATATTCCAAGATTCTGACTCCATATGAAATACCAGAAAAACCTAAAACATGGAGTGCATCTACTGAAGTAGATTAAGACATGAAATCAAAGGCAATGAATTCAATTATATATGGTCTAGGACTTGTTATGTTTAACAGAGTATCTCAATATCCAATAACATATGAAATGTGGAAAAATATTATTCTTTCATACGAAGGAACTAAAAATATCAGGGAAATGAGATATGCAATAGCTAAACTTAAATTTGATACATTTAGAATGGTTGAAGGTGAGAGTATTACTCAAATGAATGGATGATTGACCGAGATTTTCAATAACATAACTTCCTTGGGGGATCCCATTAATCAAGCTGATCAAGCTTTAAAAGTATTGAGAGTACTCCCTACAAAATGGAATGGAATCTCTGCAACAATCAGACAGTCGACAAATGTCAAAGATTTAACCATGAGAGAACTGATTGGAACATTAATGATGTATGAAGCTGAGATGGAAGATGAAGCTAATGAACAAAAATTGCATATCAAAAGATATGATACTGTCTTGAAAGCATCATCACAGAGCAAAAATAGAAAGATAAAGAAAAATGTAAAAGACAAGTCAGGAAGTTCTAATTTATCTAATTCTGATGTGGAATTGGCTTAGCTAGCCCGAAGATTCAAAAAGTTCTATATAAATAAGAATGGAATCAAAAAATCCTTTAAAAGGATGACAAGGAAGTCAGATTCTACTAATTCAAGAAAATGGGGCATATCAGACCTGACTATCCTCAGCTAAAAGAAGACAAGAGAAAGAAATTTTTCAATAGAAATTACTATGAGCATAAGGACAAGAAAGCTATGAAAGCTACATGGAGTGTATCTGAAGGCTCCAATAGTAATTTTCAATCAGATTCAGAGAAGTAGGAAGAAAATATGAAATCCAACATGAGTGTTATGGCAGAAACAGATGAGGTACAATCTTACTACTCTTCTGATTCTAGTTCTGAATCTAATTACTATAAAAAAAACTTGCAGCCTCCTGCAATATGCTTGAAGAAAAATATGAATATCTATTTAAGAAGCATAAGTCTTTAAAGAACTTTCATAAGGACATTTCTTGATGAAAGAGATACAATTCTCAAACAATATAAGGAGTTACCTGAAAAATTTGTTTCAATTAATTCTAACAATACATATTATGAATCAATGATAAAATCACTACAAACTGAAGTATAAACTTATAAAACTGCAGCCCGTGTTTTTACTAAAGGAGAAAATACATTAAATGAAATCCTTGGGAAAAATTTCATTAAAAATGAATGATTTGGAATTGACAGTAATGGTGAAAAACCCAAGCTGTACAAAAACAATTTCATACCAAGTGAAAAAAGACTAAATTATAATTACTGTGGATTAAGGCGAAATATTTCTAAAAATTTTTCTTAATACAACCCCAAATAAGTGGCATTAAGAAATATTTTATATCAAATGATTTATTTTACTCACTTGAAATTAGAAAAGCAAAGAAAGTCTAGATTCTCAGATCCTTGCTAGCTAACACCACTGGACCCAACAAAAATGGGTACCAAAGAAATCTATGTAAATGTCCTTGCAGGGAGCAGGTCACAAGAGGAAAAAGGTCATATGGTATATGGATAGTGGATGCTCAAGAAATATGAGTGGAAACTCATTGAATTTATCTACATTCACTCAAAAAGATGGTGGACTTGTCACTTTTGGTGACAATGCCAAAGGAAATATCATTTTTATTGGAACAGTTAGAGATCTAGAAGCTGTCTCAATTAATAAAGTACTTTATGTACATGGATTGAAACACAGTCTGATAAGTATCACTCAACTATGTGATGATGGTATTGATTTTTATTTTTCTAACAATTTTTGTTCTATTTTCAAAAATAAATTGCTTAAATATAGAGCACCAAGAACTGATAATGTGTATACCGTGGATTTAAATTCATTGTGTAAACAAAAATTAAATAGATTAATTGCTAAAATGAATAAATCTTGGTTCTGGCATAGGATACTTGGACATTGTAATGTATATGTTTTAAATAAGTTATCTAAGAAACAATTAGTTTCTGATTTGCCAAGTCTCAAAATTGAAAGTGACAGATTTTGTGATGCGTGTCAACATGGAAAGCAAAAAAAATCATCCTTCAAATATGTTAACAAAATTGCTACATCTAAACCTCTAGAACATATCAATATGGATTTATTTGGACCTTCAAGAGTAGAATGCTTGGGTGGTCAATTATATGTATTTTTTTTAGTTGATGACTATTCTTGATTTACATGGATTTTTATTTTGAAATATAAAAATGAATCTTTTACTTTATTTGAATGTTTTGGTAAAGATGTTCAAAATGAAAAAGTTTTTAAAATAATTTCATTAAGAATAGATCATGGTGGAGAATTTGAGAATCAGGAATTTAATTCCTTCTACTCAAATATGGTTATTAAACACACCTTCTCCGCACCTAAAACACCTCAACAAAATGGAATTGTAGAAAGATGAAATATGACTATTCAGTGAATGGATAGGACTATGATAATTGAAACAGTCTTCCTACCTACTTTTGGGATGAATCTGTAAGCACAACCTACTATTTAATGAATAGAGTTTTAATTAGATCTCTTAAAAAAGACCCCATATGAACATTGGAATAACCAAAAATCTAAAGTTAACTACTTTAAAGTTTTTGGATGCAAGGTTTACATCTTGAACACCAAGGATAATCTTGGTATGTTCGATCCAAAATCAGATGAAGGAATCTTCTTAGGATATTCAGCTACCTCTAAAGCTTATAGAATCTATAATAAGAAGTTAAGGATTGTTGAAGAATCATCTCATGTGAAATTTGATGAATCCGATCCCTTTAAGAAAAGGATAGATCAAATGGATGAATCTGACTCTAATGATAACATGAGGCTTGAGAACATGAAAAATGATTTTGCAAAAGATATAAATGAAATTCAGTCCAGTTCATAAGAACATGATACTGAAGAACCTATAATTGTGTTGCCTAGACAGACTGGAACCCTAAATAATCACCCTTTAGAAACAATAATAGGCGACATAGATATAGGAATAAAAACTAGAAGAAATATAGAAAATCATGTAGAATTCTTTTTCTTTCTATCCCAATTAGAACCTAATACTATATAAGAATCATTAGATGAGTAAAGATGGATGATAACAATGCGAGAAGAATTAAACCAGTTCAAAAGAAATAACGTCTGGAAATTAGTTGAAAAACCACAGAACTATCCAGTGATAGGAAGCAAATGGGTCTTTAGAAATAAGCAAGATGGTCATGGAATAATAACTAGATATAAATCTAGACTTGTAGCTAAAGGATATAATCAGGAAGAAGGTATAGATTATGATGAGACCTTTGCATCTGTAGCTAGAATAGAATCCATTAGAATCCTCTTAGCCTATGCATCTCATATGAACTTTAAATTATTTTAGATGGATGCTAAGTATGCCTTTTTAAATGGTTATTTAAGGGAGGAAGTTTATGTTGAGAAACCACCTTGTTTAGATAATTCTCAATAACCATATTCTGTTTTTAAACTTACTAATGCTCTCTGTGACCTTAAACAAGCACCTAGATGATGGTATGAAAGATTAAGGTATTTTATTTTGAAAAATGATTTTACTGTTGGAATGAAAGATCTAACACTGTTTAAGAAAACTGTTAATTCTAATATTTTGTTAGTTCAAATTTATGTTGATGATGTAATTTTTGGATCAACTAATAAAACCCTTTATCATGAGTATTCAAATTTAATTCAAAAAGAATTTGTAATGAGTATGATTGGAGAACTAAATTTATTTTTGGGACTTGAAATTTATCAAAAATATTTTGGAAATGTTTTGAATCAAATCAAATACATTACTGATTTATTGATGAAATTTGGACTTTAAAATAGCAAGACATATACAACTCCTATGTGTACTAATATAAAACATGAT
Source organism: Viscum album (assembly GCA_963277665.1). Taxonomy (NCBI): domain Eukaryota; kingdom Viridiplantae; phylum Streptophyta; class Magnoliopsida; order Santalales; family Viscaceae; genus Viscum; species Viscum album. The sequence continues at coordinate 84,064,286 of OY728154.1, forward strand.
TTGAATGAAACTGGAAAATTAGTTGACAACAAGTTATATAGAGGTATGATTTGTAGTTTATTATATCTTACTGCTAGCAGGACCGATATAATGTATTCAGTATGAATTTGTGCAAGATTCCAATCAAATCCTGAAGAATCTCATTTAACAGCTTTTAAAAGAATTTTTAGATATTTAAAAGGAACTATTTTTCAATATCTTCTTTATCCCAGAACTTCTGATTTTAATTTTATTTCATATTCAGATGCAGACTTTGGGAGTTGTAGATAAGATAGGAAAAGAACGTCAGGAACTTGTCACTTTTTTGGAAACTCTGTAGTGTCATGGTCAAGTAAGAAACAACATTCAGTTTCCCTTTAAACAGCTAAGGCATAGTATGTTTCTGCTGGCAGTTTCAATGCACATGTGCTATGGATGAAAAACACTCTTATGGTATTTAGACTAAATTTTAATAATACGCCTATTTTATGTGACAATACTAGTGCTATAAATATTTCAAAAAAAATTCTATTAATCATTCTAGAACCAAGCATATTGATATCAGACATCATTTTCTAAGAGATAATGTTTTTAAATAGGATATATCTTTGGAATTTGTAAGTACTGAAATTCAATTAGCTGGTATTTTTACTAAACCACAACCCACTGCACGGTTTTATTTTATTAAGGGGGATCTAGGTTTATTTGATTTTAAATAAAATTTTATTTTACAATAGTAGTTATTTATTTTAATTCTGCTTAAAATAATTTAGCTATTTTTTTTTTCAGATAGAATAAGTTTCTTTTCCCCGCATATTCTATTTTATTTTTTTTAAATATATGTAATGATTATTAAAAACACAGGAATCAAAGTTTTCATAGACCCTTTCGACTTCTAAACCGTTTCATTTCAACCAAAACATTTTAAAACCCGCAAACCACACCTCTACTCGTCAACCCTAACCTTCAAACAATCATAGATTCTTACAAATATGGAAAAGTCTAAAAGAGCCAATGAATCGAAAACCAGCAGTGCCATGAAACAACATTCCAGAGGAAGAAAAATCTTACAGGGAAAGAAGATTGATCTCAATTGTCTATATCAGACAAATCTCCTATTGAAACAAGAACTGTCATTTCAGAATCTCGAACAGACTTTCAACAGTGAGAATACAGAATTTCTGTATGAGGTAGAGCTTCGATACATCTTCAACTTTGTACAGCTTAGTCTCGGAGATATTGAGGACAGTATGATGGCTAAGATAGAGGATAGGGATTTCTTAATCTCATCAGTAGAAATTGGTCAGATTCGCAACTACCCTCATGAGGTAGTTTTTCATTTTGATTTGAAAAATATTGGAGATTTTGTGCATAAATCAGAGGACGTAATGTTGTTTCTCATTGGTATTAAGACTGTAAAGAAAATTTTTATCAAGGATTTGGTGTCTGATCAGAAACATTTGGTCCAATATGTGCAAACAGGGATTGCACCGAGGATGTCTGAAATAGAAAAGATATTATATCCCGATATGTATATAATGTATATTTTTCTCGGTGATGTTAAACTCAATTTTCCTAGGTATATGGTTAGATACATAAGATATTTTTTTAGAGTGATGCTCGAATGAACATTTATCATTTTGGTCGATTCATCTCCAAGCTGTTGTTTATGAAGGACATGGTGAGATTGGTGGATGCCAGAGTATGTTGTCATCACAGTAATATGTTTAATGCTGTAAATTTAAGAAATATTGGCTATTTCTGGAGTACTATCAAAGGAAAACTTTTTCCAGTAGGAGCAGATGTTGAATCAGAGAGTGCTCAAGCTCAATCTGCAAAGTCCAAGGAGGGACAAGATGAATCGAGATTCAACACTGCGGCAAGGAGGATCAGATTTGAATTGGAAGAAACTGGGGAATAAAGAAGTCATGAGGGACTTCAGACTCAGAGGAGAAGACATGTGATTAAGGAACTTACTTCCCCTGAATTAAATACAAGTGATTTACTCTCTTAAATCATTGTCAGAGAAAAGGTTGTTGACCAACCTCAAGAACATAATGTCCCTGTAACAGATTCTGATCTTGAAATAATCGTAGTTGAATGATCAGAACAATAGGTTTTACCTGATGTTGCCATCTTACATCAACAAGACAAGGTGGTAGAGCTTGGTGAGGAAATGGCTAGACCTCAGGTTACTCTAGAGGATATCAGTTTAGATATTTCATTGGAATAAGAAATTGCAGATTTTCGTGATGAACATGCTTCTGAAGCTCACACAAAAGTTCTTCAAGATGATTTTTCTATGGAATAGTCTGAAAAGGACTCTGAGGGACAATCTGTGGACCATCCTACTTAGGAAAAGTAGAAAGAAAAATCTGATGCTGAATCATTACCTTTAGTACTTCTACTTCACACTGAGCCTAAGAATGCAAATCAAGCAAAGGATTCTTCTGATTCAAGGAATAGGGAAGTTAAAGAGTTGTACAAAAAGTTATCTCAACTACAATGTGAGAATGATTCTCTGAAAAGAACCTTAGCATTAGAACAGTTGAAATTTCTAATGCTTAAGGAGAGTTCTGTTTCAAGGCAAGAAGATGAATTTTTTAATGAGGATATGCTAAATGCTGTTGACAAATTGAAATCTAAAATGGTTATGAAATCAGATTTCTTAGATCTTAAGTTGTTTATGGAGACACAATTTGCATCAGTTGGGAACATTGCTAATAGTGGATCAGGTAATTCACCTGATTTAATCAGAACATTTCAAGCTATCACAGCCGCAATGAGCAACATGAATGAAAGATAGCAAGATCTTTAGTGCAACAATGCTCCATTATCTGTTCTATTAGATAATCAGAAATTCTTGGTTAATCAGTTGACATCCAGTGAGCCAGGAATCCGCTCTGTCTTAGATAAATTCACAGAGAAGCTGCCTTTGTTTATGGAGAAAGAAGAACGACTTCCCGATTTTTTCATATCCAATCTAATTGAAGATATTCATATTACTCATGAGGCCAGAGATCTTATTATTTATCTTGGTGATGGATTAATGAAAAGGTTGGGAGAACTGTTTGCAGAAATCATGTATACAGTCTAGAGAAGATAAACCCTACCCGTTAACTGTCAAAATCTTGATTCTTGTATTTATTATTTTTGTAATTTTAATGAAAATATATTTCATTATATTTTTTTAATGTTCTTATTTCGATATTCCATTAATCCAGATTGAATTATTACTAAATAGTTAATAATAGCATTTACTTCTATTTAGTGCTACATTAATCTATGTTCTATTCCATATTCGATAATTCTTTTTGATATCACAAAAAGGGGGAGAAATTTGGATAAACACAAACATATTTTCATATGTGGGAGTAATTCATTTTATTGGGGAATAAATTAAAACATGTATAAATTAAAGGAAAATATTTATCTTTTCCAAATTCAAAACTTATCTTTTTAAAATTTCAAAACTATATGTAATTAATTTTAAGTTAAGTTATTTTTATTAATTATTTTATGGGTTTTGTGATCATCAAAAAGGGGTAGATTAATGAGAAAGTTTTTTTTTAAACAGTACATAATATTGTTATTTAAAGGGGGAGTTTATATTAATACACTCTCTTTATGAAAATTTTTATGCTCACAAATACCCTTAATTATTTTCTAATGATTTTATTTGTTAAGTATTTTGTAGGAATTTATTATTTTATTTTACTCTTGAAATAATGGGAATTTATTACTAAAGTATTTGTATCTAGCATGTTATGGAAACACTGTTCGTGCGCTACTTATTCGGAATCTGCTTGAGCGTGTTCTGGAAACACAGTTCATACTCTACGTGGATAAACATAGTGTAAGGATGAAAAGAGTGTATAATTTTTGAGATAAGGAAAAAGTATGGTTAATCAACCATACGTTATCGGCAAAGTATGGAAGAAGAACCCTACGTTAGGAAGGAACCCTACATTTGGGATATCAGAACAGTATGGAAGGAGAACCATACGTAAATATTAAACGTTACGTTTATTTATCAAAAGTATGGTTCAACCTTACTTTTGTAAACAACCATACGTTCTTGGAAAATTATGGATCGAGAAAAAGTATGAATCTTTTATCGTATGTTTGAAAGTTGAAGGGAAAAGTATGGATGACCAACCCTACGTTTGGAATGAACCTTACATTGGTTGTCAAGTATACATTGTCATCTTTATGATGTCAACCTTCCATTATGAACATTATGTTTGAAGACCACATCATCAAACTTACTTTTAGAGGATGCATACAGTTTAACTCAACCTTACATTTGGCATCGGAGAATTTGAATTCAATATTTTTATGCAATGGTCAGTACGTTGATTATTAGGAGGATTTCAAGCTAGATTTAATGCTGATTTTAATGAATGATTTTGACTGATTCAAAACCGTTTTATCAATGTTTTGATCAAATTAAAAGAATATTTTTATGGTGAGTATTCTGGGAAGTTACGACTACTATGTAAATTCATATGTTTGAATATTGTGAGTTAAAAGGCGACTTTTGTGGATATAATTTTTACAGGATAAGTTCTTATCATTGTTTTATTTATATGGGATTTTTTTAAACTGAATTGACAATTATTGATCATGTGTGATCTTCTGATTATTCTAAAAAAAAGGAAAACAGAGACTACTAAAACATACCGATCTACTGTTTCAAAAGGAGCGTCAAAGTTCTATTTGTTAAAGAGGAAGGAACATGATAGAAGATTTACTTGTTCTATATTGAAGATCTCTTGTGGATCTATCTCTGCTAATGTTGTGGTTTTTTTATATTTATTGCAACGAGATCGACTCAGAACGTCTCTTATGTGATGATTATTATTCCTGAAGGTGATGATCTACCTATTTTAAATTACATGCTGTTACAATCGTAAATAACATCTGGAAAGTATTTTCATAATATGAAAATATTTCTTTCCTATTCTTGAGTGATCGGATTCTCGTACAAAGCTGTGTAGGTTATGTAAGTGAACCAGATGGATTTTTTTTGCCTTGGATTATAAAGGTGTCAACTGCCTGTACTCAGTTGTTAACAGGTCTGTTGAAACGAGGACCAGATAGTGAAAATCACCAATCTCATGGAGTAGAGTGTTGGTGGAGTGGACTAGGGGCCTTCTTTTCCCCGAACCACTATACATCTTGTGTTTCTGCTATTTAAATTTCCGCTATATCATCTTATCTTATTAATGTTAAAAGGCAGTACACAATCTCGTAATGATTTTTAAAAAGTCACAATTCACCCCCATATTGTGTATTTTTGATGTAATCCGATCCAACAGTGAATTCCTCTAAGGCCTATGGGCTATGTAATACTTACAACTTCAGGCCTTATAAGGGTTCCAACTCATCCCTTGAAAGGTGGATTATCAAAAATCAATAACAAATAAAGGCCTTCGGGCCATTGGATGGATAGATATATGAATAAACATTTGAAAAAAATAATTAAATTATAGTAATTTATAATGTGTCTTTTTTCCAAAAACAAAATCTATTTCTGAATATAATAGATTGATGTGACTATTGTACTGTTGTAACTGGGGTTAACAAACCTAAAAACTGCGTGTTGGATATATTCTCGATCATCAATAACTGCATGAACAATAGGAATTTCTACACACCAGGTTTGAAAATACCGTGGTATATTCTTTTGTAAATTCAAAATCACTTTATGATCCATTATAATTGAAAACTAATTCCTATAAATTTTTACTTTATGAATTAGAACTAGGAAAACATATAATGGAATTTATAATTTCAAATGTTCTGGAATGTTTTTCATTTATCATTTTTCTTCAATTTTCATTGTTTATCTTTTAAATGATTAATTATTTTTGATATTCCCAACCATAATTTTCGCTTTATTTTATTCAACATATGGAAATATAAAGAACCGAGTTAGTAACAAATGTAATGGTTAATGTAATGACTACCCAAAGGAGATGTTCTTCCTGATAGGAATAATATTTGGGAACTTTATTACAATAATTTATAATTTAAATCATGTTTTTACTATAAACATGATTCATGTGGAAATACCTAGACCCCCATAAAATATTAAGTTGTAATTAAATCATTTATGTGATATTATTCTCTGACCTTCATATAATAATCTAATCCCTTAATCATTGAACAATAGATATATTCCATTAAAAATATATTCTACATCCATCATTTCTTTGAGAAAGAGATGGTTTTACTGGCTATTTATTATATGGAGGGAGATTCTGATCAATTGAAAATATTGATAAAATATATGAATCATGGGGAGAAGACCGATAAGAAAGACTAGAATGAATTCTGGAAAATTATTTCGATTAAAATATTCATCGTACTCAAACTAAAAATGGTGATGGAGTTACTTAGACTCAATAAAAATGAAAAATAATCTATCAAAGATTATGGGGAAAAGTTCACAATACATTCACAATATACAAATGGTATTTTTTTACTTCAAAAATAATTTTTCTTCTTTATTGAGATAATGAAAAATCTATCAGGTTCTTTGTAAATTCAATATCTTAACTGCTACTAGAAAATTTTCTAATGTTCCCTTAAGGTTGAAAAATATGTTAGTTAATCTCAGGGGTTAAAAGATAGTAAGTGGAAAATACTATTAAATTCTAGAAAAATGATAGAAAAATATCATAGAGGAAAAATCCCAATATTCCACTTTTCTAAATTTCATGAAAAAGCATCTATAAAATGATCTAAAGGGAAGACGTAAATTCTTTAAGTCTGGATAGTAAGGGAATATATCTAGAAATTTTTTACAAAAAATAATCCCACCAATGTGATAAAATAAATGAACTCCCAAGTCAAGCCTCATTATATTTTCCAAATTTACAACAATAAATATTCTGGAAAAAATTAAACTCAATTTCATTAGCTGAGGGTTTTTGATGATAATTACCTACAACAACCCTTAAGTGAAAATGTGTGTGTATTAACTTATCCCATAAAAATGGATGAATTGGATCTTGAAAAAGATTTTGTGTCATTCATTCTAGATATTTATTCAATAATAGTGAACATACTATTTGATTATATTTCTATTCATTCTCTTATCCCATCTAAGTATAGTATAACTATTCAAACACCATCACAAAATAAGGAAGTGGATCTATATGTAAAAACAAAAAACAAGGAAATTATCTCCTCCAAAGTATATAAATTCTCAATTATCTATATTTTTTTATGATGTTCCTAAAACATCTTAAGATACTCCATTTAATTTTATTTGACTCAATTATGGTTATGGATGTCATTCCTTTTATAAAACCTACACAAATTTAGAGGGATATAAATCACTATCTTTATCAAGAATCACACTATGATCTATACAGTTGTTAGGGGGATGATGGATCTCCATTAAATCATCATCTTTAAAATGGATACTAATTCTATATGTGAAATGATATCAATATAAATTGATTATGACTATGTATAATAACATCCTTAATGGAATGCCTAGAGTGAGAGGATATCTTCCTTAAATAATTCCACCAATCCATGAGGTTGAGTTGTGAATCAATCTTATACACACATTTTTTCTAATATCCAAATCTCCATATAGAATATCCACTTTTGAACTAGAGAATCTAATAAATAAAAATAGGGGAATGTGGATAAAGGGTTTATTTACCCAAATACTTCACCGTATGGTGCACTAGTATTATTCTTCAAGAAGAAGTATGGTTCAATGCACCACTATATTTATTAACTTTTTCTAAACAGGATAATGATAATGAAAAATTATCCTCTTATAAAATATTTTTTGGAACCCAATACATCTCAAAGATAAATCTTCGATGAGGGTATTATCGTATAAGAATTGAGAAGGAAGTTATACACAAGACTGGTTTTTTACAATATATGGGGAATATGAGTTCATAGTGATTCCATTTGGACTCATTAATTCTCTATCAATCTTAATTCACATAATTGATAAAATTTTAAGGGATTGAAAAGAAATAATTTTGGTACTTATTATAGACAATAATCATATATACTCAAAAAAAGGAGGAATACGAGGATAATTTAAATATTTTAATAAATACATTTTGAATGGAAAATATATATTTCATGTATAGTGAATGTGAGTTTTGAGTGTATAATAAAATATTTCTACTATTTTTTTAACTTGAAAAGGGATATCAGTGGATCATAAAAAATGTAGGAATTTTAAAGATGGCTCAGACCAACATCTATGATGGCGATCCATCATTTCCTTAGACTAGAAGTGTTTTATTTGGAATTTGTTTAAAAATTATCACAATTTTCAAGTCCTATAACCAATAAAACTTAGAAAGGAGTAAATGTTTATATATAATAATGAATGTAAATAGATTATTAAAGAGATAATAAAGATTATAATCACTTACCCTTTAATATTATTAACTATATGTGAGGAAGGAATTGTGATCTATAATTATATGTCACAAAAGTTTGTTGGGTGTGGAAACCTAAAAGAAGAAAAGCTGATAGAATATATCCCCTTCTAATTAATGATCCATGAGTTGAACTTAAAAAAAACATGATATTGAATTGGTGATAGTTCCATTAATAATAAATTTATTGAGGGATTAACACTATGAGATTGTAACATAAAACCATTAACAGTTTTGTAAATAATCATGATGTGTTTTATAGATATATCATAATTTTAAAAATATGAAACTTAATCATAAAAAAGCCTAATAAAAAATGACATTGTAACATATAACCATTAACAATTTGGTAAATTTTGTATAATAATACCCAAGAATAAAAGGTTCTTACATGGAAAATTATATTCCCAAAATATTAAATTTAAAAACAATAATTTATGTTTATTAGAATTATACACACTACACAAAAAGAATGAAGTTCTATATATGGAATCTATCCCACAGAAAAAAATTGTTATAAAAATATGTTACCACATATCTCAACATTTTTCATAATTGATATAATAACATGTATAATAAATTTTATATTATTATATATGTATTAAATTACTACACTCATATATATATATAATACCATATATGATTTACATAGTCCCTATTATTACACGTTGATAAACTATTTTTTTAAAATCATTGTTTCTGATAATAACTGCATTTTTTATGTATATTTGTCTACATTAGTTTTTTCGTTCCACATAGATTATTGTTAAATAATATTCATAATTCTAATAGAGAAATTAAGATCACACATACTAATTATATATATGTTTATATACATCCATAAAATTTATAGATAGTAAAATGAATTACACCGTTCAAGGAGATGGGAGTTTATCCGGACGCATGGATGCATTTTCCATTTTCCTAAAGAATATAATGAACAATTCCAAAATATTAATTCACCTTAAGATAATAAATTTTTTATCATATATATCAAATTATTTAATAAATATTTTATTATAATGATACTTTTCAAAATAAAATGAATAATTTATCATATCACTTCGTGGAGGCACTAGTCTACTCCTATGCACAATAAATGTTTTCATTTCTCAGTGGATAGAAATGTATGAATGTATATGTGATATTATAATTATATAATTATAATTATTTCCTAAATATCTTATGTATACTGTAATGTAATTATAATATTCAGCAATGAGTGTTGGTTATAGAAAATGAATTATGTTGGTTGTTGAGGATGTAGTGTGTCATACAAATGATCTATGGTGTCATTTTCCATTTGATAGAGGATGATTTTAATATAGTTAATAACACATGAATAATGAAATATAACTATATTCAAGATAATTATATTATTACATCAGCATAGTTTTTGTATATTTTAAGGAGGTGTATGAATAAAAATTATCAGTTAAGAACAATAACTCTTATTTGGACAACCTCCATTGGTTGTGACCAAAATCCTATATTGAAGGGTTTTTAATAAAAATAATGTGTCTAGGAAGTTTATAGTAAATTAATTAACACATTATATTCGGAAATGTCTGAAAAAAATCCTATGGAAGTGTAAAAAGGATATGAGAGTGGAGCTATTTAATAAGTGTGGGAGAGAATGCACATTGAAGTTTTAGAAAATAAATCTTTTATACGAACATTTTATTGATGAAACAAGGAAAAAAATGAATCCTTTGGAAACAATATAACTGATAAGTTTAAAATATGGACACCAAATTTGAAATAGACTTTTTTTAGGTCATTTCATCCCTTACCATTTATGTTTAACTGCCTAGTAACCCCATTTTAACCTTAACAATGATAATTAATTTCTACAGTATTTACTACTAATTATAATGAAAAATTATGTTAATGTTATTATATAACATTAATAATGTTTTATAAAAATATGTAATTAATTTATCTATATTCAATTCATAAAATGGATAGAATTTAATTTAAAAATAATCCTCTAGACATTAAAATAAAACGATTATCCAAGAAAATTTTTATATGTTTAAAAAACATTAATATCAATATTTTATATTAAATTTAATATAATTTCCAAAATTATATTATTTATAATATAATTGATACAATTTTACTTATAAACCATTTAAAAACAAAATATTACTTTTTAAATTCATTAAACAAAAATTCATTTTTGAATAAAAATCTATATTTTTCCATATTTATAGAAATGTTAATCTTTTTAAAAATTTCATTAAAAAATCATCCTAAGATAATTTTGAACTTTTCTTCCAAAAATGACGTATATATTTTAAAATACATATTATAAAAGTGTAAAATAATTTCTTTTATTATTTTCTTCACAAAAATAAAAGAAACTCATTTTTAGAAAAATAAATATGTATTTACGAATTATATTAATAGATCACAAAAAATTAAGTACTTATTTATAAATATATTTAATATATCTAAAACTATTATATTTATTTTTAAAATATTTTTATTCCAATTCATACAGAAAATTTTAGCTTCTAGGTTATAATTTTCATGATTAAATAATAATATTAATAGGATAACCTTGTTTTTTAAAACATAATGTTTCCTGTAATGTAAGATATCAAAGGCATTAAATTTAATTGAAAAAAAATTATCTCATAAATTCTAATAATGTTAATTTATAACACATTAAAATGAATTCATTCCTTGAAATTCCATCACTCAGATACAAACAACTAAGGATACTTCCACCTCATCATATCCTAAGGTTCTGAAGTAGATTCCCCAAGTTGTTGGTTTCTTCATAAAACCATGACTAGGTGAGTGTTCCAGTTTCATAGAGATTTATGTATATGGTATTGAATATCTAGTAATTGTACTTTATAGTAACGATCATTATCTAGTGATATGATTTCTGAATTCTATATATGTCACGGATTATGTATGTAATTCCATGGGAGAGGTACATGGAACACATCATAAACTGAAGAGATGTTTTTTTGAAAGTGCCATGTGATACGTAATTGTCCCTACTCAATCAAAAATCTCAAAGGGCCCAATATAACAAGGGTTCAATATTCCTTTCTTCTTGAATCAAATAACTTTATTCTATAGATAAATTCATAGAAAAACCTACCCACCAACTTCAATCTTTTGATCACGCCGATTATTGTCTCAATAACTTTTCTAGTAGCTTTTTGTTACCCTTATCTGTTATAGAATGGATTTAAACCTCTGTTAAATTTTATCTTATATCTCTATTCCCAATTTAATTCATTCTCAACATTATCCCGACAAATTTTCGTTCTAAACATCATTTCATATAGGGCTATATAAGATTCCTTCAGAATGATTCAGTGAATTCTAATGTTTTATGAAAAATATAATAGAGAAAGGTAAGGATCCCAATAACCTTTTAAATCCATAGAAAATGGAATCAAAATATCTTCTAGGGTTTTAACTATTCCTTAAAATATACCTTCATTCGGGCGATGATACAAAGTTATAAGACCCAATTACATGCCAATAGCTTCATGAAAGATTTACTAGAACTTCAAGGTAAACCTGATATCCAAATCATAAATAATAGAATATAATAATATACAAAACAATACACAAAATTTAATGATAATCCATGAAATATTATTTGGATAGAAATATTTTATGATATAAATGAATTGTTCTTCCACTGTAAGATGATCAAATACTACGTATATAAATTTTTTCGATATATTTGTTTTGTGGAGTCTAGTAATAAAATAAAATGCGATGATAGCCTCTATTCATTATATTATGTGTAGTGTTTCCAACAAAACTTTACAATTTTTAGTCTCAAACATAACATTCTATAATAACAAGAATTGAGATAGATACAACATTTTATATCTCTTCATTTCGTTAAACTAGAAATACACATTCCAATTTCTGTTTAATATTATAATTCTAGAATAAATATATTACGTTGTCCCATGAGCATTCTATAATAGAAAATTATTTAATTATGTCATGTATGGAACAAATACAAGGTTCTTAATTTTAATACTTCCATTTTTATCATGGATAAACTAAAGAACATTTCACGCTTTCTTCTAAAATGCCACATCTTCCTTTTTCTCCACATTAATTTTCACATTGATATATGGTTCAAAACTCTTTCATGAAGGATATTATTTCTCCCCTTCCTTCATGATCCCAAAATATATCTTATTAGAATATATAAATATTGGTTCTTTGTTGATCCTCATCATGGATAAGCTAGAATGATCATTTCAACATTAAGCATCATCCACCTTAATCTCCATACCTAGGTGGTATTGTATCAAGTAGTCGTAATATTTTATCATTTATAACCATCTACACTATCACATATTAAAATCAATTATTGTTAAAAATAAACATTAAATTTATTGATTAGTTTATATATCACTCTATTCTACATAGATAAAATGATTCCATTTATTTAAATTAAAAATTACCATATCATACTATAAATCATGAGTTGTGTAATTATTATCAAGAACCATTAATTTTCATGAGGAATAAGCTATCACCATATACTTATACATGATAATTATTACCAACCACTTCTTTTTTGAATCACTATAGATTAAAAAATCCATCTCAATTTCATGATTATTTAATAATAGGCCTACATTCAAATATTCCCTTATGTTCCATTAAATGTTTCTACTATTTATCTATACATAGGATCTTGGATCCCTTCTGAGATAACATTGTGATGGGATTGGACTGATGTGATAAATTCTCTATAATCTATTGACCATATCCATCCAAAATAAGTAAAATCAGATAACAATATCAATGGTTTGTCTAGGCTAATTCTAAATTTCATTTGTATTTTATATATCCACCAATACACCCACATTTGAGATTATATTTCCCAATAATGATACATTTCATATATCCAATATTCATTAATAGGAAATGTTTCATCAAAATTATCCTTCCATAGGGTTTTCATCACAATCCTTAGATGATATTCCTATTATTACAAGCTATTTGAATATAAAAAATACCATATATAAAGATTACCACAAAATAATAATTGAAATATCAAAGGACGATATTCAATAAATTCTCAAAGAAATAAGTTTAATCAGTAAGAAAAAATGGAATAATAATATACTCATAGTGTCCATACATTTTATATAATAATTTCATGTATATATCCTCCTTCTTGGCCCTCAATTGACGATATCAAGAATTAAGGTCAATCATAGAAAAGTGTTTATCTCCAAGAAGTTGATCTAAAAAGTAACCAATATGGGGTTGATGATACTTCTTATAGAATGTGATCTATTTCATTTCCAGATATTCAATGAAGATTAACATTAATCCATTATTCTTATATAAAAAGAGATAGGGGAAACCCATTGGGACACAAATTGAAAAATAAATACCATGTCATGGCACTCCTAATGTTTCTTCTATAATTCATACAATTTAGTTAAGTCCATTATATATGGAGTCTTTGAAATATTTAGATCATCATATATGAGTTCTATTAAGAACTCAAATTCAATATTCAATGGAAGACTATGAAACTCTTCCAAAAATACATAAATAAACTCCAGAAAAATAGGAACATCATTAATGATATGTTTCTCCCAAACCATTTAGGATAGATACTCCATTTGAAAATGAATCAAGACCCATTAAATGAATGTGATCCCCATTGTAAGTTTATATTTACCCTAAAATTGATTAACAATTATAGGTCTGTCTAGAATATGATAAATGAATTCACTTCCATGTCAATTGATGTAGGATTTATGTAGAGAAATCCCACACATGCCTAAGATAATATCATATTCAACAAGAGGGAGAAAAAAAATATTTGTAGGAAGGACATTCCCAAAAACATAGAAATGAGAATAAGCATAGTAATGAAATGTTATAATAATTATATTAGGAGTTTTCACTTTTAATTCAATATTTAATCATTATACTGGAATTTTGATACCCTCAGTAAATTCTCCAAATATAAAAATAATGGGTATATATAGAGTTAATTATGAAATTATTTATTTTGGTTGGGATAGTAAGTTTACCTTCACCGCACTATTATTATATCCCTCATCAGAGGTAGTCATTTCATAAGATCCCCCCTTTTCACTCAATATAAAGGGTTAATGAAATCGATCAACAACTTTAACCATTTTATTTTGGAATTGGTAAGTATAATAAAAATAATCATTTATTTTAATGCAATAATATATGGGTACTATATTCTACAGATCTTTTTATCTATTCAAATAATTATTTATCCTTTTCCGAGCACTTCACCATTCAATTGCCCAATGAACATACTTTCCACACTTAAAACATTTACTAATCCCCTTGATACAATATCCACCATGTCTCTTTGTACACATTTTTAATAAAGGTATATTCATATTATTCTCACCACCTTTTTTATAATTTCATTTGAATTCAATATTTCTTTTCATGTCAAAACTATGAGATTGATGTTTATCTAGAATGAATATTTTCATCATGAGATAAGATAAAATTATTTTTTTCCATATATATTGAATCGATTTATAGATAAATCCCGTATAACAATTTTTTTACGACTCTATATAATTGAATAACCATACATTTAGGTATGATTATAACACATCAATTAAACCCTGCAAGTACTGTGAATTTTTCCTCATAGTTACTAACACATTCATTATGCTTATGTTTATTCTCTTGAACATCCATATTCAATTTTTTAAAAAGAATAATCTAAAATTATTTATTTATAAATAATCTCTTAAATTTCCCCAAATTTATAGAGTCAATTTCATCTTTTTTCCTTGCATTCTTGATATGAATCCACCGTTTATCTTCTTATCCATCCAAATGATAAATATCAAAAAAAAATATTACAAGAACTAGATATGAAAATATAAATTTTTGGTTGTTCTAATACATTTCTCGTCAAATAGTGGATCATCATACCCAATAAAATAAGGTATATGTTTGATCATTAATGTATCAATAGAACGTTGTTCCATCACTATCTCAATTTTATGATCAATGTGATTTAAATTTTTTAAATTTTCTTTGGGCATAGAAATGAAATTTTTACCAACTCTTTTATCCATTAGTTATTAATTTAGAAAACCATTGTATTATCTTTATCACTCAAGATTAACCTAATTTATTTTTATTCCATCCATTCACAAAAACCAAACAAGAATATTGTAAGAAGGATTAATCAAATTGGAATGCCAAATAATCATGAAAGATCAATTATATAATGTCTGAATCATGACACAATATTTTCAATCTATTCTATTGTAGGTTTTACCTAAGTAATTAATGATCATTATATATTTAAATGCATCCTGACATTTTGTAATGATTTAGTGAATTTCAAAGATCATATATATAGGAGTATCAAACATTGTTTTCAATATTGATCATTATAGTTTACTAGGTGACGATCGACTCAATTTTAAATGTTCCCTTTTTAGGGTTATTAACCATATGAAAAACTATCCTAGAGCCACATCCACGTGCAATATCCATAAGGGGATATAAGTTTTTGAAAACAACTCTATCTATCCTTCACTGAAATTACGTGATATTTTCCAATAAATAGAATTATCATTAAAATTCTCACTAATATGTTCAAATCATTGTTTCCAAAGGTTAACTGAACCATTATCTAATACAAGCAATACGAAACCATATATTTCATACATATATATCACATCTTATTATAAGAAAATTCACAACATAAAAAAATGATCCACTACATATTTATATAGGTGTAATTCCTTTTGAATCATGGAATAATAAACAACTAGATCATAGGTGAAATTTTTTTCTCCCACATAGTTCTGTATAATGGTAACCCTTTATTAACATATAATACAAAAAAACTATTCATAACCTATAGAAAAAAGACATAAGAAATGGTGATCTGGAATATTGATTAAGGGTATACAATGGATATACCAATGATCACATAAACATAAAATGAGAAAAATTATTTGAGAACATGAGAATAAAATTTTAAATTCATAAACTACATATCAAAGATCATAATCCTAGGTCATGAAATAAATCATGGATGTTCATATGACATGAATCATAAATTAATCACATTATATTATCTATGAGAGGATAACATAACATTAAGAATTGTATTTTTGGCATATATAAAATCAAAAAAAATTCATTTCCTATATAGTAAAGGAACATTAATAAATCTATAATAATGGAATAGGTTCAATCCCCAAACCATCAAAGTAGTCATGGTTTTATCCTAAGAGTATCATAGTCTAAAAATTTCCTTACCAAATTGGCACCACTTCCCATTATAGTGATTATTTTATAATTAGATATAAAACTTTACTGAATACATGGGAGAGATTTATAGGTACCACCAAAACTAAAAAAAATGAAAATCATGCATATGAGTGCCACCAGATCATAAAAAATTCATCATATCGAACCAATAAAAATAAATGAGATTCATAAAAATTTCATATAATAATAACCTATGGAAGAAAACTAGTATTAATAATAATTTCATATATTCATCATAACATAACTTGTAGAAAAAAAATAGGTTACGTAAACATTTCATCCTTACATCATAAACTAACCCAATAAAAATAAATGCATTTCATAAACTTATTTTTAGTATAAACATAAACATTCTAGAAAAATAATAAGGATGGTATCATTAAATAATATCCCCAATAAGTCTTATGTTACATTAAATGATGTAATATTACATGGAAAATTAATTTTATGTATCACATAGAACATTTCATGATGGAAATATATTTTCCACGTTCAAAAAATTACTTAAAAAATAAATATTTATTAAATAAATTAGAAAATAAATATCTCTTAAAATAAAACTATATACATTTAAATTGAACTTTATATCATTAAGTGGGTATAATGGTGGAGAATACCATTCATGTAGCATGTGTTAAAACAATGGGTCTATTAGCATTTTGGTAAAAGGTAAAAAGTTCTCGTTAATAAAATGACAAGAGGATTCCTTTTAAATTGTTTTTAAAAATTCAAATTTGGGTAAACTTTTAATCAAAAAATAATATTTTAATATTAAAACATTATTGAATACATCTTCAGAAAACATTGATATAATAGAAAATGGGTTTTTGATTGAATAGGGAAATAAATTTTATTTTAATTAAAAAACTATTTTCAGTTTCTTGATCACAAAAAGTGAGTAAAATGAATTGGTAAAATTAATTATATATAAATATCTATAGGATAAAAAATTCCTTATTTTATGGATATAGATATCAAATTATTTTATACTCACAATCTTAATGATAAATAATCACAATAAATAATGAGATTGTATATAAAAATATCACTTTGAGAACATTTGATTGATAATACAATTGAATAAAATAACCAACGATGGATATGTATATACTCATTATTTTAATGAGATTAATAATAAAATATATTCTTTGGTAGTATATACAATAGAAAAAAAGATACATATGGTGTATAAGGTCTTTTGTCACGTAGAACAAAAGTGAGATGAAAATCTGTTACGTAAAGTATTGACTTTCATCATACATGTTCGAACCTCCTATATAATAAATTTGTTTTTGTTATTAATTTATTAAAAAACCATACCCATATATATTATACAATAAATGATTTACTGATACCCTTTTATTAATATTTCATTAAAAATTCATTGAAAAAATCATTAATTAAGGTAATAACTACATAGTTTTTCATGTTTGTTTTGGATTGGTAGTTTTGGTCCTAGAACATTGAATATGGTTCCATAATATCCATAATTTATATGGAATTTATAGATATCATATATAAATATTATATAAATTATTTTATTCATCCATAAAATTTATCAGTTGGAAGATGAATTTAAACACCCGTGGTAATGAAACGTCGTAAGTAGACGTGAACAGTGATTCCATTTACTCAACAGTTGTAACGAATGGAATGTAAATAAAAACTCAAAATTAAATAATAATTTTAATATAATGTATAAAATATATATTCATTAAATCCATACTTATTAAAATAATTTTGAAAATATAATAAATTCTGTTTCACATCGCTTTGTGGAGGCATAGTCTACACCTACACATGCGAGACACTATCATCATTTGACAATTTTGACAGTAAGAAGGTAGAAGTAATATTATAATAAATAAATTATAATTATATTCTAAATAATATATATATATATATACACATTAAATATATCATTATATCAATCCAAGATAGCCGCTGAGGGAAAATGAAATACATCAATTCATGAGGCAGTAGTATGTTATAAACAAATTTAGAGGTTTTACATCATATTTAAAGGAAGATGAAATGGATGAAGATAATGAAATAATAATTATAATAAATATGTTTTTTCTCCGACCATCTTGGTCTATTACATTTCCAAATTCTAGTGTTTTGGGTTTTCTGGACCCCATAAGTGAGTCAGGAGGGCTTCAACGTTGGTGGTTGGGTGTCACTATGGTATAAACTATTAGAGCCACCAATTAGTGCTTCACCTAAATGGTTCCACTGAAGGGTGTTGAGATCCTTTCCCCAATTTTCTTTGTACACCTCTTTTAAGTCTTGTTACCCCATTTCAAAATGGTTTATTTCCAGTAGAAGACTTTTTAAACCCCCAAGAGTTGGGTGACCCCTGATTTACCAAAATGTGTAGCCATTTTCCGTAATGCCACACCCATTGGCATGTTTCATGTTTTCCCCCTCTTACATGTTTTATCCATTTCATGGAAATATATTAACTAATATTTATTATCTTAGCCATCTATGAGGAAAATTATTAAATTTAAATTAATCCCAATGTGTGAAACCTCTGAGCCGTGTGTTCAAGCCCCGATAAAACTTTTTGAAACATTGAAGTCGTCACCCTTATTTTAGAATCTGGCTTATTCTTAGTCAAAATATTATCATCCTTTTTTCCTTTATATATATCTTAGGGATCCTTGAGGCTTCCTCAAGAGATGAATCATGCACCCCTGAAGGAGCCCCTCTCGCTCAGCCTTGGTGTCCTTGGAATTCTTCTTATACAAGTTGTGCATCCTAGTTCATGGATTTAAGAAGAATCTTCGATCCTTGATCATCCAAGAAGGGGTTATTCATTCATATTTATTTACATTGCATCATATGGGGTGGGCATGATGATGATTCTTCTAGATGTAGATGAAACTAACATTAACGAAGAAAACAAACAGAATTTTGGAAGAATAAAGGGGAAGAAATGAAGACGTTTCACTACTATGTTATGCCTTTTTAAGTCATGAATTGTATGGTCTTATGTGCACTAAAAATTGTGGACATTGGTTGTCCTTGTTCCACACTAATGAATCCATTTTCTAGTTAATCATGTGTTTGAGTGTCTATAACATGTAAATAGGTTAATCACATAATTGGTTGATTAAATTGATGCCTACTGAATAAGAGACCTAGTATTGTCACCATAGTTAACCAAACAGAAAGAAGGTATATAATGATTACTGTGGGAAAATAGGAATACTCCCTAGCTCTGTTCTGGTAATATGTATGGTTGTTCTATTTGGTACATTGTGGTGTGATGTAGAGGGGGATGAACCCTCTAGTTAAGGGGTTGTTTGTCTGTGAATCTGTGTCAATGTGGGGCCGATATGTTGGGGGCTTTGTTTGGTTCCAGTATTTGAGGGATCTCAAGGATCCCTTTTTTGATGTGACTTTTAAATGGAATTAGGTGTGAATGCTTATAATTGTGCTTTTCCATTTGTCCATCAATTATTGCATTGGCTTGTGGTTATTCCTATTGGTCACCCAGTAGTGTCAAAATGTTTTAAATGGAATAAATTGTACAAGATAACGAGAAGATGTAAAGTGGGGATTTTTTATCTAGAATTGGGTTGTGTTCTCATTGTGGTTATTTTGTATTTGTGAATGTTGGGATAGCAGCAAGTGGTTGTGTACGGGTTGGTAGTCTGTTTCAGGACCCTTTGGATGGGATGAGTGCTAGTTTACCTATACGTAAACAATTTAGTTCTTATGTTTCGTATACACTCTTGACCCTTGTTGAGAACTTCGTGCCGAACACGAATATTTCATGGTGGAGGGTGATTTTTTCCAACATTCTTATCAGTGGATGGTCATTAGCCCCTTTCTACTCCATCATCCAGGTTTCCCAAGACTATCCAGGAAGGCTATGATGGCCTAATGTTCAATATGTATCAATACACTTTCGGCATGGAGTATTGTGGGAATTAGAACAGGTTTGTGTAGGCAGGTTTGTTTCCCAAGAATCGCTGGGATGAGACCGGAGTGTCTTCAAACAAGAAAGTGGTTGTTCTAGCCTAGGTGTCTTTGGTTGTGGTAGTGGTTGTTCAATCCCAGGTTTCTTTGGGCGTTGTGGTGGATATTATGGCCTAGGTTTCTGTGGGCATGGTTATGTATGGTTGTGGTGGGCTAGGTGTCTCTTGTTGGGATTTCATGGTTGTAATGTCCCATAAGGTTGTTGTTGGTGTGGTAGAGGGAATGTAGTGGATCAAGTGGTGGGGGGGGGGTCTGAGGAGTAGGATTCCATAAATGACAAGTGGGAATGTAGTGCGGGGTTCCCAAATATCGACGTGTTATTACTATTACATTAACTAACTAGTGTTATTTGGGAAGTGTTCATTCGTGAGGCTGGGTGGATAGTTTCCATGTTAGATGTTATGGTTACCACTACTTTATTACGGGGAATTTTAATGACTTCCCACTTAGGAATGTGATCTTTTGGTTTCCCCCTACTAAGTATATCTATATACTCACCCCATGTATATAAAACTTTTTTCAGGTTTACAGGAGGACATCGTGGACTATGGTGTACCTTACTAGCTCAGTATTATGGAGTCGTCTTGGCTGCTCTTCTTTTCTTTTGGTATTTTTTCCAAGAGTTTTCTTGTACTAGTATTAGTTTATTTTAGACATGGATATGAGAATGGATTTTTGATATACTTGTACATCAGATTTGGACATGATCGACATTTACCATCTTATTTCCTGATGTTGTTCTATAAGAAGGGTAGTGTAGTCCATTTCACGTGAGATTCTTTAGCCTTGGTTCCATTCACCACTCTGGGGACTGTTGAAGGTAGGACTCGGGGTTCGTTATCTCACCTTCAACTTGAAGAAGAATGGTCTGGTAGTTTTTTTTTTCAAATTTCCTAATCATGGTGAAGGCGAGTCATGACAGAATTGTATTATAGGTGATGGTTGTGAGATAAGATGGATTTTGGTGATTGAAATAGTTAGGATTGCATCAGATGGTAAGGAAACATAGTTACGAAGTATTGGTGTGTGATGTTGTCCAGGGGGACTGAATAGGAAACAAGATTTTATGGAACCCTGTGATCCGATTTATGGACTCTTCAACTACTGAACCACCATGTTAGGTTGTACTTATTACATGGTAGAGACCCTAGGAAATGGTTAATGCATCATAATGATTTTTTTTCCATTTCTTTCATGGTTTTTTTGGTAATTTAAAATAAATTATAGTTTAATAAAATTATATAAAAGGAATATCCTACAATACCCATGGTTTGGCTTTCCCTATTTACCTTGCATATATGTTATCCAAACAATGTCCACGAGCAGTGTTGGCGACTGAGGCCGAGCAGGATGATTTGGATGATCAGTGAATGGATGATCGAGAGGAGGATAATGACCAGTGGCAGAAGATGACTTGTGAATTTCAGTGGCATACCGTAGGGAAGTATGAGGGATGCATCCCAGACATGGAGATAGTGAGCTCGCTCGAGGAGCTGGTGATATCATTTATGTTGATATGGGATCAAAAGAGTACCCAGTTTTTCTGTCCATGATCCAGATGCGGGGAGCATCTTGTCAGTGGGGGATGCTCTATCTAGTGGTGAAAAATTAATGTGAGGTTTTGTGAACTAATTTCAAGAAGGAGTTCCGAGCGAAATTCCATTCTTCCCCGATGATGTTCGAAAAGATGTAGGAGCTGCACTCCCACTAGAAAAGGATTATGACGGTAAAAAAGTTGGGATCTTGTTCGAGGATCACCTTCATTCTTCTCCAGACCTCTTCCTAGATGAGGAGTCATGGGAAAGTTTCTTAGAGGAAGTTCTCTGATGATCTGTTATGTATATTGTCACTACCATCACTCTACTGACATACATGGAGGTCCATAAAAAAGCTAAAGTGGTGGAGAGGATGCACACATTGGGAGGTAAATCATGAGAGGGGATTCAGTTCAGATCATCAAAGGGGGAGTCCATTAATAGTATGCCTCTAGCATCAGTGACTTCCAGGTTTCTACTGGTGGGGAGTAGGCCCCAAAAATTCCATTTTGGATCTCTCGGTCCTCACCCTTTCTCTACAAGCCTAGGACTAAGGTGATTTATCTATGGAAGTCATGAAAACCATTGGAATCAGTGACTAGAATGAGTGATGTATAGTGGGGTGTAAAGTTTAGTGCACACCTCAACAACACCCATTTCCGTCAATGCCATTTTAGTAGTATCAGTTGAGGACAGTGAGCTTCTGCTCCACCGAGTGCAGGTGGTGCCAGAGGAGGCCGATCTCAGGGTGCGTCTCAGGTTCCTCGACTAGGGCATGGTCGGGGAGGAGGCCAATAGTCTAGGGGAATAAGAGTTTGGTTTGGGTAGTTTCACTCCTTAGAGGCAGATGTTTGAGAAAAGATATAGTTTGTTCGAGGTACGATTAGCTTATATAGTACTCTTCCATGTGCCTTGTTTTATTTAGGATCTTCACAGTCCTTTTGTTTCTCCTTGTCAATCCCATGCCATGGTCCTAGATGTAGAGAGACTTTCTTGGCCCTTGGTGTTGACCATGCCAGTTGAAAGTCACACCAGATTATTTTATGTTTTTCCAAAATGTATACTAGTGTTGGGGAACATCAATCTAGTGGTAATCTCTTTCTGTAGAAATTTCATCTACACAATGTCATCCTAGGAATCAAATGTCTATTTTCTATATATGTTGTTTTCATCTCCTTCTGAAGAAGGTTTGTGTTCCCTGATTTGGGTGGCCATCATGTATCTTTCATTTGTGAGAAGGGTTTTCATGAGGGAAGTTGGTGTGTCGAGCTATTTTTCTCTAAGTTGGCTGAGTTTTCATTGGAATCAGTAGGAGTAGAGATGGTGGATGTTCCAGGGATTATCAGTGAGTTCCTAGATGTCTTCCGCGAAATGTTTTTGTCTATACCCCCTTGACATGATGTTGAGTTTAGGATAGATTTACAACCTGGTGCCTGTCTGATTTTGATGGCTCCCTATTAGATGGAACATTCTATGTTATAGTAATTGCTGATTCGGGTTGATGAACTGGTAAAGAGGGTTTTAACCGACCAAGCACGTCACCATGGGGTTGTCTAGTCTTGTTTTCAAAGAATATAAATGGTGGTCTCGGTCTGTGTATAGAATACTGAAGGCTGAATCAGGTGATGATTAGGATTTGTAACCCCCTGCCGAGGATCAATGACCTTTTTGACCAGTTGAAGGGAGCATGTTGGTTCTCAAAGATCGACCTACAGTCTGTGTGTCACCAGTTTAGGGTGAAAGAGGGTGATATCTCAAAGTATACTTTCACGTGAAAGTATGGGAACATTGATTTTGTGGTCATTATTTTTGGAAATACGAATGTGAGAGTCATTTTCATGATGATCATGAATTCCAAATTCCACAAATATCTTGATTGGTTCGTAGTCATGTTCATCGACGAAATTCTGATCTACTTAAGATCAAATGAGTATCCCGCCGAGCATCTGAGAATAGTTCTTGGGGTACTCCATCACCACCATCTCTATGGGAAGTTTTCCAAGTGAATGTTCTCGACATAAGAGGTGCACATCCATGGACATGTGGTGTCCCAGTAGGGGATAGCGGTGGACCCGTCGGATGTCAATGAAATTTTGTAATAGGTAGTTCCCAACAATGTGGTTGAGGATCGTAGATTCTTGGGACTCGCAAGTTAGTACCAGATGTTCGTACCTAAATTTCTCTTGAGTTGTAGCATCTTTGACAGATTTGACTATGATGGACCATGATTTTTTATGATGTGAGAAGTTACAAATGTATTTCAGTTATATGTATGGGATGTTGGGTCAGTTCCTCAATGTTGAGGTTTTCAGAGGAAGGGGTAACGTTTGAAGTCTTATCTGAAATTTCCAGTCTATGATTGGGGTCTGTGATGATTTAGCATCAGGGAGTGATCTCTTATGTGCCTAGGAAGTAACATCCTCTTGAATGTATCTATTCCACCCATTTCCAAGATCCTCCTTTAGTGGTGTTTGCAATGAAGTTGTGGTAGTACTACCTCATTGGGTAGTGCTTTTTTGGTCTTCACAGATCATAAGATCTTGAGGTATGTATTCTCCCAGTGAGACCTAAACGTCCAGTAGACGTCATTGATGGAGTTTCATCAGTACTACGACTTTGAGATCTCTTACACATCAGAAAATAGGAACGTAGTGGCTAATTCCTTGAGCAGTAAGTCACTGAAAGACGTGGTTCGAGAGATAGCGGATGCTTGGAAAGCAATGGAGGAGTTGGAAGCTTTGAATTTAGTCATGAGAGAGGAAGTTGGTGGAGGCAATTTTTTTAGTTAACAGTGAAGTCTCCATTGGTATGGTAGTAGGAGGAGTCTCATTGGGCGAGACGTAGAGGCTAACATGACGTGTGATCATGTTACCCAGGATAATGCTCTATAAGGATGGTCAGATGATGGTTAGAACAATATGATGATTCTTGGAATGATTTTTCTCTTGGTGGAAATGCATGAAGTATTTCTAACAAATTTCCATAACACACCCCTAGTGGTACACTATGGTGTTTACAAGATGTATTGGGGTAGAGGTTTCGGTTTTGGGGGCCCGAAGTGAAGTAGAATGTGGATGTGTTTGTGAAAAGGTTCCACATGTTTCATCATGTGAAGGCAAAACAACATGTTCCCGGTGGTCTTTTGAAGCCCTTAGAAATTTTCGTGTTGAAGTGGGATGATGTCTTGAGGCATTTCGTCAAGGGACTATGTGGAGCTGAGGGAGTCTATGATTTTATTTGGTTAGTGGTAGACATTTGACTAAATCGGCCCACTTCTTAGAGATTATGGAGTTGAGTGTAGTGGATTCCTTGACATAAAAGTACGTGTGTGAATTTTTTCATCTGCACAGAGATCCTTGAACCTTTATTTTGGATTGGGATACACACTTTACTGCACGAGTCTAGAAGAGATTACAACATGATTTTGGCAGCCATAATTTCATTATCACTTCATTCCACCCTAATATAGATGGGAATGCAGAGTGGACCATCCAGATGTTGGCGGACATACTTTGGGAATGTGTTCTAGATTTTCGGGACCATGGGTATGACACTTACCTATGGTAGATTTTCCCTATAAAAATAGTTATTACTCTACCATTGGCAAGGAACCATTAGAATCCTTGTGTAGTAGACAATGTCGTTCACCCGTGTGCTAGGCAGAAGTTAGAGAGGAATGTGTTCTAGGCCTGGAGGTGGTGTATAACACGACAGAGAAGGTTCAGCTTATGCTTGAGTGGATGAGGATGGCTCAAGACTGGCAGTATTCATATTAAAATCATCAGAGGATACCCATGGGGTTCGAGTTTGGGAACCATGTGTTTTGGAATGTCTCCCCATGGTGTGGCCAATGGAGGTTTGGCTGGGGGAGTAAGCTTTCTACCCCGATTTTAATACCCTTTGAGGTGTTCATGAAAGTCAGGGAGGTGGAATATTAGCAAGTGCTACCACCGTCACTAGAGAGGGTGCACATTATCCTTCATGTATATGAGCTTCATCGGTATCTACAAGATGACTCCCACCTCTTTGATTGGGAAGATCTGGATATTGAGAATGATGCGATTCTTGTGGAGTGACTAGTGAGGATCAATGACCATAAAGAGAAAGTGATTTTTGGATGGACCATTACCTTGGTTCTTGTGTGGTGGAGGAATGGTGGCCTCAAGGAGAGATCCTTAGAATGGGAGACACAAATGCGTTCCCAGTACCCCAAGATAATTTGAGTTTTGGCCTTGTGGTTGCTTTGTGCTTTTGAGAGATGTAATTATTGACCGTGTTAACTATGATATGGTCACTTTCCATGTTCTCTGAATGTCTATGAAATATCCTAAATGTGTGTGTGGGGGGGGGGGTAGGACTTTATCCTCAATTAGGACACATTATGGTGGTTGTGATTAATCCCCTGCATGCGAATTCATGTTTCCCAAAGCATATAATATCGAGACATGAGAAAAGGTTCCCCCTCATCCATAATGTTTGGATGGTGTGACCTGTATATGTTTGTCTAGTTACATGGGGTATAAGAGAGGTAGTTTATGCATAGTTTCTAGGTTATTTATTTGATATAAATTCTAATGGATGTCAAGGTTTGTTCCAACCTTTGAACAAAACTACAGTTGTTTTTCATTAAGAGGTATCTTATGAGGTTGTTTTTCAGACCCCTCTCTTTTCATTGGGTTAACATTGGGATTATATAGGGTGATAATAGTTTGATATGTATCTGATGTAATGGCTCGGACCTTCCTAGACCATTACTTTAACAAATTATAGTGTTTGGGGGTGTCCTGGACCCCATCGGGGAGTCAGGAGGGCATCAATGTCATTGGTAGTGTGTCAATGTGGTGTCATCTATCGGTGCCACCAATTGGTGCCGCACCAAAATGGTGCCACAAAGGGGTGTTTATATCATTTCCTTAGTTTTCCCATAACATATATTTTAATTATTTTTACCCCATTTCAATGTTATTTAAATCCGGTAAAAGTTATTTTAAACCCTCAATAGTCGGATGAACCTTGAGTTACCAAATTGTGTAGCCTTTTTCCTTGATGTCACACCCATTGGAGTGTTTCTAGTTTCACACATGTTATGAGATTTCTATGTTTCAAAGAAATATATTCACTTACTTCTATTTTCTCCACCATCTCCAAGGAGAGTTATTAAATCTCAATTAATCCCAATGTTCGAAACCACCAAGATGCATGGTCACGCCACGATCTGACTTTTAAGTACCTCGATACATTCTCCTTGATTTTAGGATCTAGCCTCTTCTTAATCGAGATCCCCTCCTCACTTTTCCTTTTCATTTCTATTAGTGTGAATCAATAAATCCTCTGTAGAAGAATCGTGTTCCAATGCTAGAGCCCTTCCCGCTCATCCATAGAGTCCATAGAGTTCTTCCTTTGTAAGTTTTACATCCCCAAATATTCGTGCAAGGAGCAATCTTCAATCCTTGATAATCCAAATATGGTTTCTACCTTCGTCGCCCTTCACTATGCATCATCAGGGTGGGTATGATGATGAATGTTCAAGACGTAGTAAAATCCATCTTTAACAAAGATAATGAAAAAAACTTTTAATTAATAAAGGGGTGGGAATGATGATGTTAATGCTACTATCTTATACCATTATTATATGTTGTGAATTGTATGGGATTATGTCCACTAAAAATATTGGTTGTTCGTGGTCCTTCTTGTGCACTATTGAAGCCCTATTTTATGGATAATATTGTGTTTTAGTGGATATAACATGGAAATTGGTTAATCCAATATTTTTTGTAGATTAAATGGATTCTTGATGAATAAGATCCCAGGTCTGATCATCCCAGATTAACAAAGGGAAAGACAATACTTATGAAATTGTGTGAGAAAAAATGAAACCTCTCTTTCTCAACCCTTGTAATATGAATGGTAGTTTGGTTTGATTCCATGTTGGGTGGAATAGGGGTTGAAAAAATTTGAAAAGTTTTTTTTGGTATATGAAGTTGAGGTTGTGTAGGGATTTTATGTTGGGGCTTGGATTGGTTCGGGTATATAAATGGATCTCAAAGATCACTTTTGTTGTTGTGAATTTACAAGAGAACCGGGTGCGATTGCTTAAAATTTATTTGGACATTTTTCCTTCAGTTATTGATTCAAATTTTACTTATGCCTATTAGTATCCCAGAAATGGAGAAATATTTTAAATGGAATCACATGTGCTTTATAATGAGAATGGTAACAATGGGTCTTTATTTTCCAGAAATGGTTTTTTTTCTCGTTGTGGTCATTTGGTATTTGTGCCTGTTGGTATAATAATAAGAGTGGTTGTGTACGATTTTTTTTATTTTGGGATCTTGAGGTTGGGATGAGTGTTTTTACCTATATTTATAAAATTTAGTTCTTTTTCTTCTTATACATACCCCACCCATGTTGATCATGTTGTGCCGAACACCGTATATCATAGGGGAGGGTGTTTTTCCCATTATTCTTTTGAGTGCTAGGTCATTATCTCTTTTATTATCCCTCTCACAAGTAGCCAAAGAATCTACAGGAGGTTCTGATTGCCTAAGTATCACTAAGTCCCAAAACTCTTCGAGAAGGGTGTGCTTTGGCAGTTGGCTCGGGTGTGTTCAGGTATGTTTGTTTCAAGAGTGTCTTCGAGATGAGGCCCTTGTGTCTTTAAGAGTTTTGGTATTTTTTGTAGATCATGTGTCTGCAGGCATGTTTATCTTTTTATGTTGTGTTCCTTGTGTCTACGTGTGGTATTGTGTGGTTTGGATGGCCTATTAGGTTGTTATTGGGGTAGTAGTGCGACTACAATGGACCTTCTGGGGGAGGTATCACGCGTAGGATGTCCCAAATGACCATTGGGAAAGCGGTGTGGGGTACCCAAAAATCTATGTTGTATTAATATTACTTTACCTATCTTACATAATTTTTGTAGTGTTCCTTAGTGATGTAGGGCGGATTGTTTCCTTGCTTAGGTGTTCCAGTTACATGTACTTTCTCACGAGGCATTGGAATAAATCCCCACTTGTTCATGAGAGCTTTTGGGTTCCCCCTACTAAGTGTACCTGTATACTCACCCGATGTATATAAAATTTCATTCAGGATTCAGGTAAAAAATTTATGGTCATGATGGACATTAATATCTTGGGTGCTGGGATTCATCATTCACGATTTTCTTTTTCTTTTGGTATTTTTTCTCTGGTGTTTTCTGGAACTTGTATCAGTTTATTTTGGACGTGCTTATGTAAATGGATTTTGGTTTTACTTTTACATGAGCTTTTGGATTGTTTGGATATTTACCGTGTTATATCCTAATATTGTTCTATAAAAAGGGTAATTACTTCCATTTCACATGAGATTCTATAACATTGGTGATGGTCACCACTCTGGGGCCTATTAAAGGTCATACATGAGGGTCATTATCTCTCCTTCAACATGAAGAAGTAAGGGTCTAGAAGTTTTCATCCCCTTTCTTCATAATGGTGAATGTGGTTTATTAAAATATCTTTATATTGGATATACTTATATTATTTTGTGATCAAAATTTGAGAATATTTTAAGTAGGTGAAAGGAGAAATAAAATAAAAACACTTGGATAATAGTGATAACTCTTCTTTAATCAACCACCTATAATTAGCTGAAAAATCCTTCCGATGAGTGTTTTAAAATAAAGATAATTCTAATAGTATTTGATTAGTGAGGTAATTATGGTATCTATTGGGTGTTTTCAAACCAAATGGCTTTGGATGTTTAAATAGTACAGTAGAGGTTTTTCTCTTTAATATGTTGGGGAGAGGAAACAGTTGAAATATTTTAAATGATAATGTTATACCCACATTTTAAACATAAAAAAGGATTCAAAATGGATCATTATAAAACCATGTATAATATAATGTAGAAAAATATTATTAAAATATAAACATTTTTATTTTTTAGTTCATTTTAACCCTTATCCTTTAAATTTAACTACCCCCAATAAACTCATTTTAACATTAACTGTGGGAATTATTTTTAATGTTTTTAATATTAATAATGATCGAAAAAATATGTAACATATTATATAATTTTAGATATTATGATTCTAAATTTGGAATTATTTTTCCAATTTAAATTCATAGATGTGGTAGAAGTTAACATAAAATTAATATCATGAATGCAAGGAAAAATAGTTTTCCAAAGGGAAAATTTTTATAAGTATGAAAAGTTTCAATATAAAAATTCCATATAAAATGTATTATAATGATTTAAATTGGATTATTTATAATATAATTGATCTTATTTTACCTTTAAACCATTTTAAAATTAAATTTTACTTTTGAAATGATTTAAAAAATGGATTTTTCAACAAAAAATAATATTTCTCACTATTTATTGAAAAATTAAAATTTTCAAAAAAAATCACTGAAATTCAACCTCTAAATTTTTTAAAATTTTTATTATAAAAATAAATTTAATTTTGATAATTTAATATTATAAACGATTCAAAAATTAATTTTTTAATTTTTTCACGGAAATATTTGAAAATTATTTCTCAGGAAAAATGAATTTTTGAAGTATATAAAGACATAAACAATAGTTATGTAAATAAATAAATATATATTCTTTATCTAAGGCCATTATATTTAATTTTAAAAATGTTTTCATTCTTATTAATACCACCATCTGTAATTACTAATTATATGGTTCATGATTAATAAATAATATTAATTTAAGATTTTGGTTTTTCAAAACATAGTGATGCATTTAAGGCTAGCTATCAATGAAATTCAATTTATTTGAAAACAAATGAATTTCATAAAATCTCATGGTGTCACATAATATCCCCATAAAAATAATTTATCCCCTGAAATAATTTCACTATGATATGAACGTGTAAGTATACTATTTCCTCATCATATCCCATGTTATATGTAGGTTACTAAAATCCGTGTTTTCAACATAAAACCTTGACTAGGAGAGTGGTGTTTTACTGTAGAGATTTTTTTTCTATGCTATATAGTATACAATGGCTATTCATTAGAGTGAATATCTTGATCCAATGTCATAACTTTTGAGTTCAATACATATAGTGGATCTGTTATGTACATACATAAAAGATAAACAAGGAATGAATCGTAGAATTGACAGATGTTCGGTGGAAGTGTAAAGGGATGTGCCAGTATCCCTTCTCGATCAAGAATATAAAAGGTTCCAATATATTAGGGATTATCATTCCTTTCTTCCAAAATCTCATATCCATCTTCCACAGAGAATAGTTTAGAATACAAATTCTCACTAACTTCAAAATCTATATAAAACCAATGATTGTCATCATAACAATTAGGTCAACATTTTAACGTACTTATGTTTTGTTGAATTGTTTGAAATTTATCTACCATTTTTTCATCTATTTTATTCCTAGTAACATTCATTATCTAACTTCACCACTACACAATGTAGTTATTCACATCTTTACATAGAGGGATTCATAACGAGCCATTATAATTCTGTAGAAAAAAATAGTATGGTATGATAACCTAACTAGAGGAAGGTGTTGATCCCAAACTCCATTAAATCCATATAAAAATATATAATCATATCCTATTTGTTTTAAAAAAATTTCTTGGTCTGTCCATCTACTTTAGGATGATATATACTACTGAAACTCAATTATGTATCCAGATCATAGTGAAGGATTCGTCCAAAAAAATAGGTAAAATTTGAATCCTAATTAGATGCAGTTGGATATGTTACTCTATGAAAACATAATTCTTCCTTAATATATATATTATTGTGAGATAACATAGATAAAAATATTCTATAATACCGATGAATTATAAGGATTTTAAATACTACCAATATAGCATTTTTAATTTACATGTTATGGGTAGTCTAATAGTAAATCCATGGTGGCGTTTTCTCTTTTAAATAATTGTAAAGGTAATTGTTGAAAGATATACATAGAATTCAGCCTCTCATCCATAAATGTCGGGTGTACCAAGCACCAAGATAAAAACTATACAATAGCTCACGTTATTATATTTCAGAATAAATAAACATTCATATCTCTATAAATCATTGTACTTCTAATATGAATAGAAAATAATAACTATGAGATTCGTATAATAGATCCATAAAATATAGAATTGAAAAAAAACATACACAATCCATGAACCATAACATTTCATCATAATCATGGTTAAACTCAGGAATATTTATCACCTTAGTCTGTAATGCCATATCTTACTTCTACACCTATTTAGTTTTAATATTGATATATAGTTGAACACTCATTCAAAAAATATATGATATCTGCCCTCCCATAACGATCTTCAAATCCATCCATTGAAAATGTATAAATATTTTATCTTTTCTAATCTTCATCATGGATAATCACGCATGGTCATTTTGACTCAAAGAATCAGCCACCTTGTTCCCTTTCCCATAGTGATTATGTGTCGACCATTCACAATCAAAAATAAAACCCAACCAACTTCTCTAAAATGAATTCAAATCCTTCTATGGGAATATATAATTTTTATTTTTTTAATCAATATAGATAGATATATATATATATATCACAAAATTATATTTAATGAGTATGCCTCATTATCATTAATGATATATTACCACAAGTATCTCAAAATCATGAGTTGTTTAATTTTTATCATAAACCATCAATTTTTTGTGGCATAAGCTATCACCATGTCATTTTGATTGATCAAACATCCAAACACATTCTCTGATGCCTTAAAAAATAATAAAAACCCTTATATACTATATGTTAGTATAATCATAGAATCACTAACTTATCTTCCCTCTATTTAATAGAAATTTTATATACCTTCATCTGTATAGAGGAACATAGATCCATTCGGTGTAAACCTAGTGAGTGGATGGGACAACCATGATAAATTCCTTATAAATAGTAAATAATACTAATTAAAACTACAAAAACATCACATATCATTCATGTTGTTGGGTCTAGGACAATTATCATTAGCCTACCTCATTTATGGATCCACTAATATACCATCTCTTGAAATTGAATGACAAAAAATTGTGACATTTCGTAACCAAAATTCAAACTCCATAATTATTTCATACCGATTTTCATTCATCAGGATCTTCAACACAATACTCAAATGATATTCACTCTCTTCCTTTATCTTTGAATATTTAATAATATGATATATAAAGACTACCACAATGTAATCAAGGTAATCACTATCCAATCTT
Organism: Viscum album; assembly: GCA_963277665.1. Lineage (NCBI taxonomy): Eukaryota > Viridiplantae > Streptophyta > Magnoliopsida > Santalales > Viscaceae > Viscum > Viscum album. Next base: position 84,097,737 of record OY728154.1, read on the forward strand.
GAATTTCAATCCATAAAGATAAAGAGGGAAATAAAATGAGAAAATTGCAACAGTATATACTCATAGTGTTAAAACCCTAATGTTGGATATCATATATCCTCTTTATATACCCTAAATTAGTGTTATAGTGAACGAATATTTATCTTAGAAATATATTGAGCTCCATGCATTTGATCAACCAAGTCATCAATATGAGGTAGATGATACTTATTTTTGATTGTGATATTGTTAAGTTCTTGATAATTAATGTAGAGTTTCATTAATCTATCTTTATTTGTAAAAAGGATATGTACATCCCAAGGAGACACACATATATCAATGAATCCATGATCAATACTCTCCTGTAGATTCTTCAATAATTATTGAAATCCAATAAGGGCCATTTTAGAATTGAGTTTTTGAAACATGCATAGATCTAGGTATGAGTTCTATTGAGGACTCAACATCATGATTCGGTGGAAGACTAATAAACTCTTCTATAAAGTCATCATAAACCATTTTGAATAACAGGTATATCATCAATATAATGATTCTCCCCAATAATACAAGATTAGTATTACATTTGAATATGAATCAAATATTATACCATATATATTGCCTCCATTGGAATTTCATATTTATCATCACATTGATAAATGATCATAGGTTGGTTTGGAAATTAAAATATGACTTACCTTCCTAATAAATTTACGTGGGATTTATATAGAAAAATCTAATCTACTCCTAAGATATCATATAATTCAACAGCATATATAATAACAATATTTTCCTGAAGGACTTTCCCAAAAACATCAACTATAGAAGAATCATAAACATGATATGAAATCATTATAACAGTAGGGATTTAAATTGATAATTATGCATCTAATTTATGGGTTTTAAATTTGATACCCATATAAAATTATCAATATATAATTGAATCTTTATATCTAATGTAAAATAAGACATTATCAATTCTATAGTGGATGGTTAGTATACCTTTCAGTATGTTGTTATCATTCCCTTCATTAGAAATAGACATCACATGATATCTCTCATTCATTATCAACATATGAGGTTTCTAACATCGATTATCCTGAATATCCTTTATATTTAGGCGCATGTTATAATTATTAACATACTACATGAATTTGAAATATTGGATTTTAGGTGGTGCATTCTGTGGAGCTTTATTTATATTTAAAACATTAGAAATACCCAAAAATTTAGAATTTAATTTCATCATGACCATCCTTTACTGACATAAAACATTTATGAGAACCCATAAGACAATATAAAAAAACATTAAGCATATGGGATGGATTTTCAGCTGTTATCCATGATTTCTATAACATCATTTCCATTCTATCTTACTTTTAATGTCAGACCCATGAGATTGATGGTTAACTAAAATGTCCACTTCAACATTGAGAAGACATAAAATGACTTCATCATAACTATTGAACTCATTTCTAAGTCCCATAAAAATATTTATTCATTAAAGAAACAATCAACCTTATATTAAGATTATATGGTAATATATAAAGAATACAACACTAGTCCTGTGAAATATGACTCATTTATACTATAATATTCACCAACCTTATTCTTAATCCCGATGAATTAGTTCACTATTTTGTACGAATATTAATAGGAAGTTACTTATTGGGAAATAATCTCATAAATTAATCCCACTCAATAGAGTAATTTAATCGTTTTCTCTTTCATTCATGAAAAAAGAAAACCATTGGTCTTATTCACCTTCAAAATAATAGATAGCTAAATTGATTTTTCAGGTTTTAAACACAGGATAAAGGAATATTACTTTTCATTGGTACTTATCTATTGGTCAAAAACTCATGGGTTAACATACCCTCTAAAATAAAGTGGATATTTTTTCATGAAGGACTCAACATAGAATCATTTACTCCAATTATCTTTTATATTCCTAGCAAGATTCATTTCTTGAGAATGCTGTGTAAACATGAAAATGGTATTTTACATTCCATATCCCTAAAATTTGGTTTATATAGTGGAAAATAATATCATTTTCTATCTCACTCAATATTAACATGATTCCTTTGGGTTCTATCAATTGAATAAAACTATAAAAAATATTCTGAAAAATGTTAATTATTATATAAAACTATAAAATATTGAGAAATAAATTATATGGAGTCAAAATAATGATACATTTTAAATATATCACACATTAGAAATTACCTAGGTTATTCATAATATTTATCTGTTCAATTTATCTATGATGGTTCATGAAGTGTTTGTGAATTGGACAAATATATCCCCCAGTACGGTTAATCTATGTTAGATTCATGGATCGTTGTCTTGCATCTGGTGATGATTCAGTCAAAAGGCACTTAATCCCTTTTTTATGTTATTATCTATGGTACAACAAGTCAATATTCACATCCACGTGTAGTATAATGATAGGGATATAATTTCTTGGAAACTGGCCTCTTTATCCTTCACCAAAATTCAAATTATAGTTTCCAAAAGATAACTAAACCTTTATATGATACGAAATATAGAATCCCATTCTTTTATATATTGATATCACATCTAAGAAGATAAATATTAATTATATAAAACAATTATCCTTGATATAATCATATACGATTTGGGCATTTGGAAATGTGGAAACAAAAACTAATAGTTCCTAGGTGAAAAAAATCATATCCCACTTAGTTATACATAATTTTCACCCTTCATAATCATTTCATATATCACACATTCATTGATACCCTATAGAAGGTAAACATAATTAATAGTGTGCTCTAATTACCAGTATGGGTAAAAAAAGGGAGATATCAAGGATCACTATATCAAATCATGATAATAAGGTTATGAGAAACTAAGAATAATATTTATAAACCATACTATTCGTATCAAATATCATAAATATTATTCATGGAATGAATCTTTGGAGTTAATAAGACATGAATCCTAACGAAAAAAAACATGATCCATGATATCATAGTATAGGAAAAGTACATGGATTTTCGGCATACACATAAACATTAAAACTCATTTCCTTAAAAGTAAAATAAAATTTCCAAGAATGTAATTGATCATTTACATAGATATTATAGTGGAATAGTTTCACTCCAAAACCATCATAGTAGTCAGGGTCCACTCTCTAAACTATTGTAGTTCCAAAATCCCCTTTCTGAACTGGGTTCACTCCACATTGTAGTCGTGTTTATGTCTTGATATGCTAATATTTATGTATTTTATTTGAGGGAGATATAGGTTCCAACAATGACATAATAATGAACATATATATGTGATCTACCATATCATAATACATTTACTATATTAGAACCCATGAAATGGATTTGGTTTCATAAACATTTCTATAATATCCCAGAACCTGCAATCCAGGATCTAGTGCAAAAAAAAATATATTAAATTTATAGCTTTTATAGTAAATAATGTTCCCATTTTTCTCCATCTAATACTTACGGTATCAAAATGAATTATTGTATCGCATACATAGCGAGTGAATTTTTAGATTTATAGTTTATGATAGCTAAGAATACCTCTTACATAAACATTTCCCATGAATTCAAGGGATTATTTTACTTCATTATACCCATATTAGTATATTCTACATTATGTCTTCAATATCTACCAAAAACATAATTTCATTATAATCCTATAAAGACACAAATCGTTCAATCTTCATAACTTGGGGAATTGTAAATATAAGATTGGAGAGATCAAATTATTAGTGTGGATAAATGTAAGCCTAAAAATTGAATTTCATTTTTGAGAATATGATGTGAATAAGGTTATTATGACATAATAAAAGTACATCGGACTATAATAAGAATATTAATACCCATTAATACCTAGATAATCAATCAGGAAACATGGAATAAATCGTTATTAAAGAAAAGAATCAGAATAATACATAATCGTGAGACATGTCATTTTAATCTTGATTAATGGATATATTTTTAACCCCTAGAAAGAATAATGAAAATTTGTTGCTATTATGGAACGTCATCCCCATAACCCATCCTACACCCTTGACAGAAATAAATAAATCCATGTTAAATATATAAGAGAAACACTCCAATATGGACCAACATCTTGCATCTAAATACAAGGTATATTGCCAAATATAATTTATAATTATCTAGGTGAACCAACTATATAATCTATATTGGGGTCACCCAACACTATCTAGGTGAAACCATCTTATATGATATATTAGCTCCCTAATAACTATATGGTTACACTCATTGGATAAGTTATATCAGGCTCACTAGATGCTATTTGGGTGAACCCAGCATATAAGATGCATTACTCTCACCCATCATCATCTACAATGTACAAGTAACATTCAAAAATAAAAAATTTAGAATACTAAACTGTTTTACATTAGAATAATCATTGTTCTTTCATTTTTTTCATTGACCCATGGAATGGAAATAGGTTCTATATCAATCACATACTGTATGTAGGGAAATAATCAGGATGGTATCCATTCCACATTTTCCTTGTAGAGTGTATGTAACATTAAGGGTTGTTGTCACTGATGATTTGGAATACCATTAAAAAATCATTAAAACCATTCATGAGTAAAATAACTTTTTCACTCTGATTAACTTCAATGATATCATCTTATATGTAAAATTATTTTGAAAAACCACTTGGAAAACTTTATGGGGAAAATATTTTATCCATTAAGAAAAAACTTATTTAAAATCTACAAATTTCTCCAAAATTATAGGATTTTTTTTTTCAAAAATAACCATTAATTATTAAAAATATTTCTTTAAACATCTAATGGTAAGGATAGTATAATTTTTCATTCATCTTGAGTATTCTAAAACAAATATTCCTTTAATTTTTTCTGTAAAAGTGAAAAAATGGATCATTCAGAAAATGACAGGAATGTTCCTTTAAAGAAATTAAAAAATGTTATGGGTGATAATGGATTTAAATAATCAAAGAAATATACTTTTAAAAACATTTTTAGAAAACATTCTTTTTTATGAAAAAGGATTTTCGACCAAAGAGATAAATTATTTTGAATTTTATTAAAAAAAATTTGTTAAATCGTTTTAAGTATCACATAAAAGAAAATGATACAATTACATGACAAAATAATGAATAACTAGATTTTAATTTAATTAAATTCTTTAATTTGATAATAATAAATAATTTCTATAAAAGTAAATTTCCTCATAATCCTTCTTTATTATGGAGAAGATTATAAAGAAAATCCTTTGCTACTTAGGTATATTTTCAATCTAATCCCCATTAATGAATAAATTAAAATGATGTATTAAATATAATGAACGTAAGGGGTATGATGGAATAACATATACATGGATAATTTGAAACATATCATAAGATAATATAGGCATATAACATAACATATTTCCTAAAGAAGAAAATTTGAGATGAGATACACATACAATGATCTTAACATTGAAGTGAGAATTAGTTAATTAATTTATTTTTTAAATATAATTTCAATCCATATAAAAAATGATTAAATTTTAAATAAAAAATAAAAATTCATTAGACCCAAAATCATAGGTTAAAAATGTTAAATAATAAGTAATATAACCTAATGAAAAGAAATTGAATTATGAAATTCATTAGCACATGTAACATTTAAGTGAAATCCCCTTAGATGAAATAATTCATATTTAATCATAAAATACCATTGTGTTTGAAATATTCATGATATTACATATAAATGTGGAAATATATAAACCATGTAAAATATTTTTTTTTCATAACATTATAATATGCCTCAATAGAGGAAAATTAAGACAAATCCCTTATGGATTTCAGAATCTATGGATAAAACCCACGTGAAAGAGGGAACCTCATATAAATTTGTAAATCCTAATATTTGTTCTTGAAATTAATCAAAAAATAAATTCATTGGAAGCATATAAAAATGTAGTAAAAGTTAGTGTATAACATTGAATATGTCTCACAAAAATAATTATGAGATAAAAACCCATACCTCTGGTCCAACATTAATTGCAGTGTTCAAACCACATGTCGAATAAACATATATTAATTATTTTTTTTTCATAAAAACAAATTTAAATTTTAATATATTATAATTAAATAAATTATTTTATATCTTTTTATTTATATATTTAAATACATAATCATTTAATGCTATTTTAGGTCTTTTTCTAGATGTTGGGATCATTATTTCCAAACAGCTTAAGTGTGTTGATCGTGGTAAAAGTGGACACTGTTTAAAAATCTGCAGAAAAATAACCATGATATATTTATCATATTTATTCCTAAATTATACATTTAAAATCAATAATCAAATATGGTTATGATAAATTAATTTTGTTACAATAGAGATAATCACTTGTATGCATGCATGAGGAATGTTTCTATTTATTAATGATCATTATTGAAACAAGGTAAGTAATATTTTAATTTTAAAAAATTATAATAATATCAAAAATAAAGAAATACTTCCTTAAATATAATTATATATATCATCTATTCATTATGGAGATGAAATAATGAATCACATATCATTGTAGGGGCAGTAGTCCCCACGTATATATGAACTATGTTACCATATTTCAGTGTATGAATGAAAATTGTAACATCCAGGTTTTGGGTGCCACCTAGTGTTACCCCGTACCCGGTTGGTCACATCACCTCAAGCACAATTCTTGTAATCTTAGAGGCTTTCGACTAGTAGTGGGGGCCTTGGGTGTGATATTGGGAAAGCAATTCCATCATTGGTGGAGTAACACAACAGAAATGAACCGATAACAGTAGTAGAAGCAATAATAATGACGTACAATAGTAAAAAATGGAAGACAACAAGTATATAAAAACTGAGGCACATATATAAATGATGCATGTCACATATGTCTTTTAAAGTAGCCAAACAAGTCCTAATGATGGAATACAGTACTGAACAATAGTACAATAGAAAACAAGTAAATAAATGGAGCAGCATCGCAAGCTTGAGCATGGTCCCATGCTCTCTATCCCTACAACAATCAAGTACCTAAAGTAGAAGGGGACATGAACTTATCAATAACTACTACAATATAATCTGTTTGGGCCCATAGCATGATCCAGATAGGGTGTGAGACGAATCCCATTTTGGAAGCCTCCCGAAGTTCTTTGCCTAACTATCTATGAATATATATTTGGTAGGAAATATGCAAAACAAATTAATAACCATAGAAATAATCGAAAGAAAAAATCCTATGGTTTCAACTACGTTCATTTACATTTATTAAAATAAACAACCAAACAATATCAAGAAACCCTCTTTGATGTTCTCACTGTCTAACCCCTATGGTCTTGCATAATAAAGACTCTCTGAGGAATAACTCACCCTAAATTCCCTTTATGGTATCGTAATGGTAAAAAACATAAACTATGGGAAAGAACTCAACATACAATTCCCCATGTGGTCTCGCAACAAGGAACTACAGACACTCTGAGGGAGAACTCACGTCCACCCCCATATAATATCGCAATATGAATATATAACAGACACTTTTGGAAAGCCCTCAGTTTCTATTTCACCTATGGTCTAACTACAACATGTTTCCACAAACTTGTGTAATTGAATCATGCACAAATGATTATCCAACAGCCAAAGTAAATCAAATATACTACATGCCTAAAAAACTACAAAAATTAGAACCTGTATGTCAGATAATATCACTCCCTCCAAACAGCACTTGGCATGAAGAACAGAGAACCATAATAGAAAAAACTAGACGTAATGTCCAATATCAGTTCAGAAATGGGAAAACACATCCATTTTAAGGTAATTAAACCCTATTCACAATCCAATTACCCTAATCCATAAAAAATCATAACAGCAATTAACATTTTTAAATTCCTTAAACACGCAATACCCATAACTAGGGTATTTGGTACTTTTGCATATATAATTCAAAGACATACCACAGAAAGGGACCAACCACATACAAAAATGCTTTATGATTGATATAGTTGGATCAAAACCTTTTATTTGACCTAGAATGTCATAGATATTAGAAAAAATATAAAACAATCAACCAATGATATCTCACAAATGATGATAAATCAAGAGAAGTGACCCTAGAAGAATGAATAACTCAGCAATATGATTCCATTGAAACTGACGAAGTTTGATTTGGAAAAGAGATGGTGGGTTGGGGTCTTGGATAAGAATTGTCGACTTTGGTCTCTTCGGGACGAGGCAAATCCAAAATAAGTGTTCTCTATGAATGAGACGCGACCCAGGTCCAATTTATCAAATAAAAAATAAAAATACCCAACATGTTCTTTAAAATTACATGGTGTGCATATTATTTTACCAAACATAGCTTTAGGCGGTCTCTAGGTCACCCCACATGTCCTTGTACCCAGTCGTTACACTTCTAATACATGGATACCTGCAAAAACCACGTACACTGCGTGTACTCCTATGTACACGATGTGTACTCCTTAAATTTCCAAAAACTCCACTTTTCCTAAAAAACACCAGAAACCAAGATCCATACCCGAAAAGAATATCTGGGTTCTTAAAAACTTCCAACCACAATGAAATTCATCCCCAGATATCCATAAGAAGGTGGTGAAAAATAATACTCAAACATCTCCGGCCACAACGGTCGCACATCAATCTCCCTCTCCCATGCCTTGTCCTTTACTCGCTCATGCTTCCATATCACCCATACAAGAAGAACATAGAAACCACAAAGAACCTTCACGATGCGATCAACAATCCAGATATGATGCTCTTTGGATGAGGCATTCACCTCTAACTCAACCTCCTCAGATTTTAAAAAATTGTATGGGCTTAAGAAGTAACATCATATATAAGAAGCATGGAAGTTTTCATGCATATCCAGGAACAACTCTGAAAAATGCAATCAATAGGAAATCGGATCGACTCTCTCTAAAACCTCAAATGGCTCGATTTATCTTGGTGAATGCTTACCCTGTCTGCTAATCCACATATGTCCCAACCTCAGTGTGAAATGTAGGAAAACCTAATCCCTGACCTCAAAGTCCAGAGGATGTCTTCATCAATCAACATAAGAATTTTTCACAATTGTCCAGTAGTCATCCACTTCTAAATCAATTCCATTGGCTCTGTGGACTATAGAACAAGACGATGTCCCAACATAGCTGCCTCTCCTACTTCCAACCAACATAGTGGTGATCGATCGGGCCTAACATACAAATCCTCATAAAGTTCCATCTGAATAGTTTAATGAAAACTATTATTATAGGAAAACTCAACCATAGGTATGCGCTTCACCCAATAATCTCCAAAATCTAGGATGAAGTCATGAATAATTTCCTCCTTCACATGAATCATATACTCCGACAAGACATCTGTCTAGGGATGTTAATATGTACTCAGAATTAACAATGTACCCAAATACATCAATTGTCCCTGCAAGACCTGAGAAGTAAAATGAGTAACCATGTCAGAAATGATGGAGTGGAGAATTCCATGTTAACAAACAATCTCCTAGATGTCAAAACATCCCAACACATCAGCACTGATAGTCTAATTGATTGGTAAGAAATGTGAAACCTTCGTGAACCTTTCAATGACAACCGAAACTACATCATTACCTCGAGGCAACCTAGGAATCCTGTCATGAAGTCAATCGTGACATCATTCTCCTTCCACTCAGTAATCTGTAACTGCAGTAAATTCCCCACTGGTTTCTAAGGCTCCTCCTTCACTTACTGATAGGTGGACCACCTCATCACAAAGCCAACAACATCCCTCTTCATACCATGAAACCAATACTAAGGGTGTAGATCTCAATACATCTTGTTGACACCAGGATGAATTGCCCATGCTAAAGAATGATAATTCTGCATCATTTTCTTGCGTATAACTTCTGAAACCCACACACATCCATGGAAGAATAAGATCCCATCCTTTCCTTTGGTCCATAAAACAATATGGTCCTTTCCCAACACACTCTCACACATGACTGGGCCTTCAACATCTGATGGATTCCTCATTATCACTCGCTAAAGAAGAATAGAGATAATAACTACAGTAGAAAGAAATGTCTATCCATGCCTACTGTGCACATCTAAATCCATCTTATAAAACATATCCATAAGATTCCATTCGTTTCTAGACTTATGGACTACCAATATCTATGTCCCCTTGCTCAATTCATGAGCCACATCATTACATTTACCAAGCATATAGAAATGATCAATTTCAAGAGACTAAAGGTATTCAACCCACCTTAAAGGTATTAAAATTAGATTGATATGAAAGAAGATATACTTGAGACATTTTTGGTTGGTGAAAACCATAAATTGGTCTCCCAATTGATAATGTCTCCGAAAATGTAATGCATGAACAATTGCAGCCGACTCAAGACTGTGTGCTGGGTAATTTATCTCATGTGGCCTCAATTGCCGAGATTGGTACACAATGACTCCTTCCCCTTGCATAAAAACTTCTCCTTTCCAGATAATTGAAGCATCATATTAATAAATATAGCTCCTTCCTAGCTTAGGAAAAAAAAATATTGGTACTGAAGTCATCCACCCTTTCATATCCAGAATGGCCGACATTGAAAAATCTGACCATATGTACTTTTTACTCTCCTTAGTTAGGCCATTAAATGGAACTAATAAGCATGAAATGTGTTGTATAAAATGTCTGTAGTAACCATCCTTCCCTAGAAAACTCCATTCAAAAAAGGTGTTCTTCAGATTCTCCTAGGAAACTACTTATCTCACTTCCTCTATGTCTACTAATACCCATGTCGCTGAGATAACATGACCTAATATGTGAACCCGGTCCATCGAAATGTGTCATTTTTAGATATTATCATATAATTGATGCACTCTTTGTGTTCTCAAAATGATATTAAGATGGGTAGCATGTTCGCGTCGAGTGTGAGAGTACACCCTGATATTTCCCATGAAATCCACCACAATGGAATCTGTGTATTGATGGAAAACTCTTTTCATTAGTGATATAAACACTACAGGTGCATTCGTGAGACTGAACGACCTTACCACATACGCTTATAAAACATACCATCTCCAAAAGGCTCTAATAAGTATATTAGATGGTCTAACACACATCTGATGATAACTAAACCTCAAGTAAATCTTCTAAAATACTCAAGTTCCTCGAATATGTTCAAACAGATCATCAATCCTTGGAAATGGGTATCTATTCTTGACATTCAACTGGTTCAGCTTCTAATTATAATCACAATGTCTTAGGGTACCATCTACCTTGTTTGCAAACATAACAGGTGAACCCCAAGGAGAAGTACTGGGTCAGATGTAAACCGTTGCATGTGACTCCTCTAACATCTTATTGAGCTCATGCAACTCTGGTGTAGCCATCCTATAAGGAGGAATGAACCCCGATGCCACTCCAGAAACAAGCTCAATAGAAAAGTCTACCTCTCGCTCTAGAGGAAAACATGAAAATTCTTCTGGATAGATATCCCTAAAATGATCCACCCTGGGAGGAAAGTCCACCTGTGAAGTTCTTGAGTCATCCAGATACAAACTAGATATATGATTTGTAACTCCTCCCCAATGGTGATGCTCAGGTCCCACTGTTATCTCTTGGACATTACATTCACACTTATGTAGAAACAAACCACCCACTGGTGATATGAAACTCACCCTACAACAATTTCTATCGACAATAGCCAGAATTGGATCTAACAAGCCCATTCACAGAAGGACAAAATGTCCCATCATCTCTAAGATATAAATATTACATAAGAAGTTAAACCTACCATCCTCAAGAAATAACTTCTTGGAATAATGTACTCTACTCATTCTAGTACCCAATGGGGTGTCCTACATCAAGATATCAGCATAGGTAAAGATACAGAGCCCAAGGCTCTGCACAATAGGGAAAAATATGAAACTGTGGGAAGACCCTGCATCGAAAAGTGAAGATTATAAAATAGAGGAACTATAATCATTACTCTAACTATAGAGGGTTTGTGATCCTTCTTTGGATGAGTCTTATCTATCATAAAACCCAGACCTCCACCACCACCCAGTGACGATGACTGAGATCTTTGAGTTGATCCATCCTACTGCTATCAAAAACCATATATATAAACACTGAATCCCTGAAATCTTCATTGGCCTAAATGTCATAAAGAAATCCATCCCCTAGTATGATGTTGAATTGGTGGTCCTACTCTGTTATGAAGAGTCTAAAAAGAACCCATATCACTAGATACTAGTGCGAAAAGCTGACAGAAATGCTGAAGATGACAATTCTTATAGCACGATCGGAACTCCACTGGGTTTCTCTAGAAATGTGTCCTTGTATTCCCACTCTTCCTATGTAGGTAGAACACCACCTAGACACCAGAGGAATTATTCTTCCTACTCATATATCCACTTGTAAACTCCATGTGGTGCATCCTGCTATCAGTCGGAGGGGTAACAACTCTGGATGTCGAGCCTCCCTAGATCATTGCCTCAGAATTCCTCAAATTTTTATTTATGATCAGAATTTGGTTGACTATGGATGTTATGAAATTGACCCTAATGGTGTTCACCTGAGATCATATGTCAGTTAAGAGACCATCCCCAAAATTCCTCGATAGAAATAATTCATCACCCCCTGGAATGTGAGTGATACACTATAGATCTGTGAAGCTAGAATAATAATCCATGACTGAGAGAGTACCCTTCTCCAAACTCATGAACTCTCGAGATTGACCAACCCTCAATGTCTCTAGGTTGAATTTATCATAGAAGGAACACTAAAAGTAATCCCAAGTCATAACCTGCTGACGTCCCTCCGGTGAGATCATGTCCCACCATCTCATGGTGTAAACCTGAAGCATCTAAGTAGAGAGATTCACCCTCTTATTTGGTGGCCTCCCAATATGTTCGTAGATAGACATAATGGATTCTGGCCATGAATCAGTAGTCTGAGGTCATATATCCCCAGCGAAATTAGGAGTATGTTGTTTCTGAAACACCCGCATCAGTTCTTCCATTGATAGGGAAGGTTGCAGTGCCCCTTATAATGGTTTCATAATCCTTATGGATCCTTCTCCGAACTATGCATCGGAACCTGTATCCGGAATAATGGATAGTTCTAAGATAGGAACAATAGGAGGATATGATGGTAGTCCCTGATTTTCCATGTTTGGTTTCTAATCAATTCCCTAAAACTGGCATACAACTGGAGGACATCGTGGGGGCATGAATATGAAATGTTATGCGCACAACTAATGAATCCCAAGGACTGTAACTTATATGTGAAATAATGTAATAGAAGAAATAATTTATTCATGTTCTTCAAAACATGGATACACATCGTGTATAGACCCTACATGGAGTGTTCCCTTAAGTCTCTACATGGGCATGTACTTCTGAATAAACTGGACATGTAACACCCCATACACACGGCACGTTCTACATTTACATAGCATGTACATGAATCATTTCCCCCTACCTGAGTTCCTCAACATAGCTAAACCACACAGTTCTATTATCAAACAAAACTACATTCCATGTCTGTTAACTGACATATGATCCTCAGGTGAACACCTTCAGGGTCAATTGCATAACATCCATAGTCAACCAAATTCTGATCATAAAGAAAAATATGATGAATTCTGAGGCAATGATCTAGGGAGGCTCGACATCCAGAGTTGGTACCCCTCCGACTGATAGCAGGATGCACCACATGGAGTTTACAAGTGGATATCTGAGTAGGAAGAATAATTCCTATGGTGTCTAGGTGGTGTTCTACCTACATAGGAAGAGTGGGAATACAAGGACACATTTCCAGAGAAACCCAGTGGAGTTCCGATCGTGCTGTAAGAATTGTCATCTTCAGCGTTTCTGTCAGCTTTTCCCACTAGTATCTAGTGATATGGGTTCTTTTTAGACTCTTCATAACAGAGTAGGACCACCAATTCAACATCATACTAGGGGATGGAGTTCTTTATGACATTTAGGCCAATGAAGATGTCAGGCATTCAGTGTTCATATATATGGTTTTTGATAGCAGTAGGTTGTATCAACTCAAAGATCTCAGTCATCGTCACAGGGTGGTGGTGTATTCAATGGTTTGTGGACAATAATCCTCAGAAACTACTCTGGAACCCTAAAAATGTTGATACAAACATTAAATTGCCAAAATTAATCCGTAAGGGCCCATACTACACATGAATCAAAGACTGAAATCATATTCATGTCGCGTGACAAGTATAATAGTGAAAGAAACACATGATCCACCATATTCTGATCCATGAGGGCCCATAACACCTCACGGACCAATGCTTGGTGCCCATTCCAACGAATCCTTACACAAACTGATACCATATCAAATATTAGGTATTCTATCGAGGCTTCTATCACAACATCATGCATATCTAGCTCAACATATATCACAACAACATGAAATCAGTAATGCACCATAAATTTCATAATAAGAATGAATGACATGTGATCTCTAGAAAAATCCTATATGATGCATAAGGTGGAATACCTTCATGTCATTAGGTTTCCAAAAAAATATAACCTCAATGATATCAATGATAATAGTAAAAAACATTTGAATCACCCCAAAAGTGAAATCAGATCAACTATAATAATTGGAAAACCATAAAAATTACAATAATCAAGGTAAATTTGATTTTCCAAGTACACAGGTTAGAGACACCCATGCAGATCTTCTTACCAACAACATATTCCTTCATATCCTTGGATATAGGCTCCATATAGTATGCCAGAAAAATAAAATAATTCGTTTGATACCACTTTGTAACATCCAGGTTCCGGGTGCCGCATAGAGGTGCCCCACACCCGGTTGGTAATAGGGCCTCAAGTGAATTTCCACTAATTCCAAAGGTTGTCGACTAGTAGTGAGGGTATTGGGTTTGATAGTGGGGAAACTATGCCCTCATTGGAAAAGTAACATAGTAGAAATAAACAGATAACCATAGAGGATGTAGTAATAATAACATGAAATAATAAATAATGGAGGACTTCAAGTAGATAAACAATTGGAGAACATATATATTGTATGCATGTCACATATGTCTAGAAAAGAATCCAAACAAGTCACATTAATGGAAAATAGTACTAAAACATCGTAAAAAGGAAACCAATTAAATAACTCCAGTAGCATCGCAACCCTGAGCTTGGTCCCATGCACTCCAGCCCAACAATTAAGTAGTACCTGAAGTCAAAGGGTGCTTTCAGTTATTTATACCAACAACAATATAATCTATTTGGGCCCAAATCATGTCCCAAACAGGATGTGAGACAAATCCCAGTTGAAAAACACTCAAATATTTGTGCCTAACTGTCAGTGAATATATAATATGGTAATAAATATTCAATATTAAGTAATAAACAAGGAAATACTCAAAATTAATCAATCATATAGTTTCAACTACATTCATTTACATTTAATCAAAAAACATAAAATATCATCAAAACCTATGGGATGTTATCATAGTCTATACTATATGGTTCAGCTTTACAATGACTCTATGAGGAATCACTCACTATCAATTCCCCTTGTGGTCTCGTAACAGTAAACTACAGACAATCTGGGGACGCACTCTACGTCAAATTCCCCCGGTGGTCTCGCAACCTATAACTACAAAAACACTGATGGCTAATTCACGTCCATCCTCCTATAATCTCGCAACGTGAATGTATAATAGACAATCTGGGAAAGCCCTCATTGTCAATTTCCACTATAATCTAACTACACCAAGTTCCTACAGCCTTGTGTAAGTCAATTGTACACAAATGATTACCCAACCTCTAATGTAAATCACAATATTATACTTTGATAAAAAGATAAAAATCATGAAACACATAATTAAGATAATATAACTCCATCCTAATAGATGTAGGCATGGAAAAAAAAAGAATCCTTACAGGAAAATCTAGAGCCAATGGCCAATATCAGTTCAAACATGGGAAAACCCATCCATAGTAAGGTAATTAAACCTTATTCACAATCCAATATCCTTACTCAAGAAAAAAAGCATAAAATACATTAACAACATTAAATTTGCTAAACACACAATACCCTGAACAATTATAATGGGAGATTTAGCATATATAATTCAAATACAAAACTTGGAAATGTACAATCCACCTTCATTGATGTTGTACGATCGATATAGTTGAATCATAGCCATTTATTTGACCGAGAACCCCATATATCTAAAAAACATCTAAAATGATAAACCAATGATATATCACGAAGGAGGAGGCATCAACAAAAGATTCCCTAGAAGAAGGAAAAACTCAGTGATATTATTCCAACACAACTGACTGAGTCTGATTTAGATAACAGGCGATGGGTTGGGGGCTCGAAGAAGAATCGTCATATTCCGTCTCTCATAGATGAGACGAATCCAAAATAAGTATTTTATGTGAATCATATGTGACCCTGGTCCAATTTAAAAAATAAAAAATAAAAAATATGACATGTTCTTTAAAAGAAATAAGTGTGTATATGCCTCTACGGAGCCCCAATTTTGGCTGTCTCTTGGTCACCCCACACGGACATGTACTCGACCGTTACACAACTAGTACATGACCACCCGTAGCAATTAGGTACACAACATGTACTCCTAAGTACATGGCGTACACACCATAAATTTATAGAAACCCCTATTTTCCTATTGAACACTTGAAATCTATATCTATACCTAAAAAGAATATCTGGGTTCTTACCAAAATGATATATTATATTTTCCAAATGATGAATAATTAATTAATATAATAATTACTCTATCTATATCACATATACTCATTATCCTTGTTACCTTCTATGTAGTAAATTAGTGAAATATAATTAACATTGTTTCGTGGGGTTTTAGATCTCTATACACATAACCGATATTATTTTAACCACGATAGAATGGAGACTAAGAAGGTACATTTTATTTTATAACTCAAAAAGTATAAATATATTATAAATAACACACACATATATATACATTATATAAATCATTATAATAGGTTTTTGAGGTGATGACGACAACAAATGACATTGTTCCACAAGGCGGTAGCTTATTGTACCAACAATAAATGATTTTGTATCTATTTTGTTGGAAGAGGTTTTATATTTATGTTTTTATAGTAACATAACAAAATTTCATTATATGGGAGTTATTTGTTTTCATATATCTTTATTATTGAATAATATTATTTGTTTTCATAGAGAATACATTCGATTTCACTAAAATCATTAATAGGATGAAATTATAATCAAATCCTGGATTATATGATGTTGGTAGGTAATTAAGGATGATATTTGATAAGTTACTTTCAATAAAAATTTTCTTTTAATGAGTGAATATGAGAGGGGTTGGGGCGGCCTTTTATAACTGAGGTGTATGCCACACTATTAATTTTTGAAGAGAAATAGGTGTAAACATGTTTTTTACATTATAAATGGATCCAAATTTATCCATTATTGAAACTATTGTGTTATAAGTTAAAAACATACAAATAAAATTGGTTTTGGACCATTTTCTAGTTTAATTTTATTATTATCAATTTAGATTAACCCCATCTAAATCCAATTTTATATTTACCATAGTAATTGATTTTTAATATTTTCACTATTTATTATGACAAAAAATTATGATTACATTAATATAAAATGTTAGTTTTTATGATTATAAATATTAGTTATTTTTTAATATATTTCATTCACATAGGTGGAAGAATAATATTTAAAATTAAACATAGGTACTTGATGTAAAAACATGTTTTCATGAAGTTTTGTTTTCATGAAAAGGATGATTTTATATTTAATCTACCAATAGTAATAATTATTATAGAAATTTAAATTAATATTTATAGATTTACAATGTATAATTATAATTTAAATAATTCACAAATTTGGGTTATTTCAATTATTTATAATTGATGGACATTATGCACATTAAAATAGTTTTATGAAAAATCCCATTTCTAAAACAAAAAATAATATTATAGATAAATCCAAATTAATGTTTATTCAAAAGTAATTACATTGATTAAATTTAACTACTTAATAATGTTTTACATGAAATCATATTAAAAATACAATTTTATTTTTAAATATTTTAATTTATTGACAAAAAATGGCATTTTATCAAAAAGAGGTATTTTCAATATTCACCGAAAAATCAATATTTTTTGTAATATCCTAAACTTTAACCCTAATATATTTATTATTTTATGATTTAGAGAATTAATTCCATTTTATAATGTTTTAAAACTTTTAAATATATATTTTAATCCATGTGAACAAAGTGTGATGAAATAAATTTTTATAAAAATATATATTTTTGAAAAAAATTTATTTATGATTCAAATGATTCTTATTTTAATTTATAATAAATATATAAAAAATAATTTTATTTTATAAATTTTTAAAATATATAAATTTTACAAATTAGTTATTTATATTTATAGCTTCCAATTTAATTATTATGTTATAGATGTCAAATGTAAAATTAAATTATTTCATTGTTAATTTAATCATGGTGTTTCAGGTAATGTATAGAAGTGAGCGTGTCATAAATTTTTAAAATATTAGGGTATTCCATTTCCACCCCAACCCTTTCATAAATTATTCCCTCTTAATGTGAAATTTTTCTCTGCAATCAATGGATGGACATTTAAAAACATCATTGTTGGAAATAAACATCTTAAGAAGTGTTAATAAAATATCCTCTTAATATGAGAGAAAGGAATGCATGAAGGTCATCATGAGTAACTCATAACAAGGTTACCACGTAGTAAATAATTGAATGGAATTTAATATATAAACATGGATAAAATTTAAATTATTATGGTTATTGATAGAGATCATTGATCAACATAATATGAATGACCTTGAGGAAGTCCACAAAAAAAATCATAAAACAACGTGGTGTGAAATATACCATTAATGTCATGAGAAATTATGGTAACAATAAATCAAAAAAATTTAGAGTCCCTTTTCATATATTTGAGTAATTACTTTACAATCTATACAAAAATTATAATTAAATACACTTACATGATATGTTGAATTTCATTCTTTAATCAATTTCAACCCCAATATTGCCTTTTTCTCTAAAATATGTGCATTCAAGATGATTTTTTAATATTATATAAGCACTACATATTATCATTTAAATAATTACATAACCAACTAAAGGATATCCATATATTCCACTGGTATTTAGATAATAACCAATACCAAAATGGTTAGAACATGGTACGATAATTACCATAGTGTGTAAACATACGTTTGATAACATAATAAAGTAATCTACAAATTTAAATAGTTATACCCAAATTAGAAAAACATAATAGCTAAATAACCTCACAATTAAATACTATTGTTACAAAACAACTATATATTATACCTTTCCTCTTTCAATCCCAAAAAATGGTGATATAATTTTGAAATAACATTAATAACATAGTCAGTAAATGTATTTTCAATCCCATGGTTATCTCTATGATAAAACTTTTGTTCCTAAAATTACATAAATATCCAAATTCATATTGACCATAATGGATTTCAATTCCATTAAAAAAATTCAAAAAAAGTTAATGTCATACATCACATTAAACCAAATATTTATATATACACTATCCAAATATATCATCTCCCATATTTTCATTAATAATATTGAGATATCATCCCATAAAACCTCAAAACATGTTTCAATGAACATTAAATTAAGATAAAAATTATTCTCATAAACACATTATGGTGTCAATATATTACAATACAAACTCTAATCAATGCATCATGTTTGGGAACAGTGAATTAAGATAAAAATTATTCTCATTATTCTCATAAACACCTTATGGTATGAATATATTACATGTTTCAAGGAAACCCAATCACACAATGTTCATTCCTACATCATGGGTAGTGTGTTTCCCCATTTTGATGAATAGTTGAAGATGATAACCACATGTGGATTTTGTTTAGGAAACAATATGTAGGGAGAATGGACTTGTATATGGGGGTAGATTTGGACACACTGTGTTTGTTAACATTGATATATAGGGCACATGACCAAAGCTCGTGGGGCGTACACTAACCGGGGTTGTGTACAATAGTTGTCCAGAACCCGTGTGGGGGTATATATCTAGGTGCAAAGGTGGACACCCTATGTGAAACATAGACTATGAACCATACAGACACATACTGTACTTTATGGAAGATTGGGTAGAGAGGGTTGTCGCAAAAGACCGAGGAGGAACTTTGGGGGTACATGTTGCGTACAGAAGGTGAATTCCATAAACATTACATGGATGGTTTTTTTCAATATTACTCACCTTGTAGTTAGGATTATCCATTTTTGTAGTCCATTGTATGAATTTATATGGATCTATCATGATAATGGAATCATTTCATTATTTATAGTCTCACTAGAATATGTTTACTTTTGGGTTCGTGTTTTCTAGAATAGTTCCTTAAGGTTTCACTAGAGGAAATACAGGTTTTAATGTCGTCATGATAACGGCGGTTTTTGAAACCCGACACGAATAGTATGTGCGGGAAATTTTTGGCATCTTTTTTACAAAAAATCGTTTCCAAAAACAATTATCCGATGATATTTCGCGTCGGTTTTCAAGAAACCGACACCGAATGTTTAAAAAAAAAAGTTTTTTCATCGGTTTTGAAGAAAACCGACACCGATAATAATAATAAACATATTTACCACATCTTGTTTAAGGAAAACCGACACCGAAAATAATTAAAAAGAACTTTTCGGCGTCGGTTTTGAGTAAAACCGACGCGGAAAATTTTTTAAAAAAACATTTCTGCGTCGCTTT
Source organism: Viscum album (assembly GCA_963277665.1). Lineage (NCBI taxonomy): Eukaryota > Viridiplantae > Streptophyta > Magnoliopsida > Santalales > Viscaceae > Viscum > Viscum album. The sequence continues at coordinate 84,118,551 of OY728154.1, forward strand.
TTAGGAATATCGATCCCAAAAATTAAAAAAATTAAAAAATTGCGTTGGTTTTTTCGAAAACCGATGCCATAAGATTTATTTTTGGCATCGGTGTTCTCTAAAACCAACGTGAAAAGTCTTTTAAAATTATTCGGGGACAGAAACCCTCATTTTGTTTGATCGTCGAAATCGAGTTCCGTTGAGGCGCTTTGGACTCTCGACGACCTTCGAACTTGATTTACAATCTTGGACGGCCATTGTTGATGTTTTTGTTCCATTTGCACGATTTCAGGTATTCGTTCTTCCTCATTATCTCTTATTTCATCTCCCATTGTTTATTTCTTTTTCAAGAACCCTATTTTGAGAAATTTTCATTATTGGTTCGATTTTAGTTGTAGTTTATCATTATTTTTGGTTTGTATGATCATTTTTGGTATATATTTGTTTGTATTATCATTGTTTGTTTGTATTATCATTGTTTGTATTATCATTGGTTTGTATTATCATTTTTGTGCGATTTTCATTATTGTTTGTATTATCATTGTTGGTATAGATTTTATAGTGTTTCTTTAAACACTATAGTGTTTGTTTTTATTATAATTGTTGGTTTGTATTATCATTGTTGGTATAGATTTTATTTCCCTATTTTTGCGCGATGTTCATTATTAGTATTTGTTTGTATTATCATTGTTGTTATAGATTTTATAGTTGTAGTTTATCATTTTATAGTGTTTGTTTGTATTATCATTGTTGATATAGATTTTATTAGTTTATTTTTGGTTTGTGTTATCATTATTTTTGGTCTCTATTATCATTATATCTAGAATTGCTACTATATTCACCGTCATATTAATCTCAATACATGTATTTGTTAGTACATAGGTATAGATCATACCACAAAATCACCAATAATTTATACATATTTCCATGTACTCCCACATTTCACTTATTTCATCCATTAAATTAATGTACTCTTCAAAATTTTTGACACATGAAATATCGAAATATTGCAACTATGTAAAATTAACTAATAAATTTTAAAAGAATGATATTATAATTAAATTATAATATCAATATAACACATATGCATATAATATTAAAATAAACTGTTTACTATATTTGTAAACGTGTTTAATATCTGATGTCTTTTATCTGATTATCAATAGTTTTTATTAAATATGTTTTTGTTTAAAATTTATCTGATAGATATTTATATGTTTATATGTTTTAATATATTCATCAATTATATTGTGATATCAGGTATTAATGGATCTTAATTGGATTTATTTACAAAGAACCACTAGTGAATATGAAAAAGAAGTTGATAATTGTTTGGAATTTTCTAAACAACATCTTCAAAATATTGATTTGATTTTCTGTCGATGTGTGAAGTGTGTAAATTTGAGAAAGCTAAACTGCATAGAAATGAAGGATCATCTCATTTGTTATGGTTTTAGCCATAATTATACATGTTGGATCTTGTATGGTGAAAGAACTGAAAATTCAACATCCAATGTTGATGACGATATTCATAATGAGGCAGAGGATTGTATTGAAGAATTAATTCATGATTTAGGTGTTGAAAACATTGAAAAAACACCAATTGTTGAACGATTGTATGGAGATTCTGAGAAACCATTATTACCAGGTTCTAGTAAATATATAGTGTTATCAGCAGTTTTGAGATTAGTTAACTTAAAATCAAAAAATGGGTGGAGTGATAAAAGTTTCTCCATTTTACGTGATCTTTTAAAAGATCTACTTCCAGAAGGTAATGGGCTTCCAGATTCCAATTAAGAGGCGAAGAAAATATTATGCACAATGGGATTGGGGTATAAAAATATACATGATTTCCCCAATGATTGTGTACTGTATAGGAAAGAAAATGAACATTTATCAAGTTTTCCTACATGTGGGACATCGCTCTATAAGATGGATGAGAAAGTCAACTCATATTCATTCTCAGGTGATGTCATGTAACGTTATGAAAAATCAATTTTTTACTTTCTAATGATATCATCCAATATTTTTTTCATACAATTCTAATAATTCAATTCTGATTTATTTTTAGTTACCAGAATCAAAACTCCAGCTAAAGCAATTTGGTACCTTCCAATAATTCCTCGTTTGAAGTGTCTATTTGCAAATTCAATTGATGCAAAAAGGTTAAGATGGCATTTAGATGAGTGCATCTCTGATGGTAACTTACGTCACCTTGCCGATTCACCACAGTGGAAGAGTTTTGATAAAAAAAATTCATGATTTTGGAGGTGAAGTTAGAAATCTCATAATGGGACTGTGTACTGATGGAATGAATCCATATCAGAGCCTCAGTAGTAAACATAGTTCATGGCATGTTTTACTGGTACTTTACAACTTGTCCCCACATCAATGTGTGAAGAAAAAATATGTTATGATGAGATTTATGATTTTAGGACCAAAAAAACCAGGAAATGATATTGATGTGTATCTTACACCATTGATTGATGATTTGAAACTGCTATGGGAGGAAGGTGTTAAAGTTTTCTATGCATACAAGAAGGATTATTTTCTTTTGCGTGATATGATAATGTTCACTATAAATGACTTTCCTGCATATGGAAACTTATCTGGATATAGTGTTAAGGGACATAAAGCATGTCCTATTTGTGAAGAAAAAACATCATATTATCAATTGCAGAATGGAAGAAAGACAGTGTACATGGGACATCGATGAGTTTTGCGAATTTATCATCCTTATCATAGATTGAAAAAATAATTTAACTGTTTAGAAGAATACAACACCCCCCTCGACCATTGTCAGCTGAAGAATATTATGACAGAGTGAAAGATATTGATTCGACATTTAGAAAGAGAAAAAGTTCTGGTTTACAAAAACATATCTGGAAGAAGCAGTATATTTTTTTCAAATTACCTTATTGGAGATTTTTAGAGATAAAACATAACATTAATGTTATGCATGTTGAGAAAAACATATGTGATAGTTTGATTGGAACTTTTTTAGACATAAAAGGAAAGAAAAAAGATGGATTACATGCTAGATTGGACTTGATATTAATGAGAATACGTTTGCAGTTAGCTCCTGCTGTGAAAGGAAACAGAACATATTTACCTCTGGCTTGTCACACATTAATCATGATTGAAAAGATGAATTTTTGTCAGTGTCTTCATGGTATTAAAGTACCCATAGGTTTTTCTTTAAATGTGAATAATTTTGTGTCATTGAAGGATTGTAAATTAATAGGTATGAAATCACATGATTTCCATGTGTTGATGCAACAAATTCTACCAGTAGCAGTGCATGGTATGTTACCGAAAGCTGTCAGAAAGACAATCATCAGGTTATGTAATTTCTTTAAATCCATTTATAGCAATGTCATTGATCCAAATTTGTTAGATGTGTTGGAGAATGAAGCAACTATTATTCTTTGTCAACTAGAAATGTATTTCCCACCCACATTTTTTGATATAATGGTTCATCTATTGATTCATTTGGTGAGTGAGATAAGAATATGTGGGCCAGTTTATTTAAGATGGATGTATCTTTTTTTAAGATATATGAAAATTTTGAAAGGATATGTTAAAAATCCTTATCGACCAGAGGCCTTTATTGTTCAAAGATATGTATTAGAAGAGGTGATTGAGTTCTGTAATGATTTTTTGAATGAGGTGGAGCATATTGGTCTCCCTGTATCTCAACATATGACAGTTGATAGAGAAGGTAGAGGGGTTTGAGGCTTAAAGGTAATGTTCATCCCACATGATGAAGTGATGCAAGCACATTTATACACATTGAACAACACAGATGAGGTTCAACCATATATATCCTCACATATTGCTGAATTAAAGTTATGATATCAGAAAAGAAATGAAAAGTGGTTCATGATTGAGCATAAGAATACATTTGTTTCATGGTTTAAAGAGAATGTCACACCAGATATATCTGTATCAGAAACATTGAAGTGGTTAGCAGGGGGACCATCTCTTAATGTGATCACCTGGTCTGGTTTTGATATCAATGGATACACATTTTACACAAAAAACCTAGATGACAAGAGTACAGTTAATAATAGTGGTCTGATGGTATTCGCTGAAGCAGTGCATTTTTCGAGTTCCAAAGATAAAAACCCAATTTCTGCATCAACTTCATATTTTTGATTTATTGAAGACATATGGAAAATTGATTATATTAAATTTTGAGTCACTTTTTTTAAGTGTAATTGGGTTGATAGTAATAGTGGAATGAAACATGATGAATATGGGTTTAAACTTGTTGATTTGAAAAGCTTTAATCACAATGAGGAACCATTTATCATGGTGACACATGAAAAACAAGTATTTTATGTCATTGATCCATTGAATGATCAGAGGTCAGTTGTTTTTCAAGGGAAAATATACCATTTGGGTGATGAGGATGATTCTGATGATGCTAGTGATTTACAAGAGCCTTATTCATCTATTACGCAATTTCCAGATGATTACAATGAATATAAGACAGACAAAGTGCATGTAGTACGTACCGATCATGATGAAGGCATGTAGCAAAACACTAAATTAGTCTCCTAATTTTTCTGGTAAATATTTATATTTTGTGTCTATTTTTAAAACTTACAAATGCATGCCTCTATTTTTACATATGTATTTGTGTCTTCCTTGTTTCTAATTATTCAGTTTTCTAATGATATGCAGGTACAAAAAATTTCATTACACTTTCTAGTAGCAATGGCATATACGGATAGAGATGAGCAGTTACCGAGGTATATCTATTTTGACATATTATTAAATATTCAGTAATATACTTATTTAATGAAATAAAACTGTTAATTTACAAATAAAAATTTGCAGGACTACTGATGCATCCTCGACGGAGGAGACTTCTCTAGTTACTACTCAAAAATCAAGTTCGCAAGTTGGTAAATGTGGCATTACATGTTTACCAAAACTATCACGTTCTCATGATGATAACAAAGTAAACATCTGTTTTAATGATGATAATAACGCAATTGGCCCAAATGTAGTTTAGTTTGTCAGTTATATAGAGATGCAGAGTTGTTGCAGGATTTGTATTTTATATCCTGATTGGAAGTCAGTGGACAGGACGTCGAAGCAACAACTTTGGGAGGCCGTGATGGTAAAATATCTTTATTTATTTATTTTATCTCATTTTTTTAATATTATATAGTTTAAATGACATATTTAATTTATTCAATTAGATATGACGTTCAATTTTTAGGAAACCAAAGAAATTAGGAAAATAAATCTCTCTTTAGCGGCGGTTTTGTGGAGAGATTTTAAAACCAAACTGACAAAAAATTATGTTTTTGGAAAGAGAAGGTTTGAAAGCCCATGTCTTAAGTATCCATATATAGATGAAGAAACATGGAAGCGATTTGTTGACAGTCTTCAGGAAGAGAAATTTCAGTTATTGTAAATGTTTTATATTTTAAAATTTATGCTATATTTTCCTTATTACTTATTAGTTTATTTTTATGTAACAGGCCTCCAGGAGATCTCATCAGGAGATCCAGTTGCAAAATGTATACCCTCATAATTTATCACGTGGCGGGTACTCGTATTTGGAGAAGAAAATGATTGATGAAAAATTTGAAGCCTTAAGAGCTCGATCAAGTAGTGGTTCAGAAGAGGTCCAGTATGGTCCTCCATCTCCTCCCACTATCCATGAGAAATGGAAACAAGAAAGAAGAAAAAAATGAACAATATCTTACAGAGGAAGCTCAACAAGTGGCTGATATAATTGTAAGTAAATATTATTTATTTGTTATCAATTTTTCTATTTTATAATTTATAAACACTAATATAACTTTTTTATTTTTCATTTTAGGATGAACGTCAGGAGCAAGAGACACATGGCTCATTTATCCCTAAGGGTAGGATGTATATCCTAGCCATTGCTTTGGGAAAGGCAGAACACCCTGGCCGTGTTAGAGGATATCAGGAAGGTGTTAGTATGAGGAAGGTTTTTGGTAAGAGTAAGCAATCAAGAGACCCAGAAATCGAATCCATAAAAGAAGAGCTGCATGATATAAAACGGTCTATGGGTGATCAAATTCAAGCAGTAGTACGAAAGGCTTTATTAAAACACTTGGAAAGACAGTCACAGTCTACGCAGCCTTTCGAGGTATATTATTTACTTTTCATCAATTTGTTTTTATAAATTATAAACACTGATATAACTTTTTCATTTTTCAAAATTCTCAGCCTACTCACCCAGACTACCCTGCCTCAACTGCTCACCCAGCCCCGTCTGGGTAGCCTTACGAGGTATATTATTTACTTGTCACCAATTTTTATATTTTATAAATTATAAACACTACTATAACTTTTTCATTTTTCAACATTCTCAGCCTACTCACCCGGACTACCCAGCCCCATCTGCTTACCCTACCCCGTCTGCGCAACCTTTTGAGGTATATTATTTTATTTAATTTTTAATCATTTTTTCTATGTTATAAATTTTAAACACTAATATAACCTTTTCATTTTTCTGCCTTCCTAGCCTGCTCAACCGGACCACCCTTCCCCACCTGCTAACTTTGATCCTCCACCTCCTTCCTCAGATCAAGCCTTATATTGTGAGTTGTTTTCGGGAGTTCCCCATGTACATATTGTTGCGTTAGGACATGTGTATTTTTTGGGGGACTCGGTACATCGCCAGCCTATGTAGATGGGTCAGGTTAGAGTATTAGTACTTGTTATTATAGATCCCACTGCTCTACTACCATTTCCAACTGTGGAGATCACTAGTGTTTGGGAATGTATGGGCCATTTTTTACTTTGGACTACTGCCCTACTTCATTATATTTCACATGAGGTATGTGTTTTTTTAAATATTAATTACAAATGATTCTAAAGTAATTATAATTTTTTCTAACATTTAACTTATATAGGAATATCTGAAAGCAATAGAAACATAACAAATGCAACAAAATGTTCAGGAACAGTTGGTCGTAGATACTTCTGATATTTCTTGTGGGTTGAAAATATTATCTGAGTACTCTTCTTCCTTGAATTTTATCTATGAGTTTCGGATGACGCCCGATATATGTGGAAGAAATTATCAATTGAGAATACTGAAAGAAGATATCATGAATTTAGTTAATTTTGAAGAGATCGGGCTGAATGTGGTGTAGTTGTTTTCCATGTAAGTAAATTGACGTTTGAATTTCTATTTCTTTAATAAAATATTGTTATGTCATTAACTAACTATATTTTCTTTTTAAATTATGTATCTACATAGGATTCTTTTACAAAATGAAACTACAAGAATTTACAGCTTTTTAGATCCAGTGTACATTTCCTTGGAAGTCAATCATGTGAAGAATGATGAAAGAGTTTAATATATATCCGAGAGATTATTAGAAACAAATATTCAGTGCTGGTTTTTTACATTTCATGATAAGTAAGAACATCAACATAATTTTGAACTAATTATCATTATAATGTCATTAATTGTGAACTTTTTGTATTGTAGGAGGCATTGAATGTTAGGCATATTTTTCCCAAATGAATGCACCTTATATTGGTTTTTCTCTTTATTAGGAAAAGTGCATAAACCATTTTCCAACTTATTAAACATGTAAGTTGTTTTTTATTTTTATAAGTTTGTTATGTTTAATTTTCATTGTTTACACAAGTTTTATTAGTTATTATATAAAAAAGATGCAGTTCATGGAAACATTTTACAAAGGAAAACATGTTAGAATAGAAACCAATGAAAATCAAATAAGTGGACGTACATGTAATTAGTTTTTTATTTTTGTTATATATTGTTTTTTATTATTAGTTAAATGTTTTATAACTGCAGTGTCATCGTCAAAATGGACATGTTGAATGTTGTAATTATATTTTATGATTCATGTACGAGATAATCACAATTGGGGAAACTACTGATTTTCATAATGTTAGTTGTATTAATGTTTTTATATATTTTCTGCCACTTTTTCCTATTTATTAATTTCATATCATTCAATATTATTGTAGGAATTAAATGACTCATAGTCTTATTCCCAATATGATATGATCCATATTCAATCTACTTTTGCGAACTTTTTTTTAAGCTTGATTAAGATTTGAGGTATGTATATTGATTAAGATTTTACGTATGTATATTCTAATATTTATAAAGAATAATACATATGGGTTTAAAAAACTAACTGTTATGATATATTAGGTGTTTGAACCTACTAATAATCAAATGAATGCTTAAACAATAACCAACAATGAGCATGCCGTATATTTCATGTACGTGTATTTTAATTCTATATTACTTTGAGTTCTCTCAAGTGCCTCTATAAAAATACTATTTGATTGCTTTTATATACTGTGTTTTTTTCAGGGGTTTTGATTTTTTTTGGATGTGAAATTATAATTATTTTATAATTTATTTTATTTATGGCATCGGTTATTTTAAAAATAGATTCTGAAAGATTTTTTGAAAAAAAAAATTGACTTCTGCCGACGGGTTTAGATAAAACCGACACCGAAAAACCGATTATTGGCGTCCGTTTTATATGAAACCGACGCCGAAAATCCAATCGACTCAGTTTTTGGGGTCGGTTTTCTATAAAACTGACACTGAAAATCATGTCTAAATGAAGTTTCGGCGTCATTTTTCTATAAAACTGACGCCGAAACTCATAAGAAAATTATTTTTGGCGTCGGTTTTTGAAAAACCGACGCGAAAACCATATTTTTAACGTCTCCTTTAAAGATGTCGGTTTATAAGCGATGTCAAAAATAAAATAAAAACTGACACTAATAAGTGTTTTTGCACTAGTGTTTGCATTCTAAATTCTCAAGTAGTTTTAAATACTTGACAATAAACCCAAGTGGGGATTGTTATCTCGTTAGATTATTTTTCTGGTGTAATCCAGTTCTTTATGTTTCTAGATTATTCATAAAAATACCACTATTAGGTATTGAGTGGTATCTCTAATGATATCTTGATAGGTTCCAAGATGAGGGGAATAATGGCTTGCGATTACATTAATTATGGTTTAAATAATATGTTTGGGGAATGGATATATAGGAACCTTTAGGCTGGGTTAATTTCGTTGAGTGCTAGTTATAACTCAGTATTATTATGTTGATGTTGGTATGAGTATGAGATTCATGAGGATGCCCATGTTGTCTTGTTTCTCATTAAGTGACTTGTGAATGACATTGTTGGCTATTGAGAATGAATTTGGGGAATGGTGTTTCATTGGTTATGGCTAGAGTGAAATAGTAACCAAGGATGGTTTATATGTTATGAAGGTTGGATTAGTCTTTATTATGTTGTGTTTTTTGTAGGATTGATTTTTTAGGATCCCTTATAGTGTTTATATTATTTGAGGTGGTAATAAGGACTATTAAGATTTACCTTATAGGAGTGCTAGTAATTTTGGACTGACTTTAGGTTAAACTGTAAGTCAAGGATCATATGGACAATCACATTAAATCCTAGATAGTTCATTTGAGTGAGTGTTGGGATCATATTATATATCAATTGATGATGGGTCGGGTATATTGTGTTGAACTTGGAATCATTCCATAAAAAAATTTAGGCTTATGCTCGAATGAGAATACTCTTATAGGGTAAATCATTGATTCATATGGTAATATTCTTCTATGAGAATACACCAATAAAATAAGACTCTACAATAGGATGGAGCTAACGCATAGTTGGAACTCAGATATAGTTGAACTCTAATTGATTAGAGTTTTTATTTTTATATAATCCATAACATTGTTGCATAGAGAAACCATATGAGGGAGACCTAGAGCTTGATATCTTTAATTGGCCTAATATTTTCCATAGACTGAAAGGTTTGGTATACTTGTGTTATCTTGGATTATGGTGTGTAATGACTACTCTACACTTCAATAGTGGAGGCCTGTGACTAAAATTGTACACTCCCATAATGTATTCTTATGTTAATATTTGTTGTACGGATATGAATTTGGACATGAGTTTGATCTAGTATACTTGAATGGAATTTTCTAGTTTTATTACATAGGTCTCTTATACTCAGCCTTATACCCATACTGATATAAATCTAGTATTTGGAGGTTTGTGATGAATTATAATGAGAACTGTCATATTTGAGGTCCATGATGACGTAAAAATAAAAAATCCATAGTAGAGATGTATAATACCAAATTGGAATATTTTAGGTTGAAATAAGTTTTTAATATTGGATGGAATGAGCATGATACATGCATAGAGACACATAAGTGTTTTCCTATAAATGTTTGATTCTATCAGGCTCTCAAACCCGACGATTGATATTTGGTTTTTTATTTTTCTATTTGTTTTATTTCTCGATTGGGAAAGGAATATTTCAAAATCATGTACATATGAATTTAGGTTATGGGTTCACCATTAGGAGTGGCATATAGAGATTTATTTCACAACCATTTTAATGTCACCTCAGTGTACATGTAGATCATTTTATAGTGTAAGTCCCCATCCTTAAACATTACATAATCTTGAACTTAGTTAATAATTCACATTGAGGATCTTTTCAGGATTATATTTTTATAGAATTAGTGCATAACTATTACATTATATCTCAAATATTACAATGTCTAAACATCTGCTTAGTATCCATTATGTCATAAAATAAAAACTCTTAAAATAATGAACGAATTATTTTATTGATATAAATCTTATTGAGTACTTCCTTTCTCTTACCCTTCCTTATAAAATGTGAAAATGATTTCCAAGACTTGGGATGTTAATAAAAAGCTTAGTAAGGGTTATAAAATAATTAAAGGAAACATTAGTCCATCAATGTGAAAAATATAATCTCTTTAACATACCTCATGAAATCATAATATTTATGAATAACACATAGTAATCAAAAATTATAAAGGAAAATTTTGGAAACCATAAATACGTACATTATTGCATTCCCTGCTATGTAGGGAGTTACGTTTGGAATACCCATCACTGTATATTCCCTAAATCTCTTAGTAGAAACAGTAATTTTTACCTCCGTCAAGAAACCCAATGCATTGGAGAGGTATCTCGAGCTCACCCGCCATAGGTTTATCACAGAACCACCCATATACACAAACAATATCCAAGAATCTTAACATAATCAGAACACATAAAACACGAATAAAGGCAAGGTAACATTTCCACATTGCAATCACAAGTTATCATTTAAATATATTGAAATAATCAATTCATTTTTTCATTCAAAAAGAAGAATTTTGAATCAATGTGTGCCATGCCACTTTGAAACATTTCAAAGAATGTTACACATTAAAAAAATCTTGTACATATAAATAAAGCATCAAAATAATTTCTGAAACATGGACATAAAAGGGAAGGATTTTGAAAATTATCTTTTTAAAACATTTAATATGATGTTCTAGAGAAAGAATCCTTTATCACTTTAGAATCATTTGAATAAAAAATCATTAAAAAATAATATAAATGAATAAAATAAATATCATGATAATATAGAAATTCATGATATAAAATATTCAAAGGATTGTATATAAACTTTATATTATAATAAAGGTGAAAAGTATCATGATATGACTCAATGAAAAGAGACTGAAATGTAGTCCCTTACAAAGATTGTATCATTAGATTAAGGATAAATTAATGACTTAATTATGTGTGAAAAATATAAATACACTCTATATAAGTAGATATTAAGTGTTAAATAATCAAAGGTAATTCACACATATTCATAGCACGAAATAATCATGAAGTATAAGTATGAACAAAATAATTGAAATTAGGATAATAAGATCCCTTATGAAAATTCGGCATCCTAACAGCGTCAATTTAAAATTTATAAGAATAGTTGATAGGATAGAAAATGGTCTCTCATCACATGGACATAAAATATATAGAAAAAAGTATATATAAGAACATAACCCATCATAAGAAAAAGGAAATTAAAAGACATAACAAAGAAGAAGTATTTAACTAAAAGAGGAGGGTGAATGGTTCTCTTACAATGATCGTATAATTGTTTTAAGGATAAACCAATGGAATAATTATTTGTGAAAAATATAAATACACCCAATATAAGTAGATATTAAGAGTAGCACAATAATAGTTCTGTAAGAACTCGGTTCTTATTTTTGAGGTACGAGATTCTTCTTTTTCCTTTTCCTTTTGTGTTTTTGAGAAAATATGGAAAATGGGGAAAAATCATAAATTTTGGAACCACACGCCGTGTACTTTTGGCCATGTGGAATGGGTACATGGTGCGTGTAGCCTTGTCGGCAATGAGGGGTGTAGGAACTGACTACACGCCATGTAGTGGTACCTTACACACCGTGTAGTCAGTCAGCAGGCCTAAACAGTAAGGCAGTGGAGCAGCCGACAGTTGGGCGACAGTACATGCTGTGTACTTTAGAGTACATTTCGTGTACTCATGTCGACGGTTGAACAATGTGGTGGTGCCGCCAAAGGAACAATTAAATGAAAGATGTAAACATCGTGTACTTAGAAGTACATGTCGTTTACTCAAAAGTACATGTAGTGTACTTTGTTTTTTCAGCTCAAAATAGGATGTAGCCTCCTCTTTTGGTAGAGGAGACACTTGAGCCGATTTGGAGCCAAAGGAGGAGGCTGGAACATTGAAGATCCACTGGGTTTTCTTCTGGAATCAGTTTCCACCTCGGACGATCCCGTTGGAACCGCACGGGTAAGGGCCTCCACCTCCTTGGCTGGTTCTTACCAATTCTTCTACTAACAGGAGTTATTTACGTTTGAATGGCTTTTGTTATTCGTCTGATCTACGCCGTTCTTGGGCGTTTCGGGAGTCAGCGTTCGGGTATAATGTTCATTGGCGTATAAGGTAGGTGGCTTGGTGTAAATTTCCAACTTTCGTGCAATTTTGTGTGTTTTTGTGCCACGAACCCATGTTTGGGTGTCGTGTGGCTGAGGCCATTGCTATATTTAATTCCTAGAGTTGCATAGGTGATTAAATTGTGATAATAAAATGCAGTTTGGGATCGTTTCATGGATCCGGAACCACCCTGGGGGTGTGTTCCACTATTTAGCCGTTTGGACAGGGTACACAAGGGTATTCCTTAATGTAGTAATTTTAGAATTTCCTTGAGAGGAATTGCTTATTTACTAAATTTGACATGTTGGGCATGGCCCGTTTACCTGTTATCCTAAGGGTGATGTTGTGATTAGCCTGTGGGCACTGCACTATTTAGCCTGTGGGCTGTAGTTATTTCGCCTGAGGGCAACCTTTCGTGCATGAGGGCTTGAATTCTGTGCCTGAGGGCGACACTTCCTACACCTGAGGGAAATTTCTGTTACGCCTGAGGGCCATACCCGCGGGTTGGACTCTGCTTACCTGAGGGTAAGGTTTTTCTTGTCTGAGGACCCATACTGTTTGCTTAGAGATGCACTGTGGTGATTTCTAGTATATAATGGATTAAATGAATAATAAAATGGAAATTTAATTGTTAAGTTAGTTACTTTGTAGTTCTATTTACTTTATTTCATTTTACCACTGCACACTATTGTTGCATGTTAGCACGCAGTTGGGCACGGGCCTTTGTTGGGTGTCTACTGAGATATGTTTCTCACACCCTGTTTGGGTCATGTTTTTCGGCCCAAACAGATTACGCTTCTGCAAGTGTAGATAGGGGAAAGAGTCCCTATACAGGTACATGACTTTTTCTGAGGAGTAGGAGGGCATGGGACCGAGCCTAGGCTCACAATGCCGCTGCCAGCTGTTTTATTTGTTTTGTTGTACTCTACTTTTCACTGTACTGTATTTATGTATAACATGTTCTAGCTTTTTTCATAGAACTTGAGACATGTAGCATCATTTTATATATACTGATGGTTATATCCATTGTTGTTATTTATGTTAGTTGTGTATAGTTTATTGCTTCCTCTAGTGTTTTATGATGTATTTAAATTCCGCTACGCTACACTTTGACAAATAAGGGTATATTTTCCCCACTATCAGACCTGGGCCCTCACTGCTGGTCGACAGCCTTTGGCATTTAGGGAAATGCGTTTGAGGTCTTGTGGCGAACCAGCTTCGAGGCACCCATTGAGTGGCACCTGGGACCGGGACATTACAATGTGGTATCAGAGGGGTTCTTTTCATTGACTTACTATTTGGAGCTGTAGTCAGGGATTGGATGAACGATAGTTGGTAATAAGCTGTGCCCGGGTGTAGCTAACCCGTGTACATGGAAAATCCAATTTACCTCATGATTGCAATTTTATTGATTTTTCAATTTACAGTTGATATGTTTTCACCATTAGGTGACACACTTTGAGATTGTGCAGTTTATATTTTATCTATGTGTTCTTTTTTAGTTGCAGCCCGATGTGATGAGGGTATGCCGTCTCATGCATCATATAGGCACATGCTAGATATCACATGCCATGCATAGTTTCCATGCCATGTAGGTGCATTAGAATTTTCATGTTGTTGTGATAGTTGTTGTGCTAATAAAGCATGCTGTTTTGATAGCTGCTTGATAAATAACTTCCTTGTGATATAGTATTTTTTTTGAGCGTGTTTATAGAATGGACACCAAACTTTGGTTTTTGGGGAGTATGGCCCCCCATTGACCGGAATCTGGTGGATCTTTCACTGTTTATTGGTTATAACACATATAAGATGTCAAAATCTGATTCGTGGGGAGTATGGGCCCCCACAGGTCGGAATTTGACACTTAGGTGTTAGTTTCAGTATTTTATGGGTTCTGGGGAAGTTTCTGAGGCATACTGACCGGACACCCTGTATACACGCTGTGTAGTATTTTTATACATGCCGTGTATGTCTTCTGTTCGGGAAGAAAAATGAACTTTTTGAGTACACGCCATGTACCCTGAGTACACGCCGTGTAGTCTATTCCTGTGTCACAAACAGTGTGGGAGGTGAAACGGGGTATGGAAAGGATTGGGTAAAACACGTCGTGTAGCATTTGTACATGTCGTGTAATGTGACCCGGAGTCCGGCCGTGTAACTAACAACATGGGTCGGTAAACTCCTATATAGAACACCTCGTGTCAATGATGAACATGCCGTGTAGTGTGACCCGGGGACTCAGCCATGTAACTAACAACACGGGCCGGTGTCACCTCTCCCTGAACATACCGTGTACCATTGGGACATGCCGTGTATTCTTGTCTAAGGATAGACCGTGTGGTGTTAGCTGTGTGGCTGGGAAATGGGGTGGTGTACACGCCGTGTACAGGTGTAACACGCCGTGTAGTGTCAAGTCGAGTAGTTATCTGTGTCACAGATGACATGGGAAGTTGGAAAATAACACCGTACATGCTGTGTAGATATTATACATGCCATGTAGTTTAGTTAGACAAAATATGTGTGGCTTAGCCATGTGAAAGGACCTGGGTAGGGGAACGGAAGTCAAGTACACGTCGTGTAGTCAGGGTACATGCCGTGTAGTCTTGTTTTTCCAATTTTTCAGGCATTCTTTCTCTTGTTTCTGTTGTGGTTCCTTCGCTTTTCAGTCATAATAATCTGGAATCTGAGGCGTGCTTTTGAACCTGTAGTGTCATGCCGCCTAAACGACTGCGAGTTGTTCACCAGGAGAGCAGCAAAGATTATACACCAGAGATGGTGGGCCATGGGATACCGGTTTATCCTCCAGCAGAGCCATATGCGGCACCAACTGCTATACCAGACACAGGCGCGGAGGCACAGTTCCGTGAATGATTTATGCTGTTCATGCAGACCTTTCAGGGAGCACCGCAAGCTGCTACATCTATGGGTGAGCTGACTCATATCTTCCAACAGCAACATCCGCCTACGTTTTCAGTGGATGGCGGACCACAGGCTATGGAGTCTTGGCTAGGATCTATGTAGACTATTTTCGAGCATCTTGAGATGCCTCTAGGGAAAAGGGTCAAGCTCACGACTTACATGCTGCGTGATTCGGCCAAGAGGTGGTGGGATGTTACCACCTTGACAGAGCATCACAGGTGCGTGGCATGGGATGATTTTCAGGCAGTCTTCTATGACTTCTTCTTTCCCAAGACGCTGAGTGCAGATAGATCTCGAGAGTTTATGAATCTGTAGTAGGGCACTATGTGAGTGATGGACTATTCTGCTCGTTTTACGGAGCTTCAGCGTTTTGTACCTGTTCTGGTGGGTGATGAGACGTTGAGAGCCAGACGTTTTGATGATGGTCTTCGGTATGACATCCGAGAAATGGTGAATTTTTTCAAGTTTCCTAATGTTCAGACTATCATGAATCAGGCGCTGATTACTGAGAGAAACCTGCGGGAATCGAGTGGTGTGGGCCAGGGAGGTTCAGAACCAGTTACTGGTACTATTTCTACTGGTAAGAGGAAGAGACATATGGAATTCTCTCAGTATGGAAGTACCAGCCAGACAACTTCTTCAGGAGGTCTGGTCAAGTTCAACGAGTGTGGCAGAGAGGGGACAAGAGACCGCAGTGTCCACGAGACCCGGTGGAGTGCCGATATTGCGGCATGATGGGTCATCTACAGTGCTTTTGTAGGGCGTTTCCACCAGTGGCTAGTGATAGGGGTTCTATGCATACTTCGCGTGCGGGAGCAGGACCAGTGGCTTCTTACCAGTCAGGGGACTGGAATACGTCAGGGCGTGCATGTAGAGATAGTGGTCGTGGCCGTGGTAGCCAGACACCAGGATCTCAGAGGCAGTAGGGCGAGATAGCATAGGGTAGGCAAGCTGTGTCACAGGTCCATGACACTGAGCAGGCATATATAGTGCAACAGACCCAGCAGAAGCAGGATCCCGGACCTTCTACAGTCAGAGGTACTATTCTAGTAGCTTCTGTCTTATCTTTAGTGCTTTTTGATATGGGTGCTGCACATAGTTTCATATCTGTACCCATTGTGGAGAGCCTTGGGCTCGGTGTTTCTTCTTCTTCAGATATCATGATGCTAAACACTCCATTGGGGACTAGGATGGTTGGTGTGTGTCAGAGTAAGGAGTTCCCCCTTGAGGTTGGAGGGTGTCACTTCTTTTGGGACATCTATGTTTTGGAGATGATGAGCTATGATGTCATTCTTGGGATGGACTGGTTGGGTCCCTTTCAAGCCTTTGTAGACTTATATCATCACAGGGTGCGTTTCACGTCACCAGTGGGTGTAGAGTTTCTATACAAGGGTGAATGGGATGTTCAGACGAGTCGAGCTGGACCAGAGCATCATGGGTGAGGTGGAGTCACAGCCCAGATAGAAATCTTATATCTGGATGATCCGGAGACTTGTCAGACGGATTTCCCTCCAGTTGTTGATAGTTTTAGGGATGTCTTCCTGGATGACTTTTCAGGTCTACCTCTTGTGCGTGAGGTGGATTTCTCTATTGATCTTGTGCCAGGAGTAGCACCAGTGTCCATTCCTCCTTATAGGATGGCTACACCTGAGCTGTATGAGCTCAAGAGGCAGTTATAGGAGTTACAGGAAATAGGCTTTATCTGAACCAGTACTTCTCCTTGGGGTTATCCGGTCCTTTTTGCGAAAAGGCGGACGGTACCCTCAGACTTTGTATGGATTATCGGATGCTGAACTAGTTGACGGTTAAGAACCGATATCCCTTGCTGAGGATAGATGATCTGTTTGATCAGATTCATGGAGCACGAGTGTTCTTGAAGATTGACTTGAGATACAGATATCATCAACTGCGAGTTAGACCATCTGATATACCCCTCACAGCTTTCAAGAGTTGGTATGGTCTATATGAGTATACAGTTATGCCGTTCGGACTAACATGCACGCAGACAATTTTGATGGCTCTGATGAATCATGTGTTTCATCTTTATCTTGATTCTTTTGTGGTGGTATTCATGGATGACATCTTGGTGTACTCTCGCACTCGACACGACCATGCCACCCATCTTGAGATCGTACTGAGTACACTAAGAGAGAATCGTCTATATGCTAAGCTCTCGAAGTGCCACTTTTGGATGGACCAGATTCACTTCCTCGGTCATATCATATCCGAGGTAGGAGTGGCAGTAGACCCAGATAAGTGAGTGCAGTAGTTTCCTAGGAGCAGCCTAAGAACCTATTTGAGATACGTAGTTTAATAGGGCTGGCTGGTTACTACAAATGCTTTATACATGACTTCTCCCGCTTAGCAGCACTGTTGACAGGTCTGACTAAGAAGGTGTGAATTTTGTTTGGTCAGAAGCATGTGAGACAACTTTTTAGTACCTGAAGGGAAGGTTGACTTCAGCACCGATCCAAATACTCCCAGAGGAGGGGAAGAGCTATAGATTTTACTGTGATGCATCAGGGATTGGGCTTGGAGCAATTGTGATGCAGGGCGACCGAGTTGTTGCGTACGAGTCTCACCAGTTGTGGCCACATGAGACGAATTACGCAACACATGATCTCGGGTTGGCTGCAGTGGTTCACGCGTTGCGTTGTTGGAGAAATTATCTGTTGGGAGAGAATTTTTTGGTTTTCACTGACCATAATAGCCTCAAGTATATCTTTACTCTGCGTGACCTAAATCTGAGGCAGAGAAGGTGGGTTGAGTACCTACAGTCCTTCGATTTTGAGCTTGCCTACACACCTGGTAAAGGTAATGCAGTAGCTGATGCACTGAGCAGGAAGACTCAGATACAGGCAGTGCAGGAGGCCAGTGGTGAGTGTGAGCTTATGTCTTTGTTCTCTGAGATGCATATAGAGGTTCATGACAGTCAGGGGTAGACTTATCTTTCTTCTTTAGCTGTGATTCTACCCTCCTCGATAGAGTGAGGATGAGGCAGCTATCTGATTCAAAAGGCCTAGTTCTACAGGAGTCGGTGGCAAGTGAGGACCCTCCTCCCGGTTGGAAGATAGGTGATGATGAGGTTTTACATTTCCATGGACGATTATGGGTTCCGGGGGATATACGCGAGGAGCTGATGTGGGAGTTTCATGCTTCAGCTTGGGAAGTTCATCCCGGGGTTACCAAGATGTACCGTGACTTGAGGCGTCAGTACTAGTGGCTGGGTATGAAGAGAGAGATAGCTGGTTTTGTTACGAGGAGTTCCATCTGTCAACAGGTGAAGGCGGAGCATCAGAGACCAGCTGGGATGTTACAACATTTACCCATTCTAGAGTGGAAATGGGATGATTTCATGATTGATTTCATGACGGTGTTGCTGAGGTCACCTCGAGGCAATGAAATCATGTGGGTTGTTGTAGAGAGACTCACGAAGGTAGCTCAATTCTTGCCGATCAAGGAGACCTTCGGTGTGGATGAGCTCAGAAGGATGTATATCTGAGAGATCTAATGCCTTCATGGGGTCCCTTGTTCTATCGTTTCTGATAGGGACACCCGCTTTACGTCCTATTTCTAACATAGTTTTCAGTGGGAGCTGGGTACACAGGTGCTTCTGAGCACAACATACCACCCTCAGACAGATGGAGAGTCAGAGCGTACGATACATGTGCTAGAGGACATGCGGTGTGCATGTGTCCTAGACTTCGGGGGCTCTTGGGAGAAGCATATACTCTTAGTCGAGTTGCCTATAAAAATAGTTTTCAGTCGACTATTGAGATGGCACCTTACGAGGCTTTATATGGTAGGCCATGACGATCACCTTTGTGCTGGTTAGAGGTGGGTGAGGCAGCTTTACTGGGGCCACAACTCATATAGGAGACATCTGAGCAGGTCCAGTTGATTCGGAAGCGGATGACTACCATGCAGTCTCATTAGAAATTTTATGCTGGTCGTCACAGACAACCCTTGGAGTTCGTGGTTGGGGATCGGGTTTTTCTACGTGTTTCGCCGAGGCAGGGACACAAATGGATCAGGAGAGAGGGTAAGCTTTCACCGAGGTATGTGGGGTCATTCGAGATTCTGGAGGGAGTCGGGCTGCTTTCCTATCGGTTGTAGTTACCACAGCGATATCGATCCATGCATGACGTTTTCCACGTGTCTCAGTTGCGTCGCTATCATTCAGACCCGTCTCACATCTTTCAGCCTGTGGAGGTTGAGTTGGAGGCAGATGCGTCCTTTGAGGATCATCTGATTCATATCGTTGACAGGAGGATTAAGGTTCTCCGAGGCCGGTCAGTTCCTCTCGTACGAGTGCTATGAAAGCATTGCCGAGTGCAGGACGAGTCATGGGAGCGGGAGGCTGACGTACATGCTTAGTGGGTAGATTTGTTCTGAGCTTTATCTTCGCCATCCTTGGAAGGGAAATTCAGGGACAAATTGCTATAATGTGGGAAGTTTGTAAGAACCCGGTTCATATTTTTCAGGTATGAGCTTCTTCATTTTCCTTTTCCTTAAGTGTTTTTGAGAAAATATGGAAAATGGGGAAAATCTTAAATTTTGGAACTACACGCCATGTACTTTTGGCTGTGTGGAATGGGTACATGGGGCGTGTAGCCTTGTTAGCGACGGGGGGTGTAGGAACTGACTACACACCGTGTAGTGGTACCTTACACGCCATGTATTCAATCAGTAGGACTAAACAGTAAGGTGGTGGAGCAGCTGACAGTTGGGCGACAGTATACGCCATTTACATTAGAGTACATGCCGTGTACTCATGTCGACGGTTGAAAAGTGTGGCAGTGCCGCCAAATGAATAGTTAAATGCCGTGTACTCATAAGTACACGCCGTGTATTTTGTTTTTTCAGCTTAAAACAGGAAGTATCCACCTCATTTGGAAGAGGAGACACTTCAGCAGATTTGGAGCCAAAGGAGGAGGTCAGACCTTTGATGATCCAGTAGGTGTTCATCTAGAATCGGTTTTTGACTCGGACGATCACGTTGAAACCGCATGGGTAAGGGCTTCCACCTCCTTGGCTGGTTCTTACCAATTCTTATCCTAACAGGATTTATTTACGTTTGAATGGTTTTTGTTCTTCGTCAGATCTACGCTGTTCATGGGCGTTTCTGGAGTCGTCGTTCGGGTATAACGTTCGTTGGCGTATAATGTAGGTGGCTTGGTGTAAATTTCCAACTGTCGTGTGTTTTTGTGCGTTTTTGTGCCACGAACCCATGTTGGGGTGTCATGTGGTTGAGGTCGTTGCTATATTTAATTCCTAGAGTTGCATAGGTGATTTAATTGTGATAATAAAATGCTTGTTGGGATCATTTCTTGGATCCCGAACCACCCTGGGGGTGTGTTCCACTTTTTGGCCATTTGGCCTGGGTACCCGAGGGTATGCCTTAATGTAGTAATTGTAGAATTTTCTTGAGAGGAACTGCTTATTTACTGAATTTGACATGTTGTTCATGCCACGTTTACCTGTTAGCCTAAGAGCGTTGTTGTGATTAGCCCATGGGCACTGCACTATTTAGCCTGTGGGCTGTAGTTATTTCGCCTGAGGGAAACCTTTTCTGCTTGAGGGCTTGACTTCTGTGCTTGAGGGAAACACTTCCTATGCCTGAGGGAAATTTCTGTTACGCCTGAGGGCCATACCTATGGGTTGGATTCTGCTTACCTAAGGGTAAGGATTTTGATGTCTGAGGATGCAGACTGTTTCCTTAGATATGCACTGTGGTGATTTATAGTATATAATTGATTAAATGAATAATAAAATGGAAATTTAATTGTTAATTTAGTTACTTTGTAGTTATGCTTACTTTATTGAATTTTACCACTACATACTATTGTTGCATGTTAGCACGCATTTGGGCACATGCCTTTGGTGGGTGCCTACTAAGATATGTTTCTTACACCCAGTTTGGGTCATGTTTTTTGGCCCAAACAGATTACGCTTATGCAGGTGTAGATAGGGGCAAGAGTCCCTATACAAGTACTTGACTATTTATGAGGAGTAGGAGGGCATGGGACCGAGCCTAGGCTCGCGATGCCGCTGCCTTCTGTTTGCTTTATTTTGATGTACACTACTTTTTGTTGTACTGTATTGACGTATAACATGTTCTGGCTATTTTCTTAGAACATGAGACATGTAGCATCATTTTCTATATACAGATGGCTATAGCCACTGCTATTGTTTATTTCCACTGTTTATAGTTTACTGCTTCCGCTATTGTTGTATGATGTATTTCAATTCCGTTGTGCTACACTTTAAAAAATGAGGACATAGTTTCCCCACTATCAGACCTGGGCCCTCGCAGCTAGTCGGCAGCCTCTGGCGTTTGGGGAAATGTGCTTGAGGTCTTGTGGAGAACCGGTATCGGGTCACCCATTGAGTGGAACTTGGGACCGGGACATTACAAGTTCATTCCCACATATTCATAGAATTACATAATAAATAAGTAGAAGATTAACCCAAAGAAGAGAAATTGGGTTATGAAATTCCCTTACCTCGTGTCCAACTTGACTCTTTTGTTCTTTAGTCTCCTTAATAATAAACTAAAGATAATTTATACTTTCTTGATAACCTTTTTCAATTTTATTATTAATTTTATATCAATTATTACCCTGTTATAAACATTACATAATCATTTATGTTAACAATGGTCGTTTTGTCGATATTTGGTACTTGAGTCCAAAATAAACTTCTCATAATTACAAGTTTTCCATGTTTGAAAAATTCCACTATATCCAGAATGATAATAATCATAAATATAATATATAAATATAAATATATATATCCAATATGTATGTATATATATATATATAACATGCAAGACATTTGGAGGTAAGAAATGAAATGCACCGTTCTTGGAGATGGTAAGCCCTACATACACCCGAACGCTACTTTCATTTATATTGTGTATTTAATGGAATGAAAACATAACGATACATTGGTATATAATAATTTCTATATAAGATCATATATATTTTGATCAATTATAACATTTATAAACTCTACGTATGGAATGAAAGAGTCATATAACCTTGAGGGGCGGTAGTCCACCAGAATTATCGTCGGAGAAATGAACTCTGCTACTGCCTTCTTCATGCCTGACCACCCGAACTATCATCAGAGAATCCAGTACATATTTTCCACTCCAGGATGTAACTCTAATGGGGATGAATGAATCTCCCTCATGACCTCTTCCTGCAACTCCACTGGTACAACAGTGCGTCCTTTGAAAAGAAGTACGTGCTACCCACCTTGTGAATATCCATCAGGAGAATGTCATGTGGATAACTGAGCATGTATTTCCACACAGTTGACATCTCTGAGATACTCCTCCCTTACTTATTGTAAGAGTGGATGGGAAAAAATTATCTATTGTGGGTAGGATGCATCTTCCCTATCCAAAAATGACATCTTCAACATAGATAACTGCTATGTCGCCTCACTCAACAGCTGTGAGCTCAATCGTCTGATCAGAGCATCCACCACCTTGTTCCCCTTCCCAGGAGTATATATGATCATAAAATCATAGTCCTGGATTAACTCTATCCAAATCATCTATCCCAGATTGATATCCTTATGAGAAAATATGTACTTGTGGCTCTGGTGGTCAGAGTAGATGATAAACCGCTCACCCATAAGGTATTATCGCCACATCATCAATGAAAAGACTACCATTGCCAACTCAAGATCATGGGTCACAAAGTTTTCTCATGTGGCCTAATCTGGTGAAAACAATAAGTAATCATTGCCTGCCTCTGCATCAAGACACAGCCGAGCCCGGTCCCTGATGCATCATAGAAAACTATGTACTCGACACCCTCCTCTGGAAATCTCAAGACTGGGGTGCTCATAAAACTCCATCTCAACCGCTCAAAAGCATGCTGGAACTTCTCCGTCCACATCAAGGGTTTCTTCTTCCTAGTCAAGGCTGTCATTGTGGTGATATTTGGGAGAAATCGGGGATGAATCTCAAGTAATATCCGGACAACCCAAGGAAGCTCTGCACCTTCGTCACGCTCTAGGGTGGATCCCATACTAACATAGCCTCAACCTTGGCTGGGTTTACAGCAACTCCATATGATGAGATGACATCTCCCAGAAAGTGGACCTCCTGAATCTAGAACTGCCACTTTGAGACCTTCCCATAAAGATGGTGCTCTTGAAGTACGTCTAGAACCATCCACAGGTGTCTCGCATGCTCCTCCTCTCTCACCGTGTACAAAAGGATGTCGTCGATGAAGAACACTACAAACCGGTCCAAGTACTCCTAGAAGATCCGGTTCATCAGTCCCATGAATACTACAGGCGAGTTCGTCACGCCGAAAGGCATCACCAAGAACTCATAGTAAATATAGCAGCATCTAAATGCATTCTTCAGTATATCCTCATCCCACACTTGTAGATGGTGATAGCCTGATCGAAGGTCATCCTTCAAGAAGCAATGTGCCCCTCTTAATTGATAGAATACATCATCGATCCTTGGTATTGGATACTTGTTCTTCACCGTCACCTGGTTTAGGCACCGGTAATCCATGCACAACCTCAGACTCCCATCTTGTTTCTTTTCAAACAAGACTATGGCCGCCTAAGGTGAAACAAGAAGTCCCATGAAACCCTTGCTATGAAAATCCTCCAACTACACCCTCAGCTTGTGATACTCTATGGGAGCCATCCGATATGCTGATGAGGAAATCAGTGTCGTCTCGTGGTGTAAGTCGATGCAAAAGTTGATTTCCCAGCGGTGTGGTATTCCTGGAAAAGCATCCAAAATGACATCCTCATACTCCGCCACTACTGCTGGGAACTGGGATCTCACAAAATCCACTTATCCGAGGGAAAGGATAGCCAACTCATGAGCAATTGGTTGTACCCTCCTATGCATAAACCGATTATGCTTCTTTTGGGTTTCCCTTTCTCTGAAAAAGGAAATCCTCATTCCATCATGATAGACACACCACATTCTTCACTTAAAACAGTCAATATAGGCATGGATAGAAGATAACCAATACATATCGAGAATGACGTCGTAAGGCCTCGATGCTACCACTAAGAGGTTCCAACAAAAACTCTTGCCTCCAAGGGTGAGATCACACTCTCTACAAAGGTTTGTGATCATCGAGTCTCCTCCCATATTTGTCTCCAAGCGTAAGGATCGAGTCAACGGTTCTACCGGAATCTTGAAGTTTCGTATAAGACACATGGCTATGAATGAATGATTGGAACCTGTGTCTATAATCACGATAGCTAAGGTTGAAAATAGAAAGACTGTATATCAAATCATCCATGGAGCCCCTGGGTCGTATGCATCGACCGCATGTAGCTATCCCCGTCCCTGTGCCCCAAATCCCTGAGCCTGGTTCGGACCTCGTGGTGGTGGTGGTGGAAGGAACTCAAAGCATCTTCCACCACTCGCATCTCTGCCTGCTCCTCTTCCACGTCTGCCGCCTGGCCAGTCTCTTTGCTCCAATCTCTACCTCATCCTCGTTTGTCCATCCACCACTTCCCTGTCAGCATCTCAATGGGTCAGGAAATCCCTAGTGAAATGCACCGTACAATCACACATGTAGAATCACTTCTCCCTAGGCTGACTGAATCTAGCCTAAGAGCCATAGACTGTCGATCCTTTATCCTGGGTCCTCCTATGACACCTCCCGCATCCAGACCCCTGTTCCTGACATCGACTCCCTACTTCCAAGTTCTCCACACCTGTCTTCCTGCTGCTGACTGCCGTCGGCTGACTCTGCTACGCTGAGAAGCTCTCGATCACCAAGTCCCGCTCGAGCAATCCAGCATAAGTTGAAATGCATAGAAGAATGACACTAGCTCAGATGTCTCGTTGTAAACCTCGCTCAATGGTCCGATATCTAAAGTATTGATCCTTGACCATATCCATCGAGTACCAGGCGAGGTTGGTGAACCTCGATGAATAGTCAGATACTGTCATACTGCCCTGATGGAGCTGAAGAAGCTCTTGGATGCGCAAACCTCTCAGCGCAACCTAAGAGAACGCCTCCCTGACGAGTCACTCAAACTATATCACTAAAAGAGTCCCCTCTTCGTGATTCTGTGTGGTCACTCTCCACCATCGTCCTGCCGAACCCTGAAGAAGGCTCGCTCCTAGGATCACCATCTGGTTTTCCGGTGTCCTCACAAGACATAACACTCTAGTCACTTCCTCAAGCCAGTACTTAGATGCTTGAGGGTCGGGCTCACCTCGAAACTGGATGGGTCTCTGTCTCTAGAACTCATGGAGCACGCTCAACCTGCACTCCTCCTCGGTCGGTACAGCAGGTACCATGGGCTGCTCCACTGGTGGTGGCATAACTTATGCACCACCTGGTGGCAATTCCTGGGGAATTGGTCCCTATATCAAAACCTCATCACTGAGGGGGTCATCCTCATGATAGCGTGGATGAATCTTAGTGGGTATGTGTCACATAGGCATCCTATAAGGAAACAAGATGTACCATGGTCAATGAGTATATCTAGATAACTGACTCAAAGGACCTGGAAAACACAACCCATTCCTATATGATGCATGTACATTTACTTTATTTCCTTACAACCCGTGTTTTCATGTACCATGTTGAAAAGAAGGTTGTCAGAGTCCTTGTGTATGGATATGTTGGCCGCCACACCAACACTAGAGTCTCTGGCCTGAAATCCGAGCTCGAAACACTTAACACCATTTACCCAAACCAAACTCACAGACTCATGGTCCTATGGTATAACCAACCACCTCTGATACCACTCTATCACAACTCGTCCAAATGGGTCCCGCACTGCGACTCCCCAATCCCACCTCCAATAGGCCATGGGCTAGTGACTAGCACCGAGTAGGCATATTACTAACATGAGAGGCATTGCCTAACCACCTGTACACTTGCCCACATCTCATAGCCCAAAAATTTGAAAAAGTAAAAACTCTAAGGAACATAATGCATGCATACAACAAAACCCAACCAACAGAGTTCAACGGAATGTAAAGTACTGAATGTAAACTGGGCGAGAATACAAGCCCACAAAAACAAGAGTTTGAAAATTGCAATGTCCAACCTGTAAATACAAAAGGGTACGGGGCTGCAGCTCGTAGTCTTAGAAACACCTCATCTTGTAGGGAACTTAGAAAGCTCGGTCCTGTCTTGGCCCACCCTGGATTCTGTCAAAAGGTTTCTTGTCTGCACAAGACACGACACTTGCGGGTAAATCCCTAGTAGTGGTGAGTATAACAATACTCATTAGAGGACCAAAAAAAACCAAAAAGCAGTACACAAAGTACATGTATAATCAGCTATCCATAGTATATGTCTAGAGAACATATAACACAAAATAATTCCATATAATACTTAAAAATAATTCACGTAAAATCCGAGACATTACAGTCATTTTCACTTTCAAGTGGCTCCAAGGGGTCCCAAAATCGACCTAAGGATGCCCGTGGTTAGACCTGTGTCATCCAATAGTATTATAACATGTGTTAAGGTAATTTTATATTATTATAATGTTATTTTTCACTCTTGTTTACTAGATTTACTCTTTAACCATGGTAAATAAACTATTTACTGGAGTACTATTCATAACGCCTAAAAATAAAAGATTCTAAATTACACAATTTGGACATAATGATTCTAAATATGGAATAAATTTTCCAATTTTGAAACAAAAATGTTGCAGAAATTATATTAAGACTAATTCCCCTTGTCAAAACCAAAAAGCGTGTTTTTGGGAAATAATATATATTAAAATATTGACACCTGCTTATCTTAAAATTCAAAGTGAAATTAAATAAAAAGAAAAGAAAATTATTAAATGAAAAAAATATACTCTGGATAAACTTTAAAACCAATATAAATGATCCAACTATACATATAAATTTGATTTAAAAGTACATTTGAATTAAAATGAAGTATTTTTCACAATTTACAAAAAATGATCTTTATATGAAAAATACCTTACATTTACCCAATGTAATTTTTTTTGTCCCTATTCTAATGAAGAAATTTATTTTTTCAAATGGAACATAGAAATTGGAAAAAAAAACTAGAGTTAAAAGATTTTATCCATCAAATGGCGGTAAATCAACCGTTTAATGAATTTTAGTGTATTTCATGCTTAAAATTGGATCCATTTGAATTTTAATCCTCTAAAATTTATTGGATAAATGTAAAGAAATTTAAAAAACACGTATAAACATATTAAAATTAGTTCTGTTCTTTCCTCTAATGAAATGGCTAGGTGTTAACTACCATTTAAAACAATGAAATATTATTAATTTTTAGAATGACTTATCCTAATGCACAACATGAGATTTCGAAGAAACCCATTGTTTAGTGTCAAGTACGCCATCGAACATAGCGTCCCCTTTAACATAAAATTAATTTTTAATTCCAAAATATTAATAAATATGAAAATGTACTATTATTTATTTACCTAGGATGTTACATCCTTCCCCCCATTTGGGAATTGTGTTCTCACAATTTTAAAATTATGCTCGAAATCATCATTGAAAGTCCCACATCAGAAAAATGTAAATAAAATTATCACTTTAAAATAAAGAAAGAGATGATCAAAGGTCACCCATGATAAACCATACTAGGATTCAATTTAGGGAAAGATGGATATGGAATAAAAACTAACTCTCATAGGCCAAAAGGGTGTGATAAAAAACCTGATCCCAAAATTTTAACCACCACAATACCATAAATTTGTGGTTGGGTGAAAGTGTGTTGATAAAAGAAATCAAATAACATATTTTATTGAATATTATTTATTTATAGTTGAAAACTATTATTACAACCTAGAATATGGTCATAAGGAAACGTACTTACATGTCATGTAGACTTTCTTACATTAGTAAACTTTTACCACAAACTCATCTTTTCTAAAAATGATGAGTATTCAAGATGAGTTGGTCACACCTAAAGTGCTAGAATCAAATTCAATAGAATCACATAATCCACAAAAGATTGTGTATATATTTCCCCTACATTTAGAAATTATCCAAAACCAAAATGTTAAGTACACGATTAGATAATCCCCAAAAAAATAAAATTACTTTATAAAAATAATCACTCCTCGTAGTCACCAAAATAAATCAAACCGTACAAATAGTTTTACAAAGACAATAAAATAAAAAATTGTTCATAAAAACATTATTCCAAATAATACAACTATTAATGAAAACAAAAACTCAGAAGGATTTGATCACATTCTCTTCCACAGTAAATCAAAAAATTTATCTCTAAATAACATCAACTAGTGTTGAAGTCACATACTGAAAATTAATTAACCTAGTCACATATTCTCTATGATTGGTTAATCATTTCCATAAATATCCCAAATCACCAAATGTCCACTATAAAAATATAAATTCATTAAAAATAATATTTCAACAGTTACTACATAAATTAAATACCATATTATTCTATTTTTCTCAGTCTTATATTGTTTCCCCCAAATAGTGAAAATCTTCCAAAATATCCATTATCACTTAATAACCAAATCATTTTTCTATAATAAGGATATCCATTTGATAAAACACAGGTTCCCAATATATTGTTATTATTTATCAATAAAATCATTTAATAGAAAATAATAAGTCATACTAATAAGCATTTTTTACATAGGCTAGTGGTAGGTGATGCACCCATGTTCCCCTTTGGTTGTGGGTTTGATTCATGCATCCTTGACAGACGTGATGGGTTGTGACCCATCTTGTGTGTTGTCGCTCAAAAATAACCATAACATGATTTAACCTCAATGGTTGTCTTATACCTCTCATTTTCATCCCAAATCATAATGACCTAAATATCATAATTCATGAAGTCTTATATATATTGAATTGTTTTCCTCTATAAAATAACATTGTTCCTAGAGAAGGAACACCGTATCTTGATCATGGTGTCCCCCTGGTTTCATCTTTATCTTGTCCATGCTGATAGATGGTCCACGAATTTAAACAATGAATTTGGTATCCTTCAAAATCACATACATCCTTTACTAAAATACACTTCATACAACTAGGTTCATATGGGTGCTCGTAGAAAAATTGTTTCTGAAAATATTCATGTATGAAATATAATTAAAAAATTGATGATAAAACTTTCTTTTTATAAAATATTAAAATAGATATTGTTTTGATAAATTCAATAAATGGTCCTTTTAAAATATCATAATAATGTTCTTAAATTATATAATTTAAAATCCAATATAAATAGGTTGTGTAAGGGTGTTCTACATCAGCGCCTTTTTTAAAATCATAATATTCTTCAAAATATTGTGATAAGGTAAAAGATATGAAAATGGCTTCATGATCTTTACCTTTCTTGAAAATATCAGAATATTGGAAAAATCGGATTTGATTAAATACAACCAATGATCTACAACTATATCGAGGTATAGAGGAGGTGTTCGATATCTCAAATAATTGCTTTCAAGTATGTTGTATGTAATAAAATGTTTTAGAATCATTGAGACATGAATTTTTAGTAATTATTTCAAGTATGTCATTAAGAAGAGATATTAATTTTGTTTGAGATATTACTCCTTCCATTTGTTAAAGAAATTATTTTATCTGAAAATGTAATAAATAAGGATTTATCTTAAGGATTTGACACAGAGACTAACCATGTGTCTAAAAAAACTCATTATCCTTAAAGTTTTCTAAACTAACATCTGATACCAAATGAAAGGCCCCAATCTTAAACATTACAAAATCTTGAATTATGTTAATAATTAACATTAAGGATAATTTCAGGTTTAGAGTTTAGGAAATTAGGCCATAAATATTATATTAAATCTCAAATATTACAATTTATACTCATCTACTTAGTATCCATTTTTTAATAAAATAAAAACCCTTAAAAGAAAAGAAGAATAGTTTTATTAATATAAATATTCTTGAATTATTACATTATCTTACCCTTCCTTATGCACCATGAAAAACATTTCAAAGTGGTGGGATGGTCATAGAAAATCTCAGTAAGGGTTATAAAATAAAGAAATAAAATAGTAGTCCATCAATACATACAAAACATAATCTCTTTAACATGCTGAATGAAATCATACGATTTATGAATAACACATAGTAATAAAAAATCATAAAGGTAACTTATACCATAGATAACATACGAACATTGTAGATTTTATAGCCACAGAGGGAGTTATGTTTGGAATTCCCATCATGGTATATTCCCTAAATCTCTTACGAGAAACAATAATGTATACCTCTGTCACGTTACCCAATGAATTAGAGAGTTATAGTGGGCTCACCCGCCCTAGGTTTATCACAGAAAAAACAATATACATAAAAAATGCCAACGAACTATAACATAATCATAACAAATAATAAAAAGAATAAAAGAAATATAAAATTTCCACATTTCAATCACAAGATATCATTTCAATATATTGACATAATTAGTTTATTTAAAACATTCCAAAATAAGAGTACTGAATCAATGTATCCCATAGCACTTGGAAACTTTTGAAAAACAATTACACTTTAAAACACTTGTGTCTATATAAATAAATCTTTAAAATAATTTCTAAAAAATGTAAATGAAAGAAAAGGATTTAGAAAACTAAATCGTTCAAACATTTAAAACGTTGATTTAGTTAAAGAATCCTTTCCACTTTAGAACTTGTTTAATAAAATATAATTAATTTATAATATTAAATAAAACTATAAATATCATGCGAATATAGAAATTCTAGATATAAAATTTCAAAATGTTTTTATATAAACCTTATAGGATAATAATGTCACACAATATCTAGATATGCCCCAATGAACAGAGATTGAGACATAGTACCTTACAAATATTTTATCATTAAAATAAGAATAAATCAATGAAATAATTATGGGTAATGAATATAAATTCACCCAATATAAGAATAGATTATGTGTAAAACAATAAAAGGCCATTCACACATATTCATAGCATGACATAATCAATAAGTATATGTTTATTCCAATGAATTGAAATTGGGTTAAGAAGTTCCCTTATGAAAATTTAGTATCCTAACGACATCATATTAAGATTCAGAAAATGATCTAAAGGGAGTGAAATAGGTCTCTAAACAATTATACATACAATTTATAGAAATAAATATATAGAAGAACATATCCCGACACAATAAAATGGGAACTAAATGACATAACAAAGAAGATGTCTTTAACTGAAGAAAGAGGGTGAAATGTTCCCTTACAAAGAACGTATCATTACATTAAGAAAAATCCAATGATATTATTATGTGTAGAAAATATAAATTCACCCAAAATAAGTAGATACTATGTGTAAAAAAATCCATGGTCATTCAAATATATTCATAGCCGGAAATAATCGAGAAGTAGAATATTAACCCAAATAATGGAAGTTGGGTTAAGAAGTTCCCTTACCTCATGTCCGAAATAACTAATTCATTATTTAATCTCCCAAATAATAAACTATGATAATTTAAACTTGAATAAGAACCATTTTCATCTCTATTATTCCTTTAATATAACTTAATAACACGTTGTAAATATTACATAATCATTTATGTTAGTAACAGTCTTTTTGTCCTTATTTCGTTTGTGAGTCAGAAATGAACTTCTTATAACTACAAGTTGTCCATTTGGTCAAAATTCATTTATCTCGAGAATGAAATTCATAATAAATAAAATATATATCTTGTATATGTATATGTATATGTATTTATAATAGTACATAATATTTGGAGATAAGAAATGAAATGCACCGTTCATAGAGACAGTAAGTTGTACATACGCATTAACGCTACATTCATTTCTATTTAATATTTAACGAAATGAAAACTTAATGATACATAGGTATATTATAATTCCATTATAATATTATATATAATTTCATTAACTCAATCCTTAATACATTCCACATATGTAATTAATGAGTCATATCACTTTGAGGGAGCGGTATTCTGAACATCCTCAAATGAAATTATCATATTTACCCATTATGGAAACAATAAAGGTATGATATAAATGAAAAATCCAAAAGCATAGAGATGAAATAAATATAATATATATCACATTTAAATATAGTTCCATCATAATGTCCACCATTGTTGATTCAATAAGGTTTCCTTATAACTTTTCCATTCCTTCATGTTTTGAAAACCACAAACACACTATCTTAAGGCAAATTTTATTTTCCATAAGTTTTATCTTCAAAACGAAAATTTTCCACCCACAAGAAAATTTATCCATACCATATTTTTCATTGTTCATTTTTTAGTCTAACTCTTATTATTCCTAACTAAAAATTTTGTTTCACATATAATACCTAGGAATTATATAAATACATAGATATATATTACATTGTTTTCAGGATCCGAATTCGGGTTCCGAATTCTCCGAAATTCACAATCCGAATTCTCTATAATTCGGACACTGAATTCATCAGAATTAGACTTCGAATTCCTCAGAATTAGGTCACTAAATTCACCAAAATTCTGAATCTGAATTCATCATAATTCAGACTCCGAATTCCTCAGTGTTTAGAATCTGAATTCATTAGACATCAAACTCCTAAATCTATAGAATCCTGACTCCAAATACCATAAAAACAGAATCTGTATATCCTTGTAACATAGACTCTAAAGGTTTACTCGATTAGACTCTGAATTCTATTTTTCCCTAGACTCTGAAAAATTAAATTTGGTTGAGCATATATATTTTACCTACTCTTATTTGAGGTATAAAATAATGTTGTGCATTTTTTTACTAACAAAAAGTTGTGTGAGTGACACATGTACATGTCCCTTTGAAATTCAAGGAATCATATTACTGTTGAAGGAGGGAGCCAACTGTTAATTATGTGCCAATAAATAGAAGCACATCTAAATGATCTCAACACTTATTACACGTTGATCAGCATAGAGAATACATGCTGCTAATGTGATTTCTAGAGAGAGAGAATTTAATGCTTTGTGTGTACTGAACATCTTGTTCATAATTTCTTTGTGCAACTCCGAATGTTGGTGAGTACATTCGATGGCTTCCAGGGATAGGAAGACAGAGGTGCTGACTACCATGAAGTTTTAGGGTGTGTAGGGATATCAAGACAGACACTGATATTCTTATTGAGGGCTTACCCTGGTGTAGTTAAGACTTACATTCTTGGAAGTATAAATCAAGGGACCTTTGTCCAAGGCTGTTGTATACCCTACTGTTTGGGTTAAAAGATTTATTACTTGTTACCTGTATTGTTTCAAGTCTGTTTTCCACTAAATTTTTATTAATAAGGAATGTATAACTATCTTATACAATCTTGTACTTGTATACTCTTATTGGTAAGATTATATATTCTTTAAGGTAGAATCTTTGTCCTCATAAACTTTTCTCATGTTTTATTTCTGGAGTCATATTTTTGGAATCTAGAATGTTGGTAGAACTAAGTGGTCTTGTGAATTTATCTTATTTAACATTATTAAAAAATATAAAGCATTATATCATCTTTAAAAGTTACAATGGAATTTTTTAAAGGATAAAGTTCACCCCAACTCTTTTATTTTGGGCATCTACATCATTATTTTGATCCTAAAAATGGCATTAAGTAGGTCTCTGAAATACTTATATTCAAATATATATTTTCTTGGTCAGGTTTTTCCTTGTTCTATATTTTCCATGCTTATGATATATTTATTCTTGTTTACAAACTTTTTTTACTAGTATGTTTCTGTGGAATGTTTATTTTTCATTGAGATGGTAGGATTTAATGTTGTTTCAATTGACTATCTTAATCCTACTAGACCACCTACATTTGATTGGAATGATTATGAATATTGGAGAGATCATATGAAGAATTGTTTTATTAACACTGGAGTAGAAAACTTTGTTATGCTTATTGGAGATTACATGATTCCTGAAAAAGAATTCAGAACTGTTAATAATCATGAAAATTCAGAAAAGCACCTAAAATAAAAGGTATGCAATACATTTTTCTGTTCCAATACCCGAAATATATATATCCAGATTTCTTCTTGTAAAGCTACAAATTGTATTTGGAAGAATCTTGAAGTTACTCAATTTGGTACATCCAATGTTACTGAAACTAGAAGTGCTATTCTTTGAGATGAGTATCATGGTTTTTTCTTTCCTTGTGGATAACATATATGTATGGTACAACATATATTTTTGACTATTTTCAACAACATACAATCTATGGGTGGAAAAAATTATATTATGAGGCACTTGTGGACAAGATTATAGACATCATTCCTAATGAGTGGGAATCAAAGAGAACGACTATTTATGAGAATAGGAAAGTATCACATATTACTCTTGATGATATTTCTAGAACTCTTCTTCAACATGAGACTAGAATGAAAAGAGATGATGAAAATGTAAAGAAGAATAATGGGAATGTAAGTGTTGATTCTACAACTACCTCTAATATTATGAAAACAAAGACTCATGAGAGTGTTACAAGATCTAAATCGAAGAAGGTCAATGTTTTATCTAAATATATTGAAATTGAACATTCTGAGAATAAATGAGACATTCTTCCTGGATGGACAAACAAGATAGTTGGGAAGAAAGACTTTCAGTATAGATATATGAAGAAATAAAGAAAGGACAAGAACGACTCTGCTTTCAATTGTTAGGAATTCATAAGTGTAGGGAATATAAGGCCAAATTATCCTATGTATATGAAAAATGATAGAAAGGAAAATCATTCTAATAGGAATAGAATAAAGTACTACAAAGATAAATCTATGAATAATTTGAAAGCCAATGACACCTAGAGTGATAGTGGTGGGGAATCTTTTGATGAATCCACAGAGTATGAATCTTCTTGTCAGAAGAATCATGGTTTAAATGCCAAGTTACCTACTGAAAATTTTTGTTTAATGGATAAGGTACAAAATACTAAATCCATAACCAATGTTACCTCGAATGCTAATTATAGTGATAGTAAATATTATGAATCTTCATATGAATAATCATCTTATGATAAATATAATACTTTACCTACCCATGAAGCAGTTTCTTGGTCTTATAATGAAGTGACCATATCAGTGTGATCGCTGAGAGGGGGCAGGGGTGAATTAGTGATCCTTTTAAAATTTTTACAAATTGAATATTTATTAATTAAATCTCTATGGCTTGTTAAGGCCTTGATACACTCTTCTTGTATTTATCATCCTTTCCTCATGTGATTCAGTAAATGTAAAGGCACATGACACATGGATTTACAAGGTTCGGCTCCAAAGGCATACGTCCTTTCCATGTTGGTTAAACGCCCCAACATGGTTTCTCCAATATAATTTGGTTAGTAATTACAATGGTCGATACAGAATCACATTGTATCTCTCCTGAGTCCCAAATGAGGGTCTTTATACTTCATCCCACAGTGTCACCAGAGTCCCACTGGCTTGCTTCAGCTTCCACTGAAGACTTCTCCACCCTGAGTCTCAGAGGGGGTCTTCTCCTGGCTCCTCGAGTCACACGAGTAGCTCTTCTTCTTTATGCTCTTCAAGAGTATTCAATAGCCTTGAGTAAGGTCTGTTAGCCTTTCTCACTTCTTCTGATCACTTGTTGTGTCCATGACTCCTCTTCATTACTATGGCTTTATCTCATTCTTCTAAGGATGACCCGGCCTCTATCTTCAGGAATCTTGATTGGGAAATATGTTCTTGAACTATGTATGCCCAATAAATCTTATTGGTCTTCTCAAATACTGAAAACTCATATGAATGATGTCGTTAACTTTAGTCTGGCTTCAATATCTCTTTAATTCAACTTCATGCACTGAGTTCTTGGAATCTCTGAATCATCATGCACTGATTGCATGGCTTCTAAATCTTCATGCATGACTTGCATGGAATTGAAAATATCTTCAAAAACCGTTGTTCTTGGACTTCTCAAATTCACACACACAAATTATTCTTTATTTACGTGTGCATGTTCATGCAAGAATGTATGCAATCCCCTTTACTTCTTGGTATGATAAAACCCCCAACAGATGTAAACTCTTTTTGCACACACACCTTCTTCATTTCCTTTGTTTTTTCCTTCTTCTTCAAAGTGTGCAGACTCCACTTGTGAACACACTAAGTAAATGGCCTCTTCAATGGTTTAGCACACTCAAACCATAGGGACTTGGGCATGCACCCTTCACCCACACGTGTTCTCCTTTGGGCCACCTTTTCTTTTATGCACATACAACCATCCTTCTCTTGTACACATAAAGAATGATTCAACCTTCTTGTTTCATTGCACACATACACTACCAAGGTGTTTTGTGGCCTTCCTCTCCTCTTTTCACACACACACAAACCCAAGTATGTGTTGTGGCCTTTCTCCTCTTCAGCACCACTTCAAAGGAGGGCACGCAAGGATGCAGCCAATTCTTGTCCTCAACCACGTAGGGTGCGGAAGCTTCTACCGCATAGGTGAAGTGGAAACTCCTTCTTCTGCGCAGGTGAGGACGTTCTATCATACTGTGCAGGTGGCTCGGTGGCTTCCTCCTTTCACGCAAGTTCGCAGGCAAAGAGGGCGCGCAAGGGTGCGGCCAACTTGCTACCACGCAAGTGTTGCGGGTAGCAGGCGATCAAGATCACGTGGCTTGGATTCTTCCCTGTCGCGCAAGGGGAGCGAGAAGGGTGGCCAACTCTTTACTTTCTTTCACGCATGGGTAGCAAAAAAGGAACTCTCAGAGCCTTGGGTGGCTCCGGGCTGCTCTGCCGCGCAAGTGGTGCACGGAGCTTAACTTCGCGTTGCTCAGAGCTTTGTGGATCTTCTCTCAGACGATGAAAGGCCTCCTTCAAGGAATCAAATCCTCCTTTTATAAGAAAGGGATATTCAAGATCCGTCCATGAATCGTCCAATATTTATTCCTTTGAATAACATTGATATTTGGTTCTTTAAAAACATTCAACCCCTGCTCAAGATTTGACGCGTATCTCGGGTGTTTCCTTTTTCCAAAAGTGGGATCCAATCTTCCTGTATGGATTCAAGATCGTATACCCAATTCTCGTGCAAGAATTTCGCACGGATCCACATGGCCTTGGAAACTCCATTTTCCTTGGCGAACCTTCTAATTCTTTATCTCGTTGCATGCATGCGACTTTTTAACTTATGCATGTGTTTATAAACGAGAGATAAACACAACAGAGGCCTTCACTTCATCAAAGGCGGTTGGGAGCTCCTTCTGCCTTGCTCGGGTTACTCTGGTTCGCAGGAGGTGTCACTAGGTGACCCTCAGCTGGCGGGAGGTTGAAGACAACCCCATGGCTATTGGATACACATTTCATGATCACAGACGACCAGGATTATAACGCAGCGCCGCAGATGAGATGGACGGCAGCGATCACACGCGCAATCGGATGAGCGGCCAGGATTTCCTCCGCATTTTAAAAACTCGTCCCACATCGAAACGCACTGCGGTTATTGCATGGTTTACCAAACAGATCCTCCCGAACACAGCTCAGATTACTCCTCTCCCCCTCTAGTTCCACCCCACACCGGTTCTCCTATGGGCGAACTCTAGTGCCCACTATGCTCCTCCATGGGCGCACCCTTGGCACCCACGGTGTGCGGGCTTGACCTCCACGTGGCTCGGGCTTACACACGGCCCGGACTCCTGTCGGATGACTCTGCCTAGGCCTCCTCATGGGTGTGGTCGACCCCTTGTGGTCCCGAATGTGCCTTGGGTTGAAGCTTGGTTAGCTAGCTCGTGGGCAGGCCCCATTTTTTCCATAAGCTCCACTTGTATACTTGGTTAAATAACCAAGTAGAAACATGTCTTCATCATTCCATTCTCCTCTTATTCACCTCCTCTTCTTCATTAGAGTTCTATAATTAGGAGGGAATTCCCGAAGTTTCTTCTTCAACCGTTGCTCTTAAATAAAATATTTCTTCAGTTTTCTTCAATGATCCAATCAAAGATGAAGTTGGATCATCTTTAAATCCACATACACTAAGAGATAGTGCATGGTCTTCTTCAAACCACATCACCCACTTAGTAGCTGTGGATGGTTAATCATTTCACTTCATCCAATTAGAAGTTGTGGATGGATCTCCTTCACTTCATCCCTCATCCACTTAGTAGATATGGACGAAAATTCTTCACTTCATCCTCTTAGTGATGTGGATGGATCTCCTTTCTTCATTCCTCATCCACTTAGTGATTGTGGATGGTTCACCTTTATCTCCTCATGCATTGTGAAGACAATGCATGGACTTCTAACAATGTTGTGACATTGTATCTTCTTGATACATGTTCTTTGAACTAAAGATCAGCTCTACAATCGTCTGATTTGTATGGAGAATGTTTCAACCATTACCTCTTATGCAACTTAGTGATTCTCCTATGTGACATTCTTCTTACTACCAAGATCATTCTCCAATAATCACCATCATCATAAATTCCTTTTTCATTCACATATTGACACTTATTTTCACCCATTCAATCATTGAAACCTTATTGATAACATCACCATCACCATAACTTCCTTTTTCATTCACATATTTACACTCCTTGTCATCCACTCAATCCTTGACACCGGATTGACAACAAATGCAACACAATGCGCAACAATATCCACCTTTGTATTTTTTGTCAATATCACTAGAGCATATATGAATGGGTCATTATGTGTGCCAATATTTTATCCCCCTTATTGGAAACCAAATGCAAAGGTTTGGTGTGGTTCTCTTCAAAATATTTCTTCCTCCCTTTGAATAGAATCTTCTTGAAAATAACTAATAGAGGGATGATGTCACATGTTCACTTTAGCAATGATCCTTTAGTAAATCACCTGGAAGTCTACTTGGGATAAATCGGTGTAGAACAAAAGAGTGATGTAACCAAGGAATTCAATGTTGTCAACAATTCACTATACATGTGAGATCATTCTTAGACTTCAAGGGGTTGAAATTTTTTAGATATATCAATGAATTTCTAAATCCTACAAATACTTCACCAAACTCATTAGAAAGTTCATGTGAAAATATAAAACTCCCCATTTCATCATTTTATCTTCAATCAAACACTCCCCCTTAATTGAAATGTTAAATACAATTAAGAAACAAGGGATGGATGTGTGATTGGAATAATTTCATTCTTCACAAGACGATATGCATCTCAAAATATCATCTTCTACAGATTGGCTCCCCCTCAAGGGGTGCACTCCATTCTGTCTGTACCATTATCAATTTGAGAGTGATCATCATCTTCAATTCCCTGAAATGTAAGCACATGTGTATACCAGTGATTAGGGAATAAGATGGAACCTCCTTGGTTCATCAGTTTGAACAACAAGGTTGAGAAGATTCTCTCAACCGAGATGTTCCACTTTCTCCATTCTTCACACTTGCACATTTGATCTTCAATGATGTTTCTAATAGTGTGGATCATAACAACTCTTCAACTTCTTTGTGTGTGACTCCTCTATTTTTATGTGTGTTATGAGCACTAGAATCTCTTGGTGCAATCTTCATTCTCATGAAGAATTCTTTTTGAGCTGGAATGAGTGTCATGAATTTATTACTAATATGACCTGCATTATTCCACCTCACACATAGAACTTCACCTTCATGTGAAATATTTTGTTTTTATTTTGCACTAGCTTTGGCATGTTTATTTTCTTCCTTTCTCATTATTTCCAAATCTTCTGTCCAGATGATTAATATGTCATTTGGAAGTGAGGCTTCAGATTTGGATGTTCCACATGGTTCCTTTGATTCTTTTAAGTTACCTTTCTTAGGCAGTTTATATTTCAATCAATCCCTTCTTCTTCTTCTAGATTGATTGTCTTGTTGAGTGCAATTTGATTCTATTTAGTTCCATGGCTTGTTTACAAAGATCCATGGTATGACCTTTCATTCCATAGCAGAATCATTTTTCTTGATGGTTCTTCTGGATGAATCACCCTTCTTGGATTTGGAATCCAAGGACTTCTCTTTATTTTTCAAAATATTCTTGGGAGAATTTTCAACTTTCTTCTGCTGGCTTCCCAAGGATACTTCTTCTTTCTTAACCACGTTCTATGATATTCTCTTCTTTTCAGCTTTGGATACATTTGGAGATAGGTATGTATCATTCTTGTGACCACTTTAGCATTTATCCCAGATGTTATCAAACATTCCAAAAATGTTTTCAGTAAACATATGTTTCTGGACCTGTGGATGTTGCTTCTTCTTCTCTGGATTTCTCCCCCTTGGCATGGGCTTCCTTTGTGCTTGAAAATATAGAGGATTGTACCAACAATCCATTGCATAATGCCCATATCTATTACAACACCAACATTGACCAAAAAATCTTTCCTTCTTGACTTCATCTGATTTTTGTATCTTTCCCTTGAATTGCTGTGTCTTTTCAGGAGATCTCTCTATCTTCATCTTCTTCATCCATACTTGTTTAGAGTTACTCTTCCCTCCTTCACTTTTTGTGGAAACACATTTAGAAGAATGATTACAAGATGGGATGGATTGTACCTTCTTCCTAGTAGATTTTCCCCTTTTATTAGAGGATGTCCTTCTTTTGGAATCATCCTTCTCAATGCACACTTGAGTGGCACCATTTCCTCTTCCAGCTGACTGGGAGGTTTTGGCTTTGGGTGATTTCAGATTTTTCAATATCACCTCTAGTTATAAGCATTTCATGTTGAGAGAGTTCTTCTCATCCTCAACATGTCATAGATTTCCTTCACAATTATCTTTCAGTTGTTTCATCTGGTCTTCATGCACCTTCTTCATTTCTTGCAATGAATTGTCAAGCTCCTTTACCCTTTCTACATTGTCTTCTAGTTAAGCATTTCTGAACACCATTGACACTCTGTGCCACTTTTCCAGTGCATGGAAAACTTCTTTTAACACTATATCAATGAATTCTTTCTCACAAATGCTTCTTTGTAATTCTTCACTAACATCTTCAATTCTTTCATTGCAATGGGAAATTGATTCATCCTTGGCCTTCACCATCTTTTTGAGAGTGTTGTTTACCCTTCTTGACAATTGATCTTCCATAGAATTGGCTTCTTCTTCTAGCTATAATTTTTCTTTTTGAAGATCACAGATTCTTGTAGTAATACACATTACCACTTCCCTGGGGACTGTCTTCCGAAGATATTTGAGTGCATTTAGCATATCATTGATTGTTCCATCGTCATCACAGCTAGAGTAGGATTCATCAGAAGAGTGATAAAATGAATTTTCATCTGTTGTGACTTTCACATTGCCTTCAATAGAAGGTGTTTCTCTATTACTAACAACCTTCTTCTTCATCTTCTTGGCCTGTTTCTTCGTTCTATTTTTCTGAGTCTTGGCAGATATCTATATTTGAAGGTGTTCACTCATTTCCTCCAATATTCACTTCATAAAGACTCCCTTGGATCTTTTAGAGGCAACCTCGCTCTAATACCAATTGAAGTGCCCAGATCAGCGTGATCATTGAGAGGGGGAGGGGGTGAATCAGTGATCGTTTTATAATATTTACAAATTGATTCTTTATCAATTAAACCTCTATGTATTGTTAAGGCCTCGATCCACTCTTCTTGTATCTCTCAGCCTTTCCTCAAGTGATTCAGTAAATGTAAAGGCACAAGACAAAAGGATTTACAAGGTTCGGCTCCAAAGGCCTACGTTCTTGCCATGTTGGTTAAATGCTCCAACATGGTTTATCCAATATAATTCTGTTAGTAATTACAATGGTAGATATATAATCACACTGTATCTCTCCTGAATCCCACAGGAGGGTCTTTATACTACATCCCATAGTGTCACCAGAGTCCCACTGGCCTTCGTCAGCTTCCACTGAAGACTTCTCCACCCTGAGTCTTACAGGGGGTCTTCTCCTGGGTCCTCAAGTCACACGAGTAGCTCTTCTTATTTAATCTTTTAAAGAGTCTTCAATAGCCTTGATTAAGGTCTGTT
The DNA here is from genome assembly GCA_963277665.1 of Viscum album. Taxonomy (NCBI): domain Eukaryota; kingdom Viridiplantae; phylum Streptophyta; class Magnoliopsida; order Santalales; family Viscaceae; genus Viscum; species Viscum album. Next base: position 84,161,181 of record OY728154.1, read on the forward strand.
GGCCTTACTCACTTCTTCTGATCACTTGTGGTGTCCAGGACTCCTCTTCTTTACACGGGATTATCTCCTTCTTCTAAGGATGACACGACCTCGGTCTTTAGGAATCTTGATGGGGAAATATGTTCTTGCACTGAGTATGCCCACTCAATCTTATTGGTATTATCTACTAATGAAAACTCAGATGAATGATGTCTTTAACTTCAGTCTGTCTTCAGTCTCTCTTTAATTCAACTTCATGCACTAAGTTCATGGAATCTCCGAATCATAATGCACTAATTGCATGGATTCTCAATCTTCATGCATGACTTGCATGGAATCTCAAATATATTCAAGAACCTTTGTTCTTGGACTTCTCGAATGAACACACAAAAATGATTCTTTATTTACGTGTGCATGTGCATGCAAGAATGCATGCACTCCCCTATTCTTCTTTGTGTGATAAAACCCCCAATGGGTGTAAACTCTTTTTGCACACACACCTTTTTCCTTTTCTTTGTTCTTTCCTTCTTCTTCAAAGTGTGCACACTCCACTTGTTCACACACTAAGGAAATGACCTCTTCACTGGTTTAGCACACTCAAACCATAGGGCCTTGGGAATGCACCCTTCACCCACACGTGTGCTCCTTTGGGCCACCATTTCTTTTATGCACACATGACCTTCCTTCTCTTGTAAACTTAAAGAATGCTTCAGACTTATTGTTTCTTGACACACACACACACAACCAAGGCGTGTTGTGGCCTTCCTCTCCACTTTTCACACACACACACACACAATCCCAAGTATGTGTTGTGGCATTTATCCTCTTCAGAACCACTTAAAAATAAGGCACGAAAGGATGCGGCCAATTCCTGTCCTCAACCACGCAGGGTGCGGCAGCTTCTACCGCACAGGTGACATGGAAACTCCTTCTGCCGCGCAGGTGCGGTAGTTCTCTCCTACCGCGCAGGTGGCGCGGTGGCGTCCTCCTGCCACACAAGTTCGCGGGAACAGAGGGCACGCGGGGTGCAGCCAACTTGCTACCGCACAAGTGTTGCGAGAAGCGGGCGTGCAAGTTTGCGCGGCTCGGCTTCCTCCCTATCGCGCAAGGGGAGCGCACAGGGTGGCCTCCTTCATACTTTCATTCACACAGGGGTTGTGAAAAAGGAACTCTCGGATCCTCGGGTGGCTCCGGGCTGCTCTGCCACACAAGTGGTGCACGAAGCTTAACTTCGCGTTGATCAGAGCTTCACGGATCTTCTCTCAGATAATCAACCACTTCCTTCAAGGAATCAGCTCCTCCTCTTATAGGTAGAGGATGTTCAAGATCTGTCCATGAATCATCCGAGATTTATTCCTTTTAATAACCTAGATATTCGATTCTCTAAAAACATTCAACCCGTGCTCATGATTTTCCGTGTATCTCGGGTGTTTCTTTTTTCCAAACGTGGAATCCAATCTTCATGTATGGATTCAAGATCGTATACTCGATTCTCGTGCATGAATTTCGCAGGGATCCACATGGCCTCGGTAACTCCGTTTGCCTCTGCTAAACCTTCTAATTATTTAACTCATTGCATGCATGTGACTTTTTAATGCATGCATGTGTTCTTAAAAGGGAGACAAACACAAAAGAGGACTTCACTTCATCAAAGGCGGCTGGGATATCCTTCTACCTTTCTCGGGTGACTACGGTTCGCGGGAGGCGTTGCGAGGTTACCCTCAGACGGCTGGTGGTTGAAGTCAACCCCACGGCCGTTGGATCCACGTTTAATGATCGTGGAGAACCAGGATTATAACGTAGCACTGCAGATGAGATAGATGGCAACGATCAGACGTGCGATCGTATTTGCGGCAAGAATTTCCCCCACATTTTAAAAAATCGTCCCACATCAAAACATTATATGGTTCTTGCGCAGTTTAACAAACAAATCTTCTCGAACATAGATCAGATTACTCCTCTCCCCCCTCCGGCGCCACCCCGCACTGGTTCCCTGCGGGCGCGCTCTAGTGCCCACTATGCTCCTCCACGGGAGCACCCTTGGCGCCCACGCTGTGCGGGCTTGACCTTTGTGTGGCTCGAGCTTACACACGGCCCGACGTCCTGCGGGCTGGCTCTGCCTAGGCCTCCTCATGGGCGTGGTCAACCCCTTGTGGTCCCGTATGTGCCTTGGGTTGAAGCTTGGGTAGCTAGCTCGTGGGCATGCCCCATTTTTTACATAAGCTCCACTTGTATACTTGGTTAAATAACAAAGTAGGAACAAGTCTTCATCATGCCATTCTCCTCTTCTTCACCTCATCTTGTTCATTAGAATTCTATACTTAGTCGGGAATTCTCGAAGGTTTTTCTTCAACCATTTCTCTTAAATCAAATATTTCTTCAATGTTCTTCAATGATCCAATTAGAGACGAGGTTGGATCAACTTCAAATCCTCATGCAGTAAGAGATAGTGCATGGTCTTCTTCAAACCATTTCATCCACATAGTAGCTGTGGATGGTTCATCTTTTCACTTCATCCAATTAGAGGTTGTGGATGGATCTCCTTCACTTCATACCTCATCCACTTAGTAGATATGGATGGAACTTCTTCACTTCATCAACATAGTGATGTTGATGGATCTCTTTTCTTCATTCCTCATCTACTTAGTGATTGTTGATGGTTCAACTTTATCTCCTCATGCATTGTGAAGACAATACATGGACTTATAACAATGTTGTGACACTGTATCTTCTTGATACAAGTTCTTTGAACTAATGATCATCTCTAAAATCGTCTGATTTGTATAGAGAATGTTTTAACCATTACCTCCTATTCCACTTAGTGATTCTCCTAAGTGACATGCTTCTTAGTACCATGGTCATTCTCCAATCATCACCATCACCATCACCATCACTTCCTTTTTCATTCACATATTGACACTTCTTGTCATCTATTCAATCCTTGACACCTTATTGATAACATCACCATCACCATCACTTCTTTTTTCATTCACATATTGACACTCCTTGTCATCCACTCAATCCTTGAAACCTTATTGACAACAAATGCAACCAAGTGCACAACAGATAAGCTCCTCGAGAATGAAAATTCTAATGTCAAGATAGAGCATGATAAGGAAAATTCTAGGATTTCTATTCTTATTAAGTAAATATCAAATCCATCTAAAAATCTTGATAATTTTTTTTGATTTAGAATGTATTTCAAAAACCCTTGAGGACGTTAACTCTGAGAAAGATAAACATTCTATGGATCTAGGTAATTTATATGAAAATTGTTTTCGAGCCTAACTCATGTGCTGAAGCTAATGTTTTTTAGAATAAGAACTTAGTTATTAAGCTAAAGACAGAAATATTTACCTTGAGTAAGTGTTTGTCAAACATTACCTTAGATCAGGAAAATTGGGATAAGATGTATTCCCAAATTAGACCTCTAAGGAATAACTATGGTTTTGGTTATAATAGTTCAAAACTGATTTTAGTATCTATTATATTGTTCCTCAAAGTGCTCCATTTAAAAGTATATGTTAGTGTGGTGGTAATTGGGCCAAAAATTGTTCCATAAACAAAACTCATATTTATCTTTTCATAATTCTTATTTTTCAACGAAAATGTGGATTCCTAAAATTTTTCTTTCTGGTGTTTCCGGATCCATGAATGTTTGGATTCCGAAATTCTAACACTCTTGTTTTCATGAAAATAAGGATTGTACCAATAATAATAGATGGTACATGGATAGTGTATGTTCCCGTCACATGACTGGTAACAAAAACTTCTTTGAAAAGATTTTCAAGACGAAAGGAGGAAAAGTAATTTTCGATGATAATGCTAATGGAGAAAATATTGGTATAGGTAACATTGTTCTTCTTGGAAAAACATATATTTCAATGTTTTATTTCTTAGGGGTCTTATGAACAACCTCATTATCATATGTCAATTATTTGATGAAGGTAACCATGTGAATTTAGGGAATGATAGGTGTTTATTACACAATTACACTCAAGAGTTTATTCATTCTGCCCATAGGCAATAGAATGTAAACACATTAAACATATAATATCTTAGGTGCCATGATCTACCATGTCTAAGTGAAAGGGAAGATCTTTAATGGTTAGAAGTTTATGACAATGTTAACTAAGGAACCCATGAAAAATCTATAAGAAAAGACTAGTTAAGGATCTTCTAGAGTATAGATTTTATTCTTCAAAAGTTATTGATCATTGTCAATGTGGAAAGACACATAAATCAAGTTTTAAATCAATATGTCAAGAATCAACTACTGATGCATTAAATATGGTGCATATTGATCTCTTTGGTCTAACTCAAACTGGAATCATTAGAGGTAAATATTACGTATTTGTCTTAGTTGATGATTACAGTAGATTTACAGGGGTCAATTTTCTAGCAAAGAAATCTGAAGCTTTTTATTATTTCAAATGTTTTAGATACCAATTTAAAAATGAGAAAACCATTAATTTGAAAACAATTCATAGTGATCATGGTGGAGAATTTCAAAATTCTAATTTTGAAACTTTATGCAGTAGAAAAGGCATTACTCATAACATCTCAACAACAAGGACACCCCAAAAAATGGTTTTGTTGGAAGAAGAAAAATTCTTCTTCAAGATATAATAAGAAACATGTTGAATGAATATTTTCTAGACAAAACTTTTTGGGCTAAAGCTGTAAGTACCGCTTGTTATACTATAAATCGAGTTTTGAATAGACCTTTACTTAATAAAACTCCTTCTGAGTTATGGAAAGCTAGAAAACCTAGACATTCCTACTTCAAGGTTTTTGGATGCAAGGAATTCATTCTGAATATAAATTATAATTTACACAAATTCACACCAAAATCTGATGAAATGTTTTTCTTAGGCTACTCCACAACTTCTAAGGCATATAGAGTTTTCAATTAGAATTATTGTAATATGGAAGAAACAGTACATGCCAAATTTGATGAAACCAATCCTTTTGTTTTTAAACAACCTCATCCTATATCCTTGGATGTGTTTTCAAAAACTGATTATCAATACATGATAGAAGATCCTTCTGAAAAATAAAATATCTAATAAAATGTTTCTGAAGCATTTACCCCAGATGAACTCCTACACTATGTTGATGAACAAGTTTTACAAAACCCAAATCAGTTGGTCCTTAAGAATCATCCCATTGATTGTATCATTGGTGACATAAATGAACTTGTAAGGACTAGATGTTTCTTAAGAATTGATGTAGAACATCTAGCATTCCTTTCTCAATTAGAAAAAAATCACTGATGAATCATTAGGTGATGATGATTAGATTAAACATATGCAAGATGAGCTAAATGAATTCAAAAGAAATAAAGATTAGACCTTGGTTGAAAGGACTACTGAATCTTCTATTATTGGAAATAAATGGGACATTAAAAATAAGTGTGATGAAAATGGAATCATTGTATTAAATAAAGCTAGATTTTTTGCTAAATTCTATAATCAATAAGAAGGGATAGACTATGAAGAAACCTATGCTTCAGTATCCAGACTTGAATATATTTTCATTCTGCTTGCCTTTACAGCATTATTTAATTTCAAACATTTCCAAATGGATGTTAAATGTGCTTTCCATAATTTTTATGTTAAAGAGGATGTTTTTATTGAACCACCTCTTAGTTTTGAAGATACAAAACATCCTGAACATGTTTTCAAACATAGAAAAGATTTTTATTGACTCATGGAAGGACATAGATCTTGGTATGATAGACTTACATGATTATTTCTTCAAAACAATTATGTTAATGGAAATGATGATCCAACCCTTTTTATTAAGAACGATAAGAAAAATGTTTTCATTCTTAAAATTTATGTTGATGATATTATATTTGGTTCAACTCAACAATCTTTAACTAATTCCATTGAAGATCTAATGAAATATGAGATTGAAATGATTATGATGGGTGAGTTAACATTTTTCCATGGTTTTCGAATTTCTCCAAAACCTGAAGGAATCTATATATCCCAATATAAGTATATTAAATATTGTCTTAAAAAGTATGGATATGTAAACAGTAAGAGTATATGTACTCAAATTCTTTCCTCAAATTCACATGATCTTGATAAATCTGGGAAACCTGTAGATCTAAATTCATTTAGCGATATGATAGGAAGTCTACTTTACATGACAACTTGTCATCCAGACATAATGTTTTCAGTATGCTTATGTGCAAGATATCAATCCAATCCTAATGAATCACATTTAATGGTATTGAAAATAATTTTTCGTCACTTAAAGGGAACCTTGGATATAAGACTCTTTTATATCTCTGGAAATGATATTGTTCTAAAATGTATTTTAGATACGGATTTTGGTGGATGTAGAATGTATAAGAAAAGTACATCCCGAACTAGTCATTTTTAGGAGATTCATTAGTTTCAGGGTCATGAAAAAAGAAATAGTCTGTAGCACATTCCAATACTCAAGATGAATATGTAGTAGCTGGAAGTTGCTATACTCAAGTGTTGTGGATGGAACACACACTCACAGACTATGGTTTGATCATTACCAAAACTCAAATTTGTTGTGATAATACTAGTGCCATTTCCTTGTGTAAAAACCATGCACATCACTCTCATGAAAAACACATATATATTAGGCATCACTTTCTTCGGGATCACACACAAAAAGGATATATCACTCTTAAATTTATCAGAATGCAAGATCAACTTGATGTTATTTTAACAAAACTTTTACCATCTGATATATTTTAATACATTAAATATAAGTTAGGAATGATAGCCGTAAGGTAATATTCCATATTAACATCTTGTTGAAACATATCCCCTTACATTAAGAAAATCCTTTTCATAGGCGTATTACATCTGCTAGTTAGTTAGAATGAAATGTTTTTGTAATGAAATTTTTTCATAATGAAAATTTTTCATAATGAAAATTTTTCATAATAGATATTTTATATAATGAAAATTCTCCATTACAGAAATATTTTGTAGTTGTAAATTTTTTAATTTAATTTTTTTTAGTCTAACATTTTTGGTAGTCAATTTTTTTCGTAGTTATATTTTTCTTAATCAAAATTTTTGTAGATTAAAATTTTCATACCAAAATATTCTTCAATAAGATTTTTCCTCATTACGAATAATTTCCCAATGAAATCTAAAAGGTATGATTTATTTCCATATGTTTTCATAATCAACCTTTTTTACTTTCTTGTATTTTATTTTTTTAAGTAAAAAAAATTATTCATTTTAATTTTTCATATATCCGATTGTTTTTCTAAAAACCTCAAATGATCAGATTGGACCATATTTTCTTCTGTGGTTATATTTTCAATCGTCTGATCTGATCAGAAAGTGTTCAGCCCTTAGATAAATAATGGAAGGTGAACCATCACCGCTATCACCTATATAAAGGACCCTAGATATCTTTTATCACATTGAAATCCATGATCTTGCATGCTGAAGTTGTGCAATTCCTACTGAAGTGTGTTCTGGATCTTCAAGGTTTACTCAGCTCTGAATGTCTATTAAAGCTTTATATTAGAATGAAATGATATCTGTAAAGGAAATCTCTGAATGACATCTTTAAAGGTAAAGGTTGGTTCATCTGAATTTCTTTCCTAGAATGATTCACTTACCTCTAAGAATATCAAGTGGAATGGGTGGGAGAGTGTTTTCATATCGAAACCAAAATCACATGATTCGGTGTATCCGGATTTTTTGGTTGAATAATATGAGATAGTAAGTTTTTTAAATGAAGGAGGATGAGTTAAAATCTCCTTTATTAGTTACAGGAAGACATATTCTCTTTCTTATAGCAAGGAAGCCAGTTTGATTGGTATTCCTTATGAAGGATAAGACGAGTTCTGTACTCACAAACTAATCGATGTATCAGGTACCATTGATAAATAAAAATCCCTATCTTGCCTTTGTCATTCAGAGGTAAAGACTTTGAGGATAGTACATATATCTACAAACCATTAGATTATGTAATTGTTGGTTCAAGGGTTTTTCATTCCTATAAATGTTTACAAGGATACTCTAAAGATGAGTCATTTGTATATATTGGATTTCATGGTGAACATCAGAAAGATTAACCTAGTCAAGTATATCATGGTTACGATTGAAAATATCAAGAATGGGAATTTGATGTCTCAGAATACCTTGTATACAACCATTAATTCAAATATCATTGTTCTTTGACTTTAATCTTTCGATATACCTTACTGTTCTGAGCTGAGAAATTGTAATGTGATGCTTATGAGTGATGATTCTCTAAGGAGGATGAAGTTTGTATTTAATAGTCAATCTGGAGAATTTCATTATTTTTCGGAAGCCGAAGTGGAAGATCTTAAAAAAAAACAGGAAGAATTTGAGACCTCTAAGAAGTGTGGAAGGAAGAGGAAATCCATAGAGCTAGAAGAGAAAGCAAAAACCCCTATGGCTAAGGAATGTCAGTCAGCACCACCGAAGACTAAGAATCGAAACACGTATACTGTTGAAGTGGCTACAAGGTGGATAGAAGATAAGGAGAAAAATAAAGTACGAGATCATATTTTTGGATTTCATCCTCCTAAGGTAGAGGATTTTAAAGAAATGTTTGCTGAAGATCTTGAGATGCAACAGAAAGAGAAGAAGCAACAGGAAAAGATGTCACAATCTGATATAGTCCAATACATTCTCAAGGAAACCGATAAAGCTTCTGAAAAATTTCTGGTACTATAATCCTTTCTTCAAGAATCAATTAACAAAACTCTAGGAAAGAAGTTTGTAATTATAGAAAAAAATCAAGAATAAGTAGTTGAAGAAGAATAAGTATTAGTAGAAGAAAAAGTAGGTAGTGGTGACACCGAAGATGTGTTAAAGAATCTAGGTGAATATCATGATAAGGAAATCCCTTCTGAGAAATTAACTTTCAAAACCACTCAAGCCAAATCGTAAAATAATTATACTCTAGGGAAGGATGAAAAGAAGTTTTAATATGAAGTAAATAAACTATCTAGGGAAGAAAGCATCAATAAGGATGTCATTCACCCAGGCGATGTTGAGGGAGGAGCTGAAATGGAAGATATTGATGAAGATAAAATTGTCCAGCTATCATATAGTGAACATGAATCTCCTGATCAAGAATAAGTCATTCCAATGGATGATAAGAGAAAATAGGTGGTTTTGGATGCACCTAGAAAAGTTGTGGTAACGAAGAAAGAATTTTGTGGTTCATCGAAGAGTAAGTCCATAGAATTAGAAAAGGAATCCTCAGCAAACAAAGTCTCTGATTCAGAATCCTCCTCTCTTGGACATGACTTTATAGTTGAGTCTTTAAAAATGATTTTTTGGACTATTCCAATATTCCATAGTATAGACATGAGATTCAAGATGCTTCAACATTCATTAAATCAAAAATCAGATTTAGTATCCATGGTAATGCATAAGTGTGTCAAACTTGAGGAAGATTTCTAGACTTTTCTCATTAGTTATGAGGCTTATAAAATATCGTGCAAAAATATGACAAGTGGGCCAAGAAAGAAAATAGAATAGAGGAGAACCATTGATGAATTTTATGATAGTGTCAAGGATCATTTTTAAACCGAAGATATGAAGATCATGGATCTCACTAATATTTTTAAAGAAAATATATCTCTGGAACAGACTTCTTGGAAGAAAGAATTTAAGGATTTCAATGGGAAGATAAACTCAGTTGCTCAGAGTTGGAAAAGGGAAAGGGATCACATAATTGAGATAGAAGAGAAGATTGTTAAGCAAGAAAAAGTTTTGAAGGCCCATATAGTATATCTTAAGGATCAGGAAGAGAAAATTAAATCCTTTGAGAAGAATACATAAGATCAAGATCAGTTTCTCAAGCATGAAGAAGAGGAACAAAAGGAACACAAGAAGTTAAAAACAATAGTGAAGAAGATGATGCCGAATGAGAAGGAATGATAATGTTTTCCAAATCCGATCTTTTGTTGTATTTTCATGTTGTACTATTTCTTTCTATCCTAATTAAATTATTGTTGCACTTAATTTTTTTGGTTGTTTAGTACTAATATTTCTGGTACCATATTTCATTTTCCATTCCCTTTATTTCTATTTTAAAATCATAAATGGGGAGAATGGAATGTAAAAAAGTAATACTATATAAAGAAGAAATTTCACCATATAAGGCGGAGTTCATCCAAGGAGGGGTTTCTTCATGATGATTTTTGTATGCAAGAAAATATAAAATATCATTCGGGAAATCAAGAATATTATTCTTATGGTTTCCAAATCCTAAGGGGGAGTTATTAGTATTCACTATGATCCATAAGTAAATGGAGAAGAAATTTTATTTACAAGCCCATACAAATTTCTAAGTCCTTATATTCATTTTCGTAAGGATTTTTGTGCTTCCCAAAAAGGGGGAGATTGTTGTGTTAATAAGGTTTCCTTATGACTTTTCCTTTCCTTCATGTACTCAAAATCACTAACACCCTATCATAAGGATAATTTCATTTTCCTTATGTTTTATCCTGGTACGAAAAATTTTCTTTCCCTAAGGAAATTTATCTTTACCATGATTTCCATTGTTCATTTTTTAGTATAACACTTTATTCCAATGTAAAATTTTAGTTCCTCATATATATCATCAGTATTCTATAAATATTTAGATACATAGTACTATGTCTTTAGCATCCAAATTCGGGTTACGAAATCTCTGAAATTCTGAATCCAAATTCTCTAAAATTAAAAATCTGAATCCTCTAAAATTCAGACTCCAAATTCCTCAGAATTCAGACTCTTAATTCTTCATAATTCACACTCCGAATTCGCTAGAATTTAGACTACGAATTCCACAGAATTCTTTCATCGAACACCTCATAATTCAGAATCCGAATTCCTTGGAATTCAAACACTGAATTCCTCAGAGATCAGACACTGAATTCTTAGAGTTCAGACACTGAATTCATTAGAATTCAGACTCAGAATTCTTTAGAAATTTGACTCAGAATTTCTCAGAGTTCAGACTCATAATTATTCAGAATTCAGACTCCAAATTCCTTAGAATTTAGACTCCAAAATCTATAGAATTCTTATTCTGAATTCCTTGAAAAACAGAATCCTTATATCTTTGTGACATAGAATCCAAAGGTTTACTCTCTTAGACTCTAATTCTATTTTTCCCTCGACTCCAAAAATTTATATTGGCTGAGCATCAATATTTTAATTTCTTATGATTGAGGTATAAAATGATGTCGTTCATTCTGTTACTAACGAACCATTTTTTGAGTGACTCGTGTATAGGTCACCTTAAAATTCAAGGAAAAATATGACTATTAGAGGAGGGAGCTGATTGTTGAAGATGTACCTATAAATAGGAGCTCATTTGAATGAGCTCAACAATTATGACACGTTGATCAATCGAGTTATTACATGTTGCGGAAGTGATTTCAAGAGAGAGAGACTTTAATGATTTGTGCATACTAAACATCTAGTTCCAAATTTCTTCGTGCGACTCTGAATATTGCTAAGTACATTCAAGGGCTTCCAGGGATGGGAAGACATAGGTGCTGACTACCTTGAAGTTCGAGTGCTTGCGGGGATAACAAGACAGACCCCGATATTCTTATCGAGGTCTTACCCTAGTGTGGGTAATATATAATTTCATGAATGTATAAATCAATGGAACTTTTATCCAAGGTTTTTTGATACCCTATTCGTTGGGTTAGAAGATTTCTTACATTTTACTTGTATTGTTTCAAGTCTGTTTTTTGCTACATTTTGATTAATAAGGAAAGTATAACTATCTTATACCTTCTGTTACATGTACACTCTAATTGGTAAGATTCTACAAGATTTAAGATAGAAACTTTTTCCTTGTATACTTTTCTTTAGTTTTATTTTTTGAATCATATTTCTGGAATCAAGCATGTTTGTAGAAATAAGAGGTCTTGTGAATTCACCTTGTTTAACATTGTAATCAAAATATGATGGTTTATATCAACTTTAAAAGTTACAAAGGAAATTTTTAAAGGATATAGTTCACCCCCCCTGTATTTTGAGCATCTACATCATTATTTCGATCCTACAACCATCCAAGACGGTAAGATAAAATTGAACAATCATCATTTCAGGAGGCAATATTTCATCGTCTATAGAAATAGTATATCCATATCTATTAGATTGAGGTGTGTAGAAGTTATGTTAGAATACTCCTCATAAAAACACCCTAGTATATTGAAGATACTTTTCTTTCCATAAAATAAAATAATATTGAGAGTTTTGGGTGTTGGAGATGGAAAATAAATTAAAATAACTTGAGAGAAGATGTTACTTTTAAATCGAGTAACTCCATTTGATTTAAACCAAAATGATTTATTGAAATTACTTATACAAAACATAATGATTCTTGATGGTAGATAGGTATTTTGGGAGCTTATAGGATTAGAGGTTGTATGAGCCAAGGGGATTAAGAGGTGTGATTAATGGGTTAGAGTTTTTGTCCTTTTATTAGAGGGGGATAAGCTCTTTTAGAATGTTTAAAGGAATTATTTTTTATAAAATGAATTTATGTTTCAAAAGGTCCAAAATTAATTAAATTCCAAAATAAAATGAATATAAGTCTAAATAAAATCATCCAATAATAATTGGAAAGTATTTTTTTAATCCTTATATTTTTTATTTAACCCTTTGTTAACTTATTTAACATTTACCATGTCTTCTTGTATACTCATACTCTATGGTTAATATATTTAAAATAAAATGCCAAGAGACACAAAATGGATAATTAATAATAGTTTAAACATTATATAGGTCATTTTTACAAATCATATATGTTTAGGACTATTCTATCATTTAATAAAATATTGATTGATTTGAAAACTCATTTATGTCAATTTTTATAATGTTCATATCATGACAATTTAAAACACCATATAAACTTGATCAATTCAAACAAATATCATAAATTCAATGATAACAATTCATTATCATCCATAAAATTCGTGGATGGAATAAAAAGTTAAAAACTAAGTTTATTTTAATATTTACAATCTCATTTATTCAAAACATACATTAATGAGGTATTCATTACATCATCTATGTGTCATTAATTTATTTATTTATCTGAGGTATAAACGATATAAATAAAATACCATGATGTAGGAAACAATTTTAAATTTTTAATGGTTATTTATAGTTGAAATTATAACTTATATAACCCCATGTAATTTTTTTACTAACACAAATCTGTTTATGTTACATTTTCCTCATCTTTATATTAATTTTTATAAAGAGTAAATTTCATTTACAAGTTGCTCTACAAGGTCCCAAAATTGCCCCAAAGATTACCATGGTCAGAAATGTATCATCTAATAGGATTAGAACACATGTAATTGTAATTTAATATTATTATAATATTATTTTATACCCATATTTATCAGATTTATCCTTTAACCATGGTTAATAAAATATTTACAAAAGTTACTATTCATATTGCCTAAAATAAAAGGTACCTATTTACAAAATTTGTACTTACAGATTCAAAATATATAATCCATTTTTCCATACTCAAAAAATATAAAATTTAGAAATTAGATTAAAATTAATTCCCGGTGTTAAAAAAAGTGTTTTTAAGAAATAATAACTACAATGATATTAACACTAGTTTATGTGAAATTTCAAAGTGAAATTACTTAAAATAATTGAAATTAGATTAAATGGTAAAAATATAATCCAATTACACTTTAAAAATAATAAAAATAAAAATCCATCTATATAAGTAAATTTTATTAAAAGTCGGTTTTGAATCAAAATTCAGTTTTTTTCACAATTCATAAAAAAATGATCTTTATCAGAAAAATACAAAACAATGACCAAAAATAAAATTTGATGTCCCACTTATAAAGAAGAAGTTTATTTTTTCAAATGGAACATATAAATGTTACAAAAACATGATTTAAAAAGGATTCTCTATCAAAAGGTTGTAAATCAACCTTTTAAAGAATATTTGAGTATTTCAGGCTTAAAATCAGATCCATTCCTATTTTAATCCTCGACAATTAAATGGATAAATATAAAGATATTTATAGAATATGTATAATCATATTTTAGTCAGTTCTGTTCATTCTCACCAATACAATGTCTTGGCATTAACTACCATTTAACAAAGTATTATATTATTATTTTTCACTATGACTGAGCCTTGTGTGCAACATGAGATTTCAGAGAAACCCATTATTGTGTGTCGGGTATTCCATCAAACATAGAATCCCCATTAATGTAAAATTAATATTTAATTGACAAATTTTAATAAATTTAAAAATTTTATATTCTTTATTTACTATGGATGTAACAGATAGCTTTCATGTGGATCAAAGATACTTGTTGTTCCACTCAGAGATGGTGGAGGCACAATGTTGCATGATTGGGCAAAGTCACTCATGTGGAATCTTAAGATTGTGTAAGATAATCTTGACCGGGATTTGGATATCAATTATGTGGTTCCACTCGAAAACAGTAGAGGATCCATGTACATTAATTTTTAGTTTATTTTTAATTTATATTTTTTCGGCCCTGTGGGTGACCAATTAATATGTATTGATTGAAATTTTGAGTTTTATAAAACATTTTAATGTTATAATACAATTATTGCTTTTAAAATCTTATTTATCTTTTCAATATAATCTGTTGTGTATGATGCTTGGTTAAATTATTTTGTTATTTTCACTCTGATATTTGTGGGTATAGTCTCATTACAGTATCATATTAAACCCCCACAGCCAATCGATATCCTCCAGTACATGAGGAGGTGTGCCTGAGGTCATACATTGAACTAGTATTATTATTGTTAATATATTGATTCTAGTGAGGATATATATGACCAGTATGGTTCACCTTAATAAGGAATATAGTAAAAATAAATAATAAATTTTAAAATAAAATCTAATCATCATTATGAACTCCTATGAATAATGAAAATTTTCTTCATCCCAAACATTCTATCTATAGTATCATCCATTAAATGGTTGCATATTTTATACTTAGATTAAATATATTTATATCATATCTATGTTAAAAAACCCCATTATATTATTAGTATATTATTTTATTATATCCTAGTTATATATTGGTGAAATTAGAATAATGGTGTTCTATGAGTCATCTCCTCATGAGTGTGACCCTTATTAGGCACTTTACATCATTCATATTTAATTAAAACTTATTTTTTATAGACTATTGAAAACTAATTAATATCCATTTGAAATTTCATTGGGGAGGTCAATAGATTTCACACATTTCTCCTAAGAAAACCACAATTTTAAAACCATAAATTTCCAAAACTAAATAATAGGAATTTTTTATATATAATTTTTAACAAATTTTATCATGAAAGAATATCATAATGATTTTTCATATTCTAGTCATGTTGATCAAAACATTTATGATCCCATAACTGAATATTCATTGAGTATTAAATTGGAATAAAATTAAAAAATGGGTGAAAATTAGATGAATCAATTTGTAAGTATTTCAATTCACACAAGTAATTAGAATCTTGAAAAATATTTAAGATACGAAAGAATTGGACTTTTTTTTTCAGGTTTTTAAATTAATGATCCTAAATAGGAATAAATTGGGGTGTTACTAGTCTCTAACTTATCCATTCTGTTTCTATAGTAGGATAAAGATGAATACATGAAAAATATTCTCATGTGGGAGATCAAGAATAATTGAATTAATATTATGATCATTTTTAAAATATGAAAATCTATGTAATTATCCATATTTATAATGGAAAATAATAACTACTCTACCTCTCATATAATTTGGAAGATTAATCCAATTATGTGGTAGATTTTAAATATATGATAGATCACATTGTCTTACTCTGTCCATAGTTAACAATGAAACTCATAGTTTCCATAATCAAAGAAAATAATAAATGTCAGTCAATTTAGGGAGATAATATTTTCTCAAACCCATTTATTTATAATTTTATTTTAAATTTATTGAGTATTTCCTAAAACTACTTGTATTTTTTTATATTTTATGAACATGTAGATTTATTTTAATAAATCATATGATGATTACTCTGTTGAGAAAAATATACCAGAGAACCTATAAAATAAAACATATACCAAGGCTAACTAAATAATGGGAAAAAATATAATATTAATGATTGTTTTCGTAATTTTATTAAATTTCTTAATATCTTTGAATATATATGTTATGAAATATATAACATGATATGTAAATATTTAGGTTCCAGATTTTGATGAGGTCATATAATTAGTGAGAGTAAATGAAGATTACCCTTTTTTTATTCTTCTTGCTCCATTATTTCCATACTTATATCTAGGGTGATATAATTATAGTACTCTATAATAGGATTTCCTATAACTAATTGAATGCAATTTACATATGAATAAAAAAAATATCTGGTTTAAATCATGAAACCCCACTCACCAATAAATGTGGTATAAATTCCCGAAGAAATATAATTATGGCTAATAAAAACCTACTACACATAAGGGAATAAAAACAATACTAATAATTCTCAGTCCTTTATCATTCAATTTTTTTTATTTTTATTAAAATAAAAAATACAATTTTTTGTTTCTTTATTTCAAAATGTTTCGATGCAGTAATATATTAGACCATTACACAAATACATTACAATGAAATAATTAATCTTCTATCTACCATTTATATTTTTTTCAATAATTAAATTGTGTATGTCTTTTGAGATTAAATTAATGGGTAGATAAATAATAATTGTGGGTTATTTCAACTTGTTTTTAAGATTTATTTGTCTTCCCTTTATTTTTTGTAGTCTTCATATCTATAATTATACATTTTTGTTTTCTAGTTTTCTGTTTCTTCTAGGATATTTAGAATAATATAATAATTTAGAAAATTTAATCTATAAAGGTATTTTTGGACAAATTAATTTGTAATAACTCTTGAGTATTTAAATGATTACTAAAAAGATCTTATTTATTGATTTCCAATATTCTCATTTAAGGATATATGGTTAAATTTGAAACTCATGTGCACTCTTACTGTCTAAAATGAAAATATTTCTCAAACAAAGAGTTTATAAATATTTTTGACATATTTATTACATTTCAATTTTTTAGAGTCTTGAGTAATGTTCTATTATTGAAACTATATTATTTTTCTTTTTCAAAGCAATGAAGATTATATTTTTTGACAGGGTTGATTGATTTCATTGGCTAGAAATAATTTTTATCATCAGAAATATAATTTATATATACACCTGATTATCCCTTAGAATCCTTGTATTTCATTATTGTTATATGTCATAGTAGAAGACTTCTTTTCTATACCAAACATCAATCATAATATTTTTTCATGTATTTTATTTATTTTTGGGTGACCAATGGGATTTTTCTGAGTATTATGTGAGGTGAAAATCATTACTAGTTGTAAGGTATGCCTCAAAATTTTAGGAATTTAAGACGTGTTCTACAGTAATATTTCTTTAAAATTTATTCATTTCATCGTATACCACCAAAAACGACAAAACATATAAGAACTAGAAAAAAATTAAATATGAGATTGAATTACTAAATGTAATTTCTTTTAATGTTTATATATCTCTGAATAATTGACAGAAACAATTTTCATTAATTCGTTTGATTTTATTTTCAATTCATTATCGATGAAAAAATGTTTTTTTGTGAAATATGATTAATTATTTCTTAATAGTTATTTCTTGAAACATAGATTATTTCACTAGGAATAGGTTTTTTTTGTTTCAAATAATTTATGAATATATGAGTTAGGATCCTTACATAGTTTCATTTTAATATTCATGCATTATACTTAAGAGATTAGCCTCATCTTTTCAGGCTTAAAATTTAGATGATTTTACCAAAAAACCCATATTCAAAAAATCACCTTAAAAATTCCATATTATTTGAATCATTTTTATGTCTTCTTGTATGGTGGGATGAAAATTTAAAAAATAATCTTTGTATAATACACATTCCCATGATAATGATAAAATTTCCACATATATAAATTATTAATTTAATATATAAATACATTTCATCAGAGGTATTAATAATATTTTTATGTTTATTAATATAATACTTGGTGAAAGTATATGATTCTAAAGTAGTTATGAATTTTGATCCATGTATGAGTCAGGATAATTTCTTTGGGTGTGAGAATTATTTTCAATGTCCCATTATTCCTTAAAATTTCTATATTCCCTTAGTATAGATGAGTTCAAAAATGAACGTGGATAATTTTTTTTAATTTAAATATTTTTATAATAGATTTATATTTTGGTCATATATTTTCTAAATTAATCTAAATTAGGAAATTATTTTTTAGTCTTAAAAGAGTGGTGTAATACATTTCATTCAAAAAAATAAGGGCTCAATAAAATCATAAAATCCCCAAATATAGTTCACAATTCAGGCCCTATGCACCTTTTAATATCATTTCCATGATGGGTCCATGTCTCATATAAGGCCATACTAAAGTATTAGAAATTTAGTATGGAGAAACAAAATAGGTCTATGATTTTTTAATCATTCCATATCAGGATATATCATCCTTCATGTATATAAATGATTAAGATATATGTGAATAGAAATTTAGAGAATATTGTAGGATAGATATTGATTCCTTAGAAAATAGGTTATAACATCGATTACAAATGTGCAATGGAGATCAATGTATATGGTTGTATGTGGAGAAATAGGGGAATAAAGTTTTCATTTTCTAAATTTCATGATTAGACCATTTAGTGGCATAACAATGTGTAAGTTTTAGAGAAAAAAATTGGATTAAAAATATTTCACCCCAACTGCCTATAAATGTACATATCCACTATCATTTGAAGGATTTATTCATTTTTCATAAATATAGAGGGTTATGTTGTTGTTATATTTCTTTACCCTTTTAATATATATTGGATTACAATTTTTCTTTTCTATTTTCTTTCTCGTTTTTGTTTCACCTACCATGGTCTATCTTATCTATATGATAATGGAAAACTAGCATCATTGTTATTTGAGGGAGTGAGAGGGAATGTTTTGTGTTATAGGACTTTAATGAACTCTCATTATCATTTTCATATAATTTAATAAATGAAAAAATAGATTGTCATTCAAAGTCACTCTGATTTCTCTAATATATATTTTCTTCCCCAAGTTCATTTTCCCCCTCCTCTGCCATCATAGTGTTTTATACATAGGGTTAGTATATCATTGTGGTAGTGAGAATGTGATATTATCCAAAATTTATAGGGATTGTTTTGGGTAATAAAATGTAAAAAAATGAGTGTTTCTAGTGATAGGGTTGATCTCAAAACCGGACACAATAAAAAGATTTAATATTTTTTAAAGAACAATGATAACATTATCAAAGCTACCTAAATATAACAGATCTTTCTTCATGAATAACAAAATATCTTAGTGTGTAATGGTTTCTTGGTATTTATATTTTTATTTACCTCTATATATATTTATATCATAAATATTTTGAAACAACCATTATGTTAATAGTATATTGTATAAGTATATTCTAGTTATAATTAGTTATAGTAAATTGATGTCGTTGTTTGAATGGTCTCCAAGTGAGATCAGACACAGATGAGCACATTACTGTAATTCCTAAGTGAATAGAAATTTATTTATTTTGAATTAATGAAAAATAAATTTTATAAATTTGTATTTTATTATATGGAGTCCAATATATTTTTCAGACATTTACTCATACAAAACAAAAATAAAATAAACAAATTCAAAAAACTTTAACATTATTACATACCATTTTCCAAACTGATTCACTAAAGATCATATATACTTATGAAGACTCTTTTGCTTTTACAATTTACTAAAATATTTATGATCATATCATTGAATGATCATATAGTATTTGATAACAATTGAAGATAAAAAATAGTAACGAATTGAAGAATATAGTAGCCCTGATTCTTGTAACCCAAAGATGTTTTTTACTTTATTACATTTGTACAATATATAAGAGATCACTTCACCAAGGATCAATCATATTATAACTCGTAGAAAATTATACAGATATATGAATTTAATAATTAATTTTAAATTAATAAACATATGAATAAATACTTTTTTACATCATTGATAATCAATACAAGATCCCTTCATCATATCATAAAGAATAGAAAACAAAATAAGTTATGAGATAATCAGTGATATTAGATACTCATTGAGGTTAAAAAACAATGCAAGGTATCATTAGTAAATATATCCCAATCAATATTTTAGGGTTATTAATAATAAATATTTAATTTAATAAAGAACTCGATCTGAATATAAATTTACTTTTAATCTTAACATAACAATCAGATGGTTAATAAAAACTAGTACATTAATGATAGAAAATAATAATACCAAAAATCGGGATCTTACCATAAAAGAATCATGCCAATACATCGTGAACATTAATTTTAGGGAATTATGAAAAGACATATTACTTTCATTTATGTTCATATTCAAATACATTTCCACTATATGGGTTATAATACATCAATAAATACTCATTCTTATATGTCTTATTAGAATTATAAATGCATCATATATATGTATACAAATTACCAATTTCCATGAAATACATATTTCAAGTGAATTGATTATATATTTAATAAACAATATTATAGAAAAAACACCATATAAATAAATATCCATATTTAATGAAAAAAACAAAACATCAATATTTCCCTAGTAAATGAAAAAACTTTCTTAATAATATTCCATAAATTAACACCATATACTAAAATGGTATATGGTTAAAACAACACTGAATTATTATAAATGATATTAAATATATATGATACTTAATATATAGAAATAAAGGAGAAAAATAATGTCCCCTGAATAATGTAGAAAGGAAGAGAAAAATAATCCAAATATATGATTGATCATAAATTAAGTTATAATCCATAAGTCATTAAAGGATAAATGAAGAAAATAAAATAATAAAAAATAAATGTTTTATAGTAAATTAATTTATTTGATAAATAATGAGGAAAATGGATGAAAAAAATTAAAAAGAATAGTTTTTAAACATTTTGTAACTTTTTTGTGAAAAAAATGTTATAGATCATTTCCAAAATTCTATTCAACCATTTAGAAGGAAAATATTATTTATTTTCAAATAAAAACTAAATATTAAAAAATATATGGTAAAATCATTTTCTTTTAAAAAACTAGGAAACATATATTATTATTTAAAGAGAGAATAGTGGTCGTGGAATAAAGAAAATATATTCTCCTCGTATATGTTAAGTAGGGGATTCCATTCATACATTTATAAAAAAATTTCAAAATGAATTGTTAAAAAACAAATAAAAATATTCCTTTTAAACCATTGTATATAAATTCATTAGTAAATTTAAAAAAATATTTAAAATTTGATAAATCCAACAAAACGTTTTCTTCTAAAATATGTATATTTAAAAGAAATATTCATGGCCAAAAAAAGAAATAAGTTTAGTTTTGTTTAAAAACATTTTTTGTTCATTGAGTACCACATAGAGGAACAATTATAAGAAAATAAATGAAGCCATAGAAATAATCATATGATATGAAAATAAATTGGTTTAAAAAATATCAATATCGTATTATTGTTCTTTTGTAAATTTAAACATGAACTAACCAAAAATAGTAATATTCTAAAATAAACCATTATAGATTTAATTAAATTTGAATCAAAATAATTTAAAACATAAAACCAAATTTGAGACTATATAAACCAGTAATAAAGGATAATTCATGATATAATATTTAAAAGGGTCAATATATACACAATATAAAATAAATTTACTAAATAATAAAAAATATTACTCATTATAGTGGAAATGAGATGTAAAACCCATACATATGATTCTAGTTTTTTTAAACTTCATATATTCTACAGAATTAACAATTAAAATTTATTAAATACTTTCATAATAATTTTTTTGGGATATAATTATTTTTAATGTCATTTTTATAATGATTTAATATTAATTTATTGTATAGTCCTTTCTTATGTGGACTGTATAAGGCTGTTTGGTCAATTTCTCCAAAATTATTTTAGTAATTTGATCATAGTTATAGTTTTTATGAATTAATAATTAAATTTAAATAATATTAATAATTTAATGATATATGTTTTATTAATATATAAAATTTTATGATCACCTATTCAAAGTGTTGATAGAAAAATGAAATACATTATTCAAGGAGGCGATGGTCCACACGTACACATGAGGATGTTTTCCTTTTTCGAATGGTTCTAAGGGAATGACAATATAAAATTATTAATTACTGATGAAATATATTTATATTGTAATATATATATATATATAAATTAAAAATTCCTTTATTATCATCCATGTTAAGAAAAACATGCTAGTTATATACCTTCATGGAGGTAGTACTCCACACGTACGCACTTGCACTGTTATCATTCTACAATGTATGGGTGGGAAAGATTGTTTTTAATATTTTTTATTTATATAATAATACTTATGTCGTAAAAATTATATATAATGATTAAATCAATATTTTTAATAATCTATATGATCCCATGTTTATATATGATACACATCTCTTTGTAGAAACAATATTACGTACATATGCCCAAGTGATGCATTCCATTATCATTGAATGAAAATAATGGTGAAAAATGTTTTACCAATAAATTATAAAATATAGTTATATAGTTATATAATTATATTATTATATAAAAATTGTAATGATATATTTTAAGGATTTTGAAGAATAAATAAACATAAAAGTACACAATTAAAAGATATACATATTATTTGGAAAATCACCATTAGCTTACACATTAGTCATTCCTATGTCAGTCTTTGGTTGAGAATATGACCAAGGAAATATGGTTAGGGATGATAGGAATGTATTTGTTTGAATATTTTATAAGATATAGTAATCAATGTTTTTAATATGTGAGAAGAGGATATACCCTTTTATAATTGAGGTTGGTGGGCAACTTTTAAATACATGAAAATTTTTTATATAATATATATTTTACTCAAGTCATGTGGCTCTAAATTATCATATATTCTAACATAATATATTTATTTTTAAAATAAAAAAAATAATTATTAAGCATTATTTGTTTCTTTTAATTATTTTTTACCCCTTTATTTTAGTCCTTTTAACCTTTTTCCCTCAACTATGGGGATTAATTGTTATTATGATTACTATTCATTGCGATTAAAATAAAATTGACAAAACTAAAAAATAATAATATTATTTTCAAAAAACTGGAATCCATTTTTTAATATCAAATTTCCAAAAGTTTTAATATTTTCTACTAACATAAGCTTTATAAACACAATAAAAACCATATTTAGAATAATTTTTTTTAATCATAAAAATATCATATTTATCCAAAATTAAGATTAAAATTTATATCATTGAATTAATTGTAGTATATTAAATTAAAAAAGTATTATTATACCATCAAATGAAAAAAATTTAAAGAAATCTTGTTAATAATTGATTTAACTTGAAGAACCAAATATTGTTTTAATTTGAATAAAAACATTACATAGATTTCAAAAATAACAGACATAGATGTCTAAATTCAGTGTTATATTTTTAAATGTATTATAAAAACAATTAAATATATATGTATTCAAAGAAATTTTTCATAAACATTAATTTCATTATTATTTCAGGGTATTTCAATAAATGTAAAATTATAAATAAAAACATTATTTTTTACCTTTCAACAAAAAATAAAATATTTCTCAAGAATCCCACAATTCTCTTTATGATAAATTATTTATTAAAATCTCAAAAATTATATATTTTATATCAAATTAGAAATATAAAATTTATCAATTAATATTTCAAATAAAAATATAAAACATAAAATAGAACCACCATATTATAAAAATAAACCTTTTAAACTTTAAATATTTCCAAGAATATTTGATTTCATTTTTATAATTCAATATTGAGTAGTTATTTACTAGGAATTAATTGATAAATTTTTATTAAATGAATTTCTAAAAATAATTACCAATTTAGTTACACATATTCATACATGAAAATTCAATTTCTTTGTTATGATAGTCATATCTAAATAATAATATTTATGTAGAATATCTTTAAAATATTCTCATGGAAAGAATGGATCGAAAAGTTTTTTTATAAATATTTTTTTAAGAACCTTCAGTGGATCAAATAATTGATGTACAATCTCGAACTTGTCCATACCATTAATAAAATGGTTAAAGAATAAGACATGTCGAAAAATTTGTATGCGAGAGATCAGTTTGATATCCAAGATAACGTTAATAATATTTCAATTTTATTCCCTACTAATGTTTATAACAATATTATATAGATTCATATATTATATTACAAGTTTATATGATTTTTAGTTCGAAATGAAATGGAATAATTTTAGGTAACACTTTTTCCATGAAATAAAAAAGTCATATTTAATAATTAAATTTATATGTTATAGAGTTATAAATTGGTAAAATGAAATTTAATTATCTATTGATCGCATTTAAATTATCATATGGTGATTTTGTTTCATTTTTATAAAATTATCGATTTTTAAGTAAATAGTCAAATGTATTGTCAATTTTATGACATTTTCAATAAATAAAAATTTATTGAATGTTCATAATTGTTTTGAAGGAATATGTATTTAGAAGCAATATAATTTATTTAAAAATATAATTTTTAACATAGAAATCTAGGATTAAAATTTATTAAATTTTTTAAAAAATAACCATTGATTTGGTTCTCCTCTTTTGATCAATTATTTCAAGTGTTATTTTCTATTTTGGATTGGTGTTGAAGTCATATAATCAACATTTTATTTATTTTAATTCCATTAATAAGTTATGATTCTTCAATATAACTGATTTTGACATAAAATCATTCTTATTCATCGAAGTGATATTTTTCGAAAAACATTATTTATTTCGGATTACATATTTGTTTAAAATTAATATTTACCACTTATAGTTATTGAACATGGAAAATGGATTTCATATTTGTAATTATGAAGTTATAATTGGGGAACAATTTCAATTTAATTTTTAGTCATTATAAATAGTAACCATGTTAAAACGTTGTGCTAATAGTAATAGTGAAAAGATTTAATTATGTGGGATAAAACTAGGACATAAAGTTTAAAATATCATAAAAATGATTAAATGTGATTATATTATTTGATTAAAACTCATAATTATCCAATATTTCAAATATTTCAATTTTTCTCTACTTTCCATTTTAAATAAATATATTATATATAACAATTTTATGTATTTAAAATTTTACATTTTCCCACAATTATAAAAGGTAACCACATATCCTCACTATGTCACTCCTTTTCTGCCACATATATTTCCCAATACCTATCCAAATCAATTAAAAAATTTACTCCCCAAATCATAAATTTTATCTTCTTATCCAAATATCAATCCTAAATGGTATAATGTGTGAGTTAAAATATTTTTCCCAAGGATAAGGTATAAGTCCTTAGTGATCTATTTCATGTTTATTTTTTATTTTGCATCAATAAAATATATTATTACAATTTTTACATAAAAACATTAGTATACTTAATATATTGAAATTTTGTTATAATTAATGAACAACTCTTTTTAATTTATTTTCCAACATACATGAAAGGAAAACATCGCTCATGTGTATGTGTGGACTATCACTACCATGAAGTGATATGTTTCGTTTTCCATCATCGCCACATATTGATGGTTTTAAAAACATAATTAATGATAATATAACAATTTTATTACATTATTATTATTATTAAAATACATGGTATTACATACTCTGTTACCCTTTTTATATATTGGAAAATGACAATGTCTACCCTCCATACATGTAGAATACAACCTCCACCAAACTTTGTGATTAATTTTTCACTACCCCCACACATGTTTCATTACAAAGATGTAAATAATGAAAAAATATGAACTTTATAACATAATTATTAAAATGTAAATTTAAAATAATATATTTCTTCTTTATTTTCCATCCAGTAGAAAAATGGACACATATGATGTATTTAATTTTTCACATCAATCTTCTATGGATGGTTATAGAAATGTTAAAATATATAAAAATACTTATTTTTTCATAATTATAATTTGATACAATATTTTTTGTTATTTTGAAACTACAATATTCTATTTGGATTTATAAAAAGAATTTTCTCATTCTTTCTTATATGAATTTTATCATTTTATTAACATAATATGATATGGTAAGAAGTGATATAAAAAGAAAAATGATTTTGGAATTAACATGAAAGAGCTTCTCGATTTAGTGGAAAACTAATATAATTTCACTACTAATAATGGTGGATATATTAAACAAATTGAGTGAGTACATGGGGTAAGATAGTTTTTTATAAAAATCATGTTTTAATGTTTTCTTTCAAAATATTTTACTTTAATGTTGATGTTTTTTTAGATTATTTAAGATTGATAATATTTATTAATTAAAGGATTATAAAATAAATTTTTAATATTTTCCTACATTAATCAATAAAATATTAAAAATAAATATTTTCATTTTTTCCTATATGTTTTATTTTATTATTTGAAGAAAATTGAAAAACATAATGTTTTTATCTTACAGGGATTGACCAGTCTTTTCGACTATCATATTCATTATTCATTATCAATATTACTATATTATATAGGATTTGTTTTTCATAATAATATATTCCCACTCATCTTTGAATTTATAGTTTTATAAAATTCCAATATAGAAATATACAGTTCTAATAATTTTTATGATATGAATTAAACTATTATTTTTTATCAGATTAAATTCTAATTCAAATGCATTTTATGATAAAAATGAATAATAATTTTTTTATTAAATACCTGATTTTTAGAAGTTTTATTTAAATGACTTGGGAGACTTTTATAGCTACGATAATGGGATACGAAAATATAGTTTTCTAATGCATTTGTTAAATTGTTGGAGATTACCAATGATAGGTTACTCCTAAGATATTTAATAATTATTTGATTAGGGGATTCGATTTTGAGGGTTATTGTTAGGGTGAATGTAAGGATAATGTCCCATGGTATATATATGGTTTTCTAATAGTTTTTAATGGAAATGTTTTTATTTTAAAAGGTATATAAATGAGGTTAGTTTATAAAAATAATTTTATGACCATCTTATAGGTCATATGATTCTTTATTAAGGAAATTCATTCATGATTTTTTATGTATTTCTATGAAACCCACCAATTGTTTTTATTACTTTATGAAATTTTATGAAATATTTGTGAAAACTATTGATCAGTTATGTTTTTTTTCATATTGAAGTTAATGAATTATTAAGTTCAATGTTTAATGTCAAAAAGAAAAACATTCTTATAGATATTCTAGATTTACTAACGGAAAATATCTTTTATTTTATTTGATATCCCTTACATATTTTTTTTCTCATATCACATTTAAAATTATTTTTAGAGGGATTAAGGATGAGTATGAATGGTACTATATTTACAGATCTTGTTAAATGAGTTAACTTGAATGTAGAAAGTGTATCTTTCTGAAAACTTATTTTGTGGGAATAACAGACATTACCAAGATGTTTCCACATTATAATTTAATTTATTTTCTAATTCTGTAAATATGTAATCCCAAAAAATGTCTTTTTATGTAATTAATCATATATATTCCAAGAGGCATGTAATTGTTTAGATTTTTATTTACATTCCATTATAGTTGGTGTCAGAGAATGGGATTTAATAAAATTATAGGTTAGTATTTGGTCAAGAAAATACACTTAGATGATTCTAATTTATTGTTATTTATCATGAAATAACATTTATGGATTTCAATGTTACATCATTTAATATATAATTATTTTTTAATGGTTTTATATTGAGGAAACAATATAGTTAATTTAGAAAGGAATAATGTGTACAATATCTTACTCAACCAGAATCCTATAATAGATAGAATTGGAAAAGAGATGTTTTTATCTCTATTAACTCTACCAAAATAGGATATTAATATAGGTGCTAAGGAAAATGAGTTACTAAATTCCATTTAGAAAAATATTTCCATAGTAGATAATTTCATGAAATATTTCCCTCTTGATTTTGATAGATTGCCACACACAATGAAAAATGAAGGATTGGATAGCCCATTGGAGAATATATTTTATGTGTTTCTGTATATTTAAGATCACAATGTAAACCTTATTATTAATCATTATGATGTTGAAGTCGATTTATAGTGGTCTCTTATTAGGAACACTAAGGAAAATAATGAAATCAATGTTATAGAATTGAAATAATTTAAAAATATATTCATTCAAATGTATTTTTGTAATGCAATTATATGTTTAATGTAAATGAAATTACTAGAGTTAATGTCAAATTAGGAATCTTTTCTACTAATGAAGATAACGTTATTATTCTTTCTACGTATATACAAAATTCAATTCTAGACCCTGATAGTAAAATTGATCAATATTAAATGGGATTAAATTCATGTTTACAATGTCCTACGATAACATGTATGTTTAAAAGTTATATACACATAATGAGTTGTGTTGAGAAATTCAGTATAGATTTTGTGTAATATTGTAATAATAACTATAAGAAGCGATCATAGTGGAATGAAATGGGGAAATATGCATCAAAGTGTAGTGACCCAAATATTTAATACAAGAATATTTTATATTATATTTTAATATTCATTACATTAAACAAAAAAATTCCTTAGCATCATAATATATTATTGCATTTTGAGACCAGGTACACAATATTCTTATTTAGTGAATGGTAATCAATTTTTCCCAAAAAATACCTTCATATATAGTACTCTTTATAGAAATAACCTACGTAAAAGGATATGTAAGAAATGGTGATATCATATTCATAGTAAGGTTAAAAAATTGGAAATACATTAACATAAATAGAGCATAAGGTTATAAGAACATAATCAAAACATATGGAAATCATACCCAGTATATATAATTCAAAATATTAATTCATGGAATAATGATTGGTAGATCATTAGACATGAATCATAACAAAATCTGAGAACACGAGCTATGAAAGAATCAAATTGAAATAATACATTTAATATATTCATATACATAAGGGTAGAAAATAATTTCCTTAGAGGGAAATGTTCATTGAAAAAAGAATAAAAATGGAATGGGTTCACTCCGAAAACCATCATAGTAGTCAAGTTTCACTCCCAAGACTATCATAGTTGATAAATTCGATTACATTATTAGGACCAATCCACATTCAATTACTATTTATCTCATGAGATATCAATATTTTTCCAATGAATTAGAGGGAGATATAGGACCAACAAGTATTCGGTTATAACGTAACCACCATTCTTGGTTATAATGTAACAAATTTCTCATAATGAAATTTTTTCATATGTTTTCCAAAAGTTAATAAAAACATTATCATATCAGAAACAATGAAAATAAATTGGGTTCATAAAAATTTTATAATAATATAATAAGGAGAAAAGAATTATGTTTCAAATTCATTTCATTATTTCATCAAAGAATACTATCTGAAAAACGAGGAGGGTTTCATATGCATTTTATCTCGGTACAAATTATGGGAGCGAAAAGTGTAATGACCCGACCCTAGTTACCCAGAGTCGGTGCATTATTACATAACATTGGCATGATCACAAGAAAGATCAAATCTCGAAAGACCGATTGGTTTAGTAGCCTTGGAAACACTAGATATATTCATAAGTTTTACATTACATCATAAATTGAAAAACTACTACAACAACATAATGTCTCCATAAACCACACTCATATCCCCACATAAAATCCCTACAGGTCATTCATAATTTACTACTTCACTTCCTGGGAAAAATAAAACATAGAAAAGGGGTGAGCTCAAATGCCCAGTAAGGATAACAATATACCGGAAACTTTCATAAATAAGAATAAACATTTAAGGCTATGTATAACTAAAACAAAAGCCTTTTAAACTTGAACTTCAACATAGTATGGCAAAAGTAAAATGAAATAATGTCATTTACTTGTTCACATGGATATTCTACTAATCGAATAATCACATGCAATATCAATAACCACTTTCATAATGTTGGAATGCATAATGCCAGACTATCATAACCACATAGCCAATGCCTCGTGCCAAGACTACAAATAAGATTTTGCCAAGGCCTTGTGCCAAGACACTAGTTTGTCTCATGAGACCTACCGATGCATCGAGGAGCTATAGCGGGCTCCACCCTTCACATATTAAGTCCAATGCATTCCCATATGAAAAGGTTTAAACATAACATAAACATTCGTATTAAAAATAGCATACGAAATGTCAATAATTTCACCATAAACTATGAATGGTATAAAAATAGCACATACATAGTCAAACATATCACAAAACCTTCAATACAATATAGAAGTTTTGTATCATAATAAATCAACTTCAAATAAGCGTAAAATCCATCAAAGGATGTTGACATATATGAAATCAAAACACTTTTTGGAAAAATATCTCTTTCTATTTTTGAAATCATTTAAGAGCCATATAAAATAAAACATTTTCTTGAAAATATTCTTATAATCTTGTAAGGAAAACTTTGAAGATTTTATAACGGCAGAAAATAACCGCACTCGCCGTATAAGTTAAAAAAACATTCTTACCTTAATTCTGTCGAAAAGGTTAAAAAGGACCTTGTTTTGAAAACGACGGAAAGATTACTCTTATAAAAAGTCAAACAAGGGTATAAATGACTTTAACCCATATTCTTGTAAATAATAAAAATGTTTTGAAATACATTTTGAAGAAACATGGATGTGGATGATAAAGAGACCCCAGTAGATTATTACATATAAACAACCTCGGATAATGAAGAGATTGTGAAATAACCCTTACCTTGTACTTTTCCTTGGTTGGGGTAGGTTATGCTCCTGTATAATGGTGAAATAATATAAGTTAATACGATATCATATATGATCTTTTAATATTGATTTGATAATAATATCTTAGTATTATCATTGTTTCAGGTGTTAACTTACTTGTTTTCTTTTATATGTTTTGTTACGTAAGACATGTTTGTAAAGGATAGGTTGTATATTATTCATATCCAGAATGATATCATGTCCTTAAACATAATTTTTAAATCATCAAATGATAATTATACTTGAATGGATACGATGGAGAATGAATCTCATCGCGTTCGTGGAGACGGTAGTCCGTACGTACGCACGAGCGACAATTTCATTCTTTTGATATTAAAATAATATATAAATGGATGGTATATCGTATATACAGAATCATTAACATGTTATATTTATTATTTACATGAGTTACACATCATTATTATACCCATCCAAATAATATTATATTGAATAACAATTACACCACGACGTGGAGACGGTAAGCCGTACGTACGCACGTATGGTGACATGTTATTCAAAGGGTGGATAGAATACTGAATATGGTTGTACCATATTTATAATAACATCACAGTATATATATGATACTGGATTTATTATTTTAGAATGGTAACAACAAAGGACGAAGAAGTGGAAGAAGAAATGAACTTGGAAAAGGGTGGTGAAATCATTACCTCTTCTTCGGGTTCTTCCTTTTTATTTGATCAAAAGGGATCCTTAGGTTGGCTTTCTGATCAAACTAAGGCCCCTAGGTTGTAGTGAGGGAAGTTTGGAGAGTATTTGGGCAGAGTTTGGCCGAACCAAAAGGCTTTTAAGGTGTGAAGAAATGAGAAGGAGGAGTGCCCTTTTATAAGAGGGGTGAGGGGCACCTTTGGAAAAACTAGAAATATTAATTTATAATAAATTCATATTAGGTTTATAATGGCTCCAAAGTTGATTATTCAAAGGTTAAGGTGGGGATAAGTCTAAAACCACTCAACCAATAGAATTTATACAGGTTTGGGTACTTATATTAACATTATCTTTAAGTATTAACTCTAAGTTAATTAGTTTCACTTTTACAATGTCTCTTTGTATTTTTATATAATATGGTTAATAAACGTACTAAATTCCTCCAAGCGACCCCCCAAGTGGTCCATTAATGATGAACCTATCATGATATATGTCTCTTTGCCGAACTTAGATTTTTAGGAATTTAATATCAATTAATAATATAATATTTGTTTTAAGAACTCTTTTATGTCAATTTTGACACTATTCAATAGTTGATTTTTGTGAAACTCATAACAGATTTATTACTTCAAAAAAGTAAATTAAATCAATCCTAATATATCATAGTATCCTAGAAAATTAGTTTAATTCATTAAAAGTTTCATATTATATTTATTTGGGTATTTATAATATCAATTATTTTAATTTTTCACTATTATAGTAATTACTGCATCATCATTGTGTCATAAATAAAATAAATTATTTAATGTCTAAAAAATATAAATAAAATATCATTATGTAGGTAATCTTTTTATATTTCTAATTAATATTTATAATCTAAAATCCAACATATATAACCCTATGTAACAATTGTTTTTCTAAAAGATATATGCTTGTGTCATTTTTGTATTCATTTTAACTTAATTAAAATAAAGTGTCATTATCACTTACAAGTGGATCCATGGGGTCCCAAAATCGACCCAAAGATGACCATGGTCGACCATGTATCAACCAATAGGGTTACGACACGTTTTAGGGTAATTTAGTATTATTATAATATTATTTTTTAACCCTTATTTACCGGATTTACCCTTAACCATGGTAAATAAAATATTTACCGCAGTAATTATTGAAAATGTCTAAAAATAAAAGTTACTTATTTACACAATTTGAACATCCTGATTCCAAATATGGAATCCATTTTCCTAAATTCAAAACACTGAAGTGGCAGAAATTAAATTAAAATTAATTCCTGCTGTCAAAACAAAAAGCGTGTTTTTAAGAGATAATAACTATCAAAAGATTGACACTTGTTTATGTTCGTTTTAATTGTAAAATTATGTCCAATGACCAACATTATATTAAATGGTAAAAATATATTCTAAATATACTTTAAAACTACTAAAATTCATAATTTATCACTATTAATTATTTTCATTAAAAAAGTTGTTTTTAATTAAAATTTAGTAATTTTCACTATTCATCAAAATATGAAAGTTATCCGAAAAGTACCAAAATTTCACCTTAGTCTAAATTAGATATTCCAAATCCAAAAATGAAGTCCATTTTGAAATATAAAATATATATAATTTTAAAAATTAGGTATTACTATTCATGACGGCTAGTTTGATTGGTTGTTAGAACTCAGTGTTGCGTACAACACACGCTATCGCATTATTCAAAGAGAAGCGTACCGTAGAAGCTTGGGGTGTTACATTCTCCCCTCCTTCAAATAATTTCGTCCTAAAAATTTCTAGAATACTATCGCATGAAAAGACTCGGGTGGTTCTTTATCATAAGTTCCTCGGGTTCCCACATTGCCTCTTCCATCTTATGGTTTCTCCACAAAACTTTTACCAGACGCGTCGTCCGGTTTCTCAGTACTTGTTCTCTCGTATCAAGAATCCTGACGGGCTCTTCACAATAGGAAAGATCAGGTTTCAGTTCTAATTCTTCATAGGTGAGTACATGCGTTGGATCAGGCATGTATTTCCTCAACAGAGATACGTGGAACACATCGTGAACTTTGGAGAGACTTGGCGGCATTGCCAATCGGTAAGCTACAACCCCAATTCTTTCTAGAATTTCGAAAGGTCCGATGTACCTGGGACTCAATTTACCTTTCTTACCAAAACATATGACTCCATTCCACGGAGATACCTTCAGGAAAACATGATCACCGACTTGAAATTCCAAATCCTTCCTTCGATTATCGGCATAGCTCTTCTACCTACTTTGAGCTGCTTTGATGTGATTTTGGATTACTTTCACCTTTTCCACCGTTTCCTCCACCAGTTCTGGGCCTACAAGTTTTCTTTCACCAACATCATCCCAACAGGTTGGTGTACGACATCTCTTTCCGTATAACGCTTCATATGGTGCCATATGAATACTCGAATGGAAACTATTGTTATAGGAAAATTCTACCAGAGGTATATATTGATCCCACATACCCTGAAAGTCAAGTGAGAAAGATCTCAACATGTCTTCTAAGGTCTGAATAGTCCGTTCTGATTGTCCATCTATCTGAGGGTGGTAAGCAGTGCT
The DNA here is from genome assembly GCA_963277665.1 of Viscum album. Lineage (NCBI taxonomy): Eukaryota > Viridiplantae > Streptophyta > Magnoliopsida > Santalales > Viscaceae > Viscum > Viscum album. The sequence continues at coordinate 84,195,352 of OY728154.1, forward strand.
CAAATGAAGTTCAGTATCCAGGGATTTCTGAAGACTTTTCCAGAATCTTGAAGTAAAACGGGGATCACGAGCAGAAACAATCGATAGGGGTACTCCATGAAGTCTCACAACTTCATTAATATATAGTCTTTCTAGACGTTCCAGGGGTAGATCTTCTCTTATAGCAAGAAAATGTGCTGACTTGGTAAGACGATCAACAATAACCCATATTGCATCGTTCCTTCTAGGAGTCTTTGGTAGCCCCATGACAAAGTCCATCGCAATATTGTCCCATTTCCACTCCGGTATGGGAAGAGGTTGCATGACTCCTCCAGGCTGTTGCCTTCCAGCTTTCACTTGTTGACAAACCATACATCTTGACACAAAATCAGCAATCTCCCTCTTCATGTTGTCCCACCAAAAATGTTCCTTCAAATCTCTATACATTTTTGTGCTCCCAGGGTGTATAGAGAAATTGGAACTATGAGCATCATCCAGCAATTCCCTTTTTAGATCAGGTAAATCGGGAACACAAAGTCTCTTCCCGAATTTCAAAATTCCATCTTCATACACAAAGTCTCTCAATCTCCCATCATTCACAGCTTTAATCTTCTTTTGGAATTCTTCATCATCAGTCTGAGAACTCTTAATCCTTTCTAGTAAAGATGGTTTGGCAACCATTTGAAAAAGCATTGATGTTTCACCTTCCCAGGTTATTCCCATGTCCATCTTCACTAGATCCATGAAAATTGGATCCCTTTCAATTCTCATATTGTTCAAAACTCTGTGGTCTTTTCTACTCAAAGCATCTGCCACCTTGTTTTCTTTCCCCGGGTGGTAGTGTATCGTACAATCATAATCCGTGAGTAATTCAAGCCATCTCCTTTGCCTCATGTTGAGTTCTTTTTGTGAGAAAGTATACTTCAAACTCTTGTGATCAGTATAAATCTCACATTTTTCACCATAGAGGTAGTGCCTCCATATCTTCAAAGCAAAGATCACAACTGATAACTCAAGATCATGAGTAGGATAGTTTTGTTCATGAATTTTCAACTGTCGTGATGCATAGGCAATAACTCTATCATTCTGCATAAGGACACAACCAAGTCCTTTCTTCGATGCATCACTATAAATAACGAACCCATCATTCCCCGATGGTAGAGTCAATATGGGAGCATTGACTAATCTTTTCTTCAGTTCTTCAAAACATTCTTCACACTCTTTTGTCCAAACAAATTTAACCCCTTTACGTGTGAGCTTCGTTAATGGGTTAGCCAATCGGGAAAAATTCTGGACGAAACGTCGATAATAACCTGCCAAACCAATAAAACTGCGTACCTCAGTTATACGCGTAGGTGCTGGCCATTCATGGATTTCCTTGGTCTTAGAAGGATCAACAGAGATTCCATCTTTAGAGACAATATGGCCAAGAAAAGAAATCTCCTGAAGCCAGAATTCACACTTGCTAAACTTACCATATAATTCATGCCTCCTCAGAGTCTTCAAGATAATGCGCAAGTGATTTTCATGATCTTCGTAGGTTTTGGAGTATACCAAGATATCATCAATAAATACCACCACAAATTCATCGAGATACTCCTTGAAAACTCTATTCATCAGATCCATGAATACAGAGGGTGCATTAGTCAATCCAAACGGCATTACGGTAAACTCGTAATGCCCGTACCTGGTTCGAAATGATGTCTTCGGAATGTCTTCCTTTTTCACACACAACTGATGGTATCCAGATCGAAGGTCAATCTTTGAAAAGTATTGAGCTCCATGCAGTTGGTCAAATAAATCATCAATGCGAGGTGGGGGATACTTGTTCTTTATCATTATAGCATTGATCTCCCTGTAGTCGATACATAACCTCATAGATCCATCTTTCTTTTTAACAAAAAGAACAGGGGATCCCCATGGAGAAACACTAGGGCGAATAAATACCTTATTACTCAATTCCTCTAGTTGTTTCTTTAGTTCGACTAACTCTACAGTGGCCATTCTATAAGGGGTCTTCGATATAGGCCTTGCTCCAGGAATCAAATCAATGGAAAACTCAACTTCTCGTTCTGGAGGATGTCCAGGTAAATCTTCCGGAAATACATCTACAAATTCTTTCACAACAGGTACATCCTCTATTTGAACATTCCTTTCCTCACCGATAGTTATTTCATTATCTTCCTCCCCAATAATTGAATTAAGTTGAGCTACTGGGGGTGGATCTAAATAAGAATTAGGTGGTGATGATTCTGCTCTAAATATAAGGTGTTCCTTATCATTATCATCAAGAATCATAACCTCTTTCTTCTTACAATAAATCTTCGCATCATAGTCCGAAAGCCAGTACATACCGAGGATTATATCAAAATCAATCATAGGTATGACAATGAGATCAGTAGATAAAGAAAATTTATGTGCTCTAATGGGGACTGATTCACAAAACTTTGTTGCAATGATACTTCCCTTAGGAGTTTTAACTGACAACTCCCTTATTAAATCAAATTGGAAATATCTAATTTTCTTAGCAAAATGGGAAGATATGAAACAATGCGATGATCCAGAATCAAATAATGCATTTTCTAAACTTGAGGAAACCATTAAATTACCTGCCACCACGTCTTTCGGAGCTTCTACCTCAGCAGTAGTGATAGCATAAGCCTGGCCTTGATCCCTTGGCCTTTTCTGAGGTAAGTTCTCCTGACGCTTAGGACATGCATTTTCATAATGCCCCATCTCCCTGCAATTATAGCACTGAACGTTGGTAGCTTCCTTCTTCCCCTTGCAATCATGAGCTTGGTGGCCTTTTTCACCACACTTGTAACAGACTCCCATTCCCTTCATGAAAGTACCAGGATGTTTCTTCCCGCATTTACCACAAGATGGATATTCAACCTTTCCCTTCTTCCCCTTATTTCCATTCCCATATTGATCAGAAGGTCTCTTCTTCTCTTGCTTTTCAATAAAGTCATAAGACTTAGAGAATTCCTTTTCAGTCTTGATAGCACATGAGACAATGTCTTCGTACGATGAAAAGGATTGTGAGACTAACGTTCGACGGAGAAATGGTTTTAACGCATCAAAGAAACGATCAATCTTACTTCTTGGGTTGCGAATATAATCTCCAGCATACCTCGCTAACCTTGTAATGTTAGCCTCATACTTTGTGACATTCTCATCCTCCTTTTGTCTCAGACTCAGAAATTGCCTTTCCATATCTGCTCGATGGTCGCGAGGAAAGTATTTTTCTAAAAACAGATCTTTGAACTCCCTCCATTCCATATTTGATACTTCATCATCTTCCTTCATGTTTTGAATCAATGACCACCATTGATCAACATCTCCAGTGAGGCGGTAAACTGCCATGATAACCTTTTCCCTTTCACTGCTCCCCAAAGCCTGAAATATTTTCTCTAGGGAATTTATCCACTATTCGGCTACTAAGGTATTTGTATTCCCATTGAACGTTGGTGGTTGTTGCCTCATGAATCGATCTAACATTGATCCTCCACGCTGCGGATCAGGGTGCTCCATACGGGTAAGGTTATTATTCATAACCTGAGTAAGTTGTCCCAGTATGGTGATTAGCTGATCGGCACCAGTTGCATCACCAGCCCCACTATAATTATCTTGAGCAGGAGGGAAATCCCTACATGGAGTGCGCGCATTGATACAGTTTCCATTTCTTCCACTAGGTGCCATTTCTAAACAATGGCATAAACTAGATCAGTTTATGAATCAAAATACATAATCCCATACTTATAAAACACTTAACATAAATTGAACTATTTATGGATATAATCCATAATCATAAAAATGTTTTCTTTGAGGAAGTATATACTCATAAACCCTTCATAATGATTTGTAAAGAAAATGAGAGTTATCCTAAGCATATCCCCCGGGAGTGTTGTAACCAAGAGTGCAGCAAGCCCCGTTGTCATGCACCAGTTCCCGTTTGAGTCTAGCTCAAAGCGGTGTTTTCGGGTTTTACCCCTAGGTACATCTGTGCCAGAGCCGCCTCTACCTGCTCGTATCCAGACAGGGATGTATTGCTCGGAAAACTCACAAAATCTCTACAATATCAAAATTCTAGGAAGTTCTTCTATACTAATCCTCAAAGTTCATCTTAGGTCTACGTGCTCTAATCAGAGTTTATCTAAATCTAGCTTCCAAGGTTTGTACTAAACTTCCTCTGATACCAACTGTAACACCCCGACCCTAGTTACCCAAAGTCGGTGCATTATTACATAACATTGTCATGATCACAAGAAAGATCAAATCTCGAAAGACCGATTGGTTTAGTAGCCTTGGAAACACTAGATATATTCATAAGTTTTACATTACATCATAAATTGAAAAACTACTACAACAACATAATGTCTCCATAAACCACACTCATATCCCCACATAAAATCCCTGCAGGTCATTCATAATTTACTTCTTCACTTCCTGGGAAAAATAAAACATAGAAAAGGGGTGAGCTCAAATGCCCAGTAAGGATAACAATATACCGGAAACTTTCATAAATAAGAATAAACATTTAAGGCTATGTATAACTAAAACAAAAGCCTTTTAAACTTGAACTTCAACATAGTATGGCAAAAGTAAAATGAAATAATGCCATTTACTTGTTCACATGGATATTCTACTAATCAAATAATCACATGCAATATCAATAACCACTTTCATAATGTTGGAATGCATAATGCCAGACTATCATAACCACATAGCCAAGGCCTCGTGCCAAGACTACAAATAAGATTTTTCCAAGGCCTTGTGCCAAGACACTAGTTTGTCTCATGAGACCTACCGATGCATCAAGGAGCTATAGCGGGCTCCACCCGTCACATATTAAGTCCAATGCATTTCCATATGAAAAGGTTTAAACATAACATAAACATTTATATTAAAAATAGCATACGAAATGTCAATAATTTCACCATAAACTATGAATGGTATAAAAATAGCACATCCACAGTCAAACATATCACAAAACCTTCAATACAATATAGAAGTTTTGTATCATAATAAATCAACTTCAAATAAGCGTAAAATCCATCAAAGGATGTTGACATAGATGAAATCAAAACACTTTTTGGAAAAATATCTCTTTCTATTTTTGAAATCATTTAAGAGCCATATAAAATAAAACATTTTCTTGAAAATATTCTTATAATCTTGTAAGGAAAACTTTGAAGATTTTATAACGGCAGAAAATAACCGCACTCGCTGTATAAGTTAAAAAAAACATTCTTACCTTAATTCTGTTGAAAAGGTTAAAAAGGACCTTATTTTGAAAACGACGGAAAGATTCCTCTTATAAAAATTCAAACAAGGGTATAAATGACTTTAACCCATATTCTTGTAAATAATAAAAATGTTTTGAAATACATTTTTAAGTAACATGGATGTGGATGATAAAGAGATCCCAGTAGATTATTACATATAAACAACCTCGGATAATGAAGAGATTGGGAAATAACCTTTACCTTGTACTTTTCCTTGGTTGGGGTAGGTTAACCTCCTGTATAATGGTGAAATAATATAAATTAATATGATATCATATATGATCTTTTAATTTTGATTTGATAATAATATCTTAGTATTATCATTGTTTCGGGTGTTAACTTACTTGTTTTCTTTTATATGTTTTGTTACGTAAGATATGTTTGTAAAGGATAGGTTGTATATTATTCATATCCAGAATGATATCATGTCCTTAAACATCATTTTTAAATCATCAAATGATAATTATACTTGAATGGATACGATGGAGAATGAATCTCATCGCGTTCGTGGAGACGGTAGTCCGTACGTACGCACGAGCGACAATATCATTCCTTTGATATTAAAATAATATATAAATGGATGGTATATCATATATACATAATCATTAACATGTTATATTTATTATTTACATGAGTTACACATCATTATTATCCCCATCCAAATAATATTATATTGAATAACAATTACACCACGACGTGGAGACGGTAAGCCGTACGTACGCACGTATGGTGACATGTTACTCAAAGGGTGGATAGAATACTGAATATGGTTGTACCATATTTATTATAACATCACAGTATATATATGATACTGGATTTAATATTTTAGAATGGTAACAACAAAGGAAGAAGAAGTGGAAGAAGAAATGAACTTGGAAAAGGGTGGTGAAATCATTACCTCTTCTTCGGGTTCTTCCTTTTGATTTGATCAAAATAGCTCCTTAGGTTGGCTTTCTGATCAAACTAAGGCCCGTAGGTTGTAGTGAGGGAAGTTGGGAGAGTATTTGGGTAGAGTTTGGCCGAACCAAAAGGCTTTGAAGGTGTGAAGAAATGAGAAGGAGGAGTGCCCTTTTATAAGTGGGGTGAGGGGCACCTTTGGAAAAGCTAGAAATATTAATTCATAATAAATTCATATTCGGTTTCTAATGGCTCCAAAGTTGATTATTCAAAGGTTAAGGTGGGGATAGGTCTAAAACCACTCAACCAATATAATTTAGACAGGTTTGGGTACTTATATTAACCTTATCTTTAAGTATTAACTCTAAGTTAATTAGTTTCACTTTTACAATGTCTCTTTGTATTTTTATATAATATGGTTAATAAACTTACTAAATACATCCAAGCGACCCCCAAGTGGTCCATTAATGATGAAACTATCATGATATATGTCTCTTGGCCGACCTTAGATTTTTAGGAATTTAATATCAATTAATAATATAATATTTGTTTTAAGAACTCTTTTATGTCAATTTTGACACTATTCAATAGTTGATTTTTGTGAAACTCATAACAGATTTATTACTTCGAAAAAAGTCAATTAAATCAATCCTAATATATCATAGTATCCTAGAAAATTAGTTTAATTCATTAAAAGTTTCATATTATATTTATTTGGGTATTTATAATATCAATTATTTTAATTGTTCACTATTATATTAATTACTGCATCATCATTGTGTCATAAATAAAATAAATTATTTAATGTCTAAAAATTATAAATAAACTATCATTATATAGGAAATATTTTTATATTTCTAATGAATATTTATAATCTAAAATCCAACATATATAACCCTATGTAACAATTGTTTTTCTAAAAGATATATGCTTGTGTCATTTTTGTATTCATTTTAACTTAATTAAAATAAAGTGTCATTATCACTTACAAGTGGATCCATGGGGTCCCAAAATCGACCCCAAGATGACCATGGTCGACCATGTATCAACAAATAGGGTTAAGACACGTTTTAGGGTAATTTAGTATTATTATAATATTATTTTTTAACCCTTATTTACTGGATTTACCCTTAACCATAGTAAATAAAATATTTACCGCAGTAATTATTCAAAATGTCTAAAAATAAAATTTACCTATTGACACAATTTGAACATCCTGATTCCAAATATGGAATCCATTTTCCTAAATTCAAAACACATAAGTGGCAGAAATTAATTTAAAATTAATTCCCGCTGTCAAAACAAAAAGCGTGTTTTTAAGAGATAATAACTATCAAAAGATTGACACTTGTTTATGTTCGGTTTAATTGTAAAATTATGTCCAATGACCAACATTATATTAAATGGTAAAAATATATTCTAAATATACTTTAAAACTACTAAAATTCATAATTTATCACTAATAATTATTTTGATTAAAAAAGTTGTTTTTAATTAAAATTTAGTAATTTTCACTATTCATAAAAATATGAAAGTTATCCGAAAAGTACCAAAATTTCACCTTAGTCTAAATTAGATATTCTGAATCCAAAAATGAAGTCCATTTTGAAATATAAAATATATATAATTTTAAAAAGTAGGTATTACTATTCATAATGGCTAGTTTGATTGGTTGTTAGAACTCAGTGTTGCGTACAACACACGCTATCGCATTATTCAAAGAGAAGCGTACCGTAGAAGCTTGGGGTGTTACAAAAAGGGTTTTGGAAAAGTTTTTCCATCATAGATATAAAAAATACTTATAAGGAATAAAAATAGTATACTTGGAAAACATCCCAATTAAAACATAGGTAACACAAATGTTTGACCTATTAGAAATAGAATTAGTGTTAAATATATCTTCCATCATTTCTTTAAAAAAATACATTTTATTGAAAAATAATTTTAAAAAACAAGATCATAAAATATTATCAAATTATTTTTCATTAAATATAACCATGAAAACCTCTGAAGCAATATTTGAAAATAATTTTTAACATTTCATGAAAAAAAATATCATTTCATTTTTAAAAACACATTTTAAATAATTAAACATTATAAGAATCATTTTTTTAAATAAAATTGAATACTTAGAACTGATGATTCAAATAAAGTAATACTAAATGGGCATTGTTTAGAAAATAAAATTAATATTCCGTTCAAAATATTTTCAATAAAGTTATATATTGGTAAATATTTATTTAATAAATAATTTGAATAATGTGACAATATTTTATGATTTTGTTTTATAAAAAGATGTTTTCAAATAAAAAGTTTGATTATCTAAAGAGTGAAAAAATATGATTTTTCAAAAAAAACATTAAATTGAAATCTTCAGTACATAAATAGATAAAAAATGGAGGGAAAAAAATTCATTCACATGATATAAATATAGGATAATAAAATCCATTATTTTCTTGAGATATGGATCATAATATTTCACAATAAAAAACATAATCATAAACAATGTCGATAGACGATGATGTTTTCTTATAAAACCCTTAACACTTCGGTAACATTGAATCATTAGAACCATGAAATAATAACATTAAATGAAAAAAATATCATTACAACATATATTTTAATTATATTACAAGTCAAATTGGATTTATATTCACCTCATTGAAGAAAATAAGTGTTTTACATAACATATGTCACAAAGAATGAAAAATGAGATAAAACTCTCGTACCACTATTGTAAATTTTAAACCTTATACACCATGAAATAATGATCATATTAATGATTTGTAAATTCAAATACATTTATTATAGGAAAAATAAAATATTTATATGGTCATTATATTAAACGTATAAATGAAACACTTGGTGAATATGGTATTTGTATCATCGAAAATAAAAGTGAGATGAAAATATTTCACCTTAAGTCCCAACATCCTTCATACACATTTGAACCTCATATATAATAAAAATAATAATATTATAAATATATATTATAAAAATAATCATATTTATAATAACATAAATTATTAATAAATTATATTTTATTAATCATTTATAAACAATTCCATGTTGAAATCACGTTTTGGAAAATAATTGCTTTGTTTTTCGTGCATGTTTTTGATTTTTAATTTTTGGTCAGGTTACATTGATCATAGTTAAAAAATATCAATAATTTTTACCATTATATAAATATCATATATATTAAATATATATGTGTTTATAGTAATCTAGAAAAGTTAGTTATAGGAAATAATATACACTGTTCATAGAGACAGTAGGTCATATGTGCACATAAAAGTTTTATTCATTTTCAACATAGATTGAATGAAAGAAAGGTAAAAAATATATAATAATTAATTAATATTCTTTTCATATATATAAAAAATATTATTTTTGAAACTATCCATATTCACTTCATTTAAAACTGTATGTGAAGAATGAATAACATCGCCTCTTGAGGTGGTAGTTCATAGTACCAAGGGGAGACATTATTGTTTTCCACTAGTTTTAGAGATAATAAAGAAGAATCAGAATTATAATTTTATAGGTATAAAAATATGATAAATATAATATATAAATATTACATCCAAAATTATAATAATCCTTTAGAGGTGGTGACTTAAAATGATAAATATTGATTCATAAGGCGGTAGTCCGCCGTACACAAGGGAGATGGTTTTGTATCCCATTTGACGGATGTGGAGATGGTTGTAGGTTATTATATTAACATAAAAAACCTCATTATTTGTAATATAATGAGTATTTATATCAATATTTTTTAACAAAAATTTTTGTTTGTGGATGAAGAAATAAAATGAAACACTCAGTTAGGGATGTTGCCTATTCTTCAAATAACTTCTTTTGGTTAATAGAAAATCATTTCAATATTTGATTCCTAACAAGAATAAGGATTATAATATGAGATATAGGATTTATCTGTGTGATTTGGTTAGTTATTCATAGAACCAATGGGTTTGGAAATTTTTAATAGGAGAGGATATGGGTTGGCCTTTTATAAGTGACGTGAGTGGTACACATCTGATTTTTGAAGTGAAAAATGTGTACCCATGTTTTTCAAATTAAATAAGACTAAAATATGGGTAGTTTAGAAATATTAAGTTATATGGTCTAAATATTACAATACTGTGGGTTTTGGACATGTTTTGGGAAAATTTAATTCCTTATATATTTATTTTAACCCCCATAAATTCCATTTTACCTTATCATCGATTTAATTTCTATAGTTTTTTTAATCAATTTTCGTAAAAAATTTGTTGAATAGATTATATAAAATAAATTAATATAACTAAATATATGTAGTCTCTTTTTTAAATTCCATTCAACTAAGAAGAGAATTTTAATTTAAAATGATTCTTGCATACGTTTTGAGAAAGTAGTTTTCCAACGAAAAAATGTTCAAAGCTTTAAAATGTTTTTATAGAAAATTTCAACAAGAAATTGATTAAATTGAACTAAATTACATTAATAGACATATAATTTAACTTGTTATTTTACTTTCAATACCATATTGAATTACTTTTTATATTTTATAATGTTTAAAATGGTTTGAAAATTCATCATAAAACCCAATATTCTTCGTTGTTCATCGAAATATTTTACTTTTCACAAAATTCTCAGACTTTCACTCAAAAATACTTCAGAAATAATGAATAAAAAATTAAAATTTATTTTTTCAATAAAAGTTTCCAAAATTGGAGAAAATAATTTTAAAATATGTGCGCAAAAGGAAACAAATTTCTTTTTAGAAATATATTGTTTTTAACTGTAAAATTTTATTTATAATTATATCTTCTTTATAAATCACATAAAAATAATGTTAAAATTTTTATGGAATAAATTATATTTAAATTTCATTAAACCATTATAGTAAATTTTTATTTATAATTTATTGTGGAAAAATAAATTTTATTCAGGAAAATATTTATTCAGAAATTTATTTCCTTCATTTTAAAATAGTTTTTCTATTAATTTCTAATAAATTATTACCTAGAGGATTAACTTTATTATACATAATTACAAAATATTTTTACATGATTTTGTTAATCCTATTCATAACAACCATTGTAATGGAAAGGTGATAAGTATCATATTAAATAATAATATTTTAATAGTATGTTGCATTTCATTTAAACAAGATGATGCTTTTAATGCCATTTAAACTCAGTTTTGCGTATGATGAATGCTAAACTAGGTGAAATTTGTAAGGAAAAATATCAAAAAGATTAAATCTATTTAAAATATATATTTCCAAAAAACTAATGGTGTTATTATATACACCCCATAAATTAATTGTATCCTCACAATTTGAACAAATGCTTGGTAAAAATGGCTTTAACTATTAAAAAAACACTTCCATGAAACCCACATCGTAGAAAGGGTTAATAAAAATTCCATTTGAAAAGAGAGAAAGGGGTGTTCCAAGGTAATTTAGAATAATTCATACTTGGTTTCAAAATTGGATAACAATGGTGGGATGTAAATACTTGTACATTGAATAAAATCATAATTTCCAAATAATTATGGAGACTGATAGAGATCATTAATCACAAGAAAGTGAATGATCATGTGAAAATCAAAAAATTGAAAACCATAAACCAATGATGTGTGAAAATTTCATTAATTTTTCATAAATTATTTTTATATAAAAATATTTTATTTCCATATTCTTTTCCTTACGTGGTACAATTTTCGTGAGTAGACATAATTACTTGATTTCATTCCATTTCATAAGAAAAATATATTCATCTGGTTGTTGCATGATCAAAATCATTCTTATGTTGGATTCATAACAAGAATACAACTTATACGATGTGATATTGGATTTATATATGTTATTTAGTTATTTATTCATTGATCCAATGGGTTTTGAAATTATTAAGAGGAGAGGATTCGGGTTGTCCTTTTATAAGTAAAGTGAATGGTACACTTCTAATTTTTGATTAAAATTTTTTTACCAATGTTTTTTAATTTACATACGACTAAAATATGGGTAATTTTTATATATTAAGATATATTGTCGAAATATTACCATACTATGGGTTTTGGGCACGTTTTGGGATATTTTAATTCCTTACCTATTTAGTTTAACCACCATAAAACCCATTTTACCGTATCATTTGTAATTATTTTTTAATGTTTGTAGTATTCATTTTGGTAATGAAATTTTTTTGTATATATTATATAATATAAAAAATTCTAACTAAAAATATATAGTCTTTTTTTTTGAAATTCCATTGAACTAAGAGTATAATATTAATATAAAATTAATCTCACATACACGATGAGATAGTTGTTTTCCAACATGGTTAGAGATGCTACCTCTTCTTCAAACAAATTCATTTGGTTTTCAGAAAAATCCATCCTATGTTGGATTATTAACATGAATATGGATTATAGGATGTGATATAGGATTTACATATTTGATTTTATTAATTATTCACTGAACCGATTGGTTTTGAAATTTTTAAGAGGATAGGATAGGGGTTGGACTTTTATAATTGAAATAAGCGGTACACTTCTGATTTTTGAAGCGAAAAATTTGTACCCATGTTTTTAACATGACATAAAACTAAAATATGGATAATTTAGAAATATTAAGATATATGGTCTAAATATTACCATGCTAGGGGTTTTGGATAGGTTTTTTGATATTTTAATTCCATATCCATTTCAATTAACCCCCAGAAAATCCATTTTACCTTATCAACAATAACAAATTTTTATAGTTTTTAGTATTCATTATGTTAAAACAATTTGTTGGATATATTATATATTATAAATTATTCTAACTAAAAAATGTAGTCTGTTTTTCCAATTTACATTCAACTAAGTGGAGAATTCCAATTTAAATTTAATCCTACATAGACGATGGGAAAATTGTTTTCAAACAAAAAATGATCAATGAATTAAAATGTTTTTATATAAAATTTCAACATGAAATTGATTAAAATGAACTAAACTGGATTAATTGATATTTAATTTAATGGTTTTTACTTTTAATACCAAATTAAATTACTTTTTATGTTTTAAAATGTATCAGAAAAATTAAAAATTCCTCATAAAACCCAATATTTTTCATTGTTCATTGAAAAACTTATCATTTCAGAAAATTCTCAAAATTTCACTCAAATATAATTTTGAAATGATTCTTTAGAAAATAAAGCTCAATTTTTCAATAATATTTTCTAAAAATGGAAAATAATAATTTTAAAATAAGTGCGCAAAAGGAATCAAAATTGACTTTTAGAAAAATAATTTTTTTAGTGTAAAATTAGATTTATTATTATATGTTGTCAATATATCACATAAAAAGAATGTTAAATATTTTGTTGAATATATAATATATAAAATTCATTTACCAATTTACAAAAAAAAATTATAATTTATTGAGGTAATACTCATTTGAGTTCATGAAAATTGTTTTTTAGGAAAATGTTTCCTTCATTTTCAAATAGATTTTATTTTCATTTCTAATTAATTTCTCGCCATAGGATTATTTTTTTATATTTTTTAAAAAATATATTTTCATGATTTAGATAATCATATTCCAAACCACCATTCTAATGTTAAGGTGATAACTATCATAATAAAATATAATATTTCAATTGGTTGTCGCATATTGATTAAACTTGATGATGCTTATAATGTATTCTAAACTTATTGTTGTGTATTATGCAAGATAAACATGGTGTGATTTGTAATGAAAAATATCTCAAGGATTAAATTTATTTAAAGTATATATTTCCCAAAATCGAAGGTTGTCACATTCTACACCCCATAAATTAATTTTATCCTCACAATTTTAACATATACTAGGTAAACATGGATTTAATAATTGAAAATATATTTCTATGAAATCCACATCACAAAAAGGATTAATAAATATCAATATAGAAAAGAGATAAAAGGATGTTACAAGATAATCTGGAATAACACATACTTGTTTTAAAAATAGGACAATGGAGGTGGGTAGTAAATATTTGTTCATGAAACAAATGAATAATGTTCAAATAATGATGGAGATTAATAGAGATCATTAATCATAAGAATTTGAATGATTCTATGAAAATAAAAAAAATAAAAACCCATAAACCAAAGAGCTGTAAAAAAGGTCATTAATTACATCATAAATTCTTGTAATCGGATAATATTTTATTTCTAAATTCTTTTCCTAATATTTAATAATTTTCATGAGAATATATAATTACTTGATTTTATTCTATTTCATGTGAACAATATCCTCCTATGGTTGTGACTTGATAAATTTCGATGTTATATTTTTCTCCAGGAAATGTAGATTATTTTTTTTTCTTTGAATCACTATTGGGTTACATGATCTATAATAGAATGATAAGTTATTTTTTATCTCTAGTTATCATCATAAAAAAATAGTTTGCAAAAATTATCCAATATATAAAAATATTTATATAGGGAAGTAATACATTAATCTATAAAAGATCATCAAATGTTCAACATAAAACATTACATAAATAGTAATACTTAAGACCCTTTAAAAATTAAAAATTTATAAATAAATTCATTATATTTCCCATAATCAACACAGCATTATCTCAAAAATATCAATCAATATATCTTAAGGGACACATAACAAATATGTTAATACCATGGTCATATATTCGATTGAATCATGTTCACATCCACAATTACTATAAATCCTCAATGAAATAATAAATGTTTCCTTATTCCATAGTTAAAAAAATAAATTATTAAATATATTCCATTAATCCAATAATTTAGTAAATTATATCAATGATAACCTAAACAATGTTATCCACATATCATTAATCAGTAATAAGATTATCAATAATATACAAGTTACAATATTTATAAAAATCATAACTTTATCCAAAATAAAATCCATTTTCTCAACATAAAGGATATATAAATTTTTATAATACCTTAATAAAAATACCACCTTGAAATTAAATAAGTTTTATATTCTATCAGGTCAATTGAACATATTCTTGATACTCTATAATTCTAAACTATAGTGGAACAATCCATTGATGTTTAATGATTCTAATAACTGAAGTACCACTGATCAAAAAAAAATCAATGAATCCTAATACATCAATAGATAAATAAACCCACTTTCTTCATAAACAATTAAACATGTTTCATTGTCTTATAGCATAAAATATATTTTCTTTTATATAAAATTTTTAATCTCATCATCATCTTTTTTATAAAAATTACACATATAACCTATTGATTCACATAATTAGAATTATATTTACGAAATAAATTTTAAAAATTCCCATACATTAAACATTTAAAAAAATTAAATGACTTTAATATCATAGGGAGACTATTATTCTCATCCATTTTGTCAACTAAACATTTCATTATTTCATTATAATTACTTACCATGTGTCCTTATTTTCCACACTCAAATCCTCTTCTCATTCCTCTAAGATAATACTTGGAGTGTATGTTCCCACATATTTGACATATAGAAAAATAAATATTCTTTCTCATATGGTATCCACTACCATAAATCTAAATTAACTCTACCCATAACCTATTTTGTGAGTCTAGGATTTGGATTCTGTGCATGTTGTTAATAATGTATTATGATAACTAATTAGTCATAACCACAATATCCTTGACTCTAGTAATCATAGAATTTTGTTATTAATCATGAAATTTTCGATCACAAACCACATTGATCCAGTTACTTCAGGTTTCCACCATTAACTAAAACGAAAAATCATAGTTTGAGCAATAATAATTATAGAGTGGAACCACGTAATCATGAAAAATATTTATAGGATATATAAATCATGACACTATATATTCAACATATGACACCTTAGGATTCACTGAGGTTACTCTTGATCATTATTTAATTCATTCATGATGGTTTATAAGGAGTTGATGAATTTCCAAAGAATATCTCCTTATAGTTTCAAACAAGGTGTGCGGTAAGGCCCATATTGACGCTCCAAGTGATGATCGAGTCCATATCAATTCTACCTTTTTAGAGTTATTACCCCTAGGTATATCTATGAAATATCCCCATATAATTATAATATCCAAATAAGGATTTAATTTCATGGAAACTATATTCATTCTCATTTAAAAATATTTATAGTCATTTTCCTATACTTTGACTCAGTACTATAATTATCTATAGACATATCCCTAGATATATCAAAAGAAATAACAATTGGAATTGCACTAAATTGTTCTTTTCCTACATTAAAAAGTTTAAATAATCCTTTACATTGATACCAATTGTAGAGACCCAAAATTTTCATATAGAGATATTATATCTTTTTTATTAATAGTCATTTCATTGTATAAACAAGTTCATGAGGATCATAATGGTTATGTTCCTTTAGAGACTACATAAAAAATCATTTTCTTTATTCATATATTTTTTTATTTTTCCCACAATGATCGTACAATTTAGTACTCTTTATATACATACCCTAATTAAAACCATTATTCATATAATGGTTAAGGAAAACATGATAACGATGGAGATTAGATTCTCAGTAAGGGTAAATAATGAAAAATACCTAAACATAATTTGAGAATAATCATATTAGAATGTGTGTATATCATAGGAAATCCATACCATTCATATCAGACATCCATGTCTTGAGTCATAACATAAATATTTTCACTTCATAATTCATGAATCATAAGTAAATCAAAGAGCATGAGTTGTGAGTGTATAACATTGACATAATACATAGAATTATGTAATATATATATTCATATAAAATCATTTCCTTAGTGGTCAGATATAATATCCAATAATATAATAGTGAATGTGTTTTCTCCCTAATCAACCATAGTAGTTGTGGTTCACATCCAAGATTATTATAGTGGATAGAGTCCCTTTCTATACTGGGTTTACACCCAATTAATGTCTTATTTCTATCATTATATTATAATAATTAATTAATACATTAGAGGGAGATATAGGACCCTCCCATATATGTTTATAATGTAACCAGTGTCCTTGGTTATAATGTAACAACCATCACATAACAAAAATCATACATATGTTTTCCACAAGATAATAAAAATTCATCATATAATAACCCATTAAAATAAATGATTTTCATATGAATTGTTTCACAACATAACATGTTGAGAGTAAAGAGTTTACAAAATCATTTAATAAATTCATTAAAGAGTAACCCTTGAAAAATGAAGTAGGATTCATAAGAATTCTATCAGGGTATAACACATGGAATAAAATCCGGTTTCATAAAAATAAAATCATTAGAAACATAAACCATCTAAATAAATAATAATAATGGTATCCATGTATCATATCTCCATTAAAGAATATATAACATTAAAGGATGATATCATAGATCAAAAATGATTTTTGAATGATCATAATGAGCATTACTTGAGGAAAATAAATTTTATATGAAAATAACATTTTAAAAATACAAATTCATAATATATTTTGGAAATCCTTTTATTTGAAGATAAAATTGAAATAATATAATAGAATCATTAAAAATAATTTAGAACATTTCTTGAGCAAAATATCATTTAATTTTTAGAAACACATTTTAAAACATAGAAAATATATAAAAAAAATCATTGAAAATAACCTTGAAACCATATAATGGAGTTATGAAATATAGTAATGGTTATTATTGGAGGAAATTCTATAAATATTGTAAAAATTTAAATAAATATTCCATACACAATTTTGGTAAAATCCACACACGAGCTATTTGGAAAATGACATGATGATTTATTTTATTACTTTTTTAGAAATTAAAACATGGTAAAGAAAACATTAATAAATTATTTAAATAATGTTAAAAAAATTATTAAAATTATATACGAATCAAATTTTTGGCCGAAATGTTGTTTTCAACTGAAAAGGTTGATAAAGATGGTTTTTATTAAAAACATTCTTTGGAAAACATTAGTAAATTAGGAAACTAAAATATAGGGAAAAGTTATTATCATGATATAACCATAGGATAATAGATTTTATGTTTTTCATTAGAGATGGATTACAATATATCATCATTATAAATAAGACCATAAATAGTCTGGATAAATGATGAGGTTGTATCGTTATACTATTACCACTTTAGTAACATTGAAAAGTAATATCCATGAAATAATAAAAATAAATGAAAAATAAAATATCATTATAATAAATATATTGGTTATATTTCATCAAAAATATTCCTTTATATAAACCTTATAGGAGAATATATGTTCATAATATAACATGTCTCAATGAAGGAAAATTGAGACAAAAATCCCTTATTGATTCTGTAACATTTGAATTGTAAACCCCATTAATGAGATATCCTAAAATTTATATTTCAATCCCCATTATTTTAGGTAACATATTCACAAAATAAATTCCTAAATGATATTTACACCACATAAATGAAATACTTGGTGAATATGTCATTCGTCTCGTATAAAATAAATTTGAGACATGAATTCCTTACTATAAGTATCGACTACCTTCATGCACATTTAAACTAGCGATATAAAAAATGTATGGTTATTATAAATTTCTTAAAAACCATAACAATATGTATAATACTATATTTTATTTACTTATTACTCTTTATTACCCATTTATCTCATATTCATGGTTAAAATCATATTCCGGGTAATAACTAATTTGTTTTTCATTTATGTTTTGATTTATTATTTTTTGTCCTATTTCATTTATAAAGGCTATATGATATAAATATTTTTAAACATGATATAAATATCATATAAATTCATTCAATATGTATTTATAGTAATCCATAAATGTTAAAGATAAAAAATGAAATACACAGTTTTTGGAGACATTAGGTCGTTCATACGCAAGAACGTTATTTCCATTTTCTTGATGAATTGAAATAAATAAATGTAAATAATATATTACCATTAATTAATAATTTTAAATATATATATATATATATCACATGTTTTTATTTAAAAATATCCTTATTTCCTAACATGTAATGTGTTTGAATTGAACAAATCATATTACTTCGTGAGGTAGTAGTTTGCAGTACGCAAGAGTGACATTGTTGATTTCCAATGGGTTTGAAGGTAAGAAGGTTGAAGTTGTATTATTATCTGATAGGTATAATAATATCCAAAATATAACTTATAAACATTAAAACCATAATTATATCCATTCATGAGGTGTGGTCATTGAAAATGAATTACATTGGTTAATGTGGCGGTAGTATGTCTTACACACAAGCGATAAATTTTTATCCCATTTGATAGAAATATAGATGATTTTTGTTCATTAACATAACTTAACAACATATCATTATATTTAATATTATCAATTTATTATACAATATTGGATTAATGACTTGTTAAATATGTGGTGGAAGAAATAATATAAAACCCTCAGTTTGGTGTGTGACTTCCTCTCCGGACAATTTTTTTTGGTATGCACCAAAACCCTTCCTAGGTTGTATATTTTTCCAAAATAATTCTTATTGGATGAGATCAGTTAATTACAAATGTTATTTTGTTTGGTAATTTCTATAATAATATATTTTAAATGTTTTAAAATTATAGGAGATATGATTGTCTATTTATAAGTGATGTTTGTGTCATAATTATAATTTTTATGAGAAAAAGGTATACCCACATTTTTCTAGAACCAAATAGATCATAGCTGGTCCATTATAGAACCTAAAATATATATGGTAATAATATATCAATAAAAATAGTTTTTTATTTTTCTGAAAATTTTTAACCCTTATCTTTTTAGGTTAACCCTTAGAAAGCCCATTTATACATCGACAATGGTAAAAACCTTTTACCCGTCTTACTATTAATTATTGTAAAAACCAAATTTTTCCCCATTCGATGATAAAAATTGATATTATTTAAAATATGGAAAATTTTATAAAATTCCACTAAAACAAGTTTGTAGAATTTTATTTAAAACTAACCACAAAAACACGATGAGAATGTGGTTTCATAAGATAAAAAATGTTCAATGGTTTATATTGTTTTTAAGTAAAAATAAAATATATAATGGGACAGAATTACAAAAATTATATTATTATACATAATATTTAACTAATTTTACTTTCTAAATCTAATTAAAAAAATTTATTTTTTCAAATTTTTTAAAAGAAATGACAATTATTAATAAAAATAAATATTTTTCACTATTCAACAAAAAATTTATCTTTTCCGAAAATTAAAAATAATTCACTCCATGTTGATTTTGAAATGATGCATAAAAATTTATGTATTTTTTTGAATAAATGATATAAATTTTTTATAAATTAATTATAAAATAAGCGCCCAAAAGGTGATAAAACGGGTAATTTGAAAATATAGTTATTAAGTGTAAAATAGCATTTATTCTAATATATTTGCAAGAAAAAAGAACATATCAATGTTAAAATTTAATGTGATATATAATAAAAAATAGCATTAAATTAATTAAAAAAATGTGTTTTTTTAATTTACTGTGGTAAAATGTGTTTGTTTGTATAAAAATAGTTTTCTAAAAAATATTGTCTTTATTTTAAAATAAATTTCATTTTAATTTATATTTATTTGTTCACTAAATAATTAATTTTATATAAAAATTTAAACAAAATATTTTCTTAATTTAGTTAATCTTATTAATAACCTCATTCCAATGGAAATGTGATAACTATCATATTAAATAATAATATTTTAATATTCTCTTACATTTCATATAATCTCATTGTTCTGTATAGCGCAAGCTAAAATTACTGTTTCTTGTTTTTCATGATGAACTTGTATTTTTTGGAATAAATAAATATTGAAAATATAAAATATATTTGAAAAAAATATATTTCAAAAAATATTTGGTTGTTACACAATGAAACCTAATGTTAATAAAAATCAATAACTCACATGAAATTAGTGGTATAATAAGTCTTTTGGATAATATATTCTGGGATCAATGAATTTTTATTCATGTGGAACGTTAATACATGTGGAGCATGACGATAAATAGAATAAAAATTATAGTGGTCTATCTAGTAATGAAAATAAAGAAGTTATATATTTTGATTTTAAGGAGATATTCCAATATGTTTATTCATGTCCAAGGAAATATGTGAAGAATTATGATCAATAGTATTACCTTGGTCATTGAATAAGAATGAGTACAATTAATTATTTTTTAAACATACTACGAACTTGTGGAGTTGTGAAGAGGGGTTATTTCATAGGTATAGACTTTCAATGATTTTGTGTGGCTAGAAAACAAAACAAAAATAAATAACCAAAATGTGATAATGTCTCTGAGAAATGATTTTCTTGAGAAAATTTAATGGTGATGAGTAAGTAACTATAACAACTATAGTAGAGGCACACGAAGAGTAATATATCCCAAATAAGAGACTACCAATTTAGGATAGAGGGGAATTAGATATGTTGGTTTAAAACTTGTTTTCCTTCATTTGTGAATTTTTGTGAAATTAATGGAACTAATAAAAATAGTGGTAAACCAATTGGTAGGTTAGTCATCTGGTGATCTAGAGAATCCCAAAATTATTCAACAATAGAACCTAATAAATCACGTAATTATGAAAATTTTATTTCACTAAGATCAACATGTTAGTTAATCCAATTGTGCAACTCTCATTACTTTAATTTACTTATCTGTTTAATCCTTGGATGAAAAAATGGTTGGACATGAATATTGATAAAGACTATTATTCATTGATAATTAATATTTTTTAAAATTTAATGTTCAAAAATAAATTAATGTTGTATAAAATGATGTCAATTCATAAAAAATGTAATGAAAACTATCATCTCGACCTCATTCCCCAACAGGTATTTATATAAATTACATTGGTTACATTAAGTGTGTTCCATGATATCAATATAAGAGAATTCATATATAAAAGGAACAAAACAATTATGGAAAAGATAGATTAATCTTATCTATCATAAAAATATAAATTAAACACCATGATTTTCTAAAATATATTTTTCTTTACATAAATTGTATGTCATTTATATCATTCATTAAATAGAAAATTCAGTATATATAAACCACGATATAGTAAATGTTTTTAAGAATGTATTTAAATTGGTAGGAAATAATAATAATAACAAGTTTATAATAATTATGTATTAATTATTTAAATATTAAATATATATTGATTAATTCATAACAAATAAGCACAGATTTCTTTGTAAGGTCATTTTACATTTATGAAATATGTTTTCATTAAAAATGGTTGTTATCTCCATTTATCAATTGAATGTTATTATTAATTTATACCATTTTTGAAATATTATTTGTGGAAATTGATATCAATTTTGAAACAAAATTTCAAAATTATATTGTCGTGAAGATTATGTATTTTTATAAAAAGAATTTGCTTTAACATAAATGTTAAAAATACCAAATTTTTTATAAATTATTATATTTTCATGTAAATGTAACATTATGTTTTGAATTTTACCCTTAATTAACCTATTTATCATTTTCATGGAAATAATAAAAACATTTACATAGTAATCATCATTATAATTGATTTTTGTATAAGTTATTTTGTGGGATTAAAAGAATATGTTTCTAAAAATGTTTTTCTTGAGTGAAATATTGTTTTCTCTTAATAAATTAATTAAATATCTAATTATTAGTTATTATAAACACATATAATGATAATATGTTTAAAATAATATTTTAAAATCAATTTTATGGTTTGTAGAACTAATTAATGTATGTAAATTTTGTTTTATACATAAAATTAATTTTTCAAAATTGGGTTTTCATTACGATTTGTGCACGTAATTAATATTAAATTTTACATATTACAGAATTTTCAATTTTTTAAATGGATTACATATTTTTTAATAATAATAATTAATATTATATAATAAGTTCAACTAAATTCTTTGTGATTGTAAATAGTAAAAACAATAAAATTATATTGCCTTAGATTAGGTTAAAAGGGGTATTCTAAGGGTAAAACCATGAGATAAGGGCGGGCCTAGAACCCAAAATAGTAAATTTCTTATTTTGTAAGGATATATAAACATTAAATTATAATAAATTTGATTTTATATCAATTTTAAAGAATATTCCCATGAAAATTACCTTATATAATGGATATATTTTATGAAACTCAGCATGCCCCTCCCACCATTTAAATATGGGAGCATCTCATCTTCCCTTATTCAAATCATTTTAGGATAATATGTCAAAAAAAATTCGGATCAAAAACCATCCCAAATTCTGTTCCACTATCCCAGATCGTATGATCTTCTCCTAATACCAATCATTCAAGTAATATTTGGTATGCTAGAGGGGGTATCTCAAAGAAGAGGTATAAATATTATCTAAGATATTTCAATATTATATCTTTTTATACCTTCATTGCACTTATTTTATCCTTAAAACACGAATAATAAAATGTCATAGATATATTATGATTTTCTAATAATGATGGTATAAACCACTTTTATCCACTCTTCATCAAATGGGGAAAAAATTATAACTCATGTTTATTTGTGGACTACAGCCCCAATGTTGTTATATGATTAATTTTACAACACAATAAATGAAGGGCTGTTAAAATGTTGGATTTATGTTTTATACATTATACTTATAACATAATTAATCTTATATAATTTTATATCTTATCATCCTTCTTACATTCTGATCCATTGGTAAATTATAATTTCTTACAACAATACGTGTGGACTACCAACTCTATGATGCAACATGGTTTCTTATCATTTACACATTAAATTAATGGTCAAAATAATATAATTACTGAAAAATATAATTTATTCAAGATATAATATTGTTTCTAAAAAAGTTAATTAATATTTAAATATATTTAATTCAATTAATCAAAAATTGGAGACATCACTCATGTGTTGATATAGATTACCATCACCAAGAAGTGATGTCATTCATTTCTCAAAACCACAATATATTAATTATTATAAATAAGTATATTATTAGTATATATGATATTATTGTCATAAATAATATTTTATAGAAGGTGGAAACACGATCAATGCGTGGAGACCATAACTGATGAACTAAAAAATACATGATAAATTAATCTTTTAACACCCAAATAGAGAGGTTTAATAAAGAATTATTAATAAATGGGTGTTTAAATGATATAAGTAGAACATATATGTTATCATTTTTTATAATTTTTTATTTATTTACAATTATAATAAATTTTAATTCATTATATATAGAGACCGGATTCTTGAAATAAATAGACATTACATTAATTTTGTGTAATAATTAATAGATAACAATAACCAACACTCAAGGACCGTAATAGTTTAGTGTCTTCGGAAACTCGGAACACAATCTTCTAATCATGGTGAATGATCTTCAACATATCCCGTAAAGATCTTCCCCTTTTGTATTCTTACCTAAAACCTTTCTTTAAATCCTGGGGAAAAGAAAACATATAAAGGGTGAGCTCAAATTCTCATTAAGGGTAAGCATGGAGAAAATAAAACAAATCATATACATTTGAACTAAAAAAACCAGAACATAAATTTGAAAAATCACAATCTTGAGAAATAAATCTTGGAAGTACATAAGGAATAGATCATAAAAGAACATTAATCATGATAAAATGGCATGGGAATGAAACATGTAATTGTGGAAAACCATTAAGCACATGATATGATTTCTATAGTAGCCAAGGCATTGCTGCCAAGACCATCTTAGTAGACAAAGTCTCTTTCTGAATTGAGTTCACTCCTTGTTCCAGTCCTATATCACTAAACCATATTAACTTTCCATTCCAACCATTTCTATCTCATGAGATATAAATCTTTACCCAATGCATTGGAGGGAGATATAGGTCCCACCCATCTCATAATGAAATCATTCCTACATGTTCGACAACATAAAAAAAATCATTTTTCATAACCCAAAGAATAAAATGGGTTTCATAAGCATCATCCCATCTTAACATATTCCATATAAAAAAAAATGGATATCATTTCATCATAAAAAAATTTAGACCATGTAAATCATAAATACATTATACTTGAAACATAATCACACTAAATAATATCATCTTATATGGAAAATAGTTTTAACAAAACACTTGAAATGAATTTCTGAGGAAAATATCCTTTCTTCGTCAAAATAATTTTATTTTCACATAATTCCTCAAAATTTTAAAAGAAAATGATTTTTTGAAAATAATCGTGATATCCTGTGGAGGAAGCTTCATGAAAATAAGGCTTTGTGAAAATGTAAAATTCCTTTCATGCCGTATAAGAAAAAAAAATATTCTCCTCGTACTTTTAACAGAAAAGTCAAAAAGTACCACATATGGTAAAAAAAAGAAATATTCCTTCCATAACACCATGTAAAAGTCAAAGAGGGGTAAAAATGATTTTAAACATACAAGGAATAATATTAAACATTTTATGAAAGTCATTTTTATGGATGAAAAATATAACCCCAGTAAATACTTACTTATAAGAAATCTCAGATAAAAATGAGATTGCAAAATTATCCAATAACTTATGTCCGATATGATTCGTATGTATCATAACCTCCATTATAATGATTTAAATAATGTCATTGACTTATTATAGAATCATATTAATAGTTATGATATCATATATGGTTCACTAATGACTACATATTACCCATTCTTGTTTAAATTCCATGTTAAAGCAATGTTTTGGGTAAAATTGTTTCATTTATCGTACGTGTTTCGATTTGTTGTTCTTGATTTTATTACTTATATCCTGATTTAATTAATTACTGAATGTAAAAAATTATTTATATATAATATATATTCATCATATAAATATATGTGATAGATCGATAAATGGAATGAAATACACCGTTCATGTAGACGGTAGGCTGTACATACGCATGAACGTTGTTATCGTTTCCTTATTGAATTTAATGGAATTAAGTAAATGAAAATAAATATGTACATAAATCCATTATCATTATTATGTAATATATTACCTGATTATTAATTATATATTATTTATAATCATACTTGAATGGTATATCATGGAAAATGAATCTCGTCGTATTCGTGGAGACGGTAGTCCGTACGTACACACGAGCGATGATATTGTTCCCATAATTTATGAATAGAATTTTAGAGGATGGAATAATATCTAAGAATCAGTATTATGTTATAATAACCATATATAGTTATTATTTACACCATTATTCCCATCCAAGTATGGTGGTGGTGGCAAAATAGATTACACTACGGCGTGGAGATGGTATTCTGTACGTACGCACGTCTGATGATTTTGTTTTCTATTGGATGGATAAAAGATGAAATGGGGTTGTTTCATATTTATAATAACATATAAGTATATTATTTATTCTTATGTTATTACTTTATAATGAAATAACTAATGAAGAAGAAGTTGGAGAAGATATAAACTTGAATGAATCGGTAGAAGAGATTACCTCTTCTTCGACGCACCTCTTTTATGATTCCACTTAATGGACTAGAGTTGGTATTTTCAGAATACCAGAACCTCTAGATTGTTTCTAGGTAAGTGGAGAAGAGAAATGGGCAGGTTTTGGCTATAACACCCCGAGCTTCCACGATACACTTCTCTTTCAATAATGCAATAGCTTGCATTGTACGCAAGTTCGAGATTCTAACACACCACGGCTAAACAAAATAGCCGTTATGAATAGTAATCCCCACTTTTTCAAATTATTAAAATTTTATATTTCAAAATGGACTTCATTTTTGTATTCGTAATATCAAAATTAGCCTATGTTGAATTTTTGGTATTTTTCTGAGAACATCCAATTTTCTATGAATTGTGAAAAATACCTAAAAACAACTTTTTTAATCAAAATAATTTATAGTGATAAATTATAATATTGAGTGGTTTTAAGGTATAAGTAGAATATATTTTTACCATTTTATCCAATGGTGGTCATTATAATTAATTTCACTTTTAAATTGGACATAAACAATTGTCAATCTTTTGATATATATTGTTTCTTAAAAACACGCTATTTGTTGTGACAGCGGGAATTAATTATAAAATTAATTAATTCAACTTATATGTTTGGAATTTTTTAAAATAGGCAACATTTTTGAATTCATAAGGTCAATTATATCTTAGGGTGAAATTTTGGCATTGTTCTGAAAAACTTCAATTTTTTATGAATAGTGAAACCACTAAGTGGTAGTTAAAAACTGATTTTTCATTTAAATGAAACATTACCACTTCTGTGTAATGACTTTCAAAAATCCAACATACATGTTTGTCATTAGGAAGTAAAATGTGGTTCAATGGGATTAAAATAATTTTTGGTGAATAGTAACGTTTCAGTTTAATTAATCGCGATTAAAGGTAATTAGTGAAATTTAAGGTAAAAATGACATTATAAAAATATAAAAATACATTTACACTTGTCCTACCCCTATTTTATATGTCAAGACCGACCAAGAAAATCCATGGGTCAACTTGGGGACCCCATGGAGCCACTTTGGTAGGAAAATGACATAAATAACATTTTATTTAAAGTTAAAATAAAAATGTCACAAACATAAGTTGTTTTACTAAAAAAAAATTTAAATGGGGTTATACAAGTCATATTTTTGACTATAAATATTCATTAGAAATCTAAAATGATTTCCTACATCATGATATTTTTTTTATAATTTTTAGACATTAAATAAATAAACTTATTTATGACACCATGATGATGCAGCGATTACCTCATTAATTAACGATTTTAATAAAATGTAAGGATAATGTAAAATATAAGAATTAAACTTGTCCAAAGCCTATTGGATGAGTATATTTCGAACCCTTATCACCTTATCCTCAAAATATATATGTTTGGGACCTTTAAAATTCGAAACTCATTGTATAATAAAGTAACATTTCATTACTTTCCAAGAGTTCCCCTTCTCTCCTCTTATAAAAGGCCCCTACCACTACCACCTTACTCACACCATCAAAGCATTTTGGATCGACCAAACTCTACCCAAATACTCTCCCAACTTCCCTCTCTTACTCCTAGAAGCCTCACTTTGGGCAGAATTCTTCCCAAGGATGCCTTTGGCTCAAATAAAAAAGAGTTACCCGATTTTAAGGTAATGTCTTCTCTAATGTTATTTTGTTTTATTTTGCTTCTCCAACCCCCTAAAATCATTTTATTATTTTCTTTTGTAACAAAACCAGTATATTCAATATACTAGGATGTTTTTATAAGAAGTATTCGAGCTACACATACACAAACCTACATCTAATGGTTGAAGAACATGCTGTTTCTGTGGATGGTGAATTTCTGCCTCACGAAACGATGATTGTTTGACACTCATATAACACCTTCAAAGGTGGCCATTAAAATGTCACTATATTTAAATATGGTATATAATATGTTTATGTTTTACTTATGCTTCTGTATTTTTCATTTATGTCATACCGTTATGATTTCCATTATGGGTAAACACGATAATTTCATTTTAGGAAGTGCGGACTTCCGCCCCCTCAAAGTGATTTGAATCATTAATGCCATATGTGGGACGTATAAAGGATAGAGTAAATGGTATTATAAATTATATTATATTGGAATTATATTATACCTTTATATAATTATATCTTCATTCCATTAAATACAAAATATAAATGAAAGTAGTGTTCATGCGTACATACGGCTTACCGTCTCCATGAACGGTGCATTTCATTTCTTACCTCTAAATGTTATGTAATATTATAAATGAATGTATATACTGGATATATATTATGTATATGATATCTACATCATGAATATAATTATGGATATAATGGATATTTTACCACATGAACAAAGTGTAATTATAAGAAGTTTATTTTTGACTCAAGTACCTAAGATCGACAAAATGACTGTTATTAACTTAAATGACTACATAATTTTTGTAACATTGTAATAAGTGATATAAAAGAGACAATGAACTTGAAAATGGTTTTTAATCAAGTATAGATTAACTCTATTTTATTTTTCAGGAGGTTAAAGAACAGTCGAGTCAAGTCGGACATGAGGTAAGGGAACTTCTTGATCCAATTTCCATTCTTTGGGTTAATCTCCTACTTTCAAATTATGTCATGATATTATTATGTACTATCTTGTATTTGTAATTTATTTATGTTTAATTATAGTGAATACACATAATATATCTATTTTATTTAAAAAATGATCTTTGTAAGGGAACTTCTTAACCCAATTCCCATTCTTTGGGTTGAACTTATCGTTCTTATTTATGTTGTTCTCTGATTATGTGAGAAATGAATTTTTATATCTTATCATGTATTTATACTTTATTTATGTGAGATTATAGTGAATACACATGAGTGATGTATTTTATTTACAAAATGATATTTGTAAGGGACTTCGTCTCAATCTCCTTTCATTGAGGCATATTTTGTTTTATACACAACTTTCTTTTATACGGTGTATAAGCCCCTTTGACTTTTAAGTTTATTCAAAATGTTTTCTTTTATAATTATGTGATTTTTAAATGATTTCCAAAAAAAGAGATATTTCTCTCAAATATATGAAAATGCAGTGCAAATGTATACGTATTTAACGCAAGCTTAAAAATGTTTTCAGAAAACCCCACTCTCGAGTGTGGTAGACAGGAAGGGATTGGGAGTGGACCCATCATGGCCTGCAATTAGTCGAGCAGTCTCCGAATTAGTTATTTTATTTTCAGAAGCTTGCATAATGTTTTCAGAAAAACACTAGAGTATATTTGAGAAATTTTAAACGTAAGTATCTTCTAAAAACAATTGCATTGGTAGGTCTAATAAGAAAAACTAGTGTCTTGGCACGAGGCCTTGACGAAATCTTATTTGTAGTCTTGGCACGAGGCCTTGGCTACATGGTTATGATAGTTAGGCA
This sequence comes from Viscum album, assembly GCA_963277665.1. NCBI lineage: Eukaryota > Viridiplantae > Streptophyta > Magnoliopsida > Santalales > Viscaceae > Viscum > Viscum album. The sequence goes on from OY728154.1 coordinate 84,225,409, forward strand.
TTATGCATTCCATCATTATGAAAGTGGTTATTGATATCACATGTTATTATTCGACTAGTAGAATATCCATGTGAATAATTAAATGGCATTATTTAATTTTATTTTTGCCATATTATGCTGAAGTTCAAGTTTAAAAACACTTTTGTTTTAGTTATACATTGCCTTAAATGTTAATGTTTATTTATGAAAGCTTCCTCTATATTGTTATCCTTACTGAGCATATGAGCTCACCCCTTTCAATGTTTTAATATTTTCCAGGATGTGAAGAAGTATTTTATGAATGACCTGCAGGGATAGTCAGAAGGGGATATGAGTGTGGACTATGGAGACCATGTTATTATAGTTTTTCACTTTATAATGTAATGTAACTTTTATGATTGTATCTAGTGTTTCCAAGGCTACTAAACTAATCGGTCTTTCGAGACCTGATCTTTTGTGATCATGCCAATGTTACGCAAAAATGCACCGACTCTGGGTAGCTAGGGTCGGGGAGTTACATTGGCCAAGCTTTAAGGCTAAATTTGTTGTGAATAGGAGAGGGATGAGGTTCCATTTTATAAGGGAGGAGAGAGGAACCTTTGGAAACCTATGAAATATTAATTTATAATAAATTCAAAACCCACTTAAAAACCTCAGAAAATAACTCAATTCTAAGATGAGATTCGATAAGGTTGTAATCTCATCATCAAATAAAATTTATACATGATTGGAATTTATTTTAAACCTTATCAATTTGAATTATCCTTATTTAATTTATTTCATCTTATTTGTGGAAATAATATTCTAGATTTTATATTGTTATATATAATTACTTATGTGTTGTGAATAATCCATAATTGGCTATGTTATGAAGTTTTAGGCCTTATAAATTCCAATTAATAATTTTTAAATATTTATGTGATTTGTAATCAATTTAACAATATGTTGTTTGTATTAAATAAAAATAGTGTTAATTTTGACACTATCCATTTATTTGAATTTAAATAAAATCCACACAAAGGATATATTCAAATACAAATGTTTAATAGATTCCTACCATGTCATATTAATCTTGAAAATTTGTGGAGAACATGAATTAGTTCATATAATGTTTATTTTAATATTTATAAAACCATTTATTTGATATTTCTCTTAATAAAACAATTTCTAAATCATTTTGGTATAATCATTTAATATAAATATTATTTGAATTAAAATTAAAAATAAAATCTTATGATTAAGATAAATATAATAAATTTCATAAGAATATTTTTACTCAAATTTATCATCTTAAAATTACGACATTTAAATTGTTATATTAATTAAATTATGAAGGTGACATCTTTGACATCATTTAAAATAAAATAATACAATTGTCCAAATCTATTTTATAAGCCTCTTAAATGGTCCAACAATCTACCCTTGGATGATTAGGTTATATTTATACTCAACCAATAATGTTTGGTCAAGTTTATGGTCCTTTTGATAGGTATTAGTATTTTAATAAAAATAATATTATTGATTTTTCACTAAATTAATAATTTCTACCTCATTAATGTATAAGCAGTTAAGGTAATTAAATAATCCATAAAAATTAAAAATAAATTAAAAATGATAAATAAAAACATTTTATCTTTAAAATTATTATTTATAATCGAAATTATAATCTGTATAACCATATATTAAAAATTATCTAATTATTAAAGTTTGAGTGAGACATATTTCACTTTCATTAAAATAAAATAAATTAACGGTCTTAATCACATCCAAGTAAGCTCCAATGGATTATATTTAGACCCAAATATTATTTATGACTAAATATAATCATCCGATTATATTAAGAAAAGTGTTAGGGTAATTTTATAATATTATGTTTACCCTTAATTACCTAATTTACCTTTAACTGTTGTAAATAAAATTTACCGTAGTTATTATTCATTATGCCAAAAAATAAAAATTAGATTATTAATATAATTTGGACCTACTGATTCTAAATATGAAATCCATTTTTCTAAATTCATAACAAAGAATTTTCCGTAATTAATTTAAAATTAATCTCGTTGTCGAAAAACCTGGTTTTTGTTTAAAACATTGCCAAAGATTGAATTGATTTACCCTACGAATTCAATATCAAATCAATGATAATGTCATAAATTATATTAAATGGTAAAAATATATTATATTTATATTTTAAAACAATTTACTATTATAAATTAACCATATAAATTATCTCGATGAAAAAATTTGTTTTTATGTAAAATTTAGCATGTTTTTACTATTCATCAAAAGAAGAACATTGTCAGAAAAATATCAAAAATTTATCCAATGAAAATTTTTGTATCTTGATTAAAAAGAATAAGATTATTTTGTAAAATTGATCTTATAAAATTGTCAAAAATTATATTTAAAATGGGTGCGCCATCAAAAGGCAGCAAAGCTACATTTTTTCGAAAATACTTAATTTATTTGAAAAATTTATTTTATTCTCATACCATGTTCTAGAAAATATGTAAGATGAATAATAATGTTATAAAATTCAAAATTTAGTTAATATTATTCATAACAACTAGTTCATAATAATATTATAACCATATATCATTGTTTAGCGAAACCCGATATTGCGTAGAACACACGCTATCGAGGAAGGTTGCGATTGTGTGTAATGAAAGCTAGGCCAGGGTTGTGTGTAGTGAAATAATCCTTTGTTGTTTTGTATAAAAGAATCTAACACATTTCATTTATACATTGAATATATATATATATATATACACTCAATGTTTCGTAGAATAACTACTATCAAAGAACATGAAATTGTGTGTAACACGATCCAAGAATAGTGTTGTGTATACTGCAAGCTAATACGGTGTTGCGTATAGTGCAATATAATATTAGTTTAGCATATAATAAGAGATATGAAAGACATTAAAATGAATATATCTCATAAAATCTCAGGGTGTTACGTTCTACCCCACTTAAAAATAATTTCTCTCTTGAAATTCGTCGGGGTTATAAATGGTTTATTACATGAGAGTTTATTTCATAGAAACCCAAATCATAAAAAGTAATACCAAAACTTATCTTTAAAAACTAATGTATGAAACGTAATGGTTACCCAAATTAACTAATCACTGGGTTTCCACATAGGATAACATAGGTGAAAATATGGATATGGAAGAGAAATCTAACCATCATGTTCTGATAGAGAATGGTAGAGGACATGGCTATGATATAGCCAACATTCACAAAGCCATAAATTTGTGATGATTTAAGGTACCATCTAATTCATCGGATATGAGAGCACTAGGAAACATTTTTTGATTTTAAAGATCATTTCCCTAATGTTGAATAATTTTTTAATTAAAAGAAATACTTACTTGATTTTTGGTACAATCTCACTGTTGTTCGTGCCCTAAACAATTTACACTTTATCTCTTAAATAAATGAAGTTGAATTTGTCTTCCGTGATGTGTTAGAAGATCATGCAATAGAATGATAAGTCATTCCATTTGTCTCAAACAAAAGGTTAACAAAAGATATTAAATATACATAAGTCCATCTATACTGAGATTATTCATATATAGTTACTAAAATGGACATATAATTCATATATCATACCAATTAATAAATTAAAACTAATTTATACTAACCAGGGTCTTCTTGTAGGCCAGTGGTACGCGATAAAGACCTGACACACGTTGTTTGTAGGTTTGATTCCCATATCCTTGTCTGACGCGACGGGTTGTCACCCGGCCTACATGTTTCCCTTTTTTTAAAACTACACTATTATAACATTACAGAAATTATATAAGAAAAATTTATAGCCTTAAACAATACTATATGATGTCTGACTAATACATTCCAATATTTAGACTTATCCCAAATACATCTTTCCAATATCATAGTATAAAGAAAACTATTATAGTAAAGGTCACATAATAAACAAGTGAATACTATCATTTATCCCCCATATATCATAAGATATATCTTGTTGATCGCATTCCAAACATATGATTACCTTAATCATTGATTCTATTGAAACATAAATTATCATAAAACCAGAGTGGAAACATGAATTCTATCAAAAGGTAACTCTTTCCATATACCAAAATCCCAAAAATTATATATACTCAAACCATGATATCACTTTGTCTTTATATGAGTCATGAGCTCATTAATACTATCAAACATTTCATTATCTCCTTATCCCTTCATTATGCACATATTAGGTGATTTCCAAAAATATCTGAATAACCTTTCATGGTTACCGATACCATTCACCATATACTTTCCAAAACATAAGGAAAAACAATTGTGTAACAATCCTTAGATGTCTCTTTATTCTATAGTACCATGAGATTACTTATACAACTTACTCTTGATAAACATGTAATCATTCCACTACCTTCTTAAACCACTGACCGATCATGAACAATTATTTCATCTCACATATCATTTGTAGTCTCTTCATCATTATCAATATAAATACTACCCATACAACCATGATGATTCTTTTTATGAGATTTTCTCTTAGGGAATTTATTTTCATGATTCCAGTACATTCCACATTTAAAACATTTAACTATTGTTGATGTCTTAGCAATAGAATTATCCTTGTACATGTAGTTAATTGAACCTTTTCCTTTGCAATTACTAGATTTTTGTCCTTTTCCAAACCCAAATAATATTCCAGTTCTTTTGGAACAATCTCCTTGATGCATCTTCCCACATGATTTACATTAAGGAAATTGAACTTACTTTCCTTAATGATCATCATGAAACTCCATCTTTCTCTTATTATCTGAGTAAAGAAACTTACTAAAGTTGATATTATTGATCATATTATGAGATAGATGATTAGGAATAATAATGATGTTTGGGCATCTGAATCCCGTTTCATTTGGTTGCTCACGAAGAATATCATTCCATTGTCCATCATATTCTCCATTAACATGAATCCCCTGGTTTCCCGCACTTTCTTAAAACCCAAAAAGAATAGTGTGAGAGGAAAAAATCATAATCAAGGGGGAGTAACTTCAATATCTAACATCTTAGGGTAAATTCTACGATCATTACTATAATTCTAGGACTATAACATATACTTATAATTGACCTTAGATACATCCCTATACATATCTTGGAAATATCTCTAAAGATTTCACTAATGTTTTCACATCCTAGTTTCCAAAGGTTAACTAAACCTTCACCTCGGATAACAATTGTAGAGACCCAAAGCATGACGTACATAGACATTACATTAATTTGGCAGAATAATTAATAGATAAAAAAAACAACACTCAAGGATAGTAATATTTTAGTGTCTTTGGAAACTCGGAACATAATCTTCCAATCATGGTGAAGGATTTTCAATATCTCCCATAAAGATCTTCCCATTTTGTTTTCGTACCTAAAACCTTTCTTTAAATCCTTGGGAAAAGAAAACATATAATGGGTGATCTCAAATGATCAGTAAGGGTAAGCATGGAGAAAATAAAACAAATCATATACATTTTAACTAAAAAAACATGAACATAAAGTTTAAACATCAAAATCTTGAGAAAGAAATCTTGGCAGTACATAAGGTATAAATAATAATGTATTATTAATCATGATAAAATATCAGGGGAATAAAACATTTAATTGTGGAAAACCATTAAGAAGATGATATGATTTCCATAGTAGCCAAGGCATTTCTTCCAAGACCATTATAGTGGACAAATTCCCTTTCTGAATCGAGTTCACTCCCCATTCAAGTCCTATATCATGGAACTGTATTAACATGTCGTTACAGCCATGTCTGTATCATGAGATACAAATCTCTACCCAATGCATTATAGGGAGATATAGGACCCACCCATCTCATAATTAAATCATTATTACATGTTCCACAACATAAACATAAATCATTCATCATAACCCAAAGAATAAAATGGGTTTCATAAACATCATCCCATCTTAAAAAAATCCATATAAAAAATGGATATCATTTCATCATAAAAAATGGTGAAACCATGTAAATCATAGAGACATTATACTTGAAACATAATCATACTATGTAATGTCATATTTTATGGAAAATAGTTTTGACAAAACACTTGAAATGAATTCTTGAGGAAAATATCATTTCTTCTTCAAATTCATTTTCTTTTCAGAAAATTCCATGAAATTTTAAAAGAAAAGGATTTTGAAGAAAATAATCATGAAATCTTGTGGAGGAAGCTTCATGAAAATAATTATTTATGAAATATTAAAAATCTGTTCATGCCATATAAGTTTAAAAAAACATTCTCCTCGTACTTTTAACAGAAAAGTCAAAACGTACCACATATGGTAAACAAAAGAAAGATTCCTTACATAACACCAAGTAAAAGTAAAAGAGGGGCAAACATGAATTTAATCATACATGGAAGAATATTAAACAATCTATGAAAATAATTTTTATGGATGAAAAATATAACCCCTGTAAATACTTACGTATAAGAAATCTCGGATAAAAATAAGATTGCAAAATTATCCCTTACCATATGTCTGAAATGCTTCGTATGTATCCAAAACTCCTATATAATGATTTAAATAATGTCATTGAATTATTAAAGAATCATATTCATTGTTATGATATCATATATGGTTCACTTATTACTTTATATTACCCGTTCTTTTGTAAATTCCCTGTTAATGCAGGGTTTCGGTTAAAATCATTTCATTTATCATACGTGTTTCAATTTGTTGTTCTTGATATTATTACTTATATTCTGATTTACTTAATTCCAAAATTTAAAACCTGATTTATATATAATATATATTCAGCATATAAATATATATGATAGATCGATAAATGGAATGAAATACACTATTCATGGAGACGGTAGGCTGTACGTACGCATGAACGATGTTTTCGTTTCCTTATTGAATTGAATGGAATTAAGTAAATGAAACATATCTATACATAAATCCAGTATCATTATTATGTAATATATTTAATTATTATTTATTATATATACTTTATAATAATACTTTAATGGTTAATCATGGAAAATGAATCTCATCGCATTCGTGGAGACGGTAGTCCGTACGTACACACGAGCAATGATATCATTCGAATAACTGTTGAATAGAATTAGAGATGATGATATAATATCTCAGAATCAGTATGATGTTATAATAACCATATATAGTTATTATTTACGCCATTATAACCATCCAAGTAAGGTGGTGGTGGAAAAACAGATTACACCACATCATGGAGACGATATTCCGTATGTACGCACACGTGATGATTTTGTTTTCCTTTGGATGGATAGAAGGTGAAATGGGGTTATTTCATCTTTATAATAACATATAAGTATATTATTGGTACTTATTTTATTAATTTATAATGAAACAACTAATGAATAAGATGTTGAAGAATAAAAAAACTTGAAAGAATCGTTAGAAAAGATTACCTCTTCTTTGACGCACCTCATTTAAGGTACCTTCTAAGGGACTAGAGATTGTATTTTAAGAATACCCAAACCTCCATAATGTTTCTAGGGAAGTTGATAGAGGAAATGGGTAGTTTTTGGCCGAGCTTGAAGGCACAATTTGTTGTGAAGAGTAGAGGGAGGAGGTACCCTTTTATAAGGGAGGAGAGGGGCACCTTTGGAAACATAATAAATATTAATTTATAATAAATTCAAACCCCTCTTAAAAACATCCAAAAATGACTCAATTAGAAAATGAGATGAAATAAGGTAGTGATATCATCATCCAATAATATTTATACATGTTGGGAATTTTTTTTAAACCTTATCAATTTTATTTATCCATATTTAATTTATTTAATATTATTTGTGGTAATAATTTTCTAGATTTTAAATTGTTATAAATAATTACTTATGTGTTGTAAATTATACATAATTGGGTACATTATGAAGTTTTAGACCATATAAATTTCAATTTATAATTTTTAAATATTTATGTTATTTTTAATCAATTTAATAATATATTATTCTTAAAAAAATAATAATATTTTTAATTTTGACACTATCCATTAATTTGAATTTAAATAAAATCCACACCGAGGATATATTCAAACCAACATGTTTAATAGATTCCTACCATTTTATATTAATCTATAAAATTTGTGTAGAACATATATTAGTTTATATTATGTTTATTTTGAAATTTATAAAACCATTTATTTGATATTTCTCTTAATAAAACAATTACTACATCATTTTTGAATAATCATTTAATATACTTATTATTTTCATAAAAATTAAAAATAAAATACTATGATGTATATAAATATAATACCTTTCGTGAGAATATTTTACATGAATATATCATCTTAATATCATAGCATTTACATTGTTATATTTATTAAATTATGAAGGTGACATCTTTGACAACATTTAAAATAAAATAGTATAAATGACCTAATCTATTTTATATGGCTCCAAATGGTCCACAAATCGACCTTTGGATGCTTAGGGTAAATATATACTCGACCAATAAGTTTTGGTCATGTTTCAGGTCTTTTTGATCCATATTATGTTTTCAATAATAACTATATTATTGATTTTTCACTAAATAAACAATTTCTGCCTCATTAATGTATTAGCTATTAACGTAATTAAATATTTCTTAAAAATTAAAAATAAATTTCCATGAAAAATAAAAAAATATATTTCAAATGAATATTTATAATCGAAATTATATTCTATATAACCTTATATAAAAAATATTCTAATTATTAAAATTTTATTGAGACATATTTAACTTTATTTAAAATAAAATAAATTAATGGTCTTAATCACAGCCATGTGGGTTCCAAAGGATTCTATTTCGACCCAAATATGCCTTAGGAAGAAATATAATCATCCAATTATATTAAGACAATTGTTAGGGTAATTTTATAATATTATATTTATCCTTAATTAACTAATTTACCTTTAACTGTGGTAAATAAAATTTACGGTAGTTATTATTAATAATGCCCAAAAATAAAAATTATCCTATTAAAAAAATTTGTACCAACAGATTCCAAATATGTAATCCATTTTTCCAAATTTAAAACATAGAATTTGCATTAATTAATTTAAAATTAATATCATTTTTGAAAAAAGGGGTTTTTGTTTAAAACATTGCATAAGATTGAATTGATTTAACCTACAAATTCAATTAAAAATCAATGATAATGTCATAAATTATATTAAATGGTAAAAATATATTCTATTTATACTTTAAAACAATTTACCATTATAATTTTACCATATAAATTATCTTGATGAAAAAAGTTGTTTTTATATAAAATTTAGCGTGTTTTTACTATTCATCAAAATAAGAACATTGTTGGAAACATATAAAAACATTATCCAATGTATGTTTTTATATCTTGATTCAAAATAAGAAGTTTATTTGGTAAAATTTAACTTAAAAATATGTCAAAAATTATATTTAAAATGGGTGCACCATCAAAAGGTGGTAAAACTTCATTTTCTGAAAAATAATTATTTTACCTAAAAAATTTATTTTGTTCTCCTAAAATGTTCTAGAAAATATGTAATATGAATAATAATGATATAAAATTTAAAATGTAGTTAATACTATTCATAACGGCTAGTTAATAATAATATTATAACCATGTATCGTTGTTTAATGAATCTCGGTATTGCGTACAATACACGCTATCAAGGAAGGTCTCGATTGCGTGAAATGCAATCCAAGTCAGGGTTGCATATAGTGAAAGACTATTTTGTTGTTTTGTATTACAGAATCCAACCATACTTCATTTATACATTGAATATATATATATATAGACACTCAATGTTGCATAGAATTACTACTATCAAACGAACTTGAAATTGTGTATAACACGATCTAATAATAGTGTTGCGTATACTACAAGCTAATACGTTGTTGCGTACAGTGCAAGATAATCATTGTGTAACATACAACAGAAGATATGAAAGAAATTAAAAAGAATATATCTCATGAAATCTCAGGGTGTTACATTATTCTAGAGGTTAGAGCTCTAACATATCAATTTGGTCTTGAGGTAAGATTTCATTATATAATTTTCAAATTCATGAGGCTTATATGATATTATGAATCATTAGTTCATTTATGTGGCCTGATTTATTACTGATGTATTCTTTTTTAAATATTAATGAAAATAACGAGGTTTTAATAAAATATCATTTTTTTCTCAACATTACCTTCTACACAAAATATACCAATGTTGTATGGTTTTCATCATAATTTCACATCATTCAGATATGTTTTAATGTTATGAAATAATTTATTATTTTATAGTGAATATACTACCCAAAATGTTATTTCAGAATAATGAAAGATTTTATTAAATATATTTACATATCAAAATTATTTTTATGCTTTCAATCGCCTTTGAAACAAAAATTAAAAAAGTCAAAATAGTTCATCTTAATTTTGATTCATTTAGAAAATTATGATATTATAAACCTATCTTTTTTTTGTGATATGTATCTACAACCCGATTGATAGGTTGTATCTTGATTATCCTTATTTTCATTAAATTTACTGATTAATTTTATGATATTTCATTAATGGGGATTATGGTTCAGTATTTTCAACTATAGTAACAGTTTTATGTTACAATCCAATTTTACAGAAATTATTTATGCTTAAATTTCATGATGATGAAATTTTATAATCTATATCTCCCAAAGGTGTGTTACAGGTGCATGCGCGAACGCGTCCTGGCGGAACAGCGTAACCCGACGCACATCCGCACCGAAACAGAAAAATGGTGAACCCGACGTGAATCTCTTCTCCTCGATACGAGGACCGATGGCTTTCAGAGGTGTTGGAAGACCGGCATGTTGCCCGGCCAAGCATTCAGTCTTACCCGCCAGGGGCTGGGGAAGGGAAATCGGGAACTCCGTCTCACGACGTCGATGGCCTGGGTTCCCCCCCACAGATGGCGGGTGTTGGGTACACTTCGGTTAACACCGTCGAGATGGTAAATCCCTTTTCGGTTCCCGACGTTGAAGAACACCAGGTGGACCTCCCTAGTGTCCCCGGTCGTCGCCACCGTCAGAAGAACCGCAGCAGCAGGAGTCGCCGGGGCACAGCTGTTGGTACCTCCAGCTAGGCCGTGCACGCCACTGAGACTAGGCAGCGGGCTGAAAACCGAGCACAACGTGCGCCGCCCCCCCATTCAGGGATGACGGATTCGCCTCCGCCGCTGTTTGTGGTGTGGGACCAGGCAGAACCGCCTCAGCCGCGTCGCGACCAGCTCCGCCCTGCCACGAGTCCATCCCGGCCTCCTGACCCCAGTACGGTGACCATTTCCCGGACTGCAGCCAGTGAACAGCGAGATGCGCCAAGTACCAGTCGGCCGCCGATCCAACCGGCAAGGCCCGTCATGCTTCCAACCGCAGAGCAACCTCCTGCAACCAGGGGCTCACGCTTGGCCAAAAAGTATGATGTCCTGAAGCACTTGGCTGACATCCCAGCAAGGCTCTCCATCCTTGAGGCTCTGCGCATGTCATCTGAGATGCGCGAGGCACTCGCTGAAGCCCTGAAAAGCCCCCTCCAGTTTGAGACAGAGGTTGCGGCTGCAGAGGCCTTTCACGCCGAAACGATCGAGGACGCCGAATGTCAGGCAGTTATCTCATTCTCTGGTAAGTATGAAGACCCTCCTATACAGGGACATATTCGTCCGCTGTATGTCACTGGCCAGTTCAATGGACTTGAAGTCCGGCGCTGTCTTGTCGACACGGGGTCCGGGATTAACCTGATTCCAACTCGGACGCTCCGGAGATTGGGGTTGTCTGAGGATGACTTGATTCCCTCCGACCTCCGGATCCAGGGGTACGACCGCACCGAGCAAACCCCGGTCGGCAAGATACGTTTGAAGACCCAGTTCGGTGACTTGGTTGCCAACACTGAATTCATGGTAGTCTCTCAGGACACTGCGTATAACGCATTGATGGGCAGGCCATGGCTCCACCTTCATGCGGCGGTTCCCTCTTCATACCACCAATGCCTCAAATACTCCCTTAATGGTCGAGTAGGCGTGCTTCAAGGAGATGCCTCTCCTTTTGCCTCGTGTGAAGCCCTCTATCTGGACGCGGACTATTACAAGAGCAAGGATAAGCAGATCCTGGCAGGTGAGTTTGAGCCTGTCGCTGTTGCAAGTGATCCCTGGGCAAGTCTGGATGACGCTTACGTCCTCCCGATTCACCGATTGGACGTCGCCATGGTCTCGACGGCCCGCGAGTCTCCTGATGAGATGACCGCGACCGCCCGTGCCAGCACCAGTGGCCCAGCAGGATCTGGTAGCCCCAATGCAATTTCCAACACAGTCTCTCCCGTGGACGATCCCTCCCTGAGTGGAGAGGACGTGGAAGATTCACCCCCAGCCTTTGAGGAGGGCGTCCCCGCCACGGTCGATGAGTTAATACAGGTGAACCTTGGAACCGAGGCCGATCCAAGACCCACATTGGTCAGTGCCGCCATGCCCTCTGAGGAGCGGCAGCAGTACGTGGACTTTCTCAGGCAGCACCATGATGTGTTCGCTTGGGGCTATGACGAGATGCCGGGGCTAGATCCTCAGGTAGCCGTCCACCGCCTTGGTCTCCCGGCGAACCATCGCGGGTTCAAGCAGCCTCCCAGGAAGATGCACCCGTCCCACGGTGCCATGGTTGAGGCCGAAGTTGACAAGCTTATCAAATCCAACTTCGTGAGGGAAGTTCAGTACCCCAAATGGCTGGCCAACATTGTGCCGGTACGGAAGAAGAACGGGCAGATCAGAGTCTGCATCGACTTCCGCGATCTCAACCGCCACTGTCCGAAGGATGATTTTCCCCTTCCAGTGACAGAGCTGTTGATTGACGCCACGGAAGGGTTCCAAGCCCTCTCCTTCATGGATGGATACTCCGGATATAACCAAATTCGGATGGCCCCTGAGGATGAGGATTTCACTGCCTTCAGGGCCCCCCAAGGTACCTTTTGCTACCGGGTCATGCCTTTCGGCCTGAAGAATGCAGGTGCCACCTATCAACGGGAGATGCACCGCATATTCAAGCCAATCCTCGGCACACTGGTGGAATGCTACGTCGACGACTTGGTGGTCAAATCGCGCCAACGTCAGGACCATCTCAAAGATCTTGAGAAAGTGTTCGGCTTCCTCCGGTCTCGCTGCCTGAAGATGAACCCGTTGAAGTGTGCCTTTGGGGTCACCTCCGGAAAGTTCCTTGGATTTGTGGTAAGATACATGGGTATTGAGATCGACCTAGAGAAAATCAGGGCGATTAGCCAGATGCCTCCCCCAGGTAACATCCGGGAACTGCAAGGGTTCCAAGGCCACTTAGCCTATATACGCCGATTCATCGCGAATCTGGCCGGAAAGTGTAAGCCCTTTTCTCGGCTCATGAAGAAAGGTGCCACCTATGTATGGGATAAAAAGTGTCAGACCGCTTTCGAGGAAATCAAGCAGTACCTGCTTCAACCTCCGGTCCTGATGCCGCCCGTATCCGGAAAGCCGCTGGTCCTTTATGTGACCGCCCTGGAACGGTCCCTGGGTGCCCTTCTCGCCCAGAAGAACAGCGAGGGAACGGAGAATAGCCTCTATTACCTCAGTCGCATGCTCCTCGATGCGGAAGTTAGGTATTCCCCCATCGAGAAGAGTTGCCTGGCGCTCGTATTTGCCGTACAGAAATTACGGCACTACTTGCAGCACCATGAGGTACAGTTGGTTTCTCGGGTAGACCCGTTGAAATATATCCTGAGCCGGCCTATGTTGACTGGCCGTCTAGCACGGTGGGCTGTGATTCTCCAGTAGTTCGACATCAGGTATGTGTCTCAGAAGGCCATCAAAGGGCAAGCATTGGCAGACTTTCTGGAAGCTCACCCGACCTCCGCGGATCAGCCGCTGGATCTAGGCTTTCCTGATGAGACCATTCTCTCGGTCGATCATGCCGATCCATGCTGGCAGATGCACTTTGACGGTGCCTCCCGGAGCCCCACTGGTAGAAGACTCGATAATCCTAAGATCAACAGAGTGGGCTTGGGCATCGTCTTCATTACCCCGGAGCGAGCCGTGCTGCCATACTCTTTCCTGTTGTCAGAGGTCTGTACCAACAATGAGGCGGAATACCATGCCCTCATCACTGGCCTCGAGTTAGCTCTCGAGATCGATGTGCCCCATCTGTGCGTGAAAGGGGACTCCGAGCTGGTCGTTAAGCAGATCAACGACGACTATGTTGTCAGGAAGCCGGAACTTGTGCCATTGTTGGAGTGCACCCTCCTTCTGATGGCTCGATTCCCTTCTCGGCCAGAAATTGTCCATATTCCCCGGTTGCAGAATGGTCGAGCAGATGGTTTGGCCAGCCTTGCTGCGTCACTTGCAGAGCCTGAACAGGACAACCTGATCGTCCGCGTGACGCGGCGCAGGCTCATCGCTCCCGTTATCCCGGAAGAAGATCGCGGCCCGTTGGTAAGTAGTCTCACCACGGTTGCCCCTATGCTCGGAGCCCCGAGTACCCCAGATATGACAGTCGGATCAGCCCATGATTGGAGGACGCCTTTGGTTGAGTACCTCCAACATGGCATTCTTCCATCGGATTGGGCCGAGCGCGAGTGAGTTCGACGCCGCGCATCGCAGTTTGTCCTCCAGAGCAGTCCCGGCCTGGAGCAGATCCTCTAAAAACGCGAGTTTGATGGTGTTCTCCTCCGTTGCCTTCAGGGAGTTGAGATCCCACGAGTCATGCAAGAGGTTCATGCTGGTTCATGTGGCGCCCACCAGACTGGACCGAAGCTTTCCCACCAGATTCGGAGGTTGGGATACTTCTGGCCCTCCATGATCCATGACTGCATCGAGTATGCCAGGAGGTGCCATGCGTGCCAGGTTCATGCGAACTTTGTGCATCGGCCACCGGAGCCTCTCCATACCACCAGGTATTCTTGGTCCTTTGCAGTCTGGGGGATGGACGTTGTGGGACCCTACCCACCGGCGACAGCTCTCCAGTGCCGGTTCATTCTGACCGCCACGGACTTCTTCTCCAAATGGGCAGAGGCGATTCCGCTCAGAGAGGTCAAATCCTGTTCGATCGCTGACTTCGTGACCTCCAACATCATCTATCGATTTGGAGTGCCTCACGCTATCCTCACGGATAATGGAACTAATTTCCGAGCAGCCGAGTTGAAGAAGTTGTACGCCAAGTATAACATTCGCTCGAACCATACATCTCGCTATCATGCGCAGGCGAATGGACAGATCAAGGCGTTTAACAAAACCCTCTCTAACATTCTGCAAAAGATGGTCGGTCAGAACAAGAAGAGTTGGCCGGACAAGCTCCCCAACGCCCTCTGGGCTTATCGGACGACGACTCGCAATTCCACCCAGATGACCCCTTATTCCCTGGTGTATGGAGCTGAGGCCGTCCTGCCCATCGAGATCCAGTTACCGTCCTTGCGCACTGCGGTCTACGACCAGCAAGCGCCGGACAGAGTTGCTGAAGCCCGTCTAGTCGAGTTGGAAGCACTGGATGAGAATAGACTTCGCGCTTGGCACAACTTGGAGAGGCATCAAAGCAGAATGGCTCGAGCTTTCAATAAGAAGGTTCACCTCCGCTCCTTCCTGCAGGGTGATCTAGTGCTAGCCCTAAGAGCACCGATGATCCCTGGCAGGAAGCCGCCCAAGTTGGAGCCCAAGTGGGAGGGACCTTTTGTTGTCACAAGGTCTATCCCAATGGCGCGTACTCCCTAGCGACTATGGATGGTGAGAGTGTCACTCCTCCCACCAACGCTAGGTTCCTCAAGTAGTACTTTGTCGGAGTGTGCCAACGTCCTGCATGACGTTAAACTGCATACGTCCAAGCTGCACGACGTTAAACTGCCTAGCATATCGTCCGCGCTGCAAGACGTTAAACTGCCAAGTGTTTCGTCCAACATGACGTTAAACTGTACTACGTCCGAGCTACAAGACGTTAAACTGTTCAGCATCCGTCCCGCATGACGTTAAACTGCCCCTTGAGAACTACGTGCGGCTTGATTCCCATCTTCATGGGATACGTAGGACAGCCTGAACATTCATGTTTCAGGCCCAGCCCCATTTCCCGGGAATCTCTATCCCGCGTTGGGCCTCTGGCCCAAGTTCCCCTCCTTTTTGTGCGAGGCGTATCGCGTGAGCGGGGGATCATGTCCTCATTCACGTCGGTCTACTGGCCGTGCCGTACGCCTCCCCCGTGTGTAGGACTACCTCACACCTCTCACCATCCTGCATGACGTTAAACTGCCTCTCACGAACTACGTGCGGCTTGATTCCCATCCTTATGGGATACGTAGGACCGCCTGGACGCTTGTGTTTCAGGTCCAGCCCCGTCTCTTGGTTGATCACGGGGATCTGCCCTCTTTTGGTTGTTCTCAGGGTGAGTCCTCCGACCCTTCCCGGTGATCTGTTAACATGTTTTGGGTACTTCGGTCTATGACTTGTAGTGTCAGATTCAATCCCGACAAGTCCTGTGTTGCTTGTCAGGCATCGCGCTTCCTCTTGTTCGAGCCTTCACTCAAAGGGATCCTCGTTAGCAGTTTGGGTACGATGCCTCAGCGCTCTCCTACCGCTCCGGGTCGATTTACTGGCGGGTCTTGGGCCGCAAATCGATATGAATCCTGCGATTGAGCGGTCGATGCTCGTTTGCTTGCCCTATCTTAGGCTGACGCGATCGGATGTTGTGTTGCGAATATGGTCAGCAACGTCCTTGATCGCCATGTCGGCTCTTTCAGGCTCTGAACATTGGTTGCGCAGTCCTCATCACACTCCACCTTTGTGCGTTGTAGTGGAATCTCGACACTCTCTTCATACTGACCTCCAGTACACCTCTACACGTTAGACAGACCAACCAGGGTAATGGTGCCGTTCAAGGCTCCCATGATCTGAGCACCAAGGATATATGCGGATGTCCTCCCTAAGGTCCATGCGTAGCTGGACCCTCGTCCCCATAAGGAGGAAGGAGTCGCCCGAACAATCGCGTTCTGGGCCCAGTATATCTGGAGGCTAGCATCTCTGCCCCTCGGGTGATGGACATACGCAGGCCCCGATCCCAAGACTCCTCTCTTGGAATCGTGCGTGACCGCAGGGCTGGGTATGTTCCCACCTCCGCCGTGTCCGCCATACCGCAATAAGCAGGTTCCTCCATGGTCCGAACCACACGACCTTAAACTGTGTTGTCTGGTCCTACCAAACGACCGTAAACTGTGATCGTCTTGGCCGTCCGACGAGAAACGGCACTGCATCGTGATGTCCTCCTCAGGGGACACTCATGTTGGGCGCTGGTTAATAACCACGCCATTCATCAATGCCTTCCGTGGCTTGATTATTGTGGCGACGCCAGAGATTTCTCAATCACAGGCATGTCGCCGCACCAAGAAAAACCATTCATCTTTAAGGACAAACAAGAAATATCAAATGCCGCTCCTTTTGTGTGCGAGGGTCAGACCCGCACTCTTCCCCGCGCTGGTGCCCGATTGTGTTGCGCCGCGCTTCAAGAACTACGTGTGGCTTGATTCCCATCCTTATGGGATACGTAGGAACGCCCGGATGTTTGAAACTTCGGGTCCAACCCCCCACCTATTAGAGATTCCCCCTTCTCTGGGGAATCCGCCGCCTTCGGGTCACCCTCAAGGCGTGTTCCCCGACCCCTTGCAGTGGTCCACCGGTGTCAAGAGTACTCTTGTTTATTGCCAGGAGGGTCAGGATACGCTTGGTCAGGTTTCCTCCACTTTTCAGGCTTCGTGCTCCCTTTCATTCGGACCCATTATCTACGCCCTGGGTGGAGCCCCCGTGAACGGTTCGGACACAATGCCTCATTGCTCTCCCACCGACTCGGGCCGGTACCCCCAATGGTCTCGGGCAGCAAATCGATATGAATCCTGCGATTGAGCGGTCGATGCTCGTTTGCTGCCTCATTCCACCAACGGTTAGTGCGATATTGATGCTGCTTTTCCGCCACGGTCGGCAGTACTCCCATATCGTTACTCCGGTGCCCCCAGTCCTTGAGTGAATGGCCGCATGATTCACATTTTCCACCTCCCATTCTGACCAGGCGAAACCTCGACACTCTTGACACTATCCCTCAGTGCATCTTCGCATATCCAGGGGATAGGACCACGATGTGGCGTACTTTGAGGTCCTTATGCTCCGAGCTCTAAGACCTTAAACTAAGATCTCTCCTTATGGTCCGAGCTCTAAAGACCTTAAACTAAGATCTCTCCTTATGGTCCGAGCTCTAAAGACCTTAAACTAAGATCTCTCCTTATGGTCCGAGCTCTAAGACCTTAAACTAAGATCTCTCCTTATGGTCCGAGCTCTAAGACCTTAAACTAAGATCTCTCCTTATGGTCCGAGCTCTAAAGACCTTAAACTAAGATCTCTCCTTATGGTCCGAGCGCTAAGACCTTAAACTAAGATCTCTCCTTATGGTCCGAGCTCTAAGACCTTAAACTAAGATCTCCCCTTATGGTCCGAGCTCTAAGACCTTAAACTAAGATCTCCCCAAACGGGATTCTACGTCCTGCACGACGTTAAACTGCATACGTCCAAGCTGCACGACGTTAAACTGCCTAGCATATCGTCCGCGCTGCAAGACGTTAAACTGCCAAGTGTTTCGTCCAACATGATGTTAAACTGTACTACGTCCGAGCTACAAGACGTTAAACTGTTCAGCATCCGTCCCGCATGACGTTAAACTGCCCCTCGAGAACTACGTGCGGCTTGATTCCCATCTTCATGGGATACGTAGGAACGCCTGAAAATTCATGTTTCAGGCCCAGCCCCATTTCCCGGGAATCTCTATCCCACGTTGGGCCTCTGGCCCAAGTTCCCCTCCTTTTTGTGCGAGGTGTATCGCGTGAGCGGGGGATCATGTCCTCATTCACGTCGGTCTACTGGCCGCGCCGTACGCCTCCCCCATGTGTAGGACTACCTCACACCCCTCATCGTCCTGCATGACGTTAAACTGCCTCTCATGAACTACGTGCGGCTTGATTCCCATCCTTATGGGATACGTAGGACCGCCTGGACGCTTGTGTTTCAGGTCCAGCCCCGTCTCTTGGTTGATCACGGGGATCTGCCCTCTTTTGGTTGCTCTCAGGGTGAGTCCTCCGACCCTTCCCGGTGATCTGTTAACATGTTTTGGGTACTTCGGTCTATGACTCGTAGTGTCAGATTCAATCCCGACAAGTCCTGTGTTGCTTGTCAGGCCTCGCGCTTCCTCTTGTTCGAGCCTTCACTCAAAGGGATCCTCGTTAGCGGTTTGGGTACGATGCCTCAGCGCTCTCCTACCGCTCCGGGTCGATTTACCGGCGGGTCTTGGGCCGCAAATCGATATGAATCCTGCGATTGAGCGGTCGATGCTCGTTTTCTTGCCCCGTCTTAGGCTGACGCGATCGGATGTTGTGTTGCGAATATGGTCAGCAACGTCCTTGATCGCCATGTCGGCTCTTTCAGGCTCTGAACATTGGTTGCGCAGTCCTCATCACACTCCGCCTTTGTGCGTTGTAGTGGAATCTCGACACTCTCTTCATACTGACCTCCAGTACACCTCTACACGTTAGGCAGACCAACCAGGGTAATGGTGTCGTTCAAGGCTCCCATGATCTGAGCACCAAGGATATATGCGGATGTCCTCCCTAAGGGCCATGCGTAGCTGGACCCTCGTCCCCATAAGGAGGAAGGAGTCGCCCGAACAATCGCGTTCTGGGCCCAGTATATCTGGAGGCTAGCATCTCTGCCCCTCGGGTGATGGACATACGCAGGCCCCGATCCCAAGACTCCTCTCTTGGAATCGTGCATGACCGCAGGGCTGGGTATGTTCCCACCTCCGCCGTGTCCGCCGTACCGCAATAAGCGGGTTCCTCCATGGTCCGAACCACACGACCTTAAACTGTGTTGTCTGGTCCTACCACACGACCGTTAACTGTGATCGTCTTGGCCGCCTGACGAGAAACGGCACTGCATCGTGATGTCCTCCTCAGGGGACACTCATGTTGGGCGCTGGTTAATAACCACGCCATTCATCAATGCCTTCCGTGGCTTGATTATTGTGGCGACGCCAGAGATTTCTCAATCACAGGCATGTCGCCGCACAAAGAAAAACCATTCATCTTTAAGGACAAACAAGAAATATCAAATGCCGCTCCTTTTGTGTGCGAGGGTCAGACCCGCACTCTTCCCCGCGCTGGTGCCCGATTGTGCTACGCCGCGCTTCAAGAACTACGTGTGGCTTGATTCCCATCCTTATGGGATACGTAGGAACGCCCGGATGTTTGAAACTTCGGGTCCAGCCCCCCACCTATTAGAGATTCCCCCTTCTCTGGGGAATCCGCCGCCTTCGGGTCACCCTCAAGGCGTGTTCCCCGACCCCTTGCAGTGGTCCACCGGTGTCAAGAGTACTCTAGTTTATTTCCAGGAGGGTCAGGATCCGCTTGGTCAGGTTTCCTCCACTTTTCAGGCTTCGTGCTCCCTTTCATTCGGACCCATTGTCTACGCCCTGGGTGGATCCCCCGTGAACGGTTCGGACACAATGCCTCAGTGCTCTCCCACCGACTCGGGCCGGTACCCCCAATGGCCTCGGGCAGCAAATCGATATGAATCCTGCGATTGAGCGGTCGATGCTCGTTTGCTGCCTCATTCCACCAACGGTTAGTGCGATATTGATGCTGCTTTTCCGCCACGGTCGGCAGTACTCCCATATCGTTACTCCGGTGCCCCCAGTCCTTGAGTGAATGGCCGCATGATTCACATTTTCCACCTCCCATTCTGACCAGGCGAAACCTCGACACTCTTGACACTATCCCTCAGTGCATCTTCGCATATCCAGGGGATAGGACAACGATGTGGCGTACTTTGAGGTCCTTATGGTCCGAGCTCTAAGACCTTAAACTAAGATCTCTCCTTATGGTCCGAGCTCTAAAGACCTTAAACTAAGATCTCTCCTTATGGTCCGAGCTCTAAAGACCTTAAACTAAGATCTCTCCTTATGGTCCGAGCTCTAAGACCTTAAACTAATATCTCTCCTTATGGTCCGAGCTCTAAGACCTTAAACTAAGATCTCTCCTTATGGTCCGGGATCTAAGACCTTAAACTAAGATCTCTCCTTATGGTCCGAGCTCTAAAGACCTTAAAATAAGATCTCTCTTTATGGTCCGAGCTCTAAGTCCTTAAACTAAGATCTCCCCTTATGGTCCGATCTCTAAGACCTTAAACTGAGATCTCCCCAAACGGGATTCTACGTCCTGCATGACATTAAACTGCACTCTCAGAACTACGTGTGGCTTGATCTCCAGCTTGATGGAGTACGTAGGAATGCCCGGGCATCTCGACTCGGGTCCAGCCTCAGGGATCGTTAAGTCCCGCCCCTCCTCGTCGCCGACCGTCTGGCCTGACTTCGGGTAGAGTGGTGCAGTTGTGATATTCTCCCCGATTCAGCCCGGGATGCCCCAATGCAATGATGGGAAGTGACGGTTTCCTCGTCAAAGAGGTGCTGTCTGAGAATTGGGGTGATTCACGGCCAGATTAGTGCATCCGCCTAATACGCTTTCCCCACGGTGGCGCAATTCTGAGAGCGTTGGATTCTGTCCGAACAATCGTCACTTCGCCCCACGCTTCGCATGCCCTGTTGATCTGGATTTCCACCCTTGTGTCTGAAGGAACCCCAAAGCGGTATTCATGATGACATGTGGTCCGCCTCCTTCAATATGAATGATGACCTTCGGTCCGTCTATTGCAGTTGTTATGGTCGATCCACTATCCGCCTACCGTCTTGGGCATTTCCTAGAAGGCCGACCGTTGTGGATGTCTGGATTCGGGACACGCGATTCACCCTTTCTCATTTCCCTATGTTCGGATAAAATCTCAACGCCCCTAGCGTTGTCCCGCTCGTGTGTTGGAACAAGTTGGGGGGATGAGACATTGATTAGGTCTGAGGTCTCCTTTCCTAGGAATGACCTCCCTCTTTTCTCCAGCAATCCAGGCCCAACTATGGATGCCTGATGCTTGGTTAACGCTCCCGCAAGATAGTGAATTGTGGTTGAGCATGTTAAGCCAAAAGATGCAGATAAATATATTGATTCATACAAATGGATCAAATTAGCGGAAGCAAATGTTTTGGGAACGGCAAAACAAAGCCCTTAGGGATTAGCATGCTGAATGAGTCTTTCTAATGCCGCTACCCTTTGGCTGGTGGCCTCCAGAGCTGCTTCTCGCTCTCTACGTGCCCTCTCTTCGTCGGCGGTCGCAGCACGCAGTTCGTCGATTCTGTCCTGTGCACGCTCCCGCTCGACCTGAATTGTGACCATCTGTTGGCCCGCCTCCGTCAGCTGTACCTGGGCGTCAACCAGCTGGGCTGCTAGTTGCTCCACAAGCTCGGTACACGTTGCGACGAAGGCCTCCTTCTCTGCCGCCTGCCCTTCGAGGCGCCGGACTTCCTGCTCCGCCGCGAGGAGCGCCCGCGTGCTCTCCGACATGTCCCGACTTTGTGTGACGTCGGCACGCCGGCAGCTCTCGCGCATCTTTTCGGCCATGAAATCACGGACCGTCAGATGGAGGCGTTGAGCATCAGCTCCCCCGGCACACAGGAAGCGCAGCCAGGTTTGAAGTGATCCCATGTGCCCCAGCCACTCCGATGGGTCTCGCTTGAGGAAGCGCTGGATGCACTTCCACCCCCTGCGGCGCGTTATCCGGCTCTCCTCGACCGCCTCCGCGTTCGAGTTGTCCATCTCCTCGGGGTCGGCAGGCCGGTAGGCAGGGAAGGCAGCCAGCAGGTCTGCTGCAGGGTCCGCCCCTGGGAGGTCCTCATGAGGGATAGGTTCCCCAACATCTGGGCGACCTTCTTCTCTCTCTCCAGCGGCGCTGACACCCTCGTCAGCCCCCGACCTCTCTCCGATGTCAGCACCGCCGGCGTCCGCAGCCCCCTGATCAGCAGTTGGTGGGGCCGGCTCGGTTTGGGAAGTCTGTTCCGGAGCAGGCGGCATGTACACCACTGGTACACTCGTAGATGGCCCGGGTTCGGCAACCCGACGAGCCTCTAGTGTTGAGATCACTGCGCGGGGCATGCCATGGTTAGTCACGGATCGTCAACGGCAGGCACCAGCAGTAAAGCAAGGAGACTTACGGGAGGTCAGAGCGTCATCTTCCGCTATCCCGGCCGCCGCAGGAACAGTTGCAGCAGGGGGCCCTTCCGCGCCTGTCAATTCGATAATGGGTGCCTGGCCCCCGCCTTGTCCTGCTGGCACCCCTCCTACTCCCGCTGAGGACGCCTGACCAACATCCGTGCGCTCCTGAGAAAGATGGAGAAATGGGTTAGAAGCTGCATAAGGGAATGGATGAAGCAGGTTGAGTAGGGATAGAAGCGGACCTCGAGGAGCTCAGTGACATCAAAATTGTCAGAGCCGGCCACCTCGCCGCTCTCCCGCGGACTCCCCTGATGGGATCTTCCCTCGGAGCCTTCATCCTCCCCCATCTCCTCCTCTTCCTCGGAGTCGTTGCTACTGTCGTCTTCTTCCGGCGTCATCTGTTCTGGAGCGGGCTCTAGACCGAGCATCACCTTCACCAGAAGGGATGGCTCCGCACGCTGACCACGTTGGTGCGCGTAATCGTCCATGGCCGTCAGATACGCATACTTCCGGTTGAAGTCCACCCTGTCGGCAATATGGAGGCGCCCGACCTCTGGCAGATGGATTCCTTCTCTGAGAATCTTTCGCCAGATGGCGTCGGTCCCCAGTGACTGCCGCAGGGTCATCCAGGCCGACCACAGCGCCGGGAAGACTGCATCGTGGGAATGTTCGAGCAGACGTCTCACTTGCTTCCCGGGCCGCTCTTCGACCACCGCGCGTGCCCCCTCTCTGGGCGCCGAGGTCATAGCGGCAGCCTGCGATGTGCCCGCCGCCGAAGTCCCTGCTCGCGCCGGCTCCGCTGCTTGGCGCGCCTCCGTTCTCCCCCGTGTGGCGGCGCCTCGCCTCCTTCCTTGACGCCCGGTCTCCGCACGGGTAACCTCGAGCCGCCGAACTGGCTTCCGTAGAAGCCCCTCGGGGTACGCGATGGCCCAGTGTTCGGCGTACTCGGTTGCCAAGCCTGCGTCAACCCCGGTAGGAGGGAGAGTGATGACGTCGCCAGAGCCGAAAGCGGCAAACATCAGCCACATCTGGCAAAGGACGCAAGGGTTCGTCTCCTCCCGGACAGTAGTGAATACCCTCTTCGGCATCCGCTGAAGGCACCCGAACTGCCTGGCGAACCGGGTTGGCACGTAAGGCTCGCAGATCACCTTCCCGTCGATCCGAGCCACGACGCTAAACTGCATAGCCCCTATCGTCCGTGCTGCAAGACGTTAAACTGCCAAGCACCTTCGTCCTCAGCACACGACTTTAAACTGTACTTCGTCCGGCAAGACGTTAAACCGTCCGCTTCGTCCTCAGCACACGACGTTAAACTGTACTTCGTCCGGCAAGACGTTAAACTGTCCGCTTCGTCCTCAGCACACGACGTTAAACTGTACTTCGTCCGGCAAGACGTTAAACCGTCCGCTTCGTCCTCAACACACGACCTTAAACTGTACTTCGTCCGGCAAGACGTTAAACCGTCCGCATCACCCGATCCCGTGCCTCGCACGCAGGGTCCCCCCCGGTTTGGATGTGGCCCCCACCCGCTCGTGTCTGCAGGGATGTCGGGATTTCCCCTCTTTAGGGACGATTTAATGGGAGTGGCTTTTCCCTACGGGGGTAGGGTATTACAAACCCCTAGTTTCTTGTGGGGGGCTGCACATGTATATCTCCATTGCGCTCCCCCACTGCCGAAGCCAGTAGAGGGTGTGACTGGGATCGAGGTGTCTCCTACTTTCGGTCCAAGTCCCTTCCAACTGAGTTTTGCCGCTTCCGGGCTGCCTCAAGTGCGTAAGTCCTGACAGAATGAACTACGTGGACTTTGATCCCTATCTTCTAAACAGGGTACGTAGGAAACCTCCCTGAGGTTCAAGCCCACCACCTGGTCGTCCCGGTCGTATTCACGTCGGTTCGTCCATCAGTGGACCCCTCCAGGGTTCACGCTTGCGTCGATTCACCTATGAATCCGCCCCTGTGGGAGACTGCACGTGTGTATCTCCACTGTGCCTCCCCACTGTCCCTTTTTCCACCTCTCCTTTTATCGTCCAGCTTGACGTGAAACTGTGATCCACCCGGCCGTTCCATCCCCCTCTGTGCGAGGTGGTTCGGTTCAATCCTCCGCCCGGCGGCCTCGACCCCTTCGTGAGTCGGCTTGCCGACGTCCAACATGACGTTAAACTGTATACCCGAACTACGTTGACTTTGATCCGTGCTAGCGCGCGGTACGTAGGAAGCCTCTACGGGGTCCAAGCTCTTCACTCCATCATCCATCCTGATCCTTACCCGGGCCGCCACATCCCGGTGGGGTCATGCCACTTCTCTCCACTCCACATCACTTGGGAAGCCGCCCATGCGCTGGCCCCAGCGTCGGAGGTTCCCCGCAAGGGGTTCTGTCATCTGATCCACTTTTCGTGTTGATCGGTCCGATGCCGTCCCCGCTGGACGTTAAACTCGCGGCATACCCCGTGTTAAACATGGGAAGCCGAGGAAAACCTCAGGTGTCACAGTTCCCCGCACCCAGTGCGGGATGCCTCAGGTCATCGTGCCTTCGAGAAGCCCTATTAGGGACGGAAAGCAGACGTGCAGAGCCGCAGTGTTACGACACGCCCCCAGCACCCAGAGCCACCCGGTCTCCTCACTGCAGGTTGCTGCCCCGACCAGACTCCTTGGAGCGTCCAGGCGGAAGCAGCGTAATTAACCGGTGTCCATGAAGATATGGCACCGGGAACAAGATTCACGAACATTCTTAAATCTATGAGGGAGACCCGGATTAGGCGACGAGTTCCGAGGAGACGTCCAAGGAAGGAGGAGCCGACATCCCATCATCCCGGTTTCGATCAAGGAGCAGACGCCCCTGAATAAGGGACAGATGCCGCCCGCCTTTGGAAAGCGGGACTGCGGGACCACAAGCCGCGCGCCCATCCCCTCGGGTTGACGGGTGCACGCGCGAACGCGTCCTGGCGGAACAGCGTAACCCGACGCACATCCGCACCGAAACAGGTTTCTAGTTCCATCCCTTTGAATAACTCTCTCTCTCTTGTTCATCTTTTTTTGGGAATTTTTAAAAAAATGGTTTTAGATCATCATATTTCATATCTATGAAATAATCATCATAAGATTGATCCACATGATTTTCATTATAACATGTGAGGATATAATAGAAAGTTTCCACCATGAGATAAGGGAAATGTTAATGATTTTTAAATTTTATAAGAATTGATATAAAACTTTTAAAAGGATCATGAAAAAGATCTTATTCATATTTAATGAAACTAGTACTTTTATGCCTCACATCATTGGTGGTTTTCATTGTATAAATGTTCCCTGTAAAAATTTAGAATATACTCCCATGTTTCAAATATTTCTATATATACATTTTTGAAATGAACATGTATACATACTATTTAAGAAAATGGGAATACTCTCAACCTGAGATCCACTTCACTCAACCGATGCTATGGTATGTATTTAACAATACATAAAACCCCCTAATGAATTAAATAGATTCCTTATTGGGTTGACCACATAAAAAGAGAATATTAAAGTGGTAATATTATGTAATATCGCAATTTCTTGACCTAGTGGATAACTTTATAAAATATTGATTATTTCAAACAATGGTATGATGAAAATCCACAAGCCTAGTCCACTCAACATTATCATTCCATGGTTGACCTGAAACCAGATTTTCATTTTCCATCACTTCACTCTAAATTTCCAGATTTTTAATTTCTCTTTAACAATATTTATTCTTCTTCAGTGTTGAATAATGTATGTTAATTTCATGTATTAGTTTAAATTTTATATGTAGACCTTTCCATTGGGTGATTATGACTTCATGTTTAAATAGTTATAAAAAAGCATAATGTAGTGAATGAAACAATTGATAAATTGTAATACAAGACCTATTGAAAGTTATTTTTAATTCTTTCTCTTATTGCTATGAAATTGTCAAAATCTATTTGAATATAGAACAAGACGGTTTTGAAACATCTAATTGTCACATAATTATCAACATATTACATTTTACTATCCTTTGTATGTATTTTCAATCAAAACGAAGGAAAAATAATGTTCTATTATTGAAAATAGATTCATCATCCATTTCTACTATTTAGGAATTCAATTGACACTAAATGGTTAAATTTTCACTATCATCACTTGCTGGTATGTAGAATAGAGGATAATTTATTATCATAAAGAACAATGATGAGAAAAATTTATGGAATCTTACACGAAAATTAATTTTGAAATCAAGAGAATACCCGAAAAATGTTTCAATCCATAATGATTTGATTCAAAAAACATTTTTTAATGTTCATTTTATTAGAAAAAAATATTTTACAATTGAAACATCACCAAAACAATAGACATAAAGAATGACTATGAAGGATGTCTTTCATATCGAGATCACTTCCTTCTAGAGCTCTAGGTTGCAATATTCTATGTTCCGGATCATGTTACCCAAAACTATTTATGATCACATTAATGTGATCATGATCCTTAGTACCATCCTAAATTGAAAAAAAAATGAAATTCATTTTTCCTTTTAATGATGTTTTGTGCAATATCCCATGTTGAAGCTCATAGGAAACACCCTTTTAGCCTCAAATCATTAGCCCTGCATATGGTGTTGGTCACTATTCAAAATCTTTCTCCTTTGACTTGAGTTAAGTTCTCTAACAACTTTCAACAGAACCACATGATATTAAATCAAAAAAGGCTTCCCCTAGAATCTAGTGTCTTTATTATATTAATGGAACTCTTCTTTTGGTTCTGATTCACGCACTCCTTGATTTTTCAACTAGGTTGAAAATATAGGGGACCCATGAGTGTTTTAATCATTTGCAAGAACCTTATCCAAGATTCAAAAGTGAGTGAATACCCTTATAAGAATTTTCAAGGTGAGGGTATACCCTTACAAAAGTGTTCCTGTACATGGGGTTTCCATCATGTGATCATCATCCCGTCAAAGTTACTCTATTGTAGGTGTCACTACCTTTACAAAATTGTTCAAAAACACATAACTACCTTCTAACATTGATTTTGAAGTAATGGGTACCCATAAGAAAGCTATGGATTCCCTAATGAAGGTCTTTTTATGACTCATCCTGGCCATTATGCATGTCCTTTTTAACCATTACATAGCCCTTAAATTGCCTCACAACCCTTACGTAGCTCTTATATACCATTAGGTTACTCTTTATTTCCCTTATGCAGTACAACATTTACCTTTTCACTGCTCTTATGATGCATTGGGGTAACATTATATATGTATTAGAATGGATATTTTGTATCTAGGAGTACCAATACATTGTCTCTCCTATTCCAAAGTTAAAGTTGTGCAAGGTAACAGTACCCTTACACAAGACTTAAAATATCACCGCTACCCTTACGCAGGCTCACTTCAACACAAATAATTTAATAATGAACAATTTAAATGATAATATAACCAATTCTATATAAAAATTAAACCATTATATTAAAAAATTCCTGATTAATAAAAAATATTACCATAGGCAGTGTTTAAAATAAAAACATAAAATTCAAAAGAGTTAATTTCCCAAAACCAAAAACAAAAAAATCACTTGATGAATATTATTTCAATGAAAATTTACTAAAAACAAAAAATAATAATTGAACTTAGAGATATAGAAATTAAATCATAAAATGTTAAATGATTTATACTTCAAAAACACTAATTTTCGTTATTATATTCAATGAAAAGTAGATACATCATCAAATTAACCAAAGTATGTGAACTCTCTAATAAAAACCCAATTTCAAAACAAAAAAACAAATTTAATTCACTAAAATGATGAGGAAAATTTGTACAACATTGAATACATTATGGAAAATATGAAACAAGAAAATGAAGTCATTAACCCTGACCATAAATCTTGTTCGCTAATATGTGTTGCATCACGATTTATACATTTGGCCTTCTTCAAAGAAAGAGATTTGTTATGGCATGAGATTTTTCGTCTATAGCCTTTAACACAATCATTGATTCAACTTAAACCATTTGATTCTAGGACTTGGGTCATCTCAATTGGCCTACCTCCCCTTGATTTATAGTGGCTATTAAACTCTTCCACTACATTTTGGTGGATCGATATTTGTTTCTTCAGTGTTGAAGTACTGTTGAGATGGAGTGAATTCTTGAGTTTACATCAATGAAAATTTTTATCAATCATATATTATATATTCAAAATATATAATAAAATAAATGTTATCATGATTTTCAAATTCTATCGTAGTTATTGACCCTGAAAACAACAAATACCTGTAAGTAACATTCATCTTCTACAACCCAAATTCATCAACAAAATTTTGTAATATTGAATATCCTAACTTGGAATCAGAGTTATTTCATATTTTTCTTCAATCGTCAAACATAATTATTTGAAATCCCTTTTTTTAGACACACCCATGGTTTTCATTGAATCGATATTGGGACTCAACTACAATTGAGATCAGGACATTGTATATTCATTAATCGTTGAAGCTTGATGGTTCAGTGGATCTATTGAGGTGGATTTGTGTGGCTTTGGTGGTTTCATATATAGAGGTTCTCATCATCATGGTGTCTTAGTGATATGAAACTCAACAGTCACTCAACATCATAAGTCGTCACAGCCAGGGTTGAAATCCCCTCAGGATTTAGGTTAGATCAATAGTCTTCTCTTCCTGGTGACCATCATCAATGGTTATCACCAATCGAACTCAGATTTTTCATCAATGGAGGTAGATGAAAACATTTGTTTTTTTCTTGATAGTAGTATAACTATTTCTAGATCTCACAATAAAAGAATGTATTGCAGTAACATATGAGGGAACTATAAAAGATAGTGAAGCAGAATCAATTATAAATTATTATATACTAAATCTCGATGAATTCTTCATATGTGTCACCCCTATATGATTTCACGTCACCCATAAATATTTCTTCCACCCTCCAAAGTCGACAACCCACTCACTCAAACATGCCCTCGATCTGGATTTTCCTATTCTGAACCTAGTGTTCCACTCAGCATCGACATACCCTATAATTAAAGCTCATCTAAATCATTGTCAGCCTTTTTCTCATGAATCCCTGCATCTCCAATTAGGGTTCATTCTCATGATTTCTCTCATTGTCTGATACAGTTCCAGCAAATCACCATCGTCATTATGCTCTAGCTATATCATTCAAACTCTTTCGGAAATAAACCCTCAACCTATTTTCATTACCTCCTTTCATAACTTCCCCACTCGAGATTTACTTCTTCTTCTCCTACAGATCCCACTAAACATTATCCTCCCCTCCTAATACATTTATTTTTCAATTACATTTTCATTGTATTTATTCTTCATTATAGGATTGAGTATGGAATACATCATCAAGACTCAAATGCTTGTATCCACATACCATCTCCAGTGCTCGATATTAAATTATTTGAGACTCATTGTCAATATCAATTGAATCTTAAAACCTAATCAGTGATTCATGTTTCATGGTCTTCTTCTTTAAATGATTCTTGGTTCGTGTTCTACAAGGAGACATAACCCACTGAGTAATGTTGGATATAGGCTTGGTCAGTACCAAATTCTTCCTAAAAATTGTAACATTAAGGATCACTAACCCTAATTATGGATGAAATAAAATCAGTCTGAGATCATCATATTAGTCTACCATCATTCTTCATGATTGTCATATTCACTATTTTATAGATCGATTTCCTTTTCAAGGGATATTGACCCCAATCCATTGTTGATATTCTCTCAAGAGAATCAGGTATCCCTTGCCTCACTTCCTTTTTTTCCTAGTTTTATGTGTAAATGAATACATGTTTTTTTGATTAGTTTGTTCTCAGGTTGATTTTCTAGGATTTTATTCCTTTTTCTTATTTCTGATGTATTGACTAGTGAATGGAATTTATGTCCTTACTATGAATTATTGATTTTTTATAATTCATCCACAAAAAACCATGAACCATCCATTCCTTCACATATGGTTTGTTCTTAGCCAAAAATTAAATAGTTATTATCTTTATGGTGTTATGCCTTTTATATTTATATTTTCTTATGTACATGAATTTCATTCGGTCAGACACTACCTATTCATCTATTCATTTTTTTTCAAAATTCAAATTTATTTTTTCAACCACATAGAAACGTGTTGCA
The DNA here is from genome assembly GCA_963277665.1 of Viscum album. Taxonomy (NCBI): domain Eukaryota; kingdom Viridiplantae; phylum Streptophyta; class Magnoliopsida; order Santalales; family Viscaceae; genus Viscum; species Viscum album. The sequence continues at coordinate 84,256,672 of OY728154.1, forward strand.
ATTTAGATATCATATTATTTATTTTTTGGATTTCATTATGATTGTACTATTTTTTCATAGTATTTTTTTAATATACTTGAAGTAGATTCTATTTGTCATTTTAGTGCTTATTTTTAATTATTTTTCAATGTAAGGATAAGCTACATCGAAGTTTAATGAAAATTGTTAATTCAGTGTGTGTCATTTTATAATTATTGGACTGTATCATCTCATTGGCATAGGGTTTACTGTATGAAATTGAAATCTTCATATATCAAATGATTTTGAATGCTTCAATTTCAACTGCTCGTAGCACATAAATATGAATTAATGATACATGAAAAAGGGAATGTAATCAAATTATTCTTTTCATTGTTATTTCCTATTGTTTGACTATTTCAATTTTTATTTTATATATATTATCCTACATTACTTCTTGAATTGGAGATTCATTAATAAAAGTGGCCATGAAAATATGTTAAGTGTATAACTATTTGAAGGTAGTTCTAGTTTATTTTCATTTTCATTTTTGTAATGATGATTTCATTAAACATGTGATTATTTAAATGCATCTATTCATTTTTCCATGATTTTTTTTATTTTATAGATTTAGAAATATATATATTGTTCATATTATTAATTCATACACCAATTTAGCTATTCATGTTTCCTTCGAGACTCATAAAGGACTCCAAAATGATTTGATGTTATTTTTATAACTATTATAGTGTAATTGACTTCTTCATCAATTTTTCATTATGAATATGCATTTGAAGTAAATTATTCCTATTATAGTTTTTGTATTTTTGTATTCTTTGATATTTATAACATCTTTATGTTATATGTCACTTAATACATGTAATATAAATTCTCATTCAGAATAATTATGTTTGAATGTATCATTTCAGGGAATATCTTGCTCCAAAATTATTTATTTTTCACTACGGTTTCCCAATTTCACTAATTTAATTTTTATTGTTTTCTACATTTATCATGTTAATGGGGGTATTCAAGTTTATGTAATGTTTCCATCAGTAAATATGGATGAATTCGAGAGGCCCATAAAAACGGGTAAATTGTACCACCAGAAGAAGGTTAGTTCTAATTTATCTTCATTTTCATTATATTAATTATGATTCCATCAAACATATGATTATTCAAATGAATATATTAATTATATAATTATTATTTTAATTTTACATATTTAGTTATTAATATATTGTTTCATATAATTCATGCATACACAAATTTAGTAATTCATGTGGCGTTTTGAGGGATTTATCCAAATTATAATTTCTCTATTTTGGTATTTTTTCATATTTCCAATATTTGTTTTCTATATACAAGTTTTATGTCCTTAAATACATATAATATGCATTCTCATTATATTTTAACATACCTTTTCATTGAATCTCTTGCCCGGAATTTTTATATTTTTCACTATGGTTTCCCAATATGATCTTTTTTTCTGGATTTAGTAGGTTGGTGGTGGAATTAAAGTACATGTAAGATTAAAACCATTAATATTGGAGAAATTTGAGAGGCCATAAAAATGGGTAATGTGCAATACCACATGAATGTATGTCCTGATTTATTTTCATTTTCATTTTAATAAAGATTTTTCTATTAAACTTATGACTAATTAAATATAGTTATTGATCATTCCATTATTGTTTTCATTATACAAATTTAGTAATAAATATATTGCTTCATATTGCGCATGCACACATAGATTTAGTGATTCATGTTCCAATAAAGACTCATGAAGCACTCCAAAATGATTTTTGGAGATTTATTTCATTATTAAAATGTAATAGCATTTTTCATCAAGTATTCATTATGAGGAAGCTTATTAGGTATTCATTCTTATTATAATTTACTGATTTTAGGATTTCTCCATATTTCTAATATTATCATTATAAATACATATTATATATCTTATAATATATTTAATATGAATTCTCATTCAATCACTTATGCTTTAACATACATTCTCATGGAATCTTAGGCCCCTGATTTATTTATTTTTCACTTTCGTTTCCCTATTTGACAAATTTAATTTTTTGTTTTTTTGGATTTATCATGTTGGTTGGTGAATAAGATTGCATATAAGGTTTTGGACCTTAATTTTGGAGGAATTTGAGAGGCCATCAAAATGGGTAATGTGTACCACCACATGAAGGTTAGTTCTGATTTATTTTCATTTTCATTTTATTAATGATGATTCTATTAAGCATATGATTAATTTAGTGTAGTTATTCATTTTTCATTATTCTTTTAATTTTATAATTTTATTTATATATATATTGTTTCATATTATGAATTAATACACTAATTTAGTTATTCATGTTTCAATCAATGACTCATGAAGAACTCAAATATGTTTTTTAGCAAATTTTGTTCACTAATATAGTGTAATTTCTTTCTTTGTCAATTGTTCATTATGAGGAAGCCTATTAAGGAAATTATTCTTATTATAAATTATTTATTTTAATATTTTTTATATTTATAATCTTTTCATTTAGAATATATTTTAATTATATCTAAATACACGTAATAGTCATTTTTAGTTAGAACCCTTTTGTTTGAATTTACCTTATCATGGAATCTCTTGCTCTAGATTTATATATTTTTCACTATAGTTTCCCAATTTTAATAGTTATTTTTTTATTTAAATTTTTTGTGGAATTCGAGTGGATGTAAGGTTACACTAATGAGAGTTGGAGTAATGTTAGTGGATGTAAGGTTTTATCTTTAATAATATTTGTATTGGACTATATTTGCATCATTACAATTTTAGTTATTTATTTTCATTCCCTTGTGGTTATTGTTATACAAATTATATAAAACATAGTGATTGTTTATAGCTCACCAAAATCACAAAAATCACTATTTCGACATTTATTCATGATACAATTCTACTAAAAGGTCAATATAGAAAATTAAGTGCAGTATAGATAACGAAAACATAGAGTAAAATTTTTATATATAAAGGGGAAGGGGAAACGCATGAAATACATTCAATAATAAGACCGACCAATTTTTAATTTCTCGAAAACATTACTAAGGAAAATCACATGCTGAAAAACCATTCACCTCTTCTAGCTTCCACAATATTTAAATACATCAGATCTTACACTCACACACATAATCAGAAGCTATACATGAATGCTGAAATATAAATTCATTAACAATAACATTAATAGTGTTTCTAGATTGATTAGAAAAATGTGAAAATGTTTCATCTCCTTAAATCTTCATCACACTATAATATATGCTATGTTCATAATTACTTTCCTTTTAAATGTATCTAGTATATATTGTTTTAGGAGTTCATGTTTCTCCTCCTCTTTATGGGAAAACATTATATGTGAAAGTGGACTAGGAGGTTGTCATCTTTATACATGACATGTGTTAATAATGATAGAAAAATACCAGATAGTTTGAGAAATTATAAAATACCATCCATGAGAACTATATTAGGAACTGTATTCTTATAGGGAATTCTAATCTAGAAATCGATGAACACTATGAGACATGGTTTCAATGGAAATTTTGAATCTTGAAAATAGAGGATAATTGAAAGCACAACATGGATTCTGTAAAAAAAATGTTACATTCAATCATATTTATTCTTATTACTAATGTGTCATTACAAGATTGAATTATCATATTTAAATTTTTACCACTATTCAATCTATATTTTATATAATATTATATAAATATTTTTGAATGTCCAGAACAAGTACATAATTGTTGAATGAATCAAACATGTCCTAAATTAAGTTTTACTATTATAATTCATTAATATTCCCAATTTCTAAACAGAATATTTAAAACTTTCAAATTGTTATGTACATAAATTCTTAACATTGATGAGTGATTTTCAAGTCAATGATTCAGTAAATAGGTAAAATGTATTATTCTTATAAAGTACTGCATAAATATATAAGGTTTTTATTTTCCTATGTGTAGTTTTTCACATTTCTATAAAAGAATAAGATCCAGTCTAGGTTTTGTACTTGAGTGTTGCCCCGAGAAAAACTCATGTATACAAAAAACCTATAGAAAAAATTACTGAAACACCTTTCATGGTATGGTAATGAACCATTATAAAACTAAATGTGTTTGTGAAATAATGAAATAATAACTTTCACACTTGTGGAGGTAAATAAAATGACTCATATAGATTTTTTAACTTGAAACATTGAAGGCTTTGGTGTGTCCTTCTATGTGGTGGGAGGTTCATTTCATGAGGATGTATACAATAGTAAATGACTAACTAAAATGATCATGGTGGATATTTCTTTTTATTTTGAGAATGATTAGACCTAAATAAAATTTTACACAATGTGGTAATATATAATCTTTGGCATGACCACATAGGAGAGTTGTATAATGAAATCACTATGTAATGTGGTACTCTATTATTTATATATATGAAATGAAAATAATTTGATTAATCTTTATCCTTGTGATATATTAGATAATTATTTCAACAAATATATAGGATATATCCCAAGTATTTTTTTCTTCCTATGTTTTTAGAGGTAGAGTTGAGGATAATGTAAGTTAGATAACACTAATATAATGAGATAAGAAGTAGATATTTTTTCTATAATAGGAGGGAATCACTGAAAACGTATATCCATCATTTATGGGAATGTTCCATAATATGAATCAACTTTATTTTTTAAGGTTTCTATCTCTTATAGTATATGTTTTTTCCCTCTCATCGATAGATTGAGAACCTACTTTATATTGTCATTGATATTTTTATAAAGGGGTAATAATATTTATTTTTCTAATTTTTAATGAAAGTTCATTTGGTGTTTTAGATTTATATCATTTTATATATCTTTTCCTTCTTCCATGATCACGGTCATTGTCTTTTTGATTAATGGAGTTCCACTCAATATAGTCAATATTAATGTAGGGTATATTTACTACATACAATGTGACATGGTTTACTATTATTGAATTTTGTAGATATAAAAAATCATGGATGAGAGAAGCATGGGCGGATTTCATGAACAATGGTTCATCTTCATATAGATATAATAAATCAAGGAACATAGAAGCATTGAGGGAATGCCTCATAAATGGATCATTTTCTTTTCTATTTGTTAATTGTTTTATATACTTGTACTATATATCACCTGTGATGCCTATTTTTTAAAACTAGATCATGTACTCTATTTGAGCCTGTTGATGTTTTTTTAGATTATTGGAACATGTTTTTTATTTCAGTAGTGAATCAAGTGTTTTAATTGAGTAGTGGATAAATTTTTATACCATTACATGATATCACTCTACAAAAGAACGAGAGAGTACTTGTTTAATTATTATTGTGTATGTAAAATGATAGAAAGGATATTCTAATGAACTCTATATAAGGGAATTACATCTAGTATAGGAGAATTATAGAACAATATTCGACAAAAGAAAAATTTTATAAGGAAGAGGAATATTCTTTTTGACTGTAGAAACACTAAAATTCATTGATTTTTATAGATTTAAGGACATAATGAAAAAATATAATCAATTAATTATCCCAAGTAATAATTAATTTATAGAAAACATATTAAAATAATTCCATAGAAATTTTTTTAAAATAAAAACATTGAGTTTTTTTAAAATTATTATTTTCCTCGAATTTAATAAGTAATATAAAAAAATCTAGTTTTTCCTTCTTTTGATAGTTTATTTATTAATCCAAAATATTTCTCAAAAAGTGTGAAAAATTAACTGAAGAAAATTTTAGTTATTAAAAAACCATAACACTCATTTTTAATGATAATTTCAAATAATTTAAAATTTCAATGAAAAATTATCATATATTCAAAATTCCCTTAATTAGAGATTGTATTCACATTAAAAACTCAATTATTTCTCCTAAATAGAAGTGAGAAAGTATAAAAACACATTCCACCTCAATCTCCAGAACACTTAATTTTGTTTTTTCTTAAACATATCCATTATTTAGATTAAAAAATTGAATATTTTTACAATTTTTTTAAACAATGGTTGATAAAGAATTCATTTTCAGGGAACATAAATATAACTTTGATTGCACTTTTCAAAAAAAATTTCATGTTAGTCTACCAAAATTAAAATTCACATTAGAAATCTTATAAATATAGATTCATTCACCATTTAAAATTTCTTTCTACCTATGTGAAGTCAATAACTACCCTATATCTATTTGACTTCTTGTTCAAGTGGTGTATATATTGAAAAATTATATTTAAGTGGAATTTAAACCATAAGTAGTGGAACCATAATGAATTACTTTCACCTAGGTTCTAAAAATTAGAAATCCATTTTTCACTTCATTGAGAAAACTCAAAAATATTTTTCAATTTTAACCATCATAATTTATGTCTAATATTCCCCTAACCTCAATAAAAATATATTTAATAATTAGGTTCCCCTATTTTTGATGTCATTAATGTGATAATATCTTATCGAATGTACAAGTGTATTTTTTAGTGCCTAATGTCTCAAAGATTCATTGCGAGATCTCAATTTCACATTTATTCTATATTTAATATAATTATATGATTATAATTTATGTTATAACTGTGATGTGTGTTGTTTCAAAAAGGATATTCCATCATATTCTTGTTCAAATATCTAGTTTCTTCAAGTAAATATCCTAAATTCACAACGATCTATCTTATCTCACTAGCATTCATAGTTCTTAAAATGTTTGTTAATAAAAATACTACACAACCTCAATCAACAATATGTAAAATCCAGAAAGTTTATAATCAATGAAACGCTCAATATTATCATGAAATTTTACACTATGTGGCATAATATTAATGATCCAATTGAATCCCAAAGACCCTCTGTTTTGAAAAAAAGTGCAAAAACCTTTTAGGTGGATTTGTATGAAGATATTTAAAGCATATTTTAGAATAATTATAGATCCATATCCCCCAATTTTAAATCAAATCATTATCCACAATGATGATTAAAATACTATATAATATTTTCATTCAAAACAGGTTAACAATTCAGTAGTTCAAAGATTCTTCAAGGGGTTAAATTTGACTAAAAAATATAGGATGGTGAAAATTATTTGTACTAATATATGTTCAACCCAAAGGAATTTTATGGTTGTGAGTATATTTTAACATTATGGTTCAACATGATATTCAGTAGAATTGTAATCAGTAAGCTAAACATCTCTAAAAGAAAGAAAAAATCATAATTTTAAAAAGTTTAGTGGAAATTAACCCTCAAATAGTTTTAAACCCCAAGAAATTATTTTTTACAATAAACTAAATTCAACATTAAAACATCCCTTCCCTCAATATGGGAGCTTTGAAGATGAGACAGTGAGGAAGACCCACCCATGCAGTACCAAGATGATCACCGTTATCATGATTTAAAGGGATTACATACTAGGGAATCAACCACATGATATATATTCATTGATTAAGAATAATTATAATAAAAAATAACCATTAGTTTGTTCAATTGAAACATAGAGTTTATATTCTTCAATTATACATAAGACACATTCATCTCTGATGGGGGAGGTTGAATTCATGCCCTTTGTTTTTCCTAAAACTAGCTGTTGTATTCCATATCCATTAAACAGAAATTATTTTATCCTATACAACGAGCTCAATATCACAATTAATAATAAATCATTGAATTCGGAAGGCTCCAAACCAGTTTGTTTCTAATTTTCATTGAAAACATTTTCTGTCTACAATTTAATTGAAAGGCCCTTTAACCATCATTGAAGTCACCATTTTGAATTATTGAGTCATAAAATGACCTTTTTCACTCACATTAAATGTTATTATTTTCGTATGATACCTTAATAATTTTATCTATCTCACTCATCTCTGGACACTTCTTCTTAATAGTACAGTTGATTTCAATGTTAAGGACCTTCGCTACCCAATAATAAAAATGATGTGATTACACAAAAATATGAAATTTATTTCCCAAGGGATGAATGTATTGTGGAATCCATATTATATTGTTATAAAAATCATTGTAGGCCCTTGAACCTATATATAACATAACAAACCAGTCTTCCAAAGAGATTGAAATATTTTTTCAATAACCAGTTTGAGCTCTCTATTAGAAACTTCATACTATCCACTATATTGTGGGGGGGTAAGTAGTATCAGTCCTATGAGAACATATACATTTCTATATAAATTATTTAAAAACAAAATTAAGATACAAGTTCCATTATCATTAACGAATTATTTTAGAAACCTAAACCTATAAATCATATTCATCTTAATGAATTTTACATGACTAGAAGCATGATTATTTGGATGTTCCACTACCTCAACCCATATAGACATGTGATATACATCCACATGAATATAATAATTCCTATATGATGATAGGAGAGGTCCCAAAAAATCTAATCCCCTCACATTAAATATTCTAACCTCACAAATCCCCTTTTAGGGAAACTCTTAGCTTCTTCCAACATTTCCAGGATTTTACACATTTAAAAGTAAATAATAAGGATCCCAGAATCATTGAACTATATTGTCCAGTAGAAACCTTCTTATAAACCATTTTTGGTATTTATTTTTCCTATGTGGTGTCCAAACTAGGGTAATGAATGATTTTCTGAATGATGTGTAACATTTCCTCCATAACCGCATGCCTCCTCAAAATACCATAATCATATCTATTAAAATGGATAGGTCAATCCTATAAGTAATACATAAACACAGATATAAAGTTACTCCTTTAAATCTACGAACTATTTTTTATCATAATACATATGTTTAAAATTATTTTAATATTCTACCAAAAAATAATATTTCTCCACCGATGTAGCAAAAAAATAATCATCCAGAAATTTGGTGCTGATCTTCCTTGGTTAATTTATTTGGGTGTTGGGAAACCTATAAAATTGGATTAAAACCATATTTTAATCCCATTTCATATCTTTTAAATAATTAACAGACTCCTACAATTGGTTTTTCCATCTCACAAGCCTTGGTTTTGAGACTTTTATAGCTAATAGGTACATATGGGATGAAAGATCTGTGAAAATAATAATTTGAGACACTATAAATTATTGTTTAAATTTATATAGTGAGAACATAATACAAATAATTAAATTTTATATATATTAAAAAAATTAATTAGGGAATATTATATAACCTTTATATCATATTAAATGACATACATTCTCTTATATTTCTTCATCCCTAAAGCAACACCTATATCCACATCACTAGAATCACACAATACCACAAAAGTGAACTTCTAGTATGTGTTAATGATCATGGGTGAGGTTGTGAGTATTTCCTTAGTAAAATTAAAATAATCTATGAAACATTCCATCAAACACTATGGTTGTGTCTTCAACAATAAGTGATCATAATAACCCATTGATCATAAATAAATCATTGATTAATATCCATTAAAAACTAACATAACCCAATAAAATCATATTACATACAAAATTTTAGGTGTGGGAAACTTTTTTATAATCTGAATCATTGAATTGTATACATATATCCCCATCATCAAAACATTATGTCCTAATACAATTCCTTTAGTAACCATGAACCCCCACTTTTCCCAATTGAGGTCCTCTTTTGTTTCCTATAATCTCTCCAAAATAGTTTCCTTATTCGTGAGGTATTTTTCAATTTCACATCAAACAACATTGAAATCCTCTAGAAAACCTAAATTATTTTTTAATTATATCAGTGAAAATGTCCACCATGCATATTATAAAAGTTTTATGAGAACCCAATAACCAAAATTTTATATATTGATAGTCAAAAGTCCCAAATTCTCAACAGATGATGGTTTTTTCTATATCCTCGGGAGAAATGAAATTTTTGTTATAAATATAATAGCCATCAAGGAAGAAGATGTCATTTATAGTCAAAATCACTATAATTTGATCGAAACAACGAATTTGGAAATGGTACTTCCTTGGGGATGTATTGTGGTTCTTATATTCTATGAAAACCACCCATTTTTTATAGACTAGGTTTTGATTTGATTAATATTTTTATTTTTATATCATAGTTACTCCACTAATTTTAGGAACATAATATACTGGATGCACCCATGGATTGTCTAAAATTGGAAATATTATTACAGCACCGTACAACCTGATCACATCCTCTCATAACATTTCTTTCATGTATAACCTAATACATCTCTACCCTTTCACTCTTGGATTATTCATATGTTCTATGGGGATTATATGCCATAAGTATGATGGAATGATTCACATTATTTAATATATATACAACCATTGATAAGTATAAATTTCCTAAAAGGGATCAATATTATTTCAAATTTAATTATCTCATAATTGGATGATATATTAACTAGACGTAAAAATTCTCACCTAGAAATAAATATTTTAGGTGAGGGGGAACAATTTGCATCTCACATTATTCTTCTTTTACATTAGAAAGATGATTCATGGGTCAGGGTGGACCAAAATATTTAATTTGTTTCTAAAAATTACTATGAAAATTATATAGATTACGAATTTCAATTACATAATTTAATTTCTCATAATTTCTATCCAATTTATAAATCAAAATATTTGGTGTTTCAATATCATTGTAAAAAAATACTTATAAAAATGATCAATGTATTTCATAAACCCATCATTAATGATATTAAATTATTCCTCCTGAATGTTTGAAGCATGGTATGAGTCCCCAAGCTCTCCTAAATATTCAATAAGATAAGAAATAGAAAACTCATAAAAAAAATACTAATCAACATCAAATTCGTCCTTATTTAGTTATCTAGAAAAGTATTAACAGTCTCATATCATAGACACTAATCAAGATGGAAAGATTCATTTTCAATTTAAAAAGGGATTTAATAAACCAAAAATTTCTTTTTTAATTCTTCAAATTGTTCAGATGAATCTTTGCCTTCTATTTTATTAACTAGTGAATAATTATTTCCTTGTGATATTTTCTTTACATCATAAAAGGCATCAAATTATATGTTTTTCTTCAGATAATTAATGATTAACTAACATTTTTAAAAAGAAATGAAAACCATTCTTTTGGCATTAAATTCTATACTTAAAATGATTGGAACTTCCACGTCACATTCCTTGTCTAGTATGAGAAAATTAGTAGGTAAAAAAATTTATAAGCTCCAACTAATATATCATCAACACATCTACCTAGATGGCTAAGAGATTGGTAAACATGTTTTCGGTCTAAAATTATGGTATGTGGTTCCCCTAATTCCAATTTTTTAAACAATGATAACAGTAATAAAATTATTATAGCATCATGTTCAAAATATCCTTTTAACTGACTACTCTCCCATAAGGCGGATGGGATGAAAAAAATATAATTTTCCTTGACATTTACGATGTATACACTATTGTAAGACAACACTATACTATTTTGTAACATAATATATTGAACATATTTAAAAAAATCCTTACTGGAAAAAATATTCTTCAATGACTTGGGATATAATGGAAATTGATTTAAGGCTTCAAAAAATTGTAATGTTATTTATAGATTATTGAAAGGAGATATAAAAATATTTAGTTTAGGTTCTTTGTTTACTGTTTTAGTCCCTTTCGGGAATGAAAAGTATAACCTAATTCTATTTAATATGGTGGGAATATTATCAACATCATATTCATGTGTTATGTTCCCTTTATTATATTTTTTTTCAATCCTTTTCTCCTAAATTTTTAGCTAGAACAATTGGTTGTAAATTTTTTTAAGTGATACACTCAAAAATTTCAAATTCATCATCATTAAAAATTGAATTTCTAATTGCATACAATATTCCATATTGATATGTCTTGGGATATTTCATATCTTCTTAGTGGATTTAGAGAAAACCTATAGTTTTCAAAACAATAACAATTTTCTTGTGGTTTCCTTCAGTGGTTCTTGGTTGCATACACTTATCTCTACCACCATTATATCTAGATAATTTCTATTGTTTTTAATTCTAGATTTTTCATCCAATCATATATTTATAGTTTATAAAAAACATATATCCTTATATATGTATATATTACCTACCAATACATCTCTATATCATAATACTTAGTTCCTCTTAGAAATTATATGATTCAACCTTTTTTAGATTGTGAAATAGTTGTGTATGACTTTGTTAATCTATGTTATGCCTCCAAGGTGTCGCGTTTCCAAGTATTGAGGAAATGGTTTGACAATGATTTTCACCCATACCTTTATTTATAGAGAAAATTTCTCATCAAATTTTCCTTTTATTTTTTTTGATCTATTCTGTGTCATTATCCTTTGATGCGGGTTAGATTATCCCCGCAAGAACTTTTGGTCCCAACAGGTGATTGTGTGGTGGTCATGTACTTATTCAATCAGTCATCCTCAAATATAAATTCCATAGATGGTCCCCAAAAAGTTTATTCGTGGATCCAGGAATGCCTAATGACCCTGCTATACTTGATTCACAGATCATCTTTCCAAATCCAGGTGCTCGTTGATCGATGATTCAACGGACGACACTTATGGACTCCATTAGATGAGATGATGGGAGGGAAGGCTCACTACACCCTTCTAGGGGATGATTGTTCATGTTATATGACTCTATTATAAATTTATGTTGGGTTCATATATTCATTAATTCTTGGTTTATACCCAACGAGTGGGTCCATAGGCGACGCTTGGTTTTCAGGATCTTCATAGGCATGCATATATTTGATGTTGTAGAGGTGATAATGACTTGAGCCACATAATAAGGCACTCTAGAGATTTTTGTCATTAAGGAGAGATTGATGGTGACTTGATGTTGGGATCAGACCAATAATATGGTTTTCCTACATATCCTTGAGATAGGTATTAGAATCCTTGTGGTTCGGATGGTGTTGAGCTTACGCATTGGAGTTTCCCATTTGAGGAGACATGATTGGGTGAACTCTTTTTGGATGGGTACCCTTTTGATCTCGGGCCTTTTGGAAAGAATCTAGCATATCCTACATTGGCCAGTAATCAAAGTTCTCATAGATCAGAACATTTGGGGATTATGCATGGAAGCATCCTATTTGAGGGAAACATGATTGGGTGGACGCATTATGGGAGGTCACCCTTTTGAGCATGGGCCTTCATGAAGGAGTTCAACATATTCTTATTTGGCCAAGAATCCAAGTTCTTATAGTTCACATTCACGTGCATTTTGTAATCATCATAAACACCTAATCCCATATGAGTCATGCATGGTGTGAGAAATAAGAGAATCTGAAATATTTGACGAGAAACATTATTCATCCCCTATTGGTGGGGGGATCCCACGATGGAAGAGGTCAGGGTGACCATGGGAGAGGGTGTGGAGCAATGAACCTTTCAATGTGAAATGTCATTTAACATTCATGCGGCATGGCCTCAGAATATTGGGGACTAAACTCAGTTGGAAGGCCCCATAATATCGTATAAGGTATACTATAGTTTAAATTCATATATATTGGATGATAGAATCACATTATAATGTCATGTGGATTGGACTATTTGGGGTCCTTCTATTTGGGGTCATGTGATGAGGACCACTTGCTATAGAAACCATGATTATCTGGAAGAAAATAATGTTTTGATATTCCAATTTTCCTCTATCATGAAAGGTGTGGAATGTGTAAAATATCATTATAGAGGATTTCAGATGAGGGGAAATGATGTGGGGCACAAAATACACTAAGGCATACGGAGGAAGGATAAGTCTCTCATGAGGAAGAATTTTTCTCTTGTTGACTGGCCATTTTTGTGGGAAGCATATGCAGAGGCACCAGGGCATGATGTGCATTGTAAATAAGAGGTGTCCTTGGGACACTGTCCGTTCATTTCAGATGGTTGAGGATGTCTATGAAGATCTGAAATCACCAAGTATACTACAGTTTAAAGTCATATTTCTATGATGATGAAATCAAAATTTAATGTCCTATTTCTGGGACAATTATTATATAGTTTAATATAATGTTTTAGGAATATAACTCATCGTTTATGTTCATAGGGTTTGGAACACTTAATATAGAAACCAATGATTATTTGTAGGATAATCGGGCTGGGATGTTCTGACATGCCTCAAACTTGAAAGAAAAAAAATTATAAACTGTGACTCTAGAGATTATAAGATCAGGGGAAATAACATGGGGAATGGAATCTGTTGATGAGTATAGAGGTAGGAGGGGACTATCTTGAGGAAACATTTTCCTTTGGCTGATAGAAATTTTTGTGGGAAACATATGAAGATCTACCTGGGAATGATGTGCATAGACAAAAAAATGTGTCCACTTGAGACTGGCCTTCTTCTTCTGATGGCTATGGAGGTTTATGAGGATCTGGAATCACTGGAGACACATAGTTTAATGGATGGAAAAGATGTGTTCATGTATTTAAGAAACATCGGGGGTATGATTATCGATGGAGTTATGGGTCATCCCGTCCTAGGATGAAGGTGATTGTGTTTTCAGGAGGTGCATGAGGATTTTCACTTCTCATGGTATTTATGGAATAAATATTCTGGTGGCATAATGGTGCAATGGAAAATGTAGTCAACCTGGCCCAAACAGTTCACAGTGAGACTCTCCATTTTTCCTGGGGTAAGTGATTGTAGTGAATGGACTGACTGTGATCTCGAGTTGGTGTGTCGGGGTTAGCCCCCGTGGTATGGACAAGTGGGCACATTTTGTTTTTTGAATAGATTTGTCCATATAAGAGCTTGATGCATATGATGGTACGCTAAAGATCTGCCTCCAAGGACAGTTGGCAAACTGGATTCTATGTATGGGAGTTCACTTACTATATTCTGTATATGGGAATCTGTGGACTGTCTTTTGGCAATGGGAATCCCAGATCATTTTTTTTATACATTTTTTGTTGTTTCTCTGGTTGGATGTGGAGGGTCTTTTGAATACGGTTAACGAGGAAGACATTCATGAACTTCTTTATTCATATGGTTTGCGGGATGGATTACACGAAGTATTTAGGATGTGGGATGGAGGCCCACAAACTTTTTCAAGTGCGGGAGAAATTTTTCCCCACCCTCCCCAATCATCATTCTATTTTCACCCATCAAAGAGAACACTCCATCCTTTTTATCTATCCATTTTCGTCCACATGATGGTCCTTTTATACTGTACTGGGGAATCGGTATTTGTGGTTAGCATGACACCTTATTCGGAATCCCATGGAGGAATCATAGACTATGAATAACTTAGTCAAACGTGATTTATGGAGGTTCCGGACACCACGAGATTCCCATTATCTGCGAACCACATCATTCATAGGGATAGTACATGGGACACACATCCATCATATTTTTTCGTGTGAAAACAGTTTGTGGTGGCTTCAGTTCATGTGTCAAAATCCACCACAAACAATTTCATTCACTGGCCAATTCCTCATGGGAAAGCACATCATAGGCCTTATACATAATAGTGGTTCATGTTTTCTACCTTCCGTGAACATTTCCAGGTAATTGGTATGCGGCTTGGCTTGATTACTTTTCAAAGGTTTATTTCTTCTATTATCTCTGTAACTTTTCAGTGAATCATGCATGCATCATCCATACCAAACATCTGGGAGTACTTTGCATCCCTTTTTTGAATTCTCAGGACCCTATAATCTCCATAGGGTGAAACAGGCCTCAAAACACGGTTTTCCATCTAGGAAATGTTTTTAAGCTTTCTATTCCCCTAATATTAGATATTTGATAATGGCTACTCACATGGATTCATTTTATGCCAATAACTAACAATTTTTTCAACATCATAGATGTAGGGGGTATGTTAAAATTAGTACAACACAATTTGGAATTCCCACACATGCCACCATGGTAACCATTCCACCTAAGTATGGGTTTTTACTCTTAGTATATAATATAGCATATTGAACATCATTTCTTGGATAAAGTGTGGTTTCCTCTTAATAATGGTTTTCTCTTAGAACAATTTTACGGTCAATTTTTTATTGAGGTGTTAAATATCTATTTGAGTTCATTATTAATTTTTTCAATAAAGTTTTTACCAGAATACTGATCAAAAAATGATTGGTGGTATGGATGAGCCTATTCATAATTTTTTCTAATTTATTTTTTGGAGTGAATTAGTGATTCTTACGTTGCCTATGTAAACCCATAAACATATCCCATGTTTCATATAATATTTCCCCTTTATCTTGAAGAAGAATAATTCTTGTTAACTCATTTCAATAATTCTTCTCTTGGAATAAATATTTATTTTAAATTATTTGTACACATAATCCCATGTATTAAAGAATTATTCTTCAAACTATTTAAACCAAGTACATTAATTTACAATGAATAAAAATACGAATTCTCCCGTCTTAAGTTCTTTCTCACAATATCCTTATAGTGACAACTATTGAACACCTCAGTTAATATCCCAAATAAAGACAAGATATTATTCATTAGGAATTACTTTGAATTATTTAATGTGGGAAAATATTGATTGTTTAATATAACAATACATATAAATTGGTGAAACTGTAATTTAGGATTGATTGTTAGTGATAACATGAAACAATAACTCCCATAGACTATGCTGATGTATTAGCTTATTTCCAGATTGAATGATATTCTCATTTAATTGATTATTCATATTCTATTTAATTTCCTATGGTTATTATAAATAAATTTTCATTAATATTTTAATTGAAGTTAAATTCATATTAATTTCAATTATCAAGGGCTCGTTGTGTTTCCCAGAATATATTATATGATTCAAAAAATTCAATAGTTTTTTGTTATTATTTAGTATTTGTGTGTGTTTGTTTTTTTTGTTTTTTTTGTATTGTTCACATGGTTGAATGTCCCATACTTAAAAATAGAGTCAAAATTTGGAATCTTCACCATAGTCATTTCCTAGGGTTGTCCCATATTTGTTATTTATATACCACATTAAAACTGATGTAGTGATGAATTTGGGTCGATCCATAGGGAAAAACGTCCAATGATTGTGTGTGACCAAGAATAAAATAACAATAATAAAAAAGTGATGATTGATAAAAAAATGGTAGTGATTATAATATTTAATGGTGATGAGTATGTGACTTTCATTGTAGGACCTGTCTCCCAAGATAAGAAATATATAACAAATAGGATAATAGCAATTAATTTTAGAGGGGAATTAGATTGGTTGGTTTAAAATATGTTTTACATCATCAATGATTTTCAATGAAATCACTAGAATAGATTTGATATGTGGAAAATCATCTCATAGGATTTTTAATCTATTATCTCATGAGTCCAAAACAAATTCAACTATAGAAACTATTCAATAGAAAAATAATAAATCCAATATTTCACTAATATAATTTTTTTATTAACACTACTGTTCTAATCACATTAAAATGATTTAAATTTTAACTTAATCCTTTAATGATAATAAATTTGAGTTGTTTTTTACTCACTATTAGGTGACATTGGTACATGAATATATATAAAATTTACTTTCTAAAAATAAATGGGAGTAACATCCTATCAAATTGATGCATGAATTAATTAATAAAAATAAACAGTATAACTAGATTCCCAAAACATTAATTATATGAAGATTATAATTTACTTAATATTATTCCAAGATTAAAATATAAGAGATTTCGTGAAGATTATGTATTAGAAACATGGGAATAGGGTGATAAATATTCTCTATACGAAATCTCCAAATACCTCTTGATTCCACCAAGTGATCTACGATTTCCATGAACAAATGTCTCGCAATTTGTTATCCCTTGATGGTGTCTTACCATTCCAATTTTTTATATAACCACTGATCCCTGATTTCAAATTATTATATCCATATAAATTCAAATTACATACCAAAACCATTGATTATTTTAGAGTCACAACTTTGAGGTGACCATTATGTCTCCCATAGAGAAATGTTACTGTACATCTCTCTTCTCAAAGGAACCCAATCAAAAACATCCCAAACTGAATTTGCTCTCCATAGAATGTGGTGCAATTTCTAGAAAATTCTCCAAGGTCATGAATTTGTGTATCATGGAAAAAAATTTGTGACCCATTTAATTTCAAAATTTTACAATGAATTTCAAAATTTTTAGTTTAGTACAAAATTTCCATTAAATTTAACCAGATCGTGATTAGAATTCCATCTTGTTATCCATTTGAAATATTGGTCAGCATTAAATTTAATAATAATTTCCTCATGATTGTTTTATGATGTGACTTAGTTTTGTGGTTTCCTTCTTTAGAGTTGACCAATATTAGACAAGAACCTTTGATAATAGGATACTATCACTTCATCATTGATCTGGCATCATAGATTTCTAAAATACATTTTTTAATTAAAATTAACACCTATTTTTCAAAAATATCTGGTAAGGAAGACAAAATTATAAGGACCTCAATACCCACTATAATTCATCCTTTATCCCAGAAACTGAATAAAAAATATGAAAACAAAGTGTGAAATTAAAACTCAAACACAAATCTACTTCTCTAATATTTGGGGATCGATCATGATCCACTATACCTCATTTTGAGAAATAGATTAATCTCAGTATGAACTAAATCAAATATAACTTTAGACAATATATTCGATTATTCCTCATCTAATCATAACTATTCCCTAGGTTGTATCAGTCATCTAGTCTCCCTTAAATTTATAACTAGTCTAAAAATCCAACGTTGTAATTCAGTGTGTCAATCTCAATTTCATTTGTGATCCATTTTAAATGAGGTTGATTGTATTTTTTGTCAAATTTAATGCATAATTTAATAAAATATTATTTTTACATATAAATTGAATACTATAAAAGAATAAAACGAGTGTGTTGTGGTATATCTTCATCTTCGACCCAAAAACTACAAATAATAGTATGCACCATTCATCTTCCATATCCCATATTCAAAAAAAATTGAATTTCATGTTTAATGTCTGAACATGGATTTTTTTCTCTTCTAGTATTCTCTAATCATCATCATCATCACTAATTATTTTTACCTATTATTTGAAGACCCTCCACAAGTTTTGGTTAAATTGAGATTGATTGTTAAATTCAATGGCCCAGTGTTTCTTAAATATTGGAGCTTGTTGTTTTTTTCCATTGGAGAATCTCAGTAGTTTTATTGATCTATGCATGGGTATTTGTATTTATTCAGTAGTTTATTCTATGAATATTATCATCATTATTATGTTGAAGTGAGTCAAAACTCAATTGTGGCTTGGGATCAATGGTCATCACTTCTTAGAATAAACTCTACTCGAGATTCAGGTTTGATTATTCTTCTTCTGCAGTTAGTGACCATATTATATGGTTTTCTCCCATAGAACTCATATTCAATATAAATCATGTGGATTAGATGGAAATTATTTATATGAAAAGATTTAATAATTCATAAAAGCACATCATTTTCTACTTCATTCATTTTTTTGTCATATCACTCTATTTTAATTGTGGCTAGTATCACTTGGGTCTAATCGTGATCCATCATCATATATTATTTTATATCCAATCGTTAGAAGATGTTTCAAGGCATAGTAGAAGATGGTGTGGTGTTCCATGGATATAGAAGAGTGATAATGTGGATGATGGGGAATCGATACAGGTGGTATTCAGAAGAATGAAACAATGTGTACAACCTTTCCTTAGATAAAACAAAATGGAAATCCATAATTATATAAGATGTAGATGGTATCGATTATAGGGAATGATTTTGGTGGTAGTGGGTACATAGTGGGAGGAAATTATTTTTTTATTTCATTTTAATTATAGTAGAAGAATGACCAAATTTCATTGTTTCAGAATTTTTGATTGGAGTAGCCCAAGGAAATGTAGAAAATTTTGGAGTCATAAAAAAAATTATTCTAATGGTGGAATGGAAACAAAAGTAAAGATTGATATATACCATAGAAATTGGGGAATCCTAGTAGGCATAAGGGGATGGAAGTACAATTTCAACTGGTAAAAAAATTCTATAGAAGAATAATTCTCATTCTAATGGTAGAAAACCATAATATTAATATAATTAAATAGGATTAATGAAATTGTAAAAATAATGAATAAAATAAAAAATTATTAATTAACAGAATAAAAAATTTAAATATAGAAAAAATGATGATAATAATTCCATTGAATATTCATTAAAATGTAATCATAAAATTTTATGAATTAATTGATTTTATAAAATTCTCATTATACATTAAACAAATCCAAATATTATTTTATTTGTATGATTATTTATATATCATAAAATCTTGTTCTCAAATGAATATTATATCCGTTCTCAAAAACATTTAAAAAATTAAAACACTAAAACATACATTTTATAATAATATATTAAAAAAATTTAAAGTAAGAATGAAAGTGGATCAAATTATCATTAATTGCATAATTATAGATTTTATTCACATTCAAAAATAAATTATTCCACAAAAATTGATATTAAAAATCGTGTAAAGATAGGACACATCAGTGATCATTAGTAAAAAATATAGAAAGTTGTTGCAAATTAATTTTATATATATTATCCATTAAATGGAGTAGTAATAGGTATATTATATATTTACGCTATGGATTCCAATGCATTGATTGACTAGGGATCTAAAAATACTTTTATTTCAGAAATATTTTCAATTAAAATATAAATAACACCTTAATAAATGAAGAAAAACTATTGATAAAAACTATTTATGAAAGTATTAAAGAAAATATGTTTATTAGAACCTTTCTATCATCACATATGGAATGGTCCTTCATGGAAATATAGTGGTCCTACCCTTAGCCCTGTTTGATGTTATTTTTTGTATAGATTGATTTTCAATTTATCATGATATGATTGATTTGAGTGCTAAAGAAGTCATATTAAATACAATTAGAGAGTTTCATTTTTTATATAGTAATGAGTCCATGCCCTTGATAACATATCAAGAAGCAGATGAACAGATTAAATATTGGAGTGAACATTATAATGACAATATTATTTAAAAGAAGGAAACCCATCAAATATATATTATGTCATATGTAAATGAATATATAGATGAATGTATTAATGATTTTATATGAGTTTAAATAGAACCTATTTTATATTTGTGAAAATTTGAAATATATCTACAAATATATTTTCAAACATGGTGCTTAGATGGTACATTATTCCAAGCCCCGATTTGTCTATAGATAATTTTATAAAAATATTAAATACATTTTTATCGCACAAAGATAGATCATATGAATTAATTTAATATATTCTAATTAGATTATTGAATCCAAAATCCAAGGACGTACTTGAATATGGAATGTGAGGTTTACCAAAGGTATGGTGTAATGATGGTTAGCACGGGATGTCCAGATAATGTAGTTATTTATGGGTGGATTATAGGAATTTATTAAATCATTAATTTATTAAACAATAAAAAACCTAATCCTATATTAATATGCTATTATGAATGATTTCCGTTTTTAGGTGCATAAACTAGTGATCATTGAGATGATGAGAACTTATTCTTAATAGGTAGATCAATATTAGATGATAATGAGCTTCTGAATCATGGAAACTTAAGGCATAGAGAATGAAATTGATCTTTATCCTTCGTTGGAGAGTTTGTTATTCCAAAAAGAAAAACAATCGGAATCAATGTAGGCCTCATAATATGTGGATTTATTCCTATATTATTAAAATATTGAGCATGATATTTCATAATTTTTTGTTTTATGATTCTATAAACATTTACATCAAATATTTTAAAATTAAATTGAATAGTTAAAATGTTTAATCCTATTGGTGCGATGAATTATCAGCTTGGCTAACCCTAATATAGTCCATTGTCCAAGAACACTTGTCCAACAATTATTTCTCCCTTGTTCTTGTTCTTTTCACCCAATCGTTCTTCATCATTGGACCACGAGGTCATGATCCGACTATTTCTCGGAGGGACTAATAGAAATCAGACCCCCAGAGTCATGGAATATTCATGTGAAATTAATGGATTGGGGATCATATGATAAATGGGGATTATTTTAGATGTGATTGATTCCAACATGGATCGAGAATCCAGTGAGGCAATGGGTGACAACCAAATTAATTGTGGCGCACAAAACATTTGTATATGCTTTGAGAAATAGAAAAAAACATGATTTTCAGCAACCAAAGGGATATAATAAATGGATATAAGATATTTCAACCATTTTTTTTTGTTAAATGGATAGATTTATGGGGTTGGGCATGGATCAAGAACACATGAATAAGATTTGGACATTCATTGGAAAACACAATTTCACACCGTATGGTCGTAAGAAAACTTGGCGTGTAGAACCCTGGATCTAATGGAAGGGGTTTCTATGTTATTTAAATATCACACATCTTGTGGGAGCCCCACAAATTATGTGACCTAGTGCTGACGACACAACATATACTTTGGGTGTACACAGACATGGGAAAATACATGCACAAGGCTAGTTTACACAAACATGGCCAAGAAACACAAATATGTCCCAGAGCCTGAGTAGGACATCGCGTGGCTGAGGAATGTCATCTATCCCCTATACATGATATATAAGACTCTATGGGTTGGGATACAAGTACAGAAATAGACATGAATGGGTGGCATGAAAGGACCACATGCAATGTGGTTCTCTATGCACGTTGTGTACACACCATCATGGCAAAAATAAAACCTTTCATATCTACTTCATTTGGAGACAAATTTTGGCCTTCCCGTATCCTATCCGGAGTATTTTTTCACATATAATTTTATGGAAATATTCGTGGCTTATTTGGAGATAATATGTGGGATGTTTGGGGAATGACACTTCTTTAGCTGATGCTTGATGACGATAGTGATCATGAAGGATCATTAGAGCGGTACCCCCTAGGAAACTAGGTTGTGGGTCTTCTATATACTATGTGTTACCCCCTATGGTATAAGGTTGAATGTCCTATATCTATTGAGTGGTACCCCTTATTGCCTTAGGGCGATGGTCCTCTATCTAATGAGTTGTACACCCTAGGGTATTAGTGCATATATCCTCTAAACAATTAATGGTACCCCTATTAGAAAGGGTGTGGTACTCCTTAAACTGACTGGTACCCCCTATGGAGTTTTTTCATGAGTCCTAAATCTACAGAGTGGTACCCCTTATCGGAGGGTGCTTTGTTCCTCATTACACTATGTTTCACCCCCATGACACACTAGTTCATGTTATGAGATTATTTCCCATAACTCTTTGTAATACTAGTGAGGTGTGGGCCCTCAACATGGTTACTCCAATGGTTATACATAAAAAATGTTGGGAATCATTGGGCGACCCTTAGATATGAGTTTAGAGTATTTTCTTATTCTCAGATGTGATATGTATATCCCTTATCTCTCTCATTTTGGTTTCTCTTACATACATATATATTGATATATATATATATATATATTCATCTTGTTGGATTTTGTTATACTATTTCTATGGTTTGAGATTTCTATTATTATCATGTCTTTTACTACTCCTTCGTTTAACTGTTGGGGAATATTATTGGGAATGTATATACTCACCCCAACATGGGATTTTCCTATATGTGTCATGTCTTATGAAAACGATAGACTGATCGACGGTGATTACATAGGTGCATAGGGATACCCTAATGAATTTTACCATGTACAATGGTCGAATCATGGAGATTCAATGATGGTCTCTCTAATTATTTATTTTATAGTTATTATCAGGTTGGATCTTCTTTTTAGTTTGGAATGGATTTTCCCCTATTTCTTTTTCAGTAGATTCTTTTATACTACTGAATTCCCGAGAAGTGTGACATGTATGGTTTATTCACTAAATGTTTCATATTTTATTTATTAATCCACTTAAATTTATCATGGAGATGGTTGGGTTCATGCATATCTGTTCACTTTGAAATGGCCTACCATATTTTTAAATCTTTTTTATGATTTTATCCAGCACTGACCAATAGTGGCAAGCTTGGGGTAGTTGGGGATTAAGCCTCATTGGGCCAGGTTTTAATAGATTTGTATCATATCTGGTTTATTTTCTGGGATTGTGTTTGGAGCATTCCCCTTAAGAGGTTTTGGTTGGTATTTACTATAATAGTTTCCAAGTGTTATGAGTGTGGTTTTCAGACTAGGGAACCTAGTGATGGTGTTGTGACTGATGTATCCATACATCAAGACTCGGACTACCTTCTTTTCTACATTACATATCGATAAATTGGTTACATTGAACACTGGTACATGAAATATATAATATTGATTCATTTATTGTACGTCATGAGTCATCACCCCATTTATATATTGTTATCTAACCATAGTACAACTTGATTAAATTACACGTATTCCTCCATGAGGATAGCCACCAATGTTACTAATTAATTACCATGGAGATGATCCAATGCGGGATGAGGCCTTAGTTCAGGTTCTATTCCACCAGATCCCTTCTACATGTGGGTAGGTAACATCACTCCAACCATAGAGTAGAAAATAAATGATGAACAGTGGGATAAAGATACACATAGGGTTGTCACACTCACCCTGTTCCACTTCCTGAGTCAAATGAGGTTCCATGTCGAGATAGATCACTAGGCAGTGGTTGATTGTATAGATTTTGTGATCCATGATTCCAGTATTATCCATTCATTGACTAATCAGGTGGTTTTATTGGAAACCAGTATGTTCAATAAAGGTGTTTATTAATATTGGTGTATAGTTATGAAGATGCATTAGTAGTTTACACTCTTAGGGACTGAATTCTTCAGGATATTTTTTGAGGAGTACTACCCCTCAAGCTTGTGCTTAATTTAGATTCAGGAGCATTTGGAGCTATAGTATTGAGAGATGATAGTTTTTAGTTATTACATGAGGTACTGTAACATTACATGCTACTCCATCAATATCATTCTCGATGGATAATTTCAGGAATAGAAGTTTTAATAGGGCCACCATCGAGACATTCATGCTTGTGTGGCACAACTATGCATTCACACTTATTAAGGAGTGTTTTAGAGGGTGTTGGTGATGGATATATTCTTTTTAACGGGACTCCATGCAGATAGAACTAGCAGTTTCAATTTTAGGGCTATGTCATATGGAAGATCTAGTAGTTGATTTTCAAACATGTCTCCTCATAGGTGACCTCCCCATGAAATACCTCAAACAAATAGTTGTGCTTCAATGGGACCGCAAAGAGAAAAATGGAATATTGAAGAGGTTAGATGTTATGAAACTGACATGAAAGGTCAAATGTAACATGATTTCCTGACCCGATGTGTTGTTGAGTGAAAGGCAATAGAGATTGGACTGCCCTGAAAGAGGCAATGCCATGTTCATTGATATTCCCATTAGGGCAGTGTGGACCCCATGGCGGTGGATCTAGAATTAGAGTAGGTGGGGATACAAGAGGAGTAGAAATGGGTGGTGGATGATGTTATGAGATCATTTCAACACCATTAATATGAAGACCACATCAGGCTTATGGAGCTATCTGTCGTGCCCACAAACAACTATAGGTTGTGGATGCATATGACCATTCAACAAACGAGAAGATCGAGGCATAATATGTGTTAATTCTACTCTTTATTCTATAATAGTAGATAAATGATTGATTCATTACTTCATCTATATTCCAATGGTTCAGGATATATATCTCTTGGTAGAGGCATTATCCCAACAACTTTATGTTGAGTTTCCTTCAGAAATTAATCTTATATATATTTTATCTAAAGGATATGTGTGCTATCACTATATAGAGAAAGGTTCTCATATGGGACTTTTGGTTATCATGAAGAGCCCTTATTGCCTCATCATGGGTACAAATTATTTGTCCACATTCCGAGTTTATATTGAATCTCACCATAGATGAGTCAAATGACTTCTAATTATTGTGACGAGATTATCATTTTTTGATTAGAGTATTCTTATGGAGGGACAAGTGGGATTTTCTAGTAGGTGGTTGTAACCCATCACATTATAAGTCAATAATAATCCTTATGAATTTCCATTCCTTTATATTTTGAAAATCACAAACACATCTTATTAAGGAAAAATATCATTGTCTATGAATTATTTCTCGAAGGAAAATTTTCATTATTCAAGTATTGTTTTATCTATTCCTATGTTCTTCAATGTATTATCCAGTATTTTTTAAAAAAAATAATAACCATTCGGTTTTCTTATGCAAGAAATTTGGATACTTATCTAAAACATTATAATCCTATTGTTCCTTAGATGCTATGTATTACTATTTTTCAGTCTCTGAATTCCCTGAAAATCAGCCAAGGAATTCTCTAAAATTCAGACTCCTAATTCTTGGAAATTTATACTCTGAATTCTATGAAATTAAGAATCCTAATTATATGAAATTATTACTTTAAATACTTTGAAATTTAGACATCTAATACAATGAAATTAAGACTCCAAATTCACTAAAATTCAGACTCTGAATTCTATGAAATTCAAACTCTGGATTTCTCATAATTCAGACTCTGAATTTCTCAGAATTCAGACTATGAATATATATTTTGTTCCATAATAGGATTATTTATATTTTTAGACTCTGATTATTTTTTACCTAGATTATTATTATTAATATTTGATATTATTATGTTACTTTCATAACTGATTGATTTAATTTCATCAGATTGCAGATTCTTAAAAATTATATTGTTTTTCTTTAGATATTATTTTTTCATAATCATGATAATGCTTCCTATGTTTTTCATACATGAAAAAATATCATAAACTATGTTTTTATCTAACTGTTTGTCGAGTGACATGTGTACAGGTCCCTCCAAAATTCAAGGAAAATATGACAGTTGGAGGAGGGAGGGAACCATTTATGGTTTTTATTATAAATAGGATCTCATGTGATTGATCTTGAGACACATCGATCAAGATATTATATGTTGTGATGTTGTGAAGTGATTTCTAGAGAGATAAAATATTGTGACTTGTGAAAACTATCAAACTTTTTTAGGCATGGAAAAATTGTCTATCCTTGTGTGACTCCAATTATTGTGTAGTACAATCTAGGGATTCAAGGGATAAAAATAGAGAGGTGTTGACCACCTTATTGTTAGAGGAATTATAAGGATAGAAAGATAGACTTCGATATTCTTATCGATGGAATATCCTAGTGTGGGTAAGACATACCTTCATTTTGTATAAATAAAGGTACATTTATCAATGTTTTTCAAATACCCTTTTTTTGGGATAAAATATTTGATACTTATTTACAAGTTGTTGTTTAATGTTTTATTTTCGATATTTTTTAATGAAAAAATTTATAACATTCTTTTACATTATTGTACTTATACATACTATAATAAATTATGTTTCTACACACTTTATTGTAGAATATTTTTCTATGAAAAATATTCTTTTGTTTTATTAAGTATAACGTGTTTAAATTTCAGTTTCTTATAAGTGGACCAGGTCCCTTCCAATTTTCCCATTGGACCAGAAACAAATGGGGTTTGTTAATTTACATTGTTTAACATTGTTGAACATTGTTAAATATAGTTTTCATTAAGGTTAATGATAAGTTATATGAACATAAAATTCACCCCCTTTTGTAATTGATAATCTACATCAATTTCAATCATACAATTGGAATTACAGTAGGTATCTGAAATTTTTATACATAAAGATAAGTTTTCATTCTCAACTATTTCATTCTCAATTATTCATACTCAACTTTTTCGTGCTCAATTTTAGTTGATCTATTTTTTCATAAATATTTCCTTTATAATATCTTTTTCTATGAATTCTTTTTGTGGAAATCTATTTTTCTTATAGAATGGTATGGAGGAAAGTTGGTTCCATAGTCAAAGTAAATACTACCAGACAAACAATCTTTGATGGCAATGATTATGTATTCTGAAGAGATAGGATGAAGACTTCTGTTATTAACACTGAAGTGGATAATTTTTTCATGCATATTTTTAAATGAAAGATTTTTGAAAAGGAAATAAGAACATTAATAAATAAAATAAACTAAAATATCATCTAAACTACATGGTATGCAATAATATTTTATATTCCATTACTAGGAATATCTGCTGTCAAATATATTCTTGGGAAGCTACCAATAACATTTGGAAGAAACTAGATGTTACACATTATGAAACATCTAAAGTGATATAAACTAGAAGATCTATGTTGACAGATGAATATGGTGTAATT
Source organism: Viscum album (assembly GCA_963277665.1). Taxonomy (NCBI): domain Eukaryota; kingdom Viridiplantae; phylum Streptophyta; class Magnoliopsida; order Santalales; family Viscaceae; genus Viscum; species Viscum album. The sequence goes on from OY728154.1 coordinate 84,284,798, forward strand.
TTATTTCCATATAGAAAACCTATTTAAAAAGTGCAACAATGATTTATGACTATCATTAACAGTATTAAATCTATGGGAGATAATGGTATTGATGATGATGTTCTTGGATAAAAGAATAATTCATATAATGCCCAATGATTGAGAATCAATGAAAAGTATATATCATTACTCTTGATGAGTTATTTGGAAATCTTCTTCAGCATAAAATAAGAATGGAGAGATTTGAAAATTTAAAACAGAAGAATAATGGTAATGGAATTGTAGCTTTCACTAGTACATCTCAATCTAAGAATCGTGAAAGGGTAACTACATCTAAAGCTATGAAAGCTATTGTTACATCTGAATCAAGTTATAGTGATCAGTTTTAGAATGAGGCAGCATAATTTTCTAGAAGGATGAAAAATATTGTGGGAATTAATGATTTTCAATAATGATATAAGAAGAGTGATATAAAGGAAAATAAATATTATTAAGCAAGTTGTTGGGAATGCCAAAGGACAGAATAGATCAGGCTTGATTTTCTTATGCTTAAGAGAAAATATATAATGGAAAATCATCCTGAAAGGAACAGAAATTAGAAATAAAAATATAAGGCTATTAATTTTTTTTGGATAATGAAACATGGAGTGCTGGTGGTGTTGTCACTTTAGATGAATCTTCAGAATATGAATATTCTAGTCAAAAGAATAATGGAATTTTAACTGGATTACCTATTAAAAATCATTTTCTAATGGATAAGGTACATAATGTTTAATCCTTAATGGGTACTTATCTAAATTATAATTTTCCTAATGAAGAATATTATTAATAATTGAATGATGAGTCTTCCTCATCAGAGGAAAATAAATTTCCGTTATTTTATATAAGTTTCTAGATTTTCTTAAATTTCATGAAAAGGAAAAATATAAGATAAAAAATAAGTTAGAGAAAGTAAATTCTAGAATTTCCATTTTAATAAAAGAATTATCTTATATTTCAAATGATATTAATCAGATAACTCTTGATTTAAAAAATATAGCTAAAAACCATAATGAAGTTAATTTTGAGAAGGATAAACATTTTATGGAACATGAAAATATTATTTCCAAGAAAAATGTTTTAGTGAATAACTCATGTTCTAAGACTAATGAATTTGAGGAAAATAATTTAGTCATTAGACTAAATTGAAATTTTTATTCCTTAAAAAACATTTATAAAATTTCACTTATAGAAGGAAATAATTTGATAAAATTTATTCACAACTTCTTTCTCATAGGAATTGGTCATGATTTGGTTACACACATTCAAAACCTGTTTTTGGTCATAATTATTATTTCCCCAAAATTTTACTTTTTGCACAAAGTGAAAATGTGGTGGACAATGGAATAAGATGTGTTCATTAAATAATACAACATAATTGGGTTTTTATAAGTCTTGTTTACTTATGGAAATGTTGATACCTATGATTTTACTTTCTGAAATTTTTGGATCAAAGAAGGTTTGGATTTCAAAAGTCTAACTATTTTATTTTGAGGAAAATAAAGGATGTTCTAACTACAATACATGGTACATGAATAGTGACTGTTAATGGCACATGACTGGTAATAAGAACATATTTTAAATGTTTATCATGGTGAAAGGAGGAAAAGTATCTTTCAAAGATAATATTCAGGGGTAAATTGTTGGTAAGGTGACATTGTTCTTCTTGAAAAAGCATAAATTTGATTATGTATTCTGAAGAGATAGGATGAAGACTTCTGTTATTAATATTGAAGTGGATAATTTTGTCATGCATATTTTTAAATGAAAGATTTTGGAAAAGAAAATAAGAACATTAATAAATAAAATAAACTAAAATATCATCTAAACTACATGGTATGAAATAATCTTTTATATTCCATTACCAGGAATATCTGCTGTCAAATATATTCTTGGGAAGCTACCAATAACATTTGGAAGAAACTAGATGTTACACATTATGAAAAATCTAAAGTGATATAAACTAGAAGATCTATATTGACAGATGAATATGGTGTAATTTTATTTCCATATAGAAAACCTATTTAAAAAGTGCAACAATGATTTATGACTATAATTAACAATATTAAATATATGGGTGATAATGGTATCGATGATGATGTTATTGGATAAAAGAATAACTCATATAATTCCCAATGATTGAGAATCAATGAAAAGTATCTATCATTACTCTTGATGAGTTATTTAGAAATCTTCTTCAGTATAAAATAAGAATGGAGAGATTTGATAATTTAAAACAGAAGAATAATGGTAATGGAATTGTAGCTTTCACTAGTACATCTCAATCTAAGAATCCTGAAAGGGTAACTACATCTAATGCTATGAAAGCTATTGTTACATCTGAATCAAGTTACAATGATCAGTTTTAGAATGAGGCAGAATAACTTTCTAGAAGGATGAAAAATATTGTTGGAATTAATGATTTTCAATAATGATATAAGAAGAGTGATAGAAAGGAAAATAAATATTATTAAGTAACTTGTTGGGAATGCCAAAGGACAGAATAGATCAAGCTTGATTTTCTTATGCTTAAGAGAAAATATATTATGGAAAATCATCCTGAAAGGAACATAAAGTAGAAATATAAATATAAAGCTATTAATGTCTTTTTGGATAATGAAACATGGAGTGCTGGTGGTGGTGTCACTTTAGATGAATCTTCAGAATATGAATATTCTATTAAAAAGAATAATGGACTTTTAACCGGATTACCTATTAAAAATCATTGTCTAATGGATATGGTACATAATGTTTAATCCTTAATGAGTACTTATCTAAATTATAATTTTCCTAATGAAGAATATTAATAATAATTGAATGATGAGTCTTCCTCATCAGAGGAAAATAAATTTCCATTAATTTATATAAGTTTCTAGATTTTCTTAAATTTCATGAAAAAGAAAAAATATAAGATAAAAAATAAGTTAGAGAAAGTAAATTCTAGGATTTCCATTTTAATAAAATAATTATCATATATTTCAAATCATATTAATTAGATAACTCTTTATTTAAAAATGTATCTAAAAACCATAAGGAAGTTAATTTTGAGAAGGATAGACATTTTATGGAACATGAAAATATTATTTCCAAGAAAAATGTTTTAGTAAATAACTCATGTTCTAAGACTAATGAATTTGAGGACAATAATTTAGTCTTTAGACTAAATTGAGACTTTTATTCCTTAAAAAACATTTATAAAATTTCACTTATATAAGGAAATAATTTGATACAATTTATTCACAACTTGTTTCTCATAGGAATTGGTCATGATTTGGTTACACACATTCAAAACCTGTTTTTGGTCAAAATTATTATTTCCCGAAAATTTTACTTTTTGCACAAAGTGAAAATGTGGTGGACATTGGAATAAGATGTGTTCATTAAATAATACCATATAATTGGGTTTTTATAAGTCTTGTTTATCTATGGAAATGTCGATACCTATGATTTTACTTTATGAAATTTTTGGATCAAAGAAGGTTTGGATTTCAAAAGTCTAACTATTTTATTTTGAGGAAAATAAAGGGTGTTCTAACTACAATACATGGTACATGAATAGTGACTGTTCATGGCACATGACTGGTAAGAAGAACATATTTGAAATGTTTATCATGGTGAAAGGAGGAAAAGTATCTTTCAAAGATAATATTCAGGGGTAAATTGTTGGTAAGGTGACATTGTTCTTCTTGAAAAAGCATAAATTTGAATATTTTTTGTTAAGTGCCTTAATAAAAACATTATAAGAATAATCCAATTATGTGATGAAGTTGAACTTTTGATTTTTAGGAATGATAAATTCTTATAACACAATTTCAAGGAAGAGTTTATTATCTATTTCCAAAGGAATGAGAATGTTTATACAATGAACATAGAATACCTTAAGAGTTGAGATCTACCTTGCCCTAGTATAATAGAAGATCAATCATCGTTATGGAATAGAATAGTAGGACAATGTAACCTTAGGAACCTATGAATATTCCCAATGAAAAAAAATTTTAAGGATCTACCTAGGAATATATTAGATTAGTAATAATTTTGCAATCCTTGCCAATATTGAAATCAACATAAGTAAATATTTAATTCTATCAATAAAGTCTAAAATTATGATGCATTATATCTTGTGTATAAGAATCATTTTGGTCGAACAAAAACTTGATGTTTTGAAGGAATGTACTATGTATTTTCTTTATTTGATGATTACACCAGATTAACATGGGTCTATTTTTGAGAAATGAAATCAAAAACATTTTATTACTTTAAAACTTTTAGACCCCAAGTAAAAAATGTGAAAAACCTTCCATTGATTAATATTCATTGTAATAATGGGGAGAATTTCAAAAATCTTATTTTGAATATTTTTGAAGTAAAAATGCATTACTCATTACTTCTCTACCCCATGATCTCATCAACAAAATGGGGTTGTTGAAAGAGAAAATATAATTCTTCAAGTGATAACTAGAACCATGTTGAATGAATATTCAATTGCTAAACACTTTTGGGATGAATTTTTTTGAAATACTTGTTATACTATAAATCGAGATAAAATCATTCACTTGCCTAATGAAACACCTTATGAGTTGTGGACTGATAAAAAACCATATGTTTATTACATCAATGTATTTGGATGAAAATTATTCATCTGGATTACAAAAGTTAACTTACATAAATTCTCACTAAAATCTGATGAAGGGATTTTATTAGTCTATTCCACTACTTATTATAATTATAGAGTTTTTTACCAAAAATTTTGAACTGTTGAATAAATAGTGCATGTTAAATTTGATGAAACTGATCCTTTTTTAAACAACCCCATCCTGTATCCTCAGATATGTTTTTAAAAACTAATTATCAAAATTTAATGGAAAATTAATCTATAAATGAAAACAATCTTGCAAATATTTCTATAGTACCTTCTGTTGAGGAATAAGATTTACTAATCCAAATTAGTTATTTTTTAAGAATCGTCCTTGTAACACCCCGAGATTTTATGAAAAATATTCTTTTTAATTTCATTAATGTCTTGTGTTGCACGCTACACCAAAAGGATCTTACAAAACACGCATCCTTGACTTGCCTTTAATTACATGAAATCACGACCTTCCTCGACAGTGCGTGTAGTACGCAATACCGAGTTTCACTAAACAATGATATACTATAAAAATATTATTAAAACTACCCGTTATGAATAGTAAAAACCACTTTTTGAAATTTTGTAAATTTTATTTTTCGAAATGGACTTCATTTTTGTATTTTTAATATCAAAATTAGCTTAGGGTGAAATTTTGGTACTTTTCGGATAACTATCATATTCTGATGAATAGTTAAAATTACTAAATTTTAATTAAAAACAACCTTTTTAATCGAAATAATTAACAGCGATAAATTATTAATTTGAGTGGTTTTAAATTATATTTAGAATATATTTTTACAATTTAATACAATTTTTGTCATTGGATGTAATTTCACATTTAAACCAGACATAAACAAGTGTCAATCTTTTGATAGTTATTATCTCCTAAGAACACACAATATGTTTTGACGATGGGAATTAATTTTTAAATTAATTAATGCAACTGATATTTTTTGAATTTGGTAAAATATACATCATTTTTGAGTTCATAATATCAAATATAGCTTAGGCCTAATTTTTGGTATTTTTCTGAAAACTTTCAATTTTTGATGAATAGTGAAATAATTAAGTGGTAGTTAAAAAATTGAATTTTTCATAAAAATTAATTTTACCGCTTCAGTGAGTGGAATTTAGAAACTCCGAGAGACACAGTTGATGTCAGTAAGTAAAATGTGGTTCAATTAGATAAAAATAATTTTTTGGTGAATAGTAACTTTTTACTTTTATTAACCACAGTTAAAAGTAAAAAGGGTAATTAAGGGTAAAAATGATATTATTATTACCCTAACACATGTCTTAATTCTATTGGATAAGTGTAATTCGACCAAAAAAAACCTTAGAAATAAAATATGACCATTTAGGCCTACTTGGATTAGATTAGGACATTTATTATTAATTTATTTAAAGAAGGGTTCAAATAGTTAAAATCAAAGTTTAATTAGTAAATCATTTTTAATATGGGATTATATATAAGATAAATTCGACTATAAGTATTCATTAGAAAGCTAAAACGATTTCCAACTTAATGGTAGTTTATTTATAATTTTTATACATTAAATAAGTTAATTTATTTATGACACAATGATGATGTAGTAATTATATTATTAATGAAATATTCACATAATTGATGTTATAAATACCCAAATAAATGTAATTTGAGACTTTTTATGAATTCCAATAATTTTATAGGTTAATATGCAATGTTAGTGCTGATTTAATTAACTTTTTCTGAACTAATAATTCTGTTATAATTTTCACAAAAATCAATTACTAAATAGTGTCAAAATTGACATACAATAGTTTTTAAAACAAATATTATATTATTAATTGTTATTTTATTACTAAAAATCTAAGGTTAGGCAAAATGTCTTATATAAGGTTATATATATTAATAATAAACAACTTGGGGTTCGTTTGGCTTGTTATAGTAAGTTTATTATCCTTATAGTGTAAGAAAACAAAAAGACATGATAAAAGTAAAATTATTTAACTTAAAGTTAAATCTAAATGATAAGGTTAAAATACAACCCTAAACTTGTCTAAATTCTATTGGATGATAGGCGTTCGACCCATACCCACCTTATCTTCGAAATAAATCAAATTGGAGCTATTTAAAACCGAATTTGGCTTTATAATAAAATAATACTTTTAGTTATTCCCAAGGTGCCCCTCTCCTCCCTTATAAAAGGGCACCTCCTCCCCCTCTTCCTCACACCACTTTGAGCCTTCACGCTCGGCCAACCCCTGCCAATTTCTCCTCTCCACTTCCCTAGAAACATCCTAGAGGTCATGGTATTCTTCAAAGACCAATTTCAGTGCCTTAAAAGGAGGTCTCAAAGAAGCACTTCAAAGAAGAGATAATTTCCGTTACCGATTATTTCACCTTTATTTCTTCTTCCACTTCTTCTTCATAGGTTGTTTCATTATAAAGTAATAACATCAGTATCACTTATATACTGATATGTTATTATAAGTATTAAACAACCCTATTTCACCATTTATCCATCCTACGGAAAACAAAATCACCCCGCGTGCGTACGTACGGAATACCGTCTCCACGCCGTGGTGTAATCTATTTTCCACCACCACCTTACATGGATGGGTTTAATGGTGTAAATAATAACTATATACGATTATTAAAAAGTGATATTGCTTCTGTAACAGTATACAGACACTCCAATAAAATTCCACGATAATGGGAACGACATCATCACTCGTGCGTACGTACGGAATACCGTCTCCACGACGCGATGAGATTTATTCTCAATGATTAACCATTCATAAATGATTATAAAGTATATATAATAAGTAATCATGAAATATATGAAATAAAAATGATACTATATTTATGTATATATATATATATGTATGTCATCCAATTAATTCCATTCAATTCAATAAGGAAACGAAAACAACATTCATGCGTACGTACGACCTAACGTCTCCATGAATGGTGTATTTATTTCCATTTATCAATCTATTATATATATGTATAATATGAATATATGTTATATATAAATCATGTTTTACATTCTGGATGTAAGTAATCATAAGTAATCATATGAATAATTACAAGTCAAAAGACGGACGACAAATGAAATGATTTTACCCAAAATGCTCTTTAAAATGGAATTTACAAAAGAACGGGTTATATAAAGTCATAAGTGAACCATATATGATATCATAACAATTAATATGATTATATAATAAGTCAATAACATTATTTAAATCATTATACAGGAGGTTCGGATACGTACGAAGCATATCAGACCTATGGTAAGGGATAATTTTGCAAATCTCATTTTTATCCGAGATTGCTTATTCGTAAGTATTTACTGGGGTTATTTCTATCATCCATGTCCATGTTTTATAAAAGTGTTTTCATGAATGTTTAAAGTCCTTTTTACCCATTTTTTTTAATTTTACTACATGGTATGCAAGGAATCTTTCTTTTGTTTATGTTACAAGGTACTTTTTTGACTTTTCCGACAAAAGTACGAGAAGCATGTTTTTTTAACTTATACGGCACAGATAGATTTTTACGGTTTTATAAAGCCTTATTTTCATGAAGCATCCTCAAAAATATTTCATGACTATTTTCAACAAAATCCTTTTCGTTTAAAATTGCCTGACTTTTTGTGAAAAGAAAATGGTTTTGAAGAAGAAAGGATATTTTCCTCAAGAATTCATTTCAAGTGTTTTATCAAAACCAATTTTCATCTAAGATGAAATTATTTCATATGTGTATGTTTCAAGTATAATGAATATATGATTTACATGGTTTCACATTCCTTATTATGAAATGATATCCATTTATTTTATATAGATTATGTAATGATGGGATGATGTTTATGAAACCCATTTTATTTATTGGGTTATTATGAATGATGTATGTTTATTTTGTGGCACAAGCAAGAATGATTTCATTATGAGATGGGTGGGACCTATATCTCCCTCCAATGCATTGGGTAAAGATTTTATATCTCATGAGATAGACATGGCTGGAACGGTAAGTTAATCCGGTTCAGTGTTACAGGACTGAAAAGAGGAGTGAACTCGATTCAGAATGGGACTTTGTCCACTAAGATGGTCTTGGCATAAATTCCTTGGCTACTATGGAAATCATTACATGTTCTTAATGTATGCCACAATTACATGTTTTATTCCCATTCTATTTTATCATGGTTTATGTTCCATTATGATCTATGCCTTATGTACTTCCATGTTTTATGTCGTTGCTCATGATTTTGATGTTTAAACATTATGTTCATGTTTTAAAGTTCAAATGTACATGGTATGTTTTATTTTATCCATGCTTACCCATATTGAGCATTTGAGCTCAAAATGTTTTATGTTTTATTTTCCCCCAGGATCAAAAGAATGGTTTTAGGTAAGGAAACAAAAAGTGGAAGATCTTTATGGGAGATGTTGAAGATCTTTCACCACGATTAGAAGATTACGTTCCAAGTTTCCAAAGACACTAAACTATTACAGTCCTTGTGTGTCTGTTTTTGTTATGTATTAAGTAATCCGCAAAAGTAATGTAATGTCCATGTACGTCAAGCTTTGGGTCTCTACAGTTGGTATCAGAGGAAAGGTTTAGTCAAACTTTGGAAACTAGGATGTGAAAATGTTAGTGATATCCCTAGAGATATTTCTAAGGTATGTCTAGGGATGTCCCTAAGGATAAGTATACATATAGGATATAGTCCTAGAACTACGATAACGATCTTAGATTTTAACCTAAGATTTTAGACATTGAAGGTACTCCTCCTTTATTGTGTTGTTTTCCCTAGCATGATTTTATCCTCTCACACTATTCTTTTTGGGATTTAGACGATGGATGGAACCCGAAGGAACCGTGTTGATCAATGCAATGGACAATGCAATGATTGTACTCCTGAACAAACAAATGTTATGGGAGATGGAGTGAAAAATATTATTGCTATACTTACACAAGCTATGAATCATTCTGGACTTCCAAATGATCAGAGAAGGGAACACTATTCTATTGATTCCTTCATGAGGCAATGTCCACCTTCTTTCAGTGGGTCTTCTGATCCACTTGTTGCTGAACAATGGATCAGTACCACTGAAAATATATATTCAGTTCTTCAATGTTATGAACATGATAATGTCATCTTAGCTGTATATCGTTTGGAAGGTGAAGCTGATCAATGGTGGAATCTTATCAAGAATACGAGGCAAAGAGATGAAATTGAGTCCATGGAATGGGACGAGTTTAAGAACTTATTTTTCAATAAGTACTTCCCTCGTATTCTTCGAACAAAGATAGAGAAGGAGTTTCTTGAACTAAATCAATAGGATGATGAATCTGTTGGTATATACGAAGTTAATTTTACAAGTCTTGAATGGTATGCATCTGGATTTATCATCCAACCTGAAAGTAAAGTTGATCGATTCTTCAGTGGCTTAAAACCAAGTCTTCGAAGGGCATTAACTATAAGATACTTCAGTAGTTATGAATAAATTGTGCGTTGTGCTATCAAGGTAGAAATGGAAGAAGGTGTTACTTATCCATCTCATAGTTTTTACAAGAAACGAAAGATGGAGTTCACGGAGAAATCTCAGAATAATGGTGAAAAGAAGATGAATGTTTCCTTATGCTCAAAGTGTGGAAAGAAGCATGGTGGAGATTGTCTTAAAGGGACAAGTAAATGTTTCAAATGTGGAAAGGAAGGTCATCGGGCATTTGAATGCCACAATGATGGGAAGAAGATGTCTAATGATGCAAACAAAGGAAGGGATATACAGAATGAACCTACTACACTTTAATGCTTCAAGTGCAAGGAAATGGGGAATTATGCTAATAAATGCCCTAATCAAAAGGTTAGTGATGATCGACATGAGCAACCACTTAAGGCAAAGGACAAAGGGAAGTCACATGCGATCACTATTGGCGATGTTGAATATGACAACGATGTGGTGGAATGATTAAGTGTTTATGTAATGGGATTCCAAAATAATGTTGTATATAGTATCGTGGAATTTTGGAATATTTATGTATTGATATATTGTGGTTTTCAATAGTTTTATGGTACCGGTAACCATGGAAAGTGATTGAGATATTTTTGGAAAAAAGATGATATGCGCATAATGAAGTGATAAGGAAAAAATGAAATGTTTGACAGTATTCATAAGCTCATGAATGATATAAGGAAATAGTTATATCATGGTTTGAGTATATAGGATTTTGGGGTTTTGGTATGTGGAAAGAGTTAACTTTTGACAACACTCATGTTTTCACTAAGATTCATTGGGTATTCATTTTTTAAGAGAATACATGATTAAGGTATTCACATGACTGGAATGTGACCAACAAGATATATGAGGGATAAATGATGGAATTCACGTGATTGTTATGTGACATTTCAAGTAATAATTTTCTTTATACTATGAGCTTGGACCGAAGTATTTTAGATAAGCCAAAAGATTTGAATGGATTATGTTGGACATAAATTAGTATTGTTTAAGGATAGAAATTTTTTCGATATTATTGATGGGATGTTATAGTAATGTATTTTTAGAAAAAGGACAACCTGAAGGATGGGCAATAGCCCATTGCGTCGGACAAGGCTACGGGAATCGAACCCACAAATGAAGTGCGAGTGGCCTTTATCACCTACCACTGGCCTACAAGAAGTCCCTGTTTAGTATAAATTAGTTTTATTTTATTAAGCGGTATGATATATGAAGTATAAGTTCATTTTTTGAAACCATATACGATTAATCTAACCATATGATGGACTTATAGCTTTTGCTAACCTTTTCTTTGAAACAGATGGAATGACCCATCATTCTATTACATGATCTATCAACACTTCATGAATAAGAAATTCAACTTCATTTATTTAAGAGATGAAGTGAAAATTGTTCAAATCACGAACAACAATGAGATTGTACCAAAATAAAGTAAGTATTTATTCTAATTCATATTCTTCAACTTTAGAGAAATGATCTTGAAAACCAAAAATGTTTTCCTAGTGCTCTTATATCCGATGAATCAGATGGTACCCTAGATCATCAAAAATTTATGGCTTTGTAATTAATGTATTTTTCATATCCATGTTCTCTACCACTCTCCATCAGAACATGATAGTTAGATTTCTCTTCCAAATCCATATTTTAACCTATGTTCTCCTATGTGGAAACCCAGTGAATAGTTTATTTGGGTAACCGTTAAGTTTCATAATTTTGTTTTTAAAGATTGGTTTTGGTATTCCTTTTTACGATGTGGGTTTATATCAAAGAAACTTTCGAATAGTAAAACATTTATAACCCCGATGAATTTCGAGGGTGAGATTCATTTTAAGGGGGGTTGAATGTAACACCTCGAGATTTTATGAAAAATATTCTTTTTAATTTCATTAATGTCTTGTGTTTTACGCTACACCAAAAGGAGATTGCAAAAAACGCATCCTTGACTTGCCTTGAATTACACGCAATCACAACCTTCCTCGATAGCGTGTGTAGTACGCAATACGGAGTCTCACTAAACAACGATATGCTATTAAAATATTATTAAAACTAGTCGTTATGAATAGTAATAACAACTTTTTGAAATTTTGTAAATTGTATTTTTCAAAATGGACTTCATTTTTGGATTCATAATATCGAAATTAGCTTAGGGTGAAATTTTGGTACTTTTCGGATAACTTTCATATTCCGATGAATAGTGAAAATTACTAAATTTTAATTAAAAACAACTTTTTTAATCGAAATAATTAATAGTGATAAATTATTAATTTGAGTGGTTTTAAATTATATTTAGAATATATTTTTACAATTTTAAATAATATTGGTCATTGGATGTAATTTCACATTTAAACCAGACATAAACAAGTGTCATTCTTTTGATAGTTATTATCTCTAAAAAACACGCTATATGATTTGACGACGGAAATTAATTTTTAAATTAATTAATGCAACTTATTTTTTTTGAATTTGGTAAAATAGACATCATTTTTGAGTTCATAATATCAAATATATCTTAGGCCTATTTTTTGGTATTTTTCTGAAAACTTTCAATTCTTGATGAATAGTGAAACCACTAAGTGGTAGTTAAAAAAACTGAATTTTTCATAAAAATTAATTTTACCGCTTCTGTGAGTGGAATTTCGAAAATCCAAGACACACGGTTGATGTCAGTAAGTAAAATGTGGTTCAATGAGGTAAAAATAAATTTTTGGTGAATAGTAACTTTTTATTTTTATTTACCACGGTTAAAAGTAAAAAGGGTAATTAAGGGTAAAAATGATATTATTATTACCCTAACACATTTCCTAATTCTATTGGATAAGTGTAATTAGAACAAAAACAACCTTAGGAGTAAAATATGACCATTTAGGCCCACTTGGATTAAATTAGGACATTTATTATTAATTTATTTAAAGAAGGGTTAAAATAGTTAAAATCAAAGTTTAATAAGTAAATAATTTTTAATATGGGGTTATACATAAGATAAATTCGACTATAAAATATTCATTAGAAATCCAAAACTATTTCCAACATAATGGTAGTTTATTTATAATTTTTAGACATTAAATACTTTAATTTATTTATGACACAACGATGATGCAATAATTATGTTATTAATGAAATATTGACATAATTGATGTTATAAATACCCAAATAAATGTGATTTGAGACATTTTATGAATTCAACTAATTTTATAGGTTAATATGACATGTTAGTGTTGATTTAATTAACTTTTTTCGAACTAATAATTCTGTTATAAGTTTAAAAAAAATCAATTACTAAATAGTTTCAAAATTGACATAAAATAGTTTTTAAAAAAAATATTACATTATTAATTGTTATTTTATTAATAAGAATCTAAGGTTCGTCCAAATGACTTAGGTAAGGTTATATATATTAATAATAAACAACTTGGGGTTCTTTTGGCTTGTTATGGGAAGTTTATTAACCTTATAGTGTAAGAAAACAAAAAGACACGGTAAAAGTAAAATTATTTATCTTAAAGTTAAATCTAAATGATAAGGTTAAAATACAACCCTAAACTTGTCTAAATTCTATTGGATGATAGGATTTAGACCCATCCCCACCTTAGCTTCGAAATAAATCAATTTGGATCTATTCAAAACCGAATTTGGCTTTATAATAAAATAATACTTTTAGTTATTCCCAAGGTGCCCCTCTCCTCCCTTATAAAAGGGCACCTCCCCCCCTCTTCCTCACACCACTTTGAGACTTCAAGCTCGGAAAACCCCTGCCAATTGCTCCTCTCCACTTCCCTAGAAACATACTAGAGGTCCTGGGCTTCTTCAAAGACCAATTTTAGTGCCCTAAAAGGAGGTCTCAAAGAAGCACTTCAAAGAAGAGGTAATTTCCGTTATGGATTCTTTCACCTTTATTTCTTCTTCCACTTCTTCTTATTAGGTTGTTTCATTATAAAGTAATAACATCATTATCACTCATATAATGATATGTTATTATAAGTATGAAACAAACCTATTTCACCATCTATCCATCCTACGGAAAATGAAATCACCGCGCGTGCGTACGTATGGAATACCGTCTCCACACCGTGGTGTAATCTATTTTCCACCACCACCTTAAATGGATGGGTATAATGGTGTAAATAATAACTATATATGATTATTATAAAGTGATATTGATTCTTTAATAGTATACATACACTCCAATAAAATTTCACGATCATGGGTACGATATCGTCGCTCGTGCATACGTACGGAATACCGTCACCATGATGCGATGAGATTCATTCTCAATGATTAACCATTCATAAATGATTATAAAGTATATATAATAAGTTATCATGAAATATATTACATAATAATGATACTGTATTTATGTATATATATATATATGTATGTCATCCAATTAATTCCATTCAATTCAATTAGGAAATGAAAACAACGTTCATGCGTACGTACGACCTACCGTCTCCATGAATGGTGTATTTCTTTCCATTTATCAATATATTATATATATGTATATTATGAATATATATATATATAAATCATGTTTTACATTCTGGATATAAGTAATCATAAGTAATCATATGAATAATTACAAGTCAAAATACGGATGTCAAATGAAACGATTTTACCCAAAACGCTCTTTAACATGGAATTTACAAAAGAACGGTTAATATAAAGTCATAAGTGAACCATATATGATATCATAACAATTAATATGATTCTATAATAAGTCAATAACATTATTTAAATCATTATACAGGAGGTTCAGATACGTACGAAGCATATCAGACCTAAGGTATGGGATAATTTTGCAAATCTCATTTTTATCCGAGATTGCTTATTCGTAAGTATTTACTGGGGTTATTTCTATCATCCATGTCCATGTTTTATAAAAGTGTTTTCATGAATGTTTAAATTCATTTTTACCCATTTTTTTAATTTTACTACATGGTATGCAATGAATCTTTCTTTTGATTATGTTACGAGGTACTTTTTTGACTTTTCCTGCAAAAGTACGAGAAAAATGTTTTTTTAACTTATACGGAACGAACAAATTTTTACGGTTTTATAAAGCCTTATTTTCATGATGCTTCCTCCAAAATATTTCATGACTATTTTCAACAAAATCCTTTTCGTTTAAAATTTCCTGATATTTTGTGAAAAGAAAATGATTTTGAAGAAGAAAGGATATTTTCCTCAAGAATTCATTTCAAGTGTTTTATCAAAACCATTTTTCATCTAAGATGAAATTATTTCATATGTGTATGTTTCAAGTATAATGAATCTATGATTTACATGGTTTCAATTTCCTTATTATGAAATGATATCCATTTATTTTATATGGATTATGTAATGATGGGATGATGTTTATGAAACCCATTTTATTTATTGGGTTATTATGAATGATGTATGTTTATTTTATGGCACAAGTAAGAATGATTTCATTATGAGATGGATGGGACCTATATATCACTCCAATGCATTGGGTAAAGATTTTATATCTCATGAGATAGACATGGCTGGAATGGTAAGTTAATCCGGTTCAGTGTTACAGGACTGAAACGAGGAGTGAACTCGATTCAGAATGGGACTTTGTACACTAAGATGGTCTTGGCAGTAATGCCTTGGCTACTGTGGAAATAATTACATGTGCTTAATGGATGCCACAATTACATGTTTTATTCCCATACTATTTTATCATGGTTTATGTTCCATTATGACCTATGGCTTATGTACTTCCATATTTTATGTCGTTGCTCAAGATTTTGATGTTTAAACATTATATTCATGTTTTTAAGTTCAAATGTACATGGTATGTTTTATTTTATCCATGCTTACCCTTACCGAGCATTTGAGCTCACCCTTTTTTATGTTTTATTTTCCCCTAGGATCAAAAGAAAGGTTTTAGGTAAGGAAACAAAAAGTGGAAGATCATTATGGGAGATGTTGAAAATCTTTCACCACGATTAGAAGATTACGTTCCAAGTTTCCAAAGACACTAAACTATTATGGTCCTTGTGTGTCTGTTTTTGTTATGTATTAAGTATTCCGCAAAAGTAATGTAATGTCCATGTACATCAAGCTTTGGGTCTCTACAGTCCTAGTGATAGTATCTTTTTGGATTTAAATCCACTTGTAAGGGCTAGAAGTTCATTATGAAAATAGGTAGAATATATAGAATTTATTTCCCAAATAAAACAAAAAATCAAGGATGAAGTTTTAGATGATGATGATGGGATCAAAGCTATGCTATATGAACTATATAAATTCAAAAGGAACAATGTTTGGACCTTGGATAAAATACCCATGGAAACGTCTATAATTGAAGTAGAATGGGTTTTTAGTTATAAATGTGATGAAAAAAGAATCATTCTATGAAATATGGCAAGATTAGTTTCTAAAAGGATATAATCAATAAGAAATAATAAGCTTTGAAGAATCCTGTGCTCTATATTATAGACTTGAATAAATTTGTATTATACTTTACTTTACTGACTTATTTCATTTCAAACTATTTCAAATGGATGTGATGTATTCTTTTCATTACAAATATGTTCTAGAGGATGTTTCTGTTGAACAAATTCTTGGTTTTGAGGAAAAAAACATCCTAAACATGTTTTTAAACATACCAAAGATTTATATGCACATAAACAAGCCCATTGAGCCTGGTATGATAGACTTATAGCAATTGTTTTTACCAAATAACTATGTTAAGGGAATTGCAGATCCAACATTTTTTATAATGAGAGATCAGAAAAATATTTTGATCATTCAAATTTATGTTGATGACATTATATTTGGCTAAAAAAAGAAATATTCAAACGGTTCATTTGTGAATCTCATGAAATATGTGTTTTAAATTAGTGTGATGGGTGAGTTAACATTATTCCTTGGTTTTCAAATTTCTCAAAAATGAGAAGAAATTTATATATTTCAACATAATTATATAAATGTTGTTATTAAAATGTTATGATTTGAAAACACTAAAACTACTACTACTCCAATTGGTACCTCAAATTCTATTGATCATGATTATGTTGGGACCCCACTAAATCAAACATATTTTAGAGGTATGATTGGAAGATTATTATACTTAATAGCTAGTCATCGAGACATAATTTTTTTAGTATGGTTATGTGCATGATATCAATTCCATCCAATGGAATCTCATTTAAAAGTATTGAAAATAATTTTTCTCTATTTAATGGAAAATCATGGACTTAGGTATTTTTATTCTTCTAGAAATAGTTTTGTTTTAAAAAGTTATTTGAATTCTGATATTGGTAAATATAGAATGTATATGAAATGTACTACCAGAAAATTTCATTTCATAACAAATTTATTAGTTTGTTGGTAAAACAAGAAGTTACACTCTATAGAACTTTCTACAATTGAAGTTAATTATTTAACAACTATAATTTTTGTGATCATGTGTTGTGGATGCAACAAACACTCAATGACTATGTCTATAATTCTAATAAAACATAGATATTTTGTGACAATACATGTGACCTTCCCCTATGAAAAAAATATTCACATATCTCCCTTGAATAATAGATGGATATTAGGCATCACATTATTGGGAATCACACACTTAAAGGAGATATTAATCATAAATTTATCAGAATGCAAGATCAACTTTCTAACATTTTTACAAAGTCATTACCCTCCGATAGATTTGAAAACATTAAACAAATGTTAGGAATGAGAACTATAAGGTAATCCTCTATGTTAACATTTTTTTGAAACATATCTTCTTATATTAAGGAGCTCATTTTTATAGGTGGAGTACATTTGTATTTCCTTAAAAAATTTATTTTCCTCAAATTTTTTTGGAAACTAAATTTTTTTCCTTTCTGTATTTTTTTAAACATATTTTTTTCCCATAATTTGTTTTTCTCATGAAATTTTTTAGGAACCAAAAATTTCCATTCCAGAATAATTTTTTATGTAATCCATGTTCTTTATGAATAACCTTATCAATAATAACAATTCTGTCAAAAAAATATAGATGATATATTTCCTAACATAAATTTTCATAGTTGTATTTTTACTTGTTGGTATTTCTATTTTGTTTTATGGAAAATTACATCAGATTCAATTTCTTTAAATCAAACTTTTCATTAAAACCACTAAATATTAGATCCTTTAAAATCATTATTCCGCATTGATATCAACCATCAGACCAGGTCAATCTTATATCAACCATTGGATTGAATTAAGAAATAAAATTTTCACCATAAAGCCTTTATAAAGGCCCCCATTGATTTGTGTCAGAAATTGGTCCTCTGATTATTTTGTGCTGAAGCTCTGCCACCCAGAATATCTGTTGTTCAGTTTTCTATGTTTTATATCATTATAGATGTAACTTAAGATTTCCTCACAAAAATATATGGCCACAAATAAGAAAATCAAATCATGGAAAATTTACATAGAAATGTTGGTACATTAATGTTTTTCTAAAATATGATTCCAAGATTTCAAATATTATAAAGAAGAATAGTTGGGAAATCCTTTGTGTTATCAAAAAAAGGAAGAAATATTTGGTTTATCATGATATCCTCATGGAATTTTGGGATTAAGTATGTTATTATGAAGATGGGAAAAGTGAAATGTATTCCATTAACTGATATGTGAAGAACTATTCATTATTCTTCGACATGGATGCAAAGATTCTCTGTATTCTTTATGAAGGTGAAGAAAGTTTTTTCACTAAAAAGATAATAGAAAAGGAAGGATTTTTTGAGAAGGAAGTTCCAATTAAGTGCCTTAGACTAAAGGTAGTTAATTCACTGATGATATATCACTTTACAACCAACTTGAGATAATTATATTTATGGATTAAAGGATTTATTATTCTAATAACGGTAGATAATTATTCCCTTAAGAAGTGTAATATTTTCTTGATGAAATTTATGCTGAATCTGAGAAATGTGAACCATATCAATTATATATTTATAAATATTAGTTATATAAAGAATGGATCCTTCATATCTTAGATAATTCAATATCTAGTGATCTGTTCAAAGATCATCATTTTCTATTTAGAATCCATTAAAATTTCTAACAGTTCAAAATCAAGAAATTTCATAATTATGTTTTTATGTGATGTCACTCATAAGAGGATGAAAATTGCATTCATTATCATGTTAGGGGACTTCCATTATCTTCCTGTAAAAGAGGTTTATGATCTTAGTATGAAAGGTAAATTATATGAATCTTACAAGAAAATCCAGAATAGAGAAAACAAAAGGAAAAGGAACTGAAGCAAAAAAACCATTCTAGAATCCCAGTCTTCTTCACTAAAGCTGAAAAAGAAAAGATAATTTTCTGATGAAGTGGTACCTATCTAGAGGGAGCAGAAGAATAATATGAAGAAGGAGGGTGTTTCTAATTTTTGTTTATAACTTTATGAGGCCAAGGAATAGAATATTCGGGAAGTAATAGAGATTGAAATAGAAGATAAGAAAAAACTGTAGATGATGTTTTTAGAAGCTGAACATGTCCAATAATTACAAAAAGTTACAGAGAAGGCATCTGAACTAGTCTAGGTTCTAGATTTCTTCCATTAATAGTTAGTTCTAGTATAAATGCAATGAAATGAATTTTCAATATGAGAACCCTTTATGGAATAATAAATAACTCATCAGGGAGATGAATTATAAGAAGAAGAATAAAATGAAGGATAATATGTGATGAAACCAGTGGATGAATATCATGATAAGTTAATTCGTTCAATCAAGATTCCATTTAGTACTTCCCGAGTTGTATCCACCAAAATTATTTCAGAAGGAAAAGATGATGATGCCCAGGATGTGGTTGATAAACCTACTGGTGATGAGAGATCAACATGATTTTATTCATCCTAATGATATTATGAAAGGTGTTGGGAAATATGATATTGATCATGATAAGATCATCAATGTCCTTGATAGTGAGAATTAGTCTCTGGGAGTGAAGAATGGTATTTCTAATGTTTACAAAGGAAAATAGGTGGTTGACGATTCACCGAGAAAGGTTATAGATATTAAATCTTGCAAAGATTTAGTTTGAACATCCTAGAGGAATACTGAAGAACTAGATAATGTTTTCACACCCACTAGGGATTCTTCATTTTAATCTTCATCTTCAATGGGACAAAATTTTGATGTCGAGTAATTAATGAAGCTATTGAAGACAATAATATTATTTCCAAGAATCAATTTGATATGTCAGTTGCTTCAGCATTCTTTCAATCGGAGGTCATATTCGATAAGAATGCCAAAGGAAACGTTTATCATGATGAAATCCGGTTTCAAAACATTTCAAATTTTTTATGATTATCATAGGATATAATTCATGGAAATAAATAAATAGTCTATAACAATGATTGATGATATGAAAATCATGGATAATTTCCATGATTCAGTTAATGATGATTTTTAAATATGATATGAAAGGTTCAAAAATCATTCAACATGTTTCTTAGGGAATCTAAATTTGGAGAAAATTTACCAGATTCAAGAGGATAGAGATCAGAATGGAAAGATCAATTTAGTTTTGCTAAATTTGAAAAGTGAAATAGAACTGTAGGAAAATATGGAAGAATAATTTAAGCAGAATGTATATGTAGCAATGTATCATGCTGAAATTCCTAAATCTCAAAGAGTATGAATAAAATATCTCGAGAAGAAAAATCATGATTAGGATCAACTATTCATGATATTTGAGGATGACAACAAAGAGCATAAAAAGTTTAAGAAAACCTTGAGAATGTTTATTTTGAAGGAAAATAAGGATTACTTTTTTATTTAATATCAGATATTTTTTTTGTGTTCTAGTTGTATAAATTTTCAATCAGAATGAAATTTTGTTTCATTAACATTGTTTTTTTGTATATTTCTAACCTTTCAGGTACATTTTGTCCCACCATCCCTATTTGAAATTTACTAAGGTAGAGAAAAAAATGATCATAATAATATTAATATTAAAATAATAGAATGCCCTAAGTAAGGGGGAGATTACTAAATAAAGAATTTTTTAATTAAGAAAAAGTAACTTCTCTATAAAATAAAAGAATATGATTCTTTGAGATTTCAAAACATAAGGTGGATTAATATTTATTCATTATAGACAAATTTAATAGGAGATAAGTAATTATTTTTTATGTTGAAAAAATAATAACATTATTCCTTATATTCTTTAGTGAAAATTTGTTTTTTCTAACCAAAAAGGAAGATATTATTAAGTCAATTAGTATCCTTTTGGGTTTCCATACATTTATGATTTGAAAATCGAAAACACATTTTCATTTGGAAAACAATCCATCTATATGAATTATTTTCAAAAGGAAAATATTCATTCTCTAAGAATGGTTTTATTTATTCCTATGTCTCTTATTCGATTATCCTATATATTCATAATCCAAAAAAATCATAAGACAGAAATTTGGATAATTATATAAGACATAATAATCTTATATTTCCTTAAAAACTAATTTTTACCCTTTTTAATTATTATAATTATCTGAAATTAAGACCTGGATTTATTTGAAATTCAGACATTGAGTTATCTAAAATTCAGACACTAAATTCTCAGAAATTCAAACTCTGAATTCATTGAATTGTAGACTATGAATTCCTCAAAATTCAGATGCTGGATTTCACAGAATTGACACTCTAAATTCTTCAGAATTTCGACTCTAAATTACATTTAATTCAGACTCTGAATTCCACATAATTCAGAATCTGAATATCTATATTTTTCTAGAATACAATTTTTAATATTTTTATAGTCAAATTATTTGTTTCCCTATATTTCAATTATTCATATCTGTTAGTGTTACTTTACATTCTATACATGTTGTTTAATTTTTATAGGATCATAGTTTCTTAAACATGATATTTTTTCCTTATATATTATTGTTTTTTATGCGTGGTAATGTTTCTCATTTTTTTCTTACGTGAAATTATTTCATACAACATGTTATTAACTAACTATTGGTTGAGTGACATGTGTATAGGTCCATCCAAAATTCAAGGAAAAATATCACCCCTAGAGGAGGGATATGAACATTGAATATTTTCCCAATAAATTGGATCTCAATTGAACAAACTCATTACAATTTGATCAATATATTACACAATGTGATGCTGTTAATTGTTTTATATACATATAAAATCTCTTTATTTATGAGATCTATGAACATCTTGTTTATCTATGAACAACTTGTTCTTCCTAGTGTGTCTCTTATTATTGATGATTACAATAGAGGGATTCCATGTATAGGACGATAGAGGTGTCGACTATCTTAATGTTCATGGGCTTCTGGGGATAGGAACATAGAGGTACCGACTACCATAATGTTTTACGGCCTACACTGATAACTAGACTGATTTTTATGTTATTGTCGAGGGCTTACCCGGGTGTGTGTAACGTATAATTTCATGAAAGTATAAATCAAGGGACCTTTATACAATATTTTTTCATACCCTTCTCTTTGGGTTAAATGTTTTACTAGTTGTTTAATTATTATAGATACAGGTTTTATTTTATCAATATTTTGATAATGAATTAATGTATAAATTTCTTATATCTTCTTGTACTTATACATAAACTTATAAATAAAGATTCTATATTCCTTATGGTAGAATATTTATCTTAGAGAAATATTCTTATGTTTTTTTATGTTTACTTTTTTAAAATTTTCTTTTTTATAATTTGACATGGGCCCTTGCAATTATCCCTTTGAGCCATAGCCAAAGAGGGTTTGTGATTTTACCATGATTAACTCTATTAAACATAGTTTCCATTATGGTTAAAAGAAAATGTTTATAAAATCACAATTCGCCCCACTTGTAATTTAACATCTACACCTATTTTGATCTTACATCACCCATCAACTGGAGAGTGAATCCCTAGGTACATGTGCCTCTTCAGCCATCTAGATTGCTTCATTCTTGGATGAATTTATAGATAACATTCCTACGAAAATTTCAAGACTACCTTCAACATAGAAGATGTATTTTTTTCATCGACTTTCATCTCGAGACCTCTCCAATATCCTTTACAGCATATCCAATGGCCCCTACCAATCTCTAGGAGCTATGAATAAAGTTAGCTAACCAATGAAAAGAAGGTTTTTTCCAGACCCAGAGTGTCCCTTGGGAAGCACCAACATTGTTTGTGAAAAATGAAGAACATTTCTTGTGGCATTTTGTGGATTTTATTACCTGAACCAAGACATAATACAGAAAGAGTAACCATTTTAATGATATAAAACTTCTTTGATTAGTTTCATGGTGTGATATGGTTCTCTATGTTTGTTCTCATTTTTAGCTACCACCAGATGATAGTTTATATGGCTAATATTTAAAAAATTTCATTCTGATGTCACAATAGTCATTATGATTTCCCAGTGATTCATTTTAGTGAGAATAATTCCTCTAGTATTTTTATGTATTTTATGAACAAGATCATTTATCCAAAAATAGATCTATTTTTTTATTATTCATTAAATACATACACAAATACTCTACATCAGATAATGAGCTTGCAAAATTATTGAGGATAATACTATAATTTATTCGGTAGTAACGAATTTATGGAAATATCCCAATGTTCCAGTTCTGGATCTATGAGGTTCATTTATTTTGGAATTTTATTTCTGATAATGGATTATCAATGGACATGGAAATTCTCAATTTAGTGCTTTCTTGGGAGAAATTCAATAGGGAGTCAGAGGCGTATAGTTATCCTAGATTATATTTTAACTATACAAGGTTTATATTATATTTTTCTTAGATTGAATCCCCATTGAATTCCCTTATTTAAAAGGGATAAACATTAACTAAACTTATCATTTACAAATATCCTTCTACGAGTTCAGGCTAAGGCTAATGAGTTCTTCAGTTTTGAGACAACCAATGGAGGGAGTGGATTAAGAAGTATTTTTCAATGCCTATAGAGATGGACTTAGTAGCATGTTTATATATATACGTAGTTATTTCATATTATTTTATGAAGTTGAAACCCCACAAGAATTACTATGTAACAGACAACCTATATCTTATATCAACAATCCTCGATCTCAGGATGTGGATTCCCTACCTTTTGGGATAACACTTTATTATTTACTCAAACCATCGGAGTCATAGCTATGTATTCATGTAGAGAGACCTAAACCTAAGGTAGAGGTCCTATTTGGAGTTATTATAGGACCCTTATATTAAGATACTCTATATTATTGTGAATGGTTTTGTGGTGAAATATTCCCTTAGTTGTAAGTCCCATGCTTGTTTGTCGCGTGGGGGGGGGGGTCAAAGAAATTAGCATCCTTGCATATATCCATAGCTGAGGTAGAGGGAGGATATTTCTTTTAGTTTATGGTGTTGAATCATTCACTCCTATAGTTTGTGGGAGAGTCCCGGTTGGGGACATATAATAATAGGTTTTTTGTGACTGTATATCCCCATGTGGTTAACCAGATATATTTTATGATGGATGGAATCATGTCATCATTTATCATGGTCGGATGGTGGTCACAGTCACCATGCAGGAGGACGTGGTTAGAGATTATCAAACATCTCATTTTGATGTACATCCTAATATGGTAATATTTAATGATAAATTTAGTGATATTTTATGTAAGCTAGCATGAGACATAGCATGGATAAGTACTTTCCTAGGTGCCTCACCTGTCTTTAGTTGAATGTTGAGAACCACGATTCAGAACAGTTTTTATAGCCTCTTTTGATATCAAAGTGGAAATGTGGACCATATCCATGAAAATTTTCAATGTGATTCTACAAAAATTGAGGTTATATGGTGTAATTTGAGTGATAATTAACCAAATTACGAATTTTACACACTTCTTTACCATAGGGAAGTATCTTTTTGTGGAGATTTTGGGATTCGTGTACAAATATAAGATCGTTATTTTTAAAGGGGAGCCCTCGATGGTTGTATTCGACTATGGTGGGTGGTTCACATCATGGTTTTGGAGAGACCTGTAGGAGGAAGTTGGGACCTTGATGGTGTTGAGTACAACCATTCACCCACATAATGATTGGAATACCAAGTGTAATATCATGGTTCTTGATGATATATTGAGGACCTGCATTTTAATCATTTTTTAAAGGTGCGAGGATCAACTTACATTAGTAGTGTTTGTGTATAATAATATCTACCAATCTTCTATAAGAATTAATCCATTTAAGGCCATGAGTATGATACCCCGAAGGACACACTTATACTTAAAAAATACTGGTGAGACATATCTAGTTGGTCCAAAGATATTGTAGGAGTCCACAAAGATGGTCCATGTGATCCATTAGAGGATGAAAATAGCCCAGATCAAGAATAATTCTTACATATATCAACATCGTAGGTCATTGGAGTTTGTGTAGGGATACCATGTTTTCAATAGAGTCTCCCCACAATGAGGTTTGTAATGTTTTCACCAGGGAGGTAATCTAGCGATGAGGTTCATCCAGACATTTTAAATATTGTTTAGTGTTTTAGAGGTTTCTTTCCCCCTCTCCTTACCCCCATAGTTATATTGAGTGCATTATGTTTTTCAAGTGTCCCAGTTTTGGAGAAACATGCATGACCCCATATAAATTATTGGTTGGGGAAAGATAGAAAACAATGATAGAGCCACATTCATGGATCACTCGTTTGTGATTGAGGATTAATGGGAGAGGACCATATAGGGATGGACCATCCCCTTGGTTCATGTGTTGTGGTAGCACGAGAGTGTGTAGGAGTGATCATGGGAGGAGGAGAGCCATATGAGAGCACATTATCCTGACCATTTTGTTATGTTTTTCATTTCAGGGATGAAATTATTTTAGGATGGAATAATATATAGAACCACTATTTTTTATGAATTTTTAAATTGGTCTAGAAATATTTTTAGAGATAATCTCTAAGAAGATGTTTGGTATATAGGAACAACTCCCCTTAAATTAATTTTATAATCATATTAAATATAATTAATATCATGATTACACATGATTTAAAAAATGTTACATCACCTAAATGGAGTCTCAATATAGTAATTAGATACTACATTTGAATCCGGAATGTGTGGTTTACCATATGAATGACCTAATGATTTTTCTGCGTGGTAAATTTTGATAAAAAAAGTCACTAGAAGGTATGTTTAGTTTCATGAACCAAGATGGGATGCCATCCAACTCAACCCTTACCCTAGCATATGGAAAGACCTAAAGGGAATTCTTAGTCCCCATGGGATGGAAACACGTACTTAGGCATAAAATATCCCATTTGGGAATTATTTATCCAATAATATTCTACCATAAAAACCCACAAGAAAGATTCATCCTAAACAAAATCCACAATACCAAAGGCCTAAAAAGAATACTACACCGGAGTAATTTTTTTACAATTGTAACCATAACCAAAAAAAGCAAAATATACAATCAAGGGAAGGGAAATCATCCATACTATTGGTAAAAAAAATCCTTTAAGGTCTTCTCTCAGTGTTTTTGGTTGTGATTATGTTTGTTGAAAATGGGAGATGACCGTGAATGAAAACGAATGGTGTATGCTGAAGCAGGGTTTTAAGGTGGTGAAGGTTCCTAGTATTTGATAAATATTTTGGTCAAAAAATTTGGAGTTTTTTTAAGGAAAATTTTCCATTAATGAGTAAATAGTTCTCAGACCACGAAGGATATTTCGTATAATAGATATGAGGTACGCGGAACGCCGATGAAATTGGTTAAGGGATGGATTCCATAGAACAACGCTGTGAAGATCGGGAACTGTGATACACAGACAAAATATGGGATATGGTTCACAATAAGTCTTTTAGGTTGAATAATTCTTGTTGTACAAGGGATGGATAATTTTTTTCCGATGTGATGTGGAGATTTGTGGAGCCATAAATGGGTTTGCTTATGATAAATGACACTACAGGGACTGTGTATGGGAAAAACGTTCATGGAGGATATGTGTACATGGTGATGTATGTACAACCATGAAGATATAAGGAAAACAGAATAGCATATTTTTTTGGTCTATTTTCCTATATAATTATGTCTAACATTAGTATTAAATATAGTTATTTTCAAAAGATAGTATCATTGATATGGATCAAATTTTACGATGTCTGAAATCAGTTCATAGGGAATAAATCCATGAAGGACAATAGTTCATGAGAATGGATTCCATGAAGGTTGAAAAAGTTTTTAGGATATGTCTGAGAATTTGTTTTTGGAGGTTTATTTATCTTGAAATGTTATATGTTCTGTAGAGAAGAAGTTGTTACATGGAAGAAAGAATTATTTAAAAGTAGAAGTGGTATATAGAGGGATTATGAGGAGGTGGTATGCGGACACGGTATGAGGAAGCGAAAAAAAACCAGAGATTATGGTTGGATTGTGGAAGAGGGGGCCTATAAATCATATGCACTATGTAGTGCAACACAGTTTTCAGAGGAAGAATGTGGACCGTGAAGGGACAAAAATAGTTCACAAAAGCAATTTTTTCTTATTAACAGCTTGCTAAAATGTGGATTCTATCTATAGGTTAAAATGGTTCTTCAACAGAGCATATATAGAAACTTGAGGATGTTTTCTTTAATGTGAATGAAAGGACCTATGAGTGGATTCTTTGCAATAACAGTGAGTGAAGGAAGAGGAAGACGATGATCCTTTTCGCTGACAGTGTGCTAGAGAAAGAGAAATAGGGAGTGACCAATGGGAATGTAGTGATATGGCAATAAATATTTTAAAGGATGTTAGCATGGGCATAAAAGTGATATATCCAGAACCTTGTAATTTGGTAGTGATAAATTGCTTATTTTTATCATTTTGAATTTTGTCATTTTATGCTAATTGTACATAGCCTAGTTTGGGTGAACCATGTCCAAATTTCAATGTCTCGTGCAAGATTTCATATCTATTCATATATTTCAATGAGAATAAAAGTTAATAGTGTTATGTTAAACTACCAAACAATATCTGGAGGGGTAGTTTTTTTAATCTGTCAAACCCTAATTCCCCCATAAGGTATTTAATCTAATTGGGTTAACAATTGGAATCATAGTGAAAGGATGAAATTCAGAAATTTTCTATCTATATAACAATAGAGGTGGTCAATTTCAATGGGATTGCGATCTACAATGGTAATAAAATTCAACTATGGAATATTCAGATGCACAACTACTTCCTATTATTGGTAATAGATTCCTTTACCATAATTATGCATGAAATATTAGCTAATATCTATATTTGTTCTTTATTTGAGGCGGGTTGAAGGAAATTTGAAACTGTTGCTAAATGTATTAATGCTTCAGTGGGTTCCATATCAAATGATATTTATAAGAAATTTATGAAATGTAAATCATCACATATTATGTGGGAAATGCAATTGAACTTATATGATAGTGACTCAAAATAAAGATAAAAAAGATGCATGTTTAGTGGAATAAAAATGAGGATCTCAGAATACACCATAATGGGTCTGTTGATACATTATTTGATAAGGTGAATATTATTGTGGAATAAATTGGTAGTTTCTAAGAAATTACAGATGATATAAATATTTTAAGAACATATTGAGAAAAATTCCACCTCAGTTAAATCCAGAGGTTTCTACATTGGAGGATAATTATATTAAAAAGATGACATTGGATTACATGGACAACACACTTATTGCATATGAAATGAAATATGATGATAATCATGACATGGAAAAGGTGATAAACAAATATGTAGAATTCATGTCCATGAAGAACTTATCTATTGTATATATTCAAGAATAAGACAATTTGGATAATTTCAGGCCATTTATTACTTTGAAATACAATGTTTAAGGGTAATGTTCAAAGGTAAACGTCCACTTCTTTGGTTTTTATGTGGACTGATCGGACAATTAGAATTAAAGTGTACTAAGAAGTTTGAAGTTGATGATGAAACAAAAGATAAAATTCCCCAAAAATAATTATATAGCCATTATGAATGGTTGGAGTGGTGAAAATAGAAACTTATTATGAAATATGGATCTTATTTTAAAACAAGATAATTGTTTTAAATAACCTAAGGCATTAGAGTTATATCACACCAAGTATCATAAAAAAGATTCTATAGTGGATTTTTTTGAAATTACCACACAATGGAAGAATGATACAGTGATGAGGGAGAAGTAGAAGGAATATTTGACATTCCGAAATAATTAGAAGCTTATCTTGAAGAGATAGATGTTTGGAGATCCCAAATAAAGAAATCCAATAATGAGGTTCATGTTGTCAAACTATATATTTAGTAGTAAGAATAAGAGATGTCTCAGATTAATAAAGAAATTAAAAAAAGTCTCTATTTAAAAAACCTCAAAAAAGGTAGTTGAGTACAATCTCAAAATTTAAGAACAAAAAAGGGAGATCGATAGTTTGACTAATATTGGGAAAAAAATGAAATGTATCAAAGGGAATGAATTGGAAGTTGTCAGTATTGGAAGAAAAGTGAAAGATACTGAGAAATTATTTGGTCTAGCAATGATGGACACATTGGTAACAGTAAAAGGAAAAGTACAATCTTGATTCCATGTGATGTAGACAAAAGAGTGTTAGGAAAGGAAAATGATTGACCCGAATGATACATATTGTATGGGGATGGATTAAAAAAATTAGTAATGGTTGGAGTTATACCATAAGATACCACTATGAGGATGATGATTTATTTGGGAGAGAATCATATTCAGAGGACTTAGAGAACCCATGGGAGAACCAATAGTGAATCATTACAACACTAGAATGTACCTCACATTAGATAATATTGTTGTGGAAATATGGGATACTAACAAAATGTATATACCATAGAAAATAGTTATTAATGACAATAAGACCAATAGATGTAGAAATAGAGGGCTCAAAATTTCAAGACATTATTTGACGGTCACTATTTCATGTGTGGAAGATTCAAGAACATGGAAAGATACTAATCACAAATAATTGAAATAAATATAGCAAATAATAATGAATAAAGAAATAAGATTCACCTAAAAATATCTTCAAATGAGATGAAAATGAAAAATCGATTTGGTACTCTTTATGATGAAGTTGGACCATCATTCTTTGAGGAAGATCAAAATTATCAATCTGTTCATGGTCTGATGTCAAAAACATGGATGAAAAATAAATAGATAGTTGAGCAATTAGTAGTTGCATAGATTGCTTTAAATAAATATGATTACACTAGAAAATGGATTATTGACTGTGGATTCACTTCTCATATGATATGTAATAATGATTTGATGGCCAGAATCTGCTATGATCAAGAAGGTATAATAAGATATGGTAGTGATGATGTCCTGAGGGAAGAGAACTTAAGTGATGATGTTACCTTTAAATCATGTAACGCCCTTTGGTTTGAACCAAAATACTTTCTTGATGTGTTTTCTGCCTAAGGTAAGGCTTCTTGGAGGAAGATAGGGATCTTGAGTGGTTATATGGGCAGATTTGGATCAGTTTTTTATATTTTTTAATCCTTATATATTTTATTTAAACCTTTGTTAACTTATTTAACTTTTATAACGTCCTCTTATATATTCATACTATATGGTTAATATATTTACTATAAAATCCCATAAGATAAAAAATGGATCCTTAATGAAAATTTTAACATCATATATTTCATTTGGCCGAATCTTATATTTTTATGACTATATTATCATTTAATAAAATATTGATTGATTTAAAAAACTCTTTTATATCAATTTTAATACTATTCATATCAATACTTTTTTAAAAAATCCAAACTGACATGATTCTTTATAAAAACCATAATTATTTCAAAAAGGAAAGGTCATCCTACTATATAAATTTAGTTTATGGTGTAAAAAGGTTCAAAATAAATAAATTTTATTATTTATAAACTCATTTATTATAATCCTTTATTAATGAATCAATTACTACATCACCATTGTGTCATAATTAAACATGTTTATATAATGTATAAAATTTATAAATAAAATACCATGATATAGGAAATAATTTTATCATTCCAAATAATATTTATAGACGAATATAAAACTTATATAACCCCATATAAATAAATTTTAGTAATGAAATTCAAGTTTATTTTATTTTTGTATTTACTTCAAATTAATGAATATAATGTTTCATTATCACTCCCATGTGGCACCATGGGGTCCCAAAATAGACCGAAATATGCCCATGGTCTGAAATATATCGACCTATATGTTTAGGAAAATTGTAATGGGAATTTAATATTATAAAAATTTCATTTTCACCCTTATTTTCTAGATTTACCATTTAACCATGGTAAATAAAACATTTGCTGAAATAAATATTCATAATTCCTAAAAATAAAAGTTTCTAATATTCAAAATTTGGAAATATTGATTCCGAATATGGAATCTATTTTTCCAAATAAAAAACATTGATGCTGCTGAAATTAATTTAAAATTAATTCAAATTGTCAAAAAAGCGTGTTTTTTTGTGAAATCATAACTATCAAAATATTTTCCAATGTCAATGTCCAAATTTAGAGTGAAATTGCTTCCAATAAACAAAATTGGAATAACTATTAATTCAATATTCGAAATACACTTTAATAAAAATTAAAATAATAATATATATATATAAATAAATTAGATTTAATGTCTATTTTAAATTAAAATGTTATATTTTTACTATTCATTAAAAAATAAACATTCTCAGAAAAATACCAAAATTTCATCCAATGTAAATTTTTAATTCCCATATCTAAATATGAATATTATTTGGCCAAATAGAATATATAGAAGTGAAATTTGTTTAAAAAAAGGGTTCTACCCCAAGAGGTGGTAAATCAACCTTTTAAAGAATATTAGTGGGTTTATGTATAAAACCAGATTCATTCACAATTTAAGCCTCTAAGATTTATTGAATAAATATAAAAACATTCAACAAACAAGTATAATAATATTTTAGTTAGTTTTTTTCATTTCAGCAAATAAAATGACTAAGGGATAACTACTATTTAAAATAATAATAATATTATTTTATTTTACTGTATAACTCAACGTTGTGTGCAACATAAGATTTCAATGAAACACATTGTTGTGTGTCGAGTACACCATATAACATAGCATCGCCTTCAAATAAAGAATAATATTTAATTCACAATTATTAACATATATGAAAATTTCATATTCAATATTTACCTGGGATATTACAATTGACATAAGAATGTATCTTATCATGTGATGAAACTCAGTTTGGTGCATCACAAACACCATTCTTGGGGAAATTCTAGGATACTATGGAATGGGATGGATGTGCATGGTATGTGCTACTATGGTTATATATATTTTACATATTTTGCATTATTTTATTTTTTATGATTTCATAGAGATTTTTATCATGGAATTATCATTAATAAGTGATTCATTCAACATATTTTCCATGTTGGTTTCACATGAAATACATGATTCATGGTTGTGATTATATTGATGATGGATGACTCGATTTATCAAGTTTCAAAAACGTCTAATACGTTTTGAAATATCGGGTATTGAGGAAATTTTATTTGGATGAACCCCCATCATATCTATTTATTATTGAATGTGTTATGGGACTAAAGTGTGGTGCACCTAGATGATGACATTGAAAACATGAAGATGCTACCCTTTATTCCACAACTGGTGTAATAAACCTTGTTAATACATTTTATGTAATTAAATTCATTAGTCAATAACTATTTGAGACTACATATTATAAGGTTGTAGTTATATTAATTGGAAACTAATGCCTTTGTGGAGATATCTATATTAGCCCCAGTGGTATTCTAATTAACCAAACCAATCTTGTACAACCGATAAACATGAATATTATATGATAGAGACATCTTAATATTTTTGAAATGATGTAATTTGATTAATATTTTGTTATTTTTTACACTTAATGAGTGATTGTTTGGTCACTTATATGAAATTTGTGACCATGGAAGAATGACACTGGTTACTAGTGAGTCGGCTCCTCATATAACTCCAAATAACCTGATTGAGAACATATCGGCGTGAATGGATAATCAATTTCAGGTACCATAGTGAAGGATTAATTGATGAAATTGTGAATTAAATGTGGATAACATTGGTAAAGAATAGAGAAAAAAATGATAGTTTTTTATGATATTGGATTATGGAGAACCTTGAGTTCTATCAATCACGTTTAGAAGTTTGGGTTATATGAATAAAGAATAGTTACCTATCTTTATTCTTATGAGTTTTTATTTTATGTAACATTATAAAATAATTCACTTCAAATCGTTCTATAGTTGAACATAAGTTTTATTTGAATACATGGTGGGTCTAGTATTGGACAAGAAAATTGATTGTTAAAAGGTGCATCAAGGGAGCTTGAATTGGTGGATCAGGTTCCCTATATAATATTAATAGATAAATAGAAATGTGATTCTAGAATGGCAGTTTTTGTATCTTTGTAAATCAAACTATTTTGGGCTAGGGTGGTGATATAATTCTATGTTAGGATGCCTTGATGAATCAGAGTTCAAGTCACTAGTTACATTAAAAGTTGATTGAATTAGTAAAAATAGTGCAATGAAATGACCATTCTGAATTTTACAAGTTCTATAAATATACCTGGAAGGGGTAGTGGTGGTAGGAATGTAAGGAATTTCGGTCAATGTCACCCATGGAGTTAGAAAATTGTTTTTATCTTGCAGCACATCGGGCTTAGAAACCCATATATTAAAGTTTATCGAGATGTATTTATGGTGGTAAATTGAATTTTTTATAGATTGAGGTACCATTTTGTTGTTCACTAGAGTTAATCATTGATGTATGTTCCTTTGTTAAGAGTATCATCATTCCTAAGGAAATGATACCCCTTGGTCCAGATGTTGTGACCCATGCATAATATTTTGGAGTATATATTTTGAATAGAAGTCATTGATGGGAATTCATGCTATTTCATGTTTTTAAGTAATTAAGTAGTCATAAATTTAATACTTATTTTTTTTAAATTCAATAAATCTATAAGGATACTTCTATAGTTGGGATCATTGATGTAGTGGAGAGTGAAAGGAATATATTATGAATAGAGTCACGGTCTTGTGCAAGACTGATAATCAAACAATCATTGGACTCTAGAAGACTAATTTATAGTGGGATCATTGATATCTATACCTATAAGGAATTCTTGGTTTTTGTTTAGATTTAGCCTTTGATAGGGAACATTTGTGGGAATTAGACTTAGAGTATATTCATTATGATATGAGAGTAAGATCAATCATTAATGTATTAGGGCATGGCTAGAGCCTTTGGGCGATGCTTGTGGTTGATGAACCAACAAAAGAAATTCCAATAAATTTTATAGATAATTTCATAAATTCGTAAGATTAATTTAATAATTCTTCCGGGTATTAATAAATTAGGATTAGTAAATTTTTAGAATGACATTTTTAGTCCAGGTAACATCATATGAAGTTGGATGGAAGAATAATGACCAGTGTTTCCATAAGAAACCAAATATAATGGGTTAGAATCACATAAATATTTTCATGTCATGTATGATGGAGGTGTTAACAGAATGGTCAAAAAATTTCTATAATGTTTTTCATTTTTGTTTTTAGTTTAGTTTTTATATACTCATTGGTTCGACTCAAAAATAGGGAAAATGTTTTGGTATTTAATTTTATCTTGTGGTTTTCAATTGAAGAATCGTGATGGAACTAAACTATACCCGAGGTGTCATTTGAATGTTGAATTTTATTTTATAAAGATTGATTTCTATGATGAGGATCAAGATGATGCTTCAAATGGAATTGGTTTAAAACTACTAATTTATGCTATGCTATATAAATATACATATATTCATCTCAGTGAATTGAAACAATGATGTTTTTCCTTATCATATGATGTTCATTATTGGAATAATTATAGTAATTCATGATGGGAATTAGAGAATTACAATGACCATGGGGTTATGAGTTAGAATTTCAAGATGGAACAAGGAGAAATCTTTGTAGATGCGGATCATGGAAGATTGAGATTCACAATTCATGTGCTACCACAACTTCATAAGGATAAGTAGTGCTACAATTGATATATTTTAATGATCCATGTCTTTACAGTGTATGAAATTGGAACTAATTTAAAAATTTGATATTATGGACTGATCATTCTATGAAACAGTTATTGAGATAAGATACTAAATATTTAACATATTATTTAGTTGTTTTTACAATTGTAAGGATGTGACGAGGGTGGCTCATTGGTTGGAGTTTTAGTGAAAGTTAAATGGAGTTTCATAAGATGATATTGCAGCCATAAGCAAGATGGTGTGGGAGAATGGTAGATCTACATCATTTGAGGAATCACCTCTCATCCATTTCAGCAAAACAAGGTGGTGGGAAGTCCCCTAGTTACCCAGTGGTTAGCACTGGGCTTCGGCTTAGTGATGGTATTTTTTTCATCTTGGCCATCAATACTCTGATAGGATATATATCCCTTGCTCAATATTTTTAGGGATATATAGCTTTTCTCTCATCATCTCCCATTCCATGAGATCCCTCCAATGTGGGATGGATATAAATGTGATCTGTTGGTGAATCTGGGAGAAGATCTTAGTTCTTTTTCATTCATGGCATCCATCTTCCTATTGTAAGGATGAATCATTTTTCCACTCACTGTAGATGTTTCCTCATGGTATGTTTTAATATATTTGATCCTTTAATGCATAAATTCTCTTTTATTATTATTTTCTCAATCATCTTTATAACTAATTGATATTTTTATTGATTACAATTTTATAATTGGATGATAATTCCACAGATTTTTGGTGTAATTGTCGGAGAAAGATGGGGATCTGGATCAACATGGATAAAGGATGTTGTATAATTATTAACACATATATTTTATGTCTATTCATAAAAATTTATTTCCATTTTTGTTTCTATATATGATATATGGTATAATTGAGTTTAATATGCTATAAGATCATGGAATTGAATTTTAAATTTTTTATGCATTTGGACCAGGATTGTGTCGAACACTGATGAAAAACATTGTGGATAAGGTACACAATTTTTTTAATATCTTCTATTGGATCCATTTTAATTATTTTATGATGGAACTTATCCCATTATAGGGAAACATTTATTTTTTAGAGAATGATTTTAGAATGGTGTCACAACCCTTACATGAGTGGTTGGTTCTGGTACAGGCTAGGTGGTGATACATGATAAGTCCTTTATCATTAATACCAAAAGCTTTTGGTGGAATATTTTCATGTAATAATTTAATTAAATATAATATTGTTATAATTAATTAATCTTCAATGCTTGGAGCTTGATTTAGGACATTGTGGATATCAGAAGAGGTAAAATGGATCTAAAAAGACTATAATTAATTTTTTGGTCATATATTAGGAGGAATTTGGATCTATGTTGAGGTCAGTGGTCACATGCAATCATAAATACTGTATTATGAATGGTTTATTAGTATGTGAAATGAGGTTTAATATATATGGGATGAAAACCCATATATAATATTTGTATTATTATATTTTTTAACACATAATTAGTTAATGGTAGAAATATTTTAACAAATTAAAGGAACAATGCCTAATATTACAGAACCAATTACCCTGGTTCCTGATAGACCATCGAATACTGGTTTTTTATTTTACCTGGATGTCTAATGCTTAATCATGTGTGTGAGAATGTGTATCCCTTTAATCTTAAGTTTGATTATTGACCAAAAAAGGTTTTCATGCATATCCCATGAGACCATGGTTGATATTGATCCATTATGTAATGTGTGTGTAGCCCTTATGGTTGATGTTTGATAACATGAGGTGTCTTTATGGAGACCCATGAGACCTCCACTTGATGTTTCCTTACATAAGGGTTGTGATGGTTATGAATCTTTTTTTGACATAATATGATATTGATATTTTATACTATATCTATTCATTATATGTTTTATTTATCTATCTGTGATGTTTTGTGTACTTCTGGAGAAATAT
The DNA here is from genome assembly GCA_963277665.1 of Viscum album. Classification (NCBI taxonomy): domain Eukaryota; kingdom Viridiplantae; phylum Streptophyta; class Magnoliopsida; order Santalales; family Viscaceae; genus Viscum; species Viscum album. The sequence continues at coordinate 84,321,928 of OY728154.1, forward strand.
AGAAAAATCTTCATGGGTGATGTGTCTTATAGTTGGTCGATATGTGGTTGGGATATCCCTTAGAGGGGGATAAGTCAGACATGTTGGTGGATGGTTGACCATCTATTCATCATGGATTTGATGAATGTATAGATTGTATCATAGTGAGTGAATGAAAACTCAAAATATGGGTGTTAGTTACTTTTTTGATCATTTGTTAAATTATCTAATGATTGAGAGGTTTAGAAATTGATTTTTTAGATTCTATTGAGAATATCACATGAACGTAAACTGCATTTTCTATTTATGAATTGGACCATATTAGTTGTTCCTTACTGAGTAATACTCAGACCCTACATGGGTGGCCCTTACATAGGGTACCCAAGAATCCCTCACTTGTTAGAAGAACATGTTTGTATGAGAACCTACTTTTTATCATTGAGTATGATAGTGTGAAATGAGTATAAATATCTGGAGGTAGTTAGGCTAGGAGTTTGGAAAAGATCCTATTTATGCTATTGTTATTTCATTATTTATATTGATTATCAGTATGGGGGGAGATAATTTTTCAATATTTAGGTATGATCATTTGGGTTAATTTTTTTTCATTCATTAAATACATATAGTAAATATAATGGTTAAGTGTACTGTGATTTTATATTGTTTGGTTTTGGGTTATTTATTAGTAGTTGTGCACTTGGATTGATGGTGTAGTCTCCTCACAATCCACATTAGGCCCTTTATTCTTGTCTGCAGCCTTTGACATACAAGGATGTGTTCATTGGGTAATATTGAACTATGTATTATACATGTTGGTTTGGGTTAGGGTGTCAGAAAATTACAAAAATATTAAAAAAATAGAAGAAGTTGTCTGGCCTGATATACATCCTATAATTCCCGCATTCTCCTCCTATGCTGATCAACTATATACTAGAAGTTCCTTTCCCTTCATTGGATCGATGGTCCTAAAAAAACATACCCTGATATTTCTAAGTAATTTTTGAGTATGAACGAATATAAGGCACTAACAACGAGTCCTTAAAATAATTTCATAAGATATACTGCTGCATTCCAGGAGAGGAAACAAGAGTGTATTTCAAACTTGTATATCAAACAAAAATAATAAATATACCTAATCATTACAGTCTGGATTTACCTTAATCAGATCCATTATAGATGGAATTTCAATGATCCACCTAAAACATCCCCTCAAAAGGATATTCCAAAACATGTCTAACACATCCCCCTTAGTGGGATAACCCATGATCATATTTTCCAAATTTCAAACACATCCACTTACGAGGATAGTCTATATATCTCAATAGGCATCGTCTACAACATGAAAGTGGAAAAAACATTTGATACAAAGATATAGGTTTCAATATTAATATATCATCATTCCAGGAATAATTTATATCCATTATAGTACAAATTATAGACAATATCAACCATAGGTCCTATAGGGCTACACACAAAAATCAGGCGATAAACTTAAAAATTATGTCTCATGGGGACAGACATGCACATTAAAATTATAACTAATAACATCTATAACCCTAATATAATGGTAAGGACCACCTAATATAGGATCACAGATGTCCCCATGATAATTGGAAATGTCCATGTCCAATTTAATCTCTCAAAATATAAGATAAATTCATGATCTTCCATTACAATAATTTTAGAATCGATTTTTATTATATTCAAAACCCAAATTATAAGACAATATATACAGAAGAAGATCTACTACCAATAATGATTTAGGTCCATATTTTTCACTATAACGACCCATACTTTACATACATTATAATTACTTTATAATTGATGAAAAATTATTACAACATAACACAAAACCATGATAGGACCGTATAGATATAGTGCCTTTAGAAACTGGGAAACATAAACAACTGGTTCATAATGCATCTACATTGTCTCACATTTTTTTCATCATATCTAGAGTAACTTTTGGAATATCCTACTTAATACCCTTCTTTCTGACCTGGGGAAAAGAAAACATACAAAAGGTGAGGTCAAATGCTCAATAAGGGTAAACAAAATAAATATCAATCATATCATATTCATAAGAACATAACATTTTGAAAATCTTAACCTACAAAAGAGATCATAATATCATATCATGGGATAAAATATAGTGATGAAATGTAATCCCAATAATCATAACTTAAGAAATGAAAGATTTTGGCATACACACATAATCATAGAACATAAGATCATATTAGTCAGGACTCATTTCCAAGACTATCAGAGCGGACAAAGTCCATTACTGAACTCAGTTCACTCCTTGTTCCAGTCCTGCATCACTGAACCAGATTTACTTGCCATTCCAACCATGTATATCTCATGATATATAAATCTTTACCCAATGCATTAGAGGGAGATATAGGTCCCACAAATCTCATAATGAAAACATTCTTATGTGGGCCACAAAATCATAAATTATTCATGATAGCATAACCCATGTTATAAAAATGGGATTCATAAACATCATGCCATCATAACATAATCTATAAAAGGAATATATAAAAATGATTCCATCATAACATAATGAAATCAATGTAATAATAAGTATATAAACATAACCCTATATTATCTTAGATGGAAAATAATTTTGATAAAACACTTGAACTCCATTCCAGAGGAAAATATCCTTTCATCTTCAAAAACAGTTTTATTTTCTAAACATGTCATAAAATTTTAAACTAAAAAACGTTAATTGAAAATAAACTTGAAACCAAGTAGAGTAATCTTTATGTAAATAATGTTATATGAAATATTAAAATTCCATTCACACCGTATAAGTTAAAAATAAACATTCTTCTCATACTTTGGCTGGAAAAGTCAAAAAGTACCTCATACTAAAAATGACAAAAGATTCATTTCATATATTTTACTAAAAATTCAACAATAGGTTAAATTGGATTTAATAAACTATAGGAAGATAGAAATAATATTACATACTGACAAAACATGGATGTGGATGATAAATTTACCCCATTAAATACGAAAGTATAAACAATCTCGGATAAAAATTGAGATTGCCAGATTTTCCCTTACCTTAGGTCCGATATGCTGTGTACATATCCGAACCTCAAGTGTAACGATTTAATCAATATAATTTACTTATTCCAGAATCATATTCATTGTTATGATATCATTTATGGTCATATTATTATCTTCTTATTATTAATATTTCATTGTTACTTGTTATTCAGGTGTTTATTGCTTTATGTTCTTATGCGTGTTTTGTCGACTAAATTCTTCTTCCTATTTTTAGATTATAGATACATCATTTATAGAATGGTATTTTTAAATTATATATCATATTTATTCATTAAATTTATTTATATAATCATGGTTTAATGAAGATCATGTAGAACGAATCACATCGCACCGTGGAGACAGTAAGCTGCATGGACGTAGGAGCGACGATATCGTTCCCATGATTGTGGAAATGTATTGAAGTGTATGGTGTATAATATTTTATAATAAATATCACTTAATAATCATATATAGTTATATCTTCAATTCTTATACCTATCCATGTAAGGTAGTGGTGGAAAAACAGATTACACCACGGCGTGGAGACGGTATTCCGTACGTACGCACGTGCGGTGATTTCATTTTCCATTGGATGGATCGAAGGTGAAATATGGTTGTTTAATATTTATAGTATCATATCAGTATATGAGTAATACTGATGTAATTAATTTATTATTAACAAAAATAAGAAGAAGTAGAAGAAGAAATTAATTTGAAAGTATGGGTAAAGGATATTACCTCTTCTTCGACACGCCTCTTTGAAACCTCCTCTTAGGATACTAAAATTGGTCTTTGAAGAAGACCAGGACCTCTAGTATGTTTCTAGGGAAGTTGGAAAAGATAAATGGGCTGGTTTTGGACGAACTTGGAGGCTCAAAGTTGTGTAAAGAGGAGAGGGAGGAGGTTCCCTTTTATAAGGGAGGAGAGGGGCACCTTTGGAAACAAAAGAAATATTAATTTAAAATAAATCCAAAACCCACTTAAAAACCTCCATAAATGACTCAATTCCGAATATTATAAGATATAGGGTTTTAATCACATCAACCAATAAAATTTAGACAAGTTGGGAATTTATTTTAAAAATTATCAACTTGATTTATCCTTATTTAATATATTTAATTTTATTTGTGGTAATAATATTCTTAATTTTAAATATTTAAAAATAATTACTTATATGTTGTGAATTTTCCATATTTATATACTTTAATTAATTTTAGACCATATAAATTTTAATTTATAAATTTTAAATATTTTTGGGATTTTTAAACAATTTTATAATATGTAATTTTTATAAAATAACAATAGTGTCAATTTTGACACTGTTCATTTATTTGAATTTAAATAAAATATATACCAAAGATATGTTAGAACTAAAAGATTTAATTGATTCATAACATGTCATTTTTTTCTATAAAATTAGTTGAGCACATTACATAGTTCATATAATATTTATTTAATACTTTTAAAATCATTTATTTGATATTTCAATCAATAAAATAATTTCAACATCACAATTGTGTCATAATTAATGATAATTATTTAATCCCTAAAAATTATAAATAAATTCATTTGATGTATATAATTTTATTAGATTTCTAGGGACTATTTATATCCGATGTTTTATGATGTTTATCACTAAATAAAAATTATTACACTTATAAGATTTAAGAGAGTGACATGTTGTCAGTTTCTTTCGTTTTAATGATAATTGTATTATTTCATGGTCAAAAGTCCATGAAATTAATCTATTCCAACCCTTAGGTGATATGGGTCGACTTTTATTCATCCAATAGGATTTTTGTTCATGTGTTAGGGTAATTTTTTAATCTTATTTTTACCCTTAATTAGTCGATTTACCTTTAACTGTAGTAAATAAAAATTACCGTAATTACTATTCATAATATAAGAAATAATAAAAGTAACCTATTAACATAATTTGGACCCACTAAATTAAAATATGGAATCCATTTTGTCAAAATTCATAACACATAAGTTGCATTAATTAATTTAAAATTAATCTCATTGTTAAGAAAACAGGTTTTAAAAGTTAATACAATGCCAAAGATTGAAATGTTTTTACATATGAAATCAATTTAAAATTAATGATAATAACATAAATTAAATTAAATGATAAAAATATATTCTATTTATACTTTAAAACCATTAAATATTATAATTTAACCTTATAAATTATTGCAATGACATATGTTTTTTAATTAAAATATAGCGTGTTTTTACTATTCATTAAAATATGAATGTTTTCAGAATAATATGAAAATTGTATCCAAAGTAAATTTTTATATCAGGGTTAAAAAGAAAAATTTATTTTGTCAAATTTAACATATAAACCTATAAAAAACTAGATTTAAAGTGGGTACGCCATCAAAAGGCAGCAAAACTGCATTTTTTTACAAATACTTATTTTACACAAAAAAATTATTTTTTTATCATACCATGTTCTAGAAAATGTGTAAGATGAATAATAATGTTATAAAATTAAAAATTTAGTTTTTTCTATTCATAGTGGATAGTTTATATAATATTTTAATAACATATTGTTGTTTAGTGAAATTCTATATTGCATACAACACACGCTATCGAGGAAGGTTGCTTTTGCGTATAATGCAAGCCAAGATAGTGTTGTGTGTAGTGAATGATTCCTTTGATTTTGCGTATAACATAAGACATAAAAAATATAATTCTCATAAAATATCAGGGTGTAACATTCAACCCCCCTTAAAATGAATTTCTCCCTTGAAATTCATCACTTCGTAGAAAATAGATGAGGATACCTATCCCTCATCATTTCCTCAAGCTCCCATGCAGCTTCTTCTAATTGGTGGTTCCTCCATAAAACATTCACCAAGTGAGTGTTCTTGTTCCGTAGAACGTTTTCTCTATGATCCAGAGTCTCTATCGGTTGGTCTTGATAAGAAATATATTGCTCCAGCAATACAACTTCAAATCTTAGTACATATGAACAATCGGGTATGTACTTTCTCAGGAGAGATACATGGAACACATCGTGAACATGAGAGAGATTCGGTGGAAGTGTCAATCGGTAAGCTACCTTCCCAACACGATCCAGTATTTCAAAAGGACCGATATACCTAGGGCCCAGCTTTACCTTCTTTCCAAATCTCATCACTCTCTTCCAAGGAGATATTCGTAAGAACACTTTATCAACCACTACACACTCTTGGTCTTTTATTCGATTATCGACATATATTTTTTGTCGACTCTGAGCTGCTCTTATTTGTTGTTGAATAGATCGGGTCTTTTCAGCCATCTCATTAACAAGATTAGGTCCTAATAGCTTTCATTCACCAACTTAATCCCAACAAGTTAGAGTTAGGAATTTCATTTCATAAAGCGCTTCTTAAGGAGCCATCTGAATACTGGAGTGAAAGCTATTATTATAAGAAAATTCCACCAAATGTAGTTGTTTATCCCACAACCTTTGAAATCCATAGAGATAGCTCTCAACATGTCTTCTAGAGTTTAAATTGTCCTATCAGACTGACCATCTATCTGAAGATGATAAGCAGTGATGAAACTCAACTCTGTATCTTGAGTATGCTGAAGACTTCTCTAAAACATCAAGGTAAGCCTCAGATCTCGATAAGATATAATAGAATGTGGTACTCCATGAAATCTTACCACATCCTTCACATATATCCTGCCAAGCTGATCCAGAGAGAAATCTTCTCTAATAGCAATGACGTGTGCCGACTTCATAAGACGATCTACTATAACCCAGATTGCATTATTGCCTTTGGATATTTTAGGAAGTCCAGTGACAAATTCTATCGTGATGTTTTCCCATTTCCATTCTTGTATGGGTAATGGTTGTAACATCCTCTTAGACTTCTGTCTCTCAGCTTTAACTTGCTGACAAACCAAGCATCGAGAGACATATTCAGCAACATCTCTTTTCATTCCATCCCACCAGAATTACTCTTTGAAGTCCCTATACATCTTCGTGTTTCTAGTATGAATAGATAATGAAGAACTATGAGCCTCATCTAGAAGCTCCTTTAATTCTGGGATGGGAGGAACAGAAACCCTATTCATTAACCTTATTATCCAATCACAATCAAGGTTGAATTCAGGAACATTTCTCACCTTCTTTTGTAACAATACATCTTCTTTTGTGTCTCTTTAATCTTCACATGAATATATGGTTGAACATTCATTCAAGAAAGATGAGATATCTCCCCTTTCATTAGAAATCCAAGATCTATCATTTTTAAATCCATAAATATTGGATTTTTGTGATCCTCATCATGGATAAGATAACATGGTCATGTCGACTTAATGCATCATCCACATTTTTTTCATTCCTAGGGTGATAATGAATTGAGAAGTAGTAATCCTTAATTAACTCCAACCAACTTTTTTGATGCATATTTAGCTCCTTTTTTGTAAAAATATACATTTAAATTTTATGATCAGTATAAATATCACACCTTTCACCATAAAGATAATACCTCCATATAATTAATGAAAATATTACCATAGTTAAATCCAAATCATGAGTTGGGTAATTTTGCTCATGTATTTTCAACTATCGTGAGGCTTAATCTATCACCATATCATTTTTCATGAGAACACACCCCAATACCTTCTTGGATGCGTCACTATAGATCACAAACATTTCTCCACTACAGGGCAGTGTGAGCACAGGTGCACTGGATAACCTTCTTTTTAACTCCTTGAAATTCTCTTCACACTCCTCCATCCAAATGAACATAACTCCTTTTTTAGTCAACCTGGTGAGTGGATTATATAATCATGAAAAATCTTTCACAAAACGTTGATTATATTCATCCAAACCTAGAAAAATTCGGATCTCATTGACTGTTGTTGGTCTCGACCATCTTTCGATAACCTCTATTTGTACTGGATCCACAGATATCCCCTATTTTGAGATTATGTGACCCCAAAATGAATCTTTTTGAAGCAAAAATTCACACTTGGAAAATTTGGGATAAATATTCTCCTTTCTTAGGGTCTTTAATACAATTATCATGTGATCCTAATGTTCTTACTTGCTCTTTGAATAGAAAAAATATCTTCTGTAATGACTACCAAAAACTGATCAAGATAGTCTCTAAAGACTCTATTCATCAGATCCATAAAGATAGCAGGGGCATTAGTAAGACCAAATGGAATCACTATTAATTCATAGTGTCCATACCTTGTACGGAAAGCCATCTTTGGTATATCCTTCCTGTTGACCCTTAATTGATGATACCCTGAATGAAGATCATTCTTAGAAAATTTTTGGGCTCCGCATAGTTGGTCAAATAAGTAATCAATGCATGGGAGAGGATATTTGTTCTTGATAGTGATCTTGTTAAGTTCTCGATAATCAATGCAGAGTCTCATTGATCCATCTTTCTTCTTAACAAACAGAACAGGTGCTCCCCAAGGTGACGCACTAGGGAATATGAATCCTTTATCAAGATTCTCTTTGAGTTTCTTCTTCAATTCCTGCAACTCAATTGGGGCCATTCTATAAGGTTTATTTGAAACAGGCATAGCACCCGGTATGAGTTCTATTGAAAACTCAACTACACGATTTGGTGGAAGACCTGACAATTCCTCTGGAAAGACATCATCAAACTCTTGTATAATGGTTGTATTCTTAATCATGAGTTTCTCGCTAACCATTTGAGATAAATAACCTTCATTTAGTAGAATCAAGAACAATAATATGGACGAAATTTCCACTGGAAGGTAATTTTCATCTTTGCATCGATAGATGATCATAGATTTATCTGGAATATGAAATGTGACTTCCCTTATTTGGAAATTGATATGCTCTCCATATAAAGAAAGCCAATCCATGCCAGGAATCACATCAAATTCCACAATAGGAAGGATCACAAGATTTTCAGGATGCATATTCCCACAAACATCAATCAGAGAAGAATTGTCAACTTTTGATGCGACTGTTGTGCCATTATGAGTTGTCACAGCTAACTCAACATCTAATTGTTGAAGTAATACAATGATAACCTTAGAAAATTCTTCAAAAATAAAAGACTGGGTGGATCCAGAATCCAATAAAACATTTTCTACTTTAGAGTGGATGGTAAGTGTACATTTCAACACTTTGTTATCGTACTCAACATTGCTGATAGTAATTTCATGTGACATTCCATTGTCTTTGGCCTTAAGATTTTTTTGATGTCGATCATCATCAACAACCCTTGGATTAGGGAATTGATTGGAATAATGCCCCATCTCCTTGCACTTGAAACATTGAAATGTTGGAGGTGCATTCTGTGTATCCCTTTATTTGTTCTCATCATTATACATCTTCTTCCAACTATTTCGACATTCAATTGCCTGATGACCATTTCTACATTTGAAACATTTTCATGTCCCTTTATGACAATTCCCTCCATGTTTCATTACACAATTTCAGCATAAAGGAAAACTCATATTCTTTTCAGTGTGGACTTTATATTTTCCATTGAATTCCATTTTCATCTTCTTATCAGACCCATATGACTGATGGGTTACTCCAATATCCATCTCAACCTTGAGAGCACATTGAACAATTTCCCCGTAGCTATTGAAGTCCCTTATGGCTAACCAACTTCGAAGTCAAGGTTTTAAGCCACTAAAGAATCGATCGATTTTAATCTCAGGTTGGATAATAATTCTGGAAGCATACCTTGCATGTTCTGTAAAATTATCTTCATAGGTACGAACAGATTCATCATCCTTTTTCTTTAGTTCAAGAAACTCCTTCTCTATCTTTGTTCGAAGAATACGAGGGAAGTACTTATTGAAAAATAAGTTCTTGAACTCGTCACATTCCATGGACTCAATTTTATCTCTTTGCCTCATATTCTTGATAAGATTCCACCATTGATCAGCTTCACCATCAAAACGATATACTGCCAAGATGACTTTGTCATGCTCAGAACATTGAAGGACTGAAAATATCTTTTCAGTGGTACTGATCCATTGTTCAACCACTAATGGATCAGAAGACCCACTGAATGAAGGTGGACGCTGCCTCATGAAGTATTCAACAGAATATTATTCCTCCCTTTGCTCGTTTGGATTTCCGGAATGATTCATAGCTTGAGAGAGTTGTGTGAGCATGGCGACAAGATTTTTCATTCCAGCTCCCAAAATGTTTGGTTGCTCAGGCAGAAAATCATTTCATTGTCCATCACATTAAGAATTAACATGGTTCCTTCGAGTTCCATCCATTAAATAAAACCAAGAAGCATAGTGTGAGAAACACTAATTATAATAGGAAAACCCCATAATCAGTAATAAAATTTCACACTTTAGGTCTTATCATAGGTTATTCATGGCCATTTCTAAAACACTAAGTTTATGTTCTATGCTTAGACATATCCTTATGGTTCTTAATAAAGTTTTTACATCATATTTTACAAAATGTTGACTATACATTTCCTCTGATACTAACTATAATGACCCATACTTTACATACATTGTTATTACTTCAGAATTGAAGCATACATATTACAACATATAAAAAACCCTCATAGGACCGTATACGTATATTGTCTTTAGAAACCGGGAAACATAAAAAACTTGTTCATTAATAATCTACATTGTCTCCCATTTATTTCATCATATCTAGAGTCCCTTTTGGCATATCCTACTTAATAACCTACTTCCGGACTCGGGGAAAAGAAAACATACCAAAGGGTGAGCTCAAATGCTCAGTAAGGGTGAACAAAAGAAATATCAATCATATCAAATTCATAAGAACATAACATTTTTAAAATATTAACTTGCAAAAGAGATCATAATATTATAACATGGGATAAAAAATAGTATTGAAATGTAATCCCAATAATAGTAACATAAAATATGAAACTTTGCGGCATACACACATAATCATAGAAAATCATTTTATATCAGTCAAGACTCATTTCCAAGACTATCATAGCAGACAATGCCCATTACTGAACCGAGTTCACTCCTTGTTCCAGTCATGTGTCATTGAACCAGATTTACTTTCCATTCCAGCCATGTCTATCTCATGATATATAAATCTTTACCCTATGCATTGTAGGGTGATATAGGTCCCACCCATCTCATAATGAATCCATTATCATGTGTGCCACAAAATCATAAATCATACATCACAGCATAAACCATGTAATAAAAGTTGGATTCATAAACATCATGCCATCATAACATAATCCATAAAAGGACTTCATAAAAATAATTCCATCATATCATAATGAAATCAATATAATAATAGGGATAGAAACATAACCCTATATTATCATAGATGGAAAATAATTTTGATAAAATACTTGAACTACATTCCTAAGGAAAATATCATTTCTTATTCAAAAACATTTTTCCTTTATCAACATGTCATATAATTTTAAAATAAATGAATTTAATTGAAAATAAAATTCAAAAATTATAGAGGATGCTTTATTTAAATAATATTCTATGAAATAATAAAAATACATTCACACCTTCTAAGTTAAATATAAAAATTATTCTCGTACTTTGGCCGGAAAAGTCAAAAAGTACCTCACCTTGAAAATGACAAAAGATTCCATTCATATCATTTTCTAAAAATTCGACAATAGATAAAATTGGATTTAATCAGTTGTGGGAGGATATAAATGTTATTACATATTGACGAAACATGGATGTGGATGATAAATATGCCCTAGTAAATACCGAAGTATATACAATCTCGGATAAAAATTGAGATTGTGAGATTTTCCCTTACCTTAGGTCCAATATACTTTGTACGTATCCCAACCTCCTGTATAATGATTTAAAAAATGTCATTAACTTATTCCAGAATCATATTCATTGTTATGATATCATAAATGGTCATATTCGTATCTTTTTATTAGAAATAATTCAATGATACTTGTTATTCCGGTGTCTATTGCTTGATGTTTTTATGTGTGTTTTTTTGAATAAATTATTTTCCCTATTTTTAGGTTATAGATACATCATTTAAAAAATGGTATTTGTATAAAATATATCATATTTATTTATTCAATTCATTTATATAAGAATGGTTTAATTAAACGAATCACATCACACCTTGGAGATGGTAAGCCATACGTACGGACGAGTGGCGATATTGTTCTCACGATTATGGAAATATATTGAAGTGTATGGTGTATAATATTTTCGAATAAATATCACTTAATAATCATATATAGTTATTTCTTCTGTTCTTATACCCATCCAAGTATGGTGGTCATGGAAAAACAGATTACACCACGGCGTGGAGATGATATTTCGTAAGTACGCATGTGCGGTGATTTCGTTTTCTGTAGGATGGATCGAAGATGAAATATGGTTGTTTCATATGTATAATAAAATATAAGAATATGAGTGATACTGATGTTATTAATTTATTATGAGACAACAAAAGAAGAGGAATTATAAGAAAAAATGAATTTGAAAGAATCGGTAAAGGATATTACCTCTTCAACGACACGCCTCTTTGAAACCTCTTCTTAGGGTACTAAAACTGGACTTTGAATTACACCAGAAACTCTAGTATGTTTCTAATGAAGTTTATAAGTTAAATTCTTAGAGTTTGGACGATCTTGAAGGCTCAATGTTGTGTAAAGTGGAGAGGTAGGAGGTTCCCTTTTATAAGGGAGGAGAGGGGCACCTTTGAAAACATAATAAATATTAATTTATAATAAATCCAAATCCCACTTAAAAACCTCCAAAAATAACTCAAATCCAAATATTAGATGATATAGGGTTGTAATCTCATCAACCAATAAAATTTATACAAGTTGGTAATTTATTTTAAACACTATCAACTTGATTTATCCTTATTTAATCTATTTAATTTTATTTGTGGTAATAATATTTTAAATTATAAATCATTATAAATAATTACTTATATGTTGTGAATTTTCCATAATTGTTTACATTACTACATTTTATACCATATAAATTTAATTTATAATTTTTAAATATTTTTGTGATTTTTAAACAATGTTATTATATGTAATTTATATTAAATAAATATAGTGTCAATTTTGACACAATTCATTTATTTGAATTTAAATAAAACATTTACCGAAGATATGTTCGAACTAAAAAAATTAATAGATTTATAACATGTAATTTGTATCTAGAAAATTAATGTAGAACATTACATAGTTCATATTATATTTATTTTGATACTTTTAAAATCATTTATTTGATATTTCAATCAATAAAATAATTTCAACATCACTATTGTGTCATAATAAATGATAATTATTTAATCCCTAAATATTATAAATAAATTAATATGATTGAGATAATTTTATTATCCTTTTGGGGACTATTTATATCCTAAGTTTTATGAAGATTATCACTAAATTAAAATTATTACACTTATACGATTTAAGAGAGTGACTTGTTGTCACTTTCTTTGGTTTTAATAATAATTATATTATTTCAAGGTCAAAAGTCCATGCAATGAATCTAGTACGACCCTTAGGTGATATGGGTTGAATTTTATTCATCCAATAGGATTTTGGAAAGTGTTAGGGTAATTTTATAATCTTATTTTTACCCATAATTACCGGATTTACCTTTAACTGTAGTAAATAAAATTACCATAGTTACTATTCATAATATCAAAAAAAATAAAATTAACCTATTAACATAATTTGGACCCACTGAATTCAAATATGGAATCCATTTTTTCAAAATTCAAAACACAAAAGTTGTAACACCCCGAGATTTTATGAAAAATATTCTTTTTAATTTCATTAATGTCTTGTGTTGTATGCTACACCAAAAGGATCTTGCACAACACACATCCTTGACTTGCCTTGCATTACACGCAATCACGACCTTCCTCGATAGCGTGTGTAGTACGCAAAACTGAGTTTCACTAAACAACGATATGCTATTAAAATATTATTAAAACTAGCCGTTATGAATAGTAATAACCACTTATTGAAATTTTGTAAATTTTATTTTTCAAAATGGACTTCATTTTTGGATTCGGAATATTGAAATTAGCTTAGGGTGAAATTTTGGTACTTTTCGGATAACTTTCATTTTCTGATGAATAGTGAAAATTACTAACTTTTAATTAAAAACAACCTTTTTAATAGAAATAATTAATAGTGATAAATTATTAATTTGAGTGGTTTTAAATTATATTTAGAATATATTTTTACAATTTAATACAATGTTGGTCATTGGATGTAATTTCACAGTTAAACCAGACATAAACAAGTGTCAATCTTTTGATAGTTATTATCTCTTAAGAACACGCTATATGTTTTGACGACGAGAATTAATTTTTAAATTAATTAATGAAAATGATATGTTTTGAATTTGGTAAAATTGAAATCATTTTTGAGTTCATAATATCAAATATATCTTAGGCCTATTTTTTGTTATTTTTCTGAAAACTTTAAATTTTCGATGAATAGTGAAACCACTAAGTGGTAGTTAAAAAACAGAATTTTTTCATAATACTTAATTTTACCGCTTCTGTGAGTGTATTTTCAAAAATCCTAGAGACACGGTTGATGTCAGTAAGTAAAATGTGGTTCACTGAGATGAAAATAATTTTTGGTGAATAGTATCTTTTTACTTTTTTTTACCACGGTTAAAAGTAAATAGGGTAATTAAGGGTAAAAGTGTTATTATTATTACCCTAACACATGTCCTAATTCTATTGGATAAGTATAATTCGACCAAAAACAACCTTAGGAATAAAATATGACCATTTAGGCCCACTTGGATTAGATTAGGACATTTATTATTAATTTACTTAAAGAAGGGTTAAAATAGTTTAAATCAATGTTTAATAAGTATATAATTTTTAATATAGGGTAATAAATAAGATAAATTCTACTATAAATATTAATTAGAAAGCTAAAAGGATTTCCTACATAATGGTATTTTATTTGTAATTTTTAGACATTATATAATTTAATTTATTTATGACACAATGATGATGCAGTAATTATCTTATTAATGAAATATTGACATAATTGATGTTATAAATACGAAAATAAATATAATTTGAGACTTTTTATGAATTAAATTATTTTTTTAGGTTAATATGACATGTTAGTATGGATTTAATTAACTTTTTTAGAACTAATCATTCTGTTATGATTTTCACAAAAATCAATTACTAAATAGTGTCAAAATTGACATAAAATAGTTTTTAAAACAAATGTTATATTATTAATTGTTATTTTATTCCAAAAAATCTACGGTTCGGTCAAATGACTTAGATAAGGTTATATATATTAATAATAAACAACTTGTGGTTCGTTTTTCTTCTTATAGTAAGTTTATTAACTTTATAGTGTAAGAACACAAAAAGACACGGTAAAAGTAAAATTATCTAAATTACAGTTAAATATAAATGATAAGGTTAAAATAGGATCCTAAACTTGTATAAATTCTACTGAATGAGAGTATTTAGACCCATACCCACCTTATATTCTAAATAAATCAATTTGGAGCTATTTAAAACCTAATTTTGCATTATAATAAAATAATATTTTTAGTTTTTCCAAAGGAGCCCCTCTCCTCCCTTATAAAAGGGCACCACCTCCCTCTCTTCCTCACACCATTTTGAGCCTTGAAGCTCGTCCAACCCCTACTAAATTATCTTCTCCACTTCCCTGGAAACATCCTAGAGGTCCTGGACGTCTTCAAAGACCAATTTTAGTGCCCTAAGAAGAGGTCTCCAAGAGGTGCTACAAAGAAGAGGTAATGTCCGTTACCGATTCTTCCAACTTTATTTCTTCTTCCACTTATTCTTCTTAGGTTTTTTCATTATGAAGTAATAACATCAGTATCGCTCATATACTGATATGTTATTATAAGTATGAAAAACCCTATTTCACCATCTATCCATCCTAGGGAAAATGAAATCACCGCGCGTGCGTACGTACGGAATACCGTCTCCACGCCGTGGTGTAATATGTTTTTCCACCACCACCTTACTTGGATGGGTATAATGGTGTAAATAATAATTATATATGATTATTTTAAAGTGATATTGATTCTGTAATAGTATACATACACTCCAATAAAATTCCATGATCATGGGAACGATATCATCGCTCGTGCGTACGTACGGAATACCGTCTCCACGACGTGATGAGATTCATTCTCAATGATTAACCATTCATAAATGATTATAAAGTATATATAATAAGTAATCATGAAATATATGACATAATAATGATACTGGATTTATGTATATATATATATGTATGTCATCCAATTAATTCCATTCAATTCAATGAGGAAACGAAAACAGCGTTCATGCGTACGTACGACCTAACGTCTCCATGAACGGTGTATTTCTTTCCATTTATCGATCTATTATATATATGTATATTCTGAATATATATTATATATAAATCATGTTTTATATTTTGTAATTAAGTAATCATGATCTATGTAATCATATGAATAATTACATGTCAAAACACGGACGACAAATGTAACAATTTTACCCAAAACGCTCTTTAATATGGAATTTACAAAAGAAAGGGTAATATAAAGTCATAATTGAACCATATATGATATCATAACAATTAATATGATTCTGTAATCAGTCAATAACATTATTTAAATCATTATACAGGAGGTTTGGATACGTACCAAGCATATTAGACCTTTGGTAAGGGATAATTTTGCAAATCTCATTTTTATCCGAGATTGCTTATTCGTAAGTATTTACTGGGGCTTTTCTATCATGTCCATGTTTTATAAAAGTGTTTTCATGTATGTTTAAATTCCTTTTTACCCTTTTTTGACTTTTACAATGTGTTATGGAAGGAATATTTCTTTTGTTTACCGTACAAGGAACTTTTTGACTTTTCTGACAAAAGTACGATGAGAATGTTATTTTTAACTTATACGGCGTGAACGGATTTTTACGGTTTCATAATGCCTCATTTTCATGAATCTTACTCTACAATATTGCCTGATTATTTTCAACAAAAACCTTTTCTTTTAAAATTGCATGACATTTTGTGAAAAGAAAATGATTTTGAAGAAGAAATGATATTTTCCTCAAGAATTCATTTCAAGTGTTGTTATCAAAACTATTTTCCATATAAAATGACATAATTTAATATGTTTATATTTCAAGTATAATGTCTCCCTTATTTACATGGTTTGATTATTATTATGATGAAAATATATCAATTTTTTTATATGGATTATGTTATGATTGCATGATGTTTAAGAATCTCATTCTATTACATGGGTTATGCTATGATGTATGATTTATGATTTTGTGGCACAAGTAAGAATGATTTCATTATGATATTGGTGGGACCTATATCTCCCTCCAATGCATTGGTTAAAGATTTTATATCTCATGAGATAGACATGACTGGAACGGTAAGTTAATCCGGTTCAGTGTTACAGGTCTGAAACGAGGAGTGAACTCGATTCAGAATGGGACTTTGTCCACTAAGATGGTCTTGGCAGCAATGCCTTGGCTACTATGGAAATCATTATATGTGATTAATGGATTCCACAATTACACGTTTTATTCTCATGCTATTTTATCATGATTTATGTTCCATTATGATATATGCCTTATGTACTTCCATGTTTTATGTCGTTGCTCAAGATTTTTAATGTTCATGTTTTTTTAAGTTCAAATGTATATGGTATGTTTTATTTTATCCATGCACACCCTTACTGAGCATTTGAGCTCACCCTTTTTATGATTTCTTTTCCCCAGGATTAAAAGAAATATTTTAGGTAAGGAAAAAAAATGGGAAGATCTTTATGGGAGATGTTGAAGATCTTTCACCACGATTAGAAGTTTACCTTCCAAGTTTCCAAAGACACTAAACTATTACGGTCCTTGTGTGTCTGTTTTTGTTATGTACTAAGTATTCCGCAAAAGTAATGTAATGTCTATGTACGTCAAGCTTCGGGTCTCTACAGTTGGTATTAGAGGAAAGGTTTAGTCAACCTTTGGAAACTGGGATGCGAAAACGTTAGTGAGATCCCTCGAGATATTTCTAAGGTATGTCTAGGGATGTCCCTAAGGATAAGTATATGTATAGGATATAGTCCTAGAACTAAGGTGACGATCTTAGAATTTAACCTAAGATGTTAGATATTGAGGGTACTCCCCCTTTACTATGTTGTTTTCCCTAGCATGATTTTTTCCTCTCACAGAATTCTTTTTGTGTTTTAGTCAATAGAGGGAACCAGAAGGAATTCAGTTAACATTGAATCCAATGGACAAATTGGTGACTATGAGCAAAAAAATTGTGTAATGCCTAGAGAGAAAGATATTGTGATTATTCCGAATCAGTCATCGCGATATATGATTAACAAGGTGAAATTTAGTGGTATGCCTAATTCATCAAATAAGAGGAAGATAGACTTTTATGCATGTTCACATGTTGAGGAGCATAAATAAAGGAAGATTGAGATTTCTAAAGAAGGGAAGAAGAACCTTGAGGAATACCTCAAATGGAAGGACATATGTTATCTGTGTGGAGAAAAGGGACATAGAGTGACAGACTGTTATGGAGTTCAATGTCTTATTTGTGGAGAACATGGGCATTACCCGACTCAATGCCCTGACCTAAAAAGTTACTTCTAAATCAAGGAAGGACTTATTCTAGGACAATCATTGAAGAGGATGGATTGAAGTGTTTATGTATTGGTATTCAAGAATAATGTTGTTGAGGTACTTTTATGGTGTATTAGAATATTTTTGTATTAGTCTATTGTGGATTTCAATAATTTTATGGTGCCGATAACCATGAAAAGTGATTCAAATATTTTGGAAATCAGTTGATATACGCATAATGAAGGGATATAGAGGAAATGAAATGTTTTACAGTATTCATGAGCTCATGATTGTTATAAGGACTAAGTAATATCATGGTTTGAGTATATCGAATTTTGAGGATTTTGTTATGTGGAAAATGTTAACTTTTAACTGCATTCATGTTTTCACTAAGGATCAATGGGTATTCAATTTTCAAGAGAATACATGATTAAGGCCTTCTAATGTTTGGAATGTGACCAACAAGACATATCTTCTGATATATGGGGATCAACGATGGAATTAACATGCTTGTTATATGAAATATATGGTAATCGTTTTCACTATAATATGAGAGTGGACTGCAGTATTATGGATAAGACTAAAGATTAGAATGGATTATGTTGAACATAAGTTAGTATTGTTTAAGGATAGAAGTTTTTTTCGATAATATTTATGGGATGTTATAGTGATGTAGTTTTAGAAAAAGGACAACCTGCAGGACGGGAGACAACCCATCGCATCGGACAAGGCTGTGGGAATCGAACCCACAACCGAAGTGCGACTGACCTTTATCGCCTACCACTGGCGTACAAGAAGTCCCCGTTTAGTAGAAACTAGTTTTATTGTATTAAGCAGTATGATATATAAAGTATAAGTCCATTTTAAGAACCATATATGATTAATCTCACTATAGATCGACTTATGTATATCTAATAACTTTTACAAACCTTTTGTTTGAGAAAGATGGAAGGACCCGTCATTCTATCACATGATCTGCTAACACTTCACGAATAACAAATTCAACTTCATTTCTTTAAGAGATGAAGTGGAAATTGTTCAAGGCACGAACAACAGTGATATTGTACCAAAATAAAGTAAGTATTTATTCTTATTCAAATTCTTCAACATTAGGGAAATGATCTTGAAAACCAAAAATGTTGTCCTAGTGCTCTTATATCTGATGAATCATATGGTACCTTAGATCATCACAAACTTGTGGCTTTGTGATTGCTGGCTTTCCCATAGCCATGTTCTCTACCACTCTCCATCAGAACATGATGGTTAGATTTCTCTTCCATATCCATATTTTCACATATGTGGAAACCCAGTGATTAGTTTATTTGGGTAACCATTACGTTTCAGACTTTTGTTTTTAAAGATTGGTTTTGGTATTCATTTTTACGATGTGGGTTTATATTAAAGAAACTTTCGAGTAGTAAACCATTTATAACCCCGATGAATTTCGAGGGCGAAATTCATTTTAAGGGGGGTAGAATGTAACACCCCGAGATTTTATGAAAAATATTATTTTTAATTTCATTAATGTCTTGTGTTGTATGCTACACCAAAACGATCTTGCACAACACACATCCTTGACTTGCCTTGCATTACACGCAATCACGGCCTTCCTCGATAGCGTGTGTAGTACGCAATACCGAGTTTCACTAAACAACGATATGCTATTAAAATATTATTAAAACTAGCCGTTATGAATAGTAATAACCACTTTTTGAAATTTTGTAAATTTTATTTTTCAAAATGGACTTCATTTTTGGATTCGTAATATCGAAATTAGCTTAGGGTGAAATTTTGGTACTTTTCGGATAACTTTCATTTTCTGAGGAATAGTGAAAATTACTAAATTTTAATTAAAAACAACCTTTCTAATAAAAATAATTAATAGTGATAAATTATTAATTTGAGTGGTTTTAAAGTATATTTAGAATATATTTTTACAATTTAATACAATGTTGGTCATTGGATGTAATTTCATAGTTAAACCAGACATAAACAAGTGTCAATCTTTTGATAGTTATTATCTCTTAAGAACATGCTATATGTTTTGACGACGAGAATTAATGTTTAAATTAATTAATGCAACCGATATGTTTTGAATTTGGTAAAATAGAAATCATTTTTGAGTTCATAATATCAAATATATCTTAGGCCTAATTTATGGTATTCTTATGAAAACTTTCAATTTCTGATGAATAGTGAAACCACTAAGTGGTAGTTAAAAAACTGATTTTTTTCATAAAACTTAATTTTACCTCTTCTGTGAGTGGAATTTCAAAAATCCAAGAGACATGGTTGATGTCAGTAATTAAAATTTGGTTCAATGAGATGAAAATAAATTTTGGTGAATAGTAACTTTTTACTTTTTTTACCACGGTTAAAAGTAAATAGGGTAATTATGAGTAAAAGTGTTATTATTATTACCCTAACACATCTACTAATTCTATTGGATAAGTATAATTCGACCAAAAACAACCTTACGGATAAAATAGGACCATTTAGGCCCACTTGGATTAGATTAGGACATTTATTATTAATTTAATTAAAGAAGGGTTAAAATAGTTAAAATCAAAATTTAATAAGTATATCATTTTTAATATAGGGTAATACAAAAGTTAAATTCGACTATAAATATTTATTAGAAATATAATACGATTTCCCATATAATGGTATTTTATTTGTAATTTTTAGATATTAAATAATTTAAGTTATTTATGACACAATGATGATGTAGTAATTATCTTATTAATGAAATATTGACATAATTGATGTTATAAATACCAAAATAAATATAATTTTAGACATTTTATGAATTATAATAATTTTATAGGTTAATATGACATGTTATTATGGATTTAATTAACTTTTTTAGAACTAATCATTTTGTTATGATTTTCACAAAAATCAATTACTAAATAGTGTCAAAATTGACATAAAATAGTGTTTAAAACAAATATTATATTATTAATTGTTATTTTATTCCTAAAAATCTAACGTTCTGTCAAATTACTTAGATAATGTTATATATATTAATAATAAACAACCTGGGGTTCGTTTGGCTTCTTATAGTAAGTTTATTAACCTTATAGTGTAAGAACACAAAAAAGACACGGTAAAAGTAAAATTATCTAACTTAAAGTTAAATATAAATGATAAGGTTAAAATAAGATCCTAAACTTGTCTAAATTCTATTGGATGAGAGTATTTCTACCCATCCCCACCTTATCTTCGAAATAAATCAATTTGGAGCTATTTAAAACCGAATTTGGCTTTATAATAAAATAATATTTTTTGTTTTACCAAAGGAGTCCCTCTCCTACCTTATAAAAGGGAACCTCCTCCCTCTCTTCCTCACACCATTTTGAGCCTTGAAGCTCGGCCAAACCCTGAGAAATTCTCTTCTCCACCTCCCTAGAAACATCCTAGAGGTCCTGGTCTTCTTTAAAGACCAATTTTAGTGCCCTAAGAGGAGGTCTCAAAGAGGTGCTTCAAAGAAGAGGTAATGTCTGTTACCGATTCTTCCAAATTTATTTCTTCTTCCACTTATTTTTCTTAGGTTGTTTCATTATGAAGTAATAACATCAGTATCACTAATATACTGATATGTTATTATAATTATGAAACAAACCTATTTCACCATCTATCCATCCTACGGAAAATGAAATCACTGTGCGTGCGTACGTACGAAATACCGTCTCCACGCCGTGGTGTAATCTGTTTTTCCACCACCACCTTACTTGGATGGGTATAATGGTGTAAATAATAACTATATATGATAATTGTAAAGTGATATTGATTCTGTAATATTATACATAAACTCCAATAAAATTCCATGATCATGGGAACGATGTCATCGCTCGTGCGTACGTACGGAATACCGTCTCCACGACGTGATGAGATTCATTCCCAATGATTAACCATTCATAAATGATTATAAAGTATATATAATAAGTAATCATGAAGTATATGACATAATAATGATACTGGATTTATTTATATATATATGTATGTCATCCAATTAATTCCATTCATTTCAATGAGGAAACGAAAACAACGTTCATGCGTACGTACGGCCTACCGTCTCCATGAACGGTGTATTTCTTTCCATTTATCGATCTATTATATATATGTATATTCCGAATATATATTATATATAAATAATGTTTTATATTCTGTAATTAAGTAATCATGATCTAAGTAATCATATGAATAATTACATGTCAAAACACGGACGACAAATGAAACGATTTTACCCAAAACGCTCTTTAACATGGAATTTACAAAAGAACGGGCAATATAAAGTCATAATTGAACCATATATGATATCATAACAATTAATATGATTCTGTAATAAGTCAATAACATTATTTAAAATATTATACAGGTGGTTTGGATACATACAAATCATATCGGATCTAAGGTATGGGATAATTTTGCAAATCTCATTTTTATCCGAGATTGCTTATTCGTAAGTATTTACTGGGGCTATTTATATCATGTCCATGTTTTATAAAAGTGTTTTCATGTATGTTTAAAGTCCTTTTTACCCTTTATTGACTTTTACCACTTGTTATGGAAGGTATATTTCTTTTTTTTACCATACAAGGAACTTTTGGACTTTTCCGACAAAAGTACGATGAGAATGTTCTTTTTAACTTATATGGCATGAACTGATTTTTACGGTTTCATAACGCCTCATTTTCATGAAGATTACTCTACAATATTGCATGATTATTTTCAAAAAAACCCTTTTCTTTTAAAATTGCCTGACATTTTGTGAAAAGAAAATTATTTTGAAGAAGAAAGGATATTTTCCTCAAAAATTCATTTCAAGTGTTTTTATCAAAACTATTTTCCATATAAAATGACATTATTTAATATGTTTATGTTTCAAGTATAATGTCTCCCTTATTTTCATGGTTTTATTATTCTTATAATGAAAAGATATCCATTTTTTATATGAATTATGTTAAGATGGCATGATGTTTAAGAATCTCATTCTATTACATGGGTTATGCTATGATGTATGATTTATGATTTTGTGGCACAAGTAAGAATGATTTCATTATGATATTGGTGGGACCTATATCTCCCTCCAATGAATTGGGTAAAGATTTTATATCTCATGAGATAGACATGGCTGGAATGGTAAGTTAATCCGGTTCAGTGTTACAAGACTGAAACGAGGAGTGAACTCGATTCAGAATGGGACTTTGTCCACTAAGATGGTCTTGGTAGCAATGCCTTGGATACTATGGAAATAATTATATGTGCTTAATGGATGCCACAATTAAATGTTTTATTCCCATGCTATTTTATCATGATTTATGTTCCATTATGATCTACGCCTTATGTACTTCCATGTTTTATGTCGTTGCTCAAGATTTTTAATGTTCATGTTTTTTATGTTCAAATGTATATGGTATGTTTTATTTTATCCATTCTTACCCTTACTGAGCATTTGAGTTCAACCTTTTAATGTTTTCTTTTCCCCAGGATTAAAAGAAATATTTTAGGTATGGAAATAAAAATGGGAAGATCTTTACGGGAGATGTTGAAGATCTTTCACCATGATTAGAAGTTTACCTTCCAAGTTTCCAAAGACACTAAACTATTACGGTCCTTGTGTGTCTGTTTTTGTTATGTACTAAGTATTCCGCTAAAGTAATGTAATGTCTATGTAAGTCAAGCTTCGGGTCTCTACAGAAGTTGTAGTAAATAATTTAAAATTAATCTCGTTGTTAAGAAAATGAGTTTTAAAAGTTAAAACATTGCCAATGATTGAAATATTTTTACTTATGAAATCAATGTAAAATTAATAGTAAACACATACATTATATTAAATGATTAAAATATATTCTATTTATACTTTAAAACCTTTAAATATTATAATTTTACCATATAAATTATTGCGATGAAAAAAGTTGTTTTTAATTAAAATATTGCGTGTTTTTACTATTCATTAAGATATGAAAGTTATCAGAATAATATGAAACATTTATCCAAAGTAAATTTTTATATCCAGATTCCAAAGAAGAATTTATTTTGTCAAATTGAACTTATAAATCTATCAAAAACTATATTTAAAGTGGGTGCTCCATCAAAAGGCGGCAAAACTGCATTTTTTTAAAATACTTATTTTACCCGAAAATTTTATTTTGTTCCCATAACATTCTCTAGAAAATGTGTAAGGTGAATAATAATGTTATAAAATTAAAAGTGTAGTTAATAATATTCATAATGGAAAGTTTATATAATATTTTAATAACATATTTTTGTTTAGTGAAACTGGATATTGCGTACAACACACGCTATCTAGGATAGTTTCTTTTGTGTATAATGCAAGCCAGGATAGTGTTGCGCGTAGTAAAAGATTCCTTTGATGTTTTGTATAACATAAGACATAAAAAATATACTTATCATAAAATACCAGGGTGTTACATTTAAAAATGATAAATCACTGAATCCGGTTGTCAATTATATCAACAATCAACAATTACCTTTTTAGAAAATAAAAAACACATAGGTTGGATTAAGAAATGAAGTATTTTATTGGGTTTAACCAAGGTGAAGTGAATATAATTTATCTATATTATGAAGTATCTCCCTGGATTAGTAATTAAGGATCAAAAATTGTAAAGTTATCAATGAGAGGAGATGAATGTGAGGAGAGAAATCATAGTTTTTGGAAGAGATATCTTAGTCTATGATCCTATATTTTCCCAAATACGTCCTTATTTTATTAATATTTTGAACACCCTTGATTTCAGTTAATTGCATTTATCCTTGGAAATCAAGACTTGTTTCTTTTTCAACTAATTGTTTTGAGGTTTTCAGAGACATATGAAGCTGATCTAGTTGGCGATTAGCGGTGGTGCGTGAAAATAATGATGATGCAACATGACCAGTTAGCAAGTGAAATCCACCGACCAATCGATGGGCTTTGCAAAAGATATGAATTATTATTGTATACACACTAGGGAGACAACTGGATATCCAGTGGGATTGGGAAGAGTTGGTATCCAATAGTAGACCAACTTAACATCTGGTGGGGTTCCCAACAATGAAATTACACTAGTGGACACCATCTAGTTACTTGTGGTGCCTATCCACTAGCAGATGACATCAGTATAAGCCATTCTAATGAGGATAAATATATTATCCCCTACTAAAAACCTATTTTGAAAACATAATAACCCCTAATTAGAACCAAATTAGGGATTTGAGAATATTTATGGTTCTCCTTGGATCTTATCGATTCTCTGACACCTTTCATTGGTTCATAAATATGTGATTCGGTCCAAATTACTTGAAACAGTGCATTATCTTAGAATTGAGGGATTACTCTTGTACTTTACTCTTATCCCCTACGTCCATTATTTATAGTGTGGATGTTTTACAGTAAATAGGATATCTTGGAGTTACATGTTGATCTAGAAGATTGATTGTTGATCACTTGTTATTTTTTAGTGTGGTGAGGGGTATTAAATAGATCTACATTGAATAAATTGTTTATTTAGTTTGTATAACATGTGAGATCTCATTGGAACTCCATTCATGTGAACTATCCTTAGTGGTGAACCACTGAAATCAATATAACTTGATTCATAGACATCCATATGATCTCTTTAGGCCTATTGAGACTGGGGCATGTAGCCATCAGAGAGTTGTATGAACCCTTAACCCTAGGATGAAAATTGGATTGAATAATCCTATATCACTATATTAATTTGGATGTTATTTATGGTTTAGCATAGAATAATTATTGATATTATTTTATTGATAAATATTCACATGTCATGGAAATGGATAATTTTAATTTTACATGGTAATAAGATGTATTAAGGATATAATGGATTAAAAATATTACTTTGGATTAATTGATATTTTTAATGGAATTACTGCAATTTTTATGATAATTGGTATTTTAATATAATAGAATAAATGATTTATAATTGATTATTTTTAATAAATTAACCAATATGGAATATGATAACATTTTTGGTATGTTTGATGAATTATAATTATTTGTCTCTTTTTGTTTTTTTATTGGAATTGGACACGTCTTCCTTAGCATGGGTAATGTGCAACAGGAACAAGTAGTGTCTATATAAAGGTAATTCACATAGATTTCAATATAACAAAGATATATCTCATTTTTAATGGATGATTATCCATGGGAAAACATAAGAATATTATGAATGAAAATTCCTATAGATTCAAGTATCCATGTTTACTTGACAGATCACATGTGTCATGGGAAATGCACCATTGGAGTACATAAACGATGCTAGAATTAGAATATTCATAGAGTCTAGTATATACATAAACATGATACCCGAGGGAAATATATATGGTTATGAGATACATAATATGGGTGATTAATCATCGACCAGAGAATACATAAGTAGTATGGGTAATTCATCCTTGTCAAGACAATTTTCAAACAAACAGAGACATCTCGCATTATGTAAAAATTGTTTTGGATTCCCTAATGTCTCAAAAAATAGATCGAGGTACAACAAGAATAATTTAGTATTCTACATTAATTTTTGAATTAATTCCTTTATATATCACACTATTACATGAACAATTTATTCCGATTATATTATTTTGAAATTGTGGGTATTGTCCTACTCATCTTTACTGAAGCCCTATTCCAGTGCAATTTTGTATCTCAGTAGTTTTGTCGACTGTATGTCCAAATAAGTTCAGGGGTAACTATGTGTGATTGGTTTCATTTTTTATTGGATTATAGATGTTGTACTAGACCATGAATATTTTTTATGGTTGTGATTTTCTACTTCTTTATCATGGAGTCTTTTTTATTTTTTTAATTCTATGAAATTCAATAAAATAACTAGATGGGAAACAATATGGAATTATTTTAATTATTTTTTTACTTAGTTGTTGTTGTATTCATATTTCATCTTCTTAAGTAAATTTTTATGATTTATTTTTCTTATATCAATCATGTTTGTATCTCTTTTCAAGAGGGTATTGTAACCCTGCCATATTCTATGGACCATCACTAGTAGTTGACAACTACTAGTGTATGATGAAGAATTCATGAAGCCATGTATCTAACCATCTTGGTCACATGTTGGAGAGACATGATGCTAACATTACAATGTATTATCAGACATTATGTATTTTCTATTTCATTGATATCGTGGGAAGGTAGACAAGATACAATGATGTGCTAAGGAAAAGGAAAGTTCTTGTGCATGGGAGGTGATAACCCATGTTTGTGGGAAATCCCATGTTCTCATGGATGTGATCACTGTTCTTGATATTAATTATTATAGTTATGATATTATTTCACCATAGATGATGCACCTGTTAAGTGATGCTAATATTTTTTATTGAGTTCTTTACTCATGTGATTGAACGACATGTGGTGAGAATGCATGCATTATGATAGGATTGTAGGGAAATATTTTGACATGCATCATTCATTTTAGGGACATATTTAGTGCATATTATATATTTACCTATCTAAACTGTAAAATTTTATATCGTGTCATATATGATAAAAAAGAATAAGTAAAATGTTTCTTACATTTTCATTCATTTATTTAATAGATTTTTGGAGTAACCTAATGTCAATGGTTCGTTGTTTTTATATTCTTCTTAGTTGATCATGGTGTGTATCATATGATCTTGGGAGTGTGATTATCCTTATAGAGAAAATTATACATTTTCATATTTGGGATTAGTGTCATTAGGGTGGTAATAAACAGACATGTCTTGCCACTTTGTTGTATCCTCTTGTGGATCCAGGAAACTAGATGAAAAATAAAATTCATGATAGTTTCATATAGTTCATGTGATCTATATAGAAATAAAATACTCAAGTTGTGCCTTTTCTATTAGATCAAACCAAATAGTTCCAACTATAACACCCGTCTAATGTTTACTGGTGAAGGGGGTCCTCATTCGGTTGATATATGTATCAAAATTATTCATATGACCAATACGAACATCAATACACTCATGGATTAGAGGGTGATGTTTGTTGTTTATAAGTACTAGGTACCATCCATGTATTGGTGGAACATTTAATTGAAAGCTTGATAGAAAATGGATTTAACCTTGATGGACTCCAAGGTGAATTTCTAGTGTCACTTCTATCTAGATAGGCTAAGGGATTAAATGGATAAAGAGTTTATAAAACTAATGTAGGGTAGCATGTTAGTTATGTACTATGAAATAAATTTTATCAACATATAGTTTTTTATCTTCATATTGTAGTAATGAGATATAGTGGGGGAATACGTTTTCAGTTAAGACTGGTTTGGTGATCATGTCAAAGTTGAACACATTTCAGCTGAAAAACATATCTAACATGATGAATTAAGCTATCATCCCAAAACAATAACAGAAGGAGTCCCCCCGGGTGGCTGGGAGGTTATCTAATCTGAATGATGGGGGATCATGTATTCAAAAAGTAAGAATCCACTCTATGAGAATTGCATTCATTGAAATGGAAGTAAGAATAACTAAGGTAGTGGAGGTGTAGTTCTTTATGTGTTGAAATATGGTCACAAGAATTTACAATGTACTTTCTCTACTGTTGTTCATCATTCTTGTCAGAGGATATAGAATCCATAGAGGTTTTTTTTGTTCACTCAGTAGTTTAATGGTGATATATGATCATAGAATGCACTAGAGTCTTTGAAAGACTTAGATACCCCTCAAAATATAGGTATCTGGACTTACAATAGTCGCTCAAGGTAGGGTTGCAGGTGATGTGCCCTGATACAGGAGTGGTAAAATAAGTCCAATTGGTAATTTTAAGGGAGTCCAATTGGAACATAAGGTATATGTGTGAGTCAGATACATGAAACATAGTCAACTCCTACCAGCATGGATGCAATACCTTGAGCTATCAAAGATAATATTTTTTTTCATATACCATTTCCAATGTTATTTTGATACATAAGAACTACATTTTATTATATCCACTAATTTTCTAACGGAATGGGTTTGGATGTGAATATATTGGATTAGGTTATGTCCATAAAAATGTTGTTATAGATGTGATTATAGGGTATCAAATGTGGTAAGGAGTGTTCTCTGGAAATTGATGGATGCAATTTCTATTTGGAGCTATTTATACGTGAAACTAATGATTGGATATAATTTTGGGTATGGATTGGATAGCTCAATAACAAGATCATATCTACTATAATCGAATGAGAGTTTCATTTTTATCACTAGAAGTATGTATCTATATGAATTGTGGTGAATTAGATCATCAGTTTGGTCATGTATGACCGACATAGTGTTGATTTTATTATATCATGTTTCAATTATCTCACCTTTTTCCAGATGATGGGGAGATGTAATAGAGTCATTTTCTTCGTGTAGTGGAAAAAGTTTCGGATGCTTTTCTGAAATATTTATGTGGCTTATCACCCATGTGGGTGATCGAGTTAACTATCCAGTTTTTTCTAAGAGGAAAACCTATTTCTATCATGGCATATATTATGGAAGAAGTGTATCTTTAATATTTTTATATTCTATTAAAATATCTATATTCTATGTTATTTATACGGCCTTGTACTTTTATTTGGGATTATTTTATTATTTTCAAAATGAATTTTTAAGGTACATCTTGCTTATGTATATATTATTGAAGACTGAACCAAATGATGATAAAGAACCATTATCACCATATGTATATCAAGGGTCTATTATAATAGCTAATAGGTTCCCATTGTTTAAAAATATATAACATGACCTAATGGTACCAAATTCTTTTGGTGATACTATCTGACAAAACACAGATATATTTTTAGAGAAATTAAGGATTGTATGAGTTTTTATTATTATCATTTGGTCTGATGAATTTACTGGTGGTATTCAGGGACATCAGGAACCATATATTCCAAACATTTCTGAATCACTTTATGGTAGTTTCATTGAAGAAATATTTATATACTCATGGTCTAGATATTATTTGTTCCAACAATATGAAATCGTCTTGAGAATGGTAAGAAATCATTGGATATAAGAAAAGGAATCTAAATTTCACTTATATAATGAAAAGGTGCACTTATAAGGTCAATTTATCCTTGATAATGGAGTGTTAGTGGACCCAAAGAGGTTTTTGGCCATGGGATCATGGAAATGACCTAATAAAATCTCTCAGATTTAGAGAATTCTAGGTCTAGAAGGCTATTAAATACATTTATTCTCGGAATTCTTCCTTCTATAAGCATTATTGTCCTAGATAACCAAGAAAGGGTTTATGTTCATTTGGTCAGATGTCGTCTATCTGGCTTTATGAGACATAAGGATAAGTTTGATCTCATCATCAATTCTGATACTTTTTTAGTCATGTATGGAGTATATCATAAAACCTTAGGCAATTGGAGTTGGACTTAAAGTGATTCTAATGCTGGAGGATCCCATCGTTACTTATTTATCAAGATGGTTGAGGACATACACGTGGAATTATCCAACTAAAAAATTGAATATGGATGCAATGGTACACACCCTGAGATACTAATGAAATTAAAATTTGGTTGAAAATATTGTGGTGTACATGGACTGCAAAATATAAATGTAAATCATTTTAAAGTTGGACATAAACCATCATAAAAGGATGTGTGTATTGTATATAATGAATTAAACAATTTAATTGTAATACACTCTAGTAAAGGGAAACAACATTGTCAATGTCTTATGTAGAAGGACTCAGACTCATATAGTATAGGAATCTTGTGATGAGTTTTGGTTGAAGGAGATCTTTTCTAGATGTGAATCTACATGTTTAGGAGTACCAAGGGTGAAAAAATATAACATGTAGACATATTGTTTTCATGATCCGTGATTAAATCACCGAATGGAATCTGTATTATTTGGAGAGTTTATCCCTGAGAGAAAAGGTATATGGTGGGGAGCCACTATTTGGTTGGTCTATTGATAGTGATGAGGTTCTTTATGTTCATCGTAATACCTAGGTTCTTATATGGTTTCATTTTTAGTTGAGTAAATTACATGTTTCAATGGTGTAGGTACATACTATTTTATCAATGTTGTATTGTGATTTCTCTATGTTGTACTAGGGGATTGGGTTAATGAGGGATATATCAGGTTTTGTAATTCCATGATTCACATGTCAGCAAGTAAAGGACAAGAAGTAGAGGCATACAAGGTTACTATAAACATATATCATTTAGTAATGGTAATTTGTTGATATCACCATTTAATTCATGAATGTATTAACCAAGACACCTTAGATAAATTGTATAGTGTGGGTGATCGTAGAATGGCTGATGAAGGTATACCACATCTTATTGATGAGTGAAACCTTAACCATTGATGATTTAGGTAATCAATTTGTTTGGGAGAAATATCAATTTGATGTTTTTATAAGGATTGTTTTTTAGGTAATATCCTTATTTAATTTCATATTTCTATAAGTTACTTTAGAATGGGATTATAAAACATGTATTTTTTATTATGTCCTACCATCCTCAACGTGACATAAAAAATGAATAGATTATTCAAATTATGGGTGATGTGTTGAGAGCCTCTATTTTGGACACCATTGGTTCTTTCAATTGAAACAAATAATATTTTGATTTATATTATTATAACAGTTTATAGTAATTGATACAAATTTATCTTTATATGTCCTTATATGGGGGGTCATTTCGCTTACGTTTTTTCTTGTCAGAGGTAGGTGAGTCAGCACTTGTTGGACCTTATTTCATATATGAGATGTCTAAGAAATAATAGTTGATTAGAAATTAGTTAGTAATAATTATATCCATGTCAAAAATAATATAATAACCAATATAGATGTCCTCAATATTTCAAAATTTATCATAATGTATTTCAGTGGGTGTCACCTTGGATGGGACAACGACGTTTCAAGAAGAAAGGAAGTTAGTGGTCATATTTGCTGGGTCATTTTTTGAGGTTGTAAGATCCTATCAATGTCGAGGCATGTTACCCCTTAATTATTTTGGTGAACCTTATTGAGGTTTTTTGAAATATTCTAACCATGGTAATAAAACCACGTTTCTTAGGTGATTCATTGTTTCTCATGTTATAATTGTGTCAAGATGTTGATCTAGTTGGAGGAGAGAGGTGGTGTGTCGTAATAGAGATGTTTCCATAGCACCGAATGGCAGTGTAGTCCACTGACTAGTAGGGGGATTCCAAGAAGCCCTATAATCCTATAGGTGGCTCACCAGAAAGAAAAAGAATGAACATTGAAAATATTGTGGAATTGTAAAGAGAGGGTCTCCTATAAGAGATCCACCGACTATCTCATACTATTCCTTGACAAGCCTGAACACTGGTGGATGCCACAGGCTCACCGATGGTACCGACCGATGGGTCCATTGCATCATTCTTAGACATAAAATAAAAGGGAAAATTCATATTTCCCCACCCATTGAAACTATTTTAAACACCCAATCAAGACTAATTCAACCCTAATATTGGATTTTTCAAATTTAATGTTTTTATAAAGAAATTATTTCTTCTACAACTCTTTTTATTGGTTCATCAATCTGTGGTTTGATCCAGATAACATGAAATAATGAATTATTCATGGAATGGATGAATTAATCTTATCCTTTATTAATATTTACTCCATTGAAATGGGATAATATATATTACTACATCTTCCATAAATCATGATGGGTAAGTTGGAATTAGTACCAGGACTTCAGGCCACATGAGAGGTCTTCTAACCATTAACCCTAGGATTGAACAAGGGGTGAATAAACATATATACCTATGATGAGTTGAAAATTGATTATGGTTAAAATTAAAATGTAAATTAATATTATTTTATTGATATGTTATCATTGTAAATAGATGTGGTTAATTGTAATATAATTGTAATTTAAAGTGGAAAAAATAGATTATGCATATAATGTCTTCGGAATAGTGTTTATACTTAATTGATATTATTATTGAAATTTATATAAAAATAATGATAACCAATAACATATAATAAAATAATTTATGATGGATAATTTTTAATTTTCTAATAAATTAACCAATATGTAATATTTTAACATGTTTGGAATGTTTTATGAATTGGAACACATTGTATCATTTCAATTTTTCTATGGATTGGATACTTTTCCCAAGGTATGGGTAATTCTCCATTAGAATACGTTTGTGGATCAAGCATTGTTATTTTCATAACATCTAGTATTACAAAGTTACATTACCCATGGAATATGAAATGAACCTTGTCAACACACAAGTGGATCTATACTGGTAACTCACATAGAGTCGAGTATTAATGGATACCTAATACATGACTATTACCAAGATAAATGTGACATGAGAACATGTAAGTGGATCTGGAATGGGATTTATCATAGATTCTATATTCCATGTAAACATGATTCCTAAGGGTGATAGGTATGGTTATGTGATACATGAGTTTGGTAATGAATCCATGGAAGGTGGACCCATCAATGTTATTGGTCATTGAAACAAATTAGGATAATCTACTAATGGGAGGAGACATATGGAATTGGGTCAAAGTAGGTTGGGCTAAACCTAGGTGTCAAAGTAGTTATTGAGAGTTGAATGATTTATTTTAGTATTCTAATACAATTTATGAATATATTCCCTTATTTATCATACTATTTCAATACATATTAATTCAAATTATATTTCTCATACACTGTTTTTGTCATCCTGCTACGTTATACTTACTACCAAATTAGTTATCATATTCAACCTAGGTATATTTGCAAGATATAAGTATATGAAAGATAAAGGTGGCACGTTTTTCATTATTTTATTCCTGTATTAAATTAGATCAAGGAGATTAGACCAAGAATGGGATTCAAGACTAGTATTTTTAGAGACTTTATTATGGATTTTTTTTCTTTACCAATATGAATTTTAAAATGTCTTTTAGTTAGCATTTATTATAGGATGACATAATATATTTTTATTATATAGACTGTCTGGTATTCATCAATATTATACTTTATTTTTATTTCATGTTTCATTTATATTGTGCCCATTTTGTTTGTTAATATTTTCTTTAGATTATATTCTCCCCAAAAAATTCATGAGGCCCTTTCTACTAGTCAGAAACCCCTTATGTATGTGGAGGCACTCCTTAGGTCATGTAACCTTCAGTTTCACCCACGTTTGGGAGTACCAAGTTAAGGAAATACACTTAGGGTTTTGGGGTTTGAGGTAGTCCTAATTGAATGGGAAAATTAAAAAAGAGTCAAATTATTGAAAAAACTTAATTATCCAAAATTTCATTATTTGGCCTCGAATGCCTCCACTAGTGATATAGTGGGTATAATATATAATTTTAAGCTACAAAAAGTACACTGTATAAGCCTCTTTTCAATTACCTCCTAAAAAATCGTATAACCATCCTATGAAAACATGAAAATGTATAAATAATCAATGGAATCTTGAAATTATAAATAGCATAAAATGAAGTTATCACATAAACATTACATGTGTGTATGTCTAAACTATCACCTCCATGACATGATGTATTTAATTTTTAATATAAATCTTACATGTAATGTTTTCATTATTTTAATGTATAAAGATAATTATTTTTTCGTTATTATTAATCTATATATGATATAAGAATTACCCATTTTACCATTTTTAAATTACTAAAGTCATTTTGGACTTACAAAACAACCATACTAAAAAATTCCAACATGAAGATAACCATTTCTAAATCTAAATAAAATTTGGCCAACATTGAAATAAATGGATTAATAGTTATGTAATGAACATGAAATATTTTCATAAGAAAGTATAAAACTAATATAATTTTAAAACTATTTAGTGAAGATGTGTGAAGGAATCAAATTAGGACACAAGTTTACGAACTTTATTCCAAAAATAGTTTTTTATGTTCTCCCTATAACTCTTCTCTACCATGTTGAGGTTACTATAAATATTTCCGGAATTTTGTTTTATATTATTAAATTGTTATTGATGGTCATGTTTTTACCATTTCTTATATTTTTTACAAATCATTAAAGAATAATATTTACAATGTCTTCTATATGTTTTACTTTTTCTTTTTTTACAAAATTTGAAAAATATTTTTAAACAAATTTTGATTGAAATCAATTTCATACCATCATATCCATTATTAATTATCAATATTAATCTACATGATAAAATTTTTTTTGAAAGGATGTTTTATTCATTTAGTATCATAAATTGTTTTATAAATATTTTTTGATGAGTGCAAAAATTCGTCTAATTTTTATGAGGTAATTAAATGTATTATTTATTATCTTCTAAAATTAAAATTTAAATGATTTATATTATTAAATATCAATATAGATGTTTTTTATAAATTTTAGTGTTCTTGGAATTTTTTTATAAATGATAGGTGATCCATATATAGATATTAGGACAAATGATCCTGATATAACTCTCAAATGAATTACGTAATGAAACAGAGATATGTAATGATAAAATAAACCTAAACGATATGGGAATTATATTATTATGTTATCCCATTTTAAGAGTTCTAATAATGTTTAATGTAATTATAATACCCATGGTAACTAATTGATCATCTTGTGAAGGGTTGTTTAGGAAATCATTGGATTTCAAATGGCATTAAAATGAACTAATTTTTTAAAGTATAGTTTATGACCTTCTTAAAGGTGAATGTAAATTTTTATAAAGAAATTTATTTATGATTTGTATTTGTTTCCAAGAATTACAATTATTATAATTTTTATTATATAAATAGTATAGAACATTTATGAAATTTGTTGATCAAATATGTTATTTTTCCTGGATAAATATATTAATTTTTGATCTCAAATTTTATGATGGAAAATGATAACATTATTTTGGGTTTTTAGGTTTGCTAATAGAATAAAAGGATTTTTTTAATTTAAATTTTTGGACTATTTTTTACTCATCCCACATTTTTTTTAGGATTAATAATGAGATGGAATGTTAATAATATTTGAGTTCTAGATATGGGAGTTACGTTGAACAAATCAATTGTCTCTCTATATAGAAATTATTTTGAAGAATGGGAAATGCCTATAATTTTTCTATTTTTAATATAAAATCATTCTAATTATATAAAGTTATGAACCTAAAAAGTACATTAGAAAAAGAAAATGAAATAAATTTGATGAATCATATAATTTTTTGGGAAGGGTATATGTAGAATGTCATAATCATGATGAATTGGATGAATACCAATATTATTTTTTAGATGATAAAGAGATGTATTATTTTCCAGTATTTGAAAATTAAAAATCATAAACACTATACCACTATTATGATTAAAAATAATAGTATATAAAATTGCTTTTATTTGAAGTTATTATTGAAAATATTGACTACATGCCTCCATCTTCAATAACCTTACTATATGTTGAACTTAGAAAAGAAGTAGAAATTAACGATTATCCAATTTTGGGAGATAAAAAATTCATAAACACATTTATTTCTAATAATATTTTAAATATACTGATTACTACATAAAAATTATTTTAATTTAAATATTTGGCCAAAAAATGCATTTTTTTGTTTTTGAAGACTATATTTCAGGTAATGAGATCGAGTTTCCTATTTCCCTTCCAAAATAGATAATTTACGACCTAGAATCTATAATTGGGAATATTATTTTGTTTTTTAATATTAAATTATTTTTCATATTTTCAATTTTATATTTTCACACACTTTACCTTCAGTGCAATATCTAACATAACTTATATCTTTATCATATAATGGTTATTGAAGAGGCCACACATGTGGAGGTAGAAAATAATGATAAACCATTATATCTCCACAACCACCTTACATTCTAAAATTAATTTCCAAGGGGATGGATGTATAATACTTTATTTAATGTTTTCTCTAAAACTATAGAAATATAATATACATTGAAAGAAAAATAATCTGGTAGTTTAGGTCATGAAATCCCCAAGGACCATCAGATCAGTGATCAAGTGATAGAAATTCATGGCTAGGGAAGTGAACAATTAGTACCACTTGGTAATCCAAATATATACTTATCAATTTTATATATTTAAATTCCACATTAATTTAAAATGTATTTATATAAATTTATAATTATTGTAATTATTTTAATTTTTTTTATTTTTTGACGTGATAATTTCTGCAATCATAACTGAAATTTTCTAGAGACAAATACCTTGGGATGTGTCTTTAATTGTTTTTAGTTTTATACCCTATATTCTTTTTATTCTGTTTAATATTAAACCATGTTGTAGTTAAATCTAATATGTGGTGGATTATAATTTTTTTATGTATTTTTTTGTGATTCATTTTTTATTTTCAATAATAGACAATTTAAAATCTTTTTATGTTTTTTTCTATTTTATTGAGTATTTAATGAATATTTATCTTAATCCACTAAATTGGAAAATTAAAACCATCAAGTTGTTTCTATCACATTTCATGATTTCAATATCAATGGATATAAATTATTATTGAATGGAATTATTTATTGACTTCCAATATTTATATTTAAGTTAGTTATAGATAATGTGAAACACCGATGCACTAGTACGGTCGAAAATAGAAATGTTTTCAAATTCGAGAGGTTTATAATACTTTTGGAAAGACACATTACATTTCAATTTTTAATATGATTATTGAGTCACAATATGTGATCCAAAACATCTGATTTTTTGTTTCAAATATTCCTAGTTCATAAAATGTTTTAAACATGATTCAGTCATTTTTGTGGATACAAAAATAGTTAAATACAGAAATACCATTACATATATACATGTTTAACCCTTATCATACATGAATATAATTATATATTTGATCTATATTACAAGATAATCATTTCTTATGTACCATCACTTTTAATATTTTTTCAAGAATATATCTGCATTGAGTATGTGTGAATACATATATGTGTGTGTTATTTGGGATGAAAAGAATTTTTGGTTGTTTGGGGTGTGTGTAATCTTTCTTGAACATTGAGACATTGAAAGTAGTCATTTTTAGTAATACATTATTCATTTTAAAAAATTTGACAACTCAAGACAAAAAGACAAAAAAACATTTATAAAATGGGGATGAGGATGAATTTTAAATTATTCTTATGTTTATAGAAAATATCATTTAAAAAATGGGGTTATGTAATTAAAATATTATATGGGGATTTTAGTGATGATATTTCAACATATTATCTTGAATATTTGTTCATTATACATAAGAGTTTAACATACTCTTTTGAAGAAGTATATTTTAATTTTCTACCACCAACAAGTGTATACCAAATCACAAAAAAATATTCATATGATTTAAAACATTTTTAAAGACTCATGGTGTGGAGAGATTGGATTTTTCCAAATACATAGGAGATCATACATGATCTTCATAATGATAAAAGTTCAAAATTTAATAAAAGTTTGGCGAAGAGATAAATAAAATTCCAAATAAGTTTATAGGAAAGGAAAATTAGGATTAACATGATATTGAATGGAATTTAACAACTAAGTAGGACATAGGTAATTTAAATCAATTTATGAGGATGATACGTTTTTAGGTATTTGAATGTGTTGTTTCCATTAATGCCTTGATAAGTTTTATTTATCATCTATATAGATGATTTCATGGGAGTAAAATGGTTAAGTGTAGGGAAGTGAATAAATATTTTAAGTTCACATATTTTATTCAATATTTAACTATTTTAAGAAAAATAAATTTTATATTTTGAGAATAATTTCCTCATTTTAATGTTGTTGAAATTATTTGATGTTAAATATTAAAATGATTTAATTTTAGAATGTTAATTGTTTTTATATCATCTTGGTATTGAAGATTTTTTTTTATCTAAATTGGTTTATATATTGAAATTTACTTTTTAGGAATACATGAATTATGTACTATAATACACATTACAATAAGAGATTAATATAATTATAAATGACCCAAATATGCATCACAACTAGTACTCACCCATGCATTTTCATGGTGATAAAACAAAATTCTTAGTTCACGCGTTCTCACGACGATATGGTTCACTACTTTTATAGAGACCAAAAAATATTAAAATGATAATAATGATAATTACTATTCAATTTTTTGAAATCTCATAATTGTGATTCTTATTATTGGAATACAATTGAACAAAATGGACACATTAATGATAGTAGATAAAATTTTGAAAAATTAATAGAAACTGGGAAAGTTATTAACTGTACAATGGGTAGTAATTAGAAACCTAAATTAAGTAGAAATAATTCATTTATAAGAAAAACAGTTTCATAAAATTTTTGAAAAAAACGTGTTGAGAATACTTTCATAATCTATTAACAGTATAAATTATATAGGATATAAAATTTAAATAAAAATTCTGAAAATAACTGAATAATGATTGATTTGAATTTACCATGAAATTTAATCATGAATTATCTATCTATTTGATCAGTCTTTTAGTTTATGCTTTCCTTCATTCATAGTTTCAGTTCAATGGCATAGATTGTTGAAGCAGGGGAGTATGGAAAAATTCTTACATATCTTCGTACCACATCATCAGCATCAAATAGAGTAAATTTTTTTCCTACATGAATAAATTTATTTAATTAATAAGTAGCAGATAATAATGACAAATGAATTCATTGAAGTAGAATTCTAACAGTTTCCAATAGAGAAGAAGAAATGCAGTATATGTGATAGTCAGCAAAAATGCATATGATATTAAAAAATTCATTATTGTTGGTTATAATTATTTTATAAAAATAGTGGTGAATGAAAATAGAAAACACATACTTGAGTAGAAGAAATATTTATAGTTGTTGTAACATACCCAGTTTCAGTGTTCCAAGAAACTCTTAAATTACCTCCATTCTGTCATCATCTAAATCAAATGATCTACCCTGATCTATAATAGAACTGCACATGAAAAAATGATCTATATCAGAATTTCACAGGTTCAACAGAAGTGCACATGATCAAATTACTTGGAACTGCACATGATCATCTACAACAAAATTGTACTTGATCAACGTAACTGGACATCATCCTCATTTACAAGAGAAATGAACATCTAAGAATGGAATATTAAATTATCTTCATTACATCATCACCTATGTAAAATTATATACAACGGAACTGCACATGATCATTATAGACATCTAATAGATGGTC
This sequence comes from Viscum album, assembly GCA_963277665.1. Classification (NCBI taxonomy): domain Eukaryota; kingdom Viridiplantae; phylum Streptophyta; class Magnoliopsida; order Santalales; family Viscaceae; genus Viscum; species Viscum album. The sequence goes on from OY728154.1 coordinate 84,362,699, forward strand.
ATGTGAGTGTAGGAATTGATGAAAACATGATGAAAATATTAGAAAACAAGTTATTTTTTTGATTTTTGTAGGTTATGATGTTTTAGTAAGAACATGAATGCACATTAGAGAGACTGAGAACTGTCTATTAGATAAAAATAACCTCCATCTTCTGTTTTTTTTACATGAACCAGCAAGTCAATACTCTTTAACCCAAACCTCTAGTATTTTTTGGTGAATACCAAAGATTTATTTATTTAATGTTCCTATAACACAAGTGTAAAATGATAATTACAATAGTGTGGTCTATGTGTTTTAAAAATTTATAATTGACAAAGTAAAAAAATAGTAGCTTTCTTGCATCTTAAAATTATGATTTTGTAGATTTCAGATGGAAAATTAATGAGCTTTAGAAAGATTATCACAGATCTTTATCATCAGATGTTTTAGATTGATATCTAGTTTTTCATCACAAATTATTTTGTTTTCTTCAAATTGATGGGGAATTATGAGGATGGTTATAGATTCATTGTCCCGCAATATACCCATAACAGGAAAAACATATGAATTAATTTTCACATAATTGATTCCAATCCCTAATGTTTTCCATTGGACACCGACACACAAAATGAGGGGTCAAATTCAACACTTGAGATTCAGCCCAATCAGAAAACAAATCTAGGAGTCAAATACAAAACAGTAGCATAAAAATACCGAATTAGTAGACATAAACATTATTTTTAAGCGGTAGTAATAGGCACAAAATAGTAGCTTCAGAAAACACCTATCTTAATGAGATAGAGGCTCAAATACATAGCAAAAACCAGTCTGACAGATAAGGGAAGACCAGTCCAAAACATCCAGGGAAAAGGTGTAAATAAAAGCATTGAAATTACTATAAAACACATGAGTGTCCTAAATCTTAACATCAATGTGGACAATAGTAATGATTAAAAATACTAAAAACGAGAACAGAACATAAGGTGGAACATAGGCCTTCCATATTGCAGCTTAAAAGCAGACAAAAAGAAGTCTATTTTATTGAAAACCCCTTAACAAACTGAAAGATATCCTCAGAATGAAACCAAAATTCAGGATTATATCAACTGAACAGAAAATGGAAGACCATACCATAATAAACCTTTGACAATGCGGGAGTATCCATATGCTCCAAGTTCATCCTTACTAACAATAAAAGAGCATCAATTCAAAAGGCATTTCATAAAGAGGATGACTGAAGGAAATTGTATACCTGATAAAGAGTGGGAACAAACTAAAAAAGACAAACCTACATACTGTGAGTTTATCCTCTGCAACCCCTTGGAATAATTTTGATCATCTTTAGTAAAATGAAATTGAAAACATCAAGGCAAGAAATAAAATACAATCTCTAGTATATATTATTTGGGATGTAATGCTATTAAAGGTAATTTTGGATAAACTGGGATATGATGCAGGCCTGAAAAAATAGATAAAAATATAGCTCCATATAATGAGAACAGTAGAAATATAATACAATATTTGAAACATACATGTTTCAATTTAAAGCCAACAGTAAATAATAATAAACCCAAGGAATTAAGAGCAATAAATAGTGAAAATAGAAAATGAAAAAGGAATCCTTGCACTATGAAATGTGTTTGATTAGATACCCTGATGTATAATTTGGTTGGACAAAATTGAGTCAAGTATGATAATATTATTCTGCAACCTCTTGCTCAAAGATGTTATACCTTGATGTTGCATTTGGAGTTCCAAGATTACAGTTTCATATTTCAGAACATCTTGAACCTTCATGTCCTTCTCAGTTGCATCTGTTGTAGTAATATTTGAGAATCTCCCCCACCATCACAATAAATCATATCATACTCATTAAATTCATTTGAACCTGGTAAAAATAAATTACAGTCAAACAATGTAACCATAACATAATGAAGCAGTTTGATATTATGATATCATGTCGAGAATCTACTCTCAAAACAACTAATCCATGAATGTAAAACATCAATTGAGAAAGCAGTTATTATGTACTAAAAATAATCATGATGGAGGAACCAACTTTATTCAGCGATTCTTCGACACACGAACCTGCTCCCAACTATGTGTACTAGTCCTCGAATGCTTTTCATTTACTGCATTGAGAAAATGAAATCAATTTAGTAAGAAAAGCTATGGGATGATGGACATACAATATTAATTTTTTTCTATATGATTTTCCAATGAAAAGTAAAATAATACAATGACATTGATATTATTGTAATAATAGCGGATAAGTTAAAAATTGGAAGACAGTTGTGCGGAAATTGAAATTTATGGAAGTAAATGGACCCATAGTATCTGATATTCATCACATAAATGGGTGAAGTTACAGTCCTAGAAACATTTCTAGATAATTCCCTTGACATCGCATCATAAAACATGATCCATGTACACATAAAAAATTATTGGGATGCATCAATCAACCATGAAAAGAATAACTATTTTTCTATGTCTTTTTTCCATAAAAAAGGTAAACCAAATATGCTGAATTTAACATTTTCTTAATATGAAAAAATATAGAATATATATATATATAGTTGAAGTAAAAGAAACATGGAAACAGAGATATGCTGACATAATAATAATTTGTTGACATAAAATACTTTCAATTTCAGAAAACAATCAGAAAGTCTTACATCTATAGAAATATGGATGGAAAACTAAAATACTATTTTAGTACTATAGAAATGTTTGACAATAGATAGAGGGAACCAGATTGGCAACATCAGAAGATAAGTCATGCAGAAAATATATGGTGTCCGGAAAATTCCCAATTAACAGCCTTGATAGACCACATTATCAGCAGTTAGTTGATGCAGTCAGTCCCCTTGTGCTCATATTCCCATCGTTGGCATATCGAGGTGAGTAACATTACATGATGATCCCAATGTTTCATGACATTTCATCAGATTATGTTGAATCTGTTCTTCATTTTCCAAATCCGACATGAGGTTTTTCTACATGTAGAGTAATGGAACATTAATACATAGGTAACCTTCACTAAGATTTGTAATCAGTGAAATAGATAAAAATAGTGTCTAATAAGAATTACTTCCATTCGATAAATCTGGAAATATTATAATAGTTATTCTCTGTAAGTTTATTTTACTTGTGTAGATGAAAAATCTGAGACCAATACAGCTATTCCAGAGATACCGTAAGAAGTAGAACAATAATCATCATGATGTTTCTATAATGGAAAGAAAAAAAGTGTGTTAGACTATGGTGTTACATGTTTTTGTTTATAGAAAATTAAAAAATGTAAATGATATGAACCATTATATTTTCAACCCCACTAGCTAACTCGAAAGACCCACTACCCTGATGTGTCTGTGTTGTCAGAGGTGTATATAATCTCAGGCCTATTAGAATCAGAACTGGCATTGAAAACACTGTCAGAGCAGAAGTAGTCTCTACCATCAGCATTTGTCAGAGATAGCATGTCATCATTGATTTCATGAACAACATCATGTGTTGGAGCTACAATCTCTTTGTCCTTTAGATAGCAGACATCATCATAATGGTCTTTGAAAGAAGGATTTATGAAGTCTACCAATTATTCCAATGCATCATCGGTTGATTTTAGAAGTTAATTCTCTGCTATATGAATTACTGATTAACCGTCATCAGGCTCTCCAGTGTTACCATCACCATTATCTAAAACCCACTTTGAAAAGGTTTGTAAGTCATCAGAATCATTATTAGCAGTCCTAGAATGCAATCACATGTTTTTTTGTTAGAGTGAAGACTCTACATTGTGGCCAAAGATATGATGAATTAATACTATAAAAAGCAATGACATTTATGTTACCACCTGGTATAACTGGTAATATTTGAGGGAACTCTACACCCAATACAACTGTGATACATCTATATGGTAAAGAGGTAGCATTGTCATTTTTTTGACATTATATCTCATAGAGTACGGTCCAGAGCCTTAATATAGTACTTGTGAACCATGGATGTCTCATCCCAAATAACATGTTTTGTGACATGTAATAGCTATGCTAACTCACTCCCTTATTGAATATTGCAAACAGATTGCTCATTAAATGTTATTGGAATACGAAATTTAGAATGTGACTTCCTTCCACCAGGAAGAAGTAGTGATGCTTTTCCACTTGAAGCTACTGTCAGAACAATACTACCCTTTGACCAAAGTAAATATGTTTTTACTCTCCATATAAATGTTTTAACGGTCCCTCCGTATCCATGAAATTAGAAGAAACCCCCATAGGTAGTTGATATTGATGACAAAATGACATTGATAACATTTTTTTTGTTCAATGGTAAGCATAACCCATAAACTTATGTAATCATTTCTAAGATCATCTATAGTGTAGTTTAGTTCATTCGCAACTGAACGCTTTCTATGAGTGTCAATTAAAAAATCGGGAATAGGCATAGGGGGATATCACTAAAGAGATCTATTGTTTCTTCATAAAATGTCATCTATTTCCTGCAGAGCAAACACGTGCCTCTATTCTTCAGTGAGTGTGAAATATAAAAAAAATTGAAACATATTTAAAGGGTTGTATGAATTAAATGGTAAAAAATGAATTACAAAATGTAGAATAAGTAAATAGAAGTATGGAATAACATGAAATGAAAAGGTAAATTCTCTTTGGGGAAATTATGTATAGTACCTTAGAAATCTGTCAATAAAATGCTCAGCATTAGATAGCAGGATGGTTCCTCAACAATATTAAAGAGATAACTCACATATATAATTACCCAAAATATACTTAAAATTTGGAGTAATATTATAGATTTCATTTCTAACTTCATTACATATACAAAATACACTTTTCAATCAATCATATAACTGTGGAGACATATAGTGAATATTATAAATACCAAAGTAGCAAAACCCTTCACTTATAACATATAAATGCACATAAACATTGACAGTACATGACAAGGACTACTAAATCATTTCAAGACACAAAATAGAGCGCACATTCTACAGAAACATAGGAATGTGCAATATATTATAGACAAAATAATAAAAAATGCATGACATACATGAAGTTTTTTCTTAGAAAAGTGCAGAAACATGTACTGAACATAACATAGACTAATGTAAAATTTAAGGATGTGTGTAAAAACATGCAAGAATAACCATTTAATTTATAGTTATGTGAATACATGATGTTCTTTATTGTATAATAATGTCTTACATAGACTGTATTGAAATCATTATAGAAACATATGTAAACGGTTACATATGAATACATATCTATTTCTTAAAAATTCTAGATACAATGAAGTAATTAAAAAATGACAGCTACTACACCGAACAGTTGAGTGCAATGAAATAATTTAACTATAACCATGTCATTTCAAAGTATACAAAAGTGTCAAACATTTCATATGTGCTCACTTAATAGGGAATTTTCCTAGAATGACATAGTTAACAATATTAAAAGTCTTACAACAATAGATTCATGGAATCTTTAAAGTAACATCTCATAGAAGAAATGATAGAGTTAGTGATGTTAATAGGTTGATAGAAGAGTAAATATAAGTGTAGCATATACAGAAACAAAAAATTAATGTAATGATGTAGTGAGAAAATTAGTTTATAATTTGCAATGTGTTACTTTCATTTGAAGTATTTTTCATGCAAAATATAAGATATCTTCAGAGAGAATATTGCAGGTTTCATTACAAACTATATATAGGGGAGAAATGTTATTTGAGATTAGCATGCTTGAAAATAGATTGCGTAGACAGTGGCACATTCCCCATTCTGAGACCTCTTTTATAGCGTTAATAAATTCTTAGTCATTAGTTAGTAGACCCATAGCAGAACATGCCTCCCTATAAGTGAAATAAGTAATGTTGTTGATAGGTTTCAAATCCACATATGATGTGGCACCTTTGATTTTTTTAGAAGAATCCACAGGTAGTATAGCTCTCTCGTGGTATGAGGCACGTAGTAGAGTCAACCAATACTGTATCCCTGTTTTCGAGGATGCCATTTGTTTCTTGACTACAGATGACAAACCTAGTTGTGTATTGTGTGAAAGTTAAACTTCTACCTTCTGGGAATGCCACATTTGAATTAAACCAAGATGTGAACATTGTTTCAGTAACATTTACGTCAGTTAGGACTTATTCAATTTTGTCATTGTCTCTGTATGTGACAAACGTTTTCCATGGTAAATGATAATGTAGCCTGTCGACAGTTGGATATATGTAATGTATATCATAAGAGAAGATCCGCCCGGATGCCTCACAACGTGATATGTAGTGAATGTCCTAAAAAAAATTATCTAATCAACAGTGTTGTCTACTAAGTATTTTCTATTTCTTTCATATAGTGCTTCTATTACACAATAATTTCCTTTTCTTATATATTAAAAGAGATACATGATAAAAGATGACTGGTTGCAGACTTCAATATTGAGACGGGCTTGATACCTGAGTAGCATAACTGGATTGTATAGTACCAGAAAATGATTATCCAAGTCAACACCAATTATATGGATTGTTCTACCGTCATCCCTTCTATGATATATGACATAACTGTCATCATCAATCATTGTATGTCCAAAAAATATTTTAGGAAAGAATTTAGAGCATTTTCCATTTTTCAAACAAGGATAAGAACGTTTGGAATATCCACAAGGGTCGTGGAGCATATTGTTTTTAATAGATTCATGTATTCTTAGGTAGGAAACTATATTTGGAATCTCAGCAGACACCTATCTGTTAACATCTGATGGAGTTATAAGTTTGTTTTCATGATAAAGAAACAATAAAATGTGGACATGCGGCAAACCATGTTCCATGAATTCAATCGTTCGAACAACTGTAATAGAAAAAAATAGATTATATCTAGTTAGTATTAGGTGGTGTAAGAATAAATAATAAGGTAAAAATACTGAACTATATAAATTAATCTTATAAGGTAAACATATTGAACTGTAAAAAATGATCTTACCTTCCCTTGATTTTCCAAATATATAATGTTCTTTAAATATTTTAGAAGATGTTTAACCTTTATATTGAATAATTGAGATAGTAATTGTGGACAGTAAGCTGGATGAATATTCTTTTGTGTAACAAATTGACTGATTTCCATCCACATTGGGTTAAATGTAAATGTTAGGAACAAATCTGGATACCCTACCCAATTACAAATTGACATTGCGTCCTGATAATTTTGAATCATATATCATGGAACACCAATAAAAGAAGAGGGAAAAAATATGTGCTTCCCGAAATAGGAGCCTTCTTGGTCACATCGAAGGAATGCATCTTGTAAACCATTGTATAGGTCAACCCACAACCTCGTCTGTTTAAAACAAATATATGATAGTCTTTGAGACTCAATCATTTTCTAAGCATCGAGGAAAATTTGTTGCGGTAATCTTCCAGAATGTAGCAAAGTGGATGCTTTAATGTCATGGAATTTCAAGTGAAAATAGAACTATTCTCTCATTGTATCCTTTCTAAGCTTAACACTGGTTTTTAAAGGAGTAGCGCGATGCATTATGTTGTCAACATATCTATCCTATCCACCAGGGAAAATTAATGGATACTATAATGGAAGGTACAAAGTGTGTAGCTCTTCAATTAATTTCAATGCACCACATTTGGTTTGAATGATGATGTCACATTCATGGTTTAGACCTTCAATATCTCCAGCAATAAGCATGGATATTTCATATCTTATCAGTAAGTTATGTGTTGCCTCATTTTTTTGTCTTTTTTTAAGTAGGCGTAGCTTTATGTTTGGAATGTCTTCATGATTAAGGACATATTTTGCAGATATGAACTGTTGAGCTAAAGCATTGATCTCATGTAGCATATGTTGCAACTTTTCAACAATACTAAATATAATAATTGAGTGAATATTTTTTCGATCATAGATGGAAGACATATTTGTGTCATAAAAATATAATGAAAAGCGTGAGATTGATATTCATAGAATTGAATTTGAAAAATATCTTATACTACTAACTCTATTTTGGCACTCATGTTTTGTGTCAAACACATATATTTGGGAAAACCATGGGGGTGTCCTTCTACGAGACACAAACTACCTATGTGATGGTAGTTCTTTCAATTTAGTCAGAATATATTTGGGGCTATACAATTGTTCAAAGACCTATCAACCTTCCCACCCATAGATATGAATGCAAAACTAGATTTATGAAGATGCATATGGTCTTGGAATGCTCTTTCTTGGGATGAAGCTCGATTGAAAACAAAAATTTGTAGGTTTGGAGGAGGTGACGAGAGTAAATCCAAAGCAATACTTCCTAATGAGCAGTATAGAGAAAAAAGTGGGGTTTGTTGGTTACTGCATTTCTTATTTCTCTCAACATTCCACATAGTAGAGTGACAGTGTTGGATATATATGTGAGGTCTCTGATATCTGATTATCCTGAACATTGGGGGAAAATAGTATTAATTGTTTTTTCAATTTGCAGATACTGTCAATGAATAACATTTTCTTTATGATATTAATAATGTAGGATTACTAAAATTAATAACCTGTGTTATCCGCAATGTCCATTTCTAATGAGTTTCTTGTAGATTCCAATGAAATGTAAATATGGTTTGTCCTATCTTGTATAGAATGTAATATTATTCAAAGATAAATCTGTTATTCAACAAACCTATAGAGTTTGCAGTTGTGCTGACGAAATATGTATTGTTTGAACACGTTGCTGAAATATGTCAAGGGGAATCTTGTTGAATAGAATATCGTGGTCTAGAATCTTTAAGTAGTTACAATAAACAAATCGTGAAATCTACATTGATTCAAAAATAACTTATAAAATACCTGTAAATGATGAAGTAGTGTAGTGTGGTGCATTAATATTTGGAAGACATAATCTATACATAGAGGATAGAGTAAGAAATGAGATTTAATTTCCTTTTTCAGACATATTAAGTGTATCAGTAATGCATACTCTGTCAGGATTACTACTATAGATTCAGTGAGATTGTTTTCTTTATTCAATATACCTAAATTAAAAATTGAAATAAATCTTAGATGGCTGGTAATTAAACGGTTGACTCATATTATGGTCATAAAAGTTCACACACATCAGACTTACAATAAGGTACATGGGAGATGTGTTGTTGTCTTTGTTATCGTTTGTTTTTTCTGGCATACATTGTTGACTCGGTATGAGTTGCAGTTTGTACTATGAACAAAGAAGTAAAAAATGATGAGTAGATTAAGTTAGCTGGAAGTAATAAGATTCATATAGAATTTTTCAAATGAACATACCATTAACAGATAGCGGTGAAAATGGTAATCTAAGGACTATATGTCTGATGCCATTTTCTAATATTGGATGATTAATTAGAGTACCAGTGCACATGGTAGAAGGAATTAGAGAACCAAGAGTACACGGTAGCATTGTTAAAATAAAAAGTGACATGAAAATCATATAACGATAGAAGTAGAGTTAGTAATTAAGTTATTATACAGAAAGACATTACTCACAATTTTCATAATGTTGATGCATTAGTTGTCTTCTATGGCTCCTTAATTCTATAGAGCCTGAAGGGGTATGCATGGATTTGTTAGTTTTAATTGTATAAAATTGTCAAGGTGGTATAGAAAATATTTTATGAATAATTGATAATTGAATATAAAATGCTTATTAATTGGCAGGCAACAAATTTACCGAAGTTCAAGTTTCGAAGTTTAATACTTACACAGTATACAAGAAAATGATTCCCGGAGCATATATACATTAAAATAAAATTATTCAATATAATGAATATGTAATGGTAAACATAATTTACAACCAATGGTTTTAAAGCACATTTATGAAGCAATACCTATGTGACACGATTTGACTCCCTTCAGATGAAAGACGCAAAAGGTAGTTCTCAAAGGAGTCATATATTATCACCGAAAAGACTTCAGCCATATGTGTTCAGTATCAACGATGGAATGGAGAATATGAAATATGTCATGTTTCCAAAGACAGCCTATGGAAATGAATTATTAGTAAACAGTAAATTGAAAGAAAATAACTATCTAATAAATGTAACTTTAAAATTTCACATGGAATTGCTATTTCAATATACTTGGAATGAAATAAATTTTGAAAAGAATGGTGAGTGGATAATAAAATAATGAAAAATTTCATAGTAGCTTCCATACAAGTATTACAATGTAAGATGTTGGTATGTTCTATTATGTATTGAATAAAAGAGAGGCCTTATACTGTTAAGGTTGAAAAAATCTAAAAAATGGGGCTAAAAAACATATACCCAATGAAAGAACCTATATGTTGGAAGCAGAACATGACATATGATGCAGGATTTTTACAAATATAGCCTTTGTACAATCACAATAAACATGTAAAATATGTAGTGCGGAGTGACAGAAAATAGGTTACATAGATAGTAGAAAACTGATATGTACTGGGTTGTTCCAGCGAAACCTTACGCGTGATCTAAATAATGTTTATCCATCGCTTACAAATTCAGTTCCTAAACTGGCGAGGATTCGGATGTAGGGGATGGTTACCTAGAGGAGGTTTTCCAGGACGGGTATGGTAAGCATGATGATTCTAGGGACTGTATGTGGTATGAGATGAGTAGATTCCACCAGCGGTGTATTGAATCGAGCTTTCTCGAAACCCTAATCAAGGTGAGACAACCTAGGATAGAATGTGAGCTGATTGGAATGCTTAGAGTTTGGAGAAGTGATAGAGGAAGTGGGCAACGAGGATTCTGATTTTGGTGATAGTAAGCCTGAGGCGGTTTTCCAGGCTGAGGATGGAATGAGCGATGATTCTAGGGATGGTATGTGGGAGTAGATGAGCAGATTCGACCAATAGTGTAGTGAATGTAGCTTTCTTGAAATGCTAATCATAGCTCGATAACTAGGTATAGAATGTGAGATGAAAGGGATGCTTCAGGCGGGGAGCAAGTATTGAGGAGGTAGTGCATGACGGTGTGGGGGTATATTCCTGATAGGAAGTTATGTTTGGGTGACATGGGTGATTATGGAGGCGAACAATTAGTGGGGAGCTACCCAACTTTTTTAGATATAGTAGATTTCAGTTATAAAATATGTGCACAATTCTGAACACTATTAACGATGGGTTCATATCTCTTAAATAAAAAATCTATTGGACTTGAAATTTTATATGGAAAAATAATTAAATTTGAGTATTATTTTCCTTATATATTTTACCTTATGATACATCCTACATAATACCCATAAATAAATTATAAATTAGTGATGTGTAATTTGAATATTCCTTCAAGATAAAAATAATTTCATTAGTATATTAGATATAAAATTGGTGATGTATACACAATGGAGTTAAATGTTTGTGGTTTTACATAATATCTAGATGGAACCAAAATTTTAGACTAACAAATTCCTATATTCTACTAATTGTTTGACATAAATAACACTAACTTTTGGAGTACAGATTTGGAGTTTTAATATTTCACCCTTCTTATTGGTAAAAAAACACAACCTTTCAAAAGGGTTATCCCATTTTTAATTTCAAGTATGCATTACTACATTGTGGTATATTGTTTACACTTTTAACTTATATTATATTCAACATTTCTATTTCTATTTTGGTTCAATTTTTTGTTTCCCCCACTATGCTTCTACTCATCTCTATTAAAATGGAGAACTGACCTCCATGTTGTCCGATGGAGAGATGTAATTTTTTTTTGTGTTTTTTTCACTTTAATGTATACTCCAAAATTTACTCGTGTAATTTAAGTACTGTAGAAATCGATTGGATTTAATGTTCACCTCAATCTTCTAACTATTTTTATACTTCTCGTTCATATTAATTCCCCTACTTATTTATCATAATGATGCATGGAGAGGGTCATTGAATAATTGTGATGATAATTTGAGAGAGCTTATTTTATATACAGAGGGATATTATAGGCAAATAAAAATTTAAATGTGTGGGTTTTTATTCATTTATATGAACTACACAATAGGTAGAATATTTAGAAACAATATTTTTACGAAATAAAAATTATAGAATTTTCATTAACTTCAATGAATATTTAATACATTACTCTTAAAAAAATTTATCTTAGTGCATCATGTTTTCTATGAATCTATATTTTAATTTAACAATATAAATATATATATATATATTTTATAAATTATTAAAGACACCTCATTATATTATTATTATATTATAATGATATATTATTTTAGTATATTATAACTATAAATAGTGACAAATAAAAGAACAGTGTTGTGTGAGTGGCCTCCTCATGAGATTATCCATGTGTTTATACTTCAATGAATTCCTATTAAATAATAATTTATTAAATTAGTACCCATAAAATAGAATTTATAAAATTTTCACCATTTCCTAAGAGGCCAATAACTTTCATAAATGTTTTTTTGTAAAATACCAAATGATTTTTTTTAATAAATATAAAAATAAAATTTCAGTTCATATCTCTTTTTAACTAATTTGATAATGATATCATACAATAATGGTTATTATTATGAACATCATATTGATAGTTTTTTTGATCCTATAAGTGATCAATCCTGGAGTATTCAATTTCATCAAAATTGAAAAATGATTTAATATTTGAGTTATTTAGAAACTCAAACTCTAGAAACACAAAGTCAATGTTTACCTTATTACATTGGTATAAGATATAAGAGATTTTATAAATTATTACCAACTAGTTTAGTATTCATGAAAAACTAGATATATTTTTGGATTCAATAATACATTGGAAATAAGTACCAAAGTATTTACAAATTTATTAATGTTTGAAAATCAATCTATGATCCCTTCATTATATCACGGGAAAAGGAAAAAAATAAATGGTCATCTTTGATTATTATTAAGAGTACCTTATAATGGGATATATTATGAATAAATTATAATATTCAATATTATATGGTTGTTAATAAAAAACATTCCATTTAATTAACAATTTGAGAACAAAATATTCTTTTTCCAAATATAATAGAGAATCATATGGACAATAATAACTGAAATATTAATGATGGATATGTATATTGATGAAAATCATGATATTAACCTTATGTAATCACATTAATACATCGCCACAGAAATTATCGAGGACTTATACAAAAGTGATTTACATAATATCAAGTTCGTATTCCAAGATAATGTCATTTTATGGGTCGGGATACACCATGAAATTCCAATTAATGTTTATCTCATGAGAATTGTGATTGTATATAGGGGATATCTATAAATGATCCTCAACCATAAACAACTTATATAACATTAATGACTAATATATTGAATCAAAATTATTTTATATTAGTTTATTTTGGGTAAAATTACTGTCAAACACACACACCCCCCACACACAGGCAGAAAAAGAAGGTCATAGACACCAAAGGGTTCTCCCACTCAATCAGACACATTATTACATTGGTTATTTATGTATTGATGGACTATTTATAATTAAGTGCATTACATGGCCCATAGTCCCACCTTTTTTGGACCAATTTCCCTACATGCATCACATCTGTATCACCGCCAACCCATTATGCCCGCATAATTACCCACGATGATGGATCGAAGGCCCATGTGGCCCATAGGCCTAAACTGGCGGCCTCAAGGATTATACAGATTAGTAGTTCTAGCTATAATATAACATATATAGATCCTTATATTTTAATGCTATAGTAAACCAAGAATATTCCTCCACCAGGATGTGATCAGAGATTTCATGTAGGCTTATGGGGTGTGTCAACCACTCGGATACCCCCCCAACCTCAATAATTCCCCAGTAAATGAAATAACAATATTAATAATATTTCATCAACTAAAACCATATATTGAAACGTAATAAGGTGATGAAAATAACAATGTATTATAAATAACACAAAATGTATCCATGATTATGAAAATATAGACACTGTGGAGAAAAAAAATCCAAATGAATAATGAATAGTGATAGAGAAAATGATCATAAATATGTGTATAATCTCAAAATAAAGTATAATTCATAAAATAATAATAGAGGATAAATGCTGATCGAGAGATAAAAAACTATTTTTTATGTAAAGAAATTTATATTCTGAAATAGAAAGGAACATCAAAGTGAAACATTGAAAAAAAATTAATTCTTTTGTAAAAAATTTGTAAAAACTATGTTATAAATATTTTACCAAATTATTTTAAACAAAATTGAAAAAATAGAATTTTTTCCTAAAAAAATAAACTAAAAAAATTGAATTATTGGAAATAGATTTCATTTGAAATAATGGAACCTTTTTGTGGAGGATTAATTTTAAATAATAGTCATGATGGTGGAAAAATCCATCAACTATATATATGTTTAGAACAAAATTCATTACATAGTTCTATAATGAATGTAAAAATGAATTGTTTAAAAAAATTTAAAATGATTCATTACCAAAATTTGTAAATAAATTTGATTGTATTAAAAAAAACTATTAAAATTTACATTAATATATATACATTGTTCCATAAAATAATTCTATTAATATTGATATGGAATAGAAATAATCCCAAAGGAAAAAAGGTAAATATAGTTGGTTATGTTTAAAAAAATTCATTAATCCACTAACTCCCAAAGTGATTAAATGTATTATGAAAAGCATTAAAAAATATTTAATTCCTATAGGATAATAATATATGTTGGTTTTGATAAGTTAAATAGTAGAAAATACATCAATAATATATTTAGACAAAAACAATATAAAATTATAGTTTGATTGTAAAATAATCATTTATGAGTATAATAACTTCTCAATAAAAACCCCTTATATGATAAAGACATGATTGGATCATTAAATACCATGATGAAATAATAACTAATGAGATAATATGTCAAATAGAAAATATATTCACTATATAAAATAAATTAGGTGACTAATATAAACTATATCTAATTGTAAATGAATTGGGATGTGAAACTCATAACATGGATCCCAAATTTTCTAAATGTGTTAAGTCCTCCTAAATAATCAATTAAAATTATAAAATACATTTTAATGAATTTTTTTGATATATAATTAATTTTTTATAATCCTCTTATAATCATTTTACATCTATATATTATGTTGTTCTTGTATAAATCAACCACTTAAGGTTATTCGATCAATTTCCACAAACTTACATTGGAATATATACTTTCATTAAATTCATTACGAAATAGTCGTATCAATTAAAAATGTTGATAGTGAAACTAAAATATTTTTTCACCATTTTATAATATTTTACATCATTCATGGAAGGAATTTATAGAAAAATGAAATATGTTTTTCATAAAGTTACTAAATGTTACTTACACACAATTTCATTTACATTTTTCTAACATTTTAATATGAAGTAAATTATACAATTAATAATAATAATAAACCTATTTTTATATCCTAATATTCATTAATATTCATTTAACATTTTTTTATTTTCAGTTATTTAAATCATAAATGATAAAATGATCTCATCACTTCACGGAGGAGGTATTCTACATATACACAAGGCGATGTCATCATCTTCTATGGGATGAGAGGGTAAGAAGGTAGATAGTATCTTATATTTATAATATCATAATAATTAAATAAAAATATATATTTATAGGATTACATCAAAATAATATTTACATTCATCTATGTGATTCGGTGATGAGAAATGATGCACTTTGCTTTGTGGGGATTATATTATGTATGTACACATGAGGGTGTCAATTTTAATTCCCATTGGAGGGAAATGAAATTGAAAAGGCATTATAAGAAAAATATAATAACAATATATTACATTTAATAAAATTATATTATTATATAATAATTATTATGTTATTTTCTAATGAGGTAGAATAATAAATAAGCATGAAATAACTTATTTAATAGTTATACATATTCATTTGAAAACAACATTTCCCATTCACTTGATGACTATTTAGGTTGGTATTTCAATGATAATAAGACCTAAAATATGTGGGGAATTATGTTATCAATAAATTTTGGTAGGTATTTTATGTGATAGTGGTCTCATATTTTTTGAGTATATGGGGAGATGATTTCCCATTTTATAAGTGATCTAGTATGAAATAGTGTAAATAATTAAAGAATTATTATATAATATTTTTCTTACTAAATTAATGTGACTAAGATTCATAATATTTTATAATATAATAAGGGTTTGTCCAAAATAAAACCAACCAATTACATTTATGAATGTTTTTTATTTTATATGTAATATTTATCAATTTTTAACCCTTTAACCCATTTTACCCTTAACCATTGGATACAATTCTACCATGGTTACTTTTCATTATGACCAAACATGAATTTGACCTCCTTAACAAATTTTAATATTCAATTCATAAATATGGAATACTGTTTATATGTTTCAATTTCCATAAGTAGTAAAATTTACATTTAACAAGTTCATGGAAATTTTAATGAAACCCCTTTTTACAAAAATAACATTTTGAAGCATAAAAATGGTTTTACATAAATATTATTTATAATATTGATTACAATTGAAGAGTTTGGATTATTTTCAATAAATTGGTACTTTTGTATTTTTATATCAATCCATACTAAATGTACCATTTTTAATGATTGATTAAAATAGAAGAACCTTAAAAAGTTTTAATTTGAATATGAACATCATTTATATTTAAAAATTATCAAACATAGATTTATAAAATTAGTATTATATTTTTAAATGAATTATAATTCTTATAAAATATATATATTTGGTATATATATGTTTTAATAAACATTCAATTCATTTGGAAATCAAGATAATTTCATAAATGTGACATTATTTATAAAATCATTAATTTTTACTATTCATAGTACAATAAAATATTTTTGTAAAATATCAAAAATTCCCCCAAAGATAAATTACACCATATGATATAAAAATGATTTTAATTTTAACTATATCAAATTTTAATATTTATAATTTTATCATTCAAATGAAAATATAATATATACCACAATACCACTATTATAGTAATATGACACATTTGATCAATTAATATTCTTAACCTTATGTGATTTCATTCATATCAATCACAATTTGTCAATTATATGATACAAATTAAAAAATATATTTTTATTTGGAAAAATTTTCTATATATATTTCAAAATAGTGTTCCCCATTTTTTACTCGTAAATCCAACAACTAGGTTATAATGATTATTTTTAAGTAATAGTATTTCTATAGTATATCATGATTCATTTAGGCTCATGTTTTAGGAATCCAAATATTTTATCCATATTATTCATTTAGTAAATTATTTTCTTGTTTCATGGATTCAAATATAAATTATTTCAAATTCCATAAGGGAAATGGAAACTCAATAAAGGCTCGTGAAAAGGGAGAATCTAAGCTTGGTTTTCAAATGTTTTTAAATAATGAACATTATGTAGATGAAAATATTTGGTAACTAGTCTCAATCATTTCAATAAAACATAATAATTAGAGTAAAGTAGAATATATTACATATAATTAACATGTGGGATATTAATGTTATTTTTACGAATATAGGTCATATATTTTAGAATATTAAAATTTATGGGGTTATTTCATATTTGATAATGAAAATTTTAATGTCCTCACTCAAGAGCCACTATCTACTACCATAAGATGGTGGTTCACATGGAACCCTATACACCAACCTATATTCTAGAGGCTTCTGACTAGGAATGTGGGCCTAGGTTGTATATAGGGGGAGACTATATCGCCTTGTCAAAGTTCACCACAATGTTACCAATCATAACATTCAATGGTAGAAATAGATATATCATGGAAGTGAAGGATAAAATTCCAAGATAAGAATAAATAAACAAGTACAATAGTAATATAATATACAATATGATGTTTCATATATCTACAAATTAGGAAAACATGTACACATGCATCCTGTACAATATATGAATCAAAAGTACAGAAATACAAAAAACAAAATATCTCTATATTGCATTATTACTGTAGCTCGGTCTTCTCCTCCCTTGATCCTAATAGTATAAAAAGTCAAGAATTTGACATTTCGCACTGGCCCAAATCCCTTTATACATCCATGATGTCTGTACAGGTACCCAATGGAGGATTGAACTAGGTGTGAGATAATACTCAGTAGGCGACCACCAATAATGTTTATAAAATGTCCAATCTCTATAATACAGACTCGGCAATGTGACATATATAAATGTACGAAAATATTGAAAGTATAGTGCCCATGTAAAATGTAAAAAATTTAAGTGAAACAATATATCTTTCCCAAAATAAAGAGACACCCATACTAATGTATAACGAAACCAATCCACCCTAATAATTGGATATCCAAAAATAATATCAAAATAACTACAATTTCCATGCCAGGTAATCTAGTTTATAAAATCAACCATGGATATGAATTATTATCAATTTTTTAATTCCCACCATGGCTACGCTATAAAATCCATAACGTTTAACATCCATAATGGTCATGTCATGTAATCAAAATTGTTAGACCATGAAGGGAAAAATATAAGGTATAAAAGATCAAGGAATCCACATCAAGCCCCATGATAATCATAATGGAATCTCATTAATGGATTGGATGGTGTCCATGGGTCATTTCAATATATTAAATCTAATATGATCACTATATAGCCTAATCCAAGTGGTAGAAATGCCTATGGAATGAAACAGAAATAAGATCCACGGAGAAAAAAGTTATATGGAATCCATTACTGTTATCAAGATCCATAAAGAAAAAATATCCATTGAGTCCTATGGAATCCAAATCTAAGTTATATTCAATAAGGAATGAAATACCATAATCAAATCATCAATACAATTCTTCATCATTTTAAATCGATTCCCATTTCATGAGTTCACCCAAAACATCTCCAAATTTTCCAAAATAATAGTTGAAATTATTCTCATCAGGCCAATCCATGGAATATAAGAATCAAAACTCTCTTATAAACTCTAATCAATTACTATGTAGCTTAAAATAGATCACTCTAGAAAGGTGTTCCCTCCTGCTCCCAATGGGGATGTACACCATGGGAATATCCAAAGAAACATCCCACGGGTGGCATATCTTGGGGACAAAAACCCTCTAATAATCTCTAGGATACTAGTGGAAAACATAATTTTTTTTGAATTCATTCAATTAAATTATTCATTTAAATTTATTTCCAATATCTAATGGTTTGGCACAAGACACAATATCTACTTGGAATATAAAATACCAAACCTTTATGGAAAGGTATAGATCAACTATCATAGGTCTGTAGTAGAACACTCATTTAGTATAATCCTTAGATTATGTCTAGATCATGAAGAAATTTGAGAAATAGATAGAAAAACTATAAATATGACATATTATATCACATCAAAATACCACAGCTAATATGTAATAAATGTCCAATGAAGACTATTGAATAGAGTACACAATCATTGGAATCTAATGAGACAATCAACACTTGTATCCAAGTTCAAGTGATGAAGATCTCTCAATTTCTTTATTAGGCTTCAAAAAGAGCTCAAATGGGAGGAATAATCTCCCTCTACATCCAATAGGCTACAGACTCAACCCTATCTAGATACTTGAATGGATTGACATATTTTGGTGATTGTTTTCCCCATATCCTAACACGTCTATTACATAGCCTCAATGAGACATGCAAGAAAACATTCTCTCCATCCTCGAACTCTATAGGTCATCCATGAATATTGAAAATATATTTCAATCTTGAATATGTTGTATCTATCCATTTCCAAATCAGTTGAACTTACTTTTGAATATCATAAATTTGATAAGGTATGCGAAACACTTCCTCACTTGCCTCTTACCATCACATGGGCAATCAGCATGTCCTAAAATACAAAGCCTCAAAAGGTTCATATGTATAATCTCCTGATAGTTATTTTTGTATGCAAGCTCTACCAGTGGTATATTACCCTACCAGGAGCCCCCAAAATGTACGACATATTTCATATCATATCCTAAATAAACATTATAGTGTGATCCGGATAGCTTTCTGTTTGAGGGAGGAATGTTGTTCTCGAAAAAACCTATGTACCCATTTACCACGGCAATCTCTGCGAGAATTGAGATGTATACTGGGCATCCCTATCTGATACCACATTCTATAGAACCCCTTGAATATGCACTATCTAAAGGATATACAACCGAAAAATGTCATTTAAATGGAAGACCTCCTAGACATTTAATAAATAACAAACCTTCAAGATCCTGTCAACAACAACCCAAATAGAATCACTACATTGATGTGACCTCGATAACAAGATCATGGAATCCATCAGGAAATTTTCCCATTTCTACATTGTAATGGGTTACTACATTAAAATCCCAAATTTTTGATGGCATTCCACCTTCAACTTATATTAAGTGGAAGACCTCGTGAAGGAACCAACTACCTCTCAATTCACCCCCAATCACTAATAATGATGATTTATATCCTCAAACATCTTGGTAAAATTGAGATTCACTTCCCAAACTTATGAATGAAACTACCACATTAACTCCTGAAAAATTTCTACTAAAACACAAATGGGTCCATGTATATAAATAAATTCTGCTCACCGATAATCCAACAAGGATGTGGGTCATCACCTACGATAGTCTCTCATTGGAATTTCCAAACAACATCAAATAATTGTCTCATCCTTACTCTATCTAAATGTGTGTAAGTCAATTATAAATATAATAGAAATGGTCTCTCATGACTATCTTGAACCTCCATGTTCATCTCATACATTATGAATAC
Source organism: Viscum album (assembly GCA_963277665.1). Classification (NCBI taxonomy): domain Eukaryota; kingdom Viridiplantae; phylum Streptophyta; class Magnoliopsida; order Santalales; family Viscaceae; genus Viscum; species Viscum album. The sequence goes on from OY728154.1 coordinate 84,383,457, forward strand.
AATCCTCCTAAACATCTAGTATCTATGTCCTCATTGTTAGTGCATCGACAATGGAATTACCATTACTAGGAATATAGAAATACTCAAATTCAAATGAATGGAGGTACTCAACCCATATATGATACCTAAAATTCAGGTCATGTTGTGTAAATATGTACCTGAGTCATTTGTGGTCTATGTAAACCAAAAGGTTCTCTCCCAAAAAATAATACATCCTACAATATAAGACATGTATAATGATAGCTAACACAATATCATGTGTCGGGTAGTTCATCTCATATGTAATTAATTTAAGATACTCACAATACATGAATAATTCTAATCACTTCATAACTACTCCTAGACCAATACCTAATGCATCACAATATAAAGTACAAATCCTACCCGAGTCTAGAATAATTGAGAATGACACTAAATTCAATTTTCATATAATATCTTAAAAGTTTTCTCATATGTATATGACTATATTAACAACACACCATTATTAGTCAAGCCTATAATAGGGTTTTCTAATCTTGATAAGTCCAGGATACAATTCTTGTAATAAACATCTATCCCTAAGAAACCCTATATTTCAAAAACATTCATTGGATGCTCCTATAAAACAATGACTCTAACCATATATACGTCAATTTATACACATGTTATTGAGATAATATGTCCTAGGAAGTGATTCTTATCCCAACCAAAGTGGCACTTTGTGATCAAAGAATATATCTGATACTCTATCAGTGTATCCAAAAATTATAACATGATTTTTGGCATTGCCATGTGGATTGTGAGTATATACCACGATATCATCCTAAATACCACCACAAATGAATCCAAATAAGGATGAAAAAAAACAGTTATTTAGCTCCATGGAAACTACTAGTGTGTTCTTGAGACCAAACTACATAAACAAAACCTTATATAGACCATACATATTAGAAAAATATGTATGAGGCATTTCTATATGTCAAATAATAACCTAATTCTATCTCGATATCAGATAAATTTTCTAGAACACATGATCTCCTTAGTGTTGACAAAAAAATGTCTTCTATCCGTGGGATGGGATACAAATTCCAAAATATTAAATAGATCAATTTCTGGAAATCCATACATATCCTAAGGGTAATATGTTTATATTTTACCAAAAGTATAGGCAATCCCACCTAGATGTATCGGGTCATATAAATCCCTTTCCTCAAAGTCCTATATCAATCTCTTGAGCTACTGTAACTTCATGGTAGACATCCAGTAAGGATGAATGGATACTGGTGTAGCTTCTTAAATAAGCCCAACAGATAAATCAACATCTCCTTAATAGCTAAACTAGAAATGTAGTATAGAATAAAATCCTTAAAATGGTCAACCATTGGTGGTATGTCTACCAACATGACCCCTGATCGTCTAGATATAAACTACCAATATGGTCTATCATTCCTCAAACCCATGAGTATCTAGTGTAGATAGAATTTACTATATATCCCATTCAACGTTGGGAATAAAAACACTACTTTCTTGTGAATTGAGGTTACAATTCAGTTATAATAGTCAACATGGGATTCATAAGAAACCATTTATTACATAACATGTATGATTTCAAACCCTTTCATCTCAAGAAAAAAAATCCCATATGAAGTGACACCCACCAATATCTAGGCGGAGCTCCTTGAACTAGAAAACACCCTATCTTCTGGTCCCCAACAAAGTATCCAAATTCATAACACCATCATAATACTTAATAAAACATATAAGGATCACAAAAAATGGGATTTATATATAAATATTAAAATAATATGTATCAAAAAGATAATATACTAGAGTCCAAGATACTAAGATTATACTTCCCCGGATAGATGAATCAACACTTTGATCATTTGGGATATGATGTATAAAATATATATGGCCAGAACAATATCCCAATGAAACAACCTTTAATGATTAAAAATGTTTCTTATTTTATTTTAATTTTCACGGATTTGATGTGTTTTTATTGAATTCATCTTTTTTATTCAATGTTTTAATAAATAATGGGTAATTTTAAATGTGAAATGAAAGTATTATAAATGAGTAAAAGAAGTGTGTTTTTAATTATTAAATATTATTATATGATATATTGAATATAAAAATATGAATTTGATACTCACTTTTAGGTTTTTATTAAACATCTAATAGGCAGGTCATCGCTCATCGAGGGAGCTCATCCCATAGACAAGCCCAATGGGCTAGATGTCAAAGACATTTGGAAAATCTATCCATTCCATGGATGTGCAAAGGGGGAGCATGCCAGTGAATGGGAACTGAAGTTGTCAAATCCATGGGCATGTATAACTACCTAATGAACTGAGTGGTGGTGCATGGGGAAACTCCATGAAGAAACTAGAGGAAGTCATCACCAGGATTGGGCGGTCCACAGTGGTTTTAAGGAGTCCTCTGGCCCCCACATGACTTCATTAAGGTGTTGGAGTTGTACTTAGGCTTATATAAATATTCCACCTACCACTATGATTCTATATGTGATGGATTAATTCTTATACTATTATTCCATTTGAAAATTTTACATGCACCACTCCTCCATTGATTCCAACATTCCACCTACAATCTCCACTGCGGCTCAACCACCTGAGGTCAATAAAACCCACTACAACACGATCGGTATCCATCTCTAAATACATATTGATCTCCAAATTATGCCAATGTGTCCTTCAAAATACATAGAAAACTAGGGATCACCTTTATAACCCTATAGAATCCCCATGGTCCCATCATGAGCCTTCATCCAACCATGTGTAGGCCATATGATTCGTACAAGACAACCACCTATGTTGTCTCCATTTCTGACACCTCCTATGCTCAATCTCAATCCCATCTATCACCATAATTCCCTTGGGACCCTCAATAGACCACCATGAAAGAAATATCATTGGATCCTCTGGCCACTTTAATGGTAGGAGGAGGAGGAGGTTTTGAGGAGCTCACCACTATGAAACCAAGATCCTACTACCATTATTTTTCACATATAATCCCCATGTGGAACCACTGTATCTTCATAAACCTAGATAAACCCATACACAAGGTGGCCAATCCCATTCCTACATCTACCACTAGTCCACACCCAAATAATTAAACAGTCGAATGGATCAAATGTTTTCATGATCAAATAAAGTGGTTCTAGGGGAATTTTTTTAATTGGAAATCCTTGTAGATATAGAAATCCCTTGAACTAATGAAGAAAACCCTGGCCACCTTGTGCCTATAAAAAGAGAGTGTTCTGAGAGGATGTAAAACACATTAATGGTGAGATGAAGAGTCTGTGACTACATCCTAACTTTATATTCCACATTATACAGTTTTATTTTATTTTTATACGCTCTATATCATTTCATCTTCTCATTATTCCTCATTAAGCCCCCTTACATGGAGGGGCAGATGGTCTTGTGGTTGGGTAATGGGAAGGGGAACCCTTTGTGATACTTGAGGATTGGGTGTTATAAAATTCGAAAATTCATTTCATTCTAATTGAATGTTTTTCAATTTGAAAAAATTTGTATTTAAATTTAGAATGATGTGTTTAATTTAATTCTGATATTTTAAATAACATTTATTTAATAATGTATTCTCCATATTCTCGGTTTGGATCATATTAATTGGTTGATAAAAATGAAGTAGATAAATTATTAATAAACATGTGACAAAGAACGGTGGACTGATTTGAATAATTAGGGAATGTCACTTCCAAATTTGGTATTTTATGAATAATTTTAATAGTTCCGATTGATACTTTCATACATTAATAAATCTAGATCCAAGGTGAACAATGATAAATGATTGTTACATTATTCAATTTAATTTTTTAAAAATAATAAATATTTATTTAATTATTATAAACCATGACAGAATTACAAAACGAAAAACCTAACCTATATCCAACCACTTCTCTCTCATCTAGATTTAACAATCTCTCTATTACCTAGAATTATAGTCTTTGGAATTATATTATTTTATTTAATTTCAAATACCTGATAATGAGATAAAAAACATTTATCTTGTTACAACTTTTGGTTACAGCTAATACTATGCCCTAGGGGAAATTATATTTCTTTTCCCAGATCCCACGATAGGTGTGCATCAAAATTGGAACCACTTCTAGTGGGTATCTTTTAATATTATCCAAAAAATTTGGATGACTTGGACCTCATATGAGGAACTGTTTATTTTTGACCTTGAGATAGATAAAAAATAATTACCTATAATTAGGATTCTTAATCATAAAAACAATTTGGATGAAATCATTTTTGGAAGACTCGAGAGTTCATTATGAACACAAAATAATGTAAATCCATCCACAATATATCATAAGGCACCTTTAGCCCCATTATTTTCAAACAAAAAAATCAGTTAACTGTTCTTCACACAAAATAATATTTTTTAATTAAGTGTCTAAATTATTCCTACACTACATAAATTCCATGGTCGTGTAGGTGAAGACATCAATCATAACATTCAATAATTTTTCTTTATTTGTTCATGTTTCAATGCAAGAGGAGTAATTGAGGAGAAAGACATGTGGATGGCATTCCCCATTTCAAATGTGTGAGGACCTAAGGAATTGTTGTATAGATTACAACCTAGAAAGATCCATGACAAGTATGATATCCAAAAAATATTCATATATTGGTTATAATCATCCTCTTCGAGAATAGAAATTATAAAGGAGATATACACCATTTGACAATCTACTAGTCAGACTCTCTATGAATACCGGGAATGTTTCAAGAATCCTCATACAAGTTTCCTGCATAAGAAACATAGGAAGAGAATTATTTTGTAGTCTTCTTCTATATTGGTTTTCTAGACAATTATAGGAACATTTGGGATTCATCAGCTTGGGTATCATTGATTAAAAAATCACCATAAGAATCCAAAAATCTCATTTGGATGATTATTGAAAATTCACAACAATAAAAAACGGTTGGCACTAATACGAGATTAATTTATGAGTTAAATATTTTTGACTAATCACTATTAATTGAAACTAAAATTAAATAATTTACAAGACTGGTGATATAGATGAATATAAATAATATTAGCGGTAATACATCTCCACTATAGGTATGGTGATTAAGTCCATCCCCTAATCATTAGACAGATTAATGTGCACATATATATAATGTATAGAGAGTTGTACTGTTAGATTCTAGTATTAGAAATTTCCACAAATTAAACAATGGAGATTAGGGAAATCCCCACATGGATTTGGAGTACATGAAAATCAAGGGAAACCCCATTTTAATAATTAGAAACATTTACAAAACCAATATCAATACATGACACCATTCAAATAATCTTTCAAACAACCAATCCAACCCAAACATGCCTTTTATCCACAACTATTACAATGCATGTCTTATGAGAATCTATCAACCAATTTAACCATCAACTGAGAACCAACAACTATAGTCTGATGTTGAGGGGTTAAAAGAAAATTTCATTGATTTGTCATTACATTTAAATACTATTTGGGTTATTTTAACCAAGATCAAAAGAAATATTCCAGCACATATATTCCAAAATCCATATAGAATATCAGTGTAGTTCTGACATAATGTAGAAAAGAAATTCCACCACTTGAATCAATTAATCATCATGATTCTAATGAAAATTATGAAGATCAACCTATACACCAATAATATAGGCATGAAAAAAAATTAAAAATTCATCAAATGGATGAAAAAAACTATTTCTCTTCTATGATACCTCAATATAAAAAGGTTGAAGAAGAGAAAATATAATATATGACCTTGGAAGGAATATGAAAAGTTAAAATCAACAATCTACTGCATGAGTAAATCCACAAAATCCAAAAAAAATGATTTTTCTTAATGAAATATGCACCAAACAAAAATATATTATTTGAGGATGAAATAATATTTTTTTTGGAGGAGTGTATCATCCATCTTGACATCACAATTACCCAAACAATTCTATATCCAAGGACATTTTCAATTCACTTAAATATGGGTTCATTTAAATTTTCAATTATTTGTGTGATCATGGAACATACTTTAATGTATTCTACAAATATGTATTTATATAATTGAAAATAGGTGAAAATTTTCCTTTAATAGTGGTTTTCCAACTAGAAAACTGATCGATTAATTTTCAAGCTAGAGTTGTGGATGATTTTCTAGTACGCGCTGATGGACGAATATTCCCAAAAGACATTTATTTGACCACCATGGTGGAAGAAAGTGCACTAGGGAATTCAAAAAGTATTTTTGTTAAACCATTCCTAAAAATTTCTCAGATGATCATCAAACTGGATGAATTAACCCTCGCCATGGTTTTGGGAGACATCAAGGTGAACTGCAAGGTTTTTTACTCCAAAACGAACCCATTGAACAATTATTCACTGTCTTCAATTTACCAAAAGGAATGTATTAACCCTACAGAGGATTAGGTAAGTTTCAAGATTCTATAGCATAAGGATAACAATATGACATGAAAAACACAATGGAAGGATTGAGTACTCAAAAATATTATAATTTTACATTTAAAACTTAAAAAGAAATAACCTTTGAATTCATTGATAATTTTCAAGATAAAAGTGACCTAAAAACCTTTATAATGTAAATTCATTCCATTGAATTAAGAAATATGAATTCATTTTCATCCATAGAGTAACCCCCATATCATGAATTAAATCCCCTCCCATTTTGTATAAAATATGATTATCTTTTTGAGTGATAAATTTTGATAACGATCATTCGAAATAATATATCTGATACCCATTGGAAAAATATAATTAGCCTTCTAAATAAAAATTCCAAATCTACAAGATGGATTCTTGGAAATTACCTAGGATCAAAACCATGGTATAACCCCATATAATATTTTTATATGTAGTCTCCTGGCCTATTTGGTGGCCCCAAATGGACCATATCCGAACCATCATAGAGGTTCTACAAAAATAAATTAAAAAAATATTGGAAGCTGAAACCATTATCTCTATTTCTAACTCCTAATGTGTCATCTCCATCTATATGGATCCCATAAAAACTAGATTTACTATTGTGGAAAATGAGAATAATGAGGTAATTCCCATGACTTTCCAAAATATTTTTAGGGTATGAGTTGAATAGAAATGATAAACCAAGTCACCTAAAAAGATCATATCGCAATAAAATTCATCAGTCATATGATAGAAAAGATAGTAGGTCAGACACATTAAATCATTTTGGATGGGTTTTCCGGTTATTGTTATGTACCAATTTTCTCAGAATACTAGAAAAATAATAAATTCAGTTTTCCTTTTAGGACATTTTCTTAAAAAAAGATTCATTTTGAACTATGCAATGACATATGTATATTTCAGCGATGTATGTTAATCATTTTCTCCAATCACATTAATGGATTCATGGAGGTACTTCTCATTGAAATTACAATTTTTAGAATTAAATTTTATAATTTCATGGAAAATGTAGTGAATTTTTAAAAAATATCATAGAGAAAAATATGGTTTTGAACAGTGAAAAGTGTAACTTTAAGGTTGAGAAGTAGTACATATTTGACATATAATTTTAAAAAAATAAATTTAAGTAGATAAATATAAAATTAAAGTGATCAATTCATTTCTATTCCCCACATTCACGAGACACATCAAAGTATTATTGCAATATTTTGGATTTTATAGAAGATTTTTCTTGTTATTTAGTAAGATTTCTCATCGCATTTCATGATTTATATTAACATTATTTGAATATGTTTTTAATGATAAATACATTGTGGAATTTTATTAGTTGAAATATATTTTTATTACACAGATGATAATGAATCCATCGAATTATGAACATCCATTTGAGTTGCATTGTGATGCATCAAACCAATCTATGGGAGTAGTTATTTAAAAAATAATAAATGGAAACCCACAATTCATAACCTATTATTAAAAAAATTCATCTCACATAGATTAATTAAAAACCCACTAAAAATGTGTTTCCTTCTACTATATTTTCACTAGAAAAATTCAGTTCTTATTTACATGGAATTAAATTGGATGTAGTTTTTGATCATTAAACACTTAGATACTTGATAAGAAAGGTTGATGATAAACCAAGGCTATAAAGATGATTATTACTCTAAAATGAGAGTAATATATAAATTAGAGGAAATAATGTAGATAATAAATGTGTACATGATCACATCAGTAGGTTACCCAACTCTATTGAAATAGAAATTCTAGAGCTGATTTCACTCAATAATCCCATACCTGGAGAGAATAACTGCTACATAGAAGTAGAAAAACAATGGTATTCTAACATCAAAAATTATTTGGCCACATATAAGGTAAATTCTTCCCTTTACTCTCATTACAAGAAAAAACACAAATAGTAATATATATTAAATATTTGATTGGATCCATTTCTATGGAAAATGTTCAATGACTATGTCATAAGAAGATGCTTATTGGAAAGTGATATTGAATCTGTTTCTCAATTTTTTCATAAACATGATTGAAATGGAATCTTTGGACCACAAAGAACAACTAAAAATGTAATATAGTCTAGAACCTATCTTCCAACATTTTTTAACATATGTTCATGATTGTTGTAAAACATGTGAAAAGTGTCAATTTTCATCAAAATCTTCAACGATGCAATAGATTTACTATAAACCCAATTATTTTAATGAAATAACTAATGACTGAATAATTGATTTTATAGGACTCATTAAAATATTTTTTGTGAAATATTATATTTTAAATTCTGTCATTATGAATCTAAATGAGTAGAAAATAAATCCACCAACACTGATGATGCTAAATTTTTGAGTTCTTTTTGCAGGAAAAACAAAATTGTTTTTTTAGAATTCCATGATCCATCATGAGAAACCAAGGAATTAATTATTGAAATATAAAAATATAGGATATTATTAAAAACTAAGGGTTACACCACAAAACATATACACCTTACCATCCCCAAACAAATGGCTAAGATGAAGTGTCTTACTAAAGGATTAATGGTACATTAGATAAAACAATCAAACCAAAATGAAATAATTAGAGCCAGAGACATGATGAAACATTATGGGAATACTAGACAACATAAAAAAACACTAATAAGGAGAAACCCCTACTGGATGTTTTATAGAAGAAGTTTCCATTTACTGGTGGAATTAGATCACCAAGCATATTGGGCTGTAAAAAAGGTGAATTTTGATTTTGAAAGAAATAGAAATTAAAGACTACATCAGTTATAGGATTTGGGAGAACTTGTAATATAATATTTTGAAAATTTATGAAATAAATAAAGAATTTGATTTTTTTACTTTAAAAACTATTTTAACCAATGTCCTTTCAACCAAGATACAATGTTTTTCTCTAAAATTCTAGGCTAAAGTTAATTATAGGTAAGATTCATTTAAGGTGATAGTAACATTTTCTTTTTACGATTGTCTATTATTTTTATTCCATATGATCTAAGAATTAAGCATAACAAAACACCTTCAATGAATATGGGAATATGATGAAAATGTACCATTACAAATCACCTTAAGAACATTTAGAGGAGCTGAAACTTCCCCAACTTGTCCACTGATTTCTTCTCATGAGGATAGGTTGATCATAAGGCATTATAAAAAGAACCTTTTAGGAGGGAACTTATGTTTTAATACTTTCACTAGATTTCAGATTCAGTTACCTCATACTTAACCCCATTGAGAATAAATGTCACAATCCATCATATTAATTGCGTAATTCACTTATTTAGCTTCAGGATGATAGAATCCCCCCCAATTTTTAGTGATAAATATCTAATATTAAACATAAATGGGGTTTGTTTTTTATTCTGGTTCTTTTAATCCCTCTATTTGTTTTCAACTACATGTTATAACATTTAAACTGGATAATTTCATGCCCACAATTGAATTATGATTAACTAAACTTATATAGGAGACATGTGTTTCATAGTTATCTTGTGATTCCATGTTTTATATTTCATTGTTAATTAAACTAAATATGTGACATTTAAAATTTATCGCTTAATTTGATTTATTGATATTAAAATGAGGACTCGTTGTTTAAGGGAATTGGCTGATTTATATAAATACATTCTCCCAATAATTTTTCCTAATTTGAATTTCTGTAATTCATTTAAAATATTTTTGTTATTATTAATCAGTCCTTTAGTTTTTTTCCTATATCATATTTCCATTCCTATGAGGATTTCTATATCAAAGACTTTCTATTTATTCTGAATATATTTTTTAATGATATCGGGACTTGCCACCTACTAAAATATGATTTTGAAATTTTCAAAGATATGACTATATATAAACACATTTAAAATGATTAAAGAATATTTTGAAAAAAATATTATTCATTAATGTACCACCATTAAATCAATATTTTTCTAAACCATAGAAAATATGAATGACTATGTTATGGATGAGCTACATTTCAACCATTTTTATATATTCCAACCCTTATCTAAGGATTTTCCTGAATTTTCTACATTTATGTGTTGGGGAAAGGGATTAATGTTGGAATATATGTTATATATAATAAGGAAAAATTATAGGGGTTCTTACTATGGGTGATGAGAAATGTTGTTGATTCAATCGTTGTAATCTTTATTTTTTCCCCACTAGAATAATAAATAGAAAAATGAAAAGAAGAACCAAAAAAATGAAAAAAAGATTAATAGTTTGGGAAAACAAAAACTCAACATTACAAGACCTATTTCTTTTATCATATGTGTTTAATTGGTGGATTTGAGGTTTATTCAACACATAACATTCAGAAAATAAAGAATAAAAAAGATTATTTGAAAAAATTATAAAAGTAGAGAAAATTTATAGAAGGTGAAAAAATCATTCATTATGAATAATTTGATCATGATATTTTCTTTTCATATTGGTGAATTTATGTGTTTTTACAATTTGAAGGGGATGATTTCATTAAGAATTTATTTTTGATAACAGGAACATTACTTTAGATATTAACATCCTCCTTGAGATTTAATTTTTAATTCATAAAAACTCTAATCTGCATAGTAATATGAACATTTAATGAAATCCCTCATGATTTTATACAGTTTTGTCTTTATAATGGGGATAATGTTTTTTATTTATAGTCTTATGGAAGAGGATTATGTTCTAATGGTATGTGCATAACTCTACATAATTTCTATCATGAAAGAAGAGAGAAATGATTAATTTGAGGTAGATCATGAATTTTCATCGATAATAATAAAAAGTTATTGAGAAATAATGATTGATAAAATTTGTATCATTTTTTTAAAATTAGATGAAGTAAAATACTTGAGTTGAATTTTTCTTTGAAAATTGAGTTACAGAATAAATATTTTTTCTATAATTTTAATTTCTGATTAATATTTATTTTTTTTATTTCACTTCATTTATAATTCATTATTTTTAACATTTTTTCTCTCTGATTTCAATGTTGATTTTATATTCTTGAGAAAAATCATGTTTTGTGTGTTGGGATATTTTACAGACACAAATTTGGTACATAGATTTATTCAATTTTCAATAAATTTAAGTGTTTTTCAATGCATTAATCCTTGGGATTTAAATATTTAAATAAATAATGATTAATTATAAATGGCGAATGAAAGTGGTTTTATATAATTAAAGGATGCATGTTTTTAATTTTTGAATTTGATCGTGTAATATTTTGAATATAATCTTATGAACTTTAATCTCTTTTTATTTTTTTTAGAAAAAAAGCTGACATGATGGAGTCCATAAACCAGGATGTTTGCCACATGGCGAAGCCAAATGGGGTATCTGGTCAAGCCACCTTGTAATGAAATATGTGTCATGGTATTGAATTTCTCCATCAATCTTAAACAATGTTCCCACAATGGTCAAATTCGTGGGCATGCATAGCTACATCAAGAACCAAGCAGCGGTGTACATGGGATCTCTGTGTAGCACTGAGAGGATGGAATCAATAGTACGCGGTGGTCTGTAGTGGTGGTTTATATTCCAATAGATCCCATAGAACTTCATTATGGTGTGGGATGTATTCTATGAATTATAAATGAATGTCCCCTACATCTATGATTCTTTGTTAGACGATTTTTTGCGTACTATTCATCTTTTTAAACATTTCACACACACCGTGATTCAATTGATTCCCATGCACCACATTACAGTTTATACCACAACACTACAACCTGATGTCAATGACACCCACTATAGTTACAGGGATCACCATCTTTAACCACTGATCAAGATCCACCTCCTAAAAATGTTTAGTGTAAAAGGCTGGGAAAACTAAAGATCACCTCCAGAAACCCGAAAGATCCATGTGCGCCCATATTGAGACTTCAAACTACCATGTGATAGTCGTATGATTTGGAGGATACAAATACCTCCATTACTTCCATTGATTCCACCTTCGAGGCTCATTCATAAACCATTCCACCACCATGGAGTCCCTCATGTCCATCGGTCGACCCATATAGAACAAATTTCGAAGGCTCCTCAGGCAACATCAATGGCAGAAAAAGTTTTAGGGTTTGAGGAGCTCTATAGTATTCCAAAATTCTCTTTCTACTATGTATTGTACACTTGAACCCCCATGTGTAACCACCACTTCTCCAAGCACCATTCACAATTCGTGCACAAGAAGGTCAATCCCATTACCAAACACGTCGTTGGTCCACACACAATGAATTAACCATATGAATGGATAAGGTGTTACCATGCTAATATAAAGTAAATATTTGTGTGTTCTTTAATTAGTTGATATCCTAAAATATAGAGATACATTGAACTGAATAAGAAGGCAGAGGTCTCCTTGTGGCTATAAAAAGGGTGCTTGTTTCCAATAAGAGAACATACTGAGGACGAGAAGAAGAGGCTCAGACTGCTACCCACCATTATTTATTTCATTATTTTGATTTATTTAATTTCCATTCCATATATACCTTGTATTTTTTCAATTATAATTCAATAACCGATTGTATATTGGGGTATAAGCCCTTATTGTTGGGTAAAGGAAAGGGTAACCGTATTGGATTTTTGGGGTTGGAGTGTTATCAAATTCAAAAATTATTGTCCTTTTAATTGAATTGTTTTCAATTTGATAATCCTTGAATTTAAATTAAATAATATTGTGTTGTATTAAATTGTGAAATTTTAAATTCCCATTATTTAAGGATTTATTCTACATCAATTTGTTTTTGGATCACATGAATTTTTTGATAAAAAATTAAGTAGAGTTGTGAATTATTGATTACTAAACACATAAGAAAAGAATAGTTGACTGATTTGAATATTTGGGGAATTTCAATAAATGATTTTTTATTTTCTTAATAATTAAATTTAATACCATGAAAAAATTCATACATTGATAAATCTATATTAATTTTTTAGAGTGATATATAATTGTTACTCAATTAAATTGGTCATTTAAAAAAAACAAATATTAATTGTCCATTAAAAAATTATAGCATAAGAAAAGGGAAAACCAAAACTACAACCAATCACATCCCTATCAAATAAAATTAAAAAACAAAATGTTACCCTGATTCATAGTATTATGAATATTTTTATTTTATTTACTTTCTCATATGTAACAATTATATTAAAACACTACTATCGAGTGATGAATTTTGGTTACTTCTAATACTACACCCCTTAGGGAAAATTAATTTCTTTTTACACACCTCACGATTGGTTTATGTAAAACCTCACTAGCTAGATTAAGAACACTCTTTTCCATGGTAAAAATGGTGTCTAGATTCCCCATCCATGACAACCACTTTAGTTTTAATGAAAAACTCTACTTCAGCTCCCATTCTGATGCTCACCTATGAATCTGACTCATAAACTAGGGTCAGAGTGAATCCCCTTCTACTAAATGTTAGATAAAATGATGTATATAATTGTTTTGTGTGTACCATACTTCCACATTCTCATCACTTAACTAGGACTCTATCACACTGATTCCTTATATTTTCTCCTCTCCAATACTTCTGATAGAATGTGGCACTTCCCACACCAATTTCCAAGTCGGTACATCTCACAAGAAGCCTCAAAATAGAGCTTCCTTCACATGGAAGCTAGACCCCTAGGTCTATAGGTGGAACATTCCTACTCTACACCTGAAGCATGCATCAGGTTCTTCCCACTAATACTCACCAGATTCAATATCTCCCTAATAGTATTTAACCTAATCACATTGACATACTATCAAATTCCATGCCTATGTTATTCCTCGAAAATTATCACCCTCTAGGGATCGGCATCAAGATATATCAGTTTAAAACAATTATTATATGTAAAAATTCTAAATACATAACAATAATCATCACACAGTAATCCCAATGCATAAAATCATTGGACCACTCTTCACTCGGATTCACGAGGAAAAATTATTCATATAACCAAGATTTAAAATCCCTCCAAAAAATATCATACCATGTGTAAAAATTGTTAAACAAATCCCACCAGTGCAGAGCCTATCCCTACATCATATATTTATTGATATTAAATATCCTCTTAAGAGGCATCTCCATATGCCCAAAAAGCAAAAAATTACTCTCAATCCATAACTCAGCTACATGTGGACCAAATCCCCAGAAAACATGGGCGTATACTACAACGAGAACATGCACATCGGGTATAACATAGTCGTGGAAAGCTATGTGGTTCGCTAAAAAACTACATGAAGTTTAATAATCCCTCAAGGAATTGGGAATCATCACATTTTTTTGGTATAACCACTAGTTCCTCAACAGGTACTATAAGAGGATCTATTGGAATCCCATGGTCCAGCACCTCTAGAGCATGGTTGTTACAACCCTCCTACCGCATGATTGGAGGTCACGGTGGTGGAATGTATTTACAAATCGAAACACATGCCTCATATAAGATCGATAAAGAAATGATCAACGGTAAAACCATAGGATATTTCAAGGCCTTATTATAGAAAAGTCACACCAATATCAATGCTCCTTAATCTAGGATTGGTTTAAAAGAAATAGTTATACAAAACCCCAAATACACTACCTACTGACCACAATAAAGCTGGGTCCAGGTCAAGTTCCCTATTTCACTAGTTCAATTAAATTTCAATTCATACCCACTCACAAATCTATTTAAATTTTAAACCAAATATATCACCATTTATAATCCATAAGGGACCATACACCTCATGAAAAGAAATATGGTGTACACGTAATCCATACCATAGAATATTTAAGTCAATGCATCCAATGGTCCATGACTTAATGTGTCATTGTTCACTTCATAGGATTTATTATATAACCTAATATGGGAAACACATATTAGTTTATAAAATATAATATAAGTTTCAACTACGATTCTAAAATATCTACACCAAATAAACCATAAAATAGCTATATCTCAGAAGGTACATATCAAGAAGTCCTGAAAAAAAGAAATGCATCCTATATTGTATTGAATAATTCATGGAAAGTTTGTCCTAATAGGTTCTTAAAATGATAAAAAAATTAATAAACTCATATCATATGGAAATGGTAAAACCTATCAACAAGCATATCAATAATAAAATAATATATCGAATGCATTATCCAATGGTATAATTAAATCAACTGTAATAAAGAAATCAAGATGATAACAATTTCCCTTCCACGACGTTCACCTCCTATAATTTTAGTGATTAGAAATAATGCTTATTTATGTTTTATTATGTTATATCATGATTATCCATGTTTACATTTAATCATAACATCTTTCAATATTGTATGTATCATAAGACAGTTTAAATAAATTTTTAAAATTATATGTCACCAAAATGTTTAATTCACTGAAACCTAAGCTACAAATAGATTTTCATAATGAGCTATATACAACGAACTTACTAACAAATTCTCAGAAACATCACTAAGGATGAGTCACCGATAGAAGACCATTTTACCGACAACATGTGTTTTTGACGCATCACCTACTGACACATAACCTACCAACATATCACCTATGAAATAATAACCTACTAATGCATCACCTACAGAGAGAGTACCTAGGAATAGGGTCACCTACTAAAAGTCTTAGACACAGACAGTCTATGGCACTGATATAATGACCTACCACTCATGAGAAATCCAATTCCTTCCTTATCCATTTATATTAATATTTAATTCGGATGGTAATATTTAGTAATCATATCACTTCTAATTATATGAATGATATTGTCTCTCTTTTATTAGAAACATTTAACGGATGTTAGAGACCAGTACAAGATACGAGGTACACGATAATATACTACTTCTCTTCAGAATTTTATAAAGTGCATAACTATTCAAAAATAAATAGATATACATGAAGTCTATCACAGATCTTGTGTGCCATTAAAACCCTATGAAAATTAAAATAAAGAAACACAAAGATATTAATGCAAATCCCAATCAAAGAACATTTACAGAAACATTTTATGAGTGGAAAAGAACACACGGAGAAGATATCTACATTACTTAGTATAGAAAATAGAAGGATTCATGTCCCACTTTTTGGTTGTCTATTCCAGAAATTCAACTTCTGATTCACTTAAATATAGAATCAAAGAGTCTCAAAGGCACACAACCACACAAACTAATCTTTATAACATACTTCTCAATATTTTATTCTATATATTTGACCTGTATTACATTTTGATTAGTGTGTGTGACATTATTTTGTAAACACACATTGTATCATGTTCATAACTAGATGATAAATTGATATCTTCATAAACATAGATTTTTACACCTTACACTCCCACATATAATATTTAAAAAGTTCCATGTGTGTCATATTGTATTTTTTACTCCCTCTAGAACTATGGTAGTGGTTTGTTGACATGGATTTTTTGTATACTATTCCATACCCTATTCCAGGGAGTGGATCCAATTTATTTATGTAAATTTGATGGTTGTATATAATCATCATGTTTATATTATTAACTCTCTTCTTGATCAAAAAAACTTGTTTTAAATCCATCGTGTCACTAAATGATCTATTTTCACAATTTTATTAATTCATTGGAAATATTTATTTCACAATGATTTTTAATAATAAATAGGGTTTATATTTGATTTTGTTTTAGTATATTTACTTTAAAAGATAAAATAATAGTCCATACTATTTTGAAAGAGAACTATTCAATCCTGGATTAATCTTTCATGAGATCAAAACTTTTTTACATATACTACTTTAGTTAAATAGGATGAATTTTATTTTAAATGTGGTGAATTTTAAATGATAATTTTGAAAACAATTATTGGAACTAATTTAAACCCCCTCTTTAGTGTCCAACTCTGACCAATATTTTCTATTGAAGGTTTTATGTTAAACGTTTTTTTAATTAATTTCAACAGGTATTTTAGTTTTGTTTTAAATATTTATAAATTTTTTTCAGTTCATAATTTATTTTTATCTAAAATACAAAAAATATTTTTTAAACGGATAATAAATAGGATGGTGGTACTACCAATAGACCTCTCCACTTTAATGGAACAAACAATGCAAAGTGGAAAATTAAAATGAAAATACATTTAGAAAGCATGAGTTTGGAAATTTGGTTAGCTGTAGTTGATAAATATATGATTACTTCTAATATTATAAAAAAGTGGCATGATGAAACTAAGGAATAATATAATTTTAATTACAATGAAATAAATATATTGCACTATTTCATTAGAAGATGATTACTGTAATAGGGTTTCTTCCTCTAACACAACGTATGCGATTTAGGATAATTTAGTTATATCACATGAATGAAACAATAGTGTTAATGAAATGAGACTTAACACATATACTATTAAATATGATAATGTTAAAATGATGTCTGATGATCCTATTTTTGACATGTATCATAGGTTCAATGAGATTATTAATAAAATGATCTCACTGGGAAATAAAATCACTAAGAAGTAACAGATCATGATGATCTTTATAAGTCTTCCAGATAAATAGAGAGGGACTTCAGTATAAATAAGATAATCCTACAACATTTACACTCTACCACTGAAGGAGTTTATAGGAAAACTAATGATTTATGAATAATAATTTAAGGATAACAAAGAATAAGATGATAAACCAAATATAATGTTAGTTGATTTGAAAACCACTGCTTTTAAACAAAATAAAAAAGAGAAAATGAAATTTTATGATGAATGATTGTGCAATGAAGAATCATAGAGTGATATTATTGAGGAAATGGCTCAACTAGCTATAAGTTTTAAAATATTCAATAGAAAGAATTTATTCTTTAGAAATCAAAGCTATAAAGGTATGTTTGACAATAAGAGAAAATAAAAAAATGATTGGAAGAAAAGTGATATTTCTACTAAGATATAATGATATGAGTTCAAGGGAAGAGGGCATGTAAAGGCTGAATCTCCAAAATCAATGAACCAAATTATGTATAAGTAAAAAATGATAACTACTAAGAATCCAATGAATGATACATGGAGTTATTCAGTTGATAAATATGGTGGATATAAATCCTCACATAATGAGAATGGTAACAAATCCAAAATGTTTGTTTCCTGAGTTCCTTTCCAAATGAGTGTTGGATCTGGATTAAGATACTTGGACACTCTAACAATCACACCCTTAGAAAGCCAATGTGAAGAGAACTATTAATGTATCAACCTAAAATTTAGATTACAATTGATAATGTCTATAATGCATTTCAAAAAGGAAAATAACATTAACATTCCTTCAAACTAATGAATGAAGTTTCAACTTCTCAACTTCTTAAGTTGGTTCACATGGATTTGTTTAGAACATCAAGAGCTTCATGTTCAAGTGGAAAGAACAAGGTCAATGTTCTAGTAGATGAATTTTCTAGATATACATGGACATTATTTTTAGTGTACAAGACTGAAGAATGTTCAAATTTGAAAATGTATTTGTGGTCAATATAAAACTTATGAATACTAAAGATCAAAATATTATGAAGTGACAATGATTACGAGTTTGAAAATTAAGAATTGGATTATTTTTGCTGAAAATGCCTATATTTATAATTTTTATACTCCATGGAAACCCTCCAATAATGGAGTAATATAGAGAATAAATAATACCTTAATGGATATAATGTGATATATTCTTAGTGGATATGAGATACCTGTTTATTTTTTCGCAGATGATGTGAAAACAACTTGTTATATAACAGATTGAAAAAAATTAGACCTATCACTAAGAAATATACCTATGAATTTTTGAATAATAGTAATCCCAATGGTAATTACATTAATGTTTTTTGTTAAAAATTATATATCCTTAATACACAATATAATCTATAAAAAAATTCTCAAAGAGTGATGAATGAAATTTCATAGGTTGTTCAACCTCTAGAAAAGCCTATAGAGTCTTTAATAAAAGAGCCATGTGTGTGGTAGAATCTATAAATATCAAATTTGATGCAATATACCAATATAAACCTAAATCATCTTTATAAAATATTTAGGACAATCATTCAAATATAGAAAAAAATCGTAATGTTTATGATTCTACTATAAAATAAGTAGAAAATTACAGTTTTGGAAGCACCCTGTATTATGATCATGATGAACCATAACCTATAGAAGAACCCAAGATTAATTGAACTTATTTTTATATATTTTTTATAATCCTTAAGAAAAATCCCTTATATTCTACTGTGTGATACATAGATAAATGAAAACAGATAGGAGATTCAATAAGGAACTAGGATGAACATCAAGACTTTTTTCCATCACTTGAATCTAATAACATCAATGGTGAAATCATTGATTAATATTAGGTGATGGATATGAATGAATAATATAATATATTTGAAAAGAAAAAAGATTGGAAACTTGTCGATAGATGAAAATAAACAACCACTATGTTTGTGTTTATAAATAAAGTAGATATAGCATATACAACAGGAAGAAATAAGGCTAGAGTAGTTGCACAAGTTTATATCCAAGAATAATGAATTGAATTTGAAAAAACCATTGCACCTATTTCCAGACTTGAAGCTATTTTAATTTTTCTATATTATGAATCACATCATACTTTCAAACTCTGTCAAATGGTTTTTTAAATTTCATTCCTAAATGAGTATATAGTTGACGATGTTTTTATTGAACAACCCTCTCTTTCGAAAAATCATCTTGTTCCAAATCATGTTATTAAATTAACAAAGGCTTCTTATAGTTTAAAACAGGATCCTAGAGTATGGTATGATATGATAAACAATCTTTTTCTTTCAAGGGTTTTATAAAAGTGATTTATTATACTACCCCTTTAATAAAATATTTATAAGGATTTGGAAGTTGTTAAACTATATGTTGATGATATTATTTTTGGATATTCAAAAAAATCATTATGTGTTTATTTTAAAAAAATGACACAAAATTAATTTGAAATGAAGTTATGGTTGAAATTAAATTATTTGATAGATTTCAAATTTTTAATAAGAAATAAGGTATTAATTTTAAATAAAAATTAAACATACAAATGATCATTAATTTTTTTTTAGAAAGTAATAAATGTGGTTATACTCCAATGAGTACTCCCTATAAATTTGATATTGATGAAAATGAGAAACTAATAGATCAAACCAATTACAGAGGTATGATTGAATTTTTTTTACTTAACTACTAGCCTAAATGATTTTATGTTTAGTGTGTGTATGTGTGCTCATTTTCATGAAAATATTAATGATTTAAATCTACTTGTAGTTAAATGAATTTTTAAATACCAACAATATAGTACAAATTTAGTACTCTTCTACACTATTGGACAACCATTTGACATAGTTTGTTATTATGATACTGATTTTGGTGGTGGAAAGTTAGATAAAAAAATAACAATTGGAACATGTCACTTTTTAGGAAATTATGTAGATTCATGGTGTAGTAAAAATAAAAACATTGTTTCAATATATAATACGGAAGCTAAATACATAGCTACCAGTAGTTTTTCTCCTCCTATATTTTAGATGAAACACACATTACTAAATTATGGATATAAATTTAGACATTCCCCTATAGAATTTGACAACACAAGTTTTATTAACGTTTATATGAATATAGTTTATCATTCTTGAACAAATCATATTGATGTAATACATCACTTTTTGGGAGATAATTATCATAATGGTTATATAAACCTTGAATTCATTGGCACAAAACATCAGACTGCAACAATATTTTTGTTTCCCTTAAATTCTAATAGAATGAGTTACATTAGACATGATTTTGGAATTTTCAACATTGACTAAATAAAATCAAAATGTCTCATTGATTATGTCTCACCGATACAACATAATATTAGCGACTTACCGATATTTCTCACAGATGTGTCTCACTAATTGATACATAGTTTTTTTTTCTAGAATTTAAAACATTTATATTTTAATTATTTCATCTTATTTTAACCGTTGTTTAGTATTTTATGAATTTAAATCCATAAATTATAAAATTTAGGGTCGATCCAACACATTTACTCACGGTCGGAATCTTAATATCACATTCTTACTATGAAACCATTCATTCCTGATCACTTTCTACCCTTCTCCCTCGAACCGTGGGAAAATTATAACAACGGGTACTGAGACAACGTGTGATTCCGAGGCTCGGTGTGTCCAAAACAATTCATTCAAATGTTTTTTGGTTTTTAAAATCATATGCACACAACATTCCTAAATAATTTTAATATATTTTAAAAGGTTGTAAATATTAGAAATTTGAGGCCACCATTGACCTCATAATAGAAACTATACCCTGTGTGTTATTGAAATTTGGCCGGAGTAGGTTATCTGAAAAAAACGAACCCATGGACTTACCGTTAAATAAAATAATTTGAAATAATAATTTTATTTTAAAATCATAATAAATTATGAATAGTGACTCATATTTGAAATATGAGACCACTATTGAGTTTGTAATGTGGGTTTTAATTAGGAGAGGCATAACATTGACTAAGGTATGTCAACTATGAAAATACATTTTTGGAAATTTTATTCAATAAAATAAATTATGTTTTACTTTATGTAACTTTGCATGATTATGATGCAATGTTTTATTTTTAAAAATCCATTGTTATAGAATTTAGTGTTATTAACATAATGTTGTAATTCCGCTGAAGCGTGGAGAAAGAACACTCTTTAATGAACACTGACGGATCACATATCGGATCACGGAGCATCATGCCAATGGATTTGGAGGATCTCATCAACGATTTGAAAATAATTACTAATCATCAATGACTTTTATAACTTTAGGGTGGGTGTTTATTTTCATTAATGTTTTAATAGTTCTTAAATTATATGATAAACACGGACCAACCCATGAACAAGTTGATTCATGGTTCTATTGTTTTCATGATGGATATTTGTTTCTGGGTATTAATGGGAGATAGATCATTATGACAATAATTGATATTCATTTATCCTTTTTATGAGAATGAATTTAGGACAATAATAACAATGGACTAGTTTCATTCCTCAGGTGTTATTAATTCTATTCTCTCCCCCCAATTCATAGCTTTCATCAAAATTATACACTATGGGTCACCAATCAAATTTTTGGGAGGCTTAGAATGAAATCGAACACTGATATTGTTGGAAAGAATGAACAAAGAGTAGATCGATGTATCTCAGGACCTGAGGGTCACAGATGTAGTTTTGTTACAAAACATGGCCCACCCAAAGGGGCACAGTTGCTCATAGAAGTGGTCACAATGGAAATGAATCCTGTGAAAAGTGGAGTTATAAGTATGTGGTTTTCTGCCAGCATGCAGTGGACATGGTATGTCATAGTAAACATGAAGGGGAGTACATCTGTAGGGTGTGAATTGGGTGTGTTGGTATGCCTAACCCGGTGGGATGAGCCCTACTCAGACGGGAGAGTCCCAGGTGGTTGGGGACTAGCCAGTTTGGGTTAGGTCCAAACAGAGTAGGATATGCCCAGTTGTCCAGGTCATCCCAACGAATTGAGTCGGACCTTGAAGGTCATACTCCAATTCTGGCCGGACCTAGGTAGTTGGACCCCACACACGGTCGATTAAGTTGATGCATGGTTGTTGAAGCTGGGTCATAGTCGACGACCATGGTAGCTCTATTTTTCATGGAATAGTCATCCATGGTGATGGTTAGGTTAGGAATTCTCTCACGATGGTGATCCCCCTATCATTCCATGAGCCAGTGAACCCCATTTTGATTATTCAAACGTCTATAAAATTTAAATTGTAGGTTCGTTTGACGAACCTTCAGTGGAGTTGGGACCCTTACAATGAGATTGGCCACTTGAGATATCCTCTGATAGGTTTTCTGACTATTTTAATGTGGCCTAATGGATATAGGTGTTGTTTCTCTTGAAACAAGTGTTCATTGGGTGGAATCCTATGGATTTCTATGACAGAGGGATTTGGTGTATCATGGAGACTATGTGACTCCCATAGACCGAGTGTCTTGTAGAGACTATGTGTCTCATCGAGACTGTATGACTCCCAATGTATATATGTCTTATTGAGTATGTGTGTCTCATGTAATTTGTATGACACACAAACACTATGTGTCTTACCAGACAATGTGTCTCAGAGAGACTCTATTTTCCATAGAGGATGTGTGTCTCAATGGAGAGAATATATCTTGATATTATTGATATATATGGGCCATGGGGATATATCTTCAATGAGCTGGTTGTACTATTTATTCATGTTATATCCATTGTTGTATGTCCTTTGTGTTATTTCCAATGTGGTATTTCAATATATGGTATTTCCTTTGTGATATTCCTTTGTGGTTTTAGGGTGATATATCGAGTATTGTTTTAATCATGCTTGCATAGGATTTTATCAGATTTTTAATGTCTTATGTTGACATGTTTCCTTTTGACAGAGTCTACGGTGGACCTGGATTGGACATTGCATTATGATTTTAGATAGGTTGTGGTGTTATTATGGATTCAAGTAGGAGTCCTAGTACAATTTCCTCAAGATGGACTTTGTGTTGGTTGGATTGTATCCTAGACTAGTTTAATTTATATTACATTATTATCCTTTCCTACTCTTTTGGTTGGGATATAGTTTATGCATTCATTTTTTTTACATAGTGTTCAATTATTTATGCTTTATTTGCATGGCGACTTGTGTGTTTCTACCAGTACGTAGGAAAATACCTCCCATTTGTGGGATATGACTTCTCGGTGCTAGTCACTTATCACTGATATATTTGTGGAAGGATTAGGAAAGTCACATAATGGGCCCCTCTAGGATGGGTCATGATATAGTGGAATCATTGGTTGTCATTTCTACCTATTGACAAAGAGTCGTTGTGTTTTGTTTGGGGAAACTGTGTTAAGTGTTTCAAGATCGAATGTCAAAGCTTGTGAATCCAGTGTTGGTGTGGGTGATGACGTATTGACACACAAGGTATCTAATTTCATCTTTTTGACTCGATAGATTAAAACACTAGTCGCAGGAAAACAAATTTTTACATGGATCGTATTTGAATGAGTTGTTTTTTCCATGTCCTTATTGAGACAACTCTCTAGATATATTATATTGATCGTATAACATATTGATTTTATTTTAGGATACCTCTATGTAGACAACCAGTTAGAATTCTATTCTGTGATCATGAAGATGATCCGCCTAGTGACAAGTCATCGGTACATGGTCTTCTAGCAAAGATAAACCCTTCAGGTGGTTTTCCTACGATACCAACACCAGTCGAGCATCAGTTACTACCATCATTACCGAAAGAGACTACATGCAGAATGAGTTCATTGAATGACATCTAGAGGAAGTAACCTCCCATCTTTGGGGTGTCCACCACCAGTCGAGCATCAGTTACTACCAACATTACCGAAAGAGACTACATTGTGTGTCAGGAGACTTTTACAAGGATCAACAGGGATATTTTAGAGCTTAGAAACCCAAAAACATGAAGAGACAAATCTCCCTTGATATGACTTATTATGTATCTTCATTTAAGTTTTCATTCCACCTATATTGTGATCATTGTGCATATTGGATCTTTTTCATAGGCAGAAGGGATGTCTGAGTTTGGAAGGGTACATGATGAGGTCTACCAATCATTCATCTTTCTCCACAGATATGGTATGATACCATTTTTATGACATATACCTTCATGGAGGGCCTATAATGAGAGATTAGGGAATCCATGATATCCTTGAGTATTTAAAAATATGTTGGGGTACATGAGTGAGCTATAATGGTGGAGAGTTTTTTAACAGAGTATAGAGAGGATGTGGGAGAAAAATACTTACACCATGTATCTGAGACCATAGAATCCAGTAGCTGACATGAGTCACAAGGACCCAAGCGGGTCAGAAACAGTGGGGGTTGATCTCAGGTCATTGTATCAATGGTGTGGGGATCCAAGGGTCTCTTGAATCAGTTGAGGGACATACTATTTTACATGTGGGGTGGTCGGGGTCATGTGGAATGAGATTCCATAACCCTTCATACAACTGATATAGAGAAGGTCGAGGAACCACTGAGGAAGAGGTATGGATTGGAGAAGGATGGTCCATAGGGCAGCAGCTGTGGTAGAGGAGCAGATAGGGTAGCATGAGGTGGGAATAGGTTTGACGTACTACCACCTCAACCCAATGGTGTTCCACAAAAGGCCTATATAGAGAGTGGATTTAGATTATTCTAGCTTCAAACGATGAATGTGTAAGACCCTTGGGTTGTTGTGATGATTAGATGTGCAATCTGTGTAATTTCTACCTTATCTGCAATTTTATTAGACATTGGTGATAGTCATTCTATTCTTGTTATGGACCTTATTCATGACTCTGAGATTCTGGTTGAGACTTCGACACAACTCTTATGCTTACAGACTCATAAGTTATATTATTTGATGATCACACAATGGTTCTGATAGTGTGACCATAGTCTTGGAGGATAGATTTTATGTTTGGATATCTTGGTATTGGTGTTAAGGACTTCCAATTCATTCTTGATATGGAATGTTTATCTAGAGTCCATGCATATATTGACCATTTAAGGCCCAAAATATGGTGTGTATGTAATTATGGGATATTGTTTTTTGAGAAATGGAATCCAAAGAATCATATGATGGACTATGTCATAGGAGGGTGTAGCCAATCAGTAATCGTTTTCCTAGTCAGACCTTCATCACTATGGATGATTTGAGTCATAGGTTCCCTACAGTGGTGGGGTGGGGGGGGGGGGGGAGGAAATATTTCCTGAGGATGTTCTAGGATTACCTACTCATATAGATGTAGAATACTTCATTAATATATATATTATGATGACACTGATATCTAAACAAAAACAATGAGTGGATCCCAAAGAGATTCACGAGCTAAGGGTACTACTGTAGTACTATACAGGGAAGGGCTTCGTGATTCCTAGTGTTTTATCCCAGGAAGCCCCAGTTTTGTTTTCCATGATGGATGACAGAGCTTGAGGGTTTTTATTTAATTCTGTTGCCTGATCCCAGTGATCGTGAAGACTATGTATCCACTACTAAGTATTGCTGAGCTCTTAGTTCAGATCGAAGGGAAACAATTTTTCTTAAAGATTGGCCTTCGATCTTGATATCACCCACTACGGGTACCAGATGATGATATACCGAATATGCATTTCAGATGCCGATATAGCCACTAGAGTACCTGGTAATTCTTTTTGGAATAATGAACACTCCATAAGTGCTGATGGGAATCATGTTTATGATCATACCGCATAATCTAGACCAGTTCAGGGTGGTCGTCATTGATGAAATCCTATTTTACCAGGAATCCATTTAGGATAATTTGAGATACTTGAGGATGGTCCTGGAAACACCTTGAGAGAACTAGCTTTATGGAAATCTCTCATAGTGTTAGTTCATGAATGGATATTTCAATTTTTTAGGACACATCATTTTAGAGGTTGGTGTTGTAGTGACTTCATGGAAGATTGAAGTGGTGCTTTCTTGGGATCTACCCTAGAGTGTTACAGAGGTGCAGAGATTCATTGGTTTGGTTAGGTACTACAATTGGTTTGTACATGAATTTTTCAGAGTAGAATAATCCTTGATAGATATGACATGAAATGGGAATCCATTTACGTGGACAGAGAATTTTCAAGAGATCTTTTAGCATTTTTGACAGATATTGATGAGCTCACCAACCTTGAGATTCCCAGAGGGGGGGGGGGGTACTTATTTTGTAGTGTTATGTGATGTATCGGTAACTAGTATTAGTTGTTACTTGTTTTAGGTGAAAGTGGTGACTAGATATAAGGACCCAACCATAATCATTACTTAACATTGAGTTATGTCGATAATTAACATTGAGGATCCATTCAGGTTTGGAGTTTTAAGGAATTAGGCCATAAATATTACATTACATCCCAAAAATTACAAAGTAGACATATCGACTCAGATTTCATTTTTCATGAAAATAAAACTTCTTAAAAAATAAACATGTCTACTTCTATGTTTTGGACAACATTACTTTTCCATGATCCCATCCTTGACCCTTTTCATATTTATGTCCTATGAAAAACATTTCAAAACATGGAATGAGCATAAAAAAGCTCAGTAAGGGTTATAAAATAAATAAAAGAAACATTAACCCTTCAATAAATTCAAATCAAAGATACCATACTTTTCAATCATAACATACCTCATGAAATCATATTATTTACGAATAACACAAAGAAATCATAAATCATAAAATTAACATAGGGCATACATAAAATACATACATTGTTTCTTTCACAGCTACGTAGGGAGTTATGTTTGGAATACCCATCACAGTATATGCCTTAAATCTCATCAGATAAAAAATAACGTTTATATCTATCATGTTTCCTAATCCATTGGAGAGCTTTCTTGGCCTGACATGCCCTTGGTTTATTAGAGAAACACCCATATACATAAACAATTCCCAATTACCATACCGTATTCACAACCCAAGAAACATGCATAAATGAAAGATAACATTTCCACATTGCAATCACATTATATCATTTCATGACATTGAAATAACCAATGCTTTATCAAACCATTTTCAAACCCATTTAAAATAATTAATATAGTGATTTTTGAATCAATGTGTCCCATACCACATTGAATATTTTAATGGAATTAAAATTTTAAATCATTAATGTCAATATAAATAAGTCATTAAAACCATTTTGAAAACTTGGTCATTAATGTTAAATATTTAGAATAATAAATATTTAAAAAAACTTAAATGATGTTTTAGTTAAAGCGTCCCTTACCACATGAGAAAATAACCTTAAATGAAGCATATAATATAACGATAATAACAAGATTCATTATATATTATGTCAATGGGAAGTATATACCCCATATAAAAGATAATAGGTGTATAACAATAAATAACTCTCAATATAATGTAAATTGAGACAAATTCCCTTACAAATATCATATCCTTAGATTAAGGATAAATCAATGACACAATTATGTGTGAAGAATATGTATAAACACAATATAAGTGGATATTATGTGTAAAACAATTAGAGTTCATTCACACATTTTCATAGGACGACATAATCACAATGTAGAAGTTTAACCCAAATAATTTAAATTGTTTTAAGAAATTCCCTTACCAAAATTAGACAGCTTTACGACGTCACTTGAAAATTCAATAAATGAGATGATGTGAGAGAAAAGAGAATCTCGTCACATGGAAATAAATGTACAGAAATAATTATAATGAAAAACATATCCCAACATAAGAAAATTATAATTAATGGACAATATATAAAAGAATTATTCGAATAAAAGAGGATACTGGATGGTTCCCATAACAATTTGGTAACATACGAAGCAATCACCCCATGAAAGAAAGAGCATAAAATTATGATGTAAATTCCAACAAATAAAATTATATTACACAAAGAATATATTCATGGGCTGTACATACACCACAAAAAGGAAATAGGGTAAAATATATCATGAATATCACGAGACTAAAAAGTGAGATGAAAAACCCTTACAAATATCGTATCATTTATTTAAAGAAGGTGTTGCCTCAGACAAAAACCTGAGACATATTTAATTATCAAAAGAAAATAAAACTACATGAGTCTGAAATAAGGAATCTTATTATAATCTTTATCAAATAAAGGAAGAAGCTCAATAGGCAAGATGATCTTCCATGTAATGTCATAGATTATTCCTTTGTTAGCAAGACCATCAGAAACTATGTTCTCTTCCTGAAAGGCTTGTGTGGCAATGTAATTTGTCCCTATAAGTGAATCAAGGTAGTTCATCCATCGGGTGGTTAGAGGCTATGAATGATGCACAACACCCACCCAAATAGCATGGATAATAGTGGTTGAGTCGCTTTCAATCCAAATATTTTTCCATCCATTTTTCTTGGCAATGTAGATGTCGTGTATCATTCCCATAATTTCTGCCTCTAGAGCCCAAGTAGTACCACAACTGCCATAGCAGCAGCCCAGACACTGACTGAGTCAGTCTCTGAAAATCTCACCCCATCCCACAGGTCCTGGATTTCCTTTAGAAGCACAATCCACATTCACCTTGATCCACCCTAGAATCGGAGCTTGCCAAAAAACATCAAAAGTGCGCATTGGCTATTTGTAGAGACCATGAAGATTAAGTCGCCGATGAATATCAAATTCACCAACAATGTTGTGAAAAGGAGCTGTTTGTATCGAAGTATCATCCCTAATGGGAATGGGAATTTGTATCTTACCTGCATTGAGATTGGAATAGTAGTTAATGTGAATAACATCATTTCTATCTTACCAAATCACATGATGGAGTTTAGCAACCATAGTGAGGAAAAGGTTCTTGATTTATTGTTTGAAATCAAGATCCAGACATATTTTTAATTGGAAGTTGAGAGAGTCAGTAAGAATCCATCTACAACCAAAAATATCGGAAGTAAAATTTCATAGGGCAGAGGCAGTAGCACAAGATAGGAACAAACGATTAGTATCTTTTCTATGTTGGTGGAAAAAAGGACACCTGGAGCCATTTTGGATTCCAAAAGAATGAAGACACACCTCAGTTGGGATACGATTGTAGGTAATTCTCCAAATTTGAGTAAGTCTTGAGGGTTTAATCCAAGGATTATCAAAGGATTTCAGCCAATAAAAATCAAGATCAGAATTAATAAACTTCTATTTTTAAAAATTTTTAGAATCAAGAATACCATTGTGGGAGGGCTCCCAACAGAAGAATTCATCCGAATTCACAAAGACATATCTATCGACAACATGTATAATGTTCGTAGGAAAATTGGAGTTATAAGAATGAGTAGCATCTTTTATAGTAGTGATAGTGTTATCTGGTAAATAATTAGGAGAGACCATGGAGATCATGGGTGTTCCAGTGCATTTATCTAGAGAAACATTTAGGGTAGATTCCATACTAACCATCCATCTAGAATTAGTCATAATATTGGAAAAAGAATGCCCGATTGAAGGAAAGATAGAGGAATTAATATAGCTCAAATTTCTCATTTTTAACATTTTGAGAAATACCATTTTTAGAAAGACAATAGATTCAGAGTTATTATGAATAATCCTCTATGTGAGTTTTACTTAGAGGGTATCATTAAAAAGACATAGATTTCTTATTCCAAGACCACCTTTTTTAATAGGTTTTCAGCAAGTGGTTCAGGGGACAGTAACATGTTTCCTTTAATGAATATTTCCTGACCAAACAAAGTTCATGATGTATGTGTTGATTTATTGGATGTACCAATATTCCATTTGTAAATCATCAATGAATAGTCCATCTTGGAAGCAATGGTGTATTTCATAAGTTAGATTATGCCCGCCATTAAAAGGGACTTTCCATTCTATGAGGATTGCTACTTTATGATATGATCCATCATGTGGGTAAGGTACATGGATTTAGGCCTTCCCCAGAAAATAGGAACACAAAGGTAGGTAAAAGGGAATGAACCTTATTTAATGATTATATTGTCTGTAATTATATTTTTTCTAGAAGTAGAAAAAATTTTCCCAAAGAAGACATAGGACTTATTCTAGTTTATTGATTGACCAGAAACATCTTCATAGTGAGATAATGTATTTTTTAATATTTGAATATACTTTTTGTCTCCTTTTATGAATAAAATGATGTCATCATAATATAATAGATGCGTAGGCACAGTTAAGTTTCTAGCTTCCTGAATCAGGTTGACCTTGTTTTGATTCACAAGGATAGTGAGAAATCTACTAAGATAATAATCACCGATGGAAAAAACGAATGATAGATAGAGGATGACCTTACCTTACACATTTGTGCATTTGAAGTAACCTTTAGGGGAACCATTGATGAGGACCAAAATGGGGGCCGAATTGAATAGAGAATTTATTCTATTGATGAAATTTACGTTGAAACCATGGGACTGAAGAAATTTTAAAATAAATGCCCAATCAATGGTATCAAAATATTTTCTAATATCAAACTTAATAGCAATGTTCCCCCCTCTGACTGGTTTATTGAGGGTGTTGGTACATTCAGAAGCTATGCAGATGTAGTCTGATATAGTTCTCCTCATGATAAATCCAAATTGATTCGAGGAAACAATTTTATTTCATAATGCATAGTGTCTATTTGCAAGTAGTATAATAATGGTTTTTTAATTGGTATTTAGAAGTGAAAAGGATGAAAAAGATAAATTTTTGAGGCATTTTCCACTTTAAGAATTAGAGTGGGGAATTGTGCATTTAGACCATGTGGGAGGTGTCCATTAGCGAAAACGGCTCGGAAAATCATGAAGACGTTACTGTGAATCACCTCCCAGTATTGTTGAAAGAAACCATTGTTGAATCAATCAGGGCTCGGGGCACTATCCGAGTTGAGACTAAAAACAGTGTCTTTGATTTCATGGTTAGTAGGGATGCTGAAGAAATATATATTGTCTTCATATGTAACCATGGGCGGAATGACTTCAGGTAAGAGGACTTTTTTGTTATTTGGACCACTGATGAAATTGTCAAAGTATGAGACTGCATGGTTTGCAATTCCCTCATCCGAGTTAATGAGAATATCCTCCATCCTGAGTAGAGAAATTGGCCTACAGGTTTTTCTAATTCTTTGGAGAGAGTTGTAGAACATTGTATTTCTATCCCGATCAGAAATCCATTTAGAGTTGAACCTTTGTTTATAAAGGTTATCCATAAGAGTGATAAGAGTGTTTAATTTCATGGAAATATTAAATTCATTTGGGGGGTCTAACGAGAAATCAGAGCTATTGGAGGATATTTTAATTTTAATAAGCTCACATTCAAGGTTGAAAATATCTTTTTCCATTTTTTTATATTTTTCATTACACCAATTTTTGAGACAGAGTTTAAGGTGCTTCAGCTTAGTAACACACACAAAGGAATCATTGAGATGATTCAAAGAGTTCCAAATCTATTTGATGATTTTATAACATTCCAGATTAGTAGACCAATCATTGTTGAATCTAAAAGGAATAATGTATTTTTCCCTTTTAGGAAAAATGTTTATAAAAATAGAATAATGGTCCGAATTATGTCTTGGTTGGGTGGTGCAAGAAATGGTGTCCCAGGTGTCTAGAGCATACATATTTGTGACGACCCTATACAATTTACTAGGAAATACCCTATTATATTGCATTCAATACCAAGTATACTTGGCCCTAGTGAGGTTAACCTCTATAAGATCATTGTCATCAATTGATGTTCTAAATTCTATAGAGGAAATGGAAGTGTGAGACATACCAATTTTTTCACCCGGGGAAAGAATAGCATTAAAGTCACCAAACACAAACTAGGGATCTCGAATTGTGATAGCTAGCCCATAAATATCATTCTAGAGGGGTATTCTCTCTTGATATCTATTTTTGGCATAAATCATGGTAAAAAAAATATGAGTTTCATTTTTCATAAAATCACAAGTTAGCATTTGTTCAGTGTTATTTAAAATAATAAAATTCAGTAAAGTGGCTTGATATAAATCCCAATGAGAATACACACTATTATATTCCTTGCAAGCACCTAAAAAGATATAACCATAAATAAAAATGTTCCAATTTTTCAAATAGAAAGTGTTTTTTGGTTCAGTAATGGAAAAAATTATTGGGAGATAAGTTAAAAGAAATCTTTTCAAAACAATATAAGTATCAGGATTAGAAATTCCCTGAAAATTAAAAAAAAAAATCCATTAAACCTTGTTTTTGGAGGCAAAACCAACCTTTTTCTTTTTAGCTCAAACTGATCCCTTCTTCATCTTGTATCAAGTATCAATGTGTGAAGTATCCAGAGTGGATTTCATTTCTTGCATATCTATAATAGAAATAGAAGATCTGTATGTAGAAAGAACATTGAATGTGGGTTGCATTATTCAAATTATTTTGGCATTTGTTGAGAGGTCTATGGAGCTGTCCTTTATATTTTTTAGAGGGGTTACCTTATGACAAGAATTGTCCATAATAGGATCTAGTAGGTGATGAAAAGTCGATGTCTCCTTCACTTTCAATGCCACACAGTTCTATTTGAATGAGTCCTGACAAGATTGGAGGATCATACCTGATAGGTATGCTCTCCTTAGACCTGTAGGATGAAACCATCCTCTTATCAGTAGAGTTCCTAGAACCCAAAATAGGATCAAAATCAACTAGAAAAACTCCCTCTGCAGTTTGTTATTCATTCAAAGCTTCTTCAGGGTGTTCCTTGTGCGGGGCAGTGTCCATAACGGGCTCCGTCAGTGGCTAATACACTTTAACTGCTACACATTTTTCATTGATTGAGTTTATGCAAGAATTAGGGGTCACACCTGAGGTATTAGCATGTATAGATATACTCTCCTCATACCCGCAGACTAAGTCCTTCTTGTGAGTCTTGTCATGGGGCATGAATTTTCCAATAGAAAGACCAGTACCCCTAATAGAATCAGCATCAACAGGAAGACCTCCCTCAATATAATGTCCATAATTTATGGTTTCTTCAAGTTAATCCTATTTCTTTCCTTCATGGGAGTTACTAGGTTAAACATGTCGAGCAATATCACATTGAGCAACAGCATTTTCATGGTCATATTCTGATGTATTCAATTACCCACATCCTTCCACAGCCAAGGTTTTATGTACCTAATCACATGCATCAAGGAATGATTTCTAAATTTCCTCCATAATGCATTGTTCCAAGTTGATTTCCTACTCTTCCTCCACCATCATAGCTCAGGAATACTCAAAGACTCCCCAACATGGGATGTCTTTTTTACCCATGTTTCTAATTTTTTCCTAGGAGGTTCAGCTCTCTTGACACCAGTACCCTTCACTTTCTCATCCCTTCAAACTTCAGTCCATCCATCATCCTTGGGCTTAGAAATCTAACTTTTCATAACTCTACTATTCATAAAAGAGTGAAATTTGTTTTTTAAAAGATCATAAAATGTTGGCTTGCACATAAACTCCATCCGAACCTCTGTTTTGTAATCATTGGCATTGAAGGAGATGACTGCTGGTAGCTTTGAGTTCAAAACAAATTCCACCATAACTAGATCATACAAGCCAATCTCTACATTTATGGTACTTTGGTCGATCTTGAGAGGAGTACCAATGTTGGATACCAAATCATTTAGTAATTTTGGGTTCCAAAAAAACCAACTCAACATATGTAGTCTAACCCAAATTTGATTCGTATTGTTCTTAAATGTATGGGTTTTGAAGGTATAGTTCCATTAAAAAATTATAAGGACACTAGGATTAAGCTACAGACTCCCAATGTTCCAGACCCGATCATGCTCTTCCTATGATTTAAGTAACACATGGAAATATCCAATTCTGATTGGAACTATTTTCCAGTCAGATAATACCCATAGATGAGTAATCATGTTCTTTAATTCATCAGGCGACTAGGATTTATCCGCTTTAATGTATGAGATTCGACCCATAGCTGACAACTTACACATTTGTGATTTCTATAGTAGAGTTTCAGGATTGGATTCCACAGTAAATATTCCATCATTAAGACGTTTGCATAGAGAGTATTTCATTTCATAATTATTGAAGTGTTGTGATCCTTTGAGAGCTTTTGCAAAGGTTATTCCTCTAGTTCATTCAACCAAAGGAACCTCTTCATTTTTCACTTTGGAATCATGATATTTGTATGATCCTTCCCAATCCGGATCGATATCCTCCATGATAAATCATATTCAAGACAAACCGAGGCAAGCATTACCGCAGATGGCTTTAAACCCTAGTCGACACGAGGACAACACCACCATCCCCCATAATTTATTAGTGAAATTACAATGATCATATTATTAAATTAATGATAAATCAATTAAATAATTATGTGTGAAAAATATAAATACACCCAATATAAGTGTACATTATGTGTAATACAACCATAGATAATTCAAACATATCCATTTCATGAAATAATCAAAAAGTTGATGTTCAACCGAAAGAATGGAAATTGCAGAAAAAGTTCCCTTACCTCGTGTCCGGCATGACTTGTTTGTTCCTTGTTCATCCTGAATAATAAACTTAAATTAATTTATAATTTTTTATAAACATGTTTCAAGTTTATTATTATTTTTTATATAACTTATTATCTTACAAGGACAATGAGTTAATTATTTATGTTCATATCTGTCATTTTGTCGACATTTGGAATTTGAGGTAAAAATGAACTTGTTTTAATTACAATATGTCCATGTGGTCAAAATTACATTATCTACAAAATGATATTAATGGTATAGATATCATATATATCATATATATATATATGTTATATATATATTTATAATATTCCATAACATTTGGAAATATGAAATGAAAGGCATCGTTCATGGAGACGGTAAGCTGTTCGTACGCATGGACGCTGCTTTCATTTGTTTCTTTTTAAGGAAAGGAAACCGTAATGATACTTATGTATATTATAATTCCAGTTTAATATAATATTTTATATACATTCCATTATTTCATTAAAAACATCATTTATATGTTCCATGTACGGTTTGAATGATTCATATCACATTGATAGGGTAGTAGTATGCACGTCCT
This sequence comes from Viscum album, assembly GCA_963277665.1. Lineage (NCBI taxonomy): Eukaryota > Viridiplantae > Streptophyta > Magnoliopsida > Santalales > Viscaceae > Viscum > Viscum album. Next base: position 84,419,447 of record OY728154.1, read on the forward strand.
AAAATGAAATTATTGTATTTATACAACATGAAAAGCATAATGGTGTGTTATAAATGAGAATTAAAGAAGAATATTGACAAAATAAAATAAAATATATATATTATATAATAAAATTTCTATCATAATGGCCACCATGAGATGTGGTAGATGAGTATTGAACAATCATCATTTCGTGAGGCTGTAGTTTGCCATCCCCATAAATAGTATGTTCGAATCCATTTGATGGAGGTATGTGTATGTGTATTTAGAATAATTTTAATAAAAACAACCTAGTATATTTATGATACATTTTTAATTATAAAATAAAGGATCAATGATAGTTTAGGTGGTTGTAGAAGTAAACAAAATAACTTAACAGAAGACATTACCTTTAAATCGAGTTCCTCCATTTGTTTGAACCAAAAGGTTTACTTGAATTGTCTTATGCCTAGGGGGTAGATTCTAGGAAGTGGATAGGGATTTAGGGAGACTAATTTTGAATAGTTTTTATGAGACTAGGGGCTTGAGATATGTGAGTAATGGGTTAGAGTTGATGGATTTTTATAAGGGGGAGGATGGGTTCTTTTAAAAGGTTTGAAAACATTCTTTTATTATAAACTGATTTTCGATTTCAAAAGTTCAAAAAATCATTAAATTATAAGATAAAATGACTCTTTTTTTAAATAGAATCGTTAAATAAGAATTTAATAGGTAATGTATGTTTGTTTAATTTTTATAATCTCATTTATATAAATCAGTCATTAATAATGTAATCAATGCATCATCATTGTTTCATAAATAATTTTATTTCTTTCATGTATAAAAATTATAAATATTATCCCATGATGTAGGAAATATTTTATTTTTTAAAATTAATATTTATATTATAAGTTATGACATATATAAACCCATGTAAAAATAGACTTACTTAATGATATATGTTTATGTCATTTTTTACTTTACTTTAAATTCATTAATGTAATGTGTCATTATCACTCCCAAGTGGCTCCATGGGATCCCAAAATCGACACAAGGATGCCCATTGTTGGAAAATTATCAACCAATAGGATTAGAACAAGTGTATGGGTAATTTAGTATTATTATAATATTATGAAATAATAACTTTCAAAACATTGACACTTTTTTATGTCCAATTTCAATGTGAAATTACGTCCAATAAAAAAATTTGGATTAAATGGTAAAAATATAATCCAATTACACTTTAAAAAAATTTAAAAATATAATCTAACCATATAAAAAATTCTATTAAAAAGCAATTCTGAATTAAATTATTGTGTTTTTCACTATTCATAAAAAATAATCATTATCAGAAAAATACCAAAAATAAATACAATATAAATTTTAATGTCCTGATTTTAAATAATAATATTATTTTGAAAAATATAACATATAAATGTAAATAAAACAATATTTAAAAAGGTTTCTCCACCAAAAGGTTGTAAATTGACCCTTAAAAGAATTTTAGAGCATTTATGTTTAAAACTGGATTCATTCACATTTTTAGCATCTATCTTTTATTGGATAAATTTAAAAGCATTTTACAAACATTTATAATCATATTGTGGTTAGTTCATTTCATTCCCACCAGTACAATGGCTATGAGTGAACTACAATTTAAAATAATAATATTATATTATTATTTTTCGGTATAACTCAACGTTGTGTACAATGTAAGATTTCAGAGAAACATGTTGTTGCCTGTTGAGTATGATATTAAACACACCATCTTTATTTAAGTAAAATGAATGTTTAATTCATTAATATTATTTATTAAGTAAATTTAATATTCTTTAATTACATGGGATGTTACATCCTCCCCCCCCTTTGGAAATTGTTTCCCCTCAATTTTAAAATTGGGCTCAGAATGTTCATTAGAAGTCCAAAATCAGAAAAAAGTCCATAAAGCTATGATATTAAAATAAAGAATGAAACGTAAAAAAGTCACCTGAGATGACCCAAAATAGGATTCGATGAAAACATGGATATGGTTGAGAAAACTAACCATCACGTTCTGATGGAGAATGATATAAAACAAGATCAGGATAAAATTAACAACAAAAAAACCAAAAAACATGATGGGTTAAACGATCATTGGTTTCAAATTATGAAAAGTATAAAAAAAGTTTTTGTTTTCTGTTCCATTTCATAATGTTGAAGAATTTATTTATGATATTGACTAAGTACATAAGGACATATAATTACTTTTCAAGTATTGTTTCATCCTTCAGTATATTTCTCCCAAAACTCATCTTTTCTCAAAACGATGAGTATTCATGATGACTTCATCACACCTGAAGAGCTAGAATGAAAATATAGAGAATAACATAATCCACAAAAGATGAACCATATATTTCCTTATTCAATAGTCATTAACCAAAATCAAAATTCTTAGTACAATATCAGATAATTACTAAAAATGATAATCATTTATAAAAATGAAATAGTAAATATAATCATAAAAAATGAATAAACAATACCGAAATAACAAAAAAGACCATTCAGTATTGAAATTTATTTATAATTCAATAATATAATCCAATCAAATTCTGAAACCGAAAATTTTGATGTATTTGATCACATAGTCTTCCATAGTAAATCATAACATTTATCATCAAATAACATCGACTACTCTTAATGTCTAATACAGAAGTGTAATTATCCAAATCACTTATTATTTATGATTGGGTAATAATTTCCATAAATAAGCCAAATTACCATATGTTCATAATAAAAACATTGTTTCTTCCAATATACAATTCCAACATTACACCTTAATTGAAATCCCAAAGTATTATATTTTATATAGGCTTGTAGATTCCAAAAAAGAGAAAACATCTTCCAAAATAAACATTATCACATAATCCCTAAATCATTTTCCAATACTAAGTATATCCCTTTGATTAAACATAAGATCCCAAAATCAAATTATTCTTGATCAATAAAATCGTTTAACTAAAAAGAATTAGTTATACTAACCCAGGACTTCAGATAGTCTAGTGGTAAGTGATAAATCTCAAGGATATTCGACTGTGGGTTCGATTCCTGCAGCTTTTTCTGATGCGACAGGTTGTCACACGGTATTTGTGTTTATTTTTTTAAAAAACTATACAATTTTATAAGAGTCCCAAAAATGAGATAAATTCATCAAAAATAACCATAACATGATTTAACCCCAATGGTTGTCTTATGCATCTAATTTTCAACCCAACTCATAATGACCTCAATATATAAATTCATAAAGTCTTATTTATATTGACAATTTTTAACCTCTAAAAAATAACATTATTCTCAAAGAAAGAACGTTATACCTTGATCATGGTGTCCACCAGGTTTCATCGTCATCCTGTCCACCAAGATATATAGTCCATGCATTGCAACAATGATTTAGATATTTTTCAAAATCATCTGCTTCCTTTATCCAAATACACCTCTTACAACGTGGTTCATATGGGTGATCACAGAAAAACAATTTTAGAAAATAATCCTTTATAACATATAATTTCAAAACATCTTATAAGACTAGCTATCTATAAAATAGTCTGATCGAGTATGAGTTGAAACATTTAATCATTAGTCCTTTTAAAATACTATAAGTAAGCGTTGGAAGACTATAATTAAAAAGAAAATATAAATAGGTTGTGCTAGGGTCCCCTTCATCATCACCTTTTTCAAAATCATAATTCTTTTCAAAATCTTGTGATAAGGTAAAATATTAGAAAATGCCTTGATAATATTTAACTTTATTGAAAAAGTGAGATTATTCAGAAAAAAAACATTTGATTAAATACATACCTTGATCCACGATGGTATCAAGGTATATCATAGGTGTTTCATATATCAAAAAGTTGTTTCAAGTGAGTTGTACATTTTAAAATCATTTCGAGTCATAATTACTTGACTTTGCAATAATTATTGAAACAAGTCATCATGAAGAGATTGTAATTTCATTTTGGATCATCCACCATCCATTTATAGCAAACATTCCTTGATCTAAAAAGGATACAAAATAATGATTTAACATTAATAATTGGCAAAGAGACTAACCTTGTTTCTAACAAAAACTCTTAATCACTAATTTTTTTTAATCCAACCATTGATACAACTATATTGACCTTTCCTTAAACATTGGTTAATCGTCAGTTAAGTCAAATATTCACATTGAGGATATTTTTAGGTTTATAGTTTTAGATAATTTGGCCATCACTAATATATTACATCTAAAAAATTTCAATGTAGACACTTCTACTCAGTTTCCATTTTTTCATAAAATAAACACTCTTAAAAAAGAAACATGTCTAGTTCCATGTTTTAGACAACATGACATTTATATGATCCCTTCCTTGACCCTATTCATCTTTATGTCCTGTGAAATACTTTTCAAAACATGGGATCAGCATAAAAATCTCAATAAGGTTTACAAAATCTTGAAAGGAAACACTAACCCATCAATAAATACAAATCAGTGAAACCATAAATTTCAATAATAGTATACCTCAAGAAATCATAATATTTATGAATAACACAACAAAATCATTATTCATTAATGAAATTTACGGCTTATATAACATATTTACATTGAATATTTCATAGCTACATGGGGAGTTTTGTTTGGAATACCCATCATAGTATATTCCCAAAAATCTCATAGGATAAATATTAATTTTTACCTCTGCAACATTACCCAATGCATTGGAGAGCTATCTTGAGCTCACCCGCCCTACGTTTATCATGGAACCACCCATACACATAATGAATACCCAATAACCATAACATATTAATAACACATAAAACAAGTATAAAGGAAATATAACATTTCCACATTGTAATCACAATATATCATTTCAAGATATGTACATAATCAATGCTTTATGAAACCATTTTCAAACCCATCTAAAACATTTAATATAGAGATTTTTGAATCGTAGTGTCCCATACCTTGTTAAATATTTTAAAGGAATTAACATTAAAAACATTGATTTCCATTTAAAAAAATTCTTTAAACCATTTTGAAAACATGGTCATTAATGAGAAATATTTAAAAGAACAAAATTTAAAAACATTTAAAACAATGTTTTAGTTAAAGTGTCCCTTACCTCTTGAGTAAATAAAATTAAAATAAGCCTATAATATTATGATAACAAATATATTCTTGATATAACATTTCATATGGATGTATATATACCATATAAAAGTGAATTGGTGTATATCAATAAATAATTCTCAATGGAATGTTTATTTTTACAAAGTACCATACAATGATAGTGACCTTAGATTAAAGTTAAATCAGTGACATAATTATGTGTGAAAAATATAAATAAACCCAATATAAGTTGGATATTAAGTGAAAAAAAATCATATTTCAGTAAAACATATTCATAGATTGACATATTCACGAAGTCGAAGATTAACCCAAAGAATTTAAATTGCGTTAAGAAGTTCCCTTACAAAAATCGGATAGCCTAACGACATCACTAGAGAATTAAAAAAATGTGCTAATGTGGGAGAAAAGTTTATCTCATCACATGGAATAAAATAAAAACAATTATGATATATAAGAACATATCCCACCATAATAAAATGTAAATTAAATGTCATTTTATAAAATAAGTCTTTGAATAAAAGAGGATAGTGTAAGGTTCTCGTACTAATATGGTAACTTACAAAACATACATCGCATGAATTAAAGAGCGTTAAATGAAGATGTTAATGCCATCAAATTAAATTATATTACACAAAGAATAAAATCATGGTATGTATATACAGCACACTAATAGAAATAGAGGAAAATATAGCATGAATATAAAGAGAGTAAAAAGTGAGATGAAAACCCCTTACAAAGATTGTATCAATAAATTACTAATAAATGAATAACCTAATTATGTGTGAAAAATATAAATACACCACATATAAGTGTATATAATTTGTAAAACAGTATGAGTACATTCACACATATCTATAGAATGACATAATCAAGAAGTAGAAGTTTAACTAAAATAATGGAAATTGGGAGAAGAGGTTCCCTTACCTCATGTCCATGTTGACTAGTTTGTTCCATGTTCTTACATAATAATAAAATTAAGTTAATTTATAATATCATTAGAACATATTCAAGATTTTTATTCCTTTTATATCATTTATTACATTTCAAAAACAATTAGCGAATTATTTGAGTTCATTTCGGACATTTTGTCGATGTTCAGAATTTGAGTTAAAAATGAACATGTTATAAATAATATTTTTCCATTGGTCAAAAGTACATTATCTCCACAATAATATTCTTTATATAGATATCATATGTACCATATATCTCTATTGTATATTTATTTATAATTTTCTACAACATTTTTACATATGAAATGTAACGCCCCGACCCCAGCTACCCAGAGTCGGTGCATTAATTACATAACATTGGCATGATCACAAGAAAGATCAAATCCCGAAAGACCGATTGGTTTAGTAGCCTTGGAAAAACTAGATATATTCATAAGTTTTACATTACATCATTAAACGAAAAACTACTACAACAACAAATTGTCTCCATAATCCACACTATAAACCCCTCATAATATCCCTGCAAGTCAATCATAATTTACTTCTTCACTACCTGGGAAAAATAAAACATAGAAAAGGGGTGAGCTCAAATGCCCAGTAAGGATAACAATATAGCGGAAACTTTCATAAATAAGAATAAACTTTTAAGGCAATGTATAACTAAAACAAAAGCCTTTCAAACATGAACTTTCAACATGGTATGGCATAAATAAAATTAAATAATGCCATTTACTTATTCACATGGATATTCTACTAATCGAATAATCACATGCAAAAATCAATAACCACTTTCATAATGTTGGAATGCATAATGCCAGACTATCATAACCACATAGCCAAGGCCTCGTGCCAAGACTACAAATAAAATTTTGTCAAGGCCTTGTGCCAAGACACTAGTTTGTCTCATGAGACCTACCGATGCATCGAGGAGCTATAGCGGGCTCCACCCGTCACTTATTAAGTCCAATGCATTCCCATATGAAAAGGTTTAAAGATAACATAAACATTCGTATTAAAACTAGCATACGAAATGTCAATAATTTCACCATAAACTATGAATGGTATAAAAGTAGCACATCCATAGTCAAACATATCACAAAACCTTCAATACAATATAGAAGTTTTGTATCATAATAAATCAACTTCAAATAATCTTAAAATCCATCAAAGGATGTTGACATAGATGAAATCAAAATTCTTTTTAAAGAAATATCTCCTTTTATTTTGAAATCATTTAAGATCCATATAAAATAAAACATTTTCTTTGAAAATATTCTTATAATATTGTAAGGGAAGCTTTGAAGATTTTATAACGGCGTAAAATAACCGCACCTGCCGTATAAGTTAAAAAAACATTCTTACCTCAATTTTGTCGAAAAGGTTAAAAAGGACCTTGTTTTGAAAACGACGGAAAGATTCCTTTATAAACCTCTTATAAAAAGTCAAACAAGGGTATAAATGACTTTAACCCATATTCTTGTAAATAGTAAAAATATTTTGAAATACATTTTTAAGAAACATGGATGTGGATGATAAAGAGATCCCAGTAGATTATTACGTATAAACAACCTCGAATAATGAAGAGATTGTGAAATAACCCTTACCTTGTACTTTTCCTTGGTTGGGGTAGGTTAACCTCCTGTATAATGGTGAAATAATTGTTATTAAATTATACAAGAATCATATACATTAATATGATATCATATATGATCTTTTAACATTGCTTTATTAATAATATCTTAGTATTATCGTCGTTTCGGGTGATAATCGATTCGTTCTTCTTAAATGTTTGGTTACGTAAGACATGTTTTTAATGGATAGATTATATCTTATTCATAATCAGAATGATATTAACATTATTTTTAACCCTAAAATGAGAATAATACTTGAATGGATATGATGGAGAATGAATCTTATCGCGTTCGTGGAGACGGTAGTCCGTACGTACGCACGAACGCTACTTCCATTTGATTTTCATTTTAAAAGAATCAAATCCAAATGATACATAGGTATATTACTATTCCAGTATAATATAATATTTTATATATGTTACTTAAGTTTATTAACACCATCCTTTATACGTTCCATGTGTGGTATGAACGAGTCATATCATTTTAAGGGGGCGGTAGTCCGCACTTCCTCAAATGAAATTATCGTATGTATATACAACATGAAACAAATAATGGTATGAAATAAAATGGAATTACAGAAGATTATATATAAAATATATATCATTAATATCATATTTAATTACAGTGCCATCATAATGGCCACCATGAGAGGTGGTAAGATGTATTTGAACAATCATCGTTTCGTGAGGCGTTAGTTTGCCATCCACAGAAACATTATGTTCATCATCCATTAGATGGAGTTGTGTGTATGTGTAGTTTGAATCCTTCTTATAACAACATCCTAGTATATTGTGGATACTGGTGTTGTTACAAAAGAAAGTAAATAAAAAGATTTTGGGGGTTGGAGAAGCAAAATAAATGAAAATAATTTAAGAGAAATCGTTACCTTTAATCTAGGTAACTCACTTTGGTTGGAACCAAAAGACTTCTTGAAATGCTTTCTGCCTAAGGGGAAGCTTCAAGGAGGAGGAGAGGGATGTGGGGAGCTTAGTTGGGCATAGTTTGGACGAGCCAAGTGGCTTGAGAGGTGTGAAGAAATGAGAAGGAGGAGTGCCCTTTTATAAGAGGGGTGAGGGGCACCTTTGGAAAAGCTAGAAATATTAATTTATAATAAATTCATATTCGGTTTCTAAAGGCTCCAAAGTTTACTATTCAAAGGATGAGGTGGGGATAGGTCGAAAACAACTCATCCAATAGAATTTAGACAGGTTTGGGTACTTATATTAACCTTATCTTTAAGTATTAACTCTAAGTTAATTAGTTTCACTTTTACAATGTCTCTTTGTATTTTTATATAATATGGTTAATAAACTTACTATATACATCCAAGCGACCCCCAAGTGGTCCATTAATGAGGAAACTATCATAATATAAGTCTCTTGGCCGAACCTTAGATTTTTAGGAATTTAATATTAATTAATAATATAATATTTGTTTTAAGAACTCTTTTATGTCAATTTTGACACTATTCAATAGTTGATTTTTGTGAAACTCATAACAGATTGATTACTTCAAACAAAGTCCATTAAATCAATCCTAATATATCATATTAGCCTAGAAAATTAGTTTAATTCATTAAAAGTTTCATATTATATTTATTTGGGTATTTATAATATCAATTATTTTAATTTTTCACTATTATAGTAATTACTGCATCATCATTGTGTCATAAATAAAATAAATTATTTAATGTCTAAAAATTATAAATAAAATATCATTATGTAGGAAATCGTTTTAGCTTTCTAATGAATAATTATAATCTAAAATCCAACATATATAACCCTATGTAAAAATTCTTGTTCTAAAAGATATATGCTTGTGTCATTTTTGTATTCATTTTAACTAAATTAAAATAAAGTGTCATTATCACTTACAAGTGGATCCATGGGGTCCCAAAATAGACCCAAATATGCCCATGGTCGACCATTTATCAACCCATAGGGGTAAGACACGTTTTAGGGTAATTTAGTATTATTATAATATTATTTTTTTAACCCTTATTTACCGGATTTACCCTTAACCATGGTAAATAAAATATTTACCGCAGTAATTATTCAAAATGTCTAAAAAAAAGTTACCTATTTACACAATTTTAACATCCTGATTCCAAATATGGAATCCATTTTTCTAAATTCAAAACACAGAAGTGGCAGAAATTAATTTAAAATTAATTCCCGCTGTCAAAACAAAAAGCGTGTTTTTAAGAGATAATAACTACCAAAAGATTGACACTTGTTTATGTTCGGTTTAATTGTAAAATTATGTCCAATGACCAACATTATATTAAATAGTAAAAATATATTCTAAATATACTTTAAAACCACTCAAATTCATAATTTATCACTATTAATTATTTTGATTAAAAAAGTTGTTTTTAATTAAAATTTAGTAATTTTCACTATTCATCAAAATATGAAAGTTATCAGAAAAGTACCAAAATTTCACCTTAGGCTAAATTTGATATTCCGAATCCAAAAATGAAGTCCATTTTAAAATATAAAATATATATAATTTCAAAAAGTAGGTATTACTATTCATAACAGCTAGTTTGATTGGTTACGGTGTGTTAGAACTCGAAGTTGCGTACAACACATGCTACTGTTTTATTCAAAGGAAAGCGTACCGTGGAAGCTTGGGATGTTTCATTTTAAATTTTTTTGATGTCTCCATTTAGTCAAAAAGTATAAAATATTGTATTTAAAAAGGTTTCACTATCAAAAGTTGATAAAAGTGCAATACTGAAAATGAATCTGTTCTTGCATTATGGCTAAGAAACTCATAATATGGATTCTAAAATTATAAGGATTATATAAAGTTTAAAATTTAGTTAATACTATTCATGACCTCTTTTAATGGCTTTTTTTTTTGGTAAGTCATGGTGCAATTGAACTCAGTGTTGCGTGTAGTGCAAGTTATTGAATTATTTTGAAGAAATAACACACTATGAAATCTTGGGGTGTTACATTCTCCCCTCCTTCAATAAATTGCGTCCTCGCAATTTGAAATTGTTCTTCAAAAATAAAAGGTTGAAAGTAGAAAATATATTTGTGGGAAAACCCACATCGGAAATTGGGTTACTAAAATTTAGTATTAATATGAGGAAAAGAGAAATCAAAGGGTCACCACCAAATTATGATCTCGATTAGGAGAACATTGGTGGAAATTAGAGACATATAATCGGAGGAAAAACGTAAATATTTATAGGTAGTGATTGAGGTCATCAATCACAAACAATTGTATAATTGAGGTCCTTAAATTCATCAATCTATGATGATTTGAAATACCATCGGTTCAACAAAACATAGGGTATTAGGATAACACATTTTTGACGTTTCAAAATATCTTAGTTGAAATCCCACATCGAAAAATGAATTAATGAGGCCTCTATTTAAAATAAAGAGTGGAAAGTATGAAGATTACCGAAAATAACACATACTAGGGTTCCATGTAGGAAACTATGGATATGGAAGAGAAATCTAACCATCAATTATCTGATGGAGAGTGGTAGAGAACATGGCTATGAAAAGGCCAACAATCCCAAAGCCATAAATTAGTGATGATTTAAGGTACCATCTAGGACAACATTTTTGTTCTAAGTTTCTTTTCTTAATATTGAGGAATTTATTTATGAGATTGGCTAAGATCATAAGGAGATATACTTACTTTATAATTAGTGTTTTATCCATTAATAAATTTCTATCACAAACTCATCATTCACTCTAAAAGATAATAGAATGTAAAAAAAATTCTATTTACACTATTCGTATAGGGTTCCAAAATAAAATAATTTATAATTCATCTAAAAGATCTTTTAATAAAAACTACATTATTTAATCCAGGACATCTCGTGGGCCAGTGGTAGGTGATACACCCTTGTCGCCCTTCGGTTGTGGGTTCAAGTCTCGCAGCCTTGCCGGACGCGACGGGTTGCCGCCCGACCTCCGGGTTGTCCTTTTATGGCAATCCAAAATAATCCAAACAAGAACTATCCAAAATAATTCTATCCAAACTCACAGTCCAACTTTTATAAGGAGGGTAAACATAATGTAGATCCTTTTTAACCCGTAATAGCATATGAATACCTTCATCGTGTATTCTTTTAATACACTGAAACATCCTGAATTACCATATTTTTTATTGATTACATTCATGCTCCCTTATTCCATATTGAATGCTGGATATACTTCATCAATCCAAAAATGTTTTAAACCCCAACAATGATGGAATATACAAATCATTAATCAGTTCCAAGGTAGTCAAGAATATCCAATATAATTTTTCCAAAATAATCATGTATTATTCGAAAATCACTACCTCGGTATTAGAAATATATTATGGTTTATCATTCTCTCAACCATATATTTTCCAAAAATTTATCCTGATATTGAGTCACTTTTCTTTGTTCCACACAATCTCAAGTCCTTAATGAAATAGTACTGCAGTACAATCCTTATATACTCCATAATTATTATAACAAGTACATTGTTGATACAACACTCAATTGACATAATCAACATAAGAACTCTAATCATTCTTCTTCATCTGTGGTAGTATCATAACTTGATTATTATCCAATAGCATCATTTGTGGCATAGTCTGATGACTGGGACATGGGTTCACGTAGTGTCCAAACTCCTTGCAAATGAAGCATTGTACATTTGAAACCATTTTCTTACCCTTGCAGTCATGTACTTTGTGCCCTTTTCCTCCACACTTATAACAAACTCCCATTCCTTTCAGGCAATTTCCAGGGTGTTTCTTTCCACAGTTACCACATATGGGAAAATTCTTCTTTTCCCTCTTCCCTTTATCCATTTTTCTCTCTTCCATCCTTTTATTCTCTTGCTTCCCTTCAAAGCCATAGGACTCAGTAAACTCTTTACTTATCTTATCAACACATGATATTATTTCTTCATATGATGATAATACATGGGAAACTATTTCTTTTATAAATTCTAGCTTAAGACCATGAAAGATATGATCCTTCCTTCTCTTTGGATCATGTGCATTTCTGGAGTTCTCATTCCTTCTACTGGGCGCCATTTCAATACCATGGCATAAACTAGATCAGTTTATGAATCAAAACACATAATCCCATACTTATAAAACACTTAACATAAATTGAACTATTTATGGATATAATCCATAATCATAAAAATGTTTTCTTTGAGGAAGTATATACTCATAAACCCTTCATAATGATTTGTAAAGAAAATGAGAGTTATCCTAAGCATATCCCCCGGGAGTGTCGTAACCAAGAGTGCAGCAAGGCCCGTTGTCGTGCACCAGTTCCCGTTCGAGTCTAGCTCAAAGCGGTGTTTTCGGGTTTTACCCCTAGGTACATCTGTGCCAGAGCCGCCTCTACCTGCTCGTATCCAGACAGGGATGTATTGCTCGGAAAACTCCCAAAATCTCTACAATACCAAAATTCTAGGAAGTTCTTCTATACTAATCCTCAAAGTTTATCTTAGGTCTACGTGCTCTAATCAGAGTTTATCTAAATCTAGCTACCAAGGTTTGTACTAAACTTCCTCTGATACCAACTGTAACGCCCCGACCCCAGCTACCCAGAGTCGGTGCATTAATTACATAACATTGGCATGATCACAAGAAAGATCAAATCCCGAAAGACCGATTGGTTTAGTAGCCTTGGAAACACTAGATATATTCATAAGTTTTACATTACATCATTAAACGAAAAACTACTACAACAACAAATTGTCTCCATAATCCACACTATAAACCCCTCATAATATCCCTGCAAGTCAATCATAATTTACTTCTTCACTACCTGGGAAAAATAAAACATAGAAAAGGGGTGAGCTCAAATGCCCAGTAAGGATAACAATATAGCGGAAACTTTCATAAATAAGAATAAACTTTTAAGGCAATGTATAACTAAAACAAAAGCCTTTCAAACATGAACTTTCAACATGGTATGGCATAAATAAAATTAAATAATGCCATTTACTTATTCACATGGATATTCTACTAATCGAATAATCACATGCAAAAATCAATAACCACTTTCATAATGTTGGAATGCATAATGCCAGACTATCATAACCACATAGACAAGGCCTCGTGCCAAGACTACAAATAAAATTTTGTCAAGGCCTTGTGCCAAGACACTAGTTTGTCTCATGAGACCTACCGATGCATCGAGGAGCTATAGCGGGCTCCACCCGTCACTTATTAAGTCCAATGCATTCCCATATGAAAAGGTTTAAAGATAACATAAACATTCGTATTAAAACTAGCATACGAAATGTCAATAATTTCACCATAAACTATGAATGGTATAAAAGTAGCACATCCATAGTCAAACATATCACAAAACCTTCAATACAATATAGAAGTTTTGTATCATAATAAATCAACTTCAAATAATCTTAAAATCCATCAAAGGATGTTGACATAGATGAAATCAAAATTCTTTTTAAAGAAATATCTCCTTTTATTTTGAAATCATTTAAGATCCATATAAAATAAAACATTTTCTTTGAAAATATTCTTATAATATTGTAAGGGAAGCTTTGAAGATTTTATAACGGCGTAAAATAACCGCACCTGCCGTATAAGTTAAAAAAACATTCTTACCTCAATTTTGTCGAAAAGGTTAAAAAGGACCTTGTTTTGAAAACGACGGAAAGATTCCTTTATAAACCTCTTATAAAAAGTCAAAAAAGGGTATAAATGACTTTAACCCATATTCTTGTAAATAGTAAAAATATTTTGAAATACATTTTTAAGAAACATGGATGTGGATGATAAAGAGATCCCAGTAGATTATTACGTATAAACAACCTCGAATAATGAAGAGATTGTGAAATAACCCTTACCTTGTACTTTTCCTTGGTTGGGGTAGGTTAACCTCCTGTATAATGGTGAAATAATTGTTATTAAATTATACAAGAATCATATACATTAATATGATATCATATATGATCTTTTAACATTGCTTTATTAATAATATCTTAGTATTATCGTCGTTTCGGGTGATAATCGATTCGTTCTTCTTAAATGTTTGGTTACGTAAGACATGTTTTTAATGGATAGATTATATCTTATTCATAATCAGAATGCTATTAACATTATTTTTAACCCTAAAATGAGAATAATACTTGAATGGATATGATGGAGAATGAATCTTATCGCGTTCGTGGAGACGGTAGTCCGTACGTACGCACGAACGCTACTTCCATTTGATTTTCATTTTAAAAGAATCAAATCCAAATGATACATAGGTATATTACTATTCCAGTATAATATAATATTTTATATATGTTACTTAAGTTCATTAACACCATCCTTTATACGTTCCATGTGTGGTATGAACGAGTCATATCATTTTAAGGGGGCGGTAGTCCGCACTTCCTCAAATGAAATTATCGTATGTATATACAACAGGAAACGAATAATGGTATGAAATAAAATGGAATTACAGAAGATTATATATAAAATATATATCATTAATATCATATTTAATTATAGTGCCATCATAATGGCCACCATGAGAGGTGGTAAGATGTATTTGAACAATCATCGTTTCGTGAGGCGTTAGTTTGCCATCCACAGAAACATTATGTTCATCATCCATTAGATGGAGTTGTGTGTATGTGTAGTTTGAATCCTTCTTATAACAACATCCTAGTATATTGTGGATACTGGTGTTGTTACAAAAGAAAGTAAATAAAAAGATTTTGGGGGTTGTAGAAGCAAAATAAATGAAAATAATTTAAGAGAAATCGTTACCTTTAATCTAGGTAACTCACTTTGGTTGGAACCAAAAGACTTATTGAAATGCTTTCTGCCTAAGGGGAAGCTTCAAGGAGGAGGAGAGGGATGTGGGGAGCTTAGTTGGGCAGAGTTTGGATGAGCCAAGTGGCTTGATAGGTGTGAAGAAATGAGAAGGAGGAGTGCCCTTTTATAAGAGGGGTGAGGGGCACCTTTGGAAAAGCTAGAAATATTAATTTATAATAAATTCATATTCGGTTTCTAAAGGCTCCAAAGTTGACTATTCAAAGGATGAGGTGGGGATAGGTCGAAAACAACTCATCCAATAGAATTTAGACAGGTTTGGGTACTTATATTAACCTTATCTTTAAGTATTAACTCTAAGTTAATTAGTTTCACTTTTACAATGTCTCTTTGTATTTTTATATAATATGGTTAATAAACTTACTATATACATCCAAGCGACCCCAAAGTGGTCCATTAATGAGGAACCTATCATTATATAAGTCTCTTGGCCGAACCTTAGATTTTTAGGAATTTAATATTAATTAATAATATAATATTTGTTTTAAGAACTCTTTTATGTCAATTTTGACACTATTCAATAGTTGATTTTTGTGAAACTCATAACAGATTGATTACTTCGAACAAAGTCCATTATATCAATCCTAATATATCATATTAGCCTAGAAAATTAGTTTAATTCATTAAAAGTTTCATATTATATTTATTTGGGTATTTATAATATCAATTATTTTAATTTTTCACTATTATAGTAATTACTGCATCATCATTGTGTCATAAATAAAATAAATTATTTAATGTCTAAAAATTATAAATAAAATATCATTATGTAGGAAATCGTTTTATCTTTCTAATGAATATTTATAATCTAAAATCCAACATATATAACCATATGTAAAAATTCTTGTTCTAAAAGATATATGCTTGTGTCATTTTTGTATTCATTTTAACTAAATTAAAATAAAGTGTCATTATCACTTACAAGTGGATCCATGGGGTCCCAAAATAGACCCAAATATGCCCATGGTCGACCATTTATCAACCAATAGGGTTAAGACACGTTTTAGGGTAATTTAGTATTATTATAATATTATTTTTTAACCCTTATTTACCGGATTTACCCTTAACCATGGTAAATAAAATATTTACCGCAGTAATTATTCAAAATGTCTAAAAAAAAGTTACCTATTTACACAATTTTAACATCCTAATTCCAAATATGGAATCCATTTTTCTAAATTCAAAACACAGAAGTGGCAGAAATTAATTTAAAATTAATTCCCGCTGTCAAAACTAAAAGCGTGTTTTTAAGAGATAATAACTACCAAAAGATTGACACTTGTTTATGTTCGGTTTAATTGTAAAATTATGTCCAATGACCAACATTATATTAAATAGTAAAAATATATTCTAAATATACTTTAAAACCACTCAAATTCATAATTTATCACTATTAATTATTTTGATTAAAAAAGTTGTTTTTAATTAAAATTTAGTAATTTTCACAATTCATCAAAATATGAAAGTTATCAGAAAAGTACCAAAATTTCACCTTAGGCTAAATTTGATATTCCGAATCCAAAAATGAAGTCCATTTTAAAATATAAAATATATATAATTTCAAAAAGTAGGTATTACTATTCATAACAGCTAGTTTGATTGGTTACGGTGTGTTAGAACTCGAAGTTGCGTACAACACATGCTACTGTTTTATTCAAAGGAAAGCGTACCGTGGAAGCTTGAGATGTTTCATTTTAAATTTTTTTGATGTCTCCATTTAGTCAAAAAGTATAAAATATTGTATTTAAAAAGGTTTCACTATCAAAAGTTGATAAAAGTGCAATACTGAAAATGAATCTGTTCTTGCATTATGACTAAGAAACTCATAATATGGATTCTAAAATTATAAGGATTATATAAAGTTTAAAATTTAGTTAATACTATTCATGACCTCTTTTAATGGCTTTTTTTTTGGTAAGTCATGGTGCAATTGAACTCAGTGTTGCGTGTAGTGCAAGTTATTGAATTATTTTGAAGAAATAACACACTATGAAATCTTGGGGTGTTACATGAAATGAAATGAACCTTTCATGGAGACGGTATGTCGTACAAACACATGAACACTACTTTCATTTTTTTCATTTTTAATGAAATGAAAACATATTTATAAATAGGTATATTATTATTCCCTTATAATATAATATTTAATATATGTAACATAATATCGTTAAGACAATCATTTATATTTTCCATGTATGGTATGAACGATTCATATCACATTGAGGGGCAGTAGTCCGCACTACCTCAAATGAAATTATCATATTTATACAACATGGAACACATAAAGTAATGTTTTATTTGAGAAGTCATTAATTATACAGATAAAAAGAATATATCATAAATTATAAATGTTCTGTCATAATGTCCACCATGAGAGGTGGTTGAAGAATATTTAACAATGATCATTTCGAGAGAGAGTAATGTGTAAGTGTAGTTTGAATGATTATCATAACAAAAACCACGTATATTTAGAATACTTGTTGGTTATAAAATAAAAAAATAGGTATAGTTTAGTTGTCAGGAGATGTAAAATAAATGAAAATAACTTAATATTAGATGTTACATTTAAATCGGGTATCTGCATTTGGTTGGAACCAAAAGGTTTACATGAATTGCCATCATCCTAGGGGATGGATTCTAGGAGGAATATAGAGATTTATGGAGCTTAATTGGGTAAAGGATTGATAATCCAAGGGGCTTGAGTGGTGTAAGTATATGGTTATATGTGATGGCTTATTATAAGGGGAGGAGGGGCTCTATAGGAAATCTTGAAACATTATTTTATTATAAACTGTTTTTCAGTTTCAAATGGTCTGAAACTCATTAAATTTTAATATAAGATAACTATTGTTCTAAATAAAATAATCCAATAATAATTCCATAGGTTTGGATATTTTTTTAAATTTCATAAACTCATTTATGTAAATCATTCATTTATTGTAACACCCCGAGCTTCCACGATACACTTCTCTTTCAATAATGCAATCGCTTGCATTGTACGCAAGTTCGAGATTCTAACACACCGCGACCAATCAATGTAGCAGTTATGAATATTAATACCCACTTTTTGAAATTATATATATTTTATATTTCAAAATGGACTTCAATTTTGTATTCGTAATATCAAAATTATCCTAAGTTGATTTTTTGTAATTTTCTAAGAACTTCCAAGTTTTTTATGAATAGTGAATAATACTTACAACAACTTTTTTAATCAAAATAATTTATAGCGATAAATTATAATATTGAGTGGTTTTAAAGTATAATTAGAATATATTTTTACCATTTTTTCCAATGTTGGTTATTAGAATTAATTTAACATTGAAATTGGACATAAACAATTGTCAATCTTTTGATATATATTATTTCTTAAAAACACGTTATTTGTTGTGATAGCATGAATTAATTATAAAATTAATTAATGCAACTTATATGTTTGGAATTTTTCAAAATAGACATCATTTTTGAATTCGGAACAACAATTATAGATTAGGGTAAACTTTTGGCATTGTTTTGAAAAACATCAATTTTTGATGAATAGTGAAACCACTAAGTGGTAGTTAAATAACTGATTTTTCATTTAAATGAAATATTACCACTTCTGTGATTTGATTTTCAACAATCCGACATACATGGTTGTCATTAGGAAGTAAAATGTGGTTCAATGGGATTAAAATAATTTTTTTGGCGAATAGTAACTTTTAAGTTTAATTAATCGCGATTAAAGGTAATTAGTGAAATTTATGGTAAAAATGGTATTATAAACAAATGAAATGACCTTTACACTTGTCCTACCCCTATTGGATGAGTCATGGATGTTGGGAAAAAATCCATCAAGGTAACATTGCAGTATTTTTGGGTTGATTTTGTTTGTGGACAAAGCAGGTTTCCATGGAGAATTGTTGAGTTCCCGAGAAGTTGTTGACATTTCATGTTGACAAAGAACTATGACAAAGGAAAGGATGATCTGGAGACGGTACAAAAGAGAAGTACAAGGTGGCACCGTTTCCCAGTGTTTGCCAAATGTTTGGGGTCCAAAATTTGGAGTTTGGTGAGCATCGCGAAAAGTGGATATCCATTAAGAGCATAAATTCATATGGAAAAGGCATGAATTTCGCGAAGATAGGATGCATGGTTTGAAAATCGCGAAGACCAGAAGAATGGAGGCGGTGATGCTTCACGATTACGTCAAGCTTCACGAACGGTAGAGGCTGAAGTGCATCGCGGCGGTGAAGGGCTTTGCGAGGGAGCTTCGTGGCGAAGGCGCGAAGGAATGTTGGGCTTCGCGAGGGAGCTTCGCGGCGAAGTCGCAAAGGTATGTTGACGGTGATTATTCGCGACTACATCAAGCTTCGCGAACGGCAAAGTTCCGTGGTGCTTCACGATTTGGGCAGAATTCCGGCGGAATCTTTGGAGCTTCGCGGAGGTGGTTCGCGAAGGCAGTGTGCTTCGCGAAAGAGGATCTTCGCGGCGGCTATTGTTGCCCCGCGAATGTTGTGTGCTCCACGTTGGCTCAGTGAACTTCGCGAGAGAAGTTTCTTTTCAATGAGTTGAGCTTCGCGAGAGAGCTTCATGAGAGAGCTTCGCGAAAAGGAAGGAGCTTCGCGAAGTCTTGTTGAGCTTCGCGAAATTGAGAGCCTAGCAAAGTTTAGTGCTTTGCAGAGGTCTTTCCAAAGGTAGTTTGCCCAGTGTTCAGAGGCAAATAGGTATTCATCTATGGAGTAAAGTTGAACTTTAATAGAGCATCTACATACAGAGAAAGATGCATTCCTTAATGGAAATGAAGAGACCTACAGGTCTATAAACTGTGAGTGAATCCCTTCCAAGAGTAGTGAGCTTAGGAAGAGGAAAAAGGTGATTCTCTCCACCGGCAGTGAGCTAGAGAGAGAGAAACAGGGAGTGACCCTTGGGAAAGTAGTGAGCTGACCCTAATCATTGTATAGGCAGTGAGCCTGGGCCTAGAAGTGATCTAGCCCAAACATTGTAATCCACAGCTAGTGAAGTCTAGTGGAATTTGGTACGAACCGGCAACTTGTCGGCGTATACTCCTTGGACGTAGCCCTTAGCGGTGAACCAAGTAAAATTTCTGTGTCTTCCTGCTTACTTCCATGCATTGCATTCAAAGCATCATCATCAGGTAAAGGAGACATGTGAACACAGTAACCACACAAGTGCAAACAAAGTGACCGTTGTAACAAATAGGTCAAGATCTAGTGGGGCAGGAAGAACTTTGAAAAAGAATATCCATACCCTGATTCACCCCCCTCTCAGGGTATATAGGCCCCTATTTTCCCTAACAATGGCCGACCAAGACAATCCATGAGTCAACATGGGGACCCCATGGAGCCACTTTGGTAGGAAAATGACATTAAAAACGTTTTATTTAATTTTAAAATAAAAATGTCACAAACATGAGTCGTTTTACTAAAAAACTTTTAAGTGGGGTTATAAATGTCATATTTTTTACTATAAATATTAATTATAAATCTAAAAAGATTTCCTAGATAATGATATTTTTTTTTATAATTTTTAGACATTAAATAAATTAAATTATTTATGACACCATGATGATGCAGCGATTACCTCATTAATTAACGATTTTAATAAAATGGAAGGATAATGTAAACTCTAAGCATAAAACTTGTCCAAAGCCTATTGGATGAGAATATTTTGAACCCTTATCACCTTAACCTCATATTATATAAGTGTGGGTCCTTTATAATCCGAAAACCATTTCATAATAATGTAACATTTCAATCTTTCCAAGAGTGTCCCTCCTCTCCACTTATAAAAGGCCCCCACCACTACCACCTTACTCACACTTTCAAAGCCTTTTGGATAGGCCAACATCTGGCCAAATACTCTCCCAACTTTCCTCCCTTACTCTTAGAAGCCTCACTTTGGGCAGAATTCTTCCCATGGAAGCCTTTGTCTCAAATCAAAAGAGTTACCCGATTTTAAGGTAATGTCTTCTCTTATATTATTTTGTTTTATTTTGATTATCCAACCCCCTAAAATCTTTTTATTAATTTCATTTGTAACAACACCAGTATCCTCAATATACTGGGATGTTGTTATAATAAGTATTCGAGCTACACTTACACACACCTACATCTAATGGTTAAAGAACATATTGTTTCTGTGATTGGCGAAATACTGCCTCACGAAACGATGATTGTTCAATATTCTATTAACACCTCTAATGGTGGCCATTATGATGACACTATTTTTATATATGATATATAATATTTTTATGTTTTACTTAAGCTTCTGTATTTTTCATTGATGCCATACCTTTATGGTTTCCATTATGGGTAAAGGCGATATCTTCATTTTAGGAAGTGCGGACTACCGCCCCCTCAACATGATTTGAATCGTTAATTACATATGTGGGATGTATAAAGTATGGAGTAAATGATATTATATATGATATTATACTGGAATTATAATATACCTTTATATCATTATGATTTCATTTAATATGAAATAGAAATGAAAATAGCGTTCATGCGTACGTATGGCTTACCGCCTCCATGAACGGTGCATTTCATTTCTCACCTCTAAGCGTTATGGAATATTATAAATTCATGTATATACTGGATATATATTAGATATATGATATCTATATCATGAATATAATTCTGGATATAATGGGTATTTCACCCCAAGAACAACTTGTAATTATAAAAAGTCTATTTTTGACTCAAGTACCAAAGATCGACAAAACGACCGTTATTAACTTAAATAATTACATAATGTTCATAACATGGTAATAAGTGATATAAAAGGAATAAAAAACTTGAAAAATGTTCTTAAGAATTTTAAATTAACTCTAGTTTATTATTCAGGAGGTTAAAGAACGGTCGATTCAAGACATGACGCAAGGTAAGGGAACATCTTAACCCAATTTCTGTTCTTTGGGTTAATCTCATACTTTCAAATTATGTAATGATATTATTATGTCCTATATTGTATTTTTACTTTCTTTATGTGTACTTATAGTGAATACACCTAATATATCTATTTTATTTAAAAAAATTCTCTTTGTAAGGGACTTCGTCTCAATATCCTTTCATTGAGGCATACTATGTTTTATACACAACTTTATTTTATATGGTGTATAAACCCCTTTGACTTATACGTTTATTCAAAATGTTTTCTTTATAATTATGTTATATTTAAATGATTTCAGAAAAGAGATATTTCTCTCAAATATCTGAAAATCAAGTGCCAATGTATATGTATTTAACGCAAGCTTAAAAATGTTTTCAGAAAACCCGACTCTCAAGTGTGGTAGACAGGAAGGGATTGAGACTGGACCCATCATGGTCTGTAATTAGTCGAGAAGTCTCAGAATTAGTTATTTTTTTAGAAGCTTGCATAATGTTTTCAGAAAAACACTGGAGTATATTTGAGCAATTTTAAATGTTAGTATCTTCTAAAAATAATTGCATCGGTAGGTCTCATGAGACAAACTAGTGTCTTGGCACGAGGCCTTGACAAAATCTTATTTGTGGTCTTGGCATGAGGCCTTGGTTACGTGGTTATGATAGTATGGAATTATGCATTACATCATTATGAAAGTGGCTATTGATATTTCATGTGATTATTCGACTAGTATAATATCAATGTGAGTAAGTAAATGGCATTATTTCATTTTACAGTTTCCATATTATGCTAAATTTCAACTTTAAAAGGCTTTTGTTAATCCAAAATTTCTTTTGGAAGTCAACCCACAAATCATATAACTCCAACAATTTTTTTAGATACAGCATCAACAACTAAAGAGAAACCGCCAGTATATGACTAACAAAGAAATGGATTTAGTACTCTATCAGGGCCCAGATATGACGGAAGGTGATCTTGAGCTCCACCAGCCATCTCTCTATCACCAAATCTAAAATAATAACCCTTTACTTACCCCAAAAATACCACCGTTATCATTAATGTCCTCTTCCATTGATCATCATCCTAAACTAGATCGACTCTTATTTGATCAAAAATATCAGCCTACTGAACCTCAGCTACCTGAGCCCCATACGAATGACGATTACGAGCTATTGCTAAAATAAAAACAAGGATTTAATATTCCCATGTAGTATAATATTTATTTATATTTATTCTAAATAATTAAATTAACTTGTTCTATTTTGAATATCCCAAATAAACCCAATTCAAATATAAACACATGTCATTTGGATGAATGTTCCTTTCCCTGGACTCTACCATACTAGAAGGTCCATCTTACTTCGCCGTACAATATTCTTAGAGTTCATGAACCAGATCATTTGGGGCCCTAACATTCGATGTCTTAGCCAATCTCCATGGCCTATGTCACACACCACGGTCAAATGGACATGTTTCCACACCACCCAATGTAATCCCCACTATTCCTAACTACAAAATCCATCATATATCTCAACCATCACCATCAATACCACTCGTTCATGAATCCTACAACAAAACATACAATAATAGGGGAGTGAGATAATGACCCACTAAGTACCTCCTCTGGTAGGCCCTATGATTGGGACTAGCTCCAAGGTTATAAAAATATCACAATATATGACTTCTATCCCTTTATAAAAAAATATGTTCAAGAGATATAATAAATCATCCAAATACTAAAATGAATAATATTAACAGAAATCCAAAGACTATACCTCATGCATATATAAATATAACTGATACATAAAATTTCTACAAAGTAAATATCAAAAATAAAAGGTAAAGTATGCACAATGAAACATTGAATGATACAAGATAATAATTTCTAGAACGACCCAAAAAATCCATTGAGAACACTAAAAATTGTTTTATATACGTAGGGTTGTCATATAGTTATAGTCAGTAGGAAACCCAATTTCTCTAATGAATATGTGAAAATAGAATAGTAATGCCCCCTTGAGAAATTAGTAGAAGAAAAAAACACTATAACATGTATAATAAAAAAACCCAACCTCAGTAAATAATTATAACTAAAAAATGGAATTTAAGTAGTATAATATAACATGATCACATTGATAAGGCTACCTCGCACCTTTTTCTACTTGTATGCCACTCTGAAAGCCATTATTTTATGTCATATTTCTCCCATCTATTCTGCACACAACCTCACCCCATAGGAAGGGTAAAAACTTAGCTCACCTGTAGACACAAAGGATCACTACCCTAGAAGCATGAACACATCACATCTGACCTAAAAACACCTAGACCACCACACCAAAGAACAATATCACCTCACTTGAAAACACCGATTCCATCACACCTCATCTATAATACACCAAGATAACAAATCACACTACTCTAAAATATCTAGGCTATTACATCCCACACAAAGACACATGGGACATCAAAAACCCTTCTAAATCCCTAAAATACCACCATCCATCATATAATGTGTCCTAAATACTTCACATGGAAGGTAGAGTGGGGAATCATGGGTCCCCAACCATTCGTACTCCCCACATGATATAGGGAAAATACCACTCATGTGACTATGTGGGTTTTTGGAATGTAGTTCCCAACTAGGGTGGGTTAAGTACATAATCACATGTATTTACAAGTATATATATAGTATGAAACACTCAGGAACATCCTATAGGTTCACAAATAAACAAACCAACTCACAACATTGTCACTTGATCTTCCAACTATAAATGCATTTATTAATACATATAAGAGTCATTTAAGAAGAAGTAGATTAAAAATAATCTAATGAAGCATCCCATATCATCTACACTTAAAACCCATTCATTTCAGTATTTTTCATTTACCTCAATTACCCCTAGAACCCAACATTTAACTGTACATTATTATCCAAACCATCCTAATTCATTCCAAACATTGTTAAAACAAAAGTATTAAATTTCATCCATTATTACTCGGTCATCGAGAAAAAAGAAACCACAACATCTCTACCCTAAAAACAGGACAAAAAACCACCTCCTCACCACCCAAAACCCACAGACAGACAGACCACCTACTCACAGTCCCAAAAGTGAAGCCAAACGAACCACCTCCCCACCAATACCAATGCATGACCAAACAACCACCACCTCACATAGCCAAAAGGGATGATAATAAAACCATATATTTCCCCAAAACCCATTGAAATCACCCATCAGCATCCCACAAGAACATCAAAACATCACAATATATCAAGATCATTTTCATAAATTTATAAAAAAAATATTTTATCAAATTCCAATTTCGTTTAGTGTTGTTATCACAGAAAACAAAATACTAGGGAAACCAATTCATTATCCAAGTATAAGTAATGGAAAAAATTACATTTAGGGTGACACCACAATAATCAAAACTATCTCAAAAATCAGGGTTCCAAACTCATTTCAAACAGCATAGTCAAATCCATTAAAGAGAAAAAATTTCAACTAAGTGTTTAGCCTATATAGTCCATCCCGTCATAGTTGCACGAACGATATAAAATCATGTATAGAAAACCACATTTTAGTTTAAAATATATATTAACCAAATATTTGTCATTAATTTTGACAATATAAGAAAAATCTATGGATAAAAAAATTAAAAACCTCCTATGTGATACACAAAGAAGACAAATGAGTGAAACCATAAATCAAAGATGTATTCTTACTCCCTAAACATTGAGGGAAATTAAAAAGAGTTGAAAACTATAAATGCACCATGAGGATCATAGATCCACATATTCTGCATACCAATACCGCCAAATACAACCCAACCAGATCCCTAAAAACATTAAACACAACCACAGTTGATCCCTGATAGAATAA
Source organism: Viscum album (assembly GCA_963277665.1). Lineage (NCBI taxonomy): Eukaryota > Viridiplantae > Streptophyta > Magnoliopsida > Santalales > Viscaceae > Viscum > Viscum album. The sequence goes on from OY728154.1 coordinate 84,445,722, forward strand.
TAGTAGAAAAAGGTGGAGAACGTGGGAGAACTCACCATGGATGAACCATGGATCTCCAAGAAACATCCACCGTGATCAATGGTTCTATGAGGGATGAATAAGATCTCAAATAACACCTCATGATGCACAGGTTTCACCCAAAATGATATGAAGAAGAGTGAATGACCAAACGAATGAATGGTTGGATGAAAAATAATATTAAAACTACACTAGATTGAAGGATTTCAAAATAGGTAATCCAATTTCACGTCAACATTACCTAGTTATTGGTTTCATCCAATAACATTCTTCTATTTATTTTATTTTATTTTTATATGTTGTACATCTCGTTCCCCTCGTTGTTTGATTTTCATGATCACAATCACCTTCTTATTTATCTAATATTGTGTTTTAAGTGTTGTGGATGATAGGCAATAGATTGCCAAAGGTTTGGCCCAAGAAAGTTGGCAAAATGGACTGAAATTCAGTCCACCGGCCAACCGGTGTGATAGCACCGGCCAGCCGGTGGAACTGGCAGAGGCATTGCCCACTGCCAGGTTCCACCGGTCGACCGGTGGCTCTGTCACCGGTCGACCTGTGGCATCCAGCAAAATAGTGTTTGCTACTGTCTTGCCACCGGCCAGCCGGTGGCTCCTCCACCGGTCGACCGGTAGAGCCTGGACCAAATCTCCTCTCCTCTGCCAAGGCACCGGCCAGCCGGTGGCTCTGGCACCGGTCAGCCGGTGGAGCCTGAACCAGAATCCTATGCCTTTTTGCACACACCGGCCAACCGGTGGGACTGTACCGGCCAGCCGGTGGAGCCAGTCAAACTAGCCGTTGTAGTTTGACCAGGCTGGCCCACTTGGCTCCCAACGGCTCTTTAAGCCCTTCCAACGGCTCCAAAGCCCTCCAATGGATACTTGATGGTTCCTAGCCTATAAATAAAGGCCTAGGAAGCCCCGGAAACTTAAGGAAGCCCACAGACATATTGTTGATCATCTTGGCGAAGCTCCGGCGGATTTCCTCAAGGAACCCAACGTGACCCAATCCAATTCCACATCCAAGAGCACCACCAAAGAAGCTTGGAAGCGGCCTTCAACATCTCCAATCAATCAAAGGCGCCCAAGACTTCTCCAATTACCGGTTTTATTGTTTTATCTCTTTTTGAGCTTAAAATTGGGTTTGTGCCTACAAACCCCAAAACCTTTTCTCATCCCCCTTTCTTTTGGGTTTCACACCACCATTAAGGTGTGAAGAGGTTTCTTCAAGCTTTTCCTTTAAAAGGCTTGTGTTTCGGTGAGCTAGCCTTCACCCGTTAAAAAGGCTAGTGGGTTCTTGCTAAACCATTAAAAGCAAGTGGGTTCTTGCTAATCCAATAAAAGCAAGCTGTAATAGGTCCTAGTGCTACCTCAAAGCCTAGTGGGTTTCTTGCTAAAACCATTGAAAAGAAAGCGGTAGGAATCTCTCAACGGTTGAGTTGGGAGCGGAGACGTAGGCCGGGTTTTGGCCGAACTCTGTTATCAATTTCTCGTGTGTCTTGCCTCTTTACTTTCCACTGCATTTCTCACTTTGATTTTAATTTGTTTATCCTTTTTTTTTTAAAGGCAATTCACCCCCCTCTTGCCATCATTCCCCGTTTGTTCCGACCCAACAATTGGTATCAAAGGGAACTTTGAGTAATACCCTAACCCGGTTTCAAATTTAAGATCCATTTAGATGGCATCAACCTCTTTCGCCCCCGAGGGCTACTCTTTGGGTCGGGCTCCATTTTTTGATGGGACCGACTATAATTATTGGAAAACCCGCATGACCACTTTTTTACGAAGCATAGGTTATCCAATTTACAAAATTGTCATGCAAGGTTACACTTTGTCTACCCCCGACGAATCCAAATGGACCCAAGCCGACATTAGAAATTTTGAGCTTGATGGCAAATTCATGAATGCTCTTCATTGCGGCCTTGACCGAAACGAGTTCAATCGAGTTTCCACATGCACCTCCGCACATGAAATCTGGAAACTTTTGGAGGTTACCCATGAGGGGACCAACAAAGTAAAGGATACTCGATTGGACATGTACCGTCAGGATTTTGAGTCTTTTTCCATGCACCCAAATGAATCAATTTCTGAAATGTTTACACGATTTACTGACGTGTGCAATGGGAGAAAGTCCCTTGGTGATGATGTTTCAGCTGAAGCAATGGTCAAGAAGATCCTATGGGTCCTTCCAAGCTCATGGGCACCAAAGGTGACGGCGATCCAAGAAGCTAAGGACGTCAAAAATATGCCGGTAGAGGAGCTCATCGGATCCCTAATGACGTACGAGATCACGATGAGGAGGCAAGCTCAAAAGGAGGGCACACCAATAAAGAAACCAAAGAACATTGCCCTCAAGGTACAAAAGGAAGTAAGCTCCTCCTCATCCTCTTCCTCATCTCCTTCCTCATCTTCCTCATCATCAAGCGGCGACTCGGAAATGGAGAATCTCGCCCGCCAAATGCACAAGTTTATGAAGAAGCACAAGAAGAAAAAGAAATCTCGCAAGGCGCGAAAGCAAGAACCCACCGCAAGATCCGAGCCCAAAGTAAAATGCTACGGGTGCGGCGAAAAGGGCCATTACAAGCCCGATTGCCCACTCAACAAGAAACGGGCCACGCAAAAGGAGAAAGGAAAGAAAAAGGTCCTCAAAATGACTTGGAGTGACACCTCTTCATCATCCTCCTCCTTCTCCTCGAGCGACCAAGGTACAAAATGCCTAATGGCATTCCATGAGGTAACTTCTTCCGATTCCTCTTCCTCATGTTCGTCAAATTCAAATTCTTTAAATCATCTTTCTTATGAAGATCTCTCTCATGCTAGAGACCAACTTGAAAATGGTTTTCATGAACTCTCTTCAAAATTTGTTACTTTAAAAAAGTCTTTCAAAAAAATCTCTTCCGAAAAAGAACAACTTCTTAAAGAGAAGGAAGAGTTGACCCTTAAAATCCAAAATTTTCCAAATGTTGATTCCATGGAATCAACCATCAAAGACCTAAGGGAGACCCTAGATAAGTTCACCCAAGGGGAACAAAATTTAAACAATTTGCTAGGTTCCCAACGCATATCTAGGACCACCCAAGGGCTTGGCTATTCCAAGCAAGCTTCCTCCTCCCATGCACACACTATTTTTGTAAGGGGGAGCTCCCAATTTAAGTTTTGCAATTATTGTAAGAAAACCGGGCACCTTATTTATGAATGTAATTGTAAAAATGCCCGTTACGGTCAACCCAAGTCTATTTTCTTTTCCGATGAGTTTTATAGGAGAAGACCCGCTATGAGACAAGTATGGATTGAAAAATCCCTTCTAGCAAGTCTCTCCGGACCTAAAATCATCTCTTTTCAAAATCCTTCTCCCCGGTGACTTTTTGTTTTTATTTAGGGGGAGTTAGGATCTTTTAAGTTTTTTTGTGTATTCAAAATTTTTCCTTTCAATTTCAACACTTGGTTTCAAAACTCTCAATTTCAAAAATTTTCATTTGGTTTCAAAATTCAAATTTCAATTGGTTTTTGATTCAAAACTTTCAATTCAAACTGTTATTCAAATTTTCATTTCAATTTCAAAAATTTCAATTGATTTTCAAATCCCATCTCTTGTTTTTCAAAGTTTCCCTCAATCAAGTTTTATGCCCCATTCTATTTTGATAATCACAAAGGGGGAGAAATTTCTTGATTGATTGGGGGAGAATCCTTTTCATCATGCTTATCATTTCCTTTCAATTTCAGTTTTTTACTTTAATTGTTTTGGTGATTGTGATCATCAAAATAGGGGGAGATTGTTGTATATCTCGTTCCCCTCGTTGTTTGATTTTCATGATCACAATCACCTTCTTATTTATCTAATATTGTGTTTTAAGTGTTGTGGATGATAGGCAAGAGATTGCCAAAGGTTTGGCCAAAGAAAGTTGGCAAAATGGACTGAAATTCAGTCCACCGGCCAACCGGTGTGATAGCACCGGCCAGCCGGTGGAACTGGCAGAGGCATTGCCCACTGCCAGGTTCCACCGGTCGACCGGTGGCTCTGTCACCGGTCGACCTGTGGCATCCAGCGAAATAGTGTTTGCTACTGTCTTGCCACCGGCCAGCCGGTGGCTCCTCCACCGGTCGACCGGTAGAGCCTGGACCAAATCTCCTCTCCTCTGCCAAGGCACCGGCCAGCCGGTGGCTCTGGCACCGGTCAGCCGGTGGAGCCTGAACCAGAATCCTATGCCTTTTTTCACACACCGGCCAACCGGTGGGACTGTACCGGCCAGCCGGTGGAGCCAGTCAAACTAGCCGTTGCAGTTTGACCAGGCTGGCCCACTTGGCTCCCAACGGCTCTTTAAGCCCTTCCAACGGCTCCAAAGCCCTCCAACGGATACTTGAAGGTTCCTATCCTATAAATAAAGGCCCAGGAAGCCCCGAAAACTTAAGGAAGCCCACGGACATATTGTTGATCATCTTGGCGAAGCTCCGGCGGATTTCCTCAAGGAACCCAACGTGACCCAATCCAATTCCACATCCAAGAGCACCACCAAAGAAGCTTGGAAGCGGCCTTCAACATCTCCAATCAATCAAAGGCGCCCAAGACTTCTCCAATTACAGGTTTTATTGTTTTATCTCTTTTTGAGCTTAAAATTGGGTTTGTGCCTACAAACCCCAAAACCTTTTCTCATCCCCCTTTCTTTTGGGTTTCACACCACCATTTAGGTGTGAAGAGGTTTCTTCAAGCTTTTCCTTTAAAAGGCTTGTGTTTCGGTGAGCTAGCCTTCACCCGTTAAAAAGGCTAGTGGGTTCTTGCTAAACCATTAAAAGCAAGTGGGTTCTTGCTAAACCAATAAAAGCAAGCTGTAATAGGTCCTAGTGCTACCTCAAAGCCTAGTGGGTTTCTTGCTAAAACCATTGAAAAGCAAGCGGTAGGAATCTCTCAACGGTTGAGTTGGGAGCGGAGACGTAGGCCGGGTTTTGGCCGAACTCCGTTATCAATTTCTCGTGTGTCTTGCCTCTTTACTTTCCGCTGCATTTTTCACTTTGATTTTAATTTGTTTATCCTTTTTTTTAAAAGGCAATTCACCCCCCCTCTTGCCATCATTCCCCGTTTGTTCCGACCCAACATTATATCAACAATATATTACAAGAATTGAAACCCATCATCACATCATGAAAAATATTTACAAATTATGAAACCTACTAGATAAGATGTGAAATAGAATTTCACATCATGTAATCTAGTTACCTAACATTTAATCCCCCTAAATCCAGTATTTTGCAACCAAACATCTTCACACTCCATCTGAGCCTCCAAAAAAAGCTCAAAAAAATAAAACTATCAATGTAATAGACTTGGAAGTCATATACCTCTATAAAAGATCATTTTTTTTGGTGGAGCATTAGAAACAAATAGAGTGGAAGAAGATATGTCATTTGTATACCACTATTAATGAAATAAAGAATCTTATACTGGACTCTATAACTGGTGAAACATAGTGGATTCTTTGATGGAATCACAATTAGGAAATTTAATAATGGTGGACTCTCTATATATAGGAATGGATTTTCCGTGGTTGTACAAATTGTAAAAGGCAATAGAGAATTCCTATTGCGAGGAATATCCAAGATGGAAAGGAGTAAGATTATAAAGGTGAATCTTGTAAATAATATGTTATGACTTATTTCAGTGATCTATTATACATTAGGTGATACTATGATAATTCATTTAGTGTATTTTATTTGTATAACTTGTTTCATATATTTAATTTTAAAAGTGAATAATACAAAAAAGTATACCATTGATTCACCCCTCCCACTCAGTGGAACTCAATTGTTCCTTGGTCTCTACGAGCGTTATTATAGAATATTCCCTCCAAATATATAAGGAATCATTTTGAGAGATATTGAATAAATATAATATCAATATCTGATGTTTTCTTACATTTAATTGGATGAATAACTCAACTAGAGTAATATGATGCGACCCTAAATCCTATAACTTGGTCTAAAAGTGTTTGATGGATTAATATTTATCATTGACCCAATCACTAGTTATGTGGATTTGATATAATAATATATGAGTAATATAGAGTTATATGAAAAGAATTAATGTTCTTTGATGATGTATCTATCATATAGGGCCTGAAAAAATATTTGGGGACCACAAAATATCGAGGACATCTAAGAATAATTAAGAAGAAACTATCACAATGATTTTAATGTTAAGGAATCCAAATTTTTTTTGGGGAATGAAAATTCAATATAGAAAATGGATAGTGATGAAAATATATGTTGTTATTTTTCTAGGTTAAATGAAATAGTGAAAAACATTAATGTTTTTGGTGAGAAGAAAGTGGATTTAATAATTTTGAAGAAGTTTATGAGAAATGTTTGGAAAATTATTTGATTTGAATATATCTATCATGAGAAAATGGATGATTTCACCCTTGTTTAATTTCATAAAATTATAATAGTCTATTAAATGATGAAGACAACAACATCGAAGAAGAAAGATAAATAAGAAATGGATTTTGAAGATTTGAGAAATATGAAAGACAATGAAACAGATAGAGTAGATAATTATAAATCACTTGGTTTAGATAATCTGTTAGCTAAAATGATATAAACCAAATAATATAGGTTTTTAATGATATTTAACAAGATTCCATGAAAATTAGCAGGTATGGAATCATTGGGCTATTATAATTATGGTAATATTAGTCATATTGAAAAATAATCCCCCAACGAAGTATATTTCACAATCAAAATATGATGATGATGATGGTGAAGATAATGAGATAGAAAAATATAAAATTATCTAGAGTAAGAAGAAACATTCAATTATACATATAATTATTCTATTGAGAAAAAACGATATGGTGAAACTTCTAGATGTTCAATAGAATATCAATACAACTTCTTTTATCACTTAAATTATTTATGTGTTTCATCCAGAATTGATTATGTAGATATATATATGTGTGTACTTGATTGGTAGCTAAAATAAAATTATATTTCATGTGTTTATATGATTACCTCTATTAAGAATGAAAATTGGTTTCCTAATAAATTGAATACAATTATGGCTATTAAAATGGATGATATTGATTAAAATAAGAAAAGAACATAATTTAATGGACATTGGATATGGTTATAAATGAGATAGTTTATTTTGGTGAGATCAAGATTCATATATTGAAATTGGAAAATCTAGAGAAGGTTGTGTGTGATTTGGATGAAAAATTTACTTGAATGGGGGTAAATTTGTTTGGGACACCTGTCATAAGTCTCAAAGCTCATCAAGTGTAAACAAATGGATAGGATTTCAAAAATTCAATAGATAATATAGGTTATAATTAACAAAATAATTGAAAATAAATGTTCACATGAAAAATGTAAATATATTGATAATCAGTTTTGAAATAGAAATTTTTTATCGTCTACTGTAATTTTAAAAACAAAATATACGGATTATTAGGAATAAAAAATTGAGTGGTTATCATTCACATAAAATTATGGGAATAAAATTATATGAAGTTAAGAATCCCCTATAAAAAGCGAGTCTTGGATTGTAGTACAACATATTCATTGAAATTCTATGAATTTTTCATAACAAAATGGTTGGTCCAAGTTTAGAGGCTATTATATATGTTGAAGAAGGTATAATAATTAATACATTTATTTTGGGATTAATATTAAATTAATAATAAAGATAAAATAACCAAGTGGGAGTTTTAATTTTCATTTAATAAAAAGAAGTTATAAGCGACTTATTGGTACAAGATGTGTACCAAATCTTTCTACAAAAAACTTATTTTAGGTTCGATATAATGTTTCTAGAATATGAAATTTGGATGTACCAAATTTTGATGTATGCATGTATTTTCTTAAAGTGAAGATACATATAATATAAAAGAGAATAGTTTTCAAGTGAAAAAAATTATAAAAATGTAAAAATATAAAGGAAATACATAATATCACTAAATATTTCTTATTTATTTGGCAGAGTCAATTGAAATTAGACGAAAAATTGTTGGAAGAGAATAATTTTATTAAGGATAATCAAAATCAAGTTGATTCAAATAATTAGGTGACAAGTGATGATAAATTATAAATAATTAGAAACATGAAAATAAGGAATACTAATGTTGGAAAAAAGATTCCATTAAATTTTAAAATTAAATATATGAATGAATGTTATCAAATATAAGAGACTCAAAATAGGAAGAAGATTCCCATGAAATTTTCAAATGCTGAGACTGACTGAAAAAAAAATTCATAGGTTAAGATGGTTATCCTACCTTCAATATTTTCTGTGGGATAGTAAATGATCCCCCTATTCAGGATTATTTTATGAGACTATATCAATTATATAAGGAATTCATGGGGAAGTATATGTACTGTTAGAAAATAAAATTATGAAGATGATATTTTTTGGAATATTATTAAACATTTTTATCTCTGATGAAAAAAGTGTTTATTATTAATGATGAAGAAAATAATGAAAATAATTTCCTTTCATATCACCTTCAATAAATATATAATTTTTATAAGGAATTCGTTTACAATCTCACATTATTTTATATAATTTTTATGCTATTTTTTATTTAATGTAATGGTGTGTTATTATTCTATAAAACAAAAATTGTTTCCGACTTATATGGTTATTTTTTCTGTTTTACATTCCATCTTATCATTCCATTTCTGGATGGTTCACAATTCAACTAAACTATTTTTTATATTAGAACATAAAATTATCTCTTCTTTTTATTCAAAAATAATTATCCTTTATTTCCTTATTATATATAATTTTTCTATACTTTTCATCTATATTATATTTATTGAGGATATTTTATACTATATTTTTATTTCATAAAAAGGTAATATTTTTTATGTTTGTCATGTTATTCGGATTTTTACATTTATTAGTAATATTTATGAAGAATCTTCTTTTTATAATTTTATATAAGAAATACGATTCTTTATTTTATCAATATTATTTTTATTTTATTTCTATAGTTTTTCAAAGAATATAATATTCTGATTATTCTTTGAAATATTCATTTTGAAAAATATGGATAATGTTTTATAAAAATAAATAATGAAATTACATTCGATGTATATATATTTTTATCTTCAATTCAATATTTCATATTTTAATCCTAATATATTATCCATGTTTCAATATTTCGAATTATTTTAGAAATAATTTTTTCAGTGTCCCCTCTTTATGCCTTGTAATGTATTTTTGAATTTAATTGGGATTTTTTTATAATCGTATTAATAAAAACACAACGGAAATTATTATTTTTTATTTCACATCCACTCGAATAATAAGATATAAAATATATATTGGTATTTCTATAATTATTCATGTATTACCCTCAAAAAGAACATATGAAGTTTTTCATTTTGGATATTGAACATATGGTACAAACTATCAGATTCTTTATATTATATAATGTGATATCGTTTAAAAATGTTATTTAATATTGAATATTCAAAATGGGTTTTTATTTATGTCATAATGCCTTAATTATTATTTTCATCATTGGAATACTCTCTAATTATACCATACTCTTTCTTTCTCTTTATGTCTTATGATAGTGGTTGTTTTCTTGTAATACACATTATTCTCTATATATTTCTATGCCGTGATGACATTTTGAATGATTGCAAGTTCATATGGAATACATAAGATTGGATTATCATTATTTGATGGGTTGGGTCCTTTTTATCCCTCCATTGTAATGTTTAATATTTATGTCTCTGGAAATATCAATGGAATGAATGATAATTCTTTATAGGATAATAATGTTAGGAATGGGAAAATATTTTATGTTTATAATGTGATTTGACTAAATTATTATTATGTCCATAGTATTATGTGTGGATCTATTTTTGGTAATCCTTGACCATAATGTTCTGATTTCATATGACTATTCCACATTTCTATGTTTTTCTAGATAACTATGTTATATTCTATAGATCACGATTATTGTCTAATATTATACAAAAGACATATTTTTAGACTATTCAATTATAATATATATTTTCCTAGGTATGAATGTCTTAAATTATTTCCTTGAACTATGATTACACTCTCATTATAATATTCCCAACATATGTACACATGAAAAATTTGATTATTACAACATAAGTTAACACTTCTAGAAAATTTGAGATCACCCTTATTATGATTCCATTTAATTGGGTGATATATAAGATAATTATATATGATATATCTTAATGGGTATCACGGGTAAGGAATTTTACATGAGATATTGAGGTCTTACTAAAATATTATAAATCCTTGGTTTAGTAGAAAAAATACGTTTTGATGGGAAATATATGGGGTTTATTAGGTAATAATTTTTACAATTGACTTAAATCCATAAAAAATATAATGAGAATGTATTAAACTCGATATTTTTTACTATATTTATTGATGGTAATAATTGAGACATTTCATTTGTTATGAATGTTAGGTTAAAAATAATATTTTTAAAAACCTGCTTCTTGTGAATGGGTTGAGGCTTCATATTTTTTATAAGTAATTTAAAAATACTTGATCACATCACACTATACATGATGTGTTATTTATTTTATATTTTTATGGGAAACATTGGTAGTGGTGTATTTATTTATTCTCATACCCTTCTCGGTCACCGTGGAAACTAAAGAGACATTACTATTCATGATTTAGATAGGGTTAGGGGGCCTGTTATTGATTTATGTTTTGTTCTTCATTGTAGTATAAGGGATATTTTTCCGATCATGGACTACTAACTAGGATCATAGAAATATGAAGTCATTTTTAAATATATCTAATATAGGATATGATAATATGAGATCATTTATATATTTGTATAACTATGTGTCATTATTTCTACTCATTTTTTTGCTGCATAAGTGATGTTATTTATTTATTTATGGAATGAAGATTTAATCTACAATTCTATATGGTTTATATTTATGGTGTCTATATGATTATATTTCGACTTTGATGATTTTCAGATATTAGTAATGAAGAGGGTATAGACTCCTCTTTTTATAATAATATCCTCATAGCTAATTGGAAGCCTTTATCATATGAGGATTCATAAATGATGTTTCTATCACCTAGTTCATTCATAATGGAGGTGAATATGATCAAGAATGATATATAGGTTTTTTCTCACAATCCATTCTGGACAATCATTTCTCGAAAAAACCCTATTTTGAGTGATGTTATGAAATATAATTTTCAAATATATTTCAATGTTAAATGGAAATGGATGAAAAAACATTGTATCTATATCATTTACTAAATTTTTCTAATGATACTACATTTTAATGTTTTTATATTATTAGTTTAGATGCACTTATAAATTTCAACTTAATTTCCATAATTCTCTTATTATGGTTATTTATTGTATATTTGAAAAATATTCATCCTATATAATAAAAATATTTTAAAATAATACATTTTATTAGGTATGAAATTATTTGTTCCACCACATTACTATTATTATATTTATAAAAACAAGTAAAATTTATTTTAGTTCCACTCAGATAGGGAATGATGACAATATATTGATAGAAAACTATAAATAGTTTTATGAATAACTAGTTCTTTTCCTTTATATATATACATATATTTTTACATTGTAAAATTATTCTATCAAAATATTAATCAGATAGGAATACACAATACTATATTATGAATTTGTAATATACAAAATTATTTAATATTCCACTATTTCAATAATTAATTTATCATTATATTATTAATTTGGGGGATAAAATGAATTGTATTTATACTTATTTTCAATAAATCCTTTAAATTTATTTTAAAAATGAAACTAATATATATATATATATATATATATATATATCATTTTCATCCCTTTTTACGTTTTCCATTATTCATATTTAGGAAAATATATTATTTTTTCATTAATTAATATATATATCTCCATTTATTTAAATATTAGTCAATACCAATAATTATTGTTTTGCTTTAAAAAATGGATATAGTTAATGTTTCTTATTATACAAATATGTGTTCCTCTAATTTAAAAAAATCATGTTATTCACTATCATATTATGTAGAAAAATATTTATATTTTCTATAAAATTATGAAACATAAATATTTTAATCATAAGCAGTTTTATGCAATACTAAATATTAATGTTTTATAAAATAACCTTATAAAATGAAAGCACATAACTATATAGTAAAACATTAATTTAATACATTTATCTCTAACTAACTATCATAAGAAAATGCATGTATTAAAAAATTTATATTTTGTATTATTGTATTAGAAAATCATTGACATAATACTATCCTATTAATTTTTTCATATTCATTATTTTTAAATTAGGTTAATATGTTATTTTTTTTAATATCAATTATAAATTGAATAAAATTCAGTTCAATTTTATCCATTTGAGATGAAAGTCGATTTATGGACAGAAAAAACCCTCATGACAATTATTACCCTAGCATATACACATACTATGGGTTTGTTTTACTTTATAGATATAGGTTTATAGAAAAAACAATGAGATATATGTAATTACATTTTAAATTATATTGTGAAGGTCATATAGTAATTTTAGTTTCATCAAGGGAAATATAATCAAAATTCCCCTTCAATGGGAGGAAAAAGATATGTAGATTTCACATTCTAGCTTCTAGTAATAATAATTTTACTTATAACATTAAACATAGAAATTTCAATCAAAAATTTATAAATAAAAATCATAATATAAGTAGTGAAGCACCTATAACATTTAAAATAATTTTGAAAGCTTATAGTCATTCAATGAAAGATTTAATGTATTAATTTTGTTTATTTCCTCTAATTTTCTTTTTGGGGAAAAATAATTATTTAGTTATGATGGAATTTAAATATTTCCAAATGTTTTACAGAAAATTGAAGGGGTGTGGTTTTATAAACTATAGAATAATCCATCTGTGGTATAATTTTCAAAAAATTAAATCAAACAAATTACAAAAGTTTACTTAATATTAATTATTATATTTATTTCTGATAATTAATGTATTTTGTATATTATATTTATTTAATTGTTGATGGAAATAATGGAAAACCAAGTAACTCAAAATATTAAATATAAATTACATGTGATTATTTGATTATTTTGTATTATAACAATTTTGATATAATTAATTAGTATATTTGTCAAAAATTCACTAATAAATTCAACTATATAGAAAAGGAATTAACGCTATCGAAACACAAAATCATGATATTACACAACAACTATTTGACTATATAATATATTTCCCATGTGTAGAAAAAATGATTACTTCTGATGTAATTCTTTTTTTAAGAAATATCTATATACGTAGACAATATAATATATATAGACAAGATATTTTAAATTTTATCATTTTAACTTGTTTGAATTTCCATAAAATTACCTAGAAAATTGACATTATAATAATATTTCTCTTTATTATTACCTAAATATATTTTCATTTTAATGGTACTTGTTTAATTTCAAAAAATTATGAGATTCTATCTTTGGAGATTATATATAAATTAAAACTCATTATCAATAGAATTTCGAATCTAGAATAAATATTACACAATAAATAGAAGATTACCATAAAGGATTCACTGAAGATTGTATCATTTAACTATTTTATATATGTTGACTATTTAGAAAAATTAAATGATAATATCTCTATTTTTAGGGGATATATACCTCAAATACTGTTTTATTTAAGTGAAAATTGTTAAAGGTTGTGTCTATAGTTATAGAAAAATATATATTTTTAAAATAAATCACATTAATAAAAATATGTCATTTTTTCATCAACTAGTATTATTTGTAAAAACATTTATCAAAACATAATATTTATAGCTAATTGATAAATACATTTATAAAAAATATATTTTTAATATATTTTTATATTATTAATATTCTCAACATGAATTACGTATTTTAGTTCATGAACTATTCATTACATTATATTTTTTAAAAAATGTATTATTATGTAAAAATGGAATTGTATTTTTCACCCCACTATGAAATTACAACTGAAGATAATTAGAATATCAAGATCCATGTTTAAATACATAATTATTTAACTATGTCTTCTATGTATATAAATGACAGTGTTTTTCTGGAACAAGTTCTTATTTAATATAATGTTTGACTTATTTTTTGATTTCATCATTGATTCTAGTAGTTTAACAAAAAAATCATTTTTTATGTACATTAAAATAAACATAAATAAATTTGATTAACTATGAAATAATTCAAATATATAATCCTAATATATTTTCCATGTAATATTTTATTATATACTAAAAATATTATATTCTTAATATTATATTTCATATATTACAAACAATCTATCAAAAACAAAATCAAGCAATAATCACAGTTAAATAAATTGATCCCATTTTTCAAGTGAATTATTCTTGAAAATATATGATACAAAATAAAAACTATTCATATTTCTTCCAATTATGGGAATATTTAAGGGCATCATTGAATTATAGATTTATTGTTAATTTGAGAATCAAAATTCCAACATGCAGTGCTAATTTCCATTCTTTTTTTTGACTTCATTCCATTTGAAAATCATAATTTAAATGAAAATTTATAAAAACATGTAATAAGATGCTTCCCATATCATTTTTACCTTTTTCATATTCTACAATATAAATAACTAAATAATATTATATAACCTATAAATTGATTAAATTTATTGATGTTTTGATTAAATTTCATATCTCATTCTATATTAATTTTCAAACAATATATATAATATTACAAAGTAATATTTTTCATGTATCCTTAATTATAAATTGATTATCATAGATATTTAATTTCATAACTTATACCATGATATATTCATTTTAACAAGTAAATGATTGATTAACATTAATATATATATACAAATATAATGGACATTGATTAAGGATTATGCATTTATTAATATATTTTAATATGGAATATTAATATTCGAAATAGAAAATATACATATAATAACATTATAATATATAATATACATATACTGATTATTAATATAAAAAATATATATAGAAAATATAATGTGCAAAATATATATTATTAATATGAAAATACTTAATATGTAGTATAAATATAATGAAATTTCGATTATGGATGTATTTAGTACTAATTGTGAATATATTGAATGCAAAATATGACAATTTTGAATTTATAATATATAATAAAAATATGAATACAGTATAAATGAAATATGTGACATTCATACATTGAATTAATATCCGTTAATAGAAGGATCATTTTGGTTAATCATGTTTGGTCCACCATTCAAATATTTATGCTCTCAGTATGAAAGGTGACCAAAATGATGGTTAAGGAGATAGAGAACCAAATGTTAGCCTTCCAATAGGATTTCCAATCTGATGAAATATTCAATTGGTCTCTTGGGGCTGGCTAGTAGGATCCGGGGATAATGGTTCTATCAATCTAAAGGATGTCTCGAGTATGATCCACAATATTCAATCTAAATGGGTTTCGGAAGCCGTTTAATGATATGGTCACTAGGTTAGTTTAATCTCCAATAAGAATGGTATGGATTTAAGACATCAAAGGGGAAATTTTTTACACTTTTTGAATTATATTCATGACCATATTAACGTTATACATGAAAAATCATGTTGGATCATTAGTTAAGGGGAAATCAACTTCTAGAATCATAATTTTCCTGGGGATCTATCCATATTTCTTGGGTAACCAAAATAAAATCTCTATTATGAAAGGGAAACGCTTTTTTGATAAAATATATGATACATCATATCAATCTTAAACAAAAAATTAAATGTTATTATTTTAATGTTAATGATATCACCTAGTAGTTAAAAAGGAATGAAATGAATAATATTAACTAAATTATGAAAATATGGTTTTCAATATCATATATATTTAATTTTTTAGTGGCTAATTAGTTATAAATGAATGAAAAACATTTTATGAGATAAAATACAATATTTTTCTAAAAAACTATATAATATTGCACAAGTGTGTTGGATAATAATATATCAATAAATAACTATTATTGGATTATATTATATATATATAATATAATTTAAGGGTTTACATTAATATTTTGTATTTTTTAGACATGATATATGAAAAAATCCAATGTTATGAATAAATATTTATTAAAAAATGCAGTTTTTCTACCTTTTGATGTCAACTTTTTTTAAATCGAGTTTTTAATAATTTTAAAAATCATATTCGGAAGACTAATCATCCTCAATGAAATAAGAGTATAAAAATATTATTTTCTTGAATTTCGTTACTTTTATAATAAGATTCATTTTTTGGTGTAATATTGAAAATATATTTATTTTTTAATTTAAAAAATATTTTTTATCAAATTTATTTATAGTGTTAAATTTTATATTTTAATTTTTATAATTAGATGATTTTTTATCCTTTAATCCAATTATGGTCAATGTAAAAAAATTTCCCATTTAAATTGGATATAAAACATTGTGAACTTTTGAGTGATTTACATTAAAAACCCATTATCTTGTTCTATCAACATGATTAATTTTTAATTAAATTCTACCAATTTTATATTTCAACTTTTATAATATAGATTAAACATTTGTAATTATATGTTCCATATTAAGTAAATAGTTTCCATCTTTTTAGACATTATAAATAGTGACATTAGAAATATTTATATTACCGTAATTATGGGGAAATCAGTTAATTAAAAGTGAAAATAATATTAATGGTATTATAAATCAATCATAACACATGTAATAATATTATTGGATGAGCTATTGTTGACCCAAATCATCACAAGGACAATTTTATGACCACATAGTTTAATTAGGATGAACTAATTCCTTTTATAGTATTTTATTTTTAATGAAAATTCAATTTTGACATACTCGTGTATTTGTAACTATTACTTTTAAAATATATATTCATTTAAAATATATATTCCACTATAAATAGTATTCTAAAATTTTTCAATTTTTTACTTCATCTTAATATTTTTTTTATAATTTTTAGGAATGAATTATTTAAATTAAATAGTGACATAATGATGAATGAATAATTGTTTAGTAAATTAAAGATTCAAATAAATATTATTAAAAATATTTCAATAAATAAAATTTGATATAATTTATGTCATCCACAATTTTTAAGAATTATTTTTACAAGATAGGGATTATTTAATAGTTCTTTTTATAAAATATGACGTTGTTATAAAATTCTCTAAATAAATAATAATACTTGGATTAAAAATTGAAATTAATGATATTTTAAAATAAATTAAATTTTACTAAATGATATAAAATTTATAAACATTTAAAAATAGGAAAAATAATTGGAATAATAAATAAAATTTTATAAAAAATCATCTATTTTTCATTGGTAATGTTATTGATATTATATTTACACTAAAAGTGTAACTTAAATGATATAATGCTAAAAAATAATATGGGATTAAAATATATGTATTTTAAAAAAGTAAAAACATATTAAATTTTAATTCTATTAAACTGTTTTGACCAAAAATGATCAAAGTGTCTATATTTATTAGTTTTGAGCCATTTGTTTTACAAAATTAATTTATATTAATTTTATATTTTGAAACATTCCAAAAGTCCACCACCCCCTCTGATAAAAGGTCACATATTCTTCTATTTTAATCAAACACAAAACCCCTTTTGAATCAATCAATATATACGAAAATTCATTAATAAAATCCCTCCCACATTCTGGAGGACATATTTTACGTAGAAAATCCTTCGTAGAGGTACTAAGATGTAAATATAAGAAGATCATCTGTAGAATAAGTTTTGTTTTTATCGTGCATTTTTATTATATTTCTTCATCCACTTCCTTCAATTATTGTCCAAACATGATGATATAGTAAATAAAATATCCTAACTATTCTAATATTTTACTATTTTTATACGCTCACCTAAACCTATCCCCATTTCCATAAAATGGGAAAAAAATAATCATTTTTGGGTATGGAGAACTACCACCTCGCGTACCAAAATATTTCATTTTACATCACTGTCTATAAAGACTCGTTATAATGATATAAGTAAAGATTATATACGATATTAATCAAATGTTTATATTTACTAAAGAATAATATATAATTTCCCTTCTTTCCATTCCATGCACATAAAAATGAAGACATTTTTCGTTTATAAGGTGAACTATCACCGCTACGAAGTAATGCGATTCATTTTTCATCTCCACATCACATGGTTACTATATATAAGTATATTTAAAATATTAATATCATATTAATTATATTATGATAATTATATAAAAATAATATTATACTTACATTCTTTCCAAAATTATCATTAAAGAATGGAAATGTTACTCATGTGTACGTACGACTTGCCGTCTCCATGAATTCGACATAGTTCATATTTTATATTCAGGTATACTATATGGATTTAAAGTATAATTCATGTATAAAAGCGATTATTATTTCTTAAAAATTATGCTTAATATGATTGAATTATGACCACTTTGACTATATACATCCTACAAATGTCATTTTGAATTGAATTGGTGATTATAAAAAAAACATTCAACATGATCTTAAATAATTATGTAATTCATATAACACATTAATAAGTTATATAAAAGGAATAAAAAATGTGAAATTTTATTCAATAAAGTAAATAATTAACCAATTTTGATTATTCAGGATGATAAATATTGTACATGATGAGTCGTACTCATGGTAAGGGATTTAATCTCAATCTTCTTTCACAGAGAAATTTCATGATGATATGAACCCTTATTATTATAAAATATATATACAAAGATACTATAGTATGTCATTACTTTATTTTATCTACAATAATGTTACTTTATGTTTTGTTAAAATCATTCTCTCGTGGATATTATTATTTAAATTCTTAGTGTAGCATGCGACACATTAAATGTTTAAATATTTAATTGTCAAATATTTTTATCCATGTCAATATTTTTTTATTATTTTAAAATTTTAATTATATGGATATGAAAGGATTATCATGTATTTTTTATTTCAATTTTTTTTAAATGGTTTTAAAAATAAATATTATAGATATTTTTATAATGAATGTTTTGTCCAACAATATAAAGAATGTTCTATTATTATCTTATACAGTGAAAATAGATTTTTTTACTTCTATGGACATTATTTAATTCTAATATTACTTTTAAATAATTTATTTTTAGTTAAATGAAAACCAAAATTTTTAATTTTGGATTTTTTGTTATTGAAAAAGGGTTTTCAATGAAAAGGGTGTTTCGGTATTGAAAATGGTTTCTTGAAAGAAAATACTGTTTTTATACAGAAGCATTTTTCCTATGGGATAAAAAGATATATTCAAAAGGGTTTTTTATGAAATTTTTTTATTCATGAAATGTTAATTAATAATTAAATGAATTGGGATATCTCGATATATCTTATTTGAATGGTTGAGGCCCATAATAGCTCATGGGTGAGCCCATTACTTCTTATATGAACGGTTCAGTCACCTAATAGAAAAGGAGTTAGGCCGTTATAGTTTATACATATGGAAATCACCATTATTTTGAATGGGTCTGCAAGATATAGATTATTTGAGGTTTGATCCCCATTATATATTTATAATTCATTGGGTAATAAAAATATTGGATGTCAGTCATATGTTTATTCTAATCGAAAAGGGTTTTGAATGGGTTATATATATATATATATATGATTTTATAAGTCACCTAAACGATATTTAAATAAATTCTATTGGATTTAGTAATTTTATTTGAGAAAAAATGTAAATGTGTTATTCATTTGAAAATATTTTTTTCATTTTTTTATGGAACATTAAATGGTTTTAATTTTTTGTCACTAAACTATTGGGTTTCCTTTACTTTCTATCTCTTAATAATATTTTTATGCTCATCCCAAGTATTAAAAAAATAAATGGGTTAAAGAATACATCTAGACAAGGATGAGGATAATATTTGAATTGGGATGTTAAATAATGACTCCATACTTTATTTTAGGATGATTTCTTTGGTGAAAAAAATGAAAACTAAGTATAAGTTTCCAGTTTTATTTTATGGGTTTACCTTGTAATTGTTTTTCTTAGTTATCCAAAATAGAAAACTAAAATGTTCCTCAAATTTGAATGATATTTCAAATGAAACTAGAAAAAGTAATGTATAGGGGTAGGTCTATATAGTTGGTATCAAAGGGTGTTTTAAAAGACTTTATAGGTTAGGATAATGTTAATAACATTTGTATAGAAGATTTCACTTTATAGTTAGGTTGAAATGATGTAGAATTTTAAGATTAACTTGTTGCTTTATCTAAAATATGCTTATTTATAATGTTTTCTCGTGGATTAAATAAGAAATTTGTTATGGAAGGAATCCAGAGGAAAAAAACTCCGAAATCAACATCAATAGGTGGTCAGAATTAGATGTGAATAGTTTAATACTATGATGGAATAGCTAAAACATGCTATAAATGGTAGTTTCATCCATCCATGAGATAAACTAGATCATCCATAGATGAATATATTATTAGTGTTTGTATTATTTTGGAAACCACCCCCATCATTCAATGGATAATTAGACCTATTTGTAGCAAAAGAATGCATAAATTTTTGGGAGAAGATATTTGAATTCATGTAATGTTTGAAACACTAAAAGGTAACTCTATACATAGATAATTTTGAATGTGAAGTTGATCGTAGGTAGTTATTTCTTAAAAATACATGATAGAATGGTGATATTTTTATCTTGTATTGGGTAACATTTAAGGATATTTTCTATGAGAAATAATTCCCTATGATTGTTCACTATAGGATGGTGAACAGATTATTGGAATGAAAGAAAAAGGATGATGATTCCATTGTGACGTAGAACATCACAATATTCTCCTGGTATGTTTTATATATTATTTGATACATTTACATTAAAATTAATAGATTTTAGTCAGTATTGAAACTATGTCTGTCAAGAGATTTGGGCTCTATAGAATTTTATATTTAGGAAATATTGGTTCGTTGTGCAAAGAAAGTTAAAATGGAGTTTTCTAACACTTATATTCCAAGTTATAATAAGATAATTAAATGGTAAATGTGTTACAAAAATGAGAAAACCAAAACTAAAGAACTCTCGAGGTAAGTCTATAACATTTTCTATGTTTAGTAAAATACATTTTTGTGAATTTCTTTCAGGATATGGAATCTTTCACTAGTGTCGTATGTTTGGTCACATGATTCGTAACTACAAGGAAATAGATCCTAGATTTTATAATAATTAGATAAATTATATTCACTCTATAATAATATGAGTTATATTCATTGATTTGGGACATTATATGAACATCTCTATGATGAAATTTACCCTGGGTGGAAATTAAAATGATCCAAAACAAAACGTTTTGGGAAAAAATCTAGCTATTACAGTTGGTTTTGAGACATCTAGTTATCTAATGGAATCACTTGAGAGACTGGTAGTTTTTCGAAGGATAACCATAAGTTCACGGTTCTAGACACCACTTCTATGGTTTTCATGAAGCAATTATAAGTTTATAAAGAAATTTCTGTGATATGTTTTGTTGTTGTTTTTGTTATTGTAATTATTATTTTTAACATTATGTAAGAATTTACTTTTGGATGTATTTTTTATGGTATTGATAATATTTAGGTTTTTTTTCTACTTTAGGGACCTAGGTTATTCTTAGGGATACACATCATAATGTAGGGAATATTATAAGTATTAAAATTTCCATATTAAATAGAAATATATAATGTGATTATATTTCTTTATATTTCAATTTAGAAAAGTAATTTTTAAAATCCAGTAATTATATTTTGAATGAAAATTTGTCTCTGTAAAAATTACATACCATGAAATGAATCGTCTTCTATCCCATCAAATAGTTATGGTTTTGTGATTATTATGCTTCCCCTAAAATTTTTTATATCGCTCTCTATTGGAATTTGATGGATAGTTTTCATTACAAATTTTTTTTCTTACATGGAACACTATTATGTGTTAAATAATGTGACCTTTGTACATTCTTTTCTTTATATGAAAGTGGAAGTTTCATTTATATTCTTTATGATGTGGGGTTTTAAAATAAAGTTATTCTGAAATATCAAACCACTAGTTTTTGATCCCGAATTTCAATTTTGAAGAAACTATTAATTACAGGGAGAGAATATAACATCTTATGATAGAAATGGAAACACTATAATTGATATCATATATGACATGTCACATCATGTTTGATTTAACAATTGTGTATTATTATTTAAATGTTATCGTTAAAAACTAGTGGTTAGAATGAAAATAATGAAAAGATATTAATGAATTATGAAAATAAGGTTTGATTATATCTATATATATATATAATAAATTAATTTATGACAAATTAATTATAAATGAATGAGAACCCTTTTTAAAATTAAAGGAAATGTTTTTCTTCAATACTATTTTAATGTGCAAAACTATATTTTATACCAATAATTTAATATTTCATTATTTTTATTATATTAATGAAATATATATGAATTATTATTTAATTTAATAATAAATAATCATTTTATGTAATTTCAATACATGATATACTAATAAATTCAATGATAGTAATAAAATAATTCTTTTTTCCATGAAATCATTTTTGTTGCCTTTTTATGGAACACATGTTTTAAATCTAGTTTTTTATATGTTTAAAATTTCTATTTGATAAAATAAACTTTTTATTTGAAATATGATTATAATAATTTATTTTTGGTGAATATTTTTTATTGATTGAGACGATGCATTTTTTATGGTTAGTGAAAAAATATTGAATTTTTAACTAAACACATCTTTTTCATAGAAATTATTTATAATCCTACATTGTATACTTGAATGATATTAAAGTATAATAATATAATGTTTTTATGATTTAATCCAATAAAGTGAATTGGAATTAATTACACATTTAAATTTGATATAAAAATTATTTAAACTATTGAATTTTTTACATTTAAAACATGTTTTATCTTTCCCTCAATATGATTATTTTTTAAATAATTTATGAAAATTATTTTTTATTATATAGTGAAAATAGATTCCAAATTTTGAATTATAAGTTAAAAATTATGTAAAAAGGCCCCATTTTTTTAAATTAAAAATATTTACTTGAGTAATATTCTTTTACTACTATTAAGGGTAGATCATGTAGTTAGGTGTAAAAAATACTATAAAATGAAATAAAAATAACCCCAAACATTTAATAATTTATTTGTATGAGATATTTTCAACCAAAATCATCATTGGGTATATTTTATGATCACTTCACACCACTTGGTTGACTTTGTGCCCTTACGAGTTTTATTTTAAAGAAAAGAGGCTGATGACATACTCTTGTTTTAATGACAATAAAATATATAATATATAGTTATTTATAATATATATTCCACTGTAAATAGTACTTATAAATATTAAATATTTATCTTCACCATGAATGTTTATTTATAATTTTTGGGAAATAAATAATTTAATTAAATTGTGACACGACTGCGAATCATTAATTGTTTAATTAATGGAAGAATAAAATAAATCATATTAAAATTATTTAAAATAATATAATATGATTTAACTAACATAATCCATTAATTTTATGTATGATTTGTACATTATATGGATGATTTCATAGATTTTTGTTCGATATATAAATTTTTAATGATATTTTTAAAAATCCAGAAAATGAATAGTATCAAAATTTACTTTATTATCTTAAAAATTTTCCAAAATTTTATTAAATGGTTTAAAAATTGAAAAAATATAATATTATGCCTTTTGATTGGGATAATCCCTAAAATATCACGAATGACTAAAATATTTAACCTTTTTCTTATTATAATAATTATATTAAAACATAAAGTGTAAATTAAATGATATCACGGTGAGAATTAATAATGGATAAAACAAAATGATTGTGCTTAAAAAAATAGTCAAAATATATCTAATTTTCAATGGATTAAATTTCTTCATAAAATAAATCATCATATATTCAAAATAAACTATCTTTTATCATTTTTTATTAAAAATTAATTTTAATTAATTTAATATTTTGAAGTATTCCAAGAGTCTCCATCCCCTATCTTATAAAAGGTAACCCCTTCTTTCATTTTCCTCAAACTTAAAAACCATTTTTTAAAACAATATATATACAAGTACCTAACTACTATCCCTACCCACATTACCGAGTCCTTATTTTAGGTATAGCAACCTTCTTAAAGGTGTCAATCAAATAATATAATCTAATCAAGAGGTATTGCTTTAATTGTGTATTTATATTTTATTTCTTTTTCAAATTCGTTAAAATATTTTACAAACACGATGAGATAATAACTATAGTATCATAAATATATTGAGATGTAATATTATTAATATAATCCATTAATACATCTTTATTTCTATCATTTTTGAAAAGAATTAATGGTTTGTGTGTACATCAGTGTACCACCTCACGAATTGATATAATTTGTTTCCCATCAATGTCACTCAAGACTGGTCATAATGAGAGAATTGATGTTTATATACTATATGAATTAAATATTTATCATTATTTATTATAAATATTTCATTTGTGTTATTCCCTTTCCTTTCACATAATATTAATAACATCGTTCACATATACATGTCAATTATCATATCCAGGAAGAGACATGATTCATTTTTCTTCACCACAACTCAATGATGATATATATAATTATATTTAAAATATTAATATTATATTAAATATATTTTTATCATTATAAAATGATATAATAATAATTACCTTCTTTCTAAAATGATGATTGGAAAATGGAAATTATACTCTTGCGTACGTATGACTTTTCGTATCCATTATATTAACATTGTTAATTTTTCATATCAATATTAAATGGATGGATTTAAATGTATAATGTATTAATTAAATTCATTATTATTTCTTAAAAACATTTCTAGATATGATTTACTAAGGACCACATTGACTATTGACATCATAAGAATGTCATTTTGGAATCAAGTATTCAATATCATAAAAATATCTGACGTGAACAGAAATAATTATGTAATTATAATAAAATTATAATAAGTGATATACAAGGAATAAAAGATGTTAAATATTTGAAAAATAATGTAGATTTATAAACTGTGTTGTTTATTCAAGATGATAAATATTATACTTAATGATGCAGACTCATTGTAAGGGAATTTGTCTCAATCTCTTTTCCTTAAGACATTTCTTGAGGCACTTCAACTTTTTTATAAGGTTTATATATAGCTAATATAAAATTTAATATAAATATTTTATCTATAATCAAATTATATAATGTTTTGGTAAATTTATTCTTTCATGGAGATAATGATTTAAATGTTCAATGTTGTGTAGGACAATATTATTTTTTAAAGATTTAATTATCAAATCTTTTTCTCCATGTCACCATTATTGATATTATGTTACATATTATTTATATAGATAAAAAAGGAATATAAGGAAATTTTTCTACTTATAATTTCATTCCATGGTTTTCTAAAAAGAATATTTTTACATGATTTTATATAGAATGTTTTTAAAAATTAAAAAAAGAATGTTTTATTTATATCGTATATAGAAACAATGAGATTTCCACTACCTTGGATATTATTTAATTTTAAAATTAATTTATATAATTTCATGATTCCTTTACTTGAAAACCATATTTATCATTTTTTACTATGGGTTTAAAAATATTTTTTCAATGAAAATATTGTTTTTGGAATTGAAAATTTGCTCAAACAAGAATTTTTTATTTTTATATGAATTTATTTTTCAGATGGAATTAAAAGACTTTTAAAAAAGGTATTTGGGATGAATGTGTTTTATTCATGATATTTTACTTATGAAATATATGAAATACTTGATCATGATACCACTTATAGGAAGTGTTGAGTCTCATTATAGCTCATGGGGTGTTTTTTATAGCTTATAAGAAGGGACTAGCCCCATTTTATCTCATGGGTTAGCCCGATATATCTTATATAATTGGTAAACCCCATTATAGACCACCAATTCATTGGGTAATAATAATATTTGTATTCGGCCATATGGCTATATCAATGGAAATAATTATTATAGTGTCTTATGTAAATGATGATCCAATTCCCCTAATGTGTTTTTAATTTAATTATATTTGATTTAATGAATTTCATTCTTCAAAACATATATGTGTCTTTATTATGAAAATGTTTTGTTTCATTAAGTTAAAGAACATTATATGGGATTCCTTATTTCACTAGAATAATGGTTATTATTATTGTTTTGTCCCCTAATAATATTATTGTTGTTATCCAATGTTTAAAAATGATTTTCAAAGGGTTGATAGATGATTAGGGGAGATGATGGGGAAAATATTGGAATTTTGATTTTATAGAACGAAAAAATGTATTATTTTATAATGTCTTCTTTGGTGAAAATTAGATACCGAGTATAAGTGTCCTCTTGTAATGATTAGGTTTACATTGAAATAGTTTTTTCTATTTCTCTAAATCTCTAATATGAAAAAATTATTGAATGTTAATTATTGTATAGAAAAAACCAGAATGTGTAATTTTTATGGTCGATAACATAAACCCAATCTCAGATGCTTCTTTCAATCAAGATAGCACTTATCCATTATTTGATAATGCAGTTCTTAACCGCTAGAATCATGCCATTTGTTTTCAAAATTTTGACATGAATGAGGATCGTGATATGTGTGTGTTCACGAAATCTTCTTCTCTTGTTTTTTTCATAAATCCTGTCATTTTTTGTTCAAGACAACTCTGTTCAGGATACATGAGGATAGATCTTTAGTTCCAAGACCTCCCTCATTAATATTACTTTTGGTGTGGATATTATAGAAACTCTTTCATCCCATAGATGAACATATTGTGATTAAGGGTGTTTATTTTGTCTCGATGTGTTCCTAAAATATCCCCCCATCTATCCAGAATTTAGATTCTATATTTTCTTTTCAAGGTTACTGGATAAGCTCTATGTGGAACACATTTGGTTCTTTTTCTGGTCTCTCTCATCTGGACTATACTATTTAGTACTTCCTCTTTATTTGGTTTACTGACGTCAATGTCGACTATCTAGAAAGATAGGTGAGTGTGATCATTGGAGTGGATGTATTATTGTATTTTTGGGATGCTAGTAATAACTACTAACATGATGGGGTATTCACTTCAACTAGGATTCTAGTATTGAGATCACATTTCTTTGTGATTGAACTAACATCACTATAAAAATGATGTGTGTTGACACATGGTCTCTAATGTTTCATGCAGGTTTTCTTTAATCATTTAAATAGGAATGGTGTGACTTCTTTGGATTCTTAGAACCATTGGGTCCCTCCTCCTCATGGTTTAGAATTAAATGTTGACGATTTGTGTTGTGAGGGTTATATGTGTAGAGGTGGTATTGTTTTCCGTAATGGTGGATCAATTATATTTTCTATTGGTTCCTCTTATGGATGGTGAGAATCATTAATGGAGGAGGCTAGTGTTACACATAAGGTACTGTAGATATATAGTAATAAAAATATATGTTTACAATTTTTTGATATCGATTAAGAGATTATCATTCACACAATTCATGGTCAGATCATGGTTCATTGGTCTAAAATATATTTCACTCAAATATGTAATACCTTATTAATGATCTTAGTATCCTTCTCTACACCTGAAATTAATGGAACATTACAATAGACATTTTATATTCACATATATTTTTGAATGTTCATGTACTTTTTTTCTTATTTTAGATATCTTTCATTTGGTTTCCTTTCTATTGTAAGAGTAGATTCCCTCAGACGTCACCATTTCATCCCCAACATACTATTTTATTTTCTTACATTTAATTAATAATAATTTAATTTTAAGGGATGTGATTTATTATGGAATTTTCAACACTGAATTTAGATTATAAAATATCCAAATTTATTAAATGAACATTTTTTATTTTTTTGTGAAATATATGGGTTTTTTAGTTTATATAATTTCTTTTATTATATAAGGTTTTTCCATAATACATGTATACATGAATTGTGAATTCCCTAAAAATTATTCATTATTCAACCTTTTAATTAACAAATATTTTTTATGGGTTTCTTTCATATATATTCATTTTTCAATACAACAAAATAATTTTTTATATGTATCCATTATTTATTATATTTATATTAAATCATTATACAATTTAGTTATGTCAAAAAATGTACCTTGGAATATATACGCTATATTTATTTCTTAATAAATCATTCTTAAATAAATAATATATGTATTATATATTATTTTTGTATATTATTTATATGTTTCTATAATATTTTTATTTGAATAATGTACTATATTAAATTAATATATGAATCATAATCATATATATAATAGTTATAATATAATATTAATATATGTTCACAAATAATATAGATTTTAATTTTTATTATATGAATTTTTTTATAATATCCATATATTTCATATATAAAAATCGTAGTTTATGCATATAAATGATATTATTGGTCATATGAAACATTATTAACATATGTGAAACCAATGTTACATTAGAGGAGTAATATATCTATTTTACTACTAGATAAAATATTATTTTATATGTATATTTTTTAATCTTACATACATGTCACCCGTAATATATAAAAACTTTTATTTTCATTATAATGGATTAACATTAACATGTAAACTATGGGATAATTTTACTGAATAAGGTAAATATTTTTCATAATTTTCACCACAATTTTCCTATGTTTTAGTGATTTGATTCACGAGTGAAAAATAAATTGGAAGTAACTTTTCATCATTACCATATGTTTTCATAATCCCACTACCCATACAATATATTTTTATAATATTTTTAAAACATAATGAAAATCATATTATATTCAAGGTACGAATAAATAAATAAAAAAATACAAATTATGATATTCTGATAATATAAAAAATCAATAGAAGGTGATTTTTTTGGACATATTTGAAAAGATAATTATTTTATAATTTAATAAGATCTATAACAATAACATTCCTTTTATAAACAATAATTATATGTTATCTATTTAAAGAATTTGTTTCAAGATTATAACACTAAATTTATCCTATCTCATCCTTCCATCATCAATAAAATCTCAAAGTTCTTTTACAATTCCAAATGATTTATATATTAATAATTACAAACACATAATTTAATTAGTAACTTTAATGTGAAAACATTCATGTGATACAATTATTAAAATTTATGTAGAGTAAACTGTCATTTATTTTGCATAATATAATTCCCAGTAGATAAAAATAATTTATCACTTCATTGTAATCTTATATGGTGTTCAACTATAGTAAATATTTGAAGGATTTAGATAAATTACAGTTAGTTTTCTGAGACCTATAACCCGTCTATGAATAATTTTCAAATATTTGATGGTAAAAATTAGAATAATTATGTCAATGTATATCTTATATATACTACTTAAAGGTTGTTATGGAATATTTTCTAATCATTTTACAACTAATATAAAATCATATTAATTAATATATAATTAATTAATTATTTTATTCTATTAGACAACTCATATTAATTGTATTATTCTGGAAATTCAAAGTGCAGTTGATAGACATGCATCATAATAGATCAATAAAAATTATAATGATGGGTAAATATACTATATAATTTATAAATTAAAATTTTCTTTAATAAAATATATAATTTTTTTCAGGTATATACTTAAATTTATTTTATTTAACAATTTATTTTAATTGTAATGAAAATTGCACCAATATTTATCTACTATTTTTTATTACTGAATACGATTTCACCTTCTATGCATATAAAATATCAGGATAAAAATAATATATAAAAATAATAAAACAAATGTGAATAAGATATAACATGATAAACACACCAAAATAAAATGGGTTAAATCCAATTTTCAAAAGAAGGATCACTATAGTAAAAAGTGGGTAGAAACACTCTCTAAAAATTATAAGGTGACAAAACTGAAGAAAATCATAATTGAATAAATGGGGAAGACGACTCACTAATAATACAAACATAAAGATGAAATGTAATCATTAGATAGGAAGTTCATGATGATGGATAAGAAAATAGAATGGTGATAGCCTCCTTTTATATGGAATCCTCACCCCACTGGCCACCCACCCTATTTAAAGCCCCAATGACTACATTATAGAGGGTAATTGAAAGGTAAAAAAAATGAAAAAAGTAATGTTTGGTGGTTTTACATTATTATAAAAAAATGTATTGTATCTCCCACATGGAGACCTTATTTTGAAATATCCACTAATCCAAAAATCTTTTATTTCTTCCAAACGGTGCTACTCATGTCTCTATGATGATGCTTAATGATCTACACTATCTAAAAATATCAAATCTTATTACCTTCATCATTAAATCATCCAAATTTTTTTTCCTGTGAATTTCCATAAAACCCTAACATCCTTCATCCAAAACATCTTAAAAAATGATACAGTTTTTCAATGTCATTCATCCTTGACTGAAAAGATAGATTCCTTTAAATATGGTTGTATCTATGACTATGAATAATCTAGGACCTTTTTTATATTCCCAATCTCACCCAATAACATAATATTCTAAATTTCGTTTTGATATGTGTCCGTAGCTTCCATATAATCTTATTCAGTTGATAGTGATTCCACCACTAAAGGTTTCTTCTAAATATATCTCAAAACTACCCCTACAAGAGTAAACCCATAACAAGTTGTGTATTTTCCTTGATCATAATAACCTATAAAATCAAAATAAAAAAAATCCTATGATAGGTAATTTTAAATTTCTATAACATAAAAAATATATATAGACTTTTTGACATATTTTAGGGTCATATATAATATGTTTTAATTATATGAACAAGGATTATACATGTACCAACTATGTACTCCCTGTACATGTGAAATGTCATGTTATTAAAAACTATTGAAAACATAAGGTTCCCTACTTTTAACTCTAATGGAACTAGAGACATCTCTCTATTCTCATATTCACTTCTAAGACTCATCCTAGAATGTATCATTAAATTAACAAGAATATGGTTATATATTTCATTACAGCCTTTCATGTTGTTTTGTTTCAAGAATCTCCTCATGTAATTTGAATGTATTAATAAGATCATACTAAACATTTTTTCCCAGTAAATATGTTTCACATGACCTTTTTTTATCCTAATTATTTCATATTAAAAAAATTGGCCAACATATTCTTTATCACATGGATTTGATAATTGTTGGTGTCTAAAAAACTATTTCCATATAAAATAGAAGAATAATAATATCATAACTATATCAACACTTGAAATATAAACTACGATTTTAATAAAGTATTTCATATCCATGGATCATGACTTATGAATCAAATTTATTTACCTTACAAAAACATATTCACCTTCTTTATACTGTAAAAATAATTATTTCTATTGAAACTGAAATCTCTTTACCGTCTTATAAAAAAATATTTGGTTTATGAATATATATTTTTACATCATCATAACCATGGAGAATAGTTTTATTTGAATTTAGATTCATTAGATGTAGATTTAATGTAGCAAACATCACAAGTACTACCAATTCAATCATCAGTCTAACAACCTGTGAAAATATCTCACTAAAATATAGAAGTACCATTTAATTATATCCTTATTTACTAGTCCTGCATGATATATCTTCATCGGATCATTTCAATCCCACATGAAATTAAATACCCATTTGTTACTGATATCATTCCTTTCAGAATGTAATAGAACAACATCACAAGCCTGGTCGTTATAGAGTGATTCTAACTCAACCTATATTTTTGTTATCATTAAGAACATGTTTTTACTATAGTTCACATCCACAAATGAATGTGAATCTCAATTCCCCATTAATAAAAATTAATTAATATTTAACATTGTTTCATAATAAGACAATCATATTAGTTCTCAATTATACTATGTTTATTATTATGGTCAAGATGCAATTGGTACATGATCACAATTATCTTAAAATTCATAAGAAAAAACTACTAGTTCTAATTTTTTTATTCATAATGACTATAATATTCTTTACTTTCATTCAAAATTTCATCATCAAGTTTCATTTAAACCATGTATTCTAATGATATAAAGTAGGTTTACCAATACAATTCTCTTTTGGTTTCATCAAATCACTCGCCGCTATAGGTGGATGGATTATCACATAACTTGATATCTTCATTTCATATGCCCATAAGCTATTTGTAATTCCTATAGTGTTTAACATCATTATAATTATGTCCAAATTGGGTTTTATTCATCCCCTCTACAAAACTAGTCCAATAATTATTGTATCCCACTATGATCCATCTCTTGATTCCTTCCCATCAACAAAAAATACCAAAACTCAATTCTTTTATACCCTCCTATATTTGTTTCCCATAAACACATGATCTTATTTCTAGATTCAGGTTCCTTTTTAATATTTTTTTTATAAACAGATAAGACATTTTTTTTACTATTTATTGTCCACACACAAAATCTCCTAGAATAATCATCAATAAATGAATCAAAGTACCATGATCCTTTAAGGGATATTACTAGTGCACTTCAATCATTGGAATATGTAAACTATTAGTCTGTATTTCTATTTATCATTAATGTTATGATAAGTAATCAAGATTTCATAAAACAATAACAATTAAAAAAATGGTGATCATTCCATTTTATATCCATGAAACAACTTTCAACCAAAAAGAATATTTAGGACTTATTTATACAAAATACAAATATTATGCTTCCATAATGTCCCCAATTTTTCATTCAATGTAGTTGACATGAAAATTATCTCCACATACATGTAATTATAACCCATATGATTGTATAGGTTCTTTTATATATTCTATTCATACAAAAATTTATGTGTAACCTTTAAATTCATCAGAATCAATTTTTGATGCCATTCTTAAATCTAATGTCTTCAAAATATCACAAAGACAATATTTAATTATTTTATTCATTCACATGGAGCACGCATTTTATTTTTTGAAACATACCATTATTTATCTTCAGTTATATTTTACCAAATCATATATATTCACGGTTTTTCTATTCCCTAATTAATGAATACCTTCTATGATAGGTTCTTATTGATAAAACTATTACTATTAATAAAAAATGATATATTTATCATCTAATTCAATTACCATTACATAGTTTATATGTTCTATACATCTAATAATTCTAACCACTTCATTAACTATTATTTCTCCATTTCCAAAATTACTCTTCATTTTTACATGAGAGTTATTTATTAAACCAATTTTTTACCAATACTATTTGTTTATATTCCCCTTCTTAACAACATTTTAACATTTTATATTTTTCTTCTTTCTCTTTTTTTATATTTACTCATTCAAACCCCCACCTAAACCATGCTTCATCATTCAACATTTTTCCACTAGAAAAGTCTCAACTTGGTGGGATGTTTTATTTCTATCTTATTTTTTCTGTAAAAACATTTGAATTTAATAAACATAGTAGAAACATAATTGGCGTAAAATATATATGTCAAGATATTACTAATGAGGTTTTTGATGTGTTCTTCATAGGAATCAAAACAAATCAGGTGTAGAATCACTATGAATTCAGTATTTTTGATTTTTAGCCCCACGTCCCAACCTGAGAAGATAGAAAATTGAGTACAATGAAGTGATTTCCCATAAATTCTAACTCCAACCATGAAATAGTGTATTTTTATATAATTTATTTTTGTACAGTGACTTAGCCTCATTAGACTTCACTAGAGTATATAAAATTTTATTTCACAAATTCTACAACATGATTCCTAATATGAAACCATCAAAAAAATCGAATTGATTGTTTGTAATAATATTCTCATTAATTTAGTTCCATTTCTTCTTTGTCAAACTAACTAGTTTTGCACTATTTTCTAGTTGGAAATTATCTTTCCACATCACCACGTGTGTCTTCATTTTTCACAATAGAAAATTATTCTTGTTAAATATTTAAATATAGAAATTTTTTATCATATAGACATACCATTAGTCCAAAATATCATATTAATAAACCCCAATGCTCCCAAAAAACGTTTTTGGATTGTATTTCATTAGGAATTTTATGCATCAATAATTAAATGATATAAATAATGTGAAAATGTGGATTCAAATGAACCTAGGATGTAATATGGAAAACCCCCCAAAATGAAAAGGATAAAAGACTAAATAAAAATTCTACAAAATTATTGTTAAATGTGGTTAAAAACAATATCTCATTATTAAAAAGAGAAGAATATAAAAGAATCACTCTTCAATAATGATATAGAATAACACATTAATAAAAAAGTATAAAAGCTGAAATATTATTGAGATATAATAAGTGGTTGATGATGATGATAAAAATGCGAATGGGAGATAGTCCTTTTATATGGGATATATACACCTATTTCCACAATCCCTCTTTATATCCTTATTTGACTCCTTAAAGATAGAAACTGAATGAGAAATGGAATTCAAAATTAAAGTGGAAATAATTTTCTGATATTTTCCCTCCAAAGTCAACAAATAACATATTGCAAGACGATGTGTTTGGATAACTCCAAGAATAAAATTTATTCAATTTAAAGACAATGCTACTAAATTTTAATATTTTCTTATATAATATTCTGAATCATAACTATATCTACGAATAAAATCAATACATTGTTTTATTAATTTTATAAATTTAATAGAGAATCATAAAATATTTAAAAAACAATTATAATTATTCATTTATTACAATGAATAATTTCTCTATTAAAATATTAGGTAATAAAAAATAAAATAATTTCATTCACATAACAACTTTTTACATCAGTATTTCCAAGAGAATAACTATAAAGTAATTTCAAGATACAATAATATTATAGATTAATTCAATAATGAATCATTTAAAATGAAATCAACTATTGTAAAAATCATTATTTTATACTGTATTTTTTACATTAAAATATCCATTAATATGTCAACTATAAAAAACGAAATATAATATGAAAAATAAATTTAAAAAAACATGAAATATGTATAGTACTAATATTTACTATCTAATATGTTATATTAAATATGAAATATTAAAATATTGATTATGAATAATATAATATGAAATATAGTTATACCAAATTTCTAATATTATATATATATACTACTATTTTTAATATTCTTTAACTTGTAATCCAAAATTCATGTTACGATTGATGAATTATGGTGACATGTTTTCTTCGTATTTGATCAAATATTTTTCATATTTTGGAATGAAGCCTTTGAACATGTCAATTTCATGCACACACAATATTCAGATATATAACATAAATGAATTGATGTTGTCAAGACCCGTCCCCTGGGGCCCGTGCCATGATTACCCTAAGCCTACGTTCCATAGGCCAGGGGCTGGGGACTAGCACCAAAAGGCGTATTCCCTAAAACTGGAAAGGAATTGCCTTTATAACCTATAAACACTAGAAAAGTAAGCACACAACGAGATAAAAACACAAGTAAACTTCATTGTAAAAAGTGTGAGTGCGGTAAGAAAAAAGGGGCAAGAATACAAGCCCAACTGGAATGTTCAAGAAAACTGTAAAGTACAAGTAAACTGAAACAGCTCTTGCGAACTACCACAAAAGTTCCTACTTGAATTGTAGGTACAGCGCTCGAACAATTGTCTCTTTTGTACACCTCATCTAATGTCCTCCTATGAGCTACCTACAGCCCTGGTACTCTTGTCCTCAGTCCGTGATGTTTGTCATCTATACCAAACACAACAAGGTGCGGTTGTAGCCCGTGAAGGGTAGAGTATAACGATACTCAGTAGGGACCCTGAGACCCTCTATGGTCTCACAAACCCCACAATGGATAACCACAAAGCATGAAAACATCTGACAACCCAACTTAAGTATATTCCCATACATATACCTATGTTATCAAGTATAACCATCTCATTCATGAGGAAAATCAAGGCCCAAATCCTTATCCAAATTACAATAGTTCCATGAAGTAAATAATACCACAAAGGAAACACCACAAAAGTATATACCACACAGAAGAATACAACAATGGTATTACCATGAAGGTATGTACCACAAAGGTACTCCACACAAAATATTACCACAAACATAAAGATTCAACTCACACCTGGTATAATTTAGGTTAAGTAGTATAGATTACTAGATGTAACAAATGAATCATCTTACTCTTTTAAGAGGCAGACCCACATAGGATCCTAAATCATCAGACCCACAAAGGGCACTATTACATCATTAGACTCACACAAGATCGTAGTATATCATCATACCCACAAAGGATCCTAGAACATCATCATACCCGCACATGATCATACTCCATCGTCACACCACCATAGGATCCTAGTACATCGTCAGACCCACACGTGATCCTAATACTTCGTCAGAACCATGCATTATACTAGTACTTCATCTGACCCACACAGGATCTAAGTACATCGTCAGACCCACACAAGATCCTAGTACATCGTCAGACCCACACAGAATCCTGGTACATCGTCAGCCAGCTATAGGGTTCCCACACTAATCTCGCTTGATTCGGGGAGGGTCCTCTCCTCAAGCTACATATCGATACAAAAAAATTCATGAAGTACCACAAAGAAGTATCCCAATGGACCGCCACATAAAAAGGGTCTCAATGCAATAGATGATGCATCAATCAGACACCCAGTCTAAATGTTATTGGCCTTTTAGTCCTAAGGGCCAAATTGGATTGGCGTCTGATCCTACCTGGATGTACCCCATCATTATTCAAATCATAAGTGGTCTATTCCAAAATGACCATCTCAATATAAGGTTTTGTTTGACGCAGACGGTTCATTAAATGTACGCTCTTAGATGAAGATATGGCTGGAAGAGTGAAAAGGGTCGAAGTTGGTATGGGTCTGGTCCGAATCAGTCGGCCCGACCCGGCCCGACCCGAAACTGGCCCTGGGATCGACCTAGACCATGAGATCTGACACAGACCATTTGGTCCAACCCAGCCAACTGGGTCTGGCCCAGCTAGCAGTGCGACATCCAACTACTGGACGGATGGTCTACCCTCTTTCGTGGCTCGGTCTTAGGATGCGCCAGCACCGGTGACCGGTTCGGCCGACCGCCCCTCCATCACTATCGTGGCCATGCGTCTTGTCCCCTGCAAGCTGGGTGGAACAGAATCGCACCACCACTGCCTTCCCATGGCCATCCCCCACCCTCACTCTGTCGTGGCCTACAGGTCGCTAACATCTCATCATCTGGTGGCGCGGACCCACACCGCCCTTCCATCCTTATGGTCGGTACGGTGTCGGCCGCCGTCTTTTTCCATGAGTCATTGTGGATTCTTTCTATGACTGAAAAATTACACGATCTCATATTTTCAATCCTTCCTTCATGGGATTTGTGTCCATATATTGCGCTTAGAAAATCTCTGTGTTTCCAGATCCAATAAATATTTGGCGTTGAGAATAGAAGAAGAACATGTCAGAAACAACAAAGGTTGCAAAGAGGTCGGGCCGTGTACATTTGGCACACACCC
Organism: Viscum album; assembly: GCA_963277665.1. Taxonomy (NCBI): domain Eukaryota; kingdom Viridiplantae; phylum Streptophyta; class Magnoliopsida; order Santalales; family Viscaceae; genus Viscum; species Viscum album. Next base: position 84,483,336 of record OY728154.1, read on the forward strand.
TCTGCGTTAGAATGGAATCATGCGGTTTATTTGTTCATGAATCAAGAATAATAAAAATATTATTAAATCTAAATTAATGTCATGTACGGGGAAAGGAATAATCAAATAACAATACCTACAAGATACCCCAAAACAACCTCCCACAAAGGCAAAATAATCGCCCATGAACCCATTAGTTGGTTAACCTGGGTTCTTCATATAAATTCATGAATGCGTTGGAGGAAAATAAAAACGCTCAAAATAAATATCCACATACCATGAATGTCGGAGAATCATTTGTGCTTTCCGGTGGACCGTGTTCTATGTTCCCTCGATCGACTCCCAAAGACACCACTCGCACGTTGCGCATTGGTGGTATGATGTCATCTATTTCATTCATCTAGGTTAGATTCATCTTCTAAGGGTCTGGTGTCATGAAATTACTTCATAAATTCATTTCTTGGTGAACCTCCCCAATCTCCCTTTCCAAACTCAATATTTATTGGAGAGGGTAGGGTAAGTAACGACACCGAGAGTTAATGGGGCTCATTAATTAGGATGCTTCCTAATTTCCCCCAACGTTATTGTTACTCATATTGCAGGGTCAAGCCATTTTTTGGATTGACACATCGCTGGTCCAACCTTACCGATCATCTGTTAAGTGAATAGAAAAAAAATAAAATACTAATGTTATTTTATTTATTCTATTAAAAAGTTCCAAAAACAATATTTTTCTCCAGACCTATTGCAGTCGAAATAAATGTCTCATTTAGTGAATCTTGGCACTGTGGATTCAATGGTGCCCCCATATTTCAATTCTAAGAAACTTTTCAAATGTTAGAAAACGCCGCTCACCGTTTACCGAACGTACCCCAAAAAAAGATCGAAAAATTTATAACAGTAACCCTCGACTCATGCCAGTCGAGGTTAGGATTAGAATAAGTGAAACATGCCCCATAGAAACCAACTGTAATCTTGGATTTTCAATCTGAGTTACCATTTAAATGTTATTGATTTTACAATATAATAATTGTCACTTAATTATTTTATTTACGTCCAAAAACTAACTAACACTGGTGTCCCATTCCGTCCAAAGTTAGTATCTGGAAAAATAAAGCATGCCCTCATCAGTTTAACAGTGGTCTTTGATTTTCAATCAGATATATCGTTTTTGAGTTATAAGAATTTGAAAAAAAAAATAATTTAGTTAAATATTTTATTTACGATTATTCCATTTTTGGGTTTTCTCACAGGAGGATTGCACTGACTAAACTTAAGTAACGCCTAGGGTAAAACCACCATACTAAATAAAATAGTGGCCTTATATTTCTAATTCGAGTTACCATTTAAGTGTTATTCCAATTTTTCAGGATGACATATAACGCACACTAATAAAAACTCAAACAAACTTCGATGGATCATTACGGGCACTTCGTGACTCAGAATCGGACACCGTCAGATTTTGAAGTCACGAAATAATCCCACATAATTGAAAAATTATACAGAATTTTTGGGAAATTATATTCTCCCAATCTTATGGATTTATGTTCCCAAAAGCAACAATAATGAGAAAACAACAAAAAGAGGGTATTGAGAATGAATTTGAGCTTCCCACTCCTATGTTATCTCCTGAAGGTTCTCGTGTTTCCAATGTTCAAGACCCAAATGTATCAATCGCACATGAAGGACTCTCATGTTTATCCTCAGTTTCCACTAGAACATCCTTAAACGACACCCCATCGTCAAAGTCCAACTTGGCGTGTCGATGATCTGAGATGTGTAGTGCATGTATCCCCTCAGCTGGGATACATGGAAGACGTTGCACACCCACTTTTACTACGGTTGAAGATCCAAGCATTATACCACATCACCTACCCTCTGAAAGATCAGAAAAGGACCGGTATACCTCAGTGATAACTTGACCCTTAGCCAAATCACCACAAACCTCGTTGAGTTGAGACCCATAGGTAGACATGATCTACCTCCCCCTGTCGGCATAAGACATATTCTGGATTTGAGTAGTTTTCATTGGCTATGAAGTGAGGCATCCTGATACAAAATCATCCACTTCTTTCTTCATCCCTGGAAACCAGTAGTAATGCTGATGTTCATGGTACCTCTTCAACACACTACGATGTAACACCAGAGGGGATGTATAGAGCAACCTCAACACCTCCTTTTGTAGTGCTACTGGTACCATGGTACGTCCTCTGTAGAGGACTTCGAGCTCCCCACCATGAGAAAATCCATAAGGTTCCTACCCTGAGGGTATCTGAGCATGTTTTTCCTCACAGTCGACATCCCCACATTGCACCTACCTGAATCGCTGAAGGAGTGGGGGAGTGACTATAAGAGACTGAAGAAAAGAAGCTCCATCTCAATCCACAAAGGATATCTGGAAAGTGGATAGTGGCTCTGTCACCTCACTCAGCAGTTGTGGGCTAGACCTCATGTTTAGTGCATCTGCTACCACGTTCCCCTTCCGAGGATTATAGACTATCTCAAATTTATAGTCTTTGAGGAACTCTAGCCACTCATGTTGGGAAGAAAAAACTCCAAACATCTACTGCCATGAGGTTGAGGCTGGACGACTCCAGAGTGTTCATCCACACCCTCTTATGTAAGAGTTTATCCCATTATGCCTAGGTTTCCTTTTTCTCTGAATAAGGAAAACCTCATCCAAATGTTGTATATAAACCACAACCTTTTTTCCTAATACAATCGTTCTGAGTATGAATTGTGGATGTCCATTCATACGCACGCTAACATCTTAAGGCCTCGACGCTGCCACCAAGAGGCTTCAGTGTAAACTCTTGCCTCAAGGGTCAGATCACACTATCAGTATAAGTGGGACTATCGAGTCTCCTCTAAATAGTATATCTAGATGTGAGGGTCAAGTCAACAGTTTAACCGGAAAATCTATGTCTTGGACAAGATTCATCGAAGGAATTGTTTCTACATATTTCTATTGATACGGTAGCTAGTAGTAGACACATAACATACCTAGAATCATTCCTAGAGCCCTTGGTTTTCACTCATTTACCGCATGAAACTACTATCTTCCCTTTTCCTCCAGCTCACTGAGCCTGGAGGGGTCCACAATTGGTGGTGGGTGGTTCTAACATGTCGAAATTTACACCACCTCTTCTTGCTCTTCTATCTCTTCTTCCACGTCATCATCCATGTAGATTCATCTGCCCTTAACACTTCTTCTTCTCGAAACATTTTTACAGGCCCATGTCTCTAAGATTAGCACCAGTTTCCTACTTTCCCACTACTAACATTCACTGGCTTCATCTACTCAACCAAAGAATATTCAACCAAAAATGTTCTTTCTATAACCCTTACATAAGTAGGAATTCATAGAGGAATAGTGATAGCTCGAATGTCTCTCATGACACCTTTCTCAAAGTTCAAAGCTCTGAAGCACAGATTGGTTGTACTCATCGAGTACCCATAATGATCAGTACACATCGATGAATACTCATATACCGACATACCATCCTGTAGAAGCTATAGAAGCTCTAGAGAACTCTCATGAACCTCCTCAATCATTTCCTCAGTCTCCTATGAGTCGGTCTCTCCTCGGAACATGAGGGGTATCTGATGTTGAATCACGCGTAAGGTACTAAGACTATATGTGTCCTTTACTGGTACCACTGGTTGTAACTACCGACCAACAGGTAGTGATATAGCTAACACACTACATGAAGGTACTATCTCGGGTAATGGTCCACGTACTGAAGCATCATCATTCTATGGACCATCCTCATGGTCACTCACTAAAAAATACTAGTAGCAATGATCACTATCTGCTCTACTAGTGTCTCACCTAGGCAGAAAACTCTAGCAACTGCCTCCAGCTAGCCCTTAGCCGCATTTGATTATTTCTTACCTCGAAAACTCAGAGGCATCTATTGTTCTATCTCGTGAAATGTGCTCAGTCGGCTTGCACCATCTTCTAGTGTTGCTGGTGGTAACTATTTCCAAATTAGTGGTGCTGCTGCTGGTACACCACTCGATGGTGCCAACATAGTAAGAGGTCCCTACACCGGAGCCTCATCGCTCGGTGGTCCATCATCATGTACTCTCTCGGGAATCTTAGCTGGACATCTACGTAGCGGTATCCTGATAAGGAACAGGTTCTCCATGGTCATTAAGTTATACATGGTGAGCTTACTCAAATAAAAAAACAAGAGAAATTTTCAAAACACACATGCAATCAGTGTTTTCAAGCACTGAGTCAGAAATCAGAAGACATTGTCCTGGTGTATGGATACGTCAGTCGCCGCACAAACACTGGATTCCCTAAACTGGTAACCATTCACACTACACTTAACACTATTGCTGTTAAAAATATCATAGTCATATGTTATACGGTATACCAGACTGCTCTGATACCAATTTGTCATGACCAGTCCCCCAGGGCCCTTGTCGTGACTACCCCAAGCCCAAATTTCATAGGCCAGGGGATGGTGACAAGCACAGAAAGGCGTATTCCTTAACACCGGGAATGAATTTCCTTTATAAACTATAAACAAATGCAACCAGGAACACATTGTAATATAAACACAAGTAAAATACATAGTAAATAGAGTGTGTAAAGTAAGAAAAAGGGGAAAGAATACAAGCCCAACTGGAATGTAAAATAAAACTAAAAAGTATGAGTAAACTGAAATAGCTCTTGTGAACACCAGCCGTGGATCCTACCTGAAGGGAAGGTACATCTCTCGAACGGTTTCCTTTGCAGTATGCCACATCAAATTTCCTCCTCCAAGCAACCTAAGTCCTTCTACTCTCATCATCTATCAGTGTTGTCTGTCATATGCACTATACACAACAAGGTGCTGGTGCAGCCCGTGCAGGGGTGAGTATAACAATACTCAGTAGGGACCCTGAGACCCTCAATGGTCTCACAAAACCCCCAAAGTATAACCACAAATCATGATAACATCTGAAACCCCTACATAGTTATATGCCCATACATATACATAAGTTATCAAGTATACCCATCTCATGCATGAGGAAACGCAAGGCCCAAATCCTTAGCCAAAGTACAACAGTTTGACAAAGGAAAAAATACCAAGAAGGTAACACCACAAAGGTAAGTACCATAAATGTAACTCCACATAGAATAATACTACAAAGGTACCACCGTGAAGGTTAGTACCACAAAGGTACACCACACAGAAGACTAGCACAAAGGTAAAGAGTTAGCTCACACCAGGTATATTTCACATACAGTATTGGAGATGATAAGATGTAACTTAATCATCTTACTCTATAAAGAAGAAAACCCACGTAGGATCCTAAATCATCAGACCCACACAATATCCTAGTATATCATCAAAACCACACATGATCCTAGTACATCTTCAGACCCACACCGGATCGTACTACATCGTCAGACCCACACACGATCCGAGTACATCGTCAGACCCACACTAGATCCTAGTACACAGTCATACCCTCACAGGATCATAATACATCGTCAGACACACACATGATCATAGTACATCGTCAAACCTATAGAGGATCCTAGTACATCGTCAAACCCACACATGATCATAGTACATCGTCATCCAACAACAGGGTTCCTACACTAGGCTAGCTTGATTCCGAGAGGGTCCTCTTATCAAGCCACATGTTGATACTCCAACTACCAATTGTCTGATGAAGAAGTATCCCAAAGGACTGCCATGTAAAAGATGTCTCAACGCAATAGACGGTGTGTCAATCAGAAGCTCGGTCGGTAAGTTATTGGCCTTTTTGTCCTAAGGGCCCGGTTGTATTTGTGTCTGATCCAACCCACCCATAACCCAACATTATCCAAAACTAAAGTGGGTTATTATAAAAGGACCTTATCGATCCAAGGTTTTTGGAACCTTAGATGGTTCATTAAGCAGACACCCGTAGTTTAAGATAAGGCCGAAAGAGTGAAAAGGCTCGAAGCTGGTCCATGTCATGTCTGACCCGGTCGGACCGACCTAGCCTGACCCGGATCTGGCCTAGTGTTGGACCCAGCCTGTGGTATCTGACCCGACCGACTGGGTCCGGCCTGGTGCGCAGTGTGGCAGCCCATTGCTGGCCGGACGACAGACCCTCATTCACGGCGTCGTCTTGTATCACACCGGCAATGGTGGCCGTCTCGGTCGACTATCCCTCCATCATTGGCGCGACCTTGCGCCACAGCCCCTGCATGCTGGATGGTGCTGAAGCTTGCCACCACTACATTCACGTGGCTGGGCACTCCACTGGTTGCTGCCCCCGCTCCGCCGTGGCTGACGGGCCGCGACCTTCTCAACATCCACCTACGTGGATGCTTGCTGCCCATCCTTCCACGGAGTCGGTCGGGCGTCGTACCCCACCTACTTCTGTGAGTCATACTAGATTCGTTCTAAGCCCGAAATATTTAATGATCTCATATTTGAGATCCTTGTGTTTAGGGCTTCATGTCCATATATTGTGCTCAAAAAAATTCGGTGTTTCTAGGGCCAAAAAATATTTGGTATTGAGAACGGATGAAGAACATGTCAAAAACCAGAAATGTTGCAAAGAGGTCAGGCCATGTTCATTTGTCCCACACCCTCCACGTTATAATGGTAGCAAGTGGGTTATTTGTTCTTGAATCATGAAGAATATAAATAATCTTAAATCGAGATGAACGTCAATTACAGGTAAATGAATAATCAAATAACAATCCCTGTAAGATACCTCGCAACAACATCCCACAAAGATGAAATAATCGCAGGTCAACCCATTAGACAGTTGACCCACGTTCTTCATACAAATTCAATAATATGGTGGAGGAAAATAAAAAATGCTCGAACAAAATAACCCCTCGCTTGAACGTCGGAGAATCGTTCGCGCTTTCTGGTGCACCGTGTTCTTAGTTCTCGTGACAGGCTCCCAAAGACGCCACTCACACGTCACCCATTGGTGGTTCGATGTCATTTTTCACCTCTAGCTGGGTCGGCTTCATCTTCTAAGGGTATGTCATTGTGGTATTCCTCCAGCAATTCACTTCTTGGTGAATCTCTATGATACCCCTTACCTAGCTCCATATTTATATGAGAGGGGGAGGGTAAGTAATTATGTGAAGTGTTAACGAGGCTCATTAATTAGGAAGCTTCATAATTTCCCCCGATGATGGTGTTACACATATTGGAGGGTCATGACATTTATTGGCTTGTCACGTCGACAATCCCAACTTACCGCTCATCCTTTGGAGGAATAGAATAAAAATAAAATAATAATGTTATTTTATTTATTCTATTAAAAAGATCCAAAAACTCACTTTTTTCTCCCGACCCACTGTGGTCGAAGTGAATGTCTCCATAAGCGAATCCTGGCACTGCAGATTCAACGATGCTCTCAGATTTCAATATTGAGCACCGATTCAAATGTTACAAAATGCCGCTCGCGTGTTTATAGAACGTACATGAAAAAAATGTTTGTATAATTAATAACAGTCACCCTCGACTCGCGAAGTTCGAGCATACGCTCTACCTAAGTGAAACATGCACCAATGAACCCAACGGTACTCTCATATTTCCATTCCGGGTTACTGTTTAAATGTTATGAATCTTACAATAAAATAATTTTAAATTAATTATATTATTTACAATAAAAAATAACTCTCACTTGTGGCCCATTAAAGACAATGTAAGTATCTTCATAAATAAATAATTCCCTCATGAGTTCAGTAGTGGTCTCAGATTTTCAATCTAAGCTACCGTTTGTGAGTTATAAGCATGTGAAAAATCAAATAATTTATTTAATTATTTTATTTAAGGTTATTCCATTTTTGGGTTTTATCACAGGAGTCCCACGCCAACTAAACTTTAGTGGCTCCTATGGTTAACTTGCCATCTTAATGGCAATGGGGCTCTCTGATTTTTGATCTGAGTTATCGTTTAAGAGTTATTCCACTTTTGCAGGAAAAATTCTTACGCGCACTAATTAAAACTCAATGAATCTTTAACATATCATTCCAGGCACTCCATGCCTTGGAATCGTGCGACGTTAGATTTCTAGGTCTCGAAATAATTCAATATAATTAAAAAATATTAAACAGAATTTTCAGTTCATTACATTTCCAAATGTAACAATTGGGTCGCAGTGACAGCACATACACCCCGTAATAACATGCTCGTCGTGTGTTGGCCCAACAGGCACCACCTGTTGCCCTGGAGACATGTGGTTCCCACCCGGGGTTCGCCCACATTCTTTAATGGGTCATCTGACTAATGCCAGTCCCCACATGCCAAGACATGTCATTTCTTGGGTGCTTTGTCCTCATTCAGACACACCCTAGGATACTTCCCAGAGGCTCACCCATATTGATTAGTACTCCTAGCCAAGCATGCTTAACTGTGTAAATCTAATCAGTTAGGCTCCAAAAAATGAAGGTGCACCATGTTGACATGAGTCATATAATTTTAGTTATTTAACCCTTTATCATTTTGGGGCGTTATAGACATAAATATTTAACTTTGCTAACCACTATGGGATACTCTAAGTACAATACAACAACATTGAATCGAAATTCTGTAGGATACCACTACATAGTGTTGATAGTTAAATGGTTTAGATAATATTCTTTTTTGATCTAGGGGTCAGTCCTTCTTTCTCATAGTTCATAAAATACTTTAAATGATATTTATAAAACAATATTTAACTCAATGAATGATCACAAGAAATATCATAAGATATAATCTCCAACCCATGAAGGGTGTTATCATTATGAATATATTGATATTATAAAATTTGTCACATTAATAATGATTTCATTAGAAGAATCTCTCACAATTATCTTAGTCTCATCAATAATATTCCAATTCTTCTCAATTTAATTTCATCAATAAATTTCTTAACACCATATATTTAATATCCCACATTATTAAATCTCTAGATATGTCCCTTAATTTTTAAATTTATACTATTATATATCTACCTTCTCTTTATTAATATCCCATAATAAATTTATTGTATATCTTTCATTAAAATTCATTCAATATTTTACAAAATTTTATTTCCTCCTAAAAAATCACATATCCTAGTCTTTATCGACATGAAGTTGTCATTTCCATTAATCATATATGATATTATAACCATCAATATTCAAAAAAATGAAAAAAACCTTATTTTTATTCCCCAATGTTTCTGGTATTATAATCTTTTCATGACTCCTTGATTATCCCAATTTAATTATTTATAAATATTGTTCATCGATAAATATTTCCTATAATTATTTCATTCAATGAACCGATGTGCTGTCTACATTAATTTTTTATAAATGAGTAACTAATATTTTAGTTACTTATATATATTGAGTAAAGTATTCACATATCACTTATGTGAGTTATGGACCATTGATTTTACTCTTAGCTAAGACCGTTTTACAAAGAAAAGTTTCTTTTAATCTATTAGATTACTATTATATATATTTGGATTACTCTTAAGTGATTTTAATAAATTTTGATACTATTATTTATATATTGATTAATTGTTTTTTAAAATTAAATAAAAATAGTTTACAATTTTGTATGAGATAATTTAATTCTATGAAACCTCAAAATTTTTGAACAACTATTATGAATGTTCTGTTAAATCACATGTACCTTCTAATTTTTATAAGAATAATACACAACATTCATAAATATTTAGTTAATCACACGTAGTATAGTTTCCATAATGTTAAATTTATGAATAAATTTAAAATTAAATATACTCATACATGTATATATATAACATCATTTTATTCATATGTATCCTTTTAAAAAATCTAATTAATATTATACAAATCAATATTTTTTTAAATTTAAATATATCCTTCTCCAATTGTCTTTAATATTTCCCAAACATATTCCAATTACATATAAGAAAATAATAATGTTATGGTCTTACACAATCCCAACACTTTATGGACACCCTTGGTTCCAACATTCTCTTACTTTGGGTTTTTTGGAAAAACAAGGTATCATATGTGAAGCTCAAGCACTAAACACTCCAAAAAAATAAAACATAACTAATTTACTTATCCATTACAATAACACAACACGGTAAATTGTTAGTGAATTAAATAAAGTATCAGTAATGTATTATATGTCATAAATGCATAAATATCAATTTAATAAATACTAAAATATGATGATAAACATTGAAATATATGCAAATCTTCTTTTATAATCAGGAAAAATACTCCAACTAATACATTATCTACCTCAGATGATGTTACATATTCTTTCAGTTCCACTTATACCCATTGAAATTAATCCCCTGGGGAAATAGCCAAGACAAAAACTAGAATCTATGTTCTATCATAGATGTGTATACAGATTTAGGATTTCCAAGACCACCACAAGTTTACAGAGGTAGATGAAATGTGTGGTTAATCAGATGCTTCTAAAATGATAGTGTAGCTAATGGATTTATATATATTACTTCCATTATTGGATTCGTAGAAAAATTATCCATAAGAAGGGTTCCTCAATCCACCATCTCAATAATGAAATGATATTATAAATCAATATAACTCATGTGTGAGTGTTGTACAGATTTATTCATTATCTAAATTTTGCTCTTATTTTTTATGTACTAGCTTGAAAAACATAAAATTTTATCCACAATTCTATACATTTAATCAATCCCCAATTATTTGGGTAAATTCATTTATAGATAAAATATAATATAGTTCACATATTCTATGTGATTTACTTTATTTCTTATTACAATGAGAAATAGTACACTTTCCCCCATTAAGGACCACTCCCCCACTTAGTTAATTTAAATACATAATATATCCATCCTAATTTGTGACCAAATAATCTAATAAACATTTATCACATCATTTAGAAAATAAAAAACAATAATATAATATTTCTTGAATGCATCATATGATTAATTTCCCAAACAAGTGAAGTTACTCCTTATGAGAAGGTGGAAAAAATTGTCCAATAATTTAACAAAAACTATTTATACCCTTATCAATATTAAATAAATATATCATTAAATAATGTATTTATATAGTTTCTAGTTAACTAAATATAAATTTATTTTATTTCAAAATTTTCATAAAATTGCAGTGGGTGTTGAAACTATATTTTTTCTATTCATTTCAAACTTTCATAGTAGTTATCTTTCATATTTATCTTTTAAACCAAATGTGTTCTCATTATTTTGATTTACATATTGTACAAAAAATATATTATATCTAATAATTATAATTTCAAATTATGATACCATTAATTATGTAATTTATTAAATTTAATTTAAATTACTACTGTTAAATATGCTTTCACAAAATTTGAAAAGAACCATGAACTTATCTTCTATAGATTAATTCTTATGAAAACTATAATCTACAAAAAATTATATAATTTCATCTTCTTTAAGAAGGTTTCAAAATAAGAATACCATGCTCTAAGATCCTATTTCATATTATATAAATACTTTCTCGACCTATACACCTTTAATTTAATATCATTAAAAATCACATAGTTGTCCAGTATATACTTCATCCTTGAGAAATCTATTGAACAACATTACATCGTTTTTTAATTGAAAATTTATAAAATATCCTTGAATATCCACGTAATTTAAGAGTTATATATTTTTGATTATATCTACTGGTGATAATGTTTCACCCATATCAACACCTTCATCTTATTCACATCATTTACAAACTAACCTATCATTATTCTGAATTTCCACTTTATCCCAAACATATTTAATTTTAAAAACCCACTTATCTTGGATGATGATTTTATCTATTATTATATTCATAGGATTATATGTTTGATATTGAATCATTCCATCCTAGGAGTGAATAATCTAGTGCTGCAATCCAGTTCAACACACGACCTCTAGCTTACCTTCCTTTATGGAATAGTCCACTAACTATTAGGGATGATATAAATGTTGTATAGAAGATAGACTATACAATCTAGATAAATGATAAATATAGTTTATGAAATGATAAATAATGGTAGAAAAATATAATAATAATTGATAATTAATAAATAAATGGATATATAGGCCAATGAAAAATATACATTCTTGCACGAACATGTTATGACATAAATATTGGAAGTCAATGTAGCAGTTGTACATACACAGAACAATGATAGAATAAAAAAAGACTCTAAATATGGATTTCATATTCATTATAGGTTAAACCAATTCTCCTATGATCACATTCTCATCCCATGTATATAATGAAATATAGTACAGAGCATAATTGAGTTCAAAATATCAAATATGGACATTTGAAGGGGTACCAATCAAAATCCCAAACTAGGTGTGAGACAAACATAATATCCCACATATAATGGTGTCTAATTAAATCCATTAAATGAATATAAAATAAGGTATTCAACTAGTATAATAGGAATATTATTTAATAATAAATTTAATCATGTCAGGATCAGGTTCATCAAAAACCAACTCCCTTACCATAGTTACTTCATCTGAATACTCAATGTTTATGTATATTACATGGTGTATATATAAGTATTCATATAAATATATATATATATATATACATTATTGTGTGTGGATATATACATGAATTGATGATAACCTAATATTTATGACCAAGGCATATGCATAAGGATATCTTACAAGTCACATACATTAAAAAACTGATGCAAATCCCACTGACATTAGTGAAAATTATGTTATGTCATTACTAATAGTTATAGATAAATAATACTATAATTTGGTTTGGATATTTTATAAATTGGAATAATACCATTAATCTGAACTCTGGATATAAAACATCATGTCTTAAAGCCCCAATCAAGGATGTGAAATTATATGCCCAACATCCAAATCAAGGGGCATAAAAAATCATGTCAAAAAACCCAAAATGATATGGAATCACAAGGTTATAAACATGGAAAAAGGTTTTGTGAATCATCACATTCAAAAACTCTAGCCAAGGTTACTCAATAATAATCTAGTATAATGTAATCATACTTGAATTATCATCACTAAATTATGTTGTCCTATAAAATGAAAAATAGGTACCCCATAAAGAGTTGTTTACAATAACAATCATAACGAATTCAACGAGTAAATATAAGAAATGAGATCATTTATTATATAAAAAAACTCAAGGGAAATAAACAAAAACCATTCCATAATCAATTCAAATAATTACTATAGGACTTTCAATTTTTAAATAAATAAGAGGGCCATTGTAAGCACCCATTCAATAACATAAAAAACAATCATATATAAAAATAAACAATTTACACATATCCCTTTAATTATATATCATACCAATGTACAGGTAAAACCCCCATTAAAAGGTGGTTTTTTTATATTAATTTTTTTTGTTCTATGGTTGTAAAATCAAACTTCCAAATTGTGGGTTAATCACATGGTAAGGATGGTGGACATTAACATGAATTTTATAAAATCTTATGTGGTGGTTTTGGTTGAGTTCATCAACCTATAACCATTTAATGTGGACAATTAAAATCATGTTTGATGTCTAAGTATTTCATTTTAGGAATTTCACATTTTATAAGCAATACATGGGATGTGAGGCATGTGGCACAACGACACATTTTTTAGATGAAGTAACATTAAAAAAAATATTTCACCTTCCCCATTATTATGAGTTATCACTAATATGATATCAGGCTTAGATTTTATATGATATAACAAATATTATAATGAAGAAAACACCATTAACATAGGGTATAATAGATCACATGGTAATGTAAGATATATGTAGATATAAATTAAGGAATGGAAAAACATGAATCATAGTCTTATCAAGGATAGATAGATATAATACACAAAATTAAATAAGGAATTAGAATGAAAGAGAATCATGGAGGCCATGAAGAGGATGGGAGGGGAGCTTTAGTGGATTCAGGGCATGTGAAATAAGGGAGGTGGATAAGAGAAGGTATAATTGAGGGATATAGGGGAAAATTCTATTTACATCCGATTAATGAGTCACATGGTATGGAAAACAATATTTCAACCATGTTATTACACTATATAATGCGCACCCAGTATACATTGTTCTATCTTACTTTTTATCAACTATGTTGAACTACAAAAAAACGTTTTATAAGTCCCCATCCTTAAAAAAATACATAATCCTGAGTTATGTAAATAATTTTAGTTTGTTCACATATAAGATTTTTTCAGTTTTAGATTATTAGATTATTAGTCTATAAATATTAAAAAACAACTCAAATATTAGAATTTAGACACATCAACTCAATATATATTTTTCAAACAAAACAAAAACATTTAAAAATAACCATGCCATCTTTTATTATTCAATCATCATAATTTGTTCATTGATCCCATCATTACATATCTTCATCCATAAATAATTTTATTTTTTGAAACTTTGGATGAGATAAAAATCATTATAAGGGGTAAATATAGAAGGAAATTTGTTAGTCCTATGAAACCATGAAAACCCATGTATACATTATCATAAAGTAATACATTCACCCCCAAAAAGTAGTGAATACCTTCTATTAAATGTAAGAAATTTTATTAACATTTTTGAAATTATAATATTACCATAAAAACCATAAAAATGATATATAAAAACTAATAAATCTTAAGGAATAATTATACTTAAATGGAATAACCATGCTCTCGACTTCTATAGTTGAAACACTCAAATAATAGAATAACCATATGGTATGATTCCATAACCAATGAATTAGTGGTTATAACGTTACCACCAATCCTTGGTAAATCATGGAACCAAACATCCTTATTATACCATGTCACGACCCTTCAAATTTCCATGTACCATTTTATATTCACAACACATAATGAATTTAAATTTTCAGCATTTCCTTAATAAAATTTCATTTTAAATAAAAAGAAACCATTTCAATGAATTGTAATAATCAATCCATTTTCAAAACCAGTTTCAACAAAAAAATAATTAGTATAGGGTATAATGGATTTATTTTTCTTTTAGAAACATTATATTTTGTATAGGAATCTATATATCAATTACTTTTATGGTGGAGGAGATGTTCTTTTCTCCATATATGTTAAAAACAACTCTATTTTTCATTTATAATGAAACTAAAATACTTTGTATATGTATTATAAAAAGATTCCATTTTTAAATCCTATTAATGTAATTAAAATTCAATTGGGTGGTTTATATGGATCTTGTAACAATATTGGTGTATAACATTAAAATATGTCTCAAATGAAAGTAATTAAGATGAAGTCCCTTACCTCAGTAATATTTATCACATAAATTATATGCCTTCCTAAATAATTATCATTGGTTAATTATTATATTTATTAAGATCCTTTTTCAAGTATATTATTATTTTAATATCACTTATTACCATGTTATAACAATTAATTAATAATTTAAGGTCACGACGATATTTTTGATGATATTCCGCACCTATGTCAAAAATAAAATTGGTACTATTTTAATTGTAAAAGTTGGTCATTAGTCATTCATATCCATAGAAATATTCATGTCATAATATTAACTTTTATAAATTATTTTTTAGTTTGATCCATTATATTTTGAGATGATAAATGAAATTTGTTACATTGAAGGAGACTGTAAGACGTATGTATGACTGAGTAATGTTTCCATTTTTAAATGATTATTATGGATAGAAGGTATAAATTATTTTATCATTAAAAATTATTATTATATAAATAATATAATATAAATCTATTAATATACTTGTAAATATTATTCATGTGATGTGGTAATTAAAAACAATCAAGTTGCTTTGTGGATGTGATAGTTTACAAGTATGGATGAAATATGTTATCATTTTATTTGAAATGAAGGTAAGAATGTAATTGTTATATTATGCTATTATAATTATAAATATATAAATAATATGATATATAAACAATAATTCCTTTATTATAACAGGTTTTGAGAGACAGTAATTGGAAATGAATTATATCATTTCGTGGAGGCGATAGTTAACATGTACGGAAAAATGATTAATTATTATCCCATTAGTGGATGGGGGGATGGATTTTAGTTATGATAATAAAATTATATCATCTAATTATATTGAGAACACTAGTGTTGTTATTTCATCACCATTAAATAATATTTGTTGTAAGTTTAGGAAGAAAAAACATTGCAACACTTAATTAAAAACGATATATCTTCAAAAGTGATTTATTTAAACTGTCACCTTTAAAATAGTCTGAATATTTGAAATTTAGAAATTTTATATAATTTAATAAAACATTTAATATTTAAAAATAAATTTCTTTTAAATTTTCACACTATTTATTTTTTTTTCTTTTTAAAAAACATCATCAAAACGATATATATTTGAACTAGCTCCTTATAAAAATAACTTAAATGTATTATTAATACAAAAAATTAATATATTACTATAATTATATAAAATTGTATTAAATTTCAGAATTTTAATATCATTTTTTGATAGTTCCTTTAATTAATCAATTACTTCGTCATCATTGTGAATTTTTTTAATTTAAATATTTCCTTCATAATTTTTAAAAATAATTTATCATGATGACTAAAAACCATTTATATTTCAAAATAATATTTATATTCAAATTTTTCTTTTATATACCCTCATATTAAGACAATTTCACTTTCTAAAATAAAAATTGTGGAAGAATTGGCGTCTCTTTGAATAAAATAATAAAAATGTCTTAAGGTCATCAAAAGGAACCATTATCTCACAAAATCATCCCATGGATTATTGTGGTTGGAATTAACTCATCCAATGAATGTTTGACCAACTTTAGTGTTTTTTTTCAAATTTTCTATAATAATTTTTATAATTAATTACCTGATTAACCCAAAATCAAGGCAATAAAAATAATTACAAATGTTTCTATTCATGCTTTCCAAATATGAAATAAACCTAATTACTAAAATTTAACATTATTATTCCCAATACGGAATCCATTTATTAAAATTATAAACACAAAAGTGGAATAGTTTAATTTAAAATGAATAATGTTTATTGATCTATATAACCGGTTTTTAAAGTTAAAACACATAAAAGTACACAATGATTTTATATCTACTTTCAATGTAAAATTAATTCAAATAAATTTAAATAAATTAAATAACCAAATCAATATTTAATTATACATCAAATAAATTAATATATATAATTTTATGAAATATGTAAATTTGTGGAAAAAATAATTTCAAATTTAAAAACAGTACATTATCATTATTCATCAAAACATGATACTTATCAAAAAAATATAAAAAAATTAATAAAATGAAATTCTGATATCATGTTTTCAAATAATAATCTTATTTTGTCAGATATAAATTTTAAATGTGTCAACAACTTGATTTAAAATTAGAGCTCTATCAAAATCTTGAAGAACGGTTTTTTTGAAAAATGTATTTTTTAAGCGCAAACCTAGATTTTTACTTACATTATGCTTATAAAATATATTATATTATTGTAAAAAAATAATGAGTACAAAAATATTATATAATTTAATGGATTGTTATATTCTTCCCCCTTTTGTATTTTATGTCCTTATAATTTTATTCACATATCGAATAAGTGTGGGTACCTTTCTATCAAATACTTTTTAGATTCCCACGTTACCTCTTAATCTATATGGTTTTCCATTAAGAAATAAAAAGATAAATCTGGAAAATTAGAAAAACAATTCTCTTTATGATATGAAAACTAATCTGGATGTTCCTTATAAGAAATATTCTATTATAATAGAACTACATTAGGGCATAATACATGACATGAATCTGGACCATTTTTACATAACATTAAAACGTGAAAAATATAGTGTACCTAGAATTAACTCGAAGGTAAAGCCATTGGATAGGGAATTGATCATATATTTAATAATATTTCATAGGGTACATTTACTTGTGGACTCATCTTCCTCTTCTTATAAAAACACATCGTATGTTTCCACGGAGAAACATTGAGAAAGATTTGATCACCTACTTCTTAATAAAGAACCTTCCTCAAGTTATCCTTTTAAATTTTCAATTTTAATATAAAATATCCACATATGTATCTAAATCGTATGAAATATATATTTTTTATCCTCTAAAAACATTGGCCCCACTAACTCCCCCCAAAATCATCCAAAAATCCTCGTTCCTAACACTATTTTTCATATAATACCTCTAATGGTTCTATCTACATACATAATTTTTTGAAGGGAAAGATAAATTATTGATCAAAGAAGTCAGGATTACAAACCCAATCAGGGAACAAGTTCACCCAACAATGATTACCCCAATGTTTCCCAAAACGAGCCAGACGATGGGCCATTGAATTACTATCGTGTTTGATGAAAGAAAATTTGCATGCATCGAATCCATCGGTCAGAGACCAGATCTTCCTCAAGATGAGGCCATAAGGCTGGGAATCCTCATGTTTTGTTGAGAGAGCGTTTACCACTTCGAGGGAGTCAGATTCCACCAGAATAATAGGCCAAGATTTTGAACGGGCAAAGAGAATCCCCTGGAGGATGGCTGAGGCCTCTCCCACCACAGGGATCCATGAGTTATGCACTTTTCTAATCTGGGCTTCCATAATCTGGCCCAAAATGTTATGAGAAATGAGCCCAATACCGATCCTTGAATTAGCAGAGACAGAAAAATCAGTATTAATCGTGAAGAAACCCTCAGGAGGGGCCACCAATAGGGATCCGTTCGTCGAGTGTGGATCAAATAATACCCTACATCGCTTCTCTTCCAACCATTCATCCACTCCAAGGCTCAATCCACCCAGAGGTGATCAGGGGTAACAATCATCTGGAAAATTCATTCATTCTATCTAGTCCACACCAACCAAGTAATTGTACAAATCATCCCTACCACTCTTGGTTCCAAAGAAGACTCCCATTTAGTAAGGCTTGGGACCAACCCAATTGAAGGATCAAAGAATGTACCAAAATCCAGACTCCAAGCCTTCCACACCCCTTCCACCCCCGTACAGGAAAGAATTGCATGCAGAGGGGATTCAACATCATGGAGGAACAAAGGAAAAGTGTCATCCTCCACCAAATGTCGCTACAGCAGAAAGTCACAGGTTGGAAGAACCCCAGCACAGACCTTCCACCAAAAAAATTTCTCCTTAGGGGGAGCGGTGAGGGACCAGAGGCACTTCCAATGAATATTGGTAAAGGCTGAGGCAAGAGCTTGAACCCTCATTTTGTAACCGAACGAACAGAATATCTCCCATTAGGTTCCCGAGTCCAGAAAATCTGGTTAATCCACATTCTTGGGGTGACAGGTAAACCCAGGATGAGCTGACGATCCACCTCATTAAACCAGCAACAAAGCTTCTCCCAGTCCCACTCCTCAAGTGAGTCATCGATCAGGTCACGTACCCTTGCATCTTCGATGCCAGGGAAAACCGGTGAGGAAACCTTATGATTGGCACCCTCTGCCAGCTGGGGATCATTCAATATGATAATATTGTGCCCATCAACAATCTCCACACACAGCCCAAATCATGGAGAGATTTTTCTCCCCAAATGATCCTCCACATAAAACTCGGTCATGGCCCCAACTAGGCATGAAAGAAGTCGGAATGAGGGAAGTACTTAGTTCTCATCACCTTTGAGAATAGGGCATTTGGGTGGGAAATAAGGCGCTATGCTAAAATTCATGAAATCATGAACCAAAGGGTAATGTTACAAATGTAACATGGTTAATATTGCATTAATTTTTCGACACAAAGCATCAAACACATTATTTTCATTTCTAAGATGGTAATGAATTATGAAATCATAATCCTTAATTTGTTTCATCCATCTCATCTATCTCATGTACAATTATTTCTTAGTGAATACATACTCCATGATTTTGTGATCAGTATATATTTTACACATTATTCCATTCAAATGATACTGAATAATTTTTTATGAAGAAACAAACACATCTTATTCCAAATCATGTGTATAGTAATTTATCCCATGGGTTTTCAAATAGCATGAATCATAATAAATTATCAGATCATTATTAATTTGGATACAACTAAATCCTTTAATTGATGAATCCCTATAGTTAAATATTTAACCATTTCTGAAAGGAAGGGACAATACTGTAACATTTACGAATTTTATGTTCAGTTACAAAAATAAATCATCAAATTATTTTTTCCAGATGAACATAAATCCATTTTGTGTTATATTAGTTAGTGGCTTAGATATTTGAGAAATGTTTTCAAAAAACCATTAGTAACAACACAAAAATAAAATAAACCTATGAATATCTATGACATTAGTAGGTTTTGGACACCTTTCAAAAAAAAGAAAGTTCAACAATTATTCCATCATTAGAAACAATATTTCAATGGAATGAATTTTCTTCAACCAAAATTCACCCTTACATAACATTACACATAGTTTCTTTTTATTTAAGATTCTCACAACAATCCTTAAGTTACACTCATGTTTCTCATGGATTTTAGAATATACCAAAATATCATATATAAAAACAACAAAAATGGATCCAAAAACATATTCAAGAGTCCATTAAAGATGTTCATATATATATCAGCTACATCAGATAACCCAAATGGCATAACAAAAAACACATAATGAATATTTCTTTTTCAAAATGTTGACTTTGGAGTGACATCCAAATCCTCCTTCAATTTATGGTACATATACCTCAAATATATATTAAAAAAATTCTAAGCTACCTAAATATGATTAAAGAAATCATCGACATGATAAAAAATATATATGTTCTTAATATTTATGTTAATAAAGGCTCTAAAATAAATACAAATCCCCATGAAACCATCCTTATTTTTTCAAAAATAAAATAGATGCACCCCGTGGTGATTTTCTATATCGATTGAAAAAATTGTCATGAAATTATTGCACCATGTTTTTTAATTCAACTTGTTCCACTTGAAAATTTTGTTAAGGGAATTCAAAATATGCTAAGCATAAGAAACATTATCAATAGAAAATTTAGATTCCCTATTTGAAAAAAACATTAGGAAGTTAATTAGGATTAGTATTTGTAAATTTAATCAAGACTTGGATGTCACTAGTTAATCTATTTATTCATATTCAATAATATTAGTTAGATAACATTATCTTGTATCATTGATCAAACATTAATATTCATGGTATGTGATCAATTATTTTAAGAGATTGAATAAAAAATTATTCTCATTTTAATATATTTTTGGAAGATAACATGAAAATCAATCCATAGACAACATGATATCAAAATACACTATGGGATTTTCAATAAGATGTATAGGAAATACCATCCCACCAATGACAATTTGAAGATTATTATTAATCATGGTTATTTAAAAACTTACACTATGGGATTTCACCGAATTTTTTATATCACGTTAAAGAGATTATTTTTTCAATATACATGAAATTCTCTTATAAATGAAATAATGTTATGATCCATAGAAAAATAGAGTATTGAAATAATTTGAAAAAAAATATAACATACTTGTTACCTCTTCATATTACGGACCAACATTGACAACAGTAGTGTCATAATATTTTACCACACCCTTTTTATTTCAATCTTTCTAATTTCCACCATATGTAATCATATTTTGACACACATTGGAATAATGGAATAACTCATTACAGCAAAATTATATTCCCATATTTTTTTCATTAATTTACTGATCATATACCATAATGTCATGATAAATATGAACAATATTACAATATCAGAAGTAGTTATTAGACATTAAAGGACATTTTCTAGGCTGATTTTTACCATACTTCTCGCAAGATTAAAATTTATTTTTCCTACCTCCAAACATCATTAATGAATTAGTTCAAATTTTTTCCAATTGGAAATATTGTTTTAATTGTTATCAAGGGACACATTATCATCATAAAAACCATTTCCTTCCTTCTCATCACATAAAATAAATTTATCATAGATTTTTAACTCACAATAATATAATGAACTTTGATATCTTGGATTCAATAATATGTAAAATAGGGTTATCTTACTATCATGATACTGAATAAAATAAATGGATGTAACATGAAAAACAGGAAAAATATTCATCAAATGTAGCCATCAAATCTTCCTCCTTTTTTCTCAATTAAAATAATTTCTTTTCAGTCCAATGTTGAAAAATATTAATAAATTATTTCTCAATAAAGATATTCTTAAACTCATCCCATCACCTAGAATAAATCTATCTAATTTCCATGATATTTTTTACCATTAAGAACCACTAAATGGATTCTTCTTCAAACTAGTAAATTAAAATATTTAACTTATGGTTATCTAAAAAACCAATGAAATTTATTATCGTTTCTAGGGCTTCAATACATCCTTCATCTTTTATGGGGTTAGATGATCTTTGAAATGATGGGGCATTTTTTATCATTAAATGATCCACAATAATCATGTTAATATGTGGTAGATCAGGTTAGTATATAAAAAAAACACCAAATTTTATCTTCTAATTTAACTGTGCTATAATCACAAAAAACGTATCACTTCTAAATATGACCATGTCGAGATGTTTATTCATAAGGATGGTTGCCTCTCGTTTCCTTACCAATACTTTTCCCCTATTTTCCTTCAAGAAACCCATTATTAACAGTCAAATTTCATATGAAGAGAGAAGGAATTATTCAAATAAAATAAAATTTTATCTTCATTTTAAGGAAATATCATTCACTTGAATGTTATTAATATTATTCTAATCTCTATCATTGTCTCTACTATCGCTTAATACAAACTATATGGCCCTAGTCTTAAATCATTACACAATCTGGAGTTATGTCATGAATTTTTATATCTATCAAATTAAAGATCATTTCATGTTTAGTGTAATAAATAATTAGGCCATAATTCATATATAACATGTCAAATATTTCAGTGTAAACA
This sequence comes from Viscum album, assembly GCA_963277665.1. Classification (NCBI taxonomy): domain Eukaryota; kingdom Viridiplantae; phylum Streptophyta; class Magnoliopsida; order Santalales; family Viscaceae; genus Viscum; species Viscum album. Next base: position 84,506,191 of record OY728154.1, read on the forward strand.
CTTATACTCAATATCTATTTTTCTTACAAGACAAAAACAATAAAAAATAGACATGGTTTCTTTTCATTTTGAATCGACATAAATTTTACCTTGATCAATCCATTTATATATTTTCATTAATATCCATTTAGAAAAAATTAAAACATGGTATGAGAATATAATCTCAGTATGGATACAAAAGGAATGAAAATTATTAGTACTATAGAAACATGAAAATCCATTAACACATTATCAAAAAAATGTACATTTAAGAATTTGTAAATAAGTTTATTTGAATGTATGTTCATCACATACCATTTTTGAAATAAAAAATACCATACAATCAATAAAATAATAGATAAAACAGAAAGGTTACATGGGATATAATTATACTGAAATGGAATAACCATGCGATCAACTTCCACACATACCACTATTACGAAATTGAATAACCATACGATCGACTTCTTTAACCAATGTATTTGAGTTTATAATGTAACAACCTATTACTGGTTTATCATGGATCCAAAAATCCTTGTTGTATCACATAACCACTAGTAAAATGAACATGTACCATTATATAATCATAACACAAGAAAGAATACAATTTTAGGTATTTCACTCATAAAAGGGGATTGAGATGAAGTCCCTTACATAGAATCTAATACATCACATATGTTATTTTTATTCTTGAATAATTCACATGGGTTATTTATTAACATTATTGAGAATTTTTTGTTTATTATTCCTTTTACTTGTCCTATTAACATTATCAGAATTACTTAATTATTTATGTTCATGAGATACATTTTGTTTATATTCTCTACATGAGTCCAAAATCACTCTATTGTGATGTCTATAGTCAAAGCTTTTCTTCCCTAAATCATATCTAAAATAATATTCATGACATAAAATTAAATTTTATATATTAATATTTCTTTCAAATCCATCCATTACATATATATATATATATGAAAAATAAAGTACATTAATATCAAGGAGACGGTAAGTTGTACATTAAATTGAGTTATGTTTCCATTATTCAAGGATAATTATGGAGTAAATGTGTATGTTATTATTTATTTAAATAATTATAATAATATCATAAATATCATATTAGACATTTAAATAATCTTATATATATTATTCATGTTATTTATTAATTAAAAATGAATTGCATCACTTCATGGAGTTGATAGTTTTCAGGTAGGCACAAATAATGTCATCATTTTTATGTTATTGGATGGTAAGAATGGTGTTCATATATTTTTGTTTTATAATGTCAAATATTTCATTAATAGCATATATAAAAATTTATTCTATCATTATAACCAGTTCTGAGAAATTGAAATGGAAAATGAATTATATAGGTTCTTAGAAGTGATTGTTCATATGTACATACAAAAGATTCATTCTATTCCCATTTGATGGGTGTATAGATGTATTTTGGTTATAATATCAGCAAAATAAAATCTTAAAATATTCAGGATACATGAAATATTGTTTATTAATATTTTAAAAAGAGTTTAAGGATAGGTAAGATGAAATAATATAAAAACACTCAATTGAAAAAAACGACACTTCTTCAAGAAATTTCATTTTATTGTAAAACTAACTACTGTAATGATGGTGTTATACATTTAATAAGGCATCTAGAATGGGTGAATGGTTTATTAGAAGTTATTTAGGTAGATCTTCACAAAAAAACACTTTTCACGAGATTTGAAATGATAAGAATTATTTTTCGTTTATAAGATTGTGGAGTGGCACTCGTATAATTTTTCAAAGTAATAAATAAATATAAATTAATTATATATTATAAATGGCTCAAAATTGTGTTATTTATAATATATTATGATTATGTGAAAAAAAGAATTCATATAATGAAAATTATAAAGGCTTTTACTTTATTACTCCTTATCTTTTTTTTATCCCTTATTTACCCTTTTGTCTCCTACTATGTTATCACGTAATTTACAATTTGAGGGTTAATATAATTAATATAAACAAATAATAATAATTGAGAAATTTAAGAAAATTTGGACTAATACCAATTAGTTTGGTGAATCTTAATTTTTTTTGAAATTTTATATCATTTTATAAAATAATTTAAACGTCAAAATAATATATTTGTCAATTTGACACTATTCATTATATAAATTTTAAAAAAATATCATAACAACCTGCTATATTGAAAAAAATACTTTAAAACTTCACTAACATATCCAATTAATCCATGAATGTTATCGATGAAATTAATTATTTTAATATTTATAATATCATTTATATGATATTTCCATTAATTAAAAAAATAATGAATCATCATTGTAAAAGTAGCTAATATAATTATTCATTACCTAAATATTAAAAATAAATTATCATGATAATTATAAATTATTTATATTTAAAATTACTATTAATATTCTAATTTATCTTCTGTATAACCTCAAATTGAAAATATTATACCTATTCAAAATAATAGTATGATAAAATTGACTTTTCTTTTAATAAAATACAATAATTATATTAAAGTCATCCAATTGGAACAAAGAGATTAGAAAATCATAAAATGATGATTTTGGAAGAATATAACTCATCCAATGAAATTTGAATATGTTTTATGGAAATTTACAAATACATCATAATATTTTCTTACCCTTAATTACCCGATTTACACTTAAACATCGTATTAAAAATGTAAATAAAGTTATGATTCATATTTTTCAAAATTTGTCTGGTTATTAGTTTCAAAACATGGAACTTCTATTTCCAAAAAATTAAACCATTTTTTAAAAATTCAATACAGAAGAGGATAAAATTAATTTAATATTTATCCCATTTATGGATCAAGAAAAATTGTTTTTAATGTAAAATCATCAAAAGATAAAAAAAATTGTATCCAACTTCAATGTGAAATTGCTTCCAATGATAGAAATTCGATTAAATGACAAATAATTTATTTTATTATACATCTAATAGATCAAAAATATATAATTTAACGTTATGAATAATTTTTATTATGAATAATTTTTAAATTAGATACATTATTTTTTACTATTCATCAAAATAAGAAACTTTTTAGAAAAATATATAAAAATAAATAAAAATAAATTTTGATATTATTAATTCAAATAAGAAGATTATTTGGTTCAATAGAATTTTTAAAACTGTCAAAAATAATCTTTAAAACAACTAATCCATGAAAAGGTGGAAAAACTATAGTTTTAGAAAAATATATTATTTTAGAATAAAACAATTTTATAATTATATTTTTATTATAAAGTATATTTGAATAATTCAGAGGCATTTTATAATGAGTATAAACATATTCCATCATTTTAGGTTTGTTGCGCTCTTACATCACACCATTTCAACCCATGATTAGAAAAATGGTGCACCAATATAGTGGTTTCCCCTTTAAATAACATATTTTTGTCAATTATATGTAGTCCCTCTTACAATTGGAAAAACCATGTGCTGACAAAATTTGGCCACATGGTTTAGGCTACATGGTTATCAGTAAACATCTTCCAACCATGAAACCTTGGCTGCCTCTCTTAAAACCACATTATTAAAGCCTTATGCATCTGAAACTCTTTTAAACATTAGATACACCACCTAGGGGTTAAATATTGTACAAAGATATTGTGTTTCAATCATTCCCACTCTCATAATTATGTTATAATGCTCTGTTTACAATTATACCAATCCAACAAATGAAAGGATCACATTTCATTAAATATTTTAACCCATATAAAACATTGTACGTTACATATTACCCTTTATTTTTTAAAGATTCAAATTTATATCCATAATACATGATTAGTTTTTATCCCTTTCAAAAATAATAATTCCGGGGATTTTGGAAGAAATAATTTATACTCTACAATGATCAGTCAATAATTTTTTATGATAAAATTTATCAATAATATTAAATGATTAATTTACTTCTACTCAGGTATTCTTCTTTTTTGATCAATAATGATTCTCTTTATGAGATTCCTCATCCACATATTCATTATCAGAATCCAACTCACACATAAGATTTGTGAGATTCTATAATTTGTATATATTTCATCCAATTATTCTTAATAATAACTCAAATATATAATTCAAGATTAATTAAAAATATCTTTGTTGAAAATGTGAAGTATTTTCATTCAATTAATTTTATTATCCAATATTCAAATCACATTATGGATTTATTCATCAATTATTAGCCAAATAATATCTATATTTTAAATCTATATATATTTTCCTTCTTTTTATTCTTTATTTATGATGTAAAACTTGATTCAAAACATTTTATTGTGTCTTAGTATTTTCGTTCATATATTTCACATATTATATGATATCTTTTTATCTATTGGGAACTATAAAATTTTATTTTGTGCAAACACCACAATATTTAATTATTAAATTTAATATTGTTTATAAATTAGACACATATTTATATTGGGTTTTTATATTTTTCACCATTCAGTTATACCTCTTGAAAACACTATTTTGTAATTTATTTCACATGAATAAGACTTTATTCTTAATGTAATGAATTTCTAGATAATGTTCTACTTAATTTGATGAGTACATTGTGTTTCAATCTGATCTAAAAATATACAAAAATAATGTTTGATTATTTCATAGTGATCTTTTGATGTATATTCCTAAACCTTTAATAAAAATGTATTTATTTCTTCCTCTAAAATATAAAGACTAATGTTCTTTTTTACTATATACGTGTTATAATTTCTATTGTGTGATGAATCCACTAGCAGATAATGTTTTATTCATCATTAATAAATTTTTTATGTCTAATAGTCAGATAAGAGATCTATATTTTAATTAAATGTATCTTCTAGTGAAATTATAATGATCTAAAACTTGTTTCAAATAAAATTTAAGAGTCTGCTATGGGAAACTATTTATGAAGCTATTAACAAATAGAGAAATAATATTTCATGAAATTTGATAGTATTTAAAAATGGATATTGAGATTCATGGTAAATATAATATATAAATAATTCCAATTTGATGAAATTTTCAATTGATTTAGAGTGATTGAGAAGGATAAATATTGATTTAAATAAGGTCCAATGATATATGAATAATTTTGGTATTCAGAGTTGCAACTAATGTTTTTCTATGAACTACATCAAAATAGTAACTGACACACTTGATTTAAGAAGAGTATCCTACAAATTTGGTAGATTATTTAATGATGTTGTAAGAGTATTTGGAATCATTTTAAGATTAATTGAAGTATTTTTGATGATTAATTTATATAATTTTGAGGAGTGTTTCATTAAATAAAAAGTGTAAGTGTATACTTTTAATGATTATCCAATGACTTTAAAAGATTACCTAGGTGAATTTTAAATATTAGTTGGGAACATTGTAAGAGTGTCTATATGAGTATATACTAGGAATATACCTTCTAATAAGAGAAAATAATCAAACACTTTGGAAGTCCAAACGATTAATATAGGTCATCATAAGAACAAATTACTTAAAATAATTACGTTAGATTTGTAGAATATTTTTTTCAAAAGAAAACATAATTCAATGTTATGTTGATCAGTTCTTAATGAAAAGAAACCACAAAGAACTAAAAATGGATTTTGATTGAAGCTATTAGAGTTTGAAATACTAGATAAATTAGTTCAAAATTTTGTTATCTAACAGCACTATGAAGAGATGTTCCACATCACAATAAAATGCAGATATGTAAGAAAATTAATGAAGCTATGGGATTTATATAGTAATTCCATGGTATATTTAATATTATAAGAATAGTTAAACCCCATTTTAATCATATTTTAATAAATACTTGATGGTGAATTAAAATAGTTATATTTCCCCCTGTTTGAAAGAGAAAATTTACTTGCACTAAAAAATGAATTTTTTATATTTAAATTATGAAGATATTATTAATGAAATTTGTTGAAAATAAAAAAAATCGAGGAAAAGTTCATAATAAAAAATATAGTACTATATAATAATAACATTGTGACTATATATAATTAGTAAATAAAAGTTGTACCTGGAAGTGGAAGTATATCAATATGTTCAAGCCCATTTGAAGACTTTATCATTCATTATGGATCATTATTTTAAGAGAATTTCATTTATTCTATTAAATTTACTCTAAAACTGGTATAATATTTATAATAGGTTTACATTCATACAATTTCATATAGTAATTCCTGGAAATTATGATAATAGTAGTGTGTGTGGAAATCAAAAGGCATTGTATATATAGTCATCATTTCAATATGACAAGCACATTAACAGGTGCAGTTTTGTTATTTATTTTTTGAATCATTAAGATAATTGATAAAAAATCTCTTAATAATCATAATAGTATAAGGATTTTTGAAAAAACAATCCATAGTGATTCACACCTGCTTAGTGTTTATTACCCTTTGTCTGATCTAAACAATTGATATTAAATCAAGCTAACTATAAGATTTTTTGCCTATATTTTATCTTCGATAACCAGAAAATATATACATCAATTGAATTCCAATATTTTAAGGATTATGGATTCATATTTAGAAAGAGATAATAATACCTTACTTATCTATTTGGTAATTGGTATTTTTAATTTTTTTTCTAATAGGAATTAATTGTAAAAATTAGACCCTATATTATTCACTAAATAAAATAAAAATAATGGAATTATATGGGAATACGAGAAATTCATTATTTTCCTTTTTATCAAAAAATATAATAAAACATATACTATGGGTTGTATACTATATATTAAATATAAGAAATATTAATATCATCAATAAATGGATAAATTTGAATGAATCCTAAATTTATATAAATAGAAATTAGTTTAAATGTCTTATAATCAAAAGGAAATGAAAAAATATATGAATTCATTCTGAGGGTTATCTATTTTTTAATACCATTATTAGGGATAGAATGACTATTGAGGATTCTAGTATGGTGTACAAGTATATAAAAATATTTTAGGATAATTTTTATATCAGTATATCTAATATTGAATATAATTATCTTAATGATTAAACAATTGATGAACTTTATATCAATCTGATAAATTAAAATATTAGAAGATTGGTTTCAATTAAATGAAATGGAAATAAATAGAAATAAATTTATTTCAAAATATTAAAAAGGTTTAAGGTAAATGATTGTGTAAATTTTTCAGAGGAAGAATATTTTATGAAAGGAAATGATGAGGCTCTATTACTCATATCAAATAGGTTCAGTTGAGGAGTAGTAAATTATAAGAAAATATTCCATTAAATTCTAAAATTGTGAAAATATGGCCACATGTCCTCCAAATATAAATTTAAAATTCAAGGTGAAAGTGCTGATGAATAAAAAATAATAAGTTTACCTATAAAATAGATTCAAAAAAGTGAAATCAATTAAAGGAAATAAGAAAATATGAATCATTTTTTTTAAGTAGCACACTGTTAGTTGAAAAAGTTGTTTTAATATTGATGAAATTTGCACTGTCAATGAATATTATCGATAAACGTCTAATGTATTTTTAAATGAATAATAAGATGAATAATATGTCTCATTAAATGATAATTCATCAATAAAAAGTGATTATTTTTACCATGTAGATGAAAAAATTAAGGAATGTTCTCTGGGAATTAAGATTAAAATATTGTTGAAGAATATTGTAATTCCTAGTGTGAAAAATACATTATCTCAAAAACAACTTATGAAAAAAATAATGAAACTTATAAAATGATCTTGATCAATGAAATTTAGAATTTGAAGGATGATATTTTATTGACCAAAAAAGACCATAAAAACAGGCCATCATAAAATATTCGTAGAGATAATAAGGTTGATATACTAATGGGGAATAATAATAAATTGAACAATAAACAGTTAAAATCAAATATGTTTTGAATACAGTTGATGAAATAAATTGTTTTTGTTCAAAAAAATGATTTGTAAATTATTGCTGAATTTGAAACTAAATAGTTTAAATAAAAAAATATAAGAGTTTAAATGATAATAAATAAAAATATTTAAGAGGATCCAAAATCAAGTAATTCGTATAATTAATCTAGAAAAACAATGAAAAGATAAATTCTACTGACATTTAGAAGAAAAATGTATTGTAAAAAATAACTCATGATAGAACTAATGTTCCAAGGGATATTTCAACAAAATTACATAATGGGAATAATAGTAATTAAAATGAAAAAATAAGATAGATTGAAAGCTAATGGGTAGCAATATTTATTTCAATCAAGGAGCCTTTAGTTATATTTTTGGTGTTATAATGTGTTTTTCCATGAGGAATATAATAACTGGTACAAAACTTCTTTAACAAATCATACATAATTTCATGAACTATGGATAAGAGAACAACCAAAATGGTTGGAAGCATATCAATACAAACAATAAAATGAAGTAAAATTTAAAATTATAAAGAAATTGGTAATATATGATTGATTTTTTGAATATATGAACATAACATTATACCTTAAAATAAATTCCTAAAATCCATATTATCCGAAATTTATCCCTCCAAGTAACCAATTAATATTTCAAAAGAAATAATTTAATGAAAAAATAATATTTTATTGAGATTTTAGTCAGGGATATAATTTTTGAGAATCATTAGATCTTTGATACTGGTTGTTACAATAACATGATATGTGATTTTTTTGAAGCTTGAGTTTTCATCATTATCAATGATATGGATCTAAAGATAAAAGGAGTTATACAATCCAAAATTAGGAAAAATAATTTTATTTATTAAAATATCTTAATTTTTAATGGATGGAATCATAGTATGTTTATTATTTAATAGCATTGTAATGATTTGAGTAAAGTTATATTTTTTGAATAATAAATTTTTTTCATGATACTGAGATATTTTTTAGTTATAACAAATATATTCAGAACACTATTTAATTTTTTAAAAGTTATAGAATCAGTAATAGAGTATTATATTAGTTTTCATGATTTGTTTTCATCATATTCTTAGCCACCATCACCAAAATAATAGGAATAAATTGATAATATAAAGGGAATTAAAAATATCAAATTTTTGAAATATTATACTACCACTGTTTAAAGAAATTATAAAGGAAAAGTTGTAAACAAAAGCCACAACAGATGAGATATTAAAGCTTCATGATCTCTAATTCAATTCCACTCTCACGATTATAGACAAATGATAAGGAATTCAATAAGTGGATAAATTCACATCATCCATTTTTTAGATGAATTGACAATAATTAAATGCTTCATGTTAATTTCCTACCAATATCAACCTGTTAATAGATTCAAGAGTTTTTGGGGCCTTATAGTTAACTTAATATGTTTTCTCGTAAAGTAGATAAGATCTAATAATGTTTTTTTAATTATAATAAGTAGTTATATGGGTATTATGACAAATAAGGTACTAAACACAGGTTTTTCCATGAATAAACTATAAATTAGAATGATATTGTCATTAGGAAAAAAATAGTCCTCATTGAAATAACAATAATCATGTTAGATAAAAATGACAAAAAAGAAACTTTTAGCCACTACCTATCACAACCGTATCAGTAATTCAAATAATTTTTGTTTTAGGGAACAAATAGGATATGAATATCTCTTATATGTTGTCTAAGAATATTATATATGTTAATAACACTTATATTCTTGTGATTAATTTCTTGATAAAGAATAAAGAAATAATGTTTTGATGTTTTATTGAAAATTTAAATGAGATAATAATCTTTAGATACACATCATATAGATGTTAACAATAATGTTACAAGATGAAATATAAGTTAATTTTTTTACTCTAATGATGTCATAATTTTATAAATTAATGGAGATAACAAAAAAATATTATTCTAGAAAATGGGGATGATTTTATATATTCTGACATAGTTGAAAAAACATATGAAAACACAAGAACACTAGTTGAAGATAATATTACATCTATATTTGTGATGACACTAAGAATGGGAAGACAACTATAATAAGATAAATATGAATTCCATGTTAATGATCGAAATATTACCAAATACCAAAATCATGGTGTTCAGACATGTAGGATCATGGCCATAGGTTACATTATACTTCTTTGGATAAATTTAACCATAAATAAATAAAGACGAGTTTAAGAATTAACAATAGAATCATAACAAAAATTAATAATTGACACAAATAGATTTTAATGAGACATGGAAACATGTTCCCATTATAAGAAAAAAATATTTAGTCAATGAAAAATTTGTTCTGGTAAATTTGTTGGATTACTAAGTTAATGTGGCTTGGAGGATGCAAAATTTTTTTTCAAAGGGATACTAAAAAATGAAGGGGATAGATTTATTGAAACATTTTATCTAGTTACTATAGATTAATTTATCGTTATTTTATATTATATTTCTAGTTAGAGATTAATAACTATTTTATAAGGGGATACAAAATAAATATTTTTGAATAGATATCAACATGAGGTGGTATATATATTAAATAATCATTTGGAATAAGACAAGACTCAAATGGTGTCAATGTGTGTAAAGTAAAAACATATATTTATATTCTGTATTCAGATCCATGTGTTGTACCCCTATCTCTTATGATTTTACAATGAAGAAACAATCATTTATGCATCTAATAATATCATGGAGTTATTCTCGGTTTTGTTAATCAAATAAAAAATTATGTTCTTATAAAAATAATTGATTGAATCATACTGATCTTGGATTAATGTATTAAATATATTTTTAAATTGTTTTTTCATGTCATAAAGTTGTCGAATTATGGTGGAAATATGAAATAATTCCATGGAATGAAATGGTAATTCCACTACATGAATCCGGTTTCATTAGGTTTAAAAGACAAGTTAATGGCCTTGAAATAAGATTCTCAATATACCTAGAGTCCAATGTATCGATGGTGGGGGAATTATTGTAGTATTGATCTCTCAGCCATCCATCAAATACCATATATAGGATATCAAGTATACAGTGGTATTGTTCAAAAATCAGTCATGGTGTATTTAAATTATTTTAAAAGTTATCATATTGAACATTAATTACTGTAATTTAGACATATCTTATCTAGCTCTTGTGATGCCTATATATAGGGTCTTTGGGTGGATTAGGTATCATTATATTACGATTTTTGGAATTTCAATACTTTATGAAAACTGATTCACTAGACATATCCGATACATTCTCTCAAAGAGCCAATCTTAATTTCCCTATAAAAAATTCTCTCACCTTTTCATAGTACCCCATAATCTAAATATTATTCATATATTAATTGAGATAAGAGACCAAAATTTAATGGATAAAAACCAAAAAAAATATATTCTCATTACACCTTATACCATTAAGTCAATGTAATATAATATTCAATATAAATCATGTGACGTTGGTTTATTGTTATATTTTCTATAATCCAAGGGGAGTTAGTTTCTTACATTCTCTATTAAAATTAATGGGAATCTGGTTTTCCAATATATCTTTTTGAAATAATGTGGATTATGGTATTTAATATATAATAAAAGCATGATATGAATATATATCTCTTTAAATTTAGTGGGTGGGTAGACAGGGGGACTTCTGTGCTATTTCTAAACTCCTTATAAAATTTTTTGTATTCAATATTTTTATTTAATTCAATGCATCATCATATATCAATATGGATAATTTAAATAAATTCTATATAAACACATATATCTATACTTAAATTATTAATAAAATTAGATACTACATTTTATAATATGGATCTAATTTATCAATTTATTGATTCCTCATAACGACATATTCTACTTTGAAAATTTTCATTTTCTTTTATTTATTTATTTAAAAAAAGTTAACATACCCCCCCCGACACTTTCCCATTATACTCTGACCAATAATTTTTATCAATGTATATCTTTGTTTAAATTTCAAATATATATATTTTTAAATTTAGTTTATTTTTTAAATCTCTAATTTTTTAAAAGTTCATTATTTATTAATGACATCTTATTTATAAGATTTTACTTCTTATGGAACCGATTATTCATGTTGGAAAAATTTATTTTCATCTTTTATACATAACATTACTTATATATTCTGGAACATTTTTAATATTAATGTATTATAACTAAAAAAACATAGGATAAAGTAAACCCAAAGATACATCCGCTTTTAATCATAATCTAAAATCCATGAATGACCTTCATTACATGACTTATCAAAATGAATTTAATCCCATGTATTTTTGAAAACATGATTATGAAAACATTAAATTAATATATTTAACCATGGAATTAATGAATAATGTTTGTGATTCTAGATTGGATAACCAAGGGTGAGATTTTTAAATCTATTTTATGAATATAAATGAATCCATTTAATGTATTCTTACTCACTTTACTGAAATTTTCGAAAACGGCCCTCTCATTCTATACAATAACATTACATAAATTTTGAGGAATAAATAAATAAATATAAAAACAAATGACTAAAGATCAGACTTGTATATTTCATTTGGAAATATGGAAACATAAACATAGTTACATAAATGAGCTACATCATCTCCTTATAGCTTCTTCTAGACTATCATCCTTCTTAGACACATCAATCACAATAAATATCTTCACATCCTAGGGATAGAAATGTAAAACACGGTGATATTAGATTCTCAGTAGGGGTAAAAATAAAGATACGTAAACATAATCGTTTGTATAAGGGTATGAGAACATGTTCATGAAAATAAAATATCACACCCAACATAACAAAGATTATCATCATTAATCAAGGAATAAATCATGTAAAGTCATAATATATGAACTATAGAAAAATAAAAAACATATTACATGAAAGCAATACATAGGAATAAAACAAGGAATTGTGGAAGGCATGTTAAAAATAAATAATTATTTCAATAGTATTAAAGGAATTTCTGTTGAGACCATCTTAGTGGAAAAAGTATTTTACTGAACTAAGTTCATACCTCGTTTTGTCCCGATATATGTTAACGGATGTCACTCCATGTTACAACCTTGTAATACTGAACTAAGTCCATTTCTAATTCTATAACTGTAATACTAAATTGTGTTTATTTATCATTCTAATAATGTCTAACTCATGATAAATAAATCATTACCCAATTCATTAGAGGGAGATATAGGTTCTACCCCAATCATAATGAAATCCTACATAAATGATACAAAAAATAAAAAAAGCATCATATCATAACACATAAAATGAAATGCATGTTGTAAAAATTTTATAATATATCTTCATATGGATAATATAAATAAGTTTCATAATCATTTAATAAAATAATATCTTGTGAAAAGAAGAGGGTTTCAAAAGCATGTACACCATGAAAGAGAAAATGAGTTTTTAAACTTCATGCAATAAAAGTTAAACCATTCAAATATAACATATTAATGGAAAATATGTATAATTTTGATTGAGAGTCTTTATTAACACCATATGATGTCATCTTATGTGGTAAAAAAAATTTAATGTTATTTTAAAATCATTTCTTGAGGAAAAGTTTCTATTCTCCTTTGAAATTGTTATTTAAAATCATACAACATTTGGAAAACATTATTCTATTAAATTAGATTCAAAAACAATAAAAAAATAAATTAATTTTTTATTTAATATTTTCTAGAAGGATAATTTGAAAAACTATTTGGAAAACTATTTTTTTTAATTAAAATAGTTTTTTGACTGAAGAATGAAATATGGTCACATTTTCTTAAAAAGATTTTCAAAATTATCCTAAGTACCAATGTTCGGTAATATTATACAAATACATGTTTATATGACGAATTAGTATATTAAAAATAATATAATGAGGTTTCATGTGATATGTAACATAATATTTCTTCAAAGAAGCATAAATACCAACAATCTCAAATGGAAATGATATAGTTTCAATAAACTCTAAAAACATTGTAACTTGGGATCATACTCTCTGTTATAGAAAAATAAATTACATGAACCTTAAAATATCATTAATTTAAATAAATTCATTATATAACATATCAAATTGATGTATATACACCTATAATGAGAATTTATCTTCATAATGAAACATGAGTCTGAAGGAAGGATTATTTATAAAAAAACTATTTTACTTATTTGGAATGATTCGAATCATAAAACCCATGAAATAAATATGATAAATGGATATGAAAATAATCATAAATTTTATTATTAGATTCATTCCATACATCCATGGGATATTTTAACACAATATAAAATGAATTATTTGTGAACAAAGCATTTACCTCACTTAAATAGAAATTGAGAGGAAATCCCATTACCTTATGTCTTGACTCTCTTTGTACTCATTCAAACAACATATATATCATATAAAAGATTATTATAAATCTGTCAAAGATAAATGTTAATATATATTATACCACATATGGTTTTATTATGGAATTGTGTTACTATCTTTTTAATAATCCTATATTAAGGTTTCACTTCAGGTAATATTCGCTTTGTTCTTTTCTTGTGTGTTTATTTCTTATATATTTTGAAATTATACTTATATAATGATTTCCATAATTTAAATAATGATATAAATAAAATTTATATTCTGTATATTTTTGTTATAACAATTTCTTGAATATATAATAATGAAATTTAATACACCGTTCTGGGAGACGGTAAGCCGTATGTACACATGAATGCTGATTATGGTTTTATTTTTGTATTGAACGAGAGAATGAAAATAACCCCCCCCCACACACACACACAAAGATATATATATATATATATATGTTATAATTATAGTATTATTATTATTTCATATAAATCATATAAATTAATTAATATCATCCTTAATACACTCCATGTAGTGCTTCGATGAATCACATCGCTTTGAGGAGAAAGTAGTCCACACTTCCTCTGACGAAATTATCATATTTAAACCAAGAGGAATGTATTATTATATTTATTGTAATGGGATTATATACTCTTAAATACTTATTAAATATAATATATAACATATATAAACATATATTCAATTATTACGTTTACCATGAGATGTGGTAATGAATAATGAATAATCATCATTTGGTGAGGTAGTGGTTCGATATACAAAAAAATAATATGTTTGTTACCCATTGGATGGAGGGGTGCATAACTATGGGTTGAACCCATGTCATAAAAAATACTATTATATTTATTAAATGGTGGTTTTTATATTATCATAGATTGGTGAGACATTAGGTGGAGGAGAAATAAAAAAAATAAAGGACCTTGTGAGAAGTCATTAGCTCTTAATCTGGTAAATCCTTTGGGTTTTTGATAAAAGGATTCCATGGGTTTATTTGATCATAAGTAAAGGATTATAGGATGAATATAAGGATATTGGGATGTTTATTTGGTATATATTGGTGTAATATAATTGTTTTGAAAGGTGTCAGGAAGATAGAGGAGAGGAGTATTTTTATAGTGGAGGATGAATGCCACTCTTGTAAATATTTGAAGATAAATTTACACCAAATATTTTCACATTTAATGTGGATCAACAATGAACCAATGTAAATAAAATGGATTATAGGATAGATATATTTCCAAAAAAGTGATCTTGGAAAATTTTCTAGGCCTTTTTGGTTTCAATTTATGGTTTGGTCCTTAGTCAAGCTTAATATCACCATAAAAATGTAATTACTTTTAATGACACTAAATATTATTTTTTTAAAAACTATTTTGACCTTATTAAACATTATTAAATATACTGATAGAAAATATGGAATCCATTTTTTCTATATTCTAATAACATAATTTTTATAAATGAATTTAAAATTACTCTTGGTTATTTGATGACACTACGAGTTTTAATAGAAAAAATGATCAAAATATTATAAAGTTTCTTTATCCAATTTCAATGAAAAATTGGATAACATAACCTATATTAGATTAATTTATATAAATAATATCAAAAAAATTATAAATTTTTTCAAAATATCATTTATCTTTATAAATAAATTAGATGAAAAAGTTGTTTTGAATTATAATTGCGTATTTTTTAACTATTCATCCAGAAATAAAGTTTCTTAAACAAATATAAAAAATTCACCCTATACTAATTTCAACAATATTAATTTAAAACATAATTTCATTTTATCAAATTTAATATTTAAATTTTTCTTAATCTATATTTTTTTAATTTTCACAGAAGGATATTAAATGCATTTCATTTCCAAAAATAGTTTTTTTAAATTTATAAGGACAGGACCAAGAATTATATATATAATTATAAATCCCTTTTATTTATATAAAATGATTATTTTTAATTTTTTTTAATATTAATATTACTAATTTTAATATCTTGGTTATAAGTAATTCATTTAAATGATTACACAGTAAAATGATGTAATATAGAATCTCAGTGTTGCATGTTACGTATGCCAAGATGGTGTCGCATGTAACATATACAAAGTTGATGTTATACGTAACGTATACCATGTATATGTAATGTGGAAGTAATTTTTGACTTAGTAAATTATAATATATAAATTAAATTTATATTTATTAAAGAAACCTATTGAAGCCCGAGCAGTTACACTCCACCCCCAAAAAATAAATATTTCCATCAAAATTCGTCATTCTTGTAATAAAATGAGGATAAATAAGCTTTATCATACCCCTAATATCCCACATAGCTTCATCTAAATAGTGAATTATACACTAATAATTGACCATATGATTGGTCTTGTTTCATAGAATTTCCATGGTTGGTCCAAAATTCAACTCGATATTCTTCAAAATAAAAATCTTTCTTCAGCGGTATGACCTCTGATTTAAGTCCATGTGATGATTTTGGTATATACTTACTCTTTTGAGATACATGGAAAACATAATGGTCCAGAGATATATTTTTAGGAAGTGAACATTGACAAACTACCATTTCAATACGATCATGAATTTAAAAGGAACCGATATACCTAGAGATTAGTTTCTTTTTTACCTAAATCTCATATATATCATCCAGGGTGGGAGTCATAGAAAACAATTTCAGCAACATAAAATTATATATCATTATATGGGTTATCATCATGACTTTTTTTGGTGACTTTGAGGTTCCTTTAAATTCTATTGAGTGGATCTAAACTTCTCAAAAAATTTATCGATGATCTCAAGACCCAATAGATTTTTTTCTCCAACCATATACATAAACATTAGACCTCTACATTTATTCCCATTTAGGGATTAATTAGTTTCCAAATGATTTCTTCAATGAAATATATTATTTTATGAAAACACAAATAAGGATGGTGTTGATTCGTACCACCTTTTAAATCCAATGAAAAAGTTCTCTACATAGCCTCAAAGTATTGAATTGTTCTTTTAGACTGAAAATTTGTCTGAGCAGGATAAGCAGTTCCGAAACTCATCTCTATATCATCTTATTTCTGAATACTTCACTAGAACATTGAAGAGAACCTAAATAAGAATATAATACAAAGGGATGTGGTACTATATGAAACCTTATATCTTCCATAATGTATATCCTTAGAATCATATATAGAGAGAATTCATCTCTGATAGCAATAAAGTGTGATGACTCCATAAAGAGATCCACTACAGCACATATATCATTAATCCATTTAGATGTCTTCAGTAGTCTAATGAAAAAAATCCACAACGATGTTCACCAATTTCTTTTTTGGTATGGGTAATTGATGAAACATCTGTTTATATGTTTTTCTGTCACCGATAACTATTTGGAATAGTAAGAATAGATATAGAAACACTATGATATCTCTCTTTATTTCATCCCACTAGAAGTGTTCATTCATGTCCCTATACATATTTGTACTCCCATGATAAATATAGGATGAAGAAATGTGAGCATCCTATAATAGCTCATTCCTAAAATCAATTATAGGAGGGATAGATTCACAATTCCTAAGCCTTATCACTCCATCAAGATCAAGGATAATATAAGGAACATTTCAAACATTCGTTTATAGCTCTACATCTTCCTTATGTGTCTCCTTATTGATCACATAAAAAGAGGTTAAAACATTCATTTAAGAAAGATAATATATTCAACCTTCTATAAATATTTCTAGATACATCAATTTCAAATATAGAAATATTGGATCTTTTGTGATTCTTATCTTGTATAATCTAGCATGTTCCTCCAATCTCAAAGCATCATCCACCTTGATCTCTTTCTTAGGGTTTTAATGAATTGATTAGTCGTAATCCTTTTTCAACTCTAACCATATTCTCTTGATCATGTAAATATTATTATGTGTGTGTATAAATTTTAGACTTTATGATTGATATAAATATCTATTGGTTTCCATAAAATTAATTCCTCCGTATCATTAATTGGGAAATTACAAATTCTAACTCCAAATAATGTGGGGGATAATATTTCACATTAATATTAAAATTCATGAGCCATAAGAGATAACCATGTTAGTTTTCATAATAACACTTCCCTATCCTGTCCTAGTTGCATCACTATAGATAATAAACCCTTCTCCACTATTGGTTAATGTAATAACAGGTGGACTCATTAACCATCTCTTTATTTCCTTAATGTTTTCATCTCATTCGTCTATCTAGAGGAACATGATACCCTTCCAAGTGAACTTAGATAAAGGATTAAATATTCATGGAAAATTCACAAAAAACGTTCCATAATATCATGATAAACCCATAATGATAAGGAATCAGTCACTGTGTATGGTCTATTCAAGCATTCAATAGCCTCCTGTATTTATGGATCTACTTCTATACCATATCTTGAGATTATGTGACCAAAAAATGAATCATTTTGAAGACAAAATCCACACTTTTTAAATTTTTTATATACCTTCTCCCTCCTTATGGTGTTTAGTATAGTTCTCAATTGATCTTCAGGCTATTCCTTTCACTTGGAGTAGATAAGAATGCTATCTATAATGACAACTACATACCGATTGAGGTAATATTTAAAGACTCAATTCAATAAATCCATGACGATAGCAGCGGTATTAGTTAGTCTATAAGGAATCACAATATATTCATAGTGTCTATAAATTGTATATAATATTTTCTTAGATATATTGTTACACCCCATGATTTCATAGTATATTAGCTCATTAGAGTAATTCAATAGCTTACGCTACACACAACACCGAGTTTGAGCACACCACAACATACCAAACTAGCCGTCCAAAAATTAGTTATTAATAGTATAAACTGAATTTTTAATCTTATATACTATGTATAATTTTAACATCCATATTACGTGTTTCTTAAATATAATATTTGAACAAATTCATTTTTTTAGCTGAAAGAAGTATTTTTCAAAAAATGCAATTTTACCGCCTTTTCAGGGTGAACCATTTTTAAAACCAACATTAGACACTTTTATATATTCAATTTATTGATATTATATTCTTATTTAGAATCGGGACATATTACTTTAGTTCGGATAAATTTTTGGTACTTTTCTAATAACTTGAATATTTTGATGAATAGTGAAAAATACTATGTTTTAATTGAAAACAACTTTTTTAATCAAAATTATATATAGTGTTAAATTATTAATATGAATTGTTTTTTAGTAGAATTTGATAATATTTTTATCAGTTAATACATTTTAGATCATTATAATAAATTTCACATTTAATTTTGACACAAACACATGTCTATGTTTTGATAGATTTTACTTTTTTAAAAACCCACTTTTTGGCTTTGACAAAAGAAATTTATTTTAAATTAATTACTGCCGCTTTTTTATATTCAATTTGAAACAATGGATTGCATATTTGGAATCAGTAGGTCAAAATTTTGTAAATATGTAACGTTTATTTACATACATTATGATTATCTACATCAGTAAATATTTTATTTACAATGATAAAAGGGCGAATCTTGTAAATAATGGTAAACAAATATTATAATAATATTATTAAATTACACTAAAATGTGTTATATTTACATTGGTTTGTACATTTCCGTCCATGGGCATCATTGGGTCAATTTTAGGACCTCATGGAGCCACTTGAGAGTGATAATGACACTTTATATTAATTAAATTAAAGTAAAGAAAAAAATGACATAATCATATATATTTTTGTATAACAGATTTTACAGGGTGTTATATAAGTTACCTTCTCAACTATAAATATTAATTAGAAAGATAAAATAATATCCAACATTTTTTTATTTTATTTATAAATTTTAGACATTAAATAATTAAATTTCGTTCTGAAACAATGATGATGCGATAATTACCTTATTAATGAAAGAATCAAATAAATTTTACTATAAATATTAAAATAAATATAATTTAAATTCTTTTATTACATAATAGACTTTTATAGGTGCATATGAAATGTTATGATTGACTCAATTTATTATGTTCAAAGTAATCATGTTTTTATGACTTTCACATAAACCATATAATAAATAATATCAAAATTGACATAAATGAGTTTTTAAAGAAAATATTATATTATTAAATTATATAATATTTTTAAAAATATAAGGATAGGAAAAATGGATTAAATAATATTATATGTGTCATCAATGAACCTCTTGAGTTCTCTAAGTTTTTTAGAGTAATTCTATTAACCATATAGTGTAAGAATACAATAAGACATGGTAAAAGTTAAACTATTTAACTAAGAATTAAATCTAAAAGATAAGGTATATATGGTGACATTAACCTATATAGAACATATTTTTGAGTGGTGTTCAACCCATCTGCACCTTTTACAGGAAATAAATCATTTTGGAGCCATCAAAAACTGAATATTATTTCCTTATAAAATAATTTTTAAAGCTTTTCCTTAATTGACCCTCACCTCTCTTATAAATGGGAACATCCCTTTCTCTAAAAATAACACCTCTATAGACGTTTGGCCCAGTCAACCACATCCCAAATATCCTCCCAACCTCCCTCAAATAAACCTAGATTCCATTGTTTATAAATCCATCTTATTGATCCCTTATCATCATCTCAATAGGAAACAACCGAAGAAGGGGTAATAATTTAACCACCATATTTCAATTTCCTTTCTTCATCCACTTCCTCTTCATTTGTTGTTTC
This sequence comes from Viscum album, assembly GCA_963277665.1. Lineage (NCBI taxonomy): Eukaryota > Viridiplantae > Streptophyta > Magnoliopsida > Santalales > Viscaceae > Viscum > Viscum album. The sequence goes on from OY728154.1 coordinate 84,527,200, forward strand.
CATAAAAAAAATCACTCTAGTACATCCTATATAATTTTATGTTATTATAAATATGTTACAACCATTTTCTTTATTCTATTCAACCTATAAATGAAAAATCCACCATACGTGCGTACGTACGGCTTACCATCTCTACGTCATCGTGTAGTTTGTTATTCAAACACATTCTTATTTGGATGGGTATAATAATGTGTATAACATCTTCAACAAAAAAACATGTTAATTATTCTTTATATAAGATATACCATCCAATTAAAAATTATTTCACCATCAATATAATGATATTGTTGCTCGTGTGTACGTACGGATTACCATCTCCACGACGCGATGAGAATCATTCTCATGTTCAACATTCAACGATGAATATAAAAATATATATTATTAATAAGTACGTAGTATATGACATAATAATTCTATTGAATATATATATACTAACATAATTTTTATTCAATTACATCCATTCGATACGATAGGAAAACAGAAATAGCGTTTATCCGTACGTACGGTCTATCGTCTGATTAAACGGTGTTTTCTATTTCATATGTCTATATATTATACATATTTATATTCTAAATATATATGATATTTAAATCATGTTTTATATTATTAAAGTATGTAAATCATGATCTAAGTTATACAATCAAGAATAACATGTTAAAACACATATGATAAAGAAAATGATGATTAAAAAAATAATGATTTAACATTTAAATCATTATTAAATGGGTAGTATAAAGTCATAAATGAATAATTTATGATATAATAAACATGAATATAGTACTGGTATAATTTAATAACATACTATCATCATTATACCAGACATTAAATTTACCGACGACCAAAGGAATGTGCATGGTAAGGGTTAATTTCACAATCTCATTATTATCTGAGGTTGTTTTTACGTGAATATCTACTGGGACCTCCTTATCATCCACATCTGTGTTTCATAAAAATATTTTCAAAATGAATATTTTAAGGTTATATATATGACGCTCTATAACTAGATCATCATTTTAAATAGTTTGAACATTTATTCTTCTAAATCCTTTTAATTAATGTCCATGTTTTTGAAAATGGTTTTAAGGATTTATTTATATGTACATGAATGTTTCTAAAATGTTAATTCCTTTAAAAAGTTTTAAAGTGGTATGGAACAATTAGATTCAAAAATTTATTTATTTTTCTTACTTTCTAAATTGTGAGACTTTTAAAAGTTTTGATTAAAAAGTGGTATTTATCTCAAAGAGTTTTAAAAAACATTTTCATCTATATCAACATACTTTGATAGATTTTAAACTTGTTAGATGTTGATTTATTTTGGTAAAAATCATCTATATTATATTGAATGTTTTGTGATATTTTTGACTATAGACATGTTATTTTTATACCATTCAAGGTTTATGGATAAATTATTGACATTTCATATGCTAGTTATAATATGATTTTTTATGTTATATTTAAACCTTTTCATATGTGGAATGCAATAGACGTAGTATGTGATGGGTGCAGCCCGCTATAGCTCCTCAATGCTTCAGTAGGTCTCATGAGTCAAACTAGTGACTTGGAACAAGGCCTTGACAAAATCTTATTTGTAGTCATGACATTAGGCCTTGACTATGAGATTATGAAGTCTGGAATTATTCATTACAACAATATAAAATTAGATATGGATATTACATGTGATTAGTCGACTAGCAGAATATCCATGTGAATTAGTAAGTGTCATTATTTGATTTGACTTTTCCAGATTATGTTGATGTTTATGTTAATGAGTATTTTAATTTAGTATTATACATGAACTTAAGTGTTTATTCTTATTTATTAATGTTTATGTTATACGATTATCCTTACTGAGTATCTGAGCTCACCTTTTTCTATGATTTATTTTACCCAGGATGTGAAAAAGTATATTATGACTGACCTACAGGGATAATCTAAGGGATATGAATGTGGTCAATGGAGAAAATGTCTTTTTTTCTTTTCATTTTATAATGTAATGTAATTTTCGTGTATGAAATATATTTTCCAAGACTACTAAACTAATAAATCTTTTTGGACTTGATTCCTTGTAAACATGCCAATATATTAAAATAATGTACCAAATCTGGGATACTGGGGTCAGGGCAATACAGTTGGTCTTAGAGAATTTTAGCAACAACAATGGAAATAGATTTATATAAACTCTGATTATATAACATTACCCTATGATATACATTGAGGATTAGAATTGAAAAAATTTCTAGAATTTTGATAACGTAGAGATTTTTTATATTTTCAAAGAAATAAATACCATTCTGTATACGAGTAGGTAGAGGCGGCTCTAGCATAGATGAAACTATGAGTGAAAACTCAGACAGGGAGTTTTGAGCTTGACCTACGGTATCCTGGGACATGATAATGGGCCTTGCATCACTCATGGTTATGACACTCCCAAGGGATATGTATGGATAATTCATATTTTCATTACAAGCCATTATGAAGGATTTATGAGTAAATACATCCTCAAAGAAAACATTTTATGATTATATATTATATTTATAATCTTTTCAGTTTACGTTTGGTATTTTACATGTTTGAATTATGCATTGTGATTCATAAACTAACCTATTGTAAGCCATTGTTTAGAAACAAAGCCTAGTAGAATGAATGAGAATTCCAGCAATATGCATGATCAAATGGTTAAGAAGGATTATATCTTTCATGGTATTAATCCAACATTTAAAATGGAAATAGTATCCTACATATTCTCGTTACATGTAGAAATAGTATCATGTGTTAATATGATAAGTAAAGAATTTTATGAGTCCAATATCTTTTAAGGGAAGAATGGGAAGAAAAGGATGGAAGAGATAAATATGGATATATGGAAGAGGGGAAAGAATGATTTTCCTATATGTGATAATTTTGTAATGAATAACCATGATAAATGCATGAAGGGAATTGTAGTTTGTTATAATTGTGGAGAAAAAGGACATCAATTACGTGATTGGAAGGGTAAGAAAAATGTTTCAAATGTATAATTCATCATCTGTAAAGAGATGGGACACTACGCGAATCATTATCCAAATCATCAGAGTATACCCGAAATACTGCAATTGGATAATAATCATGTTATGATACTATTGAATATAAAGAGGAATCACTAGGTTTCTTATGTAGTTATTAATGTATTCTGTCATTTGATTATTTTATTAATGATATACATGTTATAATAATTATGAAGTATATAAGGATTATACAACATTACTATTTCATTAAGGACTTGAGATTGTGTGGAACCAAGAAAAGTGACTCAATAGCAGGTTAAATGTTTTGGAAAATATTTGGTTGAGAGAAAGATAAAATTTAATATGGTCTTGATACTATGGTATTGATTATGGAATAAGATATGATTGATTTGGATAATTTATATTGGATATTTTTTTCTACCTTGAAACTGAGTAATGATTTGTATATTCCATCATTGTTGGATTTTACAACATTTTCGGATAGAAGGAGTATATCTCATATTCTATAAGAAGTAAGGAAGCATGAATGTAATCGGTACGTCATTATGGTAATTCAGGGTGTTACATTGTTTTAAAAAAAATTATAAAGGTATTCACATGTTATTTCATGGAAAAAACAATCTTCATTGTGTTTACCTTCCATATATATTTTGGATTGAGAGTTTCCATAGAAGTATTTTGGATATGTATAAAGGTTGGAATCGATTAAGTTTGACATTGGATACTATTGTTAAGGTTAAATAATATTTTATATTATTTTTGTACTGTCATAAAAATGACAATTCAAAGGTCGGGTAACAACCTGCCACGCCCGACAAGGCTGCAAGACATGAACCAACAACTGAAGTGCAATAGGGGTACAACCTCTACCACTGACCTACATGAGGTCCTGGTTTTTATAATGTTTTTTTAATATTCTTATAAATTAATTATAAAATCCTTTTTTTGGAACCCTGTATGATTAGTATAAATAGAATATTATTGAATTCTATTATCATTTAAAGTGAAATATGAGTTTGTGGTAGGAATTAGTTGAGAGATAAAACTCTATTTGTTAAGTATATTGTTCCCCTCTTATTTTATGAATAAATTAATTCTTACACATTAAGTAAGGGATCTTAAAACCAAAATTGTGTTATCCTAATAACCTATGTGTTTTTGAACTAACGATATTTTAAATAATCATAGATTTATGGGTTTAAGGACCTCAATTTTACATTTTTTTGTGATTGAAGACCACAATAAGTCACTATAAATATTTATGTTTTCCCTCCAATTATGTTTCTATAATTGTATACAATGTTCTCCAAATGTAGATCATAATTATTTGGTATTTTTTCATTTCCATTTCCCTCTTATTAAGACTAAATTTTATTAACCAAATTTCTGATGTGGGTTTTCCACAATGGTATTTTTCTATTTTCAACCTTTTATTATTGAAGAAAAATTTAAAATAGGAAGGACTCAATTTATTGAATAAGGGTAGAATGTAACACACCATGATATCACCATACGTTATCTCATTAATGTAATTCACTAGAATACGCTACATGCAACACCGAGTTCGAGCGCAACACAACTTAAAAAAACCGTTCAAAAAGAGGTAATGAATTGTATTAACTGAATTTTGAATCTTATAAAATCTATATCAATTTAACATCCATATTATGTTTTTATTTGACATAATATATGAAAAAAAGTATTTTTTCAGATAAAAGATGTTTTTTTAAAAAAATGCAATTTTACCGCCTTTTAAACGTGAACCCTTTTTAAAACAAATATTTGAAAATTTTATATATTCAAATTATTGAAATTAAATTCTTATTTCAATGTAGTAATTAAAAATTTAGTTTGGATAAATTTTTTTTCTTTTCTGATGACATTTATTATATGATGAATAGTGAAAAATTCTATGTTTTAATTGGAAACAATATTTTTAATCGAAATTATTTATAATGTGAAATTATGAATCTGAATTGATTTCACATATAAATAGATTATATTTTTATCATTTATTAAAATTTAGTTCATTATATGTAATTTCACATTTAAATTTGACATAAACACTTGACAATCATTTGAGAGTTTTTACTTTTAAAAAACCCCGCCTTTTGGCTTTGAAAGTTGGAATTAATTTTAAATTAACATCTGCCACTTCGGTATATTGAATTTTGAAAAATGGATTCAATATTTTTGGATCAGGAGGTAAAAAATTTCAAATAGGTAAATTTTAGTTTTAGTCATTATGAATATTTATTTGAGTAAATATTTTATTTACCATGGTTAAAAGATAAATATGGTAATCGATGGTAAAAACATATTTTTATAATAATATAAAATTACCATAACATGGGTCCTATTACTATTGGTTGATAAAATTTCAACCATGGGCATTAGTGGGTCGATTTTGGGACCACATGGAGCCACATGAGAGTGATAATGACACATTATATTAATTAATTTAATGTAATTACAAAGATGACATAAACATAAATCTGTTAGTAAAACAATTTTTACAGGATATTATATAAAATATTTTCTAGAATATAAATATTAATTATAAATATAAAAATATTTTCCACATAATGGTATTTTATTTATATTTTTTAGAAAATAAATAATAAAATTTATTTATGACACAATGATGATGAAGTTATTATATTATTAATCAAAGAATCAAATATATGGTAATATAAATATTAAACTAAATATAATTTCAAAGTTTTTATGACATCAAAGAAATTTTAAAAGGAATATGACATGTTAAGATTGATTCAATGTATATGTTTCAAAGTAATCATGTTGTGATGATTTTCACATAAACCAAATACTAAATAGTGTCAAAAATTGACATAAATGAGTTTGTAAAACAAATATAATATTATTAAATTATATAATATTCCTAAAAATATATGGTTTATAAAAAAGGGCTTAAATAATATTATATATTCCACTAATTAACCATGTGAGGTTTTCTTTGATTTTTACTGTATGTTTATAAATCATATAGTGTTAGAATACAAGAAGACACGGTAAAAGACAATCTATTTAAATAAGAGATAAATCCAAAAGATAAGGTTAATATGGTGACCGAAACCTATCTAAAACCTATTGGTTGAGTGGTTTTCGACCCATCCCCCATTATCCTTGAAATAAATAATTTTTGATCCATTACAAATGAATATTATTTTATTATAAAATAATATTTCAAGCTTTTCCTAATTTGACCCTCACCTCTATTATAAAAGGGCACATCCCCTTCTCTCAAAATCACCCCTCCAATGCCATTTGTATCAGCCAAGACCTACCCAAATATCCTTCAAAAGACCCTCACATAAACCTAGAGTCCATAATGTTATCATAAATCCATCTTATGGAGCCCTTTTGAACAAATCAAAAGGAAACTCCCGAAGAAGTGGTAATAATTTCACCACCCTCTTACAAGCTCTTTTCTTCTTCCACTTTCACATTATTTGTTGTTTCCATGCCAAAATAATAATTCCACTACCTCCTAGATACTTTTATGTTATTATAAATATGTTACAACCATATTATTTATTCTCTTCATCCAATAAATGTCAAAGTAACCATATGTGTGTACGTACGGCTTACCGTCTCCACATCGTGGTGTATTTTGTTATTAAAACACATCATAATTTGGATTGGAATAATAATGACTATAACTAATGTAAATAATAAATATAAAATTTTAATTATTCTTTTTATATGATATACCATCCAATTACATATGATTTCGCCATCAATATAATGATATTGTCTCTTGTGTGTACGTATGGATTACCGTCTCCACGACGCGATGAGATTAATTCCCACGTTCACCATTAAATAATGATTATAAAAATATATATAACTAATAAGTATGTAATATATGACATAATACTGATACTGAATATATATATATATATATTTACTTACATATATCTTATTCACCTACATTAGATACGATATGATAACGAAAACAACATTTATGCATATATACGGCCTACCATCTCTATAAATAGTGTTTTCCATTTCATATATTTATCTATTATATATATTTATATTAAAAATATACATGATATATAAATCATCTTTTATAATATGGAATTATGTAAATCATGATCTAAATTATAATATCAATAATAACAAGTTAAAACTAGTACGATAAAGAGTGTTATTATTAGGCGAAATATTAATTTAACATGGAAATCATTATGAAATGTGTAGTATAATGTCATAAATGAATAATTTATGATAAAATGAATATGAATATGGTTATGTTATAATTTAATAACATACTAAGGTCATTATTTATGAGGTTCAACATTCCTTCGACCAAATGAAAGTTCATGGTAAGGGTTAATTTCACAATCTCAATATTATCAAATATTGTTTTTACGTGAGTATCTACTAGGACCTCTTTATCATCCACATCCGTGTTTCCTAAAAATATTTTAAAAAGGAATATTTTAATGTTTTATTGAAGGGACTCTTTAACTAGATCATCATTTTAAATGTTTTATATATTTATTCTTCTAAATCATTCTCATTAATATTCATGTTTTCAAAATGGTTTTAAGGATTTGGTTATATAGACATGATTTTTTTTAAAATATTAATTCCTTTTAAATGTATCAATGTGCTATGGGACACTTTGATTAAAAAATTTATTGAAATGAATTCCTTTCTAAATTTTGTGACATTTAAATGTCTTTATGAAAATGGTATATTTCTCTCAAAGTGTTTTACAAATAATTTTCATCTATGTCAACATCATCTGATGGATTTTAAACTTGTTTGAAGTCGATTTATTATGATACAAATCTTCAATATTTTATTCATGGTTTTGTGATATGTTTTACTGTGGATGATCTATTTTTATTCCATTCATGGTTTATGGATAAATTATTGACATTTTTTATTCTAGTTTTAATACGAATGTTTAAGTTAAGTATAAACCTTTTCATATAAGGAATGAATTGGACTTAACAAGTGACGGGTGAAGCACGCTATAGCTCCTCGATGCATCGGTATGTCTCATGGGACAAAATAGTGTCTTTGCATAAGGCCTTGAAAAAATATTATTTTTAGTCTTGGCATAAGGCCTTGGATATGTAGTTATGAAGTATGGTATAATGCATTCCAACATTATGAAATTGGCTATTGATATTACATGTGATTATTCGACAAGTAGAATATCCATGTGAATAATGGAGTGGAATTATTTGATTTATCTTTTCCATATTATACTAATGTTTAAGATTAAAATTATTTTGTTTTATTCTTATACATTTTCTTAAATGTTTATTCTTATTTATGAAGATTCTGCTATATTGTTATCCTTACCGAGCAACAGAGATCACTCCTTTCTATGTTTTATCTTTCCAAGGATGTAAAGAAGTATATTATGACTGACCTATAAGGATAATCTAAGGGATATGAATGTGGTAAATGGAGATAATGTTGTTATTGTTTTCATTTTATAATGTAATGTAAATTTCATGTATCTAATCTATTTTCCAGGACTGCTAAACAGATCAGTCATTTGGGACTCGATTCCATGTAATGATGACAATATATTAAAATAATTCTCGTACTCAAGGTAACTAGGGTTGGGGCGTTACATATATCCTCATTATTGACCATCATTCAATGATATCTAGAATGTAGGTCAATCATAGATAATTATTGAGCTCTCTATAGTTTATCAATGAAGACAATATTTTGGTGAAGAGGATACATGTTCTTGATTTTGAACTTGTTCAACTCCTGATAATCAATGTAGATTAATATTCATCTATATTTGTTTTTCAAAAAATTATCTAGTGCACTTCAAGGTGAAACACATGGATGAATGAATCTTTTATCAATGGTTTCTTGGAGTCTCTTCGTCAATTTCTTCATCACAATTAGGGCCATCCTATAATGAGCCTTTGAAATTGGTGTGGAACCAAGTATGAGTTCTATTAAGAACTCATCATCACATATTTGTGCAAGGGTAGGAAACGCTTCCAGAAAGGCAACTACATATTCCTGAAGAATAGTCATATCATTGATATTAATTTTCCCCCCATCCATTTGATATAGAAACACCATTTTGACTAGGAATTAAGAACTATACACTCTATGTAATCTCCATAAGATGTTCATAAATATCGTCACATTGATGTTTGATCAGAGTAGGGTTTCAAATATCACATGTAGCTTCTCTTCCTATAAAATTGATATGGGACTCATGAAAATAAATTCAATCCATGCCTATGATGAAATCGAACTAAACCAATGGATGAGCAATAATATATAGTGGAAAAATATTCCCACAAACATCAACCCGATAGGAATCATATAAATGGGATGAAATTATTATGCCATGATGGGTTCACATTGATAATTCCATATCTAATTGTTTTGGTGTAGTCATATCACCCTAAAAAATCATTAGATATGAAATAGTAAAATTCCAGAATTAAATATGACATTAGCAGTTCTATACTGGATGGTAAGCATATCTTTCATCATGTCATTATTTCACACCTTGTCAATAATAGTAATTCCAATGATTTTCTTATTTAACTAAAATTCATAGTTTTTTGTGTTGATCATCATAACCAACCCTTAGGTTTAGGAAGTGGTTTGTATAATATTCTTTCTCCTAACACTTTCAGCACAAATTCATTGGAGGTGAATTCTATGCATATCCTTATACATTATAATTTTTTTCTTATTCTATCCAATCTGTTCACCAATCAATTACTGGGTGACCATCCATTATACAACTAAATCATTTATTAGACCCTGAATGAAAAATTCCACCACACTTATTCCATCATTTTATGAATAAAGGAAAAAGTCATCTACTATTATTTATGGTATTTGGAGCTTCCTTAGAACTCCATCATCCATGTCGTTTCAAAACAATGAGGTCGATACGTGACTCCAACCTCTTTTTCAACATTGATTACATAATGAAAAATTTATTCATAGCTACTAATGTCTATTATGCCAAATAAACTTCTATTATTTTGTTTTAAAAGAATAAATAAGCTTTGATCATTATTTTTGGGTTATATGATAATTCTTGTAGCATAACTCACAAGTCATGTGAAATTAACCTTGTAGGTAATAAAATATTAATCATAACATTTCTTCAACTCAAGGAAATATTTTTACATATAGGCATAAAAAAAATGAGGAAATTACATACTGAAAAATTTGTTCTTGAACTCATCCATATCCATGGAATCAATATCATCTTACTGCATGGTATTACTGATTAGAGTTCACCACTTGTCTAATTCACCTTCTATATGATAAACATCCAGATTGAATTTTACATGATAAAAAAATGATACAGTAGAGAATATAATTTTCATAGTAGTGATCCATTATTAATCAACAAGTGAATCAGAAGACCCTATAAAAGAAGGTTGATGTTCCCCCCTGAAAGACTCAATAGAATGTTCATTCATCCATTGCTCATTTGGATTTCCACCATGATTCAGAGCTAAAGAAATAAGTGGGAGCATATAAATGATGTTTTCCATTTCAGCTCTAATAGTACTCATTTTCTCAGGAGGACAATCTTTTCATTATACATCACAATAAAAAATTTAGGTGGTTATTTTGGGTTCTATCAATTTACTAAAACCAATATCATAGTGTAAGATATAGTTATCACATTGTGGATCACGTAATCATGAAAATTAAAATATAGGATGTCCAAATTATGACACATTTTATAATCAATGACACCATAGGTTTATCATATGTTATTCAAAGATGACATATATTTAAATCATTCTTGATGGTTAATAAGGATTTCATAAACATCAGAATCATATCCCCCTAGAGTGTCCAAGCATGTGGGTAGCAAGGCCAATTATCCAATAACAAATTTCTTTATTTCCATCCTGAAACATGTTTTTGTAGTTTTCACTCATATTAACATTTTCATGTTCCAAATTACCCCAATAATAGTGACTTTGGAATCATTGATACATAAACACTGGTACATTATTGAGCAACATCATCTCCCACTAGGTTCTTCTTTACTAGAACCATTCATTGACACATCAAACATAATACATATTTTCATATCCCTGGGGAAAACAAAAAAAATGGAGTATGACCAAATTCTTAGTATGGGAAAATAAGGGATATACATAAGCATAATCATGATCATAAGGGTATGATAACATGATCAGAAATATAAAGGATCATACACTACACATTAAAGATCATAATCAAGAATCATGGCATAAGGATTGGTAGTTCATAAGACTTGAATCATGATAAAATAAATAACATCAGATTTTAAAGAAAAACATAGCAATAAAACATTGAAAAATGGAAAACATAGAAATATGTAATTATTTCCATATTAGTAAAGGTACACCTCTCTAGACTTTATTTGTAGAGAAAGTCCATTATTGATCATGTTCACACCCCATTCAAGTAATATATTATAGTATCTAGTTAACTACTAATTCTGGACATATAATATTGATCCATGTTCATTTATCATTCTAGCCTTGTAATACTGAACTGATTCCATTCCAAATTCTAGAAATTTCTGTCTAATGAGATATAAATCATTACACAATGTATTGGAGGGAGATATTGGTCCTACCCACCTCATTATGAAATCATGAATACATTTGTCAAAAAATCATGAACAATCATATAATATCCGATGAAATATAATCAGTTTTCATAAAAATGTAATCATATCTTAACATGTGGATGTGATATATTTTTCATAATCATTTAATAAAATAATGATTTCTAAAAAGAACTAGGTTTCATAAGCATATAATCTGTGAAAGGGAAAGAGATTTCATAAACATCATAGAATACAAGGTAAACAATTCCATGAAAACATTTGAATGGAAGCATTGAATCATTCACCTCGAAACGAATGAGTAAGAAAAATGATGTTATCTTAATAGGAAAATAATTTTCAATGATCTTATAAAAACCATTCCGAATGATAATATCCTTTTATCATTGAAAACATATTTTAAACCATACAACATTTGGAAAACTTATTCCAATGAAAATAGATTGGAAATTTTTTAAAGGAATCATTGAAAAAAATAAAAAATTATTAAAATCATTTTTCAATTTATATTGTCATTAAGGATCATTTAAAAACATTTTTGAACACTTGGTATTTGAAATATAATATATTTTCATTTAAGGAGAGAAATAATGTCATATTTTCTTAAAAACATTTTCTTAATTATATTAAGTACCAAAGAGATAAAATATGGTGTTGATAAAAATATATATCGTGAATAAAAATTTTATAAGAAATCTCATAAGAGACCTTTTGATATGAATCATAATATTTCATCAATGGAAGAATAAACATAAACAATCTCTAAATACCTTTAGATTATTTCAATAAACTAATATTACATGGTAACATGGAATAATAATCTCCTTGTATGTAAATTTATTTACATGAATATTAAAATATAATTAAATTCTTGAAATTCATGACATAACATTTAATATATTACTATATTCACCTCCACAAATAATTTAGGTGCATAACAAAACAAGAGTCTCAAAAAAAGAAAATTGAGACAAAATTATTTAACCAATTTGTAAAATTTTGAAGATTAAACCCCATGAAATAATGAAAATAAAATTGATATGTAAATATCATTAAATTTATGTAAAATAATCAGTTAATACATCCATGGGATTTATAGACACCACATAAAAGGTATGGTTGGTAAATAAAACATGTATCTCAAAAAAGTAAAAAGTGAGATGAAATATCCTTTCCTTATTTCATTACTCCCCTCATACTCATTCTAACATTTGGAATAATAAATATATGTTTATTATAAATATATCATAAGAACATGTTATTACATATAACACCATATATTTTATTATTCTTACCCCTTTTTATCCAATTGTAAATAATCTGATGTAAATGTTACACTTCAGGTAATATTCTATTTGTTCATGCATGTGTCTTAATTTGTTATATAATTAGTCATTATATTAATCTCCTGATTTCCATAATTTATCTAAAAATAAAAATATAAAATATATTCATTATATTTTTGTTATAATTATCTATATAATTTAGAATTATGAAATGGAATACATTTCTCATAGAGACGGTATGTCATTTGTACGGACAAACACTATTTCTAATTTAATATTTGTAAAGAAAGATTGTATTAAAATGACCTATTTGTATATATATATGTATTAAATTTTTTACAATTATTATTTCATATATATCATATAATTTCTCTAAAATTATCCTCTATACATTCCATTTATTCTGTGAATGCATCACATCTCTTTGAGGAGAATGTAATCCACACTTCCTAAAATGAAATTATCATATTTACACCAAGTAGAAAGTATAAATATATTTATTGTAAAATGATTAAATTATCATAATGAAATAATAAATATAATATTTAACATATATTAACATATTTTCCATCATAATTTCAACCATGAATGGTGGTAATGAAAATAAAAAAACATCATTTTGTGTGGTGAATGTTTGTTGTACATATAATAAATATGTTTATTACCAATTAAATAGTGGTGTGTATAACTGTACATAAAAAAATATTATAAAAAATTTACTTGTGTTTTAAAGATAATGGTTTATTTAAAAAATAATTGAATAATGATATTGGATGGGGTGGATAAATAAAATAAAATAAAGGATATTGGGAGAAGTCGTCACCTCTTAATCGAGTAACTCCTTTTGGTTTGTGCCAAAATTATTCCTTGGATTGATTTCATCCCAAAAGGAAAATTTATGGAGGATGGAAATGATTTTTGTATGTTTATTGGGAATAAAATTTTCCAACCAAAAAGGATTGAAATTTGTGAGATTGTGGGAGGAGGGGAGGCCTTTTAAGGTGTAGGAGGAGTAGCACTCTGTAAATAATTGAAGATAAAATAACAATCACGATTTTCTTATTGAATGTGGATATAATAATGAACCAAAGTCAAGAATATGGAGTAAATGGTAGAAATATTTCTATCCAAATCATCTTTTATATGATTCTTGGTAATTTTGGGTCTTAAAATTTATGGTTTAGTGCTTATATTAGCATAATTTTACCTGAATTGATATAATTAATTGTAATTAAATTCACTAATATATTTGGTCAAATACAAATATGATATTGTTTTATATTACAAATTATTATGATTATAAATTTGTAATATATTTTTACATTTTTTAATCATATTAGTGGTGCAAATTAATTTAAAATTAATAATGTTAATGGGACGACAAAGGGAGTTCTTAAAGTTAAAATGATCAAAAGTCTGCTAAGTTCTTATATCCATTTTAAATGTGAAATTGGTTCAATTTACTGAAATATAAAAAATGGATAAAAATAATTTATAAATACGCCTTTAAACTAATTTGAAATTTAATTTATCCTAATTAATGCATTAGATGAAAACCCAGTTTTGAATTAAAATTCAGTATTTTTCACTATTTATTAAAAATGATATTTCATAGAAAAAGCCAAAACATTATTCCACATATAATTTTGTGATTATAAATTCAAAAATTATGTTTATTTTATAGAATACATTTCTAAATATTCCTAAAATTATTTTATTATTTTTCATATAAAGACAATAAAGGGAGATCATTTGAGAAAATAACATTTTTAATCATATTAGGAATTTTCCAAAAAAATTATATTTCTTTATAAAAGTGTTTTATTTAAAAAAATAATTATAAAAAATAATTTAAATGTAGTTATAACTAATCATTTTAATTTTTTTAATGGGAAGGTTATAGTTATATCATTTAAATGATTATAAAAATAAAATGATGCTTGGTAGAAACTCATTGTTGTGTGTAACATTCCCCAAGTCGATGTTGTGTGTAATAAATGAAATGTTGATATTCAATGTATCATATACAAATTTAATTTCAATATAAATTAATTTTTAACATTGTTTAATGTATAACATTAATGAAAATTTAATTTTTTCGAAAATAAAGTCCATAAATACAAAGGGTGTAAATTATCAATTGTGAAATGTGTCTTAGTGTTGATTTAACTATAGTGAACATAGTGAAAATTATGATCTGGGTATGTTCAGGTAATTAGGAACCCATGCTTATGACCGTTGAGTTTGGATATTACATAATGAAAATTAAAATCCAAGACTTTGTCAGATAACTCATTACATATTAAATTATCATGATACCCTAAGAGCAAAAGGATGAAACGAAAGCTAAAAACCCAAGATGAACACCACAACTATAGACTTAAAAGATGTTGATTATTCTCTATGTGACCACAATATTAAATAAGAAATTGATAAAATTGTCAAAAAGTATTATGAAATTTTAATTTAGAAAAAATAACCTCAATATTAAAAAAATTAATATCAAATTGAACTGCTGACATTGACATGACATGAGTATAGTAAAGATGGTTATCTTTGAATGGAATGTATGATCTATAAAAATATATTAAAATCACATAATAAACAGATGACAACTACAAAATTTTTTATTTGTACTATTACTGATTAATCCATAAACTCAACTTTGTCAAGATACTCAAATACTAAATACCTAATTGTACAACTCGAGAAAAGAGATATGTTTAGTTCTCCCATTTCTAGTTCTCTTTATTTTTCCTCTTATTTTTATTCTACATCATCTTCATGAACTTTTTATTGAGTTAAATTTTATTTTAAATAAATAATTTCAAAATTATATGCTCTCTATATAAAATTTCAAGTGACATATTATGGGAACAAAATAATTTTTTTAATGAAAAGTAAATTCATTCAAATGGAGAAGATGATATGTTTTTGAAATTGAAATTACAAATGAATGAAGATGCTTAAAAATCATAAATAATGTATCTCAAAATCCCACTTTCTAAAATAACCCAATGGGAATAAAATCATAACATGATTCGTGATTCTTAATGTCTTAGAATAAATAATCTTGTTTTTGGTATTTAAGACAATGTTATATCAATCAAAAATATAATTTTACTAATAGTTAATTATTAAAATAAATTTATAAAATAATTTTTCAAATATGGGATCGAATATATTTGTGTTATTATAAAAATAAAATATATAAAACACATAAAATTATCTATATTTTTTATAATATTACCAAAATGTTGAAATAAGTTTAGGTTACCAAATATTCATTATCTAATCATAGTTTAGTCAAAAAAATTGGCTTCTAAATGTATTTTACCATATATGTCAATACACTCAAGGGTACAAATAGAAATAGTATTTTACAAATTAAATATGGCTATACTAAGGATATTCATTGTTTTATCTTTAGTATTTGTTCTCTATAAAATGTTGACTGAGAAATCATGAAATAAGACATTTATCATTTTCCTCTTTATCACTTCATCAAAAAATCTAATTAAATAGATGTTAGGGTTTTTATCTTTTTAGTAAAATTTTGGAAAAGACTATTAGAAATAGGTTTTTTGCCTCTTTAGTTTTAATTCCTTATTTAACATCATTTCATCACCATATCTCTTTATCCCCTATTTATTATACTTCCTAAGACATATATATTATCTTTTAAAACTAACATTTTTCTTCTATTTGTCTAATATCTTTTTTTATTTTAAATTATATTTATTAGTTCTAATATTTCATACATATCATTTTATAAATTTTATGAAAATTTTGAAATTCTTGATAATTCCACATATCAAATTGTTTTTAATTTTTGAATTACTATTAGATAAGTCACATTAAATATTCTTGTGCTTTAATTCGTTCTATCATATATATAATCATTATTTTACAAGCCATATTCTATAGATCATGGTTTAGTTGTTATTGATAATTATTAAGATGAAGGATTTATTTCATGTCTCTATTGTTTTATGTTTTTTAAAATTTACCACTTTTATTAATTAGTCTCTCTTTCTCCCTAGATTATTTCAATTTTGATAATAATATTTTGTGAGTTACATTTGGGTCAAATGGGGACATTTTTTTTTTAAAATGTGAGAATTTGTTTTCTGTTATGAGAAAAATGAAAATATTTTATTTTAGTTCCTAATTGTATTATAGATCACTTATCACATGAGAATGTTGAATATCTTATTTTTTTTCATGAATTGATTTAAGATAATTATTCCTCAAATATTTTAAAAAATCAAAACCACTTCGTTATTTTTCGTATTATTTCATTGAGTGATTCATATATATGTTGTTCAAATTCCCAATTATGTTCTTATTTGAATAATTGATGGACTCATGAGGATCTCAGATAAATATCTTGAAGATTTTCATGATGAATTTTTTCATGTGTTGATGTTTTTTTATAATTTTTATTATTATAGTTAAATAAAAGGAAATAAGTGTTACTTAAAATATATAAATCATTATTTAGAATAAAAAAATATCTAGTTGATAGCATGGGAAAATAATTCTAATTATCTAATATTCTACTAGCTAGGCTATGGAGGAGAACCTACTAGATAGTGGGGGATTGAATAAGTAATGATTTTAAGGTGTTCCACTGTCTACAAAATGGAGGTTATAGTGTATATGGTGGCATCATTAAATAATATTATTTGGTGAATTTATAATGGTAATGAATTATTATTCAAAACTCATTAATTCCCTAGCCCATCATAAGATCTCTCCAACTTCTATGAAGCCTTTAAGTAGAGTTCGTAGGTTCCATGGATATAATATTACAGTGAAGGTGTAATTTATATGATTCATCAACAATTAATCTCATGATACCATCAACATATCCAATCAAATTTCTATACGTCTTTTCCCCATCAAGAAGGACCAATCATTTTCCCTCTCTATCTATCTCAACTAAATTCAGTCCCTCAATAAAGAAAGATATCTAACAATAATTGTAATGGATTTTTTTCTAATAAATTAATCTATTATCATCCCATCGTCTCAATTTGTTTTATTTTTATCTCCATTAATATGAAATGTAATATCTTTTCATTCTATCAATATTTAAAATAATGGGATTTTGTCTTCGGTATTTTATTATTAAAAAGAATTGGAAGTTGGGTTTATGATATCTCTGTGATGATGTATATTCTATTTGTTTCTTTATGATATTTAAAATATAGGTAATATAATATATATATATATATATATATATTACTAAATTTTATATGAGGTGAGTTAGGGGAAGCATGTGCCATATTTTCATAATCCTTATAAAAATGAGATTACTCTCTCTTTAAATTTTATAAATTTCATAATATGATATTAATATTCATAATGTTTTTATATTGTCTTCTTATAATTTTTTCTATTCTTAAAATCATAATTAAACATTGATAATAATATTTTAGAAGTAAGTAAAATTTACATCTATATCACTTCATCATATCAAAATATTTTTATTTTGAATTTTCCATTTACATTAATCATTTTTTTAAATGAAATTCATCCCCCCATATTTCCATTCAATAATATCCAAAAAAATGAGTTTAGTAATTTATATTGGGTGAGTTTATGAAATGTAAGAATTTTAACAAGGGGAAACCAAATTTATCTTTGTGATTTTGTATATTGATAACATTAAATTTCATAGTAATGGAAAAAAGATAAGTGATTAATTCTCAATGAACACAAAGGATAACATTGAAATAACTATCATTAGAGAGATGATTCTTTCTTTTGGTTAATATATTACCCATGATATTTGTTACATTTCTTTTTTAAATATAAATATATTAAAGATAAATTGGTGATGACTGATACGAACAAATCAATATTAGTGTCCACAACAGTCTAAATGGACAAATAACTAATCAAGGGTGAGGTGGGAAACACTATTATTTAAAGGGATTTCAGAATATTGATTGGTAGTCACATATAATTGATATCATCTAGTCCACATATTTTTTATGTAGTTACACTTTTTCTAGATATTAAACATTCTTAAAATTCATATAATCTATTAATATGGTTAATATATAGATATATTTGAAACACATTAAATTTTAGGTTGATATAGAAAAATTAATGTGATATGGATAGGGAAGGATTCACAGATGTTGATAGAAAAGGTGCAGTAGATGTTAAAAAGTCCATGTGTGGATGGATTTTTTTAAATTTGTAGAATCAGTGTATATTGGGATTCAAAGAATAATTCATCAATTACCTAGTCTATAGAAATAATACAAATTTAGTTTCATCAAAGTCAGCTACACAAATGATCTACATGAAGGAAAATATTAGTATCTAACTTTTTATGTCATATATCCATCATGCATTTACTATGACTAAAATCATTCCATAACCATGTCAATGTTTACATTAAAAAATCGAAATAAAACACATTTATATTACATATCATAATATAATGGAAATGGTGCATGATGGAATTCTATAATGGTAGTTTGTTCTCTCCAAGGAATAAAAAACTGATGTCATTATAATGAAATCACAACTCCATCATTTGAAATGTTATGTTTATTTGTTGGAGTGAAACAACCAATTCAAAATAAATTTATGTTATTGTTTTAAGATTCCTCCTATATGTATAATATTTTAATATTTTCATAATTAGTAGATACAATCTGTAAGTGGATAAAATTTTTCTAATTATTTAAAAACATTATTAATTAGATTATAGAGTGAGAACATAAAATAAGTTGTGAATATTTTTATTTGAAATTCAAATAGAGTTTTTTATATTATAATTTTGTGAAAGTGTTAGTAAATTTTATAATTTTTTAGTTAGTTGATGACACTTGTTTTTTACATTTCTATAGATAATGTAGATGTAGTGTTCATTGATTCTTAGATCATTTCATAAAATATACTGATATGAACTATTTAAGTTATTATATATATTTTACTTTTAATATGGGGAGAAAAGTTTGTTAGTGTTCATAATAAATAAAATGGGGAAGATTATTGAATCCACCATATGATAATTTTGAATTTTATTTTTAATACATGTTTTTATTTCAATATTATAGAGATGATATTCATTCCCATGACATGTTATACTAAATTCAAAACTCATTTAAAAAAATTGACATAATATATAATAGGGAATTAGTAAAAATATCTTATGAAGTTGTAATTATATTGAGTAATAAATTGGTTTAAAATAAAGAAACAATCAAAAGGATATTCAAATTCAATGATCTTTTAATAAGTGATAAATTCATTTTTTATGATGTTATGAGCTAATTAGTAGTCATTAGAAAAATTCTATTACTGAATTGAAGAATCCTTCAAATGATGTTCATAATTTTGATATATGGACTTGTAGCTAAATTTTGGATATGTAATATATCTAATAAAAAATAGACACATTTGTCATTAGAAAATAATCCACTATCTTCATAATTGTATTTGAGGTCATTAGAAGAGTATTTGTAATCATTAGATGAGTAACTATTATACTTTTGAATATTATTTGTTGTCTTTGAATGGGTATATGCCTAGTTCATAAGAGTATCTAGAGACATCAAAAAATTATTTTATAAACATTTAATGGTATTTACAAGAATTAATAATAATTTTTGTGTCTATAAGGTAAGATTATAAAATGAATGGGATGATCATTGGAGTCATACCATAATTCATAAAAAAAATGACTTAGAAGAATATAAGATAATTTATAGAATGATATATATTGAATAAATTTAAATTATGAAATGTTGTTATTCGTTATTCATGATAAGAGGAATCAAAATAAATTAATGTTTATTTCGATTCAAGCTAATCAAGATTGATGAACTAGGTGATATATGGTATAAATTTTGCGAGTTGAAAAAAATTGAGGGGAATTACCATGTCATTATATCATAAATTTATAGATAAGACTTAAATAATATATGTGTATTATTAATGAAATGATTAGTATTTTAAATATTTCATGAAGAATGAATTCAGAAATCTTTTTGGATTTTAATGTGACTTGAAGGGGGTAATTAAATAGGTAATAATATATCCATTCAAATGAGAAGATCAAATAATTTCAAAAATAAAGTAATTAAAGAATATTATTTATTGAAAAAATATTGATGAAATTTAGGGAATATAAATTAATATATAAACTAAGAATATAGAAAAATAGATGAAGAACATTTTGAGAAATGAGAATTTGAAAAATGAAAATGGATATATGTAAAATAAAAAGAAGATAAACATAATTAATCATTACATAAGGCTCATGAATTATTCGGAAATTATTATTTATAGTGGAATTATTTTATTATAATCAGAATACTCCGGAGAAGGCAAACCTACTCCCAGAAAATTTTATTAAAAAAAAGTAAATACGTCAAAAGAGGAGAGGTAAGAAATCAACAAAGAAGCGTGTACACATCACCACACACATCAGAATCAATTGAACTACAATAAAAATTGGGTGTAACAAAGGACCATAAGGAGCAAACCTCTGCAATCGAACACTTGGATAAAGCATCAGCAACCTGATTGGTCTCCCTATAGACATGAGTGACAACCAAACAAATCTACTCTACAAGCCTCAGAAAATCATCCCAACCACATAGCATCCTCTAGGGAACATTTATTGAACGAGTTCTACAAATATCAACTGCCAAGGTAGAATCAGATTCCATCCATAGAGTCATCCAACCATGAAATGAAGCATATCAGATAGCCTTAATCATGGCCTATAGATTTGCCTCAATTGCCAAGATATTCCCTAAAAAGTTATAGAAACAACCTTTCACAAAATGCCTATAGGTGCGGAAAACACCACACATCCCGAAGACCCTAGAGCACCTGACACCACACCATCCAAATTAACCATAATACATCGAAAGATCAGAGGAATCCACTGAATACACATCATCATAATCGGATTCCTACACCTACCAGAAACACCCAAACTTCATAGAATAACCAGATCTAAAACATCATTCTGCTAAACTCCAATCTGATCTCGTGCAGCAGAAAGTACACCAATATGATGCTCTTGAATGCCAATAGAAAGTGGCATAATTTTTCTCTCAAAGATAAGAGAATTACGATCCCTCCAAATGAGAGAAACTAACGATGAAACTGTAGAGACGATCAGAGGTTTCACCTGATAACTACAATAATCCCAAGAAATAGAGTCCATCAATTGTCCAAAACACTCCATGTTTAGTCGACATCCAAAAATATCCTACAAATAAGTCCATGGACCAGATGAAGATCGACAAGATATGAAAATATGATCAGTAGTTTCATCAGCAGCAAGACAATGAAGGAAAACAAATGCAAGAGAAAATCCTGATTTCTGAATCATGCGCTGCAAAGGATGTCTACATTTCATAATCCTCAAAATAATAAGATAGTGCGCCAGCAGAATAAAGAAAGAATAAAGCATAAGTAGCCAAGAAGGAACGTGTAAAGGATCAGAGCACATGTGTCTATAATCCTCCTTCATTCTGAAATTTCTAGTAAGACTGGGTAACCAAAACAAATTATCCATCTCAGAGTAATGATAACAATCCACCTACATGTTAAAAGAATCAGAAAGTAGCCCCTGATCCATGATATTATTATAAAATTCAGCAATAGAATGATCTTTAAAAGAAGAGGGGATCACCAAATCCTCAGCAATGGCACATGATAACCAAGTAGTCTTCTAGAAATTCAATGAGGAGTTTCGAGAAACCACCCATTTAGAGGATTGTGAGAGGCTACAATAAGAATTCTTAATTGAGGGCCATATAGAGGAAGGGACATAAAGAGAGTACCCATTCAGCACCATGGATCCAAATCTGTTACACAGGAAATCCAAGGAAAATTCACTTGAGGTCAGAAGCGACTAGGTAAACTTTTTAATGAGAGATTTATTAAAACTCTTAAGATCTTTAAGCCCAATTCCCCCCCATGTCAACAGTCCTGATGTAATCACTCCATGCAACTGTAACAAGATTCCTGTCCTGAATTGAACCGGTCCAAATAAAATTCCAAATGAGTTTTTGTAAATCCTTAAGAAGATTTCTAGGCCATCTGTATAAGGAAAAAACATATACACACATGGAGGTGATCACAGAATTAACAAGACAGACCCGCCCTATCTGAGACATAGATGTAACATTCCAGGTAGCTATTTGATTCAGAATTTTGAGGTAGATATTTCCCGGGTGACATCTTTTCACAGTACCCCAGAAAAGTGGAACCCTAATATAGGTGAAGGGAGGAGACCCTCTACTCGCCACAATCATTCTAGAAACTATGTTTTTATTTGAAACAGTAAAACATTCCCCAAAAAAGATAGATGATTTCTCCAAGCTGTTAACTTGACTCGAAAGAAGCTCATAATGCTCAAAATCCGCCTTAATAAAATGAATGGTTCCTCTATCAGCCTTTCGAAACAACATAATATCATCGGTATAAAAAAATTGATGTAGAAACAGACCTCTACCAATAGAGATTTGCTCATACAATCCAGCATACACAAGATCAGAGAGACAAATGATCAAGTAATCCTCAGCAATACCAAATAGAATGCCTGATAAGGGATCTCCTTGTCTCACCCCCCAATAACATGTAAAGAAACCCCGAGGGGAGCCATTAACAAGTACAGAAAGCTTAGATATCAGGAGAATGAATCCAATCAACTTGATGAACCCATCAAAAAAAACATGCATTCTTAACACCGCAAATACGGAATTGCATTTCATCGTATCAAAGGCCTTCGAGATGTCAACTTTCAAATACATATTACCATACTTCATCTTTTTCCTCATGAAATTAATATATTCTGAAGCTTTGTACAAAAAGATTTGAATGTTCCTTCGAGGCATAAATCCAAACTGATTTGTGGAAATAAACTCCCCATCAATACTTCTCAACCTGGTCATAAGGACCTTCCTCATAACCTTTGGAACGATATTCCCTATATCCACAGGCCTGAAATCCCGAATATCAAGAGAATTATCTTTATTTGGAATCAATTAAATAAAACTTGCATTGGCACCAAAAGGTAAGTAGGAGTGATAAAATATATCTCTAACCGCATTAATAAACTCTGAGTGGGTGATATCCCAATAAGCCATAAAAATCTGTTAGAGAAACCATCTAGCCCTGCCACACTATCCGCATTCATAGAAAACAACGCCCTCCTGATTTCCTCCCCTGAGGGAATACTAGTGAGAATATCATTATGAGAGACCTCCACCGAAGGAGAAATATTCCTGAACTTGTTATGAGTGTTATCATGCCCTGAATCAGTGTACAAACTTTCAAATTATTTACAAGCAGCATCAACAATATCTTTTTCAGAGTAAAAAATAACACCATCAACTGTGAGAGAACCCATTCCATGTTTCACCTTATTTTACATTTGAAAACAATTAAAACTACGTGTATTTATATCCCCATCTTTCAGCCAACTGACCTGATATTGAGTCATAGAAAGACTATCCTTTAACGCTAAGAGCTCATTAAATTTAGAGAGAGCATTCAATTCTTCAATAGAAATCACTTCCTGGACCTCATTAATCCTTTGACAATGCAAGAGTTTGTCCTCAGCACTTTGGATATCAAGATCAAGAGATGAGAAAGATTCCTTACTCCACTCTTTGAGCATTTCCTTCACAGATTTTAATTTTATAACCATAATATAGAAAGGGATTTCCATAAAACCGGTTTCCCAAGCTTCACTGACAACCTGACTGCAACCTTGGATTGATACCCAAGAATTATTTAAACTGAAGGGAAAAGGATGGGATCTTAATCTATTAAAGACCAAATCCATTAAGAGCGGATTGTGATCAGAATTAGCCCTTGTAAGAGTTATACTAGAAAAATAAAAATCCTGAGAACCCACATCCACTTTACAAAAATGCATGTCAATCATGCTGGCCTCTAACCCATTCATGGTGTATCTTCACCATGTAAAATCAGCCCCCTTAATTGGAACCTCAATTAAATTACAGCCATCAATACAGGCAGAGCATTCACTAGATGACAACTTATTAAAACAACTCACTGTCTTGTCCTCAGGCCGAAGCACCAAGTTAAAATCACGAATAATGACCCATATTCGTCTCATTCCAAGAGCAGTGTCCTCCAATGAAGACCACAAAGCATGTCTCCTAGTATACTGATTCAAATCATACACAAAACTGAAGTACCTACCATAAAAACTTATCTCAACCAAGAGAGTAATGGATTGTTGATCATAGAAAGAGGATATCGAGGAGACACTATCAAGTTTCAAAACCCAAAGAGACTCTGAGGAATTCTGACCAGGATTATAAGAAACCAAGGAGTAACCAAGGGTTGACCATTTGAAGGCATTCCATTTACAGAAATACATACGAGGCTCATCAATTCCAATAAGGACCGGTTTGTTGGTCACATGAAAATGCCTAAGGGTTGTGACCGTGGGAGAATTCCCAAGCCCCTGGGAATTCCAGAAGAAGATCTTGATGAGAGAGAGGATTTGAACCTAGTGATAGGTCCACCATCCCATTGCATATTCACTTTCTTAACCTTTATCTCATTCTTTTCCTGTTTCCCCTCACCTTTAACAGAAGATGAGCCTTCCATTTGAGATTGGTCATCATATTCAGGGTCATCATTATCATCGGACCAAAAACACCCCGCAAAGGTGTGAATTTATTTAATGAACCAATTGCTTCCTGAGTGATTGGTACCATAGATTTCCTCGCAGCCTTGGATGAAGGGACCTGGGAGAAGGGCTCATCTGCCTCACCAGTTCTCTCCTTATCAAAGGACATGGGAGCCAGATTCTTCCCAGTGGACTCACCCAGATCCTGCACACCCACCTGCATAGCAGATTCAATAGGGAAATCCACATCCTCTTTTTGTCCATATACCATACCAGAAACCACAACATAATTTTCCTAGGTACCCAACTCAGTTGGAGAAACTAATTCAGTAATAGCCAATAATGCCTCTGGTGATGCAGTATCAGTGGAAGCCAGCACTGCCTTCAGTAATGAAGAATAAACAGGCGGATCAACACCTATATGCTCATACACAGAGGCCTGGAATACATGCACAACAGGACAATCTGTCATTCCATCAGCACCTGTAGGGGATCCTGAAATACCAACACTATTAGCATGTTCACAAGAAGCATCTATCAAAGCTGATTGAGAGGCCAAAAGATTTATAAAAATAGCCTAATCACTCCCCAGTGCAACATGGGCCACCTGCTGAGTTAATACTACACCCTAATCAGAGATTACATTCACATGAGCACTCCTAGCCCCATGTGTTGCAACCTGCTCAGCACCGGACTCATGCACCTGTACAAGAATTGGTGCCAAACTGGAAGAGGGATCTCCAACAGAGACCTACACAGAGGTTGGAAGACTCGGCCCAACAACTTGAGCCTTTGTCTTGCCCTTCCTACAGAGCTCATCAGGGTGTCCGTTCATTTTACAGATGCAAAAAACCTTGGTCATATGACATTCAAAGCCCATGTGGCCAAAGAAATGACAAGAGGGACAAAATTTTGGCCTCCCCTCATATTGAATTTCCAAGTTAAACTGATCATCCCTTGTTGCCAATATCACCTCCTCATCCAAAGTCTAAGCCATTTCCACCTCCACCAATACCATCACAAAGTGACCAAACTTAGGGTCATCTGAATTTTTATCCATCCGTATTGGAGTGCCAACCGGGGAGGAAATATCCCAGATAATTCTGGGATGCCAATAATGTCAGTTCAAACATCAGATTCAAATCCAAACCTGTGCATGTGTGTCCTTGTCATTCTTAAGATCAAAATTCCAATCCCACTCCTGGATTCGAAGAACACCCAGTTTCAAAGACACAGATCCGAAGCTCCAGGCTCGCCACTTTGAAGCATCCGAAGAGAAAAGAATGTGATAGTTCCTATGACCCATGGAGATCATCCTCCAGTTAGCAAACCCCCTAATATAGGAGATTCTTCAAACAAGATCATCAAATTTCCATTACTTCTGATTGAATGTGATTCCATGGCTTGAGTGTTAAATTTCTCTCACACTCAAAGGATTATTTCATTGAAAATTTGTATAGAAAATTTTTATATTCTCCAATTATTTAGAAATATCATTGCTTCCCCACATATACTGGTTTTAATGTTCCACTAATCCAAAAATATACAAAATGAGAAAAAAATCCATTCAAATTATTTTAGTGTGTCATTTTTTGGTAATGTAGGATAGGTATTGACAATTAAGAATCATTTTGTAGTTTTTTATTATTTCATTAAGATCATTTTCAGTCTAGATTTCCTATTAAGTATTTTTTTCAATAATAAGTGTTAAACACATGGGAGAGTCTCTAAGAAGATCAAATTAATAGAATTGTGGAAAAAGACACAGTTATTCAGGGATAATTTTATTATAAGGTGTTTACACTAAATGAATTTATTTTAATCTTGATTTTTATCTTATATTAGTGGATGGTTATGTTGAAAATAATTCTTCATATAATATAAAAAACCTTAAATGGATGGTGAATTTATCCATTTCAATGTAGATGATAATTATTTTCATGCTAACATGGGTTATATTATTATTTTATGCCTATGTATTGGTTCACATTCAACATAAGAATGGCCTTTTTTAAAATAAAAAATGGATGTTGTGGTGAAATGGTCATACACCTCTTCCTAAAATGGGTCAAATTTGTTCTCCAAATGAATCATTTTTAGTTTTAATAAGTCCACATGCGTTTGATCTCCATTTACGTAATGTTTATTCCTATAAATTGTAAAATTCACAAGAATTTTTACCATATTTTAGAAATTATAATTTTATAAATATAATCTATTTTTTAAAAGTGTTTTGGATATTTTTTCATCCTAATATTATGGCTCCTGGGTGATTATACTATGAATTAGCTTTCCACATCCACGAAATAAGTCATTTTATAACCAGTATATACTCAATATTGATACTTCATCACGGTGAAAAAAAATACTCACTATCTCTTCGTATTTATTCATCCAGAGAGTACCCTCATGGTTTCAGGTATGTACTCAATGATTTTTAGTTATCATTATCCTTATTAGACAACATTATTTTCCAATAAATTTCCATTGAAATAAATCATAGATGTTCAATATCTTATGATACAATAAACACCTAACTAAAATGAACAGAAATATTTTTTTATTATGGTAAAATATTATAACAAAATTAAAAAAAATTACAATATTACAAAATGAAACATAATAAAGATGACTAAGAAATAAATGAAACCACACAAAAATAAAAACAAACATCCATGTCAAAATTGTCATAATCATGGTCTGCCATAAAAATCATACCATCGATGGTAACTGTAAAAAGAATGAAAATTATAGTAAAAATGATGCAATTAATGAGAATGAAAATATAAAATATAAAGAATTATTTTTTAGCATTGTGTAAGGATTAATACAAAATGTATTATTTTATTCAGTTATATGGACATTGGTTATATGATATTTGGTTATTTTGTAGATTCATATATGGTCATTACATATTAATATATCAAAGTGGTTTAATTTTCATTGATTAAAATTAATAATATATTAAAAATTATGTAATCTCTATATAAAAATTAATTTTTGAGTGATATAAAAATATAATAATGTATTAATTAAAATATTTCAATTTCATAATTTTTGGTATATTTTTATTCTATATATTTTATTTCACATTTTATGAAATATTTGACCAATAAATTTTAATTAATGGTTTTAATTGTAATTTATTTATAATTTTTATGAATATTTAGAAAATAATTAATAATTTTTAACGTAATTTAATGTTAACAAGTGATATTTTTCAAAAAAATCAACTAAACTATTTTATATTTTTATCTTGATAAATTAAATCATATTCTTTGACAGAATGGTTTTAATTAAACATGTAATTCATATATATATATATATATATATATTATCAATCATAAAATTCCTAGAGATTTTTGTTTAAATAGAATTCTAATTTCAGTTAATTAGACCAAATGAAATAACCAGATTAAAATAAACAATGACATGCTATTAAAATATTGTTATCAAAATTTGTCCATTACAAAATAGTTGTTGGATTGAAAATTATGAAAATGAGTAACAATATTATTATTTATAGGGAGAAAAGTTTTTCAAAATAGAAATGTACTTATTAATTCAATGTAAATAATAAATCAATTTTACATAATATCTTATATGATAAAAAGATATTATTAAAAAACTATGTGCATCGTATAAGTTTTATTAAAATAATTTAAGTTAGTCACTATAGAGGGATTAATATAATAATATTTATTAATTATATCATTAATAAAATAAATAAATATTTATCTAGTGTATGTTATTAGAAATGTAATGAGTTTAAATTCATTTTATACATCAAAAAATACATTTTCATCAAAAATAGTTTTTTTTATATTTTATCCCTGAATACTAAGATTAAGTTCTTATGAATTAGGAAATGACATCTGATAAAATGGATAACATTTTCTAAATCAAAATATCTTAATAATATTATAAAATGTATTCTATTTTAAGCAATGTTTTTTTGGGTGATGAGTAAAAAATAATAATTTTTTAAAAAATATCAATTAATTTATTTTAATCAAAGAAATTTCAATTTTCATTTTAGTTTTTATTTTTTATGTGATATAATATTCATATTATTTAAAATAATTTAATTAATTCTATAGGAATCAAGATTTTGGTTTAGAGTCATTTCTATTCAAAAATTAAATTTTAAAAAATTATAATAAAAGTGATTTATGCCACGTATATATATTTTATCATGAAATATGGGTTTAATATTAGGAATTATTACGATTAAATTAGTTAATATATTACACCCAATTATTAGTAAATATGAATAGTAACTATATATAATATTTATTTCCATGATGATGGGTAAAATTGTTAAAACATTGTTAAAACTATGGCATAAAGGCCCAAAATGAATCCAACACTTTCCATTTAAATTGGATTAGTGGATTTAGAACTTAATATTCCTTGATTAAAAAATTTGGCATATTCTTTTACAGTATATTGTCTATAAATATTGTAAAAGATACTGTTTGTATTAATTATAATGTGCCAATCTATCTCACTTGTAATGTTTTGATAATATGGATTCATATAATAATTTTATATAAATGAATTATATTTATTATATTAATATAATTTTAATTTTTAATGATGGTATAATTTACTCATACGCATACACAACACCGACAAAACATTTATGTATATAGTAGAAAAATCCAGTAAATTATTTTAATAACATTAGAATTAATATCAATTAGATAAATTACAATGTTACATGAATGTAATGGATAATTATAATAGATTAGATATTTTGTAATTATTCACATACTGATTCCATTATTTGGTCGATTCCTTTAAATCCATGTTCTTTAGAATACTCTTAAAAGTTAACATAAATTGTATTTTATTATTTAAAATTATTTTAGAATAATAAAATCATAAAATTACACAATTTTATGGGAAATCAAAAAAATATCATACATTTTCTAGGTATTTTGAATTTTAATTTTTCAAATTATTTTCATGACAACTAAATGTAGAGAATTTCGAAAATTAAAATTTTTTCCCTATAAAAGGAAAAACTTATATCAAGTTATAACACAAACAATGTTTGGTTTTCACTCAAAAATATTCTCAAATCCTTCTCTAGGAGTAATTTTGTATATTCCTAATCCCCTTATGTGATCGTAATTTTCTCTTCAAATGCATTATGTTCAATTTAATGGTGTATATCAAAAGAAGAAGTATAAGTAAGAACCGATTTGCCCACCAATTTTTTCTTCTTTTCCCATCATCAAAACAATAAAAAATATTAATATATATTAAAAAAATCTTATCATATATACATAAATTTTATTATATTAATGATAAAACTCATTTCAATCACCATTTCTATAAAATGTAAATTTAATACATTGCTTGTATATATGTGTGGATTATCCCCTCCACAAAGTGATATGATCATTTTTTTAGTAACTTATCTCTAAGAGGGTTATTTGGATGTAAATAATGAATAAAAATTAAAAAAAAGCCTTTATTAGGATTATTTAAAGGTAAAATATCACCAAATTTTATTCTTTTCCACTTCCTAGAAAAATGAAAATGTCATTCAAGAAAATGTTCATACTATTATCTCCAAGAAATTATTCAATTCATTTTTAATGACCACAAAAAATGGATAATTATTGAATTGAATTTAATGTATAATAATTATAATTATACCGTGATATATTTAATTATAAATATTAAATAATGACCCCTTTGACCATTGTCTACTAACTATTGTTGATTTTGGATTATGAACTGAATATCTTCATGACTTCTAGCACGAACATAATTAATATAGTAATTATATAAATCATGCTAGTAAAAGAAATTAAATAGCTAATAATATTGGAATAATTCATAGATAATTTATTAAGAATGTAAATAATTAATATAAATTAATTATATAGGAGTCAATGTTTATATATGGGGAATCTGATTAGAGGTAAGTAACTTTATTTTAATTTTTTTAATTTTTTAATTCCATTTGTTTTTCACCAATGTGGAGGTTCATTAAAATTATTAAAAAATATTTTTCCGTATAACCCAATTATTTTTAATGTATTGTTATTATTATTATTATTGATTTTTTAAAATGGTTTTTAAATGGAATATTTTTAATTTTTTTTGGTGGTTATTTTTGACTTTTTACAAAAGTATAAAAAGAATATTTTTATTTTTGTAAATTATATACCATTTCCAACCATTATGGTTGTTATTAATTATCAATATTCATCTATAATATAATAATACTTTTAATATAACATTTTATTCCAAATATTCTGGTAATGTTTGGTTTTAAAAAATAATTATAAAGGAAATATAAAAGTATTTTCATGGTTTTTAGATAACTAAGAGTTTCTTTACTTAAGGACATAAATTACATTTCAAAGAAGTTTTATATTTTAGGTAAAATATATATATTATTTGTTAATTTTATGGGTCATGGATATTTTTTATTAATGAAGGGGAATCACAAAATAGCACTGATGATAGCTGTGTCTGGTATACCTATCCAATATATTGGGTAATGTAATGGATTTTTTTTGGTTATAAGCTTCTCTTAAATGATATGAGAAATATTCGATTAGCTGAATCTGTTGTAATAATTTGTATAATGTTTAATGTAAGGATGATTTTACAAGTAACTTATAGGATATTCATTTGATTATTTTTTAATGGAATCATATAGTTTGAATAAGTAATCATGTGATTTTATGTTTCAAAGTAATGTGTGTGGGATTTTAAAAAGTAGAAACTGTATTTTTCCAACTTATTGTATTAATGTGCTTTAAAATTTTCCATGAATCTCTAATGGTTATTATTTTTCTGTTATGATTTCTTTTTATATAATTTATTAAATTATTTCAGATGTGTATTTTATTTTATTGAGAAATTAAATGATTATTCAGAGCTCAGGTTTAATTATACGAAAGTCTTATTTTCTATGGGATTTTCATGATTTTCAATAAATAGTATTGGTATTGTTAATTTTTTTGTCTCTTTTAATGTTTGTTTTCTACCTTGTTTTCCAAATATATTTATAGGGAAGAAGAACGATAAAAAAACCTATAGATTTCTACAATGTGGATTCATCTTAAATGATTTAAGTATTTTTTAAATAAAAAAGCGTTTAAAATTTAAAATTATCAATTTTTCCAGAAATGTACATTAATTTGAAGTGGAAAAGTTTTATTATATGGTTTTGATCATTATGTGTTTTTCCTAATTAGCTATAAATTTAAACTAAAATGATCTTGTGAATCTATGAAAATAAATCATTACTATTGAACTCGTAATTATAGGTTGATTAAGGTAGATGTTGATATTTTTAATGTAAAATAAATAGTTTAGATAACATTAGATGTTAAGATTTTGTTTAGTGGTAAAGAATTAATAGTTTTTGATTTTCATTCGGGATCATATGTTGAAGGTCTACTATAAACACAAATATGGGTATAGTAACAATAATTACGATCATTCTAGAAAAAAATTGAATGATTTTAACAGAAGATGAAATAGAAAAATATATATTCGTATTAGTCCTCCAACTAATATGGTTTATTGTGATTTTATTTGATATAATCATGATATATTATTTGGTCTTATTAAATGTTTGGAATTAGTAGGAATGATGATAATAATTGATGTGGAGGGCACAATGAATGTTGAATGATGGAGAAACCCACTATGAATAGTAATGGAGTAATAACCATTTTTGTTAATTCTAGATAGGTATCTCGATATATGGCTCACAACCATAGAAATGGGTGAGTTTCCTAACACACTAATTAGAATAATAAATGAGTTTCATGGATGTTAAGGTGATAAATATAACAAAATTAAAAACATTCAACATCCTATATTTCTATAATGAAGGAAATAATACACAAATAAATTTCATAATAGAACTGAAGGATGATTCAAATTTGAAGTTTATATGATTTTAGAAAATATGTTCCCTTATTTATAAAGATAATTAAGGAGATCATTATTAATGCGAGAATAATTCTTTAATATAGTAATATGTCAAATATGAATAACATATAAATGTTACTTTTTATTTTAATAGATATTATTAGGTTTAAACTAAGAAATTATTATTATATTGTGATTCATTAATATTAGGAAATTTTTTATATTTATTATTTAAGGAAGTTAGTATTTATGAATAAGATAAAAGTGTATGGTTTATGGTTTATGAAGGATGATTGATGTGTATATATATAGTGATTCATGGGTTATGATGTAGTGATATTTGATTTAATGATGGTTAAACTTTTGTTGGTATTAATAAAATTTTGATGATTATTTAGTTCGATTCATTTATTTAGATATAATATATGTTTAAAGAATAGGTAACCCTTAGTCCATGGATGTGTTCTTGAGAAAATATTATTAGAGGATTAATTATTTTTTAATAGAAATAAATTTAAATGTATTAATGACCATTATTTTTTATATATTCTATTTTGGGGATATAATAATATATTGTTTGTATAAAAGGGTTATTAAAATGTGAAAACTTTAATTTAGTAAGGTAAATAGATATATTATTTTCTATGTTGAGATTTTATTTGAGGAATAAAGGATGAAATATCATTTGGAGACATATATGATTTTATTATGACTTTATGGTGATTTG
Organism: Viscum album; assembly: GCA_963277665.1. Lineage (NCBI taxonomy): Eukaryota > Viridiplantae > Streptophyta > Magnoliopsida > Santalales > Viscaceae > Viscum > Viscum album. Next base: position 84,561,407 of record OY728154.1, read on the forward strand.
AGTTATTTATTAAGAAGAGTATAATATTATAGAGATTATATGATTATGTAATATATTTTATTTAGCTGAGACATTATTTTAAATTTATGTTATTTAGAGATTAATGTTAAAATGATTTTTGAAGAATATGTGATAAGATATTTCAAATTTTTGGGTTTCAATTTCATTCGGACATATTTTGAGTATTATTAAGGTTAAGTATTTAAAAAATGATTTAACATAATATTTGAGGGTTATTATTTAGTATTGTTATACTATTGTAGTTTATCGTTATTAGATATTATTTTAGCATGTATATACAATTTGTTCTTGTGAATGACTAAGGATAATATAAATAACATGCTATACCTTTTTCATCTTTTGATCAATTTTAAGATGATTTTTGTGATTTTAACTTAAAAAATAATCATTGTAATAATCATTGAAAATTATTATCAAGAAATAAAAGGAAACATGAGCATCTAAAGAAAAATGGACTTCGAGACACTTAAGGAAGCCTGATGTAATGCAGGCTGAGGGAATTCGCCCAAATCAGACTGACCCTATCTAGTTTTAAACTATACAAATATGATTTGAAACTAATTATTGCATAATCAAAGGATGAAATTCTACATATTATGTGGAATGAAATCATGTATATATATATATTTTTTAAAAATATCTATCATAATGGATTGTACACTTCAAGAAACAAATATGAAATTATGAGTCTTATAATAGTATATGATTTTATAAAATAATAAGTATCTCTAATATAACTGTAAAAATAAAGATTCATGGTAAAATATATATATAATTTTATAATATTGTTTTGATTAATTCATTTTGTGATAATAAAATTTAAATTTGAGGGATGAAATTTATTTAAGTATTCTAGAATGTAATAACATGATTTTTGTTTTAAAAATAATATTATGTTTGATTAATTGTAATATACAAAATAACGAGCTAAAAATGAACTACGATATACTGTAAACATGTTATTATTTAAATAACACCATTATAAACAACATATTGTACTATTGGATTTGAACAATAATAATCGCATTATGAAATATATGTTGTGCAGTTTTCCATAACCTGTATTTTATGGTTAATTCATAGGAAAAAATATCTCAATTATAGATAATATAATATATTATTAAATGATATATATTTCAAAAAAAATGATCAGTGTGCTAAATGTATTTTTTATCCAATAGAATTATGTTACTCACTATATATGAATGATTATAATGAAATCAATAGATCATATATTTATTAATATAAACTAACATTAATCTAACAGTGATTATTATATAAGTAACAGGTATAAATTATTGTTAAACTTTAAAAATACATTTTTCTGAAAATGGTTTTATTGAATTTTAGGCATGAATATTATGATTGATTTCCTCCACTATTATAAATTATATTTTAAAATGTTTATATATATATATTATTTAATATATACATCTCAAAATGATAATTATATTCAATTTTATGGTTATTCTGAAAATAATTATTTTTGGTGAATATTGAATAATAGAGATTTTTCATAAGCAATCATATATATTATTTTTGTCAATGTAATTTCAAGGATATATTTGTTCATTAATTTTAATATAGTCATATATGTTTAATTATATTAAACAAAATCAAATTATTTCACCATTTATTAGTATATTGGTTTAAAATCAATTTTAGGCCCAAAACATTTAATTTTTTAAATGTTTTTTATTACAATTTAAAATTTAAAAAAATTAACATTCATCCACTTATAAAAAATAATTCTTGAAATAGAGATGTAATATTTTTATTTAGGACGTTCAAATTAGTTGATATGTTATTTTTCATTTTTAATCACAGTGAATAGTAATCATAGTGAAATTTAAATACCACAGTAGTAGGTAGAATGTGATAAACATAGATAATAATATGTGATATGGTATAATAATCAAAAAACTTTTTTTTGGAAATTATTATTTTCACCAAAGTCATCATTAATTCGAAGATATTTCATTTTTGGTCCATAATTCATTAGTTATAACGATTATATTACTTTAATTAATGAGTAAATATAAACAGTTACTCTCTCTTTACTTTGTTCTCATAATATGGATATAGATAAAAACTTTATATGAATTTCATTAGATGAAAAATTTATTAATATTAATCAATACTTATTATAATAATTTAATTTTTTTTATATTATGTGATTTTATTGAATGCTTATGAAACATAGAGACAACACATGTGCAAGCATTGGAAAATTATGTAAATGATCAAAAAAACATTAAATTTAATATTAATTAGATAAATACTGATTACATATATATTTAATGGTTAATTATACATAATATTTTATTTTATACTTATTTTTATTGGAAATATATTATTATATTAATGCCTTTATATTTATGTTTTTTAATAGGATTGAAAATTACCTTAAATGGTATTTATTGTTTGAAAGTTATTTTGAATTTATTTTTAAATCACAAAAAATTAATCAATTTGATGTGAAATTTTTGAAACTATCAATCATGTTTCATGTGTGTGCCACTTGTAATTTCAAAAATTACATTCCTGACCCTTATTGATTTTAAATTAGGAAAAATCAATTGATTTTTTCCTATAAAAGAACTCACTCCAACCTTATCAAAACACAACTCAATTTAAATTTTCTCTAAAAAATATCCCAAAATAACTCTCTAAAATTACATCCACATATCCCCCATAATTAATAGTGGGAAAAATATTCTCTTTTAAAATAATTACAATCAATCGAATAAAGGATATCAAAATAGAATGTATAAGTCCTAATTAATTTCTTCAATGATTGTTTCTTCCTCTACCAACATCAAATATATAATAACCACTCATATATAACATCATAATTAATTATCATATATTTAAATGTTATTATATTAATGGTATAATAATTTCTCAATTCTTCTATACAACGGAAAATGAACACATTGTTCATGCATACGTGAAGACTACCACCTCTACGGAGTGATGTGATTCATTTTCCATTATTTTATACTATGTATTTTAAAAAGGGAGGAAGAGGGGGAAAATTTAAATTTTTTAATTAATTATGATTTTATGAAATTTAAATTTTATCTATATAATTTCTTTTTCACCTCATAGAAAAATGAAAAAAACAATGTTGAATAATTATTTCTGACATCCAATCATGGATGGTTCTAAAATTTTATTTAATATATAAAAATGATAATTATATAATTATTAGTCTAATGTATATGATTGAATAATGAAATTTTTACCCATGTTAAACCTACAAAATGTTTGTTGGGATTATAAACCTAACATCCTCAAAACATATCATGTGAACATGATGGATTTAGTTACTATGTAAGATATGGAAATTGAAAAAAAATATTTTCACAAAGGAATTAGTAAGAAAAATGTTAATAATCAGGAAAATAATAAATATCTATTTATTATTTAAGAGAGAAATTATTTTTCTCACCTGCAAGACTCAATGAAAGAGACTTTCTTTTACAAATCCTATTTTAAATTTTTCCATCCAACTCAATTTTTTCATATTAAGATTCACTTAAATGGTTCAGTAATATTATTACCTGTAATCCAATTATTTTTTTACACCATTTTCAACTACACTATAATTATTAAGACAAATTTTAATTATAATATTTTCAATGTTTTTCTTTTTGTCTATTTTTTAATGTTTATAAAATAAAAAAAAATATATTTTTATTTATATAGCTCTATTTCCATTTAACACCATAATATTAATTATTTTTTATCATTATTATGCTACATTTTACAATGTATTTAAAGAATCATATATTCTGTCTCTTTTGGGAATTTTTTGTTTGGAATATTATTTCAATGTAAATTAAAATTCATTCTAATTTATATAATATAACTTAATGTGTTATATCATTTTTGACCTTGAATTAAAATTAAATTGAGTATCATAGTTGAATTGAAATAAATATCTATTTTATTCATGGTGATGTTCTTTAAAAAATTTTATGAATATTGGGTGCACCCAAAATATCATTATTGATTAGTGGACCTGACGTAGCTCTTAATTTGTTGGTTATTGTGATGGAGTTTACAAGTGATATGATACTAATAAGATATATGAGAATTACCCTGTAAAGTTATTACAGTATAAGAGTTTGTTTAATGGGTAGTTTATGTATAATTTATCGTGTTATATAGATGATATGCCTTTAATTTTATTAAATGAAATATTTGATAAAAAATGAAATAATTTAATTTTTTAAATGGAATGTTTATAACCTTTTCAAGTGAATGGATTTTTATTCAACAACTTGTAATCATTAGTTTTCATGTTTTCCAATAAATCCTCATCAATATTATTAATAATTTAAAATTTAAATTGACATTTTTTGTAAATCAATATCATATATAAGGATGATTATGTTGAGTTATTAATTGATTATTATGATCTTAATGTTAATTATATAAAATTATACATTTTAATGGTATTTCATTATTTTTGAAACAAAATTATAGGTTTCTTGATTTTTTGTTTTCTTTAATTATATTATTGTGCTCTTCCTTTATATTATTTTTTTACATGGCTTATCAATAAATAAAAATTATAATATGGTCTATCTTTATTCTATGTGGATTTATCTAAATATTGAGAACATGTTTTGAATGATACAAGAGTATAAAATTTAAATTCTAATTTTTGGGGAAAATGGACATTGATATGAATTATAGAATTTTTATTGTAAGTGTTTCACATGTAACAGTTTTTTGTAATTCATTAAAAATGTTAACCTAACTGATCATGGGAATGTCTATAAATTCAATCCATACTATTAAACTCATAATAATGTATTTATTAGGGGACATGTCATTATAGATGATTTCAGTGAAAGGCTTTTGATAATTTTATAGGTTAATATGTTGTTTCCGGGGAAAAAATTAGGGGTTTATATATGTTATTGGGATCACAATTTGAGTGTATTCATTATACATAAATATAAGTATATTAAATAGAATAATTGTTATTTTATAATAAATTAAATTAGTTGAAATGAATTTGACGTAATAAGTTTCCCCTCTACATGTTTGAGGGAACCTAAATATTTATTGAGCTTTTATAGAAACCCAGATGTAATGTATGATTATTGTATAGGGTTGTATTAAGAGAGAGTTAGAGATTTGGAGCATAGATTCTGGGAAAACATTAAGAAGTTGTAGCACTAGCTAACCATTAGTCTAGGAAGTAGACATGTATGGTCACTGGGGTCATTGGCTATCAAGTGGTAGGTGGTTACAAAACAAAACACATAGTCTTAGCAAATTTTATAAGTATATATGTGTTTTTTCACCCAAGACTTGTTATGATATTGACTAAAATAAATAAAAATCAATATATATTGTTTCCCCAATGAAAAAAATATTTATAAACTAATTTATGTGTGTGTTAGATGGGATGATACCAATAGGATTCATTAATGTCAATCTAACCACATTTGGACTAATGGAAATTTTCAACATTTTTATAGGAAATATCATAAAATTGGAATCATTAAATTTTAATTGTTATTTCAGAAAATAGTGTTTAATTGTTAAAATTTGGACTTATTTTTTAAATTCATCATTGTGAAATGTAATTCAAAAATAACTTTTGAAATTGATGTTAAATTATATTGGATTACATAGTTCCTTATACAACGGAATGCGATGTTTATTTAATATGGATTAAATGACTTGGGGGTTTATTTTTCTTATTAGTGACATGGAATATAGTTTTTATAAATTACATGATAAATAGAATTTATAAAATTAGTTTTCCCATTCATGAAATATATAGTCGAATTGCATGTAACATGGGTAATTTGAATATGCACCCTATGATTTAAAAATACAAAAATAAACTATGGTGGAATTATTGTTTATTGAAATGGATTAGTGTTGAAAAATTGTAAATTATATTGAGTTATTGGTAATATATATTATTATTTCATGAAATAATTTTCTATTTTAAGGACCCCAAAACACCCTGAGAAAGGATGGTTGTATCAGGGTATAAATATTTTCTATTAAATGGATGGATCATATCATCACATTGGTAGGATCTTGTTAAACACTCTCATGAGAAGGTGTAGAAAACATAAAATTCCATTAAAAATGAAGACACATGATTTTTAATTTTTTCATCACAAAGGGATTGTCAGAGGAGAATTAGCCGATAGGTTATCGGTTGTACCAAAGTCCTCTGATCTTTTGTAGTTGTAAAATACAAAATTTTATCACAATCACTTTGTGCCAGACACATTTCCATTATAATGTTTTAGGGACAACACACTGCATCCCTCAGATCAATTTTGAGGACTCCACATTGGTCAATGTGTTGGGAGGAATATGTACTCATTTTATCAACATGAAGGCTCCTCAATGTGTTGGCATTAAATCGTGCATCCTTAACTACAGATGGATGATCTATTGAAGTCTTGTTTTACCATAAATACATAATCTACTTTTTTCATAAAATTCATTCCCTAACATATCCTCCATGAACCATGCTTCGTTATCTACATACTTGAGTGCTCCTTGTACCTACTCCATGTAATCCTCCATGTAGCAACACTGTGTACATCCTCTGCATACCATTTATTCAAACCATGATTGTCTACTTCTTTTCATCCTTTTATATTCACCACAGATCATCTTTTTCATACCACTTTCCTTCAAATACTCCCTTACTCTATGTAATCCCACCACATAGAGACTTTGCTCTGCATACCACCTCCTTTAGCAAATTTCTTCTTCCAAAAACTATTTCTTCTTCGTATACCACTTGTCCTTTTAAATAATCCTCCTCGAAAACCTCTTCTACCCTGCAGAATTCTCTTTTCGCAAACCTTTATACAATTCATTAAATTCCATACATATATTTAATTAATCTCATTTCGAGGTTACATTCTTTGAACTGCATCTATAATTATTATAATTTCTCTTATAATTTTAAACTCATATATACTCTCTATTGATGGAATTTGTTCCCATTATACAGAAAAATAGAATTGATTAATTTACTAAACCGAGATGTACAAAATCATCAATAAAAACCTCCTTCACCACATACTATTCATCTCAAAAAAAAATCGTATCCTCTATGTGGTCCACATACCACCATTCACCCTACATGGTAGAAAAAATGACCACATCATTCTATAAACAACACCCATGGAAGCTTCTCAAAACCCCGCCTCATTTTCTTGAACGACATTCCATTCCACGAACTGTCATGTCTTCTGCATACTGTGAGACCTCTTATTATCGTACATCACTCTACGACTATTTCATCCATATTGTTCACTTCTAATGCCAATTTACTCCACAATTTCTCATCTCATTCACTTATATGTATAAAACCATTCTTTTATGATTGAATAAAAACCAAACTCCATTTCCAATAATGAATAGCCTTCGTTCCAATAGTATTATGTTGGCATTGATAAATTTTATGTGGTGGATAATAATCATTAAACTAAATAAATTCATTTTATAATGTATTGATAATTCAAATTATATATAGAAAATGTTAATTGGGGTCCTACAAATTGATGAAATTGGGATTTTGGGATGATTAGTCTTTTTATATATGATACATGATACTCGAGAATACTCGAATCACCTCTTGTAATCCATGTGATAATTGATGACGTATGAAGTTTAGGATGGGATTTAAAATTACATAGGATACATTATACATATGAATTCTAGGGTGAGCACCAAGATTCTATGAGATACCTAATAGTTTAGAGGATGGGGTGATTTATTAGATTCCTTGTTAATGATATGATCAGTACCTTGATTCCACATGATAACTTATGATGGGTAATATTGGGTTGATGGCACAAATTTTTATGATACTAATGATCCTAGGGAATTCGATGTTGAGTGCTTAGATTCCATGTGTTTACTATGGTTGGAATAAAAATTATGGAATTCTCAATGACAGACAAACACATACCCAAGAAAGTCTGACCAACCCCAAGTGTCATCATAGACCAAGACATCGAGGTTGTGTTGTTAATATTATTTATTTTTCACACATTAGTTAAACAAATTTGGTCATTCTTCATGTACACCTTTATCAAAATAATTTTATATAATTAATTTTTAGTGGACTAATAAGATATAATCACACCCTAGTCTTATCACCATAGAAATTGGACACCCACACATACACAATTATTGAATAAAAGTGCTAGTTTAGAGAAAAATCCAGTAGTGAGGCCAATTATATCTTTTGTGGTGCAGAGTATGGTTAATAGAATATTGCTGAACATTAGACCAGTTTTGGGATTCATTTGAGTTGAGTTTTATTTCAATGTGTAATTATTTTGGTATTCATTATTATTAAGGTATATCATTGACCACTATGAAAAAATAAAATTTTATTAGAATTTTAATTATTGGATGACTTCTTGGTACATTCATTGACCATTCAACAATGTATATTTATCTAGGATTAAATGTTTTCTGATAGTTATGTTATTATTATTTTCATGGAATAACGGTTATAATATCCAAAAAACACCCTCATATACACTCTCTATTTTTCGATATCCTGTGGAATATGGGGATCCATGCCTTAGGTAATGTGGAGAGCATCTGTTTAAGACCCGATTAGTTGTACGAGGTGGTGGCACAATATAATGTGAAATATGAGTTGCATAATTTATTATTTTTCTATATTTGGGAATAGTAGAGATGAGTATAATATGTATTAGGACTTGTTAATGAGCTCATTCCTATGAGAGATCTTCCCATGCATGAGGGTGAACCCAAATTAACTTGTACGAGGCTAATTATTTAAGGATTGTTCTAACTAAGGTTGAAAAATTCCACCAGGAGTGATTCACATGATTTATGATGTAATGATTTATGGTGTTATTAATCTTGGCCTAGTATGGTAACAGAGTTTATTTTTCATTCATTTTTCATTTCATGCATATTGGGATTAAAATGACATGAATCATTTTAGGGACATGAGATTTTGAAGTTCATCGTATTCTACTTTTGATTCATGTCTTCAAGTGAATATATCTATTTCAATTATATGTAAATTGCTTAATGACTCTAATTTGATAAAATAGGATTTATGTTAATGTTTTTGTAGTTAATTATATGGTTTTTCCTACAAATAGTAATAGGGAAATATTACATGGAAAATTCTTTCGATTATATCATGATGTAAATGTCAATATTAAAGGATTATGAAATGGAGTTATTGGTTAAATAGAGTACATTTAAGTATGTTAAAATATTTTTTAATTTATATCTTTTGAATTAAATTTATTATTACCAAGACATAGAGGATTTCACATCATGGAAACTCATCATAGGTTCTAATGTTTGAGTCATACAAATGAAGAAGGGTTAATTTTTAATTATATGAGTTTTTATTATTTTAAAATGTGAACCTTATTAGATGTTAATGTCTGATAAATGAGTACTATGAAGTGGGGGTATATAAATCCATGAATAATTGAAACTATAAACTTATGGTCCTAAGGTAAATATAAAAAAATTAATTAGTTAGGATTCCTGAAACACTTACATATGAGAATTGATCTAGTGTATGGGTAGTTTGGGATACTGTAGGAGATTGAGTTATGAGATATTAGTAAGATGGTATGTAGTCAATAGTTGATTGTTATGACCATTATGAATTCATTAAACTATAGTGTAGGATGTTTTAAATGGGGTGTGTTAAACCCAATTATTGTTTCGAATACCTTATGTAAATATATATTTATATTATTGACACTAGTAGGAGTAGATGAGGACAGTGAGAGATCATAAGACTATGAAATCATTAATGATGCGATCTGTGTCATTTAACAGTGTTTTATGTCTTTTAAGTCCTTTTATTAATATATAACCAAGAGAGTCTTTAAGAATTTTAATTTCCAATGTCCCTATGGGCTGATGCTATTGATGGTGAGGTAATTGTATATATACCCAAGAACCCTATAGATAGTTTTTGGGCTTTATTGATGTCATGTGACCATGAAATGGGAATGTGAATATTACAAGTGACTTGTGACATGTGTTATATAGAATTTTTGGGATATGTGGGAGAGCCTAGTGACCTATAGACAAGACTCTATATTAGTGGACTAGTTCATTTGACCTTTACTGGTAATTCATAAGAGGGGTTGTCCTTTTTTACAAATTAATTGAGAGGTGTAAAGAACAGGTAGATTCTTCATCTTCTATGATCCATGCTTGTTCTATATGTCAAATCTATAATGTTGTCATTGTTATGTGTCTATATTCATGAAACCACATATCATGTCCTATTTTAAAGAGTTGGATTTCTTGGATTCCAGAACCAATAATCTATGGATTCATTATGGTTATGAAATGACAGTATAGGTAATCATTAAAGATCATGTAATTGGTACTGGGATGATGACCAATTTCATTCATTTCCATGTTATGTTTTATGCGTAAAAAAATTAAAATTGATCATGTAAGATACCTTTAGTTAGAGAAAGATTCATTTTTTAGAATGGTATTTTTCTTTGTATGGTGTGTGATCCCAATATCATTGATTATTGACTCATAATATACTGATTTGGGTTTTATAAATGGATCATTGGGATTTATGAAACCCTTGGGATTCAATAAATACATGGGGTGTGAGGCTAAAGATAAGTTATTTTATAATGTAATCAATATATTATATGCCATTCATTATGATCTTATATCAGTTTGAAATGGTATGTATGATTCTGTTGAGAATCATTTCTGTATTTTACAAGCTTGTGTGATTTAACAGTAGTTTTTTCAGGATGAGATTCATTTCATAAATATTTGGAATATAGTCATGAGACATTGTTGGGTTTTGATAAGAAGTTCCTCTTAGAACTATTTGACCAATAATTTGTACATGTTTTCATGGTGGGCCAAAGTATTATGATGATAATTTGTATTTTCTCTTAGTTAGTTATGACATTGGGGATGCATCAGTGTGTGATGGAAGGAATGATCCTTGTTTTAACTGAAAGAAGGTTTTAGTTGTATATGGTATATGATGTCGAAATCTCAGATGTGGAAGCATAGGTTCTATTACATTCAAATCTATTACTGTTTCCCTAGGGAGTAGTATATGTTCACCCATATAGTGGGATGAGAACCAATGTCCGAGTGAGGTAATGAACCTTTTCATGATAATAATTTTTATTAATAATAATGATGGAGTCCCTATGAATCCAAAAATGATGATTATTAGTGTTTATTACCTAGAAATAAAGTGTTAGTAGGATTACCATAACTATCATTACATTTGTTGATAGAAGAGCATGATGTGTGGTAAATGGGTTATGGTTTTCCCTCTACAATGACAGGGACACTCTCAAAGTATGAAGAATAATATCAATCTCGGGTGTGAGAACCTCAAGTTAAAAAGTTAATTATTTAATGTAACCATCATTTATTTGTTTTTCATGGTTCCAAATATTTGTGTACATATAAATTCGATGAAATTTTGATTCCATGGTTAACATAAGTGGTTATATTCAATGGGGTGTTAGTTGGAGTTTGACTGATAGCTTCAAACATATGATAAATTTTTTTGATCAATGAAAAGTTTGGTTTTGTAACACATCAATGCTCTAGTGAATGTTTGGTGTGTGGTGTGGGTAATTAGTTATTTAATCATAGATTCATAGAAGAGGTCAATGATAGACCTCAATTTGTGTCCAGGTGATCACGGGGTTCGATCAGTGAACAGTTAATCATGGACTTGTAATTTAATGGTGTGCATGATCTTTAATATTGAAATTATTGATATGTGTTTGATAGAGGGGGTATGGATACCATATTTAATGGAATTATATGTGATGGGTTATATACCACATCAATCATTCCCATTGGAATTTGTGATTGTGATTTGGGTTTTGTTCGGGGATTTTCATTTATATCTATTATGTTAGAATGATTGGGTTTGGGAAATGAGAACTCATATTATTTAATTTATAATGAGGAATAATTATATGTTTTTATTCTCTAAATACTATTCTCTAATATGGATTTCATTTTATCAGAAAATCATATAGTGGGGAGCACCCCATAGATGAACATTACTGTGTAAGTTATATTGTGAAGTTTAGTGAATAACAGATGTGGAGTGGTGATGATCACAACCTTAACTATTTTTTATTTTTTTAGGGATTTATAAGTAAGTGGTGATCTAGTAATTATAGAAAATAAATAATACATGTATTGGTTTATTGTTTGGTGTACTTTTCATGTGACCAATAAAGTTGATAATCACTTGTTTGGGATAACATTATACTATTCATACAATGTGTTAATTAAAAAGTAGGTAGGTGGAGTTGTTGGGCATGGGGAGCTCTGAAAATATAATGTGCAATAATGTAATGATTATTGAGAAAGGCATTGTGATGAATTTATTTGGGAGTGAATATGGGAGTTCTGATAAGTGTGTTCAGATGATGATCTAACATGAATAGTATAATGACATGACCACTATGGTGTAACATTGGATGTTTTTATTTTCGTAACGCTAGTAAAAGTAGGTATTCATGGTAATTTTGAAGAAATTATCTCAATGTCATTGTGTATAGAACAATGTGTGTTTAAACAGTTTAATTGTTTAGTGATCCATGATAGTAAAATGGAAATCAGTTTGATTTTTTTAGTTTGGTATTCATGTCTTGATGATGTTTATGTTTTTATCTCATAAATGAGCTCTTATATGGTCGGAAATTTATAATACTTTTCCCGTTATATGATAGGATGAATTTTATTTTTTGTTGAACATTGATTAAAACATCCTCTTAAATTGTTTTTATGTATGTAAGTATTATAGGGAGTGAATCAAGTGTTTGGGATATGATGACTAGATTAAATCATAAATATGAACTAACACATGCTAGTCGGTACATGACAACTGTCATGTATATGGAGAAGGTAGTGGCCCTATATTGAAACAAGGCTTATCATCCCGCCAGTGAGCCTAGCACCAGCTATAAGGACTCTCATGATGCATGATTGTGGGGTCTTCCATCACACTAGTGGCCTGCAATATGCTTTTTAATTAAGGGTTACCTTGTAATTCTAATTAGGTCCACCCCTATTTTCTTTTACTCGAGAAATTTTCCCCATTAATAAAATATATCATCTTTTAGACCCTCTTCACCCTCTATTTCTAATATTACGGATATTCTTCCCCTTTATCTATTACTTACATCATCATGTGTGATCATGATAATAATATGAATATGTATTTCTCTTATTTCCTTTTTCATTTATTTTATTGAATTGTATTTTCTCCCTTTTTTATTATAATATTCACTATTTTTTTCTTTTACTTCTATATTAAGTTATACTATTTTAGGTTGAATAAAAATATTATATTTTGTGAATATACTTACTTATTCATGGGGTAGGAGGTCTCTAAACATAATCTATAGTCTCATTATATTTTAAAAGTACATGTGTGTTATATTATGTTACCCTTATCGTGTGTTGTACTAACATAAATCAAATGCGTCAATTTTGGTTACACCCTAGCCTAAAATTTTCATAATATCATTAAATATAATGTTTTATTGGATTATCCTAGGAATATTCTTTGTTTTGAATTATTCCCCATTTTGAATGATGTAATGACATAACATTTTATTTGAGAAATGTTTGAAAATGGTACATCATAACATGAAATTGTTATTTTATAAAATTATGTTTTAATTTTTAATGGGTAATAAATTTTTAAATAGAAATTTTAGAAATGTAATTTATATTCATTTATGACATTATAGTTAAATTTAATGTCTTATATATTTCATTACAAAATGAAATAGAATATTTATTTGATATGTTTTTAATTACTTAGTGAATTATTTTTATTTTGTATGAAATTTAAAGTGATATTTGGTAAATCACATGATATATTTAATTGATAAAACATGTTTTCCATTTAGAAAATGCAATGTGGAAGTGTATTTTACTTTCATAATTTTAATTGGAACACAATGTTTTCAAAATACGAAAGGAATTTATTTTTGGAATTGATGTTTTTTCGCTTGGATTGATATTGTAAAATTTGAAATTATTTTTTGCAGTTGGTAATGTATATTGTGATTTGATATGATGATTAGAAATTAGGGTGGTACTTTTAACATTTAAATGGAGAATGATGATATTTAACTTAAAATGAAACCTTTTATATTGAATAGAAACTTCAAATTATATAATCAAAATTTTATATGGATGTCATGATACATAATAAATTGGGAATGGCAATATGATGTCCCAAATTGTATATGATACTTCCTAGACATGATTTTTAGGATTAACATAATGATTATGTTTGATATTAAAGACATAGGAAAGCTGGGATGAGATCTCAAATTTCATATGTTATATTATTCATAGAAATTACAAGGTGAGTGTAACAATTTGGCCCGACATGTGATGGTCAGGAATGTCTGGTTATAGACATAGGTTCCAAAGGGATTCTTGGATGAGTTACTACATACCAAGTGATAACTAACTGTAGGTAATATTAGGTTGATCTCTCTAATTGCATGGTAATTCAGGGATGTGTTCTTGGATTTTGTATGATGATTATAGTATTGGTAAATTTGAGGATGGGTTGATGGGTTCTAGGTGGTTACTGTGGTTGGAACAGCCATTGGGATGTTCTTAGAGACACCAAACCACCATAAAGTTATTGTTTTACCATCACAGAGTGTCAACATGTTTCTTGTGAATCGATGATGATTTTATTATTTTATTTATTTTCCATAACATAGTTTCTCAAATTTGTCCATTCCTCATGCACTAATTTTATCAATAAGGTTTTTGCAGACATCGATAGTGGTGGCCTACTATGTTCTAAAAATATAAATAGTAGTCCACTATGGATGTTTGGTACACAAACATACACTATAATTGATTACTAGTACATGTTTTATTCAAGACCCAATAGAGAGGCTAGTTGTACCTTGCTTGGGGTAGAGAATTGTTGATGGGATGATGCCATAATCTACACCAGTTTGTGATGGATTAGAGTAGAGTTTTATTTAATTACTTATATTATACCAAAAAACGATCTTCAAATGGGGGAGCCATGACCAATACTATATAATCAATTTTTTATATCTTTTTTGTGGTTGGTTTATTTCTTGTAACATTATAAGTATTATATTTTATGTTTATTTTGGCCTAGTTTTAATTTTTTATTATATTTCAAATATTATTTTAATATTAATCAGTGGTAATAGTCTCGAAAAGTTTCCTCATAACCTTCACCACTAGTCAGTACCATCTAGAGTGTGGGGAGACACACTACATGTGATTTGAAAACTTTTGTATTGGGAATCGATTAGTGTAATTAGGTGGTGGGACACAAAAAATGACATTTTTAATGATTTATTAGAGTATATCCTTATCATATAATCATTTATAATACTTTTATTTGATATATTCATACATTAAATGTATTATTTTGTAAATGATTGGAATTTTCAATGATCACGTTAATAATGTATGTAAAGGATAATGTGGTGGCTGTCTAAATGAGAAATGTAACTTGATAAGTGCACGAGAAAAAAAATTTGTTGGTTATTAATAACAATATATCTCCATTTATGATTAAAAACCTAACCCTATGTGATTTTTGTCATGTCAAATAAAATAAAATTTGAGTTTCTTGGATCGTCTCAGATTAATTATCATCAAAGTAAAGATATATAACTCCCTTAATTGTCAATAATGTGAGAAGAATCCCAGAAAAAAAATGTCATAATGGAATGGGATGATTTTTGGTAAATGAGGAGAATATAAACTATGTAAATCGATTCCACTAGGAATAAATAACATGAAGAATATCAGTGAGCTCATTTTCATAAAGGATTATCATTATCTCAAACTAAATATGTGGAAATGAGGAATTACAAATAAAAGTTATGTGTTAGTTTAATAGTTTTGATTCTAATTAGTGAAAAGGGTATGATTAGATTAAGGTTTAAGAATTTGAGGACCTGATTCATATTTTTGATTGTGAGAAGGTAGTATTATGGACTAATATGACAAATAATGGTTAAAGATTATGAACGATGATTGAATTGTGTATATATTGGGGTTTAAGTGTTATGATGTTATGATATTTTATTTTTGTTTTCATAAGATTTAAGGATGGTCATGTGTTTAATAGAATTAATACCATTTCATATTTTTATGTGATGGGTAGCATTTATAATTTTTTCATAGATGTTTGAGATATATTTTTAACCATTAAGTTTAATGTTTATTTTATTGAAAATAATAATTTATGAAGGATGAATTTATATTTGATGGATATATATTTAATAGTATTAATAAACACTGTGGTTAATAGGATCCTTGATATTACAGTAATTATGGTCAATTGGGATAAAATGGATATTATATTTTGTGAACATTATATGATTAAGGAAAATCAAAACTATTACAGATAAAATTTTATTTTATCCGAGGAATAAATGTTGATTTTCTTTTTCGATGTATATATAATTTTTGAAAATTTTAATGGCTATTTCGGGTATTCATGAAAAATATTTACATATTTTGGAGAATATATGTTAAGGTAATAATTTTTTGATGTAATAATTTATTAATAATTGATTTTATTTGGAGATAAATGTTGATTTGGTCTTTGAAGAATATGTGAACAAATATTTTTAAATTTTGGGTTTCATTTTTTATGTTAAAAATTTTAAAGACTTTTATAATTTATTATTTAATGAATTGTATAATTTAAGCATCTAAAATTATTATTATAGATTTTTATTAGTTTTTTATTTATATATTTTGAAATAATATTTAAAATTTCTAACCATTTTTTCATAAATGTCTATTGACCTCATGAATTACATTATATACGTTTGTGGGTTTTGTGATCTATTAGAAGTTCTTTTTAGTTCATTAGGTATGAAAGAGTTCGTCTTGAATATCTATTACATAGATCATGAGAAAAGAAAAAAAATGAAACTATTTAAAGAATAAACAATTGAAGAAATTATAATTATATAGTGGGAATAAGAAATCAAGTGCATATATTTTCATAAAATATCTATCAAAATGGTAAGATAATTTCAAAAATATATGTATGCTTTCATGGAAGGTAATACTCAACTATCTAAGTACAATTTTATAAATTCATCTCTAATTGAGAGTCTTATAGAAATATTGAAATAATAAATCTATTTTAAATTCCAAAATAACTGTAAAAGGGAATAAGGGACTTATTTTTATATTAAAACCATTAAGACTTGTATAGGACTCCAAATATTAATAGCGGTCATAGCGACAGAGACGTCATTGTCATTATATATGTTATAAAACATTAAATTTTTCATTTATAATGAAAATAAAACACTACACATAAAAATCATAAAATGATTTTTTTGAAAACCAGTTATTTGAATTAAAATTTAAAATATTTTTTCATATACCTCAAACAAGAAGGCGGTATGATACAATCAAAATATGTCTCAATGAAAGGGGGTTGAGATGAAGTCCCTGAACACAAGCGTAATTCATCCATATGATCTTTATAAATTAAACAATAATTATAGGTTAATTATTTAATATATTCACAATCCTTTTATAGTGTATATTTTCATTTATATCACCTATTACATGGTTATAACAATTATATCGTTATTTATGTTCATGATAGACTTTTTGATGATAATTGGTAAATGAATTCCAAATTACATTTGTAAGTTGTTTATAGTGAAAGTAAGTAATTAATCCATCATCTCCCATGTAATATTAATGAAATAATAATAACTCCTTTAAAATTAATTATTCTTTTAAATCTATCTACTACATATTGATGTTAAAAATGAACAACGTTACAATCATAGAGACAATTAGTTGTACGTACGCATGAGTAACGTTTCCCTTTTTTAAATAATATTTATAGAAAGAAGGTATATATTATTTTACCTATATAAAATGATAATAATATCAAAAATAACATATTAATCATTTAAATATACTTATATATATTATTAATGTGATTTTTCATTAAAAATGATCACATCGCTTTATAGATGTAATAGTTCACATGAATTCACGAACGCTGTTATCATTTTTATGTGCATGGGAGGTAAGAACATAATTGATTTATTATTATATTATAAGAAAAATATGTCATAAATATCATAGTAAAACATTACTTACATCATTATTCAATTCATTTTATATGGTAGTGGAAAAATAATTATATTGGTTTGTGGATGTAATAGTTCACACGTACACAAAATCTTTTAATTCTTTTCCCATTTGATGGAATTGATTATGAATTAGGTGGTGATATTAACATAATAGAATTTATGTATATTGAGGATAAATGATTTATTATTTCATCATTGCTGAATAATATTTTAATGAATTGGAAGAAGAAATAAAATATACACACTTAATTAAAAATGATACATCTTCTTTGGTTGATTTCCTTGGATTGTAACCTCAAAACCTCTAAGGAGGGTTTTGGCATAAACTACGCCCTCTATAATGTGGGGATGGATTATAGGAAGGGATTTATGTCGATCTTGGCTAGACCATTGGTTTTTAATTATATAGGAATGATATGAAGTTGTTCACTTTTATAAGAGAGGGATGGTGCACTATTATAATTCATCAATGTATTAAATTCATATAAATTAAATTATAGTCGAAATGGCTCAGAAGTTATTTATTTATAAAGTAGTTGGAGTATGGTTTGAAATAAATTCATCCATTATATATTTTATTGGTTTGGATTATTTTTTTTCATCCTTATCTTTCTTGTTTTAACACTTATTTTACCCTTTTATCTTTTACCATGTTATCATGTAATTTACAGTTTTAGTGTTTATATAATTACTATATCATGCCAAATGACCAATAAATGAGTATTTTATTACCTTTTATAAATTATTAAAATTATTTTTCCAAATATTAAACTTTTATAAATTTTATATCAGTTAATAAAATATTTTATATTTTAAAATACCATTAGTGAAATTTTGGACACAATTAATTTCTTGACATTTTATAAAATATGATTAAAACATGATATATAGAAAAAAAATATTTTAAGACATCAATAAAAGGTCAAATTAATTTAAAAAATTATTTTATGAAATTTATTATATCCAATTTTATTTATTTTAAAAAAATTGCATATCATTTATTTGATATTTCCTTCATTTAAACAATTACAAAATCACCATTGTGAAAGCCTTTAATATTATGATTTCTTACATTAAAGTTATAAATATAAAATCACGATGAATATAAATAATATATCTTAAAAATATATTTTTATAGTAGAATATATATTCTCTATAACCTCATATAAAGAATATTTCACCTGTGAGAAAAGTATGAAAAAATATACTTTTCATTGAATAAAATACAATAAGTGTAATTAAGTCTTCCATGTAGCACTGATAGCTCCAAAAATCATAACAATGATAATTTTTGTAAAAAATAACACTTACAATTAAATTTGATCAACTCTTATGATTATTTTATTTTATTATATAATATTATTTTTACACTTATTTACCCTGTTTATCCATAATCGTGATAATAAAAACATTTTAATGATACTATTATTATTTTCAAAACATGAAAGGAAAATATTTACTAAATTTCATCCTTATGATTGAATGAAAGTGAATTGTTTTTTCGAAATTCAAAACAGAGAAGTGGCTAATATTAATTAAAAAATAATATCGTTGATAAATCGATAAAGCATGCCTTTAAAGTAAAAAACATAAAAAAGTTAAAAAATTTATTATATAAATGTTTAATGTCAAATTCATTCCAATGACCTAAATTATATTAACTGATAAAAATTATATGTAATATTAATTAAAATTAATATAAAAAATATAATTTAACACTATAATAAAAATGGATGAAAATTCATTTTTCAATCAAAAATTGTTTTTTAACTATTCATTAAAACATGAAACTTATTTGAGAAATATCAAAAATTAAATGAAGTAAATTTTGATATTATCTTGTTGAAGATGATGATAAATTTTAAAAATATATGTTTTAAAATTTTCAAAATAATGATATAATACAATCATGCCGCCAAAAGGCAGCAAAACTGTATTTTGGAATCATAAAATTTAAGCATAATATTGGATTTATACTTATATTATTCTTATCGAATCCATTAAATAAATTTAGAAAAAATTATAATGGGTATAAAATAAATATATCATAACATGGTTTTGATACATTAATTCTCTTTTGTATATTTCATACTCAAATTTTTATTCCCTTATTAATTAAGTGGGTAAACTCTTATTTCATAGTATTTTCATATTCCCATTTTTCCTCTTTAAAAATATTTTTTTTCATATAAAATAAACCTGATCAGTCCCCTTATTCTATAACACATTCTACTTTTATTCAAGAACCTGAACTGGTTGTTCCTCATAAGGTAGATTATCTTCTATATGAATTACATCACGGCTCAATATAGGAGATAAATCTAGAACATACTTTCATAAATTCAAACAATATAAAAGTTCTACATATATGGTAAACATGGATGTTATTGAATTGGTAATCAATATATACAATATTCTATATGATCTAATTGGTTCAAATGAACCCTAGATTAATATTACCCTTCTTACCAAAGAGGCTTCACAATTTTCAATGGAGAATTTTTAGGAAAGATATGATCACCAAAAATGAAAGAAGGATCATTCTTATGGTTATCCACATAACATTTCTTCATTCACATGGATGTCATAATTTTTTCACTAAATAAAAGAAACATTCTATGAGGTCCTTTATACCAATTATGGTCTCATCAACATCCATTCCCCAACATCATCCCAAAAATATGGTGTCTTACACTACCTTCTATAAAATGATTCAAATGTTTCCATTTGTATAGTGGAATAAAGACTATTAATATAAGAAAACTATACCAATGAAATATGTTGATAAAAAAATTCCTGGAAATCCATTGAACAATCATGTATGATATCCTCCTAGGTATGAATTTTAAATTCTGCTTGCACATTTGATTGAAAATGATATTGAATAATGAAATATAATTCAGTACCTAATGATTTCTGAATGCCTTTTCAATATGTTAGAAGTGAACTTAGGTTCAAGATCATATAATAAGAATATTTTAAATACATGAAACCTAACAATATCATTAGGATTGAACCGATAAAGTTGATATACATATAATGTGTGTCAACTATGATGAAATTGAGAAGATTTAGTCAGTCAATCAATAATAACCCAGATCACATTATTACCTCAAGATTAATTTGGTAATTCCACTATGAAATCCATGTATATAACATAAAATTTCAACTCTGTAATTGGAAGGGTTTAAAAATCCCAATTGTTAATAATAATATTTATTTAATATACTAACAAGTCAAACACTTCATGGTAATTTCATCATTATCTCTATTCATTCCATCCCATATAGAATACTCCTAAAGGTCTATGAAAAACATAGTATTTCTTGGATGAAATGAAAATTAGAAAATGTGAGCCTCAGAAAGTAATGTTTTATTAAACATTTAGTCACAAGACACACATAAACTCTTCTCATGTGGGAAAAAAATAATCTTTATCAATGATAAATTCATGAAACATCCCCAATTTAAACAATTCAACATTTTTCTCAAGCACATTGTCTTCCTACTATGAATTCATAATTTTGTGTTATATAGATGATTTCATTAACACCTAAAAAATAGAATAATTTCATGTGCCAATAACATCAAATAAAAAATTCATCAAATCATTATCGAATGGTTCAAATTCCAATATGTAAAATGTTTAATGTAGTATAACATTTTGACTCAAAGCATCAGCCGCTAAAATTTCTTTTCTAGAATGGTAATGATTTTTGCAATCAAAATCCTTGATTAGTTTTATCCATCTCCTATATGTCTTGTTTGAATCATTCTGAGTGAATATAACCATCAAAGGTTTTTTATCAGTATATATGTTACACTTTATTCCATACAAATGATGACTCCAAATTTTTATTTAAAAAACAAAATAAAACTATCTTAAAATCAATTATAGTGTAATTTTACTAATGAAATTTCACCAAAGAATCCTTATAGATCATAAATTCCCTATATCTGGAACGGAGGGCCAAAATTTGATAATTCACCAATATTATTTTTATTTCCTAAATACAATATGAAAATTATTTTTTCCATATGGACTAAACTCATATAAATGTTAACATATATTATGGGATAACTAATTGAGAAATGATTTGAACAAAGTTTCAATAATAACCCTCTAATCCCAGAAAAATATGAATATTTGCAAAATTGGTATTTCTTGTCCACTGACCAACAACTTTTGTTTTACATGGTTCAAGAATTATTCCTTATGTAGATAAAATATATCCATGGAATGAATTTTTTTGTAAAAAAATTAAATCATACTAAAAAATCCATATAGTTTCTTTTCATTTAATGTTTTTAAAACAATCCTCATGTGAATTTCAAGTTCCTCCTATGTTTTAGAATATAAGAAAATATCATCTATAACCAGAACACCAAATTTTAATAAAAATTGATGAATGGATCCATTCATGATATTCATAAATACAATTGGTGAAAAAGGTAACCCAAAAGGAATAACTACAAAACAATAATTCCCATATCTCATTTTAATTTTTGTCGTTGGATCATCATCCTCCATCACCTTCAGCTGATGGTACCCAAAATTCAAATCAATCTTAGAAAAATACCGAGATCCATATATCTAATATAACAAATCATCAATAGGTGAAAAAGGATAATTTTTATTAATATTTATTTTATTCATGGTTCTATCACTACAAAAAATTACCACGTTATAAGGGGTTATTTTTTACTTTATAAGGGGTTATAACCCCTTCTAAGGACATTAGCGGTGGATGTCGGAAACCACTTCTAATGTTCCCTCCTATAGATAGTAGAGGCTATTGTGAGGAAACGCTGCTAAATTCATAGTGAATTTAGCAGTAGATAGATTATAGTGGGTATATACCCCCTCCAATGTTTCTGGAGATTTACCACATTAGATGCATTTGTTACAAAAACCGCCTCTAATCTATGAATTTAAGGGTGCTTTATACCACCCCTAATGGTGATTTCATTAGGGGAAGTTTTCAAAAAACCACCCCTAACCCCTTGACACTAAAAGGGGCATAAGGCCCCATTAACACCCACCCTTGCCCTCCTCCCTTCTCCCCTAGCACCTGTAGACACCCCACACCCCCACCCTTGACCACAGTTGACATCCCCGACCCTTGACACCCACACACCCCCACACTTTATATTTAGTTTTTCATAAATTATGTAAATTAGTATACATAATCTAATATAAATTTATTTATACATAATTATACAATAAAAATGTATTTATGTACCTGTGTGTGTAACAATAATATTATTAATTATTATATGATATACATATATGTGTGTGTGTGTGTGTTCTAAATTAATCTATAATTAAAACGGTATGATAGAATATAAGTAAAATAATTATATCATATATATAAATTTATATATAATTAAACATTTATAATATATATGTTATATAATAATACATAATATATATGTTTATATAAATTTATATTTAATGTTTTCTATATTATATTTATTTGTATAAGTAATATAATCTAAATGTATTTAGACAAAAATATACAATACAAATTAATTTTATATAATATATTTATAATATAAATCATAATATAAATGTATAGTATTTATAAAACCGTATATATGTTTTATAAATTCGAATAAATATATTTATAATTACATTTATATTATATATATCAATATTTATATATATGTATTCATTTTCTGTTATATGTATAAGTATATATTTAAAATATTTATATAATGTTCCTATATATAAGTGTTATAATGTACATAAATACATTTATATAATAGGTTTGTGTAATATATATACACACACATGCACACACCCACATATATATTAAAAGTTTTGAATTTATATGATATTTATTTTAGTAAAATAAATAATTTTTTTGATGGAGTTTAAAAACCCCTATAATCAAAGGGATTTGTTTCAGTTCGTAACCCCATCAAATTTCCTGAATTAGAGGCAGTTAACAACCCCCTCCAATGTCATAAATTATTGGGGGTTCAAAACCCCCTATAATTTCATCAATTATAAGGGGTTCAAAAACACCTCTAATATCATAAATTAAAGGGGGTTCCAATCCCCCTCTAATTTTTTATATTAGATGGGGTTCAAACCCGCCTCTAATTTCAAGAATTATAGGGGGTTAAAATCCCCCTCTAATGTAATCAATTTGAGGGGGTTTAGAACGACTTATAATTTCTTAAATTATATGTGGTTTAAAACACCTTCTAATTTAAGGGATTAGTGGAGATTCATGAACCATCTCTAATATCTTTAATTAGTGTGGGTTGTGAACCCACACAATTTCCTTTAAAAAATAAAATATATATATGTGTGTGTGTGTGTCTATCCAAACAAATGTTATATATATATAACCTTTAAAATAAAATATAATATATATTACCACTGATTATTAAATTAGAAATGGTTTTTATATAACCGGATCTAAAATCAACTCAAATGTTAAAGAAACAATGCTAAAAATTTTAGGGGGGTTATGAACCCCCTATAAAGATGATGATTAGAGGGGGTAATGCAAAATCCCATCTATAAGTTTTATATAAAATAATTTAGAGGGGGTTTATAACCCCCTTTAAATTTAATTATTATAGGGGGTTGTTCAAAAACCCCTCTAATATTACCACAAATGAATTTAGAGCGGGTCGTGCACAAACCCCTCTAATGTATTTTTTTCTTGTAGTTTATAATGAGAAAAATGTATCATGGAACCACCTGTATTCTTCTCAAATAATAAATACCACCCTATGTTAATGTTTTATGTTGAATGAAGACTTTGTGATGAAATTTTTACAATCATTGTTTTCTTCAAATCCACCTTTTCTGCTTGAGCAATTTGATAAAGGGGTATAGAAATATGATTAACATCAGTAACTAAATCAGGAATACATTCAACTTCTCAATCTAGAAAACCAGGAAATTAATAAGAAAAAACATGTGTAAATTATATCATTAATGGGGTGTCACAAATCATAACTATTTCTTTCTTTTCCAAAATATGAGCAAGATAACATTCACATCAATCTATAATTAATCTATCATTTTCTTGGTAATTTTTCCATGATATGAAATATCTAAGTAAAACCATTTTGTATTTAAAATGTATTTTTTTTTATGATAATCATAAATACAATACATATCCAAAATTTTATAGAATTAGAACATAATTTATATATATAAATTTAAATAATATACCTTAGAGACTTCAACTCAATATACATTTTTCTCAGAAAAAACAATCAAAATTAAACTTCGTTTATTTTAATGTTTATTTATCATAATATTTCACTTTATCCCTTACAAATCTCTTTTCTACCTAACATACTATTAAAAACCATTTGAAACATGGGATGAGCATACAATCTCAGTAAGGGATACATAATGAAGGAAAACTATTATTCTTTAAAAAGTTTAAAAACACATGAATACTTTATCAAAAAGTATTACCCTCAACCTTAAAAAGTCGTAAATAAATTCCTTTTAAAGTAACAAAATATAATAATTTTTTTTAATATAAATATATCCATAAATCCCATGAAAAGATTATATAACACATAAAGTTAACATGGGAAAGAATTACACATAAATGGAATAACCAAGCAGTCAACATCCATAAATGTCACATGTAAAAAATGGAATATCCATAAGGTATAATTCTATACCAAATGCATTAGAGGATATAACCTAAACACCTATATATGTGTTATCATTGAACCATGAATCATTAGTTAACCTTGAAACCAAACTTAACATTTATAATTATTATTATATAATCATAACACATATAACATTGAAATTTTCAGCATCTCAATCATAAAATTTCATTTTCAATCACAAGAAATAATTTTAAGGTATTACTGTAACATATATGTTTTAAAAAATATTTAAAAAAACACCATGAATAAGTAATAAGGGATTTAATTTTCTTTTCGAAACATTACGTTTTGTCTTGGAATCCAAATATCTATAATGGTTTTGGAGGAAGATAAGTTGGTCTGTAAATATCCGTTACTAATCATTCACTTTTTCCAATCATGAAGATATAAAAATGACTCATTTATAAAGCATTCAATAATTCCTTTTTTAAAACCATTGAATGTAATTAAATGTCAAATGGGTTGTTTATACACCTCTGAATTTAATGTGGGTGTATAACATCAAAATGTGTCTCAATGAAAGGGTATTGAGATGATGTCCCTTGCCTCAACTATGATTTGTAATATATATTCTTTTCCATCCTAATTAATACAAATATGTTTGTAATTAATATTCTGAAAAACCATTTTCATTTGTTTTATTCCTTTTTAACCAATTACAACCATGTTATTAAAATTACATACATATTTAAGCTCACAGAAATTTTTTTGAGGATATTCCAAACATGGGACCAAAAATAAATTTAGTTTGATATATATTGTCAATTTTGTTATTTATTCCGTCATTAGAAGAAAAATAATCCTGACATAATAATCAAATTTATACAGTAATAATAATTTTATATCCATCCATTACATATGGATATGAAAATTGAAATATGTTACAATCATGGGGATGGTAAGTCGTACGTACGTATTAGTTACATTTAAAATTTTCAATGATCATTATAGAAAGATGGTATGTATTGATTTATATTTACAAAATGATCACATTTTCACTAATATTTTATTAATCATTTAAATATATGCATATATATATATATATATATTATTAATTTAACGTGGTGATTGAAAATGAATCTCATCCCTTCGTGGAGGTGATAGTTCACACGTACGCATGAACGATGTTATAATTTTTATATGCATGGAATTTTCAAACATAGACGATATATAATTCCCATATAATGATAATAATGTCATGAATATCATATAAAAACATTAATTATATCATTAAAACAAGTCCTTAGTTATAGTAATGGATAAAAAATTATATCATTTGGTGGATTTGATAGTTCACACGTATGCAAAAATTATTAGTTATTCTATTATATGATAGA
The DNA here is from genome assembly GCA_963277665.1 of Viscum album. NCBI lineage: Eukaryota > Viridiplantae > Streptophyta > Magnoliopsida > Santalales > Viscaceae > Viscum > Viscum album. The sequence goes on from OY728154.1 coordinate 84,588,633, forward strand.
TGTGTATATAGATTACGGTTGTTATATTAACAGAAAATTTTAGTATCTAGTTGATACTAGATTAATTATTTCATGTTTTTTAAGATGATTTGAAGGAATTAGAAGAATAAATAAAATAGAAGCACTTATTTAAAATCGATACCTATTCTTTAGGTGATTTCCACAGATTATCACCTCAACAACTCTAAAGACGCTGTTTTACCTAAAATAAGGCCTCTTGAATGCAGGGAAAGATTATATTAATGTATTTGGGAATATATTATCTAAAAAATATTTTTTGAGTTTTAAGAAATGATAGGAAGTGTTGCCCTTTTATAATAGAGGAGAGGTGAACTTTTTGAATTCTTCCAATTATTAAATTAATATAAATTATATTTCTGTAAAAAATAGATCCATATTGAGTTATTTAAAATATTGGACCTAGAAGGTTTAAAATTAATTCATCCAATAATAGTTATATAGGTTTTGATAATTTTTTTAATCCTTATATTTTTTTTGTTTTAACCCATATTTTACACCTTTTACTATTATAGAGTTATTAGGTAATTTAAAATTGAGTGTTGATATATTTACTATAAATTATAAAAATACAAATAAATGATAATTATTGACTTCTTTGGACGTTTTTTCAATTATTTTTTGAATATTATATTCTTTAAAATTATATATAATTTAATAAAATATTTTATATTTTAAAATACAATTAGCTTCAATGTTGACACAATTCATTTCCGGTTTTTTTAAAAATTTTAATAAAAACATGATATATAAATACAGTCTATTTTAAAAAATAAAAAATATGTCAATGTAATCCTTAAAATTCTTATATTACATTAATTATATAATATTTTTTATATATTTATATTTTTAATATCATTTTTTTAGATTTCATTGAACTAAAAAATTACTACATCATCACTGTGAGACTTTAATTTAATTATCGATTCCCATAATGTTATAAATAAAATGTCATGATGAATTGAAATAAATTATCGTTAAAATTAATATTTTTATTTGATTTTACTGCTGGTATGACCAGAAATTAAAAATATTTCAGTTGTTAAAATATTAAGTATGTAAAAATTGACTATTCATTGAATAAAATACGATAAATAAATTAAATTTATTTGAGTGGCACTAAGACCTAATAAAATTTTACAAAGGATTATCTTGGTCTATAATAATTCATAAAATTAAATATGTACAGGTGTTAGTTTAATTTTTTAATATTTCAAAATATTGTTTTTACCCATAATTAACCTATTTATCTTTAATCATGGTAATAAAATTAATTACTATTGTAACTATTAATATTTTTTAAAAATAAATATGTCCTATTTAAAAAATTTATAACTTCTGGTTGCAAATATTGTATCAATTTTATCATCATTAAATTAAATTATGTGGCTTAAAATAATTTAAAATTAATCCCATTATTGGAAAATAAAAAACTGTTTTATAGAAAATTCAATCACAAGATAACAATATTTTTATATAAAACTTCAATGCCAAATTTATTCTAATTACCTAGATTAGATTAAATGATAAAAAAATGGATTAATTATAATTTATAACCACTAAAATACATAATTTAACCCTATTAATAAATTTGATGAAATAACTGTTTGCAATTAAAATAAATTATTTTATCACTATTAATCAACATATAAAACATATAAGAAAAATATAAAAAATTTAATGAAGTTAATTTTGATAATATTATTTAAAATAAGAATCATATTTTTTCAAAAATATTTTTTATAGAGTCAGTACCTATATTTAAGACATGTGCACCATCAAAAGGTGCTAAAACTGTTTTTGTAGAAGAATATAATTTTTGAGTCTAATACTAGATTTATACATACAATGTAATTACAATATATATTATATGAATGTCAAAAAATATTATATTTATTATAAACATATTATATTACAACATGGTTTGTAATAATATTTTACGTAATTCCATATCAGTCATAATTTTGTTTTAAAATAATTTTTTTAAACAAGTATTTTTTTTTAAAAATGATTTTGTTTCATTATGAAAAATTATAATTAATTTCAACCACTTATATAAATAAAATTTCCAAATAGGAATTTCATATTTGTAATTATGATATTAATATTTTATAATATGGATGATTTCAATTCTATTAATATTATATATTAACCATGCTAAAGGATAATTACCACAGAAAATGATAATTTTGGTTGGGTAAGGTTAAATTCAACGGATAATGTCTCCAAATAAATCAAAAAATTGAATTTATATAATTTCATGTGTTTATTTATAATAAAAAATCTTATATTCAAATATATGAATGTTTTCCCCATTACATTGATTACAACCTATTTACCAGAAAAGTCCAGACCATAGGTGTCCCCATGGCCCAAAATAATTATTATAAATGAAAACATTAGTGGAAAAAGGGGAGTTCAAGGTACTAGTGACATACATCATCAAAAAAAATAGGAAAATGAATCTTATCTCTTATTTCTACCACCATGTCCACGTCCTCCCCGGCCTCTCGGGTGTCTTCCCCTCTTCCATTGCTTTAGGGTCTACCAAACATCATGTTGTTTAGTAGCCTCCATCTAAATGATTTTATTGTCTAGATTTTCCACAGTCATGACATCATCTATGATTTTACCACCACCAATAGGTTCACCTATAATTTCTTCATTACGGGGCCACCCAAACTGAAACTCCATGATGGTACCCTTCTTGGACAGATTAGGTGAGTTATCCACTATATCAATTAATTAATTCTTACCTTTTCTCTCCCTGCTCTCCCTGTAAAGCCTGTCAATTTCAGGAGAGTTCATAGACTCCATCACATTAAAAAATTATTCATCATAGATTAATGCTGATGTGCCTCTAATGGAGCCTCCAAGTCAGCTTCAGAGGCCAGAAGAGAAGCCTTAGACATCACAAAGCTTTCAAGTCTCTCTGTCCCCATGTCATGAGGAGAAGTAGGTAGAGGCACCATCTCTAAATGTAAGTTCCCAGATTCAGGAAACACATCACCTGCAAGGATGTTTTCAGAAGAGATTTCATCAAGCACAGAACCGCCAGAAGCTGGCTGTGTCTCCAAATGCCCAATGGAAGATGGTTCAATAGCAGGCGTTGTCACCTACTCAGGATCCGCATGCACAAAATCAACTACAGGTGTAGGTATCATATGCCCATAAGGGTCCCCCTTCAAGAAACCACAATGTTTTCCTTTAGAGAAAAATTTCCCTTGAGAAGAGAATGATTCCATTACAGAACTACTAGAAACACCAGGCTGAGTCTCCAACTGCCCAATGACAGATGAATCAACAGCATGTGTTGTCCCCTTCTTAGAAACATAATACACTAAATCAACCACAAGTGCAGCCAACACAAGCCCAGTAGAGTCCCTTTGAAGGGAAACACAAATTTTGCCCATGGAAAAAAGCTCCTCTTCCAAAAGAACCACAGAATCCAATACGGTGTCACTTTCAAGTCCATTATAACAATCATCACCGAACACAGAGGGCTTCCCATTAGCAGGGATATCAGGTAAAACATTAGTGGAGGGCATGCATTGAGGAATCACACCTCTACTACTGTTTCTATCAAGAATATCATCATATGGCTTCCTTCCTGCCACAACATCATCAAAAGAGACCAGGCCTGCATTTTTACTAGATGTTCCACGCAACATAAGTCCATTGATGCGTGAGGGTGGATCAACCTTCACATCATTAGGAACACCCTTAATTTGATAAGCACCAGGTAAATTAAATTTTCAATTCCCCACAAGGTTCCCATAAATTTTACAGTTAGAACATCACAATTTTAGATGACAATTCTCCTTAACATGCCCAATTGATGAGTAATTAACACAGAAATCTAAAACATGTCCAAATTCGATATCATGTTCAAACATGAACTCACCCGATATTACATATATATTCTCCACAAGAGGTAATGACATTTGAAACTCGACTAAGATATAAGAAAAATGACCAAATTGAAATGATGGTGTTTCCTTGTAATGCTTAATGGGGGTCCCAACCACCAGTGAAAAATCCCATAAAATGCTTGGGTGCCAGAATACCTAGCTCAATCCATTCACGTGAATTCGGGATTGAGCTACGGTATTCTCGGCATGAAAAGGATCAAACTAGGGATCCTAGTTATGAAATATTAGGATCCAAGTTATATGTTTAACAAATCATTGGCCTCAGGCCCTCATTTTCAAGTCAAACGAGCAAAAAGTAAAATAAAAAATTACATACCAAGAAATACCATCTGCCAATCATTAAAACCCCAAATTTCCTGATGATGCTTCTGAATATCCTCGAATTTCCAAGAAACATTCAAATTTGAAGTGAGTCTTGCATTAATTGGAAACCTACAAGCATCTATTTTCTTATGAAAGAGCTGAGGGTTCCCATGAACCATCACAAGAACCCCATTCTTTGATATCCGATTGTGAGGAGAAAAATCACTACATCTAGATCTAAGAAAGAACATATCAAAGCTAGTGACCTTCAATTGATCAGTGCGCACTGGGGGCATAAGCTGCACCAAGCCAGAGCCACCATCTGTCTTCTTTGAGGGCCCAACAAAAACTTCTGTAGGATTGATGTAATCGAACAAGTTGGAGTTCATTATTGATCAAAAACCTAGAGAAATTATACAATTTCATGCTCTTTCTGACATATAATGCTCTCATTATGTGGTTATAAGTAAAATAACATCAACAAAATTGAAATGAAAAAAATTTAATCTTAATAAACTATAATTCTTATTTTAATTTAATTTTAAATTTTTAATGTTGGTATAATGGCCTTGAATGATTTGAAACACCGAAAGAGTGCTTGAGAAACTAGTAGAATAATACAGAAACCGATTATCGAAACATTAAAAATAATATGATTTTGATAAGCTATGCTGATACATGAATTGAATGTATAATTATAAATCATTATTTTTTTAAATAATTATAAGACAACTCTATTGTGATCTTGTTTCCATTAAAAGAAATTTTGATTATAATATTGAAAAGGAATTTAAAATGGATGTCTTTTTAAGATTTTTTTTAAAATAATAATAAAATTAAAACACGAAGTTATGAAATTTTATAACTATAATTAATGGTCTATTTATATACCATTTATAATTTCTAAAATTAATTTAATGGCCCTTAATAATAAAATAATTGTTAAAATGTCATTGATTTTTTGATATGAAATGGATTCACTTCAACCTTTTAAAAATAATAGTTCGGTTTTATATCAAATATATACCCATATTAAACTCTATGCTTCCTTCATCAATTTCCCAAGCCCTGTAGTTACCATAATCCTCTCCTTAAAGATCCTTAAGCACAATTTAATGGATGATTTCAAATGAGTTGGTATAAGTATTAACAAATTTATACTATGATTATTTATTATTATAGCTCATTATGAACTATCATTATAATTTTTATATAATAACATAATAATATTGAATATAAAAAATTATTATATCTTATATAAAACCATGTTCCACCACCTTTTCCCTCAAATGAATTTTTTTGACTTTGCTCATGTGTATGTGTGGACTACCACCTCCACATAGTGAAATGATTAATTTTTCTGACTATATCACATGGATGGTCTTTAGTATGGAAACAATGAATAAATATGAAATTTATATATTATTTTTTATTCTATTAAATTAAAATATCTTCAATTGTTTTTATTTTCAACCAAGTAGAAAAATGAAAAAGTTTTTCATGTGCACATATAAATTACCGTATCCATTAATCATTGTGATTCATTTTCATGAAAAATAATAGAAATGTTTTTATCATAATATTTTATAAATACAAAATAAAAATTATACCATTATTAATATTATTTATATGATTTAAAATATACTTCTTTGACCTTGGTCAACAAAATAATGTTGTTTTTGATTATTATCTAAATTTCCTTATCACATTAGGCATTATTTTATCATATTTATTAACTGCATAAGGTATGGTAGTTTTTGAAATTTAAAGGATAATAATAAGTGAATAAACCTTAATATTTTTATGAAATTAAATAATTATGACATTTTTATTATATATGGGTTAAAGTTTGTATCTGGTGAGTCTAACTCATGGTAAAGGATATTATTTTAAAATTCATATTTCAATGTTTTCCTTAAAAAAATTTTTTGCCAATATATATGTTCATTATAATGATTAAATAATATTATTCTTATATAATAAAATTATTTTTTTAAATAATTTTTCATCTATATATAAATATTTGTAATACTTTTAAAATTTGTTATTTTCAAATATTTTTTAATTTTTTTTAATTTTTCTAAATGAATAATAATAATTTATATATATATATTCATATTCTTTGGAAACCCTTTCAATTCTTAAAGAAATCATTTGATAAATATATTTACTAAAATTTTATCATTGTTTATTATATAATATAATAATATTTTACTACTGGTAATTCCTTGTTTCAAACAGTTTTTTAAGAAACTTATATTACTTCTAATTATTATAATATAAATGAATGTGTTATCAATTATGACCTTAATTTGTTAATAATAACATATTTATAGTTATAAATAAGAATATATGTGTTATAATAATGATATGCTTCTTCAAAAAAATATATGAATAATGTGTGGCCCCAAAATAACTCAGATGATGGGTGACCATGATATAACACTCCAATGGATTGGGATATGTAAATGATTTTACCTATGACAGGTTGAGCCTATGTGATATAATAATTATACTGTGATGTTATTTCTTTATAATGGTTCATGTAAGTGTTAAAGTAAGGATACTTTTACGAGGTACCTATATGATATACCGGTAATTATTTTTAATGGAAATCATTTTTTTTAAAAGTAATAGAGTGTGTTTGTTATTTAAGGAAATTTTTTATCTTTTAAAATTATAAATGGATAGTTTTATAAGAAAATTTATTCATTATTTTTCATGTTTTCCATGGGACCTCATGATTATGATTTATCTATTAAAATTTATTAAGAGATTAACTATAAAAATATTTGGGAAATTATGATTATTTTATTGAGTAAGTAACTAATTATTTTAAGCTCAAGGTTCATTATGTAATTAGGAAATTTTCTATGGGATTTAAATATTTAAAAATTTAACTAATGTATATATTTATTTTTTATCCCATAATTATATTTATATACTTGTTCCTCATTTTCAAATGTCTGTCACAAAGCTTAAGGATGAGTATGAAATAAATGGAATTTTATCACCCCCATATAAGGATTCCTACTTAAATAATCGAAGGTTTTTTTAATTAAATACGAGTTTATATTTTTGTGTCATATTTTCGTGGTATAAAATTTAACATTGAGTCTAGGTGACAAGTTTTTATTATAGTGGTTTGATATTTATGAGTTTATTTAATTCAATGAATCAAAAAACCTAAAATTTCTGGAGAATGCATGAAAATTAATTCCTTATTATTTACCTAATAATTATGGGTTCATAAATGTATTTTATTTATATAACTCATATGTATATTTGAAATTAATATGGAATGATAATAAGAAAACATTCCTTTAGAAATGGAATTATTTTGATAAATTGTTTTATATCACATTTTCTATTTTGAATTTTTTATTATCAAATTTATAATTTTTATTAGATGGAATTGAATCCAAATTTTGAATCATAAAATTTAAAATAGTCTATAGTGACCATATTATACAAAGATTAAAAACTAATTACCATGGTGAATAATTAAACATTGTAAATGGATGTAAAAGTTAAAAAAATTGACATGGTGGGATTTTTTTAAAATAAATTGAAATAATATCATTATGAATGTAATTTTTTAGGTGTGGGTGTCAATACTATAATTATCCCCAAAACATTATCACCTAACACTTCTAATTCTTATGTAATTCCATCATTCCTCTTCACCTAACATTGGTTTCCATAAAAATGTCCATCATTTCCACTTATAAAATGTTCTCTCTTACAATCACCTGATACCAATTATCTAAATATAAATTATCTTTAACACCTAGAAAATTATTATATAATGAATTATTTTTTCATGTTTATTATAATTGGATAAAATAAATGTGGCATAAATTATTCATTGTGAAGGAAATTGTTACAAGGTGTGATTTCACTTAAGCATCTATTTATCTAACTATTTCAATTACATTTTCATCTCATCTTAGTGTAAATATCATTATCCACTCTAACTATATTATATTAAAAGAATAAAATTTTAGAGAAATTGTTATTAATTTTATAAAAATCTTAACACTTAATCATTCATTAGAATAGCATGGTCTTGTTTGGGATAGTTCGACAACCTAAATGAATAATATTTTTCCAAGACCATCTATTGCATGATTAATAGGTATTAATACATTAATAATGGTAATACGATATATTAAAGAGTGATATAGTTTATTACTATGGTTGTTAATTGTGAAATGATTAATTTTCATTAAAATATAACTTGTTCTAATTACAATATTACAAAAAAACATGTCCATCAAGAATTCTACTCATTTGAAGAAAACCCATAAATTCTATAAAATATAACAGATACTAGCAAAAATAATTTCAAAATTATTTATTGATTTCCAGGATTAGTCTTATAATGATTATATTTTTAATAGATTAAAAGGATTAAAATCACCATTATTATATATTTACATAAAAATCAACATTCTTAACTTCTGAAGACTAAAATATACCATAAAAATATTTATGTCATATAAATTTTCATAATTGAATATGATAAATGTTAATATACATGAATAAGGTTCTAAAATTATATATTATGGTGTATTTTTCAATTATTCAAGATATTGAATCTCATTTAAGGAATTCATTAGTAAATGTATGGGTCTACATTCTAATATCACATTGAAATAAATATTATTCATGTCTAAATTTCCATTAGGGTAAAAATTATGTTCCTTATATTTAATCCAAAAAATTATTTTACTATGCATTTTTTTAAATATGAACTCACCAATTCCTCTCTAATTGTTATATAATTCTCCTGAAATGATGCATTTATGATGAGGTAATCCTATATATTTCTTTATCAATGAATATTTCTCTTTGAGGACCATGAGGTTTACATTATTTATTTAGATCCATTATCTCTAATTTGATAATTTATCAAGGTGACTTTATATTGATTTTGAATTAATTATACCAAATATATAATGGCATATTTTAACTCTCTTATTTAATTTCACCGTTATGTTTTCTTTCACCCACCATTTCCTTTGGTTTTATTTAAAAATACTCCATTCCACAATTTAATGTATTAAAAAAATATTTTTTTACATTATCATTCCATTTCTGAAGAAATTGATTTATTATTTATTTCTTCTTAATGTAAGACTGATAAATATTTCTATAATATTTCATTATTTTTAAAAAAAATTATAATGTTATTTTTAAAAATTATCTATGATAATATCCTATAATGTTTTTCATTATTTAATAAGGATATGTTTTATTGAAATCAACAACATCATTTTAATAGATATTGTATTTATTCTTTATGAAAATTTGGGTAAAACTCATTTATTTCTTCTCAGATATTTGAATTATGGTTGATTTATAAATTTTTTAATGGTGAAAATATATATGTGCTTATCATTATATGACGGTTGTTCCTATATTTATATATTATACAATTGAGTCTGATAAATATTTTTATCTCTTGAGATAACATTTATGGGACTAGGGAGTATACCAATCAATTATATTTATGGGAATGGGATGTAAATATAATCCAATATGGGGGTATTCCCACAATGTGGTGATGATATTGGAAGTAATCCTTGAAAAAAAACTATTTTATATGAATTTTTATGTTGAACATTTTTATGCTATAAAATATTCTTATGTTATTTTCAAATGTATTATAGTATTTATCTCTTATTTTCTCATTTTTATAAATAATTATCATTCAATACAATTTGATTTATGTCATGATTATTGATCTATATTTTATTGGATATGATTTTATTATACTAATATCATATACATTGATTATGTTCTTATACTCAATTCTCTAACTTATTATCACTTATTATATTATTTATATTAACATTTTATTGATTGATATCTGTATTTTTTCCATTAATTAGGGTTAGATCACTTTGTTCTTATGTTTCTATTCAATATGTTACGAATAATATTATAATGAACATTTTATTTAGAATGTGGTCATGAGGGGTGTAATTATTAATATATCTTAACAGTGATTTAAAAGAATTTTTTATCAATCTAGTCCCAAAATAAAATAAATCTATAGGTTTGGGGTTGTAATTTATATTGATACATAATTTATATTTATAAAAAAGGGTTATTTTATATAAATACTATGGTTAGATTATCTAAATTTTTAGTATAGTAGGTTTTAGTTAATTGATTTTATTTTACAGTGATAAATAAGATGATTAAACAAAAACATTATATATTTAGTTGGTAGTAAGTGTTTCACATTAATTCAAAATTGATAAAGGCTAAACTGGATGATCCAAATGATGAAAATTTGGTTTAATATGTTAAGACATATTAGGATTAATCTTTTCCTTCATAAGATTTCTTAATTTATTTAATATTATTTAAAATTGATGTTAAAAATTTTGTAATAATTAATTAGACCCTGAATCAAATAGTGACTGGTATATTTAATATCATTTTATAAAATTAATTTATTTAATTTATTATTTTTCAAATAACTCTTAAAACAATGTAATGTATTAAAAAAGAATGAATTTAGAACCTCAAATGATTGTATATTGAATAAATTTTGAAAACTCATAGTTGATTGATGATCACAACCCATGTTAAAAAATATTCTATTATTCTTTTTGGAAATGTTCTTAATCAAAATATTTTTATTATCCTATTAATTGAATTTTATTTCTTTTTATAAATGTATTAGATCTCTCTATATAGATCCCATATCAATTTTTTTATTTTCAAATAACATGTCATTCCCCAAACCAAAAATGGAACATCTATCGATCAAAGGATGACTATGTACTCCCCATAGAAATTATATCCCATATATATGTCATAATAAAAAATCATGAGGGGTATTTAGCTCAAAATATTAGGGGAGAAACCGAATATTCATGATATTTTAATTTTATAATAATATTTTGATGAATTTTATAAAAGCATTTACAGTAATTACCATCATAGCGATGTTATGTTTTCAAATTATTTAATCCTAAGTGGGTTTCAATTATCAACGACTACATAAAGAACTATTCCAATTAACATAGTGGAATTAATTAATCAACAAGACATGAATATATATAAGGGTATTATATTTCCAGGTGCTTTACTACAGGGTTCTCTAAAGAAATTGATAAAGGACAAATACATATTTTTAAAAATTGATTATGATGAGCTTAACAATGTCATAGTCATGAAAAAAACTATTTTATACCCCATATTGATGACTTATTTGATGAACTATAAGGGGACCAATATATCTTTATGATTGACATATGATCTAAGAATCATTAATTAGGGCTCAAAAGGGTGGATCTATCAAAAAAACATTTCATACAATATATAAACACTATGAATTCATAAGTATGACCATTAGACATACAACATATGTTATTATCTTTATATATGTGTGAATAGAGTCATTAGGGATTGGATCAACTAATTTTTTGCAATCTGAATCGATGATAATCTCATATAATGCTTAATGAGGGAAGTGTAAAATCCAAATTTTTTTGAATATTTTCCTATAATTATAATTTTATTTTCGTTTTTACAATTATTCATACACAATTTTAAGTTTACTCTACACAACACTAATTTAGTGTGGGTTGCTCAAAATGACGAATTTTACTAAATTTTAATGGCGCACCTGTTTTGAAAATAAAATTTTGAGATATTAATAATTTATTTACAAAAAAATATCATTTTTGAATTAGGAATATCAAAATTATATTTTGGTGATTTTTTTTATTTTTAGCAGAAGTTTCACTTTTTGATGAATTGTGAAAATAATGCATTTTAGTTGAGAACTAAATTTTCATCTCAAGAAATATTTATGTTAAATTAAATTTTACATTTTGTTACAAAAAATAGATCAATTTTATATTTTAATAAAATTTAGGTTGTTGGATTCATTTTTCTATTAAATTTATATGTAAATATTAAATGAGTTTTTGAGCATTTTCACTTTAAAAGGCCGCATTATCGCCACGTGTGAAGGATTAGCATTAGTCCTAATATTTCCACATCTGTTAATTGAATTTCAAAAATTGGAAATAAATGGTTTTAATAGGTATGATATTATTAAATTAATATAATCAACTTATTTTTAAAAAAAATATATTATTGAATGTAATTGAAATTAATTACCACGAATAAGGTAAAATTAAGCTTTACAAGGGACTGAACTTTAAATTTAAGGGATAAAATGACATAGAAACATTTCAAAGGCCACTAGATAACTATATTTTCTCTATGTAACATATTATTTATAATTTTATGAGTTATTATGACACATGGTCATAAAATTGTCCAATATAATATGTTATGTAAAAAATAGGCCAAAAAAGAGACCTTCCATGAATTTAACATTTATAAAGATTTAGACTATAGAAGAAGATATATATATATATATATTAACTTATAAAAATTATTTTTTAAGGAAATTGTTTTCACCATGATAATTAAACTATTTTTTAGATATGAATTATCTACACATAAAAAAATCCAATATAGTATTTATTTAGTTAATAATTTAATAAAATTCACGATTCTAAAATAATTTAACAGTATAGTAAATTTATATAATTATTGTGATCCATTAATTTTGAATATGAATATATGATATTTAATTGATTTAAACATGATATATTTTAATTATAAAATTCTTTTATGTTTTTAAATTAAAAATATGTAAATAATGTCAAAATTTATATTAAGTTGTTTTGTAATAATAGATAAATTTATAAATGATTTAGAAATAATGAAAAACTACAATTTGACAAGGTATTTTTTTATTAATAATTATTAAATTTTTTCCATTCATGGAATAGTTGATCTTTTATAATAAACATATTATCCCCTATATAATAGGTAAATTAACATGGTCTCGGATAAAGTAGTGTTTTTGTATGTTACATGCATTTGTTTTTAAATTAATTTCCCTCAAAAATGGGATTATTAGTTTTGGAAAAATTTATATCATATTTATAATTTAATTTGTTTATTTTTTCAAATAAATATAATTTCAATTTATTCTACATTCTAAAATAACATTGGTTACAAAACTAGTAACATTAATAAAATAAAAAATGATAAAATTAGGGAAACATAGAAGTTAATGAAAAATGAAAAAAATGCATTTATTTTTTGTGGTTGACTTTTTTATTGACCTTAATTCCAATTTAGTCCATTATTTTTCCATTTTGAGACACATTATGTAAGGTAGAGTTCCTAATAATGTATACCTATTAATATTAACAATTATTCCACATCCCAGCGTTTTAAAAATTCATTCCCTCTTCCCCTTCGTCACAAATTTCAAGCCACATTGGATTAAAAAAAATATATATTTCTTCTCATAATAACTCACCTTAACCTAGAATCTCAACTTTAGTCATAAATCCATCTAAGTAATTCCTTTGGTATGATCCTAATAGAGTTACCCGAATAAGGGGTAACATCTTTCGTAAATCTCTTTTGTTCTAATTACATTCACCACACACTCAAATCATTTTAATCCATTATTACATGAAATCATTTATAATAAATATATAGATATGTTGTAATATTAAGGTTTCAACATTCACTTACAATAAATTTAAATTTAGTTGGTAATTAATTTAATATTTATGCATACATCTAACTACCGCCTCACGAAACGATTATTGCTCATTTTTTCATTTAACATAACTCATGGTTGGGAATTAGGATGTAGATTTTATTTTTATATTATATATATTTTTTATATTTATAATTTCATTATTCAAATTTTTTATGGATAAAAACTCTTTACGCATTCAAAATTGTGGGAATATGATACTGTTGTATGTGGATTTGTGGACTTCCACATCTTCAAAGTAAGGTGATTCATTCAAGGGATACATGGATTTTGTAAACGGAGGTTTTAATTAATAATATGATAATGAAATTAAATTTATATTATATTTATAATTCAATTACCTTTATATAAATATAATATATCACTTTCATTATTACCCTATTCACACACTAAAAAGTGATAACTTCGGCTGTGGACGTTACGATTGTAACCTCCTCAATATGATGTGATTCATTCGACATAACAAGAATTATATTTATTTGAATATATGATTATATTTAATTTCATTTATGATATAATTAAAATTAAATAAATATATAATCTTAGTTACCTTATTACTATAATTATAATTGAAAAATGGGAATAATACATACACATACAAACAACGTACCATCAAAATGATTGTAACGTTGGTTCATTTAAGATAAACATATTTAATGATTGGTTGTATAGTTTAAATTTATGTATATATATTATAACTATTTTATTATTATTATTATATAAATGTTAATATAATGACCCTTCGACCATATTTTACCAACAATAGTCATTTTTTATAAATAAACCAAATATTTTCAAATCACGTGGCTTTAAATTATTTATTTAAGTAGTTTTTTACACCACTTAATAAGTAAAATAAATGTACAAATAAAATTTAAAAAGGTTTTCATGAAATTAAATAATTAATATGATTTTATTTTTTAGGAATGTAATGACAAATGTGACAGGTTATACTCTATGTAATGGATTTTCCCTCAATTTAAATTCCACTGAGTCTCATTTGTTATTATGAGCCAATTCAATTTTATATGGTTTATATATAGCCATTTTAAATATTATGAATTTAATATCCTAATTATTATGACATTATAAGATTAATTTAATATTATAAATTCATAGTTATTATGATTCAAAATTTTTATAGTTCAATCAGAAAATTTTGAAAGTGTAAATATTATTTTCCTAAATAATTTTTTTAATGATTATCATTGCAATATCACGTCATTTTTTTATCGTTATATGGAAAAAATTAATATATTTTAACAACTTTTCTTTATAAATTTCCATTAATATCTATATAAATATACAATGGATATTATTATTTCTTAATTGTATAACATTTTTACATATGATGTTTAATTTGACAGTAATTTGATTGACTGTGGAATTATTGATAAATTGTATTCTTTATTAAATATAGATATTTGATAATTAATATTATTTATTTTCATTGTTAAATATGTGGAATGATTCTGACAGGAAATTAAGGGTCGGTCTCTAACATTATACATCCCCATAATGCATCGATAGGTTCTCGTGAGATGAATAAGATCACTAAATTAAATAGGTTTCTACATTTATTTTTAAATTACCCTGTTAGTGGTCTTTCTGGTATAGGTTTTGATGTGCTATAGACATGAAATAATTTTTTTAGGATTTAATTCATATAAATTTATGTTATTATTGTTATTATCCATGAGATATTCATATGATTATATTTATGGATGTATTTCCTTCTCAATTTATTGATTAAATGGAATGTACTTTGGTTTCTAACCTTGTCATATTTATTACGACATATCTAGTTCATTGAATGGAAATTGTTATATGTTATTTACCATTCCTTGTTGATTTATTATAATCAATTAATTATTTAATCCATTTTTTATACACAAACATAGCATTTTAGATAACACTTATTTTGTTTCCTTTCCCTATTTTTTTAAGAATAAATATTTGAATAATATTTCCATGATGTAATTAAGTTAATTAATTTATATCATGTTGGATTTTATATTTACCAATGTAATATGTGTTTTATTTATGTAATCTATTATTCTAAAAATACAAAACTGATCAGTCATTTGAGATTTGGTTCCTTGTAATCTTTACATTTTAATAAAAGAATGTGTGACTCTTGGATTTTGGGGTCAGGGAGTAACATTTGGTATCAAAGGTTGGATTGATATCAACCATGGATTCTTGATTTAGAAAACATTGATTAAGGAAAATAACCATGATATAGATTGTTGGTCAGAGTGGACACTCAAGAGGGGGGTGAATTGAGTTCCAATTAAAATTTCTGTTAAAAATGTTTCTCTTAAAATCCCCCAATTTAAAAACAATGTTAAACTCTAGTGAATTTACACAGATTGTAAATGTTCAATAAGTTTCTCAAATATTAATTATGTCTCAGTTAATTTAATCTGAAGATTAATTTGAATTTTTAAACTAACTTACTGGTTTACAATAAGTATAATCACTTGCTAATTTAACTATCAAAGTAACTATAAAATAGTATTTGTATTTCAATGTAATAGCAGCAGAATATGAAATATATAGTATACTTATTACTTAAACTAAAAAGCACAGCCGATGTAACCAAGAGGTTCAGTCTCAAGCCGAGACACAGTCCTCCCAAACAATTTATATAAATTGATCCACACCCTGGATCAGGGTAAACAATAGTGAACACACTGTCCAGGTACAAATATCTTTACCACAATTATACATTGTAAAACAAACAACAGCTCACAGCTGTCCGAGTCTAACTCGACCTCTACCACTATCCACATTGGGGTAAAAGGGAGTTATAGAGTTTGAATATGAATTTAAGAATTATCCAGTTTAGCTCATGAGACAGTGTGTGTGTAAAAGAAACAGGTTACACAAACCGCTTTAAATGTAAATGAAATAATCACTATAGTAAGTGTGAATGAGCTTAGAAAAACATTAGTGATTGGCAATGCAGCTCTGGACTCGTTTGATTGGACAGAAAAGCTTATGAGTCCTTCTCTGGTTTTTTTTCTAAAAAACATAGTATCATTTTCTTCCTTGGTTCCAAGTTCAGCCTATCAACCTTAGTGCATGGAGTGTTTTCTATAGTTATTCACTCAAGATGTAGCTTGTGTTCTCCTCTAGAAATGGATGGCTTCGTGTATGTCCAGTGTTCATGGAGTATGGATGTATTCTTGGGTGAATGCACCAAATTTATGTTGATCCATTTTCTTTTTCACCCTTCGTGTGCCTTCTTAGTTCCTTGCTTCTCACTATATGCACACCCCATGTTCACTACTATCCAGCTAGGTCTTTATCTTCCATTTTATAGTATTCTGCTCAGGAAAATGGGAATGATTACAATTTTCATGGGTACTAGGTATGATTCCCTGACATGGAAACAGAAATCATTAAATAAACATAAATGAATTAAAAACATCATGTGTAACTGTTAGCTTAATAAAGTAATATTATTTAGTAGAGAGCTTGACTGGTTGGTCAATAATTAGTAGCCTTCTGTTCGTAGATGTGTACAGCGGACTTTGTGGAGCAGTGACCTTCCATCGGTAGTTCTTGATATTGGTAGCTCTTACTCTATGTATCGGTAACTTTTGGTATCAGTAGCTTTATATACCGGTGACTTCATTCTATTGGTAGCTTCATTATATATTAGTAACTCTGTATATCGGTTTCTCTTGGTCTATCGGTAGATCTGGTCTATCGGTAGCCCTGGTCTATCGATAGCTCTGGTTTATCGGTAGCTCTGGTCTATCAGTAGCTCTTGTCTATGGGTATCTCTGGTCTATCGATAGCTCTGGTATGTCGGTAGATCTACGTATTAGTGACTGTCTGTATCGGTAGCTTTCGTAGTTCTAGTGATTATGTGTATCGGTAGACTTATGCACATTGGTAGCTCCATTCTGTACTATCGGAAGACTTGTTCTACTGGCAACTATATGTATCAGTGACCTTGTTCAATGCTTATCGGTGACCTTGTTCTATGCTTACCGGTAGACTTGTACATATCAGTAGCTTTGCGTATCAGCGACTCTATCTATCGGTATACTATGTCTATCAGTAGACTAAGTACCGGTAGCTCTTTAGCAGTAGCTATATGCAGATCAGTGACTAACAGTTATCTATTTTATTCAAAACATATCTGATTGGGTTTAAAGCTTATATAAACAAGGATAAAAATTGATTAACATATTTCAAGGACTCCTTTAATATTATTATCATCTTGATAATATTATATCATAGATTGACCGAATTTTAATATAGATAAACATTAATTGGGATTACCAAAGTACGTGAAAGCATAATTTGGATTATCAAAACATGTGAGGTCAACAATCTCCCCCATTTTGATAATCACAACTTATGATATTATAGTTTTAAAACAATGAGTAGTTCTACTAGAGGATATATCATTAAATGCAACTATCTCAGAGAAAATAGTTTGTTATAGAACATAATGTATCAGAGGTAGAATTAAATGCAATGATATCAGAGGGAAAAAGCATGGTCACTCTTCCATTGATATTATTCCTCCCCCATTGAGAATATTTCTCCCCCTTTTTGATAGTCAAAAATCGGGAAACAAGAAATAGAAAAAATAACACAATGAGAAATAAATGAAAGCCAATTGTATTATATGTTGTAAAAGGGTACATAGAAAGAAAAAAAATACAAGGGATTCCTATCAAACATCATATCCACATGTTCAATCCACATCCTCAATTTGTGATTTTCCCTTTGGATTAGAAGAGGATTCAGAATGTGTGGATGTAGGTGAAGGATTAGGAATTACAGAAATGATTACAGGGGTCCGAGCCATAGAAACTGTGCCTGGCCTGTACTGAGGAGTTATTTGAGTGATAATAGGTGTGAGGCATCGAATAGCTTGGGCTGGAGTCATCTGAATTGGAGAAGAAGTAGAGGTAGAGGCATGTAAAGTAGGAGGTACAATCAATGGCCTAGCATCAACATGCATGAAACACAACAAAAGATTTCTGAAATCCATAATTATTCCTCCTCCTCTCTCCATAGCAGATATAAAATCATCCTTGTTATCCATGAATTTTTCCATAGTTAGAGTCAATTCCCTTAGTTTGCTAACTTGCTCTCAGAAGGCTTGATTGACAGGAGCTAACTTAGGGTTTTCTAACAGAAGTTTGAAGTGATTGTTGAGTTGATGATTGGTGTAAACCTTTTGAAAATAGGAGTCCACCTTATCTTTCCCTTCTTAATGAGAGGCATATGCTTCTTTAATATAGTCAGGGACTATCTTCATTATTTCTCTAGCTGGATCTCTAGTGGAAAGAACAACTTTTTATCAGGTCGGATGAGTCAACAGAGCCACGAGTTGAAGCTGAACCATGCTCCTCCTTCATCACAGCTCGAATCTGATTCAAATACACTGAGGGTTTAGAAGCAACATACCCAATAGAAAAGGTTATTGTTTCCTTGAAGTTTTTGGTCAACTCACTGATAAGATTTTGGGCTTGGAGATCCTGGGTTTTAACATGATCTTTCATAGAGGATTTAAAACCTTCGAACACTGAAACCATCTATCTTACAACACTATTGACATAGGCTACGTCCTTGTATGCTTGATATTTTGAACTAATGTAAGATTATATGGAGATAACAGATTTCATTAGAGATTCAACATCTACTTCCAATCTAGATACCTGAGTCTGGAAAGATGTAACTTCTTCCACTATTTCTGCCACAATTGTTGACATATTACGACCAAGAGAGATTTCAAAATATTTTTCCATGTTACTCATCTATTCAACAAAGTAGTGCTTCAAATCAACAACAGAAGAACTAAAGGACTCTTTCAACTCATCCTTTAAGGATTATAGGTATGCCCTGGTGATCATATCAGTAGGAGCAATCACAACAGGTGCTCTTTCATAGGCTATTCTGGCTACTGAGTCAGTCATAATCGATTAGATTGATGACACAATTGAAGCTTCCATTTTTCTTGTCTCTTCCACAAAACATTCCTTATTCTCTTTCTTCAAATTATCTAGGTCATGCATTCTGACCACATCATCAGGTTACAACTCAGTTTCAACATCAGAAATGATTTTGGGTCTATTGAGGTATGCCTCGTTATCAGAATCAGGATAGTCTAATCTTCTACCCAGTCCTCAATATCAACAGCTACTTACACACTTCCAAACATGTTTTGACGCTCCCCCTCAATTGGTGCATTACTATGTACAACAATAGCATTCTCATCAGGTCTTTATTCCTAAAGAGAATCTTCTACTATCAATTACATCTATTCAACAGTAGGAGGGCCCTCTGGAATAGGTAAAACAAATTCCATTTATCCTTACACAACCTTAACAGGCACAACTGAGCTTCCAATCAATGGACTCAAACTTAAGCAGACGGAATTAGAGGCTTCAGATTCATTTTACTTTTCTTCTTTATAATCAGGGGCTGGCTGGTCTTCCTCATTAGTAGGTGTCTCTTTATCTACTAAAGTGTCCTTTTTAGAAGATACAATTTCAGCAGCAGGGCATGTAGGTATGTTGGGATCTCTTCCATCATGAATAGAAGTCTCTTCTTCTTCAGTCTCATCACTGTACTCAGGTTCTTCTTCACCAGGTCCTAGACCTGGATCCCCCACATCTTTAGGTCTTGAAGGATGATCCACATGATTAAATTTATCATATACCTTCTGGTTATCATTAACCCAGTCTCCTCTCCATGGGTTCCAATATATCTTCATGTATTTGCAAACTGTGATTGTGATACAAAAATTATTCCTTACTACCAGTGTCTCATCTTGAGACTCGGCTACACCTTTCACTTTGATCATCACTAAGATCATCTTGGAAATGAATAAGGCATTAGTCTTTGATTTTGGCCTTGTCATGTATTCCATTTGGATCATCAGTAATCTGCACAGATTCACTTTTACACAATGTGTCAAGAGATGCAGGAGATAGATATCCTGATATCTTAAATTCGTGAAGTCCCCTATCCTTGGTATTAAGACATGGTGAACAAATTTGAACAGTAATCTGTTCTCTCCATCCATTTAAACAGCCACTACTTGTCTTTGATTCCCATCACCAGTGAGCTCCTCCAAGGCAGTCTCATAATAGAATATATCACTTGTAGGTGGCATAGCATTTGAGACATATCCAGATACACCTTCGTGTGGAACCTTCAGGCATTCATCCCACTCAACAGATGAAAAAGGTATCTCTTTTCCATTCACAAAAGAAGTCACTCGGTTTTCATCTTCTGATTTCTAAAATCTCACAAACTCATAAAATTGATTCACTAGCTTTGGATAGTAGGGACCACTGTTGTTTGAAAATAAATTTTCCCACTTTGGATCTTCTAGCACTTTGAGCACTAACTACTTGCTAGGAAACAACCATTCCACACACAACTCTTTTTCAATCAAAATAACTCTATTCTGCAAATGATGAATCACTAGTCGCCTACCCGACCTAGTTCTACCAACACTACCACTTGCTTCTAGTTCAGACTTTTTCTTCTTTTCATTCGGCTCATCAGTGTCATCTCTGATGGTATGAAGTTTTGTTTTTTCCATCACTGGTTCGTGGGATTTAGGGTTTTCGAGAGATTCAGGAGATAAGGTTTGAGGGAAAGGGTTTGAGGCTCGGTGGATTGAGAAGTAGCTAGAAATTTGTTTTTTTCATTTAGGAATCATAAAATAAATAAAATAAAATAAAAATGATTCATATTCTGGTGGCAGACAGTAGTTTAAAATAGTGCACTCATTGATAGGTTTTATCGGTGAGAATTCCTATCAGTGAGGTCAATCGTTGAGGTTACATCAGTGAGGTTACATTAGTGAGGTTACATTGGTGAGGTATCCACATCGGTGAGGTATTCACATCGGTGAGGTATCCACATCGATGAGGTTTGCACATCGGTGAGGTATCCACATCGGTGAGGTATCCACATCGGTGAGGTATCTACCGATCAAGGTTAATCATTCCCAACTCATGTCTAATGTAACTTAACTTATCTTAACATAATGTTTTGGTGAAAATGTCAACTAATTGATGTTCAGTACCTATCAATTCAAGAGTAATATCACCCTTTTGGTAATATTGTCTTAAGAAATGGTGCCTTACATCAATGTGTTTGGTCTTAGAGTGAGATACAGGGTTCTTCGAAAAGTTTATTGCACTAGTGTAGTCACAGATGATAGAAACATTCTTAAAATCATATCAATAGTCCAAAAGAGTGTGTTTCATCCACAAAATTTGTGCACAGCAACTACCAGCAACTATATACTCTGCTTCGACAGAGGACAAAGCTACAGAATTCTGCTTCATACTACACCAATATACTACAGATTTTCCCAATAAATGCCAGGTTCCAGATGTTCTTTTTCTATACAACTTGCAACCAGCAAAGTCAGCAACTGAATAAATCATTAACTCAAAGGATTGTTCGTTTGGGTAAAACAAACCTATGTTTATAGTTTGTTTAAGATACATAAAAATTATTTTAACAGTAAGTAAATGAGATTCTTTTGGATTATCTTGAAATCTTGCACACATACATACACTAAACATAATATTTGGTTGACTAGCAGTAAGGTAAAGTAAGATTCCAATCATACCTCTGTAATTGGTTAGATCCACTGGTTTCCCATCCTCATCTACATCCAATTTACAGACTGTACTCATAGGAGTATCACTTTCCCTAATACTATCCAAACCAAAACGTTTTAAAAGATCCTTTGTATGTTTACATTGATTCAAAATATTACCATTTTCATTTTGAAAAACTTGAAATCCAAGAAAATATTTGAGTTCTTCCATTAAACTCATTTTAATTTCATTTTTCATACTCCGTGAAAAATCAATACATAAAGAATGTTTAGAAGATCCAAAACTAATATCATAAACATAGATTTGTACTATCAAAACATCTTTATAAATTATTTTAATAAAAATAGTTGGATCAGGAATCCCTTTAGTAAAACTTTTTGAAATAAAAAAATTACTAAGTCTATCATACCAAACTCTTGGAGCTTGTTTTAAACCATATAATGCTTCAGAAAGATTAAAAACATGATTTTGAAAATGAGGATTAGTAAATCCGGGTGGTTGTTCAACAAAAACATCTTCAACAATAAAAACAATTAAAAAAGAACTTTTGAAATCCATTTGATATAACTTAAAATTCAGATGAGCAGCATAGGCAAGCAATATCCTAATGGCTTCTAATATTGCTACAGGTGAAAAGGTTTCCTCATAGTTTATACCTTCATCTTGACTATATCCTTGTGCAACTAACCCAGCATTGTTTCTAACTATATTTCCTAATTCATCAACTTTGTTTCTAAAAACTCATTTAGTGCCTATTGTCAAATATTCCTTGGGTCTGTCAACTAATTCCCAGACATTGTTTCTATCAAATTCATTTAAATCATCTTGCATAGCCATTACCCAAAATTCATCATTGATTGCATCATTGATGTTTTTAGGTTCTAGCTACGAATGAAAGGCTTGATGTTCAACCTAGTTTCTTAAAGAAGCTCTAGTCTGGGTCCCTCTATCAAGATTACCAACAACAGCATCTAAAGGATGATTCTTTAGAATCCTGGTTGATCTAGTAAAGGTAGGACTAGAAATTTCAGGTTCATCTATAGGTTTGGGTTCAACAGAAGCAGATTCTAGAATATGTACAGAACTGGATGTTTTTACAGCAGGTTCTTTAGTTTTATCATTAAGGTTCATAAAAGTCAAATCTTACTCATGATTTTCAAGAGAGGTTTTAGGCTCATGTGGATTAGTTTCATCAATCTTGATGTGAGCAGATTCTTCCAGACATTTGGTTCTTTTATTAAAGACTCTATAAGATTTACTGGATATTTAATAACCTAGAAATATTCCCTCATCACTTTTAAAAGAATATTTATACATATTATCCTTTGTATTAAGAATAAAAACTTTGCAGCCAAAGAATCTAAAGTAACTAACCATAGGGTTAATATTATTCTATAGCTCATAAGGAATATTTTTAAGAATATGTATAATTAAGACTCTATTAATAATATAGAAAGTTTTATTCATAGCTTCATCCGAGAAATAAATAGGCATGTCATACTCATTAAGCATAGGTCTTGCAATTTAATGAAGGGTTCTGTTTTTTCTTTCTACTACACCATTCTGCAGAGGTGTCCTAGGGGTAGAAAAGTTGTGACTATAGATATTGTTTGAGCAATAAGATTCAAACTCTTTATTTTTAAACTCACCGCCATGATAACTTTTTGGGGTTTTTATCTTAAGTCCACTAAGGTATTCTATAGACATGAAGTATCAAACAAAGTGAGGACATGATTCACTTTTGTGAGCTCAGAAGTATACCCAAGTATATCTAGAAAATTCATCTACTAGGACATGGACATAGTGATTTCCATTTAAACTAGAAACACCAGAAGGTCCAAAAAAGTCCATGTTAACCAACTCAAGAGGTCGAGAATTTGAAACTTCTTTCTTTGATTTAAAAGAAACATTACGCCACTTTCCCTTTCGACAGGGATTAAAAAATTTGTCCTTTGGGAATTCATGTTTGGGTAGGTCTCTAACTAATTTGTTCATAGTCAATTTTCTATGTGAATGGATGTTGCATTATGCTAATCTTCTATGCCATAGCCATGATTCATTATGAAAATCATTTAGGCAAGTAACATTTTGCTTAGATAAAAAATTCATATCAATTGCATAAACATTTTTATTTCTCAAAGCAGAAAATACTAATACATATTTACATTACTGGAATCATTTTCAAATTTAACATTAAAGCCTTTATCACATAATTGAGAAATACTTAACAGGTTATACTTAAGTCCATCAATAAATAAAACTTCCGAAATCAAAACTAAATCAGTGTTACCAATCTGGCCTAGGCCGATGATTTTTCCTTTAGAATTGTCACCAAAGGTTACATGGACTCCTTCAACCTTTAATAAGATTTCGAAGCATGAATAATCTCCAGACATGTGCCTTGAACATCCATTGTCCATGTACCATACCTTTTTCTGAGAACTCATCAATCAGGTCTCCTACAAAACATGTTTAGATGGGAAATGATTTTTGTACCTAGATCTTCTTGGGTCTAGACAATTTAGCAATCAATGCATTATATACCCATATTTGTCTTATGGGTCTCATATAATTTATAAAGTAAATATATTTTTAATGATAAACATTATTTTATCTATAACCATATGAATAACTAGTTGAAGCATATGTATTTCCAGAACTGGAATAAGCATAATTTTTTTCCAGATTTAGGAATAAATTGATTTTTAGTAAACTGTCTCTTTCTAGGTTGATATCCCAATCCAGTAGTATACTTTGGTGAAAATTGTTAACGTAAAATTTGAGTTAGAGTATCTTTTCCCTTTGTAAACTTTTCTTAGTCCTTTCTATGTTTCTCTTTAGAAATTTTCAGTTCTATTTTTTCCTTTAAATGTTGACCATTCTTTTCCATTTATATACCAAAGTTAGATTTAACTTTGGCAGTGAGAGCATGCAATTTCTTTAATGACATATATTTTTCCTAAAGTCCATTACATGTTTCTTATAGCATGTTAAAATATTCAAACAATTCATCCTTAGACATATCTTTAGAATCAGAATCATATTCTACACCATTTCCAGAATAAAAGGAATTTAACACATGAGTATCTAAGGTTAACTTAGATGTGTATGTCATGAAACACATATTGGCACAATTATTTTCAGAATCAGAAATTTCAGATTTACTTGTGCTATCTTTTGAAGCACTCCATGTAGCTTTTATAGCTTTCTTATACTTCTTTTACTTATAATCATGTTTCTTTTTGAATTTTAATTTTGGACAGTCAGCCTTGATGTGTCCTTTCCTCTTGCATTCATAGCAGATTATATCATCTTCCATATCAGATTTCATCCAATCCTTCTTCCAATGACCTCTATTGTCATACTTACCTTTGTAATTTGATTTTCTAAAGAATCTATTTTTCTTATAAAACTTTTTGAATTTCATGACTATTTGAGCTATCTCAACATCACTGTCAGAGTCTGATTCTTCACTAGTTGAACTTTCAGTTTGTATTTGAACTTTGTCTTTGTCCATTCTTTTTGAAGTAGTAGATTTAAAAGCTACAGACTTCCTTTTAGGTTCATAATCATCCTCCTTATTCACCTTGAGTTCTTCCTCTTACATCATTAATTTACTAATAATATCTTTAACAGGGAGAGAACCAATGTCACATGATTCTCTGATTGAAACAGAAGTGCCCCTCCATCGGTCTGGTAGACATCTCAAGATTCTTATGATTTGTTCCTTTGCTGTAACAGCCTTTCCAAGAGAGCTCATAGTATTGACAATCTCATTGAACCTGAGATACATGTCAGAAATAGGTTCCTCAGTCTTCATTTTAAAATTATCATATTTAATTGTATATTTATTCAGCCTCATTTCTTTATCATTGGTTGTTCCTTCATGATAAACACCCAAAGAATCCCGAATTTCATATGCACTTTTTCAAGAAGATATTATATTAAAATCGTAATCTCCTAACGCACAATACAAGGCATTCATATCTTTACAATTATTATTGTAAGCTGTATTTGTAGGTTCATCCCAAGTAGTTCTATCAGTTTATGGAATTTTATATTGTGACTCTATAGTAGTCCAGATATCAAAACCCATACTTTTTAAATGAATTTTCATCTCAAGTTTCCACTAGGAATAGTTGGTACCATTGAAGAAAGGTTTCCATTTAGTAGTATCACCCTCTAGTCTATTATCCATACTGTATTTTAGAAAATATATTAATGAGATAATATTTAGAAATAATATAAATTTAAGATCTTAAAAGATTCAAATAAAATCATTGTTGAAGAACAGAGTGTTTTGAAAACTTGTATTAATAAAACAACCTTTGATACCAATTGTTGGTCGGAGTGGAAACTCGAGAGGGGGGTGAATTGGGTTCCAATTAAAATTTCAGTTAAAAATATTTCACATAAAATCCCCCTATTTAAAAACAAAGTTAAACTGTAGTGAATTTAAACTGATTGTAAATGTTCAATTAGTTTCACAAAGATTTATTAGGTCTTAGTTAATTTAATATGAAGATTAAATTGCCTTTTGAAACTAACTTACTGGATTAAAATAAGTATAAACCCTTGATAATTTATCTATCAAGGTAACTTTAAAATAGTATTTTTATTTCAAAGTAATAGAAGCGGAATATGAAATATATTGGATACTTGTGACTTAAACTGAAAAACACAGCAGATGTAACCAGGAGGTTCAGTCTCAAGCCAAGACTTAGTGCTCTCAAGAAATTTATATAAATTGATCCACACCCTGTACTGGGGTAAAAACAGTGAACACACTGTCTAGGTACAAAGACCTTTACCATAGTTCTATGTGGGAAAACAAACAACAGCTCACAGCTATCCAGGTCTTACTCGACCTCTCCCACTATCCACAGTGGGGTAAAATGGAGTTATAGAGTTTGAATGAGTATTTAAGAATCCTCCAGCTTAGCTCAGGAGACAGTGTGTGTGTAAAATAAATAGGGTACACACACTGCTTTAAATGTAAATGAAAGAATCACTAAAGTAAGTGTGACTGAGTTTAGAAAATATTTAGTTATTGGCAGTGCAACTCTAGACTCGTTTGATTGGTCGGAAAAGCATTTGAGTCCTTCTCTGGTTTTTGTTCTGAAAAACAGAGTATCATTTTCTTCCTTGGTTCCAAGTTCAGCATATCAGGCTTACTGCATGAAGTTTTTGCTGTAGTTCTTCACTCACGATGCAGCTTGTGTTCTCCTCTAGAAATGAATGGCTTCGTGTATGTCATGTGTTCTTGGAGTATGGATGTAGCCTTTAGTGAATGCACCATGTTTATGTTGAGCCCTAGTATTTTTCACCCTTCATGTGCCTTCTTAGTTTTTTGATTCTCGCTGTATGCACTCCCTATGTTCACTACTATCTAGTTAGGTATTTATCTTCCCTTTTATATCGTTCAGATATGGAAAATGGGAATGACTACCTTTTTCATGGGTACTAGGTACGGTTCCCTGACAAGGGAACAGAAATCATTAAATAACATTAACTTCATTAAAAACATCAAATGTAACAGTTAGCTTAATAAATAAATTGTTTTGAGTATAGAGTTTGACTGGTTGGTCAATCATTAGTAGCCTTCTATTGGTAGATATGTACGGTGGACTTTTTTTAGAAGTGACCTTCCATTGGTAGCTCTTTATATCGATAGCTCCTACTCTATGTATCGGTAACTTTTGGAATCAATAGATTTATAGACCGGTGACTTAATTCTACTGGTATATTCATTCAGTATTGGAAACACTGTATATCGGTCGCCCTTGGTCTATCAGTATCTCTGGTCTATCGATATCTCTGGTCTATAGGAAGCTCTAGTCTATCAGTAGCTCTGGTCTATCGGTATCTCTGGTCTATCAGTAGCTCTGGTCTATCGGTAGCTCTGGTCTGTCGGTAGCTCTATGTATTGGTGACTGTCTATATCGATAGCTTTCTTCGCTCCTGTGATTATGTGTATCAATAAAATTATTCACATCTGTAGCTCCATTCTATACTATCGGAATACTTGTTCTATTGGTAACTATTTGTATCGATGACCTTGTTCTATGCTTATCAGTGACATTGTTCTATGGTTACCGGTGTACTTGTACATATTGGTAGCTCTACGTATCGGTGAATCTGTCTATTGGTAGACTATGTCTATTGATAGACTAAGTACCGGTAGCTCTTTATCAGTAGCTATATGCAGATCAGTGACTAACACTTATCTGTTTTATGGAAAACATATCCGATTAGGGTCAATTCTTATATAAACAATGATAAATATTGATTACCATATTTCAAGGACTATTTTAATATTATTATCATCTTGGTAATAGTATATCATAGATTGAGTGAATTTGAATATAGATAAACATTAATTGGGATTATCAATGTATGTGAAAGCATAATTGGGATTATCAAAACAGGTGAGGTCAATATAGATATTTAGGATATGTTTAGAAGGATATCCACGATTTTTTTATGGTAGATATAATTTAAGTATTACATGAAATATAACACATCCTGGATACAAAAAATGGATGTAGTTATCACACAGATTTACCTAGGGGAAACAAATCAGAAATGGTGTGTCATGCATGACTAATTATAACTTTATACATGAAAAAAATGCCATATTGTGAACCTCATGTGACACTCCTGGGGGATACACTTAAGGTAATTCAAATTTTCAATACATACATTTAGGATGTACATAAGTGAAAACGTCCCCAAAAACAATTTTTATAATTATTAGATTATCAATGAATAACCCTTTCAATTTTAGATATGTATTTAATTAGATTTGGAATTATTCAATGAGTTTTATAATGATATGAACAAATTTATTTTATGTTTCCATTTAGTAATGTCATCTAGAAGATGTAACATTAACCTCACAAGTATAAATTATCCCAATAGTAAGAATAATAAAAAAATTATATCCTTTGTGTATTATTTTTAAAATAAAAAATCCCCAACGTATTCTCAACATATCGGTACCTAATATCATGTGATAATGAGATGGGTAAACAATTTTCTATGTCATTTGGTTTAGCATACCAAACATGACGTACATAGACATTACATTACTTTTTCAGAATACTTAATACATAACAAAAATAGATGAACAAAGACAGTATTAGTTTATTTTCTTTGGAAACTCGGATCATAATCTTCTAATCATGGTGAAAGAACTCCAACATCTCCCATAAAGATCTAACACATTGGATTTCTTAACTAAAACCATTAATTATATCCTAGGGAAAAGAAAAACTAAAAATTGGGAGCTCAAATGCTCATTAAGGGTTACCATGGATAACATAAAACAATCCTTAAACATTTGAACATAAGAACATGAACATAAAACATCAAAATCACGAGTAATGACATAAATCTTGGCAGTGCATAAGGAATAGATCATAAAGAAACATTAACCATGATAAAAAATCTTGAGAATAAAACATTTAATTATGTAAACCATTAAGCAGATGATATGATTTCCATTGTATCTATGTCATTATTTCCAAGACCATCATAGTAGACAAAGTCCATTACTGAACCAGGTTTACTTGTCATTTCATCCCTATATTACTGAACCAGATTTAACGTTTTGTTTTAACCATGTCTTTTTTATGATATATAAATCCTTACCCAATGCATTGGTGGGAGAAATAGGTCCCACCCATCTCATAATGAAATCATTCTTTCGTGTCCCATAAAATAATCATAATTCATTCATCATAATCCCAAAGAATAATATGGGTTCCATAAACATCATCTAATCATAACATAATCCATATAAAACAACTTGATATCATTACATCATAAGAATAATAAAACCATGTAAATAATAGAGACATTATACTTGAAACATGAACATACTAAATAATTTCATCTTACATGGAAAATAGTTTTGGTAAAACACTTGAAATAAATTTTTGAGGAAAATATAATTTCATCTTCAACAATCATTTTCTTTTCAAAAAATGCCATGAAAATTTAAAAAAATGATTTTGTGGAAAATAATAATGAAATCTTGTATAGTAATATTCATGAATATAAGGAGTTATGAAACCGTAAAAATTTGTTCATGAAGTAAAAGTTAAAAAAACATTCTCCTTGGACTTTTAAACGGAAAAGTAAAAAAGTACCGTGTATGGTAAAAAAAGAAAGATTCCTTCCATAAGACAAAGTAAAAGTAAATGAGGGGATAAAATGACTTGAAAAATACATCAAATAATATTAAAAACTTTATGAAAAACATTTTTATGTACATGGATGAAAATATTACCCCTATAAATACTTAAGAGTAAACAATCATGGATATGAACGAGATTGGAATAATTATCCCTCACCTTTAGGTCCATTTTATTCCACACATGTATGAAATACCTGTATAGTGGGTTTAAACATATTATTAACTATTAATAGAACTATAATAATATTTAACATATCATATATGATTTACTTAAGACTTTATATTACCCGTTATTTTGTCAATTCCATGTTAAAGAAACATTTTGGGTAAAATCTTTTCATTTATCGTACATGTTTGGACTTGTTGATCATTATACTATTATTACATATATCAAGATTTAACTAAATCCAGAATGTATAAAATGATTTATATATCATATATTTTCAGTATATATATATATAATATATAGATAAATGAAATGAAACACATTGTTCGTGGAGACGGTAGGTCATACGTACGCATGCACGCTGTTTTCCTTTCCTTATTAACTCTTATGGAAGTAAGTAGATGATATATGTATATATATAAATAAATCTAGTAGCATTATTGTGTCATATATATCATTATTATTCATTATATATACATTATAATCATTCTTTAATGGTTAATACGGAGAATGAATCTCATCGTGTCGTGGAGACGGTAATCTGTATGTACGCACGAGCGATTATATAATTCCCATAATTGTTGAATGGAATTGGAGTGGATGATATAATATCTCAGAATCATTATGATGTTATAAAAACCATATATATATATTCTTTAAACCATTATACCATTCCATGTAAGGTGGTGGTGGAAAAACACATTACACCACTGCGTGGAGACGGTATTTCGTACGTACGCACGCGCAGTGATTTCATTTTCCTTAGGATGGATAGAAGATGAAATGCAGATTTTTAATATTTATAATAACATATTAATATATTATTTATACTGATGTTATTACTTTATAATGAAACAACTAAATAAGAGTAAGTAGAAGAATAAATAAACTTGAAAGAATCGGTAGAAGAGATTACCTCTTCTTCGACGCGCCTCCTCTTAACCTTCTCTTAGGAGAATAAAAATGGTAATTTAAGAATAACAGAACCACCATAATGATTCTAGGATAGTGGAGAAAATAAAATTTCAGGGGTTGTTAGAGCTTGAATGCTCAAATTTGTGTGAAGAGGAGTGGGAGGAGGTGCCCCTTTATAAGGGAATAGAGGGGCACCTTTGGAAATATCAAAAATATTAATTTAATATAAATTCAATCCCAACATAAAAACTTCCAAAATAACTCAAATAATAATTTTATATTAGATATGGTTGTAATATCATCGACCAATTGAATTTAGATATTTTGGAAATTTATTTTAAACCTTATCTACATGATTTATGCTTATATTATCTATTTAACTTTATTTTTGGTAATAATATTCTAAATTTCAAATTGATATAAATAATTACTTATGTGTTGTAAATTATCCATAATTGGGTACTTTATGAAATTTTATACCACATAAATTTCAATTTATAAGCTTTAAAAAAATTTGTGATTTTTAAACTATTTAATAATATGTTATTTTTACAGAATAACAATAGTGTTAATTTTTACACTATTCATTTATTTGAATTTAAATAAAATCCACATAGTGGATATAATTGAAAAAAATTGTTTAATAGATTTATAACATGTCATATACATCTATAAAATTTGTGGAGAACATTAATTAGTTCATATAATATTTATTTTAATATTTATAAAACCATTTATTTGAAATATCTCTTAATAAAAATATTACTACATCATTTTTGTATAATCATTTAATAGACTTATTAGTTTTATAACAATTAAAACTAAAATAGTATGATGATGATAAATTCAATATATTTGAAAAAAATATTTTTACTATAATTTATCGACTTAAAATAACAACATGTAAATTTTTATATTTATTAAATTATGAAGGTGACAACTTTGACCTCATTTAAAATACAATAATATAAGTATCATAATACCTTTTATAAAGCTAAAAATGGTCAAACATTAGACCATTGTATGGTTATAGTTTATATATATGCGACCAATATGTTTTGGTAAGGTTTTCTGGCCTTTTAATGGGTATTATTATTTTAATAAAAACTATATTATAGATTTTGCACTAAATAAATAATTTCTGCATCATTAATATATAAGCTATTAATGTAATTAAATATCTATTAAAAATTAAAAATAAGTTACCATAACAATGAAAAAAAAAATTAGCTTTAAAATGAGTATTTATAATCAAATTTACATTCTATATAAACATATATTAAAAATACTTTAATTATTAATGTTGGAGTGAGACATATTTCACTTTATTTATAATAAAATAAATTAATGGTCTTAATCACATCCAATTGGGTTCCAATGTATTACATTTCGACAGAAATACACCTTAGGAAAAAATTTAATCATCCAATTATATTAAGAAAAGTGATAGGTTTATTTTATAATATTATATTTACCCCTAATTACCCATTTTACCTTTTACTATTGTAAATAAAATTTACCATAGTTACTATTCATAGTGCAAAAAAATAAAATGTATTCTATTAACATAATTTGGACCTAATGATTCCAAATATGGAATCCATTTTTCTAAATTTAAATAACAGAAGTTTCAAAAATTATTTTAAAATTAATCTTGCTCTTGAGAAAGTGGGTTTTAAAAGTAAAAACGTTGCAAAAGATTGAAATGTTTTTACTTAAGAATATAGTGTAAAATTAATGTGAATGACTTAAATTATATTTAATGGTTAAAATATATTATATTTATAATTTTAAACCATTCAATATTATAATTTAACCGTATAAATTATCTCGATGAAAAAAGTTGTTTTTAATTAAAATTTACTGTATTATTACTATTCATCAAAATTAGAAACTTATTAGAAAAATATAAAAAAATTATCCAAAGTAAATGTTTATATCCTGATTCCAAAGAAGGATTTTATTTTGTCAAATATTACATATAATAATGTAAAATAAATTGATTTAAAGTTGGTGCGCCATCAAAAGACAGAAAAACTGCATTTTTTTTAAATACTTATTTTACTTGAAATTTTTTTTATTCTCATAACATGTTCTAAAAAATGTGTAAGATGAATAATATTTTTATAAAATTAAAAATTTAGTTAATACTATTAATAATGTCTAGTTCATAAAAATATTATAACAATATATCGTTGTTTAGTGAAACATAGTATTGCGTACTACACACGCTATCGAGGAAGGTTACAATTGCGTGTAATGCAAGCCAAGTCAGGGTTGCATGTTGTAGAATCACCCTTTGGTGTTTTGTATAATGTAATCAAAACATATTTCATTTATATATTAAACAAAATATATACTTAATGTTGCGTAGAATAATTTCTACAAAATGAATTTGAAATTTTGTGTAACACAAGCCAAAAATAGTG
This sequence comes from Viscum album, assembly GCA_963277665.1. Taxonomy (NCBI): domain Eukaryota; kingdom Viridiplantae; phylum Streptophyta; class Magnoliopsida; order Santalales; family Viscaceae; genus Viscum; species Viscum album. Next base: position 84,622,836 of record OY728154.1, read on the forward strand.
TTGCGTATACTATAAGCTAATACGGTGTTGTGTATAGTACAAGATAGTCTAAGTGTAGTGTACACTAGATGAAATAAAATTAATTAAAAAGAATATATCTCATAAAATCTCAGGGTGTTACATTCTATCCCCCTTAAAATTAATTTCTCCCTCGAAATTCGTCAGGGTTATAAATGGTTTACTACTTGAAAGTTTCTATAATAGAAACCCACATCGTAAAAAGGAATACCAAAACATAACTTTAAAAACTAAAGTATGAAACATAACAGTTACCCAAATTAACTAATCACTAGGTTTACATATAAGATAACACAGGTGAAAATATAGATATAGAAGATAAATCTAACCATTAAGTTCTGATGGAGAGTGGTGGAGAACATGGATATGAAAAAAGCCAATATTCACAAATCCATAAATTTTTGATGATCTAAGGTACCATCTGATTCATCAGTTATGAATGTAATCTAACAAAATTTTTGGTTTTCAAGATCATTTCCCTAATGATGAAGAATTTTTTTTAATTAAATGAAATACTTACTTGATTTTGGTACAATTTGTGCCATGAACAATTTCAACTTCATCTCTTAACGAAATGATGTTGACTTTGCCTTCTGTGAAGTGTTAGCGGATCATCCCATTGAATGATAAGTCATTCCACCTGTCTCAAACATAAGGTTAGAAATAGTTATATACATAAGTCCATCAATGGTGAGATTAATCGTATATGGTTCCTAAAATGGACTTATACATCATATATCATACCACTTAATAAAATTAAACTAATTTTTATAAACCAGGGACTCCCAATAGGCCAGTTGTAGGAGAAAAAGGCACGTCTCACTTCGGTTGTGGGTTCGATTCATGCAACCTTGTCTGACATGACGGGTTGTCGCCCATCTTATAGGTTTTCCTTTTTCTAAAACTATACTATTATAACATTCCTAAAATAATATCAAAAAAAATGTTTTAGCCTTAAACAATATTATCTTATGTCCAACTTAATCCATTCAAATATTTAGGCTTATCCAAAATACATCAGTCCAATCTCATAGTATAAGGAAAATGATTACTTGAAAGGTCACATAACAAGCACTTGAATACAATAATTTATCCCCCATATATCATAAGATATATTTTGTTGATCACATTCCAAACATGTGAATACCTTAATCATGTATTCTCTTGAAACATGAATTACCATAAAACCTTAGTGAAAACATGACTGCTGTCAAATGTTAACACTTTACACATACCAAAATCCCAAAATTTCGATATACACAAACCATGATATCACTTTGTCCTTATTTCATTCATGATCTCATTAATACTATCATACATATTATTTTCTCCTTATTCCTTCCTTATGCACATTTCATCTACCTTCCAAATATATCTGAATAACCATTCATGGTTACTGGTACCATTCAACATATACATTAAAATATTTTAGGAAAAAAGTGTAATAATCTATATATGGGTCTTCATTCCATTGTACCATTAACTATACAACATAAATCTTGATAAACACAATTCATTCTACTACCTTATTAAACCATTGACAGAGATTCAACAATTATTTCATCTCACATATCTTTTGTAGTATCTTCATCATCACCAACATAAATACTACCCATATGACCATGTTGATTCTCTTCATGAGTCTTTCCCATAGGGTATTTGTTAGCATAATGCCCTTACATTCCACATATAAAACATTTAACCATTGTTGATGTCTTAGTTGTACCATTATCCTTGTCCATGGTGTTAAATGAACCTTTTCCTTTGCAATTACTAGCTTTGTGTCCTTATTTTCCACACCCAAATCATCTTCATGATCCTTTGAAACATTCTCCTTGATGGCTATTCCCACATGATTTAAATGAGGGAAATAGAACTTTATTTCAACTATGATCATCAAGAAACTCTATTTTCTCTTATTAGTTGAGTCAGGAAAGCATCCAAAGATGAGATTAGTGATCATATTATGATATTTTTGATTAGGCATAATAACAATGTTTCACCTTCCAAATCTTATTTCACTTCCTTTTTCATTATGAATATCATTCCATTGTCCATCATATTCTCTATTAACATGAATCTTCCTGTTTCTAGCCATTTTCTAAAAACCAAAAAGAATAGTGTAAGAGGAAAAAATCACACTAGGAAAACAACATAATCTGGGGGAGTACTTTAAATCACAAACATATTAGGTTTAATTAGATTTTATTCATGATCGTTATAATAATTCTAGGACTATAACCTATACTTATATTTAACATTAGGGACATCCCTAGATATACCTTAGAAATATCTCAAGGTATTTCACTAAAGTTTTTGCGTCATAGTTTCCAAAGGTTGACTAAACCTTTTCTCTCATACCAACTAAAGCGACCCAAACTTTATGTACATAGACATTACATTAATTTTTTATAATATTTAATACATAAAAAAAATAAACGCCCAAAGACCGTATTACTTTAGTGTCTTTGGAAACTCAGAACATAATCTTCTAATCATGGGGAAAGATCTTCAATATCTCCCATAAAGATATTCCCATTTAGTTTTCATACCTAAAACCTTTCTTTATATCCTAGGGAAAATAAAACATAAAAAGGGTGACCTCAAATTATCAGTAAGGGTAAAAATGGAGAAAATAAATCAATCCCTAAACATTTGAACGCAAGAACATGAACATAAAACATCAAAATCATGGGTAATGACATAAATATTGGTAGTGCATAATTCATAGATCATAAAGGATCATTAACCATGATAAAACATCGTAAGAATTAAACATCTAATTGTGGAAACCATTAAGAACATGATATTATTTCCATAATATCCAAGGACTTGTTACCAAGACCATCATTTTGGACAAAGTCCATTACTGAACCAGGTTTACTTGTCATTCCAGCCCTGTATTACTGAACTGAATTTTTCTTGTCATTTCAACCATGTCTATATCATGAGATATAAATCCTTACTGAATACATTTGAGGGAGATATACGCCCCACCCATATAATAATGAAATCATTCTTTCATGTGCCACAAAATAATAATAATTCATTCATCCTAATCCCAAAGAATAATATGGGTTCCATAAACATCATCCCATCAAAACATAATCCATATCAAAAAATGGATATCATTTCATCATAAGAAAAATCAAACCATTTAAATAACAGAGACATTATACTTCAAACATAAAAATACTAAATAATTACATCTTATAAGGAAAATAGTTTTTATAAAACTATTGAAATGAATTCTTGAGGAAAATATCCTTTCATCTTAAAAAATAATTTTTTTCACTAAATTCCATGAAATTATCAAAGAAAATGTTTTTTTGGAAAATAATCATGAACTCTACTATAGGAAGCTTCATTAAAATAAAGATTTATGAAACCGTAAAAATTCGTTCGTGCCGTATAAGTTAAAAAAACATTCTCCTCCTACTTTTATCGGAAAAGTCAAAAAGTAACGTGTATGGTAAACAAAAAAACAATTCCTTCCATAACACAATGTAAAATTAAAATAGGGGTAAAAATTACTTTATTCCTACATGGAAGAATATGAAACACTTTATGAAAAAACAATTTATGGACATGGATGAAAATATTACCCCAGTAAATACTTACGAATAAAAAATCTCGGAAAGGAACAAGATTGGAATAATTATCCCTTACCTTAGGTCCAATTTCTTCTGCATGTGTCTGAAACTCATGTATCGTGGGTTTAAATGAATTATTATTGTGTAACAAAACCATAATAATATTTATGATATTATATATGATTCACTTATGACTTTGTATTAACCGTTATTTTGTCAATTCCATGTTAAAGCAGCGTTTTGGGTAAAATCGTTTCGTGTATCGTACGTGTTAGGACATGTTGTTATTGATATTAATATTACCTATATCATGATTTACTAACATCCAGAATATAAAAAAAGATTTATATATCATATATATTTAGTATATATTTATAATAGATAGATAAATGAAATGAAACACACCGTTCATGGAGACGGTAGGCCGTACATATACTTGAACGTTGTTTCCCTTTCCTTATTGACTTGAATGGAAGTAAGTAGATGACATATATATATATATATGCATAAATCTATTTGCATTATTATTTCATATATATCATTATTATTCATTATATATAGTTTATAATCATTCTTTAATGGTTAATATAGAGAATGAATCTCATCGCATCATGGAGACGATAATCCGTACGTCCGCATGAGCGATGATATCGTTCCCATAATTATTGAATGGAATTGGAGTGGATGATATAATATCTCAGAATCTGTATGATGTTATAATAACCATATATAGTTATTCAGTACACCATTATACACATCCAAGTAAGGTGGTGGTGGAAAAACATATTACACCATAGTGTCGAGACGGTATTCTGTACATACGCATTCGCGGTGATTTCATTTTCCGTAGGATAGATAGAAGGTGAATTAATGTTGTATCATATTTATAATGACCATTAATTATATTGGTTATACGTATTTTATTACTTTATAATGAAACAACTAAATAATAGTAAGTATAAGAATAAAGAAACTTGAAATAATTGGTAGAAGTGATTACCTCTTCATTGACGCGCCTCCCCTTAACCTCCTCTTAGGGAAATAATATAGTCTTTAACGAAGAAAAGAACCTCTAGTGTGTTTCTAGGGATGTGGAGAAGTGAAATTAGCATGGGTTGGCCGAGCTTGAAGGCTCAAATGTGTGTGAAGAGGATAGGTATGATGTTCCCTTTTATAAGGGTGGAGAGGGGAACCTTTGGAAACCTCAAAAAATATTAATTTAATATAAATTCAAAACCCACATAAAAACTTCCAAAATGAGTCTAATATGATTCTTATATGAGATAGGGTTGTAAGCGCATCAACCAATAGAATTTAGACATGTTGGAAATTTATTTTAAACCTTATCAACTTGATTTATCCTTATTTAATCTATTTAATTTTATTTGTGGTAATAATATTCTAAATTTTAAATTGTTATAAATAATTACTTATTTGTTTTTAATTATCCATAATTGGGTAATTTATGAAATTTTAAACCATATAAATTTAAATTTATAATTTTTTAATATTTGTGTGATTTTTAAACAATTTAATAATATGTTATTTTAATAAAATAACAATTGTGTTTATTTTGACACTATTCTTTTATTTTAATTTTAATAAACTCCATGAAGATGATATTTTCGAATGAAAATATTTAATATATTTCTAACATGTCATATTCATCTATAAAATTTGTGCAAAACATTAATTAGTTCATATAATATTTAATTTAATTTTTATAAAACCATTTATTTGATATTTCTCTTAATAAAACAATTAATATATCATTTTTTTATAATCATTTAATATACTTATTAGTTTCATAAAAATTAAAAAAAACTATGATTATTATAAATATAATATAATTCAAAATAATACTTTTAGTCTAATTTGTCATCTAAAAATCACAACAAGTAAATTGTTATATTTATTAAATTAGGAAGGTGACAACTTTGAAATCATTTAAAATAAAATAGTATAAGTGTCATAATTTATTTTATAATGCTCCAAATGGTCATAACATCTACCATTGGATGGTTATGGTTTATATATATACGACCAATAATTTTTTGTCAGGTTTTTGTGGCTTTTAATAGTTATTATTATTTTAATAAAAACAATATTACTAATTTTTCACTAAATAAATAATTTATGTATCATTAATGTCTAGGATATTAAGGTAATTAAATATCTCTCAAAAATTACAAATAAATTCCCATAACATAGAAAAATATTTTATATTTCAAAGGAGTTTATAATAAAATTTATATTCTGTATAAACATATATTAAAAATAGTGATAAATATTTCACTTTCTTTAAAATAAAATAAATTAAAGGTCTTAATCACATCCAAGTGGGTTCCAATGGATTCCATTTCGACCAAAATATTCTTTACGAAGAAATATAATCATCCAATTATATTATGACAGGTGTAAGGGTAATTTTATAATATTATATTTACCCTTAATTACCTGATTTACCTTCAACTATGGTAAATAAAATTTATGGTAGTTACTATTCATAGTGCCCAAAAATAAAAGGTAGCCTAGTAAAATAATTTGGACCAACTGATTCCAAATATGGAATCCATTTTTCCAAAATTAAATCACATAAGTTGCAAAAATTAATTTAAAATTAATACTGTTGTTGAGAAAACGGGTTTTAAAAGTTAAAACATTGCAAAAGATTGAAATGTTTTTACTTATAAATTTATTTTAAAATTATCGCAAATGACTTAAATTATATTAAATGGTAAAACTATATTCTATTTATAATTTAAAAAAAATCAATATTATAAATTTTCACTATAAATTTTCTCGAGGAAAAAAGTTGTTTTTAATTAACATTTAGCGTATTTTTACTATTCATCAAAATAAGAAACTTATCAGGAAAATATCAAAACATTATCCAAATTAACTATTTATATCCTGATTCCAAATAATGAATTTATTTTTTCAAATTTAACTTATAAACATTTAAAAACTAGATTTAATGTGGGTGCGCCATGAAAAGGTGGAAAACTGCATTTTTTTAAAAATAATTATTTTACCCAAAAAATTATTTTGTTCTCATACCATGTTCTAGAAAATGTGTAAGATGGATAATAATGTTATAAAATTCAAAATTTAGTTAATACTATTCATAACTTCTAGTTCATAATAATATTTTAACAATATATCGTTGTTTAGTGAAACCCGGTATTACGCACTACACACGCTATCGAGGAAGGTCACGATTGCGTGTAATACGAGCCAAGTCAGGGCTGAGTGTAGTGTAAGCTCCCTTTGGTGTTTCATGTAAAATAATAAAAACTTATTTCATTTAGTCATTAAAAAAATTTATACTTAAGTTTTCGTAGAATAATTTCTACAAAATGAAGTAGAAATTGTGTATAAAACGAGCCATGAATAGTGGTACGTATATTGCAAGTTAATACGGTGTTTCATATAGTACAAGGTAATCTTGGTGTAGTGTACACTAGAAGACATAAAAGAAATTAAAAAGAATATATCTCATAAAATCTGTTGGTGTTACATGTGGCTTTGAAGGAAATCTTTAAAATAAGAGGATGGAAGGTAACAAGATTTATAAAGGGAAGACGAAAAATAATTATTTCCCCAAAAGTGATTCTTTTGGAAAAAAGAACTCAGAAACTTCATAAAGTGTAAGGGGGTTTTTATAAGTGTGGATAAAGATACCACCATGTTCATGGTTTTGGGGGAAAGGATATAAATTCCAATATGAAATGCGTTCACTATTAGGAGATGGGACATTGCACAAATAAATGTCTCATATGAAAAAATAATAAACCTCAATGGAGGATAATGGATCATGGACAATATAATTCTACTACAATTGAAGAATCAGTATGAATAATATAAATATGTTTGGATTTGGTAAATATTTCATTTTATTATTTTATCAATGATATAATTGTTATAATAAATATTGAATATATTATGATTGCACAAAAAACATTTTTTTTAAATATTTTACATCACATGTTTAATGGAACCATGAAACTTTATTCAGTATAATGTTAAACTTTTTGGAAAACACATGGCTAAGTGAAGGATACACTTTAATATGTTCCAAATACTAAGATAATTTTTCTGTAACTAATATATTATTTATTTAGAAAAATTAAACTTGATAGTACCGACTACCTTGGAATATATTAATGGTTTGTTGAAAAAGTGGTTATGCCACCATTGATGGAATTTACAACACTTTTTATTAATGGAATATATATATATGTGATTTACTTCAGTAATAATAATTAATTCATGTTTACAATATAGTTTTTTATAATTCATTTCATTATTATATTTCAATTGAATACATAAGGAATTTATTTACATGTTTAGAATGTGACAATTTAGAGATAATTCATGTTTATTCAAGGATTATGTTAGGTCCAGTAGGTTAGATACCTAGAGAGGGGGGAAAATCAGGGTATTAAAGATTAAAATAATTGCCCCAATTGATCTTGTCTCACTTTTAAGGAAGGCTCTCTTATCTCTCTTTCCAGCATCAAAGTATAAAAAAACTAAAGCTTGCATAGGACACAACGATTTTTACCTGGTTCACCCTCACTGGGCTACGTCCAAGGATCATACACCGGTGATGTGTCGATGTTCCAAATCCACTAAAAGCGCACTGCTATTTACAAAGTTTGGGATAGATCACTTCTATTCTCAGGCTCACTGCCTTTACAATGTTTAGGGTCAGCTCACTACTTTCCCCATGGTCCCTCCCTATCTCTCTCTCTCTCTGGATCACTGCTGGTGGAGAGGATCACCTTCTTCCTCTTCCTTTTCTCACTGCTCTAGAAATGATACACCCATATTTTATAGACATGTGTGTCTCTTCATTATCACTAATGAATACATCCTCGTTTTTATGTAGATGCTATATTGAAATTCAGCTTTCACCCGTAGATTAGTATCACTTTGCGCCAAAGGTATCAAGAAATCTTCTAGCATCCACCCATCCCAGAATCACTACCATGCTTCAACAATACCTGGTCCCTTCTCCAAGATGGCGTGAATGTCTCTGCGCGCATGTTTAAACTGGCATGCACGTTCACCTCAACCACATGTGTGACACTAGCTTCTTCAACTCCAAACATGCGCAACTAAAACCCTTTTATGCCCAAACCAATTTTGGTGTGCAACCATCAACGGTCACACTTCCTCAAAACCTAGCACTCATGTTTCAACAAACCACCTCCATGACACTCCCCTTTGTCAACTCAAAACTTGGGCGACTCCCTTCCTTTCATTCCCAAACAACTCTGGATGCACAACAATCAATGGGCGCACAACTTCTACCTGCACGACCACCCCACCACTTGCCCGACCACCACACCTGCACAAAGGGAGCTCTGAATTTCTCTATGTTTTGAAATCTTACTGAATGAGGAGGGTTAAAACTCTATTTATAGGCATTTGGACACTATGCGTGATGATGCACAAGTCTTCTCTCAACACACAATTCTTGGCGTGCAAGTCTCTGTCGCGCAAGTCACGTGCGCGACCAACCCTAAAACTTTGGCGCCCCTTTTCCCTTTTCCATATTTTGGTGTTCTGATCTTGCAAAACATATGGTGCACAAGTTTTCTCTCCTTCATTACAATGGCGTGCATGTCCCTTTTCCAAAAACACTTTTCTCAATTTTCAATTTTCTAGCCCAAATATTTGGCAAACACTGGAAAATGGTGCCACCTTGTATCTGCTATTTTTGTACCGCGTCTAGATCATCCATTCCCTTGTCGAAATTCTTGAATCAAACATAGAACGTTAACTACAACCCTTGAACTCAACATGCCCCATGAAATCCCTTTTTTCAAAAAAAATTTATGTCATGGTTTTCTTTGTCAACAATCACAACACATATGTCCACTTTGTCAAAAAACACAATCACCTCAAAAAATGTTCAATGATACCTTGAGGGATTTTTGCCCAAAATCTCCTCCATTGGTTTTACACAAAACTCCTCCATAAAAGGTACATAGTTAATTATTTATCCACCATTCCTCTATTTCAATTTAGATAGTGATAATGTATTTACTCAGCCCATACTCTAAGCACACATGAGAAATGCTCAGCGTGAGAAACAAGAGTAAATGAAAATATCATCAATGAATCACTTCAACTCTGACACCCACTGTTCACATCAAACTGATTCCAATTTTTGGAAATATTCATACCTCATTCCAACATCACTATTCTGCTTTTATCACGATCCTCATCTTTCATGATATCTATTCTTTGATCGATCACTTCTAGCATCTTCATATTTAATATTCTCCCCCTATCTCATTGCTCTCCCCCTATCATGTTGTTCCACCTGTAAGCTTCTCCCCATATCAATCATGATGTATCAAATTGCCAAACCGTCTTCCCTTGATCAATCACTATTTTCTCCCCCTTTTTTGATGAACTGAATGGTCTCTCCTTTTTAGTTTTTAACAGAGTAGAGAAAGAATATAATCACATTAGGGAAAAAGCACATCGTACCTCGAGGAGAGGGGGGTTCCACATCCACACTCTTTCAAGTGTGGGGAGTCAAATTAACTCCCAGAACCAATCGATGTCTTTAAAAATATTCCTTCGGTAAGCCCTTTTTCATAAATCCTGCAACCTGTAGCTATGTTGGCATGTAATCCAACTTCACGATTCACTGCTCAACTTTCTCCTTGATAAATTGATACATTATCTCAATGTTAGTTGTCCATGAATGATGGACGAGATTTTTTCTATGATTGAAAACACATGATTTATTGCACTGCATTCTAATCATAGAATTCACTTCAACTCCTAAATCATCAATTTGCTACTTCATCTATAATAATTGTGTTCATGCTTTAGTGGCCGCAATATACTCAACTTCCGCGGTGCTTAATGAAATACAATCCTGCTTCTTGCTTAACAAAGAAATACATATTCCACCAAGATAGAATGCACCTCCAGATGTTGATTTCCTATCATCCTTTGAACCGACCAAATAAGAATCAGAATATCCCAATAACTTTGTCAGAGATTTGTCATTATATGTCAACCTGATGTCCACCGTGCCATTGATATACCAAAGTATGCTTTTCAATGCAAGCATGTGGCTTTCCTTTGGATTACTCTGATATATCTCTTCTTGGCATGTGGCGAAAAAAATATCAGGCCTTGTTGTGGTCAAGTACAACAAACTTTCAATAATTTTCCTGTATTCAGCAATATTAACTGCCTTGCCATCCTCATCTTTGGACAGTTTCGTCAGGGTAGCAACTGGAGTCTTCATATAATTGTAATTTTCCATTAATAATATTTTCAAAACCTCAATGGAATATATTGATTGAGAAATGAATGTCCCATTCCTTCCTTATGTCACTTGTAGACTAAGGAAAAACATTAGCTCTACAATCATTGACTTTTCAAACACAGTTTTCATGAAATCGTAAAACTTTATACACTAAGCATCATCGGATCCGCCAAATATTATTTCATCGACATAAACCAACACCATAATCCGTTGATTACAATCATTGCTAAAAATAGAGATTTTATTCAACTCCCCCATGTTTGAAACCAAGCTTCTTCATGTACCAATCAAGCCTTGAATACCGTGCTCTTGGTGCTTGTTTTATCCCATAAAACTCCTACATCAGTTTGAAAACCTTGTTCTCATCCTCATGAATGAGAAAACCATGTGGTTGTTCAATATACACCTCCTCTTCCAGAACTCCATTCAAGAATATAGATTTTACATCCATCTCGAACACTTTGATTTTCGGTTTCACTGTAATGGCTAGGAATAATCTGATCGTATCTAGCCTTGAAACCGGTGGAAATGCCTCATCAACATCTATTACCTCAATCTGGGAGTATCCTTTTCACACTAGATGTTATTTTTTTTGAACCACTGTGCCATCTTCATTCATAATGATGATAAAGACCCATTTAGTCCTGATGAAATTCTTATCTATTAGTCTCGAAACAATCTCCCATGTCTGGTTCTTAACAATCTGATCAAGCTCTTAATTCATAGCATGAACCCAGTTATTATCTTCAAATGCATCAGCAAAGCATTTTGACTCTACCAGAGATAGGAAATATGTCTGCTATAGTGACTTCATTCTTCTTGTCTGAACTGGAGCTTTTTGATCACCAATGATATTCTGTCTATCAATTTCAGCTCGTCTTTTTGGCTTCCTTGCAGACACAGACATGGCACTTTATTGATCATCATTAGTGTCTTCTTCTGAGTTAGCATATGAAACTTCTACTTCTCCTGTGTTACTATCCTCTTCATCAAATTCATCAAGATACGGTTCACTGTGCTTATGAATATTCTCTTTATTTTCCAAAATAGTGACGCCATTGCTCTCAATTACTTTTCCCAGACTCTTGTTAAAGCAATTTTATTCATTTCTTTTTCCTGAGTAACCCAGAAATATTCCCTCATATCCACATGATTCAAACTTCTATGCTTTTCATTGTTGAGAATGTAGCACTTACTTCCAAATATTCTAAAGTATTTCACTATTGTATTCTTTTCGTACCACATTTCATATGGAGTCTTTCCTTCCTTCCAATACAACAGAGCCCTATTAGAAATGTAGACTGATGACAATACTGATTCCTTCAAAAATGTCTCTCTTAGGTCTTTTTCTATAAGCATTGTTATGAACATTTTGTTGATGATCTGATTTCTCCTATCAAACACTCCATTATGTTGGAGAGTTCTTACTGAAGAAACATGATGCCTTATCCCATGTTTCTTAAGATATTATTCCACCTGAAAATTTGTGAATTTTGTACCATTGTCTATATGAAACTTCAGAATTTCTGTCCAAGAATCCTTTCAGATTCCCTTCAGAACTATTTTAGGCTGTTGGACACATCAGACATATGGTAAATAACAAATACCCATGCCATTCTGCTATAATCATCAATGAAAAGAACGTAATACCTCTTCCCATCTATGGATCATGGTGAAATAGGTCAACAGAAATAATCATGCACCAATTCAAGCACTCTTGTCGACTTCTTTTCCTTTGCTTAGTATGTCTTTCTGATGATCTTCCTTTGTTGACAGGAATCGCACGTATGTGTACGATCATGTGATAGATTTGGGAGGTCTCTTACTGCTTCACACTTTACCAGATCTTCTAGAGATGTATGAAATGGAAGACCAATTCGTTTATGCCATAATTATTTTTCTTCATCTCTAGACAAAAAGCACATATCATCTTCTCTACTAACAAGGTAGAGATTTCCATTTAATCTTTTTCCCTATAGAATCACAGTCCCATCTCTTCCTTTGACGATACATACCTTCTTAGTAAACCATATAGAATGTCCTGAGTCACATAGTTGACTGATGCTGAGTAGATTGTGACTGTGGCCTTCTACTACTAAGATATCTGCACGTCTCATCTCTTTCGCCCAAACATCTCCTTTCCTGATCCAACAATCTTCAGGCCTTCATCATTTCTAAATTTGAAAACTCCATCTTTGTCATATTTTATGCCTGTAATTAGATTTTTTTTACCTGTCATGTGAGACGTGAAACCAATATCAAGGATCCACACACCAGAGCGATCTGATCCCTTAAGGGAAATTTCTACCAACACAGCCTTCTCATTCTTATTCTTCTTCTTGGTTCATATTTCTGCCTTCAATCTCAACATGGATTGAGACTTTTTTTCTTTCTTATAGTATGATGTACCAGCTTCATCATGCAAAGCCATAGATCACTTCTCCATTTATAAATCATCTATTGGTTTATTGATATACTTCTTGAAAACTTTTTGATTCTACTTTGGTACATTCCTTTGTATGTTTGAAGTGCAGAAACTAGACATGTGCCCAAATCCTCAGCACCAAAAGTAGTGTCCTTGAAAATATGTTTTGGTAAAACGTTCTCTGTTTGGCTGCCACCTCTATTCTTGTTCCCATTGATATCTCTTGTCTATGGAACACACATACTATGAATTTCCCATATTTCCACAACAATAACACCTAATATTAGGTGAATTTCTTCGTGTTACTTCTGCACTACGAGTTTCCCCTTGGGATATCTGAATATTTGTATTTTTTGTTATGCCCATATCATCCTTCAATCTCAGGATTGGTGCTTCTGGTCTTACTTCGATTTTTACAGATTTTTTTCTGATCAAGCCCTGAATCAGCCTTAACATCTGAGTTCAATTGATACTTCTTTCATGCTGAAATACTAGCCTCCTATTTCATATTTTTTATCTTCTGAATGACTTGATTTTCTAATATCATACTTGGGGTCAAGAGTTTCCCTTGATCCTTCATTTTTCGTCGCAGACTGACCAATTATTCTTCATGTTCATCGATACACTTGACTTGATCTCTCACTTTACTTTTCAAGACATTGATATCCCTTTTCTATTCTTCAATCTTGAGCTTATACTCACTAACTGATTCTGAGTTCTCTGGTGTTGATAACTTGAGTTTCTCAATTTCATCCATCAAATCAGACTTCTCTTCTTCCTTCTATTGTATATAGAGTTTGGCATCGTGAACATATTTGTTATCTTTTATTGTTTTGGATCTCCAAACATCTATCTCCTCAAGAGTAGCCTCTAACTCAGTTTTCATATCAACTGTTCCCTCAACTTCTTCTTCTTCTTCATCAACATCAGTTTCAATTATATTATGAGAAATACCTAAAACTTCCACCATAGAATTTTCTCCATGATCTCTACAGTTCTCTATCTCTTCAACCTCCTCAGCCTCAGACTCGTCTGAACTGTCATGTTCTTTTGAAATAAGTTTCTTCTTCTTAATGAATGTACTTTTGAACTATTTCTTACCATTCCCATAAGCTAGAGACTTCTTCTTGGGAATTACAATTTCATTGTCATCATCATCATCGGGAATCCTTTTGGGTCACCTTTCCGCAAGATTTACAGCCTTTCCACAAAGAAAACAAGCAAGTGGAAGCTTCCCTTTAAACGTTCCTTTTACTATTTAAAGGTTTAAGGACAGGAATGACATATCCTCATCTATCTCTTCGTATTCCTGAGAGTCTTCAATGGTGAGATTATTCATGGACTTGAATGCCACCTCTTTGGAGTTTCCTTTTTCCACAACATCGTTATCATCATTTCTCAGATCATATGTAACAAGGGTGTTGTGCAGGTTATCCAATGTCACCTATTTCGGGTCGTTATCTTCTATGACTGAAACTTTTGGAACGAACTGAGGTGGATGTTTCCTCATAATGCGATTCAAATTATTTATGTCTCTAATAACTTCTCCATGGCCCCACAAGTCTTCCACTACAACATTTACCCTGTCAAAGAATACATTAATAGACTCATTCGGGTTGATTCTCATATCTTCATACTTGTTCCATAACACGTGCAGCTTTGCCTCTCTGACCTATGTATCCCCTTCATATATATTCAATAGCTTTTCCCACATGGCATGTGATGTTGTTCATGACATTAAATTTTTATAGATAGGATTAGATAGGGCTCCCCCTAAGGCATTAATTCATGTGTCATCTTCATCCAACTCTCTACGTTCACCCTCTGATAATGCACTACTGTTGATATCAGCTATTATGCCATGCATTGCTGCTGTGAACACATCCATTCCTAGTGATCAGAAGTAGTGTTGCATCCGATTCTTCCATCGCTAGAAATTGTTCCTGTCGAATTGTGGAATCCCTTTATGAGTGGTGACCTCCATTTCAGAGAGAACCACTGATATTAACATTTCGCTCATATATCAATTGATAGGTCCACTATGTTAGATACCCTGAGAGGGGGGTGAATCAGGGTATGACAGATTAAAACAACTGCCCCTATTAATCTTTACTCGCTATTAGGCAAGACTCTCTTCCCTCTCTTTCCTGTAACAAAGTATAAACAAAAACATAAGTATGCACAGGACATAGTGACTTTTACTTGGTTCACCCTCACTGGGCTACGTCCAAGGAGCATACACCGGCGATGTGCCGATGTACCAAATCCACTAACAACACACTTCTTTTTACAATGTTCGGGATAGATCACTTCTATTCCTAGTCTCTCTACCTTTACAATGTTTAGGGTTAGCTCACTGCTTTCCCAAGGATCTCTCCATATCTCTCTATCACTCTCTAGATCACTACCGGTGGAGAGGATCACCTTATTCCTCTTCCTTTGCTCATTGATCTGGAAAGGATACACTCACAGTTTATAGACCCATGGGCCTCTTCATTATCACTAATGAATACATCCTCAGTTTTATGTAGATGCTATGATGATGTCCAAATTTAACCGGTAGTTGAATCTCACTTTGAACCGAAGGTATCGGGCAATCTTCCAGCTTCTACGTGGCCCTGAATCACTGTCGGGGTTCAACCATACCAGGTGCCCTTCTCCAAGCTGACACGCAAGTCTCACTGTGCAAGTTAAAATTGGTGTGCAACTTCACCTCAACAACTTGCACGACCCTAGATTCTTCAAATCCAAACTTGCGTGACTCAAACCCTTTTACACCCAAACCAATTTTAGTACGCAATCATCAACTGCCACGCTTCTTAAAAACTCAGCGCACAACTGTCACCAAACCACCTATGTGACACACCCTTCTTCCAATCAAAACATGGGAAACTCCCTTCCTTTCTCGCCCCAACCACTCTGGACGCGCAAAAATAAACTAGCGTGCAACTTCTACTTGCGTGACCACACCACCACTTGCACGAACACCACACCTACGTGACGGGAGCTCTGATTTTCTCTCAGTTTTGAACTATTATTGAATGGGGAGGGGTATACCTCTATTTATAGGCATTTGGAAATCATGTGTGATGGTGCACAAGTCTCATATTGGCACGCAAGTCTTAGAGCGCAAGTTTCTGCCATGCAAGTCACTTGCGAGACCAACCCTAAAACATGGGCACCCCTCTTCCCTTATCCATATTTTGGTGTTCTGATCTTTAAAAACATATGGTGCAGAAGTTTCCTCTCCTTCAAGACAATGGCGTTCAAGTCCCTTTTCCAAAACCATTTTTCTCCATTTGTCGATTTTCTGGCCCAAAAATTTGGAAAACACTGGAAAACGGTGCCACCTTGCATCTGATATTTTTGTACCGCCTCCAGTTCATCCATTCCATTGTCGACATTCTTGAATCAAACCTGGATCGTTAACTATAGCCCTTGAACTCAATATGCCACCATGAAATCCCCTTTTTCAATAAATTTCTCTGTCATGGTTTTCTTTTTCAACAATCACAACACATATGTCGACTTTGTCAATAGCCACAATCACCTAAAAATGATTCAATGATACCTTGAGGGATTTATTCCCAAATGATAATGATAAGATTATTTTTTTAAATATAGTAACAATCATTATAAAGTGTTAGATAATAATAGTTGGGGAAAGTACACTATTTATGAAATTGATTAAATTGAAGTTTGGATGTGGTTTTATGTATTGATTTATTACTTCACTGTATAAAGCATCTTGTATTAGAGATTAAGTATAAATAGTTCAACACATAATCAAGGATATAGAATATTTTTATATGAACTTATATTTAATAATTTTCTAGGAGGGTGAAGCAATAAAACAAATCTAGGAAAATGATATGAGAAAAAAAAAATATTCCTACAATCATCATTATTTGATAATATAAATGATATTTTTTCACACCCTTAGTTTATGGATTTGTGGCTATCCAAATTCTGCTGAACGTGTTTGCTATCATTCTCTATGAGAAAATGATATTTTGATGTGGGTTTTTACAACAATAGTAGTTTAAAATTTCAATCCCACGATTACTAATATCTTGTTTAAAATTTGTGGATGAAATTTAATTAAGGTGGGGTAAATTTAACACCCCAAGAAATTAAAATATTACTATTTTACAATAAACTAATTTTTTTCAATGTTTAAATAAAATTTTAAGATTGCACTACACAGAACATGGAGATATATTTGTTTATATAGAGGACTGATTTTTACAACATTTTAATAGAGAACATAATTCAAAACTAAATATCGAAACATTTATAAAATTAATTTGTGAAAAGATCATAATTTTTTAATTATGAATGTCAAAATTATCATAGTGTGAGATTTTTTAGTTTCTAAAAAATGTTTCATTTTTTGATGAATAGTGTAAAATAATGTATTTTAATTCAAAACTACCTTTTCATCTAAATAATTGTTAATGATAAATTATATTTTAAATTTATTTTAATGTAAAAAATTGATAATTTATATATATGTATTACTAAAATTATGTTCATTGGAATCATTTTTATATTATGTTTATATGTAAAAACATAATGAACTTTTGATCATTTTCACTTTCAAAATATGCTTTCTCACCACATATACTGGATTAACATTAAACAAGATCTTTCAAATTATATTAATTGAATTTGGTAAATTTAGAATAAAAAATTGAAATCTTTATGATCTTTGTTGTCTAATAATTTAAACATAGGTATTTACCAAAAATAATAGTTAATAATTAACATTAAATACATCAATTAAGTTAAAATTAAGCTTAATAAGGGACTAAACCTAAAGCATAAGGGCCAAAATGGCCTATTCACTTTGAAATTCAATTTTAATCCCATATTTTTATAATACCACCTCAATTATCTAATTTTAGAAGTTATTGAGACATATGTTCATAAATTTAACCCATATAATAATTTAAGTAATGAAAAAATATAAAAAAGGAACCTTACTCAGATTTTAACATTTATAAATATTCTAAGGATGGAAGAAGTTACATTATTTAATTTTTAAATTTTATTTTTAAATTAAAATGACGTTTTTTCTTATTGTAATTTAAATATAATTTTTACAGATGAATTAGTTATATAAAATGATCAATAAATTCGAAGATAGTGAATATTTATTTAATAATTAAATAAAATACTTGATGTTAAAAACATTAAAATAATGTAAATTTAATTATTTATTATGTTAAATTATTTTTATAGATTAATATATCATGTTAATTCTCCATTAAGGTAATAAATTATATTTATAATATTTTTTAATGTTTCTAAATTAATATTAATTAAATATTTCAAAATTATTATTAATTTTATTTTACAATAAATGATATATTGTTAAGTGATTTAAAATTATTAAAAATAATATCTTATGAAAAGTGATATTTAAGTATTAATATATACTAAATGTGTTTAATTAATTTAAAAATAGATCTTTTATAACTAAAATATTATCCCCTAGGTAATAAATACGTTGTTAGCATGGCCCCAATTAAGTAAGTTTTTTTGTGTGTTACATGCATTTGTTTTTAAATTAATTTTTATCCCTGATGGTTTTTTTATAAAATAGGCATAAAATTTAGAATTAATTAAGAATATTTTTTCTAATAATTATCATAATAATTTATTCATAATGTAAAAATTACATAGGTTGGAAAACTAGTTACTTAAATAACATCTAAAATGATAAAATTGAGGAATCATAGAAGTTAATTATAAAACATAAAAAATGACCTAATTATTGACTAGGGTTGTTTTTATCAACCATAATTACACATTAAATTATTATTTCTCAATTTTGAGTAACATGATATAAGGAATAAGTTCCCATAGTGTATTTGTTTTGTTTTTATAAGAATTCCACTCCCCCTCCATTATAAAAATTCATTCACTATTCCCATTCACCACACCTCTAAAGACATATCATCCAATACAGGATCAACCAAATATATCCCAAAAATGATTCTACTAGACCTATAATAATATCCTATGGTAGAAATAAATATATGGAATCCATTGGGTATAGAAGAAAAGGAGTTACCTGAATAAGAGGTAATATCCATTGTCGAGCTCTTTTGTGTAATTTAGGATCTCAACCCCAGAAAATCATTTTATTACATTCTTATATAATAACCTATCTGTACAAAATATACTTATTATTTTTTATATTAATGGTTCTATCAACACTTACACATACATCCATTTAATGTGTAGCAAATATACTGTTTCTGTGTTTGACAAACTACTGCCTCATGAAACAATGATTGTTCATTATATATTTACAACATATCATGGTTGAGAATTTTTATAGACACTATTTTTATATGATATATGTGTTATTTAAAAAAATTTATTCTTCATTAATTTTTATATGTAAAATACCTTTATTCATTCCATTTTCTTGAAATAAAATAAAATTTTTTGTGGAATTTTGGAGTACTTCCACCATAATGTTATGCAATTCATTCACTTCATACATGAAATTTATAAAGGATAGTTTAAATTAAATTTTTTTGAAATAAATTAAATTTATATAATATTCATAGACTAATAACATTACGGATATATAATATATTATTTTCTTATTACCCTTTTTACACAATAAAAAGTGATAACATCTGTTGTTGACGTGTGGACTAACAACTCTTAGACATGTTGTGATTTATTTTTACAGTATATGAATTGTACATATTTGAATATATGATTACACAACATGGTATTTATGATACCTAATGTTTATATTTTTATTATGTAAATAATCCAATTAATTGTTAAATGGGAACCATAAAAAGAACCACAACACTTCAAAATATGAAATTTGATCCCCAAAATGATTTTAAAATTATTGTTTTAAATTAAAAATGTTGAGAAATGAATAGTCGCACAACCTCTCCCTTTTCAGCTAAAAAATAATGAACCATTAATGTTGTTGGAACATTAATCCCTAGGTTTTTCTCTCACATAACCATTATAACACAATTACCATCACGAACACCAGTTAACATCACAACACTAGAACAGAATAACCAAACCATCATAGAAAGATATCAATGTCATAAGAATAACACACAATCCTATAAACCCTATCATTCCATAATCTCCATCACAAAATCAACAAAGAAAAAAAATCTCCACCGACATTTATAAATCCCAAAGAAATGTCATGAAATATATCGCCTCTTGGTGCACCCTATGGATTACACAACCAAATCCTGACGACTCCTTAGAAAGCATATCACCCAAACCGCATGGATGGTGCAATGGAACTAGATACAAAGGCATATAGTGAGTGGTATGTAAATCCATAATGTTCTAAAATATATCTATCACCATGAACCCCATCTCAAATAAACATTAAGAGACATCCAATGGAAAAACATTCACATATATTATCATCAAAACCTCATCTGAAACATCAATTGAATTGGAAGCCCATGTCGAATGCCTCTATGGGGAACAATTAATGGATTGAATGATGATGAATATTCCTAGAACACCATTGACCTCTCACACTACACATACCAAGACCTATTTATAGGCCACTACACCTGTTCGGACAAGGGAGGAGTTAAATATCCTGAGGCCAATGTTTGGAGAAAGATGCATAAGCCATCAATAAAAAACCACACCATTCTCCAAGACACAGAATATTTCTCTACAGCAGTAGAAATGAAAAAAATAGCATTAAAACAAAATTTAAATTACAAAAACGAGGATAAAACACCAGAATCATCCTTCATCAGATGGTGTCTAAAATCGGGATGACGAGAAATGGATCCACCGAAGACAAAACCTAAGAGATTGAATGTTGTGATAAAATCAGAAAAGGTGGGAAAGAATCCATTAATAATAAGTAAAAAATAAAAACCCAATTTTTAATAATATAAAATCAATAGGGATGTATTTATAGTGGTTGGATGGAGTATGTGGACAAGGAGGTGGAGGATGAGAGGGGGAGGTGACAATGGATTCCACAAACTAATCCACCCTCCAAACTACCTTCGAGGATGATCCATAGAATGTGATAGAAGAAGAAAATGGTATTTATGATATAATGATAATTCTATAAATTTATAATGTTACTTACATTATTTCCATAATGACATTGAAAAATGTGAATGATACTTATATGTACGTATAACCTACCATCTCTATAATTGCCACGTAGGATTGCTTTTTCTAACCATATCAAGGATTTTTTTTAAAGTATAATTTATTTATATATTTTGATAATTATTTTTGGATTATTATTATGTTTATGTCTATATAATGATCACTTTTACCATAGTAAACATTATAATGTCATTTTTTACGCTTACAAAATATGGTCAAATCACCAAACATTAATATAATTTTTAATGTTGTTATTTAAAAAATTATAATATTTGAAAAACAAATACACATGAAAAGATTAATGAATCAAGTAAATAATTAACATATGTTTTTAATTTATGAAGATAAATATAAACATGAAAACTTGGACTCAACGAAAGGTATTTGGTATTAATTTATATTTCGTTTAGATTAATTTGTTGTTATTAACTAATTAACTTTTTTATGGAGTATATAATTCCCTTGTAAATGTTATGTCATGAATATCATTATTATCATGATATTATAAGTTTCAGTAAACATCATTCATTCATGGATATGGTGATTGAATATTCTGAAAGTGGTTTCAGACACATTCGAATATCTACATATTATTTTCCTAAAAAATGTCCTTAATGATTTTCTTTTCAATTTCACTTCATTTTGTGATTGTTAAATATCTATTAAAACAGTAACATTATTGTAATAATTTTTATTTTCAAATTTCATTCAATATCCAAATTCTTAAATATTTTATATTATTATTTCTTAAACTGTATGTTTTTTACACTTGGTGTTCACTTTGATAGTTATTTGATTGACTGGGGAATTATTGAAAAATTCATATTCTTTACTCAATATGGATATTTGATAATGAATATTATTACTTTTTATTATTCAACATGAATAATCAATTTCACTAGAAATGAAGGGTGGGTACCATTCTTTATATATCCCCTTGATGCACCAACAGGTTCTTAGGATACAAATATCATAGCTAAATTAAATATGTTTATAAATGTAGTTTTA
Source organism: Viscum album (assembly GCA_963277665.1). Classification (NCBI taxonomy): domain Eukaryota; kingdom Viridiplantae; phylum Streptophyta; class Magnoliopsida; order Santalales; family Viscaceae; genus Viscum; species Viscum album. The sequence goes on from OY728154.1 coordinate 84,645,334, forward strand.
ATTCATCTTGTGATTTGTATTGATTGTATAGAGTTCATTATGCCTCATAAAGCATGTCTAATATTTAAAAATTTCATTAATTGATATTTTTTGTTATTATAGTTATTATCCATTATACATTAATATGATAAAATCTATGGATTCATTTTATTCTAAGTTTATTTATTAAATGACATGTGTTTTAGTTTATTATCACGCCATATTGATTATGTCTTATCTAGTTGGTTGAATTGAATGTGATATCTATTATTTACATTTCCATTTTTAAATAATATTGTAAATCCATTTTTTCATCCACTATAATTACACCTACAATACATTTGATCTCAAAAAAAATTTGTTTCCATTCCCTAGGTTATGAAGAACATATCATTGAATAGTCCTTCCAGTATGTTGTTTATTTCATTTTATTTTATTTCTTGGTTTATATTCCTTTTCATAGTGTAATATGGGTATCATTTATGTAATTTGGGTATTAAAAACTTCTAAACTGATTTGTTCTTTTGGATTTTATTACCTATAATCATTCTAATGTAATAAAACAATGCACCACCTCTGGGATTCTAGGGTCAGGGCCTTACAAGAATAGAATAAAGTGAGTTCTGTTATTAATGTAAATACATTGAGAAAAGATAATATTTTTACTAAATTTTACAAGTGTTAATTATAGACCCATAATATATCATTATAAAGTCATGTGATAATATTTTATAGTATTTTTTTGGATCCTTAAATGATAATTTTGATTTAATAGGGGCTGAGACCAATCATTTTGAAGACTAATTATTGTTTCCTATAATTAAGTTAACTGTATTAAAACACATTGAGCAATTTACTACATTTTTAAAATTCATTTACTATTTTATATTGTAAATTATTCGAGTTCCTCTATATAGATTAATGAGAATATAGTTCTGTGGAGATTAAGGGAATGTTCCTCGTTATACTTATATTTCCCTAAACTATAGTGCTGAATATTTTTTGATATATAGTGATGCATTAAAGAATATATCGGGGTTTATTCTTTTCCATATTAAACATTTATATAATTCACCTCAAATCAATTAATGTTCTATTATAAAATATTTCCATTAAGTGATTTTGAGTTGTTAGTGGTAATATTTCAATTAAACATATAGATGAATTATCTATTCATAAGACATGTGATATATATAATTATCATGAGATATTAAATTATTTATTCAAATACTATTATTTGAACAGAAAAGGAAGGATGTAGTTGATCTAATTAGAGAGTACAATAATTCAACACATTACAACCCAAGGAAGAAGAATAAGAAACTGATGCTTTGAGTTGGAATGATCATTATTTATTATCTATTCCTATGATTTAATATGACCTCATACTCATTGATACTTATATGACAGACCAAAAAATCATATATGAATTTAAGAAATCCAATATTACCTAAGTAATAACTAAATAATATATCCATGAAAGTATCACAGAGCATCTTAAAGGTGATATAAAACTGTATAGGAAGATAATTAATATATTGAAGTATAAAAATATCAATTTTGGAGTTATAACATTCATGAAATGTATATAGGTCCTATAAATACCATAAATGGAGACTTTTATACTGAAAAATGCACATAGATAATCATTTTCTATCTATCCTTGAAGAACAAACCTGTATAGAGATAACAAGGATGACTTTTTTGTCACTACATGAATTGTTAAATTTCAAAATATTTTTCTTAATTATTGGTATATCATAATTTTATAATTAAATAAAATATGCTTATATTTCTGATGAAACCCTTACCCACTTCCACAAGGAAATGTTTGGGCATATCCATGTATTTATCTTATAGTTTTACCAAGACATATAAATAATAGAATTAAATTTCAGGTTTGATTTATTTCTATATTAATTCACTACATTTCCTTTTAACTATATATTATTTTTTACTGAATAATATTTCAAATATATACATGATACATGGCATATGATTTTATGTAGCGACCATTTTAATTTTATTGGATCATGATATGATTATTACCTTGAATTTATCTAGGGGAATTTAGCAAGGATTGGATATTGATTTGAGATTTAACATGATATATTATCATCACAGATATTGTTAATCATAAATGATGATTGAGACCATAGAAGATATGATTAGAAAAAAAATAATGGATTTTAATTAAATCTATGAAAAAATATTCCTATAGTTGGGTTCACAAATAACTATAGTTTCCACTCTATAATCTAACTAGAACAATATGAAGATTTTTAATAGATAAATTCAGAACTCAATTATGACGGGATTAATTTTGAGAGGGAAAGTTGTTAGGGATCAATAATAATCATAAAATATCATAGAAAATATATAAATTACAAATAAAATCAATGTAGTCTAAAATTGATAAAAATGTTACACTAATAAATACTATAGAAAGTTATATGTTGATGTTCAAAATAATTTATTCCTTGGGAAATCACCAAGGAAGATGGTTATGAGAATCATGAAAATGTAATGTCTAAGAACATAATTCATTAGACCCCTTTTGATCCTAATTCAAATGAGGACCATGAATTATCCTATTTCACTTCTAGTGAACATTTCATAGGTGCATGATGTATTCCATGATTATCATTTATGAAAATATATTCCAAACCAATCAAATATAATTTTCTCAGACGTTTCATAATTGTAATATGATTTCTCATATGTGGAACAACTAATGATGATCTACAATCATAGAGATAATTGTTTTTCAAAAAACACCACTCACTTAATCAAAAAACAATGGTGAAAACCTATTATTTAGAATGATATAATGTATTCTGATTTTATGATGGGACAAATTTAGCATCATTTATTATCAATGCAACAATTGTTTAAGTGTAAAATTCTTTTAGGGTGTGTATAATGTTACAACTGGTAATTTTAGCGAGTATTTTTTATAAAATATATTTTGTGTATTTTATACACATTGATACCCACAACATAAAACTAAAATTAACTATACATTATTTAATAATGGAAGAATATAACAATAAAAAATTAAATACCATACGATATAGCATTATGAAATATAATGTGGAATATTATAAAATCAATGAAGGAACATATAAATACAAATACCATAAGGTTGAAATTCATATCACTATGATATTCCTTTAAGAACATACCACTAATAAAAAACTATATAAATAATTTAGATAATTATATTTATGAATAAGATATTGATAAATTAATCATGAAATATAATGAAATATTTTATAATATTAATTAATTCTATATATTGGATTGTAATATTGTCATTGGTTTTATGGTTTTAGTTATGTGTTCATTGGTTATATGGTTTTTTTCTATATGGTCATTGGCCTTATAGTTATTATATATCTAGATATTGGATATACACAAATCCAAATGTTTTAATTTTCAGAGACGAAAGTTAGTAACTTGTTTGAAGTTATCTAATTCATATATAATGATTTAATTTTTAATTAAATAAAATGATAATATCGTATTTGTAAAAAAAAATTTAAAAAAATGTATTTTAATAAATATTATATATTATATAAAATTATAATGATATTCTGTTTATAAAATTAGAAGCATTATGTTAATTTAAAAGTTGTGATAATGTGGAATTAATAAATATTATGCAAATAAAGAAATTAAAATAAATTATATTTTAAAAAACATTTAAAAATAATAATGGTCTTTTATGTATTATATATTGTTATCAAAATAAATGAATTTGAAAATGTTGAAATAATTGTTACAATGAAACATGAAATTTAAATTTCTAGAAATAGTTTTTAAATTTTGTGAGTAATTGAAAATAACATGGAAAAACTTTATGAACAAAAAATGTTTAAATAATAATTTTAAAAAGTGTTTTTTAATATATCATACATTTAAATTAAATTTTTAAAATTAATAAATTTTGATATTGAATCAGATTAAAATAAATCCATATTTTTAATTATATAATTTAAATGTGCTAATTGGGATCATATAATATTTTTTAGTAAAAAATTATTACCATGTTAGATAATTTAAAAAGGTAGAAGGGTTTTGGGTAAAATGAATTGGATCAATTTTTATAATTAAATTGATATAAAATCATTATATAAGACCTTTTCTAGGGTTTAGATTCAATAAATTACTTATCATTAATATTATATTACCTAACTCGCCTAACTCTCATGTGATTATATATTTACAATTCATCAATCCTATGTTTCCTAACAAGTTTCCATCAATTTCACCTATAAAATGATCTCTCTTACACCCAATTTAATCCACATATATCCTTTATTGGGTTCTTCCCTAATTTTGCAAATTTATACTCCTTAAATATTTTTAACCTTTTTGTTAAATTATTTTCCATTAAATTGAAATAAATTCATCATTACAAATAAACCTATTAGAAGAATAGGTGATCCCATTTTTGTATTTATTGATCAAACACTTCAATTTAACTTATCATGATATATATAAATATATATATATATATAATTTTGTAAAATTATAATATTTAATTTAAATCATGATGCATATGTGATAATGATATTACCTTTATATAACTCTTAATGTTTATTCATTCATTTGTATAATGTCTTGTTTTTGGGTCAATTGAACCACTTATATGAATAATAACATGCCAACATCATCATTTCAACCATGAATTTATATTAATAAATTAAAAATTGTCATATATGTAAATAATGACTAATTTTTGTTGTATATATGGTTTTATAAGGGTAAAAGTTTTGAATTTCCATTACAATTTAACTTATTGTTATTAGTAAATTATCTTAAACATGCTTGTGATAAATTCCATTCTCATAAACATTAAAATTTCCATCCATAAAATGAACATTGAACAACCTAATTAATTTTAAAAAAATTATTCTAATACCTTTACTAATATTATAATGTTTAACAATTTTTCAAATAATGAGTATCGATATACCCGTTATGAAACAGATAACAACTAATGAAAATTAATAACATTTAGTGATGAAAATAAACAATAATTAACCAATATAGGTGTAATAAATGATTATAGTTAGATGTTATAAATGTTAATTAATACGAATAGGGTTAGTAAATATTTTTTTTATTGTGATTCTCTATATATAGGTGTTTAACTAAATTTTTCAGATGTCTACAGTAAAGGTTATGGTTTATTTTCTTATCTCAATTTAAAATCGAGATTTATTTATGATTTAATTTTCATCAAAGAAATTTGTGTGTTCATTATATCTCTAACCCTTCAATTCCATTCTATATGGTGTATTTTTTAATTTAATATATTCCCACAATTTTTCTCTAATTGATTTATAATTCCCCAAGAATAACAATGGTAAATGCAACTAACAATATTTCTTATTTTCCTTTGAGAATCATTATCCCTTATATCGATGTTTCTATATTGTTCTCATAACACTTCTGTAAAACTAATCTAATGATTAATTTCTGATACATTTATTTATATTTGGATTTATTTTATAATATATTGAAAAGAATCTTATACATCTCTTATTTAATGATTTCCATAAGGTGTCTTTCCTCTTCAATTCTCTCTAAGTTTATATACAAATATGCCTTTCTATGATTTCTTGGTTCTTAAAAATAGTTGTTATTCAATTAATAACTATTTATCTAAATGCTTAGATTTATAAAATACTTTCTTTTAAAGTGTATGCGATAAAAATTTAATTGGTTGTTTATTTATATTTCCAAAAAAAATCAAATATCCATCTAATGAAAACATCATCTAAATCAATATCCATTAATTTTTCACATGACTCCATATGGGTATGTTTTAATAAATCATTTCATTCATTTTTTAGTTGATTGCATTTTACCTTATATAAATTGTAATGAATGTTTCTTTCGCATGTATTTTTCACTTATTATTGATTTATTAATCATTCCAAGTGGAATTGATTTATATAGTTATGGTTTAATATTGTGTGTTTTAAGAATTTTATAGCAATAGAATGCATTGAATAAAGCATTATATCTGATGAAATAACATGTAATGGACTTGGGAGTGAACCAAATATAAAATGATTATTAGAATATGGAGTAAAAAAATCAATATTCTGACTTTTCACACTATGTAATAATGGTCATAGTATTGAACCGTTACATAAAAAATAATTTTCTAGTATTTTTATAACACATTTATATGTTATTCCACATTTGTATGATATATTTCCTTATATTAGGATAGTATTATCAGGTTTCAATTTTTTTCTTTATAAATATAGTCTTCCACATTATTTATTTCATAATTCAAGTGTAATGATCTATTTATTATTTTGTATGATTTCATTAAATTATAATAATATTCCTTTCAAATATAATCTTAACCATATGAGCACCTTATACTAAATTATGATACTCTTTATATTTACATATGACTGATTGATATCTCTTATATTTGTTAATATTATGCTTCACAGCTCACCTTTTTTTTGTTTCCATCACCTAGGTTCTGAATAACTGTATTACGTGAAACTTTTCTCTAATGAGTTCATGTGGGGGAAAAATTGGAAATTATAAAAAAATATTTTAAAATAATTTTTTATGATGAAAATATCCAAAGGCACTAATCTTGTATACTCCTAGGTAAAATTTATTCTATGATTTAATTCATATTCCCCTAAAATTATACATTATATATATATTAATGTTGCATAATCTCAAATATTTTATTCCCCCTTATCCTTTTCAGTATCTCATCCAGTTATAGATTTATCTCCCTCACAATTAACTATACCTCATTCCATGTAAATGGCCACTATTAATAAAAGATTTTATCATCAATATTTGTACCTTATCTTTCCCTATCTATACTTTCTAAATTAAAGAGTGTTCCATTTTTAATATTATTGTTTTTAGAATATTTCTTTGTTCATTTGGGAGTTTCTTTTTCTAGGAAATGACCACGTTTTCAAGTGGTTCAACCCATTAATTCCTCTCATTTAGCAACAGATTAAGTTAATAAATCAATTATTATGTTCTTATATCATTACCTTGAAATCCAAAACATCTAATAATGTAACATGAATGGGATTATATTATTATACTATGTTATATAGAATCGTTCTTTAATATTTGATTTAATTGATATACTCTAAAAACATCATTATAAAATAACCAATTTTATTATTATTATTTCAATACACCTCCTACTCCCATGATCTCCTCTAAATTCATCATTTAGGTCAAAACAAAATATAATTTATGTTCTTAGTTAGTTTTTTATTTATAATTCTCAACAATTTCAATCATTAAAACCTCCATATCTAATATAAATTTTTCTTCATCATCTTCAAAATAAACCTCGTATTTTTCTTCTTCCATGAAAACCAAAATTTAATATTGTATTATTTTCCAATATGTATTTTTAGACTAAATTTATGTTAACAGTGGAAACAATGTTTAATTTTTTGGTTTTATTTATTCTTCATATTCTTTTTCATCCTTACACGGAATTTTTGCAACAATATACCCATATTTTATAGAATTAAAACTTGTTTTATTTATCCTACATTAATAAAACTTTTTTCCTAGAATTATTTTTTTATTTTTCAAATAAATAACTATTTGGTTAATTGAGAATTGTATAAGAAAGTAGTTCATAAAACAGCAAACAAATCAAATCATAATATGGCCTATCTAAAAGCACAGTCTTAGGCAAGACCCACTCCTAATGAAAAATAGGCTGACCAAGGAATATTATACAATGATAAACCCACCCTAAAATAGAGAGAAAAAATAAGGAAACACCCACAAGATATCTCCCCGCATGTGCCTATGAAACAATCCCAGAAACACACCTATGAAATACCTGCACATGGACACCAACCCAAACACTGCACCCCATCACTTCTAGACAATATAAGCCCAAAAATAACTCAGTATTTCACTTCTCGTTATGTCGCTTCCATGCACTCTTCCCTCATCATCCATCTTGTCACCAAATTTTAAGGAAGTGACACCCTGACTAGAGCTGGTGAATAGAAATAGAAAATCATGGGTAAATATGAGATGAAACCCAAAAAACACCATTATATCCTAGAATAGAGTGGTGAAAACATCCGTAAAACAACCACAAAATATAACCACGATAAAATTGAAGCTTCCAAAGAGTCCATTGTTGTAGATATACAAAAAAATCTGAAAATTCATACCAATATATCTACCAATATGTAATCCTCTATCATTAACCAAAACATCATGGAACCGATCTATTAGTAGATGGTTAACAATGATAAAGGAATCATATGTCGAGCTCCAGAATAAGGAACTGTAGGACATATGAATGATTTGAACACTACGTTGAATCAAATCTACCAATTAAGAATGTATAAGGATACATTAAATCCATATCAAAATCAAATGGGATCCAAGAACGGGTAACAAATGCAACATGTAGAACAAATTCACAGGATGTGGGTGAGAGACATGGGGATAATCAACAAAGCTCTGATGGACATGCTAGACTGAGAAACTGTGTGGTGGTTGAGAGGTACACCACACCATAAAATCCACACTGCATGATATGACTAGAAACTATTCCATGCCAAAAAGAAGAAGAAGGGGTGAGAAGTAATTGAGGGAGAATAGATAATACAAAAATATTAAATTCTTCAGTTACTGATGACTATAGATAATTAAAAGATGTTAATAACCTAATATCATTCTTTAAAACTTCAATATATATCATTTCATCACCTTATATATATCAATACCAAACATATAATGAATCACCAATTGATTTTCATCATTTCCATTAGTATCACTTTTCCAAGTGTTCACAATTATAGCTAAATTCTTTTCACTAAAGTACAAAGAAACACATTTTTATAAAACATATTTTATAATTACCTAGATAAGAATTTGTTTCCCTTTTTGTCATTATTATGTAATTTAATACCATTATTTTTTATATATACATCTATTCCATCACTAACATGTTTTTTATGAATTGTTTTTAGAATAAAAATATTGTCTGAGAGGTATCATTTGAGATAAGATTCTATTTTTCCAAACAGGGTAACGAAAACCTTTTAAAAATGGAACTCATTTTATTTATATTTAAATATCCATGATTGAAAATGGAATAAAATATTCACTATATTAGCCCTTGTATAATTGATACCACTTGATTCAACTAAAAACATTAATACACCCTATGCGGGAAGTTAAATTATGGATTTATAGTTTTCTTTCCCTTGTTGGATCATATTCTCAATTTTGAGATAAACCTTGAAACTAGTAAATCACATGCACACCCAATATTCCAATATAACAAATAAATTATATGACATTATGATTTTACATGTATATGTATGAAGCAATAATCCAAGGATTATATAACATTGTGGTTTCAATGTTCTAAGGGATAACACTACTCAGTATAGTTTGTTTAAAATTATATAAAAGATGACTTTTAAATAAAATGTTCACTACCTAATTCTGCATATATAATGATGGATTTAATTAATATTTATAAAATAAAATACTACTCAATTTCAACTCATGAGAAATCTCCACAAGAGATAAAAACCATATAATCTATGGTGTTTTCATTGTTCTTCAAATTCTTCTCATCAACTCTGGATGCTTAATTATGATATCTATAATAGAAAATCTGAAATATATTCTAGTATAACTAGTAATATTATAATTATTTTCAATTATGTTTTATTAATTAAATTTATAACAGTATAATATTTTTATCAATCAATATAAAATCTCTTAATATATCACTTAACTAATTAAAAACATATCAGTTGTATTTTCTAAAATACCTATATTTATTCCCCAAAATTTGTTATATATGAATATATTCAAGATTCCAAAATATTTTTCATTAGAATCTCCATTAATAATTCCTCTGAATTATAATTCCTAGAGATTTTAAAATAGAAAACAATATTTGATAGTGTATGTGATATGAAACAAAAACCCAAAAAAATGATTACCTAAATATGACTATTATAACCAAGATGTTAAATTTGACGGTATGAATAGGATTAAATAAATAATTATATGTATATAATTTTTATATTCAATATAATTATATTCAAATATTCTTAGAAAAAAACTACTCAATTTTGTATGATATCATTTTTTTCTCTAGAAATAAGATTTCATAAAAGTTGATGTTGATTAATTTTTATGAAAAATATATTTTAGTTAAATTATAAACAAATTTCAAAATTATATTGATAACATGAAATCCACTTTTAATATTATATTATCAAAATTAACTTAGGATGTTGATTTTAAATTTTTATGAAAATAGGGATGTTTATGTGAATCATCATAAGTACTGTTTTAGTTAACATTTTCATTTCATTTTATAAATTATTTAATATATCATTCTCAATATACAGTTAATTTTAATTGAATTTAAAGAATGTGTTACATAAAAATATTTATTTCAATTAATTACAAACTAATCATCTATATTCCATAATATAGTAAATGTTTATTTTTAGGATAAAAATAGATTTTTATGAAAACTTTTTATAATTGCATAATGTTTCTAAAATTAAAATTAATTAAAAAAACCCTTTTTGAAATTATTTAAATGAAAATTTTAGAATATAAATCTATATTTATGAATTTAAATTAATTTAATAATTAATAATAGTTATTGAGATTATTTAAAATCATATTCTTCTAAAACAATGACTTTTTCAGGAAACCAGTTACCATCTTACTTTAGCGATTTATTTCAAATTAAATTATTCAACTTCTAAGAAGTAATATTTATTAAATATTAATCAATATATAGAATCATTATAATTGATCTTAATTAATAATTTCAACATAAATTTTTAGAAATATGAATATTAAATGTAGTAAAAATTAATTACTACAGAAAAAAATAGGTTTATTAAGGGTAATAATAATTTAACAAGGACTAGAAATAAAATGAACCTAATAGTGCGAATATAATTATATTTTAATTTCATTATAATAATTATTTTATATGATTTTATACTTTATAAATGATTGAATAATGGTTTTGAAAAAAACTATTTTTGAGTCATTAAGAAATAAATTCTATTTGGGGTAAAATACCATTTTAATGATGAAAAAAAATTTATATTAATTTATTCTTGTTCAAAATAAATACTTTTTTAATAAAATTTTATTACTAAAGAGTTTATAATAAATATAAATAATAATATAATATTAAAAACGTAATATGAAATTTTTATATGTGTCAGAAAATTGTTATTGTAAAAAAAATATTTTCCAATAAATAATTTGTTTATATTAATATATTAATTTTAAAAATTTTGAGATTTATTTTTAAAAACTATTTATAATTTTTTGTATCAGCACAAAGAAATTATCCAACAATTATTTTTTCATTATTTTCATTGACATTTGAATTATCAGGGAAAAATTAAATATGGTATAAGTATGGAATGTGTATTATAAAATTATAATGATCCAAAAGAAATCTATTATATAAATTAAATTGTATATATTACCAAATAAAGGTTTCTACAAAATAATTAATTTATTGGGATGTTATTAGATTAGTTTTATAAATCTTTTAATAATTGTAAAATACCAATATAATATTTTAATGTTTTTAAATCATTTCATTGGTAACGTGACTCGCTTTTACATTACCATGGATAATTTTTTTATATTTTTATAACATGGATTTTTACACTAATTAAAACCAAATCAATTTGGATGAATATATTAGATTAAAATCAGATGTTTTTTGTTTTGGATTATTTTTTTATATAGAGTCCAAAACCTATGTTTAAGAAAAAAATAAAGAATGCTCCCCTCTATACCTATATAACCACACAAAACATCAAATTCATACTCACTAAAAAAACATAGACCACATATTTACTATTACATACTATCTACATAGTCTTCCCAAGGTTCCCCCAATCTCTCAATAATATCCAACCATGATTATGGAATCTCCTTCTCGAGGTGAGGGATATCCCCCTATTTTTTTACTAAAGAACACATTTTATGATATTCATCTAAATATCATTTTTTATATTTTAGTTATGTTTTTATAATAACCCCTTATAGAAATTATAATTTATTGTTAATCATATACACCTTAAACTCAAATGAATTCATCCAATGAACATTTATGTACACCGATTATGTCGTCTAAATCATCCTATTATTTTTTTACCAATTGAATGGGACCTCTCTATCTTTATTTCCATTCAATATAATTATCTTTATCAAGGAATTTTATTCAAAATAATATAATTTTTTCATTCCATTACAAATTTCGAATTTCTATCGATTTTACATTCATTGAATGAGAGATCATTTTCCTATGTCATTTATACCTTTACCGAAGTTGTTACAATGATGATATTTATTAAGATATTTGTCCTATTTTCTTTTCCATACAATAACAGTCTTTTTATTTAAAATTGTAAATCTCAATTGGTTAAATGTTTTTGATTTTATAAATGTGACACTACTTTCCATTTTATTTTCTTATAAGGAGAGATCGTTTATCACCTTTCATTATATCATTTTTCTAAGCCCTTAATATGGTAAAATATATTAAGGGGTCCTCTCATTCTCCATGTTAAAAAACTATAATCAATATATTATGGATTTTATCTATAATAAATATTCTTTCCTTTAGATTTTGAAGTGATTATAGACCCATTTCACTCTCATTAATCCCCCGTGAACATTTATGTGTCCCTATAATCCTATAAAACTTCTACTATGATTTTCATGCCAAAATATTGTTTATTTAATCAGAAAATAGTATCCTATCAATTTTGTTCAATTTTGTAAACACATACTACTTTTTATAGGGAATTACATTTATTAAATCCATAACCTACTATTATGGGAATAAATGTGAAGAAATAGGTTATTATGTGTGTAATATATTTAGAGAGCTTATGCATATACATGATATCATTATGATGTGTGTGACCAGATATCTATCCAAGGCATTAGGTAATGTTTTAGTCTCATGTGACTCCATATAGTCAATTTGGTGATTATAATAAAAAAATTATTTTATATTCTCTGGGTAGTTATCCATGACTTTTGAGTTTATGTCATGTTTAATATTGTTTATTCATTCTCTTATTACCTTTATTTCATCATGGTATATCACGCCACAATGGTCTTGTTTATGAGTCTCACCAATTTTATGTCGCATTTATATTCCTATTTTATAACATTAAATATCTTCATAATTTTATTATTTTTTATTCCATCACTATTATTTTTAATCACCCATTTCTTTTGAATATCCCATGGTTATTCCATCTTATTTATAGAACAATGGAATTACATGAGTATGTTAGAGTTGTTTTAAAAAATAACAATATATCATAGGTCTTACGTGGTTACGTAATGTAAATAATTCCAAAATACAATAGTATTTTCATTATTATAGTTTTCATTATGTGTACTCTTATGTAATAAATCAGGAAGTAATTTGTAACGAAGAAATTAGTTTTCAAATTTGATATCAAAAAAATGTTTACTTTTTTTGGGAATATGATTAGAAAAATCAAGATAAATACTTTTGGATAGAAAAAACCTAACAATAAATTCAAAAATATTGGTAAATTATGGATGATGTGGTTTCTAGGAAAATACATAATTGTTTAGAAACTACAAGTTGATGTGTCTAATAACTATATATTCATAGGGGTAACACTAAAAACACAGTATTGATCTAAAACCAATCAAAAAATAGTGCATGAAAATGGGTCATGATTCCCGCCGACTTTTTCACTCATAGGTGATATGATTTGAAAATTTTATATGGAAATTACAAACCATTATTAGGGTTTAATTATTCACATAATACTCTATGTTAAGAAATATATCGTTTATAAAATAGACCCGAGACATGAAATTCATATGTAAAGGAAATACATGTCATTCATAGGTTATCCCCTTAATTTTATTTTCATCCTACCTATGTTTTCAATAGTATAAAATTTGTAATACTTAATTTTCTATTTATTATAGTCAACAGATGGAAAAATTAAGAACCAAGTAAACAACTAATATGATGGGAAATGTGATGACTATCCATATGTGATGCACAACATAAGGAAATCTTATGACGCATTAGGATTATGCCATCCCAGGGAAAATAAATAACAATTAAAAAGTGAAACATTATTGAATTTACAGATACATTAACTAATAGGATAATAATGTATCTTGTATTTTCATCATCTAATGATGATAATGTAAAGAAAATTGGATTTCCTCGGTGTTAAAAATGGAATAAGTGGCACTAAGGGAAATGACAAAAAGGTACTCGAAGGTTCTTCATATATAGAAAAATATCTCATAAATTATAAATTTGAATCTACAAAGGAAGAGTGCGATGTAATGGAATAAATTACATCCTACAACTCCCTTTGGTGTTCATTTTCTTATGCATAAATATTATGAGAAATATCCGAGTCAATGACCTAATTCAAGGGATAAATCCTATATTAATTATGTATGTTACAAAAAATTTTGACGTATAAAAATTAATGTGTGTATGTATTGGTATTTGACAGTTTTGAGGAAGATGTAGTATATCAATTGATTTTTAGATATAATAATCGAGAAACATATAATTATTTTTTCGCTAAATTTTTTTCATTAATGATTTAAAATATTAGATGCTCAGTACTGATAATCAATAAGAGGGATTTAATGGTATGGTAACTGATAAACCATAATATGTGTTTTCGATGCAGATAAACATAAAGAGTATTGGGATGATATACCTAAGGCCAATATTATATTATAAATCACAAATACAACTTTCAACGATTTCTATGATGGAATTTTAGTATGATTAAGGATATTTAACGAAACATATTATTCCACCAATTATTTTTGATGCGATTAATGATATTTTAGAATAATATTAATTATGTTATGGTATATATACCCATTAGGTTTAATATAAAGTATTATTTTATATTAATTACATTATTTTTTAGTATGTGTAATTTGAAGGGTATGAGAAATCCTTTTTGGTTAAAACATTATTTAATTTTGAGGTTACATGTGTTATTTGGTTTATAAGGGTATTTATATGGGAAATGATCATGGTTAAACCTTTGGGATTATTTCTTGAATTTTAGATATTAATGTATTATGGTTTATTAAATTATATAAAAATATTACTTTACGATAAACATTTAGGATTTATCAAATATTGTAGAATAATATTTTTATTCTTTGGAGGATTACATGATCTAATGGAAGATTATTTTTCTACTTCCCATATAAAAAATCGTCAGTAGTATTCATCATTTAAGAAATATATGAAATTATAGTAAAAAATAATTAAAGGATTAAATAACACTTTTCAAAAAATTATATTTATTTATGTCCCTAGTTTAAATAGTAAAATATTCCCTTATGTGTAAGAAAATAATCTTAAAACAAAAAGTTTGTCATATTACAATCATTTTCAATTAATTGATTATCTTTCTACCAATAAAATATTTATGGTCTTAATGTCATTGAAATTATGCAAACCATTTATTCTCTCACACTCTATTAGATATTTGTGTTAGTTTTCACTTCTAGGTTTATTTTTTTACATCCCACTAATGTTTTTCATTGAAACCAAGTAATTTTATGACATTTTTACTTCCTTTTATCTTTTTTAATGTTGATTACTTATTAACATTTTTTACTATATAATATTTCAATAAATAATTTTTATATAGTCAAAAAATATATCACCAAGATCATGTATAAATATTGAGGAAGAAATTTTTTAAATTGAGGACTAAATTAACATTTTGAGTATTTAAACGAGAAAACAGTGTTTGATAGTGATTGTGATATGCAACAGAAAACCCAAACAAATAATGAATATTTAAAAACTACCATAATAACATCGCTTTTAAATTTATGTTCTGAATAGTTTTATAACCATTTTTAATTATATAATTATATTTTCTATATTCAATATAAATATACTTTTATATTTCGATATAAATAATCACTTAATTTTTAGTAATATATTTTATTCTTCAAAAATATATTTTCTTCAAACAATTTATTTTTTTTAATTTTTTAGATTAGAATATAATAACAAATTATTAAAACATTTAGATATTATAGTTGAAAAAATGAACATAATTTTTTGATATTATAATATAAAAATTAATTATGTGTTATATATTTTGAATATTACGAAAATATAAATTTTTTAGTGAATATAGGAAAATACCATTTTTAAGTACAATTATCAATTAATTTGATAAATTTAGTAAATTTAATGTCCCAATATTCTATTAATTAGAATTTCATGTTGACAAAATTATTATTTGGACATTATTTTCAATTTGTTACCTTTAAATAATATTTATATCGACTCTTACAATAAGGATATTTTTAGGATTAAAAATATATTTTTTCTAAAACATATTTTGAAATTCAGAATGTTTCTCCATTGTAATTAATTAAAATAACCCCAAAATATAAATTATTTAAATTAATATTTTATCATATATCTATATTTATGAATTTAAATTAATTTAATATTGATTACTAGATAGAAATTTAAATTAAAATCATATTTTCCTTGAAAATGAATTCGTCAAGAATTTGTATTCCAACGTGCTTGTGGGTTTTATTTTAAATTACATTCTATCACTTTTTTTAATTAAATTTTATAAAATGGATTCTGTAATTTTAATCATCATAATTAATGTTACCTATTAAAGAGAACCAAATTTTAGAACAAAAATAATTGTATGTGTAGTAAATATTTATTACCATATTAAAAGGAAAATTGGTTAATTAAGGGTAAACATATTTTAAGTAGAATTAGAAAAAATGTAACCCTAATAGAGTTTATATAAATATATATTAATTTCCTTAAAAATTTATTATATTTTCTGTTTCTTATTAAATTATTAAAACATTACATTGAAAAAAATTATATTTTTGATACACTAAATCATAAATTATATTTTCTGTCAAATATATTTTCAATGTAAAAATTAGTTTTGAGATTAATTAAATAATTATTTATAAAAATGATGTTTTAATGAAAACATATTTATTAAAAAGTATATACTAAATATAATTGATCAAATAATTTTTTGAATATTAAATCTAATCATTATAAGGGTCAGTAAATAGTTATAGAAAAAACTTAATATATTTCAATAATCCTACATTTTAAAATAAAATTTTAATTTATCATTGTTATATAGATATTTTGATATAATATATATCATTTATGGAATTATCATGTCAAAATTATAAAATGAATATTTTTCCAAATATTTCAGAGACATTAAAATTTTAAATTAAAAACTATATATGGTGTAAGTATATAGTGTGTATTATGAAAACATAATGAGTGAAGAGTAAAGTAATATATACCATATAAGGTATACACAATGAATAAAATGTTTTTTTATTAAAATTTTTCTACAAAGTTTATATAATTACATTAGTAAACCACTCAAAAATCCTCCAAAATATAAAATATATATTATGGTTTTAAAATAATTTATATGCAAACATGGCTCCCATCAACATCAACAACATTATTATTTTAAATAACTCATCCTGTGTCATAATAAAATAAAACAAATCTTTATATGGGCATAAAATATGGTCACAAACAATGAAATGGTTTGTTTTTTGATTATTGTAATCTATAGAGTCCAAAAAAACAATTATTGGGAACTAATAAAAAACTCCCCTCCCTTTTCTTATAAAAACCCTCCCAATATCTCATTCCTCTTCATTCAAAAACCACAAAGAACATACTTGCTGAACCCTCCCCACTCTATATACCTCCAAAGGTTCCCCCAATCTCTTAATAATCTCGTACCAAGCTTTTGGAATCACCCTCTTAAGGTAAGGGATATTCATCTCTTCTTTTTCTTCCAAATCCAATATAATTTTATCTCTATTAATATCCATTTTTTCTTGTTTGTGTATGTTTTTTACATCTAAATCCCAACCCATATGATTTATAATTAATGAGATACTCATTTCACTATCATTAATACCTCCCATAAAAATCTTTTTTTATCCTTTATTCAAAAAAAATTATCCTATGATTTTCCATACCAAAAGAAAGGGATGTCTTTCTTAATGACCCAACCCTATTAGGATCAATCCTTAAAAACACCAGACTACCTCTACCGGTATGGGACTAGTGACTAGCACAGCTGGGGATATCTAACATATGATACATTTTCTTATTGTACATGTACATATAAACTATACTACCTCAATATAGAAATGTCTATTAAAAATAATAAAAGATGAAATACATAGAATATAAGCACGACAATGAAAAATATATCTGCTGTGAAAGGGTAAAACACTAATAAGTGAATGTAAATGGGAAAAAATTTGCAACTAGCAATATAACACAACCTAAAAAAATAAATGTAATTATACTAAAGGATCCTAGTTAATGATATCTATGCTCCGACCACAGTACATTTCTCCATGAAACATGTCTCTCTATGATTCAACATAGTCACCACCAACCTCTCCTTTATCTGTATATAATAAGACACTTGTGGAAAAAATCCCATGTATGAGTGAGTTTATACATAGCTAGTAATATTCCTTCAATCTTTACGGGGTGCAGTAAGAGACATTATTATAATGGAGTGTATATAGATCAATCAAATGAAGGACAAACTATAGAGGTAATAGGGATATATATCATAGCCTAGAATAGTAAAAGAGCGACATTTGTTCCAAAAGTGAATCAAGGATTCCCAACATCTCTCATATCTATCTAAATATCTTTTCTTTTGGATATCCCACTCCTTGACACTATGCCACACATCTGTGGAGATAAAATCAACAAGAATATGACCCCTAGAGAATTAGTGGTGAAGCTTAGTATAAGGAGGACCCATCACCTATCCGATAAGGGGTAGAAATCAATAGATATTAGAACTATGCACTAGTATGTCTGGGGTAACACTCAGTATATAGGGGAAAAATATCCTAATTACAGAGGTTTTACCATTTAGTAGATAAAGAATATTCACCCTACATCCTAAGGGGGTACTACTTAGTATATGGGGACCCACACATTAATTCCATAGGGGGTACCACTTAGTAGAAAGAGGACACATTCTCTAGTGCATAAGGGTGTTACCACTCATTATATATAGGACACCAACCCTAATAGAATAGGTTATACCAATATGTGTAAATAATACCCATACAATACTTGATTAGGGGTAAAAAAAATATAAATATGTGATTTATTCAAGGGTCTATTTGGTGGTACCACTGAATACATAGATAGAGGACCCACACTATAGTATGTTAGTGTGGTTCCACTATTATGATCATGATAATAACTGCCATCATAGATCACCACCTAAATAAGAGGAACAACCAAAAAATATCATCATATCTCATAATACACTAAAGAGTCCACTTCCACCTTCTATATGAAAAAACACCCCAGATAGGCTACTCACGCTCTCAAAATCTGAGTCCAAACAATTGAGATATAATAGAATAATGTTTTCTCAAAAGGTAATTTGAGGCACACATTTTGTAAGGGGACCCACCTATTGTGATATCATCCTCAATCAACTGGTTGTTCCCCCACTAGTATATTACTCACTACACATGTATCCCTACATGATGTGTTGGTGAATTGCGTATTTTTCCTCAGCCACCCAGGGTCCTACCCCTTCTCCCTGACCATGTCTTTGTATCCTACCCATGTTCATGTACTTTAGAACACAACGTGTACCTAAATATGACCATACTCATGTACTCCCAATGTATATATCAAGCTCCCAGTACATGTGTCCCATTTCATGTGGGGATCCTAAATGGAATGTGATACATAACATTATGCAGAAACCCTAGCACCCCTGATTTCTGATGGTTTTGATCGGTGTTCTTATGAACTAAATAGCATGTCATCTATTTTTATATATATTATCCGATCTATTTTTCCAATCCGTGATCTATGTAAATTTATTCATATATTTTATTGCAACGACCCATAAATGCTAGAACATTCACTAGATGAATATTTTGGCCTTCTGGAGGCATGAAATCGAGCATTCGTGTATTCTTGCGTGAACCTTCACACATCATTGCAACCCTATGTGTGACTCCCCTCACCACCTTCTTTAATTTGGATCCTTGACTAATAAATAAAACACCCACTACCAATAAATCATCTGATTTCACTCTAAATTCCTCAATACATTTATCACACTCAAATCCTTCGTGGATCTATGGTTCTTTTCATGAACGGTCCCTCAAAAAAACATGAAATCCCAACCCCATTGTCTAATAATGACTATTGAGAATACAATATAGGGAAAAGAAAAATAAAACACTGATAAATGGTAATTTTTCATGTTTTCCTAACCAATATATAAATATTTGGGATTACTAGGGTGAGAAAAGTAAATATTAAAATTAAACTAGAACACGGGAACTTATAACGACTCAATTCAAATGTAGATCAATGAAAAATATCAATTCATCTCTTTTAATAGAATCAATTGGGGGATAAAACATAAATTTTGGATTCCTACATGGATATTGGATTATTCATCACTGAAGAACATACTCACTAATGATTGAGAGAAATCATTTCATTCTCTATGCCATGATCATCCTTGATCCAAAGTATCATCGTCGTTAGATTTACATTTTCCAAAAGATGAGGAAGAATAATCCTCTCAAAGGACCTTCTGTAATAAGACTTACCCTGGTAAAGTCAATATGTATGTTATTCATAAAAAATACAGATTTTTTATAATTAACAAAGTAATTAGTTTAATTATTTATGTAACCATTAGAACACATTTCCAGTGTTCATTATATATGAATGCCCCATGACGACATTTTTTAGGTCATAGTTTGTGTAAAAATCACATTAAAGACTCAACCACAGTCTCAAATTTATGATCTAGGATTCTATTTAAGGGTTTTCACATGTTCATTATGAAATGGAAACCATTTAAGGTAAAATATGTTTTATATTTCTATTACATTAATTATGAGAACACCAAGACTCATAGTTTCACTTTTTCTCAGTTCCAGGATCTCAAAATATATGATGAAATATTCCAATGTTTTATAAGAAATAACTGGTTCTCTATATAATTCCCTTCATCTATATTTTCATCCACAAAAAGAAAAACTAAACCAATATTATTTGGATATTGAGCTTGCATTTGGGTCTCCCTTTCCAAGAGCTCTCTTTAATTATCTCATACTTCCACAACAAATGAATCAAATGAATGGTCCATCCACATATGGTCATATACTATTGTACCCATATCACCAACATGTTCACCTAAAAAATATCCTCCTTCCATGATATTTAGATTACCGAATTCTATAAATTTTGTAGGGTTATACACACATATCCTCATTAGTGACAAATGGATTATGTTGTTCACCTGCTCCAATTGTTGGGGTATGACAAGGTGTTAATAAACCTAAAAATCCTTCCACATGATCTCAAATGGATAGATTGTCCTTAGGGATATCATGCATCCCCACTTGAATCTCATCCATATTTATTAAGGGGAGACTCTTAGGAAAAAAATCCTCCCTGCTCTAACTTTTAGGGATTATTTAATCGATTTTTATAAGATTTCATAACGATCTAGGATGTATTTATCTATACGTGGATGCCTTGGACCTTCTCTATCATTGACTACATCAATGATAAACCCATAAGAGATTCCTCATTGATATCTTTCCAACAAAAGGGTGACAAGAGGGTCTCCATTTCTGGGCCTTTAAGGGTTCTATACCGATAGTATAGTTGTAGCTATTGTTGTTTCCAATCTTTTCCAAGGTAATTTGATACTCCCAAATCCTTCCAATGTCTAACATTCAAGACATAATAATATCCTCCAACAACAGGATAGTGAAATCAGTCTTCCCATATTTTTCATGGTGGATGGTTGTAATCAAGCTCATCTAGATCCCGAATGCCTCATGAAGGCCACTCCACAACTGTGACATAAACCATTCATCACAGTCTAAGAAAAGTATTACTGGTTTCCAATAACGGTGAATAATATCAAATATGTACATATACACAAAACCCTCTAACAAAATACAATCTTTAATACCATGAAATTTTTTCTGCATCATGAGTTGGTCAAATATCACCTGGATGGAATCTTGGCCCATAATTTCCTATTGAATAAATATAAAACATTCCATGGACATGAAATCCAATTTCCACTCCAAGATCTAATGGGACTGCAAAAAACCTACCCAAACATGGTGATCAACCTTCACCTATAGACAGGGGAGGCACCATGAAATGAACTCATCCATGCCCTGTGTGCTTCCAGCCCACAAAAATTCCCATTGATGGTCTCTATAAATTTCCCCACACCATGATATAGAATCAAATGAGATTCTTGGGATTCCAAAACCACATCCTCTTGCATCAAGACAGGGACAATCATTCATCCCTAAAAAACTAAAATGTCATTCCATCAATTATAAAATATATTAGTTGATTCTCCTAAGGATTTATGGTCCCACAATACATCATAGTCAATGTATCACAACTTTTACTCAATCACACTATGATGAAATTGATGAGGAACCACCATCAAAAGAAGAAAATGTGGACCCTCGTACTGAAAAAGTGTCAATATCAAGGAAGTCAACAACTCAGATTCGTCATAAACAAAATAATCCTAAGACTTGTTTCTATGGGATTATACTACCATGGTTCCCATCCTATGAGTGTGGACTGTCTAAATAGAATAGTCTTATAGGAACTCCATCAAGTACCTCAGTTTGAGGTTTATGTCTCTATTCTTAAAGACACGCGTAAGACTCCAATGGTCTTAGTAAACCACAATGTCCTCTCCTAGAATATAGCACCTTGACAGCCTCAGGGAAAAGAATACCACTACCAGATATAGGTTATGAGTCAGGTATTATAGCTCATGGGTTCTTAACTACCTTAAACCATATTTTATAACTTATTTCTTTGACTCAATACATATTTGAGACTGTCTCCTAAGTAATCCCAATACATAACGCAATATATGCCCTCCTATATTAGTCGAAAAATAATTTTACTTTCCAGCCTCAGCGTAAACACAATAAATGATCTCTAGAAATGATTAGTTTAGTTATGCTGAAAAACATTTACATTATTCTGGTGAAATGAATGAAATCCTGGATAAGTCTACCATACAAATCATTTTTTAACCCACCATGACCGGAAAACTATACATATATGACATGCCCTTGGGTGGATCCCAAGCTTGATCTATATCTATCATCATCAATTATATAGATAAATTATGATAAAAAATGACCTTCCCTATGTTTTGAAACTCATGAATACATAAATGGATCTTAAAAATCCTTCCATACAGATGGTGCTCTGGTCTTGCTCAAATTTACCCATGTTTTTTGGGATAATCGTTCAAATGGAGAGTATCATGCGTTGTCGATTCCTCAGAGACTTAAGAAGAAACCTATAGACACAAAGATTCTATGGATTGTTTTTTGCTATGGAGTGGCCAAATTGGGTTGATTTTAGATGGTTTTGAATTAAAAATAATAGAAATTAATGAATTCAAATAAAATGAATGATTTCATTCTAGGTTATCACTTAGGGTGGATTGGATGAATTCTTTTTTTAATGATTTCAATTTCCTTAACTCGAGAAGGATTAATTAAAAGAATTAAAAAAAACCTGATCAATTAGTAGTTAAACACCTTCAGAAATACATGCTAATCTTCTATACACTTGTATGTTCATTTTCATGATCCCACCATGGAGAAGGATCATATTAGAAAATAAAAGCGGGGTTAGTAAATACAATATTGAATAGGTTGAGAGAAAATATTTGATTAAAATAAACTCAAATAAAAGACATTAATAATCATTGATAGAGTGAGAAATAACATTCAATCGATCCCATTATTTCTCCCTTGAATCTACCCATAAAAGAGGTAGTTTTCTATTGATGACATGTTCTCAACAGAAGCAGGAAGTAGACTTACGAGGGTGGAATAGGAGAAGTAAAAAAAATAACAATACATCACCTATTATGTGATAAATTTCACAATGTATGGTGTTAATAAATTAACACCCTTAGGAAATGGTATAAACGAGATATGTAAGAGAACATACTATAAGAAAGGAAGAACATTTATTAATAACTAAGGTGAATTGAACATCATATATGTGAAAGTAAACCTTGAGACAAAAAAATCGCAACATAATATTAATGTGAAACAAATCTCAAAAGATGATTAAATAATCCAAAAAAAATTCATTAAATAAGAATTTTGGGAGAATTGGGTTGATCCCCCATCTGTACAAGTCTCCACAATTAATGGTGGTAAGCCATGGATAGTGGAAAGTAAGGAGATAATACCTTTGCACCATTGACCCGAAGTTGAATACAGCTTGCATCCACTGAACAGAGGTGGCTTGATGACCTTCTAGATGTAATAATCAGAGTGGGCCATATAAGAGAAATTTGAAGATTTATATGTCTTCTAACTCTGTAAATTTTTTTCCCTAACTAATTTTGTGTTTCCGAGATGTGATTAAATTGGTGGGTTGGTTTGCTGGGCCATATATTCTTTCCTATAATTTCAACTTCCAATTGGACTGCCTAGAACTACTTTAAGAACATGAATTAGCTATTGTCATTGTTTGATTAAATTTTCCCCATGATTTCCTCTATCTTAAATTAAATTATGAGAATAATTGGGCTTGTATCTAGGCCTCTAAAGTCTCTTTATTTGAATGATTTCCATTTTATGTTGCCCAAAATGTATTGGCAGGAAAGCCCATTTTGGTGGTCATACAATTTGAATCTTCACGTTCTCCAAAATATCTATTTATACCTTATAGAAATGGATTCCTGAAAATAAAATATTAAATTAAAATCAGGACTATTTTATTTAGGAGGTGTTTAAAAATGTACCATGTAATATTGTATTTTAAGAGGAAATTATGATCATATTGTGGATTAATGTTCAAAGTTTAAAATTCACTAAAATGGTGTTTATTAATAATAAAGAACAAGAATATTATATATATTAACAATGAATATTATCCTCACTTAGTGGCAATACACACCTCCCAACATGAGTTTTTCTAGTCCTGAGCAAAATGTATCTCAACGGTAGGAAATTTGAATTCCCTTTTCCAAAACATTTGAATACACATTGATCACCAAGATCCCTTATACCAAAAAATCATGAAACCCATTCAAATATTTTAATAAAATATAGACTCTTAAGAAAATCCCAAACCCTAGACTATTCCTTTGTTCAAATTCATCGCCACATTTCATCCAATTTCTATAAAGTATGATGATGGTTTGTGTGTCAAAAAGTACATGGGTGTTAATTTTTATTCAAGGGGAAAATTATGGATGCTCTAGGTGGAATCTCATTTCAGTATTAATATGTGTATTAAATTTTTTTAATTATGTATATATATATATATTTCTTTTTTTTCAATTTTCTCATTTTAATTTAAATTTCACTCAATAGAGTCAACCCATGTAGCGAGACATTGCCGATGACTCCCAGGCTCAAAGACCATAGGGCACCTAGTGAAGCCCACATACATGAGAATTATATCTTTTTAACTAAGTCAAAGTAAAATTACCACAACTAGAGAAAATATTATTTACTCTGTGCCAAACAGCTATGGAGTCACGATCCCCATGTGCCGATAGACACACATTAGGTCTTTTCAATTATATATGCCCAAATTTATTATTTTTATTTTGATATATTTTTATTATGGAATACTCATATAAAAACTAAAATGATCAAAAAACCTATGATATTTATTTGTGGGACCCCATGAACTCAAATTAATACCCCATTGTCCAAAATATGTGCATTGTGATATTTTTTATTAGGATGAAAATATAAACTACGAAATTTCACATTAGACAACCACAATTTCCAAAATCTATTCTCAGGAAATTATACATGGATTAAAATCAGAATCAAGGATTATTAAATTATTTGATATTCAATTTCAAAGTGTGCAATAAGTATTATAATTTTCAAGGTTAAAGAAATTTTTCCATCCAAACAGTTTTTTATGCACACAAAAGTAATTAATTTTTTTCCTTTTCAAATACCCAATATTAGAATAATACCATCCCCCATGATTAATGAAAATAAAATTGAGAAGGGGGTATATGTAGATGACATGATCTCTAAAAGGAATTTTCAAAATGATGACCATGGAATGAATTCACCTTGTGGTTGAAATTGAAGTTCTTGATGCTCCAATTTTGTCCTTTGATATCCATGTCACTTGTAGAGTTCCCTAGGGGAAGAAGGAGAAAACAACAAATAAAAAATATTACAAATATATATATATATATATTCTTATAATAAAAAAAGTAAAATATTTGAGTATATACAAAAATTATAGAATAAGGAAGCACTATAAGTCATAGGTCAGTGGTAAGCACGCACCCATACGTCCCTTCGGTCCCGGGTTCGATTCACCGCGGCTTCGCCCATTGTGACGGGTTTTTCCCCATGACCTAAAATGTGTCCTTTTATTTATATTATATATTTTTTTTAACCTACAAACACATAAAAATAAAATGAACTGATGATACACTGTATTCTTTTAAAAATTCTGGGTAATTTATTACTAAAGGATCACACCACGTGACATGAATGAATATGGAACTCCCCTTTAATACCCATACATACTCATAATAGAAAAACATGTCAGCCATTTATTTCTTTAATATCAAAATGATTCTTTAATTCTATTTGAAAAATAATGATGATTCAAAAAGATAAGAAACATGAAAACCACATGTTTCCTCCCATGTAGCGCTTTTTTTTAACATCTCTAGCTCGACATATACCCCAAATTGCTTAAGAAGTTTCCTAATATATGGTTGGTTCAACCAATTCATCATCTACTTAATATTTTTTGATTGGATCAATAATTGTTTTACCTCATTGAATATTAACTTTATAGGTTTTTCCATTGGTGGGATCTTGAATTTCTATATCCCCATGGGGGTAAACCTTATGAACGATGTATGGACAAAACCATTTGGACCTCAACTTTCTCGAATGTAAATGATGATTAGAGTTATAAAAAAGAATATTTTTACCTGGTACAATGTGTTTGGTTTTAAGATTTCATGATTTGTAGGCTTGAACTCTATATTTATTTATCCTTTAATTTTTATAAGCCTCCATCCTAAGTTCCTCAAGGTCATTTTTGATCCAATTTCCTTATTTTTATGGCCAATAAGTGGTCGTAATTCATTTTCTTAATTACCCAAAAAACCTTACGTTCAATTTCAACTAGTAAATAGAATGATTTTCCAAAAACCAACCTATATTGGGGCATTCCTAAAATGGTTTTATATGTGGTTCTATATTCTTGAAGAGCATCTAAGAGTTTTCTTGACCAATCATTCCTAGATGGATTAACCATTTTCTCAAGAATGAATTTTATTTTTTGGTTGGATATCTCAACATTATCATTGTTCTGTGGGTGGTATGTAGTGGACACAATATGAGAAATTCCATACTTTTCCATGAGTTCATATAATGGATGATTGAAAAAATGTGTTCCATGATCACTAATGATATCCATAGGAATTTCAAATCTATATAGAGAGTTTTCCTTGACAAATCTAATCACAATTTGATGAACATTGAGTTATGTGGTAATGGCCTCAAGACATTTGGATACATAATCAATAGCTAAAAGGATGTATAGATATCTACTAGAGTTTATGAAGGGACCCATGGAATTGACTCCCAAAACGTTAAATATTTTAATCATTAAAATGGGAGTGAGTAGAATTTGATTCCTTTTGTGATGGAACCCACATGTTGACACCTAGGAAAACTTTAAAAATATGTGTATGAGTCCCTAGAGAGGGTGGGAAAGAAGATACCACACTAAAAAAACATAGCATAGGTTTTTTTACAGGAATAGTGACCCCCACATACCTCACTATGACAAAATTTAAGGAGGGACTCTTTTTCAGATTCTTGGACACAACTCCTAATGACTTGTTCAGGGAAGAACATTTAGAGGTATGAATCATCAAACACACAGTTCCTAACATCATAAAGGAATTTCCTTTGATCATGAGTCCCTAAGAATTTGGAATGGAACTTTTA
This sequence comes from Viscum album, assembly GCA_963277665.1. Lineage (NCBI taxonomy): Eukaryota > Viridiplantae > Streptophyta > Magnoliopsida > Santalales > Viscaceae > Viscum > Viscum album. The sequence continues at coordinate 84,673,531 of OY728154.1, forward strand.
ACTAAGAAGTTGGATATATCGGCATAGCATGGGTAGTCACTCACTGAATAGAGGTGCTCATCGAGAAATGAATCAGACACAGAATGATGATTTGAGTTGACTTTTAATTCCATCCTAGAGAGATGATTTTCTACAACATTTTCAACAAATTCTTTATACATTATTGTGTGGTCATATTATTGTAACAAATGGACCCACCAAATCAGTCTAGCATTGGAATATTGTTATTGGATGAGGTATTTTAGTGTTGAATGGTCATTGAACACAATGATGTGGCATCTCAAGAGGTATGACCTAAACTTCATTAAGGAAAACAAAATATAAAGTAACTCCTCTTCAGTGGTAGTGTTGTTTATTTGGGCATCATTTAAGGATTTTCATGCATAAGAAATGTCATAAAGTGTTTTTTCACAATGTTTTCCTAACACAGATCCTAAAGAAAAGTCACTGGAAACACACATATATTTTAAAGGATGGCTCCAATTTAGAGATTTCATAGTGTGATGAGAGGTGAGAGAGGATTTAAGGGTTAAAAATGAACCCTTGCAGCTTTCATTCCAATCAAATGGAGCATCCTTTTTTAGGAGATCACAATGGTGTGAAGAGATTGAACTAATGTCCTGGATGATTCTTCTATAGAATACATCATGTCCAAAGAAAGACCTCACAACATTAATAGTTATGGGTGATGGAAGGAGAATAATGATGTCAAACTCTGCTTTATCAACTACAATCACCTTAGCCAAGACTATATGTCCAAGGACTAACACCTATATAACCATGAAATTTAATTTATCCATGTTTAAGACCATATTTGACTCTATAAATCAAGAAAAAACTCTCTACACATTCCTCAGACATCCATCAATTGTATCCCCAAAGACAGAGAATTCATCCATGAAGACCTCAAGAAAATTCCCTACCATATCTGATAAGATTACCATCATTCACTACTGGAAGGTTCCAGGGGCATTACATAATCCGATCAACATGTGTTTGAAGGAAAAGGTGACTAATGGATAGGTGAATGTAGTCTTTCGTTGATCATCTAGGGAGACCTCAATCTAATTGTACCCTGAGTACCCATCTAAGAAAAAATAGAACTCATGACCTTCCACTCTCTCAAGGACTTCGCCAATGAATGTTAAGGGGAAATATTCTTTCTTGGTGAATGATTTTAGCTTCATATAGTCAATGCAGACCATCTATCCACAACTCACCCTAGTTGGAAGAATCTCTCCATCCTTATTTGTTATCATTGTGATTGCTGCCTTTTTGGGAACCACTTGGTTTGGGCTCACCCACTCACTCCCAGCTATAGGATAGCTGATACCATCTTTTAACAATTTCAGATGTTCCTTCCTTAATACCACTATATGATTAATATTGAGTCTCCATTGAGGTTGAAAACATGGCTTTGCAACAGAATCTAATACAATACTATGAGTCCCTATTAGTGGGATAATCCCATGAATATCGGATAGGGTCCAACCAATGTCTTTCTTATGTTTCCTAAGGACATCTAAAAGCATTCTCTCTTGATTGGACTCATGGTAAGAATAAATGAAAATAGGATGTGTTTGATTGTCCCCTAGGAAGGCATTCTTGAGAGCATCAGGAGGTTCCTTCAATTAAAGATCAGGTTGGTTCAGAGATTCAGTAGACGATTGGGACATTGGATCAAGATCATTTTTGTTTCCTAGAGTCTTAGATTGAATCAAGTTCCCATGACTATAATTTTTTTCTACAAGATTGTTTTGATCAGATTTAGGGAAGGAATTTTGATTGGTATCCATGAAAGTTGATTCCTGAAAGGATTCACTAATTTATGGACATAATACTCCATCATTAGATAAATTGGAATGGGATTCAAGAAAAGAGATAAACTTCTTTTATGTGAACAAAAGAAATCAATCTCATCCTGACTTTAACATCCATAAAATATTCCTTGATGTTATATAGATTGATAATCAATACTTATATCATTTTTACTTCATTAATGTCCTATTCATCCCCTATTTGTGAGATTTCATTATACATGTACAAATATAGACTCATATTTCCAACGTTGTTGGTCATGTGCCCATTTTGAACTCGGATAATAGAGTTGATTGTTTCAAGGAAAGGACGATCATGGATGATTAGGGTTTGTTCCTTTTTTCTATGTTTTGATGGTTGTCAAGGATAATGAAGTTAGTGTGGTAGATGATGTTTTCAACCTTTACCAGAACATCTTTTAATGTCCCCATTGTAACCATAATGCTACGATCACCAATTTGAAGTGTGACAGATATGGGTTGGAGCTTTTATAGGCCTAACTAGCATTAAACAACATAGAGGATGATATTGACACTAGCACCTAGGTCACACTAGGCCTTGAAAACTTTTCTCTCCACTAGTTCAACATTGTTGTAATGGAAACCCTGGTCTTTCAACATAGGAGGAATGGTCCCTTGAATCATGTTACTCACATTAGCAGCCAAAGGGACTGGTTTTTTATGTGAAAATGTTCTTTATAATGTGAAACATTCCTTAAGGTTCTTCAATTAGGAAGGTATGGTTTGGATTCCATCGAGAAGGGGAATGTTCAACTTGACTTGTGAGAATATTTCCCTCAACGATTCACTCAATTCTGGCGTGGTTACCCCCTTCCATGGGTTGAGGAAATGGTGTAGGTTATGGGGTTGTTTGTGGACGAGTTTTTTCTTTGACAATGTTATCGTGTTTTCCAGTTTGATCATTTGGTTCATATTAATTTTCATCAGAGTTTGATTCTTCAGATGGGTTCTGAATTAGTTGTTCATGTTTCTCAATTTATTTCACACTTCTTAAAACAATCACAGAATTTAGTTGTTCATGAGATTTCTGAATGAAACATGACTCTCCCCTTACTCTTTTATTTGGAATGGATTTTGTAAGAATGTGTTCCATTCCAGTTTTGATGGTTTGAAGTTCCTGTTTAAGGTAAAAGACTTTCGAGTTCATCTTTTCCATTTGTTTTCACATTTGTTCTGGTAGGCTTTGTGGAACAGTTTGGGTTGGTGCATGAAAATATAGGTTTATCTAAGGGGGATATTTTGAAGGTGGGATGGTTTGTTGAATATGGATCAGTATCAGTTGTTATTGGAGAGGTTGGTATTGGAATATGTTATGGGTTCGGTAGTTCTGATTGGGTAAAGGATTTTTTCTCTATGGTTGGATATGTTTTTGGTCATATTTCTAGTGGAAGACTAGGTGGTCATTATTCCTTGGGTTGAAGGTGTTATGGTATTAAGGATTTTGAATTTTCAAAGCATTTGCTTCCATTGGGGTCCTAAAAAAATAACATACTTTATGGATGGAATTTTTGGGAAATTTTCTTTCTTATGGTCATGTTTGTCACAAATTGTGCAAACAAGGTCTACATATTGGATTTCATAGTCTTTCCTATGGTCTATATCTTCAACCTTCCTAGAAAGTTCTATTAGTTCATCCCTAAGGCCTTCTTATTCTCTTACTGTATGAATTCCATTAGTTCATTGTGGCTTTTTCAAAATAAGGTGAATTTCCCCATGTTTTGTTTTGTTCAGCAAGGTGTTCCGGATACTTGTTATAATCATTTGGGGATTTACTTTTTAAAGATCCATTACACATCATGTCAATGAATTGTTTTTCCCTAAACCCAACCCTTCTTAGAAAATTTGAAATTGTTCTAGGATTAAAAATCCATGGTGAGGTACTATGTTGAGTTTGTCTTTTATCCTTTCCCAGGTTTCATAAAACGACTCTCCTTCTTTTTCAAAAACGTTTTGGATGATCTTTTTAAGTGAAATTGATTTTTTGTGGGGAAATTATTTTTTGTATAATTCTCTTTTTAATTGGTCCCTAGAGTTTATGGATGATGGTCTCAAATTTTTTATCCATTTTTAAGCTCGATCCTTTAAAGAAAAATTAAATAGCCTCATCCTAGATAATTCTAGTTTATGTGGGGGACACATGGTTTCGATATTGTCATTAATCTCCTTGAAGTGAAGGTAGGGCATCTCGGATCCCATTCCATGGAATATGGGAAGCTTGTTTAATACATGGGGTTTAAATATGTAGTTTGAATCTCCAATGGAATTGTGTAAAATTTGAGTGGGGAATTTCTCTAGGTAGGTGTGAGGTAGTCATTCAATGTTTGATCGACAGCATTTTCCAAGTTTGGGGAGGCCTCATTTGGATTTCCATTTTGGTCCCCCCCCCCCCGGGTTTATAAGTTGGTTTCCTTGAAGGCCTTCTATTGAAATGGGCTAAATTTTTGACTTTGGTGCATTAGGAAGATTAGGATATAAGGGAAAGACTACCCTGGCTGTATTTGAGTACCCAACCCTATTATTATACAGCATAACAAGACGGTTTTATTGGTCACGAGTGTAGGCGGACTTGCACCAAAAGAAAAAAAAACTAGAAATGTAAAATATAATAGAATTTGGATGGGAATAGAATTAATGGGGGAGAATAGTATGGTTATTTAAGATGAATAACTTGGGTCCCAAATAATGGTTCCAAAAATTGGTCTCTCTGAAATTTACCCCTGTTTTATGGTTAAGAGGTCAAATGTAGAGTAGCTTGGGTTGTCGATTCCTCATTAAACTAAGAAGAATCCTTTAGCCAAGGACATTCTATGGATTGTTTTTGGCATTGAAGTGGCCAAAACGGGTTGATTTTAGATAGTTTTAAATAAATTCTATGAGACTAAAGTGAATTCAAATTAAATGAATGATTTGTTCCTCAGTTATCACCCGTGGTGGATTGGATGAATTCTTTTTTTAATGATTTCAATTTCATTAACTCAAGAAGGATTCATTCAATGAATTCAAACTAACATCATCACATACTGGTTAAACACATTCACAAACACATTATAATCACATATTCACTTGTTGTATCATTTTTATTAGCACTCCAAGTTAATGGATCTTATTTGCACATAAAAGATGGGTGAATAAATTCAATATGGAAGAGGAAGATAGAAAATCATTGAATAAAAGAAACTCAAATAAAAGAAGTTAATAATTATTTTGAGAGTTGGAAATAACAATCAATCCAGCCCCATGTTACTCCCTTGGAACAACCCATTAAAGTTTTACCTCTCAATTGATGACATGTTCTAAATGAAAGCAAGAAGTAGACCTACGAGGGTGGAATTGAATAAGTAAAAAACAACAAAATAACAATCACACCACCATTGTGGGATAAATTTGACAGATTATGGTGTGAATAAATTCAAACCTATAGGCAATGATATAAAAGTGACATGTTGTAGAACCGAATAAGAGGAAATAAAGAACTTTTATTAATAACTCATGCGAATTTAACAACTTACATGTGAAAGAAAAACTTGAGAAAACAAAATCGCAACATAACATTACAATGAAAGAAAGCTCAAAACATGATTAAATACTCCAACAAAACTTCTTTAAATATGAATTTTGGGAGTCTTCGGTTGATCCCCCATCTGTTCAAGTCTCCTCAATTAATGGTTGTAGGCCTAGGGTGGTGGAAAGTAAAGTAGAAGTGACTTTTCCACCCTAGACCTGAAGATGCATATAACATGAATACACTGAACAGAGGCTCCTAGATGACCTTCTATATGGCTGAATTAGATTTTTCCATAGATAAGAACAATTAAGCAACCGATGTCTTCTAACTCTCTATAAAATTTCATCCCAACATAATTTTTGGTTTACGAGATATGATTAAATTGGGTGGATATTTTTATGGGCCATAGAATCTAGCCCAGAATTTTATCTTCAACCTGGACCGCCTGGACCTCCATTAAAACATACGAATTAGCTCTTAACAATTTTTTCAATTAAATATTACCTATTATGTACTCTATCTTCAGTTTCATTTTGAAAATAATTGTTCTTGTATCTGGGCCACTACAGTCTCTTTGTTGGGATGATGTCCAGTTTGCGTTGCCTAGAATGCATTGGCATGAAATCCCATTTTGGTGGTTTTATGATGTTAATAATCAAGTGATTAAAAATAATTAATTGTTCCATATAGAATATAATACCTGAAAATAAAATATGTAATTCAAATCAGGACCATTTTCTATTTTAGGAGGTGTTCAAAATGTACAATGTAATAGCGCATTTTAAGAGAGAATTACAAGCCCAATCTGAATTAATATTCAATGTGTAAAATGAACTAAAATAGTGTTTATGAATAATAAAGTGCTAGAATATTATATATATTAACAATAAATGTTAGCATTATTTTGTTTCTAATCATGCTTGCAAATAAAATCTATGACTATCACCAAGTTCTTAACTTGATCAAACTTTGAAGTATAGTATATGAATATGTCATCCAAGTAGTATAGAATAGAATAATCCAAGTATGGCTGTAATATATGGATCATCAAAAAACTTAACATGGTGAGGGAATTCATATCCCCCAAAGGAATCACTAGGAAATCATAATGTTATTAGAAACATCAAAATGTCAACATCATAATGTAAGCCTCACAAACTCTCAATTGGTAGTAGTTAGGCCAAGGATAGTTCTTGTAGAACCATATCACACCTCGCAACTAATCATAGTGGTTATAAATACAAGAAAATGGGTACATTAGATTTATCATGGAATGGTTTTTGTGATGATAATCTAATCAAAGCTACAATCTCCCATACACAAAGTTTACAAATAACCCCAGTGCTACATAGGGGGAATACTGTGTCTAATAAATTCCATGGCTTGAAGGTCCCCCAACTATAACATTGTTTCATAATGATCATTATGGTCCATATTATATGTTGTATAATATATAAATGTTGTCTTGGGGTGAAATTTCATAAAAAAACTTCATATCCTATCTAGGAGGTTGTTCGGTAATGTTCTTAGGGAATAATTATTTAAAATCCTTTATGAATGAAGGAATATAGATTCGTAAAGAATATATTTCCCAAAGGAATTCACTATCCAATATATGAGTGGTGGGTTCTATTCCCCATATCAAAAAACACACATATCATTCCATTAGTTCTCTCCCTCACATAAAGAAGAAACTCTTCCCATTAGTGTAAAGGAATCTTAATCATCTGCAATGATAATCAATTTAGACTCAGATCATGGAAAACCAATCCATATTCATGGTGAAGTCATAATGTTCCATTTTTAAGACCCAAATGTCATAGTATAACATGTATCTGCTAAGATATATCTCTCACTACTAATAGATAAATGATATAGAAGAATAATTCCCTATAGGAACCTGAAGAAAAATCTGCTAGGCTACTGCCTCGACTGATAGATCAATCTCTCTACCCAAGAGTAAATAGATGATGGAATCACACCAACTAATTTACAATAATACTAAATAGAGTTTGTAAAAAACATATCAAAAATATAATTATATAGTGTCCCATTGGGGTGTATTCTTCCATACGATGTGTTATCCACAAACCAACCCACAATCTCCATGAGCCTTGCATGGGATCCCTTGTGGTGGTGGAGGTGGAAAGATCTTATAGTTTCATCCACCCCCCACACCTCCTCAAACTGCTCTTCTAGATTTACCTCATTGGGGACTACCTTTACCTCACCTAAGAGATCCCTAATCATGATGCTTCCTCTATGGTGTAAGTTCATCAACATTATACCTACCCTCAACAACAAGTTGGGTTGGGAAATAATTCACCGTGGGACCTAACCCATCACATCCATAGCACCGTATAATGACCAGACCTTTTATTCCATTATTATTACATCATTATATAGATAAATAAAATAATATTATGACCCTATGAGGTTCCAATGGTTTAGTTTCTAGGGTAAACTAGGACCATACATAGATTTTACTACATCAAACATAAAAATATATTTAATACCTTCTTCTCTAGATTCTTTTTGGTGCTTGACCTATACATAGTAAAAGTAGAACCTGAGGATATTCATCCAAAATGGGTGATATAAAATCCCAGTAATAGGATAGATAAAATCAATATATAATGGTGTGAGCATAATCCAAACATCATCATCAATATGTTGAGAGGAAACATTAATAAAAGACTCGAAATGTGGCAATGCATAAAAATGAAACACCATGTTTTAATGGTAACCTCTCACACATGGATGTGAAAAATGATAACATCTTGTTCATGCATCATTTCCCTTTTACTCATGAGATTCATAACTTTACCCAATGCATTGGAGCGCTTTCTAATTCCTGGCTCACCCATCGGATAATAACATTCATTGTGCGCAATATAATTCTGGGCACACCCGTCACATCAAAACATTATCATTATCATGAATTACACATAAAAAATATAAAAATGAACATAAATAACCCATTTAAAATAATAGGTTTCATATCATATGAATTCACTTATAAACATTGGCTTCCCAAAAAAAGTGGGAATAACATACTATCAACAAGGACCATCTACATTGAGTGAGAAAAAAATGGAATTGTTTTTAGATGAGAATTATTTTGAAAAATATATATTAGAGATAAACTCCAGTGGAAAACATGTATATCCCATAAAATGTAAGATAAGGAAGAAAAAAATATCTTCACGGAGCGAGCATACCAAAAATTGAGTGAAAGAGGGAGACCCAAAGAATGAAACTTGGGTTCAAGAATTTACCCATAGCTTGTATATGAACACTTTCTTAACTTTAATGTCTTATATAACTACATTAGGCTCATTAATTAACAATTTAAGAGACATATGTACATTAATATTGTTCATTATGGTTTTATTAAGTTATTTTTTGGCCCTTTGGATGAGTTATATAGTTTAAATCCACTGTTCTGGAAGATTCATTTATATGGTTTTCTTGAACGATTCACTTGTATTCAAGAATGGATGTTCATGTAGAACTTGGATAAACACCCAGAACTGATATTATATGTAATTAATGATATTTAATGAGATTAAATGATCTTATAATGAATTATGTTATATACCATGTGGATGACTCATTGGTTAATAATTTAATGAATATCGTATTAGGTTAATTTGGGCAGTTTTTAGATCACAACGAACACATTTTGCATTATCATTAAGTAATATGAATATAAGATAGTTATATAACATTAAATAGGACATAATACATATGATATAATCTGTTTCAACCATAAAAATTGTTTCATGACCATAACTGAAGGTGGAATATGAAAAATAGGGCATGTCGTTCTCAATGGTGATAAATTAACACCTCACGAACAATTTTTTCTTTTCTGAAGTAAAAATAATAGGAGAATGGGGTTGGATGTTATTTACCCCATTATTTTCATAGAATTCCATTATATGTTAGATATTAGAGTTACCATATAATGTGGGGAGGGAATAAGAATAGAACATAAAATTTAAAGGAAATTAAAGGGGAAAAGAGAGAGAGGGAAAATACCACTTGAATCCTCCACTTGAGATCCTCCATTCGGAAACTAGGTTTGGCCCATTGATGAGACCAGAAGCTCTTGGACATGAAGGAGGGGATAAAAAAGATGATTTTCCAGATTTTAGACAATGTTTTATGCTTGAGATGTGTGATGAAATGAGGGTGTGAATATTGGAATTTATAATAGAGGGGACATGGGATTTCCCAATATTAAATTCATTAATTTATTATTTCTCCACAAGTCAAGTAGTAGTGATGAGTTGATGATAAAGAATAGTAATGTGTTCCTATGAGTTCGAGATAATGGTCTTACATCATACATAAATCAGCTTATGATATCATAATTTATGTCTATAGGATTTATTGGGAAATATAGTATTTTGTTATTCACCACAAATTCTATTATTTCAGAAAACACCAAAAAATTTACCACAAACTTTTTTCAACGTGTAAAATCCAAAATTGAGGTCAATTTTTCAAAAATAATTTTCTACATATGATTAATTTAACTTTTTATTAATATCATAATTTACATTATCAAAATTCATTTTTTAAAACATTTGTTTACTTATTCTAAAATATTATTACATCATGATTTAACATAAATCATACATATATTATATCATTGGTGAGGTTACTATTCATAATTTTATATCACTATTAATAATTGTAACATTACTATTCATAAGGGTATGTTACTATTCACCAAAAAATTATGTTTGTTCTATTAGACTCCAAAAATCACCGGGAACACAACCGTGTATATCAAATTTTTTAAATTAAAACCATAGAAGTAGAAAAATTCATTAAATACTAAACCATAGTATTTAGTATCATTATATGTCATTGTTCATCCTAATGTGATTATACTGTAAGGCATAATTATAAGAATAGAATTCCGTTTATAAAACATTGTGTCATTACATTCTTACCCCTAATGAAATTAAACCCTCAAAATTTCATTTTACACAAACAGGTGACGGTACTTATCTTTCATCGCCTCCTCGGGATCCCAAGTAGCTTCTTCAAACTTAATGTTACTCAAAAACACTTTGAGAATGTGTTTTGTCTTGTTGCATATAACCTTATCTCTCCTATATAAAATCTCTACATGATGTTCCTCAAAGGAGAAATCATAATCAAACTGCACCACCTCTGAGTTCGGTACATGTGAAGAATCTAATATGTACTTACTCAGAAGTTATACGTTAAACACATCATGAACTTGAGCCATATTAGGTAGAAGTGAAAGCAGTTAGACCTTGGCTTCTATGAAGTCATGGATCTCAAAGGGGCCATACTACCATAGTCTTAGCATCATTTTCTTTCCAAACCGCATGAATCTCTCCCATGGTGATATTCGAAGGAAGCCTTTATATCCAAATTCAAATTCGATGTCAATTTAATGGTTATCATCATATCTCTTTTGCCAACTATGATTACCTTTGATGTGTTTTTGGATTACTTGAACCTTCTGTATCATCTTTTTCACAATATCGGGTCCATGTAGTTTTCTTTCTCCACCTTCTTCCCAAATGTTTATTGTTCTATATAAGTATCCTTACTATTCTTTATATACATCCATCTAAATACTCGATTGAAAGCTATTGTTGTATTAGAAATCAACTACTGGGAGATGATGTTCTCTTCCACCATTAAATTCTAAAGAGAAGACTCTTAGAAGGTCTTCCGACATCTAAATAGTCCTTTCAGGTTGGCCATTAGTTTGGGGGTGATAGGCCTTGTTAAAATTTAATTCAGTGCTCAAATCATGTTTATGGATCTTCCAGAATTTATATGTGAACCTTGGATCATGGTCAATTATAGTCGAGAGTGTAACACCATGCATTCTCTCCAATTCATTCACATATATCTTAGCATGTTTTTTATGTGAGAGATCATTCGGAATAGTGTTAAAATGTGCAGTCTTGGTGAGCCAGTTAACCACAACACATATTTTATTACTTCTATTTGACGTCTTCGGGAGACCCATGACATAGTCCCTAGTACCATTCTCACATTTCCACTCTGGTATAGGCAATGGTAACATCATCCCTTTGGAATTTTTGTACTTTGATTTAACTTGCTGACATAACAAGTAGCTTGATATATATTCCGCAATCTCATTCTTCATGTTATCCCACCAGATGTGCTCTTGTAGATCATGTTACATCTCGGTTTATCTGAGGATGGATAGAGAATTATAATCTATTTGAATTTTCCAATAGCTGATTTTTTATCCTGTGTGTTGAAGGCACACAAATACGCATTTCAAATGATACACACCTTCATTGTCGATATGGAACTATTGTAGCTTCCCTTCTATTACTACATTCACTCTACATTGAAACTCTAGATCATATTCTTGTGCCTCCTTAATCATCTCTTTGATTGATGGTTGTGAAATCATTTGGGTTAGGTAAGATGTATCCCCTTCCCTTATTATTTCAAAAATAATCATTGTCATTTCCAAGAAGATAAGGTATTTCTCAATCCATAACATGGATAGAGTAGCAGGTTCTTTTCGGCTTAGTGCATTTGGTACCTTGTTCACCTTTCCAGGATGACAGTGAATAGAGAAATCATAATCCTTGATAATCTATATTCATATCCTTTGATGTATGTTGAGCTCCAATTTTGTGAATATATACTTTACGCTTTTGTGGTCGGTGTATATGTCATACCTCTCCCTATAATGCTAGTGCCACCAAATTATCAAAGAAAAAATAATTCTTTTAGATCTATATCACTCGTCAGGTAGTTCTTCCCATAGATCACCAACTTTCATGAGGAATAGGCTATCACATTTTTATTTTTCAAGAGTACACAACCCAAGACTTTCTTTGGAGAATCACTTTATAAAACAAATATTTCTCCACTTTTTGATAGTGTGAGTACAGGTGAAGTGATTAGCCTTCTCTTTAGCTCCATGAATAATCCCTCATATTATTTTTTCTATACATAATTTTCCCCATTAAATGTTAACATAGATAGCAGACATGATAATCATGATAATTTTCCCAAACATCGTGGGTATTACCTATCTAATCCAAGAAAAATACACATTTCTATGATAGTATAGAGCATGGGCCATTCCAAAATTGCCTTTGTTTTATAAGGGTCCACCAAAATTCCCCCACATGTGATCAAATGTCCCATGAACGTGACATGCTTCATCCAAAACTCACACTTTCTGATCATTGTGAATAACTTCTCCATTCACAATGTCGCCAACACAAGTCATAGACGTTCTTCATGTTCCTCCATCCTCTTGGAGTATAATAGAATATCATCGATAAACACTACCACCAACTTGCTGAGGTAAAGTCTAAAGACTCTATTCATCAAATACATGAATATTTCTAGGGAATTAGTATGTCTGAAGGGCATCAATAGAAACTCATAGTTATCATACCTTTTATAGAGGACAACATTCATAATATCTTTCTTCTTCACCTTTGGCTGATGATACCCAGAACAAAGATCAACCATTGAGAATTTTTGGTCTCATATTAACTGATCAAACAAGTCGTAAATCCATGGAAGATAATACTTTTTTATTATGTTGATTATTTTGAGTTCCCTATAATCAATACACATCTACATAGTTCCATCCATCTTCTTCACTATGATCACTGGTGCACCCAAGGTGATTTATTAGGTATTAGGAGCCCTTTTCACAAATCCACTTTCATATGCTTCTTTATCTACTCAAGTTCGATATGAGACATCTTATAGGGACACATTGGTGTAGGAGTAGGTCCAGGTAATAGTTCTATTAACAACTCTACCTCACGATCTAGGGGATGTTCAGGTAACTCTTCAATAAATATATCATTGTATTCCCTTACGATAGAAATTTCCTCAATGTTGGAAATTTCTTTTGACTCAACCATTTGGAAGAGTTACTCTTCTTAATAGAGAAGAAACAATCACACCATTGACGTATCTTTCAAATGAGATTCATTATCATACATTCATTTTTCAAGGATCAAGGGGTGGTTTGGAATAAGAAAATATATTTTCTTTTATCTAGGGTTGATATTTTATCAATATAATGAGAGCCAATTCATTCCCATTATATATTTGAATTCCACCATGGGAAGTAATACAAGATTCAATGGAAGAATCTTCCAACATACTCTAAGAGGAGAAGTGTCAAAAACATGCTTTGCAATATTTTCACCACATGGTGTTTTATAAGATATCTCTACTTCAAGGTTTCGGGGCTTCTATTATATAGTTCTATAAAACATATAAGATATAAAGGAATGAGTGGAACCAAAATCAAATAATACTTTTTTCCATTCTTGAGTAAATAGGAAGTGTACCTTGTACGAATTCATTATCTTGATCAATATCCACAGTAGTGATTTCATAAGCCTTACCTTTTCCTTTGGATTTGGCGGCTATTAACGATGATTACCCTCAAGAACTCAATGATTAGTGCATGAGATTTCATAGTGCCCTATCTCCCTACAGTTGTAACATTGGACCATGGGTGGTTCTCCCATTACATCCACTACTTTATCCACCCTTTTATGTATTTTAAAAACTCTTGACAATGGTATCCCTATTTCCAACACTTTAATCACTTCCCCATCCCATTGAGGATGTTCCTTTGATGTAACTTCCATCATTTTTGGCATGTGGTTCATTGAGTATTCTTCCCACATATATAATTATATCCTCCATCTTGAATCTCAATATTTCTTTTCACATCACCATAGCCAGGGGACCATTCTCTAAACTCTATAACCTATTTGAGAGCACATTGACCAACTTCTTCATATCTCACAATGTATTGAATTGAAAAATCATTTCGATGGCATGGTTCTAATGCACTAAAAAATCTATCCATTTTTCAATCATTGTTGATAAAAAAACCCGAAGAGTACCTTTCATGCTATGTCAAATATGCTTCGTAGGTTGTGACTGATTCCCTTTATATTTTCTTGAATTCTTGAAATTCTTTGTCCATCTTTGTATGAAGTTTTTTTAAAATACATGATATGAAACATGATCTTAATGTCTACCCATCCAATCTATTCAATTTCATCACATAGATTAGTGTTCTCAATCAAATACAACCGTTGATCAACATCTACATCTAGATGATAAATGGCTGGAGCCACCTTCTCAATCTTAGAACAGTGGAGCACATAAAAGATCTCCTCCATGGAGTTGACCCGATGTTCCGCAATTAGTGGATCAAAATATCCACTAAACTTCTGTGGTTATTTCCACAAAAAACCTTATTTATCCAGTTTCTCAAACTTTGGTGAAGGCGGTTGTTCCCCAAAATTCTGTTTATTTTTCATAAACAATGATTATTGGGTAATCATCACCATAAATATTTCAACGCCACATCCCAATGAATTGGGAATTTCATTTGGGAAATCAATGCATTGGCCCTCGGACGACTTGTTGGACTAGTTTCTCCTGGATCCCTCTATTTTCTAAAATAGGAATGGTTAGAATAAAACACATGTCAAAAATTCATGAATAAATTATTAATTTGTATAATTTATACAAAAATAATAAATTATGGGATCCATGTCTAAAGATTCTTGTGTGAATATTTTTACTTAGTCTCATGCTAGAGGTTTTCTCTACTATTCACTAATCCTAATTCCCAAATTAACTAAACCTTGCATCTGATACCATCTATAATGACTTGGAATTTTCATACATTACTATTACAACATTATAAAGATAAATTAAAAAATATCATAACACCATATAGATCCATAGGTGTAGTTTTGTGGGGAAACTAGCACCATACATATCTTTTACAACATCGAACAACAAATTTATTTAATTCCTTCATGTCTCTCTACTAATTGGAATTTGAACTCTCCTTAGTACATATAGTCACCTAAGAAAATACATGAAAAAGGTGTGAAATAAAATCCCAGTAAGAGGATAGATCATATCAATATAGAATGGGGTGAGCATAATCATAGCATCATCATCCAAACCATGAGATGAACCATTAATAAAAGACTTGAAACTTGGAAATGCATAAACCAGAAACATCATGTTTTAGTTATCATATACCAAACATAGTTGTTAAAATGATAAAATAATTCTTGAACATTATTTCTCTTTTAATCAATATTTTCATCACTTTACCAAATTCATTGAATCACTATAATTCCGAGTGCACCCGTTAAACCATAACATTCATTTTGTGCTATATAATTCTGGGTGCACCCGTCACATCATAACATTATCATTATCATGCATGACACATAAAAAATATATCAAAAATTAACATTAATAACCCATATAATGGAATTAATTTCATATCATAATAATAAATTCCGAAAAATTAGGTTCCCAAAAGAAAGTGGGAATAACATACTGGCCACAAGGACCATCAACCATGAGTGAGAACTAAATGGTATATTTTTGAAAGAAGGGTTCTTTTGGAAAAATATTATTTGAAATAAAATCCTATGGAAAACAATTATATTATAATATAGGTAAGATAATTATGAAAAAATTACCCTTAAGGAGTGACCAAACAAAAAAATGGAGTGAAAGAGGGAGAAACCGAAGAAAGAAAGTGGGGTACGAGAATTTCTCCTTACATTGTATCCAAATTATTTCTTCACTTTAATGTCCTATATAACCACATTAGATTCAATATTTAACAATTCAAAATCATTATGTACATTATTATTGTTCATTATGGTTTCATTAAAATAATTTATTCCCCTTTTGATGTGTTAAATAGTTTAAATCAATTGTTCAAGAATGTTCATTTTTGTGGTTTTCTTCAACGATTAACTTGTATTCATGAATGGAAGTTCCTCTAGAAAATGTATAAAAATCCAGAACAGATATAACATGTTATTAAGTATATAATATGAGTTTAAATGATCTTATATTGAATTATTTTATATAACATATGGATTAAACAATGGTTAATAATTTAAAGATGATTGTATTAGGTTAATTTGGGTTGTTTTGGGATAAAGTCAAACATGTTTTATCTTCTCATTTATTAATATGTACATAATTTAGTTCGAAAACATTATAGAGGACATAATACATATACAATAATCTTTTTGAACAATAAAACTTGTTTCTTGAACATATCTTAATGAGGTATGGTAAAAAAGAAAACATGTCATTCTTAAAGGTGATAAATTAACACCCCACGAATGAAGTTTTCTCTTCTAAAATAAAAAGAAGATGATGAGGGGGATGGATGATATATTACCCCATTTGTATCCTAAAATTATATTATATGATAAATTCTGGAGTTACCATACCATGTGGGGAGAGACAAGAAGAGGACTTGAAATTTTATGGATATTAAAGGAAAAAATAGATGAGGGGGATTACCTCCTGAATCATCCTCTTAAGAAACTCATTAACAAACATAGGATTGGTATTTTTATGAGACCATAAGATCTTTTACATTGGGGAGGGGATTGAGAATATTATTTTGAAGATTTTAGTCATGTATTGACACTTGAGATGTGTGAGTAATGATGGTGTGAATGGTGGTATTTATAGTGGAGGGGCGGTGGATTTCACAATATTAAATTCATTATTTTATTATTTCTCCCCAAGACAAGTAATAATGATTATTCCCTGAAAAAGAATAGTCATGTGTGCATTTCTATTAAATATAATATCCTTACAAAAGATATACATCATCTTATGACATCATAATTTATGTATTTATCATTTATTGTGAATTATTGTATTTTACGATTCATAAAAAATTCATGTATTTCAAAAAAATCCCAAATAATCACCCAAACCATTTTTCAACATGTAAAATCCAAAAATAAATCCCATTTTTAAGAAATAATTTTCTAAATATGATTAATTAAATTTTAAATTACTATAATAATTTACATTAAAAAATACAGTTTTTAAATCAATTATTTCCTTTTTCTAAAACAATGGTACACCATGCTTTATCATAAATCTTACATATATACTATCATAGGGGAGGTTACTAATGATAAGGGTACATCACTATTCATAAATATAACATTAATATTCATAAGGGTATGTTACTATTCACTAAGAAATTATATAGGATCTATTGGACTCCAAAAATCACCCTAAACACAACCGTGTATGTCATATATTTGAAATTAAAACCGTAGAAGTTGAAAATTTATGATTAATGGTTACATAGTATTTAGTATCATTATATTTCATTGTTCTTGTTAATGTGACTATACTATTCGGCATAATTATAAGAAATGAATTCCATTGAAAAAAGAAAGGGTTGTTACGCACGGCCCCACTCAAGGTTGTTCTCCTCCTATACGTAGTCCCAATGATACACAACCACGTTCCTATGTCTATTTATTTGGAGTTCTCATGTGATGATAACCTATGGATGGGAAACTGCAAGTATTTATAGACAATTGTGCCTTGTAACACCCATTTCCAACTCTAGTTTCCTAGAGTGACTCTGATAGGAAGCTCCCTATCACCAGGGCCCAGTCCAAAACCATTGAATACTTATGGAAGCACAAGGGTAGTACACTGATATTAATATAACTACAGCTACCCTTATCTAATGTTTGTTTTAAGATATATCTATGTTGAATCATATCAATGTATACCACCATAAGCTCTCACTACTATAAAATCGGCCTTTAACCACACAAAAAATGACATTTATCAGTGCTAGAAAAGCACTGACTAAATAAGCAATGTTGAATGTGATTGTCATTTATCAGTGATGAAAAAAACAATGATAAAGTGATCTTTTATCAATTCTAAAAAAATGATAAATATGACCTTTATTAGAACATTAATTTATAATCTATAAATGATCAATTTACCAGCACTAATAAAAGAACTGATAAAGTGTCTTTTATCATTACTTTTATGAGCACTGATAAATTAGAATTTATTCATTTCTTGAAG
Source organism: Viscum album (assembly GCA_963277665.1). Taxonomy (NCBI): domain Eukaryota; kingdom Viridiplantae; phylum Streptophyta; class Magnoliopsida; order Santalales; family Viscaceae; genus Viscum; species Viscum album. The sequence goes on from OY728154.1 coordinate 84,691,819, forward strand.
AAGAATTGGTAATTTTATCATCATCATAACATTTTAAATATATGATACGTTTTTCATCACTTTTAAAATTGTTTATAAAGTGCCATACTTGAGTGTGATGTTACAACACACTACAACACCATTGTAGTGTGCTGAAAGAGCAAACCATAACACCAGACATGCCAGATATAAAAAAACAATTTCCAATATATATTTCAAATTAAATTAAATTTACAACAAAAACACAAGAAAAAACTCTACATTATAGTCATTTGAGCATTTTTTTCATATAATTACATAAAAAAATTATTATAGATATTAAAAAACATAAATGTTTTTTAATCATGACCTGACTCATGTTATTTCCAAACAAACCACCCATGCTCAAGCAGAATTAAAACATGTATAAGAAAAAAATTATCATGTTAGTAATAATATAAAGAAATAAATTTATAGAAATTGTTAATTATACAAAAACTAATGTTAGTTTCAAATAACAATTCATACTTGGAGTCATACTAATCACACAATGAATTAGATTGGGGTGTGACTGATTCTTACACATCCAAAATTACATATGGATATTTTCCATAAAGCATTTAAACATCTTGAATAATTATTCTAGGTTTTGAGTATTTTAGTTGGCCCTTTTTAGTAAAATTGATGTCATCTTCAAATAACATCACATAGTTGGAGTCATATTGGTCCCACTATGCATCAGATTGAGGTGTGGGTGATTCAATCATGTATCAAATCACATATTGTTCATTTACCTAATTTATGAAAATAATGTGGATTTGTTTGTTTAGTTTTTATTGGGTTATTGTTTTTACTAAAATTGATTTCAATTTTATATAAATACACACTGAGAGTCATACTTGTCACACTGTGTGTGAAATTGAGGTGTGGATAATTCTTACATGTTCCAAATCACTTTTGGATATCCTAATGAAGTATAAAAACAATGTGAATGTATTTTCTATGTTTTAAGTGGGTCACATGTATTTTTTTACAAAAATTTCTTTTTAAATATTACACATTCACTTTAACTCAAACAGATCACATCGTGTATATGGGCGACGTGAGAATGATTCCTACATTTCACAAATGATTTATTATTAAATTCCCTAAATTATCTAGAAAATCTTAGTGTGTTTTCCCTGTTTTTTGTGAGTGATACTTTTTAATTCCAAATGAAAATTTTAAACTCATAACAAACATATTGATTCAGTTTTATTTTTTAAATAAAATTAATGTATATTTAAAATATAAGGAAGTACATGGAGTCATACCAATCACATCATGTGTTAGAATGAGGTGTGGCTGATTTACACACATCCCAATGTCTCGAATGAAACATAACTATCAATTTTACCATTTTCCCATTTAATTTCATTTTAGAACTTCCAATAGTGCAAGATAAGATTTTCAAAAACCATATCAACTTGAAATATTTCATCCATCTATATAAGAAAATGATTATTATGTGAGTAATAAAAAAATAAATAAATTAAACATAAATATTTAACAATAAATTAATTTTATAGACTATTATGTTACTGTATAAAAACAATGATTACCTATGTAATTGAGAAAAAGTAGTTTCACTTCTATTCCTGCAAATATAGTAGAGGCAACTTGAAATATAGTGATAATTTCAAACTATAGGGGTGAAAAGTTTTTAAGGGAGAAGAAGCATGAATGTTGGAAAGAGAACCCCAACCTTATCAAAATAATTCACCTATATATTAAATAAATTTTATGTGAGTATTACTAAAAATAAATAAACTAATCATATATATTAAAAAATACATTATATCTATGGAAACCGATTTTACAATGGAAACATCAAGATTACCTCTTTAATTGAAAAGAGTTAGCATTATTTCACTTCCTTCAATGGATGGGGATGTAACATTAAATAAATTGATAAATTCACCATTATAGGGGTGAAAGGTTTTAAGGGAGAAGAAGCTTGAAGGTTGGAAAAATCACCCAAAACTGCTCAAAAGCATTTAATTGTAAAATAAAATCTTTACTATGTGAGTAAACCCTAAATATATTAATTAAACATTAATATGAAAAAATAAATTAATTTTATGTACAATGATTTCACTATGAAAATATAAATATTACAACTCTTAATGAGATAAAACAATGTCATTGCTATAAATGAAAATTCATTAAACCTTTACAGGAATATTCTAAAATAATGAACTTGGTAAAGAATAATTAAAATTAAATCAATGTTTCATTATATAATTTTTTTGGTAAGGTAGAGAAAGTTTATCTAAACATTACATATATATCGTTACAATGGGTGTCCTTGATTATAGGTTTTTCTTCCATCATGTGCAAAAGACATTGTCTACTTGAGAAATCAAACATTTACTATAGTTTATGCTAATATAGTATAGAATATATAATATTATGAGGAATGTAATAATATAATAGAAAATGTTAAATTATCATTAAACACTATTAATTTCTTAAAAGATTGATCTATTTGGTTCCTCTATCTATAATCCAAATCCCATATTTATGGCCCCCCTAACATATAATAAATTGTCTATATTGGGACCGACATGAACTGACTGTGATGTCCCAACAAAAGTATCATTCATGATTAAATTTTCATTAGACTCAAAATTTGTTTTCGTCACAATCTATACAATCAACCATTTTTTATGTTGGGTCAGACACATAAAATACATGTACTTCTTCTATTTCAATTATGAACCACTCTCCTTTTCCCCTTCCATACTAAAATTTCCCTTCACAAATCCCATTTCATCAACTTTCGCTCCATTGATATTTTCAACCCATATGAAATAGAAAAAAGACACTTGAAATGTTGAATAATCCAACTCGTACATCGGTTTGATAATGCCGCAATATGACATATTTGAATAAATTAGATTTTTATCCTTTGATCTATATATGTTCATCACATCATCCAAAATCATAACATAACTATTTTTCATCATACTAAAATCATAATGCTATTTCATATAACAGATACAAACATTGATTACAAAACTACTGTAAGATATAAAATTTTCATTCATCCCTTTTGATAGACATAGAAGTCGATTAAAAATTGAATTAAAATTTTCATGTAACTCATTGTAAATTTGATCTCTCGACCATCTTATAAACTATTGACTATGTGTATTTTATATCCATCATTCAGCTCTTGATGGATTCAAATCTCTTAAAATTTCACTATGGGGTTCAATATATGGATCAACATCTAAATATTATGTAATATTTAAGGAAGTGATTCCTCCCACTCTGTCAATGTAATTGTAACAACATCTCTTCCAGAAATATCATCATCCATAAGAATTTTTTGTTACGAGACTTTGGGGAAATGATGATTTCACCATATAATAGGTAATCAATACAAAATTCAATAGCTTATTCAAAAATATATCATTCTAAAATACAACCTTCTACCCACCTTCGATTCTAGATATAACATTTAAAATTCATCATTGACTATTCAATGGGGTACATAAATCTATAATGGATAGGACCACATAGTTGAAAATATCTAACCAATTGAACCATCTAGAGGACAATTATACGAAAGAATGATAGTGGAAAAAACATCACTAATTCAATTAATATAACCGTAATATCCCTATTAATGATGTGAAACACCATTGGGTCTACAATTTTACTGCGTAAGCGATTGAAAAAGAATCAGATTTTTTTTAATTTATATCATAAATTTTGAAAAAGAATGAAATAGAAAGTAACATAAATTAAATATTGCATAAAAACATGAAAATCATGTGATTTTAGTCCTTGTAACTTCCAATTATTCATTGACCTGATATTCCTAACATTTTATGGATACCCATTTGGAACTTTTACACTATTAAGGAAAAGTAAAAATTGTAATTTTTCCTATCTTGATATAGTGTAAGCTAAGGTAGGAATAAAATTCCACCTTATACCCTTCACTGTTGTCACTTCTTCCCTTATAATCATTTCAATATTGACTAACCTAGCCTTGATTCCATATTTATCTTTTCTAGGAATTTTTTATAATGATCAAATTATACAATCAAATTCATTTTTTATCAACATACATGACATCAATAAAATTCCTGATATTCAGAAAATTCTAATATAGAAATTCCAATAAAATTAATCTATTATTCAAAATTATTTTTGTATGGTTTTTCAATTATGTTTTACTGAAAATAATGTCAATCATTTTTACATTTTTATACTGGTGATCACCTGTTTCTGGAGATGCTGATGCACCATGTTTTATATTTACATCAAATGATATCATCCAAGATTGATAATTATGTAATGGAGGTAAAAAATTTGATTTCCTAATGACACATTCTTAAAGGAATGTTTTGATCAAATTAAATTTGTTTTATTTTAAAAAATGGGACACCCCAATATTCCTTTAATGATATAGCTCAATAAATTACTATAAGTGGGGAAGTCATTTATCATTTTGTATGACATGGAACTCAATTTGAATTCATCACTTCTCTATGAATCAAACATTGTAATACCTATATCCCACATTATTTTCAGATCATTGATCAATGAATCCAAATAAATATCAATATCATTGCTGAGTTTCTTTGGTCAAGATATAAGTTGATACAAAATAATTTTTTTGTGCATGGAGAAAATTTATAATTTAAAAACTTGACAGGCCATGTACAATGAGTACTACTTTGTACTCCAAAAGGATTTATTGCATCTTTAGATAATGCGCAATCAATGTTTCTCATCTCTTATCCAAATTTTGGAAACATGTAATCAATTTTCGTCAAGTGATGAGAATCTTTTCGAATATATAGGATCCAATATTTTATTATTGTATCTTCATCCCATGTTTATTTTCTCCTCATTTCGTGACATTAACAAAGTATTCTAAACCGTGTAATGATACAAAATTACCATACATATTTCAAAGGAATTGATTCATTTTTCTTGTCTCGATCTGCCTCACACTTATGGAAATGTTTTAGTTATTCATGGTATTTGAAAAAAAAATATTCAATAATTTGGACATGCTTGTATTTTTTAGAGATCATTCCCCTTGAACATAAAATTTTGTTAGAATCATCTATTCAGCATGGTAGTTCATTTTAATTTGGTATCATTTCATTCATAAGACTACGTAGTTTTGTAAAGCTGGTGTCACTCCATCCACTTCTAGATTTCAAATTATATAACATAAAAACATTTGAAAATGTAGTGTATTTAGTAAAATTTTTATACTATGGTTTCTTATAATATATATCTTACTATTCAAATAACATTGTAAAATCAATAAGGTCATATTAAATTTCCATTGCAATTTCCATGTGATCTCAGTCATTTCTTATAGTGGTTTTAATGTAAAATGATTCATAAACTGTGGAATCATTATGATCGATGTACAAATTAATTTTTCCCCATCTTTTGATCAAAATTTAAATATTTGAAATATTTCGTGACAAATAAAAAGTTCTTCCAACTCTTCTAGACTAATTTGTCTTTAAGTACAACAATCTAAACATAGAAATTGGATTTTTAAAGGTTAGTATGCATGTTCTCTTGCAATCAGGATAAACTCTTTAACTTTATCTTTATTTTCATTTGTCAAACAATTATCATGCATCCATTTTCAATTCATATCCATCCTATTTTGTTTGTAAATGAATAATTTTAAATATAATTTAAATAAATAGACATAAGATATTAATTATCAAATGTGAATGTTATAAACAATTCTAATAAGGGAAACTCAATATTGGGGTTTTTTACAAGAAAATATGTATATTAAAGAAATTGGGTAATTAAATTTAGGAAAATAATTAATTAACATAAAATATTTCATTAATACCCCAGAAAAAGGAAAATAATAATAAATTAAGTATTAATAAGAAACTCAACAATGGTAAATAATAATAATATACTACTATTGAATAAAAAACAATTTATAAAACTATATTGGAAAATGTGAGGTAGCAACCTATAAAATAATTACATTTAAAATTAATGGTATATAAGTATTTGAAAACATATCTAGATTCTTAGTATGTCATATCATCACGCTGACCCATCCAAAGGAAATTTAAGGTACTCCCACCAGATGTCAGATTATCATTTACGAATGGATTACAAAATTAATAAGTTAACATTTAACAAATTTATAGATTTCTCATTCTTTAATATGAGAATAATGTTTATAAATTGAAAAAAGTAATGTATTAATTGAAACAAGAACTAATATCTTGGTATTTAGGTATAGATGGACTATTAAAGAAACTATAATTCAAAAAACAAGGAAATGATCATAAACATGATGTAAAAAATAATATTATGTATAGGTTAAAAGTGTTAATCGATTTGGATTACCTATAATTTGGAGGATCAAGATATGTATGATGATAATAATTTTCTATATTAATACTGTACAATATTTAAATTTTGATGAATAGTTAGTTGAAATTTTCCTTAGTTTATAAACGACTCATGGAATTCATGAGATATTTATTTCCCAATCGATATGTGTGACAGATTTGTTTTACAGATTTCAAAAGGAAGATTGAAAACCTATGTTTACAGCCATTAAAAATAATGTAAAATTTTAAAATGATGCGGCTGGAATTTTTATCTACATCATGGTCTATGGGAGGTTTGTTTATGCCATCATTCTTTATAAGAAAAATGTTTGACAGAATAATTTTCGAGATTTCATTTAACTAGGTATCAATGTTATTCCATAGAAATCCACTTTTTATTAGTTAATAAAATAATCCAAAGGGGGATAGGTTCTTGAGAATATACATTTTTGACCAACAAATTATAATGACTTATAATGGTAAAATTCTCTCAAAAAGTGATATAACCAGAAAGGTGTAATATCAACAGTATATTTTTGTTCAATATAGAAAGAGGGGGAGTATCATGATGTTGAAAAATTATATTATAGTAAGAAAATAATACATAACATCAAGGTATAATATTTCAAATTCTATTACTGATAGGATTTAGAAATAATGGTGCTTTAATATAAAGAGGGATAAGTATGAAACATATTTTCTTAATTGTGTTGGGACATAGGAAGATATATTATTGAGAAAATGTGAAACACATTTCAAAATATATAAAATTTCCAAAACAAACCCAATACAACCCTATATCAAACACTAGAGGTGGTAAATAAATAGTGTGTAAGGGAAAATATAAATCCCCCTTAGGTTAGTAACAAGCTCTAGAGACTGAAAAACAACATAGTGGAAATGATTTTGTTTGAAAATTTAAAAAAAATAGACAAATATTTAAATAAAAAATTTCAGGATGCATCTATACATTGGATTCGTACACTAACCCTGATAAGCAGAAAAAAGAATATAAGAATCAGTTTAATATAATGGAAATTTCAAAACCTTCCTTCCACTCCTTCACACAAGAATGGAATAGTTTCCATTTCTAAAGAATCACTTGTATGTAATAAAATTGAATAAATAAACAATGAAAAATATGTATGATAGGTTTTAGATATTATTTAGGGAAGTGTAAGAAAAATAAAACAACCAAAAATGCTCCTTGTGACTCCATTTTACACTATCAAATCCATAATAAATAAAATCTACATGAGCGATCAAGTGTTGAATCAAAATTGATAACTATAATAATTAGAAAGCCTACCTCACTAGTATATAATCACTGAAAAAATAGTGACAACTTTGAAGAACAAATTAAAAACAAAAACAAAAAATATACAATGAAAATTTAAAGACCTACCTCTCTAAGTAGAATAAAATATGAAACCATATACGGAAACCCAAGCATCAATCGAAAACTATATATCAATCGAGATTTAAGAGAGGCAAATGTGGGGTGTGATTTTAGGTCTGAATCACCATAGTGGACTACCGACAATATGTAGCTTCCACGGAAATCTAATGATATCGTGACGGGTACATAGACGGTTATGATTTTTTAATGAGATTAGGACACTTTTTTAGTGCTTAAAAATATGTATTGATAAATGGAGGTATCTATCTATGCTAAAAAGATATTAAAAAATTCAATATTTAAAAACAACAAAATTATAGGGATTATAATTATTAATTTTATCATTGCTCTTTTTAGTGTTGATAAATGATTTACAACTATAATTATAAATAAATTGAAAATATTTATATATACATAATAAATATATATAAATATAAATATAGTTAATATATTCCTTTTTAAATATAATTATTATAATTATATAATTATATATTTATAATTATTAAAGTATTTTTAAGAATAATATTTTTTAATTATATATATATTTATATATTTATACAAATAGATTTAATAAATATAAAAAATATAGTAAATACGTTAATTCATTGAGTAAATTTATTATAAAATTAATAATTATTTAAATATATATAATTATTTATCTATAATTATATAAACACTTTTAAAAAAATACTTATTTTCTTATAATTATAAATATATAATTGTATAAATATGTAAATGTTCATTTATAAATATATTTATGTATAAATATTTTTCTAGAAATATTTTTTTGACATTATTAATGAATAAATAATTTTAAAAGCATACATATATTTTAAAAATTATTGAAATTGAAATAATTAAGAATCAGAACACTTTAACAACATTAAAAAACATATAAGATTTATGTGAGCTCATTGTATATAAAAATTTATTAATTATGTATATGGGAAATCCATATAATAATTATTTGATCTATATTGGTTAAATTGAAACATCAAATAACATTCAATTACATGTTGATTGCTGTGTGCCCCCTACGGTGTAGGGAACTGGTTACATCATTGAGGGGTATCATGAGAGGTCTCAGAATAAATTCTCTCTAAGTACTTTTAGGTGTTTTAGTATCTTTGGTTCATCTTAATCTGCCTCCCTATACTCTTGTAATATGTTTAGTATTATGAAATTAGTAAATATTTTTAATTTAAATTAATTGTTAACTATTTACCATTATTCAATAAATATATGACTATTAAATGAGAAACGAATAAATATTTTGTAATATATCAATCATTTTATATACATTAAAATATATCAATATATTTATTACATAAAATTTAGTAACATTAATTATTATATTTATCTAATTAATATTATGTTTAATATTTTATAACATGTAATCAACTTATTCATTTTAATCAATAAATATTTATTTAAAAAATATTATTTTAATAAACTCAATTTTTAAAATTATTTCATTTTATTTATTCAGACTGTTATCAGTACAATAAAACATTTATGAAAGAAAAATTTATCATCTCATATAATGGTTCTCTTTATCTGTGTTATAAAAAAATTGTTGAAAAAACACTAAATTTTCATCAATTTCATTAGCATTATCAAATCTGACATATATCAGTGTTTTTTTCCAGTGGAGATTAATACTAGAACTGTTGAACATGGGTGTTTTGGAAGAGTCAACAAATCTCTCAAATTACACACTCATTTTTATCCCTTTTTATTTTAGCTCTAGAACATCCTAAATATGAACAGGTCACAGAAAGGTGGTTTATTACTCCTCACAAAATAGTTGTAGGATTTCAAGCCTTGAGAGTGCCGAATCATAATGAATTTCGGTTAAAGAGATCAACAACTCCCCACTACACAATGGAAAATGATTTTTTCCATCACAAACACCCCATCCTTTGATCTTCACATAATCTAGAAAACATGGACCACTAAATCTATTTAATCCCCCACTACTTGGGTATCTGACCCTACCATGTAACCTCAGTAGCCAATACACTAAAACTCACAGAGTGTCGTAATCCTATGTGCATCCTCATCATGAATTGTTAGTATTATTTTCAAATATGTAACATGTGATCTTGTAACTATCCACATAGAGTAAGGATATCGTGTGAAGGACCCAAAACTGAAGCCTCATCACCCATCCGATCATCGTTATAATGAAATACTGATAACCAGGATGCATATCATCATGGATGCATCATGAAAATTTAATCAAAACGTACCACTGTTTAATGATCATATGTAAAAACAATGGAGAGATAACCCAAGAATTATAATCATATGCACAATATTATATGATGCATGTACCATTTATCCCTAAAATTAATGTCTACTTATACTTATTTGACAAGTAGTTATTATATGTGCTTATTAATGGATACGTCAGTTATTGATCCACCACCGCATTACCTTGGTTGAAATAATCACTCTTAAAAGATTGAAATTATTTCTCTAAACCCAATCAACTACTTATAGAAATACTGCTCCATACACCATCCTAAGTATTGAACCGCCTTTGAGACCTATTTTTCATGACTTGACCTAACTAGGCCCGAACTAAAACTCACCCAAGATCACCACTATAGGCTAGAGAATGGAGACTAGAGCCGAATGATATATCTGACATGGGAGGCATTTTCTAAATGTAACAATATGAACACACCCAACCATATCAATTTATATTTGTATATGTTTAATAATAAAACATGAATTATCTATAATATACCATTTCAAAGGAAAAAAAATTTAAGTGTACATGTGTTTGATAGTGAAAACTATAAATAAATGGAAAAAAATACAAACCCAACATAAAATATGATGCAACCTAAAAAATAGGTAATAAACAAATATTGAGATAGATCATTTGATGATATGTAGGATCCAACCAATGTAAACATTCAAGTGAATTAGATAACACTATTCCCCTCTATTGTCACAGTCGACATGTTTGTTATCTACATAAGACATGTAACATTCTAGAAAAACTGATGCAAGGGTGAATATATAGATACACAGTATGATGCCCCAAAATCTAATGTGGGGCGGGGTAGTAATAGACATGCTAAGAATATTTATTAGATATATCAAACCAATTAATCCCATGTGAGAGAGAAAAATGGATCTCCATCTCATAGCATAGCCCATGAAAAGAGTGCCATTAGTTCCAGAACTCCATCAATGAATACAAACATCATACGAGGTTTTCTTAAGATGTAAATGTGTGGAGAGAACATTCCTAACCATATTGTTGCATTGTCTAGGATGTATAATATCCAAGTACTACACATGATCCCTTCTGCATTAGGGGGTGTGGTGGGGTGAAATTTTGTATAAGGAAAAACCACACCCAATAAAATATGGTGTAGAACTCAATAGATAGAGGACTTTCACCCTAGAATATTAGGGGGCAGGCACCACTTGCTAGGATGGGGACCCACACCCATATTACACTAGTTGTAACACTTTTTATATAGAGGAATCTCACCATAGTGTGTAAGGTCATACCACTCAATAGATAGAGGACATAGACTCTAATTCCATTGGGGGTACCACTTAGTAGATATTTAACCAGTTCCATAATGCATTAGGGGTACCTATAAGTAGATAGAGGCACCATAATATAATTCCATAAGTGGTTACTAGTCAGTGTTTGGAGGACTTGAGACATGCCCTATAGGGGGTGATGATCCACAAATAGATGACCGAATCTCGGATTTTTCAAGGGGTTAGTATTTTCTAGATTGATAGAGGACATGCACCCTAGTCTGTCTGGGGGTACCACTCAATTGAACCTTCCAAATCAATATTGTCTTCATATTCTACCTAAATAAACATCACATCCAAAATTTATCATGTCGTTCCTCAAAACCCACTATGGAGGTTACCATAATTTTCTACATAGATAAACATTGTGCATGCTATTAATTGTCCAAATTCCGGGTCCAATCAAAAGACATGAAATAGTTTAAGGGTTTCATAGAAGGAAATAAGGGGAACGTGGTGTGTAAGGGGACTGACACATTATGTGGTCCCAATACATCACATGGATGTGTCACTATTGATACACAATTTTCAACCGATATCACCCTACATGGCATGTAGGGGTATTACAAGGCATGCTTCATCCCCCTGGGATCCTGACCATGCTACCTCCCCATGTTCGTGTATCCTTCCCAAGTTCAATTAATATAGAAAATGACATGTTCAATTGTCGTTCCTGTTTTCTCCCAAAGTATATGCATAGCCACCATGACTTGTGTCACATGGTATGTGGGTACCCCACACAGTGATTGGTTCTTAAAATTCTGTGTTAATCATAGTTCGTTGGATTTATAATGGAAACAATGTGGGTTCATCCAAACAACACGGTGTGTATTGATGTTTTTAACATATTATTAAATCTATTCTGTGAATACCATATCTTTGGACTCTTATTCATATCCTTCCTCCTAGACACATGAAAATAGTGGATCCTTCTCTGTATTGTGATTTTTCCCCTTTGAGGGAAGAAAATCTATCCTTTGAATCATCATAGGTAGACCCACATGCAATATCATCTCCCTACACATGCCTCCCATCACCAAAATCTTTGGATTAAATACTATATCTATATGTCAATCACCTTCATCCAATGAATCATTTGATTTCATCCTTTATTCTTCATTCTATTTGTTGAACATAAATCCTCTATGGATATGGTGGTCTGATCATGGGTAGCCCCTCCAGACAATGCAGAATCATTACCATATGGTCTAAAGATGACTAAAAACAATAATTTAGATGGAAAGGAACAAGATAAATATGTTAAACGATCATTATATAAGAATTATTGGCTAATATATTGATTTGGTGTTCTCATGGTGAGAAAAATAAAAAATTAAATTAATCATGTACATCTGCACATGAAATGGCTAAATTCAACTATATATTAAAGATGTATTATGATTCTTCTCAATCAATTTAATAAATGAGGCCATAAACCATGAATTTATGGGTACTTCCTAGTGATTTTACCATTAATAATAAATGATTGTTCTCATCAACAATTGAAATAATTCATTATGTTTGGTGCCCCTCGATCTTCCTCAATTAAGAGTCTCTTCATCACTTGATTTCAATTCACCTATAGAGGAGGTGCAAGACACCTCAATATGGTCCGTAATTTTTATGTAAAACCATAGTGAAATTTCCATAATATTTTATTTAAATAAATTATAGAATCATGTTAATTAATAAATAATTTATGTTAATTATTTATATAGCCAAACGAATGCTCCACTAATATTCATGATATCTAGAAGCCCTATATTGACCTATTATAGGTAAATTCTATAGTAAATATCCCATTTCAAACTCAACTATTATCCCGGATTTATGATATGAGATTCCTTTTAATATTTATCTCATTTACTTTATGAAATTGCATATGAGTAAAAAAATATAATTAATATATCTATGAAATTAATTTTAGGCATAGTTGGCTCATAATCTCATGTCGTCTCAGCTTTAGGCTAAAAGAATACATGTGAAATATTCCAAAGTCATACAGGGAAAAATAATGTCTCTACCAATATCTCATAATTTCGTTTCAAGAACCATATTTCTATCTATAATTATGAATCTCAATTTTTTATAAATCCTTTATAAATGCCCCATTACTATCCAGTTTATGTTATTTTAATGAGGGTTATTTTACCCCTACTTATTTCAACCTTTACCTAAAGTAGTTACCTTTTTGAAATTTAGTAAGAGATTTCCCCTCATTTATTTTCATTTCTAGAACCTTATTTAGATTTAATATTATGGATCTCAAATGGTCATGTGAAAATGACTTTAGAAATATCCATATAATCTACAATTTATTTTATAACAATGAGTTATCATTTATCCCTTTTCATTGTAGCATTAACCTAAGTAGTTGTTCAACTAATTTTTTTTAACATATCCTGTCATTATCTTAATTATTCATACATCTTAATTATTTTATTCTATTTATACTTAATTATAAATGTTGAGATATGTTCTTCCATTTTTTCCTCACATCAACAATGTTGTATAAATGATTTATGACCCCATTCACTCTCATTAATCCCTCACACGATCATTTTTTGTGGCCTCATTAGGCAGCTCAAAGTTTCTTATGATTTTCTATTGCAAAAAATTGTTTATTGAATTCCCATACCCAATTAATATTAATGGTGTTCACTGTTATGAACATTTAATTCATTGAGCATGGGCTTACATAAATGTAATGCGTGCTCAATTATCATCAAATTAAATGTGATGAAATATGTTCTTGGGAATATGATATATGTTCCATACATATGAATGTCTGTGATATAATTATGACGGATAAGCCTAGTTAGTTCCCCAATGCATTGGGTAATTTATTAGTCTCATGGGTTTCCATGTATGGAGCATTGGAATTTTTCCTAAAAACATTATGTTATGTTGTAATGGTGTATGACTTTGACTTATTCTTCTGATGTCATGTTTAATGTTGTTCCCACATTCCCATGTTTCTATTATGTTATCATGATATATAATGCCATGTTCTTCAGGATTATGAATTTACTAACATTATGTCCCATTTATATATATATTTTCAAACATGCAATAAATTCTTCATGTTATTCATTTATTATTCCCATAATGGGATATATACATATCTCCATTCTTATAAAGGTCCCCCAGTTATCCCAGGTAGTTTTAAGAATGATCGAATAATATTAAAATGTAAAGGAATTTTTCAACCATGATCATGTAACAAATATTTTATGTTCTTATGTGATTTACCAAATTCCCAAAGACACTAGACTTATCAATATTATAGTTCTTATTATGTTTAAATTTATTTTATAAATCATGAATTAATGTGTAATAATCACACAAGTTGTAATATGCGTAGTTCAAATAAATCCCAGGATTATTTAATTAAACACATTCATATAGAAAGTACTTTAAACTATTCCTATGTTATTTTTTACCATTGAGTTACTCTTACAATTCTAGGTATGTTTTAATAATAGTATTATTCAAATTCTAGACCTTTTATATTACACTTTTATGAGGCCACTATACTCATTTATGTCCTTCCAAACCATGGAGTTACTCTTATGTGGCTCTGGATTACTCTTATGTGAGTTTACAAGTTCAAATTACTTATAATTAGATACAATATACTCTTACATGTCCATTTAGAAACACATTTTTCTCTTATATATGGGATGAAATAATTTTATTTGGCTTAGAAAAGATAGATATACTTCGACAAATCTTCGGTTTAATCTCTTGAATGATTATAATGTTTTATAAAACTTACCCATATACTATATATTCATAGCTAATATTACATACATTCAATTAAACTAAGATAATTTTATATAAATTTATTAAATTTTGTTTAATCATATGTATACTAAATAAAATGTTTATTATTCACGTATACCCTTTGGAAAAATCATTTTATTCTTACACAATTCCATATTTGATAACATTTATCTTTATCCTTCTCCAAATGTCATCAAGGAAGCCCAAAATCCATACAAATCCATATAAAACCATAACATACATAATTTATCATATAAACCATTAATTTAAGAAACACTTATCTTTTAATAAACATGATGGATCAAAGAAACTTAAAATCATATCTCATGTGTTCCAAAAAAACAATCAATTCCCCTCAAGAACACCCTTTTTCGAATATATATATATATATATATTTAATATTAAATATGAATATATGGAATGTAAAACAATTATATATTAAATATTAAAAATAAAATTCAAAAATATTCTTACACATAATATATATATATATATAATATGTCAAATTCCACATGCATATACTAAATTTCTTATTTACAATTTCTATATACTACAATACAAATTATAGATTCTTAATAAATATGCATTAAATATTCTAGAATGTGTATTATTCATTATTAAATATATTTTAAAAAAAATCATGATTCATCTTAATATTTTAATATTCTATACGAATTTGTTTTGGAAGTATTCGATGATAGAGATTCTCCTCAAATAGGAAAATGTATAATTGGTTTGGATTTTATAAAAATTAAAATAATTAGAATTAAATGGAATATTTCTTTGGATTTTTGTAAGATGAAATTTAGGGGGTTTAAGACCAACACATATTATATTTTTTATTTAATTTTTCCGATGATTTTTTAACCATGCATAAAGATACATCATTCTTTACATATATTTTCTATCAATTTAATCATCATATCTATATACGAAATTTAACTTTTTTCCCTTTCAATATTTTCCTATATTGATTTAATGTATTAATATTATATTTCAATATGAATGAATAGATAAAATACAAGTTGTATGTATATATATTATGTACCATAACAAATCGATAAAGGGGAAAAATTTAAAAACATTAAGCGTTATAAGTGTTATCGTTAATCACATCGAATATCATTATAGTATAAACAATATAAAAAAAGATAGAATGATTTTTGAATTTTAATTAACCAATAATAAATTATTTATAATTAAACCAATCATAAAAATATTTAATAAATCATAAAATGTTTCTTGATTGAAAATTTGTTCTGATTATTTTGATAAACCTTATAAAAATAATTCATTGGTTGTTATATGTATAATTATGATTTCATTAGACATATTCAAGCTCAATAAGATATTAGGATCCATACATCCAGGATCGAACATGTTGTGATCATTATACATTAATTAAAAAGGTGATATATGGATGTGTGTTATAAATATATCAATAAATATTTTCTTAGGAATGGAAATATCGATAGTATGTATTACAATAAACATTTGATAATTATGAACTACAAGAATTTAGTACAATAAATTAAAAAATAATTAATTATCAAAAATCATCAAATGAAAACTCAAATTCAAAAGATAAATCCTAGTAACATAATAATGGGTAAAGCTATGATCCAAGGGACACCCTATAGCTTCACAATAAACACATTATAGGAACAAAAATTTAGTATAAGTGTCAAATATGATATAAAATAGCGGTGAGTGCATACACATACTAAATATGTTTTTCCTCTAAAATTTATGATCCAATATTTCGGGAATATATTAATTCATCTATGAAATCAATAATCGAAAAAATAGATAATTCTCTAATCAATTATACACTATATACCAACAATGTTCATGATATATCGTAAAATGAATATACCCCCACTTTATATCACTTTATCAAAATGATTAATAACTAAATTATCATATTATAAAAATATCACAACATTATCATTGCCTCTTCAATAACATCTATAAAAAATGTGCACTTTTTCTAATAATTTTTTGGATATGTATAATTACATTTATAAAAAATTAAAATATAAATACATTTTTGATTTTTTTCATCATTTTTTATTAATTGAAATTTATAATTATTTTTTTAATGTAATTAACATGATTGATAATTCAATCTAGAACATTTTTTTCATACCGAAATTCATTTAATTTCGTATTTTTTTGTTGAAATTTAATTTATATTTTTATTAAATTATTTTTTAAATATATTTTTGAATTTAACCATTTAATTTATTCTTTATTAATTTATTATTATTTTTGTTTTTAAGAATTTTTTATTTAGTTTAATTGTATAGAGGTCAAGGATAGTTGAATATAAATAATTGAAACAAAGAGAAATATATACTTAAATATTAATTTATAAATGGTATATAAGTGTAACGTGGAATTTAGAATTACATGTATGAATAAGGTTATCTTTGTCCTATGTACAAAAAAATGTCACAAAAAGTATATTTAATATTTATTATATAATTCATGGAATTATATAAGAATTACTATACCTCTTAGAGTATTATGATATATTAATTCACATCCTTACCACTTTCTATTTGATTAATATACTATGATATGATATCCTAGGATAGTTAAAAAACATTAACTGTAGATTTAAAATGTTTTATTATTTGTAATATTCTCTTAAGTAAGTTGAATTTATTTTTTCAAGTAGTAGTCTAGGAGTAAAAGGAACAAGTGTTATAAACATTCCAAAACTATATTTTCATAATGCATTAGACATTAACGAAAAATAAATATGAAATGATTAAAAAATAATAAAGGATGATAATTAATTATATGAGACGATGATATGGTATAGTGTATATGTTTATACATGAATATATTGAAAATTACTTGAACAAAGTGTTTCAAAAAATCAAAAAATAGGATAGTATTATCTCTTGTAGAATTATCCCATGAAGAAGAGTGTGGGATATTATGTGATTCAGTTTTATTAGTTTTGGAAAGATGATTGACGATTTTTGGAAGTACTCACCACATGGAGGAATCCTTTTTCTTATATATATCTAGAATTATTGCATAATGATGTAAAGATCAAGTTAATATTCTATGAAATGTATATATTTGAGAAAATAACAACGATGGAATGTTGTTTCTGATATGGAAATCAGATAAAAATTCAGTGAAGGAGATGAAATTTTTATATTTCAATGATTCACATTAATGGGAATTAGTAGAAGTGGAAAGACTATACTAGTTACCCTAAAGAGAAGCTAGTGAACCAATTGTGAGTCCTATTAATATTTCTTTCTCTCTTTCTTATGTTGATAATTTTACCCATATTTTGTCTTAGGATGTTCATCATTTTACATTTTAAATTTACTTTTAATAAAATTTGATTTCACTTCACCTTATATCACTATGCATGTTATAGCCAAAATAACAGGTGGTTAATACACCCTAAACTGATCACTAAGTGGTTAATTAATATATTCTATTAAAATAATAATGGTTGAAACTAGAATAATTTTAGACGACTGATACATTTTCAAAATATTGGAGTGAATTTAATAGATAACTCACACCCATGTGACCTCAAAAACCACTCAACCATATTAAATTATTGCATTACGATAACATGTACACCATAGAGTCATTAAATTTCATCATCCAAGGTGGAACTTGATATGAAACATTTTTCGGAACTATGCTCTTATTATGGATAATTTTGTTGTGTGGAATTACAAAAAAAGTAACATATCTACAACACCCCTGATATTTTAAAATGAAGCACGTGGCTCAATATCAAACAAGACACACTACGTCAAGCTTAAACAAATGACTATACATTATTATTTAAATGTGATAGGTAACACATCGTTGTTGGAATGTAAGGACTAAATTTGATTAATTAAATTATTAAAACCTAGTTAAATAGTTTTTACCAAATTAATTCATTGATTATATATTAGAAAGAAATTAAAAAAATCTAATTGAATATAAAGGATGTGCTCTAATCAAATAATCTATTTTTATGCCCATAATGAAATATTATATAGATAAATTAAATAAATCAATATTATTATAAAATATTATTATAAAATATATTTTATATATTTAATAATTTTTTTTAATTTCATCCATCAGGTTTTATAAGAATAAGAAAATAAGAAATCTTATTTTTACCATAAAAGCTATATTTTTATAATAGGCAATTTTTGATTCTTTTTAATGGATCGGTTGTTCTAAAACTAAATATATAAAATTTTATAAATTTATTTTAAAAAAATAGAATAAATTTAAAAAAAATAAATCCCATATTAAATTATTGGGATTATTAATTATTGCTAAAAAGTTTAATTTTTCAAAGAATAGTGAACAATAATACATTTTATTTGGAAACGTATTTCTCCTATAATTTAAATTTATAATAAATATTCTCTATTAAATTGATTTTTAATTAAAATTTGTTAAATAATAAATCAATAAATCCAATTTATATCATTTTAATAAATTTTTAATGGAATTTTTATATAAAAACATTTCAATATTCTGAAGCCTTCCCTTTAAGAACCCACTTTTTAATTTTATATACTAGATTAATTTGAAATCTAATTTGAAAATTTTGTCAATTTAACTAGGTAAAATAAATTAAATATTTGTAATTATAAGGTTTATGTTATGTTTTAAGATCAATTCATTTAGTTATAAAAAATATACCATGGTAAAAAATTTATTGTTTGTAGTTTAAGTAAAATAGTAACATGGTTGATGTTAAAATCAAAAAATCTTAACATAAATACAAATTAAAAACAAAAATAGTTTTTTAATGTATATGCAGACCCTAAACACCCTCCAAAATATTAATTGTCAATATAATTCATTATAATTAATACCACCTCATTGTGATTGGATTTTATATAAAAAATAATCATTATTTTATTCACTTAAACCCACCTCTCCTCATGTATAAATACCACCCTTCACCACCCCATATCAACCTAAAAGCATTATAGATCATCAAATATACACCCAAACCTATACCCCTCACATTTCACACATCCAAGGGCTTATGTTCTCACAAAAACACCAAATCAGAGGTTATCAATGTTCTCTCAAAGAGCTTATATTCATGATATATTTTTCTCAAATTACCTCTCTTAATTTATTTTTATTTCTCTTTATATTACACACCTCATTCATACATAAATTCATGATAAATATATAATCATGTATATAAAATATTTTTACATTTATAATTGAATATATCATATCCATTTAATTTCACATCTACTCTTTTTAAAATAAAATATACTATATTCCATATTATGTCACTTAATATCCTCTATTATTAATGATTTCGTTCATTTTTCATTACCACCTTCTTGGGTTTTCATAAAAAAATAATTCATGGTATAAAATACTGAAGAAGGTATATAATAAACTATTTAATGGTATTGAACTAATATTCTAGTATAATATTAAATAATAATAAACTAGTTCATGATGTTCAGAAAAAATGACAAAACAAACTAAACATTTATCATTACTGTTTTATCTAATGAATCAAAATCATGTAAGAAAAAAAATGATATATGGTAGAATTAAAAAATTGTATGTTAATTAATACTATTTCATTAAACTTTTATACTTTTAATTTCACTTTACAATAACAACCATAATTATATACAGTTGAACTTATCATGAAACCATGGGGAAAACATACCTTAAACAATAAAAATAATGAATTATTATTAATGGATGGGTAATAAGATGTTATGTATTCTTAATATAAGGTATTATAAATATAAATATTGTTTTGGAATGACTATATAAAATTATTTAAACAATTATAAAAGTTGTTTTTAGTGCCATTGAATAAAGTTGAATGTGTTCTAAGGGATTTCATAAACAAATTTCATTTTTTGAGTTTAACGTTTACTTTTTGTATATATTGTGCTAATCATTTTAGTTAAAATAATATTTTATCTCTCATCATTTTAAATTTTTTTTTCTATTTATATTGGATAAAAATATTTTATTCATTTTATTTATTTTTTCAACCATGGTATGACATTTATAAGGGGGTCATCTCAATATCCTTTCATTGAGGAATATTTTGATATTATACACCGAGATTATTTTTTTAAGTGTATATAATGACCCTTTTGACATATCATATAATGAATTTATTTATTACCATGGTTTTTAATTTTTAAATAATTTATTCCTTAACATGGTTTACGATTCAAATAAATCAATGTGGTTTGGGACATATTGATTTTAAAAAAACATCCTAAATGCTTAAATATTTAATTTTAAAAATATTTTCCCTTTGTTAAATATTCTTGAAATAACGTTATATGATAATTTATATGTATATAAAGCATTTATAATTTAAATTTTATAAAAAAAATTGTTATCTTCCAAAGCTTTTAAAAAGAATCTTTTTATAATAATTGTTCTGAACATTTTAACAAACAACAAAAATAATATCCTATCCTTAACTTACATGATAAGAACAAGTTTTTCTCCACCATGAATATTTTTTAATATCTAGATTCCTTTTCTATATTATGTCTTTTATTAAATGAAAAATACTTTTTTTGGAGCATTTTACAATGGAAAAATGTTTTTTAAGTAAAATGGTGTCTTGGTATTGACAATTCTTTTATAGAAGGAATAAATATTTTTTATTGTTGTGTTTTTTATATGGGGTTTGTATAATATTTCAAAGGGATTTATGATGAACATATTTTATTATTGAAATTTAAAATTTTAACTATATGAAAAAGGTGTGTCCTTAATAAAGATTTTATAAAAGTTTGAGCCCTGTTATAGCTCACGGGTGATCCTGATACAACATATATGAAGGGTTTAGCCCTATTATAGCTTAGGGGTGAGGCCGATATAGTTTATACTAATAGTTGAGCCCCGTTATAACTTAAAATAAATTGGAGATCTTTGTATAGCTTGTATGAAGGGTTGCGCCCCATTGAAGTTATTGGGTGAGCCTTATATAACTCAAAAAATGGTGATTCATTTAAGGTTGGGTTGTTAAAATTGTTATCAGAGTAGGGTTTATAAAACATTAGAGGTTAGGATATTTCCGAGAGAGGCGATCTTAAGAGTTATGGAAATAATTATTGGTTTACAAATTTTATGGTTGATAATAAGTTCGGTTTCCTATAAACCCTATCTAAGCGTTAATTTATGAAATATAAAGGTGACTATAGGTATTTTTGGAGATGCTTATTTTTTAGGTAATTATGGGTTATTATTTTTGAAGTATAAAAATGAAAGGTATGAGATAACCTTTGATATTAAAATATAATAGTGTTTTTTGAAATTATTTTTCAATAATTATATAATGATTATGTTCTAATAGTTTTAAGGAATATACATCCCTTTGGATGGGTGAAAACCCATCACGTCTGGTAAGGTAGTGGTGTTAGAACCCCCATACGAAGGGAGACAAGGGAGCATCTCCTACAACTAGCCTTTGCGACTCTCAAGTTAGTATGGATTTTTTTCATTTAATTTATATAATTGATAAATTATATGTTAATTTTGGGAATATATGTTTTTTCATATTGATATCCATTAGATTAGAAAATTAATTATTGATTAAGAGATTAATGTTATTTCATAAGAAGTTAAAATTTTTGGGGACATTTTATGAAAAAATAAAATAGAATATTATGGGATTATATATGAAAAATAAATTATGAATTATATGTTTGAATCATATATGATTTATGTTGATTTGGTTTATTTAGGTAATTATTTAGTATATCTATATGATTATGTGATTAGGGAAATTGCCTTTTGGCATAATAATTTAATAGTGATATATTTTATATGAATATGAATATTAAATTTGTCTTATATGATTTTGTGTTCAAATACTTCTAATTTAAGGGTTAAAATTTTTGTCTAGAATATTTTGACAATATTTTGAGATAGTTATTTTATTATGATTTGGGATAAAAGTTGTAAAATAAAATAGAATATTTTAGAGTAAATTACTTTTTCATCATATAACTGTATTATATTATTGGGAAATTAAATTTACTAATACTAACCATTTTGGTTCAGGATAATTCCAAAATACATTAGGAATATATAATAATACATTTGAATTTTTTTATTTGTATAAGTTGATTTTGATGCTTCAGGTAAGGAACTTTAATCTTGAATAATCATTGTTTGGAGAAAAGGAGAGGATGAAAGTATACCTCTCCAGTATGAATTTTTACATATTTTATTATATTAGATAGTAAATTAATTTCATAGTTTTAGATAAAAATTACTTTTAAACAAAATCATTTACCAGATTATTTATATGATGTGAAATCTGTAACAATTTAACCTTTCAATGATTTAAAATTTTGTAATAGTAAACTTTCTAATGAACATGGTCTCTAACACTATTCACCATACCAATATTTTTAGAATTATCTTCCATGTACATGTTTTCCTACATGGAATCCTATTAGGTTTTATTTCAGTTGACCTTCATATATTCCTTTCTCGCATTTCAATTAGATGCTTTTTTGGCCCATTTTCCATTAGGGGATTTCAATAAATGTATTTTGAAAACACAAACACCTTATTTTTCGAGCTGATTCTAAATTGAAAGGTATCACTTTGTTAGGGGTGGTAGAATGTAACTCCATTAAATTTTAAAAGGAAACTATACTATAAAAATAATACCAGATTCCCCACATCATGACTATGAAAATGACTAAAAAGTCTTATTTAAACGTGATAGTTAACACCTAACCATTGGAAGGGAAGTAATGAATTAGATTAATTAAATTATGAAAATAAATATTACAATTTTTTCATAAAATATATTCATTTTAAATAATTAATTAAAAATGAAAATGAAAACCAATTGAATATAAAATATGTTCTTTTATTAAAAGAACATTTTTTTCCCATGATGATGTTTTATAATAATAATTTCTAATAATCCCTAATAGTAAAATAAATAAAATATATATATATTATATATATTAATTTTTTTTTTCTAAATTCATCAAATATATTAAATCGGATTAAGATAACAATAAATTATATTTTAAGCATAAATGTTATCTTTTTATAAAATAAAAGTTTCCCGCTATTTTATTTTGAACATGTTTTAAAACTATATATTGAAACCTTTATATATTTGATTTTGAAAATAATTGTTTTTCTGGAATAAGATTATTAAAATTACATTCTGGTAATTTTTTAGATAAGTTATAATTTTTGATGAATAATGAGAAATATTGTATTTTATTTGAAATATTTTTCATCCCATTTTATTATACAGTTAAATTATATTTTATGTTTCTATTAAATTATATATAGATACATTATACGTAAATAAACTCAATATTTTAAATTATAATCAATTTTACATTGATTGTTAATATAAAAACACTTCAATCATTGGAATTTTTCACATTAAAAACCTTAAATTTTCGTTTTGTCTAATGTATTTATTTTAAATCTATTTATTATAATTTTATGAAATTAATTAGTTAATATAGATTCTATATTATTAATAATATGGCCCAAGTAATTTTGAATGGTAAAATTTATTTTTAGGTCTAAAACGGGAACTGTTAAAAAAATTATTTACCGTACTGTATGTAAAATAGTGTCCAGTGTTAATGTTAAAGGGAAAAAGTTCAACATACCTAAAAATATATACATTTAATGGGTTTTTGAGAAATTTATTGACACTAAATATCCTAGAAAACATTAGTTAAATTTAGAATTTATGTAAATAATTCCACCTAAATGTGGTTGGATTTAAATATAAAACAATCATTATTTTAATTACTTAAACCCACATATCCCCAAGTATAAATACAACTCTATAACTCATAAAGTTATTATAAAATCCACTCGTAATCACTCTTCTCAAGTACAAGGGCTAATGGAATCACCAAAACATTAATTCCAATGTCCTGAGTGGTCTCTCAAGTATGTGATTTTCAAGAGGAAAGTTTCTCAAAGTACCTCTCTTAATTTCATTTATTTTTAAACTTTATTCACATATATTTCATGAATCAATTCATGATAACTATAAAATCATTTATATAATGGGTTTTTATATTTCTATTCTAAAATATCATATGAATTAATTTTCTCATCCCCTTTTATTAAACGAAATAAAATAATTTTCCATTTTATTTTGGTTAATCACCCCCATTGATTAATGATTTGGATCGTTTTTCATTACATCATTCATGGTTGGTCATAAAATTTTCATTTTTTGTTAATTAATATTTTAATCAGTATATAATAACCCATTTATTTTCTACAATGAATATAAACACATAATATTGAATAATACTAAAATAGTTCATGATGTTCAGAAAAACCGCCAATTTAAACTAATCATTTATCCTTATACATTGTCTAATGAATCAACCTCATGTAAGAAATAAAAATGATATATGGGACCATTAATAAATCTATATGTTCATTAAAAAAATTTTAATACACCTATATATTTCTAATTCCATTTTAAAAGAAAATCCATAAATATTAAAAAAAATAAACCAATAATGCAACCATGAAACAAACATTCCCCCACCCATGATAATAATTACATATGATTAATGAATGGGTCACTAGATGTTATAAAATAATTACATAAGGTTATATAAATATTAATATATTTCTGGAATTAGTTAATAAAATTATTTAAACCATTATACAATATTTTTGAACACATTTGATGCATGTTGGATGTGATGTAAGATATTTCTTTATCCAATATCCATTATTTTGGTTAAACATCTACATCTTGTTTATATAATGAAAATACTATTTTTGAAATTAATTTTGAATATATCATGTGGTATTTTCAATTTTTTATTTTGATATATATTGTATAGAAATATTCTATTTATTTTAATAATTTCCTCATCCATGATATGATATTTATAAGGTACTTCGTCTTAATCACCTACCATTGAGGCATATTTTCATGTTATACACCCAAATAATATTATGAGCTTTATATAAATTCCATATTGACATATCATATAATTAATTTATTTATTATCATGTTATTTATTGTTTTGTTATATTTTATTCCTTTATAGTGTTTATCATTCAAATAATTCAAATTGGTATGGGACGCTTGAATTAAAAATATCTATTTAAATGGTTAAAGATTTAATTTCAAAAATATTTTTTCTTTATGAAAATATTCAAGAAATAAATTTGTATCTTCACTTATATGATTATAAAATAATTTTTAAGGAAATATTATGTCTATATTAAATACTATTGAATTGTTTTAAAAGGGAAACTTTTTATGTGAATTATACAAATCTTTTTGACAATCAATAAAAAGAATGTTTTATTCTTAACATATATAATGACAACTTTTACCCACCATGACTATTTTTTCATCCTTTATATCATTAGATTTTATCTTAAATAAAAGTAATTATTATTTATATTTTATAATCGGATATTTGTTTTCAAATAACAAACTATATTTGTATTTAAATTTTTTAAAAGAAAAGGGAATTTTTATAAGAAACTAGTTTTCATATGGGAATAAAAGAGTCCTTCTGTGGATTTTATGATGAATACTGTTTTATTGATTAAATGGTACTTGATCATTGTATGATAAATTGGTGATCTCGATACATATTATATAAATGGTTGATCACAATTATTGCTCACAAGAGAGTATGATACAAAATAAACTAAGATCGGAGCCCAATTATAGCTCATAATTGAGTCTGATACTACTTATATGAAAGATTTATCTCTATTATAGCCAATGATAAAATGGTGAGTCTGATATATATTATATGATTTTTTGATCCCCATTTTAGATCATGGGTTAGCCTGATATAGAATATACGAAGGGTGAACCCCATTAAAGATCATCATTACATTGGGTAATAGTTATATTGGAAGTTGTCGATATTCTTTTTAAAATTGAATGGGTTTTGAAAGGGTTTTATGATAATGATTCCTTAAGTCACCTTAGTGAGTTATAATTGCATCTAATGGGTTTCAAAAATTTTATTTATAATAAAATTAAATTTTTTCATGACAAAATTTTTTGTCTCAAATTCTCAATGAATATTGAAAATAATGGTAAACATTATATGATTTTCAGGTTTTTAACGAACAAATACTTTCCATTATTTTTGTATCCCTTATTTATTATTTCATATCTTCTCATATTTTAAAATTTTTTCATTTGAAATATGGGAGAATATAGACCATGAAGAGATCAGGGTAAAACAGTAAAGATTTTACATACATAGAAACATGTTATATTTCAAATGGGTTCCCATTAGTGGAAAATGGATACAGGGTTTATATGTCCAATTGTATTGTATAATTTTATATTGTAATTATTTATCAAAATTTTCTAAAAATATAAACCTAAAATATATTTGGGAGAATAAATACATTTATTGATTGAAAATAATTTTAAAATTTGCTCTTTAAGGATAGGTCCTTAATAATGTTGTGGGTTCACATAGAATTATCATATGTAGAAGATGAGTTTCAGTGAGTTAGGTGGGTTCTTTCTTCCCATACAATATCCACTATATTGGAGTTAAATACCCGCAATAGTCATGTCATGTATTTTAAATCTCTACCTTTATTTTTTAATCTATCCCACATTGATATTAGCATGATCCCTTTTATTTTTCTATTTTTCAATCATTACCCACTGAGAACATATGTATCCCAAAAAATCACAATATAATGAATAAAATGATACTCTACATATAATATGATATAGTGTCCATGAACACTTACTTGGTAATTTGTGGGTGAATATAGATTTTCATTAATGAGTTTTTGTGTAAATTCAAGTGAAAAATGAATAATTTCATTTCTATTCATAGAAAATAATTAAATATTATAAAATATGTGAAAAAATGAAATAAAGGAAAAAAATAAATCCAAATATATATAATAAAAACATTACAGTTATATATTCTTATTTTAATTTCATTGATCATGTTCATTTTTTGATAACGAATAAATCAATATTTTTAAAATTATATTGTAATCGCTCTTATATTTATCATGAATATTTGTTAAATCTATTTCGGAATTGATGAAAATAGAGAAAGATCCTACAAAAATTGGAACTGTATTGACCACCATTTAAATACATAATCCAATAAAGTGGATAAAGAAAATGGTAAGTGATTATAATTGATTCATAAAAATATTATGGGTTTGATTTATTCATGTAATTAATAATATGAATCTAAATTTAATAAAATTTATGAATTGGGATGGACGTGGCTATGTCAAGTTATTGTTTTCTGCTGTAATCGGTCGAGAAGATACATGGAAATAATAAAATAGGGTTTTCCAAATCACCAAACTTTTGAAATTAAAGGAAATAAGGATGAGTTTTCTAATATAAATAGATCTAACCACCCATATCATACACACAAATTGAATTTGTCAACAATGTTTTCTGAATATTCATTAATGGAATTTGATGTTAGTATATTGGATGGTGTTGTCTATCTCAATGATCATGAAGAAGATGTCATACTTGAGTACTCTAGTTAATATGGAACAGAATAAGGACCTGAAGATATAGAACCAAAACCATCATTGGTTCCCTTTTTAGACCTCTATACTATTTATAAAATCAACAATAAGGTATGAAATATTTTACATTACATGGGAAATTGGGATATATGAGGGAAATGTGAACAATATAGAGGTATGGATATTGATATAGGTCCATGGTAGATATAAAATATGTAATTACAACAAGGAGTAAGAGAATATATTTTTTGGTGGTACAAGATAAGGAATCAACATCCCTAATTAGACAAGGCATAATTTCAAAAGTAAACTTGGATATAGAGAAATAAATTAAAGCATTGTTTGGGAGGTAAACAAACATTATAAGTAATTATTTTATTTGGTTTCTTTTAAATATTCTTTGAATTTTTATTTTTATATAAATAAATAAAACATTTAATCCTCCAACACTATTTTATCATTCCATAGAGTCTCAATGAAGCTATAAAGGATGACCTCGACCTAATTTTGGCGGTAGAGTAGAATCACATTAGGGAAGTTTCAATCATTCCCATAATTTTTTCCTCACCTTGTATAAATTTTATTTTATAATAAATTTAATTCCATACCTACCATTGTCTAAACATTTTAGAGATATAAACTATGTTAAATGTTACATGATAATGGTATCACTACTAATCAAATTGAATCATTCTGATTTACAGACCTAAGAAAAATGTTTCATAGGATAGATTAGATTCCGTTAAATAACAAGTATATTATAAGGAAATAAATTTGAAATGATTTTTCTCTATGATTCATATTTTTTTATATTTATGTTTCTTAATAAACCATGGTATTTGTGATATAATGAGTTTTTGAAGAGAAACCATTTGGAAAAATCATATTAATTATTAAAACTTTATGTGTGTTTCATGGAGTAGTTTATAATTATTACAAACTATTCATGATATTTTTCTAGTATAGGTGGGAATTGTGTGTAAAAATTAATAATAAAGAAAAATTTCTAAAAAAATCATTATTATTTATAAGATAATTTGATAGTATATTGTCCATGATTCTTACATTACTAGATTCTAGAAAACGGTCATAGGGGGTTTCTTATTTTGTAAGTGCCTAACTCTGGATTATTTATTCCCATATGGAATAAAAATTATTTTGAGATCTATATAATGCAAATTTCTTATATTCCCTACTTTTGATAACTAAAATTGAGTGATTAATTTTGTTAGAATATTTTAGTACCGATCATTCTTAATTCATTCTCTCGTAAATGTTTTCCAAAATATACAATGAAAAGCGATAGTAAAAAAAGAGTTTGGTGTGTGTATTCCAAAGTATTTCAGAGATTGGTGGATGAGTGGGTGTCATTTCTAAAAGATGAATTTGAACCCAATATATATGTTTATCATTTATTTAGGGAATTGTTTATTTAATTAACATAAAATAACTTTATATACAATATATGAGGAGGGGTGGATTAAAGAATTTTATTTCTGTTATTTTAATAAGCCACATAAATGGTTTAAAATAAATTTATAAATAATTGTTATATTTGATCATCAAAACATGTGAAATCCTATAAAAGTATGTGCATATTGATTATTATAGACAGTCATGGTTTCTATGTGGGGTGGGATTAGAAATAGTTGAGTAAATATTTTCCACTATATTGGATAATGGTTTTGTATTTTCATGTTCATATCCCATGTTAATAATTATGTTCATCAATTTAGTGATTCGTTTATTAACTCTTCTAAATAATTTATATTCATTGATTAGATTTATGAACTTTTAAATGAACTGATAAATCATTTTTTATTATTATTTTGAATACATGATTACATTAATTTCAAATTTGTAAATTTTTTTAAATTTATTAATGATTATGAAAAATAAATTTCAAAATATAATTTTATATTTAAACATTTAATTGATTATTTATCCATTTATTCACATTATTATTTAGAAACATTGATTATTTTGTTTTTTTAAGGAGATGAATGGTGGCTAAAGAGAACTCGTATCATGGGGAAATATGTGAATAGTTAGGAATTTTTTCAGATGTATAAGTCTAACATGTAATTAGACTATCCTTATACAAAACACATGGTATTATGAAAAGTGTATAAAATTATCTTAGGTAATGTGAAGGATTCATAAATATTACTTGAAAATTCAAAGAAATACATAAAAATATTGTTATGTCTCTTATTTGTGGTTAAAATTAACTCAAATTACAACCATCTAATGAATGTATAGTCTATATTGAGAAAATTGAAGATCAATATAATTTTCTTAAAATTAAATTTATATTTACAAATACTGAATAGTTGTAAAATTCTCTTAAATAAGATTAAATTTGGTATTCATGGTGCTGTATATAAGTAAAAGGAACTGGAATAAGAAAACATAATTGTCACTTATTGACAGTTTTATAATTTCATAACATGCAAAAATTCATTAATTAAAATGAATAAATTCTAATATTAAATTATCATAGTTTATGAGACAATGTAATGTAAATTTGGTGGACATGACCAATTTTAAATTCCCCAAATAAATTCCACCAACAAATCCGGATATTGAAACATAAAATCTCTACGTGTCCAAATATCAAAAAGAGGAGCATGGGAAGCAGTATGATTCAATTTTTCATTTTAGGGAAAGAAGATATAATATCATGAGGAATACTATAAATTAGAATATGTCGTCAATATCTAGTACATAAATAGACTAGTTATATAAGAATCAAAAAATCTGACATCATGTTACCTTTATATCAGTATTTCTCATATCTCTTTTCATTTCTCTCTTTGTTTTGGTGTGTTTTCCGACTTCTGAGGTTGGAGAATGTTTTTTTTGGAAAATTACATGATGTTCATTGATTTAGTTTTGGCATGAGTTAATGTCGATTGGGTATAAATTTTAAGAAGGAATATGATGATATCCTTTGGGGTCTGGGTTGACCACCTTTGGTTTTTCAAAATATTTCTATAGAACTTTTTTCTTGAGAATTTTCCCAACATGAACAGTTTATAGGATGTTAAACCTTCACTGGGATGATGTTGCAAACAAATAAAAAGCATGAAAAGAATAAAATCTATGAAACTTTTTATGTTTTTGAAAAGTTTGGTTGATTTTTTAACAAAGGGAATTCAAGTTTTGGAATATTTCACTTTATTGGATTTCAAGTGGGGAAATAAGGGCTCACAATATGAAATTTGTGCAACATATTGTCTATTTTTTATTACACATCTAATTATTTTTCATTCAAATACAGGCTCCACTCAAAAATCATAGTATCCTTCCCAGGATATTTTTGGGATCTACACACCTTTTAGATAATTTTATTCAGTAATTGATATTCATTGTTGTATTACTACATCTCTCTATATACGAGATCTTTCTTCTTCTTCATTGTCATTTGTTACTAAAGAACAATTATACTATGTTTCAAGAAAAGTTTTTCATGTGGTGTTGATTATTCTTCATCCAATCTAGATTTGATGTGTGCTATTCCTTTATATGTTGATTTTTAGGTTGGTTGTGGCGTGGCATGTGAGTTTCATTAGCTATGTGTTGTTTTATTGTATTCTCAAATTTTTTCTGTCTGAATTGATTCTTTGATGTACGGATTGATTGTAGGGGCTCTGTTATAATTTTTTTTGTTCTCTGTTAGTGGATCCCTCTATACCTATATAAAACCCATTTATGATGTTGGTGGTTATATCTCAAGGATATGTTAGATAACTGTATTGCATTGGTGTTATAAAATGTGTTATAAACTAACTTGTATGATTGAAAAATTTTGTGAGGAAATAGGTTTTTGATAAAAGGAGATTTTCCCCTAATTTTGGTAAATGAAAATTTATTTTCAAAGCATTGGGAGATGGATTTAAAAAATTGTAGTCAAATCATGAATTTCGTGAAGTTTTTTGGAAAATTTATCAATGGGAAGGACATGGGATTGTTGGTTTAATGCATGGTAACATACATCATATGTTGATACATTCAGGGGGTTCACTCATTGGGTGTCCCTCTTAATCCTAGACACCTTATTCTAAGTACATGTTAGACACATTAGGAGGTTCCATTTTCGTGGTGTTCCTATGATCTTTATATTGGATATTTGTATCAAAATATTTGATGCATGTTTTTTTCAATGTCTTTATATAAGGGTTATAGATCCCCTGAGCTTTTTTTATCCGTGGAATAATTTACATGTTCATTATTAGAAAATGATTTGATAAATGAGATATGCATTGATACATTTTTACCTAGATTATTGGAAACTAGTTTACATGGATTATTTGAAACATCTTTTGCTGGATTATTATAAACTTTTATACCATGATTATTGGAAACTATTTTTCCTCTATTTTGGAATTTTGAAAATGGGGGAAATATTTTTCCATTATTTTGATATAAAAAATCATCAATTATTACCATGATGTGTTTTTTTTAATTTTGAGAATGTTTAGATTATTGTAATAAGACTTGTTATAGAACACCAGAGTGATATCTAACTTGGACCGTTTATCTAACACCCAGTGTACCCCTTCGGTATTGTGTATAACATATTATATCATTTGTTGTTGGGAATGTAAATGCATCACCATGAGGTAGTGAGGTTTTTATCTACTATGTCGTGGTTGATGAGTGTGATACGTTCTGATTTTTCCCATCCAATCACATGGACTATCTTTTTATGTTTAAGTTTTTCTTTTCAATTAGACATGTACTTGCAGATTGGATAGATCCTTTTGATTTTTATCGCTTCGAATTTTTCATTATTCCTAAGTCATATATTTTTGGTCATACTCTTATACTATTTCTTCTTGTCATGTTTATATATATATATATCATTATTTCTACTTCAGGTTTGGTGAAATTGTTCCCACTTATTATTATATATTCTCGGGGACCAATCACCAGCATGTGTAGATCGAAAAAACCCTTTGAGTATGTGAATGTTCGGTTCAGGTACCGGTTTTTAGGGGTAATATTCTTGTATTAATGGAGGTTATTATTAGTTCTGGTGATTTGGTATATTGGCCTTAGGATTGTCAGGACTTGTGAGGCTGGATGTAGTGAGTTCCTAGAAATCTTTTTCCATGAGGAGCCTCATGTAACCATTGGATATTATTATATATGTCTCCTATTTTTAGTTATCAATCACATGTGTGTTTTTTGTTATGTTTTTTGGATTAATATTAGATTATTTTGTTGTATGATCATTTATTCTGTTATCATGTAAATCGACATACCTCTGTGACCCATTCCATGGGTTCCTTCGGAGGGTGAAGCAAGGAATCCTCAAGAAAATCCCACTATTCATCAGAATCTTATTGAGGCTATCATGTGGGAAGTTCATGTTATAGAATAAATGGTAAAAATATTCTATATTGTAGTTATTGACGTACATCTAAGAGATTGAGGATAAAGGGATTGATCATTGATGTTTTTAGGTAACAATCTACTATCATTGAAGTAATGAGTGAGAATAAATATGTGGAAAACTAGTAGGAAATAATTGATATGATTTAAAAATTCCGAGATACACATGGTAATACTTTAGTAATGCATGGGAAATTTAGCCTTGACGGTCCCACCAAGCCATAGTGGGATTCCACTGTACATGTGGATAGACACATAGGATTGAATTGTATGTCATTCAAGACAAACATATTTTATAATTAATTTTTTTAGATGCTAGAAAACTCTCTAGAGTTCCTCTCCATATAGATGGGAAATAATTTGGTGTAACCATAAAAAAAATAGTATCCAAATATAGCTAATTTTACCATAAAGTTAGTAAAAATTGATTTGTTAATTCCACAAAAGTACCTACAGGGTTTGAAACTATATATCACATCATAGGTAATATGATGTGGTTTTACTACCAATTAGAATATACTATAGAATAAAACAATGTAAGATATGGATATGGCATGAATGTTTAGCTATTATTTTCCTTCTCTTCAACCTAGTGGTATCTTCTGTGGCATGAAGGGGAGGAAGAGTAAGTGAAATGATCATGACATGAGTGGAAGGGGTGCTTCATAGTACTGGTCCTACTTTTCACATTCATATATAGCCGATCGTGTTCCCTTGATATCCTATTAGTGTGTCATGGTTAGGCATTCAAATTGATCATATTCCGAACCTTTGATGATGTGTAACATTGGATACTACGATGGCCTTGTATAGTGTTTCTATCAATCTTTGTTTACTACTCATTTTGGTCAAGGGTAATCAAATCCAATGTATACTATAGCACAATCATATGCTTCAATGTCTATAAGGATCCATCCACATGAATCAAGAGTTAATCACCTCAATGTAATGGATGAGTTTCCAGTGTAGGTGGATATTGGTCCAATTCTAGTCCGAGGTAAAATATTTATTCCTCCTTCAATGTTGATTGTATTATACGATACATGATCATCTCGCTCATTTAAAATATCAAATTTTGGTGTTATTATTAAACATACAACAAAAACAATTTGTTGCTATGGAGTAAGTGACCCTCTTTGAATGTGGAAATGGAAGGGGTTTTAATGTCTTTCATGTTCATTATCGATTTCCAATATAGAGTTAGTATAGAAATTCATCAATCTTGATCTATATCTATTTTTTCACCATAATCAATATAGACAGTCTTATAGATCATCATGATGAGGTTTACTTTTATCTTCTTTGTGTCTCATTTATTGTGGTTGATGATAGATCTTTTTTGTTTTAGGGTGAGTGGGATCTACAGTGTAGTCATTCAGAACTATCAAAATATGTGATTATGAGTTTGTTATATTTTTCTATATTTGATTAGGATAAAAAATATTTCATGATTAATCTTCTTTTGGTTGGTATGTATTTTCTCAATGATATTATATATGGTTAATCCGATTATCCTTCAGAGAGGATGATTGATTTTATTATTTATCTTGTGACACATATGCATTCAATATTGATACCCTCTTATCCTATGGAACCAATATAGATGAATTTTATCAAAATTCATTTTGGTAATCTAATTGCAAAAGGTTTCATTGTTCCGACCATTTTTCCGTGGATATCCCCTATGTTTTTTTCCTAGAAGTCATATGGTTCACATTGATTATGAGTGGAATTTCATAAGTATAACCCGGTAATAGTTATGAATAAGTATATTTTCCCCTTGTGGATTTTTTTAAAGTATTAATGAGGGGAACTAGTTTTAAAATATTGAACATTTATCTTGTTATCATCATCTCATTATTCATATGTCTGATGTATTGAAGATAGCCTTCAAGAGTAGTTATGGCCATTTGGAATTTTTTCGGACTCCATTTGTTCTGACTAACACTAATTCAATTTTGATGGCCTTAATGATTTATATGTTTAATGATTACCTGAACACTTTTTTGTGGTGCTCATGGATAATATTTGGTTTTCATTGTGATCTGAGTATGATCATATACACTATTTGAGTTTGGTTATAAAATTCCCGAGGAGTCTCCATTTGTATATAAGTAATCCAAAAAGAAATTTTAGGATCCAAGAACCAATGATCATAGGAAATATTATTTTCCAGACTTGAATATTAATTTATACTAATATGGTTATGTCTTTATTGTCCTGGTAATATCCCTATAAAATATTTGAGATTTGGAGCATCCATATTCATCTTAGCTATTACTGATAGTTCAAAATGTATTTCTTGAAATTAGTCTCACCATTGACTATTACTTCTAGAAATGGTTTAAATTCATATTGGATAAAATGTGTCATTATTCTTTCAATAGGATGAAATAAATTCTAAAATTATCTCTTATTGTGATCTGATCAATCCATGATCAATGGTATGTGGTTTAATGTGGTTATTTTGGTGTTTGTTTCGGAAGATTACAATATAAGATAATAAATTGGTTCCTTACCACTCATTCCATCTTTCATCAAGTGAGAAAAATTACCTCACTCATGATTCAGATCAATAAAGTTTTCGTCACGCATATAAATGATGAAGTCTAAATCATTTTTGGATAGGATCATGGTATTTTATAAAAATATGTATTTTAGCTATTTCTTTTCTCAGAAGGACATGAATCAAAAATAGAGGGGATGGGTGGAATACCTTAAGACATTTTACTTTTATATAAACTACACTATGGGGAAGGGGATTTTCATTGTAGAATCTCTCAATAGGAATATGCCATTGTAGGATGTTCTCGATACCAAGATAGAGTAGTTACTTATGGGTTTGATCGATCAATTGAAAACAGATTATCAGGATAATATTTTAGGTATAGTGTTGACTAGTGTTTAGTTATCATCACTAGTAACTGATTATATTATATAGGATCCCTAGTATGATGATGAATTCAAGGTAATTTGACAAACCCAATATGGAGGGGAGGCCATTTCGAGGTGGTGTATTTCATAAAATAGTAATCTATATTTGGGCGATCATTTCTTCATCCCAACATCTATAAAGAGCTTATTATTTTTTATTAAATTCATCATTCTATATGTGTTGTTCTTATAGGAACCACAATGATTTATTATCAAATGAAACATTTATTCTTCTTGTTGGGTATGATGTGTGATATTGTATGTTTTGTGTCCCACTGTTAAGCAAACCAACATGTATTGTTAGAGAATATGAAAGATTTTGGGATTCTACAACATCATCTCATGGTGGATTGTAAATGGGAATAGGATTCCATATAATTTTCATAGATTACCAAGGATTCCGATAGGTAGGCATTATATCTGAGTGGTGATTGATTAGTTCAAAATGTTAACTTGCTTCATTTCGATTTAAAAAACACCAAAGTTGAATGATTTTGAAAGATCTTTATATATGTGGGTGTGAAGTTACATGGGGTTCCCTCTACCATTTTTTCAGATATGGATCATAGGTTTATTACATATTTTTAAAGATTCCCAAAGAGGTGATGTGGAATCGAGTTATGTTGAGTGTGGATTACCATCTATAGCAAGATGGTCAAATAAAGAATGTTATTCAGATCTTTGAGGATATTCATTATACTCACCTCAAGGATTAAAAAGCATCAAGGGATAACCATCTAGGACTATTAATGGTTCCATATAAAAAGAATTATCAATCCTAAATCAGGATTCCTCCATTTGAGTATATAATGGTCTGTTGCGTATTAATCATCTTTTTTTGGATGATGTGGCAGATGACTCTCATATAAAACCGAGTCTCATTCAAGAGTTTTTTTGTGAGGATATAGGGTATAAATTAGTTTTGTTGGAATTTCATAGTTGGTAAAAATCATATTTGAATCGCTAATATCAAAATATATAGTTTTCAATTGGTTGCAAAATTTTCAATTGGAGATAAAGTTTTATAACGCTTCTCCTTGTTTGAATCATCATTTGGTTCTAAAAAATGTAATATAATCTCTAATATTTGTAGGACCATTTCATGTCACTGAGTGTCTGGGGAATTGTTTTTATTTACATGACATTACAATTTATTAAATGGATATCCATAGATTTTCCCATATATCTCATCTTAGGTAAAACAATCTCAATCCCTTTAATGTTATAATTTCGAAAGAAATTCAGTTATATCCCGAAAGTTCTTCTATAGAGAAACTATATGAGATCATTGAATCTCATGTGAATATCTTATAGAGTTATTTGATTCCATTGGTCAGAGTATTAAGGAAACACATATAATATTATCATGAGACATGCTAGCATGTTTCATCGATAAAGGAGTAGTGGCTTCACCTTTTTTCAATCACCATTCTTCTACATGATTTTTTGGGATGGAATGTATTATAGTGGGGGGATTGAAACATCCCATTATAATCATCCATGAATTTCTCAACTCTCGTTTTATTTCCATATTTTTTGGTGTGCAATTTGGGACATATAATGATGGAGATAATTTGATGTAGATAATAAGCTAATGTTCAAGGATGTATGTTATTTGGAATTAATGGATACCATGTTTAAATTTTAAAAGGTCATAAGAGTATTTTCATTGGATCATGGATGACCCGAGGGTATTTTTCTAAATGTTTCTAAAAAATCTACTTGCTCATAATTTTATCATTATGACCTTCTTACCTACTTTGATTCATTCTCTATGATAATTTCATGAAACACTATAATGTTTAAAATTTTTACACAACCTAATACATTTTGACATCACTAAAATATATATAAGTGATATTTTAACAAATGAGACACATTTTTGTTGGCATATATACCTTTTATGGTTTTCAGTCTCTGAACCCAAGATTCATGACATTTAATGTGTGATAACAGTATGGTTCTATACATTACACATCTAATTAATTTTCCTTAAATGGTAGGATCCACACTCAAATCCTTGGAGCTCTCCCATAATATTATTGGTATCTTCTTTCCATTCAGATCATTTTTCTGATGACTGATATTATTGGGGTTAGGTAGTGTATCTTTGGGTAGCTGATATTTTTAAGACCATAGTTTCCATTGGTCACATTAGTGTTTTTTCACTATGTTTTCATATTTTTTGGTCTTGTACTATTAATTCTTCTTGATCATTTATATATATGTTGTGTAATCTTACTATAGGGGAAATAATTGTGTTTCTTATGGTGTTATGTGTGATTTTTGTGATGTACTTTTTAATTAACCCTCACTATTAACCATTTTACTTATTGAATAGATTATGAGATGTATGGATTGATTTTAGGGACTCTTTTGTGGTATTTGTGTTCTTATCTATTAGTGGATCCAATTATGGGTGTGAGTAACTCATGATTTAGGTATGTGGTTATTTTTTCAGCTAATGTTGGATGAACTGTATTGGACTATTTTTATAAATTGTTCTACAAAATAATTTGGAAGATTGAAATTTGTGTGGGTAAATTAGTTTTTGAGAAAATGGGGTTCCCATTATTTTGTAAAAGAAAATCCATTTTGAATGAATCATGAAATGTATTCTGAAATGGATTTCAGAGAATAGATTTTCATGAATTGGTCTAAAAACATTATTACATGGGAATCTAAGTGGACTTCGGTGGGTGTTCTGGTAATAGGCTTTGTCAATTGATATTTTGGGGGTTTCACAATCTTTTCTCTCTAGGCTAATTGGTCTATGGACTTGTTATACCTATTATCATGGTCCCCATCTAAGGATTCACTATGATCACTAAATTAGATTCATATATATGGATACATTATGTGTGTGATTGTATATTTCTATGTTTGATTGTTGTTTATATTCAGATGTGTTTCGACCCTTTCCATGATTTACCTATTAGTTTTTTGAAATTATTTGTATATGTAATATGATTTTAAATTGTATTACCTATATTATTTGATAGTGTTTTACCTAAAAGTTTACAAAAAAATGTACCTCGATAATATGAATTTGTTTCATTTGGATTACATAGAACATTATAAGAAGGGAAAATATTTTACAAGGATTTTAATATAAAAATTGATTAACTGATCTTCATGAAAAGTTTTATATAAATTACTTCATGTTTTTATTGTTGTCTATGAACATGATATAGATCACTCGGGTGGTATCCTAAAGATCATATTTATTTCACATTCTATAAATCCCTTTTCCAGTGTGATGAAATTGTTATCTCTTTCGATGCATGGAAATGCATTGTTCCATAATGAAGAAGTGATGTTTCTGTTAGCTATGTATGGGTTGTTGGTAGTGAGATGGTGGGAATTCTATCATGATATCACATATAGTAGTTGTTTCAGTTTTTTTCATTTTATATTGGACTTGTATAGTATATAATGTTTTGATAATATTTAAATGATTCACTTCTATTGTTTCCTTTTCTATACGACATGTATTTATTTTTTTACACTTGAATTTTTTAGTACTATCATTGGTAAATATATATATATAATTATTCTACATTAGGATTGGAAAAATTGTTCTCACTGGTATATTTTTATGCCCAAGGGATACCGTTTATCCCATGGAGATGGGTAACACTCTTTGGGTATGTGACAGTTCAGGTTCGGCAGTAGATTGTTATGGTATCCAGGTCAGGTTCATCACAAAAACACTAGTGAATATTATTGGAAATCTTTTATTGAGATAAAATTTTAAGGGGGGGAAAGTATGGTACAGTTGGGAAATTGATAAGAATTAAAGGAATGATATTGGATTTTATAAATCTAGAGGAAACAACAAGGTGAATAAACCTATGTTAGAGTATTTAACCAATGATCATTAGGATAAGACAATGGGTCCAACATCAGAGCTATTGGAATTTCCTTCTTCTATATATTCATTAATTGTTTTGAGCATCTTTGTATCATGACGTTTTTAGCATTTCATGTATGGGACTTTTTTTATTTGAAATGTCTTTAACTTTTTCATCTGAGGGAATGAGTGATGGTATAAAAATGTAGAAATTAATTCACCTTATTTTGTTCAATATTATATTGAACGTATAAAACAGGTGAACTAATGAAGGTCCAAAAAAGAATCATGCAGTAGAATTGAAAAACTATAACGGGATAAGACTTCCCTTACCTGAAAACCCTCATGTTTCTATTCTAAAACACCAAATAACTTTATTGAATTATTTCAATCTGGAAATTTATACACGGTAATGTAAATGAACTTAATCCCCTAATGTGAGTAATGATAGGTAACCTTTCAATGAACTCAATTATCATTCATTATTCCTTGGATTTTGAGGAAGGAGTACTTTGAGGAACACATTATTGGTTTATTGCTACGTTTTTTTAAATACTAAGTTGGTTTTTGTGAATTTGGATGATTCCATCTTCCATGCATGTATCGATTCTGGTAACGATTAATACCCTTGGTAGTAAATTTAAGGAAGCCACATCTCTACCATTCATGCATATCTATCCAACCCATATATTAAAATCACTCAATTTATTTTACACTTTTATAATTAAAACTAACTATGAAAAATAATATCCCCACATGTCCCCATGTAAATAATAGTGTTATACTCTACCTAAATTGTGTTATAATTCCCTTTTAAAAATTAAATGGAATGTTTTCATCAATACACATTTTATTAAACATTATAACATGACATAATAAAATTAATTATTTCATTATTATATAATATCTTCAAAATATTTTGACATTTCCATCTATGTACCAATTTCCAATTTCCAACATTATTAATCGTCCAATTAAAGGGATTAAATAAATTGCTATTTGAAAATATATCATCACATTAAAATCCCTTAAAACAAATATCCTACAAAACTCAATCTTTTTAAAGAGGTCAATCTGTCTTGCTATATACCATATTTTAACAACATATATCATATATCCTCACCAATTAGGATAAAAAAATATTTTTTTATTTTAATAATTTCACCATTAATCCAATTGTATGAACACATTAGTTAGAAACACTATCCTAAAATCATAATTCATATATCAGGAATCTATCTAGAGATAATTATCTTTTACTATGTTGAAAATAATACAATTTTATAGTAGTAAGAATTTATTATGAAAATAACATAAGTCATTCCTCAATTATAAAGTCTAAGGGATTGTAAAAGACTATTTTTATTTGGGTATTTATAGACAACCAAGTACAAAGTCCTCAACCAAAACATTCCACCAAACATATGATATTGGACATCATAAGCCAATATGCTAGAATATGTAATAACATTCAAACTATTTATTAAATTTCATCACCGAATGACCATTAAATTATCTACACAACTTTCTATAAAATTTCAACTAAAATTATCCCTATTAGTAACAAATTTAAGACATCATCCATTACATCATCATTAAACTATCTCAATTATAAATAAATATTAAATGTTACACAACCAACTTCAAACCCCAACATGATCTTATATAGATGAGTGAAAAATTAGAATGAAAAGTAATTTTCAAAATAAACCTATAATGATGCTCCATGGACCCATTTTAATTAGCACAACCCTCATGTAAAACTCATAAAATCTTTAGAGACTATACTAATAAAGGGATTGAACCCTGTATCATATATCATGACACTAGTGTTAGTCACTATTTAGAGTTATCATAATTTACTATCAATGAAATTTCATTCTAAAAATATTTATATTACTTGTTCTTATATCAAATACTTTTGGTATTAAAAAATACAATCATGTACATTATAACAAAAATATTCAAATGATTTTGAAATAAATCTTATGAAAATATAAAATATATCTCCTATAAAACCTAGATACCCATTCTCAAATATAAATTATAATGATTAACTATAATGATGTATATCAACCTATAGTTCATTCAATGTATATTACCTTATTCATGTTTATTATATTTCTCATGATTTATCATGAATTAAATAATCCACAACCATACAAAAAAATAGGGTTCACTAATAATGAATAAAAATTTGAAGAATTTGAATCTTGTAATTTAAACATTTATAATAAATAATTATTCATTTTTGGTTGTTCCTCGCCCATCATTTTTTAAAAACATCATTCCCTAAAAACTAAGAGCTCAAATGAATTACCAAAAATAGACAAAATGTGAATGTTTTCATATGAGAAGCCAAGTTAACACAGTCCATTTCAAAATTAGTTCATTATTTATCTAAAATTTTCAAATCCTAATGAATTCCTTCATAATTAACAAAAAAACAATCTTCATTTAAAATATATTATATATAGCTCATATTTACATCATCTTACCTAGTTACCATGTCCCTTTTCATTCCTCTAATTCCACCACAATCAAACATATTGTTGTTATTTTATGAAACATTTTTTTGACACATAAATAATCGACAGCAATAAATTATATAACATTTGATAAAAATTAACTAAATATACATCATTTTATAAAAAACATCCATTTAAAAGATAAATAATATTTATGATATAGAATAATTTATTTGAAATTATCAAATAATTATTCTATACATTAATATATTCTAATTTAAAAATAAAACTAGAAAATCAATAATAGTAATTACTACTAATTATGTCAGTGACTATAAAAAATAATTAAATATTTTGATTTGTTTATTAACGATTTGAGTTAATAAGAACTCATATTTAGTAAAAATCCTTTATAATAGAACATCGTAACCTCTCGTTTCTCAATGCCGCACAAAGGTGCCCCGTACCCGGATGGTTAAATGGCCTCAAGGTCATTTCACTGAATTCATGAGGCTTCGGCTAGAAGAAAGGGACATGGGTATGATAGTGGGGAGTCTATGCCTTCATTGATAGACTAACACAGTGGAAACAAACACATAACAGTAGCGAAAGCAGTAATAGAATAAAATAAATAAACATCAGAAGACTGATTGTAAATAAAAAACTGCATCATATAAATATATATTTAAATAATTATTCATGTAACAAGTATCTAATAAAATATCCAAACAAGTCACAATTCTTGAATACAGTACTAAAAAATGTACAAATAAAACATTTAATCTCCAACATCATCACATGCCTCAGCTTGGTCCCATATTCCCGAGCTCCATAGCATTCAAATACCTTACGTAGATTAGGGATTCCCCATATCAATACTTGAAACAATATAATCTATTTGGGCCTAAAAGCATGACCCAAATTAGGTTTGATATTATTCCCAGTCGGAAACCACCCAAATTTATGTGCCTAATAGTCAGTTAATATATATATATATACAATAAAATATACAAATTTATGTAATGAACAACAAAGTTATAAAAAGTAAATTGTCATACAATTTCCACTACAATCATTAACCTTTATTAATTATTCAACAAAACATTCACAAGTAACCCTTTGGGAATGTTCTCACTGCCTAACACCTCTAATTCAACTTATTATTCAACAATAATTATATAACGACCC
This sequence comes from Viscum album, assembly GCA_963277665.1. Lineage (NCBI taxonomy): Eukaryota > Viridiplantae > Streptophyta > Magnoliopsida > Santalales > Viscaceae > Viscum > Viscum album. The sequence goes on from OY728154.1 coordinate 84,736,303, forward strand.
ACTGGGATAGGTCACACAATCTAACCCCTTTGGTCTCATGCAAAAAAGACACTCTAAGGAAGCACTCAACGTCAAGTATCCCTATAGTATTTTAACGATAAACAATATACTCTAGGAGGAATCACTCAATGTCAATTCCCCATTGTGTTCTTGTAACAATATCTATAGAAACTCTATGATTAAACTCAACGTCAATCCCCCCTATGGTCTTATAGCGTGAAATTACAACAGAAACAATGGGGAATCCCTCAACTTCAATTCCCTCTAAGGTATCATTACATCCGGTTACCAAAACCCTCTGAAATGAAATTTTCCATAAGAGATATTCACCAGCCAAAGTAAATAACAAATACTACTTGGCTAAATGGCTCCAAAGCATAAAACAAGAATGTCACATAACAACACTCAATATTAAAAGCACTAGGCATGGAAAACATAGCATCCTAACAGGCAATTCAAGACCCTACGACCAATATCAGATCAAACATTGGAAAATCACATCCATAGAAAGGTAAATAACCCAATTTATAATTAAAAACCCGTACTCAAGAAAAAAAAGTCATAGAAGTCAATAATAGTGTCAAATTACCTAAACACATAATTCCCTAAACTGGGGTATTGGGCCTTTTTCACATATAAATCTAAGAAAATATTCGGAAAGTCACAAACCACCTACCTTGATGTTGTATGATCAATATAGTTGAACATCATCCTTTGAATTTTCCTTGGACATCATATATATACAAAAACATCAAAAATGTTCAACCAAGGATATCTCATGAAAGAGGAGAAATCGAAAGAAGATGTTGCATAAGAAGGAAGAACTCGTCGATGTGATTCCAACGCAATAGATTATGTTCGATTTGAAACAAATACGGTCGATTGGGGGTTGGTGAGGAATAGGAGATATCTTTCACTCATCGATGAGATGAATATAGAAGAAAACATTTCTGTAAACAAGATGAAGTCTCGGTCTGATATATTAATTAAACAAAATACATGGTGTGTTCTTTGTGGATACATGGTGTGTATATGACTTTACTGAGCCCCACTTTAGGTGGTCTCTATGTCACCCCACCTGACCATGTACTCAGTCATTACAATGCGAGTACACAACTACCTACAGAAACCTAGTACGCGGTGTGTACTCCTAAGTACACAGTGAATATACGTAAAATTTCCAAAATACTACTCTTTCTATCAACAACACCATAAAATGGAATCTATACCCGAATAAAAGAACTGGGTTCAAAAAAATTACCCCCTAATTAAATTCACCCCTGAATTTCCCTAAGAAGGTGGTGAAGATGAAACCTCGATAGCTTTTGCCACTACGATTGCACATCGGCCTCCCGTTCACAACTTTCATCCTATACTCGCTCATACTGCCATATCATTCGTACCCAAGAAACAGACTGGCCATGGAGAACCATCGCATTGTGATAAATTATATGGATATGATGGTTCTTGAATGAGGCTTCTACCTCTAACTCGTCCTAATTTGGTTGAAAAACAAGATACTGGTCCGAGAAGTAATGTCGTAGATGAGAAATATTCAAAAATGTCTTGTATATTAATGTACCTCTGAGATAACTTCTACTGATAGAAATCCATCTCGACTTCCGCCAAAACCTCAAATTGACTAAAATATTTCAGTGAAGGAATTATTGACCTCATAATCCTCCTCTATCCCAACCATGGAGTGACACATAGTAAAAACTGTCCTCTGACCTCGAACTCTAGTGGTTGTCTTCGTCTATCAGCATAGGATCCTTGTCTTGACTGTGTAGTATCCATCCTCTTATTAATCAACTTTATTTCCTTTCTGGTATCCCTAAAAAGATGAGGTCCCATCATAGCTACCTCTACTACTTCCATCCAACATATGATGGTTTTCATGGCCAATCGTACAAAGTCTCATAAGGTTCTGTCTAAATGGTTTCCTGAAAAATATTATTATAGGAAAACTCCAACAAAGATATGTGCTTCTCCCAAGATCCTCCAAAATCTATGACACATTCTCAATTCATTTCCTCCATCACCTGAATCATACGCTTGGGAAGGGCATCTATCTAAGTATGGTAAGCTGTAATCAGAAGTACATGTGTACCCAAATCACTCTATAGTCACTGATAGACCCGAGAATTAAAATGGGCATCCCTTTATGAAATGATGGTGTGCAGAACCCCCATGTAAACATACAATATCAACGATGTACAACCATCCCATTACATCTACACTAAAGCTTTTCTTGATCAGTAAGAAGTGTGAAACCTTTATGAGTCTTTAAATGACAACTCTAAATGAATCACTGCCTCGAGGTGACCTAGAAAACCCTGTCACAATGTCTAACGCGACAACATTCAACTTACACTCGGGAATGGTTTACAGCTACAAAAGCCCGACTGGTCGCCGATGCTCTGCCTTGACTTAATGAGATGTGGAAAACCTCATGATAAAATCCGCAACATATATCATCATGCATGGTCCCCAATACTGATGGTGTCTATCTCTATACATCTTGGTGACACTAGGATAAACATCCCAAACTAATCAATGGAAATCCCGCAACAGCTCCTCGTGTATGCCAGATGACACACATACGTGTCCATGAAAGCATAATATCTCATCCTCTCCCATAGTCCATCAAATAATAAGGTCCACTACTAACATTCTCTATAATAGAACCAGCCCCTTAGAATTTGATAGTTTCCTCATTAGCACTCGATATAGTAGAGTAGAGTTAACCACTATAGAAGAAAGGAATGTCTGCCCCTGCCTGTCAATCATCTCCAAATGAATCTCAAAGAATAGATCCATAAGCCACCACTCACTACTGTCCTAATGAACTGCTTGTATCTGAGTCCTCCTACACAACACATTAGCCACTGCGTTGCCTTTCCCATATGTGTAGGAAACCTCCATGTCAAAGTACTAAAGTCAATCAACCCACCTTCACATTCTCAAATTCACGTCATGCAAGGTAAAAATATAATTGAGAATTTTTTGGATTGTGAGAACCACAAAATGCTCTCCCAAATGATATTGCATCAAACAGCATAAGTCATAAACAACTGCAACCAACTCAAGATCATGTTTCAGGTAATTCCTCTCATGTGGGATCATCTTCTGAGACCTGTACGCAATGACTTATTCCCCCGTCATAAGAAATGCACCCAACACGATACCTGAATCATCATAGTAAATAGTATAGATCATTCATTAAACTAGAAAATCTATTATTAGTTCTGATTTCAACATCCCTTTCTACTCTTGAAAGGATGAATCATAGAACTCTTACCACAGGTTCTTTTGACCCTACCTAGTCGGGCCCGTTAGTGGTGCTGAAAAGCATTAAATGTCCTATATGAAATGTATGTAGTATCCAGCCAACCTGAGAAAACTCAGTACCTTAAATAATTTCCTCATCTACTCCCATGAAACTATTTCTATAACCTTCTCTAGCTCTATGGACACTCCAATATTTGAGATAACATCACAAAAGAAGTGGATATGGTCTATCCTAAACCGAAATTTAGAGAGCATAGCATATAATTGATTATCACTCAGTGTATTCAAAACGATCTCAAGATATGTAACATTATCGTGTCGAGTGTGAGAGTACACCCAGATATCATCCACGAAAACCACCACAATGGAATCCAAGTATGGATGGAACACTCAGTTCATCAGTTCTATAAACACTACAGGTGTGTTCGTGAGACCAAAAAGCATAAACACATACTCGTATAGACCATACCTGCTATGAATGATTGTAATATGTATATCAGGTGGTTTAACATGCAACCTATGACAATTAGATATAATGTCAATATTCAATAATAGTCAGGAACCTCAATGCTGATAAAAGAGATCATCAATACTCAGTAAGGGATTTCAGTTATTGACCGTCAACTGGTTCAGCTTCCGATACTCCACAAATATTTTGAGGGTACCGTCACCTTCTTTGAAAATCGGACATGAAAACCCCAATGAGAAGTACTGGTTTGGAAGAAACCATTTTCCTGTTACTCCATTAATGGCTTCTTGATCTCCTATAACTCTGGTGTAGCCATCCCATAAGGAGAAATTCACACAAGTGCTTCTCCTTCCACAAGAGAAATAGAAAAGTCTACATCTCACTCTGGAGGAAAATCTTAAAATTCCTCTGGAAAGATATCCCTGAAAAGATCCACCACTGGATAATAGTCTATTTTTGAAGGCCCCTATACATCCATGAATAGACATGAAATATGGGGTATAACTCTTTCCAAACCTTAATGCTCTGGTCCATATCTTCTTTCCTCGACATCCCATTCACCCTTATGTAGATACAAACCCCCCACTGGTGATTTGAAACTACCCATATGACAATAACAGTCAACAACAGCCTGGTAGGGAACCGAACAGTCCATTCCGAGAATGAAATCATAGCATGTCATATCTAATACATAGAGGTTTCATAATAAGTGACACCCGCTAACCTCCAGAGGTAACTCCTTAAACTAAGGTACACTAGCCATTCTAGTCAAAAATGGAGTGTCTAGAATTAAGATATCAACATAAGTAAAGATACAGAGCCCAAGGATCTCCACAATATCAAAAAATATGAAACTATGGGAAGACCGTGTTTCGAAAAGACCAAAAGCTATAATGGAGGAAACCCAAATCATACCTATAAATGTAGAGGGTTCTGAATCCTACATCTGCTAGGTCTTCTCCACTAAAAAATTTTGACCTATAACGCTACCCTACAACCCTAGCTGACCACCCTAAGCTAATAAAACATGTTGTCACCAAAATCCTGGAGACTGGATTCCATATCCACAACCACCACCTCATCTTGATTGGTTGGATGAACTCTAGTTCCAAGACTGATGAGAAACTAGTGGTCCTACTCATAAACGAGGAGTCTCAGAAGAACCTTTGTCACCTGCTACCGGTGTGAAAAACTGATAGAAATGATGAAGATGACCCATCTTGTTGCAAGATCGGAACTCAACTGGGTCTCTTGAGAAATTTGGTATCATACTTCAACCCCTTCCACACTAATAGCATACTACCAAGATTCCTGAAGATGTCTCTCACCTACTCAGATCTCTACGTGTAGACTCCATGCAATACTTCCTTCTATCATCCGGTGAAGCACCAAATCTAAATGTTGGACCACCCTAGACCACAACATCAGAATCCATCAAGTTACACTATGTGATCAGCACCCAGTTGACTATGGATGATATGATTGTCTTCATGAAGATGTCCTCCTATGATCGGATTTACATACTTTGACCATACTCAAACTTCCTCTTTAGGTATAAATCATCACCCCCTAGAATGGATGTGAAGCACTATGGATTTGTGAAGTGAGAATAATAGTCCGTGATCGAGAGAGTACCCCAATCCAAACTCATGAAATCTGGGGCTCGATTGTCCCTCAATATATTCGGGTAGAAGTAGTCATAGAAGGTATGCTGGAACACATCTCAATACATAACCTAATGGAGTCCTGCCAGTTATATCACATACCACCATATCTTGGAGGAATCCTAAATCATGTATGTATTGAGCTTCTCCCTCCTCTTCAGAGGCGTCTCGAGATGTTCAAAGACAGAAAAAATGGCTTCCAAGCTTGACTCAGCAACCTGAGGTCCTCCATCCCCTGAGAAAGTGGGAATATGCTGCTTCAAAAAAACATGTGTCAACTTCACCATATGTGGGGCAGGATGCGGTTCTCCCTGTAAGGTCTACATAAAGGTCATGAAGTCTTCTTGGAACTGTGCATCATCCATTGTCTTTGTAATGACAGTTGATTCCAATATAGGCATGATGAAAAGTTCTTCTAGCTGTCCATGATATACCAAGTCCAATGTTTGATTGTATACCTATATCTGACATACAACCGGAGGACAAATCATTGGAATGAATCTGCAAGGTCAAGCAGACACCTTAGTTCCTTATTATTAAGGACAAAAACATAGATGCACGAGAAAGGAACAAGAGAATGGAAACATTAATTTTTCTCAAAATAGGGATACATAGCTTATATAACCCCTATATGGAATGTTTCTTTAATCATTACATGGGAGTGTACTTCTTCCAGACCAGGTCATGTAATAGCCTTACACCCGGCATGTTCATCCTTAGACACGACATGTACTTGAATCTTTTCCCCTACCTGACTTACTCTTCATTTCTAAACCACATGGTTCTCATTGAACAAGACTGCAGAGTGTGTTTTTTATAACACAACATGTACCACTTATCTTACAACCGCTTGTGTCATTAGTAAAATGGTCAATGATACGGTTTACTCTACATAGTTTGTTTATTCCAAACATGGCATGTACTAGAAGGATTTCATGGACCCATGTTATTAGGCACAAGGCTAGTTACATGGTCACTATAACATGGTGTGTACTGCCAGTACATGGTGTATTCCACCAAACAAAACACAACCCCATGTCTCTACCCACACAGTCTATCACACGGTCAAGAACTACAAATCATGGACATAAAGTACATAGCATGTGCATAGGAAATGTTTTCCCTCCCGAACAGAATGATACAGTGCATGTATTGATGAATACACACCATGTATTCTGGGTTTTTTCGGATAGTAAGCCACATAAACTACTCTTGAAACCCCTAAAAGCAGTGAAATGATCATTAAAGTACCAAATTCCTATTTTTTGGGGCCCATACTCCCCAACAATAAAATTTTGTCATAATATTTATGTATCACACAAGGAATAATAGTAAAATCAATACATGATTCTGCAATTCTGATACATGAGGGCCCAGAACACCTCATGGACCACAGTTTGGTAGTCATTCAACTGAAACATTACAAAATAATAAATACCCTATAAAATTGCAAATGTTCTATCAAGGAATCTATCAAAACATCATTCATATTTATCGCCACATCTATCACAATAACATGAAATCATTAATGAACGCTAAATTTCTTGACAGGAATGCGTGACATGTGATTTTTAATAAGTTCCTATATGATGTGTGAGATGGAATACCCTTATATCTCATTAGGTTGAAATAGAAATTAAACCTCAATGATATCAACAATAACAACAAATAACATGTGAATCACCTAATGATGATATCAAATCATCTATAACAATATGAAAACCAGAAAATTGAAATAATCGAGGCATATTGGATTTTTCCCTGTATAAGGGTTAGCTACTCCTATGAAAAACTTATTACCAACTACCTATTCTTTTTTATACCTATATATATACTCCAAACAGAAATTCAATGAAGAAATAATTCCTCAGATACCACTTTGTAACATCTCGGTTCCAGTTGCCTCACAAAGGTGCCCCATACCCGGTTGGTCACATGGCATCATGCGCATTTCCCCGAACGCCAGTAGTTGCCGACTAGAAGCGAGGTCCTTGGATGTGATAGTGGGGAATCTATTCTTTCATTGGATAAGTAACACATCAAAAACAAATTCCTAGTAGTAGCGGAAACAGTAATGCCATAAAATAATTAATCATTGGAAGACTTATTGAAAATAAACAATTACAACATATATATATATGTAAATAATGATGCATGTCACAAGTATCTAGGAAAATAGACAAACAAGTAACAATGCTAGAATAAAGTACTAAAACAAACTACAATAAAAACAAGTATACTTTAACAGCTTCACAAGCCTCATCTTGGTCCCATTCTCCCTTTCTCCACAGCAATCAAATACATGAAGTAGAAGGGCACTTTTCATTACCTATACCTACAACAATATAATCTTTTTGGGCCCAAAAGCATGAACCAAAGAGGGTGTGAGCCGAATCCTAGTAGGAAACCACCCAAATATCTATGGGAAACTGTTGGTTAATATATATGTATATATATATAAGGAAATATTAAAAATTCCATAATAAACATGAAAGTACACAAAAGTAAACTATTCTACAGTTTCAACTACAATCATTTACATTTATTAATTATTCAAACAAACATTCACAAGTAACCCACTAGGAAAGTTCTCAGATCCAAACCACTATATTTCAACTTATCATTTAACAATAAATATATAACAACCTACTAGGAGAGCACAAAAATTCTAACCCCTTTGGTATCATGCAAACTAATACTCTCTGAATAAGAACTCACCATCAATTCCCCATATAGTATTTTAAGGATAAACTACAATCTCTCTGAGGAAGCACACAACGTCAAATCCCGATGTGGTTTTGTAACGATAATTATAGACACTCTGAGGGAGCACTCAACGTCAATCCCCCCATGGTCTCACAGCGTGAAAAGTACTGCAAAAACTCTGGGGAAGCCCTCAATGTCAATTCACCCAAAAATCTTACTAAATCAGGTTCCCCCAGCCCTATATAAAGCATTCGTGCAAAAATGATATTCAGAAACAAAAGTAAATCACAAATACTACATGGCTAAACGACTACGTATCATAACACATGCAAGTCAGATAATATCACTCCATCTTAACAGCACTGGGTATGGAAAATAGAGCAGCCTAATGTGAAATTCTAGACCCAACAGCCAATATCATTTCAAACATGGGATAACAAATTCCTAGAAAAGTAAATAAACCTATTTACAATTAAAACCCATAATCAAGAAAACAAGGCATATCAGGCATTAGCAAGGTAAAATAACCTAATCCTGAAATACCCTAAACTAGGGAATTGAGAAATTTTTGCACATATAAATCAGAAAACAATATACGGAAAGGTGAAAACCACATACATCGACGTTGTACGATCAGTATAGTGGAACCATCACCATTGAATCAACCTAGGATGCGGTAGATCTACAAAAATGTAAAACAAGTTCAACCTCAGATATCACACCAATGAGGGTAAATCAAGGGAAAAGCCTCTAGAAGATGGAGGAACTCACTCATGTGATTCCAATGCAATCGACAATGTTCGATTCGGAGCACAAACTATATATCGGGGGCTCGTAGAGGAATCAAGGATATCTATTGCTCCTTGATGATATGAAGACAGAAGAAGATATTTCTGTAAATGAGATTTGTCCCCAGTATGATATAACAAATAAAAACAAAAACACATGGTGTGTTATTTAAAGTTGCATGGCATGTATATGCCTCTACTGATCCCCTCTTTATGTTGTCTCCAAGTCACCCCACATGGCCAAGTACTCCAATGTTACATGGCCAGTACACAATTACCCACAACAACCCAGAATATGATGTGTACACCTAAGTACACAACATGTACTCATAAAATTTCCAAGAACTCTTTTTTATCTCAAAAACACTTGAAAACAAGATCCATTCCTGAAAATAAGATCTGGGTTCTAAAAAATATAATTCACAAGTAATAGTAATCCATTATAATATAATAATATTTTATGCATTTTGTTTTTATCTCAAATTATTTCTTATTGTAAATTAGTAATATTTATAATTTTTCCCAATCATATATCATTAAAATTTTCTATATCAAATTTTCATCAAAAAATAATAATCATACCATCATGAATAATAACATTTTTATTACATTAAAATATTTATTATCACATTTTTCAATAAATAAAAAAATAAAATTTATGAGAATATAAAAACTTCTTAAATTCGCTTAATTTTTAAATGGATTCCAATAATATAATTTCTAAATCATTTCATTACACACCCTTTTTAAAAAATCATTCAAAATAGAAATAAAAAATATCATATTCATAATTAAATAAAAATAAAATTACTCAAAATAAATGTAAGTCCACTAATCTTCCCAACCATTAAATAGGTAGTCCCAATTTCCACCATAATAATGCTGAATAATGGTTTCATAAAATTTCATATACTTTTTGATTAATTAGATATTAATATGTCAATGGAAAAAAACCATTAATCTAATGTATATGTTTAATCAAATTAAAAGTATTAAATTTAATAGACACATGATTTTTTCATGGTTCACCCATAATAGGATATATCCATGATACACATATCATAGGGGGTTACTACTATTGGAACTGCTTAACTCTGGATTATTTAATCTCATGTTTAATAAAGGTTATTTTGAGATCTAGATAACCCACATTGCCTATATTACCAACTTATGATAATTAAAAATGGGGTATTTCTATTTATTAGAATATTTTAGTACCAAAAATTATTAATTAATTCTCTATTAAGGGCTTTAAAAAATTTTAACGAAAAATGAAAGTAAAAAAAAAGAGTTTGGGGGGTGTATTCAAAAATATTTGAGAGATTGGTGGATGAGTGGGTGTCATTTTAAAATGATTAATTTGAACCCAACATATTAGTTCATTATTTAATTTTGGAATTCTTGAATTTATTATTATACAATTACTTTATAGAGAATATATGGAGAGGGGTGAATTAATGAATCTTATTAGTGTTACATTGGTAAGCCACATTAATGGTTGAAATTAAATTTATTAATAATTATAATATTGGATCATAAAATCATGTGAAATACATTAAAATTATGTTGATATATATTTTTGTAGAAAATCATGGTTTCTGTGTGGGGAGTGATTGGAAATAGTTGAGTTAAAATTTTCCACCATATTGGAAAATGGTTTTGTATTTCTATGTCCAGATCCCTTGTAAATAATTTAGGTCATCATTTTATGGATTCATTAGTAACTCATCTTAATAATAAATATTTACTGGTTTGATTATTTAACTTTTAATAGAATTGATAAATCATATTATAAAATTATAATAAATACAACAACACATTAGTTTAAAATTTTTATAATTTAATTATAAATTTAATAATTGTTTTAGAACTAGAATTTTTAAAATATAATATAATATTATTTATTTTAATAGATTATTTATTCATTTATTCATATAATTATTTATAAGAATTTATAATTCTGTTTATTTTAAAGGAGATAAATGATGTCTAAAAAGAACAACTAGTTTCTTGGGGAAACATTTGAATAGATAATAATTTATTTGTGATGTATAAGTGTAACATGTAATTTGAATATCCTTGTAAAATCACTAGGTATTATGAAAATGTGTATAAACATAGCCTAGGACAGGAAGATTTGTTATATATTTTACTTGAAAATTGAAGGACATATATAAAAATAATGTTATATCTCATGTTTTTTTAAAATTAACTCTGCCTCCTATCATATTAAGAATACATAGACTATGGTGATAAAAGGGAAGATCATGATAGATTACTACCATTAAATAGAAATTTATAATGCCTTAATAGTTTTAATACTCACTTAATAATGATTACATTGGGTTTTCAGGGAGCATTATATATGTAAAATGAAATGTAGTAAGAAAATATCATTATCACTTGTGTAAGGTTTTATAATTTCATAAAACTCAAAAATTAATTATTTAAGATGAATAAATTCAAATACTAAATTATCTAATAAGAAGAGAAAATTTAATGTACATGTGGTTGAAATGACCAATTTTAATTTACCTAAATAAATTCATCCATCAAATTAGGAAATTGAAACATTGAATCTCTATGTGTCCTAATATCATGAAAACGATCATAGGAAGCTATATGATTTAGTTTTTCATTTTGGGGATATCTTGGTAAATACTATACATAAGAATTAATCTCCAACATTTTGTACAGAAATGGACTAGTTATAGAAGAAAGAAAAAATATAACATCATGTTACGTTCGTATAGGTATTTCTTATCTCTCTTTTTCATTTCTCTCGTTGTTTTGGTGTGTTTTACAACCTATGAGTATGAATAACTTTTTTTGGGAAAATGAACATAGGTTCAGTGATTTGTTTTTTTTAGATAATGGATATTGTTTATAAATATAAATAAGGAATATAAGGTTGTCTTTTGGGGTCTTGTTAGAACACATGTCGTTTTTCTAAACATTTCTATAGAATTTTCTTCTTGATAATTTTCACAACATGGACTGGTTAGGCGATGTGAAACCTTCACTATGATGATGCCGCAAATTGGAATAAATGATGAATAGATTACAGTCTTTAAAACATGTTAAGGTAGTGAAAAGTTTTGTTGATTTTTATAACTAAGGATATTCTATTTTGGGAGTAGTTTCCATTCCAGTATTTCATGTGGGAAATTAAGGATTCACATCATGAAAAGTACTTATCCTATTGGAAATTATGCATGACATAACTAATTATATTTCATTCAAATATAGGCTCCACTATCAAATACTTGTATATCTCCCACATCATTTTGTGGATCTCTACTCCTTTTAGATATTTTTATTCCGTAATTGATATTCATTGTGGTTATACTACGTCTCTATGGATATGATATATTTCTTCTTCTTCATTGTCATTAGTCACTGAAGAACTATTATATTATGTTTAATTACCTGTTTATCTAATTTTATTGATTATTCTTGATGCTATCTTGACTCATTGTGTGATATTCCTTTATAGGATAACTTTTAGGTTTGTTGTGGGGTGGCGTTTGAGTTTCATGAGGTATGTGTTATTTTATCATATTATCTATCTTTTTTTATTTTAATTTACTATAGGATGTATGGATTGATCATAGGGGCTCTGTTGTAATGTTATTGTTCTATGTTAGTGGATACCATTATGGTCATAGGAAATCCATTATTTATGTGGGTGGTTTCGTCTCTAGGCTATTTAGGATAACTGTACCTCTTTGGATTTATAATATTTTATATTAACTATCTTGTATTATTGAAAATTACGTTCGGAAATAGGTTTTTGATCAATGGTGATTTTACAACAATTTTGTTAAAAGAAACATTGTTTTCAAAGCATTGGGAAATGGATTTATGAAATGGTTGTCAAATCATGGATTTGATGATTTTTTTAAATGAAATAAATGGAAGGAAATGGGTACATTGGTGTAATATATCATAATAGGCATCATTTACTAATACTTTCATGGGGTTCACTATATGGGTGTACCTATTCAACCTAGGAAATTTTTTTAAGGACATGTTAGACCCATTGGGAGGTCCAATTTTTTGGTTGTTCTTATGATCTCTATATTTGAAACATATATATAAGGAAATGATGCATGTTTTTTTTCTATTTATCTGTATTATTGAAATGGATCCCCATATATATTTTAATCCTTCGAATAATTAATAAGTATATTGGTTTCAATTTCTTCGATATATAATATATTCATTGAAAATGTTTTACCTAGAGTATTTGAATCATGTTTAGATGGATTATTTCAATCTACTACAGCTTGATTATTTTAAATAAATTCACCTTTATTATTTGAAATAATTTTTCCTAGATTTTGGGATTTTAAAAAATAGGTGAAATATTTTAACAATGATTTTGAAAAAAAAAATAGTTAGATAATTATCATGATTTGTTTTTTTTTAAATTTGAGCATGATCTGATTGTTTTAAAAACGCTTGTTATAGAAAAACTGATCAAGATCTAACGGGGAATATTTCTCTCACACCCTATGTGACCCTTTGGTATTTTGTATAACATTTTAGATATTCTGTTATAGGGAAAGGAAATGTGTCACCATGATGTAGTGATGTTTCCATCTACTATGTTGAGGAAGATGATTATAGTACGTTGTGATTTTTCTCATCCTATCACATGCTGTATCTATTTTAGTTTATGTTGTACTTTTTTATTAGACATGTATCTTAGATATTGGACAAAACCTTTTGAGTTTTATCACTATGAATATTTCCTTTTTATTATGTCGTATATTTCTTATCTTACTCTTATATTGTATCTTAAAATCATGTGTATTTATATATATATATGTATCATTCTTTCTAATTCAGGTTAGGTGAAATTGTTCCCTATTATTGTTTTTAATGTTCATGTTCAATTCACAAGCATGTATAGATTGGTAACACACATCTAGCTTGTTACAGTTCAGTTCATGTACTGGTTTTTTAGGCTATCCATGTATGGTTCATCATTTTTGTATTAGTAGAGGTTATGACTACTTCTAGGAAATTGGTATACTAGTGATAGGATTGTCAGGACTTGAGAGGTAGGTTGCAGTGAGTTCCTGGCCAACTCATTCCATGTGGAGCCTAAGGAAACCATGCTTTTTTAAGATGTAAGTCTCCAATTTTGAGTTTTCAATCATTTATGAGTTTTTTCATATGGTTGTTTGGTTTAAACTGACTTTTTGTAGTGGTCTGATCATTTATTTCATTATCATATGAATGTTTATAACTCAATGACATATTCTATGAGTTCATTAGGTGGGTGAAGTAGATTATCCACATGGTAATCCACAATTAGTTCATAATCTTATTGAGTCTACCATGTGGGATGTTCATGTTATAGGCTAAATTTTATGTAATGTCTAGAATGTAGTTATTGATGTATTACAAAGAGATTAAGGATAAAGGGATCAATCATTGGTGTTTTTTGGAAATAATCCACCATCGTTTAAGGGTATGAGTGAGAACCAATATATGGTGAATGAGCTTGAAATAAATGACAAGATATAAAACTTTATTGATACATTTGGGAACATTATGGTAATGCGCGTGGTATTTAGTCTCAAGGGTCCCAAAAATTAACATTTGGATTCCATGGTACATGTGGATAGACACAGAGGCTTGGATTGTAAGAGTTTCAAGACCCAATTCTATTATCATTTAATATTTTAGTCAGAAATGATGGAAAACTATATGTAGTTCTTCTCTTTATAGACAGGGAATCATTCTTTGTCACCATACACAAATCAGTTTGCAGAGTAGGCTCATTTTACCCCTGAGGTAGTAAGAATTGATTTTTAAAATCCATAAAAGTACCTACATGGTTTGACACTAGATATCATATCATAAGTAATATGATGAGGTTTCTTACCAACGAGTATATAAAAGATTAGAGAACAATGGATTACATGGATATGACATTAAATTTTAGATATTTGTTTCCTTCTCTTACACCAAGTGGTATCTTATGTGTCCTGAAGAAGAGGAATGGTAAGTGACATGATCGTCTCATGAGTGGTGTAGGTGATTCATAGAATAATCCCTCCTTTGGACTTTTAGATATAACTGATGGTGTTCACCTGACTTCCTATCAGTGTGGCATAGTTGGGCATTGTCACGACTCGTCCCAGTAGGGCCCGAGCCACAACTCCCCTATCCCACCTCCAATAGGCCAAGGGCTAGTGACTGGAACCGATTAGGCATATCACTATCATGGTAGGCATTTCCTATAAACCTGTACACATGCACCCACATCTCCAAGCCCAAAAAGCTAAAATGTAAAAACTACTACAAATGGAAATGCATGCATATACTAAAAACCCAACCAATAGAGTACAGCTGAAAAGTAAAGTACAATAATGTAAAACCCTGGGCCAAAAATAGAAGCCCACCAAAAGAATGTCTGCAACAAAGTCCAAACTGTAAATAAAGGTACTGGGACTACAATCTATAATCTTAGGAACACACCTCGGCCCACCTAATCTCACTAAGCACCATCCTTTCCTGGTCCTCCTAGAATCGTGTCGAAGGCTTTCTCGTCTTCACAAGATGCAGCACGTATGGGAAAAGCCCGTGCAGGGGTGATTATAACACTACCCAGTAGGACACCCCGAAAACCAAAAAGGAATGCAACAAAGAAAACTACCACAAAGAAATGATACAGTCGACTCTACATAATATATGTCTACAGAACATATAACAAGAATATTCAGATATACTCATATACAAACGAATCCTGCAAAACCACCACTACGATCTAGCTTGAAGATTCCACTAAGGAAAAAACAAGGAGAACAGACTCCTAGGTCTGAAGAGGGTGATATGAAGTACTCATTTTGGGAGAACACACTCCTACAAGTACATGAGAATATGGTGCTCAGATTTGGATCACAACCAATAGCCATGGGGTGATTCAAAAAACTCAGTCTGAACTAATCCACTATGTACAGGATTGGCGCCTGAGTAATGTAGGTCATGTCGATATGAAGAACTCTACATAGGGTTCTAGGAATGAATATGGGATCCGGATCCAAGTCTCACAGAGGGGATTCCAACAACTCTATTCAGGAAGTTCTGCTAAAGGGATCATACTCTTACATGTAGGAAAAGATACCGGAAAACTTCAAGAGAATGTCCAAGGGGAGGAACCCCAAGGAAAATAGTCCAAGTCACAGAAGACAACTATCTCAAGCCATGTAAAACTGGTTACACAGTATGTAGTATGTTTACACACTGTGTTCCTTGATCCTAGGTACTGCTCATGTAAACGGCCTCTGTCATACGTCTAAGCTGTGTAAAACCAAACTGCACAGCATGTAGAAGAATTACACACCATGTCCGAGCACCTGGGGTTAGTTCCATGTACGCTGGCCATGTGCCCGTACACAGTCTCCGTCTGTGTCTCCTTCCCATGTACCAGTACACGGGGTACCCAGTGTATCTGGTCGGGTCTGGCTGGGGAAGGGTATACACACCGTGTACTTGGCCATGTACCCAACCCATGCCTGTGTACTCCCTGAGTATACGCCAGGTGGTCCACTGACGAACACACGCTGTGAAGCCCATACTACATGTCGTGTAGTTGGGATACTTTCAGAACATCGTCTTCTTCCTCCGCACCTCAGCTGATCTTCAAGTTTCTGATTCTATTGTCCGTTTACCGCGAAACTGAAGACGCTGGGTCGCTTTGTCATCGTGATGCCGAATATGTGGGTTTTGGGACTTCGGTCGGCTCCAAAATCCGATTACGGCCACCTATGTGGAAATCATTCAAAGAACGATATCTTCAGATCCTCTTCGATCTGTCTGCTGAAACCGTCGTCGCACCTCCGCAAGATCACTACGGTGTCGATTCTTTAATTTGGGATCGTTTTGTGGTAGAACAGATGAGAAATGATCTGTTGTTCATCGCCCCGCAAAGAACGCTAAAAACCCCATAAAAGAAAAAGGGAATAAAATCCTATGAAACAAATTAGAGGAATGAACCCTCGTCATCGTTTATCACAGTGTTGTTCTGCTCCCATTAATAGGGTTAAATGGAGCAGAAATCAAAAATAATAAATCAACATGGATCAATTTCCCAAAATCCCGGAAAAAGCCCATACTACAATTATGATCGATCCACGGGCTAATATATTCATGGATTAGTCTGCATTCGTCATAGGAATCATGAACGGGGAAAATAAATCACAAAGAGATCAAAGGCCTTACCTGGATTTGCGGCGTTCGTTGGCGAAGATCTAGTCGTCGCATAGTCGTCGCTGCGTCGGGAGGTTTTCTCCAGAGCCTCCAGAGCCTCCAAGGGTTTCTGGGTTATGTGTTTTGTAGCTGTGGTCCCCTGCGTAAAGCATTATTTAAAAGGATGAAAGATAAAAATTTCGCTGCAGCAAAGATTTTAATAAAATATTTTTAATAAATATTTTATTACGGCTACGTCCAAAAACCATATTTCACCACCAGTCTACGCCAGCCAATGTTATGTCTCTTCTAGGGTAAAATCATAGCTCTGGACACAACGATGCCCTCGGATTTTTGATCCGAGCACCCGTTCAGGAGTTATTCCACTTTTTTAGTAAAACCCCATGCCCGTGTAAGTTAAATTATTTAATTTATTTCAAACATTTGTTCCGGGATCACCAAGCCTCGGAACTACAGGCCATCTTGAATCCTAGTCTCGAAATAATTCCTACATAATATTAAAATAAAACCTGGAAAAATCTGAGACATTACATCACACCCACCTCAGGGCTTTTACGTCCCCAAAAATCCAAAACAAAGGCTACTCAATAAGATGTGGGTACTACACATGAATCTGAGCCTCCCGCCCCCATGTGCTCTCTTGGAGTTTCCCGTGCAGCCACCAAACACGCAACAAGGGAATAGATTTCCCACGAAGGATCGTCTCCTACCGATCCTCAATCTCCACAAGGTACTCAGCAAAGTTCTCTCCATCATCGATTTCTAGCTCACCCCAGTCGATAATGTGCGATGGATCATTCACGTACTTCTACAGTTGTGACACATAGAAGACGATGTGTACCCCATCCATCTAAGGTGGTAGATCCAAGCGGTATGTCACCTCGCCAACACTACTCAGAATCCAAAAAGGGTCGATGAACCTCGAAGACAGCTTTTTGTCTGGGAAAAATCTCCACAATCCCCATCGAGGTGAGACCTGAAGGAACACATGGTATCCCTCTTTGAACTCCTAGGGCCTTCATTTCCTATCAGCATAAGATTTCTTCTGACTCTGTTCAGTATTCATCTACACCTAGATGACCTGCACTTTCTCCATAGTAGCTCACACAATCTCCGGGCCCATGAGTGCTGACTCTCCTGGGTAAGTCCAGCAAAGTGGTGACCTGCATGGTTTCCCTTACAAAGCCTCGAATGGTGCCACAAAAATAGTGGAATGATAACTACTGTTATAATAAAATTCCACCAGTGGTAGGTGATCTTCCAAGCTATTACCGAAGTCAATTATGCAAGCTCGTAGAATATCCTCCAGAACCTGGATGGTTCGCTCCGTCTGACCATCAGTCTGAGGATGAAACGCTGTGCTCAAGCACAACTGAGTCCCAAAAGCTTCATGTAATCCCTTTCACAACCGGGATATGAAATGACCATCAATATCTAATATTATCGTGGATGGCACTCCATGAAGCTGGACTATCTCCTGCATATATAGGTTTCCCAAGCTCTATACCTAAATCTTCTCCCGTATGACTAGGAAGTGAGCTGACTTGGGGAGTCGATCAACGATCACCCCGATAGCATCATGTCCCCTGGAAGTACGTGGTAAACTTGTCACAATGTCCATGGATATCCCATCCCATGTACACTCTAGAACCTCAAGCGGATGATTCAATCCTGGTGGCTCTTGGTGCTCAGTCAATACGTGTAGACAAGTAAGGCACCAAGAAACAAACTCCTCCACACTCTTTTTCATTCCTGTTCACCAAAACTGACATCAGAGGTCCTGGTACATCTTTTCCATGCCTGAATGTACCGCCAATAATGATATATGGAACTTTCTCATAACCTCCTCCTGCAACATCACTAGTACTAGTGAGGGACCTCTGAAAAGAACAATGTGTGCCCCACCTTTTGAATATACATCGGAAGCATCACTAATGTATATCTAAGCACGTTGTGTCTCAAAGCTAGTATCCTCGTGTTGCGCTTCCCCAACTTGGTGTATGAGTGGAAAGGTAACAACCATCGACTGAAGGTAATATCCCGCATCTCTATCCACGAAGGATAACTGTAAAGAGGCTAGCTATCTTGTCACTTCATCCAGCAACTACGAACTGGATTTCCTACTGAGAGAATCTACCACAACGTTACCCTTCCCAGGAGTATATACAATCACAAAGTCATAATCTTGGATGAACTCAAGCGACCATCTCTATCTCAAATTCATATCCTTCTGCGAAAAGATATATTTGAGACTCTTGTGATCAGAGTGGATGATAAACCGCTCACCCATCAGCTAGTGTTGCCACATCTTCAACGCGAAGACTACCACTTCCAACTCAAGATCATGGCTCGCATAGTTCTGCTCATGTGTCCTCAACTGACGTGAGTAATAGGCAATCACCGCTTGCCTCTACATTAGGAAAGAACCAATCCTGGTTCCTGATGCATCACAGAACACTACATACTCAACCCCCTCCTCCGGTAATCTCAAGGTCGGAGCGCTCGTCAGACTCTGTCTCAACTACTGAAAAGTATACTGGAATCTATCAGTCCACACGAAAGGCTGCCCCTTTCAGTTCAAAGCTGTCATGGCTGCTTGAATCCTAGAGAAATTGAGAATGAATATCCGAGAGTATCAGGCCAATCCAAGGAATCTCCGCACCTCTATCACATTTTGGGGTGGCTTCCAAGCTATCACTACCTCTACCATGGAAGGGTCCACAACTAAACCATCTTCTGAGATAATATTCCCTAGAAAGTGGACCTCCTGTATCTTGAACTGACACTTCGAGAGTTTCCAGAACAACTGGTGCTCTCGGAGTGTGTCCAAAAACATCCATAGGTGCCTCGCGTGCTCCTCCTTGGATGCAGAGTACACATAGATATCATTGATGAAGACCACTATGAACCGATCTAGATAGGGCTGAAAGATCCGGTTCATGAGTCCCATAGACACTGTCGGGGCGTTCGTCACACCGAAGGGAATCACCAAGTACTCGTAGTGACCGTAGCGACATCTGAAATCCTTCTTCGGTATATCCTCATCCCGTACTCACAACTAGTGATAGCCTGATCATAGATCAACCTTCCAGAATTATCGTTCCCATCCGTAACTAGTTGAAGAAGTCATTGATCCTCGGTAGTGGATAACGGTTCTTCATGGTCACCTGATTCGGGCACCGATAATCCACACACTGCCTCAAGCTCCTGTATTCCTGTTTGGCAAACAACACTGGGGACAGATAGGGTGAAACATTGGGTCTAAAAAATCCCTTCCTTTGCAAGTCATCCAGCTGCACCGCCAGTTCAAGAAGCTCTTTTAGAGTCATCTGATATGCTGATGCGGATATCAGTGTCGTCCTGGGTTGAAACTCAATGCATAAATTTATCTCCCAATGAAGAGGTAGTCTGGGGACATCCTCTAGAATGATATCCTCATCCTCAACCACTACTGTTGGAAACTAGAAACTTGTAACATCTACTATGCCAAGGGATATGCTATCTAACTAATGTGAAATCGGTTGTACCTTCCTATGCACGAGTCCATCAGGTACTGCCTTGGTCTCCTTTTCACCAATGAAGGAGAACCATGTTCCATCACTGTGGACACACCGCAAACTAAGCCTAAAATAGTCAATCTACGCATGAACTGTGGATAGTGAATCCATACCAGGAATGACATCATAAGGCTTCGATGCTACCACCAAGAGGCTCCGAATGAAAATCTTGCATCCAAGGGTCAGGTCACAGTTTCTGCAAAGGTGTGTGATCTCTGAATCTTTTCAAGTCGATGTTTCTAAGAGTAAGGTCCGAGTCAATGGATCAACTAGAATCTCAAGTTCTCAAACAAGATAAGCATCCAGAAAATAATGACTAGAACCTGTTTCTATCAGTACGATAGCCAAAGTAGACAAGACACAGATTGTACCTCTAATAATTCTAGGAGTACCTAGGTCATAAGCCTCTACTGCCTACAGTTGTCCCTGCCTCTGTCCACTAGAATCCTGAGCCTGGGGTGGACCTCCTGGGGGTGGTGGTGGTAAAAGGTCAAAATGTCGACCACATCTAGTTGCTCTCCCAGCTCTTCTACTGCGTCCACCACCCCACGGATCTGTCAGCTCCACATGTTTCCTCTGCCTCAGTGGTCCATCCACTGATCCTATGTCAGTAGTATGACGGGTTGGGAAATCTAATGAAAGATGTCCCCTCTCATCACAAGAGTAGAATCACCTCTCTCGAGGATGGCTGGATGCGCCATGTGAACCCTGTAAGGTAGATCCCCTATCCTGGGATCTCCTCTGAAAACGTCTCCCTCGCCTGGGTCTTGGACATCGGCTCCTGGCTACTGAGGTCTCTACTCCAGCTTTCTCACTACTGACAACTATTGGTTTTCTATTCTCTTCCAAGAAGCTATCAACCACCAATGCCCACTCGGGCACCCCAACATAAGTAGGACTGCTCATAGGGACGATGATAGATTGCATATATCTACAGAGGCCCCGCTCAAAATTCCAAGCTCGGAAGTACTGATCCCTGACCATGTACATTGAGTATCATGAGAGGTCAGTAAACCATGATGAATAGTCAGCAACCGACACAGTTCCCTAATGAAGTTGAAGAAGATTCTATATACGTACCGCTCTCAGGGTAACCGGTGAAAGCTCCTCTCTGAAGAGATGCTCAAACTCCGACCATGCTAGAGTCGCATCGTCATGGGTCTGGATTACCAAACTCCACCATCGCCCTGTCGAGCCCTGCAGAAAGCTCGCTGCCAGTATCACCATATGGTTTGCTGGTATCCTGACCAAATGGAAGACTCTGGCCACTGCCTCAAGCCAGTCCTCTGCTACCAAAGTGTCAAGCTCACCTTGAAACCTGAGGGGTCTCTGTCTCTGAAACTCATGGAGAGTTCTCATCTTGTGCTCCTCCTCTACTGGTAATGCAGGAACTCAACACTACTCCATGGGTGGTGGGATAGCAGGACACCGTCTGATTGGAAAACCGGGGTATTAGGTCCCTGAATCAAAGCTTCATCACTAAGGGGGTCATCCTCATGATCGATCTGCTGGATCCTAGTGGGTGCGCTTCATGGAGGTGTCCTGTAACAAAACAAGATGTATCACAGTCAGTGAGTATATATGGAGATATGAATCAAGAAGGAAATGGAAACCACAACCCATTCCTATATGATGCATGTACCATAATTTTCCCCTACAACTAGTGTCCTCTTGTTCCGAGTCGAAAAGAACGGTATCAGAGTCCTGGTGTATGGATATATCAGCCGCCCAAACCAATACTGGGGTCCCTGGCCTAAAATCCAAACTCGGAACAGTTAACATTGTTGCCCCAAACCAACTCACAGACTATCGGTCCAAAGGTAGAATCAACCACCACTGATACCTCTCTGTCACGATCCATCCCATTGCTACCCGAGCCGTAACTCCCTAAGCCCGAATCCAATAGGCCAGAGGCTGGTGACTAGTACCGAGTAGGGATATCACTAACATGGGAGTCATTTCCTATAAACCTGTATACACACACACACATCTCCAATCCCAAAAAGCTGAAAAGTAAGAACTACTAAAAATGGGAATGCATTCATATACTAAAAACACAACCAACAGAGTATGGAAAGAAAGTAAAGTACAATAATGTAAAACCCTAGGACAAAAGTAAAATCCCACCAAAATAAAGTTTTCAACAATGTACAAACTGTAATGAAAGGTATTGGGATTGCATCTGTAGTCGTAGGAACACACCTTGGCCTGCCTGGTCTCACTGAGCACCGTCCGATCCTGGTCCACCTAGAATCCTTTCAAAGGTTCACTCACTTGCACAAGACACGACCCATGCGGGCAAAGCCCGTTTAGGGGTGAATATAACAATACCCAGTAGGACACCCTGAAAACCACAAAGGAATGCAACAAGGGAAAATACCACAAAAAATGATACAGTCAGCTCGACACACTATATGTCTACAAAATATATAACCAGAATATCCAGATATACACATACACAAACGACTCCCGTGAATCCACCACTAAGATCCAACTCGAATATTCCACTAAGCACTAAATAAAGAGAACACACTCCAAGGTATGAATAGAGAGATACAAAGTACTCATTTCGGGAGAACACACTCTTACAAGTACTTGTGAATATGGTGCTCAGATAAGGATCACAACCAATAACTATGGGGTGATTCTAACAACTCAGTCTGAACTAATCTGCTAAGTAGAGGATCGGCACCTAGGTAATGTAGGTCACATCGATACCAAGAACACTACATAGGGTTCCCGGAATTAATAGAGGATCAAACTCCAAGTCTCACAAAGGGGATTCCAACAACACTATTCAGGATGTCCTACTGAAGGGATCATACTACTGCATGTTGGAAATGATACCAGAAAACTTAAGGAGAAAGACCTAGGGGACGAACCCTAAGGAAACCAGTCCAAGTCACATAAGACAATAGGCTCAAGCCATGAAAAACTGGTAACACGGTGTGTAGTATGTTTACACATCGTGTTCCTTAACCATGGGTACTGCCCCTGTAAACGGAATGTGTCATCCATCCAAGCTATTTAAAACTCAACTACACGGCATGTAGAAGAATTACACACCATGTCCGAGCACCTGGGTTTCGCTCCGTGTACGCTGGCCATGTGCGCGTACCCGGTCTCCATCCATGTTGCCTACCCATGTACCAGTACACGAGGTACCCCGTGTATCTGGTCGGGTCTTGTCGTGGAAGGGTATACACACCGTGCCTTTGGCCGTGTACCCAAATCATGCCCGTGTACTATCGGAGTATATGCTAGGTGGTCCGTTGATGAACACTTGTCATGTAGCCCATACTACACGTCGTGTAGTCAGAAGATTTCCATAATGATGTCATCTTCCTCGGCACCTCGGCTGATCCTCCGGTTTCCGATTCTGCTGTCCGTTGGCTGCGAAACACAAGATGTTGGGTCGCCTCGTCATCATGATGCCGAATCCATGGGTTTTCGGTCTTCGATCAGCTCCAAAATCTGATTCTGGAAACCCTTGTAGAAATCATTCGAAAAACAATATCTTCCGATCCACTTAGATCTGTCCAATAAAACCGTCACCGCACCTCTGCAAGATCACTGCGTTGTCGATTCTTTAATTTGGGATTGTTGTGTCGTAGAATATATGCGCAATGATTTGTCGTTCATCACCCAGCAAAGAATGCGAAGAACGCGCCAAAGAAATGAAAGAAAATCTAATGAAACAAGTTTGAGGAATGAACCTCCGCTGTCGTTCTTCACGACGTTGATCCACTCCCATTAATAGGCTTAAATGGAGCAGAAATCAACAATAATAAATCAACATGGATCAATTTTCTAAAATACACACAAAAGCTTATCCCGCAATTACGATCGATTCGCGGGCTAATCAGTTCATGGATTAGTCCGTGTTTGTCGTAGGAATCAAGAACGGGGAAAAGAAATGACAAAGAGATCAAACGCCCAACCTGGATTCACGGCATTCGTTGGGGAAGATTCGGTCACCACGTCGTCATCACTACATCAGGAGGTTTTCCCCAGAGACTCCAGAGCATCCAAGGGTTTCATGGTTATGAGTTTTGTAAACGTGTAGCCCTGCATAAACCTTTATTTCAAAGGAAAAAAGATAAAGATTTCTCATCAGCAAATATTTTAATATAATATTTTTCATAAATATTTTATTACAGCTTCATCCAAAAACCAGATATCACCACCGGTCTGCGCCGACCGATGTTAGGTCTCTTCTAGGGTAAACTCGCTGCTCTGGACACAACAGTACCCTCAGATTTCTGATTTGAGAAACTGTTCAGGATTTATTCTACTTTTTCAGGTAAACACCATGTGCACGTAAATTATATTATTTAATTTAATTCAAAAATTTGTTTCGGGCTCACTAGGCCTCGGAACTACACGCCGTCTTGATGCCTGGTCTCAAAATAGTTCCCACATAAAATTAAAATAAATCATGGAAAATCTCAGACATTACATGCATTCAATAATTTCCTATTCCAACCATTGAAGATGGGTAATATTTGTTTCTAAAATGGACATGTATAGTGTTTCTATAAATATTTCGCTACACCCCATTTTTTTCAATGATAATAATCTCCAATTTCTACTATAGTATAATCAGATGCATTAAAGTCTAAAAGGATCCATCCACAAGACTCAAAAGATAATCACCTAAACGTAATGGATATGTTACCTTTGTAGGTAGATATTGGTCTTATGCTAGTCAAAGGTAAAATATTAATTCCACCATCATTGGTGACTACCTTGTTTGATATGTGTTCCTCCCACTAATTTATAATTTCCAATTTTGGGGATACCCTTAAGCATACAAAATATTCTTGTCCTTTATTATGGAGTAAGAAACGCATTTTGGAATATGGAAAGGGAAGGGGTTTTAATGTATTTCCTATTAACTATTGATAGCCAATATAGAGTTAGTATGATCTTTCCTCATTCTTGATCTATATCTATTTAAAGTCAACAACAATATGGGTTTTCTTATTAATCATCATGATGAGGATTATCTTTATCTTATCTGTGTCTCATTTCGTGTGGTTGATGGGAGATATTTTTTATTTTACAGTGAGTGGGATCAAAAGAATAGTTATTCAGGACTATCCAATTGTGTGATCAAGAGTTTGTAATATTTTGATGTAGTTGAAAAAGACAACATATATTTCATTAGTAATCTGCCCTTGGTGGGTATGGATTTTCCCGATGTTTTTATATTTGGTTTCTTCAGTCATCCTCCAGATAGGGAGAGTTATTTTATGATTTTTCTTGTGATACATATGAATTTGATATTGATACCCTCTTATCAAATGGAAGCAAAGGAGATGAAAGTGATCAAAATTATGTTGGGTGCCCTAATAGGAAACAGTTTCATTCTCCCTTCCATTTTTTCCTTATATAGCTTCTATGCTCTTTTCACAGAAGGTGGATGGTTCACATTGATTATTAGAGTAATATCATAAGTTGAACTGGGTAATGGTTAAGAATAATTTTCTTTTCCCCATGTGGATTATTTTTTATGAACGATTTAATAGGGAAAACTAGTTTCCAAATAATGGTCTTTTTTTGTTATCATCATCTAATTATTACAAAGATTGATGTATTGAAGATAGCCTTAGTGATTAGTTATAGATATTTGAAATTTCATTTAACTCCATTTGATCTAAGAAAAATTCATTCAGTTTTCCTGGATATAGTGAATTAGATTTTCCATGATTATCTAAACACTTTTTTTGTAGTTCTCATGGATAATATTTTGTTTTCCTTGTGATCTATGCCTGATCATATACACCCTATGATATTGGTTATGAAATTAATAAGGAATCTCCATTCATATATAATGATTCCAAAATGAATTTACTAAATCTATGAACTAATTATCATAGGGAATATGATTTCCATGAATTGAATATTAGTTCTTACTGAGAAGGTGAAGGATTTAATGTCATGAGAATATCCCAACAAAATATTTGATATTCAGAGCTTCCATGGTCTCCCATGGTATAATTAATAGTTTATCATGTATTTCTCGATGTTCGTGTCACCATTGACTAATCCTTCTAAAAATGGTTGAATTTCATATGGGATGAATGGTGTCAGTCTACTTTCGAAGGGTTGAAATTAATTCTGAAATCCGAGACTATTTTGACTATATCGATGCATGATCTAGGGTATGTGGTTTTATGTGATTATTGTTGTGTTGGTTACAGAATTTTACTTTATAAAATAATCATATGGTGCCTTGCACCTCTCTCTATATTTTATCTAATTATAATAATTACCCCACTCATTATTTAGATCATGAATGTTTTCATTGTTCACATAAATGATAGACACCTAATCATCTTTGGAGAGTTTCAACTTATTTTATAACCATAACTGTTTGAGTGATATCTATTATCATGAGGACATGAATCATAGATAGTGGTGATGGGTTTAATTCCTTAGACATTTGACTTTTATATAACCTATAGTATGGGGAATGTGAATTTAATTGAATACATTCTCAAAAGGAAAGCACCATGGTAGGATGTTCATGAATCCAAGGTGGATTGGATCCTTTTGGGGTTCTTTGATCAATTCCAAATTGATTCTTAGTATGATATTTTCGGTATGGTGTTGGCCATTGATCATTTATCATCACTAGTCACTAATTATATTCTATAGTATCCTCAGTAGGATGATGAATTCAGGGTAATTCAAGAAACCCAATATGGAGGGGATTCCATTTCAAGATGGTGTATTTCAAAAAATAGTATTCTCTATTTTTGGGATCAGTTTTTTATCTCCACATCTTTGAGAATCCTATATTTTTATTAAATTATTCATTATTTATGGGTTGTTATTCTGGGAACCAAAATGAATTATTATGAAACGAAAAAGTTATTCTGCTAGTCAGTCATCATGTGTGATATTTTAAATTATGTTTGTCACTATTAAACCAAAAAACATGTAAATACAGAGCTTATGAAACCTTCTTGGATTCTACAATATCATCTGGTGGTGGTTTGTAAATGGGTATAGGATTCAATACAATTTTCAAAGATTATTATTGAAACCAAAAGGTATAAATTATATATGTGTGGTGATTAGTTAGTTTACAAAGTTTACTCACTTCATTACGATCTGAAAAAACACTAAATTTGAATACATGGGAAAGATCTATATATTATAGGGTTTGAGGATACATGGGATTCCCTCTACCATTATTTCAGACAGGTATCATAGGGTTACCAAATTGTTTGGGAGAGTCGCCAAGAGGCGATGAGGAATCGAGTTATGTTGAGTGTGGCTTACCATCTATAGAAAGATAGTCAAATGAAACATACTATTCAGATCATTGGGGATATGCTTCATGCTCACCTCTAGGATTTCATAGGATCATGGGATAACCATCTTGGGGTATTAATGTTTTCTTATAAAAAGAGTTATCAATCATCAATCACAATGCCTCCATTTTTGTATTTAATGGTTTATTATGCATTGATACTATTTGTTGTGGAGATGTCGTAGATGCCTCTCTTATAGGAGCGAGTCTCGTTTATGAGATTGTTATGAGGATTTATGGTATATGGGAGTTAGGGTGTCAACTCATAGTTGTTAAAATCATATTTGGATCCTCAACATCATAAGTTGGACTTTCCAATTAGAGACTGAGTTTTCTTAATGTTTCTACTTTTTCGGTCATCATTGGCTTATAATACAATGAATAATTTCTATAATATTTGTTGGACCATTTCAGGTCAGTAATCATCTTGGGAATGGTTTTATTAATAGGAATATCCAATTTAGTTTATAGATATTAATAATGTTCCCATATATCTCTTCTTAGGTATAAAAATCATTATCCCCGTAATGTAATAATTTTTTACGACATTGAGTTATATCAATTAGGTTCTTCGATAGAGAAACTATTTGATGTCATTGAATCTTAGGTTAATGACTTACAATGGAATTGGATTATTTTGTTCAAATTAATATGGAAACAGAGACTATATTCTCATGGGAAATATTAGTATGATTTATCGACGAAGGAGTAATGGCTTCATATTTTTTCAATCACCATTCATATATACGATTTCATGGGATGGAAAATTTTATGATAGGGAGTTTTCAACATCCCATTAACATCTTTGATGAATTTTGCATCTCTATTATTAATTCCATATTTTTTTGGGTGCAATTTGGGACATCTAATGAGGGAGATCCTATGATGTGGAAAATAACCTAAAGTTCAAGGTTTTATGTTAGTCAAAATTAATGGATTATAGGTATCTATTTGAAAAAGGTACAAGAGTATTTTCACTGGTTTAAGGATGACCCAAGGGTATGTTTTTCAGTGTTTCTATTAAATCTAAGATCTCATACTTTTAACATCATGAACTGGTTGCATGCTATGAATCATTTTACATGATAATATCGTGAATTAATATAAAACATGAAACTTTTACACACCATACAACATTTTCTAATCATTAAAAGTTATATATGTAAAATTTTATCTAATGAGACAGATTTTTGTTGGAATATAGGACTTTCAAGGATTTCATTCTGTGAACCCATGATTCGTGAAATTTAATTTCTGAGAACTATAGGTTTTTATACATTTAACATTAAATTTATTTTCTTTCAATAATAGGATCCACTCTCAAAACCTCTAAGATATCCAAACTGATTTTGGGGATCTTCACGCATTTTAGATCTTTTTTTTGATGAATGATATTTTTGTGGTTATGTAGTATATCATTGGGTAAGTGATATTTCTTATTCTTGGTTTCCACTGGTAACATCATTGTTGTTGCACTATGTTTTCAGATCTTCTAGTCTTGTATTGTTAACTATCCTCGATACATTGTTGATATGTTGTCAAACATTCCTATAGTGGGAAATAATTTTGTGGTTATGGTGTTAAGTGTGAGTTTCACAATGTACTAGTTAATTAACCTTCACTACTCACCATTTTAATTGATGAATTGATTCTGAGATGTATGGATTGAATTTAGGGACTCTTTTGTTGTCTTTGTTCACTTCTTTATTGGTGGATCCCATTGTGGGAATGTGTTACTCTATTTTTGATGTATGTAGTTCATTCTCTATCCTATTTTGGATGAAATTTATTGGAATTGTTTTATAAAATGTTTTATAAAATATTTGGAATGATTGAATTTTGTGTGGGGAAATTGGTTTTTAAGAAAATGTTGTTCCCATTATTTTGTAAATGAAATTCCATTTTGATTGAAATTTGAAATAGATGTTTCAAATGGAGTTCATTTAATGGTTTTTGATGAATTGGTTTGAAAAATGTATCACATATGAATCCATGTGGACTTACATATATGTTTTGGTAATAGGAATTTTCCAATGATATTTCTTGGGTTTCACTAATGAGGTTTTGCTTTTGTCCATAGGTAAATTATTCTATGGACTTGTTTGAACTGTTGGGTGGATCCCCGTATTAGGTGTAACTTTGAGCTCTAAATTATATGCATATATATGGAGACATTATCTGTGTGATTTTAAATTTTTGTGTTTGATTGTTCATTATATCCCAATGTGTTGCGATCCTTTCCATGATTTACCTATTATTTTTCTTTTTCAATTACTTGGTATATGTGATATGATTTGAAATGTTTTTACCAATATTATTTGATAAAGTTTTATCAGTATTATTTCAAACAAATTTACCCGGATAACATGAAATTGTTTTAATTGGATTATATTGTTCATTACAAGAAGGAAAAATATTTTACATGGATTTTAACAGAAAAATTGTTTAACTTATTATCATGCCATGTATTATTTATTGTTATGATTATTAATCATGTTTTCTATATACTTGATAAGGAACGCATTTGTGGGATCCTACTGATCTTATTTACTTCACACTCTATGAACCCCTTTGGTCATGCATTGAAATTGTTATCCCTTTTGACACAAGGAAAGTAATGGCACCGTAATTAGGCAGTGAGGTTTCTGTCAGCTATGTATGGGTTGCTGGTTGTGAGATGGTGGGAATTATCTCATCCAATCACATAGAGTGATTGCTTCTATTTTTTCCTTTTCTTTTGAACTTGTAATCTAGATATTTTTTAGATAATATTTAAATGCATCGCTTATATTGTTTCCTTTTTATATGACATATCTTTATTTTTTAAACTTCTATTGTTTCTTCATATAATGTGTCTGTGTATATATATATACCATTTTTCTACATTAGGATTGTAGAAATTGTTCCTTCTTGTTGTGTTTTATGCCCGAGGGATATACTCCATCCCATGGGTATGGGTAACACTCTATGGGTATGAGATAGTTCAGGTCAGGCAACATATTGTTATGGAATCCAGGTTAGGTTCATCTTTAAAACTCTACTAAATATTATTGTAATTTTATAATGGGGATAAAATTATAGGTGAGGAAAAAGTATGGTAAAATAAGTAAATAAGGAAGAATTAATGGAATGATATAGGTTTTTCTAAATCTGGATGAATAATCCAGGTGAATACACATATGTTAGAGGATTTAACCAGTGATCAAAAGGAAAAGACAATGGACCCAACATCAGTGCTATTGGAAATTCCTTCTCTTATACATTCATTAATTCGTTGACCAACTTTGTATCATTATTTGTTTAGTATTACATATATGGGGGTGTTTTTAACATAATTGTATTTTACCTTTTCATTTAAGTGAATGAGTGATGGTATAAATAGGTAGAACATAATTCACCCGTTGTTTGTTCAATTGGATGTTGATCATATGAAACTTTTTATGTAATTAAAGTTAAAAATCAAATAATATTATAGGAATGAAAACATTAAAGGGATAATACTATCTTTACCTGAAAACCAACATGTGTGTATCCTGAAACCCCACATGACTTGATTGAATTATTTTAATGTGGAAATATATACCCAAATATATCCTTTAACTTCATCCACTGATTTATGTAATGAAGGGTTACCTTTTGAGGACCTCAATTCTCATTCATGATTCTTTGGAGTTTGTTGAAGGAGTAATCTATGGACCAAATTAGTGGTTTCTCACTTTAAATGTATAATTAGTTAGTGGATTTTTGTGAATATGTGTGATTCCATCTTTCGTGCATATATCGAGTTTAGTAATGGTTATTTCCCTTGGTAGTAAATCCAAGTTATGAAAATCACTACAAGTAATTCATATATATCCAACACATATATTAAAATCACACATTTTATTTGACTATTTTATAAATAAAACCAACCGTGAAAAATAATATCCTCACTTGTCCCCAATGAAAAGTATAATCTTTCACTCTACTAATATTGTGCTTCAATATCATTGTAGAAATTCAGGGGAATGTTTTCATCAATGGAAATTTAATTAAAAATAATAAAATGATATAATTAAATAAATTGTTTCATCAGTATATAATATCATCAAAATATATTGAAATTTCCATATATGTACCATATTTCAATTTCCCACATTATGCATCTTCCAATTAATGGTATTAAATAAATTCCAATTTAACAATATATCATAAAATAAAAATACATCACAATGAAATATCCTACTAAACTCAATATTTTTAAAGAGGTCAATATGTCTTTCTATGTACTATATTCTAACAACATATATCATGTATTCTCATAGATTGGAATAGACAAAAAAATATATGTTAATAATTTCACCATTTATCCGATTGTATGAAGCTATTAGATATACACACTATCCTGAAATCCAAATTCATATATTAAGAACCTATCTAGAGAAAATTATTTTCTACTATATAGAAAATCATACTAATTTCCCATTATTATACTATATTAAGATAACATCACAAGTTATTTCTCCATAATAATTGTTAACATAATGAAAAAGACTCAATGTATTTGGGTATTTATAAATAACATACTGCAAAATCCTTAATCAATACTTAAAGAATCACATGATATAGGACATCATAGTTCAGTATACTAAAATATTTAATAAAATTTAACCTATTTATTAAATTTCAACTAAAAATCCACATAAGATTATCTACATACCTTCTTTTAACTTTTAAACTAAAATTATCCATATTTGTAACACATTTAAGACCTCATATTTTACATCATCATTAAACCATATCAATTATAAATAAATATTAAATTTTACACAACCAAGTTCAAGCCCCAACATGATCCTATATAGAATAATGAAAATGTGAAGGAAGATTAATTTTAAAAATAATCCTATAATGACGCTCCATGAACCCTTTTAATTATCACAACCCTCATGTAAAACTCATAAAATCATGATAAACTATAATAATAAATGGAATGACCCATGTATCATATAGCATGACAATAATGCAGGTGTCTATATAGTGTTATAATAATTTACCTCTAAGTAAATTTCATTCTACAAATATTTATATAGCTTATTATTATATCATATACTTTTGGGAGTAATGAATACAATCCTATACATTTGGACAAAATTTGAAAATGTTTTTGAAATAAATATTATGAAAATATAAAATATAACTTCTAAATAAACCTGGATAACATTTCTCAAAAATCAATTATAATGACATAACATAATGATCTATATAAAACAATATTTAATTCAATGTATATTAATCTATTCATATTTATCATATTTCGTGGAGTTATCATGAATTAAATATTCCACACAAAAAATATTTCACTAATAATGATTTAAAATTTGAAGCATTGGAATTCCATAATTTAAACATTAAGGATAAATTATTATCCTCTTTTGGTTGTTCGCCTCCCGTAATTTAAAAAAACTCATTTCATACAAACTGAGATATCGAATGAATTCCCAGAAATCGATAAACTATAAATTTTTTCATATGAGAATCATGAGTAACATAGTACATTTGAAAATGAGTGCATTCTTTATCAATAAATTCCACATCTTAATGAATTCTTTCATCATTGACCCAAAACAAATATTAATTTAAAATATATGATTAATAGCTCATATTTACTTCATTTTACCTGGTTACCATGTCCCTTGTAATTCCACTAATGCCACCACCATCACACATAATGGTGTTCATTTTTGAAATGTTTTTTCCACACATAAATAAATGAATGTAATGAATTGAATTATATTGGATAAAAATTAATTATATATACCTCATTTTATAAAAAACCTCCATATAAATGATAAATAATATTTATGGTATAGAATAATTTAATTGACATTATTAAATAATTATTATCTACATTAATATATTCAAATTTAAATATAAACCAAGAAAATTAAAATAGTAATTACTACTAATTATGTTATTGTCTATAAAAAATAATTAACTATTTTAATTTTGGGATTAAAAATTTTAGTTAATGAAAACACATATCTAATAAAAAACCTATATATCGGAATATAATTCCCAGGTAATAGAAATAAATTATAAAATAATAATATTTTTATGCATTTCATTTTTTTCTCAAATTATTTCTTATTTTAAATTTATAATAATTATAAATTATCCCAATAAATTATCATTAAAATTTTCAATTTCAATTTTTCATCAAAAAATAATATTCATACCATCGAGAATTATAAAATTTGTATTATATCAACATATTTATTACATCATTTGATTTATAAATAAAAATAAAATTTTCTAAAATATGAAACTTTTCCAAATTTTCTTACTTTTTAATGGATTCAAAAAATGTAGTTTCTATATCATTTTGTTACACGTACTTTTATTAAAAAACCCCATACAAAATAGGAATAAAAATATCATAATGATGATGTAATGAAAATTAAACTAATAAAAAATAATATAAATCCTCTCATATTCCTAATATTTAAAAAGGTAGTTCCATTGTCCACCATAAGGGGGGTTCATTATGGTTTTATAAAATGTCATATTTCATGTGATTAATCAGATATTATATTCACAATGTAAAATAAAATATTAATTTATCTTATATATTTAATCAAATAAAAAATATTAAATGCAATAAAAACGTGATTTTTTCTTGGTGCACCCATAATAGGATATATCCTTGATTCATTATCAATATTTTATAGATATTCTCATTCGACATCTACTTCACCTGTATGTAAGTAAAAAAAATTAAGATCATATTTATTATCCAAGGTCCATGGGTCCTTTCACTATTTCTAACACTACTTTTAAGAGGGATGCAAACAAAAAAATGACAAAAAGGTTAACCTCACAAGATATTAATCAAAATAATAAACACAAAGAAGTGTGTTTTTAATATAATTGTTTTATCTTGTTCATGGTATTTCATTTTTATATATAACATATTAAACCTCCAATCCAAATCATCGATGTATTTTGTATTGATAACAAGTCCGTAACAATAATCAGAAATACAATAATCATCATTATTGTTATCTAGATTATAGATCAACAATATTTTAGTCAAGCATTTATTCCATATGATGATTTAATTTATCATAAATGGATCCCCTTTATTCACTATTTGATTGAATTTAAATTTTTAAATTTAAAAAAATCCATTAATTCAAATTGAACTGATCAATTATATTCAATAAAATCGCAACCAATGAATTTGAATAAATATTATCTAGTACTCAAATAACTACCAAAATATCCATAGAAAGACACATCATCATTTTTATTTGAGATATCAACCTTTCATCAGTCCTGGAATACTATATTCATCCCCAAAATGAATGGTCAGTTTATTCATTAATTAATTCAAAACAACCAAATGGTTCATGGTGTCGAATAATGCTTCGCAGTGCATAATGGAATATAGTTCCAAAAAAGCAGATATATGTAGTATCATGGACCTATTGAATTTGAAATATTATACATTATGATGTAGACCCATCATGTTCATGGAATGATATTAAATTCCAGATTTTAAGAAACATTTTAATTAATTATAGATATCTTATTGATCTTCATCATGGCATGGCCTTCCTCCTATCTATTTCAAATATGTATCTTCAAATCCACTGAAAATATTCAGAATTAATTTTTGGTTTGATTTATATTTCAGTTGATTAATATGAAACTCCAAATATGAAATATAAGAAGAAAAAAATTATAATTACATTATTTATAGTAAAACCTCTAAACTCATGATGTTAATAATCTATATAAATATCTGAATGATCGTTAAGAAACATATATTCATCGTGTGGAGAATGTTTTACAACATGAACTAAAAATTTCCTATAAATTCATTATTTAACACTAGATGTACGATGTTTCATAAATTGACTTAAAAAATATTATTAAAAATCCAATATTAATTCTTATGGCTCTAAGAATATATCCCTTTAGATTTTGTTGTCAGTGTCTAGAAGTTAATATGTTCCTTAAATAAATTTCCCCCAAAAACATATAATCACTATCATCTATCAATCAACAATCCGTCTATCTATTACATACTTTTATTTATACCACATAAGATATTACTCCCTTGGAAAATTAAACGAATACTGTTTTTTCTCTACATCTTACTGGTTCAAAAATTAACTTTTCCATATTTTTAAAATATTGATGATCGAATTATTCAAGAAAATGTGATTTACGTTACATTGTAAGAAAATATAGAAATACTTAAATACATATATTTTTTTCAATAATAAATCACCATATCAATCATTAGAACTTAATTTATGTACACATGAATATTGTCTCGTCTTCTTCTCTTGCAACCAACAAAATATATGATCTATAAAGAAAGGATATATGCCAGTATAATAATATAAACAATGAGGAATGGAGAAATCTAAAACTCCTTCGTTCATGGTAATAAGATGAATCCCAATGTTTAACAACATGTTCTAATAATTATGTGCCTCTTATGGTATGCTACATATATCATCCACCTAATTTCAGTTTCCAATTAATTCTAGTTTACAATGTCATTATCCACCTTATCATTTATGAAATGATGCTAGATATGAATATTCTTAATGTGAGACTGTTGAACCAAATTGTTATTTATTTAAATTCAACTTTTTATTAAATTAAATAATCATTTGAAGCTTCACCATTTATCCAGAATCATCCAATTATTGCTTTATCCATTTTATTGGACTACATTCCTTTAAAACGAAGATAAACGATCCTCTCATTGCACTCAAATAAACATATTTTTCTCCTAATTATCCATAAAACACAATTTATATATATATATAGCTCCCAACCACATGTGTATATTATATCCATAATTTCACATTCTCAATAAACATCTTAATATGAAAAAATTTAATTCGTTTAATGCTCGTACACTAATTCTGATTTATTATTACCTAAATATATATCATTATTATTTTCTGTGAAGTTTTTTTTATTTATTAATATTTCTATAAAATTATTCTACCAGTAACAATATATATATAATGTTTTCTCTGTAAAAATAAAGTAGATTATTACCATAATGATGGTTCTGTAAAATGTTGAGTATATTTATCTATATCCTCATGTTTTACTAATTTAATTCCTATTTATATTGAACTCAATAAATAGTTTCGAATATTTCATTCATAATTTATTTAAAATTTTTACATATGATATTAATGAACTATTTTCATTTTTGGTATATATATATATATCACTAGAGAGTTATTAATTTATCCAATCAATGACATCTGAAATTTTGTATCTATTAATATACAAAAACAATCAAACAAATTTTTCTTAATACCTCCAAATGAAATTTCATAATCTTAAACTATCACTATTATCAATTCTTCTTGAAATATTTTTTCATAGATAATTTGATCAACTGCTCATATCTATAACAATAGATATCATCAAATATAATGCATTCAATCATACCACTAATAGGGTGGTTACTTTAGGTCGTACGAAACCTTTTTCAATCATTATTCAATATAAACATAATTTATAATAAAAATAAAAATGTGGGTTCTATGGATTCCTATTAAATTAAGAATAAATTAAAAAATTTCACCTCCAAGTATATCTAAAAGAAATTGAAATTCATTCGATTATAAAAAAGTATAGTATGATCCATTTGTTACATTTGTGTTAATGTCTCTTCAAAATCAACACCTTCTACATGAGTATATATCGTGTATTCCGGTAATTTTAAATTCCTAGCAGTCTTGAAGATCCTTATGTATGATCATGGAGACCCCATTCATACCAATTACATTATTATGATTTGGTATTTCACTAGGCTCTCGAATTTTATTTTTATCAACACAGTCCAATTTTTCATTTATGGATATTATCTACGACTCCTCCTTTATTAATTATTCAAATGTTGATATATCAATCCTAGAAAATTTATCAGTGATCTATATTCGATTAATCCACATATTCAATGTTGAAGGATATTTTTCTCCATTAATATTCCATATACAAACTTGAACCATTTTCTTTAATAGTCATTTTATATATTAACTCAATTCATAACCATTCTATATATTTAATCATAAAATTAAAATCAATCTCACAAATATTTGATTCTGAAAAAACTATATTTGTTAAATATATTATTAAAATACATCTACAATGATATAAATTCTATAATTATATTTGGATTCATTAATAACAACATTTACATCACTTCCATTGACAATATTTTTAATACTTTCATTGAAAAACATTTTGGACTTTCTCATTAATGGTTAGCCTAGGAAAATAAATTCAACAACCAGATAACTATATTTTCAATGGTTTCCTACTTTATATCAACTAATAAATTGACTTTCAAAACCCATGAGATCCTTCCAATATGGCTTCCTTCCAGGTCACATTTTGTATTGTGTTATCTCTATCCAAATACTATGTAATACTCTATTTTGAGTATAATAATATACAAGAATTTTTTATTTCTAGTGGTAATGTTAGATGTCAGTATCCATTAGAATCATCTTTAACATATTCTTAACCATGAGATTTGTTACTTCCACAACTACAATATATAGGGGACCTTCCACCTAATATATTTATTTTTAAATAACATTATAATGTAATTTTAAATGACTTTTTATGTATACTCCTTCCATTGTATAGTCTTATAATTATTCTAATTTCAATATCAACGATTCTTCAATACAATTATGCAATCCAGTACTTATTATTTTGATCATATAAATATGGAACATCACTTTCATATATAATCATAAACTAATAAGTCAAAATACCTATCACCAAATACACAATCATGACATATTGGAACACAAACATTAGTGTGAAAAATTACCAAACATGATACTCTCATACAATTTGGATGATCATGATTTTTAATCAACATTCAGTGCATATATTATTCCCAAATCTTTTCACAATGTCACATAAAATTATTCTTATAAAATACATTTCATATTACAAAAATTTCTATAAAAATCATAATTTTTATCATCTACCCTGTTATTCCACAATCAATTTTCCTCTTCCAAAATTAGAAAGCAATCATTTTCAATACTATCTTCTAGATATAAAATTCAATTTTTCCATTAAAAATTTATATTAAAACTCCATTCATTGACTTTGAGATTTTAATCCTTTCTAATTGAATGTGACTTCCATGCATGAGTTATAAAGCAAACCAACAATCATCAAATTGTGAACAAGGCCATAGGCATATATTCTGTCGGTATTTTTCAATTTTTTTTCTCAAAACTATAATTTTTCATTTCCTTTAATCATTAATGAATCATCATTTCTATTGATCTTATGTAGGTTGTTCATTATTTCATTGAGTCAATATGTGATTTTATAGTGGAGATGAAGTCATTAAGCTTTTAGGATCGATATGGATTCCAAAATGTAATTTGGATTTCATGACTGATAAATTATAAATATATAAATGGTAATTTTAGAGGTATTATATAATGTTTAACTTCATTGTATTATAAGTTTTTAGAGATAGAACTATGTTTACATTAAGAAATAAATATACTTTGATGTTTGGGAATAATGTATCATCAAGAATTGTTAAATATAGATTAATGTGATATGAATTACCTGAAATATTTTGTTATTTAATGAGGATATTATTTTTGTAACACCACAAGATTCCTTATTACGCTACTCTTTGAATAATATAATAGTTTGTGTTGAACGCAAATCTGAGATCATACACACCACGATCTATCAAACTAGGCGTTTAAAAAGTAGTCATGAATGGTAATACAAAATTTTTAAAATTTCATAAATTTTATTTTTCAAAATGGAATTCATTTTTGGACTCGTATTATTAAAATTATCTTA
Organism: Viscum album; assembly: GCA_963277665.1. Taxonomy (NCBI): domain Eukaryota; kingdom Viridiplantae; phylum Streptophyta; class Magnoliopsida; order Santalales; family Viscaceae; genus Viscum; species Viscum album. The sequence continues at coordinate 84,776,205 of OY728154.1, forward strand.
TGGTGATTATTTTTATTTTTGGGAAAACATTCATTGTTTGATGAATAGTGAAAAAACTATGTTTTTTTTAAAAACGATATTTTATTTAAATAATGTTTTTTAAATTTAATTTTATTTTAATGTTAAAATAGATACATAACACTTATATTAGTCGAATTTAATTCATTAGAGTCATTTTATAATAAGATTATATATATAAAATTTTATTTAACCTTTTTCCAACCTTACCCACATTCTAGGAACATTTTTAAATTTGCACAAAATATTATTTTCCCTTTTTTTCATTGAATTTCAAAAAATAAAATAGGCATGGTTTTTATTAGTCAGTAAAATGTGGTTCAATATGATGGAAATAATTTTTTTAATAGTAACTGTAGAATTTTATTTTCCACAGTTAAAAGTAAATAGGGTAATTATAGGTATAAATAATATTACAATAATATAAAATTACCACAAAACATGTCTTAATTCTTTTTGATAGGTGTGTTTTGAAAAAATTAAACCTAAGGACAAAAATAAGATCCTTTCTAAACCATTTGGTTTAAATTAGGACTCTTATTAATTTTTTAAGTATTGTTAAAAGTGTTAAATTTAAATATTAATAATTAATTTTTTTAATATATGGTTATAGATAATATAAATTAGACTATAAAAATTAAATATAAAGATAAAATTATTTCAGACATCATAGTATTTAATTTTTCATTTTTAGATATTAAATAATTAAATTTATTTATGACACGATGATGAAGCATTAATTACCTTTTTAAATAATTATTGGAATAATAGATATTATAAATACTAAAATAAATGTAAATTGACACTTTGGAATACATACACGAATTTTCAAGGTGAATATGACATATTAGGGTTGATTCAATATATTTTTTATTGAATAAATAATGTTTTTATAGCTTTAACAAAAACCATATACTAAATAGTGTCAAAATTGACAAAAATGAGTTTTTAAAAACAATACTATATTATTAAATGATATTATATTTCTAAAAAATCTACAATTCTGAAAAAAGGACTTATATAATGATTTATATGACATTAATGAACCATGTGAGGTTCTTTTGTCATTTTATAGTAACTATATTAACCATTTTGTATAATCATACATGAAGACATGGTAAAAGTTAAACAATTTAACTATGAGTTAAATCGAAATGATTCGGTTATTATGGTGACCTAACCTTCTCTAAAACCTATTGGTTTAGAATATATAAACCATAAACACATTATCCTCTAAATTAATCCATTTTTAGCTATTAGAAACCCAAAAATAATCTTAAAATAAAATAATACTTATGCTTTTCCTACAGTTCCCCTCAACTCTCTTATAAATTGGTACTTACCCTTCTCAAAAATTTACACCTCCAAAGCAATTTGACTCATCCATAAACTCCCCAAATATCCTCCAAACTACCCTAAATGCATCTTAGAGTCCTTTATTTGAGTAGAAATCCATCCTATGGGGCCCTTTTGTTCAAATTAAATGGAAAACCCCAAGGAAGAGATAATAATTTCATCACATCTTTCAATGTTTTTTTCTTCATACACTACCTCTTTCTTTTTCGTTTCCAAAAAAATAATTAATCTAGTATATTATACATACTATGATGATATTATAAATATGTTACAACAATATTCATTATTCTATCTATCTTATAAATGAAAAAGTCACCATACATGCATATGTAAAGCTTACCATCTCGATGTCATGGTATAGTTTTTATTTAACACTTCATTATTTTGATAGGTATAATAGTGATTAAAATTTAAGTAAATAATAAATATAACATGTTAATAATTCTTTTATATATAATATACCATTCAATTACATATTATTTCACCATTGATAGATTGATATTATCGCTCATGTGTACATACGGCTTACTCTCTCCATGACGCGATGAAATTTCATTCCCCATTGTAACCATTCAAAAATAAATTACATTTGAGTATTTAAAAAAACTTGAGAGCTTAATATCATTCTGAATATGAATCAAATTGATTCTATCCATAACAAATATGACTTATGTAACTAAAAATATAGGAAAATGAATCTGTTAACAACCGAAACTATGATACTACTAAAATATTTTTATCAATGTAATATTAGAGCATCATATATGATATCATATTTTGTATTTTTTTTCTTTTTATAATTTAATAACAATGATTTAACTATTATAATGGATGTTAATGCATCATCGGATAAGGAAAAATCCATGGGAATGGTTAGTTTTACAATCTCTTTAATATCTGAGGTTGTTTATATGTAAGTTTCTACCCAGTCTTCTTTATCATCCACATCCGTGTTTCCTAAAAATTTATTTCAAAATAATATTAATATTACCTAGAATATGGGTTAATTCCATTTATACCCTTGTTTTAATTTTTTAAATTTTTTTGAATCGAATCTTTCTCTTGTTTTCCAAAAAAGGGTACTTTATGACCTTTTCAACAAATTAAGGAAAGAATGTTTTTGTTAACTTATTTAGAGGGTTCCTCTATTTTACACCATTATAACACCTTAGAGGAATCCCTTAAAATATTATATTAGTATTTTCAAAATAAATGTTTTCTTTTATAACTATTCCAATTTTAAATGATTTCAATGTAGAAATATATACTTATCTCAAATCGATTTTGGGTTGATTTCATCTATGTAAACTTCTAATATTGGGTTTTAGGTTTAATTGAATTTGATTTATTATGATACAATATTCCATATCGTATTGATTTTTGTATTATAAGTTTGAGTATGAGATTACTAATTTAATTTAATTCATGTTTTATGGTTAATGTATTAAAATTTTGTATGTTAGTTTAATACGAATATTTATGTTATGTTTCACCCTTTTCATATGAGGAATGCATTGGACATATTAATTGATGGGTGGGGTCTGCTATAGCCCCTAGATGCATCGGTTGGTCTAATAAGAAAAAATAGTGTATTGGCATAGGGCCTTAACAACATTGTTATTTGTAGTTCTGGCATGAGGCCTTGACTATCTGGTCATGATGTCCGACATTATGCCTTCCAGCATTGTTAGATTAGCTATTGATATTAAATTAGATTATTTGACTATTTCAATATACATTTTATTAAGTAAATTGAATTATTTTATTTATCTTTTCAATATTATGTTGATGTTTATGTTAAAAATACTTTTGTTTTAGTGTTATACATTTCTTTAAATTGTTATGCTTATTTATGATAGTTTCCGCTATATTGATATCCTTATAGAGAATTTGATCTCACCACATTCTTATGTCTTATTTTTCCTAGGATGTAAAGAAATATTTTATGACTGACCTAAAAGGAAATGATACGGAATATGGGTGTGTTCAAAGGAGACACAATGTTTCTTTTTTCATTAAAAAATTTAATGTAAAACATATAAATTAATATAGTATTTCCAAGGATGACAAACTGATCAGTCATTTAGGACATGATGTTTTGTGGTCATGTATCGATACTACAAGTGGACATGGTTCTGATATAGATCTACCTAGATGTGAAAACTCCAGCAAGGAGTTTTAGGCTCGACCTAGGGTATCCTGGTACATGAAAACATGCCTTTCTGCACCACTAGTTTGACACTCCTGGGGGATATTCTAAAAATTATTCACATTTTCATTACAAATTGTTCTAAAATATTTATGAGTAAATAATTTCCCAAAGAAAACATTTTTATGGTTTTAGATTTTATAAATAACCTTTTCAGTTTAGGTTATGTATTTTACAAGCTTGGAATTATCCATTGCAACTCGTGAACTATTCGAGTGTATACCATTTATTAGAAATGGCGTCTAGTAAAAGTAATGAAGACCATATAAATACACATAATCCATCTTGGGATTTACTTCCAATTCATGATAATTTTAGTTGAGATGGTAATGAAAACAGTGCTGAATATCTAATAACCAAACTAGGATAACTCACTGAGGTTATGAATAATACCCTTACCCATATGGAGCACCCTGATCCACAATGTGTGGGATCATTGTTAAACCGATTGAAAAGGAAAAAACCCAAAAAAATCAATGGAAGTATAAATACCTTTGCAGATGAGAAATATATATGTTCCTTAGAGAAAATATTTCATGCGTTGGGGAGTACATAAAGGGAAAAAGTTTTCCTTGTAGTATATCGCCTCTCAGGATATTCAGATCAATGGTGGTCATTAATTGAAAAACAATGTATTAGGAAGAAGTATCCAATATGTAATAGATGGTGTTTAAAGAGCTTTTCTTATAAAAATACATTCCTCGTGAACATAGAGCTGATATGGAATGGCAATTTCTGAGTCTGAGGAAAAAGGAGGATGAAAATGTCACAAAGTATAACACTAATTTTACAAGGTTAGGAAAGCATGTTGTAGATTATATATATAACCCATGTAGTATGATTTATTGATTCATTGATGTGTAAAAACCATTTATTTTTTGAGAATTAGTCTCATGGTCTTTCTCATCGTACGAAGATATAGCTTCATGTGATATCAAGAAAGAAAATAATTATCTAAGTCTTATGGCTTTAAATAGAATGAAGAGAAGAAGAGATATGGGGAATTATTGAAATGGATGTCCTTACAATCACATAAAAATACCTCAAAAAAGTCCATGGGAGAAAGGCCAAGATTATGTGATCACAACAGCTAAGGTTAATGTTCTGAATGACATGATGGAATGTACTTTAATCGTTTCCTCAAAATTAGTAAATGATTTATTTGATTCTGGAACATTAAATTATTTCATATCTTCCTAGTTTTCCAAGAAAATTAGATATTTCTAATTTGAAATAACAAGGGAGTTTTCAGTGAAAAATCTTATGGGAAGTATCATAGGATCAATGTTTTTCCAATCAGTTACCATTATAGAATATATAAGTGCATTGTATTCTGATCTTATTTTCAAACTCATTATTGAATTTTATATAATATTCAGTATAGATTGAATTTTGAACCATTATGAAATGATTTATTATAAGGAGAAGGAAGTTAAATGTTTTATAATGACAAGAAATCCCATATCTTTAGAGCTGAAACATCACCATCTAATTCTCATCTAGATACACCCCATATAGCTCTACTAAATTCAAATATTTGGGAGGAAGGTAGTGAAATGACTATGGGTGAGTAAAGGAATGTTAAAATAGAGGATGTACCAGTTGTGAAAGAATATGTAGGTGTGTTTGTAAATGATATACCTCGACATCCTCCCGAACGGGAAATTTAGTTTTCCATTGATTTCATTCATGATTCAAGGCCCATATTGATGACCCCTTATAGAATAGTGACTTTCGAATTAGTAAAACTAAAGAAACAACTAGAGGATATTGGGTAATAAAGGATTTATTCTCCATAGTGTTTCTTTATAGGGATCCCCTATCTTTTATTTTGATGAAATGTGGATCTATGAGGTTGTGAATTGTCTATAGAGAAATCAACACTATAACAATAATGAACATGTATCCTCTACCATGCATTGATGATTTATTTGATCAACTTCATAGCGATTAATATTTTACAAATATTGACCATAGATCAGGATATCATCAGTAGTGTGTGAATTAGAAAGACATTTAAAGACAACATTTCGAACAAGGTATAGGCATTATGATTTTACAATAACGCATTTTGGACTGACAGATGTACAATTATAATTCTTGGATCTAAGGAATAGTGTCTCCAAGGAGTATAGTGATGAAATTATATTGGTATTTATTAATGATATCATGGTATCCTCCAAAAGATATGATGATCATGAAAATCACATGTGAACTATTCTGAAAACTCTTATAAGAAATGAATTATATGATATATTTTGCAAGTGTGAAATCTGGCTTCAGGAGATTTCATTTCATGGCCCTATTGTCTCTATGGATGGAATCTATGTTGATCCTTTAATGACAAGGGAAATCCAAGAATGGATTGAATCGATGAGTTTAACTAAGGTATGTAGTTTTATTGCTTTAGCATGTTACTATGGGTGTTTCATATAGAATTCCTCTAATTTGGCTAACCCATTAACCTAGATCACACGTAAAGGTGTTATGTTTTTTTGGAAAAAAGAGTTTGAAGAATAATATTATAAATTGAATAAGATATTAGTCAATTAACCTATATTTACTCTACCATCGTGGAATGATGGGTTTTTTATTTACAGTGATTTTTCAAAGAATCGACTTGGTTGTGTCCTTATGCAGAATGATAGAATTATTTCCTATGAATCATAGCAGCTAAAAATTCAAGAACAAAACAATCTCACTCATGATCTTGAGTTAGCAGCTATAATATTTTCTCTGAAGATATGTAGACACTATCTCTTTGGTGACAAATTGTGAAAAATATACTGATCACTAGTGTTTGGTGTATATAATTTCTCATAAAGAACACAACATGAGGCCAGGGTGATGTCTTGAAGTATTCAAGGATGATTATTTCACAATACACTACCACCCTAGGAAGGAAAATAAGGTGGAATATACATTGAGTAGAAAATATCATGGAGTTCTGAACAATATGAGAGTAAAAAGGGATCCTATATTCATATATCTATTAAATACCAATATGGGAATAATCAAAGAACGTGAAACATCAATAGTTTTTCAAATGGTTAACAAATTGTATTTACTAGAAATGATATAAATATCACAGACTGATGATGAGGTTTTTCAAAAGAAAATTAATATTTAGAGTGATGGGAAATTGATTAACTTCGTATATGAAGTTTGAATTTTAAAATTTGGGTATATGCTTTGTGTTCCTGATATACTTATTCTAAAAATCGAATTGTTGGATGATGCTCATATATCCTATTTCTCTATACACCATTTTAGCACTATGATGTATAGATATTTGAAAGAACATTTTTGGTGGGACAACATAAAGAGGGAGATTTATGATTATGTGTCAAGATGTACGGTTTTTATACAAGTGAAGGCCAGAAGACAACTTCCTAGAGGAGTCGTGAAATCTCTTCCCAAACCTACATGGAAACCGGATGATGATATGATGTACTTTGTCAGCGATACCCAGGACTCCTAGAAATAATGATCGAATATGGGTCATTGTTGATTGTTTAACCAAGTTGGAACATTTTCTTGCAATAAGAGAAGATTCATCACTTGAATATTAAGCCAGACTATATATTAATGTGGTCGTAAGACTTCATGGTCTACCCCTATCGATTTTTTCTGATCATGAGATCCATTTTACATCATGATTTTGGAAAATTCTTTAGAAAGCCCTATATATTGAACTTTGTTTCAGCACTACCTACCACCCTCAAACTGATTGAAAATCAGAACAGACTATTAAAACATTAGAAGACATTTTGAGATCTTTCTCTCTTCACTCTCAATGTATGTGGGATCAATATTTACCTATAGTATAATTTTCCTATAAAAATAGCTTTAATTCAAGTATTTATATGGAACTATATGAAGCGTTATATGGAAAGAGATGTCGCACACCAACTTATTAGGATGATTTTTGTGAAGAAAACCCAATAGGCATAGAACATAGTGAGGAAACAATGGAAAAGGTCATGATTATCCAAACCCACGTCTATGCAGCTCAAAGAATGAAAATGTTCTATACTGATAACTAAAAGCAGGATTTTAAATATGAAGTGGGAGATCATGTTATCCTAAAGGAATCTCCATGGAAGGTTTTTATACTATTAGGTAAGAAGCATAAATTAAGCCCCATGAACATTGAACCTTTTGAAATTCTGGAATGAATCAGAGTTTCAGCTTATCATTTGGAAATGCCTCCAAGACTATCCAAAGTTCATAATGTGTTCCACGTATCATTATTGAGAAAATACATTGTAACACCCCAAGATTTCATAGTGTATTATTTCTTCAAAATAATTTAATAACTTGCACTACACGCAACACCGAGTTCAATTGCACCATGACTTACCAAAAAAAATCCATTAAAAGAGGTCATGAATAGTATTAACTAAATTTTAAACTTTATATAATCCTTATAATTTTAGAATCCATATTATGAGTTTCTTAGTCATAATGCAAGAATAGATTCATTTTCAGTATTGCACTTTTATCAACTTTTGATAGTGAAACCTTTTTAAATACAATATTTTAAACTTTTTGACTAAATGGAGACATCAAAAAAATTTAAAATGAAACATCACAAGCTTCCACGGTACGCTTTCCTTTGAATAAAACAGTAGCGTGTGTTGTACGCAACTTCGAGTTCTAACATACCGTAACCAATCAAACTAGCTGTTATGAATAGTAATACCTACTTTTTGAAGTTATATATATTTTATATTTTAAAATGGACTTCATTTTTGGATTCGGAATATCAAATTTAGCCTAAGGTGAAATTTTGGTACTTTTCGGATAACTTTCATATTTTGATGAATAGTGAAAATTACTAAATTTTAATTAAAAACAACTTTTTTAATCAAAATAATTAATAGTGATAAATTATGAATTTGAGTGGTATTAAAGTATATTTAGAATATATTTTTACTATTTAATATAATGTTGGTCATTGGACATAATTTTACAATTAAACCGAACATAAACAAGTGTCAATCTTTTGATAGTTATTATCTCTTAAAAACACGCTTTTTGTTTTGACAGCGGGAATTAATTTTAAATTAATTTCTGCCACTTCTGTGTTTAGAATTTAGGAAAATGGATTCCATATTTGTAATCAGGATGTTCAAATTGTGTAAATAGGTAACTTTTATTTTTAGACATTTTGAATAATTACTGCGGTAAATATTTTATTTACCATGGTTAAGGGTAAATCCGGTAAATAAGGGTTAAAAAATAATATTATAATAATACTAAATTACCCTAAAACGTGTCTTAACCCTATTGGTTGATAAATGGTCGACCATGGGCATCTTTGTGTCAATTTTGGGACCCCATGGATCCACTTGTAAGTGATAATGACACTTTATTTTAATTAAGTCAAAATGAATACAAAAATGACACAAGCATATATCTTTTAGAAAAACAATTGTTACATAGAGTTATATAAGTTGGATTTTAGATTATAAATATTCATTAGAAAGATAAAACGATTTCCTACATAATGATATTTTATTTATAATTTTTAGACATTAAATAATTTATTTTAGTTATGACACAATGATGATGCAGTAATTACTATAATAATGAAAACTTAAAATAATTGATATTATAAATACCCAAATAAATATAATATGAAACTTTTAATGAATTAAACTAATTTTCTAGGATAATAAGATATATTAGGATTGATTTAATTGACTTTGTTCGAAGTAATCAATCTGTTATGAGTTTCACAAAAATAAACTATTGAATAGTGTCAAAATTGACATAAAAGAGTTCTTAAAACAAATATTATATTATTAATTGATATTAAATTCCTAAAAATCTAAAGTTCTGCCAAGAGACTTATATCATGATAGTTTCATCATTAATGGACCACTTGTGGGTCGCTTGGATGTATATAGTAAGTTTATTAACCATATTATATAAAAATACAAAGAGACATTGTAAAAGTGAAACTAATTAACTTAGAGTTAATACTTAAAGATAAGGTTAATATAAGTACCCAAACCTGTCTAAATTCTATTGGTTGAGTGGTTTGCGACCTATCCCCACCTTAACCTTTGAATAATAAGCTTTGGAGCCATTAGAAACCGAATATGAATTTATTATAAATTAATATTTCTAGCTTTTCCAAAGGTGCCCCTCACCCCTCTTATAAAAGGGCACTCCTCCTTCTCATTTCTTCACACCTTCAAACCTTTTGGTTCGGCCAAACTCTGCCCAAATACTCTCCCAACATCCCTCACTACAACCTAGAGGCCTTAGTTTGATCAGAAAGCCAACCTAAGGAGCCCTTTTGATCAAATCAAAAGGAAGAACCCGAAGAAGAGGTAATGATTTCACCACCCTTCTCCAAGTTCATTTCTTCTTCCACTTCTTCTTCCTTTGTTCTTACCATTCTAAAATAATAACTCCAGTATCTCACATATACTGTGATGTTATTATAAATATGGTACAACCATATTCAGTATTCTATCCACCCTTTGAATAACATGTCACCATACGTGCGTACGTACGGACTACCGTCTCCACGTCGTGGTGTAATTGTTATTCAATATAATATTATTTGGATGGGTATAATAATGATGTGTAACTCATGTAAATAATAAATATAACATGTTAATGATTCTGTATATATGATATACCATCCATTTATATATTATTTTAATATCAAATAATGATATTGTCGCTCGTGCGTACGTACGGACTACCGTCTCCACGAACGCGATGAGATTCATTCTCCATCGTATCCATTCAAGTATAATTATCATTTGATGATTTAAAAATGATGTTTAAGGACTTGATATCATTCTGGATATGAATAATATACAACCTATCATTTACAAAAAGGTCTTACGTAACAAAACATATAAAAGAAAACAAGTAAGTTAACACCCGAAACAATGATAATACTAAGATATTATTATAAATCGATATTAAAAGATCATATATGATATCATATTAATGTATATGATTCTTGTATAATTTAGTAACAATTATTTCACCATTATACAGGAGGTTAACCTACCCCAACCAAGGAAAAAGTACAAGGTAAGGGTTATTTCACAATCTCTTCATTATCCGAGGTTGTTTATACGTAATAATCTACTGGGATATCTTTATCATCCACATCCATGTTTCTTAAAAATGTATTTCAAAACATTTTTACTATTTACAAGAATATGGGTTAAAGTCATTTATACCCTTGTTTGACTTTTTATAAGAGGTTTATAAAGGAATCTTTCCGTCGTTTTCAAAACAAGGTCCTTTTTAACCTTTTCGACAGAATTGAGGTAAGAATGTTTTTTTTAACTTATACGGCGGGTGCGGTTATTTTACGCCGTTATAAAATCTTCAAAGCTTTACTTACAAGATTATAAGAATATTTTCAAAGAAAATGTTTTATTTTATATGGCTCTTAAATGATTTCAAAAATAGAAAGAGATATTTCTCTAAAAAGTGTTTTGATTTCATCTATGTCAACATCCTTTAATGGATTTTACGCTTATTTGAAGTTGATTTATTATAATACAAAACTTCTATATTGTATTGAAGGTTTTGTGATATGTTTGACTGTGGATGTGCTATTTTATACCATTCATAGTTTATGGTGAAACTATTGACATTTCGTATGCTAGTTTTAATCCGAATGTTTATGTTATATTTCAAACTTTTCTTCAGATGAATGTGCTAAACAAGTATGTTCTGGGTTGGGGACCGGTAAAAGTAAGCCCTCCAGGTTGGGGACTGGTAAAAGTAAGCCCTCCAGGTTGGGGACTGGTTAAAGTAAGCCCTCCAGGTTAGGGACTGGTAAAAGTATGCCCTCCGGGTTGGTGTCCGGTTATTAGAGGCACTCCGGGTTGGTGTCCGGTTATTAGAGGCACTCCGGGTTGGTGTCCGGTTATTAGAGGCACTCCGGGTTGGGTTCCGGTTAGAAGTAACCCCTAGGTCTTGGGATGAGTCCTAGACAAAGAAATTAACGTTTATCATTATGCATTCCAACATTATGAAAGTGGTTATTGATTTTTGCATGTGATTATTCGATTAGTAGAATATCCATGTGAATAAGTAAATGGAATTATTTCATTTTATTTATGTCGTACCATATTGAAAGTTCATGTTTGAAAGGCTGTTGTTTTATTTATACATTGCCTTAAATGTTTATGCTTATTTTTGAATGTTCCGCTATATTGTTATCCTTACTGGGCATTTGAGCTCACCCCTTTTCTATGTTTTATTTTTCCCAGGAAGTGAAGAAGTAAATTATGAATGACCTACAGAGATATTATATGGGGATATGAGTGTGGATTATGGAGACATTATGTTGGTGTAGTAGTTTTTCATTTTATGATGTAATGTAAAACTTATGAATATATCTAGTATTTCCAAGGCTACTAAACCAATCGGTCTTTCGAGATTTGATCTTTCTTGTGATCATACCAATGTTATGTAATAATGCACCGACTCTGGGTAACTGGGGTCGGGGCGTTACATACATGCCTGACCCAACCCATGTACTCACCTATGAAGAAATAGAATTGGAACCTGATCTTTCATATTTCGAAGATGAAATCATAATTCTTGATACCATAGGACATGTGTTGAAAAATCAAACGACTCTTAAGATACAATTTCGTTGGAAAAAATATAAAATAGAAGAGGCAAAGTGGGAACCTGGGGAACATATGACGAAGAACCACTCAAATCATTTTAAGTAGTAATATTATAGAAATATCAAGGGTGAAATTATTCAAAAGAGGGAAGAATATAACACGCCAAGCATACAAGGTAATCTTCTCTTTGAGTAATACAATAGCTTGCGTTGTATATAGCTTTGAGTTCTAGCACACCATGACCAATCAAACTAGCCATTTAAAAAGTAGATATGAATAGTAATACCAAATTTTTAAAATTTTTAAAATTTTATTTTTCAAAAGAGAATTCATTTTTCTATTCATAATATCAAAATTATCTTAGGGTGAATATTATGTATTTTTTCCGAAAATTTCATTTTTAGTGAATAGTGAAAAACACAGCATCACTATTCAAAACAAACTTTTTTTAAAATAAATATTCTTAAAAATAAACTTATTATAAAGTCAAAATAAATACAAAATAATTATATTTTTGCAATGTAATTCCTTAGAATCATGTTATAATATGATTAGATATATAAAATTTTATTGAACATTTTTAATGTCTTTTACCCACCCTTTAGGTACATTTTCAAATTTTCATAAAATATAATTTTACTTCTTATGTGAATTGAAATTAAAAAAGATTAATATACAAGGTTGTCATTAATAAGTAAATTTTTTTTAAATAGGATGAAAATAATTTTTGTTGAATAAAATCTTTTGAATTTTATTTACCATGGTTAAACGTAAATATGGTAATTAAGCGTAAAAATAAAATGATAATAATATAAAATTACCCCAAAAATGTCTCAATTCCCTGGGACAAGTTTTTTTCGACCAAAATCAACCATATGAAAAAATAAGAGCCTTTTTTATCCATTTTGGTAAGATTAGGACATTTATTATGTTTTATTTAAATAAGAGTTAAAAGTGCTAAATTCACATTTAAATAACTAAAACATTTTTAATATATAGTTATACCTAAGATAAATTTGATTATAAATATTCATTAGAAAGAAATAACTATTTCTTACATCATAGTATTTTATTCATAATATTTAGACATTAAATCATTAATTTTATTTATGACGAAATGATGATGGAGTATTTATCATATTAATGAATGATTAAAATAATTGATATTATAAATATAACAATAAATGTAAATTCAATCTTTTTAATCCATCAATGAATTTTATTTGGCATATGAAATTCTAGGGTTGATATAATGTATTGTTTTCTATGTAATAGATTTGTTATGACATTCAAAAAAACCAAATTATAAATAGTATCCAAATTGTCGTAATTGTGTTTTTAAAACAAAAACTATATTATTAAATGATATTATATTCCAAAAAAATGATTCAGCCAAAGGACATAGATAATGTTAGATATTTCCTTAATGAACCACTTGAGGTTCTATTTTCATTTTATTTTAAATATATTAACAATGTAGTATACAAATATAATAAGACATGTTAAAAGTTAAACTATTTAACTGAGAGTTAAATCTAAAATATAAGGATAAAATGGTTACCTAAACGTATCTAAAAACTATTAGTTTAGATGATTTTGACCATCCCACATTATAATCAAAGAAATCCATTTGTATTCACTAGAAAATGAAAAATAATGTTATAATAAAATAATATTTCAAGCTTTTCCTAATGAAACCCTCACCCTCTTATAAATGGGTACTTACCCTTCTCTAAAATTCCCATATCCAATGATTTTTGTCTTGGCCAAACCTTACCCAAATATCCTTTGAAATAACATCACATAATATTAGAGGGTTTACATTGATCATTAATCCAACCTATGGAGACCTTTTGTTTAAATCAAAAGGAATCACTCGATGAGGTGGTAATTATTTCATCACCACTTTCAATGTTCTTTTCTTATTCCACTTCCTCGTTATTTTTTGTATCCAAAAAATACAAATATAGTACATTATACATATTGTGTTTTTATTATAAATTTGGTAAAACCATATTCATTATTATATCCATCATATGAATGATAATGTCACCATATGTGAGTATGTACGACCTACTGTCTCCACGTCATGGGTTATTTTGATACTCAACACTTCATTATTTGGATGAGTTAATAATTAGTATAATTTAGGTAATAATAAATATTACATGTTTATTATTCTTATTTCCCTCGGACTTCAGGGATGACCTCCTTTGATGGGAGGTTCAAACATTCCGATCGGTTTCTAATGGGTTTGTTCATAGAACTAGAAACATCCAATGATTCCACATCCATTCAAACCTACATTCCAAAGGTAGGTGCTCATTAGTTTGTGGACTGATGAGGCCTAGGAATATGCATTTTTCGAGAGGATGGGAGTTCAGACTCATCACTCCTATTTTAGGGGAATTATTGTCTACTCTGGGACTCTCATTATAGATTTAATTTATGTTCATGAATCCTTATTACATTACCAAGTATAAAATGAGTTTTCCTTTAGATCTAACAATCAATGATCAATACATATGAAATTTAGAGAATATATGTATTCGAGTTTCTTCACTGAGAATGAATCATCTGTATTTGTTAGAGATTATTAGCCAATGGAATCCTTTGATACGTAAAATTATCTTGGTCCATATGATGAACATACTGGTTTTCAAGCCACTCTATTGGGCACATGAAGTTTATTGTCTTTCAGAAGGACATGAATTATTTCAGAGTTGGGATCGAACCCGCAGATGGGCTACCTATGTATCCTCTATTTATAGAAGTAATCGGAACCCACGTAGTTCGAGTAAGGGAGTATGATGTTTATGATTGATGGCTCAAAGAAGGATTCCATAATTACCTTTACACTCTAAGCACACGTGAGTCATGATCGGTGTGAGAAACAAGAGGTATTGGTAAAAATAATACAATTGTGCCATGAAAGATGCAATCATAAGAAATAATGTGGGGCTTATGTTTGCATGACTGCCCAGATAAATGAAGAATAGGATTTACTTTAGAGAAGAAATCCAGGAAACAGGTCCATAAAGGTATATGTGCATCATGGATATTTGAATACTCTAACTTGGGGATTACTCCTGAAAAGGATGCCCAAATTAGGAGAGGACTTATGATTGGGTTTTACACCTGAAAAGGAATCCCATATCAAAGGTAAATTAGGACTGGTTAAGAGAAATTATGACTGGGGATTACTCTTGAAAAGGAGGCCCAGGTTAAGAGACTTATAAATTTAAGGGACTGGGGATTACTCCTGAAAATGAGGCCCAGATTAGGGGACTGGGGCTTACTCCTAAGGAGGATGCCCATGTTAATGAGTTCTCTCATCTTAAAGGATGAGGTTGAATGAATGAAATCTCAATCATTAGTGACATAAAAATGTGTAAATCACTAGATTTTGAGAGTTATTCCGCAGAATTCCTTTCAGATAAGGATGTCAAATCAAGAAATCTTGCCATAAATTGCTTTGAAGAGTGTCTTGGAGACTGAATCTTGAATAGGAGAGGTGGAATGAAATATGAGGGGTGAAATGGGCAAGTAGGGAACCCATGGAGGCAGAGGCGCGCAAGTCTTGGCAGACGCGCAAGTACTACGTGGGCGCGCAAGTCCTGGTCACGCAGGAATACCTACGCGACACATGGGTATTTGTGAGACTATTAACCAGCAGGGTAATACTTGAGCGACTCTTGGTTAAAGCCTTTATAATCCTCTTGAGGTTCTTCCAGGAGAGGGGCACACAAGTTCATTTGAAGGAGTATGGCGGCGTGCTAGTGTGGTATTTTCCCTTAAGGGATGGCCACTCGGGCACGCAAGTGTTGATGAGTTTGAACACTTAGGCCTTCCTCCCACTCTTTAGATCTTCCTTTCTAGGTAATAAATTACCGTATAAGTGTTTGGAAGCTTTGAGAAGAGACTAGGGCACCGGGAACTCAAATCTGAGTTTCTGGAAAAATTCCTCCTTGAATGGGGGGCCCAGAGGGTCTATTTATAGGCTGAAGAAGACCCGGGTGGTTATCCTTTAAGGCGCGCAAGTCACTTGCGTGACCTTTTCAGCATTCAAGTGTACTTGCGCGACCATCATAGAACTTACACGACCTTTGTGCAACATTCTTCTTATTCCTTCCTTTTCCAATTTTTGATATTTGTCCAAAGGTTGAATCACGTTGAGCTCAGATATTCCTTTTTTCCAATATTTAGACTCTGTGATGAAAGGAGTGTCAACAATTCTGTATAAAAAATATACATTCCAATTACATATGATTTTAACATCAATATAAATATATTGTCGCTCGTGCATAAAAACATTTTACTATCTCTACGACGCGATGAGATTTCCTTCCCCATTGTAACCATTCAAGAATAATTTTAATTTTTGGATTTAAATATAATGTTTATGAATTTAATATCATTATGAATATGAATCAAATACATCTTATTCATAACAAACATGACTTATGTAACAAAACATATCAAGGAAAATGAATCTGTTTGCACACAAAACTGTGACACTACCGAAATGTTATTAACATACCAATATTAAAGGATCATATATGATATCATATATATGTTTTTAGTTATTGTATAATTTAATAAAAGTTATTTAACTAATATATAGGAGTTTAATTTATCATCGACTGAGGAAAAGTACATTGTAAGGTTTAATTTTACAATCTCATTTTTATTTGATGTTTTTTATACGTAAGTATATTCTTCGAGTTTTTATCACCCATATATGTGTTTCTTAAAAATGTATTTCAAAACATTTTTAATATTTCCTTGAATATGTATTATATTCATTTATACCATTGTTTTAATTTTTATTAAAGGGTCTGAAATTAATATTTCTATCGTTTTCCAAACAAGGTACTTTATGACCTTTTCCAAAAATTATGTAATGATTTTTTTTAACATAAATGGAGGGCGGGGATATTTTCCATCATTATAACACATTTTATTCCCTTACAAGATTATATGAATATTTTCAAAGTAAATGTTTTCTTTTATAGTTAAGAAAATTTTAAATAATTTCAATGTCCAGAGAAATATTTCTCTTAAGTAGTTTTTGCATTGATTTCATCTGTGTCAACATTTATTATAAGATTTTTTGTTAAATTAATGTTTATTTATTATGATAAAATATTCCCTATTTTATTTATACTGGTATGATATGTTTGACTATAGATATACTATTTTAATGTCATTCATGGTTTAAGGTTAAAGTATTGACATTTTGTATGATAGTTTAATATTAATGTTTATATTATGTTTCACTCTTTTCATATAAGGAAAGAATTGGAAATAGTAAGTGATGGGAATGGCCCGCTATAGCCCTTTGATGCATCATTAGGTCTAATGAGACAAACTAGCATCTTGGCACAAGGCCATGGTAATATTTTTATTTGGAGTCTTGGAATTAGGCCTTGACTATGTGGTAATGATGTCTGGTATTATGCATTCTATCATTATGAGATTAGATATTAATATTACATTGGATTATTCGACTTGTGAAATATCCATGTGAATACGTAAATTGAATTATCTGATTTATCTTTTCTATATTATGCAGAATTTTATTTTTAAAAGTATTTTGTTTTAATCTAATACATTTCCTTACCTTTTTATGCGTATTTATGACATTTTCCACTATAGATATATACTTGTTGAGCATCATAGCTCACCCCGTTCTTCTGTTTTATTTTTCCAAGGATGCAAAAAAGTATATTATGACTGGCCTGTTGGGATATGATAAGGTATATGATTGTGTTCAAAAAAGACACAATTTTGTTTTTTCATTTCATAATGTAATGTAAAACTGATGACTGTATCTAGTACTTCAAAGGCTACTAAACTGATCAGTCTCTCAGAAATTGATCTCTTGTGATAATGCCGAGGTTATGTAATAATACAATGACTCTAGGTAGCTTGGGTCCATCTGTTACAATTGTTGAGATTTATTGTGAGGTCCATGAAATTATATTTTATTTCATCATAAATTAATTTTGGAATAATTGATGGAACTTGTGTTATATTATTAGTTTAATAACTCTATATCTAAGAGTTTAGACAACCATTTGTCCAACATTAATGACCCCAATTCTGGTAACCCAGATCCAGTGCCTACAAAATTACATTATCATAGATAAAAGGGGTAAAATCACATAGGATAGATAAGTTTAGATATTTTGGATACATAGAAACATACATTATACCCATTATATTTAGGGAAATAAAATACATATTATATTAATAGAATCAATTTAGAAGCCTTCAACACATTTAAAGAATTCTTCTACACATCATTGGGAATAGAAACAAAAGAAGGGTGAACTAAATATATCATTAAGGGTTATATAAAGTAGAAGGTATCATGAGTTTCTATAGAATAATCAATATGGACAGGTAAACAATTAAACAAACATTCCATTTAATTAACAACATAACTATCATAATTGAATAAGGGTATTTACTTATGATAATCCAGTCTAATGATGTATTATGATGGGATAATTATAATTTCATAATCAAATTTATTTTTTGGGGTTTAACTATAGAAAATTGAAACAGTTCCCATATTTTAAATGAAATCATGCATTTTTACAAATACATATGGTCATTGAGGTTTTAAAACCAACAACACATAGAAAATCATAATGGATTAGAGGGTGGGAGTTAAGGCACATCGCCCCCTTTTGGGGTGAATATTAACCTATTTTGAGACTAACATATAGATTTAAGATGTGATAATGAATATCTTCAAGATCGTGATACGATACAAGTTACCCTATTTAATAGTTTGGTTTTTGAATCCTTAAATTCATATATAGGGTTCTATTAGTAAGACCATCCATAGGTGATTATGATTCTTAACATATTTCTTGTTATTTCTCAATAACCGTTAGTTGTATATATTTTCAAGTTGTATAACAAACCACTCAAGAAGTTATTACATTCATGGGAGGTGATTGGCGCTTCATGTATCTGATTCATCCTTTATTATGTGGAAGACATAGCATATTTATAACAGGATATAAACCAATTTAGTTAATTTAAGTTCATTTTGGGGAATTTAACTTCTTGTGTAAAGGACATATATGAGGGAACGTATTAACTGGGTATGGATATTGAGCCTTAGGAAGGTGTCATAATTATCCAACTTATAATAGGAATCATATTCCTTATTGTTTTATTTTACCTCCACCAACTTATTGCTAATAATAAGTAATTAATTCTATTGAGGTTTCCTCCTATGAGGTTTACCAACATTGGAATGCCTTCAAGGATTACACCAAAGTGGATACCCTTAGTGGTGATGAAATATGAGGTAACTGAATATAGATTATTCATGAACCTTTCCTTGGATAGGGGAAATTCATGATGTCACTGATAGTATCATTACAAATCCCTAAGCCCATGTGTGTCATGATTGGTGTGAGAAACAACAGATATCAAGTGATCAAACTCACCATATATGGATACAGTACTTGTGGAAAAGGGTGTCCCTAAAGGGGTGTTTAATATGGGGCATGATCCCTATGATAACATTATATGTATCCAAGTTATAGTAGGAATTATAATATTAATATTTCAATTATCTTCTATATATGCTGATGGATATGGGAGAATTATAAACCCATAGGATTGATTGGGTACCATGGGATAGACTATTATAGATGTGGAGGGGTATACACCATGGTGGATACACATGGAAGTTATCTAAACCATACGCTCTAGTGGATAAAAATCATTAACCATTAGTGGCTAGCTAAGCATGTTTGGAAGGCATGGGGAACCCGTAATACCCGTTGGGATTTCCAATCCCATTATGGATTCTTCCCATATTTAACAAGAACTATCATACAAATAGTGATGGTTTGGGTTTCACATGGTTTGAGGGAACATGCCCATGTACTCATATTGGACATGTCAGATATGTATTTTTGTTTCTGTCTGACATGTCTAGATTGTACGCCTGACATAAACAAATTTTCCACCCATCATGTATAGAGTTTATTCTCTTAATGTCATTAGTGTCTACAAGAAAGGTTAGTGTTTTCTTCTTGATAGATTTTATGTGACTGTTGATATGTCCTAGTTGTCTACTCGACATGTCCATAGTGTCTTTCGGATTCATCATGGTTATCTTCCTGATAGGTTTCAGGATTTATGGAAAATTCCTAGCTATTTGGTGGACATGAATGAGGAAGGTTTCATGATCCATATATCTCTTTTATGTACAATTCATGTGATCTATGTAGACACATCCATGTGTGTCACATGGTCATGGATGGCATGTCTGAGGGCTACCATGTGATCTTAATACCATGTGTGGGGGACATCACGTGGCTTGGTCAATATGTCTAGATGACTTCCAGTGACACAGATAACACGTCAAGAGGACTTTATAAGACATGAATTACATATCTAGGTGTTATCACATGATCTCACTAGAATTTCTAACTGATGTCACATGACTAATGAATAGTCCACATAAAGCACATGTTGATGTTTCCATAATATTATCATATCCACCCTCATTTAAGGATTATATCAATTTTATCCTTCATAACATAAATTTCTTAAGGTTCACTGGGTATTAACTGTATGGGATCTCATGTTACTATTTAGATACATGGAAATTAATTTCTATAATATGGCCGGTGTACTATAATTGCTTCATGTGATCAATATTTGGATAATAAAATTGTATATACATGTTGTGTAATCCTTTATGTCATTATTTTTGTAAAAAAGATGAAGACCGTAATGATTACATGGATTTAGATCCATGAATTTTATTGTCACCTTTCCACTCCTGTGTGCATTATTTTTTGATAGAGATAAATTTAAATCCCTCACATCCCCATATATATTCCAATACTATATAAAATATATGGTAGATATGGGTTGATTGATGGAGCATTATGTGTTTCACGTGAACCAGTCATGGGTCATCCAGTGCATCATCCTTACTACTAGGAAGGTTGGGGGCAAGCCCCTTTATTAAAAAAGATATAAAGCACACAAACCCCTTTTATGGGAAAAAGGGAAAACCCAACACAAATATAATGGCCAGAAAGCCCAATGACACAAGAACACTACAAAGAACATGTGTCAAAGTCCCATAAAACCAATCACATGGATTAAAGGGGCCCAAGGCCTAGTAGATGACCCAGATACCGCCCGCAACCTCACACACTGTAGGACCTCGCCACGACCAGGTCTGTGCACCACCCACCGTCGTCCGATCGCTGAATCTGGACTCGCCTCCACACGCATCCTGAACCTGACCGATTTTATATCCATATCTCAACCAGATCCGACCGCACCACAACGAAGACGACATCACAGATATTTTCTATAACCAGATCCCAGCCACACCACACCACCACATCTCGTGACCTTCAGCCCGAACCCCACCATTGAAATCTCAACCCCGCAGCGACCCATACCACTACAGCCAGAACTGACCTGACCGAGAGCGCCCACCCGCCACGTATCTTTTGCAACAGTATCGTGCCCTATCCGGTATGCCTCCTGAACCATATGCACCAAATCCAGTCGAAGCCATCTATCATACTGGCTTGTTCGCATCAGAGTCACCAAAACCTGCCACCTCGCACTAGATCTCGTCACCCTGCACATCCCATGTCTGAATCTCCATCGCACCCTACCTACAGACCAATTTCCTATCAAGGTATCTGATCCAAATCATTGACACCTGATGAGAGCCCGTTCGAAGCCAAAAACCATCAAATCCCCATCACCATCCGAATCTGCTGAAGTTGCGAGAAGCACGGAGAGAAACCTGGATTCTTAGAGAGGATACATTATCATGATTGAGGGAGAGTTTTTTGGGGCCCTTAAAAAGATAACATTTCATCATCAGCAATCCTTAAAAAGAAAAATAGTGTAATTATCCTTCACTTGATGTTCATGAATATTCATCATTTATTCTTGTTTTTTCAAAACATTGAACATGTTCACATGGATTTTATATCAATGTTTTACATGATTGAATTGGCATGTCGGAGTTCCTTCACATGATGAACATTACAAGCGTAAATTCTTTCACACATAATGTATGAACATCCACTAGTGATCTCATGCAATCATTAAACATATCTCTTTAGTCGTATAAGTGCTTCACATGAAATTTAATGTTACTTTCATCACATAATGCATCTACCTTTTTATATTTTATTTTAAAATTATATTTATTGAATCTTAAATTGTCAATCAGTTTACATATCATATAATTGGATGATATCATCTGGATGATGTTTATTTAATCATATAGACTTGGTGGAATGGAGTCATGTGATAAAGTGGTATATTTGATGGGTTCTTTTAAGTCATAGAAGAGTTTGCTGAGAGAGATTCATTAGGTAATTATCAGATCACATAGAACACAGAATCAGTCATCACGGAATTACTAAGGTCTTATGATCATTTTCATTCATGGTGGTAACACGATTCATGTGACAAATCCTTGTAAAATCCATGTATACATAATGATTCTGCATTTAATTTGTGAAACAATAATACCTAACATTTTGTTATTTCATTGACCCTAAAACTTCTTATGCTCCTTTTGTGGTAATAAACAACTCCCCTATTAGAAGTAAGGTCATCATGGATAAGGAAATTGTTCTAAGGAATGTTAATGCCCACGAGTGTCATTTTTTCCTTCCACTAGTTGTTATTTTTATTGGATTCTATTATTCTAGGTGTGTAGCATCCAAGGTAAATAATGAATATGACATTTTAATAATTATTAATATTTTTGAATTAAATATTAATTTTACATTAAAGGGGATGATATATTTGATGGTATACCAGACACGCAACAATGAGCATCTTTGAAATCTTATGTTGCTCACAATGTTGAGTAATAACAAAAAATAATATATTATTATTATTATTTTAAATGGTAGTTAAATCATAGCCATTGTATTGTCTGGAATGAATAGAACTAACTAAAATATGATTATTCATGTTTTTTAACTATTTTAACATTTATACAATTAATGTTTGAAGCTTAAAATTAGAATAAATCCATTTCTATGCACAAACAATCAAATATTGTTTAAAAAGTTGATTTACCGCCTTTTGATGGATAACCCTTTTTAAATCTAGTTTTTTTTGCTTTTATATGTTCTATTTGAAAAATTATTATTCTTCATTAGAATAAGGATATCAAAATTTATATTGGATGAAATTTTGGTTTTTTCTGATAATGTTCATTTTTTTAAATGGATAGTGAAAATATGGCATTTTAACTCAAAAATGCCTTTTAATATAGTTTATTAATATAGTTAGATTGTACATTTAATTGTTTTTAATTTGTAATTGGATTATATGTCTAACATTTAAAAAAATGATGGTCATTAGAAGTAATTTCAATCTCAATGTGGTCGTAAACAATGGTAAATATTTTGATATTTATTATTTCCAAAAAACACGCTTTCTGTTTTGACAACATGAATTAATATTAAATTAATTTCTTCACTTCTATGTTTTGAATTTGAAATAATTGATTAAATATTTGGAATTAGGAGGTCCAAATTTGATAAATAGGTAAATTGTATTTTTAGGCATTATTAATATTTACTTCAGTAATTATTTTACTTGTCAAAATTAAAGGGTAAATATGTTAAATAAGGTTGAAAATTAGTATTCTAATAATATTAAATTACTCTTACACTTTTCCTAGCCCTATTGGTGGATACATGTCCGAACATGGCCTTCCATGGGAGGATTTGGGACCCCATGGAGCCACATGGGAGTGATAATGACACATTATATTAATTAATTTAATGTAAGTAAAATAATAACATAAACATGAGTCATATTAATAAAACAATTTTTATATGGGATTATATAAGTTATCACTTCAACTAAAAATATTCTATGGAAATCTGAGACAATTTCCTACATCATAGTATTTTATTTATAAATTTTATACATTATATAAACAAATTTATTTATGAAACAATGGTGATGTAGTAACTGTCGTATTAATAATATATTCAAATAAATGATATAATAAATATTAATATAAATTTATTTTGAATATTTTAATGTCATCCAATAATTTTATAGATTAGTATAACTTTTTGTATTTTATGTAATGTAGGGTTTTAGAAATATTTACATTGGATCTGATTTTTTTTTAAAGTCAGGATATGAATAGTAATGAAATTGACATAAAAGAGTTTTTAAATCAATCAATATTTTATAAAATGATAAATTAGCTATAAAAACTAAGATTATGAAAAAGGAAATATATGATGTTAAAAATGTCATTAATGATCCATTTTCGGTCTCTTTTACTTTATAGTAAATATATTAACCCTATATTATGAATATATAAGAGGACAAGGAAAAAGATAAATAAGTTAACAAACGGTTAAATAAAAATAAAAAGGATTAACAAATATCAAAAAACTTCCCAATTCATATTGGATGATTTTATTTATAATTATATAGACCTTATAGTTGAATTAAAAAAAATTGGACCTTTATAAACCGAATATAATTATATAATAAATAAATATTTTCAAACTATTCTAAAGAGACCATCCCCCATTATAGAAATCCATCACCACTAATCCTTTCTTACACCTCTCAATCCCCCTTGGATCATCCAAAATTTGCCCAAATAAGCTCCCAAAATTCGTCCATTCCTCCTATAAGCATTACCTTAGGCTTAAAGAACTTCAAGAAAGCTTTTTGGTTCAAACCAAAGAGAGTTACTCGATTTTAAGGTAACGTCTTCCCTCAAGTTATCTTCTTTTATTTTACATATTCTCTCACTATTATATTCTTATTATTTGTTTAAATAACAAAACCAGTATCCACAATATATATGGTTGTTGTTATAATAAGGATTCAAACTACACTTACACACACCTCCATCTAATGGATACGAATATTTTGTTTCTCTATATGGTGAACTACTACCTCACAAAATGATGATTGTTCGATTATATCATGACACATCTCACGATGGCCATAATGATGGAACTATATTTATATGTGACATATATTATATTTCTATTTTTGATATTCTTCTATATTTTTCATTTAAAGCATACTTTTATGGTTTCCATAATGGGTAAATATGATAATTTCATTTGACGAAGTGCGGACTACTACCTCCTTGATGGGATATAACTCGTTCATCCAATACGTTGAACATGTAAAGGAAGGAGTTAATAAAATTATATATGATATTATATTTGAATTTTAATATAACTATGTATCATTAATGTTTCATTCCATTAAATATGTAATATAAATAAAAGTAGTGTTCGGGCGTACGTACGTCTTACTTTCGCCAAGAACAGTGCATTTCATTTCTTATCTCCAAATTTTATGTACTATTATAAATACATATATATATACTGGATATACATGATATCAAATAATGAATATTTTTATGGATATAATGAACTTTTAACCACATGGACAACTTTTAATTATAGGATGTTCATTTTTGACTCAAGTAACTAAAATCAACAAAATGACTGTTATTAACATAACTGATTATTTACAGTTTATTACGTGGTAATAAGTAATAAAAGGGTAATAATAAACATGAAAATTGATCCTAAGAAAGTATAAATTAACTTTGTTGTATAATTCAGGAGATTAAAGAACGGATGATTCAATTTGGACACGAGGTGTGATATTTTGTCTCAATCACTTTTAATTGAGGCATATTTTTATTTATACATGACTTTCATATATATGGTGTATAAAACCCTTTGATTTTTCATTTCATTCAAAGGGAATATTTTTCAATGTAGAATTTTACTAGATAACAAAGAGAATTTGTCTTTTTAACATATGCATTGACAACGACCTTTCCTCTGCCACAAGCGTTATTGGATTTTTGGCTTCATAACAAGCTGTGATATTTTTAAAAGGAAAATAAATTTGATATACTATTTTATGTATTTTGGTATTGAAAAAGGTTTTGATAATGGATTGATTATGTCAATATGATTAAATGATATATTTTGATTACATTGTGGAAATTTTTCCTTTCATTTATGTTTGTTTTTTGTGATGGGAATCTATTATGCTTCTTTGGATTTGTTTACGTATATAGATGGTTCCATGATAAATCGAGGGTGGGTGAGCCTGAGATAGCTCTCTAATGCATTGGGTAACGTGACGAAGGTAAACATAAATTTTTATTCTATGAGATTTAGGGAATATATTGTTATGCGTGTTCCAAATGTAACTCCCTATGTAGCTGTGAAAGATACAACTTATGTATGTTATGGATTCTACAAATTACCTTTATGATTTATGATTTCCATTTGTAATTCATAAATATTATGATCTAGTGTGGTATATTAACGATTGAAAAGTATGATTTCATTGAATTGTATATATTGATGGACTAATGTTTGATTTCTTTATTTCATAATCTTTACTGAGCTTTTTATACTCATACCATGTTTTTTGAACTATTTATTACAGTAAATGAAGATGAATAGGGTCAAATATGCGATCATGTAAATGTCATTCTATCTAAAATAAAGAAGTAGATATGACTCTTATCTTAAATATTCTTTATTTTATTAAAAAAATGGATACTCAGTAGAAGGGTTTACTTTGTAATAATAGTGATGTAATGTAATAGTTATGGAAAATTCCCTGAAACTCTTAACCTAAAAAGATCCCCAATGTTAATTATTAACATAATTCAAGATTATGTATTGTTTATGGTCAGGTCCTTATAGTTGGTATAAGAGTTTTGTTTAGACAACATTAGGAGTTAGGGAATTTTTAAATTAAAATTCATAAATTAATTTATGTAAATATTTAAATGATATAGCATTTATAGATTACCATGTTTCTTATCCTAAAATATTTATTTTTTCAGAATGGTTTTGTTTCAATGGAAACAGGGCAGCTTTGATGGGATGACAACAGGAGGAATACAACCTTCCAGATATGCAACTGGAGATGGTCCAAATTGGAATGGAACATTTTGTTGTAGTGATGGAATAGTTGACTCATGTGATAAATGGTTATGGTATCCATGCATACGATCATCCATATCAACCACAGAGGAACATGTCAGTAGTAGATCATTCCAGGATGTAACATCCCCCATCATTCGAATGATCATCTGACACTCATCTAACGGAATGGTGGATTAAAGAACTAGAAATATTTTTGATGTCAAGGGGTTTTTATAACATCAAAAGGTTAGTATTTTTGTTTATTGTTTTGAAGGTGAAGTCGATCAGTGGTGGTCGATGGTGAAAAATATCAGGGATAGTGAGTAGATTGGTTCTCTTGATTGGGATGAATTCAAAGGTTTGTTTCTTGAGAAATAATTTCCTATGGTGGATCATATTAGGATAGAAAATTAATTCATGGAATTGAGGAAAGAATATGATTCTGTGGAGACTTATGAGGAAAAATTCACTCGACTGGAATGGTATACTCCAAAATTCATACGAGATCTTAATAGTAAAATCAGTCATTTTAAATCCGGATTAAAGAGAAAGTGTTGAAAGATTTAGCTTCCCATGAGTTCAAAAGTTATAAAAACATGATTAATGTGAGGAGAAGGTGGAAATGGGGTTTTATGATGATCAAGTGTTCTTTTAAAAACAATAGAATAAGAGGTCGAGGTGGCATATGAATGGGAATAACTCTTCCAAAAATTTTGATGTAAAAAAATTAATTTCACAGTTTGTGAAAATTGTGGTAAAAAGAAAATTAGGGAATGTCATTTTAATACTAGTAAGTTCCACTGATGTGGTAAAATGGCACATAAGACATTTAAATGAACTAAAAAAGATCTGGGTAATTGTAAAACATTATCAGATTTATAGTCATTCAAATGTTTTAAGTGTAATGAAATTTTACATTTTTCAAATTATTATCCAATAAAGAACTCAACTGAGGGAAATCTACCAGACTATAAGTAGAAAGGGGTGGTGAAATCCTTACCAACTACTTCAGAAGATGTTGGGCCATCAAAGGAAGTTGTATCAAGTACACTGCTTGTTTATTTAGATTATTCCAATGCGTTTTTTGATTCAAGATCTACACACACATTAATTTATGAGAATTTTATAGTAAATTGGGAATTACATATCAAGATATGAATCATGAACTTATGGAAAAAACACCGGGAATAAATGTTGAGATAGAAGGAAATTATAAGAACCTTCTTGTCCTTGTGTGCATAAATAATCTACCTACAAACCTTATTGTTTTCCCTCTAGTAGTGTTTGGTGTTATTTTTGGAATAGATTGGATTTATGATTACCATGATATGATTGAATGTAGAGATAAAGAGGTTTCTTTTTAGAAAAGAATTTTTGTTTGTGTACAAGAATGAACCCTTAATTTTTATAAGATATTAAGAAGCTGAGAAACTAGTAAATGATGGAAATGAATGATACCTTGCACATATTGTTGAAAACAAATGAGCTTTTCATATTGATGATGTGATGGTGGTAAATGAATTTATTTATGTTTTTTTGATGAGTTTCATGGTATAATACTTGATTGAGAAGTTGAATTTATTGTGGACATAATTCTTTAAGCTAATCCAATTTCAAAACCGCATTCTCGAATGTCTCAAATTGAACCTTTAGAGTTAAAGAATCAATTGCATGAGTTATTAGATAAAGGTTTCATTCGACCTAGCACATTTCCATGGGGTTCTCCTATCTTGTTTGTTAAAATGAAATATGGTTTAATGAGACATTGAATTTATTATAGAAAATTGGATAACATCACTGTTAATAACAAGTATCATTTTCCATATATCAATGATTTGTTTGATAAGATCTAGGTAGCTCAATATGTTTTGATGATTGACTTGAGGTCAGGATTCAATATTTTGAAAGTAACGGAATCATAAATTCCAAAGACTAGGTTTCATACTAGATATGTCCATTATGAATTTGTAATTATGTATTTTGGGTTAACCAATGCACATGTTATATTCATGGATCTTATAAATATAATTTCTTGTGAGTTCCTAGATAATTTTGTGGTTGTGTTCATTGATGATATTAATCATTATTCCAAAAGTAAATTGGAAAATGAATGTCATTTAAGGTTTGTATTGCAGACCTTACATAAAGAAATTGTATTGAAAATCCACAAGTGAGAGTTTTGGTTACAACAAATTTCTTTCCTTGGTAACATTATTTAATAAAATGTCATAAATGTTGATTCTACTAGAACAAAATTTGTTGATGAGTGGCCAAGACCTAACAATAACATAGAGATCATATGTTTTCTTGGTTTAGTAGGTTATTACCAGTGGTTTTTTGAATAGATTTCCCCATTATCTAGCCCAATGACTATGTTATCTCGAAAAGCTGTTAAATTCATTTGAAAAAATGAATATGATGATTTTTATCATTAATTAAAATGAATATTGGTGAATGTTTCAGTTTTGTAATTGCCTTCTAGAAATGGTAAATTTATGATCTACATTAACTCATTATTGAAAGGAATTGGTTGTGTCTTAATGAATAATGTTTAGGTAATTGTGTATTCTTCACATTAGTTGAAATATCATGAGTTACATTACCCTACACATGATTCATAATTAGCTTCTATTGTTTTTTCATTAAAAATTTGGAGGAATAATCTTTATGAAGTAAAATATGAAATATATACTGACCAAAAATGATTTAAATATATATTTAAAAAGAAATAATTGAACATGGGAGAGAGGAGATGGGTGGAATTAATCAAGGATTATGATTACACGATCCATTACCATCCAATAAAGGAACATAAATTCGATGATATTTCAAGTCAAACAAGTAATTCTACATTAACCATGTTACATTTAGAACAAGATCCTTTAATTATTGATTTGATGAACTTTGGCATAAAAGTTTTTGGTGCAGGAAATTAATCGGTTTTGTATCATGTGTCACTAAAATCAACTCTATCAAACAAAATTAAGCAAATGTATAAGGAATACAGTGAGATGATAAAATTTAGAGTTGGTTTAGAAGGATATGTTACCTTAATTTAATTTATATAATGATTGTTTTTTGAGGTTTGGTAAGAGAATATGGTTTCCTAGTGAATCATAGTTGAAGAATGATTTATTATATGAATCTCAAAGTTATCCATTATTAGTTTTTCCCGAAAGTACTAATACATACAGATATCTTCAAGAGTATTACTTGTGGGATGGAATGAAAAGAGATATTGTTGAAAAGAATTTGTGGGGTTAATCCTAGAACTTTGAAGGGATGGAATATCAGGTTTTTCTTGGACAGATATAAAAACATTCCCTTTATGAATTATGTTGTTCCCAGTAGTAGTATAATTGAATATTGTGAATAAATCTATAACGATTGGGCTTAAATTATTTCAATTCATCTAGGAATCTTCTCTAATCAAATCGGTAGAATAGGTTTATGTGACTATTGTGCACCATGTTGGTTCAAGTGTCAATTTTATAATTTTTTATTAAGATTCCATCTTCTATTTATGTTCGATCTAAATGGAAGATGATGGTGGATCACTAATTTTGGACGACGTACAGTAGTGAGGAGTCTCAGACTCAATTATACTTCCCTATAATTGAAAGTAATGTTGTTCTATCCTGAAACTATTCCAATACTAGGATAATTTCTTACCCAGATGTGAAAATATATATATTAGATCCTAAAACCATAGGGATCCAATGAATTGTTAATTTTTTCCTATGTCTGGAAAAGAGTCTTTATTCCACTAATACAAAAGCTTCGGTGATTACTGATATAGAATTGATTCTTCTAGAATCCTTTTTGATTCATTTTAAGGATATTGATGATGTTTCTACAATATGTGATGGTCATATATATGAATTATTGACCATGCTAGCATATCATCTATATTTCAACAATGAGAAATTTAAAGGGTCAAAAAAATCATCTCCTAAAACATGTTGTTTTATATGTCAAGTGAATGTTTACATGACGGGATTTGAAAAATAACAATACCCTAAGGGATGTCACATTTAAATACCAACCGAAGAATGAAAATAACTTTCTTTGAGATCCTACAATATATTACAATATGTGGAAGGGCGGGTCTACTACTCCCCCTGCGTAGAATGAATGGTAGTTCCTCACACATTTGTAGTTTTCTTAGATTAGGTAATCCAATATATCCCATGATAATATATGTTATTGAGTCCATGAATATATTGAAATGAATATAATTTCATCGAAAATATATTTTTCCTTACATTTAATCTCCATGGGTATAACTGATGGTTGAATTGGATAAATATTTGTTTCAATAAACAGTATATTCCCCTAATGGTGAGGCATTTGAAGATAAAATATCTGATGACAAGGGGGCCACTAATGATGGATATATGAGACAAATAGATCTAATTAGAGTAGAACTTTCCATTTTAGAGGCATCAAAATATATACATCCATTGGGGAATTCCCCAGTACCTTCAACATTTGTCCCTTATGGGGTCCCTTCCCTGGAGAGTAATGAAAAATGTAAGAACTCCAAACTATCATATCTCTTTCACCCTTAATCCTTTTATATGTATTATACATTTCTTATTTTACCATTCTAGACAGCTTATTTTAGGCTATAAAAACATACAATTCTACATCATGACTTCCTAGATGAACATATATCTATTACCAAGAAAATGATAGTGATATATGTCATTCCAACATAATATTCAACATCAGACGTAGTCCGCCATGAAGCAAAAATGAATTAGGTTCCAACATGGTCAAACTAGTTTCCCACCTCTAAAGCTATAGTGGTTATTCTATTTGAACCGTACTGGGGAAATTCACTTCCAGAGGTGGAAATTGATAGTAACTATTACTCTACTAATTTTGCCATTATAGAGGTGTGTCTGGGTAAACTTGAGAACTTATTTAGAGACCAAACATATTATTCACTTTGAATTGTTTCACCTATCATTTATTTTCTCTTATATCCATTATAGGTGATGTAAAAAATATATTTACATATAAAACATCAATGTTTCCATAATGTCACTCATCACAAGTGGGATTCACATCATCCCATGATGATATGGTTGGGGAGACAGACTTTTATAGTGATACAACTGAGAATAGTATATTTAAATTATTGAACATGGACATTGATTATATTACCACATTACATATTCTCCTACTAACTAAAAATTCTTTTCTCCTATTACTATAGAACATTCACCTTAGAACTCAAAAGTTCTATTCACATTTCCATGGTATTTCCCCTAGCCGAGTCAACTAATTTGCATGAAAACTATATACTCAACTCATTGAATGTCATGAGTCTGAACCCCTTATATAGTTTCAAAGTCCCCAAATATATTCATATTGCAATATTGGGAATGATTATAGGCATGGGTTATGTGATTATTTATCGATAAATGTGGTGTACTGTGTGGGTGGATATTTGGACACTATTCATGGAGGGCCCTTTGGAGGATCTAATGGATCAACTATGTCCTATAAAGTATTTTTTTACTTTCCTCAACTTGGTAGGATTTGACTATACGACTCTCCATACCATGTTGAATGATGTAAGTTCACTAGGATATAGTGATAGGGGCCTTGAATTAATTGTATTGGTGGAATAAGATTCATCTTCAGTCAAATGTAGTCAAGATGAGGATCATAATGAGGCTTCCTAAAACTCGATTGAAGAAACGACCAACTTAATGTTAATCAATTCATGGATGTTCATGATTGGACTATTTCAGTCAAAATAAAAAATCTCTAGGATAATATTTCACTATTTTATAATGCAATGAAAACCTCCAAGAAGCCTATATTGGAGAATCATGGAATCCTTAAATTGGAGGATAATTCTATACATGATTTTTTTTCTAGGGAATAATCATTTTTGTAGATAGAGTAGCTGAGAACTGAATCAATTGATCAATTATGCTAATGGATGGCCTCTTTGCAGTAAAAGTCAGTAGAGCTTAGGGAATCCTTTAAGAAAATTTTTTATATAGCCTATAGTATCAAGAACCATAATTTGATTAAGGATTCATGGGTGGGAATATAGAATGTAGTTATTCCTCCCTCTTTTTATAAATAATAAATGAGAAATCCTTTTTGAACAATACACTTCACTTCAAGGCCACCATTCATTCATGATTTGAATATAATTACATTTACATGATATCACCATGATCATTTAATTTATATTTCATTTTTATAATATCGAATAATCCCAAATTCCATGATTTTAGTGATTGAATGATAACATATTTCTGTTGATAATTTACCACTAATGACTACTAACATGATATTCTTTTTTAATGAATCTTCTCTATTTGTTAATATATCTCCTAGTTCAAAAGGATATCATGGGTAAATATATGTCCTAAAAGGAAACTTCTCTAATTCATGCCTAATTCTGTGTACTTTTGATGAATTTATTTAAATTTTATAGAGATATATAATTGTATCTATAATATTTATATCTTCTTATTTTTAGCTCTAATTTATGTATAATATGTATATGAGGAACGAAAAAAAATGGACACTGATATTTTCATGCCACCCTATTATGAGCTTTCAAAATGATATTTTTTCTTCCTTTTCCATTTTATAAGAACTCAATATTTCCTATATCAAACAAAATACATGTCTAGTGAGAAGGGTCTTGTCTTTTTTTCCTATGGAATGTTCTCGAGGGAACCCTTTTTATTTTTTAAATCTGGTGAGTATTGTGTCTTTTTCAATTTTATACATTGAGGTCCTAAAAACTAGACAGTTTTTTAGTGTAGGGTCTTCATGAATATACCATATGTTTTTATTGTTATGATTATTTTATATAATATAATATACTATTTATGTTTAGGGTTTATTATCTTACACTATATATTGATGTAATTTAAGGATTTCAACCTTAGACAACCTTTTACTAGTAGTGAAGGAAGGGTTTTTAGTAAGGGTTCACGATCCCTATATACTATATAGTATTTTTAAGAATTATTTTTCATGATGGGTTATCATACCCTACATTAAATATTGATATTTTGATGAATGAATTTTTATTATGGTTTCTTGAAAACATTACTCTTGTAGAAAACATGATGGATTAATATCCATGATGGGTTACGAAACCCTGCATCCTCGCTGAGATTCAGTTTATCGTATTGCTGAATATTTTGGGAAGATAATTCCACATGGATTGCGGGAATATGGTTTTTTCAAATCAATCATCTAGGATATTAAACCAATGAATAAATAATGGGGAAGACATGTCATGGATGAGAAAAAATCAATATAGTGATTAGTTATTCAGTGGTGTTATTTGGTGTCATGATGATTGAAAGGTATGGAGGATACTTATCTAGTATATAGGTTAGGGCTCCCTATTCCTATGTCCATATAACATACGTGAAAGGAAATGTTGAGGGACCCCTTCTTCTTTCTAAGAGACATGAATGATTTGTTATGGTTCATAAGTTTACAAGATAATGTTGTAGTAAAGAGTTATCTTTGAAGGGATATGGACCCATGGGGTATATTATTGTTTGGTTGGGAAGCTGAGGCCCTACCCCATGTGTGTGGACCTGATATCAAGGAGACGATAAACCAACAACATAATTAGGATTCCCCATGTCAGAAGTACCCCATCATCTATCACAGAAGTTGATGGGAAGTTTATAAATCTTTTATCATGTTTATAAAATAATGAGTAATGGAATGGGACAATCATTCTTAAGATGATCGTGAATCACACTTGAGTGATGAGCCCCACTCTCATGATTTTAGGGATCAAAATGATTAGAATACCTTCATTATAGTAAAAGATGAATTTGGTTGATAAAAAAGAACTCATAAGCATTAACGGGTGGCATGCATATACAGTAAAATAGTGGGTCCCCTAAAGAAGAGTTAAGTTTTCCAAGGTCCATAAAAGGTTACTGTAAAACATCAGTTCCCAAAAAATGATGTATGTTGTATGGATTCAAGTGGTCAGAAAGGAGAAATAAGCATCCTTACCATTGTATTACTGGGGTCATGCTTCTATGGTACCATAGTGTGGAGTTATTATTAATGATGGTATTCACATTTTAATCTCAGGTAGTAGGGAGACATCTAAATTTTGGTTTAAATTCTTTTGATGAGGTTATATCCCTTGATGTTTTGATGTCATGTGGTAAGGATGTCAAGACCAACATAAGTTTATGAAATATATATTTGGGGAAATCGTTCACTTTATGGGGTAATTTTGATATGGTAAACATCTTTTATCCATTAATAGTATTATTGATGGGTTTTCATATCCTAGATCCATTCCCATGAAAATTTATCTCATGTTAATAAAATTCAAACATAGATATGAAATTTATATATTCCTAGTGGTTTAGTATTAATTTTCCATATATAAATATAGTTATATAATATTGTTATGTCTTGTATTCTTTATGTTTCTCTATAAATATTTTAAGCCTAAAAATCAGGCAATATTTGCATCATTTATGTAGATCCTTTCACATAGATTTGACTCATAATTAGGGAAGATTGGGGTTCTATATTTTTCCTATAACGACTCCCAATAGTATTGTCAGCTGATGGTCCTCTATGTAGGTTGGAATCATATTTTCAGATAGGGAATTTCTATAATTCATTTCTATATAGAAGTGAAAAATTCATCCTATGTGGAAATTTATATATGGGATGACCCATGATAATAAATTTTAGGTCTTTCGATATGAACCACGATTCACGTAGTTTAACATCATGTGACTATGACATTGTTGTGAATTTTATCATCATGTGACTTTGACATATCACCGATAAAAATAAGTAACATAGGCCAATTGGATCCTTACAGAAGGTACACACACAGAAATTGAATAGTATAATATTATTATGTCGTAATCCTTCATTGAAAACTGGTTTGTACACATTTTTATCCTCAACAGTATCAGAATGAGGTAGAATAGTTTTATTATGGGATGTTTAAATATTAACCCCTGAAATTATGTGTTAACTATGATTGAAACTGGAGGGCACATGTCACCATTGATAATGGAGGAAGCCCATATTCGATTTAGTCAAGATAATAACTCCTTATTTTTAGGTGGGGGATCTTCCATTGGGGATAAAACTCCAATAAGTGAATGCTTTGGGGAATAGAACTATTCATGATTGAATCCTATTGTAATCCCTCTATATTGGAAGTCCCGTATACCAATTTTTATATATTGGAACTATGAGAAAGGGAGACCAAGATCTATATTATTTCATGAGAAAGATATAATCTCAAAGTATTTGTTGGTATCAACTCGGATATCTAATATATTAATGTAGTTCATGGAGATTTTAATATTCAAGAGATTTTCATGCAGCCAATGTGTTACTCCATTATGTATTGTACATAAGTTGAGGTGAGGGAACAGACCATGTAATTCTAGAGCACACAATCATCAGAGGGTATGATCTATTAGGTGTGAAGACATGTATTCATGTATTATAATTTCATTCGAATAAGATGTTGATAGGTAATTTAAAAGCATGAAACATTGAAATAGTTCCCTATATTTTGATAAGAGGAACCTCAATTTTTCTTGACAGATAGACTCTCTAGGTTCCATAAGATCAAATGAGTCATTCCCAATGTGAGAAACAAGAGAAAATTGCACATTTATTATGCCATGTGATTGTGGGTTATATTTAATATTCATGGGTACTCACATTTTTTATGAGTAGGGGTCCCCAAACATTCATGGTTATCATGAAGGGAAATGGTTAATGTAACGACCTAATCCCAGAAGCTTGGAGCTGGTGACTTATTTTAATACATTGGAATAATTCCAAGAATCAAGTCCCAATGGACCAATTAGTTTCGTAGTCTTGGAAAATAAATTGCATACATGAACGTTGCATAAAACATTAAAACATAAAACAAAACATAAATAAATAATTTATAATGCCATTATTCCCTTTTCATAACACTGAATGTCAAACATAATACACATCTAGGAATCCTGGGAATACAAAACATAAGAAATAGGTGAACTCAGATGCTAAATAAGGGTAAATAATATAAATGAAGCAATAAACATTTAAGGAAATATGTGTAATAAAAACAATAGACTTTTAAACATAAACATGAACATAATACAAT
This sequence comes from Viscum album, assembly GCA_963277665.1. Classification (NCBI taxonomy): domain Eukaryota; kingdom Viridiplantae; phylum Streptophyta; class Magnoliopsida; order Santalales; family Viscaceae; genus Viscum; species Viscum album. The sequence continues at coordinate 84,813,564 of OY728154.1, forward strand.
GAAAATAAATCAAACATTACCATATAAACATTCACATGGCTATTCTACTAGTTGAATAATCACATGTAATAATTAATTTCATAATGAGGGAATGCCTATCGAAGGACATCATTAACAAATAGTCATGGGCTCATGCTAAGACAACAAATAAAATTTCTACCAAGTTATTAGGCCAAGAAACTAGTTTGTCTCATGAGACCTACTAATTCATCAAGGAGATATAGCATGATCCACCCGTCACTTACTATATCCACTGCATTCCTCATAAAAAATTGTTGAAACATAACATAATCCTTCGTATTGAAACTAGCATATAAAATGTCAATACTTTAGCCATAATCCATGAATGGTATATCAATAGCACATCCACAGTAAAACATATTGTAACTCATTCAACATAGAATCTAAGATTTTATTAAAACAAATCAACCTCAATTAAAAATAATATCCAATAAATGATGACAATATTGTTGAAAATGATCAGTAAAACTCCTTGAGATAAATACCCATTTTTCATCAAATCATTTAAAAGTCGCAAAATTTATAAAGGATGAAATTTAAAACATATTTTTGAATCAAAGTGTATCATTTGACATTGAAACTTTTAAAAGGAATTAACATTTTAAAACATTCATTTCCATATAAATAAATCCTTAAAACCATTTTGAAAACATGGAAATTAATGAGAATGATTTATAAGAATAAATATTTAAAACAATAAAATTTAAGTTTTTGATAAAGTGTACCATAAAAGAATAACTTTGACAAATTATTTTATGAAAAATGGTCAGGGATAATAAATATTTCCCAGAAAATACTTACACATCAACAATCTCAGATAATAATGAGATTGATGAATTAACCCTTACCTTGCAATTTCCTTTGGTCAAGGGTATGTTTCACCTTCTATATAATGACCATAGTCTATGATTAAATTATATCATAACCACATTCAAATTTATTATAGAATACATGATTCATTTATGAAATTATACTAGTCATTTAAAAATGATTTCCATTTTAAATTAACATTTCGAGTAATAATCGCTTTCATTATCGTACAGGTTTTAAATTGTTATTCTTGATCGTATCATTTTGATCATGATTTAAATACTTCCAGAATATAAAACCTCATTTATATATCATATATATTTATGATATAAATATGTATAATATATAGATATATGGAATGGAAAACAACATTTATGGATACAGTAGGCCCTATGTGCACATAACATTGTTTTCGTTTTCATATCGTATTGAACGAAAGTAAGTTAATAAGATTTTTTTAAGTACATAAATAAAAATACAAATATATATATAGAATAATTATTATATCATATATTTAATACTTATTAATATAATATATTTTTATAATCATCATAGAATGGTGAACGTTGAAATGAATCCCATCACATCATGGAGACGGTAAGTCGTATGTACAAACGAGCGACGATATCATTTTATTAATGATTAAAAGGTGTGTAATTGGATTGTATAGTAATTTTATAGATAAAATATCATGTTAGTTTCATTATTTAAAAAATATTACTCATCATTATATCCATCCAAATAACATAGTGTTGAATAACAAATTACACCATGGAGTGGAGACAGTATGTCGTGCGTACACACGCATTATGACACTATCATTCATAATATGAATTGAATAATGAGTATGGATATACCATATTTGTAATAAAATCAAAATATGTAGACGGTTCAAGATTTATTATTTTGTTATGGAAATAACAATGAAAGAGAATGTGGAAGATGAAAAGTATATTGAAAGAGGGGATAAAATAATTACCTCTCCTTTGGGTGTTTCTTTTGGATTTGAATAAAAGGGCTCCTTAGGTTGGATTTCTGTTCAAGAGAAGGAATCTAGTTTGAATTGAGGGAAGTTGGGATGAGATTTTGGTATGGGATGGCTGGGCCAAATGGCTTTGGAGGTGTTATTTTGAGAGAAGGGGATGTACGATTTTATAAGAGAGGTGAGGGTCACTTTAAGAAAAGATTGATATATTATTTTAATATAAAATCATATTTGATATCTAATGGCTCCAAATTGATTTTTTTAGTAGCTAATTTGGGGATGCATCGAAATCATCTCAACCAATAGGATTTATACTAGCTTATGTCACCATATTATCAATTCATTTTAAATTTAACTCTTAGTTAAATAGTATATCTTTTACCATGTCCTCGTGTATTATTATAATAACAGGTTAATAAACTTACTATAAAATTACAAGAGAACCCCAAGTGGTTTCTTAATGAAATATTTATCAATATATAAGTAGTTTTTCAAAATAATAGTTTTTTAGGAATATTATATTATTTAAAAATAGAGTATTTATTTTAAAAACTCATTTACATCATTTTTGACACTATTTACTATATTTTTTTTGAAAGTCATAACAGCATGATTACTTCGAAAACAATTAATTTAATCAACCCTAACATGTCATATTAATCTATAAAATTCATGGATGTCATTAAAAGCCTCAATTTTCATTTATTTTAGTATTTATAAAGTCAATTATTTTAATCATTCATTGATAATGTAAATACTGCATCATCATTGTGTCATAAATAAATTTAATTATTTAATTTAAAAAATTATAAAAAATTAACATTTTGTATAAAATATTTTTATTCGAATTTATCATATTTATAATGCTATATTAAAATGTTTTAGTTATTAAACACTGAATTTAACACTTTTAACTCTTCTTTAAATAAAATAATAATAAATGTTCTAATCTAATCCAAGTGGACCAAATGGATCATATTTTATTCATAAGGATGGTTTTGGTCAAAATAGACTTATCCAATAGAATTAGGACATGTGTTGGGGTAATAATAATATCAATTTTACATTTAATTACCCTATTTACTTTTAACCATGGTAAACAAAATTCAAGTCACTATTCACCAAAAATTAATTTTATCTTATTGAACCACATTTTACTTATTGACATCAACCATGTATCTCATATTTTTGAAATTCAATTCACAGAAGTAGTAAACGTTTGATTTATACAAATTTGTAAATGTTCCAAGAAGGTGGTTAAAGACATTAACATTTTCAATAAAATTTTATACATATAATTTAATTATAAAATATCTCTAATGAGTTAAATTGAACATATATAGCTATTATATATCTATTTTTATTTAAAATAAATTTTATTAAAATAAAAAATTACTTAAATAAAAAATTGGTTTTAAACAATAACATAGTGTTTTTCACTATTCATAAAAAATTGACAGTTTTTAGAAAAATACCAAAAATTCACCCTAATATAATTTTTATATTCTGAATTAAAAATTGAATTTTATTTTACCAAATTAAAAAATATATGTTTCATTAATTAATTTATAATTATTTCTCTTTGTCAAAACCAAAATGCGGGTTTTCAAAAAGAAAAAACTATCAAAAGATTGAGATGTGTTTATGTAAAATTTAAATGTAAAATTACTTATAATGACTTTCATTATATTAAATTGAAAAAATATAACCTAATTATATTTAAAAACCATTCAAATGCATAATTTAACTCTATAAAATATTTCAATTATAAATTTTGATTTCAATTAAAATTTAGTATTTTAACTATTCATCAAAATATGAAAGTTATCAGAAAAGTACCAAAAATCTATCCAAAATAAATTTGTATATACTGATTTAAAAGAATAATTTAATTTCATTAAATTGAATATATAAAAGTTTAAAATGTTTATTTTAAAACGGGTTCTACATTAAAATGCTGTAAAATTTTATTTTTTGAAAAATACTTATTTTATCTGAAAAAAGAATTTGTTCTTATATAATGTCTATAAAACACATAATATGGATTAAAAAATTAGAATGATTATATAAAACTGAAAATTCATTTAATAATATCCATAACCTCTTTTAAGCATCTTGTTTGGTAAGTTGTGGTGCGCTCGAACTTGGTGTTGCGTGTAGCGTATGTTATTGAATTACTTTGAAGAGATAACGTACTTTGAAATAATGGGGTTTTACATTCTCCCCTAATTTAATAAATGGTGTCCTCACAATTTTAAATTGATCTTCGAAAAAAAGGATTAAAGTAAAAATATACCTTAGTGGAAAATCCACATCGAAAATTGGTTTAATAAATTTTAGTCTTAATAAGAGGGAAACAAAAATTAAAAATACTTCACCAAATTATGATCTCAATTAAGAGAACATTTGTGGAAAATAAAGACACATAATTTGTGGAAAAGCGTAAATATTTATTGGGATTTATTGAGGTCATCAATCTGAAAAAATTGTATAATTGATGGCCTCAAAGACATCAAACAATGATTATTTAAAATACCATCAGTTCAAGAAAACATAAGGTATTAAGATAACACATTTTCAGTTTTAAGAACCCTTTAATAATGTTTAATAATGAATATATTTATATAATTAGATAGAAAATATATACTTGACATGTAGTTTTTAATCCTTCAATTAATTCTTACCACAAACTCATCTTTCACTCCGAAAATAATAGAATTCAAAAATATTATATTTATCTTAATCAAAGAGGATTCCAAAAATATTGAAATTATAATTCATTTGTTATAAAATTCAAGAAAATTACATTATACAAACCAGGACATCACATCGGCTAGTGGTAGCTGATGCACCCTTGCCACCCTTTGATTTGGGGTTCACGTATCGCGACCTTGCTGAACGCGACAGGTTATTGCCCAACCTCTGGGTTGTCCTTTTTATAATAATCCAAAGATAATATTATGAAATTCATTAAATTTAACCATTTTATCCAATTTCAAACTTAATCTATTCCAGCCTTTAGACTTATCAAAATACTTCTGTCCAAACTCATAGTAAAAAATTTATAAGGATGGTAAACACAATGAAGATTTTATTTCCACGTAATATCATGTGAATACCTTCATCATGTATTCTATTAATACACGGTAACACCCTGAATTATCATAAAAACTTATTTATTACATTCATCCTCCTTTATTCCATATTGAATACAATATATACTCTTTATATCTAAAAAATTTGTAAACTCCATCAAAAATGGAATAAACAAACAATAAATTAGTTTCGAAGTAGTAAACATATCGAATATAATTTATACAAATCAATCATCTCTTATTACAAAATCAATATATCATTTCAACACCATAATTAAGTTTATCTTTACATTAACCATGTATTTTAAAAAAAATTAACATTCTATTGAGTCACTTTTCTTGGTACCACAAAATCTCAAATCCTTAATGAAATAGTACAACAGTACAATCCTTATATACTCCATAATTCATATAACCCGTACATTGTTGATACAACAATCAAATGATAAAATTCATTAATAACAACATAAGAAAACTATTCATTCTTCTTTATCTATGGTAGTATCATTACTTTATTATTATCCAATAGAATCATTTGGGGAAAACATTGATGATTTGGACATTGATTCACGTAGTTTCCCAAATCCTTGCAGATGAAGCATTATATATTTGAAACCTTTTTCTTACCCTTGAAATCACGTACATGGTGTTCTTTTAACCCACACTTATAAAAAAACTCCCATTACCTTAAATACTTTACCAAGGTGATTCTTTCAATAGTTATCACATATGGGAAAATCCTTCACTACACTATTCCATTTATATATCATTCTCTCTACGATACTTTTCTTCTCTTGCTTCCCATAAAATTCATAAGACTCGAATAATTCTTTACATATCTTAATTACACATGATAATATTTCTTCATATGATGAGAATATGTGGGAGACTATTTCCCTTATAAATGTTTGCTTAATACCATGAATGATATGATCCTTATTACTCCTTGGATAATGTGTATTTTTGGAGTTCCCATTCCTTTTACTCAGCGCCATTTCTAAACAATGACATACACTAGGTTAGTTTGTGAATTTCAATTCATAATTCCAAACATATAAAATAACTAACATAAATTGAAACGATTATGCATATAATCTATAATCTTAAAAAAATGTTTTCTTTGAGGAATTATTTAATCCTAAATCCTTCATAATGGATTATGAAGAAATTTGGAATTATCCTAAGAATATTGCTCGGGAGTGTCATAACCTAGAGTGCCTCAAGGCCCATTGTCATGTACCAGGATACCCTGAGTCAATCCTGAAAAGACTTGTCGGAGATTTCACTCCTAGGAAGATTTGATCCAGAGCTGCCTCTACCTTTTTGTATCCAGTTAGGGATTTATTTTTTGGAAAATACACCAAATCTATACATTAACAAAAATCTAGGATGTTCATATATACTAATACTCAATGTCTATCCTATGGTAAGGTTTTTTAATAATAATTTTTCTAAATATAGTTTCAAAGGTTAGTACTAAACTTCCTCTGATAAAAATTGAAAATCCCTGATACAAGAAGCCCAGAGCCTGTGCATTATTTTAATACATTTAAATGATTACAGGGAATCAACTCCCAAATGACCGATTGGTTTAGTAGTCTTGGAAAACATATTATATATATGAAAGTTACATTAAATTTTAAAAAATTCAACATAAATAATCTTATGAGAATTCCATTATTCTCCTAGTTTAACCCTATATGTCAAACATAATACACTTCATGGAATCAGTGAAAAGAAAACATAAGAAAAGGGTGATCACAGATGCTTAGTGAGGGTAAATAATTTAGTGGAAGCTAAAAAACATTTAAGGAAAGATTTTTAATAAAAACAACAGTCTTTTAAACATAATCATGAACATAATATGGAGTGAATAAATCAAACATTACCATATAAACATTCACATAGATATTGTACTAGTCAAATATTCATATGTAATAATTAATTTATTAATGAGGTAATGCCTAACACCGGACATCATTACCACATTTTCAAGTCCTCGTTCCAAGACTACAAATTAAATTTTTTTCAAGGCCATCTTCTGAGGGACCAGTTTGTCTGAGGAGACCTACAGATGAGTTGAGGAGCTATAGTGGGATCCACCAGTCTATTACTAAGTCCACAGCATTCCTCATATGAAATTTTTGAATCCTAACATATATATTCATATGAAAACTACCATACAAAATTTCAATACATTAGCCATAAAATATGAATGTTATAAACATTTCACATCCAAAGTAAAACATATCATAACTCATTCAATACAATATGGAAGATTGTATTATAATAAATCAACCTCAAATAGGAATAATATCCAATAAAGGATGATGATATAGTTGAAAATGATTAGCAAAACACGTTGAGTGAAATACCCCTTTTTATATAAATCATTAAAAAGTCGTCCAATATATAAAGAATGACATTTAAAAAATATTTTTGAATCAAAGTGTCCCATACCACTTTGAATCTTTTTTGAGGAATTAACATTTTAAAACATTAATGTCCACAAAAATAAATCCTTAAACCCATTTGGAAAACATGAACATTAGTGAGAATGATGTATAAGAATAAATATTTAAAACAATTAAAATGATGTATTAGATAAATAGTACCATAGAAGAATAATTTTGAAAAATTATTTTATAAAACATAGACATGGATAATAAATATTTCCCATAAAATACATACACATAAATAATCTCGGATAAAAATGAGATAGTAGAATTTACCCTTACCTTGAAATTTCTTTTGGTCGAGGGTATGTTTAACCTCTTGTATAATGAACAAGTATGTTATTAAGTTATACCAGAACCAGAACCATATTCATAGTTATTATATCATACATGGTTCATTTTTGACTTTATAATATCAATTTAATAATTATTTCCATGTTAAATTAAAATTTGGGGTAATAATTTCTTTCTTTATGGTACGTATTTTAACTTCTTATTATTGATCGTATCATTTAGATCATGATTTAAATAAATCCAGAATATAAAAAATGATTTATATATAATATATATTTATAAAATAAATATTTATAACAGATAGATATTTGAAATGGAAAACACCATTTATAGAGACGGTATGTCGTACATACGCATAAATCTTTTTTCCATTTTTATATCGTATTGATTGGAAGTATGTAAATATGATATATGTAAGTACATACATATATATATAAATATATATCTCCAGTATAATTATTATGTGATATATTACATACATATTAATATATATTTTTTACAGTCATCGTTGAATGGTGAATGTGGAAATTAATCTCATCCCGTCATGGAGACGGAACGTCTTACGTACACAGAAGCAACAATATCATTTCCTTTAGGATTAAAAGGTGTGGAATTGGATGGTATAGTAATTTCATGGAGAAATTATAAATTTAGTTTCATTATTTATACACATGTTACACATCATTATATCCATCCAAATAACACAGTGTTGAATAACAAATTACAAGATGGCATGGGGACGATTAACCATACGTACGCACGCATGGTGACATTATCCATTATAGGATGGATAGAATTATGAGTATTTTTATAACATATTGATAATAACATAATTGTATGTATATGGTACTTGAGTTATTATTTTGGTATGGAAATAACAAATGAAAGAGAAAGTGGAATAAAAAATGAACATTGAAAGAGGGGATAAAATAATTACCTTTTCTTTGTGTGTTTTCTTTTTATTTGAACAAAGGGGATCCATATTATGGCATTATACTAAATGAAAGGAATCTAGCTTGATTTGAGGGATGTTGGTAGGAGATTTGGGTTGGTTTTGTCATAGGAAAATGGCTTTGAGGTGTGATTTTGAGATAATGGTAAGTACCCTTTTATAAGAGAGGTGAGGTTCACTTTATGAAAAGTTTCAAATATTATTTTATTATAAAACCATATTCCATTTATAATGGATCTAAATTGATTTATTTCATATCTAAGGTGGGGATGGGACGAAATCCTCTCATCCAATAGGTTTTAGACATGTTTAGGTGACCATATTTTCCCTATATATTAGATTTAACTCTTAGTTAAATAGTTTAACTTTTATCATGTCCTCTTGTATTATTATAATAAATGGTTATATAAACATACTATAAAAAAAGCCAAGATAACCCCAACTGGTTTATTAATGAAATTTTTATCATTATATAAGCCTTTTTTCCAATCCTAATATTTTTAGGAATATTATATAATTTAATAATATAGTATTTGTTTTTAAAACTGATTTACGTCCAATTTGACACTATATAGTATTTGGTTTTTGTGAAAGTCATAAAAGCAAGAATACATCAAAAACAATTCATTGAATCAGCCATAACATGTCATATTAATCTAGAGAAATCATGGTTGTCATCAAAATCCTAAATTTAAATTTATTTTTATTTTTATAATATAAATTTTTTGAATCTTTCATTGATAATCTAATTACTGCATTATCATTGTGTCATAAATAAATTTAATTATTTAATCTATAAATATTATAAATAAAAAATCATTTTTATGTAATTTTTTTAACTTTATAATGAATATTTATAGTCCAATTTATGTAATTTATAACCCTATATTAAAATTATTTAGTTATTAAATGTTGAATTTAACACTTTTAACAATTCTTTATATATAATAATAATAAATTCCCTATTCTTATCAATGTGGTACAAAAATTATTTAATAAATAAATATTTATATATGAAGTTATCATTTTGGTCTAAATGAACTTATCCAATAGAATTGGGACATGTGTTGGGGTAATTATAATATCATTTTTACTTTTAATTGCCTTATTTACTTTTAACCGTGGTAAATAAATGTCAGAAGTTACAATTCCTAAAAAAATATTTTTATCTAATTGAAGAATATTTTACATTCTTATTTCAACCATGTCTCTTTGATTTTTGAAATTAAATACACATAAGCGGTCAAATTTCGTTTTAAGAACATTTGCAAATGTGCCTAGAATGTGGGTAAAAGACGTTATAAATTTCAATGATATTTTATACATCTAATTTTATTATAAAATGACTCCAAAGAATTAAATTGAACATATATTGGTATTATATATCTATTTTTATTTAAAATAAATTTAAATAAAAAAATATTGAAATAAAAAGTTGTTTTTAAATAATAACGTAGTGTTTTACACTATTCATAAAAATTTTATATTTTTCAGAAAAATATGAAAAACTCACCCTATTTTAATTATTATATTATTAATTCCAAAAATAATTCTATTTTACAAAATTTAAAACCTAGAAGTTTCATTATTTAATTTAAAATTAATTTTCATTGTCAAAACCAAAAAATAGGTTTTTAAAAAGTATAAACAATCAAAAGATTGACTTGTGTTTTTGTCAAATTTAAATGTAAAATTACTTATTATGACCTACATTGTTTTAAATGCTAAACATATAATCTAATTATAGGTTTTCATTAGTTGTGAACTGATGAGGCTTAAGAATTTTCGTTGGTCGAAAGGATGGGAGGTCGGACTCATCACACCTTTTTAGGGGAATTATTGTCGACTCCGGGACTCTCTTTATAGATTTGAGTTAGGTTCGTGAATCCTTATTAAATTACCAAGTATGAAAATGAGCTTTCCTTTAGATCTATAAATCAATGATTAGTATGTAGGATATTTGTAGAATCTTTTATATGTATTCATGGTTCTTTCCTGATAGAGAATCATTTTTATTTGTTAGAGATTATTATTCAATGGTATCCTTCAACACATTATATAGAAATATCATGGTTATTATGATAACCATAATGGTTTTAAATCCACTCAGTGAGGCACTTGATGTTTATTGTCATTCAAAAGGACGTGGATTATTTCAGAGTTGGGATCGTAACAACAGATGGGCTACTACATATCCTTTCTTAGAAAATGAATCAGAACCCACATAGTTTGAGTGAAGACATATGAGGTTTATGTATGGTTGATGGATCAACGAAAGATGTCATAATTACTTTAATGCTCTAAGCTCACGTGAGTCATGCACGGTGTGAGAAACAAGAGGTATTGGTAAAACCTGACAATTGTGCCACAAAATATGCAATCATGGGAAATAATGTAGGGCTTATGTATGTATACCTACCCAAATAGATGTGGATTGGGATTTATTTCAGGGAATAATTCCAGAAACAAGTTCCATAAAGGTATATGTGCTTTATGGAGATTTGGATACATAACTTTGGGCTTACTCATGAGAAGGATTCCCAAATTAGAGGGGACTTATGATTGGGTTTTACTCCTGCGAAGGAATCCCAAATCAAAAGTAAATTAAGACTGGTTAAGAGAAATTATGATTGGGCTTATTCTTGAGAAGGAGGCCCAGGTTAAAGGGACTTGAGAACTGGGGATTATTCTTGAGAAGGAGGCTCGGGTTAAGGGGACTTAAGAACTAGGGATTATTCCTGAGAAGCAGGCCCATGTTAAGGGGAATTATGAAAGGGGCTTACTCCTAATGAGGATGCCCAGGTTAAGGGAATTTGGAAATTGGGGATTACTGCTGTGGAGGATGCCCGTATTTGGGAACTTAGGGCTTACTCCTAAAGAGGATGCCCAAAAATTAAGGGAATTTAAATACAGGGGATTACTCCTGAAAAGGTGGTCCAGGTTAGGGGACATGGGACTTACTCTTAAAGAGGATGCCCAAAATTAGGGGACTTGGCACTTACTCCTAAGGAGGATGCCCATATTTGAGAACTTGAAGACTGGGGCTTATTCCTAACGAGGATACCCATATTTGGGAACATGAAGACTATGGATTATTCCTGAAATAGAGGCCCGTGTAATGGGGACATGGGGCTTACTCCTAAAGAGGATGCCTAGGTTAAGATCTTCTCATCTTAAAGGATAGGGTTGAATGATTGAAATCTCTAACCTCAGTGAATTAAAGATATGTAAATCACTAGGTTTTAATAGATGTTCCATAGAATTCCTTTCAGATAAGGAATCCAACAGTGGAACCATGCCAAAAATGGCTTTGAAGAGGGTTTTGAAGGCTATGTCTTGAATAAGAGAGGTGGATTTGATGAAAAGAGCTGAATAGGATGGAGGGGCACCCAAAAAGGGGCAGGTGCATATGTCATGTTGGGGCATGCAGGTCTTGGCTGTGCAAGTATACCTGCGCGACATAGGTGTACCTGCACGCCTGTCAACCAATAGGGTAATACTTGGGCGAGACTTGGCTCATGCCCTTAGTATTATCCCAACATGCTTACAAAAGGGCGGTGTGCAGGTTCTGTTGAAGGGATAAGGTGGCGTGTAGGTGTGTCCATTTCCCTTAAGGGTTAGACACCTAGTCACGTAGGTGTTGGTGAATTTCAACACACAGGACATGTTCCTCCTCTTTATATCTTTTTTATAGGAAAGGAATTACTTTAGAGGTGTTCAAAAGTATTCTAGAAGAGACTATGGCACCAAGAGCTCAAATATGAGTTTCTGGATTTCTCATCCTTGAAATGGGGGGCCCACAAGGGGTATTTATAGGCTGCTGAGGACCTTGGGAAAAAATCATATAGGGCGCGCAGGTCACCTGCGCACCCAATATGTGGCTTGCAGGTACCTTACGCGACCATCTTGTAACTTGCGTGGCCCATGCTGAAGAAAATACTTGTTCATGCCTTTGTCAATTTTTGATGTTTCTTCAAAGGATGAATCACATTGTGTTAAGGTATTTCCCTTTTCATTCATTAGACTCTGTGACGGAAATGAGCATTAACCAAAGTCCCCGCTCAAAGTTGGATCTGAAAGGAAATAGGATGTGACTCTGAGGTAAAGAAGAAAACCAAGGAACTACGGCGCGTAGGTTCAGAGCGCGCAGATAGCGGCGCACTGGTGAGAGGCTCACAGGCTTTGGTGCACAGGGGTGCGGCCTAGCCTATAAATATGTACATCATTCTTGCACAAAGTACTCAACTTTGAATGCTTCTGATCTCTCTCCACGCAGGGTGATCTCTTCGTGTAGGTGGCTGATTTTCCGTAGTTTCATTGTTTCTGTTCATGTCACGCAGCTGTAGAGGTATTTTGACCTGTGTGGTGATAACTTCACGCCAAAGACCTATGAGACACCGTTACACTTGTGCGCTAAAATTGGACTTGAGTTCCCTAATTCCTTAGCAATTTTTTCAATTTTCATCACAAATTTTATGAAAAATAAACTCACTTAGAAGTTAATTATTCGACCATTGTGCAGATTCAATGGCTCCTAGAAGAATTGGAACGGCTAATGAACTGGCTAGCAAGCGGATTGATGATATGATGCATGTTGTTGACCAAGATTATTATACTATCTATAACAGAACTCTCCCATATTTGGCTAAGTACTTGAAGAAGTATCATCTTAACTTTCCAGAGAGCATCTACTTGCCTCTGTATGGGCATGGTCATCTGTAAGATGTCAACATTCTAGGGGAAAATAATTATCTCCCACATTCTTGGTTTCAAAATTACACCAATTTTGATTCAGAAAATATCTCAAGTGGATGAGATTTTTTAAAAACTGGTACAGTGGAAAAGGCCTATATGATGCATCATAGACCTTTTGCACCAGATCCAAAACCTCACAAGCCTTAGATGAAACCACATTATTATCCTTCAATCTTCTGAAATTCTCTGATGGATCAATCCAAAGGCTAGAAGAATAGTTGGGAGTTCTGTCTTGGAGGAGGTGTGAAGACAATTGTGATGTGGGTATACTAGGTGCGACAAACCTATGTAGAGTTTGTCAAGGATTTGAAAGGAGCTTTGATATATGAAGCTGTCTGGGCTGGGCAGACATATGTCTACAGGAATGATGAGTTTGTGCTAGAGTTAATCAGCCACTGAAGCCCAGAAACCAATTCAGTCCATCTGAATCATGGAGAAGTAGGAATCATTTTGTGGGATGTCTAAAAGATCTCGGGGGCTCCAATTTTGGGTGATATGTATGATGAATTCATCCCCCCCAAGGCGACTTCGAATGATTCAGAGAAGAATCTGGCTTTGGCTCAGGAGTTATTGAAAATATTCTACAAGATCATGAATTCCAAGACCTCCAAAACTCATTCCAGAATGGATATTCATCCAGAGTAGTGGATGTATTTGTTTCTTACCAGGAAGGAGGGGGAGTGGCCCAACTACACTCATCCTACTATTTTCTCCAAAATAGAGTAGAGGGGTTCTTCTAACACTTTCTGGCCAACACTAGAAGCAGGATAATTTGAGATGTGGGGGTACGAAGTGGATCAGAGAATCCAAAATAAGACCCATCTGGAAGGATTCTTAGCCTTGTGGCTTAGTGCTTATCTTCTTCTAGTCAGGGATTCAAAGGGTGGCGTCAGGCCAGGGACCTTCGTTGTGGCAGCCAAGTTGGATGTGAAGAAAATGGTTGGGTTGTCCACCCCCATTTTGGCGAATATTCACAGAATCTTACTCCACGTCTTTATGGGTAAGTCTCCTTTGAGAATAGTTTGACCATTCCAAGTTTTGTGGGGATGGATCACCACTCATTTCAGCACATATAATTTACAGAACAGATTACCAGTTCCTGGAAGCTCTTTCAGACCATTTGTGCAGGCATTTTCTGGAGTTTCTCCGTTAGCTCTCAACATCTATGATATGAAGGCGAGGGTGAGAATGTACAAGGAATTAAGTTTCTTTCCTTATGGAAACCCTCCAACCAGGCGGTTTGCTGATGATGGAACAACCGGCCTGGAATTTAGGTTATACATACTGGCTTGCAGAGATGGTGTACTGGCTACCAGGATTAACGGAGAGATTATATGTGAGGCCTATGCTCCATACAGATTTGCACGCCAATTTTTGTGTCTGCCGCAGACTGTTGTATCCCCTACTGTGCATGTCATGTCAGAGCACCATCTGATTGTTTCCCAACAACAATGGTTTCTGAAATCTATGGAGAAGATCGGGGCATTGTTTGATCTACTAGTTGATAAAGCGGTGAGTAACTTGATTACATGTTATGCCGAGAACTAGATAGCATCATACCCTAAAGGGGTGTTGAATCATCCATTTTATAATTTGGGGAAAAATAAAAGAACTATAGAGAAAGAAACCCTTCATCAGGAACATGATACTCCCCCACTTCGAGCTGATTCACCAGGTTCCACACCTAGGGATGACTCGCTGAATTCCCAAGATGAGGATGATGAGGCACAACAAGCGGCAAAGC
This sequence comes from Viscum album, assembly GCA_963277665.1. Classification (NCBI taxonomy): domain Eukaryota; kingdom Viridiplantae; phylum Streptophyta; class Magnoliopsida; order Santalales; family Viscaceae; genus Viscum; species Viscum album. The sequence continues at coordinate 84,828,676 of OY728154.1, forward strand.
GGCCTCGTTCCAGATATAATCCTCCTGTCTGAATAAAGAGACCAACTCCATCATCTCCAAGTGAGTTACTTCATTGGGGAAATTGAATCACCATTACTTTATAAAGAAACACATTTCATTTTATTATTCTCAATATGTAGTTGCAGGAGCGGTGAAGAAGCTGGATTCTATGATTGTAGGACCCTCCTCGCAGCCATCTGGTACACATGCTGAATATTTACGACAGAGGATATACACACACGGAAGAGTTTATATTACAATACTAAAATTGCTGGGCTGGATTTATGAGAAGGGATACACATCCCTGGTATAAGGAATATTCGGGCTTCTGCTGATATCTTTTTCAAGGATAATCCATGTGAAGTGTGGGATTACATCCGAGAGTTGTAGATGCTCATATATGCCATCGACGATTCCATTCCTATCACCAAGAGAGTGAAGGAAATGATAGATTGTGGAACCACTGAGGGGACTGGTGGTTCCGAAGATGAGGAGTGGCACGATTACGTGGCTCCTGAAGATGTAAGTATATTTCCTTATTTTCTTTGTAACGCGATTATTGTTAAATCATTGTTACTCACGGAAATTATTTTCATCATCCTGTAGCATGCAAAGAAAGGAACTGCTGAGGTTCCTTCACCATAGTATAGCCCTGCTGATACTGCCATCGGGGCTAATGAATCTCCTGCGAGCCGGATGAGGTATCTCTAGGACGGAAAGCCATGTATGAGAAATAAGAAAGTTCTTTTCACTCTCCAATACCTATATTTGGAGAGGAGAATGTCAACACTCCAAATAATAAAAATAAGCAAAAGAATCAAAGGAGGAAGTCCACGGAAAAACATTTCATCAGTAGTGGAAAGTCCTTCGAATAGTCATGATTTTTAACCCATGAAAAGGTTTCTCATAATTCATGGGATTACAATGGATTCTTCAGTTTCCCCTTTGAGGGAGAGGACTGACCCTCCTCTAAGAACAACGGAGGGTGCTGGTGAACAATCACAAGTTCATGTTGGCTTGGCTTCTCCTGAAGAGGAACCAGTGTCTGTTCCCAGTACCACTGCTACTGCTACTTCAAGAAGAGAAGAACATGCTTCTATTAAATTAAAAATTCTTCATAAAATGTTGAATGAAACATCAACTGACTTCCATTCTATGATACATTAGGTTCAAGCCATGCACTAGAGCATTTGGTGGCCACTGTAACCGATGCCGCAATTTTAACTGAAGAAGCTATCTAGGGTCAGAGGCTGCAGGATGTGGGTCGCCAAGTAGACACTTCGAATGGTCTCACTAGTGAGACTAACCAGGAATCTGAGATATCATTAGAGGAAATGATGAAACATGGCACATCTTTTGATGTTTTTTTAGATCAAGTTAAATTACCATGTAATTTAGAGGATTTTGGATATGAGTGTTATCCTTCATCCTGTTAAAATAACTTCTTATTACATCTATGAAAATTATTGGATAAAATGTGCAGTTCCATCTGAGCAAGTTACTGAACTGCCAATGCCTGAAGGGGCAACAAAAAACACTACTATTGCAGAGACACTAGCTCAAGTAGAGCTTAACCTGGTAGAGATTCCTGAAATTCATCCTGAAAATCATGTTGAAGCTATGAAATACGGGGAGGAGCCTTCTCATGTTGTTGATCCACTGTTGGGTAAGGGATAACAATATTTGTGACTGTGCTTAATTTTCAAGACAACCAATCATCTTTTTTTATACTTTGAAACTAACCAAATCTTTCAATTTATTGTGCTGGGCCATCAATTTCAGTGTCTAGATATGGAGGTGAAGCCTTCGTCTCTGCCCCAATGGGAATAGAAAGTGAAGCAAAAAGGGTAAGGGGGGAAGGAGCAGAACATGGCACTTCTCTAAGTGAATAAATCCTAGATTATATTCTCCCATATGATAGTGATGCTGAGTTAGACCAGGAAGTACAAAAGGATCTCTAATTTTCACATCGCAAGGCATGGAAGAACATATGGAAGATCATATCTGAAGTTCCCTTTGAAGTGATATCATCGAAGATTCCCTAAATATCATCCATGTTTGTTATGTTGGGACCTGGTGGTTTTGGATATCAAGAGATCCATGCCACAGTAAAACAAGTCATTGTAAGAAGGGAGGAGGAGAAAAAGTATTGTCATGATATGACTAGGGTGAGGATGTTGAAAAATGTCAGTGATTTTGAGGCTGTGGTGTCCCGAGCTGAGGCTGATCATGCTGCCATGTTAAAGGAGCTGAAGCATAAGATCAAAGATAAAGTTATCCAGCAGATGCACCTTCAGCAACAGTTAGATTCTATTACTGGGGAACTTGACCATCTTAATAATTCAATGTAAGGAGTTCAAACGAATGTTATGAAAGCCATTGAAGATGGAAAGAAAACACTCCATTAAGCTAAAAAGAGTGAATATGATTGAGTGCATGAGATTCAAGTGGCTGCTGATGAATATTGGGATTCCGTAAATAAAATGAAGATTTATGTTGACAGCCATTTGTAATTCTTGGAAAAGAGAAGAGACTCAAGTTTGTGGATGTCCTTCTAACTCTTGTGCATCAAATGAAATATACATTCATCTTAAATCATTTGTGCATGCCTTCTTTTTCTACCTACTTTAAATTTTCACCTAAGCTAATGGGCCAAGTAAGCATAGTTTGATTTTTTCTAGGATTATTATAAAAAACCCAACAAACTTTAAATCTTTTTATTTCTCAATATTACCTAAATCATACAAAATTTATGTTTAGTGAGCTGGTACTTATCTTTTGTTCAGAGTTCCCTTGTCTTTTATGGGCAGTTTAAAGTCATTCATGTTGGTCATAAAAAAGGCTACTGTATAAGGTAAAAATAGCTTTGACCGAATAGATTAGTATTAACTCAATTCCTTGAAATTTTTTTTTGAAAACATATTATCACACTCATGTATGGTGGAAAACATGTAAACTATGACTTAAGAAATTTTGAATATGAGGAATGATACGAAAAAGGGCTCAAATTTATAAAAATAAGTATTTACCAAGAATGATGTTACCACTATTTTACAAACCCATTATGGGGTTGAATTATGCAAGGCCACTTAAGGGCATTGGTTGCATAGTCAAATAATAGCATCTTTTGGCTGACAGGTCCGATATGTAGACTACATTTGCAAGTCCCCCTAAGGGCACGTACTTCATAGTCAGGTAAAATAACTCTCAGAAATTTTCTTTTCTACTACTAAAAAGCCAGTGGATGTTTATGGAGATTCAAATTTTCTAAAGCATAGAGTTTTTTGTATGGAGAGAGGTACTTGAATATGGAGAAGATATTTCCAATCAAGATTGTCTTAGAACTGGATTAATGTCACTCCTTCGAAGGTCTGACCAAAACTTAGGGAAGGGAAATATAAACCATAGAATTGAATACTTTCAGATCAAGAAAAAGAGTATAGGAAAAATATGTTAAGGATGGCTATTTTTTGCGGATCCTTACATATTTTCGATAAGAACAATAAAGAAAAAAAGAGTTTTTTCTCTCATGAATGAAATTACCATTATTCGAAAAACCCGTTAGGGGGTTGAATTATGCTGGGCCACCTAAGGGAATTGGCTGCATAGTCAAATAATAGAATCTTTTAGCTGAAAGGTCCGTTATGTATATTGTTTATGCAAGGCAGCCTATGGGAATATGCTGCATAGTCAGGCAAAAGACAACACAAGTATCAAACATTTTGTGGCGAGAAGTCAAGAAAAGGGTTATGGAGATCTGTAAGTATTTATGGTTAGGATTATGACACATGAAAATGAGTATTATCCAATGCATGAAGGAGATACACAGACCAATTCTAAACATAATCATGTTGTGGCTAGGTCCTGAATTGAGATGTTGGACTACACTATATATCTCATTAGAATGAGAATCAAGCAAAATGTAGTTCTTTAAATATATTTTAACGTCAAGTGGGGTGAGAGTGTATTAGATATTAGTTTAGTGTCATAGATCTCTGACCATTATAAGGAATACATAGTGTGTGTTTTATAAACTTGATGTGAATGAAGACTAGGGTTTTCAAACCACATTTATGTTTTCACAGGGGGGACTTTTCAACCAAGGGACTGAAAGTAATATTTGGGGTTAGGCCCAAAGACATGGGGCTGGATTCGGGGGATGCTCAAAAATTCCTACGTATCCCATAAGGATGGAAATCAAGCTGCACGTAGTTCTTGAAATACCCTCTATACAGATTTGGTTCATTCATATGAAGGGTGAAAGGGGACTTTAGTGCAATCATGGTTTGACCCAAGATAAAAGGTTCATGCATTTTCATGTATGCACGTAGTCTTTAGAATATAAAATGATTTGAGATTAATGTAAATAATGATTACCGCTCAGGTGAGGGTGTTAAAGAATGTTGTAGTTTATTATCATGAAGGAAAAAAGTGTTGTACAATTTAACGTCAAATATCAAGGACAAAGGTAAACCAATGTGAACATATTTATTCTGGGGGAGGCTTCACGAATTAACATCATATGAGATGGAGGTGAACCGATGTGAAGAGATTGGTTTTGGGCTTGAACCTTGGGAGGATTCCTATGTACCCAGCCTAGAAGGCAAGGATCAAAGTCCACGTAGTAAAATTAAAGAATGAAATGGTGATCAAGTTGTTTTTGAGGGAAATGGTATAAAAAGAATGTGTTGGGAATTAGGCACGGTTAGCGGCCCAGAGAAGGTGTTATGGTTGATGTTTACTCTATGATCAAGTGAGTTATACTCGGTCTGAGAAACAAGAGGTAGAAACAACCCTAATGATGCACATTTTAATGTCATGTTGGACATATAAGGGACTGTGCAGTTTAATGTCATGCAGTAAGGACTTAGGGAAGGAATATGCAGTTTAATGTCATGCAGTAAGGACAAACGATGGGCTGTATAGTTTAATGTCATATAGAAAGGACTAGTGCTATACTATTTTGCGTAATTTAGCTAGGACGTATGGCTATGCAGTTTAATGTCATCTCGCGAGGACAAAGGGGACATAGTTTAACATCATGTTGGATGTATTAGGGACATTTTCAAAGTTTACCGTCATGTTGGACGATGGCACAGTTTAACGTCATGTTGGATGACGGTGCGAATAGTTTAAGGTCATATGCATAAGACATAATGATTTATTTGTGTTATACAAAATACTTTATCAGAAATCTAGCATTGGTTGGAATATTGATGTGTTCTCAATCCATTGAGATTAAATAATAATCTCCATTGGAGTAGAGCTTATGTATTGAGTAAGGTCCTTCCCATTTTTGGTTTAAGAATGGGAGGTTTCATTCCTTATATCATTGTAGTTCTGAGAACCAATACCAATTCTCCCTGAATGAATGAACGAAGACGAGATTTTTTTTTGAAAGCTCATGCTATTCGATTCTGATAGACATCCAAATGGTGTAGGGTGCACAATCATTTTCATCTAATCGTTCCAATTCATCCAATCGCTTTTGAGATTGTTCATAGGTAGATGACTGATCAAATATGGATACTCTGAGCGAGGGTAATATAACATCAATGGGCAATATTTCTTCTGTTCCATATACCAAAGAATATGGAGTTGACCGCGTTGCAGTACAGGTGGTGGTCTGATAAGCCCATAAATCATGAAAGAGTTTATCATGCCATGATTTCTTATCTTTATCCACCATCTTTTACAGTATGTTTGAAAGAGTCTTGTTGTAGGATTATATTTGGTTGTTTGCCACTGCATGATTCCGAGATGAATGATTGGATTTGATTTTGTATTCTTGATACAACTTCCTTACATCAGATGAACAGAAGTTAGTTCCATTGTCCGTCAATATGGTATGGGGGACACCAAATCTGGTAATGATGTTAGAAATGATGAAGCTAAAAATTCATTTAGAACTAAATTCTTTGAGAGGTATTACCTCTAACCATTTGGAAAAGAAGTCAGTATGAGTAAGAATATACTTAAACTGCTTGGATATAGCTAAAGGGTAAGGTTCCACTACAGCCATTCCCCATTTGGAAAATGGACATTAAAATTTAGTTGTATGAAGCAACTCTGGAGGTTGATGAATTAATTTGGGACATACTTCTCAAGAATGAAACTTCTTTGTGAAATCAACGAAATCTTGTATCATTGAAGGCCAAAAGAATCCAAGCCTTTTAATTTGATCAGACAGTCTATGTCCAGACTGATGGGCCCCACAGACTTCTACATTCACTTCTTTCATGACAACCATTTTCTATTCACCATTAATGTATCTGAAGAGAATTCCATCAAAACCTATTTTGTAGCACTACCACAAAAACAGTTTTTCGCAGCGCCCCCCTTTATCAGCGGTAACGAAAAAGCACTGATAAAGGGTGCCTTTATCACCGCTAAAAAAAGCGCTGATAAAGGGTCAGCTTCAAAAAAAAAATTAAAAAATATATTGATATATAAATATAGTTATATTTTTATATAAATATAATATATAATTTTTAAATATATTTTAGATAATTATAAATGTACATTTACACTTATTATACTTAATATATAAGATATTTAGTCAAAATGACTTCTTATAAAATTAAAAAAATATTTTTAATTAATAATTTGATAATCATTATGGAGTAATAGTTATTTAATAACAATTTGAGGAATAAAATTTAAAAAAATTAAAAAAAAGATCCAAAATATGTTGAAAACGCAACTCAAACTTCAAACGGCCATAACTTTTGATCCGGGTGTCCGTTTGAGCTCTACCACATATCAAATCGAAGCATGCGACGAGCTCTACATCGCTGTGATTGGAGGGGGACCAGGGTCAAGCGTTGTTCAAGGCCAAAAGTGGCCCATAATGCCTCTAAAAATGAGTTTTTTGTCGGGGTACCCAGATTTTTTAACATTTTGTGGATTTTCAAACTCGTTTAAGGGGGTATTATTGGCTTTTTATGGCGGGGAATGAATTTATTCCCAGGTATTATATTCATATTGATATTATATCTTTGAAATTTCATCCTTTTTTATAATGAACTGCTATTTATAATCAAATATATAACTATATGTAAATATTTTTTATATATTCGCACCTAAAAATTAAATTTTTTAAATAAATAATTAAACATATTTACATATAAAATATATTAGCTTTATCTAAATAATAACTAATATCCATTTTATTTAAAATACCAATATATGAATATTTATATACCTATATATTAATCTAACTATATATATATATTAATCTAACTATATATATATATATTAATCTAACTATATATATATATTAATCTAATAACTATATATATATATTAATATAACTATATATATATATATTAGTATTACTATAAATATATATATAAATGTCACCATAAATATATATATTAATATCACTATATATATATTAATATAACTATATAACTATATAAATATATATTCATATAACTATATATATGTTAATATAACAATATATATGTTAATATAACTATATATATGTTAATATAACTATATATATATTAATATAAATATATATTACTATACGAATAAATATAACAAAATATATAGATATAGATATAGATATAATTAATACCACTATATATATATATATATTAATATTACTATATATATTATAATACAACTATATATATATATATTATAATATAACTATATATATATTAATATAAATATATATTACTATACGAATAAATATAACTAAATGTATAAATATATATATATATAAAGATATCATGAATTGGAAAGCAAATCAATATAGAGTAGTGGTAAGGGCTTAGGCGCGCAGGGGGGAGGTCTCGAGTTCAAATCCTGGTGGAGGAAGGGGTGCACGCGCATGGGGAATATTTGAGCAAGCTCTGTTAAAGGGTAGAGGGGGTGCATGGAGTGCTGTATAGGGGCCAAAAAGCGCTGTAAAAGGGGGGTTCAAGCGCTATAAAAGCCCCCCCGATTGGCAATATTTTTTAATTTTTTTAAAATTTTTTTAATTTTTTTTTAATTTTTTTAAATTTTTTTTAACTTTTATCAACACTTTTTTAAAAGCGCTGATAAAAGGGTCCTTTATCAGCGCTAAAACGAAAGCGCTGATAAAGGAAGCGCTGATATAGGACCCCTTTATCAGCGCTAAAAAAAGCGATGATAAAGGGGTACCTTTATCAGCGCTTTTTTAGCGCTGATAAAGGGGTCATATATCAGCACTTTTCGGAGCGCTGATAAAGGGGACCCCCCCCCCTTTATTTACGCTGCTTTATCATCACTGATAAAGGCCGTGTTTGTATTAGTGTAGAGAATTTTCTCTAGGTGATCTGGGCTATCATAAAGTGTAAAATTAACCACACGTCGTCAGACTTGTTCTTTCCCGACTCTATTAGGTGGGAGTGTTCCATTTTGAAGGTATTCCCGGATATGTTTCATCTATCCTATAGTATGACCATATTTTTCAGAAATGGGACTAATTTCATTAATTTCCTCAATTCTGGTTTGAACATAAGGTAGAATTGTACGATGGTGGGAAATACTTATGATTGTCTCATCCCGATTAGGAGCTGCCAGAGTTGTGTCTATATTATCTAGTGCATCAGCTTGGGCATTTTTTGATCACGGGACATAAGAAAATGTCGATTCCAAAGGAAATTATTCCATTAACTCTATGAGATAATCATAAAAGTGATTAAATCTTCTTTTCTGATGGCATAATCCCCATTGACTTGTTTGATTACTAGCACTGATTCACCATTCACCGTTAAGTGATTCACTTGTGCCTGAAGCGCCAACTCTAATCCTACAATGAGAGTTTAGTATTTTGGTTCATTATTTGTACTGCCTCCCCACAATAAGAAGGAATAAGGTAGAACTGACATTTTTGGGGAAATAAGTATAATTCCTAACCCAACTTTTTTGAATTTAGGATCTTCCTTTTTCGTCCCTGTTGGACTTCTAGAATCACCATCAAAGTACATTTCCCATGGTTGAAGATTATCATGAATAGAAAAAACTTCTTCATCAAGAAGTTCAATATTTAAAGATGTATCTTCTATTGAAGGATGTTGAGAAAGGAAATCAGGAAGAGTGTGGCCTTTTATATCTTTTTAAGACACATACTGGATATAATATTGCTACAAAATTACTGCCCACCTTTCCAGACATCATGTAAGCATTGGACAACTAAGGATGAATTTGAGTAGGTTGTTACGAGATACCAATTGGACCTCATGATGTTGTAGGTAGTGTCTTAATTTCTGAACTGCAAATATTAATGTTGGGTATCACTTCTCAATACTTGAATATTGGGTCTCTGCATCAAGCATAGTCCGACTGAGATAGTAAAGGCGGCTTTCATTCCCAGCATTATTCTTCTGGGAAAGGAAGGCACCCAATGATTGCTCTAAAGCTGTCACATAAAGAATAAGTTGTATTCTATCAATAGGTGGAATTCATACCGGTGGACTCAAGAGATATTTCTTGACAATATTGAATGCTTCTTGACATTCTTCAGTCCACTAGTAAGTGACTACCTTCTTCATCAATTTGGTGAAGGGTAAACTTTTTCCTGTCAGATCGGAGATGAAATGCCGAATATAGGAAAAGTGTTCTTGAATTCCTCTCAATTATTTCAAATTTCATGGAGGTGACATACCATGGATTGAATTTGTCTTCTTATGATCGACTTAGATACCATGATGGCGTACATAAAAGTTGATAAATTTTACTAAGGTTACCCTAAAAGCACATTTTAAGGGGTTAATCTTCAAATTGTGTTGTTGAAGTTTGTGGAATATGATTTCCAAATCAGCCAAGTGATTAGAACGTCATCTGGATATAACCACCAAATCATCAACATAACATTCAACAAACTTCCCTAAAAAGGGTTTGAATATACGATGCATGACACATTGATATGTTGTGCCTGCATTATTCAGGCCAAAGGGCATTACCTGATAGAAAAACACACCCTGAGGGGCTCTGAAGGCTGTAAATTTTTCATCTTCTGGAGCCATTCAGATTTGATTATACTCGGAATATCCATCCATGAATGAAAGTGCTTCATAGCCAGTAGTTGCATCAATTAAGAGTTCTGTGATCGGAACTGGATAATCATCCTTTAGAAAATGCTGATTAATATCTCTTAAATCAATGAAAACTCTAATTTCTCTATTCTTCTTTTTTCATAGGGACAATATTAACCAAAAAAATTGGGATATTGAACTTCCCTGACGAAGTTTCCTTTGATAATCTTATCCACTTCAGCTTCAATTTTAGAAGCATAAGTCGGGTGTGTTCTTCTTGTGGCTTGCTTGAATCCTCGATGTTCTTATGGTAATCCCAAACGATGAGTAGCAGCATCAGGATCAAGGCTTGGAATCTCTGTATAGTTCCATGCAAATATATCTCGATTTTTCTTCAAAAAAAAAATTTACAACTCCTTCTCTTAATGAGTAATGACCACACTAATTAATGTGGGGTGTGGATATTCTTTTGTACCCAGATTTATTTCTCTGAGTTCATCCACAGTTGTAGAGATACCCTCTTTAGATGCAGGAGGAGCATCCCTGAAATCTTCATCTTCTTCTTCAACATGTGTTATTTCTTCTGTTTATACTAGCATAGTAGATGATGAAGCATAATTTCCATGATCAAAAGAGATGTTAAAATTTGAAAATCATGAAGAAGAATCTTCCATTTCTGACCCTATTGATGATGAATGGTATTCCTTGGGTAATAAATAGAAGATAATGTATTGAAAATCGACATCATCATTCACTTTTGACATTGCTATATCTTCTTCTGGCTTGGTTGGAGAAGTATAAACTTGCTGGATTTCAATGGATGAAATGAAGACATCTACATTTCATCTTTCATCATTGCCTGGTGAATCACCAATTTCTCCAATAATGTCTGGCTTGATTACTGTAATTGACATTATTTTTGTTTCCATAAGAGTATTTGGATTTGGGTCTATCGTGACAATTTGACTGATAGGAAAAAAATAATTGATACTAACATGTATGAATGGGTTTACTTGAATATTTTCCAAACCCTATGGAGCATTATCTTTGGTAACCTACCTTGTTGTAGATTTCTCATTTCCCTCCATGTGATAGAATTCTGCCTCAATGTATTGAGATTAACATGTTTTGAATGGGGCTTTATCAACATAAAATTTCTCAAGTCGACCATTGGAACAAAATTTGAGACATTGATGGTATGATGAAGGGATAGTCGCATGTTGATGTAGCCAAGGTCTTCCAAGCAAAATGTTTAAAGCTATGTCATGACAAACAACCATGAAATATGAATTGGATACAAGATCTCCAAACTGAGTTCTGAGTGTGATCTCACCCAGAGGTACTTGTTCATTATTATCATATCTTTGCAACATCAAAGTAGAAGGAGATAAATCAGATTCAGTGAGGCCCAATCGATGAAGTGTATGGATGGGGATGAGGTTGACTCATGAACCATTATCAATGAAAGATTTTGGGATGTCTACATCATTGACCATTCCAGATAAATACAATGGTCTAATATTTCCATGCACAACATCATCTTCATATTCATCTGTGAATGATATCACTACATGGCATTCTACAGGATTATTCTCTACATGGTAGACATCAACTGCATCAATTTCAGTTTTGAATTCCCGAAGACTTGACAAAGCCTTAATGATTGCCTCCCGAAGATCCTTTGATAGATTCAAAAAAATCCAGAATTTATAACATGGCCGATACTTGAGACAAATGCATCAAGACATCATATTTTTGATCCAAAGGTCTGTGTTTCCCAACAGGAACATGTGGTTTTGTAGGTTCCTTAGAAGTTGATTCTTTGGAAGTAGATGCATTTTTTATCTAGGTAGGAGTTGGAAATTTTCATGGTTTAGAAGATTAGACCGAATAGTTATATTTACCTGCTGAGACGATGAAGGTGTAACCACTAACTGATCCTTCGGAAAAATTGTGCTAGGACTGAATCTTCTATGTGTGGAAGAACATTCTTTCTCTTTTTGGGCTCGCTGAAGGACTCTGCCTTGAGTTTCTGCTGCATATATAGTTCTAGCCGGGGTAGAATTTGAATAGTGGCTTCTGGGATATCCACGTCTTCCTCTATATACCAGACCTCTGGAATTCCTTATAATTTTTCTGTTTGATACAAGGAACTCAGGTTCATCAAGATCGAAACTGTGACTGGCATAAGTATCTGTTATGTGAATCATGTAAATAGAACCAAAGATCAACTCTTCATCTGATGAAGACTCTGCATGATTAGACAATTTAGGTTGTGTCGTTTGGTGGTACGGTTCCCATGTCTTCAAAGTAGATGGAATAAAATCTGCCAGAGTCAAATACAATTTGGGCTTTGACACGATCTCATCTTATTCTGATTGCTCTTCTTTCTTTGAATTATGCCATTTCTATGAGGATTTTCCCTCTAATGAAGAGGGTTTTCTATGGCATTTATAGCAGAAGAAACAATTAGTTTCTTCAATTGCGTTCGTAAAATGGCATGAGTTCGGTTGATCATTTTTCTGACCATCCAATCATCATATTTCTACACATTTTTTCTTTTTTACTTCTTACCACATGCCTTCCTCCTCTGTATTGGTAGGAGTAACACATGTCACCTAAGCTATAGAACCTTTCAGTTTGACTTATCCCAAGTCTTCCATCTTTTGCAGGAGGTCCTAGAAAACAAAACACTCCTGAATGGGATGCCCCAACATCTGATGAAATGGGAAAGAGTTGGTATGGTCTTCATCTCCTTCCTTGTTCGGCCTTTTGGGCCTTGGAAATTGAAACAAATTATTTTCCAAAGACTAAACGAAGTAACTAGGAAACAGTGCATTTTGGAAAGAGTAAACTTGTCTTTTCAACTCCTCAAATTGTTTCCATATTTGATCTCTTTGATCATCTTGACGAAACGGCCTCTGTTGTTGATGCTCATGAGGTGGAGCCCTTCAAAATGATGAAGGTTTTGAAGTGGAAGTCGTTATAGGTGCTTTTTTAAGCGTAACTGTAGCAGTCTCTACTCTAAAAATTATCTTTATGATAGGTGATGGAATTAAATGTATTTTATCCTTAGTCATTGTAATATATTCTTCTGTCTGCTGAGCGATTGAATTAAGGTCTCAAGACCCACTTGTGTATTTCACAGGGATCCACGGTGTGTGTAATTCATAACACTAATTTTCCACATTGATTGGCAACATTTCCTCTTGAGGGAGTTCTAATATTAGGGATTATGGTAATACCTTCTAGTGAGACATGAAATCCAAAACTCTGTTATTCTCCATTTGCATAGAATTTTTAAGATAAAAAACTGTTGTCTTTGGAAAAGTTGAGCTGAGTTGAATAAATAATCATTGATGAAGATCTTCCCACCCAGTAATTGACCGTTATTTCAAGATTGTTTACCAAAGAAAAGTAGGCTCTTGTATTGTCTATACAAAACACCTAATCTTACCTACTTCCTGTTACTGAGGGGTTCCCATCATAGGATCACAATGAGAAATAAAATTTGTTAAGTGTTGCTTTGGATCTCCCGAACCATTAAAGATTGGGAATGTGGTTCTTTCAAAATTTGATGGGAGGGGGGAATTGCATCAACCCATTCAGGGTAAGCTCTCTTTTCAGGTTGAATTTGAGAAAATTTTCTCTAAATAGATTCCAACAAAGCTATTAATGACTCAATAGTAGTTATTAACTTTTTAGAAACATCAGGTATATCTCAGACCTGAGCAGGTGCAATAACTAGATTTTGGACAGATGTGGTGGCTGGTACTGCAACTGATGATAACACCACTATTTTTTGTTTCACCTGACCCATAGGATTAGACCTATGAGGGTGTACTGATAATGTTGGATATTCTGGATCCATCTTAGTAGCCGCAACAAATTCCCTTGGCTGAAAAACTCTAGCATGCTTAGGAGGAAGACTACCTTGAAGTAGTTCTACATTCAACCTCCTCAATTCCTTCATTTTATCCTCTTTTTGTGCAACTATTTGCTCTAGTGAGAGTGATTAGACTTCTCCAGAGGGAGGGTCGAATGCATCCTGTTTCTTTCCTTTCCCCTTGTTGTACGCCTTTCGGAGAGGGGGAATTTGGTTAATTAAACGAATACCTAGATTATGGGTAAGACTTTGGTTTCATGTACGCACACCTTCTTCATTTGTGTTTGTGTGTAAAACTTCTTGAGCAGGAACCTCTTCATCTGATCCCTCTGAGTCAGCCTCATGTTCTAGAGGATAAGCAGCCACTGCATTGATGACATTAATTTATGCATAACGCATTGCATGCCTTCTATCGCCATTTCTGTGATACTGTCTTTTTTCCTTGTCCTTGATGAGACATTGCCTTTTGTTGATTTGATCCCTCAGGAACTTTTTGATGAACCATAATTTGGAGGTAATCTCCTGATAATTCACTTCTTTGTTCCTCTTGTGGATTCTTCCCTAATCGAGAGAAGGCTGACTTTCTCTGAGAATGAGATTGAGGATTTGAAAAAAAAATCCCCAGTCTGGTGGACTGGGGCTGTTCCTGCTATTTATGATCAACTCCTCAAATACTATTTGTTGATTCTAAGGGTTGGGTTAATAGATTCACGAGTCTGCTAGGGTGGTTCTTGAACTGTTACTTCTGAGAATTTCTTAATATCTCTCCTGATCTTGGAGACTGTAGTCCGGAAATTGGTTGGATGTATAAACCTACATCCACTCAAATAACCTAGCACAAATGAATGCTAGATGATTTTTGACACTTCTGTCACCTGATGATGCACTCGCTCTAAACGAGAATCATGTCCTATATTCTCATTTTCCTAATGCAGAAGTAATTTGACAACTGGTTCTTTGTATGCCCGACATTGGTAAGAACTAGTTGAGGCATGTTCCTGAGCAAGCCTTTGATTACAAAAAAACCAATTGGTTATGGCCGGCCATGGGAAATAGCATGGAATGAGACCATTTTAGGAGGGAACTATTGACTGGGGAGTATAGTGAAATGCAGTGCTCCATGAACACCCCATCCCCTGATATGAATACCAGATGGGGCATTGGAAATTAACTAGAGCAATATTCTGAGTGCACCGAGGCATGAATGCTGAATGGCTCTCTATTCCTTTTCAACCATCGGATATCAAGAAACTGTGAGAGAGGCCAAATAAATTTGGCGTTGTAACCCTTTTATTATCTTGACATGATTTTCATATTCATCATAAGTTAATATTTTTTTCAATTAACAATGAATTTTCCACATGTTGAAAAGAATATCCTGAATGCAATATTCCGTCAACATTTCTGGAATTTCATAATGAGAGTCAGCCAAAGGCCAAAACATGACATGTACTTCACCTTTTTACATTTTTTCTCTTATTCAGCACTTCCTCTTTATCATTCGATGAAGATTCTTCTACCTGATTAGACCAGATCTGGTGTTACCTTGTTACTTTATCAGATTCAACAAGATAGGTAGATAATTCACTTATCAAATTAGAAGATGAACGACCCAGGAGTGGTTTAGAGAATGGCCTATACCTCATGCTATCTTCTGATTGAAGAAGTATTTCACCATCTAGAGGTAATGAATCAGACATGACTTTCTTCACATTTTCTTGTGCCTCAAGATAAGAGGTCTTTCTCATCACTACATTGTCCATTAGGGCATTTTCCAGGCAATGTGAATTAATGTTGTAGAGAGGACTTTCATAGCTAAATTCATCATCATGGGGAGGACCACCATGGGGGGTTACAGCAAAAGATGAAACCTTTTTCTCCTTGATCATCTGGCCACACAGAGGGTTCTTGTGGCTCTCATCTGAAGATGATACTTCAAGATCGATTGAACTGTCATGAAGCAAGCCTTCATGAGGAAGTGTCTGAGGAAGACCTTCAGAATTAATGTTCCCACTATTTGGAAATGATATAGTAGAATATTGAATTCCAACAGTTAATTGTCTGAGGGCTTCAATAACTCTAGCATCGAGCAAGGCCTTATTACATATTGAATCTTGATTTCTTGACTGTGCTGGATGGGTATTCTTATTAGACGCCTTCTTACTCACATTAGCAACCACTTGTTGGCAAAAGTGGATATTTTGGGCAGGTGTATGTGCCTGCTTAGGAGAAATAGTCAGGTTAGTTTGATTATCTCCACTCAAATCAGGTTAATGTGCATGACTTGGTTATCCGTATGACATGAGGGAGTATCCCCACAACCCTCTTGGACTAGAACAGCGGTGTGTGTCTGTTCTGGAGATATATGTTGATGTGTCACTCCACTATTAGGGATATATTTTCATTTCTTTCCCTGTGATGCTGCTGAAGCTATTATAATATTTTGACAGGCATCCAGAATGTGAGCAGGGATTTACTTCTGCTCTTTCACCATTGACAGAATATTCTTGGTGACTTCAGCTGTAGGAACTGAATATACATCCATTCCGTGTCTGGAGTAGGATTATGTGATTTCTTCTTTCATGCTTTTCCTATTAGATAATTTTGACAGTACTCATGTGTGGGGGCAGAGAGCTGAGTCTGTCTCATGTTTTTCATTGGGGATTTCCAATCAACTTCTCCATGTGATACCAAACGAGACTGTTGGCATTCTTGATTCATACTAGCAGGTGTATGTTCCTGCTGATTGCACTCCGCCAAAATTGGTTGATGATCTTCCTTAAATACTATTAGACAAGGCTTCTGGCACGATTGATGAGTGTAAGCTGGTGTATGTGCCTGTTTACCAGTTTTGAACACATTGGGTTGTCAGGATTCATCATATGTAGTCCGATGAGCCTGCTGACTAGCTGATTATTTATAAACAGGTGTATGTTCCTGTCTATAGTACTCCACCCGAATTGCCTGGCGAGAATGTTGTGTTGCTTCTAGAAGAGTCTGCTAGACATTGGAATTAAAACAGACGTGTTTGTGTGCCTGCTCGTTTATTTAAACCATGTTAGTTTGGTAGGCTACTCGGGAAATGGTAGAGATACGAACCTACTCACTATAGAAAAAATTTCCCCTCTAGAGGTTCATCTTGCGGACTCAGGTCTGAGGAAGCTGAGTCAAACCCCTGAAGGTGATACCTTAATCATGTTTAGGGAGCACTACCGCACGAGTATGACGGCGATTGTTGATGGGAGCCCTTGGGAAGGAATCTTGTCTCCTTGAATTAAGGCATTCAGTGACCTTCCCATTCACCTCCCCAGAATATGGGAGGGATTAGTGATTGTGTTCCGGGGATAACGACCCAAAATGGTTGGAAAAGGTGGTTAGCACCACCTGCTTCTTGATCGCTGGTCGTCGTTGTCCAAACAACCAGGGTGAATTGTTGACTTTGAGGGATTTTCAAGTGGCCTCCAGAGTCGTAATAGTACTGTTTTGATGGTATTCTTGTTGGAACCACTTTGTGTATAGGTTTGTATTTGTTGTCAATAGTTTTCAATGGAATATCAAAATGAAATAGATCAATAATTACTCCAATAAAATGGAGGAATGAAAGCTCACAATGAAGGATATCATGAAGTACTCCGATGAAGTAGAGGAGTAGTGAATCAGCCGATTGTTGTGATGATCGTAAGTTCAAAGAACATGTGTCAAAGGTGATACATTGTTTACAAAAATGAATAATGTGAGGAGTAATCCATCCAAGGATGATTAAAGAAGGATGGTGTTTTTGGATGAACACCATGCAATTCCTCCTTATTGCATAAAAAACAAGGGCTTTGTTGAAGACCATGCAATTCCTCATTATTGCATGAGAAAAATGGGTTTTGATGAAGACCATGGAATTACTCATGATTGTGTGAGAACCATGCTAGAGACTTCTTGACGAATTGAATCACATGGTTTGCATGAAGTTGATCATGACGGTTGATGAAGAAGACAATGTGCCAATGATTGTAAATCTAATATGGTCTTGCAAGGATTGGAATTCTGAGATTGCCATGCACATCACATTGTCATAGAAGATGATGATGGTAATTATATGCCTTCAAAGAATACATATCACAATAGAGGAGTTTGTGATAAAAGCAGAAGAGTTATTCAAGGATACATATCACCAAGAAGAAGTGTTGTTAAGGTGATCGTGCTTGTTGACAAAGCAAACAGACAACATACAAATTTGTTGACAAAGGAGATTCCATGGTGGCATGTCAAGTTCGAAGATTGTGGATAATGATCCATGTTCAATTCATGGAACATTGACAAAGGAATGGATGATCTGGAGGCGGACTAAAAGAGCAGATACAAGGTGGTGTCGTTTTCTAGTGTTTGCCAAATTTTTGGGGTCCAAAATTTGGAGGTTGGTGAGCATCGCGAAAAGTTGCTTTCCATGAAGATCATAATTTAATATGGAAAAGGCATGAGTTTCGCGAAGATGGGATGCATGGTCTGGATTTCGCAAAGACCAGAAGAATGGAGGCGGTGAGTCTTCACGATTACGTCATGATTCGCGATTATGTCAAGGTTCGCGAACGGCAGAGGCTGGTGAGCTTCGCGGCGATGAAGGGCTTTGTGAGGGAGCTTCGCGGTGAAGGCGCGAAGGAATGATAACGGTGATACTCTGCGATTACGTCAAGCTTCACGAATGGAAGAGGCTGGAAAGCTTCACGGTGATGAAGGGCTTTGTGAGGGAGCTTCGCGGAGAAGGCGTGAAGTAATTTTGACGGTGATTCTTCGCGATTACGTCAAGCTCCGCGAATGGAAAATTTCTGTGGTGCTTCGCGATTTGAACAGAATTTAGGCGGGAACTTCGGAGCTTCGCGATTTGAGCTGACGTGGAACTGACTTCGCACGGAAGGGTCGACGGTCGGTGGAATCACCTATAAAAAGAGTCTGACCCCCTCAAGAGGAACAGGGAGATACTTTCAGAGAAAATCCTTTGCTCTCGGTTCGCAAAGGTCTCTCGCGAAGGTAGTCTGCTTCACGAAAGTGGAGCTTCGCAGCGGCTATTCTAGCTCCGCAAAAGTCTTGCGCCCCGCGTTGGCTCAATGAGTTTCGCGAAGAGGGAGGTGCTCCGTGATAGCCCAGCATTGCGAAGGCTGGAGCATCACGAGAGTGCTTCCCGATTGAGCTTCGTGAAAAGGCAGGTACTCCGCGAAGGTTTGTTTGAGCTTTTCAAAATTGGTAGCCCTGTGAAGTAGGGTACTTTGTGAAGGCCCTTTCAAAAGGTTGTTCGCCCAGTGGACAAAAAAGGGGTATTCATCAGTGGATGAAATTTGGACTTCAACAGAGAATCATTTATTGATCAATCACACAAGTGATTGTAATTCAGGCAAACGAAGAAAAGAGGATCTAGTGCATTCAATCATTGCACTAAAGTAAAATGTTGAATACAAAATAGCATCAATTCAGGACTATGATGCAAGAAAAGTCTCATACTGAACAGGAGACAAAGACTTCATTGCAAATCTATTGAAGAGACCTTCACGTCTATAAACTGAGTGTGACTTCACCAATGGTAGTGAGCCAGGGGGAGTCAACGGGAGTAACCCGAGGGAATCAGTGAGCTATCCCTGAACCTTTGTAAAGGCAGTGAGCCTGGGACAGAGTGACTGTGCCCAATCAATTGTAATCTACAGCTATTGAAGCATAGTGGATTCAGGTATGACCAACAACCTGTCGGCGTATGCTCCTTGGACGTAGCCCTTAGTGGTGAACCAAGTAAAAATAGTTGTGTCATCTCTCTGCATGTGAATGTATCATTACTGACCATATCCTTCATACAGGTTTAAGTAGTTCCTACCAACGTGGGAACAAGATCCACAACTTTAGGAAGAAAAAGTTGACACCCTGATTCACCCCTCCCCTCTCAGGGTGTCCCGGGGTCCTACAAGTGGTATCAGAGGGAAAGGTTAACGTATGTTGGATATTCTCTAGTAATTCTATTGAGAAGAGGATTTGTGTTTCTTTCCTAAAGTCAACAATGAAGAGCAGTCTTGATGAAGTTTCTAAGAAGACATCTACATCTAGGAAGACTATGAAAAATAGGAAAAATAAAGAGAAGAAGAAGCTAAAGAAGTCCCTCATATCCAAAGAAGATGCAGTGTCTTGTTCTCCATGCCATTCCAAAAATGAAGAAACATCAGGCATGGAAAGTATCGAGCAGGTGACTCAGAATTCTTCCATAGGAAAGGATGACACCCCCAATTCACACTTTCAAGAAAAACTCAAAAAATATCTGCATGATATTCCGGAAGAAAGGGCTGCTATTATTTGTAGCCTATTTCATTCTATGCAGGTTGAGATCACTCGACTTGAAAGGGAAGCAGACAATATGGAAAAGGGGCTGGAAAGAAAATTTCTGGAAAGTATGAAGCTCACCAAACAGGTTAAGGTCTCTAAAGAAAACGAGGCAGTCAATAAGACTCTAAAAGAAAGGATCCATGCACTTGAAGCTGAGCTGAAGAAGAGCAATGAAGTCAAGAATTTTTGTTTGGAAGAAACTTCCATTAAATTCAGGGAACTTGACTCTTTGTTACAAAAAAAAGTTAAGATGCGTGAAGATGAGGTTGAAAGTTTGAAGAAGACTTGTGAAGAGAATATGATCACAATTGATGATTAGAAGATCATCCTCAATATTGTGGGTCAAAAATTGGAAGCTCAATTGACCAAGATTGAGAACACACATATTGAGACTTCACAAAAGAATGAAATGAGTGATGCTTGCACTCAATGTTCGTTGGAAGAGTCTAAAGCTGAAATTCCTCCAACATGTGATAAGAAGAGTATGACAACTCTTGATTATCCACATCAAGAATCAGTTGCTGCTGTTACTCAATGCTCACTGGAGGATTCTATTGTCAAAAGACCTCCAACATGTGATAAGAAGATCATGACTTCACTCTTTGATCTATCACAAGCAACTGAGAAAGTGAAGGTACCATACAAACCATCTTGCATTCATATTTCTAAATACACTCCTACAATCAGTGTTGGTGGGAAGAAAAGTTCTAAACAAGTATGGATGAGGAACGGTGAGAAGAAGAAACATACCACCATGGCTAGGGTGGATGGGAAGAAAAAGGAGGAAGTGGGTTCCTCAAATAGAGCACAAAATATTAAGAAGATGTCCCAACAACTTAATACAGAAGACACAAAGAAGAAAAGATTTGTGGGTCAATGTTGGTGCTGCAACAGATTTGGTCACTGTGCACTGGATTGTCTTTATAATCCCTTACATAGAAAAGCACAGAGAATGCCTATGTCAAAGAGAAGGAAGCCAGAGAAAAAGGAGCAACATCAGCAGGTCCAGAAGCATCTGTTTACTGCAAACAGATTTGGAATTCTTGATAACATCTGTGATGTATGCAACGACAGCGGTCATAATGCAGGCACATGTCCCTATCAACATGATTTTACTTTTGGAAAGAAAAGAAGACCTCTGATGTCGTCAAAGAATGGAGCAGCTCCTTGGGGAGAAATCAGAAGAATGTTGTGAACACACATTTCCCCAAGAAGATCTCAAGTAGGGAAGCTGGGAAGACCCAGGATTTTAGATCCATGAAATTGAAGGGTCATTCATCCAAAAGAAACACTAAGTGGGATGAATCTCGGATGGACCCATGTGGACGAACTAAACCAGCTGCAAAAGTTCCAAATGACATATTGGTCATCTGGACAGAAGATTTGAAAAGAATAAGGAAACTTGAAGATTAGAAGGCCAAGGCCGGTGACAAAGGAAAAGGAAAACTTTCACATGATGAAGACACAGTGCAGGAGAGATTGAAAACAAAGAGAAACACACGTGTCAAAGAAGTTATGTGTGATAGATGCAAGAAATCTGGTCACATTGCAAAAGGTTGCCTAACTTTAATACCATAGAAAGAAGCAGTTATTAAGAGGAGTAAGAATGTATCATTCATGATGGATGCTAAGCAGAAAAATTCTCCACAGAAAGCAAAAGAGAATGTGAACAGAGCCATGCCACATCGACAGATGTCAGAACATATGTTCAAATGTGCAGGCATGAAGACTGGAGTGAACAGAGGAACTTGGTTGAGAAAATAGCCTCAACCAAGCAAGTATTCTTGATGAATCAAGAAGGAACCACCTTATTCCCGTAATCATTTGTGTATTGTATTTGTGATAATAATGCAGGGAATTGAAGGTGAAGCATGCTCTCAGGGGGAGAACCTGAGAAGTAGTGAATTCTGTCAACTCTTGATAGCCAAGCTGAAGAAGTTTCCATCCTTAGTAGATTATTCAATTGCTATTCAAAGATTATGATGATGAAGGATCACTCTTGATGAAGATGATGAAGTGTGTTTCCCTTGAGGGGTAGAAGAATGAAGAAGCATCCATAATCATTGTTTGAATAAATATCAACTCCAGCAAGACTCAAAAGCAGTTACTCTGTGAATTTCTTGAAGAACACGCCAATGGAGAAGGTATGTCATTTCTCAATCACTATCCCTTGGTTACTCAGATCAAAGATTATTTTACAAAGGGGGAGTAACTAAATTGATCAGTGACATAAAGAGAATGGAAGTGCCCCAAGGTCACTTATCCTGCCGATTGAACTTGAATTTTTTTGATCTATTTGCTGATGTGAGTGCAGGAGTTTCAGGTTGAGTGTTCTCTATCATAGTTGATCTTCTTCTACCTGGAATTAAAGTGGTAAACCCTTGAAGACAAGATACATGAGTTATCATCTCATGTTGGTATCATGATATGTGGATAATGGACAGCCTTGTTGACTTAATCAAATCCACTTGTTTTCTACATCGAGCATTGCTCAAGTAGACTTAGAGTGAAATGATTAATGAAACATTTCTTAAGTGTGGATTGATACCCTCCCTACCATGTGCTTTGTATTTCTTGTCAATAAGGGGGAGAGAAAGTGAAATGAACATTTGAAAAGAAAAGTGGATTGAATAGAGGATTCTCATTTTGACATTGACAAATTCCTTTCAGCAGATGTATAAGGTATTGACAAAAAAATACAAAGGGGGAGATTTTTGGAACCACTTTGTGTATAGGTTTGTATTTGTTGTCAATAGTTGTCAATGGAATATCAAAATGAAAGAGATCAAGAATTACTCCAATAAAATGGAGGAATGAAAGCTCACAATAAAGGAGATCATGAAGTACTCCGATGAAGTAGAGGAGTAGTGAATCAGTCGATTGTTATGCTGATCATTAGTTCAAAGAACATGTGTCAAAGGTGACACATTGTTTACAACAATGAAGAATGTGAGGAGTAATCCATCCAAGGATGATTAAAGAAGGATGGTGTTTTTGGATTAAGACCATGTAATTCCTCCTTATTGCATAAGAACCATGGGCTTTGATGAAGACCATGTAATTCCTCATTATTGCATGAGATAAATGGGTTTTGATGAAGACCATGAAATTACTCATGATTGCGTGAGAACCATGCTAGAGACTTCTTGATGAATTGAATCACCTGGTTTGCATGAAGCTGATCATGACAGTTGATGAAGAAGACAATGTACCAATGATTGGAAATCTAAGATGGTCGTGCAAGGATTGGAATTCTGAGATTGCCATGCACATCAAATTGTCATAGAAGATGATGATGGTAATTATATGCCTTCACAGAATACATATCAAAATAGAGGAGTTTGTGATAAAAGAATAAGAGTTGTTGAAGGATACATATCACCAAGAAGAAGTGTTGTTGAGGTGATTGTGCTTGTTGACAAAGAAAACAGACAACATACAAATTTGTTGACAAAGGAGATTCCATAGTGGCATGTCAAGTTTGAAGATTGTAGATAATGATCCATGTTTTATTCATGGATCATCGACAAAGGAATGGATGATCTGGAGGCGGACTAAATGTGAAGATACAAGGTGGTGCCGTTTTCCAGTGTTTGCCAAATTTTTGGGGTCAAAAATTTGGAGGTTGGTGAGTATCGCGAAAAGTGGATTTCCAGGAATATCATAATTCAATATGGCAAAGGCATGAGTTTCGCGAAGATGGGATGCATGGACTGGATTTAGCAAAGACCAGAAGAATGGAGGCGGTGAGTCTTCACAATTACGTCATGCATCGCGATTATGTAAAGCTTCACGAATGGCAGAGGCTGGAGAGCTTCGCGGCGATGAAGGCCTTTGCGAGGGAGCTTCGTGGTGAAGGCGCGAAGGAATGATGATGGTGATACTCCGCGATTACATCAAGCTTCACGAACGGCAGAGGCTGGAGAGCTTCGCGGTGATGAAGGTCATTGCGAGGGAGCTTCGCGGTGAAGGCGCGAAGGAATTTTGACGGTGATTCATCGCGATTACGTCAAGCTCTGCGAACGGAAAATTGTCATGGTGTTTCACGATTTGAACAGAATTCAGGTAGGAACTTCAGCGCTTCTTGATTTGAGCTGATGTGGCGCTGACTTCGCGCGGAAGGTTCGAGGGTCTGTGGAATCACTTATAAATAGAGGTCGACCCCCTCAAGAGGAACAGAGAGAGAATTTCAGAGAAAATCCTTTGCTCTTGGTTTGCAAAGGTCTCTCACGAAGGCAGTCTGCTTCGCGAAAGAGGAGCTTTGCGGCAGCTATTCTAGCTCTGCAAAAGTCTTGCACCCCGCGTTGGATCAATGGGCTTCGCGAAGATGAAGGAGCTCCACGATAGCCCAGCATTGCGAAGGTTGGAGCATCACGAGAGTGCTTCGCGATTGAGCTTCACGAAAAGGCAGGTACTCCTCGAAGGTTTGTTTGAGCTTTGCAAAATTGGGAGCCCTACGAAGTAGGGTACTTTGTGAAGGCCCTTTCTAAAGGTTGTTCACCTAGTGGACAAAAAAGGGTATTCATCAGTGGATGAAATTTGGACTTCAACAGAGATTCATTTATTGAGAAATCACACAAGTGATTGTAAAACAGGCAAACGAAGACAAGAGGATCTAGTTCATTCAATCATTGCACTAAAGTAAAAGGTTGAATACAAAATAGCATCAATTCCGGACTATGATGCAAGAAAAGTCTCATGCTGAATAGGAGACAAAGACTTCAGTGCAAATCTATTGAAGAGATCTTCACGTCTATAAACTGAGTGTGACTTCACCAATAGTAGTGAGCCAAGGGGAGTCAATGGGAGTGACTCGAGGGAAGCAGTGAGCTATCCCTGAACCTTTGTAAAGGCAGTGATCCTGGGACAGAGTGACTATGCCCGAACAATTGTAATCTACAGCTAGTGAAGCATAGTGGATTCAGGTACGACCGACAACCTGTCGCCGTATGCTCCTTGGACGTAGCCCTTAGTGGTGAACCAAGTAAAAATAGTTGTGTCATCTCTCTGCATGTGAATGTATAATTTCTGACCATATCCTTCATACAGGTTTAATTAGTTCCTACCAACGTGGGAACAAGATCCACAACTTTAAGAAGAAAAAGTTGACACCCTGATTCACCCCTCCCCTCTCAGGGTGTCCCGGGGTCCTACAATTCCTTGACCAGCGCATTTGATACCCAGTGTTGAAGACGCTGAGTAGGTGATGTCATCCTTAGAGCAGACGAAGATCCAGTAGGAGTAGTAGCAGAGGTATTCACTTCAGAGGTATTCACAGGTGTGAACATAAGAGAAGCCATTTCTATAACGCAGAAGATCGTAGAAAAGAGTTCTTGTTTGATATAATAGACATAATCAAGATATGTTCAGCCACTAAATATTTTGTATGATCACATATGTTATTTATTGTTTTTTTGGCCCTCCCATTGATATTAAATAGGGGCCTCACAAATAAGTAAAAAATCACTTTAACTTTGTTAAGGATTCACGTTGGGTTCACCATTTGTTGTTTCGCACTGGTATTGGGGATGACCTCGTTGGTTTAAGGTTAAAACATTCCAATCAGTTTATAATGGTTTTTTTCATAGAACCGAAAATATCCAATGATTTTATATCCATTTGGATATTCTTTCCAAAGGTAGGTGCCCATTAGTTTTGAACCAATGAGGCTTAAGAATTTGCATTGGTCGAGAGGATTGGAGGTCGGACTCATCACACCTTTTTGAGTGGAATTATTATATACTCCAGTACTCTCTTTATGGATTTGAGTTATGTTCATGAATCCTTATTAAATTACCATGTATGAAAATGGGCATTCCTTTAGATCTAACAATCAGTGACTGATATGTAGGAGATTCATAGAATCTTTTATATGTATTTGAGGTTATTCATAAATAGAGAATCATCTATATTTGTTAGATATTCTAATTAAATGGTATCAAATAACACATTATATAGAAATCTCTTGGTTATTATGATAACCATACAGGATTTAAATCCACTCAGTGAGGCACTTGAAGTTTATTGTCATTCAGAAGGACATGGATTATTTTAGAGTTGGGATCGTACCCACAGATAGGCTACCTATGTATCTTTGCTTAGAAAAGGAATCAGAACCCACGTAGTTTGAGTAAAGATGTATGTAGTTTATGCATGGTTTATGGCTCAAAGAAATATGTCATAATTAATTTTATGCTCTAAGATCACATGAGTCATGCTCGGTGTAAGAAACAAGAGGTATTGGTAAAACCTGATAGTTGTTCCATGAAAGATGCAATTATGAGAAATAATGTAGGGATTAAGTATGTATGACTGCCCAGATAGATGAGGATTGGGATTTACATTAGGGAAGAAACCCAGAAACAAGTTCCATGAAGGTATATGTGCTTTATGGAGATTTTGATACATAACTTAGGGATTACTCCTGAAATGGATGCCTAAATTAGAGGGGAATTATGATTGGGTTTTACTCCTGATAAGGAAGCCCAAATAAAAAGTAAATTCAGACTATTTAGGAGAAATTATGACTGGGGATTATCCTTGAGAAGGAGGCCCATGTTAAAGGGACATGAGAACTGGGGCTTATTCTTGAGAAGGAGGCCCAGGTTAAAGGTACTTGAGAACTATGGCTTATTCCTGAGAAGGAGGCCCGGGTTAAGGGGAATTATGACTGGGTCTTACTTCTAAGGAGGATGCCCAGGTTGAGGGAATTTTTATCTTGGGGCTTACTCCTGAGGAGGATGCCCATATTAGGGAACTTGGGGCTTAATCCTAAAGAGGATGCCCAAAAATGAAGGGAATTTGAAAACAGGGTATTACTCCTGAAAAGGAGGTCCTGGTTAGGGGACTTGGGGCTTACTCAAAATGAGGATTCCCAAAATTAGGGGACTTGAGGATTACTCCTAAGTAGGATGCCCATATTTGGGAGCATGATTCCTGGGGCTTATTCCTAAAAAGGATTCCCATATTTGGGAACATGAAGACTGGGGCTTATTCCTGGAAAGGAGGCCCATGTATTGGGGACATGGGGCTTACTCCTAAGGAGGATGCCTGTGTTAAGATCTTCTCATCTTAAAGGATGAGGTTGAATGAATGAAATATATAACCTTAGTGACATAAAGATATATAAATAACTGGGTTTTAAGAGATATTCCACAGAATTCCTTTCAAATAAGGAATCCAAGAAAGGAACCATGCCAAAAATGGATTTGAAGAGGGTTTTCAAGGCTAAGTCATGAAGAGTAGAGGTGGATTTGAAGAAAAGAGTTGAATAGGCCGAAGGGGCACCCAAAAATAGACAGGTGCACAGGTCATGTTGGGGCGCACAGGTATTAGTCGCACAAGTATACCTGCACGGCACAAGTGTACCTACGCGCTTGTCAACCCATAGCATAATACTTGGGCGAGACTTGGCTCAAGCCCCTAGTATTATCCCTAGAGTCTTACAAAAGGGCGACGCACATGTTCTGTTGAAGGGATAAGGTGGTGCATAGGTGTGTCCATTTCCCTTAAGGGTTAGACACCTAGGCGCATAGGTGTTGTTGAATTTCAACACTTAGGCCATGTTCCCCCTCTTTAGATCTTCTGTTCTAGTTAAGAAATTAAATTATAAGTGTTCGGAAAGCTTCGAGAACAGACTAGGGCGCCAAGAGCTCAAATCTGACTTTTTGGATTTTTTGTCCTCGAAATGGGGGGCCCAGAAGGGGTATTTATAGGTTGTTGAAGACCTTGGGCAAAAATCATATAGGGCACGCAGGTAGCCTGTGTGACCATCTTGGAACTTTCACGGCCCATGCTGAAGCAAATCCTTGTTTATGCCTTTGTCAATTTTTGATGTTTGTTCAATAATGAATCACTTTGTGTTAAGGTATTTCCATTTTTAGTCATTACACTCTGTGACTAAAAGGAGAATCCATAGATATATATAGTTGTAGGAATTGTTCTATGTAGAAAATGAGGGCTTGGTATTATACCACATTATTTGTGTAACCATATGGTAGTGTGAATGATAGTGGAAAGGTTTATTGATCTAAATAAACATTTACAGTCCATATAACATCCAAATTGAGCATCGAAATTTTCATTCTCATTTTAATATGACTTTGAAAGGAATTGTAAACATATTTTTCTCATGATTGGGTAATGCAATGGTAATAGAGAACATCTTAATATGGATGTTTGAAGTGCAGTGGTGATCTTTTTGGGGTGGAAGGTTCCATAAGGTAATCAGATTGGGGATACCCTTTAATATCCCTCTATAACATGAACTAGATGTCATGTTGTTTCATATTATCAGACCATCAGGACAAATAACTAGTAAATTTAGGCAGGAAAATGATGTAAAGGTGTGGGTGAATATGAGAGATCAAGTGGAATTCTTGATTCTAAAAGTAGTATCTCAGCATTATCACTATTGATAAGAGTGATAGTAATTTCATCTCAATATTTCAATACTGGGTCTCAGTACCTAGAATCATTCAACATAATTATTAGTGATTGTTTTCATTCCATTAATAATTTTTCCATAAGAGTATTGCACTAAGAGATCATTCAATAATGTCTATATATATGATAAACATGTTTAATTATTCCGAAAGAATCAAGGTTGATGGCTTTCGTAAGTACTAATTGATATTCTGAAAGTCTTGTTTGAAGTTTTTGTCCCCTCAGTTGGTGACTCCATTATTTATTAACATGGTGAAGGGGATATATTTTACATCCCTGTTATCATGGAATGACCAAATTTAAGTGATGTTCCCTTAGACCCAAGTCAATTATTTTATATTCTTAGGGGGTTCCATTAATTGGATTGGAATAGTTTTTTTAGGATCAACCTTGATTCTATGGTATCGTATCACAAAGACAAAGAATATTCTGAATGTCACTATAAAGGTAAACATCATACAATTCATCTTCAAATTGTGCTTCCACAAAATGTAAAAGAGTTTTTGTTGATCGATGAGGTGATAACAAAAAGCTGTCAAGATTTGACCACCAGGTAATATATATAAAATTATATTATTCATCCTAATAAGAGATTAAATATACGATTTAGGGAATGTTGGTAAGTATTCACAACATTCATTAATCCAATGGGCATGATCTGATTACAGAAGATCACCTATGGTGATCTAAAGATTTTTTCTTCCTTTTCATCAAGGTATAAACATTATCTGATTATAAATGGAATACACATCAATGAATTAATGTTCTTAGAAGTTAAAAGTTTCATTGATCAATATTTTAATGACTAGAAATGGGAAATCACCCATTAAGAAGTGTCAATTATGGTATCTGAAATTGATATAGACCCTGATCTGCCCAGAATTTTTATTAATGGGGATTATGTTGGCTATCCTTTTTGGGTTCATCAATTCACATAAAATGTTTTATTTTATGAATTTGTAAATTATATATTCTATGTTATATTCATGATAGGGGTTTATCCCCAAGATTCCTACTTTAATCCTCGATGTTCATTGGGTAATCTTAGGTGATGTGTATCCAAATTAGGATTCCGATCAAGTAATTTCTATATAATTAAATGAGAACACATGTTGATGATACTTAAGAAGATAATATACATATTCTTCTCCAAAAAAGTAATTTCATCTCTAATCAAACGAGATAATGGATTTCTTTTGTTCTAAGATTGAACTGCCTTATCTCGTTGATGATTGTGTAGGTTCCTATGCCAAATGCAGGAAGAGATTTTATGAGGTAATCCTATTTTTGTTCTGTAGTTGAGTCTATAGAGGAATTTTCAGACATGATGGGTAATATGGGGACATGTTTTTAACTTTTGAGATCAGAGCAACCATGAGAATAGGGTTTTCATCCTGATTATCCTGATTCCTCAAAAAGTGACATTGGATGTGCTTGTTTTTTAGGAATCTATTAGGGGTAAGATGATCCTTGAAATCATAATTTGTTGAGAATGTCTACGGGATTCATTAATTTTTTTGATGATCTGGGTGAATTATCAGATCCCAAAATAAAAATATCTCAATCCCCTTTTGATTAACCTGTATTATCAAATGTGACTCTTACTACATGAACTTGAGCTAACTGAGTTTTTTTTCTGTGTTATCTTTTTAGGATGATGACTTTTGACTCATTCATGTTTGTGGGTAGCACAAAATCACTGTATATAATGATCAAGAGATTCATTTTGTGTTTTCGTTTGATTTGACTAAAAGGGATCCATAGGATGGATTTATGATCATGGGAAGGCCTATTGGTTGAAGTGATAGATGTTGGGAGGAGATTTGGGTTGGTGTTGGCATAAAAAATGGCTTTGGGGTGTGATTTTAAGAGAAGGGGAAGTGCCCTTTTGTAAGAGAGTTGAGGGTCACATTATGAAAAGTTTCAAATATTATTTTATTATAAAATCATATACAGTTTCTAATGGCTCAAAATTGATTTATTTCGAAGATAATGGAGGGAAGGGTCGAAATCCTCTCAATCAATAGGTTTTATAAAATTTTTTGCCCCCATATTTATCGTATATTTTAGATTTAACTCTTAGTTAAATAGTTTAACTTTTACCAAGTCCTCTTGTATTATTATAATAAATGGTTAATAAACTTACTATAAAAAAGGCAAGATAACCCAAAATGATTCATTAATACAATATTTATCATTATATAAGTCTTTTTTCAAATCCTTAGATTTTTAGGAATATTATATCATTTAATAATATAGTTTTTGTTTTTAAAACTGATTTATGTTCAATTTGATACTATATAGTATTTTCTTTTTTTGAAATTCATAAAACCCAGATTAAATAGAAAATAATTTATTGAATCAACCATAACATATCATATTAATCTAGAAAAATAGTTGATGGCATCAAAATCATAAATTGAAATTTATTTTTATATTTATAATATAAATTATTTGAATCTTTTATTGATAATGTAATTATTGTATCATCATTGTGCCCTAAATAAATTTAATTATTTAATCTCTAAATATTATAAATAAAATAAAATTATGTATGAATTTTTTTTATCTTTCAAATAAATTTTTATAGTCTAATTTATCTAATTTATAACACTATATTGAAATGTTTTAGTAATTAAACGTAGAATTTAACACTTTTAACTATTCTTTATTTACAATAACAATAAATTCCCTAGTCTAATCCAAGTGGACCAAAAATTATTTAATCTACAAATATTTATAGTTGAATTTATCTTTTTTTTTCAAACAAATTGATCCTATTGAATTAGGACATTTTTTGGGAAATTATAATATCATTTTTAGCTTCAATTACCTTATTTACTTTTAACCGTGGTAAATAAAAGTCAGAAGTTTCTATTCACAAAAAAATATTTTTATCTTATTGAACCATATTTTACATACTTATTTCAACCATGTCTCTCATATTTTTGAAATTAAATTCACAGAAGTGGTAAAATTTTGTTTTCAGAAAATTTTCAAATTTCCCTAGAAGGTGGGTAAAAGACGTTATAAATTTCAATAATATTTTATACATCTAATTTTATTATAAAATGAATCCGATGAATTACATTGAACTTATATAGGTATTATATATCTATTTTTATTTAAAATAAATTTAAATAAAACAAATATTTAATTAAAAAAAGTTGTTTGTAAATAATAACGTAGTGTTTTTCATTATTCATCAAAAATTGAATGTTTTCAGAAAAATATGAAAAACACACCCTATCATTATTTTGATATTCCGGATTCTAAAAAGAATTCAATTTTAACAAATTAAAAACATAGAAGTTTCATTACTTAATTTAAAATTAATTTTCAGGGTCAAAACCAAAAAATGGGTTTTTAAAAAGTAAAACTATCAAAAGACTGCCATGTGTTTATGTCAATTTTAAATGTAAAATTACTTATAATGGCATAAATTGTATTAAATGATAAAAATATAGTCTAATTATACTTCCAAACCTTTCAAATTCTTAATTTTACACTATAAATTATTTCTATTAAAAAACATGTTTTCAATTAAAATTTAGTATTTTTAACTATTTATGAAAATATGAATGTTATCAGAACAGTACCAAAAATATATCCAAACAAAATTTTAATATCCTGCTTCTAAATAAGAATATAATTTCCATAAATTTAATATACAACTGTTTAAAATATTGGTTTTAAAAGGGGTTTTCCATTTTAAGGTGGTAAAATTTCATTTTTTGAAAAATACTTATTTTATCAGATAAAAATGAATTTGTATATTATTTCTACGAAACACATTAAATGGATTCTAAAATTATATGGAGTCTATAAAATTCCAAATTCAGTTAATAATATTCATAACTACTTTTGAACGCCTAGTTTGGTATGTTGTGGTCCCTCGAACTCGATGTTACTTGTAGCACAAATTATTGAGTTACATTGAAGAGATAGCGTACTATGAAATCATAGGGTGTTACAGTTGGGAACAATGAGAATAATATTCAAGGGATAAAATGGTAGATCAAGGAATCACTACATATTTCATAGTATCAAAATCAAGCAATATATAGTTCAAATCGTAGAGAATTCCTTATGAAGGTAAAATCCATAATAAATAGAAGAGGGGATTATCCTTTACATTAGGGATGGACCTGAGATTTGAGGGTTTTTTGTATGTAAATATTCTATTGTAACATGAGCCAAGGAATATATAGTTCATAGAGAGATCCCAAAATAGTTTTGGAATAAATAAATATAGGGTAAAGTTTTATCATTCTATATGTTATGATGAACCCTGTATTCGAAATCCAAGTGTCAGTATGTGTCGTAAAGAAATAAGAGTCCATCCCCACATAGTTCATGAAATTGAAATTTCTCGGCATAGGCCAGACCCATACATAAAGAGGGGGAAATTTTTAAATCATTATAATACATATGGCCCATGATTTTGGATTTGGGTGTCACTATGTATTGTATAATAGTTTGAATCAATCAACATGTAGTTCATGAATGAAAAACACTCCATGTAGTTCATACCCATATGTAATGTGAATTTTATTTATTTATATTTTTGTTGGACCTAGGATATGGTATTGTTGTATCACTTTGTATATAGAGGTAATATGAATAAATCCATATGTAGTATTTAGTTATTTTCCTACATAGGACTCACACATATGAGAAGGGGGTGAATTTTTAACATTCAATGTGTGGTGGATGGAACTAGAATTTCATATTGAGCATCATTATTTATCCTATAGTAATAGATATTACGAAATCATAGTTCATGAAAGAGAAAATTCTCAGCACAGGCTAACCCATACATATATAGGAGTGAATTTTTTATGTTTTATAATACCGATGAACATAGTATTTGGGATCTGGTTGTCACAACATATCATATGTTAGAAAGAATCAAGCCACGAATAGTTCATGAATGGAAAAATCTCTAAGTAGGTCTAACCCATACACTGAGGGGAAATTTCCACATTTATATTGTGTTTGGGCATTGGATTTTAGATCGTGGGGTCATGACATATATCCTGATACCAGGAATCATTCCATTTTTAGTTTTTGAAAACAAAACACTCCTTGTCGGCCAGACCCACACGTGGGGATTTTTTCAATTGATATTGTGGCTAGACTAGAGAGTTTATATCTAGGTTTCATTATGAATCTTATTATTGTAGGAGTCAAGACACATGTAGTTCCTAAAACTAAAACTCTCCATGTAGGTCTAAACCATATTCATAGGGGGTATTTATCCACTAATATTGTTGTTGGACCATGGATTTCATATGATAGATGGAATAAAGACACATTTAATTATTTAATGGAAAAATATCCCAGAACACCTAATCCACATTCATATAGAGGATTATTTTTTCTATTTATATTATGTATGGACACAACATTTCAGATCTATGTGTCAGTATATATCCTTTTATACCAGGAATCAATCCATAAGTAGTACTTGATTGGAAAAATATTTGGCGCTTAAATAGACGGGGGTGAATTTATATTTCTACATGACCCAGAATATTAAATCCAAAATCACTACATATGTTTTGATAGAATGAATTAGGACAAACATTGTTCTTGAATGGAGAACCCTCCACACATGTCTGAACAAAACACATATGGGGGAATTGTTTCATCTTATTATGTAGTTGCACCTAAGATTCGGGTCATAGATGTCACTTTATATCCAATGATAAAAATAAATCAGACCCCACATATTTCTAGAATGGAAAACTCTCCACGCATGATTGTTATATAAATAGTGGATGGGGGTATTCGTTATATTTATATTGTATTTTGACCGAGTATTTTGGATATGGGTGTCACTACATATCCATTTATAGTAGGAATTAGGACACACATAATTCTTCAATAGATAGACTCCTTATATGGATCTGTCACACATATAGGGAAATGCGTACTTTTTTACTTTTCAAATATCCATATCCTATGTAGTGAACTTTATGTTATGTAATGTTCTATGTAGAGTTTATAATCATGTAGTAAGGATGTCTTTAGAGAAATTTGACATCACGTAGTGATGATGTCTTATGTATTGTTTAACATCACATGGTAAGGACTTAGGCTACAATGAACATTAAATACAAAATTCTTGTACGTGAAATACCTAATGAAATATAACTAAATTACTTATTGAGAATACTGATATTATTAGGTGAATAACACACTCTCAATCCATTGGGGACAATGCATAATGTCTATGGGAATAGGCCTTATGTATGATGTAAATCCCTTAACAATGGTTCCAGTTATGGAGGATTCTTTTCCAATATGATTGGGGGATTAAGAAAAACATTATTTCTCATTGGTGGAAGGAGTATAGAAAAAACGTTATTATTAATGGATCTCATTATCCGATTATGATGAACATCGATGTTGTGTTGTATACACAACCTTTTATCATCAATTCATTCCAACTCATCCAAACACTTTGGAAATTTCTCAAAATCTGAGTGTTTTCCATTGATATATTTTTAATGTAATGTAAATGGAATTTTTTTGGGAAACACTACTTCAGTTCCAATTAGCAATGAATATGGAGTCTCTTGTGTGGTTGTGCACACTGTCGTAAGTTATGCCTACAAGGGACGGAGGACCTTTTCAGCCATGGATTCTTATCATTTTCCACAAATATTAAGTATATTTTATATATATTTATTGAAGGCCTCAATTTTTCAATTTTATGATTCCTAATTGCATGTTAAATGGTTGAATTTGATGTTGTAATCTTGGTACAATTTATTCAATTTAGTATAACATATGTTGCTTTCAGTTTTTGTCAATATCAATGGAGGGATAGAAACTATGGTGATGATTTTGGACTTCTTGAAGTTGATGATATTTTCTATCAAGACATTCTATTGTGATATTCCCTTCTCAAGTTGGGATGGAAGTTGGTTATAGTAAGGATGCACAATAAATGATTATAAGTAGTTAGAGGAAATTTACACACAACATCCATTCCCCATGTTGCAAACAACTAGGAATATTTATCTTTACATATAAAGTCTAGGAGTTGAGGGATAATGTTTAAAATAAATTTTATTGCATGATACTTCCTAACGAATTCAATATAGGACTGAATTATTTTTATAGTAGTAACCACATCTCCTAATTTTGTGGGAGAGTCTCTTCTTGAACTGATCAGAAACACTATAAATTTCATGCACATCATCAAATATGGAGGGAATCTCTCCTCATGCTATGAATCCATGGAGGATTCCATTGAAAGTTCACATTAGATGGGTTTTGGAATCAATTAGTCCATCCTGATTTCAATGTTCGCTGCTCTACATAGAGTATGTTACCATTTGGCCTGATCTAATGGGAGGGTCCAATTTTGAAGGTAATCAACTATGGGATCTATACTCTAGGTAGTGAATATTGGTTCCTCATTATTTGGGGAAGTGTTGACCTAATTTATTTCTTCCATATATCAAATAATGAATGATGATAAATCCCTTTGGTGAGTTATGTGGAAACCCACTTCATCTTTATTAGGTTTAGACAGAACTGTGGCTGAAATAACAAGTTTGTTGGCATGGTCATTTTGTAATTTCGGTAAATGATTTAATTTTGGATTAAAATGTAATTATTTTATCAATCCCTTCACATACATGATGATATGGTCAAAATATTCCTCCAGGATGGAATACTCGCCATATGGTAGTTTGATCTCTTTCTATGAATCCAATTTTATTTTTTCGTATTCTTTCTGTAGTTTTAGGAATTGTTCTTTGTAGGAAATGAGGGCTTGGTATTATACCACTTTATTTGTTTAACCATATAGAAGTGAGAAAGATAGTGGGAATGTTTATTGTTATAGGGAAACAAATACAATCCCTATACCATCCCAATTGAGCATCAAAATTTTCTATTCTCATTTCAATATGACTTTGGAAGGAATTGTAAAAATAATTTTCTCATGTTTGGGTAATTCAATGGGAACATAGAACCTCTTCTTATGGATGTTTGAAGTTCACTGGTGTTCATTTTGGGATGGAAATTTCCATAAGGTGATCAGATGGGGGATACCATTTAACATCCTTTTATAACATGAACTGGATGTCATTTTGTTTCAAAATATCTTCCCATCAGGCTAAATAGCTAGTTAATTTAGGCAGGAAAATGATGTACATGTGTGGGTGAATATGAGAGATCAAGTGGAATTCTTGATTCTAAAAGTAATATCTCATCATTATCACTGTAGATATGAGTGATAATAATTTCATCTAAATATCTCAATACTGGGTCTTAGTACCCAGAATCGTTCTACATAATTATTAGTGATTGTTTTCATTCCATTAATCATTTTTCTATAAGAGCATTTCACCAAGAGATCATTCAATAAAGTCTATATATATGATAAATGTGTTTCATTATTATGAAATAATCTTGATTTATGGCTTTATTGAGTACTAATTGATATTCTCATATTCTTCATTGGAGTCCTTATCCCTTATGTTGGTGACTCCATTCTTTATTAACATGTTGAAGGGGACATATTGTCCATCCTAGTTATCTTTGAATGACAGAATTTAAGTGATGTTCCCTTAGATGCATGTCAATTATTTTATATTATAAGGGGGGTTCCATTCCTAGGATTGAACTAGTTTTTTAGGATAGACCTTGATTCCAGGGTGTCATAGCACAAAGACAAAGAATATTCAGAATGTTACTATGAAAGTAAACTTCATACAATTCATCTTCAAACCGTGCTTCCACAGAATGTAAAATAGTTTTTGTTGATTGATGAGGTGATAACATAAATATAAAGATTTGACCACAAGGTATTATATATAAAATTATACTCTTCATCCTAATAAGAGATTAAATATTTGATTCATGGTGTGTTGGTAAGTTGTCAAAACATCCATTAATCCAATGGGCATGATCTGATTTCAGAAGATCCCCTATGGTGATCTAATAGTGGTTTCATCTTTTTCGTCAAGGTCTAAACGTTATATAATCAGGAATGGAAAAACCATCAATTAATTAATGTTCTTAGAAGTCAGAAGTTGAATTTATCAATAGTTCGATGACTAGAAATGGAAAATCACTCATTAGGAAGTGTCTATTATGGAATCTGAAATCGATATAGACCCTGATCTGACCATAATTTTTATCAATGGGGATGATGTTGGATATCCATTTTGGGTTCATAAATTCCCATTAAATGTTTTATTTGAGGAATTTGTAAACTATATATTCTATGTTAGATGCATGAGAGGGGTTTATCCCCCCAGATGCCTACTTTAATCCTCAAGGTTCATTGGGTAATCCTTGGTGATGTGTATCTAAATTGGGATTCAGATCGTGTAATTTATTTATAATTAAATTAGAACACATATCTGTGATACATAAGAAGATCATATACATATTTTTATCCTAAAAAGTAATGTCATATCTAATGTTGGTAATGGTACATTTGTTTCAAACCAGGATACACCACCCACTTTGAGAAATGAAACCCATGTATAAGATCATTCCCCATACATGTAAGAAAAATAACTCGGGTCTAGATATAGATGTTCTCATGGGAATCTATAGTTCAATCTAAAGTTGACTCCCCACAATCAAGGTTTTCCCTCAATGAAAAAATTTATATCTCAATACCACCTCTTCCCGATTTAACTCAAAATTGGTAAATCATTATCTCAGGATTTGAGGTTTAACTTCTCATATCCCGCATAAGCCTCAATATGAATATCATCTAGACATGTCATCAGCATCCACTCGAACTAGACTCTTGAAATTCCAGAGTCTACATATTCCATCTCAATTAATTAGTAACAATATTTCCCTTCATTTGTGTATAAGATAGATCAATGTTAAAGGGATACATATACTCAACACATCTCTATATACATAGGATATAATATTATTTGAGAATATCTAATATAATATTTTGTGATCAAATATACATAGT
Source organism: Viscum album (assembly GCA_963277665.1). NCBI lineage: Eukaryota > Viridiplantae > Streptophyta > Magnoliopsida > Santalales > Viscaceae > Viscum > Viscum album. The sequence continues at coordinate 84,867,335 of OY728154.1, forward strand.
AAACTTTTATCCCAATTCGTAATATCGTTGAAACATTAAGAAATAAACCATCATAGATAACTCAAGATCAAGAATAAATTAATTCCATTAACGAGGGATCAAATTTCATGAACCATACACCACAACTCAACCCCCTACATCAACACTACTCTATGTAAAACTCCGGATACATCATAAGACACAGTATAATCTTCACTTGGATTGAGAATGATCAAAATTTGTGTGGAATTCACAGGATACTTCAACTCCTTGATAAAATTATAACATGCTCCAGACCATTCAAACTGCATACCCATATATTTCATGCTTAGATGTGGTGAGGATATATAGTAAAATTATTGGATACACCTATGATAATAACCCTCCAAACCCAAAAAGAATTGAATATCAAAAACATTATTGGGATTCCTCAAAGGAACAACTTAATGATCATTCACTAGGTTAATTGACACACCTTCCTCAATCACGAGTTTTCCCAATAAATATACTTAATAAATATAAAATTGACATGTAGAGATCTTGTAATATTGTAAATACTATCTCATTGTACTCAAGACAATTCCAAGACGTTGGGCATGATCATCATGATTCTTTTAGTACACGATGATTTCAACCATAAAAATAACCACACACTGATCTAGGTACGGTTAAAATATTTGCATCGTCAAGTATATAAACAAGTTCGAGGCATTAGAAATCCCGAATGAAATCACGATGAACTCATATATTCTATAAATTCTTCTAAATATATTATGTGGTATATCATAAGGTCAAACTATAAAATGATAATACTCCATTCGCATGTAAACCGTATATAATACACAAGATCCTCTTAATTAGTTAATTATATATTCAACATGGAGAATATGATACTAGTTTGTTACATTATTCTTCTCCCTATTTTAAAAATAAACACAAAAATGTAATGTATCATCACCCTTCTCACCAAACAAAACTAGAGAACACCATTGTTACATTCTCAGATAGATAAATCCATTATCCATCAACAATTATTGTCTTTTCTTATGTTATTTATGATATTTCAGTTTCATTCGATAATGTGGAATGGGAATTGGTTCATAAAAAGAAATTAGATCCATCATAAACTCAATATCCATCTTAGGTGGAGGCCTTAAAATTTCATTAGGTAATACATCCTAAAACTGGTCCACTGTGGGTGGAAAGCCATCCATATTGACACCCCTATAATCTATAAAAATAATGGAAACCATGTCCATGAGAACCCCTATTTTCTGTTAAACTACTCCTACATTTCCTTCCTGGATATCCCACTCTCCATGAAGAACATAGCTGATAATCCCAAGTTTGGTAAAGGATACTCTCATACAGTACCATTCAATGAGGGATGTGTTTGATACAAGCCTCCCCATACCCAAAATAAATTCAAATCCTATCATGTTATGTATCTAAATTTACCAAAGGAAAATATAATGACCAAACATGGGATCACACCCCTTGAGTAGATATATTTCCTTTGACTGTATGCCCGGTAGTGTGTCGATCATTACAAACACACTCAAAAACTCAACTTTCAAAGTCATACCATTCTTAAAAGGAGATAAAATAAAATAATTAGAGGCCCTTGTGTCCAGTATATCAAAATAATGTGAAGAATATATTGTAATAATAACTCTGACAATCAATGGCCCATCCTCAGTATCTACAAGTTCATGATTCATTGTATGAAACAGTCCTCCCACATGTCCCTATGTTGTATTTTGTTTCCACTGAGTCACACTACACTATAGATATGGGATCTTTTTCAATTAATACCATATCTGTAACCTTGACTATTATAGCCAGTAGTTCTCTAACTTCTTGACTGCTAATGTGTAGAAATACTACTTCACATACATTGGTTCATTCTATCTCCCCCATAACTACCCATATATCATATTTTTGTATAGATCCTCTATAGATTCCACATGATTCCACACAATGGACACTCTACCAATGTTTGAGTAAATGTGTAACAATAGTGACCTACCAAACCACACTGATAGAAATAGACTTGACTATTTTCATGAAAAACTCCCCCAAGACTCTTTATATGCCAATTCTCTTGCTAAAATTATCATAGTGATGATTCCAACCCTTGAAAGATGAAACTCCTCTTCAAATAGATGAAACCACATATACACCACCAGAATCCACCTTAAGGTTCCCCTTATAAATGTGGGACTATTGAAAAACTTCATCAATCTTCTTCAACAGAAATATATTTTCCTAGGACATAATCTCATATCTAACTGTATCTTTAATACATCTCACCACAGTTTCCTCATATCCTAAAAATGATGGAACAAAGCACTACAAGCTGGAAAGGAAATCATCATTATCTAGTTTGTACATACTCCCTCAGGTCAAAAACATATAAACTATTTCTCTATCCAACATAATAATCCTTGGGTAAATGTGTTCTAGGAAATTCTCTATAATTTCATTACATACCATACATAAAAAGAAATCATATCGAGCTTGAATGTCCAACCAACGCTTCTCTTAAAGATGTAACATATCAGAATACAACTTATCACTTTTCTTTGTAAGAGTCTATATCCATGAACAATATAATGTGGGAAAAGATCCCATGGAACCTTTCTCCAACCCCTCACCTAGAAATGTCAGATCCTATTGTCCGTCTACTGGAGGAAACTTTCCCACCATGTCCCCATGTCATCTTATAAATAAAATTCATCAAGGAGGTGTGAATCTAAAATAAAAACACAAATCCTAGGACAAATAACACATCATTAACACATTTAAATAAGTTATATTCACATAACACCATGAAAATTAATCCTACATATGTCCCAAAATGATCAAAACTAAGGCAGCAACACTACCCACAACCTGACCTAACCTGGGCCATGGCTAACACTAGGTAAACAAAAATCATATCATAGGTTTCCCATTAGATATAAATTATTTTTCTTACTATTTCAAATTTCCAAATAAACGTATTATATCCATTTTAAATTCATCATTATGAAACATTTCTTTGAAATTAAATAGGTAATGGTAAAAAATTCTTATTAATTCCTATCCTAAAACATTATTTTCAATGAGTTACTAGAATGATGCATGCCATAAAAATTCTCAATTTCCTAGAATGATGAATGCATGATCAATTTCCATAGACTACCTGGTGATGATAAAAATCATTGAAAACAATTACATATAATAAAATTCCATCACCCAAGGTGGGATAACAGTAAAGAGTAACATAAAACATCTATAACAACAATACTACATGAGGTAATTGGAGTTTCCTCTACAAATATGTTAGTTACTACCATGTATGAGCATATGACCATGGTCCAACTCATGAGAGTCTATTATATAGTATATCCAAATAATATTTCAATTGAAAATAATATAAACACCCCATAATATCACTTTTTATCATGCTCACCTAGGTTCCACATTTTAGTGCCACGAACTGGTTCACCACATGACCTCAGGCATGCCTCCTCATATGTTAGGGGTTGTCGACTGGAAACAATGTTCTAATATGTGACATTGGAATACAATACCCTTCTTATAAAAGTATCACACTAGTTTAAATTTATATACAATAGAAAAATGATAATGAAATTATCAATAATATTACAACATCACTTGAATAAATCCATAACAGGGAACATGAACATAAAGTAGTGAAGTAGATATGACATGCCAAATAATTTTAAAGTGTTAAATGGGTACCCAAAAATAAATACACACATAAAACTCCAAAGGGGCCCCAAAAATCATGAATAGTTATCTAACACATTCTCCATTAGAAATCCAAACTCAGCCATCTAACATAGGGATCATGTCCTTATCAATTTCTAGAAGGATGGTGTCTATTTGGGTGTCGATCAGATAGCCCAATTTGGGTAAGTGAAAAAATAAGTTGGCCTGGACCAATTTTTCCTAAATAAATATCCCATCAATAAAAATGTATGTCATTATAAAAATAATAATAAGAAAATTAATATTTAAAAAAGTTTTAAATTAATTATTCCTTAATCAACAACATAATCCCTCAGGTTGATAGTGACACCCTAACCAATCATAACTACTTTGTCCCCTACAACAGTTTAAGAAACACACCATTGGGAATGTCAAAATTCCATTTTTTCATGTAATTTCACTTTTCATTTAATTATAATTTCGTTTCTAGAACCATAGATCTTAATTATAGGTACCAATATCATGGGGCATAGAGAATCCTTTTGTCACTCCAAGGGTATTTGGATCATAAGTCCCAAGCCCACACCATATTGTTCACTTACTTGCATCGAGGTCCTAGAGTATCAATCTGCCACCCCATGGGTATTTCCTAGATCAATACTTCACCCACTCCTCATTGATTAATCATTCACAAATAACTTATATATCACAATATATAAATCATTATTAAACATATTCTACATTATTATCAACCATTGATATCATGATTTACTATTTAATTTATAAAAATTAACCATGGTTCTATTCATTTTTCAAAATGAAAAACAGAAACAATTAACCATTTTTCTATTTATCAAAACTTATTAACATCTCTTTAACTCATCAAACATAAGAAAATCAGACCCGTTAAATCCCATTATAAAACATGAAATAAGGACATAGTTCAATATTATTAACCCATTATTTTTACCCTTTTACAATTCATAAATTATTATTTCAAATGTATTGGCACATCCCATGGGATTCTATATAGGCCTGCAACAAATCTACAACATGTCCAATGGGATCTTTGTGGGGTCTTATAATCACAAGGGAATAAATTAATTATTTCATTTTAAAATTTTATTTCACAACGTGGAAATGGAATAATTAAACTATATCATGATATCATGATCATGAATATGGGAATTAGTAATTATAACCCATACCTCATGATCTTTGATGAATGATCTCCAAACCACAACCCTTAATTTGATGTACATTAGTCAAACACAAAACAGTGGAAGAAGATCTGGGATCATAATACTGGATCAATATATAACAAGAAAATACCCATTAATCATAGATCATTACCATTAAAAAGTGAGGAAATTTCTCCCTCACAAAAGGTAATGGAATACATGATAAAGGGTTAATTAAATGAGGAATAAATCACATACCAAATTGGATTCAATCCTCACACTGTATATCTGATTCTCAAAGGAAGACATTCATGGAGACTTATAACCATATCTGTTACTTCCAAAAATGGTAGAAATCATATTTAGTAAAAATATGGTGACTTTTTTATAAACCGTGGGTGGATAAAGTTTTAAAATAAATTTATAGGGGTTCAAAATCCAACGCATTGGGTTTCCTAGGAAGGGTGAAAAATTATCCAAACTGTGTGCCCTAATATGGTTCCCATATTATATATGGTGCATAGTTACACCTATGTGGGATCATGGTTAGAAAACTATGATTCAATTATAGAAACCGCCTTTATCTCATGGTGCATAGTTTTCTGGGTGTAGGCACACGGTTTGGGAAAACTATGTGTCATTGGTACGATACCCTAAATTTCATTAAAAACCTCCAAAACTCACCCAAACCCATCCAAGTCAAGTCAAAAATAATTAAAGTCAATAATGGTAGATTATTGCTTGAAATGGGGAAAATACATCTATATAATGGTTAGGATCGTACAATATACTCACTTTATAATAGAATACCCTCGATCTATTCCCCCAAGAATTTCGAATCGTCTAAGGTAAAAAAGCCATGACACTAAGAACTCATATATCTTTCCCTCTCCCATTATTCCTACAGAATATATCCATTCTTCCACTATACATTGAAAAACATCATAGTCTTTCCCTTGAATACATTCGCCCTGCGATCCAAAAAACGAATCAGATTCTCTTCGAATAATACATAATCATAATGCTCAACATCATTAACATTGGATATATGAGATAGTTTGGGATGATTCTTTTGAAGTTATAAAACATGAAAAAATGTGCATAACACTATACAATTACAGATTATCTAATTGAAGCACCACTACTATGATCATCTACATAATCTCAAATGGTTCAGTAAACCTTTTCATCAACATGACCTGATAAAAAATCCTATGGTGACACAATATCGAAGGTACCTAAAAGAATACATAGTCACCCACTATAAACTAAATGGGCCAAAGATGTTGATCAACATTAGATTTTTTACTACATTTATCTATATCCATATTTTTTTGAACAAACTAACCAAGTTATAATGTCACCTGAATGAGATTCGGTCCAAAAAAATCTGACTCATCCACCTTCATCCAGTATAAATGTGATCTAGATGGGAAACCAAAACGTTCCATATATGGTTATACTTAAATAGTTTATCCGTAACTATTATTACAATAAAAATCATCCAACCTTAATTTCATTTACCATGTTCCTAAAAAATATAATAATACATTCTCTTAGCATGTCCTATACCACCTGGATTGAATAAAATGATTATCCATCTAACTATGTGTGGGAATTCATACTCAGAAGTACATGGGTACCCAACACCATCTATATGATTTTACTGATGCATGATTTAATGTAAGAATAACTTTATGAAACTGTACTCCATATCACCCCATGAATATTGACTATCTCCCAAACACACATATCCCTAAACTGATCAACTGTGAATTTATCTAGATATAAGAGAAATGGTCTACTTTTTTCTACTAAACCATAATAAAACATATCACTTTGTTCTTCAAATGGTTCCTTTGAATACCCACCATGATGTCCTTGGTAAGAACATCCCACATCTATTTTGGAATGGAAAATCACTTTAATGAACCACTATATCATTGATGTGATGTCTCTAGTTATTGATAAGAGTATCATTGTTTCCATAAACCAGAAATCTACCATTTCATGACTGAGCACTAATATTGTCGACATAGGTCATTGAACATTTTGTTCAAACCAGGATGCACCACCCACATCAATGCATGAAACTCACATATTATCCCCTCATTCATACACATAGGCACAACCAGGAAATACCAAAAATAGATGATCTCATACTCATCTTTAGTCCAATGTTACTATAAATCCCCACCTTTATGTATTTCCCTCAAGGTTAAAATCTCTAGATCCTCATATTTCCCCACCTTGATCTGGATGAAAAGCATTGACTCAATTGATAAGGATACGAGCATCATCTTCTCTTAGCCCATTTGAACATCAATATGCATATCTGCTAGTATGTTCATCATCATCCACTCAAAATAAGACTTTTAAATTCTCCGAGTTTGTATCTTCCTTCACAAAGCATTGATTCACTATTTTAATGCCTGGGAAAATATGGTTTCTCAATGTGAATATAATTCATATACATAACCCATATGCACTCCTAGAGGTTCACATCCCACAATGAGAATATGTACTTTATGATTTTGTGATCTTTATACAGAGTAAACATTTCAATAAATATGTAATTTCACATACACATAAAGGCATAAACCATCAATTCTAACTCAAGATCATTCAAAGTATAATTTTATACATGTTGCCTCTACATTCATGATACGTAAAACAGAAATTAATCCCCACAACATAAACACTTATCCAAGTCAGACTCTAGATACATTGTAATAAAAGTATACTCCTCACCAATATCTGGTAGTATCAAAATTGGTGCAATAGTAAAATACATATTGAACTAATGGAAGGAATTATCAAATGATGTAGACCAATTAAACATTATACAATTCTTGTTCAATCTCAAAATTTGTTCTTGAAAATTTGAAAATCCGTAGATTATCCATCGACAATAACCTAAAATCCCAGATTTAATTTGATATCAAAAACATTATTTGGATTCACCCAAGTGAAAACAACCCAGGCATTCTTTGTGTCAATTTAGATAGCTTCCTCATATTGGATGTTACACAAGAAATGTACCAAATTGATCCATAATTGACACTTAACATTTCATATAGGTGATTCTATATTAGTATACTAAGAATGATATTAATATGTTTCTAATACTGACCACCATTGTTAGATTACACCATGATTTCACAAACAAAAACAACCACAAAATGATCTTGGTATGAGTGGAAGATGCATTTCATCAACCCATAAATAAATTCGAACCATTCACTAGCCCAAATGGAATCCCAGGGAACACATATAGGAAATACCTTATGCTGATATTTGTATGAAATATATCAAATGGTATAACTCCCAAATAATTATGCCCCGATCTCAAGTCAACCATGGAGAATACACAAGCTACTATCGATTATTCAAAGAGATCTTCGGTATGTGGTTGAGGATCCCAATTATTCACTACAATCTTGTTAATCTTATAGTAACCAAAACATAATAGAAACCTCCCATTAGGCTTACTAGACTGATAAACTATAGAACCCAATGGTGGTTCACTTATATAGATATGTCCCTTATCCATAATCTCGTCCAAGCATGTCTTATGTTCAAGAATCTCTTCAAGTTCTATTATGGAATATTGATTAGAAACCTATTATTCCATAGGAATTAACTCAATAATAAACAAAACAACTATCTTAGGTGGTAGATATTATAATTCCACATGAAAATAATATATAAATTGTTCCACTATGGGTCGAAAGACATCATTAATTAAACCCCATTCATCTAATAAAATATTATAACCTGGGAGGTGTTCTCCAATAGTTGTAGATGAACTGGCCCTAAACAACCTTCCTAGATATCCCATTCTCCATGATGAACATATCTTTTTCCATTAAGAGACATTAATTAAATTATCCTATAGTAATAATTGATGAGGGTTCAATATGATACCAGTTAGCTCATAGCCAAAATCAATTCAAATCCTAAAATTATATGTAATTAAAGATCCCAAAATGAAATGATAATCACCAGTCTTGCGTTACGTCCATTTCATATGAAAAATTATTTTGATTGTACACCCAATTTTGTATTGATTTTCCTAACCCCACTAACGAAATCCACTATCAAAATCAACTTATTCACAAGTTGAGCATCTATAAAATTGTTCGAGGATCAATTTCTAAATAATGAACTACAAAGAGAAGAAGAAGAAAAAATGGTCTCTATGACTATTTATGGCCCAACAATATTAACCAATAGTTCATACTGATTTGCATGAAATTGTACATTCCCTATTCCCTACGCTCTAGTATTAGTCCCCTCATTTACACTACTATGTTGATATAGGCACTCTTCCCCTAAACACAACATCCACCAGCTTGACCAGTATGTATAGAAGTATTCCAACTTCCATAATGGAATGTTGTAGATAAACACCTTCCTATAATATGGTTCTTCCAAGATTATCCATCACTAAACCTCTATCATGAGATCATTCTAATCCCCTATAGATTCCCCACAATTCCTCAAGCTCATCACTCTACTAGTTTTCGGGGACACTTATCATGATAGTGATCTTTCCTACCAAACTGATGGAAAATAACAAGAGTATTTCCATGAGTAATTTATCATTCCCCAATGGTGATATGATTACCACTTATCCGGTTACTGTTCTTATAGAAATTCCTCCTACCCTCATAAGATGTACCTCTTGGTCATCTATAAAAACCACTTTTCTCCACTACAAGACTCATTCATCCCCCCACCCCCCAATGTGATCCTTATTCACTACATTAGAGAACTTATTTTTCCTATAGATATTATCCTAGGAATTCATATGAAATTTAATTCCATTCTAAAAATATATCACCATAGATTCCTCATATCCATCGATTGTCGAAACAATGCAAATCAATTCAGTAAAGTGACCGACAGAGTCCATAATGAACATACTCCACCGGTTTAACTGTATATTGTTTATTGATCAGACCTTCCATCTCAAATATGCATAAATTTATTCAAGGTTTTTCTTCTAAATACATTTCCTTATAATTATCTCTGACTTCTACTCAGAATACATAATTTCCATCCAATTTCTTTCAAGACAATGTAACATCTAAGAACACAACATGACATTTTTCTTATGCATGAGTTTCTAAATGTAAAAGGATCATGTGGATATACTCAATCCATATCTCAAATACATAATGCTTGACCTCTCTTGTGAAAGTAAGAGGGTGCAACAACTAGAAATCCCATGTGAGTTCAAACATATTCTACATAGCCCATACTCAGTCTCTATTCATGAAATGCATAAACCATGGACTGTTATCAGAAAACGTCTCTCCACCCCCCTTCACTAAGACCTATCAAAGCCTTTTTTCACTTTGGTGGAGGCATATTTCTTGCCATACCCTCCTGTCATCATATCAATAAACTTCATCATGGAGGCATATGTCAACAATTTTAGATACACTTCTTTGAAATCATAACACATCATTAGATCATTTATATATGAGGGATTAAAATAAATTCTTAACATGACATCCTGAATTCATCACCACATGATCAAAACAGAGGCACTATCATGACACTCAACCATCCCTAACATGATCCATATATAAAACTACATAAACAACCTTCATATAATTACTTTCCCAATGGATACTAATTATTTTTTCTAACCATTTAATATTTCCATAATTATTATCTTTCATCAATTATCAATTAATCATTAGGATGCATTTATTTTAGTTCCCCTAAGGAATGGAATTTTCATACAAAAAAATAACTCATATCAGGCTTTTCTATGGGTTCCCAAAATCATGCAAGCCATTAAAAAATCTTGACTGCCTATAATTATGTATGAACACTCAAATTTCACACCATATCGTTCCATGAGTAAAATATCAAAAAATAGAAACATCACTAGAATTGGGTATCACCTAAAGTGAAATAAAATTAAAATTTAAAATTGATCATATATAATAACAATCCCAAGATTGTTACATGGGTTTTCTCCCATACCTGGGATAGATATTCCCATGCATTATATCACGTACAAGGCTCAACTCATCCTATTTTCATGTCTAATAGTCAAAAATAATAGAATGATAGAAAATAAAATAAAAAATTCTACGATTCCAATTTTTAACATAACATCCTAGGTGCTACATACCGGTGCCTCGAGATGGCACTCCATATGACATCTTGTGTGCCTCCCTATATGTCCTAGGAGGTTAACTAACAATGAGGGTCTAAAATGTTATGTGGTGAGAGTATACCCTCATTATAAAAGAATCACAATATAAGAAGTAGAAAAAATAGAAAAATGAAAATAAAATAATGAATAATCCACCAACATTACATGAATAAATACCTAATATAGAATATGGACTTAAATAACATCAGTAGATATTTCATTACATATATGATTCATGGGACAAATTAAAACCCAAAACAAATATGCACAAAAAATATCCAAGTGGCTCTCAACATCATGTCTTGTTACCTACTACATTCTCCATCTACAGTCCAAGATCATCCATATAACATATGACTCATTCCCAAATCTTATCTTCAAAACATGAAGTATATTTAGGTAGAAATTGGATAACCCATATAGGGTGTGACAATAACAAAATAGACCTCAACCAATCTCTCCTAAAAAAATATCTAGTTGATAAGAGTGTGTGATGTTTTATAAAGAATAAAGAACAATTAAAAAGGTAAATAGGTTTCACATTTAGTTTCATCTAATGAACTGCATCAACCCTCAGGTTCATAATGACACCTGAACCAATAATATCTAATTCATTCCATGTTAGAGTCTGAACCACACACTATAGGGAATATGAAAATTCATTCTTTTATGGTATTTAATTTTAAATTTATTAATAATTTGATTTTTGATACCTTGGAGCGTCTATTCAAGAACCAATATTCAGGGGTCCTAGTTAATCATTCTATCAACCCAAGGTTATTGTGAGCATCATTCCTTAACACACATTACATTTTTAACATGCATTCGTCAAGGGCCTATAACATTTATCTAGAATTCCACGGCTCTATGTTGCATCCTTCCCTAACCCACACCTCATGGATAATTCAATCCGAAATATAACATAAATCACAAAATATAAATCAAAATTCAATATAGTAAATCTTATTAGTTTTCATCCACCTCACAGTGAATGATTTTATTTATCAAACACAACCATTGAACATTACATTAATCATAAGTAATAATATATAATACTTATGATTAATCAATTTATAAATAATTATTCACATCTAATTATGTAACTAATGATAATAAAATGATCCCCCTTATATCCCATTGTCAACCGTCTACTATCGATTTAGTTCAATCATATTAACCCATTACATTCCATTTTTGACAATTAAAAATTCATTATTTCATATGTATTAGAACACCCCATGAGTATCAATCATGTCTACTCTCAATTATCTAATGGGTCCAATGGGATCCGAAAAGGGTATCATGATCAGTAGAAAAAAATTCATTAATTCAATTTAAAATGAAGTCACCTGATGTGGAAACAAAATGACAAAAATATAATTGGGGATTAGGATCCAAAAAGTGGGAATTAGTAATTAAACCACATACCTTGACTTTATTGACAAATTCAAGGTAAACAGTATCCCATAATTCAATATAGATCAGTCGATTTTACAACGAATGAAGATGATATAAGATGAAAACCAAGTATCAAGATCTAAATAAAAAAGATCAATTAAATATATATCTAAACTATAAAAAACTGTGGAAATTCATCCCTCTCTATAGGGGAAAATATGTGGGAGTGATCAATTTAAATAAGGAAGAAATCCCTAATCAAAGAGGATTATATCCTTTGACTAGATATTCAATTCAAAAATGAGGGCATAAAGGGTTCCTAGATTCCCTCTCTATAACATCTGAAAATGATTAAAATGGTATTTGGACAAAATAGGGTGATTAAAGATATAAATAAGGGATTAAATTAAACTTAAATAAAATTTCAAGGGATTAAAATCTTACTTACATGGTTTCATGGCTGGGTGCATAGTTTTCCAAACCATGAACCATAACTATAAACCCTTAATATTAGGGGTGAATGTTTATTCCTAGGTGGGATGAATGTTTGAAAAAAAAATGTTCCAACTATCAAAGCCCCCACTTCCATGTGATTCCCAATTTTCTAGGGGTACGTTTATGGATTGGAAAAAATAGTGCACCAACCTTACACTTCCCAAACACCTTCAAAGAAACCCAAAAGAGACACGATTTCACCTAATGAAATCTAACACCAAATCCTTGGGTACTATCACTACTACAGTATTGATCACATAAGCCCAAACTCTTCCCATTGACTTTCTCTTTGGTAAATTCCCTTGATAATCTGTGCATTTGTAAATATTTCCCCAACTCCCAATAGTTAAAACACTATAAAGAAGTGTTTTCCTTCTAACCTTTTCATTCATTATCCGGAATACCCTTAACTCCACACTTGTAAAAAACACCCATGCCCTTCATAAATTTCCCATGATGATTATTTATATAGTTCTCACATAATGATAAATGTTTTGTTTTATTATTATATATTTATGTATTCCTCTTTTATTATTTCACATTATAGCTCAATGATTCTTGATTTACCATGAACATGAAAGGTATAGATAATTCTTTCTATATTTATATGGATCATAAAACTATTTCTTTATATGATGAAAAATACTGAGAGACCATATCCCTTAAGAGTATTACCTTAAGCCTTTTAAAGAAATTACCAATCATGAATTGTTTGTTTTTTGGAATAATACATTTCATATCTGGAAATCCTTTTAAAACTAGCCTCATACAGAGAAACACCTTATTATTCATTATTTCATTTAGATGATTAACTTTATCTTTTTTTCTATTTTTTATTCATGAGGAGAATACTTTTATAATATTATCCCCTTAAAATAATTATATTCTGGATCTTATATTTTTCATTCCTTCATAGTTTTCTAGGCCATCAGCCACAATTAATTTGCATCAACATTATGAAAATACACTACAACTATAACCATTTCCTTTTCATCACATCTGATGTCCATAAATATATTCTATAGAGACTTAATCCATTTTTCATCAACCATTGGATTATTAGTCCCACAAAATTAAGAGGGGTTAGTTTTCATGATGAGATATACCATTATAGAATCATGATATGGAATAGGTTTCTCGATCAAGTAATGTTTTTTTATTACCCGATTGTGCTACCCTAATATATCCATGATCTACATAGGTTAAATTATAGCTGTATTGGCTTACTCAATAAGAGAATATCTACATTGGTCATGAGTATTGATACTCATCCTACTTCCAAGCACCATTTCAAAACAATTATATAATCTATATTATCTCAAAGAACATTAAATTTTGAATCATAATGTAAAATTATCAATATTTTATAACTGTTATCATAAATTAAAATTTATTCATTGTTAGTGTTATAATCATAAACATGGTTTCTTAGGGGATATGTTAATTTCCAAATCCTTGATAATGGTGTTTAAAGAAAATTTGAACAATCCTATCATATCCCTTTTCAGTGACCACCTTGTTGTGCATTAAGGCCCATTTTCATATACTAGGTAATTCTAGAGTTAAGCCTGATGCACCTTCTTCGGTATATCCCTATGTTACATCAATTCCATAACCATGTCGACCTGTAGTATATATACGGGGATGAATTTCAAGTAATACCCAAAAAATATCATTCTCTCCAAAATATAATGATGTAATTCTATACTCATAATAAATTTATATCATATGGTTATGTCCGTGAATCTATGTTTTATTTATTCGATCTCTTAACTATTCTACAAATATTCTTCTTAAGAAAATTATAACGACCCGAACTCTCATAACCTGGAGCTGGTGACTACTTTATTACATTGGAATAGATTATAGGAGTCAAATACAGAAGGATGGATAAATTTAGGAGTTTTAGATAACTAAATATATACATTATAACCATTTTACATAGAAAAATAAAATACAAATAATAAAAATGAAACCAAAAATCATCCTTGAACTTATTCCAAAAATGCTTCTTTATATCATTGGGAATGGAAACAAAAAAAATGAGTGATATGAAATGCTCAAAAAGGGTAAGATACATTGAAATATATCATGAATGACAAAATTATAATAAATATGGTAAGGTAAATATATAAACACAAATTAAATTTAATCAATAATGTTACTATCATTATTGTATAAGGCGCAATCAATATGAAAAGGTAAATAAATGAAAACCCATTCCGGTAAATAAATAAATATAGAATGCAATGCATCGAGAGGTAATATCATTTATAAAATATTATAAATAAAAAAATATCAAAATTCTCATTGAATTAAATTCATAATTCTTTGACAACATCATATCAATAATCACGATACCTCTACTATCAAATGCTTTCATAATAAAAGATAAAAGAATGACTAAAACCCCCTCTAATTTGGCCCAGTAATTTGTCTCATATGACATTTTGATGCATCTAGGGGATATCAATTACTATTACCCATCTATAACTACATTTACAAATAATTAATAATATATCTAAAAATATATTTAACTTAAGTATCAATATTTCTCAACAATAAATATTTTTATTGAGTAAGGATGCATATTTACTAATATTTTCCCAATTAATCAAATAAATTTCCAAGTAAACATTGTATGTAATAAATAGAATATATTCTATGAAATAAAAAAGATCCATCAGAAAATATTTTTTATATTCAATTCAAAGGAAATTTATGATGAAATAAAATCACATGAAATTTTTTGTTTCTAGATAATGTAAAAAATTAAAAAAATATGAGATTATAAAATAACATTTTCCTTTTTTGTAACATTAACACTATAACCCCTTCAAAGATAAACATGAAAAAAATTACAATCATCAAGAATAAATTTTTATTAGTTTTAAATAAATCAAATCGAAAGAATATATGATACAAAAAATTGAATTCTTTCATTTTAAGAAATATGTATTAATGAAATAGAAGTTGAGATGAAATATCCTCCCTCATTATTACCTTTAGCAATACATTATTCTTCCTCATTGATTGAAATTTAATGTATTTGATTTTTTTTTTAAATAGAACAATAATTATTTTCATAATATCATATATGATCCTATTATAAAATTTTACCACTCTTTTGTTAATAATATTCTAATATTTTAATTGATCTAGGTGTTAATCACCTTTATTTCCAATGTGTGTTTTTTCATGAATTCTCTGGTTCCTTTATATAAGATATAATTTTGACATCCCCAAAATGATAATAATGTTATAATTTTAATACTTTATCATCAGATACATTATTATAATAATTTTTAAATGTTTTTCTTAGAAAATAAGTCATGCCACTCCGTTGTGATTATTCATTATTCCCTTCCTTGTAGATTTTATGTGAAAAACGAATCACATCTCTTTATAAGGCAGTAGTCCTCCGTAAATACAAGAAACTTTACCGTATTGTAAATGGAATAGAAATTAAGAAGGAATATATGAATTTATAATTAATAAAGTATAATAATATAACAAATATAATATAAATGTGTTAAATATAGTATTATAACCAATATGGATTTTTTTTGGAAATTAAATTATATCCATTCGTGTGGAGATAGTTTGCTATATACATGATCAAAAACGTCATTTCCCATTTCATGGAAGAGTGGCTGTATATTGGTAATTACCTTAAAATAATGACATATAATTATATGTTATCTATTGGTTTTATTATATTATACTGATTTAAAATGTTTTTAGGAGGTGTAATAACAGATTAAATAAGAATGATCATCTTAGAAGGTTACCTCTTCTTTGAACAACCTGTTTAGGTTTGGACCAAAAGCCTTCCTAGGATTGATTTCTGATCAATCCAAGGGATCAAGTATTTTGGTTATGAAGTATGGATTTTATCCCATTATATCTTGATATTATAAAATTCAATTGGAATTGTAATGTGGGGAGAAGGTGGTGGTGAACTTTTATAAGTGGGGTGAGGAAAAACATGGAATTATTAAAAAGAATAAATTCCACACATGTTTTTATCATACCAAAAGCCTCCAAAATGGTTAAATATCAACCTTTATATTGGATATGATTTATATATGTGAAAAATCTTTGTGATAGTGATTTTTTTAGTTCATTTTATCTCTTAAAATTTTAGTTTAACGTCCAGGTAGATCAGTTATTAAGTAAATCAGGGTTATTAATTTTTAGTGCTTTTACTATTCAAAATTGTCAACATTTAATTCAGACAAATTAGATAATATAAATTATTATTATTAACAATTTTGAGCCAATTTTTTAAAATTAAATAAATATATGTGGTAGAATATTATAAAAAGATAGCATCATACATGATGAAAATGTGGTATTATGATGAGAAAATTATTATAAGTATATAAGGTTTCAATATAAAAATTCAATTTGAATTTTATTTCAAAAACCTAAATTGTATATATTATAATTTAATTTAACTTATTTTACATTAATAAAATTAAAATATAATTTAACTCTTTGAATAATTTAAATGAAAATTATTTTCACACTAATAATTAGTAATTATCTCTATACATTGAAAAATGAATCTTTTTAAAAAATCACAACAATTAACAATAAAATAAATTTTATATGATGATTTGAAAATTGAAGTTAATTTTTTCAAAAATATTTTCGAAATTTGGTAAAATATATCTTTAAATTTTGCGTTATAAGTGTAGTAACATTGAATTTTAAAAAAAATACAGTTCATCTGAAAATATATCATTTCCTTTGAAATCATTCTATTTTTATTTATATTTGAAATATATATATAAAAAATGTTTCATACATGTATATTGAATGTAATTTTCGAAATTTAGTAGCACTATTCATTCCTTCCAAAATAATGTCCAGGTTATAATTTTCATGATTAAATAAAATTTTAATATATTATTTTCATGTAATCTTGGTGTTTTGTGAATCACAAGTTGTTGATGTTACTAAATTTGTTTAAAAGGAAATAAATTGTAATCATAAGGGTTTTATACTATCTCTTATAAATCCAAGGGGTTGGATCTATAACACATGTGGGAGAAAGGCACAATACATGGGAGTTGGTCGGAATGACTTGCCTAATTATGTAAGTGAGAATCCTTAATATATAGTACATACATTTGTAGTCATGAGCATGCATGGTTAATACAAATGAGGTGTGTCGCACCCATGAGGTGTGTGGCACATATGAGGTGTGTGGTAAAGACTGGGTGACATGCACCATTGGATTGTTTTTATAGTCTTTAGTAGTATACCTTCTTACTCACATCAAGCTTAAGATGGGATGAGTTTGTATACAAGTGTAGATCAATCTAAACTATTATCTGATGTGTGATAGAACATACAAAATACATTATTTTTATGTGGTCAGTAATATATGTATTACATGAACCCTTTGACCACATATAATCTAGTGTTACTCATGAATATAATTCTTAACCTTCAATCTACTGAATTGATGTTGTCTTCATGAAAACTCATGGGTTTACCATGATGATATTTAGATCACCCATAAGAACATATATTTATCAACCAAACGAACTGATAATCAACCATGCATTATAATATATATCTACCATGTATAAATAGAATAAGTTTTTATAAGATAATAATATTTATTCTATATACGATTAGGATAAAACATGAGTCTTCCATAAATAGGTCAATATACTTGAGGAAAGATAATGAAAAGAACATCCATTTTTTAGGGAATTATGTGAAGGACATGTAATTTTATTTAGAATATTTGTCTTCTATGAGAATGAAATATAATTCATATCATTTGTTTGAATAGATTTTTTATTAAATTAATACCATAAAGATGATTCAACTTATTAATATCATGTGATCAAGTATATCATAGTGTACATGATGATCTATCATTGTGATATTGATACATCCATCAAGGGGATTTCAAGTATCATTATTCAGATATATACTGTCGTCACTTTGCAGAAGCTCAAAGCTATGATTTCATTCAATGGTGATGTCAATACATATTTATCCTAGTTGAATCTTGATAAATTCATGGGTGATATTGAAATATTGAGATATACATTAAGTTTCACATGAATATACACAAATAATTTGAGAAAATGATTATAGGTCTCATAATGGTCTTCCTTTTCTTTTCATTCAGCCATAAATTGTAACGCCCTGACCCCAGTTACCAAGAGTTGGTGAATTATTTTATTTCATTAGAATGATTACAAGGAATCAAGTCCCGAAGGACTGATCGGTTTAGCAATCTTGTAAAATAGATTACATACATGAATTTTACATTATACTTGAATACATACAAAACAAAATAAATAATCTTTTATAAATTCCATTATTACCTTGACTTAACCCTGAATATCAATCACAATACACTTCTTGGAATCCTAGGAATAACAAAACATAGAAAGGGGTGAGCTCAAACACTCAGTAAGGGTAAGCAATACAATGAAAAATTTCAGAAATAAGTATAAACATTTAAGTCAATGTATAACTAAAACAAAAGCCTTTTAAACTTGAACTTCGTCATAATAAGGCCAAAATGAAATGAAATCATGCCAATTAAATTTTCACATGGACATTCTACTATTCTAATAATCACATTAAATATCATTAACCACATTCATAATGATGGAATTTATAATTCCAGACTATCATAAACACATAGTCATGGCCTTTTTCCAAGACTAAAAATAATATTTTGTCAAGGCCTTGTGCAAAGACACTAGTTTGTCTCATGATACCTACCGATGAATCGAGGAGCTACAGCGGGCTCCACCCATCACATACTTTGTCCAATTCATTGCTCATATGAATAGGTTTAAACAAAATATAAACATTCGTACTAAAACTAGCATAAGAAATGTCAATACTTTACCCAAAAACCATGAATGGTATAAAAATAACACATCCATTGTCGAACATATCACAAAACCTTCAACACAATATGTAAGATTTTTATAATTAAATCAACTTCAAACAAGTTTCTTATCCATTAATGGATTTTGACATATATGAAAATGATTTGTAAAATTCTTTGAGAGAAATATTCATTTTTCATGAAAACATTTAAAAGTCACACAATTTATAAAGGAATACATTTAAATAAATTTTTGAATCAAAGTGTCCCATAAAACATTGAAACTTTTTAATGTAATTAACATTTTAAAAGATTCATGCCCATTTAAATAAATCCTTAAAACCATTTTGAAAACACTGACATTAATGAGAATGGTTTAGAAGAATAAATCGTTAAAACACTAAAAATGATGTTTTAGTAAAAATTCCCTTAATAGAATCCCTTTGAAAACTATTTTTTGAAACATGGACATGGATAATAAATATGTCCCAGTAGATACATATGTAAAAATGACCACAGATAATAAAGAGATTGTGAAATTAACCCTTACCAATTTGGAAACTTACGAAACATACATTCCATGAAAGTGGTATCATACAATGAATATGTAAATACACAAAAATTGAAGTGTATTACACAAATAATACTATTATGGGAAGTACATACACCACACAAAAGTTAATAGTGGCAACATGGTATGAATCTCATGGGAATAAGCAGTGAGATGAAAACCGCTTACCTTGCACTTTCATTTACTCGAGGGTACATATAACCTCCTGTATGAAGAACGTAGTATGTTATTAAGGTATACCAGAACTATATTAATATTTATGATATAATAAATGATTAGTTTATTACTTTATACTACCCATTAAATAATTATTTACTTGTTAAATTAACATTTCGTGTAATAATTTCTTTCTTTATCATACGTGTTTTAACTTGTTACTCTTGATTGTATC
Organism: Viscum album; assembly: GCA_963277665.1. Classification (NCBI taxonomy): domain Eukaryota; kingdom Viridiplantae; phylum Streptophyta; class Magnoliopsida; order Santalales; family Viscaceae; genus Viscum; species Viscum album. The sequence goes on from OY728154.1 coordinate 84,888,122, forward strand.
ACTTAGATCAATATTTAATTACATCCAGAATATAAAACATGATTTATATATCATATATATTTAGAATATAAATATGTATAATAGACATATATATGAAATAAAAGACACCGTTTATGGAGACCGTAGTCTGTACGTATGCATAAACACTGTTTCTATTTTCACATTGTATTGAGCGGAACAAGTAAATAAGATATATGTAAGTACATATATATATATATATATATATATATCTCCAATAAAATTATTATGTCATATATTACATACTTATTAGTAATATATATTTTTATAATCTTCAATGAATGGTGAACATGGAAATGAATCTTATCGCATCGTTGAGACGGTAATCTGTACGTACGCCCAAGGGACAATATCATTTTTTTAAAGGTGCAGAATTGGATGGTATATTAATTTCATAGATAAAATAGAATGTTATGTTTATTATTTATATACAAATTACTCATCATTATTTACATCTAAATAAAATTGTGTTTAATAACAAATTACACCACAGTGTGGAGACGGTAAGCCGTATGTACACACACATGCTGACATTATCATTCATAAGATGGATAGGATAATGAATATAGTTGGGACATATTTATAATAAAATAACAGTATATATAAGATATTGGGGTTATTATATTATAATTTAAACAACAAATAAAGAGTATGTGGAAGAATACGAGAACTTGAAAAAGGGTGGTGAAATCATTACCTCTTTTTCAGGTTCTTTCTTTTGATTTGATCAAAAGGGATCCTTAAGTAGGCTTTATGACAAAAGGCGGGCCTCTAGGATGAATTGAGGGATGTTGAGAGGATATTTGGGCAGGGTTTGGATGATCCAAATGCCTTAGATGGTGTGAAATAGAGTGAAAGGGGGTGCCCTTTTATAAGAGGTGTGAGGGGTACCTTAGGGAAAACATAAAATGTTATTTTATGATAAATTAATATTCGGTTTATAATGGCTCAAAATTGATTTTTTAGAGGCTAAGATGGTAATGGGTCGAAATCTACTCAACCAATAGGTTTTATACAGGTTTTGGTCACTTTATTAACCTTATCTTTTAGTTTAAACTCTTAGTTAATTAGTTTAACATTTACCAAGTCTCTTTCTATTTTTATATTATATGGTTAATAAACTTACTATAAACATTAAATAGACCCCCAAGTGGCCCATTAATGATACACATATCATGATATAAGTCCTTTTTCCGATCCTTATATTTTTAGGAAAACAATATCGATTAATAATATAATATTTTTTTAAAAAAACTCTTTTATGTCAATTTTGACACGATTGGGTATTTTGTTTTTGATAAATTCATAACATCATTATTACATTGATAAAAGTTTATATAACCAATCCTAATATGTCATATTAACCTATAAAATTATATTAATTTTTAAAAAGTCACAAATTACATTTATTTGGGTATTTATAATATCTATTATCGTAATCTTTCATTAATACGGAAATTATTGAATCCCCATTGTGCATAAATAAATTAAGTTATTTAATGTCAAAAAATTATAAAAAAAATAAAATTATATAGGAAATATATTTATATTTCTAATGAATATTTATAATCTAATTTATCTTATGTATAACCCTATATTAAAAATGTTTTAGTTATTAAACTTTGATTTTGTCTCCTTTAACTCTTCTTTGAAATAAATATTAATAAATGTCCTAATCTAATCCAAGTGGACCTAAATGATAATAGATTATTCATAATGATTTTTTTGGTTTAGATACACTTTTCCAATAGAATTATGACCTGTGTTAGGGTAATATTAGTATCATTTTTACCCTTAATTAACTTATTTACTTTTAACCATGGTAAATAAAAATAAAAAGGTACTATTCACCAAAAATTATTTTTATCTTATTGAACCACATTTTACTCCTTGATATTAACCGCGTCTCTCGGATTTTCGAAATTCCAATAACATAAGTGGTAAAATTATGTTTTATGTGAATTTGGAAATTCTCCGAGGAGATGGATAAAAGACGGTGAAAAGTTCAATAAACATTTTAGATATCTAAAATGATTACAAACTGAATCCAATGAGTTACATTGAACTTATAAAGTTATTATGTATATATTTTTACCTAAAAAAATTTAAATAAAATAATTAATTAATTAAATAAAAAGTTGGTTTTAACCAATAACTCTGTGTTTTTCACTATTCATCAAAAAATGAAAGTTTTTAGAAAAATACCAAAAATTCACCCTAAGATAATTTTGATATTCCTAATCCAAAAATGATATCTATTTTACCAAATTCAAAAAATATACGTTGCATTAATTAATTAAAAATTAATTCTCTTTGTCAAAACTAATAGCGTGTTTTTAAGAAACAATAACTATCAAAATATTGACACTTGTTTATGTATAATTTCAATGTGAAATTATTTCCAATGACCAACATTGGATTAAAGGGTAAAAATATAATCTAATTATAATTCCAAAACATTAAAATGTATAATTCAATAATATAAATTATTTTGATTAAAAAATTTGTTTTCACTTAAAATATAGTATTTTCACAATTCACCCAAATAGAAAAGTTATCAGAAAAACATCAAAAATGTATTAAAATGAAATTCATATGTCCTGATTCTAAATAAGAAGTTTATTTTGTCCAATTGATTATATAAAAGTTCAAAATATTGGATTTAGAAATGGTTCTCCATTAAAAGGCGGTAAAATTGCATTATTTGAAAAATAATTATTTTATCTAAAAAAAATAATTTCTTCTTACATTATGTCCAAGAAACTCATAATATGAATTCTAAAATTATAAGGATTATATAATGTTCAAAATTCAGTTATTACTATTCATAACCGCTTTTTAACGGCTAGTTTGGTAAGTCGTGATGCGCTTGAACTCAATTTTGGGTGTAGTTAAAGTTATTGCATTACATTGAAGAAATAAAGTACTATGAAATATTGGGGTTTTACATTCTCCCCTCCTTTAATAAATTGCATCCTCGAAATATGAAAATTTTCTTCGAAGATAAAAGGTTGAAAATTGAAAATTTCTTTATGGGAAAAACCACATCAGAAATTAGTTTAATAAAATTTAGTCTTAATAAGAGAAAAAAAGGGGAATGAAAAATTCACTAACAAACTAGATTTGTGGATATGAGAACATTGGTGGAAATTATAGACGCATAATTGGAGGGAAACGTAAATATTTATAGGGAGTGATTGGGGTCATCAATCACAAACAATTGTAGAATTGTGGGTCTCAAAGACACCAATCTATGATGATTTAAAATACCATCGTAAGGTATTAGGATAACACATTTTTGGTTTTAAGATGCCATACCTAATGTTTAAGAAATTATTTCTTCATAGAATTATAGAAGAGAAAATATATATATACTTGAAAAGTAGAGTTTCATCCTTCAACTAATTCCTACCACAAACTTATCATTCACTCCAAATGATTTTAAAAAAATTATATTTACCTAAACCATATAAGGTTCCAAATAAATGAATTTATAATTCATTTTTCAGCCTATTATTTTTTAAAAAATTAAACTATACAAACCAGTACATCAAGTAGTCTAGTCATATGGGATGCACCTTTATCGGTCTTCTGTTTTGGGTTCATGTCTCCCGTCTTTGTTGGACGTGACAGGGTGCCGACCGACCTCCGGGTTGTCCTTTTTATGGCAATACAAAAATTACCTTAATAATAGTTTCCAATTTCAAACATAATTCATTACATCCTTTAGAATTATCCGAAATACTTATATCCAAACTCTCAGTACGAAATTTATATGGAAGTTAAACATAATGATGATTCTTTTCTCCAGGTAATAACATGTGAATGCCTTCATCATGTATTCTTTTACAACATCGCAACATCCTGAATTACCCAAATCAGCCATCTCTTATTCCAAAAACACTACCTCATTATCAGGACCATATTAAGGATTACCTTTCCTTCAACCATGTATTTTCTATAAGTGTATCTTTCTATTAAGTCACTTTTCTTAGAACCATATACACTCAAATCCTCAATAAAATTGTACAACAGTACAATCCTTATTTATCTCCATAATTCACGTAACAAGTATATTGTTGATACAATACTCAAATGAAATAATTCTATAATAATAACATAAGAACACTAGTATTTCATCTTCATCTCAAGTAGTATCATTACATGATTATTATCCAATAACATGATTTGCAGTATACTCTTATGAAAGGGATATTGATTCGCGTAGTGTCTCATCGCCTTGCAGATGAAGCATTTTACATTTGAAAACATTTTCTTACACTTGCAATCAAGTACTTGGTTTCCGTTTTCTCAACACTTACAACAACACCCATTCCCTTAAAGAATTTACCAAGGTGATTCATTGCACATTTATCACATATTGAAAAATCCTTCTTTCACATATTCCCTTTATCTATCTTTCTTTCTACCATCATTTTCTTTTCTTGCTTCCATTCAAAGTAATAGGATTCTAAGAATTCTTTACTAATCTTGTGATACTATTTATTCATATGATTATAATAGGTTGGAGACTATTTCCTTTTTAAATTTTGGCTTAATACCATGAATGATATGACCCTTCGTACTCTTTGGATCATACCTATTACTGGAGTTCACATTCTTTCTATTGGGTGCCATTTCTATACAATGGCATACACTAGGTCAGTTTATGAATTGTAATGAATAATTCCAAGCATGTAAAATAAATAACATAAATTGAACAGTTTATGGATATAATCCATAAATATATTTTCTTTGAGTAGTTATATACTAGTAGATCCTTTATAATTATTTGTAATGAAAATTAGAATTATCCTAAGATATCCCTTGGGAGTGTCGTAACCAAGAGTGCAGCAAGGCCCGTTGTCGTGCACCAGTTCCCTTTCGAGTCTAGCTCAAAGAGGTGTTTTTGGGTTTTACCCTTAGGTTCATCTGTGCCAAAGCCACCTCTACCTGCTCGTATCCAGACAGGGATGTATTTTCTTGGAACAATCACAAAATCTCAACATTACCAAAAATCTAAGAAGTCCTTCTATTCTAATCCTCAAAGTCTATCTTAGGGTAATGTGATCTCACCAGAGTTTATCTAAATCTAGTTTCCAAGGTTATTGCTAAACATACTCACATACCAACTGCAACGCCCTGACCCCATTTACCCAGAGTTGGTGCATTATTTTGATACATTGATAGGATTACAAGGAATCAAGTCCTAAAGGACTGATTGGTTTAGTCGTCTTGAAAAATAGATTACATACATGAATGTTACATTACACTTTAATACATGAAAAACATCATAAATTATCCTCTATGAATGCAATTATTCCCTTGTCTTAACCATGCATATCTATCACAATACACTTCTTGGAATCCTGGGAAAAATAAAACATAGAAAGTAGTGATCTCAAACACTCAGTAAGGGTAAGCAATACAACATAAACTTTCATAAAAAGAGAATAACCATTTAAGGCAATTTATGACTAAAAAAAATCCTCTTAAACATTAACTTCAACATAATATGGCAAACATTAAATGAAATAATTCCATTTACTTATTCACAAGGACATTCTACTAGTCTAATAATAATATTCAATATCACTAACCACTTTCATAATGATGGAATGCATAATGCCAGACTATCATAACCACATAGTCATGGCCTTGTGCCAAGACTAAAAATAAGATTTTGTCAAGGCCTTGTGTCAAGACACTAGTTTGTCTCATGAGACCTACCGATTCATCGAGGGGCTATAGCGGGCTCCACCCGTCACTTACTATGTCCATGCATTCCTCATATGAACAGGTTTAAACATAACATAAACATTCGTATTAACACTAGCATACGAAATATTGATACATTAACCATAAACCATGAATGAAAGATTTTTATCATAATAAATCAACTTCAAACAAGTTTCAAATCCATTAAAGGATATTTTCATAGATGAAAATGATTTGTAAAAATATTTGAGAGAAATATCACTTTTTCATGAAAACTTTTAAAAGTCACAAAATTTAGAAAGGAAGACATTTAAATACATTTTTGAATCAATGTTTCCCATACAACTTTGATACTTTTTAAATTAATTAACATTTTGAAACATTCATGTCAATTTAAATAAATACTTAAAACCATTTTGAGAACATGGACATTAATGAGAGTGGTTTAGAAGAATAAATCATTAAATCATTTAAAATCATGTTTTAGTAAAAATTCCTTTAATAGAATCCCTTTGAAAACTATTTTATGAAACATTGACATGGATAATAAATATTTCCCAGTAGATACTTATGTAAAAACAACCTCGGATAATAAAGAGATTGTTTAATTAACCCTTACCAATTCGGTAACTTACGAAACATACACCCCATGAAAGAGGTATCATACAATGAATATGTAAATACACATAAATTAAAGTGTTTTTCACAAAGAATACAATTATGGGAAGTACATACACCACAAAAAGGTAACAGTTGCAATATGGTACGAATCTCACATGAATAAGGAGTGAGATGAAAAACCCTTACCTTGCCCTTTCCTTTAGTCAAGGGTATATTTAACCTCATGTATGAAGACAGTAGTATGATATTATGGTATTACATAACTATATTAATATTTATGATATCATACATGATTCATTTATTACTTTATACTACCAATTTAAAAATAATTTACATGTTAAATTAACATTTCAGGTAATAATTGCTTTCTTTATCATACGTGTTTTAACATGTTACTCTTAATTGTATCACATAGATCAAGATTTAATTACTTCCAGAATATAAAACATGATTTATATATCATATATATTTAGAATATAAATATTTATAACAGACATATATATGAAATAAAAAACACATTTATGGAGACGGTAGTCCGTACGTACGCATAAACGTTGTTTCCGTTTTCATATCATATAGAACAGAACTAAGTGAATAAGATATATATAAGTACATATATATATATATCTATTAGCATTATTATGTCATATATTACATACTTATCAGTAATATATATTTTTTTAATCGTCGATGAATGGTGAACATGGAAATGAATCTTATCGCGTCGTGGAGACGATAATCCGTACGTACGCACGAGCGATAATATCATTTCGTTAAAGGTTTAGAATTGGATGTTATATTAATTTTAAAGAATAAATATCATGTTATTTACATTATTTATATACTTATTACTCATCATTATATCCATCCAAATAATATAGTGTTGAATAACAAAATATCACCACAGCGTGGAGACTGTAAGCCGTACGTATTCACGCATGGTGACATTATCATTCATAAGATGGACAGGATAATGAATAAAGTTGTGCCACATTTATAATAACATCATAGTATATATAGAAGATACTAGAGTTATTTATTTATAATATAAACAACAAATAATGAGTAAGTGGAAGAATACAAGAACTTCAAAGAAGGTGGTGAAATCATTACCTCCTCTTCGGGTTCTTCTTTTTGATTTGATCAAAAGGGATCTTTAAGTAGGCTTTCTGAACAAATTAGGGCCTCTGGGATGAAGTGAGGTAAGTTTATACGATATTTTGGCAGGGTTTGGTGGATCCAAAGTTCTTTGAAGGTGTGAAATAGAGTGAAGGGGAGTGACCTTTTATAAGAGGGGTGAGGGGTACCTTAAGAAAAACATAAAATATTATTTTATAATAAATTAATATTAAGTTTATAATGTCTCAAAATTGATTATTTTCGAGGCTAAGGTGGGTATGGGTCTAACTCCACTCAACCAAAAGATTTTAGATAGGTTTGGGTCACTTTATTAACCTTATCTTATAGTTTTAACTCTTAGTTAATTAGTTTGACATTTACCTTGTCACATTGTATTTTTATATTATATGGTTAATAAACTTACTATAAACTTCCAATAGACCCCCAAGTGGTCCATTAATGATACAACTATCATGATATAAGTCCTTTGGCTGAACCTTAGATTTTTAGGAATATAATATCAATTAATAATATAAATATTTGTTTTAAAAACGCTTTTCTGTCAATTTTGACACTATTGTGTATTTTGTTTTTGATAAATTCATAACATAATTATTACTTCGAAAACAGTTAATATAATCAATCCTAATATGTCATATTAACCTATAAAATTATTTTAATTCATAAAAAGTCCCATATTACATTTATTTGGGTATTTATAATATCTATTATCTTAATCTTTCATTAATACAGTAATTACTGCATCATCATTGTGTCATAAATAAATTAAGTTATTTAATGTCTATAAATTATAAATAAAATAAAATTATTTAGGAAATATTTTTAGATTTATAATGAATATTTATAATCAAATTTATCTTATGTATAACCCTATATTAAAAATTTATTAGCTATTAAACTTTGATTTTAACTCTTTTAATTATTCTTTGAATTAAATAATAATAAATGTCTTAATCTAATCCAAGTGGTACTAAATGATAATATTTTATTCCTAAGGTTGTTTTTTGTCGAGATACACTTGTCCAATATAATGAGGACATGTTTTAAGGTAATATTAATATCATGTTTACCCTTAATTAACCTATTTACTTTTAACCGTGTTAAATAAAAGTAAAAACATACTATTCATAAAAAAATATTTTTATCCTATTGAACCACATTTTACTCCTTGATATTAGCCTTGTCTCTTGGATTTTCAAAATTCCACTCATATAAGTGGTAAAATTATGTTTTATGTGAATTTGCAAATTCTCCTAGGAGATGGGTAAAAGACGGTGAAAAGTTCAATAAAACTTTTATTTATCTAAAATTATTATAAACTGAATCAAATGAATTACATTGAACATATATAGGTATTATATATCTATTTTTACCTAAAATAAATTTAAATAAAATAAATTTAAATAATATAAATAATTAATAAAATAAATATTCTGTTTTAACCAATAACTCAGTGTTTTTCACTATTCATCAAAAATTGAAAGTTTTCTGAAAAATGCAAAAAATTCAACCTAAACTAATTTTGATATTACAAATCCAAAAATGATGACTATTTTATCATATTAAAAACATATAAGTTTCATTAATTAATTTTAAATTAATTCTCATTATCAACACAAATAGCGTGTTTTTAAGAAACAATAACTAACAAAATATTGACACATGTTTATGTCTAATTTCAATGTGAAATTTATTCCAATGACCAATATTTCATTAAAGGCTAATAATATAATCTAATTATACTTCTGAAACATTAAAATTTATAATTCAACACTCTAAATTATTTTTCTTAAAAAGTTTTTTTCAGTTAAAATATAGTATTTGTCACTATTCAACCAAATATGAATGTTATCAGAAAAACATCAAAAATTTATTGAAACTAAATTATTATTTCCCAATTATAAATAAGCAGTTTATTTTCTCAAATTTAATATATAAAAGTTTCAAATATTGGATTTCATAAAATGTTCGCCATTAAAAGGAGGTAAAATTGCATTATCTAAAAAATAATTCTTTTATCTGAATAAAATGAATTTGATCTTACATTATGTCTAATAAACTCATAATATGGAATAAAAAACTATAAGGATTATATAATGTTCAAAATTCAGTTAATACTATTCATAACCACCTTTGAATGGCTAGTTTGGTAAGTCGTGATGTGCTTGAACTCAGTGTTGCGTGTAGTGTAAGTTATTGCATTACATTGAAGAAATAAAGTACTATGAAATATTGGGGCGTTACATAAATTCTATGAGAAGATGAAATAATTCATGATATATGTTCAATTCAAACATTTTAGATGATCCATATTTGATTATAACACAAAATTAATACTCATGTAAAATTCTATGATTGAATTAATGTGAGGTTTTGTAATTTTTAATTCGTAACTATTTAATGAATAGCGGGCTGTGGAAATTTAAAATAGGTGTGTCACAGTGTGTGATACCTGAAAACCATACATTATTGTGTTCATTTATAAACTGGTTGATTAAATTGAAAGAGCCAGTCCTTTATAGTATTTTATATATGAAAATTAAATAAAACCATGCAATCAATGATATATTATCATGATACATGAATTGTGATTCATGAAGCATTTTATGTTGTTCAATTTTGGGATATTACACATGAATTAATATCTACAATTTGTAAGGAAATAATTTCTAATCATTTACCGAATTAACAATTAGAGACCTAAAATGATTCCAGTAATGATAATTAATATGAATTAATATACCCAATATTATTTGTGTATACATTGTTGCGAGATATGGATAATGATGTGTTTTGATCCATGAGAATATTCTAATAATTTAGAAAGTCAAAAAATAATTAATATCAAACAAATATAAGGGTATGGAGATGGGAAACAATCCAATTAACAAGAATAAATATTCAGAAATTAGTGGATAGACATTTATCATTATATATCACAGTGAATTTGGAGACCATCTGTGTTAATCACTATTGGTTTCTGTGGATGTTTTTGAAGGATATAGAACTACTTATCCATATACTCATGGATAAAATAACTAACTCCAGTGGTACCGAAAAAAACCACGAAGATGATGATGATACTTCTTTAATAGATCATAATTCAAGAGAACAATAATATTAAAGTGGACTATATATGTTTTTTAACATTGTCTATTCTAGTTTGGATAAAAAAATTGTTTAATGTAAAAATTGTGGACTCTGTGTCAATAGAGAATCATTTACCCTTGATGTTAAAATTGGTAACATTAGTGGAGAATTTCTATAATAATAAACATAGAATAGAGTATGTTTTCAGGTTGAACCTCGTAAATAATATCGTTCATTGTATTTAATTTATCTGTTATACATGCTGAGAGACTATGATAATTAATTGAGTTGGTTTACATATATGAATAGTCAAAGATATTGAATTTTAAATATGATGAATTAATAAAAACTATAATAAAGATTTACCCCTCCCCCCCCCCCCAACTCAGGGGTATCTATCTGTTCCATCATCTCTACAATTTGTATTAGAGTAGGTTCCCTCTAAATATCTATGGGAGACTTTTGAGAAATTGAGAATCATTACTATATCAACAGTCAATTTGTTCCCACATTCAATTAGAGGAATTATCAAAACTGGAGGAATATATTGCTACCCAACCACATCAAACTTGGTCCATATATGAGAGATGGTGTAATAGTTTTGTTTGAAACTGTTATTGGGGGTGTATTCATGACTCAAGAAGTCATGAAAAACATAAAGTTCTATGGAAAGTCTCAATGTTCCATCTTGATGTCTCCATCAATGAAGATCTACAAAATAGTCATGCGTCACCATTCTTTCGAGGAGATTTGGTATGAATTAAGAATCATCTATTAAGGTAAATTCAATGTCCAGGAAACCAAATCACCTGTATAGAGAATCTAGTTATATGATAAAAAATTGAATTTAATGAAAATATATCTGATTATTTTATCATGGTAAATTATGTTGTGGATGCTCCTTTCCATCACAGAGTGTAATGACTAAAAAAAGAGGAATACCTTAGCACAAAAAGATTCATCCTTTGAGAAAACATCAAAAAATGACAAAGGAATGAACACGGATTTGTTTACACATGGGTCACGCAAGTTTCATCATGGTCATGCAAGTATACCTGCACGCCACATATTGTTCGCCCAGGTGACTTGAGCGCCCTATTTGATTTTCGCTCAAGGTATTCAATGGCATATAAGTACCCCTTTTGGGCCCCCCATTTTGGAGAAAAACCCAAATGTCCTATTTAATCTCTCGATGCCCTAGTCTCTACTTGAAGTCTTCCGAACAGTTCTAAGGTAATTTCTTTCCTAGAATAGAATATCTAAGGAGGGGGAACAAGTCCTAAGAGGTGAAATTCATCAACACTTGCGTGACTAACTATCCAAACACTTAAGGGAACTGAAGACACTTGTGCGTGACCTTATACCTTCGAAAAAACTTGCACACCACACTTTTGGAAGCCTTTAGGGATAATACTATGGGATTGTGCCAAGTCTCACCAAAGTATTACCCTATGGGTTAATCTTCGTGCATGTACACTTGTGTCATGCAAGTATACTTGAGTGACCAGTACTTTCACGCCCCCAACAGGACTTGCAAGACTACCTCTTTTTGGGTTCCACTTGTACCTATTCAGATATTTTCTTTAAATCCACCTCTCATCTTCAAGATTTAGCCTTCAAAACCCTTTTCAAAGCCATTTTTGGCATGGTTCCTTTGTTGGCTTCTCTATATAAAAGGAATTAAGTGGAACATTTCTCAAAACCTAATGAATTACATATATTTATGTCACTAAGGTTAAACATTTCATTCATTCAACCTCATCCTTTAAGATGAGAAGATCTTTAATTTGGGCTTCCTCCATAGGAGTAACCCCCAATCAAAATTTTCCTCTAACATGGGCCTCCTTTTCAAGAGTAAGCCTCAGTCAAAAGTTCTCTAATATGGGAATCATTCTTAGGAGTAAGCCCCAAGTTACCTAACCTAGGCCTTCTTCTCAGGAGTAAACCCCAGTCATAATTCACCTTAACCTGGGCCTCCATCTCAGGAGTAAGCCCAGTGTTAATTTCTTTTGATTTGGGCTACCTTCTTAGGAATAAAACCCAATAATAAGTCCCCTATAATTTGGGTATGCTTCTCAGGATTATGTTCTAAAATAAGTATCAAAATCTCCATAAATCACATATACCTTTATGGACCTTGTTCCCAGGTTTCTTCCTTAAAGTAAATCCCAATCCTCATCTATATGGGTAGTCATACATATATAAGCCCCACATTATTTCTTATAATTGCATCTTTCATGGCACAATCATCAGGTTTTACTAATACCTCTTGTTTCTCACACCGAGCATGACTCACGTGAGCTTAGAGAGTAAAAGTAATTATGACATCTTTCCTTGGGCCATCAATCATGCATAAAACTCATACTTATTCACTCGAACTACGTGGGTTATGATTCCTTTTCTAAACAAGGATACGTAGGTATCCCATCTGTGGGCGTGATCCCATCTATGAAATAATCCATGTCCTTCTGAATGACAATAAACTTCAAGTGCCCCACTGAGTGGGTTTAAAACTAGTATGGTTATCATAATGACCAAGAGATTTCTATATAATGTGTTGAAGGATACCATTGACTGAGAATATCTAACAAATACAAATGATTCTCTATTGATTAAGAACCTCAAATACATATAAAAGATTCTCTAAATCTCATACATTTCAATCACTGATTGTTAGATCTAAAGGAATGCTCATTTTCATACTTGGTAATTTAATACGGATTCACGAACATAACTAAAATCTATAAAGAGAGTCCTGAAGTAGAAAGTAATTCCCCCAAAAAGGTGTGATGAGTCTGACCTCCCATCCTCTCAACCAATGAAAATTATTATACCTCATCGGTCCAAAACTAATGAGAACCTACCTTTGGAATGTAGGTCCCAATCGATATAGAATCATTGGATGTTTTTGGTTCTATGAATAAAACTATTTGAAACTGATTGGAATGTTTGAACCTTAAACAAATGAGGTCATCCCCATTTCTAGAGGAAACAAAAAATGGTGAACTCGACGTGAATCTTTAACCAAGTTAAAATTATGTTTTACTTATTTGTTAGGCCCCAATTTAAACTCAATGAGACGGCCAACAACACAATAAATAACATATGTGCTCATCCAAAAGATGTAGTGGACGAACTTGTCTTGATTATTTATGTTATATCAAATAGGCACTTGTTTCCATGATCTCTCTACATTACAGAAATGGCTTCTCTAAAGTTTACACCTGCGAATGCATCGGCCTCTACTCCCGCTAGATCCTTGCCTTCTCTGAGGATGAAAACACCTACTCAGCGTCTTCAATGCTGGGTATCAAATTCACTGGTTAAGGAATACCGTCAACACGGTACCATTCTGACTCTGGTGGCCACAAAACAAGCCCTACAAGTCAATAATTCACCCTGGTTCCCCGGAAAGCGACGACCAATGATCATGAAGCAGGTGGTTCCAACCACCGTCTCTAACTGTTTCAAGTCATTATACACGGAACACAATCACCAGTAACTCCCATATTATGGGGAGGTAAATGAGAAGGTCACACAAGGCTTTAATTCAGGGAGACATGAGTCCTTCCCGAGGGATCCCATCAACAATCACCACCAGTCTCATATGTCAGTGCGCCCTCAACATGATGAGGGTATCATCTTTAGGGGTTCGGCTCAGGTCCCCCAGATCCGAGCATGCAAGACGAACCACTAGAGGTGAAATATGGTCAACATGGAGAATGTTATTAGTTCTGCCCTCTCCGGAGAATTCCATGAAGCCAACTTTATGGTATGAAACGAGCAGGCATATACACCCGTCTGTCCTGATGTTACTACCCAGCAGTCTTGTCTGGAAGCAACATGCCAATCCCGCCAGGCAATTCCAGCGGAGTATTATAGGCAGGCATATAAACCTATTTATAACTCATCATCTAGTCTCCAGGCTTGTCTGACTACACCCAAAGAAGCTCACCAATCTAATATGGTGGAAACTGATAAGCAAGAACATACACCTGCTTACAATCAACAATTCTGTCAGCAGTCTCGTCTACCAGTATTGAAGGAATGTCATCAACCATACTTGACAAAGAATACACAACATGAACATACACCTTCCAATACTCATCAAGCCTGCCAACACTCTCGTTTAGTAGCACCTAAAGAAGCCGGTTGGAATGCCCAGATGACAAATTTGGAGAAGACTCAACTATATTCCCCCATGAAAGAGTACTATTAGAATTCACTTACAGAAAAAGGAGGACAGGAGTAGGAATACACATCTACTCCAATCACGGAATGGATGTATATTCCTGTTCTGGCAGCTGAAGTCACCAAGCACATTCTGGCGATGGTGAAAGAGAAGAAGCAAATACCTGCTCATATTCTGGATGCCTATCAGAGTATCATAACAGCTTCAGCAACATCATAGGGAAGGAAATAAAAATCTCTCCCTACCAATGGAGTGGCACATCAACATATCACTCCGGAAAAAATACATACCTTTGTTCCAGTCCAAGAGGGTTGTGGGACATACTCCCACATGTCATATGGACAATCAATTCAGGAACAAACACCTGATTTGAATGCAGATAATCAGCCTAACCTAACTATTTATCCTGAGTTAAAACATACACCTACCCATAATAACCACTTTTTCAAAAAGTGGTTCCCAAAGTGAGTAAGAAGGCATCTAAGAAAAAGACATGTTTAGCATAGTTAATAAATCAAGAGACAATCTGTAATAAGGCCTTGCTCGATGCTGGAGTACTTAAATCCCATAGACAATTATCTGTTGGAACTCAAGATTCTACTCTCTCATTTCCCAATAGTGGGAACAATAATTCCGAAGTTCTTCATCAGGCACATTCTCATGAAGGCTTGCTTCATGACAATTCAGTCGATCTCGAAGTATCATCTTTAGATGAGAGCCATGATAACCCTCTGTGTGGCCAGAATATCAAGTAGAAAAAGGTTTAATTTTTTCTGTAACCCACCATGGTGGTCCTCCCCAGTATGAGTATTTAACTGCGAAAGTCTTCTCCGTAGTAGTAATTCACATTTCCTGGAAAATTCTTCAAAGGACAATATAGTAATGATAAATCCCTCTTATCTTGAGACACTTGAAAATGTGAAGCCAGTCATGTTTGATGCTTTACTGCTAGCAGGTGAAATATTTTCTCAATCAGAAGATATCCCAGAGTGTAGGTCATTCTCTAAATCACCCCTGGGCCATTCATCTTCTAGTTTGATAAATGAATTCTCTACCAATCTGGTTGAATCTAATGAAGCAACAAGGAGGAACCATCTCTGGTGTAATCAAGTAGAAGAATATTCATTGAATGATATAGAGGATGTTCTGAATATGAGAAAACAACTAGAAAAAGGTGAAGTACCAGTCATGTTTTGGCCTTTGGCTGACTCTCAGTATGATATTCCATAGATGATGACAGAAGATAGTATTCACAATATTCGTCCCAATAGGTGGAAGATTCTATGTTATTTAAAAGAGAAAATATTATCTTATGATAAATATGAAAATCTTGTCAAGATAATATAAGGGTTACAATGCCAAATTGATTTGGAATCTCTCTCAATTTCTCAATATCCAAAGGCTGAAAATCTGTAGAGATCCCTTCAGCATTCATGCCTTGGCGCACTAAAAATATTGTGACAGTTAATTTTGAATGCCCCATCTGGTATTCATATCAGGGGATGTGGTGTTCATGGAGCATTGCATTTCGCTGTATTATCCATTTAACAAAGCCCATCAAAAATGGTCTCATGCAATGTTATTGCCCATGGCTGGCCACATCCAATTGGTTTTATTTGTAATCGATGGCTTTCTCAGAAACATGACTCAAATAGTTCTTCCCAAAGTCAGGCATACAAAGAAGAAGTTGTCGAATTACTCTTGCATCAGGCTAATGAGAATATCGAACAGGCTTCTCGTTTAGAGCGGGCGCATCATCTGGTGATAGAAGTGTCAGAAATCATCCAATGATCATTTGAGCTAGGTGATTTGAATGGATATAAGTGGATGCATGCAACCAATTTCTGGACAAAAGTCTGCAAGATCAGGAGATCTTTTAAGAATTTCTCAGATTTATCAGCTCAAGAACCAACCCATCTTTCCATAATGGGGACTCTTTCAACCCAAACCTCAAAGTCAACAAATAGGATTTGTGGAGTTGAGCAGGAACAACAAGAATAACCCCTGTACACCAGACTAGGGGCTTTTTAAAATCCTCAATCGCTTCCACATAGAAATTCAGTCTTATCTCGATTAGGGAAGAAGACATAAGAAGAACAAAGAGCCGAATTATCAGGAGATTCCCTCCAAATTATAGTTCGTCAAGAAGTTCCTGAGGGATCAACTCAACAAAAGGCAATGTCTCATTAAGGACATGGAAGAAGACAGTGTCGTAGAAACGCCGATAAAATGGATGCAATGCATTATGCATCAATAAATGTCATCAATGAATTTATTTCTGATCCTCCAAAACATGAGGATCACTTTGAAGGATCAGATGAATAATTTTTTGCTCAATAATTTGTACACACAGACAAATATGAAGAAGGTGTGCGTACACGAAATCAAAGTCTTACCTAGAATCTATGTATTACTTCAAATAACCAACTTCACCCTCTCCGAAAGGCATCCAACAAGGGGAAAGAAATGAATAAAGTTACATACACTTTCTCTAGAGAAGGAAAATCACCCTCACTAGAGCAAAGGTTCACACAACAAGAGTAAAAATGACGGAATTAGGGAGGTTGAATTCAGAACTACTTCAAGGTAGTCTTCCTCCTAAGCATGCTGGAGTTAGTAAGCCAAGGGGATCTGTTGCAACTACAAAGATGGATCAAGATTATCCTCTATTACCATTACACCCTAACAGTTCTAATCCTATGGGTCATGCACAACAACAATCAGTGGGGCTACCATCAGTTGCAGTACTCGCCACCACACCTATCCAAGCTCCGGTTATTGCACCTGCTCAGGTCCAAGCTCAACCGGATGTTTCTCAAAAGTTAATAACTACCATTGACTCATTAACATCTCGGTTGGAAGCTATGGAGGTAAAATGTGCACAAATTCAACTAGAAAATAGAGCATTCCCCGAATGGGTTGATGCAATTCCTCCACCATCAAAATTTTCAAGTACCACATTCCCAATCAATAATGGTAGGGATACCCAGAGAAACAGATAACACATTTTTTTTCTCGTTGTGATCCTATTATGGGAACCCCTCAGCAACAATAATCAGTTATTCTTAGGTGTTTTGTACTGTCATTACAAGGGCCTGCTTTTGTCTGGTATACAAGCTTGCAATCCCAGTCAATTAATGGATGGAATGATCTTCGCCAATGATTCCATCTTCAATTCATTTCAACGTTGCCAGTGAAAACAATTTCTGATCTTACAAATTGTAAGCAAAGGGAGAATGGAAGTGTTTCATATTTCATTGCTCACTAGAAGGGATTAACATATTCCCCAATCTTATCACTCCCTTAAGAAGAGTTGTTGCCAATCTGTGTGGAAAATTTTCATGATGAATTATGCACACCATTGATCCCTATAAAATACATTGGACGGTTTCGAGACCTTAATTTAATTTCTCAACAAATTGAAGACTCTCTTAGAAAGACAAAGGTTAAAACTTGTGTAATTCTATCAGTTCCATCAAAGAGAATGGGTAGAGCATAGACTGCTACAGTTACACTTAAATAAGCACTTGTACATGACTCTACTTCAAAACCATCATCTTATCGAAGGGATCCACCTCCTGAGCATCAATAACAGAGGTCGTTTCGTCAAGATGATCAAAGAGATCAAAGATGAAAAAAATTTGAGGAGTTGAAGAGCAATGTTTATTCCTTCCGAAATGAACAAGTTCCTAGTTACTTCATTTCGGATCTGGAAAAAAATTTGGTTCAATTTCCAAGGCCTAAAAGGCTGAACAAGGAAGGAGATAAAGACCATCCCAACGATTTCCCATTTCATTAGATGTTGGGCATCCCGTTAAAGAGTTTTTTGACTTCCAATACCTCCTGCAAAAAATGGTGGACTTGGGACAAGTCAAACTGAATGGATCTTCATCTCAGGTACCATGTGATACTGCTACAGATCCAGAGGAAGAAGGCGAGTGGCAAGAATTGAAAAACAAAAAATCAATGAAATGTGATGATTGGATGGTCAAGAAAATTGATCAACCGAACTCATACCATATTACAAATGCAATTGATGAAACCAGTTGTGTCTTCTGCTGTGAATGTCATAGAAAACACCCCTTTATTAGAAGAAAAACCCTCAAAGAAATGTCATAATTCAATGAAATAAGAGCAGTTAGAAGAAGATGAGATCATGTCAAATCCGAAGTTGTCTTTTACTCTAGCAGATTTTTTGACATCTACTTCAAAGCCACGGGCACCATCCCACCAAATGGCATAGGATAAACTGGCTAATCAGGAAGCATCATCATCAGATGAAGAGTTGATCTTTGGTTCTGTTTACATGATTCACATAACAGATCCTTATGCCAGTCACAGTTTCGATCCTGATGAAAATGAGTTCCCTGTATCAAACAAGTGAATTAGAGGGAGTTCTAGAGGTCTAGGTTATAGAGGAAGACATGAATATCCCAGAATCCACTATTTCAATCCTACCCCAGCTAGTACTGTGCATGTAGTAGAAACTCATGGGAGAGCCCTTCAGTGGGCTCAACAAGAACAAGAAAGTTCTTCCACACATGGAAGATTTAGTCCTATAACAGTTATTCTAGAATATCGGTTGGAGGTTACACATTCTTCTTCCCATGAATGCAAATAGACCTAGTTGGTACAATCTTCCCATGCCAGGAGTATTTCCAACTCCTACCCTGATACAAGATGCATCTAATTCCAACACATCAACTTCTAAGGAACCTTCGAAACCACATTTTCCTATTGTGAAATGCAGAACTTTGTATCAAAAGTATGATGTCTCAAAACATTTGTCTCAAGTACCCGCTATGTTATCAATTCTGGATGCCTTGAAGATATAAAAGGATTTTCCGGAGGCACTAATTGAGGCTTTGTCAAGTCCTCCGGAATTTGAAATTGAAATTGTTGTGACTGAAGTCTACCATACAAAGAATGATCCTACATAATTCCATGAAATGATATCTTTTACACATGAAGATGAAGATGATGTTGTGCATGGAGATATTAGACCATTATATTTGTCTGGAAAGGTCAATGATGTAGATATCTGAAGAGCTTTCATTGATAATGGTTCAAGAGTCAACCTCATACCTATTCGTACACTTCGTCGATTGGGCCTCACCGAATCTGATTTATCTTCTTCTACATTGATATTGTAAGGATATGATAAAAATGAACAAGGAACTCTGGGTGAGATCACACTCAGAACTCAGTTTGGAGATCTTGTATCCAATTCATATTTCATGGATGTTCGTCATGACACAACTTTCAACATTTTTCTTGGAAGACCTTGGCTACATCAACATGTGGCTATCCCATCGTCATACCATCAATGTCTCAAAAAAAATTCAATGGTCAAATTGGGAAATTGTAAGCTGATAAAGCTCCATTCAAAACATGTGAACCTCAATACATGGCTGCAGAATTCTATCACATAGATGGAAAGGAGGTATCTATGGCAAAGGATGTAACCAAACTTAATAATCTATATGGTTTGGAAAAGATTCCAGTAAACCCATTCATAAATGTGAGTAAAGATTATGTGTTGTCTATCAGTCAAATTGAAAGGATAGATCCAAATTCAAATACTCCTATGGAAACTTACATAATGTCAATTATAGAAATAAAGCTGGACAGCATGGGAGAAATTGGTGATTCACCAAGAAATGATGAAATCTCTAATGGAGATGTCGTTATTTCATCTGATGAAATCCAGAAATTCTATACTTCATTAACCAGGCCAGAAGAAGTTATATCAATGTCAGAGATGAACGATGATGTCGATTCTCAATCCATCATCTCCTCTTTATTACCAAAAGAATACCCCTCATCATCAATAGGGTCAGAAATTGTAGCCTCTCCTTCAAGATGTTCAAATTTTAACATCTCTCATGATCATGGAAATTCAGATTCATAATCTACTATGCAAGTAGAAGTAGAAGATATAACACTTGTTGAAGAAGAATAGGAATATCTTAGGGATGCTCCTCCAGCTTTTGAATAGGGTATCTCTACCACTGTGGATGAACTCGTAGAAATAAATATAGGTTCAAAAGAAGATCCACACCACACTTTAATTAGTGCAGCCATGACTCTGGAAGAGCAGGAAATGTATATTTCATTTTTAAAGAAAAATCAAGATATATTGGATTGTAACTATACAGAAATGATAGGTCTTGATCCTGATGTTTCTACTCATCGTTTGGGTTTTCTAGATGAACATCGACGACTTAAGCAAGCTACAAGAAGAACAAACCCAACATATTCTTCCAAAATTATAGCTGAAGTGGATAATCTTATCAAAGATAACTTCATATGAGAAGTTCAATATCCCAAATGGTTGGATAATATTGTCCCTGTGAAAAAGAAGAACGGTCAAATTAGAGTTTGCATTGATTTCAGATATCTTAATTGGCATTATCCCAAGGATTATTTTCCAGTTCCGATCACAGAACTCTTAATTGATGCAACATCTGACTATGAAGCACTTTCTTTCATGGATGGATATTCTGGGTATAATCAAATCCAAATGGCTCCAGAAGATGAAGAATATACAGTCTTCAAAGCCCCTCAGGGTGTTTTTTGCTATCTGTTAATGCCTTTTGGACAGAAGAATACAAGCACAACATATCAACATGCCATGCATCTTATCTTCAAACCCTTTTTAGGGAAATGTGTAGGATGTTATGTGGAGGATTTGGTGGTTAAATCCAGAAAACATTCTAATCACTTGGCTGATTTGGAAATCATATTCCACAAACTTCGACAACAAAATATAAAGAAGAACCCCTTAAAATGTGCATTTGGTGTAACCTCGGGAAAATTTCCCAGCATTGTTGTACACCATCGTGGTATAGAAGTATATCCTGATAAGACAATTTCAATACATGGTATGTTACCTTCTCTAAATTTGAAAGAGTTGAGAGTACTTATAGGACACCTGGCCTATATTCTGCGTTTCATCGCCAATTTGGCAGGAAAAGTTTTACCCTTCACCAAATTGATGAAGAAGGGAGTCACTTACCTGTGGAATGAAGAATGTCAAGAAGAATTCAATATTCTCAAGAAATATCTCTTGAGTCAACCAGTATTAATCCCACAACTTGAAGGAAGACCACTTATTCTTTATGTGACATCTTTAGAGCGGTCATTGGGTGCCTTATTTACCCAAAAGAATGATGCTGGGAATGAAAACAGCCTTTACTATCTCAGTCGGACTATGATTGAAGCAAAAACCCGATATTCAAGTATTGAAAAGTGCTGCCTAGAATTAATCTTCATAGTTCACAAATTGAGACACTACCTGCAACATCCTGAGGTCCAATTGATATCTCGCAATAACTAGCTCAAATTCATCCTTAGTCTTCCAATGATTACAAGATGTCTGGCAAGGTGGACAGTTATTTTGCAGCAATTTGATATCCAGTATGTGTCTCAAAAAGAAATAAAGGGATAAACTCTGGCTGATTTCCTTGCTGAACACCTTTCAGTAGAAGATACATCTTTAAATTTTGAACTTCTTGATGTGGAATTCTTTTCTATTCAAGATAATCTTCAAGCATGGGAAATGTACATTGATGGTGCTTCCAGAAGTATAACAGGGAAGAAAATGGAAGATCCTATATTCAACAATGATGGGTTAGGAATTGTGCTCATTTCCCCAGAAAATCCAGTGCTACCCTATTCCTTCTTATTGTGGGAAGTCGATACAAATAATGAAGAAAAATATCAAGATGTCATCGCAAGATTGGATTTGGTGTTTCAGGCACAATTGAATCCCGAATAGGTGAAAGGTTATTCAGACCTTGTAATGAAACAAGTCAATGGGGATTATGCCCTCAGAAAATAAGAGTTAATCCTTTTGTATGATTATGTCAGAGAGTTAATGGTGGAATTTCCTTCAGAATTGACATCTTCTTATGTCTCGTGATCACAAAATTCCCAAGCTGATGCAATGTATAAAATAATCCCAACTATGGCAGATCCAAATCGGGATGAGACAATCATCAGTATTTCCCATTGTCGTATATTTTCACCTTATGTTCAAATCAAAACAGAGGAAATCAATGAAATTACTCCCATTTCTGAACCATATGGTCATACTACAGGATGGATGACACCTATCAGGGAATAACTTCAAAATAGAACACTCCCACCAGATAATGTTGGGAAAGAACAAGTCTGGCGACGTGTGGTCAATTTTATTCATTATGATAGCCCATATCACATGTAACGCCCCGACCCCAGCTACCCAGAGTCGGTGCATTACTTCGTAACATTGGCATGATCACAAAAGATCAAGTCTCAAAATACCGATTAATTTAGTAGCCTTGGAAACACTAGATACATTCATAAATGTTACATTACATCATAAAGTGAAAAACTAATAACAAAGTCTTCATAATCCACACTCATATCCTCTTCTGACTATCCCTGCAGGTCATTCATAAAATACTTCTTCACATCCTGGAAAATATTAAAACATTGAAAGGGGTGAGCTCAGATGCTCAGTAAGGATAACAATATTGCGGAAGCTTTCATAAATAAACATAAACATTTAAGGCAATGTATAACTAAAACAAAAGCCTTTTAAACATGAACATCAACATAATATGGAAAAAGTAAAATGAGATAATGCCATTTACTTCTTCACATGGATATTCTACTGGTCGAATAATAACATGCAATATCAATAACCACTTTCATAATGATGGAATGCAAAATGCCAGACATTCTGAAACATTTTGTCAAGGCCTCGGCCAAGACGTCTAAAATAATTAAGGCCTCGGCCAAAATCACAAATCAAATGGGGAAAGGGCCTCGGCCAATTCCAAGTCTAGTTGTCTCATGATACCTACCGATGCATCGAGGAGCTATAGAGGGATCCACCCGTCACTTATTAAGTCAAATACATTCCTTATATGAATAGGTTTAAACATATCATAAACCATAACATAATCGTATCACATAAAACATGCATAAAGGAAACATAACATTTCCACATTTCAATCACAAGATATCAATACCACACATTGATATAATAAAAATGCTTTCAAAACAATTTTCAATACCAAAATAAAAGAAAGTTAAAACTTTGTATTTATTTTTCTTTAAAAAAAATGATGTCTTGTAGAGGAAGCCGAAACTCAAATAATGGTCACGGTGGCGGAGAAGTCGTTGTCGCCGCATATGTACGGAAAAAAACATTCCCTTTTTGTCGTTTAGTAAAACACTTCGTATAAAAAGATTCCTTTTGAATAAACGTAAAATTCAAAGGGGTTAATACACTGTATAAAAGAAAGTTGTGTATAAAACCAAATACGCCTCAATGAAAGGAGATTGAGACAATGTCCTTAAAAAGATCATTTTTAAAATAAAATAGATCTATTATGTGTATTCACTATAAGTACACATAAAGAAAGTACAAATACAAGATATGACATAATAATATCATGACATAATTTTAAAGTAGGAGATTAACCCAAAGAATGGAAATTGGGTTAAGAAGTTCCCTTACCTTGCGTCTTGTCCTGACTCGACCGTTCTTTAACCTCCTAAAAAATCGGGTAACTCTTTTTGATTTGAGACAAAGGCTTCCTTGGGAAGAATTCTGCCCAAAGTGAGGCTTCTAGGAGTAAGTGAGGGATGTTGGGAGAGTATGTGGGCAGAGTTTGGCCAAGCCAAATGTCTTGAAGGTGTGAATAAGGTGGGAGTGGTGGGGGCCTTTTATAAGTGGAGAGGAGGGGCACTTTTGGAAAGTAATGAAATGTTATTCCATTTTACAATGCTTTTCGGATTATAAAGGTCCCACACTTGTATAATTCGAGGCTAAGGTGATAAGGGTTCGAAATCTCCTCATCCAATAGGCTTTGGACAAGTGTAAGCCTTGTATTTTACGTTATCTTCTCATTTTATTTAAATCGTTAAATAATGAGGTCATCGCTGCATCATCATGATGTCATAAATAATTTAATTTATTTAATCTCTAAAAATTATAAAAAAATACTATGATGTAGGAACTCTTATTATCTTTCCAATGAATATTTATAATCAAAAATATGACTTGTATTACCCCATGTAAAAATTGTTTTAGTAAAACATTTCATGTTTGTGTCATTTTTTACTTTAACATTAAATAAAAGGTATTTATGTCATTTTCCAACTAAAGTGGATCCATGGGGTCCCCAAGTTGACATATGGATTGTCTTGGTCGGCCATGGCACATCCAATGAGGGTAGGACATGTGTCAAGCTCATCTCATATTATTAAAACATTATTTTTACCTTAAACTACACTAATTACCTCTAATCGCGATTAAGAACTTAAAAGTTACTATTCACCAAAAAATTATTTTAATCTTATTGAACCACATTTTACTACTTAATGACAACCATGTATGTCGGATTTTTGATAAAAAAATCACAGAAGTGGTAATATTTCATTTAAACGAAAAATCAGTTAGTTAACTACCACTTAGTGGTTTCACTATTCATCAGAAATTGAAGTTTTTCAGAACAATGCCAAAATTTCACCCTAAGCTATAAATGATATTATGAATTCAAAAATGATTTCTATTTTATAAAATTTCAAACATATAATTTTCATTAATTAATTTTATTATTAATTCCCGCTATCACAACAAATAGCGTGTTTTTAAGAAACAATTTATATCAAAAGATTGACAATTGTTTATGTCCAATTTCAAAGTGAAATTAATTCTAATGACCACCATTGGATAAAATGGTAAAAATATATTATAATTATACTTTAAAACCACTCAATAGTATAACTTATCACTATAAATTATTTTTATTAAAAAATTTGTTTTAAGTATTTTTCACTATTCATAAAAATTTTGAAGTTCTCAGAAAATTACAAAAAATTCAACATAGGTTAATTTCAATATTAGGAATACAAAAATGAAGTCCATTTTGAAATATAAAATTTCTATAAATTTAAAAAGTGGTTATTAATATTCATAACGGCTACTTTGATTAGTTGCAGTGTGTTAGAACTCGATGTTGCGTACAATGCAAGCTATTACATTATTGAATGAGAAGCGTATCATGGAAGCTCGGGGTGTTACATTCTCCCCTCCTTCAATAAATTGCGTCCTCGCAATTTGAAATTTTTCTTTGTAAATAAAAGGTTGAAAAGAGAAAATACCATTTTGGAAAACCCACATCGGAAATAAGATTAATAAAATTTAGCCTTAATAAGATGGAAAGGTAAATGAAAAAGTCACTACCCAATTATGATCTCGATTAGGTGAACATTGGTGGAAATTAAAGACATATAATTGGAGGAAAAACGTAAATATTTGTAGGGAGTGATTGAGGTCATCAATCACAATCAACTGTCAAATTGAGGGCCTCAAAGACTTCAATCTATGTTGATTTAAAATATCATCAGTTCAACAAGACATAAGGTATTAGGATAACACATTTTTTTGTTTTAATATCCCTTTACTAAAGTTTAAGAATTAATTTATTCATTGAATAAGAGATAGGTATATATATATTTATGCTTGACAATTAGAGTTTCAACCTTCAACTCATCTTTCACTCAAAAAGATAACAGAACTCAAAAATATTATACTTATCCTAATTGTATAAGGTTCCAAATGTTAACACATACCATTTAGATTAGTAAAATTATATTGTAATAACCAGGGACTTCTTGTAGGCTAGTGGTAGGAAATAAAGGCATGTCGCACTATGATTGTGGGTTCGATTCCTGCAGCTTTGTCCGACACGACGGGTTATGCCCCACCCTGGAGGTTGTCCTTTTCCTAAAACTATAGTATTATAATATTCAAAAATAATCTTCATAAATTTTTAACCTTAAACAATACTATCCAAAGATCAACTTAATCCACTCCAACCTTTATAGTTATCCAAAATACCATTGTCCAGACTTTATCTAAAAGGTTTCTTAATTCCAAAATCAATTTATCAGATTCCCCAAACAAAGTAAATTTTCTCTTATTGTCACATACTAAAAATATAATTACCTTCATCATATTAAAACCTTACTGAAATCAACAAGTACTGCAGTACAATCCTTATATATATATATATATCACATTATTCTAATAACCAGAATATAATCCATGAGTCCAAAGGCACCAATACATTAATTATTTTGCTTCAACTGTAGTAACAGAATAAGATTGTCCTTGATCCCTTGGCCTTTTCTGAGGTATGTTTCCCTGACGCTTAGGAAATTCATTTGCATAATTCCCCATTTCCCTACAATATTAGCATTCAACATTGATAGCCTCTTTCTTTCCCTTGCAAGCATGCGCCTGGTGACCTTTTCCCCACATTTATAACAAACTCCCATTCCCATAGACAAGTACCAGGGTGATTCTTCCCACAATTATCACATAATGGAAAATCCTTCTTTCCCTTTTTCCCTTTATCTGTCTCTTGTTCCACCGTTCTCTTCTTCTCTTGCTTTACTTTGTTGTCATAAGACTTAGAGAATTCCATTTCTATCTTGATAGCACATGAGACAATATCTTCATATGTTGAGAACGATTTTGATACTAAAGCTCGACGGAGAAATGGTTTTAACCCATAAAAGAAACGATCAATCTTACCTCTTGGGTTACGTATATAATCTGCAGCATACCTCTCTAACCTTGTAAAGTTGGCCTCATACTTTGCGACATTCTCATCCTCCTTTTGTTTCAGACTCAGAAATTGCTTTTCCATATCTGCTCTATGGTCATGAGGAAAGTATTTTTCTAAGAAAAGATCTTTGAACTCCCACCATTCCATATTATATATGTCATCATCTTCCTTTGTGTTTTGAATCAATGACCACCATTGATCAGCATCTCCAGTGAGGCGGTAAACCGCCATGATAACCTTTTCCCTTTCACTACTCCCCAAGGCGTGGAATATTTTCTCTAAGGAGTTTATCCATTGCTCAGCTACTAATGGATTTGTACCCCCATTAACTGTTGGTGGTTGTTGCCTCATGAAGCGGTCTAACATTGATCCTCCACGTTGCGGATCAGGGTGCTCCATACGAGTAAGGTTATTATTCATAACCTGAGTGAGTTGTCCCAGTATGGTAATAAGTTGATCAGCACCAGTTGTATCTCCATCTCCACAATAATTATCTTGAGCAGGAGGGCAATCCCTACAAGGAGTGCGTGCATTGATATGGTTTCCATTCCTTCCACTAGGCGCCATTTCTAAACAATGGCATAAACTATATTAGTTTATAAATCAAAATACATAATTCCATACTTGTAAGATACTTAACATAAATTGAACTATTTATGGATATAATCCATAAAAATGTTTTCTTTGAGGAAGTACATACTTACAACCCTTCATAGTGGATTATAAAGAAAATGAGAATTATCCAAAGCATCTCCCCCGGGAGTGTCGTAACCAAGAGTGCAGCAAGGCCCGTTGTCGTGCAACAGTTCCCGTTCGAGTCTAGCTCAAAGCGGTGTTTTTGGGGTTTACCCCTAGGTACATCTGTGCCAGAGCCACCTCTACTTGCTCGTATCCAGACAGGGACGTATTCCTCGGAAAACTCAAAAAATCTCTATAATACCAAAATTATAGGAAGTTCTTCTATACTAATCCTTAAAGCCTGTCTTCAGGCTATGTGCTCTAATCAGAGTTTATCTAAATCTAGCATCCAAGGTTAGTACTAAACTGCCTCTGATACCAACTGTAATGCCCCGACCCTAGCTACCTAGAGTCGGTGCATTACTTCGTAACATTGGCATGATCACAAAAGATCAAGTCTCGAAAGACCGATTAGTTTAGTAGCCTTGGAAACACTAGATACATTCATAAATGATACATTACATCATAAAGTGAAAAACTAATAACAAAGTCTTCATAATCCACACTCATATCCTCTTCTGACTATCCCTGCAGGTCATTCATAAAATACTTCTTCACATCCTGGAAAATATTAAAACATTGAAAGGGGTGAGCTCAGATGCTCAGTAAAGATAACAATATTGCGGAAGCTTTCATAAATAAAGATAAACATTTAAGGCAATGTATAACTAAAACAAAATCCTTTTAAACATGAACATCAACATAATATGGCAAAAGTAAAATGAGATAATGCCATTTACTTCTTCACATGGATATTCTACTGGTCGAATAATCACATGCAATATCAATAAACACTTTCATAATGATGGAATGCATAATGCCAGACATTCTGAAACATTTTTTCAAGGCCTCGGCCAAGACGTCTAAAATGATTAAGGCCTCGGCCAAAATCCCAAATCAAATGGGGAAAGGGCCTCGGCCAATTCCACGTCTAGTTGTCTCATGATACCTACCGATGCATCGAGGAGCTATAGCGGGCTCCACCCGTCACTTATTAAGTCAAATACATTCCTCATATGAATAGGTTTAAACATATCATAAACCA
Source organism: Viscum album (assembly GCA_963277665.1). NCBI lineage: Eukaryota > Viridiplantae > Streptophyta > Magnoliopsida > Santalales > Viscaceae > Viscum > Viscum album. The sequence continues at coordinate 84,917,316 of OY728154.1, forward strand.
TAACATAATCGTATCACATAAAATATGCATAAAGGAAACATAACATTTCCACATTTCAATCACAAGATATCAATACAACACATTGATATAATAAAAACTCTTTCAAAATAATTTTCAATACCAAAATAAAAGAAAGTTAAAACTTTGTATATATTTTTCTTTAAAAAAAATGATGGCTTGTAGAGGAAGCCGAAACTCAAATAATGGTCACGGCGGCGGAGAAGTCGTTGTCGCCGCATATGTACGGAAAAAAAACATTCCCTTTTTGTCGTTTAGTAAAACACTTCGTATAAAAAGATTCCTTTTGAATAAACGTAAAATTCAAAGGGGTTAATACACTGTATAAAAGAAAGTTGTGTATAAAACCAGATATGCCTCAATGAAAGGAGATTGAGACAAAGTCCTTAAAAAGATCATTTTTAAAATAAAATAGATCTATTATGTGTATTCACTATTAGTACACATAAAGAAAGTACAGATACAAGATATGACATAATAATATCATGACATAATTTTAAATTAGGAGATTAACCCAAAGAATGGAAATTGTGTTAAAAAGTTCCCTTACCTTGTGTCTTGTCCTGACTCGACCGTTCTTTAACCTCCAAAAAATTTGGGTAACTCTTTTTGATTTGAGACAAAGGCTTCCTTGGGAAGAATTATGCCCAAAGTGAGGCTTCTATGAGTAAGTGAGGGATGTTGGGAGAGTATGTGGGCAGAGTTTGGCCAAGCCAAATGTCTTGAAGGTGTAAATAAGGTGGGAGTGGTGGGGGCCTTTTATAAGTGGAGAGGAGGGGCACTTTTGGAAAGTAATGAAATGTTATTCCATTATACAATGCTTTTTGGATTCTAAAGGTCCCACACTTGTATAATTCGTGGCTAAGGTGATAAGGGTTCGAAATCTCCTCATCCAATAGGCTTTGGACAAGTGTAAGCCTTGGATTTTACGTTATCTTCTCATTTTATTTAAATCGTTAAATAATGAGGTCATCGCTGCATCATCATGATGTCATAACTAATTTAATTTATTTAATGTCTAAAAATTATAAAAAAATACTATGATATAGGAACTCTTTTTAGCTTTCCAATTAATATTTATAATCAAAAATATGACTTCTATAACCCCATGTAAAAATTGTTTTATTAAAACATTTCATGTTTGTGTCATTTTTTACTTTAACATTAAATAAAAGATATTTATGTCATTTTCCAAATAAAGTGGCTCCATGGGGTCCCCAAGTTGAAACATGGATTGTCTTGGTCGGCCATGGCACATCCAATGAGGGTAGGACATGTGTCAAGCTCATCTCATATTATTAAAACATTATTTTTACCTTAAACTACACTAATTACCTCTAATCGCGATTAAGAACTTAAAAGTTACTATTCACCAAAAAATTATATTAATCTTATTGAACCACATTTTACTTCTTAATGACAACCATGTATGTCGGATTTTTGAAAACAAAATCACAGAAGTGGTAATATTTCATTTAAACGAAAAATCAGTTATTTAACTACCACTTAGTGGTTTCACTATTCATCAGAAATTGATGTTTTTCAGAACAATGCCAAAATTTTGCCCTAAGCTATAATTGATATTCCGAATTCAAAAATGATGTCTATTTTATGAAATTCCAAACATATAATTTGCATTAATTAATTTTATTATTAATTCCCGCTATCACAACAAATAGCGTGTTTTTAAGAAACAATTTATATCAAAAGATTGACAATTGTTTATGTCCAATTTCAAAGTGAAATTAATTCTAATGACCACCATTGGATAAAATGGTAAAAATATATTCCAATTATACTTTAAAACCACTAAATAGTATAACTTATCACTATAAATTATTTTTTTAAAAAAAGTTGTTTAAAGTATTTTTCACTATTCATAAAAATTTTGAAGTTCTCAGAAAATTACAAAAAATTCAACATAGGCTAATTTCAATATTAGGAATACAAAAATGAAGTCCATTTTGAAATATAAAATTTCTATAAATTTAAAAAGTGGTTATTACTATTCATAACGGCTACTTTGATTAGTTGTAGTGTGTTAGAACTCGATGTTGCGTACAATGCAAGCTATTACATTATTGAATGAGAAGCGTATCATGGAAGCTCGGGGTGTTACATTCTCCCCTCCTTCAATAAATTGAGTCCTCGCAATTTGAAATTTTTCTTTGTAAATAAAAGGTTGAAAAGAGAAAATACCTTTTTGGAAAACCCACATCGGAAATAATATTAATAAAATTTAGCCTTAATAAGATGGAAAGGTAAATGAAAAAGTCACTACCCAATTATGATCTCGATTAGGTGAACATTGGTGGAAATTAAAGACATATAATTGGAGGAAAACGTAAATATTTGTAGGGAGTGATTGAGGTCATCAATCACAATCAACTGTCAAATTGAGGGCCTCAAAGACTTCAATCTATGTTGATTTAAAATATCATCAGTTCAACAAGACATAACGTATTAGGATAACACATTTTTTTGTTTTAATATCCCTTTACTAAAGTTTAAGAATTAATTTATTCATTGAATAAGAGATAGGTATATATATATTTATGCTTGACAATTAGAGTTTCAACCTTCAACTCATCTTTCACTCAAAAAGATAACAGAACTCAAAAATATTATACTTATCCTAATTGTATAAGGTTCCAAATGTTAACACATACCATTTAGATTAGTAAAATTATATTGTAATAACCAGGGACTTCTTGTAGGCTAGTGGTAGGAAATAAAGGCATGTCGCACTATGATTGTGGGTTCGATTCCTGCAGCTTTGTCCGACATGACGGGTTATGCCCCACCCTACAGGTTGTCCTTTTCCTAAAACTATAGTATTATAATATTCAAAAATAATCTTCATAAATTTTTAACCTTAAACAATACTATCCAAAGATCAACTTAATCCACTCCAACCTTTATAGTTATCCAAAATACCTTTGTCCAGACTTTATCTAAAAGGTTTCTTAATTCCAAAATCAATTTATCAGATTCCCCAAACAAAGTAAATTTTCTCTTATTGTCACATACTAAAAATATAATTACCTTCATCATATTAAAACCATACTGAAATCAACAAGTACTGCAGTACAATCCTTATATATATATATATATCACATTATTCTAATAACCAGAATATAATCCATGAGTCCAAAGGCACCAATATATTAATTATTTTGCTTCAACTGTAGTAACAGCATAAGATTGTCCTTGATCCCTTGGCCTTTTCTGAGGTATGTTTCCCTGATGCTTAGGGAATTCATTTGCATAATGCCCCATTTCCCTACAATTGTAGCATTCAACATTGATAGCCTCTTTCTTTCCCTTGCAAGCACGCGCCTGGTGACCTTTTCCCCACATTTATAACAAACTCCCATTCCTTTTAGACAAGTACCAGGGTGATTCTTCCCACAATTATCACATAATGGAAAATCCTTCTTTCCATTTTTCCCTTTATCTGTCTCTTGTTCCACCGTTCTCTTCTTCTCTTGCTTTACATTGTTGTCATAAGACTTAGAGAATTCCATTTCTATCTTGATAGCACATGAGACAATATCTTCGTATGTTGAGAACGATTTTGATACTAAAGCTCGACGGGGAAATGGTTTTAACCCATAAAAGAAACGATCAATCCTGCCTCTTGGGTTACGTATATAATATGCAGCATACCTCTCTAACCTTGTAAAGTTGGCCTCATACTTTGCGACATTCTCATCCTCCTTTTGTTTCAGACTCAGAAATTGCCTTTCCATATCTGCTCTATGGTCATGAGGAAAGTATTTTTCTAAGAAAAGATTTTTGAACTCCCTCCATTCCATATTATATATGTCATCATCTTCCTTTGTGTTTTGAATCAATGACCACCATTGATCAGCATCTCCAGTGAGGCAGTAAACCGCCATGATAACCTTTTCCCTTTCACTACTCCCCAAGGCGTGGAATATTTTCTCTAAGGAGTTTATCCATTGCTCAGCTACTAATGGATTTGTACCCCCATTAACTGTTGGTGGTTGTTTCCTCATGAAGCGGTCTAACATTGATCCTCCACGTTGCAGATCAGGGTGCTCCATACGAGTAAGGTTATTATTCATAACCTGAGTGAGTTGTCCCAGTATGGTAATAAGTTGATCAGCACAAGTTGTATCTCCATCTCCACAATAATTATCTTGAGCAGGAGGGAAATCCCTACAAGGAGTGCGTGCATTGATACGGTTTCCATTCCTTCCACTAGGCGCCATTTCTAAACAATGGCATAAACTATATTAGTTTATAAATCAAAATACATAATTCCATACTTGTAAGATACTTAACATAAATTGAACTATTTATGGATATAATCCATAAAAATGTTTTCTTTGAGGAAGTACATACTCACAACCCTTCATAGTGGATTATAAAGAAAATGAGAATTATCCAAAGCATATCCCCTGGGAGTGTCGTAACCAAGAGTGCAGCAAGGCCCGTTGTCGTGCAACAGTTCCCGTTCGAGTCTAGCTCAAAGCGGTGTTTTTGGGTTTTACCCCTAGGTACATCTGTGCCAGAGCCGCCTCTACTTGCTCGTATCCAGACAGGGACGTATTGCTCGGAAAACTCAACAAATCTCTATAATACCAAAATTATAGGAAGTTCTTCTATACTAATCCTTAAAGCCTGTCTTCAGGCTATGTGCTCTAATCAGAGTTTATCTAAATATAGCATCCAAGGTTAGTACTAAACTGCCTCTGATACCAACTGTAATACCCTGACCCCAGCTACCTAGAGTCGGTGCATTACTTCGTAACATTGGCATGATCACAAAATATCAAGTCTCGAAAGACCGATTAGTTTAGTAGCCTTGGAAACACTAGATACATTCATAAATGATACATTACATCATACAGTGAAAAACTAATCACAAAGTCTTCATAATCCACACTCATATCCTCTTCTGACTATCCCTGCAGGTCATTCATAAAATACTTCTTCACATCCTGGAAAATATTAAAACATTGAAAGGGGTGAGCTCAGATGCTCAGTAAGGATAACAATACTGCGGAAGCTTTCATAAATAAAGATAAACATTTAAGGCAATGTATAACTAAAACAAAATCCTTTTAAACATGAACATCAACATAATATGGCAAAAGTAAAATGAGATAATTCCATTTACTTCTTCACATGGATATTCTACTGGTCGAATAATCACCTGCAATATCAATAACCACTTTCATAATGATGGAATGCATAATGCCAGACATTCTAAAACATTTTTTCAAGGCCTCCGCCAAGACGTCTAAAATGATTAAGGCCTCGGCCAAAATCACAAATCAAATGGGGAAAGGGCCTCGGCCAATTCCACGTCTAGTTGTCTCATGATACCTACCGATGCATCGAGGAGCTATAGCGGGCTCCACCCATCACTTATTAAGTCAAATACATTCCTCATATGAATAGGTTTAAACATATCATAAACCATAACATAATCGTATCACATAAAACATGCATAAAGGAAACATAACATTTCCACATTTCAATCACAAGATATCAATACCACACATTGATATAATAAAAACGCTTTCAAAATAATTTTCAATACCAAAATAAAAGAAAGTTAAAACTTTGTATATATTTTTCTTTAAAAAAAATGATGGCTTGTAGAGGAAGCCGAAACTCAAATAATGGTCACGGCGGCGGAGAAGTCGTTGTCGCCGCATATGTACGGAAAAAAAACATTCCCTTTTTGTCGTTTAGTAAAACACTTCGTATAAAAAGATTCCTTTTGAATAAACGTAAAATTCAAAGGGGTTAATACACTGTATAAAAGAAAGTTGTGTATAAAACCAGATATGCCTCAATGAAAGGAGATTGAGACAAAGTCCTTAAAAAGATCATTTTTAAAATAAAATAGATCTATTATGTGTATTCACTATTAGTACACATAAAGAAAGTACAGATACAAGATATGACATAATAATATCATGACATAATTTTAAATTAGGAGATTAACCCAAAGAATGGAAATTGTGTTAAAAAGTTCCCTTACCTTGTGTCTTGTCCTGACTCGACCGTTCTTTAACCTCCTAAAAAATTGGGTAACTCTTTTTGATTTGAGACAAAGGCTTCCTTGGGAAGAATTCTGCCCAAAGTGAGGCTTCTATGAGTAAGTGAGGGATGTTGGGAGAGTATGTGGGCAGAGTTTGGCCAAGCCAAATGTCTTGAAGGTGTAAATAAGGTGGGAGTGGTGGGGGCCTTTTATAAGTGGAGAGGAGGGGCACTTTTGGAAAGTAATGAAATGTTATTCCATTATACAATGCTTTTTGGATTCTAAAGGTCCCACACTTTTATAATTCGTGGCTAAGGTGATAAGGGTTCGAAATCTCCTCATCCAATAGGCTTTGGACAAGTGTAAGCCTTGGATTTTACGTTATCTTCTCATTTTATTTAAATCGTTAAATAATGAGGTCATCGCTGCATCATCATGATGTCATAACTAATTTAATTTATTTAATGTCTAAAAATTATAAAAAAATACTATGATATAGGAACTCTTTTTAGCTTTCCAATTAATATTTATAATCAAAAATATGACTTCTATAACCCCATGTAAAAATTGTTTTATTAAAACATTTCATGTTTGTGTCATTTTTTACTTTAACATTAAATAAAAGGTATTTATGTCATTTTCCAAATAAAGTGGCTCCATGGGGTCCCCAAGTTGAAACATGGATTGTCTTGGTCGGCCATGGCACATCCAATGAGGGTAGGACATGTGTCAAGCTCATCTCATATTATTAAAACATTATTTTTACCTTAAACTACACTAATTACCTCTAATCGCGATTAAGAACTTAAAAGTTACTATTCACCAAAAAATTATTTTAATCTTATTGAACCACATTTTACTTCTTAATGACAACCATGTATGTCGGATTTTTGAAAACAAAATCACAGAAGTGGTAATATTTCATTTAAACGAAAAATCAGTTATTTAACTACCACTTAGTGGTTTCACTATTCATCAGAAATTGATGTTTTTCAGAACAATGCCAAAATTTTGCCCTAAGCTATAATTGATATTCCGAATTCAAAAATGATGTCTATTTTATGAAATTCCAAACATATAATTTGCATTAATTAATTTTATTATTAATTCCCGCTATCACAACAAATAGCGTGTTTTTAAGAAACAATTTATATCAAAAGATTGACAATTGTTTATGTCCAATTTCAAAGTGAAATTAATTCTAATGACCACCATTGGATAAAATGGTAAAAATATATTCCAATTATACTTTAAAACCACTAAATAGTATAACTTATCACTATAAATTATTTTTATTAAAAAAAGTTGTTTAAAGTATTTTTCACTATTCATAAAAATTTTGAAGTTCTCAGAAAATTACAAAAAATTCAACATAGGCTAATTTCAATATTAGGAATACAAAAATGAAGTCCATTTTGAAATATAAAATTTCTATAAATTTAAAAAGTGGTTATTACTATTCATAACGGCTACTTTGATTAGTTGTAGTGTGTTAGAACTCGATGTTGCGTACAATGCAAGCTATTACATTATTGAATGAGAAGCGTATCATGGAAGCTCGGGGTGTTACATTCTCCCCTCCTTCAATAAATTGCGTCCTCGCAATTTGAAATTTTTCTTTGTAAATAAAAGGTTGAAAAGAGAAAATACCTTTTTGGAAAACCCACATCGGAAATAAGATTAATAATATTTAGCCTTAATAAGATGGAAAGGTAAATGAAAAGGTCACTACCCAATTATGATCTCGATTAGGTGAACATTGGTGGAAATTAAAGACATATAATTGGAGGAAAAACGTAAATATTTGTAGGGAGTGATTGAGGTCATCAATCACAATCAACTGTCAAATTGAGGGCCTCAAAGACTTCAATCTATGTTGATTTAAAATATCATCAGTTCAACAAGACATAACGTATTAGGATAACACATTTTTTTGTTTTAATATCCCTTTACTAAAGTTTAAGAATTAATTTATTCATTGAATAAGAGATAGGTATATATATATTTATGCTTGACAATTAGAGTTTCAACCTTCAACTCATCTTTCACTCAAAAAGATAACAGAACTCAAAAATATTATACTTATCCTAATTGTATAAGGTTCCAAATGTTAACACATACAATTTAGATTAGTAAAATTATATTGTAATAACCAGGGACTTCTTGTAGGCTAGTGGTAGGAAATAAAGGCATGTCGCACTATGATTGTGGGTTCGATTCCTGCAGCTTTGTCCGACATGACGGGTTATGCCCCACCCTACAGGTTGTCCTTTTCCTAAAACTATAGTATTATAATATTCAAAAATAATCTTCATAAATTTTTAACCTTAAACAATACTATCCAAAGATCAACTTAATCCACTCCAACCTTTATAGTTATCCAAAATACCTTTGTCCAGACTTTATCTAAAAGGTTTCTTAATTCCAAAATCAATTTATCAGATTCCCCAAACAAAGTAAATTTTCTCTTATTGTCACATACTAAAAATATAATTACCTTCATCATATTAAAACCATACTGAAATCAACAAGTACTGCAGTACAATCCTTATATATATATATATATCACATTATTCTAATAACCAGAATATAATCCATGAGTCCAAAGGCACCAATATATTAATTATTTTGCTTCAACTGTAGTAACAGCATAAGATTGTCCTTGATCCCTTGGCCTTTTCTGAGGTATGTTTCCCTGATGCTTAGGGAATTCATTTGCATAATGCCCCATTTCCCTACAATTGTAGCATTCAACATTGATAGCCTCTTTCTTTCCCTTGCAAGCACGCGCCTGGTGACCTTTTCCCCACATTTATAACAAACTCCCATTCCTTTTAGACAAGTACCAGGGTGATTCTTCCCACAATTATCACATAATGGAAAATCCTTCTTTCCATTTTTCCCTTTATCTGTCTCTTGTTCCACCGTTCTCTTCTTCTATTGCTTTACATTGTTGTCATAAGACTTAGAGAATTCCATTTCTATCTTGATAGCACATGAGACAATATCTTCGTATGTTGAGAACGATTTTGATACTAAAGCTCGACGGGGAAATGGTTTTAACCCATAAAAGAAACGATCAATCCTGCCTCTTGGGTTACGTATATAATCTGCAGCATACCTCTCTAACCTTGTAAAGTTGGCCTCATACTTTGCGACATTCTCATCCTCCTTTTGTTTCAGACTCAGAAATTGCCTTTCCATATCTGCTCTATGGTCATGAGGAAAGTATTTTTCTAAGAAAAGATTTTTGAACTCCCTCCATTCCATATTATATATGTCATCATCTTCCTTTGTGTTTTGAATCAATGACCACCATTGATCAGCATCTCCAGTGAGGCAGTAAACCGCCATGATAACCTTTTCCCTTTCACTACTCCCCAAGGCGTGGAATATTTTCTCTAAGGAGTTTATCCATTGCTCAGCTACTAATGGATTTGTACCCCCATTAACTGTTGGTGGTTGTTTCCTCATGAAGCGGTCTAACATTGATCCTCCACGTTGCAGATCAGGGTGCTCCATACGAGTAAGGTTATTATTCATAACCTGAGTGAGTTGTCCCAGTATGGTAATAAGTTGATCAGCACAAGTTGTATCTCCATCTCCACAATAATTATCTTGAGCAGGAGGGAAATCCCTACAAGGAGTGCGTGCATTGATACGGTTTCCATTCCTTCCACTAGGCGCCATTTCTAAACAATGGCATAAACTATATTAGTTTATAAATCAAAATACATAATTCCATACTTGTAAGATACTTAACATAAATTGAACTATTTATGGATATAATCCATAAAAATGTTTTCTTTGAGGAAGTACATACTCACAACCCTTCATAGTGGATTATAAAGAAAATGAGAATTATCCAAAGCATATCCCCCGGGAGTGTCGTAACCAAGAGTGCAGCAAGGCCCGTTGTCGTGCAACAGTTCCCGTTCGAGTCTAGCTCAAAGCGGTGTTTTTGGGTTTTACCCCTAGGTACATCTGTGCCAGAGCCGCCTCTACTTGCTCGTATCCAGACAGGGACGTATTGCTCGGAAAACTCAACAAATCTCTATAATACCAAAATTATAGGAAGTTCTTCTATACTAATCCTTAAAGCCTGTCTTCAGGCTATGTGCTCTAATCAGAGTTTATCTAAATATAGCATCCAAGGTTAGTACTAAACTGCCTCTGATACCAACTGTAATACCCTGACCCCAGCTACCTAGAGTCGGTGCATTACTTCGTAACATTGGCATGATCACAAAATATCAAGTCTCGAAAGACCGATTAGTTTAGTAGCCTTGGAAACACTAGATACATTCATAAATGATACATTACATCATAAAGTGAAAAACTAATCACAAAGTCTTCATAATCCACACTCATATCCTCTTCTGACTATCCCTGCAGGTCATTCATAAAATACTTCTTCACATCCTGGAAAATATTAAAACATTGAAAGGGGTGAGCTCAGATGCTCAGTAAGGATAACAATACTGCGGAAGCTTTCATAAATAAAGATAAACATTTAAGGCAATGTATAACTAAAACAAAATCCTTTTAAACATGAACATCAACATAATATGGCAAAAGTAAAATGAGATAATTCCATTTACTTCTTCACATGGATATTCTACTGGTCGAATAATCACCTGCAATATCAATAACCACTTTCATAATGATGGAATGCATAATGCCAGACATTCTAAAACATTTTGTCAAGGCCTCCGCCAAGACGTCTAAAATGATTAAGGCCTCGGCCAAAATCACAAATCAAATGGGGAAAGGGCCTCGGCCAATTCCACGTCTAGTTGTCTCATGATACCTACCGATGCATCGAGGAGCTATAGCGGGCTCCACCCATCACTTATTAAGTCAAATACATTCCTCATATTAATAGGTTTAAACATATCATAAACCATAACATAATCGTATCACATAAAACATGCATAAAGGAAACATAACATTTCCACATTTCAATCACAAGATATCAATACCACACATTGATATAATAAAAACGCTTTCAAAATAATTTTCAATACCAAAATAAAAGAAAGTTAAAACTTTGTATATATTTTTCTTTAAAAAAAATGATGGCTTGTAGAGGAAGCCGAAACTCAAATAATGGTCACGGCGGCGGAGAAGTCGTTGTCACCGCATATGTACGGAAAAACAACATTCCCTTTTTGTCGTTTAGTAAAACACTTCGTATAAAAAGATTCCTTTTGAATAAACGTAAAATTCAAAGGGGTTAATACACTGTATAAAAGAAAGTTGTGTATAAAACCAAATACGCCTCAATGAAAGGAGATTGAGACAATGTCCTTAAAAAGATCATTTTTAAAATAAAATAGATCTATTATGTGTATTCACTATTAGTACACATAAAGAAAGTACAGATACAAGATATGACATAATAATATCATGACATAATTTTAAAGTAGGAGATTAACCCAAAGAATGGAAATTGGGTTAAGAAGTTCCCTTACCTTGCGTCTTGTCCTGACTCGACCGTTCTTTAACCTCCTAAAAAATCGGGTAACTCTTTTTGATTTGAGACAAAGGCTTCCTTGGGAAGACTTCTGCCCAAAGTGAGGCTTCTAGGAGTAAGTGAGGGATGTTGGGAGAGTATGTGGTCAGAGTTTGGCCAAGCCAAATGTCTTGAAGGTGTAAATAAGGTGGGAGTGGTGGGGGCCTTTTATAAGTGGAGAGGAGGGGTACTTTTGGAAAGTAATGAAATGTTATTCCATTATACAATGCTTTTCGGATTCTAAAGGTCCCACACTTGTATAATTCGTGGCTAAGGTGATAAGGGTTCGAAATCTCCTCATCCAATAGGCTTTGGACAAGTTTAAGCCTTGGATTGTACGTTATCTTCTCAGTTTTATTTAAATCGTTAAATAATGAGGTCATCGCTGCATCATCATGATGTCATAAATAATTTAATTTATTTAATGTCTAAAAATTATAAAAAAATACTATGATATAGGAAATCTTTTTAGCTTTCCAATTAATATTTATAATCAAAAATATGACTTGTATAACCCCATGTAAAAATTGTTTTAGTAAAACATTTCATGTTTGTGTCATTTTTTACTTTAACATTAAATAAAAGGTATTTATGTAATTTTCCAAATAAAGTGGCTCCATGGGGTCCCCAAGTTGAAACATGGATTGTCTTGGTCGGCCATGGCACATCCAATGAGGGTAGGACATGTGTCAAGCTCATCTCATATTATTAAAACATTATTTTTACCTTAAACTACACTAATTACCTCTAATCGCGATTAAGAACTTAAAAGTTACTATTCACCAAAATATTATTTTAATCTTATTGAACCCCATTTAAATTCTTAATGACAACCATGTATGTCGGATTTTTGAAAACAAAATCACAGAAGTGGTAATATTTCATTTAAAAGAAAAATCAGTTATTTAACTACCACTTAGTGGTTTCACTATTCATCAGAAATTGAAGTTTTTCAGAACAATGCCAAAATTTTGCCCTAAGCTATAATTGATATTCCAAATTCAAAAATGATGTCTATTTTATGAAATTCCAAACATATAATTTGCATTAATTAATTTTATTATTAATTCCCGCTATCACAACAAATAGCGTGTTTTTAAGAAACAATTTATATCAAAAGATTGACAATTGTTTATGTCCAATTTCAAAGTGAAATTAATTCTAATGACCACCATTGGTTAAAATGGTAAAAATATATTCTAATTATACTTTAAAACCACTCAATAGTATAACTTATCACTATAAATTATTTTTATTAAAAAATTTGTTTAAAGTATTTTTCACTATTCATAAAAATTTTGAAGTTCTCAGAAAATTACAAAAAATTCAACATAGGATAATTTCAATATTAGGAATACAAAAATGAAGTCCATTTTGAAATATAAAATTTCTATAAATTTAAAAAGTTGTTATTACTATTCATAACGGCTACTTTGATTAGTTGCAGTGTGTTAGAACTCGATGTTGCGTACAATGCAAGCTATTACATTATTGAATGAAAAGCGTATCATGGAAGCTCGGGGTGTTACATTCTCCCCTCCTTCAATAAATTGCGTCCTCGCAATTTGAAATTTTTCTTTGTAAATATAAGGTTGAAAAGAGAAAATACCTTTGTGGAAAACCCATATTGGAAATAAGATTAATAAAATTTAGCCTTAATAAGAGGGAAAGGTAAATGAAAAAGTCACTACCCAATTATGATCTCGATTAGGAGAACATTGGTGGCAATTAAAGACATATAATTGGAGGAAAAACGTAAATATTTGTAGGGAGTGATTGAGGTCATCAATCACAATCAACTATCAAATTGAGGGCCTCAAAGACTTCAATCTATGTTGATTTAAAATATCATCAGTTCAACAAGACATAAGGTATTAGGCTAACACATTTTTTTGTTTTAATATCCCTTTACTAAAGTTTAAGAATTAATTTATTCATTGAATAAGAGATAGGTATATATATATTTATGCTTGACAATTAGAGTTTCAACCTTCAACTCATCTTTCACTCAAAAAGATAATAGAACTCAAAAATATTATACTTATCCTAATTGTATAAGGTTCCAAATGTTAACACATACCATTTAGATTAGTAAAATTATTTTGTAATAACCAGGGACTTCCTGTAGGCTAGTGGTAGGAAATAAAGGCATGTCGCACTATGATTGTGGGTTCAATTCCTGCAGCTTTGTCCGACGCGACGGGTTATGCCCCACCCTGCAGGTTGTCCTTTTCCTAAAACTATAGTATTATAATATTCAAAAATAATCTTCATAAATTTTTAACCTTAAACAATACTATCCAAAGATCAACTTAATCCACTCCAACCTTTATAGTTATCCAAAATACCTCTGTCCAGACTTTCTCTAAAAGGTTTCTTAATTCCAAAATCAATTTATCTGATTCCCCAAACAAAGTAAAGTTTCTCTTATTGTCACATACTAAAAATATAATTACCTTCATCATAATAAAACCTTACTGAAATCAACAAGTACTGCAGTACAATCCTTATATATATATATATATATCACATTATTCTAATAACCAGAATATAATCCATGAGTCCAAAGGCACAAATACATTAATTATTTTGCTTCAACTGTAGTAACAGCATAAGATTGTCCTTGATCCCTTGGCCTTTTCTGAGGTATGTTTCCCTGATGCTTAGGGAATTCATTTGCATAATGCCCCATTTCCCTACAATTGTATCATTCAACATTGATATCCTCTTTCTTTCCCTTGCAAGCACGCGCCTGGTGACCTTTTTCCCCACATTTATAACAAACTCCCATTCCTTTTAGACAAGTACCAGGGTGATTCTTCCCACAATTATCACATAATGTAAAATCTTTCTTTCCCTTTTTCCCTTTATATGTCTCTTGTTCCACCGTTCTCTTCTTCTCTTACTTTACTTTGTTGTCATAAGACTTAGAGAATTCCATTTCTATCTTGATAGCACATGAGACAATATCTTCGTATATTGAGAACGATTTTGATACTAAAGCTCGACGGAGAAATGGTTTTAACCCATCAAAGAAATGATCAATCTTACCTCTTGGATTACGTATATAATCTGCAGCATACCTCCCTAACCTTGTAAAGTTGGCCTCATACTTTGTGACATTCTCATCCTCCTTTTGATTCAGACTCAGAAATTGCCTTTCCAAATCTTCTCTATGGTCATGAGGAAAGTATTTCTCTAAGAAAATATCTTTGAACTCCCTCCATTCCATATTCTATATGTCATCATCTTCCTTTGTGTGTTGAATCAATGACCACCATTGATCAGCATCTCCAGTGAGGCGGTAAACTGCCATGATAACCTTTTCCCTTTCACTACTCCCCAAGGCGTGGAATATTTTCTCTAAGGAGTTTATCCATTGCTCAGCTACTTATGGATTTGTACCCCCATTAAATGTTGGTGGTTGTTGCCTCATGAAGCGGTCTAACATTGATCCTCTACGTTGCGGATTAGGGTGCTCCATACGAGTAAGGTTATTATTCATAACCTGAGTGAGTTGTCCTAGTATGGTAATAAGTTGATCAGCACCAGTTGTATCTCTAGCTCCACAATAATTATCGTGAGCAGGAGGGCAATCCCTACAAGGAGTGCGTGCATTGATACGGTTTCCATTCCTTCCACTAGGCGCCATTTCTAAACAATGGCATAAACTATATTAGTTTATAAATCAAAATTCATAATTCCATACTTGTAAGATACTTAACATAAATTGAACTATTTATGGATATAATCCATAAAAATGTTTTCTTTGAGGAAGTATATACTCATAACCCTTCATAGTGGTTTATAAAGAAAATGAGAATTATCCAAAGCATATCCCCCGGGAGTGTCGTAACCAAGAGTGTACCAAGGACCGTTGCCGTGCAACAGTTCCCGTTCGAGTCTAGCTCAAAGAGGTGTTTTTTGGTTTTACCCCTAGGTACATCTGTGCCAGAGCCGCCTCTACTTGCTCGTATCCAGACAGGGACGTATTGCTCGGAAAACTCAAAAAATCTCTATAATACCAAAATTATAGGAAGTTCTTCTATACTAATCCTTAAAGTCTATCTTCGGTCTATGTGCTCTAATCAGAGTTTATCTAAATCTAGCTTCCAAGGTTAGTACTAAACTGCCTCTGATACCAACTGTAATGCCCCGACCCCATCTACCTAGAGTCAGTGCATTACTTCGTAACATTGGCATGATCACAAAAGATCAAGTCTCGAAAGACCGATTAGTTTAGTAGCCTTGGAAACACTAGATACATTCATAAATTTTACATTACATCATAAACTGAAAAACTAATAACAAAGTCTTCATAATCCACACTCATATCCTCTTCTGACTATCCCTGCAGGTCATTCACAAAATACTTCTTCACATCCTGGAAAATATTAAAACATTGAAAGGGGTGAGCTCAGATGCTCAGTAAGGATAACAATATTTCCGAAGCTTTCATAAATAAACATAAACATTTAAGGCAATGTATAACTAAAACAAAATCCTTTTAAACATGAACATCAATATAATATGGCAAACGTAAAATGAGATAATGCCACTTACATCTTCACATGGATATTCTACTGGTCGAATAATCATATGCAATATCAATAACCACTTTCATAATGATGGAATGCATAAAGCCAGACATTCTGAAACATTTTTTCAAGGCCTCGGCAAAGACGTCTGAAATGATTAAGGCCTCAGCCAAAACCACAAATCAAATGGGGAAAGGGCCTCGGCCAATTCCACGTCTAGTTGTCTCATGAGACCTACCGATGCATCGAGGAGCTATAGCGGGCTCCACCTGTCACTTATTAAGTCCAATACATTCCTCATATGAATAGGTTTAAACATATCATAAACCATAACATAATCGTATCACATAAAACATGCATAAAGGAAACATAACATTTCCACATTTCAATCACAAGATATCAATACAGCACATTGATATAATAAAAATACTTTCAAAACAATTTTCAATACCAAAATAAAAGAAAGTTAAAACTTTTTATTTATTTTTCTTTAAAAAAATGATGGCTTGTAGAGGAAGCTGAAACTCAAATAATGGTCACGGCAGCAGAGAAGTCGTTGTCGCCGCATATGTACGGAAAGAAAAACATTCCCTTTTTGTCATTTAGTAAAACACTTCGTATAAAAAGATTCCTTTTGAATAAATGTAATGTTCAAAGGGGTTTATACACTGTATAAAAGAAAGTTGTGTATAAAACCAAATATGCCTCAATGAAAGGAGATTGAGACAAAGTCCTTAAAAAGATCATTTTTAAAATAAAATAGA
The DNA here is from genome assembly GCA_963277665.1 of Viscum album. NCBI lineage: Eukaryota > Viridiplantae > Streptophyta > Magnoliopsida > Santalales > Viscaceae > Viscum > Viscum album. The sequence goes on from OY728154.1 coordinate 84,934,173, forward strand.
TCTATTATGTGTATTCACTATAAGTACACATAAAGAAAGTACAAATACAAGATAGGACATAATAATATCATGACATAATTTTAAAGTAGGAGATTAACCCAAAGAATGGAAATTGGGTTATGAAGTTCCCTTACCTTGCGTCTTGTCCTGACTCGACCGTTCTTTAACCTCCTAAAAAATTGGGTAACTCTTTTTGATTTGAGACAAAGGCTTCCTTGGGAAGCATTCTGCCCAAAGTGAGGCTTCTAGGAGTAATAAGGGATGTTGGGAGAGTATTTGGGCAGAGTTTGGCCGAGCCAAATGGCTTGATGGTGTCAATAAGGTGGGAGTGGTGGGGGCCTTTTATAAGTGGAGAGGAGGGGCACTTTTGGAAAGTAATGAAATGTTATTCTATTATACAATGCTTTTAGGATTCTAAAGGCCCCACACTTGTATAATTCAAGGATAAGGTGATAAGGGTTCGAAATATCCTCATCCAATAGGCTTTGGACAAGTGTAATCCTTGGATTTTACATTATCTTCTCATTTTATTTAAATCGTTAAATAATGAGGTCATCGCTGCATCGTCATGATGTCATAAATAATTTAATTTATATAATGTCTAAAAATTATAAAAAAAATACTATGATGTAGGAAATCTTTTAACTTTCCAATGAATATTTATAATCAGAAATATGACTTGTATAACCCCATGTTAAAATTATTTTAGTAAAACCTTTCATGTTTGTGTCATTTTTTACTTTAACATTAAATAAAAGGTATTTATGTCATTTTCCAACTAAAGTGGATCCATGGGGTCCCCAAGTTGACCCAAGTATTGTCTTGGTCGGCCATGGCACATCCAAGGAGGGTAAGACATGTGTCAAGCTCATCTCATATTATTAAAACATTATTTTTACCTTAAACTACACTAATTACCTCTAATCGCGATTAAGAACTTAAAAGTTACTATTCACCAAAAAGTTATTTTAATCTCATTGAACCACATTTTACATATTAATGAAAAACATGTATGTCGGATTTTTGAAAACCAAATCACAGAAGTGGTAATATTTCATTTAAACGAAAAATCAGTTATTTAACTACCACTTAGTGGTTTCACTATTCATCAAAAATTGAAGTTTTTCAGAACAATTCCAAAATTTCACCCTAAGCTATAATTGATATTCCGAATTCAAAAATGATGTCTATTTTATGAAATTACAAACATATAATTTGCATTAATTAATTTTATTATTAATTCCCGCTATCACAACAAATAGCGTGTTTTTAAGAAACAATTTATATCAAAAGATTGACAATTGTTTATTCCAATTTCAAAGTGAAATTAATTATAATGACCACCATTGGATAAAATGGTAAAAATATATTCTAATTATACTTTAAAACCACTCAATAGTATAACTTAGCACTATAAATTATTTTTATTAAAAAATTTGTTTTAAGTATTTTTCACTATTCATAAAAATTTTGAAGTTCTCAGAAAATTAAAAAAAATTCAACATAGGCTAATTTAAATACTAGGAATAAAAAAATGAAGTCCATTTTGAAATATAAAATTTCTATAAATTTAAAAAGTGGTTATTACTATTCATAACGGCTACTTTGATTAGTTGCAGTGTGTCAGAACTCGATGTTGCGTACAATGCAAGCTATTACATTATTGAATGAGAAGCGTATCAGGGAAGCTCGGGGTGTTACATCACATAGAAAAAAATCTCTAAAAAAGTGTTTTCTGATGTAATTCTCTTTATATTCATTGATGGTGAGGAGATAATGGTTTTCATGAAATAAGTACATGCAGGAGTCTTTGGTGCCCACCAGTCTGGACATAGACTGTCTGATCAAATTTGAAGGATAGGATACTTTTGGCTTTCAATGATACAAGATTGTGGTGATTTAACTATGAAGTGTCATTATTTCCAAGTATGTACCAAATTAACTCATCAACCCCCAAAGTTTTTTCATACATCTAAATACTCATGGCCATTTTCCAAATGTGGAATGGATGTAGTAGGACCTTACCCTTCAGCTACATCCAAGCAGTTGAAGTACATTCTTAATGCTACTAACTTCTTTTCCAAATAGGTGGAGGAAATACCACTCTAATAATCTAGTTCTAAAGTAATTGTTAGCTTCATCAAGTCTAACATCATTACCCGATTTGGTGTCCCTCATACAATATTGACGAACAATGGAACCAACTTCTGTTCATCTGAGGTAAGGAAGTTGTATCAAGAATACAACATCAAATCCAACCATTTATCTCAGTATCATGCAGTGGCCAATGGCTAAATAGAATCCTTCAATAAGACTCTTTCAAACATACTGCAAAAGATGGTGGATAAATATAAGAAATCATGGCATGATAAGCTCCTTCATTTTGTATGGGCTTATCAGACCACCACCCGCACTACTACGCAGTCAACTCCATATTCATTGGTATATAGAATAGAAGTAGTCATTCCAATTGAGGTTCAATTACCTTTACTCAGAGTAGAAATTTGTGATCAGTCATCTAAAGATGAAAAATCTCAAAAGTGATTGCATGAATTGGAACGATTTGATGAAAAAATATTGTGCACCCTGCACCACTTGAAAGTCTATCAGAATCGAATAGCACGAGTTTTCAACACAAAAAATCTTATTTGTTAATTCATTCAAATAGAATTGGTATTGGTTCTCAGAATTCCAATGATACCAGGAAAGAAACCTCCTATTCTTGAGCCAAAGTGGGAATGACCTTACTCAATACATAAGGTCTACTCTAATGGAGCTTATTTTTTAATCTCAATGGATGGAGAACTCATCACGACTCCAACCAATGGAAGATTCTTCAAAAAATATTTTGTGTAAAACAAATACTCTTACATCCAATATGACGTTAAATTGTGTTGTCCTTCCTACATGACATTAAACTGTGTAGTCCCTTATTATGTCCAGCAAGACGTTAAACTACATAACCATCATCCTAGCTATACAACATTAAACTTTGCACCTCTTCATCCCACATGACATTAAACTGTGAAAAATTCCCCAATAATTCCTATCTACTTGAAGCTAAACTATACAACACCCTTTCGTCCAACATGATGTTAAACTGTATTGTTCCCCTTCTCATCTAACATGATGTTAAACTATGTTTCCCTTACTGCATGACATTAAACTGTGTAGTCCCTATCATCTTATAAGATATTAAACTATGTTATCCAAGCTACATGATGCTAAACTATGCAGAAATCATCCTTGATATGTGAAATTAAACTATACAACCCATCTTTTGTCCTTACTGCATGACATTAATGTGAATAGTCCCCCTTAAGTCCTTACAACATGAAATTAAACTGCACAGTCCCATCATCGTTCAACATGACTTTAAATTGTGCATCATTAGGGTTATTGCTACCTCTTGTTTCTCACACCAAGTATGACTCACGTGAGCTTAGAGTATCCTTGAACCATAACACCCTCTCTAGGCGGCTAAACATGCAGAAGTCCCAACACTATTTTTTAGGTCGTTATCCTCAAAAACAACTTGATCACCAATTCATTCTTTAATCGAACTACATGGAATTTGATCCTCGCCTTCTAGGATGGGTACATAGGAAACCACCCAAGGTTCAAGACAAAAACAAATCTTAATATCTTCACATCGGTTCACCTCCATCTCAAACAATGTTGATTCATGAAGCCTCCCCCTAAACCAATATTTTTTTACATTGATTCACCATCTTCCTTGCTATATGATGTTAAAATATTCTCAATTTTGTCCTGTATGAAAACAAACTACAACATTATTTGTCACCCTTACCAAAGAGGGAATCATTATTTACATTGATCTCCAATCATGATATATTCCAAAGACTATGTGCATACATGGCAATGCGCAAACCATTAATCTCGGGTCAAACCATCATTGCACTAATGTCCCCTTTCAACCTTCACTTGTACGAACCAAATCTATATAGAGGGTATTTGAAAAACTAAGTGTGGCTTGATTCCCATCCTTATATGATACATAGGAACTTTCGAGTGTCCCTCGAATTCAGCCCCATGTATTTGGGCCTAACCCCAAATTCCACTTTATGTCCCTTGGTTGAAAAGTCCCCCTGTAAAAAGATGAATGTGGTATAAAAACCATGGTCTTCATTCACACCAATTTTATAAATCACACATTTTGTATTCATTATTATGGTCAGAGCTTTATGACCATAAATTAACATCTCCTACACTCTCATCCCACATGATGTTAAACTATATTTCAGGAACTACGTATGGCTTGATTCCCATCCTTATGGGATATGTAGTGATGTCCAGCACCTCAATTCAGGACCCAAACACAACATGATTATGGTTAACATTGGTCTGTGTATCTCTACATGCATTGAAAAAGCCCCTTTTGATGTGTCACACTCCTAACCATAAATACTTCCTGATCTCCATAACAATTTTCTTTACTTCTAGTTATAAAATGTCTGATACCTAAGAGTTCTTTTTCCTGTCTATATAGCACGTGACCTTAGGTTTCCTTGCATAAACAGTCTACATAACGGACCTTTCATCCAAAAGATACTATTATTTGACTATGCAACCAATGACTTTAAGTGGCCCTTCATAATTCAACCCCCTAATAGGTTTTTTAAATAGTAGTGACTTCATTCTTGGGAGGAAAACATCTTTTTTCATTATTTGTTTTAATGACAATATGTAAGGATCCGCAAAAAAATATCCATCCTTAATATATTTATCCCATAATCATTTTCATGATCTAAAAGTATTTAAGTCTATGGTTTATATTTCCCTTCCCTACGTTTGGGTCAGACCTTTTTAGGAGTGGCATTCATCCAATTTATTGAAAATCTTGATTGGAAATATCCTCTCAATATTCTTGTACCTCTCTCCATACAGCAGACTCTATGCTTTGGAAAATTTGAATCTCCATATACTTTCACTATCTTTTTAGCAATAGAAATGTAAAATTTCCGAGAGTTCTTTTGCCTAACTATGCAGCAAATGCCCTTAGGCGGCCTTGTAGAAGTAGTCTACATAATGGACCTGTCATCCAAAAGATGCTATTATTTGACTATACATCCAATGCCCTTAAGTGGACCGGCATAATTCGACCCCCTAATGGTTTTCTTAAATAGTGGTAACTTCACTCTTAGGAAATAATTCTTCTAATTCCTTTTATCACTTTTTTCATAATTCCTCATATTCAAAATTGCATAAGTCATAGTTTACATGTTTCCCCCATACATGAATGTGGTAATATGTTTTCTGATAAATTATCAAGGAATTGAGTCAATTTTAATCCATTTGGTCAAAGCTATTCGACCTTAAACATTAGCCTTTTTATGTTTGATGTGCATTAATTTAAACTGCCATCAAAAGAAAAGGGAAATCAAAACAAAAGTCATTTCCCAGATCACTAGACATATATTTTGTATGATTTAGGTAATATTGAGTAATAGAAAGATGTAATGATTGTAGGGTTATTTTTATAATCCTAGGAAAAATCAAATTATTCTTACAAAGCCCATTGGCTTTGGTAAAAAATTAAAATAGGTAGAAAAAGAATGCATGCATAAATGATTGAATATGAAAGTGTTTTTCATTGATGCACAAGAGTTAGAAGGAAATCCACAGACTGGAGTCTCTTCTCTTTTTTAGAGATTATAAGAGGATTTCAACAAAACACTTCATTTGATATAGAACATCTCGAGCTTCATCAGAAGCCACGTGAAGTTCATACACTCGACCAGATTCACTCTTTTCAGATTGATGGAGTGCTTTCTTATCATCAGCGATGGCTTTCATACCATTTGATTGCACTCCTTCTAGTGAATTGTTAAGATGGTCAAATTCCCCAGTAACAACATCTAATTGTTGCTGAAGGTGCATCTCCTAGAAAACATTCTCCTTGATCTTATGCTTCAACTCCTTCAACATGGCCGCATGATCAGCCTCATCTCAGGACACCACAGTCTCAAATTCTCTATTATTAGCCAACAGCCTCACTATAGTCAGGTATCGACGGTACCTCTACTCCTGCTCCTTCCTTAAAATGACTTGTTTCACCACAGCATGGATCTCTTGATATCCAAAACCGCCAAGTCTCAACATGAAGAACAGGGATGAAAGTTGCAAGATATTCGAAGATATCACTTCTAGAGGCACTTCAGATATGATCTTACATATGTTCTTCCATGCCTTGCATCGTGAAAACTAGAGCACCTTTTGTTCCCCCAGGTCTAATTCATCTTCACTGTCACAGGGGAGAATATAATCCAGGATTAATGCACCTAGGGAAGTTCTATATTCTTCTCCTTCCCCCCGGACCCTTGTTACTTCACTTTTTATTCCTGTTGGGGCGGAGGCTGAGGTTTCTCCTCCAGATATAGACATTGAAATTAACAGACATGCATAGTCAATTAAAAGTTTTGGTTAATTTCAATGGATAACAAAATTTTATTAAGCTGTCTTGCAAATTAAGTGCAGCCAAAAATATTATTATCTCTTACCCAACGGTAGATCAGCAACATGAGAAGGCTCATCCCCGTCTTTCTTAGCTTCAAAAGGATTTTTAGGATGAGTTTCCGGAAGCTCTGCCAGGTTAAGCTCCACTTGAGCTAGTGTCTCTGCAATAGTAGGGTTGTCCATACCCCCTTCAGGCATTGGCAGTTCAGCATCTTTCTCATATGGAATTTCTCATTTTAACAAATCATGGTTAGAGATGTAATAAGAAGTTATTTTAAGAGGACAAAGGATAACACTCATATCCAAAATCATCTAAATTACATGGTAATTTAACATGATCTAAAATGTATTCAAAAGACGTGCCAAGTTTCATCAATTCATCCAAATATATCTCAGATTTGTGGTTAGTCTCACCAGTGGGATCATCTGATGTATCTTCTTGGAGACCCTCATCCTGTAGCCTTTGACCCTGGACAGTTTCTTCAGATAAAACTACGGCATCAGTTGATGTGTCTGCTAAATGTTTTACTGCAGGTGTTGAAACAAAAGTATCACAAAATGGAAGTTAGTTGATATTTTCATTCAACATTCTATGAAACATTGTTAATTTACCATAAGTAGGCTCTTCTCTCTTTGTAGCAGCAGCAAGAGCAGTATTGGGAATAGATGTTGGCTCTTCTTTCGGAGCAGCCATGTCAGTATGAATTTGCGACTGTTCACCAGCACCCTCTGTCATCCTCGGAGGTGGGTAAGTCCTCTCCCTCAAAGGGAAAATTGAAGAAGTCCCTACAATACCAAGAAGTACGAGATATCTTTTCATGGGTTAAAACTCATGACTATCTGAAGGACGTACCACTACTGATGAAGCATTTTTCTATGGACTTATTCCTTCGATGTCTTTGCTTCTTCGTCTTTTTGGGAGTGATTAAATCATCATCTCCATATATAGGAATTTGAGAATAAAGAGCCATGTCTAACTCCTCGTCCATGGCTTGCTGGCCTGGAGATATTTCAATCGGCTCATGAGGATATTAATTAGCCCCAATGGAAGTACCACCAGGGCTATACTATAGTGAAGGAACCTCATCAATTCCTTTCATTGCAATCTACTGTATGAAGAAAGTAATTTCCTTGTGTAACAAAGCATTAACTGGAATCAAGTTACAAAAAAAATAAGGAATGATACTTACATCTGCAGGATCCATGTAATCGTGCCACTCCTCATCTCTGGAAGCACTAGTCCCCTCAGTGGTGCAATGATCTATCATTTCCTTCACCCACTTGGTGATAGGAATGGAATCATTAGTGGCATATATGAGCATCTCCAACTCTATGATGTAGGCCCACACTTCATCAGGATTATCCTCGAAACAGATATCGGTAGAAGCCCAAAGATTCCATACTCCAGGAATGTGTATCCATTCGCATAAGTCCAGCCATGTGGTTTTAGCATCCCAATATAATCTCCACCATGTCTAAACAACCTCTTGTCATAGATATTCAACATGTGTACCGGAAGGCTGCGATGAGGGTCCTACAATCTTGGAATTCATCTTCTTCCCAGCTTCTGTAACTACAGATAAAGGATATGAAAATAAAACTTGTTACTATATAAAGTAATGGTGATTAAATTACCTCAATGAAGTAAATTCCCAGGAGTCAATGGAGTGGGTCTCTTAATTGTGATAGGAGGATTATATCTGGAACAAGGCCTCTTTGACACATGTCGTGCCTCATCATCCCCATGCTTAGAATCCGACGACTCAGACCTTGGTGAGGAACTCGGTGAATCAGCTCCGGGTGTAGAAGAGTCACCTTCCAGATGAAGGGTTTCTTTCTCGACAGTTCTCTTCCTTTTCCCCACCTGATGAACCGGATGATTCAGTACCCCTTCAGGGTTTGATGCTACCCAGTTCTCGGAATACCATGTAGTCAAGTTACTCACCGCTATTGCAACTGGTAGATCAAACACTGTCATGGTCTTCTCCATAGATGTCAGTAACCATAGATGTCAAGAAACCGTCAGATGAAGCTCTGACCTGACATACACAAGAGGGGATAAAACAGTCAGCTGGAAACACTTTAATTGGTGTGAAAATATGTATGGAGCATAGGCATCGCATAAAATCTCTCCCTAAATCTTGGTGGCCAATACACCATCTATACAAGCCAGTACGTATGACCTTAGTTCTAGGCCAGTTATTCCATCATCAACAAACCACCCGGTTGACAGGTTTCCATAATGAAAGAAATGGAATTCCTTGAAAATGCTCAAGCTCACCTTCAAATCATAGGGGTTGAGAGCTAATGGAGAAATTCCAGAAAATGCATGCACTGATGGCTTGAATGAACTTCTAGGAACCTGTACTCCATTCTGTACAGCATATGTCCTGAAGTGACTGGAGATCCAACCCCAAAAAACTTAGAATGGTCCCACTATTATCAAAGGAGACTTACACATAAAGACATAGAGTAAGATCCTGTGAATCTTCACCAAAATGGAGCTGGCCCACCCAATCATTTTCCTCTCAGCCAAATTGGATGAATCAATGAAGGTCCCTGGCCTGACACCTCCCATAAAATCCTATACTGGAAGAAGATAAACACTATACCACTTGGCTAAGAATCCCACCAGATGGGTCTTTTCTGGGATCCTCTGATCCACTTCGTACCCCCACTTCTAAAATTCTCCCACTTCTAGAGTTGGCCAGAATGTGCCAGAAGCACCCCTCTTCTCTATTCTAGGGTAGGTAGTAGGATGAGTACAGGTGGGACCCTTCCCCTCCTTCCGGGTAAAAAACATATCCATCGAATCCTCTATATTAATATCCTTTCTAGAATGAGTTTTGGAGGTCGTGGAATTCTTGAGCTTGTAGAATATTTTCAATAATTCCCGAGCCAAAGCCAGAGTCTTCTTCGAATCATTTCAAGTCGCCTTGGGAGGGATGAATATATCATACATATCACCTAAAATTGGAGGCCCCAAGATCTTATAGACATCCTACAAACTTATTCCTACTTCTCCATGAGTCAGATGGAAAGAATTGGTTTCTGGGCTCCAGCGGCTGATTAGCTCTGACAAAAATTTATCATTCCTATAAACATATTTCTACCCAGCCCAGACGGCATCATATATTTCAGATCCTTTTAGATCCTCGAAAACTTCTGCCCATGTTTGTCGCACCCAACATGCCCACATCCAAGTTGGCATCACACCTCCTCCAGGATGGAAGTCCCAACTCTTCTTCCAGCCTTAGGATTGATCCATCTGATAATTTCTGAAGATTGAAGGATAACAATGTGGTTGCAACTCAGGCTTGTGAGGTTTCAGATCTAGGGAACAAGGGATATGATGCATTATGTAGGCCTTCTACACTGTTCCAATATTTATAAATGATCCTACAATTGAGATATTTTCTAAATAAAAATAGTTGTAAGTCTGAAACCAAGAATGTGGGAGATAGTTCTTTGCCTCTGGAATGTTGACTTCTTGCAGATGGCCATCCCCATATAGAGGTAGGTAAATACTTTATGGGAAATTAAGTTGATACTTCTTCAAGTACTTGGATATATCTGGGAGAGTGCTATCATAGATATTATAGTAGTCCTGGCCAACAATTTTCATCATATCATCAATTTTCTTTCTAGCCAGTTCATCAGCCATTTTGGTTCTTCTAGGAGCCATTGAACCTGCACAAAGGTCGAATAATTAACTCTTAATTAAGTTGTCTTTTTCATAAAATTAGTGAAGGAAAGTGAAAAAATTTCTATGGAATTAAGGTGCGCAAGTCCCATGTTGGTGTGAAAGTATGATTGTGTCGTGAAAGTTTGGGTGCCCAGGTATCACCGCACAAGTAAAACTACCTTTGCAGAAGTGAGACACGAACAAAAGAAATGAACGGCGAAAAATCAGACACTTGTGTGATGAGAGCCACTTGTGTGACGAGAGTGAAGTTATTTGGAAGTTGAGTGCTTGGCACGAGAGTGGCACCCATATTTATAGGCAAGGCCACACCCCTGAACACCGAAGCCTACATGGCTTGCACTTGTGTGCCGCTACCGGTGCGCTCAAAACTTGCACACCGCAATTCCTTGGTTTTCTCCTTTACCTCAGAGTCAAATCATCCTTCCTTTTGGATCCAACTCTGAGGGGGGACTTTTGTTGACGCTCTTTTCCATCATAGTGTCTAACGACTCAAAAAATGGGAATACCTTAGCACAATGAGATTCATCATTTGAAGAAACATCAAAATTGAAAAAGGCATGAGCAAGTATTTGTTTACACATGGGTCGTGCAAGATTCATCATGGTCGAGCAAGTATACTTGTGTGCCATATATTGGACATGCATGTGACTTGCATGCCCTATTTGATTTTCACTCAAGGTCTTCAATGGCCTATAAATACCCCTTGTGGGACCCCCATTTTAGAGAGGTAAACATCCAAAAGTCATATTTAAGCTCTCGAAGCCCAAGTCTCTACTTGAAGTCTTCTGAACACTTCAAAGGTAATTTCTTACCTATAATGGAAGATATACAGAGGGGAAACAAGGCATAAGTGTTGAAATTCATCAACACATCCATGCCTAAGTGTCCAAACCCTTATGGAAAATGAAGACACTTGCGCGCCACCTTATCCCTTCAACAAAACTTGCGCGCCACACTTTTGGAATCCTTTAGGGATAATACTAAGGGCTTGAGTGAATTCTCGCCCATGTATTACCCTATCGGTTAACTGTCGCGCTATTACACATGTGTCTCACAAGTATACTTGCATGACCAGTTATTGTGTGCCCCAACATGACTTGCACGACTACCTTTTTTTGGGTGCCCCACCTACATATTCAGCTCTTTTCTTCAAATCCACCTCTCCTCTACAAGATTTAGCCTTCAAAACCCTCTTCAAAGCAATTTTTTCCATGGTTCCTATGTTGGATTCTTTATATAAAAGGAATTCTGTGGAACATCTCTCAAAACCTACTGATTTATATATCTTTATGTCATTAAGGTTAGATATTTCATTCATTCAACCTCCTCCTTTAAAATGAGAAGATATTGAATCTGGGCATCCTTCATAGGAGTAATCGCCAATCATAATTTTCCTCTAACCTAGGTATCCTTTTTAGGAGTAATCCCCAGTCACAAGGTATCTAATCCAGGCATCCTCTTTAGGAGTAAGCCCCAAGTTCTCTAACCTGGGCCTCCTTCTCAAGAGTAAGCCCCAGTCATAATTCCCCTTAACCTGGGCCTCCTTCTCAAAAGTAATCCCCAGTCTTAATTTCTTTTTATTTGGGCTTTATTATCAGGAATAAACCTCAATCATTAGTCCCCTCTAATTTTGGCATCCTTCTCACGATTAAGTCCTATGTAAAGTATCCAAAACTCCAAAAAGCACATATACCTTTAGGAACCTTGTTCCTGGGTTTCTTCACTGATGTAAATCCCAGTCCTCATCTATCTGGGAATTCATACATACATAAGCCCCACATTATTTTGTATGATTGTATCTTTTGTGACACAATATTCAAGCTTTACTAATACCTATTGTTTCTCACACTGAGCATGACTCGCGTGATCTTAGAGTATAAAAGTAATTATGACATCTTTCTTTGGTCCATCAATCATGTATAAACCTCATACTTCTTCAGTAGAACTATGTGGGTTCTGATTCCTTTTATAAACAAGGATTCGTGGGTAGCCCATTTGTATGTATGATCCCAACTCTGAAATAATACATGTCCTTATAAACTACAATAATCTCCATGTCCCCACTGAGTGGATTTAAAACTAGTATGGTTATCATAATGATCAAGAGATTTCTATATAATGTGTTGAAGGATACCATTGACTATGAATCTCTAACAAATACAGATGATTCTCTATTGATAAAGAACCTCAAATACATAGAAATGATTCTATAAATCTCATACATATCGATCATTGATTATCAGATCTAAAGGAAATCTCATTTTCATACTTGGTAATTTAATAAGGTTTCACGAACATAACTCAAATCTATAAAGAAAGTCCTAGAGTAGAAAATAATTCCCCCCAAAAAGGTTTGATGAGTCTGACCTCTCATCCTCTCAAACAATGCAAATTATTAAGCCTCATACGTCCACAACTAAGGAGAACCTAACTTTGGAATGTAGTTCCAAATGGATATAGAATCATTGTATGTTTCCGGATCTACAAATAAACCCATTAGAAACCGATTCGAATGTTTGAACCTTAAAAAAACAAGGTCATCCCCATTTCTAGAGGAAACATAAGTATTAAAAAACATTGAAGTATTTGGTGAGTATTTAGAGGATTTAATAATTGGGAATAAACTTATGTGAAATTATTCATATTAAATTTATTCAAAAATATCTACTCATAATGAAATAGAATATTTGCCTCTTGATGAATTTCCAAACATTCCTATAAAATATTACATGAAAATGATAAAAAAAATTCATGAAAAAAGAAAAACATGGAATGTATTTTGATACTATAAGAGCACTTTAATGATAATGAAAAGGATGAAGATGATAATTTTGAATGAAATGATTCAGAAAATGTGGGAGCAAAATATGATCTCTACCAAATATTATCACTTTTCACCAAAATATTAAAGAAGTGAAAATGGAATGGCAATGATATTAAATAACTAGGGTAAGTTAATTGTTTTAATATTGGTTATATTGAAAAATATTACCCACATAAGAAGGTGAAAGTTTATTAATATGACAATTAAAATGTAAGTATAAAAAATAGAAAAATAATTTGTGTAATAAGAATCATTCTAGAAGTGAAAGATGAATACTTTTGAGAGAGAAAATGTGAACGATGACACATCATGTAGTTTCTTAGATGATGAAGCCAACTCTATTTCTCATGATCATAATACAAATGACTCACCCTGAATTGCTGATGTATAAGTAGATAGATATGAATTTTACTAGTAGATAAAGTAAAATTATGTATATTATGGTGAGAATATTACATATATCAAGAATTGAAATGGGAATCTTGTTAAATAGAATTAGAATATGTCCATTGAAAAATATATCATGATAGAAAGAAGATAAAAAATTACCTTAATATAATGGGGACATGATTATAAATGTTATAGTTTATGTTGAAGAGATCGATATTTTAATATTAAACATGGATACTTTTAAGAATGTGTTGTGTGATCTTGGTGAAATTTTAACTCAAATGGAAGAATGTTTATTTGATACACATAGCCTATGTATAATAGTATTGTATGAGTTAGACAAAGATATATAATATTTAAATAATTCATTGGAGATCAATGGAAAAACTCTAAGTTAATGAAATGAAAATTTCATGTGAAAAAGGTAAATCTACACTTAATTAGCATCCAAATGGATCTATTTTATCTAATAATGAATATATAAAAACCAAATATATGTAAAATATGGAAAATAATATATAGTGGTAATATTTCACATAAAATGAAGAGAATAATATACTGATAAGTGATATATTTGTCTTTAAGGAGAGATGGCCTCCGCTCCCGAAGATCCCAAGGCTCCCCCTGACGGTGGATCGGGAAGATGACCTAGATCGTCGATGGCGGTTGTCGTGTCCCCTCCTCCCGTAGTGGGAGGAGGGATTTCTTCGTCCTCTGGTCTCACTGCGCAAAGTGGTAAGCTTGATTCTGGTTTCTTCATTCATGAGGTACAGGTAGCACCATGGGTTCCAGGATGCGTTTATGGTCAGCCCATAGTACCAATCTCAGTTCGAGAGTTTTCTGATGAAACATCGATGCTTTCCACAGCCTTAATTTCAAGATCTGTGTGGTGACGTCCATTGATTGAAGATTTTGGGAAGATGGTGAATGAATATTGGGGTTTGAAGAATCAGGCATCGGTCGGGATTTTCGGCCCTCGGCAGATCCTCATCATCTTCTCTGATGAGGATGATCTAGGTAGGGCATGGTCCAGATCAAGGAAAGCCTCCACATTCCATCTTCTACGGTGATCGTTTGACCATCAGTTGAACCGAGATTCCCCAAATCTCACCATCTGGCTGGAACTGCCAGGAATCCCCCTCCCGTTTCATAACTCCAGGCTTCTAAAGTTGATAGGCAATTCCATTGGACGTTTCATTTGCACTGATCGGAGGACAGCCTCCATGGGAAATCCTACATCCGCATGAATCTATGTGGAGATGGATCTTTCAATGAACCCACCTAGAGTTGTATGGATCATGGTGGAGGGTGAGTACAGGTATGCACAAAATATTTTCTATGAGTCATGGATTCCATTTTACTCCTTTTTCCATAAGCAGGGGCACGAGATGGATGTTTGTCGCAGGAGTGGACTAGCTGCACGGCCAGTGGAGGCATGTACTGCGATGGCTGATCCTGCTCTAGGTGCACACCTGGCAGATGAAGTTCACCCCTCTAATGATCCAGCTATTACTACTATCATGGAGCAGGGAGTGTCATCAGGGGAATTGATTAATGGAAACTCTCTGAATTATGGATTCAATCAGGTTCTAGTGGATGATTCTTGGGAAACCCAACTGGACAACACTGGACAGGCTGTGACCCGGATTGGGGACTCAATTATGAATGAGTCTACCACACCTATGAATGTGATAGCAGATCTAGATTTACAAAAGTTAAATATGGCAGGATTTGCAAAATCTGGATCCAAGGTTTAGCATGATGTGGAGAGATTAAATACTGACTTTCAGTACATTGGCAGGGGGTTTGCTCTGATGCAGGCTATCACTGAACCTATGGAACCGGTGTCTGAACAGAAGAACACACCTGATGTCCTGTTTCAGGTAAATCCTCATGAACTGTTAAATTGTTCTCCAAACTGATTTGTAGAACTGGTTGATGTTGGATCAAATGAGGCAAAGGATCATGAAGTGGAAGAGGAAATTGTAGAGAAATAAGGCCATGTTATTCTGGATAAAATGATTGATGAATGCAAAATCCCTTGTGCTGATTACCCAACCAAGACACCTCAACTGGAGGGTGGGAAGGATGGCAGTTTCAACCCTCCTATGGCCCATAAAAAGAAATGGGGGGACAGATCTGATTGTGAAGAAGAGCTCCACAGTCACAAAACATCCTACAGTGATGCTGTTAATAATGGAAATCATGAGACCCTGAGCAAGGAAGTGGAAGAAAATGTTCAAAGCATGAGGAAGCCAAAGAGGGACTATACGGACCTTCCCAAAACAATGGTGACAAGGTCTGCATACAAGAATGTTGGGACACAAGAAACTGTCTTTGCAAATGGGAATAGTGGCAAGCGAAGGGGAGGGTCCCCTAAGACGGACAAAGGACCAAGCGGGAAACGGCCACTCAAGGAGAAAATGTCTGTAGAAATTCTTTGAAAGAAAAACATGTATCTTGAGTTGATGCGGAAGTACGAGTCTTCTGAATGGGAGTCAGCTGATCCTGGTGACGAGTTATCCGATGATGGGGAAAGGGTTGCGTATGGTTTTGATGTAATTTAACATTTATATTTTCTTCCCCATTTACTTGCACTTTTCCATCAATAAATTTGCAGGACCAGGCATTCGCCTGGTTTAGACTTTCATGGTAATATACCGATAAGTCCACATCCCCATAGAAATAATGAAGATTGGTTTTAGAAGAACAATAACATGGATTTTAGGGAAAAATTTCTTATCGAAATGGTAGATCTAATTTAATAGTTTATTACTAGTGTTGCAGAAGGTATGGACATAAATCATTTTCCTACTAGTATAGTATGTCTAAACAAGGGATGATAAAATAAATTTGGGGGAGATTCAATGAGAATATAAATATGAAATTTTATAAGATACTACATGAGACCAGATTAGTACCAATGTTTCCCACATAAAATTTATTTCAAGTATTAGATGAATTTTGAGGTATATTCAATTAGGAAGGACATGAGGATATGTTATGAATATAATGATTGTAAATAGAAATTATATATATTGTAAAAGTGAATATGATTAAAAAACAATGGTTATACATGTTATAATATTTAGATGAAATAGAATCTCAAGAAAATGTTCTCAGTTACATTCCCAAATCAATTTAAATTGGCTATAGAATTGGAGGAAGCTAAAAACATATTGAGGGTAAAGGAATAACATTTTATTCATAATATTAGTAGAAAATTGATGGGAATTCATCATTATCATTAAATATGAATATTTATAGGAATAATGTGGAAAAAGTTGTTCCACCCAAGAAGATTTTCAAGATAGTAATTAATATAATCAAATAGATGAGACTCAAAACAAGAATAAGACCCAACTAAAATATTATAATGTTGAGATTTTTGGAAATGAATGCACATGGTTAAGAAGAATATATCAACTAGAATGTTATCTATGATACACAAAACAATCCCTTCATATTACCTATTATTCAAGTGTTTTGATCTAATATATTGGGAATTGATTGAGAGTTTTATAGAATATAAACACAATAGAATGGAGAAGATGATAAATTCATGTAGTACTACTGAAAATAAGCTTCAATAATAAGGGAAAAGAGTGAATCCATTAAAAGAAATTAAATCCTAAGAAAAATTTTCTATCATGTTGTCTCTATAATATATATAATTTATTTATAGATTTGACAACTGTATATACTATCGTCTAAAAATCACAGTTATAGTCCGATGTTGTAATTTTATTCCAAAATTATTTTGAAGTCAGTTTCTAATGATTATAGATTGAGTCAAAGGGGAATTTTTAGGACACGTAAATGAATTTTTTTAATGTGATTATTGATATGTGTTCTGGATACAACATATATTCTCATATTTTATTTGATACATCCCATATTTTATAAATTGGAAATTATTTATAAAATTATTACATGGACAGTTGTGAATGAACATCATAGACAACATTGGTCTATCTCTCTTGTTTTTTAATGTCGGGTTATCTAACATAAATATAAATTCGACCAAGTGAAGGGTCTTTTCTAAGATATCCATGTCATATAATTCATATCTTACAATAATGGGGGAATATAATTTGTGGTTTCCTTAAAATTTAGATGAAAATATGAGAAGTCCCATGTATTGTCCCTTTTTGTTTGATCGTCAATTATTGATAGAATGAAATGAGCACACATATCAACATTTATGATGTGAGGATATAATTATATTAAAATATATATGGGGAGATTATATACCCCAAATAGGTGTTTCATATTATTTTCAATAAGTCAATATGTGTTTTGTGAGTGGAGATTAACAACTAATTCATACAACACTGTTATGTTTTCATAAAATGTCATTTCATGTAACGCTTGAGAAATTACCTGTATATATATAATTATTGAATTAATTTTATTCAATGAATAATATATATAAATTTATATCTCAAACCATTCACCATAGATATAATGTCTCCATATTTTCATAGAAAATTTTATAACTGATAAATTAAGATCATGATTTAGACAGTTCCCTTAATGAGTTTTTAACTACCGTGATGCATAGGTAATAACTATATCATTATTTAAAATGAAACAAACATTTCCTTTATTTTATTTATCGCTATAAATCCAAAATACTCAATTTTTATATGGAAGTTTATATATCATATAATTAACAAATATATAATTTAATTCATCAAAACATTATTCACATTATCTTATCCTTGTGAACATAACACCTTTAAGATTACGCCTGGTTAAATGGTTAGCTAATTGGGAAAAAATATGATCAAAACACCAACAGTAACCTACTAAAATAATGAAACTACATACCTCAATTTTGTTCATTGTTGTAGGTCATTCATAGACTACATTTGTCTTTACAAGATCAACTAAAATTCCATCATTAGATACAATATAGACAAGAAAATAAATGGTTAATGTTATAATTGAAACATGATAAACTTCACATATAACTATTTTATTCTAAGAGTCTCTAACTCACCCCCAAAATTTTTTTCATGGTTCTACTATATTTCAAATATATCAAGATATCATCAATAAATGTTGCAAAAAATTCATCATGATATTCCATTAAAACTCTATTTATTTGATCCATAAAAAATCAGTTCATTATTCTATCCAAGTAGAATTTTAGTAAACTCATATAATCCATACCTAGTTTAAAATGTTGCATGTGGAAAATAATCTTTCTTCCGATTTAATTGGTGATATCCAAATAAATTTTCAATATTCAAAAAATATTGATCTCTGTGAATTTTATCAAAAAAAATCACCAATGACAGGTAGGTGATACTTGGTTTTTATTTTAATAGTATTAATTTCTCTAAAATTAATACACAACCACATGGATCCATATTTCTTCTTGACACTGAGAATAGGGGCTCTCCAGGGAGAAACACTATGGTGAATAAATCCTTCACCATTAAATTCCACTAGTTTTTTCTCCACCTTTACTAATTCAATAGTGGAAATTTTATAAGGATTCATTGATATAGGCCATCCATTAGGAATTAAGTCAATAAAGAATTCAACATTATACATTGTAAGATGTTAAGGTATATTCTTTGGAAATACATCAATATTTTCATGAAAATAGGTATATATTAAATTTGAATAATCATAAAAAGATATTTTCTCTTCTACACTAAGAATTCCTTTTAGATTTCCTACTAAAGGTACATTTTGAGAATAATCGGATGATGATGTTTCTACTATAGAGATAAGGAATTGTACATTTTCCTCACAAATTGAGACTTCCATCTTCTTGAAAATGATTTTCACATCATATTTTTAATGGAATTTGATACCAATGGTTTTATCAAAGTCAATCACAGGTATGATGATGAGGTTTTCAACTAAATCACATTTATGTGTTATATAGTGGACTAGCCGACACATATTATTTCCAATGATACGTCACTTATGAGTTTTGACTAAAAACACATTAATTAAATAAAAAGGAAAATTTATAATTTTCTAGGAAAATATGGAAGATATAAATGAAATCAGTGATCCCAAATCAAATAAATAATTGAAAATGTTTGAGGAAATGATTAATGTACGTTTCTCTAAATCATTAGAAACTTAAACCTTAGTAGTCATGACCACAATAGCGTGGACTTGTACACTTTTCCTTCTTTGGGGAAATATTCAATGATTCTTAGGAGAATCATTTTCAAAAATGTCCCATGTATTTTTAATTGTATAAATAATCACTGGTCACTTCTTTCTTTCCATTTCAATCACATTATTTTTGAAATTTTTTCCACACTTGTAAAAATCACCCATACCCATTAGTCAATAAATAGGGTTATTTGTCCCACAAAAATGATGTGGTGGAAAATAAACTCTTCTATTCTTCCCCTTTTCCTTGTCTCCTTTTCCATAGTTGTCAACATCCCTTTTATTATCTTTCCTTTATATAAAATCATAATAATTACAGAATTGTATTTTTCTATCATTATAGAATATTAGACATTATCTCAAAATGTTGAGAAATTTTGGAAGACTAGTTCCCTTCTAAGGAGTGGTATTAAACCATCATAGAATCAATAAATATTTCTCCTTGGATAATGTATGTGATCTGGGGATGAATTTCTATCAATTTAATGTTGGCTTCATTCTTTGCAACATTTTTATCCTTTTTTATTGACTCATGAATTTCCTCCCAATATCTTCATGTTTGTTCTCAAGGGAAATGTTTTTTAAAAAAACCATAAAATTATTCTATTCTATATTTTTTATTTCCTCCTCCTCCTTTTTATTGAATTAATGACCACCACTGATCCATATATCATGGGAGATTATAAACATCAATGATAACCTTCTTCCTTTAAATACTTCCAAAATTTAGAAATTTCTTCTATATAGAACATATACAGTACTCTGCAATAAATGGGTTTTTTGCTCCATTGAATTATAAGGGTTGTTTTCAAATAAAGTTGTTTAACATTTCTCCTCCATATTGTGGATTTTGATGATCCATATTGGTATGGATGGTATTCATATCCCGAGTCAGTTTTATCAATATATTTATATGTTTCTCATCACCAGTTGCATATCCAATACCATTAACATTATCTTGAAAAGGTGGGAATTCCCTTCAATGGATATGTGTGCTAATATTCTTTCCATTCATTCCACTATGATCAATTTATAAATAATGGAATAGTGTATATTTTTTTATTATAATAATCTTAAAATATAACTAATGTAAACCTTTATCTAAATTTTATGGATAGCTAATCTTATAATCACAAACATGGTTTCAATGGGGATATATTTACTTTTAAATCCATCATAATGGTTTGGAAATAAAATCTAACCATCCTAATCATATCCCCCAAGGTTTCAAACCTAGTGTGCAATAATCCTGTTGCAGTGTACCAGGTTACGTTGAGTCAAGATCGGGACACCTTGTCAGAGTTGTTAAGCATGTGTACATCTTTTCCAACACCACGTCCATTTGTAGTATCTAGAAAAGGGTGTATTTATTAGAAGATAAACATAATATCTACCTTACCGAAATTTTAGGAATTAATTTTATTATTATTTTAAATTTATATGATAGTTTTATGTTCCATAATATATGTTTTTTAATCTAACTTCTAATGTTTCAACTAATCATTCTCTAATAACTAATATAAATACCCCAACCACAATAGCCTGGAGTCGGTGCATTACATTAATACATTGACATAGATACTAGACTCAAATCACAATGGACAAATCATTTTAGTATTTTGGGATTCCAAATTACATATATTAACTTAACATTACAACTTGAATGTAAATAAATGAACTATAAATTACATTTGAAACACCATAAACTCTGACATTATCCCTACAAGTCATTAATAATATACATATTTTCATCCTGAGGAAAAATAATAAATACAAAATAGGTGAGATAATATGATTACTAATGGTCACAAATATAGTGGAATATATAACAATAAATAATATTGAATGGTGAATAAATAAAAACACATGTGATTAAAACATAATCTTGAGAAAACGATATCATAAATAAAAGTTGGAAATATAATTCCATATAAAATTAAAACATGAGAAATAAACATTACCGTGCATATTCTTATAGACTAATACAGACATGGTATATCAATTAATAATTTAATAATTAATGAATTCATAATTTTTGACATCATAAACATACCATAAAGGCCTCGGCTATGATACCATACATGAGGGGCAAAAACCAAACTAGTTTCTCTCATGTGACCTACCAATGCATCATGGAGTTATAGAAGGATCCAACCATAATTTAAGGAGTCCAATTAATTCCCAAAATTGTTCAGTTTTAACATAAATAAAATATACATATGAAATGTAAATAAAATTCTCCAATCTGTAATCATAATCACTATTCATTCTGACTAGTACGGCGAATGGTATCTAGATAGATCATACATAGTCAAAAAGATAATAAACCATTTAATAAAATATGGTTTATAATAAATATAATAGATCAATATTCATATATCATTGAATTAAATACATTTTTTTAATTAATTGAAAATAATATAATAAAATCATTATGAAATTTTGGAGAGAAATACCTCTTTTACTTTGCAATGAAGACTTCTTTTGGAAAAATCCTGTTTTATTTTTCATAATTGTTTGTAAAAAACCATAAGTGAACTAATATGGGGTTTCATAACAAAATTATTGAATTAGAAAAATAAATTATGTCTTTAAACAAATTATCTATGGTACTTGAAATGGGAATGATATAGGGTAGTTCCCATTAATCGGGATCATGTATTCCGAATAATTGTGAAGGAAACCTTATAAAAAATATATAATCCCATCAATGAAATATGAAATGATATGAATATATATTTTTGGAAAATCAAAACCAAATTTAAAATAATTATATAATAATTATGATGAATTATAATGGTTTATAGATGAATAAATCATAACTTGAATGAAAATAGAGGTTTTGGAAGAAAACCCTTAACGTATGTTCAAAAGCATTCTTTACGTGAACTTAATGACATATATAATAAACTTAAATCAAATAAATAATTAATTGAAACCCATTTATAAAATAATTTGATTCATTTTAGTTTTGTTATGTTCATTTATGGCCTTTTGGATGAGTTATAGAGTTTAATTTCATTGCTTGGGATCGTTCATTTATTTAGTTTTCCTGATCAATTTGCTTGTTTATAAGTAATGACGCTTGTGTAAAATGGGTATAAATCTCTAGAATTTGATTCATATGTTATTAATTAAAATCTATATGTATAAATGCTCATATACATCATTTGGTTTTTTTATAGTAATGAATCACTAGATATGCCTTTAGTGATAACCATTTAGATTATATGGGAGGTTTTTCTGACCCTCACAATGTAGTTTTGTGATTTTAATAAACACTATTTTTATATAATGAATCCTAAACCTTATATGATTTAATTTTAATATTATAATATTTTAAACAAAAAAATGGTTTTATGACCAGACTAATGTTTTTAATGGAAAATGAAGATGCATCGTCCTAGATGTTGGTAAATCCACACATCACCCTTGATGTTTTCACTTAATGAAAAAATGTGAGAGAGAAAGAAGTGTCATGTTGGATCACCCATTAAGATGACAATATTCCTGAATAGAAAGGATACAAGAGTTTCAATGTCTATATGTACAAGAGATGCGATGTAAGGATAAAAAATTAAAAGAAATTTAAATGAATGTAAATTAACGAAAATAATATTTTTACATCTTGTATTCTCCTCCTTGAGAAACTCCTTATGGGGATTCGATTGATTATTTTTATGAAAACAAAGAGAACATAAACTTGGGGGAGGGGCTTGGGATGAATATGGGATAAAATTTAGAAATTCTCAAATCATGGGAGGAGTGAGGGTAAATGGTTGTGAGAGGTTGTATTTATAGTGGATGTGATGGGTGTTTTTTTAATATTTCATTATTATTTTTTCTTATCATGACTCAAGGATATGAATATTTTGAGAATTATAAAAACATATATTAAAATAATTGTTAACAGTGTGATATTGTGGGTTTAAATCATCCATACATCACCTATGACTCAATAATTCATGTATTTAACATTTATCATAAATTATTATATTTTACTATTCACTAAAAATTAATGTATTTTATAAAAATCCCAATAATTCACCCTAACCATTTTTTGATTTCTACAATGAAAAAATATAATCCATTTTATGAAAAAAATTATAAATTTATAAATTTAATATTTAATTAAAATCATCATTTACTTGAAAAATGCAGATTTTAAATTTATAAATGATCTTATAACACTCTTGGAAAAAATTCACTAAGGTCATGAAAAATTATCCTCAAATCATAAGAAAAAGAAATATTTTATGAACACATTTTTGGAACATAAATTTTATTTTAAATAATTTTTTTAAATTGGATATTATAAATAAATATTTATGACTATATGAAATACCAATACATAATTATTAATTTTAAAAATATTCACTTACTGATACTATAATATAGTTATATCATAATATCCTATATAATGTGCCTTGATCTTATTTATACATTCATGGGTAAATTCACTATTAATTTGGATGATCAACTACTCATAAGGGTTGTTTTACTATTATTATGTTCAAGGTAATATTTCATCAGTATCGTTTCCTCAACTTCTATAAATACATATTTTTTTATCCATTATTCATTTATAATGCTTGTATTATGTTAAATGATTTATTTTATGTGATAAATTATATATTGAATAGACACAAGATGGTAAATATAATTTAGAGAATAATTGGTCATTACAATCTCCCCTCATACATAAACTGTATCCTAAAAATAACCATATTTTCACCTACTAAAAAAGTTAATGTAGTACATTATAATAAGCTCCCCATGCTCCCATGTCGCCTCATCAACATTATGATTTTTCCAAAGTTCCATTACCAATCGAGTCATCTAATTCCTCAATAATGTTTCTTCATTGTCCCAAATATAAAAATGATCTTCATAGTAAAATATATCAGGTTCCAAATCTATTCATTCAGAAGTGAGGACATGCGATGGGTATGGATTTTACATCAATAATAAAGATATTTGAAAAACATTGTCTACTTTATAAATGATAAGTGAGACTTTAAATGATATTCCACTACTTGAATTATATCTATAATTTCAAAAGGACTAATATACTTGGGGCTTATTTTACATTTCCTCCAAAATCTTATAACAACCTTCTATTGAGATACATTCATGAAAACATGATGTCATACTAGAAATTCAAAATCCTTCCTTTAATTATTTTCATATCCCGATTGCAAACATTGAACAGCTTTGATATGGTTTTGAATACCCATTACGTTTTCTATGGTTTCCTCCAAAAGCACTAGTCCAAAAAGCTTTATTTCTCCATCATCATTCAAACAAGTTGGTTTTTGATATCTCTTTTCATAAAATTCTTCATATCGTTTCACTTGAATACTATAACAAAAAATATTATATTATGAAAACTATACCAGAGTTAAATAACAACCCTTCATACATTTAAAGTCATGTGGTCTTGATCTAATCATGTCTTCTAATGTTTGGATAATCCTTTATATCCTTCTATATGTTTTAGGGTGATTTTTAGTACTCGAATGAATATGTGTATTAAAATATTTATAAATGATGTTGCATAATTTTGATGTAAATCGAGGTTCATTGCCATAAAAAATAGAATGAGGTGCTCCATGAAGTCTTACAACTTCATTAATATAGATTATTGAAAGGTGATCGTTTCTAAAAGCCTCCCTTATAGTATGTTAATTTCCAAATTTGGCCAGTTTATAAACAATTACCCATATTGCATCCTTATTTCATAGAGTCCATGGAAATCCACTAGCAAAATCGATAGTAATGTCATCCTATTTTCATGTAGGAATAGTAAGATATTTCATGAGTATTCTATGATGTAGTATTTCATCCTTCACATGGTGACATAATAAACATATCGAAACATAATCAACAATTTAGCACATTATATTATCCCACTAGAAAGCATCCTTTAATTCCTTACAAAAAATAGTGTTACGAGGGAGTATAGAAATATTTTAGCTGTGGGAATCATCTAATAAATCCCTTTTTTTCTCGGGTATAGGGGGAACACACCCCCTCCCCCAAATTCTATAAATCCATATTCCATCAAGAATTATTCAAATTTCCCATCATTCAGAGATTTAATTTTATTTTTAAGATTATATTCATCATATTGATAAGTTTAAATCAATTACAATATATATTGTTGGGAATCCAATTGAAAACATAATTATGATTCACCATCCATGATAATTCCCATATATTCTTTGATATATCAATGTACACATTATCACCATTAGGAATAATGTTTTTCAAAACAATATGATCCTTCTTACAAAATGCATCTACTTTCTTTATTTATTTCTTTATGTAATAGTGTATTCAACAATCACTATCCTATAGTAGCGTGATCCATTTCCATTTTCTCATGTTGAGTTATTTCTATGATAAGATATATTTCAATCTCTTGTTATCTGTATGTATCTCACATATTTCGGAATATTGAGAGTGTCAACATATTTTTAGAGAAAATCTTGCAACTGCTAACTCAAGATAATGAGTTAGATTGTTCCATTCACGATTTATTAAATACCCTCATGAACATGCAATAACTCTGTCATTTTGCATAAGGATACAACCATGTCTTTTTCTCGATGCATCAATATAAATCAAAAATACAAAATTTCATGATAGTAGAGTCAATATCAAATAATTGACTGATATCCTCTTCAATTCTTCAATATATTCTTCATAATTGTCTTTTAATTCAATCATGACACCATTACGAGTAAGTTCAGTTAACTGGTTAGCTAATCTTGAAATAATCTGAATGAAACATTGGTTGTGACCTTCCAAACTATTTAAACAACGCAACATGGTTATATTCATTGGTTTATTCCATTCTTGGAATGCATTTCCCTTCATAACATCAACTGATATTCCATATATACAAAAAATATAACCAAGAAAATAATCTTTTTAATGTTAGAATTCATAATTTCAAAACATCCCATATAAATCTTTTTTTATAAGAGTCTCCAGAACAACATATAAGTGGTTCTCATGGTCCTCATTGATTTTTGAATATATAAATATATCATCAATAAATGTCAAAAAATAATCTAGATATTTCATGAATACTTTGTTCATTAGATCATTAAAAATACAAGGTCCACTAGTCTATCCAAATGGCATTATGAGAAAATCAAAATGTCCATACCTGTTTTGACATGATATCAGTATATGATCTATTTTTATCACATGGAAATAATGATATCCAAAACGAAAATCTATCATTGAAAAATATTTAACACTATGAAGTTGATCATATAATTCATCAATGAGAGGTAGGGGATACTTGTTCTTCATTGTAATTTAAATGATTTCTATATAATTAATGAGTTGCCTCAAAAATCCATTTTTATTCATGACAAGTAGAATATGGGCTCCCCATAGAGGATTATTATGGAATATAAATCCTTTATAACTCAATTACTCTAGTTGTTTCTTCATATCTACTAATTCAATTTTTTAAATTCTATAAGGAGCCTTTTTTATAGGTCTTGCACCATGAATTAAATCAATAAAGATCTAAACAACCCACTCTGGAGGATGTCCAAGTAAATCCTATTAAAATAAATCAATATAATCTTGATCTATAGGTATAAATTCAATTTGAAAATTCATATATGATGTTTTCTCTTCCTCCCTATGAATTTAATTTAGAACAACTACTAAAGGTGGATCTAGATAAGAACCAAATTATATTGTTTTTTCTCTAATGATAAAGATATCTATATTTTCTTAAAAGAATTGTTACTTATTTATTACTGAAATACATTTTCACATAATATTTTGAAATTTAGTTTATAAGAATGATTATATCAATGAAGATCATATGTATGACGACATGGATTGCAACTAAAGAACGAATATGTGTCATAAAGAGAACTGAACAACAAATCTTTATTACAATTATAATTCCCTTATGAGTTTTGGATAACAACTTATTTTTTTAAATATAATGTGAAATGTGTAATTTTCATTAAAAAATGGGAAGATATAATATAATGATATGGTGTTGAATCAAATAATGCATTGGATATTTTTTAGGAAATGATTAATGTACCTTCCACCACATCATTAGGAACTTTAACCTCCACAGTTGTGGCTACATGAGCTTGTCCTTTCTCCCATTACCTTCATTGGGGAATGATTCATTTTTTATTAGGAAAACTAGTTCCATAATTTTACATATAATTGGGATTTTAAAATTGAACATTGTTACCTCATTTCTTTCCCAATCAATCACATACATAGCTACCTTTTTCTCCGCATATGTAACAAACACCAATACCATTCAGAAATGTATAGGGGTTTTCTCAGCACAATTATCAATGGACAGAAAATCACCTCTTCCCATCTTCCAATTTTCATTATTTACTATTCAAAATTATTCAAAATCACTCTTATTCTCTTTATTTTATTTCAATTCATAAGAAATAGTGAATTATTTTTTAACATTGATAGAACATGAGACTGTATCATCATCTGATGAGAAATTTTGGGACACCAATTCACTAATGAGAATTGGTTTTAAAACAAAAAATAATTGACAAATATTTCTAGTTTGATTATGTATGTGGTAAATGGAATGCCTTTATAACCTTGTAAATTTTGCTTCATACTTCGCAATGTTATCATCCACTTTTTTTCAAACTCAATTTTTCCTCCCCATATTTGCTTGCTATTTGTATGGGAAGTATTTTTCCGTGAAAATTTCTACACAATTATTCCATTCAATATTTATAATTTCCTCCTCCACCATTGCATTTTAAATTAAAAACCACCACTAATCTATATATCTTGATAGATGATAACCTTGTATGATAACCATTTCCTTTTCATTACTTCAATAAGATAAAAATATCTTCTCTAATGAACTTATCCATAACATTTCTAAAAATGGGATTTTAGTCCCATATAATTATCAAGTATATTTTTTCATAAATAGTTCTAATATTTCTCATACATGTTGTTGATATGGATGCATCATAAAGGTACATTTATTATTAATAACCAGTTTCAACTTTCCCAATATAGTTATATGTTTCTCTATACTAATCGCATCGCTAATACCAATATCATTAATGTACATAGGAGGTCATTCCCAAATTGGATACCTATATTTACACAGTTTCCATTCCTTCTACTATGATCCATTTCTATATAATGGAACACACTATATTAGGTTATGAATCATAATCTCAAACTAGAAAAATACTTAACAAAAAATTCAAATTTAATTCATAGTTAATAAAAAATCATTTACATGGTTTCTCTTGGGATATATTTACTTTTAAATACTTAATAATGGTTTGTAATGAATATGTTACATATCCTAATCATATTGCTTGGAATTTTCATTCTAGGTGCATAGAAAGGCCCATTATCATGTACCATGTTACCTTGAGTCAAGCTCAGGAGACCTTGTTGGAGCTGTTACCTATAGGTACATATATGATAGAACTACATACACTTGTAATATCAACATAAGGATGTATTTCAAAGAATAGATACATAATATCTACCTTACAAAAATTTTAGTATGTTCTTCTATTATTATACTCATATTCTATCATATGGTTTTTCTTTGATAATCTATGTTTTCTAAATATATTTTGTATAGTTTCTACGAAACAATCTCTGATACCAACTATAAAGTCTCCGACAATAGTATCCCAGATTTGGTGCCATAAATTAATAAATTGGCATAAATATAAGACTCATATCCTAATGTACTAATATGTTTAGTATTTCTAGACCCCATATTACATATTTTAACTTTTCATTACAACATGAATGGAAAAAACATAGAAATCCCATTGGAAAGACCCATAAACATTTAGATTATTGTTGATGCCAAAATTAAGGAAAAGCCAGAATAAAGGAATAACATCAAGGGATGCCACGTGAAGACTACTTGTAGAGTACCTGGAGCCCCATGTCGGACGTAGAGCACTCCCTTCGCGAACTCTCAATAGAGAAAGGAGGGAGGATGCTCTGCGAATCCCTTTGAAGCTTATGAACCCGCTGTGGAGCAAGGATGAAGGGTGCTCCGCCAGCCGATTTGGCGTTCTAAAACCTTCCGTTGGGAAAGCTCCGTATTCGCTCTATGTGATTTCTACTACGCGACACATCTTGCCTATAAATACTCATCTCCCCTCAAGCCCAATGGATGGATCCTCTGATCTTTTTCCTTCTGAGATCCCACATCGCGAAGCAAATTTCTTCTCTGCATACCATGATCTTTTCAAGGTACTTTTTTATCATGAAGTGCCTTCCCCTTTGCATGAATTCCACCCCTCTTCAAAGGAAGAATTCCTTCAAAGAGCCTACAGGACGCCACAAAGAAAAGAGATCCCCAATGAGAATTGGGTCACTGCATAGCATTTATGCTTCACAAAACACCATTTGTACACATATGACTCACACGCTAAGGTGTGGTCACTCTGCTTCTCGAAGCACATTGCTCTACAATGTTATGCTTCGCAAGGCACCCTTGCTTCATGAGGCATTGCCCGGCGAATTCCATTCCACTTCAAGAAGCACCTTCCATATACACACATTCCCTATGCCTGGGTTAGGAGACTTCACTTCACGAATTACATCCCTTTATGAATCCCCTTCACTTCATAGAGCACCCAAACATCATAAGGCTTCTACCTATAGTCCCTTTTCCTTTGAGAATCCTTTTCCAGTGCGGCCCTTCAGGTTTTCACAAAGAAATTTAAATGTCCCTTGGGCGGTGTTACCTGTGTCATTGCTTTGCCTCATGATTCTTCTCTTAGGCACACTAACGGCTATTTATTCTTTTCATAGTCATGCTAATGTTGACCCCCAATGGGAACACCTCACAACACCCATTCACAACGGCATTGTCGATGCCTTCCATCCCTCATTGGCAGGTGGGTATCGGTTATGTAAGTACTAGGGGTGTGGATCGCACCCACTTCGTCTGATCTGCATGAATTTAAACTTTCATGTGACATTTTCCTCAGCACGTGATGTTAAACAATGACTTCGCATTCTGTCATGCATGTTGGGTACCCCATCTCAGACATTCTCTATGTCTACTAGTCTCCAAGGGAGTGATATCATTGCTCACTTGGAATGACATACTCTTTATCAGAGCGATGTCTATCTGTGGGGAAATGGAAACCACCCTGGTGTAAGCCCCTATCCTTTCTTGTAGGAGGCAGCACCCCTGGTCATCCTCTCTTCCAAGGTGCCAAATCCTTCTCCCACTAAGTTTTGTCACCACCCAGGCCACCATCCTGCAGTAAGCCCTTGTTTCCTCTTTGGGATGCTAACCACACGTAATCCCATATTTCATCCATGGGCTTCTAACCATGTGTAATCCCTTGTTTCCACTTTGGGCCGCCAACTATGTGTAGCCACAATCCATTTCCAATAGACACACCTTTCAAGACGTGATCATCAGGTCTTCACTACCTCTTGTTTCTCACACCGAGCATGACTCACTTGGGCTTAGACAAAGCATCGACCATGACATTATCTCTGGGCATCTTATAGTGTAATCCCCACACCCACCTGAACTACAAGGTATTTTATCCTTTCCATGGTGGGGTATGTAAGAAGCCTCCCTAAGGCTCATGACCACCACCCATTGGTCCCGACCATCTTCACGCCGGTTCACCACCACCTCATCCTGAACTACGAGGTCCTTTATCCTTTCCAAGTCAAGATACATAGGAAGCCTCTCTGATGTTCAATCCCAACAACCATTGGTCCTGGCCATCTTCTCATTGGTTCACTAAACCCCACCTGAACAATAAGGTCTTTGATCCCTGCCAAGGCAGGGTACGTAGGAAGCCTCCCTGAGGTTCAATCTGACCACCCATTGGTCCCGACCATCTTCACATCGGTTCACCAACACCTCTCATGAACTACGTTTTCATTGATCTTTGACAAGGCAAGTTATGTAGGAAGCCTCTCTAAGGTTCAAGCCCAACACCTAGTCGCTCCGACCCGCTTCACTTCAGTTTTCCCAAACCATCCCGAACTATGAGGTCTTTGATTCTTTCCAAGGCAAGGTACATAGGAAGCCTTCCTGAGGTTCAAGTCCAACATCCATTGGTCCCAACCATCTTCACATAGGTCCACCAAACCCATCCTGAACTACGAGGTCATTGATCTTTTCCAAGGAAAAATACATAGGAAGCCTACCTGAGCTTCAATCCCAACAACCACTAGTCCCAACCATCTTCACGTTAGTTCACCATACCCATCTTAATCAACGAGGTCTATGATCATTTCCGTGGCAGGGTACGTAAGAAGCCTCCCTGAGGTTCATGCCCAACAACAATTGATCTCAACCAATTTCATGTCTGTTCACCAAACCCATCCGGAACTATGTGGTCCTTGATCCTTTCCAAGGTAGGTTACATAGGAAGCCTCCTTGATTTTCAATCCCAACAACAATTGGTGCTGACCATCTTCACACTGGTTCACCCAACCCATCCTGTACTACAATGTAGAGAACCAAAGCTTGAAGTAAATGGACATTATATTACTTTTGCGGAATACTTAGTACATAACAAAAATAGACACACAAGGACCGTAATAGTTTAGTGTCTTTGGAAACTCAGAATATAATATTCTAATCGTGGTGAATGATCTTCAACATCTCCCATAAAGATCTTCCAATTTTTTTCTTACCTAAAAGCTTTTTTATATCCTGGGTAAAAGAAAAAAAGGGTCATCTCAAATGCCCAGTAAGGGTAATCATATAGAATATAAATCAATCCATAAACATTTGAATGCAAAAACTTGAACATGAAATCTAAACATCAAAATCTTGAGCAAAGACATGAATCTTAGAAGTACGTAAGGAATATATCATAAGGGAACATAAATCATGATAAAATAGCATGGGAATAAAACATGTAATTGTGGCAACCAATAAGCACATTTTATGATTTCCATAGTAGCCAAGGCATTGCTGCCAAGACCATCTTAGTGGACAAAGTCCCTTTCTGAATCGAGTTCACTCCTCGTTTCAGCCCTGTAACACTGAACTGGATTAACATACCGTTCCAGCCATGTCTATCTCATGAGATATAAATCTTTACCCAATTCATTGGAGGGAGATATTGGTCCCACCCATCTCATAATGAAATCATTCTTACTTGTGTCACAAAATAAACATACATCATTCATAATAACCCAACGAATAAAATGGGTTTCATAAACATCATCTCATCATCATATAATCCATATAAAAGAAATGGATATCATTTCATAATAAGAAAAGTGAAACCATGAAAATCATAGAGACATTATACTTGAAACATACACATACAAAATAATGTCATCTTAGATTGAAAATGATTTTGATAAAACATTTGAAATGAATTCTTGAGGAAAATATCCTTTCTTTTTCAAAATCAATTTCTTTTCACAAAACGTCATGAAATTTTAAAAGAAAAATATTTTGTTTAAAATAGTCATAAATCATTTGGAGTAAGCTTCATGAAAATATGGCTTTATAAAAGCGTAAAAATCCTTTCATTCCGTATAGGTTTAAAAAAACATTCTCCTCGTACTTTTGTCAGAAAATTCAAAAAGTACCTCGTAACGTAAACAAAAGAAAGATTCCATACATACCATGTAGTAAAAGTCAAAATGGATAAAAAGGACATTAAACATACATAAAAAAACTTTTATAAAACATGTACATGGATGATAATAATAACCCCAGTAAATACTTACGTATTAGCAATCTTGGATAAAAATTAGATTTGCAAAATTATCTCTTACCTTATGTCCGATATTCTTCGTACATTTCTGAACCTCATGTATAATGATTTAAATAATGTCATTGACTTATTAATTAATCATATTCATTGTTATGATATCATATATGGTTCACTAATGACTTTATATTACCCGTTCTTTTGTATGTTCCATGTTAAAGCAGTGTTTTGGGTTAAATCGTTTTATTTATCGTACGTGTTTGGACTTGTTGTTCTTGATATTATTACATATATCCTGATTTAATTAATTCAAGAATGTAAAACAGGATTTATATATAATATATATTCCGTATATACATATATATATGATAGATCGATTAAATGGAATAAAATATACCATTCATGGAGACGGTAGGCCGTGCATACGCATGAATGCTGTTTTCGTTTCCTTATTGAATTGAATGAAATTAAGTAGATGACATACATATATATACACATAAATCTAGTATCATTATTATGTCATATATTTAGTGATTAATTATTATATATACTTTATAATCGTTCATGAATGGTTAACATGGAGAATGAATCTCATCGCGTTGTGGAGACGGTAGTCCGTACGTACACACGAGCGATGATATCATTCTCATGATCGTGGAATTGAATTGAAGTGTATGTATAATATTTCATAATCAATATCACTTTGAAATAATCATATATAGTTATTTATTTACACCATTATACCCATCCAAGTAAGGTGGTGGTCGAAAACCGATTACACCACGGCGTGTAGACGGTATTTCGTAT
The DNA here is from genome assembly GCA_963277665.1 of Viscum album. Lineage (NCBI taxonomy): Eukaryota > Viridiplantae > Streptophyta > Magnoliopsida > Santalales > Viscaceae > Viscum > Viscum album. The sequence goes on from OY728154.1 coordinate 84,968,260, forward strand.
GTACGCACGCGCGGTGATTTCGTTTTCCGTAGGATGGATAGATTGTGAAATAGGGTTTTTTCATACTTATAATAATATATCAGTATATGAGTGATAATGATGTTATTACATCATAATGAAACAACTAAATAAGAAGTATAAGAAAAAGAAATAAAGTTGAAAGAATCGGTAACAAATATTACCTCTTCTTTCGACACGCATTTTTGAAACCTCCCCTTAGGGCACTAAGATTGGTCGTTGAAGAAGAGCAGAACCTCTAGGATGTTTCTAGGGAAGTTGATAAGAGAAATTGGAAGGTTTCGTCCAATCTTGAAGGCTCAAAGAGGTGTGAGGAATAGAGGGAGGAGGTGCCCTTTTATAAGGGAGGAGAGGGGCACCTTTGGAATAACTAAAAATATTATTTTATTATAAAGTAATATTCGGTTTTTAATAGCTTCAAATAGAGTTATTTCGAAGATAAGGTGGGGATGGGTCGAAATCATCTCATACAATAGAATTTAGATATTTTTAGGTTTCTATTGTAACCTTATCATTTAGATTTAAATTTAAGTTAAATAATTTTACTCTTACCGTGTCTTCTTGTTTTCTTACACTATAAGGTTAATAAACATACTATAACAAGACAAACAAACCCCAAGTTGTTTATTATTAATATATATAACCTTATCTATGTCATGTGTCTGAACCTTAGATTTTTAGGAATAAAATAACAATTAATAATATAATATTTGTTTTAAAAACTATTTTATGTCAATTTTGACACTATTTGGTAATTGATTTTTGTGAAACTCATAACAGAACTATTAGTTCTAAAAAAGATAATTAAATCAATACAAACATGTCATATTAACATATAAAATTATTTTAATTCATAAAAATCTAAAATTTCATTTATTTGGGTATTTATAACATCAATTATGTCAATATTTCATTAATAAGATAATTACTGTATCATCATTGTGTCATAAATAAATTAATGTATCTAGATTATAAAAATTACAAATAAAATACCATTATGTAATAAATATTTGTAGCTTTCTAGTTAATATTTATAGTCGAATTTATCTTATGTATAACCCTATATTAAAAATGATTTAGTTATTCAACTTTGATTGTACCTATTTTAAACCTTCTTTAAATAAATTAATAATAAATGTCCTGATCTAATCCAAGTGGGACTAAATGGTCATATTTTATTTCTAAGGTTGCTTTTGGTAGAATTACACTTATCCAATAGAATTAGGACATGTGTTAGCGTAATAATAATTACATTTTTACCATTAATTACCCTATTTACTTTTAACCGTGGTAAAAATAGTAAAAAGTTACTATTCACCAAAAATTATTTTAATCTCATTGAACCATATTTTAGTCCTTGATATTAACCGTGTCTCTCAGATTTTAGAAATTCCACTCACATAAGTGGTAAAATTAAGTTTTATGTAAATTTGCAAATTCTCCTAGGAGGTGGGTAAAATACGGTGAAAAGTTCAATAAAATTTTTATATATCTAAAATTATTATAAAATATGTCCAATGACTTAAATTGAACTTATATAGGTATTATGTATCAATTTGGACCTAAAATAAATTTAAATAAAATAAATGATTATTTAAAAAAAAGTCGGGTTTTGAATAGTAACCCAGTGTTTTCACTATTCATCAAAAATTGAACTTTTTCAGAAAAATACCAAAAATTCACCCTAGGATAATTATGATATTCTAAATCCAAAAATGAAGTCCATTTTGAATGAAAAAATTTATAAAATTTCAAAAATTTGGTATTACTATTCATAACGGCTAGTTTATATAGCATATCGTTGTTTAGCGAAACTCGTTATTGCGTACAACACACGCTATCGTGGAAGGTTGTGATTGCGTGTAATGAAAGCCAAGTCAGGGATGTGTGTTGTGCAAGATACTTTTGGTGTAGCGTACAACAAAAGACATTACTGAAATTAAAAAGAATATTTTTCATAAAATTTTGGGGTGTTAAATTTTTCCCCCCTTAAAATTAATTTCTCCCTCGAAATTCATCGGCGTTATAAATGGTTTACTACTCGAAATATTATTTAATAGAAACCCACATCGTAAAAAGGAATACAAAAAATTGGCTTCAAAAACTAAATTATGAAACGTAGTGGTATCCCAAATTAACTAATCATTGGGTTTTCACATAGGAGAACATATGTGAAAATATGGATATGGAAGAGAAATCTAACCGTCATGTTCTGATGGAGAGTGGTAGAGAGCATGGCTATGAAAAAGCCAACAATCACAAAGCTATAAATTTGTGATGATATAGGGTACCATCTGATTCATCGGATATAAGGGCACTAGGACAACATTTTTGGTTTTGGTTTTCATGATCACATCCCTAACGTTGAAGAATTTGAATTAGAATAAATACATACTTTATTTTGGTATAATCTCACCGTTGTTCGTACCTTGAACAATTTCCACTTCATCTCTTTAAGAAATGAAGTTGAATTTTTCTTTCTCTATGTTTTAGAAGATCATGTGATAGAATGATGGGTTATTCCATCTATCTCAAACATAAGTTAGAAAAGGTTATATACATAATTCCATCTATGGTGAGATTAATCATATATGGTTCCAAAATTGACTTATTCTTCATCTATTGTCCTGTATAATAAAATAAAACTAGTTTCTACTAACCAGGGACTTCATGTAGGCTAGTGGTAGGTAATAAAGGCCTATCGCACTTCGGTTGTGGGTCCGATTCCCACAGCCTTGTCCAACGTGACGAGTTGTCGCTCGTTATGCAGGTTGTCCTTTTTTTCTAAAAATACAATACTAACTTATGTACAACATAATACATTCCAATCTTTAGTCTTATCCATAATATTTCAGTCCATTCTCATATTATAGTGAAAGGGATTACTAGAGATTTCATATAACAAGCATGTTAATACCATCGTTGATCCACATATATCATAAGATATGTCTTGTTGGTCACATTCCAAACATTCGAAGGCCTTAATCTTGTATTCTCTTGAAAAATGAATACCAATTGAATCTTAGTGAAAACATGAGTGCTGTCAAAAGATAAATCTTGCCACATACCAAAACCCCAAAATTCTATATACTCAAACCATTATATAACTATTTCCTTATATCATTCATGAGCTCATGAATACTGTCAGAAATTTCATTTTCTCATTATCCCTTCATTATGCACATATCATCTTCTTTCCAAAAATATCTCAATAACTTTCCATGGTTACTGGTACCATAAAATTATTGAAAACCACAATATACCAATACATAAATATTACAATATTCCACGATACTATATACAACATTATTTTGGAATCCCATTACATAAACACTTAATCATTCCACCAAATCGTTGTCATATTCAACATCGCCAATAGTGATCACATGTTAATTCCCTTTGTCCTTTTCCTTAAGTGGTTGCTCATGTTGATCATCATTAACCCTTGGATTAGGTCATTGATTAACATAATGCCCCATTTCATTGCACTTGAAGCATTGAAGTGTTGGTAGTGCGTTCTCTGTAGTCTTTTCTTTATTCACATCATTAGCAACCCTTTTTCCATTACTTAGACACTCAGCTGCCCGACAACCTTCTTTTCCACACTTAAAACATTTTCTAGTCCCTTTAAGACAATCTCCACAGTTCTTCTTTCCACACTTTGAGCATAAGGAAACATTCATTTTCTTTTCACCATTATTCTGAGATTTCTCCTTGAACTCCATCTTTCATTTCTTATCAAAACCATCAGATGGATATGTAACAGCAACTTCCATTTCTACCTTGATAGCACAACGCACAATTTCTTCATAGCTATTGAAGTCTCTTATAGCTAATTACCTTCTAAGATTTGGTTTTAAGACACTGAAGAATCTATCATATTTACTTTCAGGTTGGATGATAAATCTAGATTCATACCTTGAAAGCCTTGTAAAAATCACTTCGTATATACCAACATATTCATCATCCTTTTTCATTAGTTCAAGAAACTCCTTCTCCATCTTTGTTCGAAGAATATGAGGGAAGTACTTATTGAAAAATATGTTCTTGAACTCGTCCCATTCCATGGACTCAATTTCATCTCTTGGCCTCATATTCTTGATAAGATTCCACCATTGATCAGCTTCACCTTCCAAACGATATAATTCTATGTTGACTTTATCATGTTCAGAACATTGAAGAAATGAAAATATATTTTCAGTGGTACTGATCCATTGTTCAGCAACAAGTGGATGAAGAGACCCACTGAAAGAAGGTGGACGTTACATCATGAAGGACTCAATAGAATATTGTTCCCTTCTCTGCTCATTTGGAAGTCTAGAATGATTCACAGCTTGTGTAAGTATAGAAATAAGATTTTTCACTCCATCTCCCATAACATTTGTTTGTTCAGGAGGGAAATCATTGCATTATCCATTACATTGATCAACACGGTTCCTTCGGGTTCCAGCCATCGTCTAAAACCCAAAAAGAATAGTGTGAGAGGCAAAAATCATTCTAGGGAAAACAACACAATAAAGGGGGAGTACCCTAAATATCTAATATCTTAGGTTAAATTCTAAGATCATTACCATAGTTATAGGACTATATCCTATACGTATACTTATCCTTAGGGACATCCCTTGACATACCTTAGGAATATCTCTAGGGATCTCACTAATGTTTTTGCATCCTAGTTTCTGAAGGTTGACAAAACCATTCCTCTAATACCAACTGTAGAGTCCCAAATAATGACGTACATGGAAATTACATTACTTTTGCGGAATACTTAGTACATAACAAAAACAGACACACAAGGACCGTAATAGTTTAGTGTCTTTGGAAACTCAGAATATAATCTTCTAATCGTGGTGAAAGATCTTCATCATCTCCCATAAAGATCTTCCCCCTTTTTTTCTTACATAAAACCTTTTTTTATATCCTGGGGAAAAGAAAACAAAAAAAAGGGTGAGCTCAAATGCCCAGTAAGGTTAAACATAGAGAACATAAAACAATCCATAAACATTTGAATGCAAAAACGTGAACATGAAATATCTTGAGCAAAGACATGAATCTTGGAAGTAAGTAAAGCATATATCATAAAGGAATATCAATAACGATAAAATAGCATGGGAATAAAACATGTAATTGTGGCAATCAATAATCACATGTTATGATTTCCATAGTATCCAAGGCATTTCTGCCAAGACCATCTTAGTGGGCAAAGTCCCTTTCTGAATTGAGTTCACTCCTCATTTCAGTCCTGTAACACTGATCCGGATTAACTTACTATTCCAGCCATGTCTATATCATGAGATATAAATCTTTACCCAATGCATTGGAGGGAGATATAGGTCCCACACAGATCATAATGAAATCATTATTACTTGTGCCACAAAATAAACATACATCATTCATAATAACCCAACGAATAAAATGGGTTTCATAAACATCATCCCATCATCACATAATTCATATAAAAGAAATGGATATCATTTAATAATAAAAAAAGTGAAACCATGTAAATCATAGAGACATTATACTTTAAACATACACATATGAAATAATGTCATCTTAGATGGGAAATTGTTTTGATAAAACACTTGAAATTAATTCTTGAGGAAAATATCCTTTCTTTTTCAAAATAAATTTCTTTTCACAAAACGTCATGAAATTTTAAAAGAAAAAGTTTTTGTTTAAAATAGTCCTGAAATATTTTGGAGGAAGCTTCATGAAAATATGGCTTTATAAAACAGAAAAAATCCTTTCATTTCATATAAGTTTAAATAAACATTCTCCTCGTACTTTTGTCGGAAAAGTCAAAAAGTACCTCGTAACGTAAACAAAATAAAGATTCCTTACATACCATGTAGTAAAAGTAAAAAAGGATAAAAAGGACATTAAACATACATAAAAACACTTTTAGAAAATTAGGACATGGATGATAACAATAAACGCAGGTAATACTTACGTATAAGCAATCTCGGATAAAAATGAGATTTTCAAAATTATCTCTTACCTTATGTCCGATATGCTTCGTACATTTCTGAACCTCCTGTATAATAATTTATATAATTTCATTGACATATTAAAGAATCATATTAATTGTTATTGTATCATATATGGTTCACTTATGACTTTATATTACCCGTTCTTTTGTAACTTCCATGTTAAATCAGCGTTTTGGGTTAAATCGTTTTATTTATCGTACGTGTTTGGACTTGTTGTTCTTGATATTATTACTTATATCCAGATTTAATTAATTCGAGAATGTAAAAAATTATTTATATGTAATATATATTCATTATATACATATATATATATATATATGATAGATCAATTAAATGTAATGAAATGCACCGTTCATGGAGACGGTAGGTCGTATGTACACATGAACGTTGTTTTCGTTTCCTTATTGAATTGAATGAAATTAAGTAGATGACATACATATATATAAACATAAATCTAGTATCATTATTATGTCATATCTTTAATGATTAATTATTATATATACTTTATAATCATTAATGAATGGTTAACATGGAGAATGAATCTCATCACGTCGTGGAGACGGTAGTCTGTACGTACGCACGAGCGATGATATCATTCCCATGATCGTGGAATTGCATTGAAGTGTATGTATAATATTTCAGAATCAATATCACTTTTCAATAATCATATATAGTTATTTATTTACACCATTATACCCTTCCTTGTAAGGTGGTGGTCGAAAATAGATTACACCACGACGTGGAGATGGTATTTCGTACGTACGCATGCACGGTGATTTCGTTTTCCATAGGATCAATATATGGTGAAATAGGGTTGTTTCATACTTCTAATAACATATCAGTATATTAGTGATACTGATGTTATTACTTAATAATTAAACAACTAAAGAAGAAGAAGTAGAAGAAGAAATAAAGTTGAATGAATCGGTAACGGATATTACCTCTTCTTTCGACACGCCTTTTTAAAACCTCCTCTTAGGGCACTAAGATTGGTCTTTGAAGAATACCAGAACCTCTAGGATGTTTCTACGGAAGTGGAGAAGATAAATTGATAGGGGTTGGCAGAGTTTGAAGACTCAATGTGATGTGAGGAAGAGAGGGAGGAGGTGCCCTTTTATAAGGGAGGAGAGTGGCACCTTTGGAATAACTAAAAATAATATTTTATTATAAAGTCATATTCGGTTTTTAATATCTCAAAATTGAGTTATTTCGAATATAAGGTGGGGAGGGGTCTAAATCCTCTCATACAATAGAATTTAGAGTAGTTTAGTTTTCTATTTTAACCTTATCATTTATATTTAACCTTAAGTTAAATAATTTTACTTTTACCGTGTCTTCTTGTTTTCTTACACTATAAGGTTAATAAACTTACTATAAAAAAGCCTAACGAACCCAAAGATGTTTATTATTAATATATATATACTTATCTAAGTCATTTTTCCGAACCTTAGATTTTTAGGAATAAAATAACAATTAATAATATAATATTTGTTTTAAAAACTATTTTATGTCAATTTTGACACTATTTGGTAATTGATTTTTTTGAAACTCATAACAGAATGATTAGTTCGAAAAAATTTAATTAAATCAATAATAACATGTTATATTAAGATATAAAATTATTTTAATTAATACAAAGTCTCAAATTACATTTATTTGGGTATTTATAACATCAATTAAGTCAATATTTCATTAATAAGATAATTAATGCATCATCATTGTGTTATAAATAAATTAAATTATTTATAGTCTAAAAATTACAAATAAATTAAATTATGTAGGAAATCTTATTATCTTTCTAAATAATATTTATAGTCTAATTTATCTTATATATAACCCTATATTAAAAATGATTTAGTTATTAAACATTGATTTTAACTATTTTAACCCTTCTTTAAATAAATTAATAATAAATGTCCTAATCTAATCCAAGTGGGCCTAAATGGTCATATTTTATTCCTAAGGTTCTATTTGGTCGAATTAGACTTATCCAATAGAATTATTACATGTGTTAGGTTAATAATAAAAACATTTTTACCCTTAATTACCCTATTTACTTTTAACCGTGGTAAAAAAGTAAAAAGTTACTATTCACCAAAATTATTTTCATCTCATTGAACCACATTTTAGTCCTTGATATTAACCGTGTCTCTCGGATTTTAGAAAATCCACTCACAAAAGCGGTAAAATTATGTTTTATGTAAATTTGCAAATTCTCCTATGAGGTGGGTAAAAGACGGTGAAAAGATCAATAAAATTTTTATATATCTAAAATTATTATAAAATGACTCCAATGACTGAAATTTAACTTATATAGGTATTATTTATCAATTTTTACCTAAAATAAATTTAAATAAAATAAATAATTATTTAAATAAAAAGTCGGGTTTTGAATAGTAACTCAATGTTTTCACTATTCATCAAAAATTGAATGTTTTCAGAAAAATACCAAAAATTCACCCTAGGAAAATTTCGATATTCTAAATCCAAAAATGAAGTCAATTTTGAAATATAAAATTGATAAAATTTCAAAAAGTGGGTATTACTATTCGTAACGGCTAGTTTATATAACATATCGTTGTTTAGCAAAACTCGGTATTACGTACAACACACGCTATCGTGGAAGGTCGCGATTGCGTGTAATGCAAGCCAAATCAGGGATGCATGCTGGGCAAGCTCCTTTTGATGTAGCGTACAACACAAGACATTAATGAAATTAAAATGAATATTTTTCATAAAATATCGGGGTGTTACATACAAGGTCTTTGATCCATGCCAAGACAGGGTACGTAGGAAGGCTCTCCAAGGTTCAAGACCAACAACCATTGGTTTCGACACCCCCCCCCCCCTTCACGTCGGACCACCATTGTCCCGTATGATGCTAAATTGCATTCCCCTTTCAGTCCTACAAGACATTAAACTGCATTCACAATTTCGAAACTATATGGGATTTGATCCTTGTCTCCTAGATAAGGTGCGTAGGAAGCCTCCCTGAGGTTCAACCCCATCCATCAAAAAGCCGTTGAGATCCCATCTAGTAGTAAGCCATTGTGACCCCATCAAGTTGTAAGCAGTCGTAACCCCATTCGATGGTATGCCATTGTTAGGGGTGAATTATGAGGACTTCGATTCCCTGCCATAGGGATACGTAGGAGGTCTCTTCGAGACTCAATCCCAACAACATTTTCTTCCTTGAGTCGACTCCATCTCATTCTCCACCCACATCACATAACCATCCATCATCCATTTTGGTACTTACCCGGGCTACCACATCCCGATGGAATCATGCCACCTCATTCCCCATTTCCCTGACAAAAAATCGGGTAGCTAACCACGCATTAGCCCCAACATTAGTGTTCCCTCCTGGGGTCGCCTCACCTGATCCTCTCAAGTCTATGTCTTGACCAGTCTGATCCGTCTCTGATAGACATTAAATATGCGGCATACCCTATGTTAAACATTGGAATCTGAGGAAAACCTCAAATAAATTCCTAGGGAATATGATTCAAGGCATTTGACGTGGGATGCCTTGGACTTCTGCGCCCTCGAGAATCCCTATAATAAGGGGAAGAAACCCAGACGCACAAGTGTTCCAGCATACAGACATGACAGGGATATCCAACATGACTACTCCCCCGATTGAAGGTTGCTGCCCAGACTGGACCCCTTGGAATGTTTCGATAGAAGTAGTGTAATTAAGCGGTGTCCATGAAGATATGGCACTAGGAAGAGATTCACGAACCACGTCTTAAATCTATAAGGGAGACCCAGACTAGGTGACATGTTTTGAGGAGGAATCCGTGGAAGGAAGAACCTACATCTCATAATCCCTTTTCAATCAAGGAGAAAGCATCCCTGAACACAGAATAGATGCGACCTACCTTTGGAAAGAGGGAATGCGGGGAAACAAATAGCACTGCCCTCCTCGAACAAGATGGACGTGCATGCCACAACGATTGTGTCAGAAACAGAAATTTTGAACATGACTTGATGTTATTCTCCTCAATATGGAATTAGTAGAATTTGAGGCATCAGTGGATTAGGGTGTCACTGGATCCAGCATTCTTGCACTATCTCCCGCCAAGCACATAGCAGGCCTGGTGGGAAACTCACCAGAAGTAGTGGTAGTAAAAATGTTGGACAACCCAGTCTGCGTCGTAGTTAGTGTGGATCCATCTTACCATCCATGGAAGAAGGAATGACATTGGGGAACTGGTCGTCGATTCCATTCCGACCAGCACTAATGGGTTAATCCCCTTGCCTTTTAGGAACCAACCTACTGGAAGAAATCGATCACTGCCCACCCACAGACGTAGGGGTCGGGGCAATTCTAACGTGGCATTCCCACATAGCTCCATCGATTCTGCAACAATATCCATGCCTACAAACTTCATGCGCTCACACCCCATTACTCTGTCTAAATTCTATCTAAGGAGAGTGATCTACAATCCCATACGTCGTTACGAGGAGGAGGGGATTATTCCGAATAGGGATATGGCCCACCCGGATCTAGAGGCATCTGCGCCTCACCACCAATGATGCCCCCGAGGGCCACACAGATAGAAACTTCTCCCCACTCCAACATACAATCGTTTCCGGAGAATTTACCCAGAACGCATCGACGACTCTCTCCCCTACGCCTCGACGACCCTCTCCCCATCCCTGATTTATTTCAACATTCACTAAATAAGTAATATTGATGAACTTAACTATTCTAGTATTATTTATTATTTTATCACATAATTGTAATATATATATAAATATATATATATATTATATTTCGTGATAAAACATATTCATTTAACTCAACTCGATATCCCAAATAATATTAAATGAAACTTGAATATTAATGTTATATTCGTTCAGTTAATATTTTTCTCATATTTACTAAACTTGTAATTACATTAAATTAATCCAATCCCAATTATTCATAACTTGAATACTAATGAATTTATCTAATTCATCAGTGATCGATAACTTGGACAACACTTGGACACCATGGTGGGGCCCACTATATCCATATACCTATTCAACTGAATAGGGTGGATTCATGAATATGCTATTGTCTGTGACCCTCTTGGAATTTACCTAGATAGTAGTGAATAAAATCCATAGACCAAGTGTAGAGTATAGGAACCCATCATGGCCCCTAAAAAGATAAGGATAGTTATAGCAATGAATACCATCCTATGAACACAGACTATGTACTATAATATCTTTGTCATTAAATATCAAATAAAGTAGGAAGCACTATTGTGTCATCATCTTTATCTTTCTTTATTATTTGTTTATAGATCTAGTACTTTGGCAAATGAATTAGGAATGCAGAACCATCCTGATCAACCAGGCATGAGATATACCTCTTTCTGAACATGGAAGCAACAAATCCTTTCTTTACCATTCAGCAAATTTCATACCACCAATGACGCACCCAACACAAACTACCTCTCTAGGAAATCACTACCATGGTTTTTTCTTGAATCAATGTAAATGATCAAATGATATACATTGGTAATGGTATCTTGTAAGGAGACCAATACACATATCCATAGATTGGAACAACCAATGAAACCCAAAACATGTGGTGTTTCTATTTGTGGGTCTGTCCTTGTGATCTCACTACTAGAGCTCACCAAGTGTGAACATCATGAGAAGATGTCTCAATGTTTATAATCTCCACCACCTAATATTTAGACTTCTACTATTCCTTGTCAGTAATATATATTTAGACTATAGAATATATATTTATGATCAATGTCATTGTATCTCAAGGTTCTCATTATTGCATGGGATCTGCTATAACTTCTCAACACGACAATTAAACTTTGTACATTACCATTATTATAGTGGATGTAGAAAAGTTTTAACTATATTGGTAAGATAACAGCAATCATACTTAACTGTACAAATGATATGGTTATAAAAAAGAAGTCCATTGTTGGGTATAGGGAACCCACTATTTCAACACTCCCACTTTCACTAGAGACAACAATCTAACTAAAATTGTTAGCTACTCACATGATAAATATCATGCTTCTACTTAGTAATGACTTTAACTACTAGTCTTGCAACATTTTTACCGCATGGCATATTTTCTATATGCGACCTCATCGGCATGGGTAAAACTCCTCAGGATAAGGTATCCCCAAGTATATCACATTGTCTATTTTCATAACTTGACAACATGGATAGTAAGAATTTCATAATATACATTATTATAATACTTTTCCAACTAGGTGTGAATCAAAGAACTAGAACAAATTGTTGCGATGTATAACTGCTTCTTAGCTGCCTTAGAAGCTGCAACTTACTCAGTTTTTGTAGGTATGGCTACCACAAGCTTTTAGGTGCTTGAATCGCTCATCTCCTTTGCGTAACTGCAATACTGGATCTAAGGATTACTAGTTATCATACCACCAAAACTAGTATACCTTTTTCTCCTTATTCCAGGTACATATCATTTGTAGTTTCCAAATTAGATGATGATAGTTCTAACTGCATCACATTCAGTGCTTCAAGAAATAATTGACATCTGCCTACAATAAAGTATATCATGTTAATATCGATTATTGTACCTAATATGGCATATGTGATTGAACCATCACTGAAGCGTATGGCTTCAATTAACAAAATTAATCTCTACCCATGTTCCAAACATGTTAACCTATAGAGATTAATCCATGTGACAATGGAAACAATTCTAAATGTGAATTGTTTCAACTTGTACTTTTCAATAAAATGTCACTATATGTATGAGATTGACTAGGACCAAGCAGCCTATGGATCTACCTCAGTAGATCCTGTTCCATAGAACTCATGTTGCTGCATTAAGTCAATCATTGGAGAATTTCTTTTATTCTGGTCTTATCTAATTATAAGACCAAGATCTATTTTCCATATGTTGTCAAACATATTTCGTTTGGAAAACATTGGTTCTCCCACTATCCTTTGGTGGACACAAGGCAAAGATTTATTTATAATGAATTCTATAAGATAGTTTTACTTACATTATTCCAGAACATTATTTTAGTAACTTGTAACCTTCATTGGAATCATATGATGTCATCATCTCTTTCTGGTTGCATCGTTTAGACACCTTCCATGAAAGATGATCTTGACATCCAATTACCAATAGAATGATCTTATAAGACATGTAAAATTATAATAGATTTAGGCGTACCTACTTGTAATAACTAATCAATCCTTATTGGTACCATTCTTGTACCATCCATTTATCATTTAATTTGAATACCCATTGCAATATTCAATTTATAAGCCCTTTTGCAATTTGATACATGGAATCCGTTGTTGAATTTTAGTTGATCTTGTCAATCTTAGCTCTTTGCCTTATACTACTTACAAGTAGGATTTATTATTCTTAATGAATATTATATCACCGACCGCGGTGAAAATAAAAAAATCACCATGGTTTTAATTTTTATTACACAGTATGTTTCATAAGAACATGCTTATTCCACATATACTTTTGGATCTTATTCCTATGCCAACCATTTGTTCATCTCAAGCACTGACTAAGACCAGGTCAATCTAGCTCCCACGATCTTTAATAGAGATGTGCACCCATGTATAGAAATGTATTCTAAGAATTGACTACATCTTTTCTATCTTAAGAATTTATGCAATATCATAAGTAACTATTAGGATAATTACCTTAAATGCACAATGTGTTTAGATTGATGCATGTTTGTTTTTAACCAACTCATGGCATCCTTACATAAGATATATGGAACAATGTATTTTCATAATACAATGACTCATATGATATGCCTTTGTCATTTTAGTTGGAATATTGGTTATGGGTTTATGCCATTATTTTTAAAGCACATCATGAAATATAATGGATGTTTCTACAGGTCGTAACATTGATACAACTTACACCGTAACATTGATGTATAAAATGTGTGTTTAAAAATTGATACACTCTACATTTTGTTGATCAATGATAATATGTAAGACTCATCTTCGATCCTCCTTATGAACATCAATACAGTGATGTAGATAAGGTAACATTCCTTTAGGAATTACTCCACGCTACATTATCATGATCGATGATTCTTTAGTCAAGATAGTATTCGGCATGCCGATCTGAAGCAACTCATATCTTCTTACCAAAAATATACTTCACTATTCCTTAATAAATTAATTTAATCTTATGAAGTATCTTTACCTCTTTCTTTCCTTTGAAATAGTTCACACTCTCTTGTTTAACTAATCTTGAAAGATTTGTGGCATACATTTATTTCTAAATGATTATTTTTCCAAACTAAGGATGCCAATAATACCAAAGGTGTTTAGTTTTGATGATTCAAAATACCATACTAGGAATATATTTGATGTCTACTTTTAGTTTCACAAGAAAAAGAATCACATTTCCACTACTGGGTAGGTCTTACAATTTTTATATTCATCATGTATTGCCTTTTGATTCACGTAGCAGTGAACTTTTTGTTGTTTATGTTACCAGAAACAACATTATTTCCCCACACATTAAATGATGTCTCATCATGTACAAATGGGCACATGAGAGAAATGTTTTCAGTTATACTCCATTGATTTTTTAATTTGAATCAATAACTTGGAAATTATAATTTATTTTTTTCTCACCACTGACTTAGGAATCTCCCTTTCTCAGCTGCTTGGAGAAGACATTTTACTTATAGTAATGTTTCTCTACTCACATGGTTATTGTATACATATATGTTGAAATCATATTGTATTTAATACCCAAGAAGTATGTGAGAATCAATACTTTTATTTGATGAATATTAACTAAAGGAGAAACAGGTACTTGCTTCTAGTATTTGAGTTTATTTAAATTTTAAACATCCAAAATTTATTTCATTATGTGATGAAAATTATTTCCTATTAAATAACCTACCATTTTTCATTGAAGTACATGACACAGGTTCCTTTGTAATAACATTCCATAGGCCTTTCCACCGTGCCTTTCAATTTATTTTCCATAAGAATAAAAGATGGTGTTATCTCCAATATTCTTATTACTTGGACAATGTTACAATAAATGTAATAAAATGCATACTCTACATCGTTCGTTTGAACCCTTAAATAAAACTAGAGTAATTGGATGTTAATTCTATAAGAATGGGATGACATGAAAGATTGTGAGCTGCCTTTCACTTTACCTAAATCGTGTGTTATCACCACATTCATATATTGCCTAGCTTTCTCCCCAAAAATTTCGTGGAGATGAGACTATATGTGATCATCATCCAAGTCATGTTTTAGTGACCAAGACTAACATCAGATGTTGATGATAGCATTATGACATATCCATCATATGCATTGTTCATGAGTCTCTTGAAAGCAATTTTACACACTTTCTCCCTATTGTGGTTTAACAGGTTGGGACACAAGCACCTTGAATTTCCGTTATGGTAGTAATGTGCACATGTTCCTATACTACACTTGGAATTCTGTTCGTGTTTTGACATTAACTATGTCCAATGTTTATCATCATATTTATTATGGGTTTACTTTCCATTCTCTACAAATAAACTTTAGAAGATTATACTTTAATGTGATAACTCGTTTAGACATAATTGATAAATTTATTCATTGAATGTCTCCCGCTAATATTTCGAATTCTAGGAACCCTCAGTACTAGATTCAGAATACTCTTGAGTATTCTAGTGGAAAGGATCCTTGAACTTCACTCATATTCTACAAGATATGCCTACGCCACTACTCAGAGGGTCCAAGGTAGGCTTTTGGATGGCCAACCGAATTAACATGCGGTTCCTTGATCTGTTGAGTGAAGTCCTAGATAAAAAAATAATTGACTGATTTACTCAATTCTTGCTTCTAAAATTACAACAAGTTAGCTATGGATATTTCTTTCCTACAATTTTAGATAAGTCAGCCCACCACAAGAATTAGAACTCTCCAGTAGTAAGACACACCATCAGCTAAGGCATGATCAACACCTCGAATACACGGTTTGTTTCAAAACTAAATGATGGAAGGTTGTTTGTGACTTAATATATTCATTGAGGGTTTTATTGGTTTTCTCTCGATGAATGTGATCCATTTCTATTAAACTTGTTCATCTATGTTGTCTCACTCACAACTGATCTTCAATAGAAAATCACACGTTGCTTCTTTATGCATTTTATTATCTATTATTGTATGTATTTTTCTACTGTTCTAAAATGCATAAAAGAATAATCAAACACATAAAGTCAAACCACTACCTGACTGGTCTGGAGCATTTAAATGATCTAATGGAATCTTACCTGAGTCAAATTCTTGACTCTTGATGCAGCTTTCCCTGTCATGTAGGTCTTCTAGTCTTTTGGTGTATCGCAACGTCTTAGCGGGGTGGACATCAAGTCTTGGAGTACCTCCTTGCCTTGGTGGAATCCATGTGTCCTTTTGCACCATCATGCACTATCTCACCTTGGCAGGGTCCACGTCGCTCACCGTGTTTGACTAAAGTACAAATATACTTGCGCGCAGGCGAGGCGGACCGGGGTAAAATGTGCATCTTATAAATATTGGGCGCGCATGCCCTTATACATTTTAACTGAAAAATAAATATGATGCGCAGAACATTAGTTTAATTAATTACAATCATGGAACGCATTAAAATAAATAATTAAATAACTAATTAAATGCATACGTACAAGGGTTGATGCTCAAGACTAGATGGCGGGTTTAATAAAGCGTGATAAAATTAAAATCCATTAATTGAGTATGAGGGTTTATATAAGTAAATAATTTAATTAATAAATTCGAATAATTTAATTAATCAATGGTCCTCTAATTAATTTAATTTCAATTGAAAAATTAAATTAATTAATTATTTTATTTTAATTGAAAAATTATATTATATTATATGCTCGTGTATTAAGAAAATTAACCAAAATTAATTTTAATTAATTTAATTTAAAAAAATTAAACTAATTAATTTAATTAATTTTAATTAATTTAAATAGGGCGGCCCTGAAGGTCACGGCATGGCCTCTGTTGGTCAAGCCAAACCCGCACAGGGCCCTAGCAGGTCATGCAAGGGCCGAACTAGGGATTGACATATTCATCCAAGCTTGTTTCGAGTTGGGAAGGTTTTCCGAGTCCACTTCGGGGCCACAAATGCTATGTGGAACGACTTGAAGACAAAATAATTTACCTCCCGGGTTATGAGTAGAGGAGCGAAAATGTTGCGGTCAGTGCTGGAAGAACAGGAAGGCAGGCTGCAACCTCGCCTGGTGCTAGTCAGCCTGTGTTGGCCATGAGCTGATGGGCGCAAAGTTCGCCGGGGACCGTCGGGGAGCGCTCTACTATTGGTTGTGTGACCATGGCGAAGTAGGCTGATCCGCGACCAAGGAGGTGGCGTATAGTCGTTTAATGTGGAGGAAGCTGGAAACAGAGGCCAAAGGCTTCATGTGAAGCCGCGACCAGCTACGTGCGGGGTGAGGGCACTAGGACTGCCGGACCTGCTGTGTGTGCCAGGGGAAGAGGGGTCTGATGACATTAAGGTTGTGGAAGCATCGACCGATGTGTACCGAGGCAGCGGATGGTGTGTGGAATGGAAGCTATGGCCAGTGCATGGCATGATGGCGTTCAGGAGGTAGGTGAGACAGCGGTCTGGCGCTTCAAAAGGTTGGTCGCTTGCGGGGTCCGCTGGCCAGAGCAGGCGGCGCGCCTGCTGTGGGACGTAGAGGCCCGTGAATCTAGGGCGTGCAGGAGGAGATGTGGCCAGGCACTAGAGGTGAGACGACAGGTGGGTGCTTCGGTAGTGTCCAGCGCTGGTCGGGAGGTGCGTCGCTGGCTGTACGTGGGAAGAGGAGTCGGTGGCGGCCTTCCTTGGGCCGCGTGGGAAGAGGCTTCCAAAAGTACCCCTTGGAATACCTTTTTTGTTTTCTTTTTATCCTATTCCTTGCGCTGGCCCCCTTCCCTACATTTTCTCTATTCCTTGCTTGACCCGCAAAGCCCGCCTGTAAATTCATTTTTCACTATTTTTTATTTTAAGACATATTTTAATGTCTTATTCCACATTTTTATTTTTTTAGGGGCATGTCTTCCCTTCAAATATTTCCACATATGAAAAAAAATCTCAAAGCTAGTAGATATCCTTGTAGGTTCCGGGCGCAGCGGAAGCGCGTTGGTGGGTTTTCCCAACTTAAAGTTTCGTTAAAAAATGTTCAATCTGAGATCTGTCACGATATAAAACGCCGAATCTTCGGAATAGAACGAAGAACGAAAAGAAAAGATGAGTCCCGGAACCCTTGAGGAGGATCATCATGTGTTGATTATAATTAATTTAATTAATGCATAAGAATTACCTCGTTGGAATTCTTTCTTCGTTGATGTGTCCAGTCACGATTCGGTGATCCATCATTGCGTTGTAGAATCCAAGTGTAGGATTCCTCTAGCGGTGATCCACACGTGTGTCATGTATCTCCAGACGTCGCTGAAGAGATCTCCGGGTGCTAGCGCGGAAGAAACTTCGCTTGCGATGTCCGCCTTCGACCGCCTTGATCTGGTGGAGGATCTTGCTCTCGTAACTTGAGGGCATTCTTGGTGGAAAGGGAATTCACTCTTGGCTTGAGAGTACTTCCAAATCCGTTGTGCACAACAATGTCTCACAAAAAATGTTGGGGTTGCGAGGATATTTATAATCAGGTTTGAGGTTAATAGAGTTATGACAATAAATAAACGCGTTACGCGTTTTATTTATTTCATTAACTCTTATTGAAAACCCCCATGTCGAATTATTAATTCCTTGACATGCGCCCACGCTGATTATAATAAATATCATTTAATAAAACAATATTAAATCCTCAAAATCCCAATTGGAAAAACTACACGGCGTGTAATAATTAATACACGGCGTGTACTTGTTTTCCATAAAATTACACAGTGTGTATATTTAATATACACGGCGTGTAATTTTATTTTCCATTTTACTCCACCACATTTATTAGACCTTGAGTAATGACTATTTATTTCATAAATAAATGTAACCGCATTACTTGCTAATAAATATATTATTTTATCCACAGTATATTCTCTCGTATAACTAGTATCAAAATAAATGAGATCAGACATCCTTAAATAATTATTAAACCACAGTCAGGAATAATATTTATTTAGCTTGTTAAATTAATATTTAACTGAGATACATGGAAACACTTAGTGTGTGACCCTCTAGGCCTATTTCTCAGTGGCATTAGGTTGAGCCTGCCTAAAGTCCAAGGTTAGCGTCTAGCAACATGCCAAGGCACCCATAGAGAAAGAAGTTAACGCCGCAATGACATGTCACCTTCTACGAACGCTTACCGTGTAATATAATCCCTTTGTCTCGATATCTCCAATCAAGCGGGTTGCATGCTAGTGCCATCAACCCATGTGCTTGATTATTCTTTCTTTGACTTCCCGAAATTGAACTTGCCCATACCTTACCATGGCCATGGATTTATTTAGGCTATATCAATTCCATCAAAGGGCCTGAGATATCTACTTCCGTTATGGAATGGAAGGGACAAATCCTTTCTCGCATTATCTATTAATGCGGTATTACTCGTGACGCACCCAACGTATCCTACCTCGCTGCGAACAGTGTTTCGTCACAGTTTTTGTCAATACATATAAGTGTGCGAGTTGTAATACCCATTAATAATAATCTTAAAGTCTAAGGACCAATACACATGTCCGTAGATAGGAAAATCCAATGACAATATGAAATGTGGATTTCCTACTGGCGGGTCTCATTATCATAATATCCTCCTAGATATTACCAAGGGCGCACACCATGAGAAGGTGCCTCAATGTTTTATGAGTCCTCACCCCTAATGACCTGTATTATTTGTGTCCCTCAAATAATATCATCCGGCCATAGAACATACATTCAAGAACAGTGTTATGGCACTTTCAGGTTCTCATCATAGTAGGGATCCGCTACGACCCTTTAATGCAACAGCTGTCCTTAGGACATTATCACATGACATTTCACGCAGAAGAACAATCAAGATGTGATAAGGCTTTTATTTAATGAATAAAGTACAAAGTAGTTGGTTCTACACCACCAACTCCAACAGACTCCCACTTGGACAAGAGCCAACTGCTAACAACCTTTAACCCACTAGCTCTCACATGATATTCATGCTTCTGCGGAGATAGCCCTTTAGTCATGGGGTCCACCATGTTCTCTTCCGTGGACACTCTGCTCAGTGCAACTTCACCCCTTTGATAGAAATTCCTCAAGAGGTGATACTTCCAGAGTAAGTCCTTTTTTCGTTGATGTGACCTTGGTTCTTTTTCAAGAGACACCGCTGCAGTATTATCACAATACAATGTAATGGGATATTTACAGCTAGGCACCACATCAAGCTCCTGGACAAAGTTCGGAATCCAAACAGCTTCTTTGGCTGCATCGGAAGCCGCTATATACTCGGACTCCGCTGTAGAATCAGTGACAACTAGCTTCTTTGAACTCTTCCAGCTCACAGCTCCTCCATTGAGACAGAAAACATATCCAGATTGCGACTTCAGATCATTCTGATCTGTTTGAAAACCAGCATCAACATACCCTCTGATGACAAGCTCTTCGTCTCCTCCATACACCAGGAACATATCCTTAGTTCTTCTCAGATACTTAAGGATAGTCTTAATAGCAGTCCAATGCTGTTCTCCTAGATCTGCTTGATATCTTCCTACCATGCTCAGTGCATAGGCAACATCATGCCTGGTACATAACATGGCATACACGATGGATCCTATAGCCGAAGTGTATGGGATCTTTCTCATCCTATCTTTCTCCTGTTGTGTCTGGGGACACATTTTCTTAGAAAGATGTAAGCCATGTGACACTGGAACCAATCCCCTCTTGGATTTTTCCATACTAAATCTCTTTAGTATCTGGTCAATGTATTTACCCTAACTTAGTCCAAGCATCCTCTTGGATCTATCAAGAATGATCTTGATCCCTAGAATGTAGGCTGCATCTCCTAAGTCCTTCATGGAGAAACACTTGTTCAACCAGTCCTTAACTGACTGTAAGGCTGGTACGTCGTTTCCAATAAGAAACATGTCATCAACATATACCACTAGGATGACGACCGCATTCCCATTAAACCGCTTATAAACACATGGCTCACATTTGTTCTTAATGAAACCAAATTCCTTTATGGCTTCATCAAATCGAATGTTCCATGACCTGGAAGCTTTCTTTAATCCATAAATGGATTTTTGCAACTTGAAAACCCGTTTGGCTTCACTTGGTGTCACAAACCCTTCTCGTTGTGTCATATAGACATCTTCCTGAAGGTTCCCGTTAAGGAATGTTGTTTTGACATCCATCTGCCAAATCTCGTAGTCATGGTAAGATGCTATGGCAAGTATGATTCTTATGTATTTAAACATGGAAACTAGCGAGAAGGTTTCATCATATTCAATTCCTTGACGTTGTCTGAATCCTTTAGCCACTAGCCTTGCTTTATAGGTGCTAACTTGACCTTCCATGTCCAGCTTTCTTTTGAATACCCATTTGCATCCAACAGGCTTTACATCAACTGGCTCATCGACTAGAACCCAAACTTGGTTATGATACATGGAATCCATCTCAGAATTCATAGCTTCTAGCCATCTTGCAGCTTCTGAGCTTTCTACTGCTTCCTTGTAGGAGAGAGGTTCATCATTGTCCAACAATAATGATTCACCATCCTCGGTGACTAGGAAACCAAATCTCTCTGGTTCCCTTACCTCTCGTGAGCTCCTACGCAGTACTTGTGTTTCTGGAACCTCTTCCACGGGGACCTGTGGAACTTGTTCCTGTACCGACTTCTGTGTATCTTGAGCATCAACTTCGTCGAAGTCAATCTTGCTCCCACTATCCTTATTGAGGATGTTCTCCCTCTCAAGAAAGACGGCTTGTTTAGCGACAGTCACTTTCTTGTCTTGGGGGTTATATAGGTAATATCCTTTTGTTTCCTTGGGATATCCTATAAAGATACACTTCGTGCCCCGGGGTGCTAGATTGTTGCCTGAGAAGGCCTTAACAAACGCCTCGCATCCCCATACACGTGTGTGCGACAAAGTGGGTTTCCTTCTATTCCATAACTCGGATGGAATTGCATTTTCCGCCTTAGTTGGTACTCGGTTTAATGTGTATGCTTCAGTTTGTAATGCATATCCCCAAAAGGATAATGGAAGATCTGCATGACTCATCATCGACCTCACCATGTCCAACAATGTGCGGTTCCTCCTTTCACTAACACCATTCCACTGTGGTGTATAATGAGGAGTGAGCTGAGAAAGAATCCCAGACTCCCGTAGAAGATCGATGAACTCTTGGTTCAGATATTCTCCACCTTGATCCAATCAAATCTTCTTTATCTTCTTACCATGTTGATTCTCTACTTCATTCTTGAATTCCTTAAATTTCTCTAAGGAATCTGACTTATACCTCATTAAGTAGACATAGCCATATCTACTCAAATCATCAGTAAAAGTAATAAAGTAAGAATATACACCTCTAGCTTCTACTGGAAATGGTCCACACACATCTGTGTGTACCAATCCTAGAAGATCTGTGGCCCTTTCACCTTGTCCACCAAAAGGCAGATTGGTCATTTTTTCTTGTAAACAAGTGTGACATCTATCAAGTGGTTTTAGCTCAGTAGAGTCTAAATAGCCATCTTGGCAGAGCTTGGTCAAGCGCTTCTCGTTCACATGACCAAGGCGGTGATGCCATAACTGGGTGATGTATGAGACATGTGAGTTTGTTTCGTTATCGATTTCCAACACTTGTTTTTCGTAATTTAATACATACAAACCATTATTCAAATGTGCCATACCATAACATACGTTGTTATTATAAAAGAGACAACCCTTATTTCCAAACTTGAAAATAAATCCATCCATATCCAAACAAGATACAGAAATTATGTTCTTGGTAACACTAGGCACAAAATAACAGTTTTGTAAAACCAAAATCATGCCAGTTGGTAATGAGAGGTGATAGTCGCCAATAGCCAACGCAGCCAGCCTTGCGCCATTGGCAGCTCGAAGATACACCTCTCCTCTGGCGATCTTTCTAGATCTACTTGGTTCCTGCATTTGAATACATATGTGAGCCCCACAAGATGTATCTAATACCCAATGTGTAGAAATAAAAATATTGCACTCGATAACGAATGCACCTTTAGCGTCCCCACGCTTTTGGGTGCAGTTCCTCTTCCAGTGGCCCTACATTCCACATGCAAAACACACTGCTTCTCATTCCTTGCCCTGCCTCGGGATCTTCCCCTTCTTGGAGGGATGGTGCTCGGGGGCTTCAGACCATTTATAAGTCTTTGGCCCCTTTTCCTTGTCCTTCCTTTTCTTGTTCACCATAAGGATGGCGGGTTTGTCACGCCCCATGTCCTTATCTACCTGGCGAATCAAGGTCAGAAGCTCTGATAGACTCTTCTCATTTCCGGTCATGTTATAGTTGAAAATGAAGCTAGAGAAGGTCTTGGGAAATGATGATAGGATGAGATTTGTACGCAACTCATCTGGGAATTTAATCTCTAAGATGTCCA
Organism: Viscum album; assembly: GCA_963277665.1. Classification (NCBI taxonomy): domain Eukaryota; kingdom Viridiplantae; phylum Streptophyta; class Magnoliopsida; order Santalales; family Viscaceae; genus Viscum; species Viscum album. The sequence goes on from OY728154.1 coordinate 84,991,829, forward strand.
AGCTTTCAATGTAGCCAATAAGCTAGACCACATGAGGCCCAGCTGGCGTAGACTCTCCAAGATTCATGGTAAACAAAGCATTGGAGATCTCATACCTCTCCTGTCTCGCCTTCTCTTGGTAGAGATCTTTAAGGTGAGACATCATGCTAAACGCATCCATGTTTTCATGTTGCTTCAAGAGATCATTAGACAAGGACGATAGCATGAAACACTGGACATCTGTGGAATCATCCATGTGTTTCATGTAGAGAGATAATCCCTCATCACTAGCCTCTTTCCCAGGCGCAACTGGAATAGGCTCTTCCAGCACATAAAATTTCCTTTCGTGGCGAAGGACGACGCGTAAACGCCTCTGCCACTCTTGGAAATTGGTGCCGATGAGAAGGTTTTCTTTTTCGAGTATGGTGCGCAATGATATGTTTGAAGTCATTTTCTTGTCGTTTCTACAATTTAAGATGAGCAAAGGTTTAGTACTTTATTATGAAAATTGAGACAAATAAATAAATTAATACTTATTAGTCTCCCACTATTTTATCAAAATCCAATAGCCCTCACCATTGACTTCGGAATATTCTATTGCGTGAATATTCTAGTGGCAAGGATCCATATTTCCCTTTGCATTACCCCAACTAGGGTTGTTCAAGAAACTTGAATGGTTATAGGTAGGCATTCCAAATGCCAACTGCATTAACTTGAAGTTCCTTGATCCGCTGAGTGGACTCCCCAATCTCGAAATCCTTTTTGGATTTCCTCAACCTTTGCCTCTTGGTCACACCAAGTCCTGCTGTGTCAGTCAACCCTTGATGCGAACCAAGTCAAGTCAACCCAAAACCTTGAATTAGAATTCCCCAGTAATTGAAAGCACCCCAACTAGGGTTGGTCAAGCACTTTGAACTATGGTTCGATTCTAACCAAGATTATGGAAGGCTATGCCGACTTAATATTTATTTTGAGGGATTTTATCCTTATACGTAAATTTCCATTTTATTATCTTTGATTACATGCTTTTTAATATTAATTGGGATATACTTAAGTGATTAACCATGTCTAAGATAATATTTATGTATAAGCCAATTTTATTTTAGTTCCATCTTGCATGCTCGTTTAATTCATTAATTGTGTGATCATGACAACATACCCACAATAAATAAACCATGCAACTGACAGAAATAAAATAAATGGTATGATCATGAGATTTTCTATTGGTTAGTTTATCTAGCAGTTGATAAAATAACCCAACACCTAGGGGAGAAACACCTTGAACCTTTCGGGTTCGTGTTTACAGCTTTCCACCTGTACACCTTTGTATCTCCTTGGATTGGTTTCATCTTGGCTCCTGACTTGAGCCGCCTCCACTAGCTTGGGAGCTCCATCAATTACATATGCATTTATCTCACACACAGGTGAGGGGAAAAAAGGGGTTTTTACATAAAATAATCCTTGGGTGCGCAGGCCCTACATATTAATGAGTAGATGGCTCATAGGCCAACAAATTTAATTTAAATAAATAAATTAAAAGAAACCATTCGCATACAAAGGTCTCAGTCTAGCTCATGATCATCCATACATGAAACGATATTTACGCATAAATAAAACTAGCATTCAATTCTTTAATCATTCTTGTTTAAGATAAATCACGCTCGATTCAATTAATTATCTTTAATTAATCAATCCTTTTATCTTAAATCCCTTTTCTGAATTTCCATGAGATTCTCATCCATCATAATTTTAAACAAATAAATTCATTTAAAATTATCCTTGTACACAACTTGTACCTTGGAAGCAACCCAGCGAATTCCCATTTATTACGCAGATGTTAAATTAAACACATATATATAAAACACCTATCACATGTTGTGCCTCAGCTTTACACCTGCACCATGGTACATGTCTCAAGGGTTTGTATAATATAATAATAAATTTTAATAAATCTGCATAATTTGGGTGAGTACACGGTGTGTAGTTCTGACTACACGGCGTGTACTTTTTCTTCACCGTCCATCCAAAGTACACGCCCGGGGATAGGGTGTGTTAATGTACTTCGGAAATTTTCAGAGTACACAGCGTGTACAGTGGGACACACGCCGTGTATTTTCCGCGTTACACGGTTTCCAGCCGGGCAGGCTATATACGCAGTACACGACCCAACCCTAACCCGAAGGTACTACACATCGTGTTCATTGGACCACACGGCATGTATTCCGGAAACTGTGTGCCACCTATTTCTGGTCAACACACGGTGTCTTAAATTCTTAGAAAGAATCCAATACACGGCCTAATTTGGCGGATCAGTCAATGCATTGAACCTAGACTACACGGTGTGTACTTCCGAATACACACCGTGTATTCTGGTGTTATACAGCCAGAAACATTTGGCTCCTCCGGATGAGTTCCTCTATTTTATTTTAATCAAAATTAAAATAAATATCTGTTTCTGTGAGGTGAACGAGAAACGAGAGAGGAGGAACAGATCTCGATATTCAGATTTCCAGAATGATTAAACATGAATTGAAATAACTAAATTATTAAATGCGTAAATCACCAACAAAAAACTAAATAATTATAACCAACGATATGACCTCCCTTTGATACCACTTGTAGGTTCCGGGCGCAGTGGAAGCGCGTTGGTGGATTTGCCCAACTTAATTTTTCGTTAAACAATGTTCAATCTGAGATCTGTCACGATATAAAACACCAAATCTTCGGAATAGAACAAGGAACGAAAAGAAAAGATGAGTCCCGGAACCCTTGAGGAGGATCATCATGTGTTGATTATATTTAATTTAATTAATGCATAAGAATTACCTCGTTGGAATTATTTCTTCGTTGATGTGTCTGGTCACGATTCGGTGATCTGTCGTTGCGTCCTAGAATCCAAGTGTAGGATTCCTCTAGCGGTGATCCACACGTGTGTCATGTATCTCCGGACATCGCCGAAGAGATCTCCAGGTGCTAGCGTGGAAGAACCTTCTCTTGCGATGTCCGCCTTCGACTGCCTTGATCCGGTGGAGGATCTTGCTCTCGTAACTTGAGGGCATTCATGGTGGAAAGGGAATTCTCTCTTGGCTTGAGAGTATTTCCAAATCCGTTGTGCACAACAATGGCTCACAAAAAATGTTGGGGTTGCGAGGATATTTATAATCAGGTTTGAGGTTAATAGAGTTATGACAATAAATAAACGCGTAACGCGTTTTATTTATTTCATTAACTCTTATAGAAAACCCCCATGTCGAATTATTAATTCCTTGACATGTGCCCACGTTGATTATAATAAATATCATTTAATAAAACAATATTAAATCCTCAAAATCCCAATTGGAAAAACTACACGGCGTGTAATAATTAATACACGGCGTGTACTTGTTTTCCATAAAACTACACAGCATGTATATTTAATATACATGGCGTGCACTTTTATTTTCCATTTTTCTCCACCACATTTATTAGACCTTGAGTAATGACTATTTATTTCTTAAATAAATGTAACTGCATTACTCGCTAATAAATTTATTATTTTATCCACAGTATATTCTCTCGAATAACTAGTGTCAAAATAAATGCGATCAGACATCCTTAAATAATTATTAAACCACAGTCGGGAATAATATTTATTTAACTTGTTAAATTAATATTTAACTGAGATACATGGATAAACTTAATGTGTGACCCTCTAGGCCTCTTTCTCAGTGGCATTAGGCTGAGCCTGCCTAAATTCCAAGGTTAGCGTCTAGCAACACGCCAAGGCACCCATAGAGAAAGAAGTTAACGCTGCAATGACGTGTCACCTCCTACGAACGGTTACCATGTAATATAATCCCATTGTCTCGATATCTCCAATCAAGCGGGTTGCATGCTAGTGCCATCAACCCATGTGCTTGATTATTCTTTCTTTGACATCCCGAAATTGAACTTGCCCATAACTTACCATGGCCATGGATTTATTTAGGCTATATCAATTCCATCAAAGGGCTGGAGATATCTACTTCCGTTATGGAACGGAAGGGAAAAATCGTTTCTCGAATTATCTATTAATGCGGTATTACACGTGACGCACCCAACGTATCCTACCTCGCTGCGAACAGTGTGACGTCACAGTTTTTGTCAATACATCTAAGTTTGTGAGTTGTAATACCCATTAATATTAATCTTAAAGTCTAAGGATCAATACACACGTCCGTAGATAGGAACATCCAATGACACTATGAAATGTGGATTTCCTACTAGCGGGTCTCGTTCTCATAATATCCTCCTGGATATTACCAAGGGCGCACACCATGAGAATGTTCCTCAAAGTTTTATGAGTCCTCACCCCTAATGACCTGTATTATTTGTGTCCCTCAAATAATATCATCCCGCCATAGAACATACATTCAAGAACAGTGTGATGGCACTTTCGGGTTCTCATCATAGCAGGGATCCGCTACGACCCTTTAATGCAACAACTGTCCTTAGGACATTCTCACATGACATTTCACGCAGAAGAACAATCAAGATGTGATAAGGCTTTTATTTAATGAATAAAGTACAAAGTAGTTGGTTCTAGACCACCAACTCCAACAAGCCTTTCAAATTAATAATATTAAAATTATTATAATAAAAAAATTATATAATAATAATAATAATATAATAATAATATTATTATTAGTATTATTATAAAATTATTATTCAAAATTTTAAATTGTAAAATTTATAATTTGCACAATTTTAATTATATCCGATGAATGGATTCAGAATGAACAATACTCAATACCTCAGATCAAATCAATTATTTGATCCAATCCGAAAAATTAAACTGACCATAACTCTGTCATTCGGCACTGGATAGATGTGCAGTTCGAACTGTTGGGATGGACTTTGAACTCGCTACATAATTTTATGTAAATAAATTTTATTTGGCTAAGATAATTTATGTGATCCCTCTAATACCACTGTTAGGATCCAGGGCCAACAGTAGAAGCCTGTGGCTGGGGATTTTAAAATAGTTCATCGGTAGGATGAAGAAACTTGTCGTCGTTGATGATCTGAACCCCGAAGAGGTATGAGGATCTTGTGTAAATTATTAAGAGTACAAAACAAAAACAAAAACATACCTGTTTCTAATCTAAATCCGCAGTCGACTGCAACTAGTCGATGGTGATCGTCGCTTGGAGGATCCAATGTATGATCCCTCTAGATCATCCACACACGCTCCAAAAATCTATTGGAATGTCTATCGTCGAATTCTGGGATCTAGAGAGGTGATCTGACGAAGCCTTTGAGGTCCCGGTGATCACCTCATCGAGATATCTTTGATTCTTGAGGAAGAACCTGATCTGAACTCTTGGATCATCATCTTTAATCTCTAGGGAGTTGGAGGAGAGAGAGGCTCTCAATTTACATTGCATGAAAAAAATGAATTAATAGTGAATTTCACAACATAAGAGAGAGCCTCTTCATATATTTATAGTGATGTTGATAAATACCTGGTAGGGTTCCCCTACCCCTGTTTATTTCAAGGTTCTTTAAATAAATAATTTCGAATAACTTAATTACACCAATATTATTTATTATTTTATCACATAATTGTAATATATATATAATATAATATGTGATGTAACAGAGTCATTTAACTCGACTTGATATCCCACTTAATATTAAATGATCATTGAATATTAAAATAATATTAGTTCAGTTAATATTTTTCTCATATTTTTTAAAAATGTAAATACATTAAAAAAATTCAATCCCAATTATTCATAACTTGAATAATAATTAATTTATTTAATTCATCGATGATCGATAACTTGGACAACACTCGGACCCCATGATGGGGCCCACTATGTCCATATACATATTCAACTAAATAGGGTGGATTCTTTAATATTCTATTGTGTGTGACCCTCTAGGCCCTTACCTCGATAACAGGGAATAAAATCCACAGACCAAGAGAAGAGTCTAGCAACCCATCATGACCCCTAAAGAGATAACGATAGTCATAAAAATGACTATCATCCTACAAACAGTTACTGTGTACCTTAATCTCATTGTCATTAAATATCTCATAAAGCTGTACGCACTATTTTATCACCATTCTTATCTTGCTTTATTATTTTTTGATCTATACAGATTGATTTTCCTTTATACTACTTTGCCCAAAGACATATGAAGGTGACACCATCTTGATCAACCAGGCTTGAGATATACAACAACCTGAACTTGGAAATGAAAAATCCTTTCCTGATCATTTAGCCAAGGTCATACCACCAACTACACACCCAACACAACATACCACGCCATGACATCACTTCCATGGTTTTCATCTTTTATCCAAGTACGTAATCAAATGATATACATTGGTAATGGACTCATGTTAGGATACCAACACAAATTCATGTAGATATGAATGACCAATGACACCCAAAACATGTGGTTTTCTTATTTGCGGGTTTGTCCTCATGATCTCATTAATAGAGATCACCATGTGAGAACTTCTTGAGAAGAAGTCTCAATGCTTATGTGCCCCCAAACACTTGATAGTTAGACATCTATTGTGTCCAATCAGTAAGATGTATTTATTCTATAGAACATATATTTAAGATCAATTTCATTGTATCTCAAGGTTCTCCATATAGCCTGGGATCTTCTATAACATCTCGACACGACAATTAACCCTTGGAAATGTCCATCATAATAGTGGATGCAAAAACGTCTGCACTATAATGGTAAGATAACAACATGCATATCTAACTATATACATGATATGGTAATCAAAAAGTACAGTATAGTTGGGTCTAGGGAACCCACTATTTCAACACTTCACAGTTATGTCATCAGGGGAATCAAGCATGGGGGAACCACCCGTGCTCTTATGGGCTCGAGTGGAGGTCCTACCCGCTCCAAACACTTCACTGAGAGGTCCTGCTCTTATCCCATTTGATATCTACACTAGTGCTCCTTGCACTCCAGCTTGCTCAGGAGGAAGCCCTCTCCGCCCCAGCACCAGTATAGCCGAAGGTCCTCCTCATGCCGAAAATCTTCCCTACCCTGAAAAACCATCCCGAGGTAGGAGGGATGGTCATCACCACCATAAAAGGAACACTGAGAAGATTCTGACAGAGATCAAACCATTTTTATTCACAGATTCTGAATCTGAATATGACCCAATGATGGAACCCTCACCCAGGTCATATGTGTCAATGGCTGAGGTAGGAAAAAGGTGCATCATCCTATTACTCCCAGAATAAGAGTTCTATCAGATTCTCGCCTCCCTCTTTAGGTATATCTAGGAGGAAGAAAATTTGACAACCCCGCTAGTTACAGTCATCCATCACCACCGCCATCACCAAAAGAACTCTCTACCTCGACTAGAGATCACTGAGAGCTATTCTAGGGACCAATTGTGGATGAGAAGCAGCACGTTCCATTGCCAATATCCCTAGTCCCTCCACCTAGAACTACGATCGTCAGCTCGTCCTACCGCAATGTGGTGGCTAAGTCACTACACTCTTCGGAGGACAACTTGAGATGCGGTGGTTTGTCGGCTTTCCCGCCGTACTCTCCACCATCCAGCCTACCATCCCAACAGTCTTCTTCGGTACTGCTACTGGTTCCTCTGCCACCTCTGGCTAGTGAGTGGGGTAATGAAGGGATGGACCCAGAATCTAAGCCAAGGAGCTTATGAAATATCTTCATAGTGGACCACTTCCCTAAGATGTTTTGGCCCATGGAAGCACCAAATTTCTATGTGCCAGAATCCCATACCCCAAAGGGAGTTTATTTTTTTCAGTCAAATCCTCTATGTGACACATTTACGCCTTCATCACCAATGAGGGGATTATCTGAAGATCCAAGCGCAATTTGAAGACATTGGTGAAAAATTTCATATGGTGGATCTGTCCGCACTCCTTGTGGCTCAGCATCATGAGTCTCCAAATGCGTCTGGAGTTTCAATGTACTCTACAAGATTATCTAAAAGTCTACCCCCCATGTGTAGATCTGTGGTTAGGGGAAATATGTTTCCATCCTCTTTAGTCATATCCAAAGGCAGCCTGACTTTCCAAGTGATATTGTGGACATGTCCCTCGATAGAGCCATTGAAAACATTGTAAGCCTATCAGAAGATGAGAATGAGCTAGAGATCCTTGACGGGACCTCCCCCTTGAAGGTGTGCCACAACTTCTGGATCAGTTGGGGAGCAGAGTTACTCTACAACAGAGGAGCCTGTTGGGTCTCCCTGTGGCCACTAAAGCATTAATCCTTATTCAAAATCATGCTAAGGGTAAGAGACTCCTTAGATCTGTCAATCCCTCTGACCCATCTGCCTTAGTGTAGAAGACGGAGGTAGACCCTAAAAACACCGTGTTGCGTCAGCAACATGCCGAATAGAGGAAGGTGGTCGATGAACACCTCATTGAACGTGATGCAGAGTGTCGACCGAACTACGATGATCCTATGCCTGGGCAGTAGGGGAAAACACAACTTACCCGCAACGAATTGCCTCTGGTTGACCATGAACATCCTTCCCACATAGAAAGGGTTGAGGCCGGAGCTTACGGGAAGAGGGCGCTGTACGTATCGCCAAATCCTCCTGAACAGTGTAACGACCATCAGGATCCATTTTGGTCTCCCCAAGCTACCCCACAAGTGGTTCTACCAGCCACCCCACATGAAGCTGGGCCAGCTTATCATTTTTAAGAACCCACCAACACATTGATAGTTAGGTATCCCCATCAAGATAGGAACCCTCGCCTAGATGATCCAATATAGGCACTTATTTCCCATCTCAACACATTTGATATGTGATGGGTGGTGCTCCCGCCCGATGGAATGCCATACCCGGCGGGGCAATGATATGTCAGCACCCCTAGGTTTTAGGAATCCCAAATTTTCCCCCTTCAATGGGACAGGGGACCCGCCACAACACCTGGGCCCCATTACCTCAAGGTGTGACCCATGTTGGGATCTCCAACGCAGTAGGACGCCGCCATGCTCTGAAGTTTTGTGCAGACATTGGAAGGACATGCATTTGTCTGGTACAACAAACTCCCCCTCGGATCAGTAACCAGCTAGGAGGACCACCATATGCAATTCCTCTACTAGATCGGTTTCACCATGAAGAAGATGAGAATCTCTAACCTCTTCAAGTGCAATCAGAGGCCCGATGAGTGCGTCACCGACTATCTCACCCGATGGAAAGGAATCATGTATTCCCTTAACATGCCGCTAACTCAGAAGTGATTAATGACGATGTGCATAGGTTATGTCAACAAAGAGCTTCTCTCCTCTATGATCAGCCAGAACTATCCTGGGGTTTCAGAGACTTCTTTGATAAGGCCTAGTGCTTAGAGGAAGCCATACAACAGGCCAAACAGGCATATTCGTTTCCACCTATGATCCCCGTCAGAAGGACTACCCTGGACAAGCCTACTACAGTGGCCCAAATAGAGGCCCCCAGACAACTAGATTTGTTTCAAATGGAGCCGCCTCCACAGCCTCACAAAGGCCACCTACTTCAAGAGCAGCCACTGAATGAGCAGTGCCCACCATAGAATTGACAAGTGCCACCACACAATGCACCGCCACTGCCTAGGCGATATAACCAAGCTCCACCTCTTTGACAGGGTCCTCATGCCCCTCGTCATGTTTATGATGCAAGGTCCCCCTTTCCAGATAAAAGAATCCAAACCTTCTCATTCAACAAGGCACAAGTCCCCGATTACTTCTGCAGTTCATTGGAGAATGGGATTCTATGTTTCCCTGAGTGTAGAAGGCAGGAAGAGGAAACACTCACTGATCACCCCAATTACATCCCCTACCACCAGATCCTGGGAAACACTCTAAATATGTGCGATGTGTTTATAGACTTTCTTCAAGACCAGGTAGATAACAACATAGTCTATTTGGGCCCGGATGAAAAAAATTTGGCATGCGTCTTTCTGAGGCCAGACAACAGCAACGACAGTGAGGGTGAGTGACATCAGGTTTCCAGTCACATGACCTAGAATTATGATGACTGGATGTCTTAAAAAATAGTCCCTTATGCCCATGGTGTAATCGGGTCATGCTTGAATCGGCCAGAGCGTTCAGAAGCTGTAGCCACCACTTCTGCATCGTCATCTTAGCTGGCCTCTTCCCAGAAGAGAAAACACTGATGATGCAAGGGAAGGAAAAGTCCATCGTCGATGCCATCATCATCTCATACTCTCAGAAAAATCATGCCCCCAGAGATTGAAGTCCCTCCCAAAATCTGTCCATTAGTGGACGACACTTCAAGTGATGGTCAAGGGTACACCTCAGTTAACATCGTAGAGCTCGTAAACCCCTACATGATTCCTAACAATGAGGAGTGTGAGGCGGATTCTCCCAATGTCCCTATCCTTCGTCAGCATCAATGATGTTGTGGATATATGGTTCGTCGGAGTGCTTAGTCAGTACTTCCTGCTAGGCTGTTCATGTAACTAAAATTAGCCAACAGGATCAGTGCAGAGCTCAGCATGTGCAACCTTCTCCTATGATGGTATCAGGTCGGCCTTTGCTATTGTTTATGTTGCTAGATCAGGAAGATCCACCCAACCATGTTGTGACTATCCACGCCCTATTATAGGAGTGTCTAAGCCTTCTTGACCACATTCAGAAGACACTCCTCAAGCCTCGACCAATGGGCATCGAAATGGTCCCAGTACTAGTCAGCTGCCAGTCTAGTCGGCCGGTCCCATCATACCTCATGTCATAGAGTGACCTCCTATAAGAAAATGTTCATGTTAGGTGTGGAAGTAAAATTTTATTAAGAATCTATCTAGTCTTCCAGTAAGACTCTCCATCCTTGAGGCCCTTCGCCTATCTTCTGATATGTGTGAGGCCCACACTTATTCTTTAGGAAGCCCCCTCGAATTTGAGAAGGAAGTAGTAGCTGTAGAAACCTTCCATACTGTGGAAATCGATAATGCTGAATACCATTCCATCATCTCGTTCTCTAGATAAGATTAATGTTATCCCATACAGGGGCATGTTCACACACTGTACATCACAGGCCAGTTCAATGGCATAGAGGTTTACCGCTCTCTCATTGATACGGGATCTAGGATCAACCTAATCCCAATTTAGACATTGTGAAAACATGGGTTATTTGAATATGATATGAGCCCTTATCTCCTATGAATCCAAGGTTATGATAGGAGGGAATAGACACTGGTTGGAAAGATATTCTTAAAGACCCAGTTTGGTGGCCTAGTCACAAGCACCGAATTTATTGTTGTCTCCCAGGACACGGCCTACAATGCGTTGATGAGAAGTCCATGGCTCCACCTGAAAGTGGTAGTTCCCTCGTCATATCAACAGTGTCACAAATACTCCCATAATGGTAGAGTAGGCATGCTTAAAGGTGATGTGTCTCCCTCTTCCTCTTGCGAATCCCTCTACCTAAATGTTGAATACTACAGGAGTAAGGACAAGCAAATTCAAACTAATGATGTCAAGCATTCCATAGCTGCAGCTGACCCATGGATAGATCAAGATGATGCCTATGTCTTTCGAATCCACCGATTGGAGGCTACAACCCTAAATATGGGACAATGATTCATTTTTTCTGGGATGAGGGGGGAACACAATCCCAGGCCTAACAGGGACCAGAAGATCACCTCATACTCCTATACAAAATAGGCTCAGGTGAACCCAGAGCCTCTTACCCCTAGAAGGTATCGGGATGTCCGCCCCATTGACACAATAATACATCATACATTCTTGTTCTTCCTGGATGGATTCAGCCGGATCAACCCAATGAGACACTATTGCTTCGACCTCATCATGTGTGGCCCCTTGGGTCGAAGGATAGATGTGATTAGATCAAAAACCATCATCGTTATGGTTGCGGCAGCATAAGAGTTCTCTGAAGCAGTGACCACTGCCGCTCAGGCCCGTACCAACCTCCCGCAGAGGATTCCCCTTCCACACGTGAAAAAGAGGGTTTAGAGGATGATCCTCCCACCATTATGATGGGTATCTTGGCCACATTCAACGAGTTGGTATAGGTGATCCTCAGTAGCGAGGCAGACCCGACACCCACATTGATCAGTTCCTCCATTACCCTAGAGGAGAAACAATAGTACATAGACTTCCTGAAACAACACCACAATGTATTCTCTAGGAGTAATGAAGATATTACATTACAAGATCCTCATGTAGCCATCCAAAGCCTCAGTCTCCATCAAACCATCGTGGGTTCAAGAATCCTCCCAGAAAGATGCACCCTTCTCATTGTGTCATGGTAGAGGTAGAAGTTGATAAACTAATCAGATCCAAGTTTGTTAAAGAGGTCCAGTACCCCAAATGGCTAGCCTATATTGTGCTAATAAGGAAAAAGAATGGACATATCAGGGTCTGAATCGACATTTGGGATGTCAACCATCATTTTTAGAAGTATTACTATCCCCTTAATGTGACATAATTTTTTATTGATGCTACAACTAGATTCCATTCCCTCTCCTTCATGGATGGGTACTCTGAGTAAAACCAGATCTGAATGGCCCCTGAGGACAAGGCATTCACAGCCTTCAGGTAACCATAAGGTAATTTATGTTACCCAGTCATGCCCTTCAGTTTAAAGAATGCAAGTTCTACCTACCATCGGGATATGCATCACATATTTAAGTTGATCCTTGGAACGTTGGTGGAATGATATGTGAAGGATCTAGTGGTCAAATATTGCCAACGTCAGGACTGTCTCAACGACCTTGAGAACGTGTTCAGCTTTCTCCGTTCCTATCACCTAATGATGAACCCATTGAAGTGTGCCTTTGGGGTCACCAATAGAATGTTTCTCAGCTTATTTGTCTGATACAGGGGCATTGAGATCGACCTAGATAAGATCAAGGCCATTATCTAGATTTCTCCTCCAAGTAAAAATCAGTAGCTTTGTGGTTTCTATGGACACATAGCCTACATACTCTGATTCTTTGTGAATCTAGCTGGAATGTGTAAACCATTTTCTCAGCTCATGAAGAAAGGCAAACTCTATGAGTGGGATGAAGAAAATTACACTGCATTGGAGGAAATCAAGCAGTATCTACTCCAGCCTTTTCTCTTAATGCAACCTATCTCCAGAAAGCCATTGGTCCTTTATGTGACCTCCCTAGAACAATATTTCATCTCCCTTATCACCCAGTAGAACAATTAGGGGATGAAGAATCGCCTTAACTACGTCATCCAAATGCTCCTTGATACGAAGACCAGATACTCTCCCATTGAAAAGAGATGCCTTGTGCTGGTATTCGCAGTACAAAAATTGTGAGATTACCTACAGCACCATGAGGTACATCTGGTGTCCTGAGTAGATCCATTGAAGTACGTCAATAACCATCCCATGTTGATAGACCATCTATCATGCTTGCCGGTAATTATCCAGCAGTTTGATATCATGTGTGTCCCTTATAAAGCTATTTAGGGGAAAGCATTGGCGGATTTCCTTGATTCCCATCCGACTCCTACTGACCAGTCCTTGAATATCAATTTCCTTGATGAGGATATCCTATCGGTGGACCAAAGTATGTCATGCTGGCAGATGCACATCGATGGTCATTCTCGAAGCCCCACCGACAGGAGGATCAATGACCCCAGATTCAACAGTGTAGGCATGGGTATCATCTTCGTTACCCTGAAACAAGCCGTCATGCCATACTCATTCCTGTTGCGAGAAGGCTTCTCCAACAATGAATCATATTATCAGGATCTCATCACTAGCCTCGTGCTGGCTCTCGATATTGATATGCCCCACCTACATGTGAAAGGGGACTCTAAACTAGTCATAAAATAGATCAACGGTGACTACATCGTCAGAATACCAGAGCTCAAACCATTGATGGGATACACTCTCCAACTAATGGACTAGTTCCCAACTCATCCAGAAGTCACTCAGGTTCCTTGGTCTTAGAACAGTCGAGTTGATTCCCTGACCGGCCCGGGTGAAACACTTGCGAAACCCGAGCATGAAAATCTGATTATTCACATGGCACATCGGAGAGTCATTTATCCTGTCACCCCAGATGTTGACAATATTCTATAGGTGAGCCATCGTATCGCAAGAGCCTCCACGTCTGGATGTCCGGATGTAGTGATTGTAGTGACTCCCGAATGAAGAGCCCTCGTTGTTATGTATCTCCAAAATGGTTACCTCTCGGCTAATCGGGGTGAGCACAAGTGAATATGACACCACGTGTTGCATTTCACCCTCCAGGATAGCCCTAGACATGAGAAAATCCTCTACAAGCATGGGTTTGATGGGGTTATCCTCCGTCGCATTCAAGGAGTCGATATTTCACATGTCATGCCAGAGGTTCACTCCAGTTCTTGTGGGGCTCATTAGACAGGCCCGCAGCAATCTCACCAGATCCTGATATTGGGGTACTTCTGGCCCTCCTGATCCATAACTACATCGAGTTCTCAAAAATATTCTATGAATTCCAAATTATTGCTAACTTCAGGCATCAGCCGCTAGAATCTCTCCAATCAACTGTGTACTCTTGGACATTTTTGGTGTGGGGACTCGATGTTGTGGGACCATATCCACCGGAAATAGCTCGCCAATGGAGGTTCATCCTAGCTGCCACATATTTTTTCTCCAAGTTGACAGAGGCAGTTCAACGCAATGATGTCAAGGCCCATTTGATCGTGGACTTTGTGAGATCCAACTTCATCTATTAATTTAGGGTCCCTCGTGTAGTCCTCACCGATAATAGAACGAACATCCAAGCGGCTAGGCTGAAAATTTTTACTCTAAGTACAACATCTATTCTAACCATACCTCTCGCTATCATGCACAAGAAAATGGACAGGTCGAGATGTTCAACAAGAACCTCATTAACATTCTGTATAAATGGTTGTTCAAAATAATAAGAGTGGAATAGACAAGCTCCCCAATGCCCTCTGGGATTATCAGAAGACAAATCACAATTCAACCCTACTGACCACATATTCCCTGGTGTATGAGAAGGAGGACTTCCTGCCATCGAGATTCAATTGCCCTCAGTGTGCACAGTTGTCTATGATCAGCATGCGCTAGATAATGTAGACGAAATCCATCTGACTGAGTTTGAAGATCATGACAAGAATAGGCTTCCAGCCCTGCATAATCTGGAAAGGCATCAGAACAGGATAGCCAGAGCATTCAACATAAATGTTTGACTTCATTTCTTCTCACAAGGCAAATTTGTATTGGTCTTGAGGGCACCAATGATACCTGGAAGGAAACCACCCAAGTTGTATCATAAATGGGAAGGACCTTACATCATTCACAAGGTTTACTCCAATGGTGCATACATACTTGTTACCATGGATGGTGAGAGTATAACTCCTCCCACCAATGCCATGATACTCAAGAAATGCTTCGATTGAGCTCTCTAGTCTCGCCTGGACATAAATTATATGGTCCATCATGACCTCAAACTATACAGTTCTGTACTCCTTCAAAGTGTTGGTCCTGCATGACAATAAAATGCATGATGGTTCAGCATGACCTTCAGCTTCTTAGTCCTATATGACTTTAAACAATGCATTGTCCTGCACAACATTAAACTACATCTTATTAAATACATACGGATTGATTCACATCCTCATGGGATACATAGGAATTCTCAGACACCTCGTATTGAGTCCATCTCCATCTACCTCTTTGACTATCCCCTTTTGGGCATAGTTTCTTTGGAGGATCTCACATGGCTTCATGTAGGCTTCTTTGGCCCCACCCATGTCAGGGTTATGATGATTGCACCATGTGCCCTCCATCATTCTTCTAATCATCCTACATCCATACAGCATGATGATAAACTGCATGGCCCTTTTTGAACAATGTGTGGATTGATCCCCATTCTCATGGGATATGTAGGATTGCACGTGCATTTCATCCATAGGCCATGCCCCAAAACCTAGGGACCTTCCATTAGGATGAAACACATGGTGTGGAACATGCCTTTCCCCTCATTTGTGTCATGTTCATCATGATCATACCATTTATCTCTACCCCTAAAGATCTATGTCTCTTCTCATGTCCAGCTTGAGTTGAGATTGCACTGTTAAGTCAAAAGTTCTCTTTTGACTTCTATATTTTGTTTTGGAAATCACAAATGTCTTTTTAATCATATCATACTAATATTGTCAATCGTATCATACTAATCTTGTCAACCGTATCGTAATGACTCTATCAATCGTATCGTACTGACTTTGTCAATTGTATCATACTGACTCTGTCAATCGTATCATACTAATTCTGTTAATCGTATCGTACTGACACTATCAAATGTATCGTACTGACTCTGCAATTCATACATTCATTACTTGTTTTATTACATAGTCAAAAACACTTGTTTCATATTAATCGTACTGTTGTTTATCATCATCATATATCTTGTTTTAACCAATACGATGTCGTTGAGGTAGTTACATATTAATCAAAACAATTTCGTGCTTTCAGTTTCAATATGACCGTTATGATGCCAGGCGTCCAAGTCCCTCCATGTTTTTTCGGAGAAATATGACTGTTGGAGGAAATGTGACCGTTGGAACCCAAGGGCTATAAATAAGAGGTCATTTGAAACTGCAAGAACAATGAATGAACAACGAGATACTTTTGGAACAACTGTGATACTCTATTTCTATCAAGTTCTAGAGAGATCCATTGTGACTTCTGTCATCTGCTTTGTGCGTCCGATCATCGTATCGAGGGAATTCAAGTAATTGAAAGACAGAGGTACCGATTACCTAAAAAATCGAGGGCTTCTGGGGATAGGCAGATAGACCGTCCGATCATCGAATCGAGGGCTGCCGGGGATAGGCAGACAGACGTTCTGATCATCGTATTGAGGGCTTCCATGGATAGGCAGACGGACAGTCCGATCATCGTATCGAGGGCTAACCAAGGTGTTGGTGAGACAGACCTTTTACCCTAGGTGAAAGGATAACCCTTATCTTTGGGTTAAAAGAATTGTAATTCTTTTACATTTCCGCTGCTAATTGTATAAGAAAGGAAATTGTTTTTATTTCCTTTTCTATCTCTTATACATTTGTAATTGTTTCAATTACATCCATTCTATTACATATTGTATTGATTGATTCTATACGCTTCAAGGTAGAATCATTCTTCTTTATATTACTCTGATTATTGTGTTCTTCTTGAATACAATTGTTTTACATTTCAATAGTATTAAAATACATCATACCTTTTATATTCAATACAATCGTGGGTGTTTGTATTTGTATTAGTTGAAGACCTTTTAAACTAATCTCTTAAGTGTTTAAATCAATGGTTTTTAAACCTACAATTCACCCCCTCCCCTCTTGTATTATTCCATCTAATATACAAATACATATACTTAGTAGATCCTACAATTGGTATCAGAGGAGGTTTTCCACTAATTTGTATTTCTTATTCTATTTTTACTGACTACACTAATGTGTGGAGTGGAAACGTTTTTTTTATCAGATGGTAGGAATTAATATTTGGTCAATAGAAAATCTAAAACCTTCTAGACCACCTATCCTTGATGGAAATGATTATGAGTATTAGAGAGATCGTATGATGACGTTCGTTATCAATACTGGCGTAGACAATTTTATTATGATTACTGGAGGTTAAAAAATTCCTGACAAAGAAGTCATTACTTTCA
The DNA here is from genome assembly GCA_963277665.1 of Viscum album. Classification (NCBI taxonomy): domain Eukaryota; kingdom Viridiplantae; phylum Streptophyta; class Magnoliopsida; order Santalales; family Viscaceae; genus Viscum; species Viscum album. The sequence continues at coordinate 85,009,459 of OY728154.1, forward strand.
CTAACCAAGAGAAGCAAGAATATCAACTGAATTACATGGTACGCAATACTTTATTATGCTCTATGACCAGTAATATATACATCCAGATATCTTTATGTGAAGCAGCCAACTGTATTTGGATGAAATTGGAAGTCACTCATTTTGGTACATCCAAGGTTATAGAAACAAGAAGAGCAATGCTTCGAGCAGAGTATCATGGATTTTTTTTCCTTATGGAGAGCCAGTATGTAAAGTGCAACAAATATTTATGAAAATTGTAAACAGCTTAAAATCCATGGGTGAAAAAGGCCTTGATGATGAAGCTCTAGTAGATAATATTATAGATATAATGCCAAATGAATGGGAGTCAAAAAGGAAATTTATTGATGAAAATAGAAAAGTTTCCCAGATTACTCTTGATGAACTCTTTGGAACTATTCTATAGAACAAGACAAGAATGAAGAGAGATGCTGATTTCAACAAGAAGAAGAATGGGATTGGAAGTTTAGCCTTTGCATCTAAAGCTAAAACACCTGAAGGGCTTACAAGATCCAAAGCCAAGAAAGTTATATCTGATTCAAGTGATTGTGATCTTTCGGATAACGAGTTAGCCAATCTTGCTCGAAGGATGAACAAGATTGTGGGAAAGAAAGACTTCCAATATAGATTCAAAAAAGAATGATAGGAAGGATAAGAAAGATTTAGAGGTAACATGTTATGAATGCAAGAAAGCAGGACATATAAGGCATGATTGTCCTTTACTGAAGAGGAAATACAAAAAAGAATAAACACTCTCAAAGAAACAAGAAAATGTTTTATAAGACAAAGAAAGTATTGAAGGAAAATGATACCTAGAGTGCAAGTGGTAGTGATTCTTCATATGATTCATCAGAATATGAGTCCTCACGACGGAGAAATATTGGACTTATAGCGAGACTACCAATTGAAGATCATTGTCTCATGGCTAAGGTACACAATGCTGAATCTATTACAAATGTCTCTTTGAATTCAAATTATACTAATAATGGATATTCTGAATCTTTAAATGATGAATCTTCATCATCAGAAGATGAAGCATTACCTTCTTTTGAAGAAGTATCTAGATTCTCTAAATTACTTGAAAATGAAAATTCTAAACTCAAGAAGAAGCTTGAGAAAGAAAATTCTAGAATTTCAATCTTGACTAAAGAAGTATCGGATCTTTATAAAGATCTTGATGTGAAAACTTCTAATTTTGAAAGAATTTTAAAAACCCTTAAGAATGTCAAATCTGATAAGGATAAACTTTCTAAGGACCTAGAAACTATGTTTTCAAAGAAAAATATTTTAGAGCCTAACTCTAGTTAAAATTCAAGTGTTTTGGAAAATGAAAACATAGTTTTAAAATTAAAGTCAGAAATTTTTTCCTTGAAAAAATGTTTGTCAAACTTTACTCATGGAAATGAAAACTTTGACAAGATGTATTCTAAAATTAGACCTTTGAGAAATCATTTTGGTCTTGGTTATACTCATTCCAAACCTGTTTTTAGTAATAACTATTTCGTTTTTCAAAAATCCTCTTTTTGTTCTAAGTGCCAATGTGGTGGACACTAGAGAAGAGAGTGTTGTCTCAACAGAATTCAATCTTTAGGATTTCATAATGCTCATTTTTCAAAACAAATGTGGATTCCTAAAATTCTTTTATCTAACCCTTCTAGATCCAAACAAGTTTGGATTCTGAAAAACTAATTGTTTCTTTTTCAGGAAAATGAGAAGTGTACCAATAAGAATATTTGGTACATGGATAGTGGTTGTTATCAACACATGACCGGAAACAAAGATCTCTTTGAAAAGGATATCAAAACAAAAGGTGGAAAAGTTACCTTCGGAGATAATTCTCACGGAAAGATTGTTGGTATAGGTAATAGCGTTTTTCTTGGAAAGGTTCTTATTTCAAATGTTTTGTTTGTTAAAGGTCTTAGGCACAACCTCATCAGCATAAGTTAATTATGTGATGAAGGTTACCTTGTGAATTTTAGAAATGATAAGTGTCTAGTTCACAATTCCAAAGATGAGTTCATTCAATCTGCTCATAGGCAAGAGAATGTTTACACTATTAACTTAGAAGACCTTAGAAGCCAAAACATACCCTGCTTAAGTGCTATAGAAGGCCAATCATGGGTATGGCATAGGAGACTAGGACACTGTAATCTGAGAAACATTAGTAAACTTTCAATGAAAAGACTTGTGAAAGGACTACCGGATCATAGATATGATTCTTCAAAAGTCTGTGATCCTTGTCAATTTGGCAAGCAACATAAAACTAGATTTAAATCAATTAATGAAGTTTCATCTTCTAATGCATTACAGCTAGTGCATATGGATATTTTTGGTCCTACAAAAACTGGAAGCATTGGAGGAAAATACTATGTATTTGTTTTAGTTGATGACTTTACTAGATTTACATGGGTCTACTTTCTCACAAAGAAATCTGAAGCCTTTTCATATTTCAAAACATTTAGAGCCCCTGTTAAAAATGAGAAAAACCAACCATTGATAACTATTCATAGTGATCATGGTGGTGAATTTCAAAATTCAGATTTTGAAACTTTTTGTAGTAAGAAAGGTATTACTCACAATTTCTCAGCTCCATGAACACCTTAGAAAAATGGTGTTGTTGAAAGAAGAAATCGTATTCTTCAGGAAATGACTCGAACCATTTTGATTGAATAATCAATTGCTAAGCACTTCTAGGCTTAAGCTGTTAGTACTGCCTGTTATACTATAAATCGTGTTTTAACTAGACCATTTCTTAATAAAACCCCTTATGAGTTATGGACTGGCCGAAAACCTACAGTTTCATACTTCAATGTTTTTTGGGTGCAAAGTATTCATTCTAAATACAAAAGATAATATACACAAATTTTCACCAAAATCTGATGATGGAATATTTCTAGGTTACTCTACAACTTCTAAGTCTTATAGAGTTTTTAATGAAAAAACTTATACTGTTGAGGAAACAGTACATGTGAAATTTGATGAATCTGATCCTTTTTTTCAACCAAACCAATCCTATTTCCTCGAACGTGTTTTCTAAAAATGTTTATCAACGGTTATTAGAACATCATTCTGATGAGGAAAATGTTCTAGAAAGTATTCCTGATACATTTACCATGGAATATTTTCTACCATATATTGATGAACAGGTTTTACAAAACCCAAAACAATTGTTTCTTAGGAATCATCCTAGTGATAACATCATTGGTGACGTAAATCAACCTGTAAGGACCAGAAATTCCTTAAGAAATGAAATAGATCATCTTTATTTTCTTTCCCAACTTGGGCCTAAAATTCCAAGTGAGGCCTTAGGTGATGATGATTGGATCAAAGAAATGAAAGATGAACTAAATGAATTTGAGGGGAATCAAGTCTGGAATTTAGTTAATAGACCTAAAGAAACAACTGTAATTGGTATAAAATGGGTTTTCAGAAACAAATGTGATGAAAATGGAATCATTGTATGAAATAAAGAAAGAATTGTTGCTAAAGGATATAATCAACAAGAGGGAATAGACTATGAAGAAACATATTCCCCTGTAGCTAGACTTGAATCTATTCGTATTCTATTAGACTTTGCAGCATATTTCAATTTCAAACTATTTCAAATGGATGTAAAATGTGCTTTTCTAAATGGTTTTATTCAAGAAGAAGTTTTTGTCAAACAACCTCCTTGTTTTCAAGACCCAAACATCCTGATCATGTTTTCAAACTTACCAAGTCTCTATATGGTCTTAAGCAAGCCCCTAAAGCATGGTATGATAGACTTACAGGTTTTATTTTACAAAACAATTATACAAAAGGTACAGCAGATCCAAACCTTTTTATAAAAATGGAAAATAAAATTTTTTTGATTGTTCAAATCTATGTTGATGACATCATATTTGGATCAACTTAGAAATCTTTAACTGATTCTTTTGAAAATTTAATGAAATCCGAGTTTGAAAAGAGTATGATGGGTGAGTTAACATTCTTTTTAGGTTTTCAAATTTCTCAAAAACCAGAAGGAACATATATATCTCAACAAAAGTATATAAAATATTTACACAAAAAGTATGGTTATGATAAGACTAAAAGTATTAGCACTCCAATCGGTACCTCAAATACACTTGATCCTGACGAAACTGGGAAACCAGTAGATCAAACAATTTTCATAGGTATGATAGGAAGTTTGTTATACTTGACATCTATTCGACCATACTTAATATTTTCTGTATGCTTATGCGCAAGATATCAATCTAATCCAAAAGAGTCTCACTTAAAAGCTGTAAAGGGAATCTTTCAGTATTTAAAAGTCACTATGGATTTAGGTTTTTTTTACTCTTCTGGGAATGCTTTTTTTTTTAAAAGTTTTTCAGATGATGACTTTGGTGGTTGTAGAATGGATAGAAAACATACATTTGGAATATGTCATTTCTTAGGAGATTCTCTGGTTTCTTGGTCCTGCAAGAAACAACACTCAGTAGCACTATCCACTGCTGAAGCTGAATATGTAGCAGCTGGAAGTTGTTGTGCTCAAGTATTGTGGATTCAACACACACTCACTGACTATGGATTGAGTTTCTCCAAAACTCAAATTCATTGTGATAATACTAGTGCCATAGATATTAGTGAGAACCCAGCACATCACTCTCGTGCAAAACACATAGATGTTAGGCATCACTTTCTTAGGGATCACACACAAAAAAGGACACATCGTTTTACAATTTATCGGAATGCAAGAACAACTTGCTGACATTTTTACAAAACCATTACCTTCCGATAGGTTTTAGTTTATAAAAAAGAAGCTAGGAATTATTAAATTAAAATAATCATTCATATCCACTTCATGTTTTACTTTTCTCCTTACAGCAAACAACTCCCTTTGAAAGGGGGGGGGAATTTCTTACTATGTTTTTTATGTTTCTTTTTATCTTATGATCTTTAATTATTTACTCTCCTGGTATGTGTTTTTGTTTTTCTGTTTATCGTATTGATAGTTTTATTTTTATACACCTTTCTTTCCATCAAACTGTCTGATCATGGTAATGAATTTCTTTTCCATCGTATCGATCAATGATGGTAATGATTTTCTTTTCCATCGTATCAACCGATGATCGTAATTAATTTCTTTTCCATCATATCGACCGATGATGGTAATGAATTTCATTTCCATCGTATCAACTGATGATGGTAATGAATATATTTTGCATCGTATCGACCCATGATGGTAATGAATTTCTTTTCCATCGTATCGACCGATGATGGTAATGAATTTCTTTTCCATCGTATCGACCGATGATGGTAATGATTTTCATTTCCATCATATCGACCGATGATGGTAATGAATTTCTTTTCCATCATATCGACAAATGATGGTAATAATTTTCTTTTCCATCGTATCAACCGATGATGGTAATGAATTTCTTTTCTATCGTATCGACTGATGATGGTAATGACTTTCTTTTCTAACATATCGACTGATGATGGTAATGAATTTATTTTCCATTGTATCGACCGATGATGGTAATGAATTTATTTTCCATCGTATCGACTGATGATGGTAATTAACTTCTTTTCCATCGTATCGACCGATGGTGGTAATGATTTTCTTTTCCATCATATTTTATGTTCATGGTAACGAGATTTTTTTCCATCAGCTTGTAAGTTAATGGTAACGACTTTGTTTTCCATCTGTATGATGATTAATAGTTTTTTTTACTTCGTACGTTTGTGTTTCAATTTGAACTCTACTAAAACCAACAATAACCTTACGTTCTCCGGGAGGTACTTTTCATTTTTTTTCTTTTTCGTTTTAATCCTAACCATTGATATGTTTTCCTCTAATCCTAACCGTAGATGTTCAACAGTCACCCCTTTATCGCCTATAAATAGCCCCCCTACCCAAACCCCCATTGATTTTTCAGGTTTTGAGGTGAAGCTCTACTCCACTATTTTAAATCATCGTACGATCTTTCATCGGCAGCATCACTATGTCTCATTCTTCTGCCAACACTCCTGCCGATATGTCTTCAAAGGCTTTCTTAGAAAAAGACCTTTTAAGGGAATGGTTAGTCTCCTGTGAATTATATGATTCAAATGATTCTACTATCAAGAGGATTATCTTGTTTCAAGGATGGGAGCATTTGTGTGTTGAAAAGCCTATTTCTCAAGATCCAGTTCTCTTTGATGAAGTTTTTCAGTTCTATAAAACCGTATCTTTTGACAAGAATATGACAATCAATTTTTCTTTGTACGATAGAAAGTTTTCTGATTGACCAAGTGGTCATACAAAACAGAGATCTCAGTCAATGATCATGAGATAGAAATTGAAGATATAAGAAGGTTGTCAAATGAGCTTTCAATTGCTTTCAATAAGCTTGACAGAGAAATAGTTGAAAGGTTGAATCTTTTGTCTTCTCAATGAGCTGATGTTCTTTCAGTAAAAGACTTACAGGAGAGAACGAATGCCTTTCAGGATGAGTTTTTGAAGCTTTGATCTTTCAAAGATGAAATAGTTCTCTTGAAGAAACAAAACTCTGGGTTATCCAAATATAACAAGATTCTGCAAGACAGAATTCATACACATGAGGAAGTAATCAGAGTCAGGAGGAGACTATTAAGAATCAAGATCAGATTTTTGCAGACCAACTAGAGCTTCTCAGAACTCAGGGTGATTCTATTTCTGAAGACAAGAAAGAAATCAAGAAGATGAAAGTTGTTCTTCATGAGCTCATAATGAAGGGTAAGGAAAGAGAAAAAAATGACTGATTGTATTTATTTTCTTTTGGAACCTGCCTTTGTTTTGTAATAACTTTTGTGATTCTTTTCTTTTGTCATGCAATTTCTTTTCTCTAATCCTTTTAGGTAACTCTAAGTAACCTCATTCTTTTTGGAAACCACAAAGGGTGAGAATTTTTTATAAAGTGGGAGAATGTTTTATAAAGGGGGAGAATGTTTTACAAAGGGAGATTGGTTTAATCAAATACTTCGAAACAAAGGAAAATCTATGAATACAATCCTTAGGAAAGTATACACCTAAGGGGGAGTTAATTGTATTCAAATTCATATTCAGAAAAGTTTCCAATAACTCAGAGGGAGATAAGTACTTCTTGTTATATTTACATTGTATGTTGTGCTTTCCAAAAACGGGGAGATTGTTAAGTCAAAAGTTATCCTTTGATATCTATATTTTGTTTTGGAAATCACAAATGTCTTTTTAATCATATCATACTAATCTTGTCAATCGTATCGTACTGACTCTGTCAATCGTATCGTACTAACTCTGTCAATCGTATCGTACTGACTTTGTCAATCGTATCGTACTGATTCTGTTAATCGTATCGTACTGACACTGTCAAATGTATCGTACTGACTCTACTATTCATACTTTCATTACATGTTTTGGTACTTAGTCAAAAACACTTGTTTCATATTAATCGTACTATTGATTATCATCTTCATATATCTTGTTTTAACCAATACGATGTTTTTGAGTTAGTTACAAATTAATCAAAACGATGCCATGCTTTCTATTTTGATATGATCGTTATGATGCTAGGTGTCCAAGTCCCTCCGAGTTTTTCGGAGAAATATGACTGTTGGAGGAGATGTGACCATTCGAACCCGAGTCTTATAAATAGGAGGTCATTTGAAGCTGAAAGAACAACGAATGAACAACGAGAGACTTTTGGAACAACTGTGATACTCTACTTCTATCAAGTTCTATATAGATACACTGTGACTTTTCTCATCTGCTTTGTGCATCCAATTATCGTATCGAGGGATTTCATGTAATTGAAAGATAGAGGTAACGATTACCTACAAAATCGAGGGCTGCCGGGGATAGGCAGATAGATGGTCCGATCATCGTATCGAGGGCTATCGGGGATAGGCAAACAGACGTTCCGATCATTGTATCGAGGGCTTCCAGGGATAGGCAGACGGACAGACCGATCATCATATCGAGGGCTCACCATGGTGTTGGTGAGACAGACGTTTTATCCTAGGTGAAAGGACAACCCTTCTCTTTGGGTTAAAAGAATTGTAATTCTTTTACATTTCTGCTGCTAATTGTATTAGAAAGGAAATTGTTTTTGTTTACTTTTCTATCTCTTATACATTTGTAATTGTTTCAATTACATCCATTCTATTACATATTGTATTGATTGATTCTATACGCTTTAAGGTAGAATCATTCATCTTTATATTACTCTGATTATTGTGTTCATCTTGAATACAATTGTTTTAAATTTCATTAGTATTACAATACATCATACCTTTTATATTCAATACAATCGTGGGTGTTTTTATTTGTATTAGTTTAAGTCCTTTTAAACTAATCTCTTAAGTGTGTAAATCAACGGGGTTTAGACCCACAATTCACCCCCCCCCCTCTTGTATTGTTCCATTTAATATAAATATACATCTACTTATTCGATCCTAGAATTGGTATCAGAGGAGGTTTTCCACTAATTTGTATTTCTTATTCTATTTTTACTGACTACACTAACGTGTGGAGTGGAAAAGTTTTTTTTTATCAGATCGAAGGATGGAATATTGGGTCAATAGAAAATCTAAATCCTTCTAGACCACCTATCTTTGATGGAAATGATTATGAGTATTGGAGAGATCGTATAAAGATGTTCGTTATCAATACTGGCGTAGACAATTTTATTACGCTTACTGGAGGTTACAAAATTCCTCACAAAGAAGTCAGTACTTTCACTAACCAAGAGAAGCAAGAATATAAACTGAATTACAAGGTACGCAATACTTTATTATGCTCTATGACCAGGAATATATATAGTCATGTATCTTTATGTGAAGCAGCCAATTGTATTTGGAATAAATTGAAAGTCACTCATTTTGGTACATCCTAGGTTATATAAACAAGAAGAGCAATGCTTCGAGCATAGTATCATGGATTTGTTTTTCCTTATGGAGAGCCAGTATGTAATGTGCAAAAAAGGTTTATGACAATTGTAAATAGCTTATAATCCATGGGTGAAAAAGGCCTTGATGATGAAGCTCTAGTAGATAAGATTATAGATATAATTCCAAATGAATGGGAGTCAAAAAGGACAGCTATTGATGAAAATAGAAAATTTTCCCAGATTACTCTTGATGAATTCTTTGGAACTCTTCTACAGCACAAGACAAGAATTATGATAGATGCTGATTTCAACAAGATGAAGAATGGGAATGGAAGTGTAGACTTTGCATCTAAAGCTAAAACACCTGAAAGGCTTACAAGATCCAAAGCCAGGAAAGTGATATCTGATTCAAGTGATTGCGATCATTCGGATAATGAGTTATCCAATCTTGCTCGAAGGATGAACAAGATTGTGGGAAAGAAAGACTTCCAATATAGATTCAAAAAGAAAGATAGGAAGGGTAAGAAAGATTTATAGGTAACTTGTTATGAATGCATGAAAGTAGGACATATAAGGCCTGATTGTCCTTTACTGAAGAGGAAAGACAAAAAGGAGAAACACTCTCAAAGAAACACGAAAAGGTTTTATAAGACAAAGAATGTATTGAAGGCAAATGATACCTGGAGTGCAAGTGGTAGTGATGCCTCAGATGATTCTTCAGAATATGAGTCCTCAGGACAGAGAAATATTGGACTTATAGCTAGAATACCAATTGAAGATCATTGTCTCATGGCTATGGTACACAATGCTGAAGCTATTACAAATGTCTATTTGAATGCAAATTATAATGATAATGGATATTATGAATCTTCAAATGATGAATCTTCATCATCAGAAGATGATACATTACCTTCTTTTGAAGAAATATCTAGATTCGCTAAATTACTTGAAAATGAAAATTCTAAACTCAAGAAGAAGCTTGAGAAAGCAAATTCTAGAATTTCAATCTTGACTAAAGAAGTATCGGATCTTTCTAAAGATCATGATGTGAAAACTTCTGATTTTGAAAGTATTTTAAAAACACTTGAGAAAGTCAAATCTGATAAGGATAAACTTTCTAAGGACCTAGAAACTATGTTTTCCAAGAAAAATAATTTAGAGCCTAACTCTAGTTCAAATTCAAGTGTTTTGGAAAATTAAAACATAGTTTTAAAATTAAAGTTAGAAATTTTTTCCTTGAAAAAATGTTTTTCAAACTTTACTCATGGAAAGGAAAACATTGACAATATGTATTCTCAAATTAGACCTTTGAGAAATAATTCTGGTCTTGGTTATACTCATTCCAAACCTGTTTTTAGTAATAACTATTTCGTTCCTCAAAAAACATCTTTTTGTTCTAAGTGCCAATGTGGTGGACACTGGAGAATAGAGTATTGTCTCAACAGAATTCAATCTTTAGGATTTCATAATTCTCATTTTTCAAAACAAATGTGGATTCCTAAAATTCTTTTATCTAACCCTTCTGGATCCAAACAAGTTTGGATTCCCAAAAACTAATTGTTTCTTTTTCAGGGAAATGAGAAGTGTGCCAATAAGAATATTTGGTACATGGATAGTGGTTGTTCTCAACACATGACCGGAAACAAAGATCTCTTTGAAAAGGTTATCAAAACAAAAGGTGGAAAAGATACCTTCGAAGATAATGCTCAAGGAAAGATTGTTGGTATAGGTAATAACATTTTTCTTGGAAAGGTTCTTATTTCAAATGTTTTGTTTGTTAAAGGTCTTAGGCACAACCTCATCAGCATAAGTCAATTTTGTGATGAAGTTTACCTTGTGAATTTTAGAAATGATAATTGTCTAGTTCACAATTCCAAGGATGAGTTCATTCTATATGCTCATAGGTAAGAGAATGTTTACACTATTAACTTAGAAGACCTTAGAAGCCAAAACTTACCCTACTTAAGTGTTATAGAAGAACAATCATGGCTGTGGAATAGGAGACTAGGACACTGTAATCTAAAAAACATTAGTAAACATTCAATGAAAAGACTTGTGAAAGGACTACCGGATCTTAGATTTGATTCTTCAAAAGTCTGTGATCCTTGTCAATTTGGCAAGCAACATAAAACTAGATTTAAATCAATTAATGATGTTTCATCTTCTAATGCATTACAGCTAGTGCATATGGATCTTTTTGGTCCTACACAAACTGGAAGCATTGGAGTCAAATACTATGTATTTGTTTTAGCTGATGACTTTACTAGATTTACATGGGTCTACTTTCTCACAATGAAATCTGAAGCCTTTTCCTATTTCAAAACATTTAGAGCCCAAGTTAAAAATGAGAAAAACCAACCACTGATAACTATTCATAGTGATCATGGTGGTGAATTTCAAAATTCAGATTTTGAAACTTTTTGTAGTAAGAAAGGTATTACTCACAATTTCTCAGCTCCAAGAACTCCTTAGAAAAATGTTGTTGTTGAAATAAGAAATCATATTCTTCAGGAAATGACTCGAACCATGTTGTGTGAATACTCAATTGCTAAGCACTTCCAGGCTAAAGCTGTTAGTACTTCCTGTTATACAATAAATCATGTTTTAACTAGAACATTTCTTAATAAAACCCCTTATGAGTTATGGACTGGCCGAAAACCTAAAGTTTCATACTTCAATGTTTTTGGGTGCAAAGAATTCATTCTGAATACAAACGATAATCTACAAAAATTTTCACCAAAATCTGATGATGGAATATTTCTAGGTTACTCTACAACTTTTGAGGCTTATAGAGTTTTTAATAAAAACACTTGTACTGTTGAGAAAACAGTACATGTGAAATTTGATGAATCTGATCCTTTCGTTTTCAACCAAACCAATTCTATTTCCTCGAATGTGTTTTCTAAAAATGTTTGTCAACCGTTATTAGAAGATCATTTTGATGTGGAAAATGTTCTAGAAAGTATTCCTGATGCATTTACCACATAAGATTTTCAACCATATGTTGATGAACAGGTTTTACAAAACCCAAATCAATTGTTTCTTAGGAATCATTCCAGTGATAACATTATTGGTGACGTAAATCAACCTGTAATGACCAGAAATTCCTTATGAAATGAAATAGAACATCTTTCTTTTCTTTCCCAATTTGAATCTAAATGTCTGTGTGAGTCCTTAAGTGATGATGATTGGATCAAAGCAATGCAAGATGAACTAAATGAATTTGAGAGGAATCAAGTCTGGACTTTAGTTGATAGACCTAAAGAAACAACTGTAATTGGTGTAAAATGGGTTTTCAGAAACAAATGTGATGAAAATGGAATAATTGTAAGAAATAAAGCAAGACGTGTTGCTAAAGATATAATCAACAAGAGGTAATAGACTATGAAGAAACATATGCCCCTGTAGCTAGACTTGAATATATTCATATTCTATTAACCTTTGCAGCATATTTCAATTTCAAACTATTTCAAATGGATGTAAAATGTGCTTTTCTAAATGGTTTTGTTCAAGAAGAAGTTTTTGTCGAACAACCTCCTGGTTTTGAAGACCCAAAACATCCTGATCAAGTTTTCAAACTTACCAAGGCTCTATATTGTCTTAAGAAAACCTGTAGTTCATGGTATGATAGACTTACATGATTTCATTTACAAAAAAAATTATACAAAAGATACAGCAGATCCAACCCTTGTTATAAAAATGGAAAATATTTTTTTTTTGATTGTTCAAATCTATGTTGATGACATCATAGTTGGATCAACTCATAAATCTTTAACCGATTCTTTTGCAAATTTAATGAAATCCGAGTTTGAAATGAGTATGATGTGTGAGTTAACATTCTTTTTAGGTTTTCAAATTTCTCAAAAACTAGAAGGAACATATATATCTCATCACAAGTATATAAAATATTTACTCAAAAAGTATGGTTATGACAAGACTAAAAGTATTAGCACTCCAATTGGTACCATAAATACACTTGATCCTGACAAAACTGGGAAACCAGTAGATCAAATAATTTTCAAAGGTATGATAAAAAGTTTTCTATACTTGACAGCTAGTCGACCAGACTTAATGTTTTCAGTATGCTTATGTGCAAGATATCAATCTAATACAAAAAAGTCTCACTCAAAATATGTAAAGAAAATCTTTCGATATTTAAAAGGCACTATGGATTTAGGTCTTTTTTACTCTTCTGGGAATGATTTTGTTTTAAAAAGTTTTTCAGATGCTGACTTTGGCGGTTGTAGAAAGGATAGAAAATGTACATCTGGAACATGTCATTTCTAAAGAGATTCTATGGTTTCTTGGTCCTGCAAGAAACAAAACTCAGTAGCACTATCCACTGCTGAAGATGAATATGTAGCAGTTGGAAGTTACTGTGCTCAAGTATTGTGGATGCAACACACACTCACTGACTATGGATTGAGTTTCTCCAAAACTCAAATTATTTGTGATAATACTAGTTCCATAGTTCTTAGTAAGAACCCATCACATCACTCTCATGCAAAACACATAGATGTTAGGGATCACTTTCTTAGGGATCACACACAAAAAGGAGATATCATTTTACAATTTATTGGAATGCAAGAACAACTTGCTGACATTTTTACAAAACCATTACCTTCCGATAGGTTTGAGTTTATAAAACAGATGCTAGGAATGATTACATTAAAATTATCATTCATATCCACTTCCTATTTTACTTTTCTCCTTAAAACAAACAACTCCCTTTGAAAGGGGGAGGACATTTCTTACTATGTTTTTTCTATATTTCTTTTTATCTTATGATCTTTAATTATTTACTCTCCTAGTATGTGTTTTTGTTTTTCTGTTTATCGTATTGACAGTTTTATTTTTATACACCTTTCTTTCCATCGTACTTTCTGATCATGGTAATGAATTTTTTTCCATCATATCGACCGATGATGGAAATGATTTTCTTTTCCAGCGTATCAACTGATGATGGTAATGAATTTCTTTTCCATCGTATCGACCGATGATGGAAATGAATTTCTTTTCCATCATATCGACCGATGATGGTAATGAATTTCTTTTCCATCGTATCGACCGATGATGGTAATGAATATCTTTTCCATCATATCGAGAGATGATGGTAATGAATTTCTTTTCCATCGTATCAAACGATGATGGTAAAGATTTTCTTTTCCATCATATCGACCGATGACGGTAATTAATTTCTTTTCCATCATACCGACCAATGATGGTAATGATTTTCTTTTCCATCGTATCGACTGATGATGGTAATGAATTTTTTTTCCATCATATCGACCGATGATGGTAATGAATTTCTTTTCCATCGTATCGACCGATTATGGTAATGAATTTCTTTTCCATCATATCGACCGATGATGGTAATTAATTTCTTTTCCATCTTATCGACCGATGATGGTAATGAATTTCTTTTCAACGTATCGACTGATGATGGTAATGATTTTCTTTTCCATCGTATTGTTAGTTCATGGTAACGAGATTGTTTTCCATCAGCTTGTAAGTTAATGGTAACGACTTTGTTTTCCATCGGTATAATGATAAATAGTTTTTTTACTTCGTACGTTTGTGTTTCCTTTTGAACTCTACTAAAACCAAAAATAACCTTACGTTCTCTGGCAGGTACTTTTCATTTTTTTTCTTTTTCATTTTAATCCTAACCATTGATCTATTTTCATCTAATCCTGACCGTAGAAGGTCACCGGTCACCCCTGTATCGCCTATAAATAGCCCCCCTCCCCAAACCGACATTGATTTTTCAGGTTTTGAGGCGAAGCTCTGCTCCACTATTTTAAATCATCGTATGATCTTTCATCGGCAACATCCCTATGTCTCAGTCTTCTGCCAACACTCCTGCCGATATGTCTTCAAATGTTTTCTCGGAAAAATTCCTTTTAAGGTAAGGGTTAGTCTCCTGCGAATTCTATGATCCATATGATTCTACTATCAAGAGGATTATCTTGTTTCAAGTATGAGAGAATTTGTGTGTTGAAAAGGCTATTTCACAAGATCTGGTTCTCTTTGATGAAGTCTGTCAGTTCTATAAAACTGTATCTTTTGACAAGAATATGACAATCAATTTTGCTGTGTACGATAGAAAGTTGTCTGAATGACCAAGTGGTCCTAAAAAATAGAGAGCTCATTCAATGATCATGAGATAGAAATTGAAGATATAAGATGGTTGTCAAATGAGATTGAAATTTTTTTCAATAAGCTTGACAGAGAAACGGTTGAATGGTTGAATCTTTTTTCTTCTCAACGAGATGATGTTCCTTCAGTAAAAGACTTACAGGAGAGAATGAATGCATTTCAGGATGAGTTTTCGAATATTTGATCTTTCAAAAATGAAATAGTTCTCTTGAAGAAGAAAAACTCTGGGTTATCCAAAGATAACAAGAATCTGCAAGACAAAATTCATACCCTTGAGGAAGTAATCAGAGTCCAGGAGGAGACTATCAAAAATCAAGATCAGATTTTTGCGGACCAACAGGAACTTCTCATAACTCAAGTTGATTCTATTTCTGAAGATAGGAAAGAAATCAAGAAGATAAAATCTGTTCTTCATGAGCTCATAAAGAAGGAGAAGGAAAGGGAAAACAAATGACTGATTTTATTTATTTTCTTTTGGAACCTGTCTTTGTTTTGTAATAACTTTTGTGATTCTTTTCTTTTGTCCTGCAATTTCTTTTCTCTAATCCTTTCAGGAAACTCTATGTAACCCCATTCTTTTTGTAAATCTCAAAGGGGGAGAATGTTTTATAAAGGGGGAGAATGTTTTATAAAGGGGGAGAATGTTTTACAAAGGGAGATTGGTTTAATCAAATACTTCAAAACCGAGAAAAATCTATGAATACAATCCTTCAGAAATTATACACCTAAAGGGGAGTTTGTTGTATTCAAATTCAAATTCAGAAGAGTTTCCAATAACTCAGGGGGAGATAAGTATTTCTTGTTATATTTACTTTTTATGTTGTGATTTCCAAAAAGGGGGAGATTGTTAAGTCAAAAGTTCTCTTTTTTACTTCTATATTTTGTTTTGAAAATCACAAATGTCTTTTTAATCATATCGTACTAATCTTGTCAATCGTATTGTACTAATCTTGTCAATCATATCGTGCTGACTCTGTCAATCGTATCGTACTAACTCTCTCAATCGTATCATACTGACACTGTCAAATGTATCGTACTGACTCTTCTATTCATACTTTCATTACTTGTTTTGGTACTTAGTCAAAAAAACTTGTTTCATATTCATTGTACTATTGTTTATCATCTTCATGTATCTTGTTTTAACCAATCCGATGTCGTTGAGTTAGTTACAATTTAATCAAAACGATGTCGTGCTTTCTGTTTCAATATGACCTTTATGATGCCAAGTGTCCAAGTCCTTCTATGTTTTTCGTAGAAATATGACCGTTGGAGGAGATGTGACCGTTGGAACCTGAGGCCTATAAATAGGAGGTCATTTGAAGCTAAAAGAACAACGAGAGACTTTTGGAACAAATGTGATTCTATACTTCTATCAAGTTCTAGAGAGAGAAAATGTGAGTTCTCTCATCTGCTTTGTGCGTCCGATCATCGTATCGAGGGATTTCAAGTAATTGAAAGACAAAGGTTCCGATTACCTACAAAATCGAGGGTTGCCGGGGATAGGCAGATAGACGGTCCGATCATCGTATCGAGGGCTACCGGGGATAGGCAGATAGGCGTTCGGATCATCATATCGAGGGCTTCTAGGGATAGGCAGACGGACAGTCTAATCATCGTATCGAGGGCTCACTAAGGTGTTGGTGAGACATACCTTTTATCCTAGGTGAAAGGATAAACCTTCTCATTGGGTTAAAATAATTGTAATTCTTTTACATTTCCGAAGCAAATTGTATTAGAAAGGAAATTGTTTTTGTTTCCTTTTCTATCTCTTATACATTTGTAATTGTTTCAATTACATCCATTCTATTACATACTGTATTGATTGATTCTATACGCTTTAAGGTAGAATCATTCATCTTTATAGTACTCTGATTATTGTGTTCATCTTGAATACAATTGTTTTACATTTCATTAGTATTACAATACATCATACCTTTTATATTCAATACAATCGTGGGTGTTTTTATTTGTATTAGTTTAAGACCTGTTAAACTAATCTCTTAAGTGTTTAAATCAAAGGTTTTTAAACCTACAAATCACCCCCCCTCTTGTATTGTTCCATCTAATATACATATACATCTACTTATTCGATCCTACATGCACAGGCGCATTTATTCATTATAACCCCATCATTTGTGTTAACATTATCTTTCAAGTCTAAATGGCCCCCCCAAAGGATAAGGATACTTAGCACAAGGGATCTCCTATCATTTTGGGATAACACCCTCAAGGGATTCAGAAAACAAATATATACATGTCTTGCATTGTGAATATGATCAGCAGTGGATGCCCATTTGTTTTTCCAATTTCAGGTCACATGATATAGATACTATGTTTCGAATCTGGTCAACATCTATCTTCAGACGTTTTTTCCACCCCCATATCTCCCAAAAATGGAGTAGTGGTTTAATTTTCCCCACAGTCTCTCCAAATATCTGTCTTCTTCGAGAAGGAGTGTAATTCCAGCTTTCGGTCCCTTATGTGACGTTGAAAGCCCAATCATACTACTTGTTTCCCACACTGAGCATCTCTCACATGGGATTAGGAGTTGTGAAGGAAATGCTCACATGAGAGGTCATATGGCTACTTTTTTTGGGATGCTCAACCCCAGGTCCTTCATCCCCTATGGGCCCCTAGCCTAAGATCTCATTTAGGATTGTGCGGTGTGGTATGGGCTCATGTCCTCATTCACATTGGGTTATTTTTCCACACAAAACATATCCCCTTGATATATCCCTTCCTACATTTATTATCCATCCCATGAGTAAAGGCCTTCCCATATTCTGCATGACCCATCATTTAAGTCTCCATCACCCTAAATATCTAGAAGGGCCCTCGAATGGCATGAATGCTTGGACCAAGGGCTCTCCTACCGTTTCGAGATAACTCCATCGAGAATTGCAAGCAACAAGTTGATACAAGTACCATGTTGTGAATCAGGTCAATGGTTGATCTTAAATTTCTCGCCTCCCTTCTGATCACACAAGCGTGGATATTGTGTTGCGAACCTACTCAACAGTTTTCCTTTATCATCATTGTTGATTATGGTCTTCCATAGGCATGGTGATTCTCCCTCTCTATCCCATGCATATGATATTAAACTGGTCATACAGGGTCCGATCTCTATGACCATAAACCAATATCATCTTTTTCCTCACTGCAAGATGTTAAACTACAAGCAGGTCAGGACATTCAGTCCATGACCCAGCCTTAGGCACCTTGGCATTTTCAGGCCCATGGACCACATTCTCACTTAGGGTTTTACAGTTTAGTGCGGGATTATCTCCTCATTCACATCAGGTTGTTCTCTGTGCTGTAAACATCCTTGGATGAAATAACTTACCCCTACCTTCTCCATCACTTCATGAAGTTAAACTGCAAGATGGCCATGACATTCTGTCTATGGACCAGCCTCAAGGCCCTTGGCCATTTCAGGAACATGGCCTAAATTCTCACTTAGGGTTGTATGGTGTGGTGCGGGATCATGTCCTCATTCACGTCGGGTTAAAATTTGTTCCATACACGACCCTCGTTGGGGTATCATTCCCTTATTATCATAATTGTTTCCCCCCAGAACAACATGTGACTTGATTCCCATCCTCATGGGATACGTAGGACCACCCGAGTGTCTGGTATTCGGGTGCAGCCCCATCTCTAAGAAAACTCCCAATCATTTTCACTCCATGGCCCATGTTCTTTTAGAATAGGGTTATACAGTGTGGTATGGACTCACATCCTCATTCGTATCGGGTTAATAACCACCATACCGCATACCTCTCTCTCTCCTGAGCTATCTTTTCTCCATTTCCTTGCCTTCATTTCTTTGAGTCAGCTACCCTTATGTCGGGTCCCTCTACCCTCTTCGGTGTTTCACCTATTGTCCCCTAAGTACACTAGTCTAGAACCCAGAGTGTCAGATTCGACTTGGAAAATCATTCACCCATTTTTCAGGCATCGTGTTCCCCTTCATTTGGGATTCCATTAGCATTCACTCCCAAAGGGACCCTCAGATGTAATGTATTCTAGGCCTAAGGGGTCTCCTACCATTACATGCCATCTTCCTTGAGGGTTTCAGAAAACAAATCGATACAAGTTCCATGATGTGAAAATGGTTAGCGGTCGATGCTCATTTGTTGTTCCCATTTCAGGCCACACAATATGGATGATTTTTTTTGAATATGGTCAACAATTATCATCCACTATCATGCCATCCCCTTCAAACATTGAATGTTGGTTACAAGATTCACATTATTTGCCACCCCATCATGTCCAAATGGATTTTTTTTCACTCCCAGGACTTTCCCTCAGCATGGATTTGGAAGTTTGGAGGACAAAAGTCATGGTAAAGGATTCATTCAGGGTTTCATACTGATTTCCCATTTGGTGTGTGTTCAAGGTATTGCAAAAAACCTCTTCCACCCTTGTTTCCCACACCGAGTTTGACTCATGTGGGATTAGGGATTAGGTTGTGGTCCACACTTACATGGAAGGATTCTGCTTCTCTATGGTCCAAACTCTATGAACGTAAACTAATATCTCTTTTAGAACAATGTACAGCTTGATTCCCATTCCCATAGGATACGTAGAAATGCCTCGACATCTCGTCTTTGGGTCCATCTTGAGTTCCACTGATTTATTTCTTTTGTTCTACCTTCTAGTCTCTAACTCTTATGGGACCGCGTGGCATGATATGGGATTATGTCTGCATTCACGTTGGGTTTTCATTATTCGCACCATGTGCGCCCCTTTTTAGGAGTTATCCCACTACTTCCTATCCCACATGACTTTAAACATTATGATTTCCCATACAACATTAAAAGTAACCTTCAATAACTATGTGTGGCATGATTCACATCCTCACGAGATATGTTGGAACACTCAGAGATCTTGTATTCAGGTCCATGTCAACTGGGAGCTAGTTTCTCCTACCCTTCATCCGATAACATTTCCTGGCCCCTCGGTCCATGGTTTTCTCCTTGTAATCATGCAGGATATGATGTGGAACTCATCCTCATTCACGTCGGGTATGATTTATCATGCCGTGTACATTTCATTTAGAATATCATCTCTCATGTATATGTCTGAGCCATATGACTTTAAACTATGATACCTAGTCCCACATGACATCAAATCATTGTGTCTATACTACATAACGTTAAAATTCATGGTTGGTCCCATCATTTGTCCCTAAAATGTGGCATTATCATTTAGGCCGCATGACCAAAAATGGAACTGCACCGCGATATCCTCACTCAAGAGGGAATCATGTTTTGTATCGATCAAACACCATACCGTATGTCAATGATGGCATATGGCTTGATTCATGTGGTCTACCTGGACATTAATTCCATGGTACATTGCTTAAAAACACACATTCATCCTAAAGGACAAAAAAGATCTATCAAATACTGATTCTTTCGGTGGAAGGGACAGACCCCCATAACCTCATTATCTCTGACATGGGTATCCAATCATTTCTCTTGTAGAACTACATGTTTCTTGATTACCATCCTCATGGGATATGTAGGAATGCCCATGAAATTTGCCTCAGGCCTAGACTAACTCTTTTTTTTTGGTCCCTCGACCTAGAACATCCTCAAGGAATGCATGGTGATCTGGACTCTAGGTCCTCACTAACATAGGGTTTCATAATTACCTCACCATGCATCTCTCGCATTCCCTACAGTCTATGGTATAAGTTCTATGACCATAAACAAGTATCAATTTGCATCCTTACTGCAAGAATTTAAACTACATGACATCTCACAGAACAACACGCGACTTGATTAACATCGTAATGGGGTGCGTTGGAACGACCGACTGCTTTGATTTGAGTCCAGCCTAACCTTCACTTTTGGTCCCTTGACCTAAAGAATATTTTTTCAGGGATACATGGTGTGGTACCAGATTCTTATGTCCTTATCCATGTCGGGTTTATAGCTACCGCACCACATACTCCCTTCACATGATCTCCACTTTCACCCCTCATCATATCGTATGATGTTAAACTACATGAGTGCACATGTACTTGACGCATGACAATAAACTACGGTTTTACCCTGAACAAGTTTAGGATGCCCCATTTTAATAATTGGATGCACCAGACCCCTTACTAGAGAGGATTTTCATTATCAATGTTGGCCCCTGGCCACTCCATGCTTAAGCACTACGTTTTTCCTGATTCTTATCCTTATGAGGTACGCAGCGAACACCCAGGAATTTCACCTCAGGCCCAGCCCATGGCAATTAACCCGCTTGTCCCCTCGACCCGATCACGGTCCAGTCTATATGACCTTAAAATAGGAGCCTAAAATCTAGGTACCATGATATTAAACTGTTAACCTTGGTCTAGGTAGTATGAACATAAAAATATGTGAATCATCCTTAGTTAAACTATGTGTCTATCATTCTCATTGGTATGATGTAAAACTACATGTCATCCTAGGTCCTTACCAGAGAGGTCCTGTTCGGGAGTAGGTATGATCCATGATCACGTCGATACGCCCACCTAATGTGTCATCACCACAACATCATAATTTCAATATTTCCATTCGAATAACACATCACTCCACATGCCATGGCTTATGTGCCATTTATTTAGACTCTCGTCCTATTTCACATTTGAAAGAACCCTATAATAGTTTGAATGTTCAGCCTATGGCTCACCTACTATCCTGGGATAATGTTCCTGAAGGATAATGGATGACATTTCGAGTCAAGCCCCATGTTTCGAACATGGTCAGTAGTTAGCCGACATTTTTTATTCCCATTCATGGTTAATGCAATAAGGATACTATGTTTTAAACACAGTCAATAGTCATCTTATTTTGTCACACCACCCATACAATGTTACAAAATTTGGATATCGTGATTTAAACATTCCATACCATATGTACGGATTAAGCCAAACGCCCCTGTAGTTACCCCACTCAGGAAATATAACAAATTAGAAAGTTGACATATTGATTTTTCCAAGGTCCTCATCCTCTGATCAGGATTTTACCATTTCTTCACGGAAATCCAGATTGGTTGTTCAAACCCCTGGATGCCCAAATCATGGTTTTCACTCTAAAATTTGGTTGGAATAATAAGTAGGTCATCCGTTCTTTCTCACACTAGGCCCGACCCACATGAGCTTAGTGATTGGACACTGGACATTCCATGAATATGATGAAAATTCAATAAACCAATAGAAATAATGGAACTTGTGCATGCATATGGAATAAAACAATCAAATCATGGAAGTACATTTATGGGTTTGAAATCATTACAGTACCTATAGGTCGATCCCTCCGAGGGATGGAATAACCCCATGAAACGAAATTTGTAGCTCTTCCACCCTCTGTCTTGTAGCGTCCAAGATTTTTTACTGCATGTTCAGCTCCTGCTCCTCCTTGGTAGAAATGAGGTGCAATCCATCAGCTAACATCTGAGCCAACTCTACATTGGTTGGGATGACGGTCATCACTTCAGAGGTTTTCTTCATGCACTCTTCGGCCTCTACCAGCTAGGCCTTCATTCAAAATATTATCTCTAATTGCACATCGAGAGAGGCTGAGTGCTCATCCACCCAGACCTGCAGCCGTGAAATCTCGTCTTCAGCCTCATGGAGCCTCTTGATGTTCTTCGATTTCATCCGCTGCCAGCCCACATTGAGGCCACTGTCATACACCTAAATCTTATCCTCCATTAGATTGTGGATGAGTATATGGGGAAACTGGGAATCCACTCCCCTAGCACACAGTTCACACAGCTGTGAGGGAAGTCTATCCATCTCATCCGTCCAATTCAGTTGGTGGGTGTCATCTATGAAGCACATGATCAGCTTCCGCGATCAGTGATGGACTATTTTTCTATCCTCTTCATCATAGGTCATCTCATCCCAGTCGGAATGGTTGGCTGGCTCATATGTGGGGAACGCCCCCAGGAATGCATCAGTAGGTTCCATATATGGTGTTTCATCGGGTATGGAAGGACCCGGGCTATCTGATCGATCCTCATCATTAGACCCCACTTCTATAATCTTGAGCATAGCCCTACTGATGGTCCCACCAGTGATTGGGAGTACCACAGCTTGGTCAGTCTGGATATCCATCTCCATAATAACTAAAATTCCTCTCGGAAATACGCTATGATAATCCCTGACAAACCTTGCCAGTGTAACCCACGCCATTTGAAGAACTCTTTACACTAAAAGAGGCTTGGACATCAGTTACCATTGTCAATGGTTGAGAATCATGAATTTGGTAGAGGATTCTTACAAAGATCTAATTATAGGTCTCGTTCTTGGGTTGACGCCATTGGGACACTAAGGCGTGCCCCCCTGTATATTGTTGGATCGTCTGAAAGCTCTGGAGAAGCCACCTCGTGTGTCCTGGCCTCACTGGATGCAGTAATGAATGCAGCCGTAGGTGTAGATCCTGAAGGTCCAAAATCTGCATCTGTTGAAGGGAGAGAATGAGTTTTGCATATGAAACCATCCTACACAGTTCAAATATTAGTAAGAAGTCTAGAACGACCTCGAAGCAAACCTAGGGGAAGGGGATTGAGATTTTACCTCAAGGACCTCTCCAAATTCTTCAAGGTCGGAGTCTTGATCACTAACTTTTCCCTCCTCCAAAGGAATCCATCTAGCGGCCTCCTTCCCCCTGGAGGACTCATCTGATTCCTTTGGAAAAGGAAATCGCTCCCTCGGTACTGCAACTAATAACAGCATAAGGGCTGTCTGATTCAACAACACCTTCACCCGGTCTGTCATTAGACTCAAGGAACCCTAGGAGTGGAAACAATCCTCCGGCTCGGTCAGGTATCACTCCTCCTCCTTCTAGGATACTGTGAATCTGGTCCTAATAGGGCCAATTTTGGGCATGTCCATACCGAGACGATTCAACAGCTGTCACATCTCAGAAGGGGATGAGGAATTTCCTGTCAACATCCCAGATTTCCCAGGCCTCAGGGAAGGAAGCATTCTCTGGCATGTGTATATGGCACAACCGATTCCATAGAGCCTAGGTGAATACTCTACGAAATCCTTCTGGTGGCCTCCCCTTTGGAGAACTCTATGCTACTTGAACCACTGGGTCCACTTCCACTACTAGATCCACTATGGCTACCTCCCCCTCAACTAGTATGAGCCTTTCCCTCATGGGAGCCTCGCGACCACAGGATTTTCTCACCATCTTTCGGCCCCGACCTCGAGGTTGGGGAGGCACCCAATCACTGGCCCGAACAGTTGGATACTTCAGCATATCCCCCAGATAAGACGCCTCCCTGATTTTGGAATAATCCTTCTCCACCCCGAATATGGTTTTGGATGGAGGCAATTCATTCCACATATTTCTGTTAGCACGCATGAACATGAGACACATTTTCCTCACCAACCATGGATGTTCCTCATCACCCACCCCTAAATAGACATGTGGGGTCAGCCAGTGTATACATTGAAACGTCTTAGTGAATCACTACGGGGTGTACGGATCACAGAGGGGATCACTGTCTATTATTTCAACCCGAACTCCACCTCAGAAGGCCAGGAGATAGAACTGGTGATCCTCCGTTCCATGGAAATCATTGGTAAAAGCACCTGTTGGTAGTAGGAATGGATAAATTTGAATTCCTCTATCTTCCAGAAATGGTTCAGCACTAGTTTCATAGTCAGTTTGGTCGGAATGCTCCCCGTGTCATTCAGAATGGATGGACGGAAGTTCGATCATAGAGGAGATATATGATTTAGATATTCTTAAACTCCCCAGACGTGCACCACTACCCACCTGTAAAAGTGGTTGAATGACCCAGATATCCTTTGTGGCCTCTTACCCTCATTGATATGCCATATAATTTTGTACAACATGGAAATCATCGTGATTTCGAGGTTCACCCACCTCCTATCACTAACATGGATGTCATGAAAAATGTGCCCGGTTGCACGCCCATGTTTGTATCCTTCAACTGCAGGATTCAACCGTAGATGAGAGCAGTGATGAATTCCACCAGCTTGACTACCGATTACTTCTCATTGCAAACACGGAACCCCAGGTTTTCCAGTGGCATTCCTCCAGGAGCCGCTAGTATGAATGATCCTTGCCCCATTGAGCCCCCTTCGGGCTAGTACGAGTCCTTAATAGAAACTGTCTATTTTCTGAGATGTTCAGAAATTGATTGAACCACCATCTGATGTGGACGTCTCTCACTGCCTATTTCCCCCTCTTTGCACCAGCTCCATTAGTTTCATCACCAATAGTGTAATTTTCTCCAGATCCTTCCACACACCCATAGGAGGGAGGAATTCAACATACATCACTCCCGGTATCGGGACACCTGAGATATGGTGCACATCCCACAAACTGATTCCAACCACCACATGGTTCAAATGGAAGGTATTGGTCCCCGATGACCACCTTATCTACAACTCTGGTATCACCTACATCGGTTGGTAGATATGAAATTAGGAGGTCCAAGCCACCACGTACAGACCTAATCTCCTCAGCTCTGCCCCGAACTCTTCACATGATCCACCTACATAGAAGGCCCATGCACAGTCATCTGTAAAGTAGCCGCCCAGATGTAGATCCCACTCATCAGACCATCCCTTCCGATGGGTTCGTTAGGAAAACCTTCAAGATCATATGGTACAGAGTAGGGGTTGTCTCCAGCTTCAATCCCTTCCCGTCAAAATTGTTCAGGTGATTGAAAAAAAGTCAACAATGACAGGTGTGATGCCCTCCAAGACATGGCCGTCAGCTGCCCTGAACCACTGGCACTGACATGGCGTGCTTTGGATCTAGTAAGATGGCTCATCCCTACTGGCTTCAGGGATGAAGACTTCATCCCTCATCCCAAATCCGTACAAAGGTAGCCTCTTTCACAAAGGATAATTCCTTTGGATTTCCGAATGCAGCTCCACCGACAACCCATGGCCTGTGTGTCTACATACCAACTCCCCTAAACCCAATCAATTTTCCTTCTCCTGCCTCCAAGCAGCGAACACAAGGACCCCCTAGCAGCCTTCGAGTGATCCATTCAGTTATATATTTTGGGTGTCCTTTGGGATCGGTTCACGAAGCTCTTTTGCGGAGCATGTTCACAGAGATTGTTCGTGAAGACTGTTACAGAGCTCAACCCTAGCATTCAATCTCATGTTGCAAAGCTCTCCGGCATTAAGTCAAAGACTCAATATGTGCTGGGAATCAGAAGGCCGGATTTTTGGAGAGAAATCATAGAGTACATGGAACTTCGAGAATCGAGAGTTCTAAAATCCAAAATTGCAGAGAAGAGAAATGGAAAATGAGAGGTCACCTCTTATTTGTAGGAATGAAGCTCAGGTGCTTCGTAGCATGTCTGGATGCGTCGAGCATCACGACACACTCAACCCCTCACCACTACACCACTTCACATGTCTTCTTCACGAGCCCACATTGCGGTGGTTGAGATATTTTGGTGATTTTCCCTCTAACTTCAACCCTCATTTTTTCTTAGATCAAAGTCCAAGGGGGGCATTTGTTGACACCACAATCATGGAAAATCCAGAAAAAAGGAACAAAAATAGGGGATTCCAAACGAATACTACTAACAGAGTCCCCAAATCCCTAGGGATGGTGCATAGCTCTCCCTTCAAGAACCCATCACAGAGCAAGGAGAAGGGATGCTCCGAAAATCCCTTTGACATTCGCGAACCCACCACGGAGCAAGGAGGTGGGGTGCTCCATGAGATGATTTGATGTTCGTGAACCCGCCGCGGAGCAAGATCCGTCTTCACGCTGAGCGATCTCTACTTCGTGGTGCCTCTTGACTATAAATACCAGGCTCCCATCGAGCCCAAAGGATGGATCATATGACCTTTTTTCCTTTTGATCTCTTACATCATGATGAAATTTCTACTCTAAAATTCATGGGAGTTTCAATGTACATTGTCACCATGAAGTGCCTCCCCCATTTCTTGCATTTCACCCCTATTCAAATGGAGAAGCCCTTCACGGAGCCCACATTCCTCGCTGAAGGATATAGATCCCAAGGGGACTCAAGTCTTCGTAAAGAATTTATGGTTCATAAAACTCCCTTCGTACGCATGTGCCTTGCATGCTAAGGCGTGGTCACTATGCTTCGGGAAGCACATTGCTCCACAATGATATGCTTCACAAGGAACCCTTGCTTTGCAAGACATTTCTCCGAGAATGCCTTTCCACTTCGCAAAGAACCTTCCATATGCACCTATTAACTATGCCTAGGCTATGTGACTTCACTTCATAAAGCACATCCCTACACGAAGCCCCTATACTTCATGGAGCACCCGAGCATCACAAGGATTCTACCTATGTACCATTTTGCTCTGTAACTCCTTTTCTCGTGCATCCCTTCAGGTTTGAATGAAGATATTTGAATGTCCCTTGGGTTGTGCTACCTATGGTGTTGATTTTACTCATACTTCTTCACATAGGCATGCTAACAGCTATTGATTTTTCATATAGCCACGCTAACATGGACCCCCAATGGGATCACCTCCCAACACCCCTTCATAATGGCATTGTCGATGCCTTCCTTTCTTCAAGGGTAGGTGGGTATTTGTTATGTAAGTCCTAGAGGTGCGGGGCACACCCAATTCGTCTGAGCTATAGGATGTTAAACTACCAAGCGCCCTCGTCCTCAGCACATGATGTTAAACTGTGACTTTTCACTTTGTCGTGCAAGTGGGGTGCCTTGTCTCGGGCATTCTCTATTCCCACTAGTCTCCATGGGATTGAGATCATTCCTCACATGAAATGACATCCTCTTTATTAGAGCGACGTCCATCAGTGGGGAAAGGGTAACTACCCTAGTGTATGCCCCTATCATTTCTTGCAAGAGGCAACACCCATTCTCCTCCTCTCTTCCTGGGTGCCAAATCCCTCTCCCACTGGCATTTGTTACCACTCGGGCGTCCATCCTAGAAGAAGCCCATATTTCCTCTTTGGGCTTCTAACCACGCATAAGCCCCTATTTCCACTTTGGGATACTAAACACACGTAAGAAGATGTTTACTCTTTGGGAACCCAACTACCTATAGACCCAGTCCACTTCCCACGGATGCACCTTTCATGATGTGATCGCCAGGTCTTCGCTGCCACTTGTTTCTCACATCGATCATGACTCGCTTGGGATTAGAGTAAGCATCAACAATGACATCTTCCCCAGGAATCCTAGAGTGTAAGCCCTACACCCACATAAACTATGAGGTCTTTCATCCTTGCCAAGGTAGGGTACGTAGGAAGCCTCTCGGTGGTTCAATCCCACCACCCATTGGTCCTGAACATCTTCACATCGGTTCACCAACAACTCATCCTGAACTACCAGGTCGTTGATCCTTGCTAAGGCAAGGTACTTTGGAAGCATCCATGATGGTCAATCCCAATAACCATTAGTCCAGACTATCTTCACATCAGTTTACCAAACCCAACCTGAACTACAAGGTCTTTGATCCTTGCCAAGGTGGGGTATGTAAGAAGCCTCCCTGAGGTTCAATCCAACCACTAATTGGTCTCGACCATCTTCACATAGGTCCACCAACACATCTCATGAACTATGTGGACTTTCATATTTCCCAAGTCAAGTTATGTAGGAATCCTCCCTAAGGTTCAAGCCCCACACCAATTCTCTCTGACCACCTTCACGCCAGTTATCCCAAACAATCCCGAACATTGAGGTCTTTGATCTTTACCAAGGGAAGGTATGTAAGAAGCCTCCCTAAAGTTCAAGTCTAACAAAAATTGTTCTGGACTATCTTCATGTTGGTTCACCAAACCCATCGTGAACTATGAGGTCTTTGATCCTTGGCAAGGAAAGGTACTTAGGAAGCCTCTTTGAGGTTCAATCCCACCAACCATTGGTCCCAACCATCTTCATATCGGTTCACCAAACCCATCCTAAACATAGAGGTCTTTGATCCTTGCCATGGAAGGCTACACAAAAAGATTCCCTAAGGTTCATTCCCAACAACCATTGGTCCCAACCATCTTCACGTAAGTTCACCAAACCCATCATTAACTACGAGGTCTTTGATCCTTGCCAAGGCAGGGTACGTAGGAAGCCCCCCTATGGTTCAATCACAACAACCATTGGTCCTGACCATCTTCATGTCTTTTCACCAAACCCATCCTAAAATACGAGGTCTTTGATCATTGAAAAGGTATGGTACATAGGAGGCCTCCCTGAGGTTCAAGCCCAAAAACCATTGGTCCTGACCCCACTTCTTGTCAGACCATCTTTGCCCCGCATGACATTAAACAGCATGCCCCCTTTTACTCCTACACGACGTTAAACAACATTCACCATTCCTGAACTATATGGGATTTGATCCTTGTATCTTGGATAAGGTATATAGGAAGCCTCCCTGAGGTTCAACCACATCTAGCGGTAAGCCGTTGTTACCCCATCCAGTGGTAAGCAGTTGTGACCCCATCCAGTGGTTATCCATTGTAACCCCATTCAACGGTAATCCATTGCTAGGGGTGAACTACGAGGAAATTGATTTCCTACATCTAGGATACGTAGGATATCTATTCGAGTCTCATGCCCAACATCAACATCATCCTCGAGTCGACTCAATCTCATTCTCCACCAAATTCACTTAACAATCCATCATCCATTTTTGTTCTTACTCGGGCTACCACATCCTGGTGGGATCATGCCACCCCATTCCCCATTCCACATAACATCAATCGTGTAGCTAACCATGCATTAGCCCTAACATCGGTGTTCCCTCCAAGGGTTGCCTCACCTGATCTGCTCTAGTCAGTGATCTGATCAATCTGATCGGTCTCCACTAGAGATTAAATCTTCTGCATACCCTATGTTAAACATAGGAAACATAGGAAAACATCAGATACATGCCTATGGCACATGATTCCTCTCATTAGACTTGGGATGACTCGGGATTCCGTGCCCTCGAGAAGCCATATAATAAGTGGAAGAAACCCATATGCGTCTGTGTTCTAGCTACCTGACACTCCAGTGATGTTCAAAGTGACTACTCCCCCGACTGAAGGTAGTTGTCCTAACTGGACCCCTTGGAATTTCCTGAAAACAGCAGTGTAAATAATCGGTGTCCATGAAGATATGGCACTGGGAAGAGTTTCATGAACTACGTCTTAAATATATAAGGGAGTCCCGGACTAGGGAATGAGTTTCGAGGAAGAATCTGTGGAAGGAAGAATCGACATCCCATCATCCCATTTCGATCAAGGAGAAAACATTCCCGAACAAGGAACATATGTCACCCACCTTTGGAAAGTGGGAATTCATGGAAACAAATAGTGTCACTGTCCTCAAACATGACGGACGCACGCGCCCTAAAAAAATTATCAGAAACAATTATCCCTTCATGTCATTCATAATATAGATATTAACATCCTAGGGGAACATAAAAAATAAAAAATGGTTGATCTCAGTTTCTCAGTTGGGTTCAAAAAAATAACAGAAGAAATAAACATAAATAATTAGTCATGGTGATTAACGAAAAACACATGACCTTAAAACATAATCTAGAGCATAATATTACAGAAACAAATAGTGACAAATAATTCCTTATAAAATAATCACATGAAAATTAATCTTCAATTTGAATATTCTACTAGTTGAATAAACAAAAGGGATATAACTAATAATATCATTATCATGGAAGGAATAATTCTAGACAACATAAACATAAAATCAAGGCCTCCACAAAGACAACATACATAATGTGTAAAAACCTTGTCTAGTTTATCTTGTGGGACCTACAGATGCATAGAGGGGACATAAAAGGCCCCACCACTACTGGATAAATACCCTATACCATCAGTTTGGTGAACCGTGGGCAAGTAAACCATTGGGATAGGTCTATACCAACGGTTTTGAAAACCGTTGGTATAAGTAATATGAAAATCTATACCAACGGTTCCATAAAACCGTTGGTATATGTATTTCAAAAACAACCGGTGGGATTTGATCCCAGGACCTCTAGTTTATCTTTCATGACCTAACCACTAACCTAACTTGAATTTTGTGAACATAATTTCATAAATAAATAAATAAATATATATATATATTATCATAAGTATTTTAAATTTTTATTTATATAATGTTCTCAGTAAGAATATTCAATAAAAAATCAATGGACATATACCAACTGTTGTCAAAACAGTTGGTATAGACCTATACCAACGGTTTTGACAACATTTGGTATATGTCCTTCCATTTTGGGAGCGACGCTGGTATATTGGGGAATTTCTTAATGGTTTGGCCAAACCCTTGTGAAACTTGGCCACAAAGTACCATTTCCCAATGGTTTGGCTAACCCGATGGGAAAAGTGGCCACAAAGTCGAATTTTCCCAATGGTTTGGCCAAACTGTTGGGAAATCCATACCCTTTCCCAACATTTTTGGAAAACCATTGCAAAAAGTGACCTCAAAGTGGGATTTCCCATTGGTTTGGCCAAACCATTGGGAAAGGGGACCTATACCAACGGTTTTTACAAACTGTTGATATAGAAGCATTGGGAAAGGTGAGATTTCCAGTATTGCACCCATCAGTTTCTAAATCCAATGCATTCCACATATTAATAGTTATAAACCCAAAAAAATATACATATGAAATGTAAACAACTTTCTCCAATCTATAAAAATAATCACTAACCAATCTGAGTAGTGTGGTGAAAGGTATCACGATATAAAATACACTTTTAAAATGATAATAAACCATTTAATAAAATATGGATAATGATGAAAATAATATATCAATATCAATAAGTCAAAATACACAATAGAGGTGTTGAAATAAGTTAAAATACTATATTAAAATAATTAATAAATTCCATAGTGAAAGATGTATTTTATTTTTTTAAGAAGAGTTATTTTGGAAAAATCATTTATATTTTCCAAGATTATTTATATAAAACCATAAATGAAAATATATATTTTTTCCTAAAAACTTAATGAAATATGAAAAATAATGGAGTCTTAAAATAGATTATTTATGGCTCATGGAATTGGGTATGAAATCATGAACTTCCCTTTAATTGAGTATCTGTATCAAGAAGAATCAATAAAGGAATTTTATAAAAAATGCATTATCCCATAACAAAAGGTAAAATGATTTAGATATACTGTTTTGTAACATATAAAGAGAATTTATAATAATTATATAAAATAATGAACAATTATAATCATTTATAGAGGAATAAATCATTAACCGAATGAAAATGGAGGTTCATGAAGAAAACCCCTACCTTATGCCTCAAAGAGACTACCCACGAACTTATCTGTAAGAACTTGGTTTTTCCCTTTAGGTACGAGTCTCTTTTTATTATTTTTTCCTTTTGAATTTTTGGAGAAAATATTTGAAAATGTGAATGTAATATAATCAGACATCACAAGGATTAACATTTTGTTACACAACATGTAATCTCTAGTACAGGTCTTGTACTCTCTAGTCATGTAAGGGGTATACATGGCCTGTTTGATGTTGGTAATGGTTGATAGAATTAAACTTGTAATTTCCAGGTATTTCAATTCACATGTCTTGTAGTCATGTCAGTATGACAAGGAATGTAAGTTGGTTAATCCTGGAAATCTTTGGATTAGTAAAGGAACTTTCACTATGTGTAGTCCCAAGTACACACCGTGTATTTCATAATTTTTTCATAAAACGGAACGTAGCCTCATTTTTTTTAGTTCTGGAAAGAACCACCGAAAAACTGGTGCTGAAACCTTCATTTTGATCCTGATTATTTGTTCGAAGATATCTTCTATCTTCTTTATATCCATTATAACCCCCTCGGTAAGATCTCAATTACTAATGAGTTGTTCTTCATAATTTCGTTTCTCGACCATGTTATATGTTTTTGATCATTTATTCTAGTCGTATAGATCTACCATGTTCTAACATGAATTAGAGGATGGTACTCGATGAGTATTATCGTATGAGTACGAGGTATGAGGTGTAGACATTGTTTTTACTTTTTTCATACATTTGGGGATTGCGGATTTTAGTGGAACGGTTGGGTTTTGAGTGGAAGCATATTATTTCATTTAATTAGACTGTTATACATTATGGGATGTCATTGGGTATTTACATTCAAATTATGCATGAGCAAGAACAGGTGAGAGGTTGTTGGTCATTGGTTTATTTTGGCTGATGGTGCTAAAATGGTTTTAAATGAATTATATTCATTTATATATGTATGTTTATTTTGTTTATGGTTTCTTGAGCTTGTTAGAGGCATTCAATACCTCAATGCTTCATTCTGATGGATGGTAGTTAGTGAAACTCAACTATTTAATTTGAATCGCCTGTTACAAATTTTTTAAAGTGATTATTTATATATTTAATGGTAGCGATTACATATATTGATGCTACTGATATTTTAGAAGGCATGGCCCAAGGTTGGATGGCATGGCCATCAAAATTTGTTTATGTTGATCATAGCTTGGGTGAGGCCTAAATTTTCACAGGTGGTTTTGACCACAGAATTAGGCATTATGGACATCAGTTTGTGGCGGCGGGACTATTAGGTTGGTAATGGCATGGTATAAATGGATGTAATATCCATCTAATTTGAGAGACATGGTCACATGGACATGAGGTTTCAATGAGAGTGTGTCTTGGGTTCTTATCTTGGTGATTTTCTCTCACTTGTGATGTCTAAAAGCATCCTGATTCATGTGCATATAGGTTGTCTCCATGATGATGTAGTTTTAACCACTCATGGGGGTATAGATCCCAATATTAGTGGTATGTGTACTATTGGTTTGGGGGTGCATATCGTAGGAATCCAAGTTGAAGGAGAGGAGCCTTCAGTTGGTGATGATGAGGTTACCAGGATGGGGGTGTGTCTCTCTATGATTGGGGGATGACATCACTGTTTTTTTGACTATTTATTTGAGGACAGAGATAAATGTTTCTCTAGTTATTTATTTGACAACAGGTGTCACTGTTAAACTGGTTGTTATTTAGAGACATGAATCTACGTTTCTCTAGTTTTCATTCTATGGGAAGAAGAGATCTTTAAATTAGGGGTCCACAAGACTGGTTTAATTCATTTTGGGTGTTGCTTCAGGATGCCAGTACTTTGAGACTCATGGTGTCAGGAGGGACATAGTATCGAGCTATGTGATTGGGATGGAACTTGAGGGTTCGATGGGACTTTGTGTCTCGAGGAGTACCTTGGGACATGGGGAATGGGAAATCCTTTCTTATTAGATTCCGGTGTTGGCTGATGCAGGTGACGCTCCCATGTGGCGACAAAGCATCAGTAAAGGTGGTGTTTATTTTGTATTGAACTATTTACCATGCATCTTTTTATTTTATTCTTAAACACTTATACTAGATATGAACAATTGGGTGTTATCCTAATGAGGTTTTCCTCACACCATACACGGGCCCTTAGGGACGTGTGTAGACTTTGTGGTTTTACGTATAGGTAAGGAATCAACCTTAACATCTGGATCATTGTACTTTTTGGCAAGGATATTGGTATGGACCTTGAGGTCCTTCCTATCTATAGTTTTACATCAATTTTTCTTTCATTCATATAACACAAAGATTATTATTATTATGTAGCTACAGTGGTTAGACATGTTCACCCTTTGTGCATTAACATGCATTACATGTTTGGGATGTATGACTTGTTTGTTTTAGTAGTAGTTACAGGTTTTGTTTAGAATGCAGATTTTCATAAATTCATCTATATTTATTTCTATATTTCTTCAACTTTTTATTTCTAATTAAATATGCTTCCTCTCTGTGGGTCTGGTTGGAGTCTACAAAGTCATTTTATTTCTGGTGCATGTTATATTATTTTTCTCGGACTAATACCATTTCCTATTCTAGGAGGGTATCACCTCCTCCCTATTCCTTATTAAATCCTCTCCACTAGTCAGTAGTCTTTTGTGACTGGGGAGGTGCACCAATGGTCAAGGAAACACTCCATATTATCACTATTTGGATGGCTGTTTAGGTCAAGATGTAACAAAGTTGTATCCGAGGTGTTTTATCATCAATGGGAATTAGTCACAGTGTTCCTCTAGATACTAATGATATCATGACTACAATTATTTCTTATTGGTTGACTATTTGGGATATAGTAAAATGGAGATAGGTTGTAATTGGAACTGTGTTTGTTGCTTTTAATAGGGTGCCAGTAGCCCCAGGTACGAGGAATGGGCCATGTTTCCTTGGATAGGAATTACTATTTTTCTTTGTCTTAGATTTCCATTCACACTACGGGAAAAAAGGGCATTTGCGACGGGTTATTTGCGACGGGAATAAATCCCGTCGCAAATAGCCATGTTAAAAACTTATTTGCGATGGGGTTATTTGCCCGTCGCAAATAAGTAGCCTTTTGCGACGGGACAGCTTTCCCCGTCGCAAAAGGACTGGCGCGGTTTGCGCGCCAAATCGCGGGTAACTTATTTGCGACGGGGGAATATTCCCGTCGCAAATAACCGGCGGCGGTAAAAGGTATTTGCGACGGGAATATTCCCCCGTCGCAAATAGTATGTCGGCAGGTGGTTATTTGCGACGGGTCCCGTCGCAAATAACTATTTACCCGTTGACCGTAATAAATGTTGGCTAAGGTATTTGCGACGGGTACCGTCGCAAATAATACTATTTGCGACCGGTATGCCGTCGCAAATGCGCCCGTCGCAAATAATCTAACCTATAAATACCCCCATCCGTTTTTTTCATTTCATTCTCATTCTCTATCTTCTCCTTCTCTCAAAATTATATTTCTAGAGTTCAGTTTTTTTCCAGTTTAATTTTTTTTCTCCGGAGCTGATATTAAAGTTTTGAAAACGATCAGTGCAGATCAATTTTCAACGTATTTATGTTCATTTTAATTTAATATTTATTTTTAATTTTTTATTAGTTTCAATTATTCTTAATTAGTTGTAATTTAATTATGTTTACATTGTTTTATTACTTAATAAATTTAAATTATTAGTATTGTTCATAGTTAATGGTAATTCGGAATAATTAGTAATAATTTTTAATAATTAAGAATAAATATTAATAATTAGTAATAAATACCAATAATTAGGAATAATAACATTATTACGTTTTTAGTCTATTTTATTATTAATATTAAAATAATATAATTTTTTATATATATACAATTCTCTTTTCATCTGTGTGTTTGTTGTCTTCACATGTATTATTTGTATGTGGAGATAGAAAACGCACAGATGAAAGGAGAATTGTATATAAATTAGAAAATTATATTATTTTAATATTAATAATAAATTATATTAATAATGTTATTATTTGTAATTATTGGTAATTATTCCTAATTATTGATAATTATTCATTTAATTACTAATAATTAGGAACAATTATCAATAATTATCTATAATTAAGAATAATTAGTAATAATTAGTAATAATTACCAATAATTAGTAATAATTAGTAATAATTATCAATAATTAGTAATAATTATCAATAATTAGTAATAATTATCAATAAATAGTAATAATTACCAATAATTAGTAATAATTACCAATAAGTAGCAATAATTACCAATAATTAGTAATACTTACCAATAATTTGGAATAATTACCAATAATTAACAATAATTAGTAATAATTAGTAATAATTACCAATAATTACCAATAATTAGTAATAATTAGTAATAATTACCAATAATTACCAATAATTAGTAATAATTAGGAATAATTAGTAATAATTAGTATTAATTAGTAATAATTAGTTATAATTAGTAATAATTAGTAATATTTAGTAATAATTAGTAATAATTAGTAATAATTAGTAATAATTAGTAATAATTAGTAATAATTAGTAATAATTAGTAATAATTAGGAATAATTAGGAATAATTAGTAATAATTAGGAATAATTAGGAATAATTAGGAATAATTACCAATAATTACCCATAATTACCCATAATTACCAATAATTACCAATAATTAACAATAATTACCAATAATTACCAATAATTACCAATAATTAGTAATAATTAGCAATAATTACCAAAAATTAGGAAAAATTAGGAAAAATTAGGAATAATTACCAATAATTAGTAATAATTAGTAATAATTAGTATTAATTACCAATAATTAGTATTAATTACCAATAATTAGTAATAATTACCTATAATTAGGAATAATTACCAATAATTAGTAATAATTACCAATAATTACCAATAATTAGTAATAGTTAGTAATAATTACCAATAATTAGTAATAATTACCAATAATTACCAATAATTAGTAATAATTAACAATACTTACCAATAATTAACAATAATTGCCAATAATTACCAATAATTGCCAATAATTACCAATAATTACCAATAATTAACAATAATTGCCAATAATTACCAATAATTGCCAATAATTAGTAATAATTGCCAATAATTAGTAATAATTGATAATAATTACCAATAATTAGTAATAATTAGTATTAATTACCAATAATTAGTATTAATTACCAATAATGAGTAATAATTACCTATAATTAGTTTTAATTACCAATAATTCGTAATAATTACCAATAATTAGTAAGAATTAGGAATAATTACCAATAATTAGTAATAATTACCAATAATTAGTAATAATTAGTAATAATTACCAATAATTAGTAATAATTAGTAATAATTACCAATAATTAGTAATAATTACCAATAATTACCAATAATTAGTAATAATTAACAATACTTACCAATAATTAACAATATTTGCCAATAATTACCAATAATTGCTAATAATTACCAATAATTAGTAATAATTAACAATAATTGCCAATAATTACCAATAATTGCCAATAATTAGTAATAATTGCTAATAATTAGTAATAATTGCCAATAATTACCAATAATTGGTAATAATTACTAATAATTCCCTATAATTAGTAATAATTAATAATAAATATTAATAATTACCAATAATTAGTAATAATTATTAATAATTAGTAATAATTACTCATAATTAGTAATAATTACTAATAATTAGTAATAATTACGAATAATTAGTAATAATTACTAATAATTAGTAATAATTAGGAATAATTAGTAATAATTACTAATAATTAGTAATATTTACTAATAATTAGTAATAATTAGTAATAATTAGTAATAATTAATAATAATTAGTTATAATTAGTAATAATTAGTAATAATTACTAATAATTAGTAATAATTAGTAATAATTAGGAATAATTAGTATTAATTACCAATAATTAGTATTAATTAACAATAATTAGTAATAATTACCAACAATTAGTAATAATTACCCATAATTAGTAATAATTATTATTAATTACCTATAATTAGTATTAATTACCAATAATTAGTAATAATTATCAACAATTAGTAATAATTAACAATATTTACCAATAATTACCAATAATTACCAATAATTACCAATAATTTGTAATAATTACCAATAATTACCAATAAATGGTATTAATTACCAATAATTGGTATTAATTACCAATAATTGGTATTAATTACCAATAATTGGTATTAATTACCAATAATTGGTAATAATTACCAATAATTGGTAATAATTACCAATAATTCGTAATAATTAGTAATAATTACCAATAATTAGTAATAATTACCAATAATTAGTAATAATTACCAATAATTAGTAATAATTACCAATAATTAGTAATAATTACCAATAATTAGTAATAATTACCAATAATTAGTAACTATTACCAATAATTAGTAATAATTAACAATAATTAGTAATAATTACCAATAATTAGTATTAATTACCAATAATTAGTATTAATTACCAATAATTAGTATTAATTACCAATAATTAGTATTAATTACCAATAATTAGTAATAATTACCAATAATTACCAATAATTACCAATAATTACCAATAATTAATAATAATTAGTATTAATTACCAATGATTACCAATAATTAACAATACTTACCAATAATTACCAATAATTACCAATAATTAGTAATAATTACCAATAAATAGTAATAATTACCAATAATTAGTAATAATTAGTAATAATTACCAATAATTAGTAATAATTACCAATAATTAGTAATAATTACCAATAATTAGTAATAATTACCAATAATTAGTAATAATTACCAATAATTAGTAATAATTACCAATAATTAGTAATAATTACCAATAATTAGTAATAATTATCAATAATTAGTAATAATTACCAATAATTACCAATAGTTACCAATAATTACCAATAGTTACCAATAATTATCAATTGTTAGAAATAATTACCAATAATTAGAAATAATTACCAAAAATTTGGAATAATTACCAATATTTACGAATAATAACATTAGTACATTATTTGTATATTTTATTATTAATATTAAAATAATATAATTTTCTATATTATATACAATTCTCTTTTCATCTGTGTGTTTTCTGTCTCCACATGTAATATTCGCATTCTTTTTCAAAATTATCAACCTACTCACCAATGGAGAGGTTAAAGTGAATGCAAATATTACATGTGGAGACAGAATGTTAAACACACAGATGAAAAGAGAATTGTATATAATATAAAAAATTATGTTATTTTAATATTAATAATAAAATATACTAATAATGTAATAATGTTATTATTATATAATTAATGTTTATGAAAAAATTATATTAGTATTATTAAAATAATAAAAAATCAATATAATATTAAAATTATCAATATTTGTAACATGTTTTGCTTTATTCTCAATATATTCAATCTTTACTTGAGTGTTTTTTCTAACAAATTATTCAAAACCAGTAATGCTTTTATATTTTATAGAGAAATATGGAACAACGAGGTCGTCAACAATCATTATTAGGTGACAGCATATGGATAAATCAACGTAGAAATCCAAACGGTTCTGGTTTAAATCCAGTATATGTTGAGGGTGTGGAGATTTTTTTATCATTTGCGGCATCAAATTCAGAATTTGTTTCAGAAGGCAAAATAAAATGCCCATGCAGAAAATGTGCATTGAGAACGTTTGACACGTTTGACAAAGTGGGAGAACATCTCTTGCGTTTTGGTTTTCAACCAGATTATGTTTTTTGGTATCAACACGGTGAACGCAGTTCCAGAGCAGGTGATACCAACTTGATTCCGGATCCATCCCGGTTTCAAGATTTAGTACATGATGTTGCAGGTTCATCTGTTCAACATACAGAAACTCCGGCTGATATAGCTTCAAATCCTGAGTTGGCACCGTCTGAATTTTATGAGTTGTTGAAATCTGCTGAGGATGCATTATATCCTGGCTGCAGGATGAGCAAATTAGAAGCAGTTGCAAAATTTATGGCTATCAAATCAGATAACGGAATGTCAAACACCTGTTTTGACCAGATATTTTCTTTGCTGAAAACACTGTTACCTGAAGGATATGTTTTACCAGCAAATTACTATGAGTGTAAGAGGCTGGTTCGAGATTTGGGACTTACTTGTCAGAAGATTCATGCATGTTCAAATGACTGCATTTTATATTCTGGGGAAAATGAGTCGTTGGATAGTTGTCCTACATGTGGGCAACTAAGATATAAAGAAGGACAACACGGGAAGTCTGGTTTGATTCCTGTAAAACAGTTGAGATATTTTCCGCTTACATCCAGACTTCAGTGTTTATTCATGTCTAAGAATACAGCGACAATAATGTCATGGCATAAAGAGAATATTTCAACCGATAAAAGATTGAATCATCCAGCCGATGGTGATTCATGGAAAAATTTTGATAGAGTGCATCCATCCTTTGCTTTAGAATATAGAAATGTTCGACTGGGCCTTTCCACTGATGG
The DNA here is from genome assembly GCA_963277665.1 of Viscum album. NCBI lineage: Eukaryota > Viridiplantae > Streptophyta > Magnoliopsida > Santalales > Viscaceae > Viscum > Viscum album. The sequence continues at coordinate 85,050,263 of OY728154.1, forward strand.
TTTTTGTCCGTTTGGATCTTATGGTAGTCAATATTCATGTTGGCCTGTTTTTTTAACTCCGTACAATTTACCTCCATGGATGTTGATGAAGGAGTCATATATCATTTTGACTTTACTAATTCCAGGACATCTGAAGAAAAATATTGATGTTTATTTGAAGCCATTGATTGATGAATTAAATTTATTGTGGAGTACTGGTGTTAGTACATATGATGTTGCAATGAAACAGAATTTCATACTGAGAGCAGCATTGATGTGGACAATAAGTGACTTCCCGGCTTATGGGATGTTATCTGGCTGGAGTACACATGGTCAGAAATCATGTCCTTACTGTATGGGAGAGAACAAAGCATTTATGCTCATTCATGGAAAGAAACCTTGTTATTTTGACTGTCATCGCAGATTTCTTCTATCTGATCATCATTTTCGCAGAAACAGATCTCATTTCAGAAAAGGAATAGTTGAAAGGGATGGACCTCCAAAAATGCTATCAGGTTCGGAGTTAAAATCAATTGTATTTTCATTACCTCCTATCACTTTTGGTCCCACAATAAATCAACAGAAAATTTCTGGTTTTGGGAAAGAACACAATTGGATTAAATGTAGCGTATTTTGGGATTCACCATATTGGTCTGATCTGTTGGTCCGACACATGTTAGATGTCATGCATATTGAGAAGAACTGTTTTGATAATTTGTTTCATACAGTTTTGAATACGCCAGGAAAGAGCAAAGACAATGTAAATGCACGTTTAGATCTTGCCCAAATTTGCAAGCGTCCAGAATTGGAACTATTTGAGAATGTCAGAACAGAAAGGTTACTGAAACCAAAAGCAGCTTATACACTGTCTAAAGAAAACCGTTTATTATTTTGTCAGTGGATTGCAGATTTGAGACTTCCAGATGGCTGTGCTTCTAATTTGGGTAGATGTGTAAAGAATGGTCATATTACTGGATTAAAAAGTCATGATAGTCATGTTATAATGGAGAGACTTCTACCCATTGGATTAAGAGGTCTGTTGAATTCTGTGATTTGGGATTCCATAACAGACATGTCTCATTTTTTTTCGGGAAATTTGTGCGGCTACGGCAGATTATGATGCTCTAAGAAAACTTGAAAAAGATGTTGTTGTAATTCTATGTAAACTGGAAAAAATATTTCCGCCGTCTTTCTTCGACTCAATGGAACATTGGTTGTTACATTTTCCATATGAAGCCAAATGTGGAGTTCCAGTACAGTTTCGATGGATGTACCCATTAGAAAGATGCATGCAGAAATTGAAAAGAAAAGTACGTAACACAGCATCTGTTGAAGGATCTATTGCAGAAGCTTATTTGCAAGAGGAAATATCTTTTTTCTGCTCCCATTATTTTGAATCTGAGTATCCTTCAAAACACAACCGAATGGGACGGAACGAGAGGAATATTGATGAAATCGACAATCAATTATCTATTTTCAACCAGTCAGAGCTTGGTTTTGGTGGAGTTTATGAACGCTGGCTTTCAGATGATGAACATCAGAGAGCTCATACGTATGTTCTGCTCAACTGTGAAGAGATGACATCAGTTGTACTGTAAGTGTTTATATCACTTATTCTATCATTTATGTTACAGTAAATAACTTTGGTTTTTATAGATTGTATGATAATCATATCAAGAAACAAATTCCACAAATTACAGCAGCTGCTCTCGAAGAACGTCGACTGAAAAATTTCTCTCAGTGGTTTCAAAAACTGGTAACATAAATTCTTTATCTTTTAGCAACTCATTCAATGTATAGTTTACTATATTGATAATTATTTCACAAATTTTCAGGTGTCTCGACATGCTGATAAAATTGACAAACGGCTGTGTGTATTGAGTAACCCACCTTCAAAACTTGTTAAAACTTATAATGCATATGTGGTGAATGGATTTCGATTCCACACACATGCATATGGGGAATCTAAAAAAACAATGAACAGTGGATTTAGCTTGAGAGGATCTCATCATCGAGAAAATGAAGTTGACTTTTATGGCATACTTGATGAAATCATTGAACTCTGTTATCTTGGACAACATTACATAACCATGTTCAAATGTCGGTGGGTGGATACAGAGAGAGGCGTGCGTGTTCATCCGACTCATGGAATCATCGATATTAAATGTAAAAGTGTTCTTGCAGTAAATGAACCATTCTTATTGGCTCAACAGGCATATCAAGTTTATTATGCAATGTACTGTGCAACATCAAGAGACTTGACTGATTGGTGGAGTATAATAAAAATCAAAATTCGAGACAGTCAGTTTAGTCAAAGTGAATGTGCTTTCACTGATGTGCAAATAATTGAAGTTTTTCAAGAGAGTACTCAAAATCAATCTTTTTTACAAAGAGACATGAGTATCGATGACGACACCCCACATTTAAGAGTCGGTGATGACGATGATGTTAATGACATCACATATGAATTTGAAATGGTAAGAGATGAAGCAACTGTAACTCGAATGGATATCGATGATGTTGAGGAGGAATATGAAGATGACATTGACATATATGAAGATGATGATGAAGATGAACACTGATAGCATTCCATGGTATTTATATACAATCATAATATGTATATATGTATATATGTATATATAATAGTAATTATCAATTATTTGCTAACATTAACATTTTCTGTTTCAGATGGACGAGGCAACATTTTGTGAGTTGGCGGATGCTGACCTGACTTTCGATGCGGATGCGTTGCTGACAGATGACCCTCAGCCTGCAGGCGCTCCAGGGAGTACGTGGAGGGGGCGCGGTCTTGCACGATTGATGATTCCTGACCCCGTCCCCGAGCGACGTCCACGTCTTGGGTTTGATCCACGCACACAGAGGTGTGATAACCTGTGTGATAACCTTTGAATATGACTAAGATTTCATTAATCTATTCACATAATAAATGTTTATTATTTTTTCAGTTTTTCGCATATAGCAGTCGGACAGGGCAGCGCTATTTTGCGCAACTATTTCTCTCAGCCATGGACCACATGGGAGCCGATTCCCATTGATGTGCAGCAGGCCATGTTCGGCCATTGGTTGGTACGTACGTAAATAAATAATTTTTATTTTGAAAATTATTTCATTTCTAACTTGATATTTTGATTTATTTGTAGGGTTTATGGTATCTGATCAAGGATACCATGCGTGATGCCATCCACGAGGCATGGGAGGTGGCCATGCGTGATCGCCTTTGTCAGTTTTTGCACAATTTAAGAAAATTTGCGATGAAGAAAGCATGAGTGTCAGATTTTGAGGAGTCATGTAGAGCACACCGACCAGAGTATATTTCATCCCATGTATGTGATGGATTATGTGCACACTGGTTGAGTGGTGCCTTTCAGAGGAGATCATCGGTGGGGAGGCAGAATCGGGGGAGACAGAAGGTGACTCATCGAGCTGGGAGTCGTTCTTTCAGTACTAATAGACAGCATCTGGTACGTACATTATTTATAAATATTTTATATAACTATAAATATTAACAGTTTATTTTTTATTCTTATAGGCTGTCGAGCACCCCGATATTACAGAGTACGACGTATATCGGAGGATGTATAGTGATCCTGCTACTGGGGAGCTCAGAGGTGATCGTCAGCATCATATCGTGGTCAATATTATTTGTTTTCAAGTTTAAAAATTAACTGCATATAATATATTCACAATTTGAATTTTAAATTGCAACTATAGGAGTCATATGAGGCCGCAGCGTCACAGGCCCGGCCTGAGAGTCAGGCCGAGTCATCAGATCAGACAACTGCCCGTCAGTTTGATGAGGCGGCATGGATGCAGGCCACCCAGTATGCCTTCGAGAAGGGCCAGGTAGTTTGTATCGTCTCTCGACTGACTCCCGGAGATTATTATGGCAGTGCTGCGATGTCGGCGTCCAGCTCGAGAGGAGCTCGTGTTTCTTCTTCTACTACACAGTATGAGGATCAGTTACGATCTCAGACTGCACAGATAGAGAGTCTCCGACAGGAGCAGGAGCAGATGCGTCAGTAGCATGAGGAGGAGCGTCGACGCCAGCAACAGTTGTACGAGGAGCAGACGAGTCGGTGGCAGCAGCAGCATCAGGAGCAGATGGAGTACATGCGCCGACTCACTCATGCTTTAGGGATGGAGTTTCCTCCACCACCATCTGCAGATCCCCCACCTCCCCCTCCCCCCCTCCTTCAGATTAGAGTTTGTATTTATGTTATAAAATTTGGGAAATCAAAATATTTTTTTTCTATTCTTAGTTTTTGTCTCATTATAAAATATTAATAATATTATATTTTTAAATAACAATATTAATATGAATAATAATATTATTTATATTTTATAATATTAAAATATATATATATTACAATTTTATAATATTATAATTTAATTATTTTTTTTGTAATACTTGAATTATTTTAATATTTGAATGTAAAATAATTTATTATTTTTATATTAATTAAAATAACTTATTAATATTTTTTTTATTTATGAATTATAATTCTAATATTATTATATTAATTAAATCAGTTATTAATATTCTATTATTTTTTATTTTTGAATTATAATTCTATTATTATTATATTAATTAAAATAATTAATTATTTTTATTTGTGAATTATAATTATATTATTATATTAATTAAAATAATTTATTAATAATTTATTTTTTTTATTTTTTTATAGTATTTGCGACGGGATACTATGCCCGTCGCAAATACTAGTATTATTAATAGTTTTTATTTTTAAAAAAAAAACAGTATTTGCAACGGGTCTCGTCACAAATACTGTAAATCGTATTGGCGACGGGATACTATGCCCGTCGCAAATACTAGTATTATTAATAGTTTTTTAATTTTTTTAAAAAAATGGTTTTTGCGACGGTACCGTCGCAAAAACCATTTTAAAAGTTTTTTACAAAAAAACGGAATACTATTTGTGACGGGGAGAATGACCGTCGCAAAAAAAGGCTTTAGCGACGGGCCCGTCGCAAATAAGTGTTGTTGCGACGGCGTTTTCAGCGACGGTCTATTTGCGACGGGACCCCGTCGCAAATGCCCCGTCGCAAATACCTGTTTTTCTAGTAGTGTCATGTGGTTTCCACCTTTGTGGATCACTTTGTATGTGATGTTATCGGTTGTGATATATGACCCTTGACTAGGTCTAGGAAGGGAATAAATGTATCTTGGCCTAGTAAGTCAAGTCATGGTTTCATTTCTTTTAATAGGCACGTTTTTAGGGTATTTCATTTTTACATATCCGTGTATTCCTTGTGAAGTGTTATACAATTTGGATAATATCAAATTCCATGACATGATAGAATTACTAGTTTTATGAAATGTGATATTCCATGATTTATATATTTGTAGCATTGCATGTGGAAGGAAACTTGGGGTTGCATCTTACACAAGAAAGCATGTATTATGTTTGAAGGCATTTTGATCACCAGGAATGGGTGTCTCAGTCACCAGTTGGAGGCAACATTGGTAGATACGATAGGCATGGATTGGGGATCTTTTTATACCTAGCATTGTTTTGGGGCGGGTAAGTATTCCATGAGGTTGATATGATGTGGAAATGGTTGTTATAGGGGATAGTAAGGGTATTTTTTAAGCACTACCTCTTTACAACCTTCTATATTTGCATTATATATTTATATTTATATATGAGGGTTTTATGACCGTTTATTGTACTCAATGGGTTCCTCATATATGTCTTTATGGGACTCTAGGTAGGTGATGGTACAATGTCACAGGAGCATGAATAGGTTCAGACCCTGAAGGGGTAGGTCGAGCATGAGCTGCATGTACTGGCTCAGGGACCGGATCAGGTTCAGTATCCAGTGCAGGCAGAGCAGCATCGAGGTTTTCCAGCGTTTGGGACGCGGCTTAACGAGAAGCTCTGATCTAGTCTAGTATGATTTTTCTTGGGATCAAAGGAGGATTTCAGGGAACAATGCCCTCTATGGATTAGCTTAATTAGGAGTTCTAGTCACATCACCCTCTATGATTTCAGGGTGAGGGTGGTCCATAGTTGGCTAAGAATTAGATAGAGTTCATATAGATGATATTCGAGAAGTTTGAGATGCCTCCAGGGAATAAGGTCTTGCTGGAGACATACATGTTGAGGGGACCGACGAACCACTTGTGGGATGTGAAAGTTCAACATCGAAGACATGAGGGAATAGCTTGGAAGGACTTTGATGACAGATTCTTTGAGAACGTTTTCCCAGGGACACTAAGGGAATAAAGAGCTCCAGAGTTCTGAAGATTTTATCAGGGTGACAAGTCTATTATGGACTATGAAACTAATCTCATTGAGTTATATCACTATGCACCTCACATGGTATGTGATGACACTTCAAGGGTGAGACAATTTTAGGGTGTATTATGACCTTCCATTAGGTTTTTGGTGAAAATCATTAGGTTTCCCTTGTCCTCAATGGATGTGAATTAGGAACTCATTGTCGAGGGAAACATAATAGGTATGTCTCACTTTGGTCAGGCGGTGACATCAGGTGATGGTTCAAATGGCAGGAAACAAGGTCATGATGAGTTCTAGTAGGGGGTCAGGCCAAGAACACAGATATACCAAACTGTTGATGTTCAAAAGTGGGTTTTGTTCAATGTGGGTAGCCAGGACATGTCTGGACTACATGTGATATTCCTTATATGGAGTGTCGGTCATGTGTGAATGTTGGGAATCTCAAGAGGTTCTGCAGGTATCCTTCTCAAATATCTGGCATGTAGGGATGGAGGAAGGATCATTCTTTAGAGGTTGATTTAGGATCGGTATGAGGGAAGGGTAGCCAAGGGTTAGTAATACATGGAGAATGTGGTAGAGACAATGGGACGCATGTTAGGGGTAAATGGATAGTGATGTGTGCAGCACCGTAGGGAGGACAGACTTCATGAAGTCATGTGTCTAGCCAAGTGCATTCCATGGATCTACTAGGGATAGTTCCGATAGGGAACCGACGATGGACATATGTATTCCACAACCGTGGTCGTCGTTCTTTTTTCATTTATTTGGCATAACATGTTGAGGAATGTCTGTTTTGAGAGAATTATGTGCACATGATATTTTTGGATTAACTAGACATTGGTTAGTGGGTTGGAATCATTTTTGGTTCATTATTATATATATATCTATGAAATGATTGGCATCAAGAGCATCGTTGGATGCTTTTATTAGGTGCCTTGGGCATCGGGGCATCCAGGTGATGCATGTTACATGAGATTCCATGGGATCGGGTCTTCAAGGATGAGGTTGTGATTGAGGTTTATGGCACATGGTTTTTTGGAGCATCAATGGGAAAAAGTACATCATTGTTTCGTGGTTTTGATAGGCTTGAGGCGACTAGTAATGTATTTTGGGATGTGATTGGGTGTCATAAGAAACATGGGAGCACGTTATGTGGTGCATGGTAGATGATGCATCATGTGAGGTCCATGGGTTTGGAAATAGTTCTTTGGACCATTGTTTGATTTGATATTTGGGTTGATGTTTTTTGGAAAGGCTTCTTCAACACCCTCGAATTTGAAATTCGGGGACAAATTTCTATAAGGGGGGTTTTTTTAAGAACTCGGTTCTCTCATTAAGGTACGTGTTACTTATTTTCATGATTGAAATTTTGAGAAAATAGGAGAGAACTGGGCATGTACTCGAATAAGACAATCAAATAGAATGAGTTAGGGTTACATGCCATGTAATACCAAGTACACAAAATGTACTCTATAGTCATGTATGGGGTATACAAGACATTTTGGATTTCAATATGTGTAGAGATAATTAAACATGTACATTCCATTTATTTCCCTCCACAAATAATGTATTTATGTTGGAAAAACATAGAATGTCAATCAATGAAACTCTACCATTAATGGAATAAAAAAAGAACCTTCATGGTCTGTAGTATCACGTACACAATTTGTATTTTGTAATACTTCATAAAAAGGGTAGTATCCTCATATTTATTGTCTAGGATAGAAAAAAAATATAAGAGTGCCCAACCTTTATTCTCCTCCTGATATTCGTCTGATGTTTGAATTAAACACCGTAATATACATTAGAACCCCTTAGGTAGGTTCTCATTTACTCTGGATCTATTATTCATAATTTATTCTCTCAATATTGTTATAGTAGTTTGAGCATTTTTGATTGTTGAGTAGATCTACCTTGTCCTAGATTGAATTAGAGGCTGGTACTAGATGACGACTAACATACAAGCACAATTTAGGTGCGGTATTCCTTGTGTTGTGTTTTTACATACATCAGGGGGCTGCATCTTTGATATAAATAGTGGGTTTTTAGTGGAACCCTATTATTGCATTATAATTTGATTGTTATACCTTTTGGGATGTCATTGGGTATTTCCTTACATATTATTCATGTGTAAGGCCAGGCGAGAGGTCATTTCTAATTGGGTTATTTTTTCTCTAGTAGTTAAAATGTTTTTAGATGAATTATATTAATCTATATTAGAATATTAAAATTTTATAGGCTTTCTTAAGATAGGTAGAGGCATTCCAGACTACATTGTTGTTATGTGATGGATGATAGTTTGTAAAAATCAATATCTTAAATCTAATTCCCTATTATAAGTGTTTTAATGTGATTATATTTATGTAATCATTGTGATTGAATATGATGATACTCTTGATATTGTGTGTGTCTTGGTCCAAGGTTGGATGTCATTAAAATAAAAATATGGTTATATTGATCACATGATTGGCAACGGTCAAATTTTCATGGGTGGGTTTGTCCATGGGATTATGTGTCATGGACGTTTGTTTGAGGTAATATGCTTTTCAAGATGGGAATGGCCATAATATTTGAGCGACATGGTTGCAACACCATGAGCTGTCAGAGATGGTGGGGTTTGGGTTATTATTTTGGTGATTGCTGCTAACAAGTGATGGACAAAATCTTCTTGAGTCGGGCTCACATAGGTTTACTCCATGATGAGGTGGTTTGGACCAATCTTTTGGGTAGAGGCCACAAATAGTTTGGTTTAGGTAATATTGGTTTTGGGATTCTTGCTGTAGAAAGCCACATGGAAGGTGAGGAGCCATAAGATGGAGGCAATGAGGCTACCTAGTTGGGGGTTGAGGCTCGCCGCCATTGAATGTATTTATAACATTTTCTATCATTTATTTGATTATAGATGTTTATGTTCGTTTGATTATTTATTTGAGGATAGACATTAACATCCCACCAGTTATTATTTTAAGACATGCATATTTGTTCCACCAGTTGTCATTCCATAGGTAGACGTGAGCTTTCGAGCAGCACTCCATGAGACCGGGTTACATTTTCATGGGAATGCCTTTGGGATGTTGGTACTTTGATACATGTGGTGTTAATAGCCACATGGTGTTTGGTTATTTGATTGGGGCAGAACCTGAGTATTTTTGGGGACATTGTGACTATAAGTGTACCTTAGGCCATGGGCCAAGGAGTATCCTTTATTCATAGATTCTAGTATTGGTAGACGAAGGTGATACTCTTTGGTGGCTACTAAGAACCAGTGGAGGTGATATTTATTTTCCATTGAATTGTTTACATTTCTTAGTGTCATTTTCTACTTAAACACTTATACTAGGTATGCACCATTGGCTGGTATCCTACTGAGATTCATCTCACACCCTACGTGGGCTCTTTTGGATTCTTATAGAATTCATGGTTTTATGTAATGGGAAGAAATTAACCTCAGGAGTTTGATCATAGTACTATTTTTCAAAGATATTGGTATGGAGCTTGTGATCATTCTTCACTAGAGTTTTACTTCAGATTATCTTTGGTTACTGAATAAACATTCTTATTATTATTATGTAGCCTCAATGGTTAGCCATGGGTTACCATTGTGTATTATCATGTGCAACCTATTACAGACGCATGCCAGGTTTGTTACAGTATTAGTTACAAGTGGTTTTTATGATGTTTCTATATTTACTTTCTGATGCAGTTGTTTAAATATTGATTCTGGGTTTTAATTATAATTGGATATTCTTCATCTCGGTGGGTTTAGATTGAGTCTGATGAGTCGTATAATTTCCAAAATCACGTTATATGATTATTCTCCAACTAGTACCATTTTCTTTTTATAGTTTGTATTTCCACCCCGCTATTCTTGATTACATCCTCGGTTCTTGTCGGCTACATTTGGCATTTAGAAGGGTGCTTCTATTATCAGTGACACCCAACCTGTTTATCATGGTTCAGGTGATTATTCGGGACTGGATGTTACATTAATTTCATGGTTAGTATAATTAAATACATTAATTAATTAATTTATAACCGTATACCTATGAATTTGATTCTTTATAGTTTTATTATGTTCATTAAAATCAATTTATATGAGTTATATAGTTTAATTTCATCATTCAGGATCATTTTCTTTCTTTGTTTTAATGATCAGTTAGCTTGTTTATATGTAATGAAAAGTGGAATTATATGTTATTGATGATAATAGATATTATTAAATTTTATATAATTCATTTTGTTATGTGAGATGATAATTATTCATTAGATATGTCATTAGTGATAATTGTTTAGATGATTTTGGTGGTTTTTTTGACCATCACAAACTAATTTTGATTTGTTAGTTAACATTATGTGTATATAATCGATCCAATAACATATATATTCTATAATAAATATATTATAATTTTTATAGATCATAAAAATGGTTTTATGGATGGCCTTGAATTTGTTAACAGAAAATGACGATTCATCATCCTTGATGTTCGTAAATTGACATATTTTGGGTGATGTTTTCATTTATAGAATAAAATAGAGATAGAAAGGAGTTTGATGATGTATATTCTATTAGAATGATATAATTTCAGAATATAAATTATACATGAGTTATCATGTCTCTTTTTATAGGGTAGGTGATGCAAGGATAATAAAATAAAAGAAATTGAAATGAAAATAAATGAAAAGTAAGAGGATTTTTACCTCTTGAATTATCCTCCTTGAGGACCCTCTTAAGGGGATTGGTTTTGGAATTTAATGAGACCAAGACATCTTGGAATTGGTGGAGGGGATTAGGATGATTATTTTCTATAATTTAGACAAACATCAAAAATTTTAATTTGTGAGGAGAAGAGGTGGGGAGGGGTGGTATTTATAATGCAGTAGAGGTGGGTTTTTGGAATAATTTATTCATTTGTTTATTTGTTTGGATCAAGACTATTGATAGATTAGTAATTATCACCACATATACTGTATAAACTACTTATAGTTTGATATTATATGCATACACCAACAACACATCACCTATGTCTAAATATTTCTTGTATTTAACATTTTGTTTGGTAAATTATCATATTTTACTATTAATTATTTTTTTTATTTTATAAAAATACCAAAAATTAACCCTAGATTTTTTTATCTATATAATTCAAAAATCAAATAAATTTTAAGAAAATAGGTTTCAAAATATGTGAAAGGCAGTTTTTTATTAAAATCATTTTTTACATGTAAAATACAAATTTAAAATTTATAACCCATTTTATAACACTCTAAAAAACTAAATATGGCCTCATAAAATTTTCATAAAATAATAATAATAATATTAATATTTGAATACATTTTATGAAAATAAAAGATCTTTTATAATAATTTATTAATTAAAAATTGGTAATTAAATATTTATGACTTTTAAAAATACCAACATTTAATTATTAATTTTTAAAATATTCACTCACTTATACAATTATATAATTTTATAATACCTTCATTTATAAGATTCATAAATTTAATTTATAAATTCATGAGTGAGGATACTGTTAATTTGTTCAATTTACAACTCATAACGTTCGTATTACAATTCCTACGGTTTAGTTACTCTTGCATAGGTATAGGTTCTTTAAATTCTCGAAATACCTCTATTTTTTAATTATTTATTTATAATGTTTTTATTGTGTTATATAATATGTTTTATCTGATATATACTATATAAGACAAACATAATAAATGGAATCTCATCGATAATATTCTAGGTCATTATAATATAAAATTTTGAAAAAAATGAAAAACAATAGTTAAACCATATTATCTCAATGTTTCCAAACATGTTTTTAATAATATCATCCACCATTTTTATAAACACATATAAGGAACTTGAAATATGTAAAATAAAGAAATATGATTTATAAAATAAGAGTGATCATTTTCATAAACCCATAAGGCTCTTAATCTACCCCTTTAATTGTTAATGATATAAGATTCCATTATTGAATTTGTGAGGGGAAATAATGTAAATATTATAATATTATAATCAATAGTTGATTTAATAGTATCTAGGTTTACCATGTTGTTCACTATGATTATCCCACCCCCACATTATCACATTATATAAACATTAATTAAACAACCCACAAACTTATTAATAATATCACCTCATTAACAATGCATTATGAATAATATAACATCAAAAATAATAATTGTAAAAAATCGTAATTACTTAGAAAAGTGATTATCCTTTAAAATTGGTACCCTACAATAATGTCACATGTCACATATCCTACAACTAATGAGAATAAATAGCTGCCTACAAAATTAACATGTGTTGTACTTTAATAATCACACTACTCTCATATGAAACATCCATATAATCATACTCCAACCAACATTGGTCTATCTAACATTCTAGGTTCCCAATTTCATTATCATATATCATGAATTCTAAACCAATTTGAAGAGAAAAACAACTTATTTAATAGGAGTTTACCCAACATCCAATTCTGTGTTTCAATTTAAAAGATGCCACATATACCATGATGTCTTTAGTTAGTATTTATTTTAGTCATTACATATTTCAATGATTTTTAATAAATTTATATGAATTTTTTGATATTTATTACATTTTTCAGAATTGAAAATTCATATTCATGATAAATAAGACCATTTTTCATTATTTTGAAATCATAAGAAGTAGTTTGAGTGGATTTTATATTTTTCCCATATGATTAGGCTGACCATGTATGGATGTTAGATATGTTTTTAAATACTAATATTATTTATTCCCAAAGCATGATTATTGTGATTCCAAAAAATATTTTCATTGTATACGTTTATCTACTACCTAATAAGAACCAATTATACTTTCATCCATCCTATTTTCATCTCAAATTGAATCATCATAATATTTTCTATCATATCAAATAGTGGGGTCCTTTTCTCATTCCTCACTTCTAATATTCTATTCACATTGCTTATTTTTTAATTAATTTTATATTGTATACCTATTTGAGGTATAGGGATCAACCATGTAATGACCCTAACCTTAATTATTAAATTATTGAATTAATTTACTTATGAAATTATAGGAAATTTGTATTTTCGTAGGATTTAAAATGAGGATATTTTTGATGAATTTGGAGTGTTTAATGTTCTTTTTTTTGAATTTTCATTAAAAAGGTTACATATGAATATGTGAAGGATTAAAGGATAATATGTAAGTTTTTTTTGTCATTTTTCTACCATAAGAGATCTAATAGAATCCCATAGGATATTTGGTGGCTGATTGGTAGCTATATATTAAATATAGTGTCACTAGAACTTTAGTAGACAACAAAAACGTTTTATGTAAAACTATCACCAAGGAAAACATTTTAATTTTTCATTCCCCTATATATCCACTTTAATATTCTCACTACCCCTTCATTCTCTCACTATAAAATTAAATCCAAGGGTACTCACTCTCTTCTTCATATGATTCCTTCATTCATCATAATGATTTGTCTTGGTTTGTGGTGGATTCATTAACTCTATGTCTATATAAGCCTTTTATTATGTTATCATCTCTCTTTATCTTTCCATTCTTATTGTTCCTTTATTGAAATTGATTCTATAAAATTGGTATTTTACTTATTTCATGGGGAAACCCATTATGTATCTTGGATTATATGTTTTTTTAGTTATAGAATACCTAAGAGGTTGATTTCTAATTATTTTCAAGCTATTGGGATAAATAATGGTTTTAGGAAAATTTATTTAGTGTTTATTGATTTTGAGACCTATATTTTTTGGTTAGTGAGGATGTCTTATTGATGGATTGAATTGGATTAATAAATATAATGATTTTTTTAATCTAACATAGACTTTATCCATATTTTTTGTTGAGATTCAATAGGGAATCTATTTCTAAAACATTCATCGGGTCCACTGGTGCATCAAGCATGCAGGTTCTATTTCCCATATTACCCACATTCCAAAGGTGGGAATATTTCAAAAAATTCATCTTAAATTTATGATCTATGGTCAAAATGGGATGATGGGACATTAGTTCCCCCTTATATGGATTCCTCCTTATATATTATTTCCTTGTCAGGGACTCTCTTATATATTTGATTCATTTTCAAGAAAATCATTACCGGTTCCATCTAATGGTGGAATCTTGTTAATTATTTTACTTCTCTCTCAAAATAGCTACAACCATTCGATCAAATTATATGGAAATTTACACATATCTTGGAATATATAGATTTTTGTTGTGTTAGACACAATTAATATATTCCTCCATTTGGGGGAATCTCATATCAGAGTCATCTTAATCACAAATCCCAAGGAATATTGTGTCATCTAGGACGTAGATTATCTTATGGGTATAAGTATTCATATGATTTTTACCTCAAGGATCCCATCTTTATTACATGGGTTATGTATTATGGATGAAGTCATGAGTTTAAAATCGTTTTGAGATAGATTGAAATAACTAATTGAGATGGATTGGGGAGTGAGTGTAATTTCTTATGGAGACATATCATAATGTATTATGGGGATGAATTAATTTGGTATGTGTATAAGAGGGAAGATTTCATACCAAGACAGTTGATCTGATGTCCCTATTGATGTTGAGCAAGGAGGTGTGTCTCTTGGAGGGAAGGTTTAACACCTTGATAGTTGACCATAAGGCCCTATTGAGGTGGATCAATGAGGTCTTTCCCTGAATGAGAATATGTCAAACAAGGGTGGTAGATTACAACACCCTATTGATCCATGTCAAGGAGGTGTTCCCTAAAATGAACGATGTCACACCTAGGTTGTATATCATAATTTTCTATTGAGGCAGATCAAGGAGGCATGTCCCTATGAGGGAATATAACACACCTATATAGTTGATCAAGAAAATCTATTCAGGAGGATCAAGGAGGTGTTCCCCTAGTCGAGAATATTTCACAACAGGTTGGTAGCTCAAAATTCTCTATAAAGGAATATCAATGAGGTGTATCCTGATGATAAATCATGTCCACCATGGTTGTAGATCAAAACACCATATTCAAGTCGATTAAAGTGGTTTCTCATTATGATGGAAGAAATCACACATGGGTTTATAGATGTCTATATTAAAACTAAGGGGGTTGTCATACATACAATTTTTATGAGATATGGATCAAAACCCACATAATACAATTTCACAGATTAAGGTAATGTGACAAAAATCATCCATATAGTTTAACATAATGTTGTAGGGATGCCCGCATCGTAAAGGGATCGTTGACGAGGGACAGTTTGGGGAAACATGGGGAATATTACCTTTTAATGAGTATCACTATTAGGGGAATGGTGCATAGAGTATGAGTGGAATATTCATGGGTTACTCTTATGAGAATTAATGATGTTATTGGGGATTATGTGTGAAAGATTCCTAGGAACTTCTAAGGGAAACGATAGTGTGGATGTGATTTTATGTGGAATAATTCCATAATTTCCTCACCATTTCTTATCATGAGGGATTCCCATGTCCATTTCATGGGGTAAAACTATAGTTTAACATATTTTTAGAGGATTTTGTGTTTGGGGATTATGATTTCTGCTTCCCATATTCTCTTCCTCATTTACTATAATAATGGAATCCCATGTACGTTTCATGCGATAAAACTATAGTTTAATATCATGTGAGAGGACATGGTGTGAGGGACTTAAACATGTAATATTCCCCTCATTTATTTCTCCTCTATGGTTACGAGGTTATCTCAGACTACATGTGGGTTGAGGAATATTATTGGGGCTTAAACCTAAGGAGGAACGCCATGATGGATGTTTGGTGGTCATATCATGACTATTACATGAGGCATATTATGCTTATCACATAAAGAATCTTCTATTTATCACATGAATCAACTTATTCATGTCATATATGGTATACTATAGTTTCAAATCATGTTTCCAGGACAACTAGGATGAAAATAATATAAATGTGTTGTTTGAGACTGTTTCCTCGACGGATTTCGGGGATGACCTCCTGGACGGGAGATTCAAACGTTCCGATCGGTTTCTAGCGGGTTTGTTCGTAGAACTGGAAACATCCAATGATTCCATATCCGTTTGGACCTACTTTCCCAAGGTAGGCGCTCATTAGCTTGTGGACTGATGAGGCTTAGGAATTTGCAGTGGTCGAGAGGATGGGAGGTCGGACTCATCACACCTTTTTGAGGGGAATTATTGTCTACTCCGGGACTCTCTTTATATATTTAAGTTATGTTCGTGAATCCTTATTACATTACCAAGTATAAAATGTGCTATCCTTTAGTTTTAACAATCAATGATTAAATATGCAAGAAATTTAGAGAATCTTTTATATGTATTCGAGGTTCTTCATCAATAGAGAATCATCTATATCTGTTTAGAGATTCTTGGTCAATGGTATCCTTCAAAACATTTATATAAAAGTCTCTTGGTCATTATGATGACCAGGCTGGTTTTAAAGCCACTCAGTGGGGCACTTGAAGTTTATCGTCATTCAGAAGGAAAAGGATTATTTCAATGTTGGGATCGAACCCATAAATGGGCTACCTATGTATCCTTTGTTTTGGAAAAGGAATCAGAACCCACGTAGTTCGAGTAATGGAGTATGATGTTTATGATTGATGGCTCAAAGTTGAATGTCATAATTACTTTTACACTCTAAGCTCACGTGAGTCATGTTCGGTGTGAGAAACAAGAAGTATTGGTAAAAATTAGACAATTGTGCCATGAAAGATGCAATCATAAGAATTTGTTTGGGGCTTATGTATGTATGACTGCCCAGATAGATGAAGGTTTGGGATTTACTTTTAGGGAGAAAATCCATGAACAGGGTCCATAAAGTTATATGTGCTTCATGGAGATTTGAATACTCTAATCTTGGGGCTTACTCCTAAGGAGGATGCCCAAGTGAGGATGGGATTTATGGTTGGGTTTTACTCCTGAAAAGGAAACCCAAGTCAAGGGTAAATTAGGACTGGTTAAGAGAAATTTAAGGGGGCTTGGGATTTACTCCTGAAAAGGAAACCCAAGATTATGACTGGGACTTACTCCTAAAAAGGAGGCCCAGGTTAGGGGACTTGGGGCTTACTCCTAAAAAGGAAGACCAAGATTATGACTGATTCTTATTCCTGAAAAGGAGACCCAGGTTAGGGAACTTGGGGTTTACTCCTGAAAAGGAATCCCAAGATTATGACTGAGTCTTATTCCTGAAAAAGAGACCCAGGTTAGGGATTAAGGTTTGGGGCTTACTCCTGAGGAGGATGCCCACATTAAAGGATTTATAACTGGGGATTATTCCTAAAAAGGAGACCCAGGCTAAGGATTCTCTCATCTTAAAGGATGAGGTTAAATGAATGAACTCTCAATCTTTGGTGACATAAGGATATTTAAATCACTTGGTTTTGAGAGATATTCCACAGAATTCCTTTCAGATAAGGAAGTCAAATCAAGAAATCATGCCATAAATGGCTTTTAAGAGTGTCTTGAAGACTGAATCTTGAAAAGGAAAGGTGAAACGACTTAAGAGGGGTAAAATGGGCAAGATGGGCACCCAAAAAGATAGGGGCGCGCAAGACTTCCGTGGGCGCGCAAGTATTTGGCGCGCAGGTATACCTGCGCGGCACATGGTGTACTTGCGTGATTTTCAACCAGCATTGAAATACTTGAGCGACTCTTTTTTAAACCCTTTAGAATTTTCTTGAGGTTCTTCCAGAAAAGCGACGCGCAAGTTATATTGAAGGAAATAAGTTGGCGCACAAGTGTTTGATAAGTTTCAACACTTAGGCCTTCCTTCTTCTCTTTAGATCTTCCGTTCTAGGTGAGAAATTACCTTAGAAGTGTTCTGAAAGCTTTGAGAAGAGACTTGGGCATCGGGAGCTTCAATCCGAGTTTCTGAAAAAAGATCCTCTCGAATGGGGGGCCCACAGGGTCTATTTATAGGCAAAAGAAGACCTCGGGCGGTTACCGGGCGGTTACCACTTAGGTCGCGCAAGTCACTTGCGTGACCAAGAGCGTCACACAAGTGTACTTGCGCGACAGTGAGATAGCTTGCGCGGTGCAGTTGCTGTCGATCCTTTGTTCATGCCTTTGTCGATTTTTGATGTTTTCTTCAAAGGTTGAATCACTTTGAGCTCAGATATTCCCTTTTCCGATCTTTAGATTCTGTGACGAAAGGAGCGTCAACAGAAGTCCCCCCTCAGAGTTGGATCCGGAGAGAAATGAGGATTTGACTCTGAGGAAATCGAATCCATCCAAAGGAAAAGGGGGGCGCGCAAGTCTTCAGTGCGTAGAGGGCGGTGCGCAATTTTGCATCGCTCAAGCCTTAAGCGCTCTGGGTACGGCACGCAGATAGGCTTCCTAGCCTATAAATACATGGCCTTAGCTCCGTACAAGCATCCGGATTTCCGGACTTCATACCTTCTCGAGCTCTCGTCGCGCAGGTCGCCTTAGCCGCGCAGGTTGCTCTGTTTTCTAGTGTTTTCCTTGATGTCGCGCTACTGTAAAGGTATTTGTACTTGCGTGGTTTATACTTGTGCGTCAAAAACTAGTGCGGCGCACAGATACTTGCGCGCCATGTTTTAGACTTGCGCGATTTAATGCCTTTTCCATTTTTTCAAATTTCATCACAAATTTTATGAAAAATAAACCCATTTAAGAGTTAGTTTATTCATCTTTTGTGCAGATTCAATGGTTCTCAAGGGAATTGGAATGGCTGATGAACTGGCTAGCAAGTGGATTGATGACATGATGAACATTATTGGCCATGATTACTATGATATCAGCAACATCACTCTCCCAGATTTGGCTAAGTACTTGAAGAAATATCATCCTAATTTTCCACAGAGCATCCATCTGCCTTTGTGTGGTCATGGTCATCTGCAAGGAGTCAATGTTACAAATGCAAACAATTATACACCTGAGATGCAGCTGCACTACCACTCCTCTATTTCAGTTATGCTGTGCATTAAGAGCAACAACAATGGTGTGAATTTTCAAATTCTTCCTCCATGTCATTTCCTTGCAGATATGAAAATTGAAAACCCATGGGCTGAAATGTTTTCCACTAATGGTTGGTGGAGAGAAGACAAACATGGTATTAGAGCAATATCTGAAAAGAGTACTCTTTCCAAATGGCTCTTTACTTCCAATTATCCATTCTCAAATCCATGTATCCATCTTCCAAGTCTCTTGGATAGAAACAGAGTCACTGTTTGATCAGCAGAAAATTTTCTCAAACCGCACTCAAGAACATCCTTTTAAAATTGTTCCAAGAAGAGCTGGTATCACTGCATCTCTTATTGTATCCAGTTGAATGAATTAAATTCTAGGTGGTTGCTAATGAAGCTCGGGGTGTCGTAAATCAAATGAAGTGTTATGTTGAAAGCCTCTTGTAATTCTCAAAAAAAAGAGAAGAGACTCCAGTCTGTGGATGTCCTTTTAACTCTTGTGTATCAATGAAAAACACTTTTGTCTTCAATCATTTCTACCTGCATTCTTTTCACTACCTGCTTCAAATTTACTTAAGCCAATGGGCCCAGTAAGTATAGTTTGATTTTTACTAGGATTATTACAAATAATCCTACAAACTTTGAACCTTTTAATTGCTCAATATTACCTAAATCATACAAAAAATGTATATTTAGTGAGCTGGAACTTGACTTTTATTCAGCGTTCCTTTTTCTTTTGTGTGGGCAGCTTAAAGTCATGCACGCCGGACATAAAGAGGCTAATGTTTAAGGTCGAAATAGCTTTGACCAAAATGGATTAAAATGGATTCAATTCCTTGACAATTTATCTGAAAACATATTACCATACTCAAGTATGAGAGAAAATATGTAAACTATGGATTAAGAATATTTGAATTTGGGGAATGATATGAAAAAGAGATAAAAAGGCATTAGAAGAAGTAGTTTCCAAGAATGAAGTTACTATTATTTAACAAAACCCGTTAGGGGGTTGAAATATGCAGGGCCACCTATGGGCATTGGCTGCATGGTCAAATAAATAGCATCTTCCGGCTGACAAGTCTGTTATGTGGACTATTTAGGCAAGGCCACCTATGGGCACGTGCTGCATAGTCAGGTGAAAGAACTCTTAGAAATTTACTTTCCTAGTGCTAAAATCCAGTGAACGTTTATGGAGATTCAAATTTTCTAAAGTATAGAGTTTGTTGTATGGAAAGAGGTACTTGAATATGGACAAGATATTTACGAACAAGAATATCGAAGAACTGGATGAATATCACTCCTACGAAGGTCTGACCCAAACATAGGGAAGAAGAATAAACCATAGACTTGAATACTTTTAGATCATGAAAAAAGATATGGGACAAATATGTTAAGGATGGATATTTTTTGCGGATCCCTACATACTGTCGTTTAGGACAAATAAGGACAAAAGAGGCATTCTTCCCAAGAATGAAGTTACTATTATTTAACAAAACCCATTAGGGGGTTGAAATATGTAGGGCCACCTAAGGGCATTGGCTGCATGGTCAAATAAATAGCATCTTTCGGCTGAAAAGTCTGTTATGTGGACTGTTTATGCAAGGCCACCTATGGGCACGTGCTGTATAGTCAGGCAAAAGATTTCTCAGATGTTTGACATTTTTGTGACTAGAAGTCATGAAAATGGTTATGAAGATCTGAAAATATTTAAGGTTAGGATTATAACACATAAATATGGGTATTGTCCAATGTATATAGAGATACATAGGTCAATGAAAACCATGATCATGTTGTGGCTGGGTCCTGAATTGAAACTTGGACTTCACTACGTGTCTCATAAGAATGAGAATCAAGCCATACGTAGTTCTTGAAATGCAGTTTAACGTCGTACAGGACGAAAGTATGAGTGATCTTAGTTTAGGGTCATAGAATTCGGACCATAATGATGAATACACAATGTGTGTTTTCATAAGGACTTTTCAGCCAAGGGACTGAAAGTGAAATTTGGGGTTAGGCCCAAAAGACTTGGGACTGGATTCGAGGGATACTCGAATGTTCCTACGTATCCCATAAGGATGGGAATCAAGTCCACGTAGTTCTAGAATTACCCTTTGTACAAATTTGGTTCGTACATGTGAAGGGTGAAAGGGGACTTTAGTGCAATGATGGTTTAACCTAAGATAAAAAGTTCAGGCATTACCATGTATGCACATAGTCTTTTGAAAATGAAACATGGTTTAAAAAAAATCAATGTCAATAATGGTTCCTTCTCAAATGAGGAAATCAAAGAATATTGTAGTTTATTGTCGTACCGGACAAAAGTGTTGTATAGTTTAACGTCATATAACAAGGACGAAAGTGAATCAATGTAAAGATATTGATTCCAAGGTCGGTTTGAAGAATCAACATCATATGAGATGGTGGTGAACCAATGCGAAGAGATTGTTTTTGGGCTTGAACCTTGGGAGGTTGCCTACATACCCAGCCTGGAGGGAAAGGATCAAAGTCTGTGTAGTTCAATTAAAGAATGAATTAATGATCAATTTGTTCTTGGGGACAATGATCTAATAAAAAATGTTGTTGGGACTTACACATGGTTAGTGGCACAAAGAGAGTATTATGGTTGATATTCGCTCTAAGCTCACGTGAGTCATACTCGGTGTGAGAAACAAGAGGTAATAACAACCTTAACGATGCACAGTTTAATGTCATGTAGGACATAAAAAAGGGACTATGCAGTTTTAAAGTCTTACAGTTAGGACTATTGGTGCTGCACAATTTAGTGTCATGTAGCAGGGACAAAATTACAGTTTAATGTCATGTAGGATATATCATAGAATTTCTGTACAGTTTAGCGTCATGTAGTTAGGACGATGGGGACAATACAGTTTAACGTCATATTGGACGAAAGGGGGATTGTGCAGTTTAACGTCATGCAGTAAGGACAAAAGAGTGTACCATTTTAACATCATGTCGGACGAAAGTGCGAATAGTTTAAGGTCATATGCATGGACCGTGAATGGTGCAGTTTAATGTCATACTGGACCTTTGATGATTATATAGTTTAAAGTCTTTCCGGACGTGAGGGACTTTTATACAGTTTAGCGTCATGTAGTTAGGACGTCATAGTTTAACGTCTTGCTGGACATAAATAGTTTATGGTCATATACATGGACCAGGGATGATGTAGTTTAAGGTCATGCTGGACGGTTTAGGGAACTTTTTCACAGTTTAATGTCGCGTGGGACGAAGTTGCAGTTTAAAGTCATACTGGACCATTGTTGTATAGTTTAATGTCACATAGCAAGGACGAACTAGTACTGTATAGTTTAAAGTCATATAGCTCGGACTAAGGTGAACCAATATGAGGATATCAGTTCTGGGGACTTTTTTACAGTTTAACGTCATGCTGGACGATGAAAGTGCCACACAGTTTAATGTCATGTTGCTAGGACACAATATAGTTTAATGTCATCTCGGACAAAATATAGTTTAATGTCATCTCGGACAAAATATAGGAACTTCTGTACAGTTTAATGTCATGTAGATAGGACATAATACATTTTATTGTCATGTAGGACAAAATATAGGAACTTATGTACAGTTTAATGTCATGTAGATAGGACATAATACAGTTTATTGTCATGTAGGACAAAATATAGGAACTTCTGTACAGTTTAATGTCATGTAGATAGGACATAATACAGTTTATTGTCAAGTAGGACAAACTATCATGAACCAATGTGATTGTTTTGGATCTGGGAACAATATTTTGTGTTTATACAAAATACTTCTTCAGAAATCTGGCATTAGTTGGAGTCGTGATGTGTTCTCCATCCATTGAGATTAGAGAATACACTCCATTAGAGTAGACCTTATGTATTGAATAAGGTCCTTCCCATTTTGGTTCAAGCTTGGGAGGCTTCTTTCCTGGTATCATTGGTGCTCTGAGAACCAATACCAATTCTCCCTGAATGAATGAATGAAGACAAACTTTTTTGTTAAAAGCTCGTGCTATTCGATTCTGATAGATTTCCAAGTGGTGCAAAGTTCACAATCTTTTCTCATCTAACTGTTCCAATTCATTCAACCGCTTTTAGGATTGCTCATCTGTAGATAACTGATCACAAATGGCTATTCTGAGTGAGGGCAATTGAACTTCAACTGGAAAGACTGCTTCTGTTCCATATACCAATGAATATGGAGTTGACCGTGTTGCATTGCGAGTGGTAGTCCGATAAGCCCATAAAGCATGAAAGAGTTTATCAGGCCATGACCTCTTATCTTTATCCACCATCTTTTGTAGTATATTTGAATGAGTCTTGTTGAAGGCCTCTATCTGGCCATTAGCCGCTGCATGATATTGAGATGAATGGTTGGACTTAATGTTGTATTCTTGATACAATATCTTTACCTCAGAAGAACAGAAGTTGGTGCCGTTGTCCGTCAATATGGTATGAGGGACACCAAATCTAGTAATGATGTTAGACTTGATGAAGCTAACAATGCATTTAGAACTGACTTCTTTGAGAGGTACTGCCTCTGCCCATTTGGAAAAGAAATCAGTATCAGTAAGAATGTACTTAAACTGCTTGGTCGTAGCTGAAGGGTAAGGTCCCACTACATCCATTCCCCATGTGGAAAATGGCCATGAGTATTTAGCTGTATGAAGCAACTCTGGAGGTTTATGAATGAAGTTGGCATATACTTGGCATGAATGACACTTCTTTGTGAAATCAACACAATCTTGTATCATTGAAGGCCAAAAGTATCCAAGCCTTCGAATTTGATCAGATAGTCTATGTCCAGACTGGTGGGCACCACCGACTCCTGCATGCACTTCTTTTATGACAACCATTGTCTCTTCACCATCAATACATCTGAAGAGAACTCCATCAAAATCACGTTTGTAGAGAATTTTCTCGAGGTGGTTTGGGCTATTATAAAGAGTAAAATTGACCACACGTCGCCGAATTTGCTCTTTCTCGGCTCTATCAGGTGGAAGTGTTCCATTTTGAAGGTATTCCCTGATAGGTGACATCCATCCTGTAGTATGACTATACGGTTCAGGAATGGGACTAATTTCCTTAATTTCCTCTGTTCTTACTTGAACATAAGGTGAAATTGCACGACGGTGGGCAATACAGATGGTTGTCTCGTCCCGATTTGGATCTGCTAAAGATGTGGCTATATTAGCCAGTGCATGAGCTTGAGCATTTTGTGATCTTGGGACATAAGAAAATGTCGGTTCTGAAGGGAATTCCGACATTAACTCTCTGACGTAATCATAAAAAGGGTTTAATTCTTCTTTTCTGATGGCATAATCCCAATTGACTTGTTTGATTACCAGGTCTGAATCACCTTTCACTTTTAAGTGATTCACTTGTGCTTGAAGCGCTAATTCCAAGCCTGTAATGAGAGCTTGGTATTCAGCTTCATTATTGGTACCACCTTCCCACAACAAAACGGAATAAGGTAACACTGCCTTATCTGGAGAAATGAGCACAATTCCTAAACCAACTTTGTTGAATTTAGGATTTTACATTTTCTTCCCTGTTGGACTTCTAGAAGCACCATCAAAATACATTTCCCATGTTTGAGGACTATCTTGAATAGAGAAAACTTCCTCATCATGGAGTTCGATATCTGAATACGTGTCTTCCACTGAAGGATGTTCAGCCAGGAAATCAGCCAGAGCTTGGCCCTTAATTGCCTTTTGAGACACATACTGAATGTCGAACTGCTGTAGAATAACCGCCCACCTTGCCAGACGTCCTGTAAGCATTGGACGACTAAGGATGAATTTGAGCGGATTATTACGAGATACCAATTGGACCTCGTGATGTGGCAAGTAGTGTCTCAGTTTCTGAACTGCAAAGATTAATGCTAGGCAGCACTTTTCAATACTTGAATACCGGGTTTCTGCTTCAAGCATAGTTCTACTGAGATAGTAGAGACTATTTTCATTCCCAGCATCATTCTTTTGAGCGAGAAAGGCACCCAATGATCGCTCTAAAGCTGTCACATAGAGGATAAGCGGTCTACCCTCAATAGGTGGAATGAGTACTGGTGGACTCAAGAGGTATTTCTTGAGAACATCAAATGCTTCTTGACATTCTTCAGTCCACTGGTAAGTGACTCCTTTCTTCAATAATTTGGTAAAGGGTAAACTTTTTCCTGCCAAATTAGCGATGAAACGCCGAATGTAGGCTAAGTGTCCTTGAAGACCTCTTAATTCTTTCAAATTATGAGGAGGTGACATACCAAGTATTGATTTGGTCTTCTCAGGATCGACTTCAATACCACGATGGCGTACAACAAAGCCGAGGAATTTTCCTGAGGTTACCCCAAAAGCACATTTTAAGGGGTTCATCATTAAATTATGTTGTCGAAGCTTGTGGAATATGACTTCCAAATCAGCCAAGTGATTAGAACGTTGTTTAGATTTAACCACCAAATTATCTACATAGCATTCAACAAACTTCCCTAAAGGAGGTTTGAAGATACGATGCATGGCGCGTTGATATGTTGTGCCTGCATTCTTTAAACCAAAGGGCATCACCTGGTAACAAAACACACCTTGAGGAGCTCTGAAGGCTGTATATTCCTCATCTTCTGGGGCCATTCGGATCTGATTATATCCATAATATCCATCCATGAAAGAAAGTACTTCATAGACAGCCGTCGCATCAATTAAGAGTTCTGTAATCAGAACTGGGAAATCATCTTTAGGACAATACCGATTAAGATCTCTGAAATCGATGCAAACCCTAATTTGTCTGTTCTTCTACTTTACAGGGACAATATTAGCCAACCACTTGGGATATTGAACTTCTCTGACGAAGTTGGCTTTGATTAGCTTATCCACTTCAGCTTCAATTTTGGAAGCATAGGTTGGGTGTGTTTTTCTCGCGGCTTGTTTAAAACCTCGATGTTCTTTTGGTAAACCCAAATGATGAGTAGCAACACCAGGATCAAGCTCAGGAATTTCTGTATAATTCCAAGCAAAAATATCTTTATTTTTCTTTAGAAAAGAAATATACATCTCTTGCTCTTCAGGGGTCATGGCCGCACTAATTAAAGTGGGGCGTGGATCTTTCTCTGTACCCAGATTTACTTCTCTGAGTTCATCCATAGTGGTAGAGATACCCTCTTCAAATGCTGGAGGAGCATCTCTAAGATCTTCCTCTTCCTCTTCATCATGCGTTATTTCTTCTGTTTCTACTTGCAAAGTAGATGAAAAAACGAAATTCTCATGATCATAAGAGATGTCAAAATTTTTACATTTTGAAGAAGAAGATTCCATTTCCGACCCTATTGATGATAAAGGGTTTTCTTTGGGAATCAAAGAGGAGATGATGGATCGAGAATCGACATCATTATTCACCTCTGGTGTTGCTATAACTTCTTCTGGCTTGATTAGCGAAGTATAGACTTGTTGGAATTCAGCAGATGAAATGAAAATGTCACCACTTATGCTTTCATCACTGCTTGGAAGGTTACCAATTTCTCCCATGTTGTCTGGCTCGATTTCCGTAATTGACATTATGGATCTTTCCATAAGAGTATTTTGATTTGGGCCTATTTTGTCAATTTGACTGATAGGTAACACATAATTTGTACTCACATGTGAAAATGGATTTATTGGAATTTTCTCCAAACCATATGGAGCATTAACTTTGGTAATTTCCTTCATTGTAGATTTTTCTCTTCCCTTCATGTGATAAAATTCCGCCTCAATGTATTGAGACTCACATGTCTTGAACGAGGCCTTATCACCATACAATGTTCCAACTTGACCATCGAAACAGTATTTGAGACATTGATGGTATGATGAAGGAATAGCTGCATGATGATGTAGCCAGGGTCTTCCAAGAAAGACATTGAAAGCTGAGTCTTGATCAACAATCATGAAATCCGAATTGGATACAAGATCTCCAAACTGAGTTCTGAGTGTAACTTCTCCCAGTGGTTCTTGTTCATTTTTATCATATCCTTGTAAAATCATGGTAGAAGGAGATAAATCAGATTCTGTGAGGCCCAATCAACGAAGTGTACGAATGGGCATGAGGTTGACTCCTGAACCATTGTCAATGAAATCTCTTCGAACATCTACACCATTGACTTTTCCAGATAAGTACAAAGGTTTTATGTGCCCATGCACCACATCATCTTCATCTTTATCAGTAAAAGATATCACTGCATGGCATTTTGCAGGATTATTCTCTATGTGATAGATTTCAGCTGCAGCAATTTCAGCTTCAAACTCCTAAGGACTTGACAAAGTTTCGATGAGTGCTTCCCGAAGATCTTTTGACAGATTCAAAGCATCCAAAATTGATAACATGGCTGGTACCTGGGCCAAGTGTTTCAATATATCATAATTTTTATCTAGAGGTCTGCGTTTCCCAATAGGAATATGCGGTTTAGCAGGTACCTTGGAAGCAGATGCTTTGGAAGCTGATGCATCTTGTATTGAAGCTGGAAACATCCTTGGTTTTGGCAGATTAGACTGATTAGATCCATTTACTTGCTGAGATAAAGAAGATGGAACTTTTAATCGGTCTTCCAAAATAACTGTGCCAAAACTGAGTTGGCCATTGGCAGAAGAACTTGCTTGTTCTTTTTGAGCTCGTTGAAGGGCTCTACCACGAGTTTCTGCTACATATACAGTGCTAGAAGGGGTAGAATTAGAGTAATGGCTTCGGAAAGATCCACGTCTTCCCCTATATCCTGAACCTCTAGAACTTCCTCGGGTTCCCTTATTTGATACAGGGAATTCAGGCTCATCAAGACTGGAATATGGATCTGTTAATTGAATCATATTAACAGAACCAAAGATTAACTCTTCGTCTGATAAAGACTCTGCCTGGTTATCCTGTTTAGGCTGTTCCGTTTGGTGGGACGGTGCCCGTGGCTTTGAAGTAGATGGCATGAAATCTGCGAGAGTCAAAGACAATTTAGGCTTTGATACATACTCATCTTCTCCTGATTCCTCTTTCTTCTTTGAATTGCGATGTCCTTTTGAGGATTTGTCTTTTGATGGAGGCTTTACTGCAATTTTTGTAGGAGACACAATTGGCTTTTCAATTGTGTTCACAAATTGGAATGGGTCCGATTGATTGTCTTTCTGACCATCCAATCATCATATTTTTTCACAGTTTTGCTTTTGACTTCCTGCCACTCGCCTCCTTCCTCTGGATCTGTAGCAGTAATACATGCTACATGAGCTGGAGAACCCTTCAATTTGACTTTTCCCAAGTCGACCATCTTTTGCAGGAGGTCTTTAAAGACAAAACACTCCTGGATGGGATGCCCCAACATTTGATGAAAGGGATAATAATTGGGACGGTCTTCTTCTCCTTCCTTGTTTGGCCTCTTGGGCACTGGTAATTGAACAAAATTATTTTCCAGAGCTGAAATGAAGTAACCAGGAACTTGCTCACTTCGGAAAGAGTATGTTTTACTCTTCATATCCTCAAATTGTTTTCATCATTGATCTTTTTGATCATTTGGACGAAACAGCCTTTGTTGTTGGCGTTCAGGAGGTGGAGCCCTTCGAGAAGATGAAGGTTTTGAAGTAGAAATAGGTACAGGTTCTTGTTTAAGCATAACTGAAGCATTTTCCGCTTTACCCATTCTCCTTCCTGGAGTTGATGGAATTATACGAGATTTAACCTTAGCCTATATAAGGGAATATTCAATCTGTTGAGCGATTGAAGTAAGGTCTCGAAACCCTCCTGTGTATTTCACAGGGATCAATGGCGTGCGTAATTCGTCATGCAAATTTTCCACACAGATTGGCAACAATTCCTCCCGAGGGAGTGCTAAACTCAAGGAATACGTTAATCCCTTCCAACGAGCAATGAAATCAGAGACTCTTTCATTCTCCCTTTGCTTGCAGTTTGTAAGATCGAAAAATGTCGTTTTTGGCAAAGTTGAGCTAAACTGAAGAAGGAATTTTTGATGAAGATCCTCCCATCCGATGACTGACCGGGATTGCAAGCTTGTATACCAGACAAAAGCTGGTCCTTGCAAGGTTCGCACGAAGCATCTGAGTTTCACTACTTCTTGCTGCTCTGGAGTTCCCATCATAGGATCACAACAAGACACGTAATGCGTCAAATGTTGTTCGGGGTCGCCTGATCCATTGAAAGTAGGGAAAACAGGGTTTCCAAAACTGGATGGAGGAGAAATTGAATCTACCCATTCAGGGTAAACTTTCTTTTCAGGTTGAACTGGCGCCCGTTTCCCTTCCATAGTTTCTAACCGAGCTGTTAATGACTCAATAGTAGTTATTAACTTTTGAGAAACATCAGGTTGAACTTGGTTTTGGGTAGGTGCGATGAATGGAGCTTGGACAGACGTGGTGGTTGGTGCTACAACTGATGGTAGTGATGCCAACCGTTGTTGCGTTTGACCCGTAGGATTATACCTCTGAGGGTGTACTGATAAAGGAGGATATTCCTGATCCATCGCAGTAGTTACAAAAAATTCCTTCGGCTTTTGGACTTCAGCATCCTTAAGAAGAAGACTACTCTGAAGTAGTTCTGCATTCAACCTTATTAATTCTTTCATTTCTTCCTCCTGTTGTGCAAACCTTTTCACTAATGAGAGCGATTGACCTCCTTCAGAGGAAGGGTGAGAAGTAACCTGATTCTTTCCTTTCCCCTTATTGGATCCTTTTCGGAGAGGGGGAAGTGGGTTACTTGAAGGAATACTCAGATTTTGGGTAATCCTTTGATTACGTGTGCACACACCTTCATAATTTAGGTCTGTGTGCACAACTTCTTGAGCGGGAACCTCTTCGTCTGATCCCTCTGGTTGAGCCTCATCTGGTGAATCAGCAACAACGACATTGATGACATTAATGGATGCATATTTCATGGAATCCTTTCTATCATCATTTCTGTGATATTGTCTTCTTCCATGTCCATGATGAGACAAGGCATTCCGTTGAATTGATCCCTCAGGAACTTCTTGGAGAACCGTCACTTGGAGAGAATCTCCTGATAGCTTAGCTCTTCGTTCCTCTTGAGGCTTATTCCCTAATCGAGAGAATACTGACTTTCTCTGAGGGAGGGATTGAGGATTTGAAAAAGTCCCCAGTCCGGTGGACTGGGGATGTTCCTGCTGCTTCCGCTCAACTCCTCGAATCCCATTTGTTGACTCTGAGGGTTGGATTAGAGAAGTCCCCAGTCTGGCAAGCTGGGGTGTCTCTTGACATGCTATGTCTGAGATCTTATTAAAATCTCTCTTGATCTTGCGAATCTTAGTTCGGAAATTCGCTGGATGCATTAACCTGTATCCACTTTTATCACCTGGTTCAACAGACCGTTGGATGATTTCCGAAACTTCTGTCAGTTGATGACGTGTTTGCTCTAGACGAGAGGCTTGTGCAATATTATCGCCTGCTTGATGTAGGAGCAATTCAACAACTTGTTCTCTATATACTTGATTTTGAGAGGAACTAGTTGAAGCATGTTCTTGAGCAAACCTTTGATTATGAACAAATCCCATTGACTGTGGCCGGCCATGGACAATAACATTGCATGAGACCATTTTCGGTGGGCATTGCTGACTGGAAAGAACTGTGAAATGTAGTGCTCCGTGAACACCCCATCCTCTGATATGAACATCAGATGGAGCATTGGCAATTAACTGACGCAATTTTCATAGTGCGCCAAGGCATGAACGTTGAAGGGTTCTCTGTTGCTTTTCAGCCTTTGGATACCGAGAGACTGATAGAGATGCCAAATCAATCTGGCGTTGTAACCCTTCTATTATCTTAATATGATTTTCATAATCACCGTAAGATAATACTATCTTCTTCAATTGACAAAGAGTCTTCCATATGTTGAGACGAATATCATGGATTCCACCATCCGTCAACATCTTTGGAATGTCGTACTGGGAGTCAGCCAAAGGCCAAAACATGACTGGTACTTCACCTTTTGCCAGTTTTTTTCTCATGTTCAACATTTCCTCTTTATCATTAAATGAAGATTCTTCTACCTGTTTGGACCAGAGTTGGTGTTTCCTTATTGCTTCATCGGATTCAACAAGATTGGTAGAGAAATCACTATTCATGCTGGAAGATGAATGACCCAGGGATGGTTCGGAGAATAACCTGAACCCCAGGCTATCTTCTGATGGAGAAAGAGTTTCACCTGCCGATAGTAAAGCATCAGACATGACTGGTTTTACGTTTGCAAGTGCCTCGAGATAGGAGGGATTTCTCTTCACTACATTGCCTTATGAAGAATTTTTGAGACAACATGAATCACTACTGCGGAGAGGACTTTCGCAGCGAAGTTCATCACCATGAGGAGGACCGTCATGATGGGTTACAGAAAAAGATGAAATCTCTTGCTCCTTGGTCTTCTGACCACACAGAGGGTTCCTGTGGCTCTCATCTGAAGAAGAAACTTCAAGATTGACCGAACTTTCATGAAGCAAGCCTTCATGAGGAAGTGTCTGTTGAAGACCATCAAAATTAATGTTCCCGTTATTGAGAACTGAGGGAGTAGAATCTTGAATTCCGACAGATAAATGTCTGAGGGCTTCAAGAACTCTAGCATCGAGCAAAGCCTTGTTGCAGATTGGCCTTTGATCTCCTGACAGTGCTGGGCGGATCTTTTTCTTAGATGCCTTCTTACTCATTTTAGAAACCACTTGTTAACGGAAGTTGTTACTCTGAGTAGGTGTATGTGCCTGATCCGGAATGATGGTCAGGTTAGGCTGACGATCTCCACTCAAATCAGGTGTATGTGCCTGACTTGGTTGTCCGTTTGATATGGGGGAGTATGCCCCATAACCCTCTTGGACTGGAACAGATGTGTGTGTCTGTTCCGGAGTGAATCGTTGATGTGTCACTCCACTGCTAGGGATAGATTTATGTGTCTGTCCTTGAGATGATGCTGAAGCTGTTATGATATCCTGGCAAGCATCCAGAATATGAGCAGGAATTTTCTTTCGCTCTTTCACCATTGACAAAATATGTTTGGTGACTTCAGCCGCCGGAACGGGGATATACGTCCATTCCGGGCTTGGAGTAGGTGTATGTGCCTGCTCCTGTCCTCCTTTTCCTGTTAGTGAATCCTGATAGTACTCAAGTGTGGAGGCAGAGAGTTGAGTCTGCCACCTGTTTGTCGTCGGGGCATTCCGACTGACTTCTCCGTGCGCTACCAAGCGAGACTGTTGGTAGGCTTGATTAGTATTAGCAGGTGTATGTGCCTGCTGATTACACTTCGCCAAACGCGGTTGACGAGATCCATCATATGTAGTCAGACGAGCCTACTGACTAACTAGTGATGTATAAGCAGGTGTATGTTCCTGCCTATGGTACTCCGCCGGAATTGCCTGGCGGGATTGGCATGATGCTGCCAGACGAGTCTGCTGGACAGCGGAATTAAAACGGACAGGTGTGTATGCCTGCTCATTGTTCGCCACCAAGTTAGGTTGGTGGACTTATCCGGAGATGGTAGGGATGACAACCTGCACATTGTTTACCGGATTCCGTCTCTGGCAGTTCATCTTGCCTGCTCGGGTTTGAGGAACCTGAGCTGAATGCCTGGAGTCGGTACCCTCATCATGTTGAGGGCGCACTACCGCACGAGTCTGGCGGCGATTGTTGATGGGAGCCCTTGGGAAGGACTCCTGTCTTTTTTAATTAAGGTCCTACGAGACCTACTCATTCACTTCCTCAGAGTAAGGGAGTGAATGGAAATTGTGTTCCGGGGATAACGACCCGAAATGGTTGGAGATGGTAGTCAGCACCGTCTGCTTCTTGATCGCTGGCCGCCGTTGTCCGGACGACCAGGTAGAGTTGTTAACTTGGAGGGCTTGACGAGCGGCCTCCAGAGTTGGGATAGTACCGTTGCGACGGTACTCCTTAACCAGTGCATTAGAAAGCCAGCATTGAAGATGCTGAGTTGGTGATGTCATCCTCAGAGCGGACGACATTCCAGCCGGAGTAGTAGCATTGGTTTTCACAGCAGCAGAACTCACAGTAGAGGTGTTCACAGCAGCACTATTCACAGGGGTGAATTTAAGGAAAGCCATTTTGCAGAAGATCTTGAGAAAAGAGTGCCTGTTTCATGTAACAGACATAATCAAGATGAATCCGGCCACTGCATATTTTGGATGATCATATGTCAATGATTGCTTTTTTGACCCAAGGGGCCTAACAAATAAGAAGAACATCACTTTAACTTGGTTAAGGATTCACGTCGGGTTCACCATTTTTGTTTCCTCGATGGATTTCGGGGATGACCTCCTAGACGGGAGATTCAAACGTTCTGATCGGTTTCTAGCGGGTTTGTTCATAGAACTGGAATCATCCAATGATTGCACATCTGTTTGGACCTACTTTCCAAAGGTAGGTGCTCATTAGCTTGTGGACTGATGAGGCTTAGGAATTTGCATTGGTCGAGAGGATGGGAGGTCGGACTCATCACACCTTTTTGAGGGGAATTATTTTCTACTACGGGGATCTCTTTATAGATTTAAGTTATGTTCGTGAATCCTTATTACATTACCAAGTATAAAATGTGCTATCCTTTAGTTTTAACAATCAATGATTAAATATGCAAGAAATTTAGAGAATCTTTTATATGTATTCGAGGTTCTTCATCAATAGAGAATCATCTATATCTGTTTAGAGATTCTTGGTCAATGGTATCCTTCAAAACATTTATATAAAAGTCTCTTGGTCATTATGATGACCAGGCTGGTTTTAAAGCCACTCAGTGGGGCACTTGAAGTTTATCGTCATTCAGAAGGACATGGATTATTTCAAAGTTGGGATCGAACCCATAAATGGGCTACCTACATATCCTTTGTTTTGGAAAAGGAATCAGAACCCACGTAGTTAGAGTAATGGAGTATGATGTTTATGATTGATGGATCAAAGATGAATGTCATAATTACTTTTACACTCTAAGCTCATGTGAGTCATGCTCGGTGTGAGAAAAAAGAGGTATTGGTAAAAATTATACAATTGTTCCATGAAAGATGCAATCATAAGAATTTGTTTGGGGCTTATGTATGTATGAATGCCCAGATAGATGAAGGTTTAGGATTTACTTTTAGGGAGAAAATCCATGAACCGGGTCCATAAAGTTATATGTGCTTCATGGAGATTTGAATACTCTAATCTTGGGGCTTACTCCTAAGGAGGATGCCCAAGTTAGGAGGGGATTTATGATTGGGTTTTACTCGTGAAAAGGAAACCCAAGTCAGGGTAAATTAGGACTGGTTAAGAGAAATTTAAGGGGGCTTGGGATTTACTCCTAAAAAGGAAACCCAAGATTATGACTGGGACTTACTCCTAAAAAGGAGGCCCAGGTTAGGGGACTTGGGGCTTACTATTGAAATGGAAGCCCAAGATTATGACTGAGTCTTATTCCTGAAAAAGAGACCCAGGTTAGGGAACTTGGGGCTTACTCCTGAAAAGGAAGCCCAAGATTATGACTGAGTCTTATTCCTGAAAAGGAGACCCAGGTTAGGGATTAAGGTTTGGGGCTTACTCCTGAGGAGGATGCCCACATTAAAGGATTTATAACTGGGGATTATTCCCAAAAAGGAGACCCAGGCTAAGGATTCTCTCATCTTAAAGGATGAGGTTAAATGAATGAACTCTCAATCTTTGGTGACATAAGGATATTTAAATCACTAGGTTTTGAGAGATATTCCACAGAATTCCTTTCAGATAAGGAAGTCAAATCAAGAAATCATGCCATAAATGGCTTTTAAGAGTGTCTTGAAGACTGAATCTTGAAAAGGAAAGGTGAAACGACTTGAGAGGGGTAAAATGGGCAAGATGGGCACCCAAAAAGATAGGGGCGCGCAAGTCTTGAAAGGCGCGCAAGTCTTCCGTGGGCGCGCAAGTATTGGTCGCGCAGGTATACCTGCGCGACACATGGTGTACTTGCGCGATTTTCAACCAGCATTGAAATACTTGAGCGACTATTTTTTAAACCCTTTAGAATTTTCTTGAGGTTCTTCTAGAAAAGGGACGCGCAAGTTATATTGAAGGAAATAAGTCGGCGCGCAAGTGTTTGATAAGTTTCAACACTTAGGCCTTCCTTCTTCTCTTTAGATCTACCGTTCTAGGTAAGAAATTACCTTAGAAGTGTTCTGGAAGCTTTGAGAAGAGACTTGGGCGTCGGGAGCTTCAATCCGAGTTTCTGAAAAAAGATCCTCTCGAATGGGGGGCCCACAGGGTCTATTTATAGGCAAAAGAAGACCCCGGGTGGTTACCGGGTGGTTACCACTTAGGTCGCACAAGTGACTTGCACGACCAAGAGCGTCGCGCAAGTGTACTTGCGCGACAGTGAGATAGCTTGTGCGGTGCAGTTGCTGTCGATCCTTTGTTCATGCCTTTGTCGATTTTTGATGTTTTCTTCAATGGTTGAATCACTTTGAGCTCAGATATTCCCTTTTCCGATCTTTAGATTCTGTGACGAAAGGAGCGTCAACAGAGACTTATTCCACAATTTCCCTTTTTTTAAACATAGAACGTGAGTCAAGTGATTGGGTTTTAGGAGTTTCATGATAAGTGTATTGACTCACGGTACATAGAGAACCCAAGTAAAGAATCTCAACTAATGAAAAAGTAAATATATTACTAATAATAGGTCTAATCAAGGTATTTCAGGAGGTGTAGACCGGTATATCAAATCATGGAATTTTTTGGGGTGGATGTTGGGGATAAATAATGTGCAACCCAAAATGTTTGAATGCTATTATGTGAAACAATAAACATATTTATGCAAATATACACAGTCTCATCTTAGTATATAGTTATGTGAAAATGGGTTTTCTCACGGAATATAATACAAGAGAGATTTTGGAAAACACAATGTAAGAGAACATTTTAGTTGATCACAAATATTATTGTGTGAAATATTATAATTTTTTTGAATTATTTTTCCAAGTATAAAGAGTTTCATGAAAACATAATGAAATAATTTCATACTTTAATTCACTTCCCCTATGTACTTTCATGGATCTTCATGACATGGTGTTTTTTATGATGTAAATAACTCGATGTTATATGAATTAGATATCTGAAACTCTAATCCTAAAGCCCCTA
The DNA here is from genome assembly GCA_963277665.1 of Viscum album. Taxonomy (NCBI): domain Eukaryota; kingdom Viridiplantae; phylum Streptophyta; class Magnoliopsida; order Santalales; family Viscaceae; genus Viscum; species Viscum album. The sequence goes on from OY728154.1 coordinate 85,086,565, forward strand.
TCAGGAATGAGGGTATTGATACTAAATTTATCGGTATTTTCATTGTGTCATGAAAATTTTTCCATACCATAAATCTTCTGGTTGTGTCATAAAAATTTAGGCAGTTTCGTGAAGGTTACGTTTTCTCTGGAGGTCAGATCACATATGCATAGATATTATGTGTTTGAATTCACTAATCACATGAAACACAATTTCTTGATAGAGAATAAATAACAAATACTATTGAAAATAATCATGTGATTCTATACATTTCTCCAGCATGACCATGACTATCTGTTTTCTACAGTCTAACATTAAATGAAAATAAAAATTGATCCATAAATCTGTTTGGAATCCCTAACAAGTCAAATTGAATCATGTGAATAGAACAGTTCTTAGGAATTAGGTTCATTATCATTTGATTCATTCTTAGATACATTTTTCACGAACCGTAAATTTCAATAAAAGGGTGAGATCATGATAATTTTTATGGATTTTTTATGATTAGTAGGGTCTTATATGACATTGTTGGTTAATAAATGAGGTTTAATCTGTGATAAATTAATTGTAGGTGGTTCTGACTTATAGAAAATATATTACTGATTTCTTTGGTTTATCTACAACTAGTTTTCCTTAAAATAATAAATTATAATATATTTATTTTCTAATGATATAAATAAAATGGCTTAAATGAATTAAACTATTAAAAATTACAATTAATTTTTTAAGGAAACAACCTTCATTAAATTGAGTGAATTATTAAACTAATTTTTTACTTTTATGGTCTTGTTTAAATGCATATTAAAAAATGGATTAGTTATAGATTTGGATATAAATATTATATAGATCATGTATATAAATATATTAAAATTATAATTTTTAAACTTATTATAAATTCCTAAGGTTAGAAAATTGATATCGTACACTTTCCTTTATTTTGGAGAAAATAATACAAGTAGACCGCATGTTCCAAAAACTAATTAATCATTAAATAACGAATAACCAAAAATTAACATTGATCCTAAAATGGAATAATATAATGATTATTTAATACATGATGTTGATTTTCATTTGGGTTATCATAATATTACATAAATATGGATAATATTATAGAATCAATCATGTATTCACATAGAAGTGTGAAAAATCAATAATTTTTTAATACTAATTGAACCCCTTTGAGAGGTATGAATTTTTCAGGAAAATTTATTATTTCCTTATGAAAACTAATATATTAATAATTAATATAAGGATATCCTATTTAGAGGTTCATGTTGTGATACATGTATAGTTTGACAACTATCTAAATAAAATCATAGCTTTTTCAAGTTAAACAATTAATATTAATGAAATAATTTTTTTCAACTCTACCGACTATAGTTTATGTTAATGATCAAAATATATTTTTTGTTAAGAGTTACATTAGTATTGAGCTAGCAGTTGGGTCAGTTTCAAGAATAAATTTAAAATATTATACCTGTATTTGACTAGTTTTATTAATTGGGCCTCAACCATAATGAGTTTCTTTTTCTAAATAATTTTTTCAAAAAATATGTATTAGAACCGATAAGATTCTATAAAAAAATACTTTTATCCTAATTTACTTTCATAAAATGTTTTCTATTTTCAAAATTTCTCTTAAACTAAATTCTCTTAATGTGAAATATTTAATGTAAAGATACTATGAATAGTAAAACTAAAAAAAATATTTTCATTTTAGGTAAAAAATTAAGAATAAAAAAAACTATTTTTAGAATTATATTACCTTAAAAAATGTATTTATTCCATAATTGATCCCTACATTAATTCAAATAATAGAAACCACTAGTAAACATTAGGTAAGGAAAATAACATATTTGATCTATTACTTAGTACATTATTAATGAAAATAATATACCACCCATGTTAGAGATAAAACATTATTTGGAAAGTGTGGAGTGGATGCTAATTTACCTATAGTTCATACATGTGGATTTATTAATCTTTATAGTTCCTTTTTTGTAAATTATTTCATAAAACATATAATGTTAATTATATAATAGTTGTGTTTGATATTTTTCACTCCCTTATAATGCCTAATGCTATATTCCATGCTATATTTATATCTTGTACACATTTTTAAAATTAATTTCATAGAAATTATTATACCATGAATTCATATTTCTTGTTAATATTATAATTATTATTATTTATATAAGCATGTATATCTATAATGTTTTCATGAATGGTTTATATTATGTTCATTTAACATTTGGATCATGTCTGTCACTCAGTATGAGCTAATTTGAACTTGTATTTTAACTATTGTATAATTTAAATGATAGTAAAGATTGATTTAGATATTGGTGCTGAGATGGCTCATAGTTCCATAACTATATATACCCATTCCCCTGTCACACAATATAATATTTGTCCTTGATTTTGACTATGTATTCACTCATATTGGATAAGATACATGATTTCCCTACATTTAGTTTGACATCGATACATGGATTTTTCGATGCATGTGAGCTCTGATTAGGACATTCATGGTCTAAGGTGTTATTTTTTTATAGCCTTGTATTCATATTTCTACTAAATTCTTTCTAACAATTACATGAATAATGAGTTTTTTTAATTTCGATTCTTAATATTTATTTCAATGAGAATACTGATTTAAGGAACAACATGAGGGTATTATATATATGTAGTAACTTATGGCAGTTCCTACTGAGTATGATATTATCATAGCCTATATGTTCACTTTGATGGATATGTAGATTCATGGTTTATGTTATATATACCTATAGGTACATCTATATATCTAGATTATTTTTTCTTATTGTGCATGATCCTTATGAGTATGGGTTGATTTCCACTCGATGCTGGAGTTGAACAATTGTGTTCATGTTTGGAACATATCCATGCCAGTTGAAGGCTAGTTTTCTATTATTTTTAACATGGATAAGTTTTATGTTTTCATAAATTATTTTTATATTTATATTATTTTTTCCATTATACATTATTTTCATATCCAAATTGGAAAACTGATCCCTAACTTTACTTTCAGACTTAAAAAAATAGTCCTTGGGCAATGGTGATTGGGGAGAACACATAAGATCACAAGATATCCTTATTATAAGTACATATGGGTATTAGTCATGAAACTTTTCATCTGAGAAGGTCCTTGGTGTCACCACTCAATTTGATTTATTGGGATAGTTGAAATTGAGACTATACATGTTATAGGATAGTTGGTACTTGATATGTAACTAATTAAAAGTCATTTGAATCTTCATTTTGGTGAATGATTTTTACAAGGTGTTTTGGGAATTAATTTCATCACCAAAGATATGGATGTGGTATTGGTTTAATTAGCTCAATTATATGTAAGTGAAATTTTATTATGTGTTACTGGTCTTATCATGGGATATATACCTTGAATTGTTCATGCTTCATGATTACATGAGTATAAGTTAGAAATATTGGGTAGCATATCTTTGCTAGTTCTCGATTGTGACTATGTATATTGCAATTGTAATTAATTGTGGGTTTTATTAACTACAAAATCAAAAATATATAAATATTCCCCATTTTACATATATTGGGGACAATTATTTTAATATGAATCAATAATTTGGATTGTTTATTGATATCACTCTACAAGACTATGTTAATAATAAGACTTATCATAATTGTTTCAATGTTAACCGTGTCTTGGATATTCCTTACATTATTAAAAGTATCAAATCAATCCTATTATTATTTCTATAATATATTTTTATTATTTAATTGAGAACATTCAAATATTTTTTTCATTGATAACTACTATGAGGAAACCTGTTTAAACATTAGATATTCTATATATATGAATCTAGAATAAAATTCACTAAATTCCCAATGTTATTTTAGGTTTATATATTTATATATTATTCCATAACTATTATGTACGAAGCCCATATATTATAAGGTGAAAAATTCTAATCATTACATATTTTCCTCATACTATGAAACTATTAAAATGAAAAATGTGTTTTATTACAAATATTCAGGAATTTCAACTTGAATTAATATTGGCCATTAACCAACCTTAAATTTTATGAAAAAACTATAATACATGTTCTAGGAAAAAAGGACATTAAAGGATATAAGAACAAATAAATAAAATGTTCTCCCTAGAAACATATAAATATTTTATTTTTTGAAATTAAAATTTAGGCTCAAAAAAATATTTATCTTACCAATGAAATATCCTTCTCAACTGATTGATTTTTGATATACAATTTCATATGAAATATTAAGGGAAAAATAAAAAACAGAGTTTATATTTTAAATAATAAAAAACGCATACTAATTTTTTAATAATGTTAAAATTTTTACACAACAAACGATTCATATACATTCCTTTAAAGATAAGCTCGTAATATTACATTGAGAAGTCATAGGTTAATTGGATAGTAATTCCTTATCACTCTTAAAATCAATCATCCAAATTGAATAATAATATGGTTGACTTCCATGCCCAATGAATTTGAGGGATATCACAGACCCACCTATCTATGGGTTACCATAAAACTACCTGCCATTGGTTAAAAACATAATGACCCATAAATAGTTTATAATATAACCATCCATCATCATAACAAATCCCACTATCCCTAAGAAATTCATAAAATATGAAATCGTGTAATTTCCCACAATACACTCATTAAACTATCATTTTCATCCTTACAAAACTACTTCTGGTTATCGAATTATCCTATACAATTTGAAACATAGTTTCAAAATTACCTAAAATATTTAGAAATATTTATATTTTTTTGAATAAAACATATAATTATATAAAGTTATCATAAAATAAAATAACCTTCATTGATATAGATGTATTCATTATCATAAAGTCCATGTAGTTTGCTGGGATGGGGCTTACACTCTGGGGAGGCCCATTGAGGATGTAATGGTCGATGTGCACTCTAATCCCATGTGAGTCATGCTCGGTGTGAGAAACAAGAGGTGACAGGGACCAGACGATCACGTCGTGAAGGGTGCGTCTGTGAGAAGCGGAATGGGGCTTACGTGTTGAGCGGCCCAAAGAGGAAACAGGGGCTTACGCGTGGTTAGCGTCCCTTGGTGTCGGGGCTTACTCCAGGGTGGAGGCCGGTGGTGCGACAAAGCGCAGAGGGAAAAGGACTCCACTGGCCTTAGCAGGGGGGAAGTACGAAGATGCATGGGTGCAAACATCCGTTGAGAGGCTAGGGGCTAACGCTCTAAGGCAGCCCTTCCCCCGCAGACAAATGCCACTCCGACAAGGAGGATCTCATTCCATGTGAGGAAGAGTCCATTCCTGTGGAGACTAGGTGTAAAAAATATCCGAGCTGGGGGGACCCTGCGTGCGAAGCACGTGGTCGGACCACAGTTTATTGTCTTCTGTTAAGGACGAGGTGCTTAGCAGTTTAACGTCCTGCAACTTGGACGTGGTGGGTTTTCTCCACAGCCCTAGGGCTTACATGCCCAATGCCCTCTACCCCCTTGTGGGAGGGAAGGCATCAGCAAGGCCGTTGTGAAGGGGGGCCGCAGGACAAACCACCGGGGGTCCACGTTAGCATGGCTATGCGAAGGAGAAATAGCCATTAGCGTGCCTATGTGGAGAAGCATAAGGAAAATCAATGCAACAGGAAACATGGCCCAAGGGACCTTGAGGTTACTTCGCACGAGCCTGGAAGGCCGTGCAGGAAAACAACGCATGGCGTGCAAGCCCGGCAGGGGAGGCATCAGGTGCCTGTGCAGGGGGTAGCCAAGGGGCGTCAAGGTGAGGAGTCCTAGGCTTTGCGTGCAAAAGGGAAGGTTTGCACGCAAAACTCCAGGACGGCGCGCAATTGGAGCAAGGGAATTGAGCGTGGAGAGGTAACTACGCGCATGGTTTTGCGCGCACGACAGGGTATTGCGCCCACGAGACATGGATTGCGCGCAAGGATGGAACCGTGGGGAGGGGGAAAATTCACTGAAGCTGGTGGAGTTGCGCGCAAAGGCGAACTCTGGGGTAAGGTTTCACGAAATGAGGGTTTTACCTGGAAGTCATCTTGCACGCGGGGGGAGCCGAATTAGGCGCACGAGAGTCGCTTCGGATTCCTCAACCCCCAAACCGTTCGGGGTCACCTTCTATTTATAGGCGACCTCCAGCGCAGAATCCAGGCGGCACGCGAAATTCTTCGCGCCGAGCAGTGCCGGCGCACAAACATTCGCCACGCGGAACCGGGGCGCACAAAAATTGCACCCCTCGTCGGCTCAATTTCGCAAAACCTGGGGGTTTTACGCGCGCAAAACATTTTTTCGCGCGGATCCTCCTTTATTTCGTGCACCACATCTCGGGCCTCCGGATCGGGGCTCTGATTCCGAATATGACTTCGCTTCATCATTTCGAAACTTCCTCTGGGAGTTACTGACTTTTTTTCGACGTCAACACTAGCATAACGTAAAATATCTTTATTAAGCTAACATTCTTCATTCCCTCTACAAAAAACTTCTGTTTTTCATTTATAATTCAATATTTTATTTTGAGATTTATGGGGAATAATAGAGATATTTTATTTCATTCTTTCTACTATAAGATTCAAATAAATTTCATGTGATTGTTGTTCCATTATTTATTCTAAGAATATTTATATAAACCCACATTTCTCTCTCAACATACCTTCTGAATAAATTGAACATTTATATTGTGTCATAATAAATCTCCATAAACATGATGTTGGTCATATAAGTGAAAACAATAAATTAATGTGATAATGTAAAAATACACTTTTGTTTATTGATATCTAATTAGATTATATAAATTGTTAATAAGTAAATTAAAACTCTTGGTATAATGTATATCAACTTTCTTATTACTTTTATTTGTCATTTTCCCTTTCTGAAGAGATATGAAAATATATAATTCTCTTCTAATAAATTCAGGATAATTCTAAACAACATAAACATTAAAATGTGTTCTTGCATTTTTCTATCTTATATTGCAACATATATGGTACCAAAAATTGTTTACATCTTCATCATTAAAGTAACAAGAGTAAAAAATTCCTCATATCTGAAAGATATTTAAACTTTTTATTTCTCCTCATGTAACAACATTGAGATCTTCTACACATCTGATGATACAAGAATATATTATTAAAATAAATTATTTTCCATCATTATAAGGTTAGATTACACTAAATATGTTATAAATTATCTAATTAACATAGATAACATCCTTACTTTTCACCTTTGTTTCAATCTTAGTTGATATTATTCCACTAGTTTGAAGGAACTATCATTTTTTAAGGTAAAATCTCCCCAATAATGATTTTCAAAAAAAATCATGATTTTAAAATCACATATCATGTGTAATGAACAACCACTGTTATGTATCCACGGTTTGTTCTTATTTAAATTATTTTAATGTTTAATCCATTATAAAATTTATTTCTTCAACTTTATTCTCTCTACATTGCATTTCATTACTAATATAAGAATCATTTTCTATCATGTGTGTCATAAACCTTTCCACATGATGACCATCCTAGTCACACTTTTTACATACTCCATCCATTCATTCATATTTTTTTTCTACATGATGTTTCATAAAAACCTGTGATTTTACTCTTCTAAAATGATGAATTTTATGAAGATTTCTTGTTATTCTTCCACCATTTCATCAACTATATTCATACCTTAATTCAGGAAGTGAAATTTTTAACCAAAATTTAAATTCCTTATACACAAAAATATCATAGCACAAAAAATCAATAAATTTTTTTTATGTACGAACTATTTCTATAGAAACGTTATCGACTTTGATAAATTCTTTTAGCTCTAACAAATTTTTGGAGTGTGTAAACCATCTTCAAGGAGTATTTTTTAACTTTTTGGAATGTGATATATATATATAACAATTCTTCTCATACCATCCATTCTCAAAAACTATTCTGAAACATGGAATGATTCTAAATAAGATGAATAATTACATGTTATCAATGAGGATTTCAAATGATTAGGGAATTGAAATTCCATAACAAACTTATAAGATTCAAATTTTAGTTATGAATATTTGTTGAATCATTCATTAAAAATACTTAAAAATACATTCAGAATAAATAATTTTTTAATGAAACTTCTAATCATGATCTTCCTTTGTTGCCTAAATCTTTTTGAGATCTTCAATCATATTTCCATATTCCTAACTCTATAGTATATAACTAAATTTTTCACTGATGTATTCTTCATCCAACTTGTAAAATTATTTTTCTATGTTTAAAAACATTTCCACTTTCATTATTTGTAATGTTCATATATTTCATGATAGTTATAATTTTTTCATGACATGATACATGCTCTAATATGAGATGATACTATTTATGGGATTCGTTACCTCTTTCTTTTTTTTAATATAAAAGTAATTATTTGTTTTCGGAATTTTTTCATTGAATGTTTTGACCTTTTCTAAACAATTGTCTTCTCAAGAGTTATTGTTATTTGAGTCTCATTCATCTTTCTTACTCAATATATATCTATTTTTTCCCTAAACTTCTTCTCATATTTTTCGGAGGAAATTTATTTTTTAGAAATTTTGATTGACTTATTACATTTTGGTTTTCTTATCAAAATTGTATCGATAATCTCCAATATTCTTCTTAAGGAGATTCTTAGCAAAGTGTCTGATTCCAACACACTTAAACCACATGAGATAATGTTTTCCTTTATAGTTTTCTCTTCCTCTTTAATAATTTTCCTAGATAAGAGACCTGATTTTATCCATTCATCTCATCATCCTTTTTATCTTCAGAATCACAAATATCAACCACCTCAAATTAATGAAATTTCTTCATTATCATATCTTCGAAACCCATTTCATCTTTCATATTCTTTCTAAACACCAATTATTTTCTCATTTCATAAGAAATAATAATGTGATTAATTTACTCAAGATAGAAATCATATTTATATTCTAATGAAAAAATTTAAAATCAAACCTATCTGGAAAATTTTTAATGAGTTTCTTCATAATTACAGAATCATCCAAGAGGTCTCGAAAACCTCTAATGTTTCATAAAACATTATTTAATATTTTCATTTATTCATCATTAGTTTTTTATCTCTCATTATAGAATATTTAAAATTACTATGCTAGTGCTTTATATTTTATTCCTTTACATTAGTGTTTCCTTTGAAAATTATTTCTTATCTCACATATTATTTATAGTTTTGAGACGCATCTCCCAAAAATAAAAAGTTTCCTAAAAAACCTAAGTATATAATTTTTAGCTTATCCATCAACATCAATATTTACCTTGTTAATAAACTTCATAGGAGAATATCTATTAATATGTGAAAAAGATTATCATAGCATCCAAAAAAACCAGTGAAATAGGCAAGAGATTTCAAATTATCCAACTTTCCAAACCATATTAAAATTTTCTATCAAATATAAAAATTCATCTATAATTGAATGAATTTGAGTTTAAAAGATAAGGATCCAACAAAGGATCCTCATATCTAATAATAATTGAAGATCCAAATTATGGAACAAAAACTGATAAGAGGGGTTTGAATCAGTTGTTACCATTTTAAAAATTTTAACTTTAGTAAATTAATCCTCTGTAACTTGTTATATTTTTTTCCTTATAATATTTTAACAAACTCACATGTACCAAAAATGGGAAATTAATAAAATAACACTTGATTTTTATTATCTTCTCACTACGAGAACCTACATCCTTTCCACAGACACTCCAATGGGTTTAAAGAAATTTGAATTTTTATGATGTGAATACACCTATTGTGAAATCCAGTTAGACTCCGTATATATTGTAATAGGACTGATTATAAAAACTTTCATCAGATTAAAAAAACACGTAAAAAATTATCCTCACAAAAATATGAAACTTGTACAAAATTCCCAAAGAGTATTGATCTTTAAACATAGTATGATTTATCTGACTGAGGTGGCCCTCAATCTGATGCACTAATTTTGAATATGTGCTTCTAAAATAACTTCTCAAGAATCTTGTAAAATAATATGTGTGAAATTTATATTTTTTTCAAATTTCACTTGCCTCAATCCAATTAAATTTTATGAATACTCTTTATAAATAACTCTTCTTTAACTCAAAACGACTATGTTTGGAAAAATCATATCATTCTCAAATTCAATAGAGCTTTAGAAATTTGATATGGTGAAAAATATTGAAGTATGATGCAATTTTTCCTCTATTCAATTGTTCTCCAAAATTGGTGGTGAACTAAAATGTTTTTACCGCTATTCAAAATTCACAAAACTCTGAACTTCAGGTTTATTTAAGCTTCACGTTTGAATTTTTAAACACTTCTCTACTATTCTAGAGACTTATCTAAACTTATTGAATGATCAATAAAATTCTAGAATTACAAAATCTCAGTCCTAAAATGATGATATGGAAAACTCTTCGGTATCTAAAAATTGGTGGCGTCAATAACATAGCTATTTCATAAACTATGTGATGTCAACAAATCTTCTTGGTCAACAATTTTTTCTCATCAATCATCATTCTTCAAAAAAATCATAGAAAATAAGTCTTTTGTAAAAAAAATTTTTTACTAGTAATATTTGTTTATATGAATCATATTTTTTCACCAAATCATTTTCCTGAAAATCAGTTTTTCAAAGAAAACACATTTTTTCCACAACATGTTTTAATGGAAAACATTTTTTTCCACCAAACATTTTTTTTCTCACCAACAAGCTTTCATAGAAAATACATTTTTCTAGAAACATGTTTTTATAGAATTTTTTTCTAGAAACATGAATTTTTGAAAACCACTTTTTTAACCTAATATATTTCTCAATGACATGGTTTCGTATAAATGATATTTTTTTCAGAAAATATATTTTACTTAGCCTCATGTTTTTTTAGAAAAAAAAAATTCTCAGATAATTTCTTCCCTCCAACTATTATTTTCCCGATAAACAACTTTACATACCAAACATGTTTTCTCATTATTATTTTTCAAAGACATGATTTATTAACAAATAAATATATCCCCAATTATGTTTTTCTCAACAAGGTTTTTTCACCCAATTCATTTCATCATCAAACATCCTTTTTCAACCAAAAATTTTTTATTCCTCAAACGATATTCACCCCCCAAACTATATACATACGTCAAATAATATTCTATGAATTCCAGTATTCAATACAAAATTCATTCTTCAAACTTAATATTCATCTAGTGATTCTCGATTTGATGATATACCTCTAGAGAAGATATTCCCACAAAACTAAAACTTATCCCATTATTCAAAAGATTATATCATGATAGTTTATCATGATTTGGAGAGCTTTAAGATTTTAAGTGCATGATTAGACATTTTTGGTAAATTTCTACAACTCTCAAAAATAACATTCAATGAAACTTCTCACATAAAATATAACATTTCTAATAGCTGGAATCAGCATAATAGCTAGCATTCTAAATCCAATATTTAAGGACTTATAATTTTAGTCATTTTAACAACACTATTGTTTGATAAAAATTAACTTCAATGAAATGATTCTGATTCTGTTTTTATGATCACCATATTTCAAAGGAAATTCTTCATCCGAATTTCCATCAACTTCGAAGCCAACAAGTTATAATCTTTCAGAAAAAAATCATTCACTTGATTTTAAAAAATTTCTTTTACAAAAATATTAAATTTAAAAAAAACATTATAAAAATATAAACATAAAAACGATCTTCAAATTTTTTAAAAAATTACTATGTTTATTTAAATCTATTTTTATCGTTAATTCGTTTTTTACAAAAAAATGAATATTTCTATCATTTTATGAATGAAAAACACTATTATGACTTCCAAAAAATTGGCAATGAATCTTTGTTTCTATGTACTCGGGATGAACAAAATTTGACTCTATAATGACAATTCAATGTTTTAAATAATTACATTTAGGATTCAAATGTTAGTTTAAAATAAAATATTTTCTTTATTTTTTTTATTATTTTAGATTTAAAAATGTGTTGACAAATTGAAATGATATTTTCTTAAATAAATATTTTAAGTGTTCTTTAAAAATAATTTTCCATATAATATAACATCCTTTGATGTTAATCAAATTGAAAAGGTAATTTTCCTCAAGAATTCCTTTAATGAACTTTTAATGGTATTCCCATTAATCAACAAAAACCACCCATGTTATTAATTACAATCCCCTTGGAATTTGTTTTATTTATACAATCCATATTATTTCTCTAGACGGACAATGATATTGTCATGAAACCCATTTCTTTTCCACATGGGGCATAAGTAATAAAATATAAATTTTTATTTTTATTTTTAAAATTAAAAGATATTAAATTTATTTTTCATCAAACATACATTAATAATATTTTATATCAAGGGTGAGCCCAATATAACTTATACAATGGGTGCACCTAGATTACATCTGGTGATCCTGATATTAATAATATTGTTGGTGCACCTGGATAGCACCAGGTGATCCTGATGTAACTTATATGATAGGTGCACCTATATATCACTACAATTCGTTGGGTAATACTCCTTGTCTTTATAGTAAATTTCTATGGAGTTACTAGATGGCTTCTCCTATGAATTGATCTAGGATCAAGTCATTTTAACATGACATTAAAATGTTATTTGAAGTTGATGTTCTAAGGTACCAATACATTTTTTTTATTCCTAATATGGGTTTTAAATGTTTTTATTTTTTATGATTGATATCACAAAGCTCATAATTATGGATTATTATGATTTAATAAATTGCTAAATCTTCATTCCATGTTTCCTGATTGATGATGATAGTGTTTATGGGTATTAATATTATTCTTTTATAATCATGCACATTGGTTATGTGATAATACCCTTATGATATTCTTATTATCACTGATGGAATTTAATTATTAATAATTATTTTACCCTTAATATAAATTTGAGAACACCCTTATTTTGTTTCTTATTCCATATTTTATTATCAATGATGATTAAATTATTATTTTTTTTGAAAGGATTCTAATGTGATTATGTATGAGGGATATGTCAATGACTTTATATAGAATAAGAAAATCTAGTTATCATCGGAAAAATACTACCATGAATTGATTGGTATTATTTATGTATGATTTTTTTCTAGTTAAATAAAATCACTAAAATAAATTGTTATTTTTTATATAACTAATCAAATATGTCCTTTTAATATTGTTTGTTTTAGATTGAAACCATTGGGGAAAAACCATTAATATCAATTTATGAAATGTAATGTTAATATTATACTATAAGATCTAGGAGTGCTGGTTTCGTTTTATTATAATTGGTATAATAGGAAGGGTATAGAGATTGTTTTTGATTATTGTGTTTCTTTTACAGTTATATTAATTGGTTTTCATACCAACATAGGTGTCTATGTTTATGTTTGATAAAAAATTTAAATTTATTATTAAACATTACACATTATATGATATTTGATGACTATGGTTACTCTTTAGGATGTTTATCTGAATTCTAAGAATGTTATAAGGTTATAATATCAAGATAAAGGACAACATGAAATCTGAGTGGCAACCCATCACATCCACTATGGTTGTAGGGATTCAAAAAACAATTTAATGGTGATAAAGTTTCATATCCTACCACTGACCTCTATGATTTCCCAGTTAGTATGATATAATTTTTTAACATAATTTTTTTTCAAGATAGTGATTCAGTTTATTTGTGAAACATATGTATTATCATAAAGTTATAAATGGGATTGGAAATTTAATTGGTGATTATGTGATTAAGTTATTTTGAAAAATGATCATTATAATTTAGGGAAACATTTTACCATGTGCTTACAACTTTTTCATTGGATAATGATCTCAATATAGGATAAACATATTATTAACTATTTTATTCTTATAAGATATATTAAATGTTGATTAATTTTCATTAGGATAGAAAACAATCATCTTTAATTCACATCATTTAGTGAAAAATATGATATTATAGTGAAAATTGATTAATTAAACAAATTCAACTTGTTAATTTAGTACATTTCTTTATAATGTTAGAATATATTGTAATTAAATTCCTCAAATATCGAAAAAAGATCATAAAACGAAATTTTGTCATATTATCATTATTTATAATGGCATAAATGATCTATTTCATACCTATTTTTCTTATATTTTTTTCTTTTTTACTTTATCATTATCATTCACATTCTTGTGATCAATGAACTCTGTTTCCCAAAATCATTGTTTGGGAATTATGATATTATTATATGTCCATATATTTATATAAAACCATTGAAATCCAACTAGGGAACCTAGTTTTGAATTTTCCTATATAACCTACATAGTTCCCTTTATCTCTTATCAAGATGATTTTTTGTTAACCCTATTTACAATGTGGGTTACAATACTTTTATTTTCAAAATTCAAATTATTATTTATCTTTATGATGTTAAATTGGAGAGGATGAATTTTTATAAAACATGAGAAAGTAATAACCCTATATTTAACAAAATTAATCTACGATAAATAACATATTCAACATGAAACACTAATCTTAAACAAACTGTGAAATATATTTCCTTAAATATCTTTTGGTACATGCAACTTTGAGTATAAGTTATTCATAATATAATGTACATAACCATTAAATTGAAGGGTATAAATATTAGTAAGAAAATTATCAAAACTATATGGTTTACCCAATAATATAACAAATTTAGTGTTAATATATCAATTATAATATAGACTATAATACCTTTTAAAGAAAAATATATGTTTTATGGAAAAAAACAATGTATCTTTCTAAATGGAAATTTCATCATATTTTGTGCACATAAATTGAAATCATTTGTTTAATGTTTTAAAAAATCCTCATTAAAATGTACATTAACTTTGAATTCATCTCATGAAAATTATATTAGGTTTAAATGTTTTTAATTTTTCAGAAAATATTTATTTTTTAGTGAAAATTAAAAACTACTATTTTTTATAAAAAATGCATTTCATTTCAATAAATAATGTAATTTAAATCCCATTATGATTTTAATATTATTTAATGTAAAATAAGTATTGGTTAGTTATCTATTATGAAATTAATTAATTATGATTTATCTTTATATTAAATTTTAGTATATGTTTATTTTTGGGTTTAAAAAGGAGATTTTTATGAAAACTATTTTATAGAGAATAATGTATCTGCATTTTAATTAATTAAAAAACACAAAATTATGATTTATTTTAATGAAATATTTTTATTATATGTCTATAAATATTAATTTTTATTTACATAATTTTTATTTTTGGTTATAGATATAATATAATATCATATTTTAGCTTGAAAAATATAATTCTTAAAAATCAAATTTTTCATCGTGTCTCAAGGTTTGAACTTAAATTAAAATATTCCAATAATATAAATGTAACATATAATAATTAATTACATATATTAATAATAATAATTAATATTTGATAATAAGGTTAAAAATTATTGTTTTATAATAAATTATTAACAAATTAAAAAAAATCATTTACTAAGACTAAGGTGAAAACAGGTTTACAAGGGGTTAATCCAAAAAGATAAGGTTTAAAATGTCCTAAAATATTATCTAAATTATATTTTCAGGAAATTATTCCACATTATTATGTATATTTATCTATTTCATTCTATTTTGGATCATTTTTTTCATGTGAAAATTTTTGGCATACCTTATTCTTGTCAAAAATTACTAGTTTGGCGCTCACCTAATTTAAAAAAGTCTATCCCGTCACCACTCATATTCAAACATAAAAAACCATTTTTAACATTAAATTAAAACATAAATACCTTCCATGTGTTTATTATAAGAACCTACATACCCTGTTTTGATTATAAATCTACTCCAATATGGATTTTGGTGATAACCTGAGGAGGTTGTTTGAAAAAGAGGTATCATTCTTAACCGAATGAGTTTATTTTATTTTTTATTACACATAAATAAATTATTATAAAATTATGATTATATAGTACCACCCATATATCCAATATACTAAGATTTTATTTTGTTAAATTTAGTAACCCAAATACATAACCTCTTCAATAAAAATGGATATGAAATATGCATTCGTGTGTATATAGGATTACCGCATCACGAACCATTGTCATTTATTTTCCATAATAACGTTTCAAGAATTTTTATAATAATGTATTCAAATTATATATATATATGTGATATAATCAAATTATTTATTCATTTTGTGTTATTATATCACATATACCTTATTACATTCCATTATGTATGAGATATGATAACATTGTTTCTGTGTACAGTAGACTACCACCTCACAAAGTGATATGATTTGTTTTTTGCTATCACTTTACTTGGAATATAGTATGGAAATAATTAATAAATATTTGTTATATAAAATAAATCATTAGTATATCAATGATATACTTATAATTCTTAAATGGTAATAATTGTTTTTCTTTATTATAATAAAAAATGATAACATCATTAGAGGGTACATGTGGATTACCACCCCCAAAATGTGAAGTCTTACTTTTTTATCACCACAACACATAAAAGATATATATAATTATTTTTAATGTAATAATATATTATTTCTCATGTTATTAATATTATTTATAGATAAAATATTATTTACCTTTTTTCCATACTAATCTTTGAAAATGGAATTATTACTCATGCATATGTCTGGCCTACAATCTCTTTTCTTTTAACATTGTTAATTTTTCATATCCATGTATCTTTGTTTGTTTTAAAATTATAATTTGGGTTTAATATGATAAATACATCGTAATTATTATTGTTGATATGTTGAATTAATGACATATTGGACCATGGTTAAGACATCGAAACAATTTGAGAATAATGAATCAAAAGTCCACAAAATACATTAACAAGGACTTAAATAATAATATATTTAAATATATAATTAGAATAAAATAATAAAACAATTATTTTATATAAGATATGAAAAATATAAAAAAATTAGGAAATAAAATAATTAAAATAATTTTATTATATTGGATGTTCAATTATATATGGCGAATGTTGGACATGAGGTAAGTGTTTGTCATCTCAATTTTATTTCGCTGATACATTTCCACATTCAGCCCTTATATTTTTTGTGTGGTTTATATAAATAATATGAATGCATTTTATGATTGTTTTCATGATTTTTAATGGGTTTTATAAATCTATACAAGGATCTCTCTTTCAAGGTGTTTGGATCCATCGATTATTAAGGTCATAAGGGACTTTGTCTCAATTTACATACATTGATGCATATTTTAGTGTTACACACCAAATTAATTTTATATGTTGTACATACTAACCCTTTTTCTGGTAATATCCTGAATTATTCATAAATCTGGTTATTTTATGTTTTAATTTTAATTATTTCAACTAATGGGATTTTTGTTAAATGTTACGAAGTGGAAATTAATTTCATAACTCAATTTATTTTAATTGGGTAATAATACATCGTAATTCTCTTTTATATTGTAATATTTTGTTTTATTGACTTTTGATTATATTGTATTTTATTTATATTTATTTATGTGTATTTTAATTTTATAAATAAAATCTATTCATTTATTAATTCTCGTTTCAACCGTATAATCATTTTCAAGGTTGGTCATCTCTCTTTTTTTCATTGGGACATATTTTATGTTATCCACCTATATTATTTTAAGAGGAGTATTTACTACATCTTTGAAGTTATATATATTGAACACCATTATGTTATTTTTATTTAAATTATCATTTTATTCTATTATTTTATGGGATTTATTACTGAAAAAAACAAAAATGTATATGCTTTATGTTAAAATCATTATTTAATTAGGATAGTAAATGTTCAGTTTTACATTGAAGGAAATTATTAGATTATATTCTAATAAGGACCATGAATTTTTTTTCACCTATGGTTATTCATGAATTTGTAATGTTATATTACCATTATTATCTCTTTACATCTTAAAATAACAATATAAAATGATTTTAATAAAATATGATGGAATTATTCTCTTTTTTCAAAAATCATTTTTCTTCCAAATCAATTTTTTTATAAATTTTTTTTAAAAATTGTTTTATCTCTATAAAAATAATGCATAAAAATATTGTTTTTTCAAATTTTTATCTCTTTACATCTTATAATAATAATATAAAATGATTTTAATAAAATCTGATGGAATTATTCTGTTTTTTCAAAAATCATTTTTCTTCCAAATCAATTTTTTTATAAATTTTTTTTCAAAATTGTTTTACTATGATTATTTATAGAAAATTTTAAACATAATTATTTTTAAAAAATATATAATTTAACTTCTTATCAATTTCTGAATCTGTTTATTTTTGACTTCTATAAAAAAAATTTGATTGGAATGTTTATTTTGTAATAATTTTCATGAAAGGAATTTTCTAATGTTATGAAAAATCAATATTTTTATGCATTATTTTTATGCTTTAGAAATTATTCTCAAAAAAATATTTAATTTTTTAGGGTGTTTTTTATTTTAATTTTTTTTGAATATAGATATTATATTTTACTCCAGAAATTTTTCAAGTGGCTATTCAAAATAATTTTACATCCATGAGGACATCATTTGAATTTACTCAGTGTGAAAATGTTATTTTCCTCATGAATAGTTTTAATATTCATTTAATAGTATTCTCAATACTAATTGAAAAACACCCCGGATGTTACTTGCACTAGAATAAGGATATTAGGTATTGATATCTTCTTTACTCTTACTGTGTTTAGATTATTGGATTGATATTGAAGCCATTTCTTTTCAATGGTTGAATCAAGAAACAGGGGGACAATAATGATTGTTTTTTAAAAAGTGAATGATTTTCAATGTTTTATTCTTGAATGGTAATTGGTGGTTATTGAGATACTTGGGTAAGACAAATACATATTATATAATGGTTCCACCTATATAGCATTGGGTGATCCCAATATATCATATATGATGGGTACCCCCCCCCCAGAAAGCACAAGATGTGCTTGATATAGCATATATGATGTGTGTGTCTAGATAGCGCTCGAATTCATTGGGTAATATTTCGTTTATTTGGCGAAAATAATTATGTTTGGATGTTATTGTTCATAGAATTAATTATTCTTAATTTATTTAATACACATGTTTCAAATGCGTTTTAAAGATGATGTTTCAAGATACAAACACTTTTTTCTTATTATTGATGTGGGTTATAAATGATTAATTTGAACACAATTGAAATAACATGGATCAAGATTATAATTATTACTTATAATATATTTTAGAGAAATCCACCTTTATTGAACATAAAAACCGTATTTTGACATCTAGGAAAAGATGTAGCCTATTATAATCGCAATGGAAAATCCATTAATAATTGAAACACATAATATAAAAAACTTTCTTGAATGACCAATGGGTGAAAAACATAAAAATAATAATTGTAATAGGTCTCATTCAATGCCAACCCACTTATAGATAATAAAAGAGTAAATTTAAATAGATAGGGTGAATCAACCCAACTTCCAGGATGTTATGCCATGCTAGACCAATAAAACAATGAAGATCACCCCTCCCATCCACACTAACACATTTAGGGAGGACCTGATGACATGTTCCATCACACCTATACCTCTATTGATCCAACCTCACAAAATTCCTTGTGATAAAATCCCAATATATTCAAATTGATACAATGAAAATTCAGAAAAAAATGTGCAAAATCATGGGAAGGGAGTCCATTTGTCTAACCAAAAGAGGAAATATGGTAGGATGATGAGTGTCAGAACACCCATCCCACTTTTGAGGGACCCCTCCAAGATATACCTATGAGAATCTACAACATTATTCAAATTAAATCAAGAAATATGCACATATCCCAATCAGAAATGCTTCCCAATCGAACACATAATCCCAAAATAATAGAAATAAAATAGCCATGCATGAACTCCCTAAAACAGAACCAACCTCAGAGAAACATTGATAAATCCATAACCATAACCCACCTTATTTCAGAATATAAAGGATGCCCAGTTTCAAAACACTCTTCCACCAAAACGATTCGATCCAATAGTGTGGGTTGGGGTTTCTATATACATCCCTCAGAAATATATTTTTTATGACTACTAATTCATTAAAGACTTATTATTCAGTCATTCTAAGAATTCGACACAACAGATTATTTTTTATTGTTGTCCTTCATGTCAAAAATATCATGTATATATTTTCTAGGAATTACATTAAAACTTAGTTATGTTTTATACTTTTGACCCTTTTATGCATTTATTTATGTATTATATCTCCAAAAATGAGTTTTCAGTTATCCTGGAAAAAACAACTGAAATTGAAAGAAAATTCGTTAAAAAATCTCCAAATCATTATACTATTAAATTAATTTCATCTCATGGTAATTATAGGTTTTTTTCTCAGATTCGACCCCTTAATGCATGTTTTTAAAGACTATAAATTATTTAAGAACTGTGTATTCAGTCTATAGGAGCACACCACACCTTATTTTTCTTTTTATTTTATACATACACATATAAAATAATTTCATTATAATTTTCTAATGATTTCACATCAATCCAAGGTCGTATTTTATGGTTCCTACCATTATATACATTTTTAGTGCCTTAAAACACTAAAAATCTCTTTTTGGTCATCTTGGTAAAATAAAAACTCCTATTTAATTTTATCAGTCCCTACATTTAACAATTAATTATAAGGTTGATTTAATATGGTTGAATGGAAATCATAGTCTTTTTTATTGGTTTCCACTCAAAAGTCATGTTTTTAAATACTATCAATTATTTATGAACTACATATTTAGTCAATCATAGAACACCACACATTGGATTTGTTTTTCTTATACTCATATATATAAAAAATAATTATTAGAGCATTTTCATAAGCTTTAATGTATGGGTGATATTTTTTTCAATTGTTTTTATTGTTTCACCCATGTTTATGTGTCTTAAAGTAAAAAATAATAATAATTTATCACCTGTATACAAAGATACTCGAATTGATGCTCCATAAATTCCAACAATTTATAAATAAGTAAAAGTTATTTTTAATTTATTTAATATAAAATTATGATTTATCACTTGATTTTGACTCTGTGGCATATTTTTTATAGATTAAATTTTTTTAATGGCTACTAATCTTATTAGCCTAAGCAAACCAAATGTCATATTGACATTTTTTCTAACCATACAAGTAAAATAATTAAAACATTGTTTTCCTATTATTTGATGAAAATATTATGTTTTTTCTATTAATATAATTGTTACACACACATTTTAGTGTTCTAAAACACTAAAATGGAGTTTTGATCATCATGAGAAAATAAATACTTGGATTGATGCATCCTCAATTTCTCTATTTCAGGAAACAATCTATGGTTGTTTTCTCTTGATTTCAATGAAATCATTTCCGAGTTTTTACCCCACGATGCATATATTTACATATAATAAATTCTTTATGATATTCAAATTGAGTCAGTATGATCACATTGGCTATCAGACTAACATTCTCTATACTCTAACACAACATAAATAAATCCACGATTATTTTCCTTTTATTTCACATCAATCTATAGTCGTATTCTATGTTTTTGACCCTTTCGTGCAGAATTTAGTGTTTTGTAACACTAAAATGTCCTCTTCGTTATTTAATTGGAAAAAGAAACTCGGATTGATATATATTTTATTCCTATATTTCATATATAATTCAATATCTTTTGTACTATTATAATGTTGTAATATACGAAACATTGTTTTTGAATTCTTATCGTAATTGAACTAAATTATGTAAATGGAAAACTACCAATTGTAGATATTGAATTTAATATGTTCATTGTATTTTAAATCTAATTTTTATCCATTTAAATGTCTATAATCATCTAAAGATGATTCTGAAGTGTAAGATTACCTTGTGATATATTATTTTATTTTGATACAAAAATAAAAAATATAATGTACATTGAAATAACATAATATAAATAGATCTTATAATACTACTTATTATAAGAAATAATTTTTTAAAAAACCTATAGTGATTGATTAGTTTTCATTAATAAGAAACAAAAAATATATAGTAAACTCATAAATATAGACCTATAAAAGAAGGGAAATTCCTTTATTATCCAAACATTGGCATGTGTATAACTAAAATAATTCATTTTGAGAGATTCAAATCCAAATTGGATGAAACTAAAAATAATAAGTAATATATGAAAACACCTTACCTCTTAGTAGTTATATTAATTCATATTATGATAAGAAGAATATCTTACTGAAACATTACTGTAGTGTGAGGGGATTATAAACTAGCTCATATAAGTTATTTATTATATGTTTTTCATTACAATGAACTATAATTTTTTGTTTTAAAAATCATTAATGGAAAATACCTTAATTTTAGGAATACTATATGAAAAAATAAGTAACATTTTAGTATAAATGTAGAGAATGAATAATTTTCCAAAAATATGGTCATGGCTTATTTAGTGGACTGGATAATTGAAAATTGATAGTAAATGT
Source organism: Viscum album (assembly GCA_963277665.1). Classification (NCBI taxonomy): domain Eukaryota; kingdom Viridiplantae; phylum Streptophyta; class Magnoliopsida; order Santalales; family Viscaceae; genus Viscum; species Viscum album. Next base: position 85,109,095 of record OY728154.1, read on the forward strand.
ATGTAAAAAATGTGATCTTATAAAATAATGCTTTTACTAAAAATTATTATAATGGAAAATGATCTAAACAATGTATGTTCATTTCCATACATGAAGTCAATTTTTGTCATCATGAAATGGCTGCAGATATTTTTGTATAGTGTATTTCTATAATAGGCTTGCATTTTAAAATAGTAGGACCATTATAAAAATTTAACCATAGTATTTATTTTATTACTAATTATTTTGACCATACCTATATCTCATATATTTTGGGACTCACATTCCATGTAAAAAAGATCACATCATCTTGAAATTTCTAGGCATGTCTTTGCTTAATTTTAATTTTAGAATTCACTAGATCATGATTTATCCAAAATTATGGAATAGAAAAAATAAAAACATGAAAAATAAATTAGTTTATATATAAAATTTGGAAAAATTGATAATATCATCATTGGATTCATCATTCATGTACGACCATGCTGTAAAAATATCTATCTTTTTTGGAAAGAATATATATAAATGAAAAAAATAAAAAAAAAATATATGATTTCAAATAAGTAATGTTTTTCTCAAATCAGTTATAAAGAGAAACATATCCAAGGGTTGAATTATAATTATTTAACATGCCATTTTAAATTTTTCTAAGTGTAAAAGGAGAAGAATGGTCTAACCTCGATTAATGAATATAAATCACTATTAAAATAATATAGATATCCTTTAAAATAGTTTTTATCACTTTTTAAAATCATAATATAAATAATTTTACACATTATTTGAAATCATAAATCCAATATTAATAGCTTCTTAAATTCATAGATCATAAATTCATTTTATTATGATTAAATATTATGGAAAATTAGTAATTCGAAAAAAGCATAGAGATATATTTTTATAATAGAAACAATAGAGGAAAATAATAAAAATACAAGGAAAAATGGAGTTGATTTTGCAATGAAAATATGAAGTGATGTTCCATGATTCAAGAGATAAAGAAATGTAATATTTTTAGTAAACATCATATGAATAAACTAAAAAAATGTAATTTTAATAGTTAACTTGAAATGAATCACTAATGTAGTCACTAATGAAATTTTACTCTAAGAATCAACTATTACCTAAAATTTAACATTAGATAATATTCGTTAATGGTATCCTTGTACAATTATATAGAATTTATTATTCGACATAAATCTCACATGGGGAAGTCTGATTATCATGTAATATAAAATATGTTATAAAAAATTTAAAAAAGTGATAAAATATTAACAAAAAATATATAATATTTAATTTTTTATGAATGGGTTTGTATAAGTGAAAATTGAAAAATATTATAAAGAATGCATTTTTAAAAAATATAGAGTAATATTAGAAATATTTGTACCTGAAAAGGGAAAAAAAATTGAATCCTAATATTTCAAAATACAAATGAGCAAGATAACTATTTTTGTTCATATATTATGGAAAATCAGTTAATGGTTGCCTCATTGGATAAAAAAACTATGTTCCATTTTATAAATTGATATAAAATAAATGGCTTCCAAATTTGTTAGTTTCCTCTAAAATAATGAAACTTTTTACTAACGAAACATCACATGGATTGCATAAAAAATAGGAAACTATGATTCTAATAGTATTTCAAAAATAGAAAAATCCAACAAGAATTCTATATAACCATATGGGTTTTAGCTGTAAATATAGTTTATATAAAAAAAATACATTCCAATAAACCATTTCATATTTTTTCATGAATGTAATTAATTAAACAAAAAGGAATACTAAAATATTACTGGAATAGAAACATCCATAATGGGGTAAAATAGCATGATAATTTGTAAATAAACCCAATTCAATTAAGAAAAAATTTTAAACATCAATATATGTGCATATTGTTTTGTTTGATGATAAATTTTATTTTTAACACAAGTCAACTGCACCTTTTATTGAGGAGGTGCTTGGACCACAACATGAAGACTTATGTTAGATGAATAATATGATGTGATATAAATTTTATTATAGTGTCATCTCATGAATTCATTTTCACATCAATTACATGTAGATTCCTTATTCCTTATGGAAAAACATATATACTATGTCTTAATTTTTTTCGGTTTCTGTAGAATGAAATATTTTATAATAAATAAAATTATATCAATTGCATCAATATCTTGTTTCTTACACTATTAAATCAGAAAAATACAGTTAAAAGTATTTATTTAATATAAATCCATTTCATGGTTAGAAAACTGCATAAAAATGCTTTATTTGAACATTTCTAGAGCCCTAAATATCAAATAAAATTCGTTGAAATGAAACATTTTCGATTGAATAGAAAACAAATATGCAAATATTATTTTCAATTCAATTAAATTACAAATATTAATAGAATTTAAATAGTTATAGCCAAATCGAGATCACTAAAAACCCCCAACACAAATACTAAATTTTATATTAGTACATATATCAATGATTACATTTCATGTCCAATTTCAAACATTAGTTCTAAATATTCAAAATTTAATTATAATACATAATTATCAAAATATAACATAGAATCTAATGAGTTTAGCATAATAAAATAATTTTATTTATTTAATTACCCAAATTCCCTTATTACCTATAGAATGAAAATTTTCAAATACTAATCAAATATTAAAAAAATTATTCAATAGGTAATTTATGTTTATATAGTAAATTACTTGAAAATTAATCCCTTAGCCTCTTTGGGATACATTTTAAGTATATAAGAGATATATGGTATTATATTTGGGGTAGTAAATGGAGAGAATAGTCATGAAAACAAAATAATAATGGAATGAAAGTGTGATTGGAGAGTCGTGTTGTGGCATGGGAGAAATTATTTGAGGGTGGACATCGATTCATAATGTGACACTTCCACAGAATGCTCAATTATGAGTGTTTTCCTTTATAATCACCAAATAATGCATTAATAATCGTTGTATGTAACTCATTGCTGAGAAAGAGGGTTTATAAGGGTTCTCCATTGGAAAGAATTTTCATAGTGATGAAAAATGCACAGCCTTTATTAGTTCTAAATATGTATTTTTAAATGTGATAAAAACTATATTTCCTAAAAAATGTAATATATACTATTAGATATAATAATATATATATTGATATTGATATAATATATTCTCATAAATATGAATTACATAATACTAAATAGGTATTTTAATGAGAACCTGATTTATTAAATAAATGTTTGTTATTCCTTGACTAACCCCCATTAATTAAACAAGTCTAGGCTAAAAACGGGTTTTTTTTAATTTGAACTTCTAGATTTAATTAATAAATGGCTCAAATATTGATTTTTAATTATTTATTCATTTTTAGTATAAATATTTAAACCATATATAATTTAAAATTTATTTTTAACCATTGAAATAAAATTACCTAATTTCAATCTAGAGATGAAATTATAAAATCTATCCATTTTGAGTTTTAATTATTCAAAAATATTTTTTTTAATTTAATGAAATCCATGGAAATAAATTTATTTGAAAAATAAATTGTGATCAAATAATTTTAAAGTTAAATCAAGAAATATGATCAATATATAATTGATTCACTCAAAATTAATGGTGTCTTTGTAAAATTATGATTTAAATTAGTTGATCAAAAATAATTTCAAATTTAATTTTGAAAAATAAAATTTAAATGTCATTTATTTTTTATTTATTATTTTATAAAATGTCAGCACTAAAAGAATATTGGTTTTATAAATTGATATATAAGTGTAGAAAAACTTATTTTACTAGACAAGAAATCTATAGCTTGTATTTAGTGCTACCACTATTAGGGAAACAGTTGAATTTCATGAAATATTATTGCAGTGGTAGAACCATAATATCATCAGAGGACTCTTCTACTAATCCCATATTTTAATACCATCTTATATGGAACCATAAGAAATTATTTTCTACAACCATCTATGTGACTAGTATCCATCTACCATTGGATTACCGTTCTACCCCATAAGTTCTACATCCAGAAGTGTTTCCTTGTACAATTGAAAAATGCATGTTAGTGTAGTTTACTAGTAATATTACCATATTTTTCCACATATCATATACTATTTTCCCATTGGGTATCACTTCCTAATATACTACCCACATACCTCTATTCTTACTACCTCCACCTATGCTACTACAATCTAAAAAATTGTTGCCATATCTCTCACTCAATTAAAATTCCATTATCTACCTCCCACATTAGCACACTTATTCTCCTACCACAACCACCTCATCCTCCTTGATAGAAATGATTCCTAAAACCAACCGCCACACTGATTCAAGGAAAAATTTCATCATGTTTTATGCTTCCATTGTATAGTTATTTATGACGAGCCACACACCATTAATTCAGGGGTTTTTGATGTTCCAATACGGATGTCATGTTGAATGAGGAAGTCCATGATGCCATCCTAAATAACATGAAGACCTATCTCTGGTATGTGAAAAACCAAAGATGTTGTCTAAAACCTAAGGAATAATGTGTGAGCCATTAGTTTGAAGATTCCCCAAGCCGTTGATAGTCCAATGTCATGTTGCCACCACACTTTCCACACCAACTGAATCTATGTCCCTATTAATATAATAGCAACTGCCACCATAGAAAATTCAGAAAATAAAACATTTATAGATCACCATTGAGAACCCTTACACTACATAGTTAGGCCAATTGAAGAAGAATAATCCTTAGTTCTGATTGACAAAGTTCAATACATGAGAATACATCTTTTCATCACTAGAAATCAAATTCTTGTCACTATACATATCCAATTTTCATTACATACCCAAACTAAGACCTGATATTCCTAATGAATGCAGGCCAAGATGCATCCAATTAGCACTAAAAACATGGTGTTGTGAAAAAGTTCACTGGTATAATTAAATTTCATAATCATTTTTGAATATGATCATTGGAATAATTACAGTCAACCGAATTATTCATGACCATCTACCATGACACGTGTAGTCGATCCAAGGAAATTGTAATTCAACACTGGGTTCGCGAAATTGGAGGGGGTGAGGATTATATTATAAGGACTATAAATGTTTTCTCTCTACCACACAAAAAATATTTTGATTCTTCCAACCACATTTTATATGGAGTAATCATCTAGCGAATGTTTCTCGGTATTTTTTTCTCAATTTTTGTTCGTATTTTTAACCCTTATTCGATGTATCATTCTATAATTATTTAATGGGTTTTTCTATCTCCATCCCTTAAATTCCTAGTGTTTTTTTATTCTTTGTGATGTGATCATAAACATGATATTTTTAACTAAATAAATTTGGAGAACAATCTTGAGTGGTATGATACTAGGGGATATCACAAATGAAATCCTTCTATAATATTTTCTAATTTCTTACCTTGATGCATTAGTTCATTATATAGAAGAATATTAATTATATTAATATTCACTTTTAGATGAGTTATTATATCATCGTGTCTATCAAATCATTTCTTGATCTATTATCTTAGTATTTCATGCATATTATTATGGAATTATTGAATGAGGGAGGAGTAGTATATGAATGAACTGGATTCTGAGAAAATGAATTCCTTGATTGAGTGTGTTTTTTGTCTCTTAACTATGAACATGGTGGAACTAGATACATGGGGTGATATTTCATCTATTTTTTTAGAAAAGAAAAAAAAATATTAAGGGGACCAATTAAAGAATGATATTAATGCTATTGTTGTGTGAGAATTTAAGATGATAAAGAAGAATATATGTAGTTGACCTCGAATCCAATCCCCTTTCCCCACGATCTGAAGTGTTCTTATCTAAATTATTTTAAATTAACTAAATAAAAAACTCATCAAATATCATTTAGGTCTCTTTTAAATTAATGAAAACTAAATAAAAAATAAACAAGTGATTCGAATAGTGAATCATGGACCCATGCAAGATCCTTGGGAAAGGATGATGATCATCTCCATATTGAATTTAATGTCTAATAAAATAAAATCTCTATTTGACCATGGAATGCAACAAACATTTGATCATCTTGGTAACATTTCTTGGGTGTATGGTTAAAAATTTACTCTTCTTTTCAACTATGCAGTTACTTTTCAACATTTAGAAATAAAAAAATGGATCATCACCCAGTTTCTAAAATAAATTGAAGAAATCATTTCATTACTCAAACGAAATGGTATAAATTTCATAATTTAACACTTTGATGAAGTGATAAAAAACTGAACAAGCCATTTTGAATTTTAATAGAGTTAATATAGAAAATAGTGTACCTAAGGATCATGTACCAAAACAAAAAATATTAATAGAATACATCCTATATGTGGAAATTATGGAGGATCATTTTCTCCTACATTTTTAGTAGTTTATACCTATAAAAATCAAGGATAATAATATTAATGTTGATGAACCACTTGAAAGAGATATTAAAACTACGAATTCTACTACATTTTATTAATTTCAAATTCAATGTGAACATGAACACTATTGTTTTGATAATGTTGATTCTTCAATTTCAAGGTATGCCTAGGGGAGATGAATTAGATTCTCATTATTTTCATCATTATCTCAATCAAGTTGAATTTTTTCATGGAATTTTGTGTTCCAATATGGAAAATTTATAACTACTATTTTATGTTCTCAGTTCTAATGTTGAATATCCCCATCTAGAATTCCCTGAGAATCAAATTGAGGAATATAAAGTAGAATATATGTTCCCAATGGATACTATAACTAAAGAAATAGAGTACCATGATGCTACAAATGTTGGGGAAATATAGATTTAAACTCAACCTATTTTAGATCGTATATAGTAAAAATTATTCATTGGCTCACCCTTATCTAATCATGACCATAGATCATCAATGCAGCTTCCAATGGAACATGAATAATCCAATGGTTGGGCTAATATAGAAACAATATGCCCCATACTTGATGCTTCAACTCCCACCTCTTGGGTTATATTATACTACTCATGGGGTGGAAACCATTTACTCTATTAAAGATGGACAACCAAATGTTAAGAAAATATGCATTAAAAATAACTGACTGTGGTGGCTCTTATCATAGAAACTACATCCATTCTTTCAAAATTTTGTAAATTTTAATTTATTATTAATTAAAAAACATAATGTATAATTATGATTTTATAGTTTTTACCAAACTAGAGAAAACTATGAGACTATATTAATTTTTTCCACAACACGGTTGAGGAGATCATCACACCAACCATCTGAATAAATAAACACCATGTTCTGACTATTCTTTTTTCACTATTTAGTCACTATATTTTTTGTCATTCTATTGGAATTTAAAATGATAAATGTTGGGCAAGTGTCAGGGATGAAATTAAACTAGTTTTGTGTATTCTTTAATATCATTGTAGTTACTATTTTAGAATTTTTAAATAAATCATTTTTTCTTTTTAAAAAGTATCTATTAAATATGTACGTAAATATAAAAAAAATTTGATAATAAATATCCCAAATAAAATATAAAAAATCCATATATATATATAAGAAAAAAATGTCCAGTTTGTAAATGTTTTGAATACCATTTTTTTTGTTTTTAATCAAAAGTATAATTAAAAAGAAAAAATAAAAACCAAAAACTTAATTATTTTTTAGGACCATTAAATGGTTTTTATTATATAGTTTTCTATTATTATTTTCCTACCCATTAATAAACATAAACACTACTTTACCTAGTAAAAATATTTTATTATAGTGTTTGTGGAATTCACTGGTTCTAAAATTGTAAGACATAGATTAATGGAGGGTTAAAATAACCATTATTTTCATAGAAGTTTAGTATTAGATCAAATAAAGGGTATGAGACTGAAAATATTTTTTTAGAATAAAAAATATATCATAAATTAAATAGAATTTTTAATATAATTCAAGGTAACCTAAACATTGTGAGAAAGAAAAACTTAGTGATCCAACATAAATACAATGTATATAAGTCCTTTGAAGATAGATAAAAATGGGATATTAGGAACCCACAATGATTCTTTGAGACAATTGCATTGTGTGTGTGTGTTTGAGAAGAACTATATGCATTTTAACATGTACTTTTTCAATATTATCTTATAACATCATGTCCCTCCTCATTTCCTTGATGAGTGACGGAGAAGATACTATTCCTTAAGTATAAACCCTTTTTATAATCATCTAGAATAACCATAACCATATCTCCACACTCACCACTTGCCCAGGTGAAAGTTCTATACTCAAGAGTTGTATCCAGTCAATCCACCTTGTTATTGTATGCTAACCAAATTATAGGTTCTCAAATGACACATAACTCTTATCCATGCTCACTTCTTTATATCCATGAAGTACATTCCCCTTATTTAGGGTCATGTTAAATAAAGTAAACTAACCAAGACCGTGTATGTCAAATTCCATTGCCAACCATTCTAAAAAATCATATCATTATTTAGAACATTTCAAAAATTATTTTCAATGAGTCAAAGAAAAAAATATTATTTTAGAATAACCATTTCAAAGTTGACATCAAATAGAATGTTCCACAAAATCATCAAATTTCCTCAGTACCAAATCCATATCCCAAAAGTTGTTTTCATCAAGAATCACAAACGTTTTTTACATCAATTTTGGGAAATTGATTTAATAAAATCTAATCCTAAATGTTCAAAATCATGTGAAGTTGAGTGAAAATATATCTACATGAAAATGGATCTTTAAAACATAGAATTTTAAAACACTTCTCCAGATCAATGCATAGATTAACTACCCTTTAATCAAAATAATCATAATCCATTAAGATTATCGTCATAGAACATGGATCCATACCCCATGGATTATATCAATAATTCTAATAGATATTGATAGATTGAATAAGAATACTATATCTAATAAGAATAATGAATAAAGGCTACTTAGTAGTGACTCTGCACCTTAGAAAAACTATGATTTTATTAGGGATGGATCCCTTGTCAAAGGGGATCATCTCTCAAGAAAAATGTGACAAAGAAATTCATATTATGGATGGAATATCAAAAAACCCTAAATGTATTAATTGGTATTAGATCCATAATTTAAGGTTGGAAACTGCACATCATACAATTAGTATGCATGGATTATAAAATTGTGCCCCAATTGTTCAGTGTTACTGTCTTAATTTCATACCTCGTAATGTTGGATCACATAGTTATAAAAACCTCCTGTCATCCATTGATTTACCTTTATTTCATGATGTTTATTTTCTCCTAGGAATTCACCTAGTTCGGACAAATAGTACACCTTCCTAGTGCCCAATTTCTTCTCTTGAGTGTTTTCATGGAGACAATATAGGATTTGTACTAACTATGCAGCTCCATAAAAGCCTAAAAAATAAAAAATCCTTTTAACAATCCTGAAACATAACATAAAAATTATATAAAATAAAAATACATGAATATAGTGTCATTTACTTAAATTTGTGGGTGCGAAATTCTCCCCACCATTAGCATTTCCATAACTATAATGTCAAAACCATGTGTTGTCCTCAATTATTTTGTTCCATTTCTTAATTTTTTCCTTCTCATTGTCACATTTGTATTCAAAAATATATCCATGATTTTATAAAACATGTATTAGAAAAATTATTTTCCTATAAATGATATTTAATTTATTATCTATAATTGGTATATTCATATGATTCAATATAGCATCCATATCAAGGAAAATGTGATCACATTAAATAATATAGTTAGGATCAGTTTGTTTCTTCATTAACTGAAATACGTAAATTAAATTATGTATTAGACTAAAACTTGGTGGATAATAAAACCAATATTCCACCTCACAAACTCATTCAAGTATCTCAAATGTGCCAATGCATGAGGCAGAAAACATTCCCAGCATAAAAAAATAACGGTGTAAAAGTCCTAGATAGATTCTAAAAAACATATGATCACTCACTCCAAATTATAATGGTCTACTACAATGATCCATTTGTAATTTCTAACAACTTTGAGCCATCCCCATCCAATTTATAATAAACTAAATCTTCTAAATTTTCTCTAAAACAATGATGGTTCATATTAGTGATGTCTCACATGTTTCAATTAAACATAGTGTATAATGATAAGAATTCTCATAAAATGATTCAGAATAATCGATATATATCAATTCGAGATAATATTTATTATATGATAACTAAACTGATGGATTATACTATTTCTATGATCCAAAACATCCACCATAGAAGCCCTATAATTGTGCTCCAATGTTTGGATTGTCTGATTATGACAGACCATCAATTTGAGGAAGATAATATGTAATTATTGTATTCTATGATCAAGGGTCCTGGTACAAGGATTTACAAAAATGAGATTTAAACATTGGGTTTTGGTCAGATACAATTAATTCTAAGATGCCTTATATGTTTAAAAGTTCATGAATAGAGATTTTGGACAAGTATCCCACTAAATTAGTTTCATAGATAGGGATAAAGTGGGACAATATTATGATTTGATACACAATCCACCAACTATAATCATGTTTCCTAACAATCCATGGTACAACTATTACAAAATCCAAGGTAATCTACTCCAACATCCCCATAAGAATCGACAATGATGCAATATACTAGATGATCATGGGTAACCGGGCATGACCAGGTGAAAAGTAATTCGTCATGAGATATACACATCCATATAACTTGTCAGGAAACCCACCAAAATATTTCTTTCAAGGCATTATTCATTTTCAAAAACTGAGGGAGAACATACCATATCGAATGGTGGTGGTAACTAAGAAGTTGTTAATGATTAGCCAATGGTATGACCATAAAATCTCAAAACCGAAACACTGGAAATCCATCCATCTTCAATCCTTAAATGGTATCCCTACCAAGGGGTTTTAACCTCATAGAATAGCATTCATAACTCTATTTATATAGATTTCTAACATACTGATCAAAATCAGGAAAAATGAAATTAGAATGAAAAATGAAAAAACACCTTTTTCTAAGTAATATTGAAAAATATCCTCTATAATTGACATTACATTAAACTTTCCCATATCAACTATATCCAACTGAGAATATGAATTTTAAATTAAATGAATATTCCATAGAATTCCCTTTACCTAATGTATACATCATGTTGAAGTCAAACATCTATAGATTCTCAATCCATCCTCACTACCATAAATTTAGATATCATTGTGAGAAAATGTATTACAATCTATTATGATCCATACAAAATATAAATTTGGGAATAGGTACTGATGTGATACCAAAATGACATGTTCTCTTCGCATGATAACACATATGAAACCAAATCCCAATGCACCACAATAGTTTACATGGATTCATATATACACTTTTAATGTGGGAATTAGTACTAATGTGATTCCAAAATACTGTTCAATAAATGATTCAAGAAATTGATCATTCCATTAGAATTTATTTCCTTTACTTTTAAAATATACCATTGGTGATTTGAGACATGAAACACATCATACAATGTGTTTGTATTATCAATCTAATCCAAGAAAATTATGTATCAAAATTAATTTTATTGTGGTTTACAAAATATAAAAGTATCCATCCTTTCATGATATATACAAACAATTTCTCAAAAGTTTCCATTAGAAGGAAACATACTCGTTTTATCCATAAATAATACATTCAAATCATGGTAACTAAATAGATTCTCCCTTGATATACCCAAAATTATATCCATGTATTTCTAACAATGTGATTTTATCCTAGAGCACACCAGTGTTTCATCACCAAACACCACCATCAAGGAATCAAGATTCCATAAATAGAGTAAATTTATTAATTCAATAAGTACGGTTAGTGCATTAATAAGACCAAAATCCCTGACAACATATTCATCCTGGCCATATATTATTCTAACGCTGTCTTCAGACTATCCTCCTTCTAAACTCCTAGAAGGTGACACCATAAATGTAATTAAGAGAGCTACCTATCTCCCCAAAATTTATCAAAAAGACCATTAATAAATGTAATATGATACAAAAAATTTATCATAACTTGATTAAACATATGATAATCCACATAATGTCTAAGAGGTTCATTCACCTTCTTCCCAAATTGAACTAGTGATGTCTATAGAGACGTGCTCAGATGAATAAACCATTATCTTTCATACTATTTTAACAAAAATTTCCACACCCTCAATACATTTTTTTCTATATGATAAATCAGAAGTAAAATCAAACTAGTCCCAAGAAATAGTTAAATTATAAACTCCACAACTATTTAGTGGTGAAAGCCTGATAAATTTTCCGGGAAAACATCAGGAAACTAGTCAAAAATAGTTTGGAAATCACTAGTCATATTCTGATCCACAGATTCCATAGTAAGCACTACTAACTCATAATAGACGGTTCCAAAAACTAGTTCTTAAAGAATTAATATATATTCCTTAACAACATAAAATACTCTAAAAATATTCAAAATTCTATATATAGATGTGAGACTAACCTTCAATCTATAACAGATGATGTGAACCCTAAACATTGTCAACCTATCCATACTGAGAGTAAAGTCATAGACATACGTCTATCAAAAAGATAAATTTATAATTAACTCGGCCCCATCGATAGTTATATAACTATATTTACATGTAATGTCTTGACAGACTCTTTGGCCAAGTCAGGTTTGAAGATTCAGAACAGAAGGATTCATCTCAACATGAAAAACTATATGATCAACACCAAAAAAGCAATAAATTAGTGGGACATGACCGTATCAATAAAAGTATGTAAAAGGGAATAATTGAAAATAATTGTACTAATCAATGTTGAAGTTATTAATTTTTCATCCCTGGTATTTCTCTCACCTCTATACAATTATTTACATATTGCACATTACTCTTTGTTACCTTGTTGAGATGGCACAAGTTAAGGAGTCCTAGTATTCTTAGAATCTCTTTTTCTCTCTCTATTCTGATGATGATAATTATTCTATTGCACTCATCCCATTAATGAATATTATTCCTTAGAAGAATGAGTTGTTTCTCTGTCACTCGAGCATAGAGCACTATGACAATAGCACTCATGATTAACCTTATTGTTCCAATTAGGAAACTATCAGGTTGGTACCACACAAGATCACTTTATATGGTCTAAATATTCATATTTAAAAAATTATTCCTTACTATTCATTTAAGGAGTAATATTTACAAATCCCATGGTTTGATACCCGGACATACCACTACTCGATAAGTAGGTTTCCCTCTTCCATTAATTTTCATATATTGGAGTTCCCACCTATTTATATAGAAATAAATATACTCCATGTAACCATATTTAGAGAGATATCCCTTTCATCCACAATCTCTCTACTGACCATCACTATATAATCATTTATAAAAAGGATTGAAGTCCTTTATTGTATTTTTTCCCACAAACCTAACACAAACAATTCATGCCATCAATGATGTACATGAATAATATTACAGGGAATAGAGTGCTTAATTCTTAATTGTACCTGCATAGTCATTCACTGACATATTCTATTACAACAAACTAATGAAGAATATTGTTTTTTAATGATGAAAGGTGTTAATATTTAATTTTTTATTAAAAATTTTCACAAAATCCTCACATTACATTACCTGGCCTAGTTTATCCTAAACAACTAATTCCCACCATAATTGTTAAAAAACCCCAAGCATATAAATTTCTATCCTTATTTGATTCTATGGTGGTGACCGAAGGAAATATAATATTTATGAAATCTTATAAAACTAGTCTTCTTCTCTCTTTAGCTTAAAATACCCTTAAAATATTGGTCGATTATAATTTTGGAATATAAATGAATGTCCCACCATTCATGGTTAATAATTTCTTCTACCCTTATCCATGGACTAAAAGGATTAGGCAATACTTTGGACCAGCTATTGGTTAACCTATGGAAGAGGTGAAACCATATTATCAACATCCTCTTCCAGGTGATTTATATGATGACTACCCAGTATCATTCACTGTGGCTAGAAAAAAATATTCATTAGGTTCACTAATTAAAAAATGAATTTGTAGCAATTAAATTTTACCAAATCAATAAATAGTTCAATATAGCTTTCAATAATTCAACCATTAAAAAAATTTAATCAGTTTTATGATATAATAACCATGCTTTCTAAAACAATCATTTTCACTAGTTCTATAGAAATGCATTGTCATTTTAAAAACTAATAATCGTAGAATGACTAATTAATTCCTATTAGGAATTGTTATAGTCAAAGGATGTGATGCAACCCTAGTTAGATAACCTATTATGATTAGGTTTCTACTCACATAGAATTGTCTTAAAACAATATTGTGCCCAAAAACATGGGTAACTTGATATTCAACATAAATAGGTTATAAATGCCTTTTTATTCCTCACATTTCATGTTCTGAAAAAATCACTCCTTAATACCATTATAAGTTGATGTTTACACTATTTCCCATGCCCAGATCAAACAAAACTAAAACAATTTATTATGTTAAGTACTTAAAAAAGAGATACTATTAATCCTAAAGAAAACATAGGCATGACAAGAATAATTCTATTTGTAATATTTTACCCCTCCCAATTGAATTGGGGAGTGACCAGGGATCTACAAGGCCTTAGGTGAAATAATCATTACATATAAGGATGGAAAAAATTCCCAGGGCCTCATGAACATTGGGGGGAGATTTTTACTTTGAAATAGATAAAAAATAAATATAAAAATAACCAAACAACCTCTACATGATGCCTGAGTAAAAAGTAAAAAAGAAAAATTACCAAACTAATAAACCATATCAGAGTATATGTGGAAACCAAAAAAAGTCATTCTCAAAGAGGACCAAGAGACCAAAAAAACTCCAAGGTGACGTCAACCAAAAATTCCTTTACTTCTCTAAGCACCAAATTTATAAGAAAATATCATGATATCATGAAGTATCACTAAATATTTGAGATTAATTTTATTTAAAACAATATTGATAGATGAAATTTGAAAAAAAATAGTTCTCATGTAAGGGGGGACTATAAACTCTGCATGTCTTCTCTAGTGACTTCTCAACTCGCTCTACTATAACAAACCATGCCAGCCCTATTTAAGAAATAGTTTTAAGTTGTAAAATATTTTCTAACGATCCATGAAAATTTTCCATGGGGATAAATTAATGAGGCCTAAATCCTTTATAAAATCCTTATGTATACCCTCATACATGTCTCTATACAAACCGACCATTCCAAGGTGATAGTTAGATAATAATCAGTAGTATCAAGTCGATCCACAAAGTATTCACTTGGGGACTAATTTTCAAATTCCCCAATGGAACATGACCCATAACAAGGGTCAGATCTTTGTACCCCAATGGTACATGCCCCTTATTATGGGTAATGTCAAAAATAATAAACTCACTTAAACAATGTATTCCAAAATCTATGCAAACCATTCAACGAAAAAAATTTCATTCTTTAAATAATTTCTAAAAATATTTTCCAAACATCAAAAAACCATAATTTTAAAATATCCATTTTAATATTATCATCCTTGAAGATGTTCCACAGGACTATCCAATTTCCACAATTCTGAATCCATAACCCAAAAGTGGTTTCAATCAAGAGTCACACATGGTTATCAAATAAATTTATTAAAATTCATTTATTTCAAAATATTTCTCCATGTTCAAAATAAATTGGATTTGATAGAGAAGTCTCCAACCACATAATAGATGGAAAAATGAATAACGACAAAAAAATTCCCTAGATCTAGGATTATATCTTCTTCCCTTCAATGAAAAAAATCATAATCTATCATGATTCCCATAAAAACATGGATATATTGGATACGAATTATATCTTTGATTCTAAGAGAGAAAAAAGACTATATTTTAGAAGAACGGTGAAGAATAGGTACTTATCAAGAAATTTGGACCTCCATCACACTTTAATTCACCAATGGATCACTCCTGGAATGAAGGGAGTTATATCTAAAGCCCATAAAGTGAAAGGGATTCATGTTATTTATGTATTATGTGAAAACTATGGTAATAAGGTTTAGTTTCGAATAGATCCATAATTTATGGTGGGCCAGCTATATGTCATACTATTAAGATGCATGTTTTTTCCAAACCTGCAGCAACTAAGAAGAGATACTATCTTAAGGACATACATCTAAATGATTTATTATATGGTTAAATAGACCACACACCAACTATTTATTTCTTTGTATTTTATCATTCATGGTTTCTTCTTGGAATTCGAATAGTTTGGACACACCATTCACCAACTATATGCCTTCCTGTTTCCCATTATCTTACCTTGCACAGTTTCATAGATATTCTGAATGGTTTTTATTCACCATTATCAAACCATACACCTCCATAAAATTCACTGAAATAGTAAAAAACAACTCGGAACATCCAAAAACATTAATGAACATTTTATTAAAAAAATAAATGAATAAATTTTCATGTACCTAAAAATAGAGGTGATATATCTCATCACATACATGGATGGAAGAAATTAAAAATTAAAGAAAAAATAAGTGTTTTACTCAATAATGATTTCGATTATGTAATGGGGATATTGAACCCATGAAAATATAGATTTTCTAATAACAAATACATTTTATTTCTATTAATAAATTGGTAGCATTGGATTGGGGAAACCTAAAATTATTTGAAAATGGATTTTCTTTTTGTTAAAATTTCAATTCCACTTAATTATGTTTTGATCTACTTCTAAAAATTTAAATTTATTGGGTTGAAGTGTAAAAATTTATTGATTCACATATGAGTAATTATAATTCATATACTAGATGAATCATGTTTTTTTTCTCTTCTAGTTTGAAAATTTAAATCAAGGCACGATTAATTTATATTTCTTTCTTTTTGAATAAAAAATTCAATGAATAAATTTCATTATGGTGTAATATTTAATATCTAAGGGAGTTATGTGAACTCAAAAATTAAAAAACTATATACATTATTCCTTGCAATTACCCCCATTATTTAAAAAATCATGGGAAAAATAATTATTTTTTTAACTTTTCAATTGTAGATTTAATTGATTTATGGATAAAATACTGATTTTTAAAGAACTATTCAATTTTTATCTAAATTTTAATGATATAAATATATATATATTTATTATTAAATTTTGATAAAATGTAAGATTATATGAATCTAAAAATGAAATTATTAAATGATTTTAATTCAATTTTTAATTATTTCAAAATATTATTTAATTTAATTTAATTCATGACATTAAATTGATTTGAAAAACATATTGTGAATTTATAATTTTAATATTGATACATGAGATAAATTTTAGTTTTAAATGATTCAATGTGAATAAATTATGTTTTTTAAAATTATAATTCAAATTGGATTATATAAATACATTTTAAATTTTATTTAAAAAACATTTTTAAAAAGGCATTCAATTTTATTTTTTTCCTTTGTTTTAGAAAATTATAGTACTGAAAAAAATATTTCTTTTGTGAATTGGTGTACATGTGTATGAAAATGATTCTTCCACCCCTAGAATTCTACCATCATCATTTTATATCTTCGTTATCTAGATAATTCTCTTAGTGGAAGGGATATTTCTCTGAAGGTGGAACCTTACATTCGTGAGATCACACTGCTATCAGTCCCTTGTTTTTTTACCATCATACGTCCTACCCTAAAAAATAGTTTCTACTTATATCTGTGAAATTGGGTGCATGCTGCCATCAGATGACCATGCTACCACTCTAGTTCTACTACAATAAGTTCTTCCTACTATAGTTGAATAATACAATCCCCTGTCAAAAATTCTACCCCTAGAGTAAATTTTTGTATTGAGATAATGTTTCTACTAGTACCGTATTTTCCCATTGACTGACTTTTGTTTTTTCCATTAGTACCACTCTAGATTATGCTACTTCCACACACCTATTATTTATAATTCGACATAAGATACTAACTTCACAAAAAATAAAATGTTTTCATCACTACAACAATATTGGTATCACCACTCTCTATCTCCCACGGTCTCACACCCATTATCCTTGCGCTATCATTCCTTCATCAATCGAAACACAACTACCACGAACTAGTTTCCACATAAATTCAATATAACCTTTCCATCATGGATGATGCTTCCAATATCAATATATCCACCATGACCCACATTCCATTAATATGGGAATTTATGTATTAACTATACTAAAGTCACATTGATTAATGAAGACCAAAATTTCATCCCTTGGAACAAGAATATTTTTTTCCATCTTACTGTAGATGAATGATGTTGTTCAGTGCCTAATGATGAGCATGTGTGCTGCTAGTTTAATGCTTACTATAGCTAAGGTCAATCCACTATCATGTAGTCTCTACATATTTTATGCCAAAAAACGTTTTCCCATCTTTGATCCATATCCATTCTTCACCGTGGAATATGTTGAACCTTTTAAATCACCAAATCAATTTACCTCTGAAAACCCTACTACTATCTTACATAGTATTCTAATGAATAATAACCCTTGAGTTCTAATAAATGAATGTTAATTCCTGAAAAAAAGAAACGGCATATATAGATAAAAACATGCTCTCTATCTTGTATACCCAGGGAAAAAAGTCTTCTAATCTATGGTACACTAAATGAGATGTCAATAAGGCCGCACCCCTATTAAAACCATGTTCTAAAATCTTGAGATCCACTTCACTAATGATTTTAAAGTTAGGAAAATGAACCACATCACAATATTGAAGAAGAAGACTGATGCACGATGACACAATGAAAATATTAATACACAGATTATATGATAAATAAAAAATAAATAAAATAATAAAATAATGAAAAAACATAAAATAATATATATATATATATAATCAAAAAAATAAAAAAAAGAAAGAATAAGAAGAAGCTCTTTAAATAAGGGAGGTTGAATTTATAAAATAATTTATTTTATATTTTTTCCTATGTTAAGTATGTTTAAAGTAGAGGGCACAATTTACATTCCATAACAAAAGAAAGACATGTAATTCCACATGCCAAAACACTAACCAGCATCCAACTTCCACTTCACCAAAGATGTAGTGAAAATTGTCAGAAGGATAATTCCTGATTTTAAACCAATGTACGCATAATCTTGGGAATAATTTCTGAAAACTAAATTAATCACAACCCCCTACTATGACACATGGATCTGATATACTGTTAAAATATCTCACTTATTGTTGAACTAAAGACATGTGTAATGAATAAGTTGATTCAAGGAATATAAAATTACTCCCCTTTACACGTGAAAATTATTCATCTCCGAACAAACATATATTAGGGGGATTCAACATCTTCTGATCTTTTCACTGTATTTTCTTTTATTATTTCAATATTTATTTTCAATTATAATTCAATTTTTTCCTCTTATATTGTTCAATATTATTATTCCATCTTTTTCCATTAATTTCATCGTGTTTTATAATTTCTATACTCTAATATAAAAATTGATATTATTAAATGAATAATTATAGAGAGCTAACCAAAATGATTGTACTCTGGGATAGATCACATGTCCATGTGTTATTTTACATTTTATAATTTATATCCTCTATGAAAAAAAGTATTGGACAGGAACAGATTGATGATATTCATATGGTATTTCCATACAGATTTTGCATCCATGAATCTCTGAAATCATATTTAATAACCTTCTTGTGTTCTGTCATGCATATTATTGTAGCATAATTAATTCAGGTATGAACCACATTTTATGGATATGGGTGTTGATACACTGAATTCTATGATTGAGTGTGTTCGTTTTCGCTTCGCTATTGAGGAGGTCTGACTAGATAAACTGGGGAAAATTTATTCATGGTGTATTCATAATCCCCAAATAGATATAGGAGACTAATAAAAAATTATATCAAGACCACTATTAAATTTTATTTTTAATAGATAATGGAGAATCTATGAAATTGGCCATTGATTCAATCACCTTTATCTCTCATTTGTTGTGTTTATTTTTTATTATATTTAAATTCATCAAATATGTAACCAAGAAAAAATCATTTATATATGTTTTAAAATTAGCTAAACCAAATAAAAATACATACTTTATTTAAAATAGTGATACTCTTATCCACACACGCACCATGGTAAATGATCTTGGTTATCCCAATAGTGTATTCCATGTATATTAAAATAAAACATCTTTTTGATGTTGGCCCGTGACAACAACGTGATTATATTTAAACTTAATATTTAATATTTTTTGTGAAAATGAATAATAAAATTTTTAAAAATTAATATTACTTAAAAATACTAATTAATATTTATAAATATATATTTAACAACATTTTGGTTATAGTATAATTTAAAACATTAATAAATATTTTATGCTAATTTAATAAGATGACTTGAATTTCAAAAAGTCATAAATTTCAACTCATGGATCATTATAGGAACTATGTTTTGTCAACTCTATGCTCTTAAAAATAATTATGATGTTTGGTCATGTGAGGCCTAATTTTTCTCAATCAAAAGGATAGAATGTATAATACCCCAAACATTTTATGGTATGCTTCTCTTAAATATATTCTATTTATAGCATATATTTCATAAATCACTATGTTCGGATGACACAACACTTGTTTATTTATTATATAGTCATAACCTATCCATTAAACATAAATTTATCTACTTCTATATTTTTAATTTCAAAACATGGTCATGTACAGATGTTACTTGTAAGTCATTTGGAGTCTGATAGAACTAAAATGATTTTTTATGATTAGTAACATACCCTTATGACTAGTAATATGAATTGTAATATGACTATTAATAATAGTAAATAATGGTAATATTTTATTTTCTTATGGTAATAAGATAATGAGATCTTCAAAAATTTTTCATTGTGATATAAAACTAATTCTACCTTTAAAATTGTTATTTTTACAATTAACAATGATTTTATTTAAAAGTTAAATTCATAATATTTAAAAAATTATTTCCAAAAAATTTAGTTCATTTTTGAATTTTACACATCGAAAAATGGTTTAGCTGAATTTCTAGGTTTTTTCTAAAATACTGGAATTTTTCATGAATATTAAAAATACAGTTTTGAGATTTTGGTAGTTTAATGATATCATAATTATATTATAATTAATATAAAATAATGGTAGAGTTTTGTATAGTAAAATATGACATGAGGTGTCCCATGGAACTAAAACCATGGTGAAATACCATGGGAAAGCCCATGGTTCTGCACAATACCACTAATGAGGTGTCCTTTTTAATTAATAAAAAACTCCCTCTCATTTACTATAAATACCCACTAACCCCCTTCATTTTCATTCCTTAAAAATAAATTATCCATGAATATATGGTAGTATCACATCCCTAGGGGTCCTCCAAAGGTATCTTCAAACCCCCAGAGTCCCAACCATCATGTTTTGGGAGTTACTCTATAAGGTAAGAGAATCAACCCCTTATCTTTTCTTTAAGATTTCATTTTATGTTTCCTACTTTATTATAAATTTGATTATGTTGGGATATGTTACTACATATTACCCTTTATATCCATTTTTTAAAGAGTGATTAATGAACCAATTTCTCTCATAAAACTAGTTTATGAAATTTTAAGTGACGTCGTTAGACTGTTGATTTTTCGTGAGTGATTTCTCAATTTCTCTTATATTTTCAGTTTCTTTATTTTATACTTCTTTCCTCATCTCCTCTCAAACAAATGATATGATAACTCTAGTACCTTACATTAAAAAGATTTATATTATTCTAATGGAAAATTTAATCATCATATCCTTTTCCCCCTCCTCTTATACAAAAAATGAAATCGTTGTTCGAGATGTGTTGATTTATCACATTCAAGGACGACGAGTTCTAAATTTTCATTATCATTTTAAATTCTGGTAATGTAAAAATTTTAATGGTTAAGCCATTTACAAATATATGTGTATTATGTATATAATGTTTGTGAATCCTTACACACTAATAATATAATATGAAAATAAAAAACAAGTTTATTATGAACAAAACTGCCAAGTTAATCCAAATGTTTGTAATTAATTTTTAACTAATGATTCATCATTATGGTATATAAAAAAAATCATTATAAGAACACTTATATCTTGTAATTCTCATTAATATGATATATTATCAATTCTGTATGTTTATCCACACATTAGATGAACTTCCATTCATGAATACAAGTCAACCGATCTTGAAAACCAAGGAAGAAAATGCTTCCAAATCAATATAATGGAACCTCTTAAACCAATAAAAAGGGCCATTAATGAACCTAATAAGGTTATAATAAATATATTACATGAGTATTATGTTCTATAATTATTAATTAATGAAGCTAAATTTAATTATTCAGGTCATAAAAACAAACGAAGGACACACTCGAGCATAATGTATATGGTTTCCTATCTCACATTTAATTCAGTGAGATTTACAATATTCACCACTTATTTCTTCCATGTGGTGTATTATGTACTGAAAATTGATATATGTTATCATGATTCAATTTATATTAAATTTATTCTATAATTCATTTGGTGTATGTAAGTTTTTGGTCATACAACTCGATTGATTACAACGTGGTAAGAGACTTTTTCCCAATTTCCATTTCCTTGAAACCATCTTGGTATTTTGAACCCAATAATTATTATATAGTGTATCTACTGCCCATTTGAGACCATTTTTCATTTGAAATTGTAAATATATTTTATATCCATATTCGGGTTTCATGGATTTGAGTATTTTCTTAAGGTGTATACCCTTTTAAATTCGGTGTTTATTTGGAACGTTATTTTAACTATGGAAATATTGATGAATCTGTATTCTCTACTCTAAACAGATATTGATAAGGAACATCAAACTTGTATTAAATCTATTTATAAAGATTTATTTCGACTTGTAGTGGCATGTGGGACTGTTATATCCCCTCAATTCATCATCAGGACTCATGAGACAAATCAGTTTAGCGATAATCCCTTCGAGTTTCCAATGATCAGAAGGGTTTCTACCCATAGAACTATAATATTTTAACGATATTATGGTATCATGTGCCAGATACATGACTTTTAATTAATAATCATTCTCTTTATTCATTATCAATTTTTACTATCCATGAGGTTTTCACTATGAGAAAATATATGGATGCAGTTTCATTTTAAGTTTGTTAATGGAAAGAGTTTTTAATTTATTCAATATTCCATATTGATTATATCAAATGGTTTATGATCCACTTATCCTTGAATTCATGATTCCTATATTTGTAGCCCTTATTGAGGATTTATCCCACCCCTTTCAACTGTTTATTTGTAAAAGGTTTTTAACAGAAGATTATTTATTGAGTTCTTATGGATATAGTTATTTAGTTTTTGTAATGTATTGTATTTTTTTACCTTTTCTAATGTAATTTGAGTTATATATATGTATCTCGTTTCCTCAACACTACTAAACTAATCATTCCTTTAGGATTTCTTTCTTTCTAAAAATGTCAATGTAAAATTTAATGCACCATATACGATCTATAGGTGTGGGGGTGTAGTAGTTGGAATAGAAGGAAGTTTAGTAGAAAACATGAAAACTAGATTGGAAAATGTATATTAGGGAACAAATCCCTAAGGTATTATTTGAGGAAAAAAATACTATAAAATCTTGGAATTTTGGTAAGGAATAGATTATGTGGATCTTTCTAGAAAATACATCCATGTATGGATACAAACATGTAGAGGTGGATCTGGCACAGATGTACCTAGGAGTGAAAAATCTAACGAGTATTTTAGAGCATGACCTGGAGTGTCCTAGTACATGACAATAGGCCTTTATGCGCTCTTGGTATGGAATCTACTGGGGGATATGCTTAGCATAATTCACCTTTTCTTTATAATCCACTACGAATGATTTTAATGTAAATTTTTTCTCATTTAATCCATGTTTATGAGATTAGTTATGCCTTGAATTTTAATCTATGATTTTCTCTTTAAGATTCATAACCAAATCTTGTGCATTCCATTATTTAGAAATGGCTCTTCATGGAATAATGGGAATCAATACTCGTGGGAAATATAGGGATCTCCCCACTGAGAATGTCAACACAGTTATTGTTAGAGCAGATCATATAATGACACTATTGGGATAACATAACCATGTTGTGAAGAATAACCATGCCACACCTCTGTTGGATTGTTTCATGTGGTATAAACCCCCAACTTTTAGTTGGAATACTAATCCAGTGGTTTCTGATCAGTGGATCAGGTACTTTGAAAATAAATTCATGGAATTAATATGAAATGAAAATGAAAAGGTAGTGATGGAAGTATATTGTATCAATGGTGACACTGATCAATGGTGGTCATTAATCTAGAATACCACCATGGAAGAAGAAATAGAAGATATGGAATAGAGGACTTTTAAGGAAATATTATTTGAAAAATATTTCCCTCGTGAGTAAAAAAATGAAATGAAGTTGTAATTCCTTAGCTTAAAGTAAAGGGAAGAAGATAGTGTTGCAGAGTATGAGGCTACCCTCAAAAGACTATTCCATTATGCCATAGATTATGTATGAGAATCCTAAGACAAGATGGATCATTTCATTGAAGGACTTAAACCAAGTATTCAAAGGGAACTAGCTTCTCAAACATTTTCATCATATGATGAAATTGTATCAAGTGCCATCAAAATAGAAAAGGAATTTTTTAGAACCAGCTTTTATGGGTATCCAAGATATGAAGTGGTACTCTGATAAAAAAGGAAAAGGTGAATCATCAAATAAGAACAATGAAATGAAGAAATTATCATTATGCAAGAATTGTGGAAAGAATCGTCTCAATAAATGCTTGAAAGTCATGGGAGTCTATTTTAAGTGTGGATAAAATAGTCATCGATCTAGTGAATGCAAGGGGAAGAACAAATTTGATGATGTTCCACACTAAAATTGTAGAGATATAGGACACTATGTTAATGAATGTCCTAAGTACCAAGGAAACATGCCTCAGAAAATGAAAAGAGAGAAAGGGAGAGCTTATGCAATTACAACCGCAGATGTTGATGTTCTTAATGATGTGGTGGCAAATACATAAATTGTTTCCTCAATATTAGCCAACACATTATTTGATTCTAGACCATCACATTCATTTATATTGTCCCAGATTTCGTAGAAAATTAGACTTGTAAAATTGGATTTAATAAAGGATATGTTAGTCAAAACTATTAGGGAATGTACCATTGCAAAAAAGGCATGTTGATTAGTCCCACTCATGACACATAACCGTGATGTAGTTGTTAATATTATCATTATACCAATGAATGACTTTTATATAATTCTAGGTATGAAATTGTTGTTAAATAATGTTTCGAATATTTATTTCAAGAAAATGGAAGTTACAATCTTGGAAAATGGTGCATAATTCCGTATTTTTAGAGCAAAAACCTCGCCATATGATAATTATTTAGTTCCAACCCAAGTAGTTCTATTGTATTCAATTATTGGAGAGGAATATAACAAAATCGATATGGTTGAGGAAGGAAATCCTCAAATTAAAGATGTACATATAGTTCAAGAATACATTGACATATTCCCAGAGGATTTACACTGACATCCTCCAATGCAAGAAGTCGAGTTCTCTATAGATTTAATTCCCGGTGGAAAACCTATATCAAAGACTCCATAGAGAATGGTCACTATGGATTTAGTGGAGATAAATAATCAACTAGTGTAATTGAGTGATAATGGATTTATTCGACCTAGTTTTTCTCCATGGGGATCCAATGTTCTCTTTGACCAAAAGAAAGATTGATCCTTAAGGATATGCATTGATTACAGAGAAATAATTTCCATTACAACGAAGATTATTCATTATCCACCACAATTTAATGATTTATTTGATCAAATTCATGGAGCACAATAGTTTTCAATGATTGACCTTCAGTCTGGATATCATCAGCTATGTGTGAGGAAAGAAGATATTCCAAAGACAGAGTTTCGAACCACATATGAGCTTTATGAGTTAACAAATATGCCTTTTTTATAGACTAATGCACCATCTATATTCATGGATTTAATGAATAGTGTTTTAAAGTAATATCTTGATAAATTTGTTGTGGTATTCATAGATTATATCCTAGTATAATACAAAAGCTCTTATGACCATGCGAATCACTTGTGGATTATTCTAAAAACTAATAGAAGAAATGAATTACATGGGATGTTTATCAAGTGAGAATTATGGCTTCAATCTGTTTCTTTTCTAGGCCATAATATCTCTAAGTATGGAATCCTAGTTGATACACCAAGACAATGGAAATCCTAGAATGTCCCAATCCAAAGAACATAACTAAAGTACACAATTTTATTGTGTTAGTAGGTTACTATCGGTGTTTCATTCATAATTTTGTCCGACTGGATAACCGGCTAACCATGCTCACATGTAAAGGGGTAAAGTTTTTATAAACAAAAGAATGTATAGAATGATATGAAGAATGGAAAAGAAGACTGGTCAATGCTCCAATTTTTAATCTTCCATTGGTAAATTATGGATTTGTGATATAGAATGATGCATCAATGGATGGAATGGGTTGTGTCCTTATGCAAAATGATAATGTTACTGCTTATGAATCAAGGTAGTTAAAGAATCATGAGAAAAATTACCCGACTTATGATCTTGAGTTAGGAGTCGTAATATTTTCTCTGAAAATATAGAGACATTATCTTTACGGTGAAACATGTGACATATACATCTATCACAAGAGACTGGAATACATTTTTTCTAAAAAATATCTCTACAAGAGGAAAATGAGATGGATCGAGTTACTCAAATATTATGATTGTTCAATACACTACCACCCTGAGTAGGAAAAAAAGGTGGCATATGATTTGAGTAGAAAAGACCACAGAATTATGAACAAGATTAGATTTTAAAGTGGTCATATGTTCTTGGATCTTGTAAAAATGGATATAGGAATTATCATGGGATGCAACAGATCACTACTATTTCAAATGGTTACCAAATCTTCTTTACTCGAAAGGATAAAAAGTTCTTATATTGACGATGAGGAGTTTCAAAATAAAATTAATGTTATAAATGATGGGGTATTTATTGACATCGTATATGAAGGTGGCATTTGGAAATTTGGAAAGAGACTTTGTGCTCCCTCTCTTCCTGAGCTAATGAGGGAACTATTGGATGATTTCAAAGGTCTAATTTCTTTATACATCTAGGTAGCACAATGATTTATAGAGATATAAAGAAACTTTTTTTTTTGGGAAAACATAAAGAGGGATATTGTTGATTATGATTCGAGATATTTGGTTTCTCAACAGGTGAAGACCGGAAGACAAAATCATGGATGAGCCACACAACCCCTTAGTATACCTATGTAGAGATGTGATGATATTACAATGGAATTTATAGTGGGGAAACCAAATACTCCAAGATGGAATGACGTGATATTGTTCATTATAGATCCTCTTAAAAAATCAACACATTTTCTTGCTATAAGAAAAGATTTACCACTTGAACATTTAGACATACTATATATTAATTATGTTTTAAGACATGATGGTGTACCCTTATCAATTATTTCTATTCGTGCTCCCCGTTATACATCAAAATTAGGGAAAAGTCTCTATAAGTCTTTGAATATTATGCTTCATATGAGTACTTCTTATCACCCCCAAACCGACAGTCAGTCTAAAAGGACTATCCAAACTCTAAAAGCCAAGCTGAGATCATGAACTCTTGACTTTCATGGTATGTGGGATCAATAATTTCCTTCGGTGGAATTTTCATTCCATAATAGTTTCCATACTAGTGTTCAAATGGATCTATATGAAAAATTATGTGGAAATAGATGTCGAACTCCAACGTTTTGGGACAAAGTTAGTGAGAGAAAGCATATAGTCATAAAACATTTTAAAGAGAACATGATAATGGAGAAGACAATCCAAGCACATATTAAGCCATCCCAAAGTAGGTAGAAGAATATTAATGACAACCAAAGAAAGGATTTGGAATTCCAAGTGGGAGATCATGTCGTTATGAAATTATATCCATAGAAAGGTGTATTAAGGTTTAGTAATAAATGGAAATTGAACCCCAGGTACATCAGACCATTTGAAATTCTAGAAAGAATCGAAGTCATAGCTTACCATTTAGCAATGCCGCCAAGTATCTCCAATGTTAATTATTTTTTACATGTGTCATTGTTGATGAAATACATTCCATACCCAATGAATGTACTATCTTTTGAAGCAATATAACTAGAACCTGATTGGACGTACTGTGAAGTGCCAATCATGATTCTTAACACCAGGGAGTAGGTATTGAGAAATTAGACAACCCATCTAGAAATTTTTATTTGGAGAAACCCGAATATGTAAGAAGCAATATAAGAACCCGAGGATGTTATGAAGAAGAACAACCCACATCTTTTTTGTGGGATTTGTGTATAAAATTTCGAGGACGAAATTTCCAAAGGAGGGAATAATATAACACCCCAAACATTTTATTTCATACTTATCTTAAATATATTATATTAATAGCATATATTTAAAAAAGCAATGTATTCTGTTGAAACTACACTTGGTTATTTAGGAGATATTCATAACCTAGCCATTAAACATAAATTTTCCACATCAATATATTTAATTTTGAAAAACAGTCATCTAGAGTTGTGACCAGTATGTCATTTGGAGTCTGATAGAACCATCTTGATTTTTATGAATAGTAACATACCCTTATGAATAGTAATATGAAAAGTAATATGGCCCTTCTTAAAACTAAATAATTAAAATATTTTATTTTTATAAGGTAATAAGATAGTGAGATCTTAATTTATTTTTCAATGTGATATAAAACAAATTATACCTTTAAAATTGTATTTTTTTGAATTTACATTGTTTTTAATTAAAATTTAAATTAGTAATATTTAGAAATTGTTTTTCAAAACATGGAGTTTATTATTTAATTATACACATCAAAAAATGGTTAGGCTGAATTTTTTGGTTTTTTCTAAAATACATTAATTTTTCATGAATAGTAAGAATACAGTTTTGGGTTTTCTGTAGTTTAAGGATATTATAATTAATATAAAAGACTGGTCGTCTTCTATAAAGTAACATATGAAATGAGGTGTCCCAAGTGGATAAAACCATGATAAAATACCATGGTCAATCCCATGGTATTGCAAAAAACTACTAATGAGGTTTCATTTTAATTAGTAAAAAGCTCCCTCTCATTTACTATAAATTCCCACTCACCCCCTTTGATTTATTTCATTACAAACACATTATACTAAAATATCATGGATTATTACCTCCCTATGAGTCCTTCAAATGTATCCTGAAATCCCTATGGTCCCAACCTTTATGTATTTGGAGTTACACTACAAGGTAAGTGAATCATCCCCCATTCACTTTTCTTAAAGAATTCATTTTATCTTTTCTCTTTTATTTTCAATTAGATTATGTTGGGATATGTCATTCCATATTTCCATTTTTGTCAATTTTATTTAATTGTTATGAGAGAACACATTTCTCTCAACAAACTATTTTATTAAATTTTATATGATTCCATTAGGCTGCAGAAGTTTCGTGAGAGATTTCTCAATTTTTCTTCCTTAGTAAGTACCATTATTGAATACTTCATTCCTTGTCACCCATCATAAAAATGCTATGATAATTCTTCTACCTTACAGGAACTGGAATTATATTATTCTAATGGAATATATCATCATCATATTTCATTCCCCCTCCTCTTATACTAAAAATGAAAGCATCGTCTACGATCTGTTAAATTGTCACATACAAGAACGACTTGTTCTCAATTTCCATTACCATGTTCAATTCTGCTCATGAAACAATTTTTTTATTTTAACCACATTAGAATATATGTATTAAATCTTACTAATGTTCTGGAATCCTTACTCACTCATAATATAAAATAATAATATAAAACAAGTTCATTATGAACAAACCCACCAAGTGAGTCCAAACGTTTGTAATAAACATCTAACTATTGATTTTTCATCAAAGTATATAACCCAAAATCATTATAAGATAATTTATATCTCTGGAGTTTTATTAATAATAAATATTAAAAATTATGGATGTTTAACTACACATCAAACAAACATCAATTCATGAATACAAGTAAACTAAACATGAACACCATAGAAGTAAATACTTTCAAAACAATAAAATTGAACCTCTTAAACTCATAAAAGGGCCATGAATGAACATAAAAAGGTTATAATAAATCCATTACATGTAAAAGAGGTTATGGAATGATTAATTAATGAATCTAAATTTTATTATTCTGGTCATTAAAAAACTGAAGAACACACTGTATAATTGGATAAGGGGTTTCTTATCTCACGTATAATTCTGTGAGATTTCCATTATTCACCACTTATATCATCCAAGTCTTGTATTGTGTACTTCCATATGTCGTATATTATCATGATTCCATTAATATAAATTTTTTTCTGTTATTAATTTTGTGGTTATTAATTTTTTCCCATTCGACTTGATTGATTACAACGTGGTAAGAGACTTTATCTCAATTTCCATTTCATTGAAACCTTGGTTTTGTGCAACTAATATTTTTTATATAGTGTATATAATAACAATTTGAGGTCCTTTTTCATATGAAATTGTAAATATATTATATATACATATTCTAGTTTCATGGATATGAGTATTTTTTTAAGCCGTATACCATTTTACAAATGGTGTTTATTTGGAATGTTAGTGTAACTATGGAAATCTTGGTGAATATGTATTCTCTAATCTATAAAGATATTGAGAAAGAATAATTTTATTAAATCGATGTATATGGAATTATTTGGACTTTTATTTGTGGGTGGGGCCTGTTGTATCCCCTTGATGCATCGACAGGTCTCATGAGATAAATCAGTTGGCGACAAACTCTTCGAGTTTGTTTCCAAAAATCATAGAGTTTTCTACCCCTGGAACTAAACTTTTTAATGGTATTATGGAATCATGTGCCAGATACCTGACGTCTAATTAATAATCATTCTATTTATTCATTATAAATTAATTTTATCCATGCGTTTCTCACTAGGAAAAAATTTGTGGATGCAATTTCATTCTCTGTTTGTTAATGGTGTCAGTTTTTCATTTATGCACTATACCATATTGATTATGTCAAATTGTTTATGATTCACTTTTTATTGAATTCATTCTTCCACTATTTTTAAATCTTACTGATCATTTGAGCTCACCCCTTTGCTTTTTCACCTTCAATAGGTTATGAAGAGGAGATCATTTACTAAGTTTCACTAGATGGAACTTTTAGTTTTTATTATGTATTTTATTTTGTAACCTTTTCAAATGTAATTTTTGTTAAATATGTGTATCTAGTTTTATTCAAGACTACTAAACTGATCGTTCATTTAGGATTTTTTTTCCTTATAACTATTCTAATGTAACAAGTAATGCACCAGTTCCATTCTAGAGGGGTCGGGGTGTTACAGAAAGGCATCCAAAAATCAGTTTTTTGTTGGGTTACCATAATTTTTAATATAATATGGAATTACATTTTTTTGACAGGGTTATATTACCTTTTTTTGATGGAGACTAAATTAATTACTTTGGATTACAATAATATGGATATTATAGTGTACAAATCTTTACATTATCCAAATTCAATTCTTATATATATATATATTGGTATTTTAATATAAAAATATAATTGTGTAAATAAATATTTAAATATATTTACATGAGAAATATATTTTAAAATATAAAAACTAGAAGGAAATAAAAAAAATATATATTCTAATTTATTTAAAATAAACATTTATCCATTTTTTTATCATATAAAAATTTAATAATATATATACCATTACAAATGTATATATAACATTTATATAAATATATATATGTTTGTGCATTAATAAACAGTTATATTTTTATATACATATTCTAATATATGTAAATAGATATGAATATATATATATACTCTAAAATAATTACATATATAAAAATATATATATTCACAGAAATGCATTTATACCTATATATCAATATATTATAAGTAAAATCCTATAGGCTAATGATAAGTGTACTTGTTGTGTGTCTATATTTATTTATGTATCTTAATACATTACAAAAAATATATTACATTATATATACATTAATATATATAGGCACATATACCTACATAAATATATGCACATAATCACACACACAAAAACAGATATATAGATATACATATATATATTAAAATACTAACACACACACATATAAATGTATTTGTAGTAAATATAAATTTTATAAAAAAATTATAAAAAAATTATTCATAAAGATTCAATGATGTGTAAATTTTTAAATACTTAATAAAAAATTATATATATATATATGTAAATTTATAAATAAGTTTTATTAATTTATTTATAAATGATGATGTAATTAAATATAATTAAATGAATAAATATATATATATATATAAAGTATGTGTGTAAATATATAAATATACGAATATTTTTTTTAATACATAAACATATTTTATAAATTTGTTTAAAAATAATTATAAAATTATACATAATTTTATGAATACATATATTGAAGATGTATTAATATATATATATATATATGTGTGTGTATATATACATAATTATATAATAAAAGATAAAATAAAGCATGTTTTAGTAGTAGTAAGGGCATTCACTTTGGAAAATTAGATCAATGGTTCAAATATCTATGAGCATGGATGACTTTGGGAAGATAAATTATGGAATAAACACTAATAAAGGGATGATATTGGGTGGAAAAGACATAGAAAAGAGATGATAAAATGGTGATATGGGATGATGGATAGGTTGTCACAATTATTGTATTATCAAAACAAATTATAATTTTTTTTAGCGTTATCATTATTATAAATTAACATTACATAAATAAAATGTTTAGGTAATAATAATTAAATGATAATGTTTATGCTTATTATAGGCTCAAAAAGGTTTTTATAAAAATTTGAGTTTGTTTCTTTACTATGAAAGGCTGATAAAAATCTTCTTTAAAAGTGAAAAAAACACACAGATAAAATATTCCATTTATCCGCCTAATTTTTTATGCTAATAAAATTAATAATTTTTATTGGATTTTTAAACCCTTAGTGTTTTTTATAGTATATAATAATAATTTAAAAGTAATAATTTGTAGTTGTGTGAGTGGAATGTTTCAGTATAGTTATGGTCGAGTCAGAGCAATATGAGGGGTGTGGTTCACAAGAAGGATGAGATCCCTATAAGGGAGAAGAAACACATTCATGTTGAGAGGGGGTATATTGGTACATGGGGGGAGAAAAGAATTTTAAGGGTCGTCCATTCAATGGTTTGTATCGGGAATAATAATGACTCTGAAATGGTGGTGGATTTTATCTCCCAATAACTTTTTGAGGTCATTACATTTTGATGAAACTAAACTGAAATCCTTTAAGAAATTAAATATTATGGAACTTTTGAGGACAATTAAGTTGAATCATAATGACATAAGAAATCTGTTTGAATTTGGATAATTAAAGCTAAATATTGACGGTTGATCCAGATTTCAAATTAATTCTGATTACTCTCTTAGATATACCGATAAAGACTTGTTGTATTGAAATATAGTGAAATCAATTTGATAATCATTACAACTAAACCAAAAAATAATTAATAACTATTTATTTAGTTAGTGTGAGAACTCCAAAAATCAGATTGATTTCCCTTTTAATAATACACATTAAAACAATTATATTATTCTTTTTATATAATTTCAAATCACCCCATGGTTTTATGTTATGGATTTTACCATTAAATTCATGTTTAAGTATTTAAAAACACGAAAAATGCAATTTTAGTCTTATTATGAAAACAATAAATCAGATTGATGTTTTGTAGTCCCAACATTTCAAAAATCATTATAAATTGGTATTACTATTATTTAATGTAAATTGGAGGTTGTTTCTCCCCAAGAACCATGTTTTTAAATACTGTAAATTATTTAAGAATAACATTTTCAATTAGTTTGAGCACAACACAAATTAGATTAATGATCCTTTTACTGGTACATATAAAAAATAATTCTATGATATTTTTTCATAAGATTTCATGTCAATATGATGTTCTATTCAATATTTGTTTATCAATAAACATTCATTTTTGGGTTCAAACCACCAAATGGTGTTTTTTATCACCTTATGTAGATGAAAAAATGAATTGATGTCCCATAAATTATAACATTTCACAACACATTCTATTATTTTTTCCTATTATTTAATTTAAAGTGGGGATCTTTTTCTTGGTTTTAACCTTATACCACATGTTTTTAAGGACTCAGAATGTTTTTGAGAACATCTTATTTAGTCAGTCATGGAACCCTATATATTGTATTAACATTCAATATTCTAATATACATAAAAACATAAATTAATTATTGTTATCCTAGGATTTCATGTCTATAAGAGGTTCTTTTCTATGGATTTTTTATTCACATGAACGTTTTAGTCTTTTAAAAAAAGTGTGTTTTCAGTTTCCTGGGGAAATAACAACTATTATTATTATTCATTCATTTCCTATATTTCAAAATTCATTATATAGTGGTTATATTCTTATTTCACAGTTATCAGAGGTCATTTTAATAGTTTTGACCACATCAAGTGTGTGGTTTAAGGCTTATAATTCTTTAAGAACTGCTTATTTCATCTATTCGAGCATAACAAAAGATGGTTTGGAATTCTGTATACTCTTTGACATAAAAAATAACACAATGTAATTTTTCATATGATTTCACATCAATCCAAGGATTTTTTATACTGTTTTTAATATTACATGAACATTGTAGCATTTTAAACACTAAAAGGCATTTTTTGTCATCTGAGAAAAAAATTAACTTGTATTTATATGTTGTTATTCCCTATATTATGAAAATAATTCTACATTTTTGATTCCATGACATCATGGTAATTTAAGGAAAATTTTATGTAATTCTTCTAATTATAAAATAAATATGTTGAAGAAAATGTAAAAAATTATATATAAACAATTGATCATGTGCATTAAATTTTAAAAACAATTTTTATCTAACTGAAATATGACAGTCTTCCAAATATGATTTTTAAATATAATATAACTTTTTGATAACTAATTTTAGTGGGACACCAAACAAAAAAATATATCATACATCAAAATAACTAAATATAATAATATATTTTGAATAAACAGTTGATATAAAATAATAATTTTATACTCTTATAGTGATCAACTAGTAGGATGTGATAAGAAACACATACTATATTGTTAACTTCTACATCTGGACATTGAAAAATTGAAAATTACCAAACTATCAATAACTTGGAATGACTTTAACTAAAATCGCTAATTTTTTGACATGTGAATCCCATATAAAATAGACCCATACAAATTAAGGAATGTTGAAAAAACACCATACCATTTAATAGTGATATTGATTAACACTATTAGAAGAATAAATTATATTTTAAACATAATTACCTAAAGAATAAATGATGAACTATAATAGATAAGTGACTAGGTATAAGTTTTTCCACTAATCAAAACACACATTTATTATTTCCAAAAAGCCTAATAAAAAACATCAAATTTATGAAAAATAAATGAAATAATTCATAAATTTTATTGTTAATATTTGAGAATAATGGATTTTTTGTAAATGGGTGAATGGTTCATTGAGTGGATTGATGCCTTGAAAATTCAGATTAAATATATTTAATAAAATAAATCAAGTTTAATAACCATGTAATCATGATTAGGGTAATACAAAGTTTTCTAGACTTAATATGTTTATCTAAAAACATGATATTTAAATTATTTCATCATGAAATAAATCAAAATATTTTAGTATAATTTTAAACAACAAGAGGATTTAATCTTCAAATAGTATGATCGTTAATGAAATTTAACCTAAGACTTGAGGTTTTTCCTAATCTTATCAATCATACCTATATATCCTCCATTGTGATACTCAAATTCAATGAATTAATATAACTTTATCATGAAATTTCATAACATGGACATTCATTATTGGAATTTATGAATCCACTAGATCATGATTTATACAAAATTATTAAATAGAAAAATAAGATCTTTAAAAATAAATTAGTATATATAAAAATCATTGGAGATTTTTAGAATAACCATATGTGATTCAACATTCAAGTAGGCATTTATAGTTGCAATCATAAATTTTTGTGACATGACTAACCAATATTGAAAAAAAACAATGTCAATGATTTCTTATAAGTCAATTTATTCTACTAGAAATTATAAATATCAACATATCTATCATTGTGATTTTAATTAGTTAACATTATATATTACATTCTAAAATTTTTAAAAGGAGAAGATATATTAAATCCTCATGAATGAATATAATTATCTATTAATACATTATATATATCCAATAAAATCATTTTCATCTGTTTAAATATCATAATTTAAATAATTTATAACTGTATTTATAATTATAAATCTAATATTCATAACTTATTTATTTCATAAATCTAAAAGTTATTGACATGATACTAAATATTTGGAAAAAAACATAATTCAAAAGAATCGTAGAGAAAAAATTTTATAAAAGAAACAAAACAATATACCAATGGCCATTCACGAAAAAAATAAATTAATTTTTCAATGAAAATAATAAGTGATATATGATGATTCATGTCTAAAAATAATGCAATACATTTTATATGAATAAATTGAATCAAAAAAATATAATTTATTATAATAGTTAAGATGAAATGTCTCTCCAATATACTCACTATTAAAATTGTAATATAGTATTCAAACACTACAAAAAATTTAACTTTAGATAATGATCTTTAAGTTAGTCCATGTGAAATAAAATATAATTTTGTATTTTTTTTAAATCAAACAAGGGGAAATATGAGTAAAAAGAAAAATTAAATATTTTATAATAAATTTAAAAAATGATATAAATCTCAAGAAAAAATATATTACATTTAATTTTTAATGGATGTGTTATAGATAATGTAATTTTGAAAATATAATTTAGAATCATTTTGTAAAAAAATATAAAAAATAATATTTGTCATTTTTTGCATGAAAGGTGAGAGGAAACTTTTATACCATTGTTTTAAATTAAAATTCTATTAGATAACATTTATTGATATATAATAATGGGAAATAAATTATAGGTTTTATCATTTCTTAAAAATATAATTTTGTATTACATATATTGACATAGGAGAAAATAACGGGGAAATTATCAGATTCTACTAAAATAAAAAATATATATAAATAAATCATCACAATGAATGCATAAAAAATAAGACACACAGATTTAAAATAATTTCAGCATCAAAAAAATCAATATGACTTCTATGAATCCTCAAGGGTTTCACCTGTTCATTTCATTAAATTTCAAAAGTTTCCAATAAATCATTTCATATTTAATAACGAAAATAAAAAATTAAATAAAAAGTAGATATATAATATGAATGTAATATAATCATCAATCGTGTGATTAAATATAATTATTTTCTCCAATAAAAATAATCTAATAAAAATCAACATTGAATGAAAATATACATTCATAATTTTTTATTACGATTAAATTTTACTTTTAATATAATTCCATTTGGATTTTGATCAAGGAACCACTCGACCCACTATCTGGTAATTTTTCATAAATGAATCCTATAAAATAATTTCAATCTAATTTACAATGTCATCCCGTAAAGTAATTATATCAAGTGGTACATGTGGATTCCTTGAAGGATATGTGAAAATGGATAAACTTTTCCTTATTATGGAATTAGTTATTAGGGATTGGGCTAGATAATGTTCATATTGAATACTGGTAAAATAAAATAATTAACTATTTTAAAATATAAAATATTATTGAATATATTTCATCAATTTCATTCATGTGACTCCATTAAAGTAATAAATACAACCAAAATTACTGCAAAAAGTGAAATCCATTTCATGATTAGAAAAATATAAAAAACCGCCCTATTTCACCATTTTTAAATACATAAAAATAAAATAGAATTAGGATAAATAATTAATTTGGGATTGAATGAAAAGATAAATAAATTCTCCTAAAACTCTTCTTAATAAAAAAATTATAAAAACCAAATTATTTTTTGTAGAGGCATGAAAATAAAGATTGCATTCTTCCACTGATGTAAATACTCATTTAAATGGTAGAAAATATGTAACTGTAGAAATTTCACGTCCTGTTTCAAAAAAGTAAAATAGACATTAATAATTAAGATAATATTTAATATATCCCATGCATGATGATGCATTCAAATATATATGTAACAATAATGTTATTTCATTATTTTAAACACCTTAAATCCATAATTACCCATAAAAAATTTAAACATTAATCAATTACTCAATGAAAATAATGATACAAGAGGGGATTTGATTTTATACGATAAAATAAAAACATTTCTACAATAGACATATTTGGTGAAAGTGAAAGTATAGGACATAGATATATGAATAGATTCACGACTGCGATAGGGGAGAATTGGGGTGGAAAAGAAAAAATTAAAGAATAATAATTAGGGTGGAGAGCCATGATGGGGGATGATAGAAATGTTTTGCAGGGCAGCAGGGCATCTTTCTCTAGAACACGTATAAATGGTCCAATATTAAGTTATGTCCTTTATCGTCACTAAATAATGCATCATTAAAGAGTCTATATTAATCATTGCTAACTAAAAGCACTAATAATGAAACTCATTTGTTATCACTATTCTTAGTGTTGATAAATGGATATCATTTATAAGTGAAAAAGTGATTATTTGGCACTCAAAAAATGAATACATTGTACAAAACATTATGTATACAATTAAATATCATATAATAGTTTAAAAATATATTTATCTTGATATCTATATAAAATATTCCCTAAAATATGATTTATATAATAATAAATATATATTTTCACTTTATATTGAATTGATTTAGTGAAAATTATTTAATCAATAATTAAAAATTACAATTAATCCAAAATTTGAATAATTAAAATTAGTTAACATACATGTAATAAAATTTTATTTATAGAAAAAATTAATAAATTAATCATTACCTTACAATAATTTCTAAAAAATGATTGAATTTAAAATGAACATAAACTGTTATCTTAGTGACTGTTTGGGCCCTATGATATATCAAAAAAATATTTAGAATATATCTATGAGGTTGGGTCCCATGTGGGCTATTATTTCTTGGTGAAAAGGCCTAAAAGGCCTCTAAAATTGATTTTTTAATTAAGAAATAATAATTTTTGGAAATTCGATAGAATTTAAGTTTTCTTTATTTCAATTTTATTATCATTTTTATAAAGAGATCAAATTTATTATTTAACCTTACTTTTTTATTTTTATTACAGTATTTAATCCTAAATGTGATCCATATTATAGTATTAATTTTATTATTTATATATATGGAATGTACTTTTTGCATAAAAAAATATGTTAAAAATAAATATTTAATCATTTTTAAAGGGAAAATAAATTTTTAAATATGTAGACCATAAGAAAATTATACATCCATTATCCAACTTATTTAAAGAAAACAAATTATCCATTTTATTTGTCTTATGAAAAATTATGAATATATGTACCTATATATATAGTGTTTATATTTAAATATATATGTCTGTGTATTAGGAGATGGAATGACTAAAGAAAGAGAATTTGACAATCCATTGTGATCATGGAGTTTTTGAACATCCTTGAATCATAAATCTCAACTCATACATTCTGATTCACATTATTATCCAACATTATCTATTTTCATCCAAGAGAGTTGAAGTATGAGAGGGGTCAAAGGTTTTTAATATTTTTCTGACTTACTAGGAGGTCCATTCATCTTTCTCAGCAACACGGTTTCATAATGAATCAATAGGAATGGTACTAAAACATATGTAATGGGATCATATGGGGTATTATGAAAAAATAGTTCTATATAAGCCCTTATTTATTACTCATTTATCTCTTTATAAATTGATAAAATGATGTAATGTTTATGGAATAATAAATTTATTAGACTCAATTTGAGGATTAATTAATTTTATGTTTATATCTCTTGGTTGTGGTTATTTGCATGTAATTTTCTATTCTACTACGCTAAATGGTATAGCCTGGGGTTTAGGATTGGCACATGAGGGTCCAGGAATCTTTCGAGTTCATGAATGGAGCTCAAATATAAATATCATTGAGTTCAATGATACCATTTCATAACACTATATTAAAATTCATAGCTTAAACTAGGTCTTATGGAATCTGGAGAATCTATTTAACATTTCTTAATTAAAAGAAAATCCAATCCGGATTTATTCTACCAAGAAAGTAGTTTCTTTTTTCACTTTTCGTGATTTTGTTCACGTTTATTTAATTGTCACTTTTATAGGAAAATTAGTGCTCAACACACTCCAAGATGAGATAAATCACATAACTGTGATTGAAAAAATTACTTCATTTTGTGAAAAGAATCCAAAAATTGGACTCTTTATTACTAATTGTATAGGGAAGCTCTACTATTCACATTCTCTAGGGAAAGTCCATGACATTATACATTTCCATATGAAACATTCAAATTTGAACATCTTGGGTATTTTGGAAAAATATAAATATTATCCCACAGTTAATGATTCTAACACTTCTTTCCCAAAAAATTTGTCTCTATCAAATGATGAATATGATGTCTAACCTTATCGTTCTAAAAAATGTCTCCCCCAAATGAACATGATGTTGGGCCAAACTCAGTCAGAAAAAAATTTCTCCTCACCTGGTCATTCACTTTCTCAAATTGAAGGTTCTAACAATCCCTAAAAAATGTTGCTTAAAAGTTACAATTATTCTTTCTTTCACTATTATCGATAAAATTTTGGTTTCTTCATCCCAAATAAATTAAAATCCCATGATCTCTTGTGATGACTTTCCAGAGGAATGTCCTTTAGATTTCTCTTGATTTTCATTTAAGGATGTTTCATCTAGAGACTTAAGAGATAACCATGATTATTTGGATTATGAAGATATTCAAGAAGAAATAGATTCATAAACACTAGATAATGTCGATTGTAATTTATGGAAGGAACAAAAAATGATTTCTAGAAAGGAATAAATATTATGGAAATGTCAAAAATTGATCACATTAATAACAAAATGGAACCCTCCTGGGAATAATTGTATTCCTCTACATCAATATATGAATTGAATAATTTAGGGGACGGGTATTCACTCTCTTGTCTCCAAAAAGCTTTTAACCATTTGGATAGTTAGAAACATCCTATCAATGTTAATTTAAAATCCACTTCTAGGTCTGATAGGTAAAATGATCCTACTAGGGGTACGGAGAAACCAACTATTTTTTCTGTCAACTCCTTTCCTTATATGGAAACTCATCAGGATTGTGCATTGGTTA
Source organism: Viscum album (assembly GCA_963277665.1). NCBI lineage: Eukaryota > Viridiplantae > Streptophyta > Magnoliopsida > Santalales > Viscaceae > Viscum > Viscum album. The sequence continues at coordinate 85,150,520 of OY728154.1, forward strand.
GTTATAATGCACCCAAAAATAATTACAAACTAGTAGAAATAAAATATTTTGTTCTTCCATAACATCATTGGTACCATTTCCACCTTCACTTTATTTTCATGGTAGTATGTCTAATGAAGTAGTTTTCTCACCAATAGTTAATGGATATTTGAAAACTACAACACCGATTAACATCTCACATTTTGATGTAATTATCTCATGGGGTGACAAAGATGATACGTGGGATTTCTATGATGGTGTTATGAAAAAGGACATGTCAAAGTATATGGTTAGCATTGTTTATCTACAAATTATTCATGAAAAATCTCTAGTGAAAGGAAGAAATAGACTCACAGAGGTTGCTTCTCTTACCTCAACATCATATGTTGTGGGAGAAGGAAACTCTATGACCTCTTCTATGAGGCCTATTTGACCTTCTTCATGGAAGAAAATTTCATGTTCATAGAATCATTCTTTCATACAAAATGATGGTTCATTTCATAGTCCTGATAGGGATGACCTGATGTTTTTCAAATTGGACTTTATTAAGCTATAAAAATCATATTCCTCCAGGGGGTCAGGATCTTATTCAACTTGAAATGTTTAAATAATATTAATAGGTAAGTATATCTATATCCTGTAATGTACATGCATATGGTATTATCAAGGAAGATGGGAAAAGTGTTTAACATGTACCTAGCACAATAGAGATGATGGTCTTTGTGATGATTCACTTCATAGAGATTGAGGTGGCCAATGGATGTAGGTCAAGACATATATAAGGGGACTACACCCTTACGGCATAGGTGGTATATCCACTCACCTCAACATGAGAACTCATTCTCATGTTATTTGAACACTTTTTGTGTTTGGATGTTTTTATTTTTTTTCCTATTTTGTATGTCTATCTTAATAAAAAGGACTCTAATCCTCATCCTTTTGAAAACAAAATATGTGTGTATATTAATAAATATATATATTTATTTATTTATTTCAATACATGTAATTAAATATTAACATATATGAATACATATATATATATATTAAAATCTGTTTGAATATATATATATATATCAATATAAAATGAGTAAATTATTTTATTATGGGGATTATTATTCTTCTTATGTGTCCATATATTTGTGTCAGGTTTATAAAATCCAAAAAATATAAATTAAAATATATATGCATTCATATATAGACACAATTATAAAATAAAACACAAATCCACACAAATATATATATATACACACACAAATATATACACATACACATAGATAAATATATTTGTAATAAATATGAATTTAATAAATACACTACAAAAAAATTATATGCAAAGACACAATTATACGTAATTTGTTAAATATGTATGTACATACATATATATATATATATACCAAAACTTATTTTACTAATTTATTTAAAAATAATTATATAAATAATTATAATTACATTCATTAATAAATAAATAAATAATGTATGTAACTAAATAAAAATAAAAATAAATATATGAATATATATTTTAATATATAAAAATGTTTTATAAATATATAAAAAATAATTATATAATTATATATAATTATATCTATAACTATATGTATATAAATAAAAAAGTTATATGTAACTATAAATATATATATATATTATAAAATATAAAATATAAAAGTTATAGAAAAAATTGGTGTTAAACCAAGATAATGAGGTTATTAGTTTGTGTCCTTATGATTGTAAATGTAGCGACCCAACCCTAGATAGTCGAGAGCTGGTGTCTGGTACTAAATACATTGACTAGATTGTAAGGAATCAAGCCCTAAATGACTGATTAGTTTAGTAGTCTTGGTAAACCAAATAAATAAATGAGTATTGTCTTATAAATAAATAAACTTATTAAAATTAATTTTTTAAAATTATTTCTAAATAAATAGTTAAACAACATCATGGATTACTCTAATACATATAGTAAATACATGCATGTATTTCATAGTAAGATTCATGGATTCTAGGGGAATAAATCATAATAAGGGTGAGCGAAAATTCTCATTGAGGGAAAAATATTGCAGAAGAAATAATGAATCAATGAGAATAGTCAGAATGGAAGGGTGAATTACTAAACGAAAATTCCATATAATGAAAAATCTAAATGGATGTTTATAAGTAATATAGAAATGTAACAACTAGAAGAATATTCCTTTCAAATAACTAGATAATAGAATATCAATATGGATAGTTAGGAAATTGAAACACATTCCATTTATTCAATGAACATGAAATGAAATGTATCCATAGATTTGTCTACCCATTATCCTAGGGATGAATAATAACTGAATCCTAAAAATGAAACACTCCAGAGATATGTTGACACAAAATCTCATGGAAGAATAATATCAAAATATAAATGAAGGAAGTCATTTATTATTTCATGCTATGTTTCCTAGATACATTGTATCTTTACCGAGAAGATCATTCAAAATACACTTTACAAAATGTGGGTAAAAAACTATCTAATCAGCCTAGCCTAATGACTCATCTAATTAGACTACTGATGCATCCACAGTCTATCTATAACTGGGCCCCACCCATGTCATACCAGTCCAAAGAATTCCTTAATTATTCAAAAATTGATTTGACAATGTTCTTTATCTAATATCTATATGGAGAAGAAGATACGAATAAATCAAACAACATTACATGTATACATCATTTGTAAAATGGTATAGGGTTCAGACAATAGTATTATCTATGATAAATGGAATAGATAATTTACGGGAAATTAAATGTTCAATGAAAATAAGTGATTTTTTATTTCAAGGGGAAAAATAAATAAATCAAGGATGTGAATTTAAATACACTCATTTCCCAAGTAAATCATAAACCATCAGGATCAATATTATGGATTGTATCAATACAACAAATCCCATGTGGAGAAAGAATACATGGTTTTTGTCATTCGTGAAATATTAGAGTATATTTTAAAAATATTATTGACGAAAAGATCCTTTTATTTTTAAAATCCTTTTTAAAATATTTTTATTTAAAAAAGAACCTTTTCAACTATAAAATGATGCTTCAATGAAATAGTGGTGGATGAATGATTTCAAGTGGTATGAGGTAAAAGAAATATTCCTTTTCATTGAAAAAAGGATAGAAAATTACTTGTTAGGAAATTTATATATAAGAAGATTCATTTGAAACATTGGTAAAAGAAAAAATGGGAAAACATTTATTTACCAAATCAATTTAATATCATTTTTGAGAACCTTTTAATAAATCATCATTTTTAATAGAATATAGGATCTTCGACAAAAGAGGGGAATAAATTCATGTTTTCTTAATAACAAATTTTAAAACACTTTGATTTCTAAAGGGCGGAAAGTGGTCCTAGAACTTGAAAATGTTCTTGAATAACCAGAGGACAATGAAATTTTTTATTGAAAAATGGTTATACAATTTTCTAGAATGAAAATTTTATTAAATGATCATTAGGATTAATCTTTGGGAAAATAATATTTAAATATTCCAAATTTCTCAAACCACTTTGAAGAATTTTTAAATTACATACATCATGTAAGAATAATATTAAATTAAAGAGTTATATACCATGATGGAAAATGTATTTATTTTATAATTTATAAAAATATTATATAGATACACCACACAAAATATCTAAGTAGTGAACGTGGAATTTATATCACGGATGTAAAAGGAGATATGAGAATCCCTTGTCAATGTGGTATAAAATGAATTAGAAAACCCAAAGGTAGTAATAATTAAATAAAATATTTTAATACAATGAACATAAAAGGGTTTATTATATTATATGTCAATTTGGTAGTTTGTACACCATATAATAGAAATTAGTTGTACAATAATTATGTTTGCCTCATGTAATGAAAATGAGATAAGAATCCCTTATATTATGTTTCATTTTGGGTGAATGTCCATTAACATCATAGATAATAAAAATATGTTAATTATATATTTTCATAAGAACCAATTTCATGTATATATTTACTTTTACTTTACTTATTACCATGTTTTGTAGAACTATATAAATAATTAATTTTATGTCGTGTGTTTTTGACAAACATTGGTTTATGTGTCAAAACAAATATTCTCGGTTAAATATGGCAATGGGTTTCATTATAAAACATCGCTAGAATAATAAACATGATATAATTATCATGTTTTAACATCAATATTACTTTTAAAATCAGTCATTAAATAGGGTTATGAAATTGAGAATATCAAACAATCATGGAGACCATAGGTCATACACACGCATGAGTAACATTCCCATTTTTAAATGATCATTGTAGAAAGAAGTCAAGTAAATAAAATATTTTCAGAATTACCATTATCATATTATTTAATCATATATACATATATATTATTCTTTGGTATAAGGGGAATCACATCATATTCAGGAGGCGGTAGTCCACACATCCATGAACGATGATATCTATTTTTAAAAATTATGAAAGGGTAATAACAGAGATGATATATATATATATATATATATATTTATTATATTTCCGTAAATATAATTATGTCATTAATTTAATATATATGTTTTTAATGTCTCATATTTTCAATTAAACCCATTATTTTTATGTTCATTTTGAGTGTGATTGAATCACAACGCTTTGAGGGGAGGTAGTCCACACTTCCTCAAACGATGTAATCGTATTAACGTAAAATGGAAAGTATTAAAGGTAAGTGTAATAGAAAGATTAAAAAAGCATTAATACCAAATAAATATCATATAATATATATATAGTGTGTGTCTATAATAATTTCTACCATGAGAGCTGGTAGGGAAAAATTGAATAATAATCGTTTCGTCAGGTAGTTGTTTGTTATACACAAAAACATTATATTCGTAACCCATTAGACGATGGTGTGTGTAAGTGTAGGATTAAATATAAGGGTAAAAACATCTTATAATATTTCTTAAAATGGTGTTGTTACATAATAACATAATAATTAGATTTTTGGGGTTTTATAATTAAAATGAAATTAGAGAGATTCAGAAATGATATTACCATTTTATCGGGTAACTTCATTTTTTTAAAAAAAGGAATCCATAAAAGGTATTCTTCCTAATGTGAGTCTTCTATATTGAGGTATGGAATGTTGGGTGGACATTTTGGCAGATATTATCCTAACTTAATAGTCTTGATAGGTGTGAGTAATGGGTAAAGGTGGTGGCCTTTTATATGGAAGGAAAAGTACTCATATGGTATTCTTGAAAAGAAGTTACATTTACACATGTTCATACATACAAAATGTAATTATAAACAAACAATGATCATTAATTGAAGGTTTAGTTCCTATATATGTCCATTAAATTTGTTTTTGTTACGTTTGAGGTCATTTGGACCATTAAACATGTGGTTTTACTCCATTTTAAGCCTAATTACACCTTAATACCTATAATTAATTTTAATCACTTTCACAAAAAAATCCAAAATTAAGTAAATATTATTTGGGCACAAATATTATATTGATTAAAATTCTTTATTTCATATTTTCAAACTTAAAATCATAGAATCGGAAAATTTGGGATTAATGCTAATCTCACAGACAGAATGATTAACAGGTTGTAGTAGAAAAATGATTAAATGCTTTTTATGTTTTTATATTCAATTAAAAAGGGTAAATTTTATTCTAATTGAATAAATTGTATTAATAGATGTATTATTTATCCATTGTGACTTTAAAAAAAATTGAGATCAATTTTCATTAATAATTATTTAGACAAAAAGATAGTTTTTAACTAAAGAGAAGTATTTTTCACTATTTATCAAAAATTGAATTCTCTCCAAAAATAAAAAATATCCCCAAGCCTAATTTTGATTATATGAATTAAAACATTAAGATTATATTATCAAAATATATTTAAAAAGGTGTCAAAATATATATATTTAAAATAGATTCTCCATTAAAATTTGGTAAAACATCCATAATAAAATTATAGGTTTTTATGCTGAATATTGGGTTTTCTCATATATTATTCTTACCAAATCATTTGGATGGATATAAAAAGAATTTATTGAATATGAAACATATTTATTACATTAATATCACTCAATGACATAATTAATTTATTCTATTAGGGTAACACAACTTTGTGATTATAAAAATAGTTCTCCATAAAATATACTTTAAATATTGAATTGGGTCTTATATTAATTTTTAATTTATTTCTAACCATTTATTTTGTTTTACAAACCATATATATTAATAAGTAGGATAATTATGTTCCTAATAGATAGATTATATCTTATTATATTAAATAAAAATGTTTTAATTACAGACTGTTTCTCAGTAAGACTCAATATTGTATATTGAGCTATCCATAAAAGATGGTCACTTCCTCATATAATGTAAGCTATAGAGGAAGGTCATTGTTGTGTGTGATGTGTTCTAAATCAATGTCGCGTGCATGGTTTTCTAACCCAGTTTTTCATGAGTAGAAATATATAGAACATATTTTCAATGGTAAATATATTATATGGTATATGGATATTATATTACCTAATGTGCTTCCTGTCATGTGTCATACACACTATCGAATAAAAGGTTCACACATTAGTTTTTTGGGGAATTAAATTCTCCCCTCCTTATTTTAATTGCATCCTCACAGTTCAAAATCGATCAGGGTGAAGATTGTTTGATACTTCCTCTGTTTTAAATTCTATATCGTGAGAATAATTCATAAGTAATCTTGTATAAAGGAGAGAATTGGATGTACAAAGGTCACATGGAATACCATATAACTAGGTCTCTAGTAAGAGAAAATCATTGGAATGTAGAGGTAAATTCTTGGTGGAAAAGAATAAATATTTATAGGGATTTAATGATGCTATCAATCTAAAACAAGTGAATGATCAATGGAATGTTTAGGGCCTAAAATCCATAAATCATTTTTTATTTAGAATTACATTGGTTAAACAAAAAATTAGGTATTAGGAAAAAAATTTATTTTAAAGTCATCTTACCAATGATTTGTAATCCTTTTTTAACCAAGAATATTACAAAATATTCATACATGATATGATTCATTCTTATATTTATAATCATATCTTTTGGTTTTTCATCAATCAAATTATAATTCATTCATTTAATACAATTAATTAATTACCAATAATGACTCTTTTATCCATGAAGCCCAAAAATTAACTTTCAAATGATCTAAATAGTAACATGTCTAACTATTATCCTTAACTATATTCCAAACCATTTCAGATATTAGATTAATCCCTAATCCTCAATAGTGATTCTACTGGTTCATCATTATCCTTTATTTGTTATATTGTTTATCTAAATACAATGAATATTTACAAGGACATTTCATAGGTCACTGGTTGGTCTGTAACCCTTATCATCCTTTGGTCATGGGTCCAAGTCCCATGGCCTTGTAAGATTTGATTGGTTTTTGCTCGGCTTACAGGTTTTCCTTTTCTAAAATAATATTAATATAATTTCCTAATATAAGTATGACAGACATCCATAAAATTAGGTTAATCTCAAAATATCATTTTAACAATGGTTTTTAATACTACCTCAATACATAAATACTTAATCCATTTTATTTCCACCTAGTTTCTTCCTTGGTCTATGGTTTATCAATAATATCATTAGTTGGATATCTATATCATTAAACCTTATATTCAATATAAAACTCATTATTTTTAACCTAGTTTAATTATTATGTATCCAAATCCTCCATAATGTTTTTTAATGAAAAATGGGATTATCCTATGAATATCCCCCAAGAGTGTAAAACTAGGTGCATAGTAAGGCTCATTGTTGTGTACTAGGTTACCTCGAGTAAAGTCTAGAACACCATGTCAGAGTTGTTACTCCAAGATACATCTGTTCCAGAACCACATCCACTTATAGTGTCTAGATAGGGATTTATTTCTAGGAAGACCCATATAATATATACTTTACCAAAATTATAGTGGTTTCATTTATAATTATTCAAATTATATTTTGGGGTTATGTTATCAAATATATGTTTTCTTAAATCATGTTCCCAATGTTGATACTAAACTTCCTCTGATACCAATTGTAGCGACCAAGACCGAGATAGCCCAGATCGAGTGTCTACTACTAAATAGAACATCTCTATTACAAGAAATCATGGCTCGAATGACAGATCAGTTTTGTAGTCATAGTAAACTAGATACATAAATGAGTATTTTATTACAAATGAAAACACTAATTACAACATAATTGTTTTCTTCTTTCTAAATAAATAATATAAAAACTTTTAGGATAACTCTAATCCATCTAGTAAATCCAATCATATCATTGATATTACCCTTATTGGATTCATGTGGAATAAGACTTAATAAGGGTGATCTCAAATTCTTAGTAATGGAAACCAATTGGGGGAGAAATAAATAATCAATGAGAGTATTCAATGTGGAGAGGTGAATAAATGAACACACATGAATTGTAATCGATAAACTGATTGGATGTACATAAGCAATTTGGAAAGGTAAAAACTAGATGAACATTCCATTCAAATTACTAGATAAGTAAATATAAATATGGAAAGTTGGTAAATTGAAACACATTCCATTTATTCAATGAACTTATAGATATGTCGATACATTATCTCATGGCTAGAAAACAACTAAATCCTGAAAATGAAATGAATCCATAGACATGTCAATGAAATATCTCCTAGATGAATAATATAATAATATAAATAAAGGAAATTATTAATTATTGGATTCCATGATTCATATGTACATGGTACCTTTGCCATCAATACCATTCAGAAGAATGACTAAAAATATTGGATAAAAACCTATCTGAATTGGCAAATAAAATTTCTCATCCTAGGATACTATTGATGCATCAATGGGATATATATAACCAGTCCCCAGTCGGGTCATACTAGTCCTAAATATTCCTTATCTACCAAATAATAGACTTAACAATATTCCTTATCTAATATAAGTTAAATTGTATACAGTTTAGGTAATAATTATATCCATGATAAATGAAATGGATAATTTAGGAGAAACTCAATGTTCAGTGATAATAAGAAATTTTCTATTTGATGGGGACTAAATAAGAAATCAATAATGTGAATGTAAATACTATTCATAGATAAATAAATCATAAACCATCCATAGAAAGATTAAAGATAGTATCAATATAAAAAATCCCATTTTTAGTAAAATATATTGTTGTTTCCATTGATGAAATCAAGGAATAGTTTTTATAAATATTCTTGAGGAAAATATATTTTTCTGAAAAACATTTTGAAAATATTTTTCTTTAAAAATAAAATATTTAAACTTGAAAATGACGCATCAAACTATGACAACAGATTAATCTACACATGTCATACTAGGTAAACACAATATTCTTTTTATACAAAAAAAGTTTTGACAATGACTCATCAAGAATTTGAAATTAAGATTCCCATAAAACATTGTTATAATAAACAAATGGTAAAAAAATACATTATAAAATCATTTATGAATAGATTTCAATAAAACTTGGTTTTTATAAGAAAACTAGTTCTCTATCTAAAGAGAGAAATAAATTCAGGTTTACCTTTAAAAACATCTAAAACAATTTGAGTAAAAAAGACAATAAAAGGGTACAAATACTTTAAAATTTTCATGAATAACTATAGGAGAATGAATTTTTTATTGAACAGTGGTTATGTAATTTCATTGAATGGAAATTACATTTAAAGATCATTAAGATTATCCTTGAGGATAGTAATATTTAAACATTCGAATGGATCCCATACCAATTTGAATCATTTTTAAATCATAAACCTCATGAGAGAATAATATTAAATTAAAGTATTATATACCATTAAAGAAAATTAATTCATGATATAATATATAAAAATGGGATATTGATGCACCATATAAAAGATGTAAGTAAAGAAGATGATATTTATCTCATGGTTGTAAAAAGTGAGATGTGAATCCCTTACCAATTTGGTAACAAATGAATTGGAAAATAAAAAGGTATTAATCAATAAATAAAACATTTAAATTACATAAACATAATAGGGTTCATGATATTATATTTCAATGTTTCTGGAAGTACACCATATATAATAAATTAGTTTTACAATAATTAAGTATGCATCATGTATTGAAAATGAGACAAGAATCCCTTACCATCTGTTTCTTTTCGGGTGACCATACATTAAAATATTGTATGAAAAAATTATGTTAATTTTATACATTATTCATATAAATTTTCTTGTTTATAATTACATTTATTTCACTTTTTAACATTTTGGGTACAAAAACGTAAACAATTAAATTTTCATCAGGTTTTCTTGACAAAATTGACTGTATGTGTCAAAAATACAATTGTTGGTCATCAATTTTCCTAGGGATTTTTATATAAAATATAATAAATAATAACCATGACAAAATTATCTTATATTTTAATTCAATTAAACTTTTAAAATAAATAATTAAATATTGTTATAAAAATGAGAATATGCTATAATCATAGAGATGTTTGGTCGTACAAACGCATGAGTATCATTCCCATTCTAAATAATTGTTGTGGAAAGAATATAAGTAACTCAAATCATTCCATAATGATAATTATCATATTATTTAATCATATATACTTATATATATAATTATTTGGTGTAATTTAAATCTTGTTAGGTCAAGGAGGAGATAGTCCACACATCAACGAACGACGTCATCTCTTTTAAAGATTGTTAAAGGGTAATAAATGAGATTATATATATATATATATCTATATTATATTTACAAAAATATAATTATCTCATTATTAGAATATATATTTGTTTAATGTATCATATGTTTAATTAATTCCTCCATTCATACATTCCATGTTTAGTGTGAACGAATCATAATTCTTTGAGGGGAGGTAGTTCACACTTCCACAAATGATGTTATCGTATTAAAGTAAAATGGAATGTATAATTGGAAGGAGTAATAAAATAATTAATGAAATATGAATAAATAATAATTATAATAGATAATATATATAGTGATTTTTAGTCATAATGTCTATCAAGAGAAGTGGTAGAGAAAATTTGAACAATTATCGTTTTGTGAGGCAGTAGTTCACCGTACACAGAAACATAGTGTCTCTTACCCATTAGATGGTAGTGTGTATAATTTTAAGTTGAAATATTATAATAAAACACCCAAGTATATTGGGGATACATTGTTTTATACAAAAAAATAATAAACATATTATTGGCATTGTATAATGGAAATGAAACTAGAGAGATTGAGAAAATAAATTACCTTTTAATCCAATAACATCATTTTGTTTAACCAAAAAATGAACATGGATGTTATTAGCAAAACATGAAGGCTTATAGTTTTAGGGGAGAGACATTGGGTGTCTATTTGGGAATATATTTTCCAAAAGAATGAGTCTTGAGAGGTTTGACTAATGGGTGGAGTTGGTGTCCTTTTATAGGGTAGGAAAACGACTCACATTGTATTCTCAAAAAGAAGTTAATTGTACACAAGTTCTTAACCCGAAATAGTCCTAAAATACCCCCAAAATCATTAATGTAAGGTTCATGTCTAGAATATTTCTAGAATACGGGTGTTGGGCCGGTGACTAGGTCATTTGGGCTCTTAAACATATGGTTTTAGTCCATTTTAAGCATAATTACACCCTAATCATTGTATTTAATTTTAATCATTATCAATAATCATTTTTTTATAAAAAATTATGTTAATATTATTAGAACAATAATTTTATCTTTATTAATATGGTGTTGGTAGAATATTCAAAATACATATCATAGAAGATGAAAAATTAGCAAAAATGATAATCTCACAGATAGATAGATTAACTGGTTTTAGAAGAAAATGATTAAAATATTGTTATGTTTTTATATTTAATTTAAAAGTTAAATTGATTATAATAAACTAAATTATATTAATAGATGTATAAATGATCCAATGTGACATTAATACAAATTTAAAATATTATTTATCATTAATAATTAATTATAAAAAACATTGTCTTTTAACTAAAATTCAGTATTTTTTACAGTTCATCAAAAAAAGATGTTTCTTAGAAAAATCACAAAAAACCACCCTCTGATAATTTCGATGTTATCAATTAAAAATTGAAGTTTAATGTTTCATATTAATAACATAGAAAAAGACAAATATTGGATTTATATTCGGTTCTCCATTAAAATGTGGTAAATGTCGTGATAAAAATATTGGGTTTATGTGAAATATTTGGGTTTTTCTTATCTTATGATTACCATATATTTTGGATGAATATAAAAAATAATTGATTGAATATTTAACATACTTATTGAATTAATATTACTCACTAACAACAATTAATTTAATCTATTTATGTAAAATAGCTTTGTGAGCACAAAATTAGTTCTATATAAAAATATCCATTTAGTATTAAATAGGTCCTTATATTTATTTATATTTTATTTGCAACCAATTATTTAGTGATATCAACCTTGTTTTTTAGAAGATAGTTAATTATATTCCTTTCGGAAAGTTTATATATTATTATATTAAATAATAATATTTTAATTATAGATTGCTTCTCTCTAAGACTCAATATTGTGTATAGAGTAAGCCATTGATAATGGTCACTTTGGAATGCAATGCAAGCTATAGAGGAAGTTTGTTGTTGCGTATGATGTATGTTAACTCAGTGTTATGTGAATTAAAAGCTAACTCAGTGTTTCATGCATTTAAATATATATAATATATTTTAAATAGTAAATATATTATAATGTGTACGGATATTATATTACCTTACATGCTTGATGTCATGTGTCATACACACTATAGAATACAAGGTTCATACTTTAGATTCCTTGGGGAGTCATAGTGAAGGATTTAGGGGAGATAACTTGTGGAATAATTTCTAATAAAGGGATAATATATGTTGGAAATGTTGTGGAAAATGACTGATAAAAGGGTGATAGGGGGATACAAGGTTGGTTTTTCACAATTGATTGCTTCTCATAATTGTTTTTTTAAATTGATCCTTATCAATTGTAGAAGTTATAATATAATAAAAAACTCGTTATCATTACAATGAAATGGAGTGGTTGTTAGATAAATTTATATTTTTAAAAAAATATTATGATTTTAATCACAACTAAAAAAAGGATGATAAACCTCATTATTTTACCTTCTAAAAACATCATGATAAAGCATGTTTTTTGTGATGATAAAACTGATCACAGTACAATGGTGTTTAAACCGATGGTGTTTTATAAAACTGATAATAGTGATTTTGTGGAATTATTTATAGTGGTCCAAGGGGAATGGGTGGGAGAGTTGTTATCTGTTAAAGGATGTGTGGGGGTATATGGTGAAATGGGAGGAGTAGCTCCCATTAAGGTGATAGGAATCACGGGGGGTTGATAGTGGGGTGTGGAGGTACCTATGATTGACAGTCTCTACTTGTAATAATAGAGAGCCCCAAATGGTGGAAGCTCGCTTCCCCTAAAACAAATTCAATCTTATTATTTTTTTATGCAGTCGAACTCATAACCATCATGGAATTGATTAATTAAAAACAATCGATGCCAATTCTGTTGAATCATTCTTTTTAAAGAACAAAGATAAAATGTAGATTATTCTTTCTAAATATTGATGACTGAGACTGAGACTTGATTAAGGGTAGTTAACTTAATAATCCACTAACAAAGACTTGGTGAAATGGAATTTGGCCATAAATATTTGATGAAATTGGGAAGTTATCCAATAAATGAGCATATTTTTATTAGAGCTCTGAGGGTAGGTCACTGGTGTTGTTTTGATCGATGTTCCACCATGCGTGAAGAATATCATTGCATGAGAAGTGGCATTTGTGATAGAGATTCAGGTGCCAAAGTGTTCATAGTCATAAGTGATAATGAATTAAAGGAGATCAATTTTTTTCGATATGTAGTGGAATATTTTTATGGATTTTTTCATTATACAACATAAAAAAAGTAATTCTAAATATACAAAAATAAGAAAAATATTTTTTTATATGGGATGTTTTCTGGTAGAATGGTTGTTTTTTTCATGGAAATCATCTTCATCATATTTTATTTGAAGAAGGATCATTCCCAGAAAGTGTGTTACTTAATTTGGTAAAATAAGGCAGTTTAGTGGTAAAGAACTATATTTGAAATTGATATAAATAAAAGGCACTTTTGGAAAGAGACTTCCTAAGAAATATTTTAAGGAAGGAACGTACCAATAAATTTCCCTCCATTCTGATTCGTGCTATTTTGTTTTATATATTATATATATATATTAATGATAAATAATAAATACAAAATTATTTAACTATTCTTATTTTGGTATTACTTTGACTTTATGCATTTTTAAAATATTAAACAAAATTTCACCCATGCCCCACTTTTATAAAGCAGTTGATTTTTTTCATATATTCTATATTTTATATGTGGGATAAAAATTGATGCTTTTCATAAATAAATGAATAATATATTACATATACTGAATCATTAATGATAATTTATAATTAATCACAATGTGTAACTATGAATTAATTCGAATTTAATACTATAATTACAATTAATTAATTATATATTTAATTTAATTTAAAAAAAATAGATAATTATAATTGATAATCTAATCAATAATAATAGATAAAGTTATTAATTTTTTAAATAATAATTATGTATTTATAAAATATTAATAATATAATTATTAAAAGATCGCAACAATCAATAAAAATAATTTATATTGTTACTAATATAATTATCATACAAAAATGTTTTTTGTCATTTAAAATTTTTTATTTATTATATTTATGAATGATAATAATAATATTCTTATTATTAATTAAATACATTTTCATATGCACTCATGTACAATAAAAATATACTCATTCAAGGACTCATCCATGAATCATATTGTATGGAAAATAAAGGCATTATAACAAAAATGTCTTGATAATAGATTCCTTATAATGTATTCTTGATAATAATGTTCAGATAATAATTTCCTGATTTTAATATAATTAAGAATATATCCATGAACCATAAGGCCAAGGATCCAAAAATAATAGATAATGAAATAATGTTAACTTGTAAAAGATAATAAAGACCGAATAATTAAGCAATGATAATAAAGATAAAATGATTATTATTACTTATGTAAATAACTGTATTATTATTAAATATAATTAATTATTAAAATAGTCTTAATAATTATTCTATTAAAAATGTTAATAATATAATTAATTATTATTATTATCATTATCAAAAATAAATAAAAAATATTAATTATATTTAATAATTTATTGTTTATTATTATTGTTATTATTAGCGACTATTTTATTTTTAATACTTTATATTTTATACTTATTATTTTACTAAAACAAATTTTATTTAAATTATTTAATATGTTTTATTTGAATGTGTTAAATTCCTTTTATAATCTAATTATACTTTATTTTTGTAAAGATTTTATGTACACCAACTTCTTTTAATGATTAAATGTTAGGTTTAAAAAAGCATTCTCTATCATTTATATTTTTTTATATTCCATGTTTTAATGATAATATTTTTATTTTTATTTTTTTATAACTATTTTTTAATTTCAATTTGATTTTATTTGTTATTTATTTTTAATAAGTACTCAAATTTTTTCACTTGAATCATAAAAAAAATATTACATTTTAAGTAGGTAAATTTGGAAGAAGAAGAAAATAAAAACTATATGTATAGTATAAATAAAAACTACAAAAAAATAATAATCTTATAAAAATTGATTAAAAAAAATAATTTCATAAAAATAATAAAGACTAATTAATTTAGCTGACACAAATATTATTGATTAAAAACCTAAAATTTACACTTCTAAATATATATGAGCATAAAATGTTGTCTAAATAACATTTTAAAAAAATAAAACATTGGTTGTATAAATAAAAATTAATTAAAAATAATAAGAATTCAAAAAAATTATTTATTTTGACACAAAAAATGTTGTCTATATAAAAAATTCAAGTACAAATGATATTTTTTAAAACAAAAATATTTTGTGCCATGGAAATTAATTTTCATACAATTATTTTTTGAAATTAATTTTATTTTCAGTTAGTTTTTAAATTGTTATTTATTATGTCAAATTTCATCTATATTGTATTTAAACATTATAATTTATAATCATTCAATGTCACCATATTCAAATATCGTTATATTTAATGTAGCTGAATTAAAAATAATATAAATAATAATGTACAAATATAATAAAAATAATATTTGTAAATCGGCTAAACATATAAAAAATTGAAAATAAAAATGATTTCATAAATATATTAAACTGAAACTTGTATCTATAACACAAACATTGATGCCTCAAAACATAACATTTAAACATTAAAAATAGATGGAAAAAGATTATAATGAAGTATTATATTATGAATTACATTATTATCAAGTATTGTAAATGAATTCATTATTATTAAAGATATAATTAATAATATTATCATAACAAATAATAATCCAATTCAATAATGACATAATGTAAAAATTATTGAAATATTATTATTATTATAGATATTTTTTTTTTCTAGGTATGAGGAAAAAAAGATACAAAGAAAATATGTGCATTAGAGTACGGGACCACAGATAATATAGTCGGGGTAATAAGGACTAGATAATTATGTCATTATCAGAAAGAAATTATAATAAATTGATTCCATTATTAATTATGTTGTGATAATTATATTTTCATAATGTCCAAGAAATTTTAATAATGATATTAAATAAAAAATAATAAAATTAACATCATAAAATTAATAATTATAACATTATGTTATAATGGACATTAATTTTTTAATTATTAATATAATATTAATTATTTTGAATTTTAAAATAAAAAAAATATTATAATTTATTACAATTATAATTTGAAATTTAAATAATTATAAAATGATAATTATTTTTTTATCTAATTAATTCTAATAGTATTATTCTTATGAATTATTATTATTAATACTTAATATTTTCTATTTATTATTTATGAAATTATTTTTATATTAATTTTTTATTTGTTTTATGATCTTGTCATAAATTTCTTTTAAAACCTAATTATAATTTAACTATTATAGGATTTTAAAGTTACCAACTTCTTAAGAAGATAATATATTATATTTGGAACGATAATTATTTTGTATCAGCTATATAATTGTATTAAATATTATTAGATACATTAGATACATTATAAAAAAATATGAAATATTAATATTAAATATTATGAACTTTATTATTAATAAATATTAAATATATTATATAAATATAAAAAATGAAAGAATAAAAACCAAGAAGGGAGGGTGTTATCAAGGTACGTGCCTATTTTATAAACATTCAAAAAATTCATTTTTTCAGATATCTCTTTCATTTATATATTTTTAATGAATATTTGTTTCCCATACATCACACGTTCTTTTATAAAAACTCACCCCATTTCCTCTTGTAGTTTTAGAATTAGTTTTATAAAATATATGATCTCAGAAAAATGTTTTTTTCATTTCCTTATATTAGAAAAACCTCTTATTTTAAATTGATGATTTCTTTTATAGGTTCAAATTGAAGAATATTAATGGATTTTTGGATCCATAACATTGTAGTTGTGAGGATAAATATTAGCACACAAAATAAATTTAACCATATACCTGAGAGATATAGATAAGAGGTGGTGATTCTGTCGAAGCTCTCATTGGTGATTAGTTTTCTATGTGATAATGGAGATTCAACCACTCAATAGAATTCTATTATTGATTGGTGTTTCCATGAACATCAGGCTTGAGTGTGTCTTGGTGAACGGACATAAGGTTGAGTAGATTATGTTTTCATTTACCATGGGATCTCGAGCATTGGGTAAAGGCAACATACTGAATACTAGTATAGATACACATAATTCATGAGTTAAAATCTTGACCAATTTTTATAATGAATTTTGGTGCAAATTATTTTTAGAAAAAATTTGTAGTCTAAGAAAGATTTTATTAGAAAGTAATATATTAAAATTGAGGGAACATGTGGGGTCTAATGTTATCATAATTGTTAGATAAATTATACAGCCAAGCAATTAAATAAAAAATAAATTGTCCAACATTTTCTATATAGACCAAAAACTCATACGAATAGCCAGAATTCTCTTCTGGTGTATTATTATCTTTATTAAATATATTCCACATAGATATTTTAGATATTCTTGGCCTTGTGGTGATCATTTTCGATGGATCATTATGTGTTGGATCTAGTTTTTCCAATCAATCTACCTGTTTCTTATCATTCTTCATTGTTCATTTAAATATTCCTTTCTATTCCTAAATGGAACCATTGATAAGGGGTCTTGATGCAAGATCTAAGGTTTTTTTCTAAATCTAATTTGATTTGTGATATATTTATCATGGAATTGAATTTATTCACAAATTTTGATTAGCCATTGTGACTTCTTCAACAATCAACTATGTATGTTAATTATCTTATAACTATTGTTATATTAATGATGATTTCTATATTCTTATTAATGATTTTTAAAATCACTTATTTATTGATTTTATCCCTTCCTCTCTCCATCATAGGATCAATTTTGGGTGTTTAATGAGACCATGTATATTGTGGATGGTATAATAATGAAATTTATTCCAATTGAAATTGTTATTTCTCGCATGATTTGAAATGAATTTCCAATTAATTTTTAAATAATGATTTGATAATAATGATAATTTGTGTTGAAAATATTGGTTATATAATTTCCAATAATGTGTTGATTTTAGTCCAATGAGTTAAAATTGAAAAGTGTGATTTGAAGGATGAATTTAATTATGATTCTTGAAAAATTATGAAAGAAATATTTTATATATTTTTAATGGAATTATTTATTTTTAATAGAATAAGTTTTGATGAAAATAATTCTTTGTCTATTTTTAAAATGAAATGCCCTATAAAAATTATGATTTTGGGCGACTTGAAAATGATTAAAATACTAATTTCAGATTAATTATTTTCCACATGATTAATTTATATGAGTAATTTAGTATCTTGGGTAGTTAATTGGGTAGTCTATGATAAACATCATAATCATGTATTTTCTCTACCTATCAATGTATTTCATGATGATAATTTATAGTAATAATTATTTAGGTATGGGAGTTTCATTTTTTTCCTATTCTACTATTCCACCTAGTGTTGATATCTAGGGATGCAAGTAAACCTAGAGCCATATTTTACATGTACATGTGAGTATACTCGAGCCTTAATCAAACCCTAGTTCTTGTATCTGTTTTTCTATGATTTAAAATTATTGAAAATGATTTATACATTCTTGTTTTTATGATTTTTTTTTCAAGATGGATTTATAAATATAATTTCTTTCTCCCATATTATACTCTTCATGGAAATTAGATTAAAATCATGTTTTTATATTAATTATTAAAATATTACCATGCCATGTCTTAATAACAATAATGAAAATTTCTTTTTTTATATGAGATTCTAATGTAATTCTATTAGGGGATCCTATTGAGATGTCGTGGTTCACACACAAAATATTTCATTGGGTGTATGTTGGAACTATTTTACAGTGTATCAGAAAAGGGAAATCACTTCTTCAGGAAGGCGAGTGTTCTCAATTAGCTAGACCACAGGAGTTGGTGATCACAGAAAGAGTATGTGTTCTAGTAACTACAATGAGATATTGGGTCAATTCCATTTCTGGTTTGCGATTACTTTGGTTGAGGTACCATTTTGGGAATTTTTTTGCCTACTTTTGGTGATTTTATATTGATGACTATATTTGAAAACTGAGTTTTTAATATTTATTTATACTTTTTTATTTATTCCTTATGTGGAAATTGTTTCCCATTATCATTTTTTATCCTAGACATTAGCCACCATCCTATGGGGATTGGGAACACCATTCAAGATGTGTCAATATTTATTCAGGAATTGGTTTATCAAGTTATCTGAATTGGTTCATTACAAATTGGAATCAAAGTTGAGGATGAGTCCCTTTTGAATGTTGTAATGTAGTTTGGGAAGCCAATTTAGAAAGTAGGAAGGATTTTATTTATATAAGGTGTAGTTCATAAGTGAGTGACTTTCAATAACTCATCATAGTGATCCAAAATTTACCATCGAATGTTTGGAAAGGTTTCATTAACAAGTTGTTTGATCTAATTCTAAACATTTTCGAAAAATTTATATGATTAATTTAATCCTAAGAAGAGATTTGATTAATATAGTTGATAATATTGTGGCTCTTGGGGGATGATTCATTTTTATTTAATGATTTTTTTATTATCGTTCCCCCAAAAACATGTTAGATCTTGCTTCACAAGGGTGTTACTGATAAACCATCGTATGTGAACTCCACTGTTAATATAAACCTAATAGTGATAGTATTGTTTTTTTTCTAACCTCTAGATTGTATAGAGGCACATATTCTAATTCATGCTCCATAAGTGGAACCTATAAGTGACTATATTATAGATCTACCCCAATTTCTTCTTCATCATAAACCATGAGCTTTCTAAGGAATGAAAAATTCTCATCAGTTGTATGATTAATAGAGAATGATTTATTGACTCGTTGAGTATATAGATATATTGAATTCTATTAAGTTGAATTGTGTCATCTTCAAGATTTATGGGTTGGGCATGATATGGTGGGGTGTTATAGTTCTGACAATGTTGAATGATGTCCTCAAGTGGAAAGACATTAATACACTTTTTACTGAGTAATTATATCTTGATTAAATAGTCCTGGATAAGTACATAGAGTTTCTAAAAATTTACCTAGGGTTATTGGACACTGACAAGGAATGATAATCATTTTTTTAAACATGACCATTTTTCATCTAAGGAGGTGTCAAATGAGAAACTAAAATTTCAAAGGTCATATATGGGTCTTCAATTGGATTTCGGAATGTATTCTAAATATCATATCATATATTGATGTCCTTGATGGGGCTTTAATAGTGGAAATTGACCTAGATGGTAATTCATAATTGATTTGATTTCATCTTACTCTTAATTATAGTTCACTAGATCCTTCAATGGAAATTGAATGTTAAATAAGCCTTTAAGTGGAAAAAATTGTGGTGATACTAAATAAAATACTTCCTCCAAGTCATATTTTTTTAATAAATGATAATTGATTTTTTTTCAATGTTGAAATATTGGGTACTTGAATAGTGGTTTCAGGGAGGCACATAACATCTGTAGCTAATTTGGATGTTCAGGACCACTGAATTGTTTTTTCCATGTTTTCACTGTTCTATAATGTGATACGGATTTGTATTTACCATTAGAAAATATTGTTAAATGAAATAATTTAATAGTAATGTGGTTCTGAAAAAATGCATCATGAATGAATCTACATCACATAGTAGATTATTTTTTGTGGGAAATGATGTGGGTTCTATGATAGTGAGTGGTACCATTACAATTAATTCATCTTTATTCGCTTATTCATTTGATACCTGTGCCTCATACTCTTTCATATAAACCCACATTTTGAATCTGTTAGATATAAATATGTATGTAATGGATTATATTATAGAAATTCAAAAAACTCATGTGAAGAATAGATAATATGGTATCTGATGCCCCTCTTATTCATTATATTTATCAAAAATCAATATAGTATTTTTTTATTAAATGAATATGTTTGGAATCATTCGAATAATGGACTAGTTAGTGGCCCACATATCTTACATTCATTATTATCATATTTTTTTGTCCTCTACTAACCTCGATGAGGATTCTAGTTTTATTTGGGAGATAGGGTCCTCAATTAAATAATGTAAGAACCTCCTATTCCATATTTTGTAAGATTTATATCATTGCTTATAATTCAATTGTATTATGAATACTCTAGTAGTAAGAATTCTCTAATATTTGATGTGTTTCTCAAAGTGTCCTCATTTGACTTATTTATTGTGCCACTAGGGAGGGGTATGGAGTTCTTGATTAACATTATTCCAGGTAAAAAAACTATATACATTCATTGATTTTAAATATTAAAAAATTAACTAATGAAGTTGAAGAACCAGTTTGATGACATGATGTCCAAAGGCATCATTTGAATAAATGTTTCTCCTTGGAAATCACGTATGTTTTTCTCCCAAAGACTAACAGAACCCTTCACATGTGTGTTTATTACTAGAATCATAATTAGGATATGTTAAAGAATAATTATTCCAATCCCAAATTATTGTTTTATTTGATAACCTTTAATGGGGAATGTGGTTACATAATATTTATCCTCAGTTTGGTTATCACCGTCTTTGGGTGAAAGAGTTCAATATCCCTAAGACATCTTACCATTGAAGTCATCACTAATATGATTATATTTTTATGGATTTTGATATGACAAATTCATTTATTTTTTTTATGGAGATGATGAAAAAAAATTCCAGTAGTATCTTAACTCATTTATCATGGTATACATAGAATAAATATTAGTTTATTCAAAAAATGTTGATTTTCATGTGACTTATTTGGGAGAAGTTTTTTATATTTTGATGGATCGCCAAATTCATGCAAACATTTATGAATCCCAATTATAGATCTAGGAGGAGAATTTGTTAGGGAATAAAGACCTATAACATGGTATCGAATTTTATCCTTGGAATATGGATGTTTTTATCTCATATAATGAACTGCATGATATTTTTTAGATTCAATGACTCTAGGGATCAGTGTTCCATGATTATTGGTTTTTGAAAAAAATTCTATGTTCAATTCCCCAGTTTATTCCCTCACTTAAATGGATGTGATCTTATTTGGTATTATATGTTTTAGTCTTTATTCGATGATTTGAGGTATCATTTCAATTCATCTTATATGTTTACTCTTCCATATGTTGGTCAAGTCTATATGGTCTTTTTAAATGATTCAATAGTAGGTATGGGATACATTCTTATATAGGGTGATCACATGGTGGATTATGGTTTGTGTCACCTTCATCCTCATGGGAATAACTATCCCATGAATGAAATATAACTCATTCAATTTTGGGGCAACAACTTTTCATAGAATTATTTACCATTGATGTTAATTAATGAAATTTGTGTTATTGAATTTCATAAAAGGGTTTGGATCATAGATAGATATATCAGGTGGAGTAAATATAATATTTTTACAAGGAGATTTCTTATAATCCTTGGAAGGGTAATGTGGTTAGATATTCACATAGAAATAATATACCATCTGAAACTCTATATGAATTATTTTAGGAGAAGAATCTAATAGATAACATTCCTCTTTTATATTTGGGATTATGTGATTTTGGGACCAAGGTTATTTTATATAGTGTTTAATTAATATCATCTCTTTGATAGATGGTCTTATGGGAGAAGTATCTTGATGATGAGTTATAAGATATCATTTATTCTTTTTATGGTTGGAATACCATCAATGAATAGTATCTATCTCCAGTGTGAATAGCTTTCTACATGAATGATTGTGTTTTTTATTTTCCTACTATGATTTATTTTTTGTGGAATTTTCATCATTTACAGTGCGTGGTTTACATTTGCATGAAAAAATTAATTTGTGATATGAGGTTTCGATTTTGGTGGGCTAGTATTAAATGGGAAATCATAGATTTTTTTACGCATTGTTATACATATAAACAAATCAATGAAGAGGATCAAAATCCATCATTTTTTCTTCAACCAATTCCTATATAGGTCATGAAGTGAGTTAGCAAGTCAATGGAACTCATTTTTTGGGTTAAATATTACCCCCGGGGAAGGAATGTGATTTGGGTAGTGATTGACAGATTAGCCAAATCATATAACGTCGTTCCAATTTAGTATAGCACTAATTTTAGGATTATAGAAAACTGTACATTTAAAAGATTTTCTAATTTAATTGAGTTCAATATTCTATCATTTTGGATAGATATCCCCAATTGACATATTGATTTTATAGATTCCTTTGAGACGTATGTAGATCCTGGATCGAGTTGACCATGAGGTTCCATAATTATGTAGATCATTAGACAGAATGATCTACATATATTCTAGAAGAAAAGATATTGTCTTTCATCTTTGAACTGGGAGGATCTTAATATTTCAATTTGGGGCTAGTATATTTTTAATTTAATAATAAAACCCACTCATCAATTAAAATTTCACCCATTTTGGCCATGTATGGTCAAAAATAAAAGTCTCTTATTTGTTGTCATAAAGATTATGAAGCTTTCCTTGTGGCAATTATTTTGGTCTAGTAGACTATGAAAATTATATTGATGATTCATTAGAGGTGTTCGGTTTAATATAGTTTGTAAAAATATTATGAAGATCACCTTTGACGTCTGATGGAGTTCTTGGTTAGTTACAAGGTGTTCTTCAGAGTCTCACCTCCATTGGGTAATTGAGAACATGGAAAACAGGGGACATTGGCATGGAGATATGTGGGACCTTTGAAGTATTTTTAAAGGATTAAAATTGTGTGTTACCATTTTTCATTTCCATCTCATATGATATTGATACATAATTTTTTTCCCATATCAAATATCTTGAAATATCTTTTAGAATCGTCACATTTGTTTAATTTGGAAGACCATGATATGGATAATCATTTGAACATAAATGTGAAACCAGTAAAGATTTTTTATTCTCATATGAATGATCTACATGGAAACTATGTACCATTAGTATGGGCTATATGGTATAATTTTTTGGTTTCTCATGAGATGTGGGATCATTAGACGATGATGAGGGAGTAGTGTCCTCACCCCTTTGTGCTCATGTTTTCTCGAAAAGGATTTCTGTGGGTAAAATGAATTATGTTGGGAGAAAGTGTAACTTCTTGACCCTTAAATTTAGGTGCATAGATCCATGTGGGTTTTCCATTTTTCATTAGGATATTTCTATAGGTTTCTATGGGTGAAATTTGGAAATTTTTTCATTTGTATACACTTCTTCATGGTTTCCCAACTGATAGAGAAAGTCATATGGGTAATCCAAGGAAACCATTCACCATGTGTTGGATTTCTAGAAGATGGAACACAGCTCAGATCACGATTAGGGAATACAATGTGTGCTTCCCCCCAATCAATGATAATATGGATATATGATTTCTATAGAGTTCATTAATAGTTTTTCAAACCATACAGCCAAATATTATTTCTCTTCTAGTATTCAAAAATGGGGTTCACTATTACTACATTGTTTTAAAAACAATGCAACTAAACAGTGAAACAAAAAATAATTTATCCAATATTTATATATTCAGGCATGAAAATTATCTTAATTACCTCCTTAATCTTTGTAGGGATTATGATATCAACCAAGGATACTCCTATTGAATATTTTGGAGATTCAATATATTTTGGTGAATTATTTAAATGTATCATTATGGGATGGATCTGGTTTTTCATTGGTATATACCCATTTCATTTCTCTATTAATTTTTTATCCAGATCCACCCATATCTACCTAAAAACCCCTAGATATATTATTTTGATACTCAATCTAATGTTTATTTCATGATCCAATTCTATTTCTTATATATCCATCACGGAATTGGGATTTGTTTCCTAGATTATTGTTGAACATCAAGAGTTATTTTGGATTCATTTAGGTACATGATTTATCTCTTTCTTATTATATTAGAGATGATGAATTATACATTATTCTTCAATATTTTGGTGTAAAGGATCCCTTATTGATTGATTTTATCCCTTCATATTCTCACTAGGGGATCCCTTATTGGGTGTTTGACATGATAGTGCTTGAGGTGGGGGTTTTATATTGTAATTCTTATAAATAGTAACTATTTTTTCTTTCTAAATTTGAAATAAAATGCCAATTGATTTAAAAATAATTATTTGATACCAGTAATAAATGATTTCAAATGGATGTTGAGTGTGTTTAAACAATTAGGTATGGTTTTTCAAATATATTGTTTATTTTTATAAAATGATGAAAAATTAAAATTGAGATTTTGATGAACAATTTCGAGGATAATTCATTAAAAATGACTGCATGGAATTTTAGAATAATTTATAATTAATTATTTTTTTGAAATGTATTATTACTGATTAAAACTATTTGATGTTTGTTTTTTAAATGAAATATATTGTTAAAAATATTATTTTGGGTTATAGGAATTATGGTTGATGAAATTAATTTGAGATGAATGATTTTATCATTGATTGATGTACTTAAATAACATGGGATCATAAGTAGAGAGATTGACACTCAAGGAAATGCATTCTAGGTATGTATTCTCTCTACCAAGAAATGGAATTTTTGATGAAAACATAGGATAAACTTTGTAAAGGGCATGGATTTTATTTACGGTGTTGTTCTATTATTCCCCATATGATTGAGATCTAGAGATAGGTTCAAACTTGGAGCCATATTTCATTTAGATGTTTGAGGATCCATGTGCCCAAATCTGACTATCCATGATGCATATAAATATAGTGGTATAACAAACAATTGTAGAAAATGGTTTATACATTCTAGTGTCCATGATTTTATTTATTCATGATTGTTTTGAGATTGTTATATATATGATTTTAAAAGAATGATTTATTATGAATTTTGAAATTTGTAGAATGACATGTTTGATTTAAAATTAATCATATTTGGTTTATTTTATATAGACTTCTTATGGAATTATTTTATGCGAAATGACAATGCTTTTTTTCTCACATACAATATATTACTTTTGGTGTATGTAAACATTCCTTTTATAGTTACAAGAAGTGGGGAATCAAAACCTGGGGATTATGAGTATTCTTGATTATAGGTTCCATGGGAGTTATATGAGACATGTGGAGTTTATGGTCCACCTACTATGAGGACATAATTAATTTAACTCATTGATGGGGTTGTAATTACATTTTTTGTTGTACCATCTTTAACTATTTTTTTGTTACCTTATGGAACTTTTCTCTTTATGATTGTATCATAATAATGACTATTTATGAATTCTTTCCACTCATTCCATCTAATTAATAGGTAAAAATCATTATCCTTGATTGATCTTTCTTCCCATGTCCTAGTGGCTAGCCATTGAGGACCAAGAATGCCCTTCATTCAATGTCTTGGTTGATTAGGGTACTGGTTTAGCTAGATTCCTATGTTGGTTAATAACAACCTCTACATGGTAATTCATACTGTGTGGAAATAATATATCTTTGTGTAGTCAATCATATAATAAAATTCAAATAAACACCCTCAATTGATTAAAAATTTAAATTTAAAAGTCTAATGCATAGATAATCTTCCACGTAAATTATTATTTATAACATACATTTAGAAAAAGGAACATATATGGGATAATTAATTTACTAAAATGTTACAAGAGTTGTTTCAATGTCCATTTATTCATAATAAATATAATGTAAATTTAAATTCATATATGCTCAGGGGGTGTTCCCAAGGCCTTTATAAAGGATCCATGGTCTTGAAAATGTGTCTTTATTGTGTGACCCTTTCCCGAACTCCAAAAAATTATATCATTTGTCTATTAATCTTTATCCAAAAACCTTTAAGTTATATTTCCATATCATTACATATATTGAGGATTTCACCTATGTATTAGGTGATTCAACTGACCCATAGATACACTTTGGAGGAAATGGTTTGTTCATTGTTCCTAGAGATTATTATTAAGAACTAATTGAAGATAACATGAACAACGATCTTTGGTGTTAGTTACATATTATCTAGTTTCATTATACACAATTTCAATTTTAAAAAGCATATTTATGTTGGTAATTAGGTTTATAATGTCTTATACTACATTGGATATGTTATTTTAGATCCCTAAAAACCCTTCAATGGTATCAGATTGTAACAATGATTCATGATTATCACAAGGGTGTTTATAAAGTAAGAAATTATATATGATATTATGTACCATAATTCGCATCATAATAAATGATTGGAATGTAATTATGTTATTTTTCTTATGATATATGATATCGTAAATTGTGATATTATCACTCCATATGATATGGGATGTCATAGGCTTTGAAAATGTTCAATTCCTTCAATTTACAGATATCATTACATATGATAGGGGGTATTATATGGGGCATTACAATCAATCTATGTTATCAATAATAGATCATCTTAAAATCATTATGATAGAGGTGATGATATAGATAATATGTAATGATATTGATTTTGATATATTGGATCTCATAGAAAATGATAAGTATGAAAATGTTTAATATTCTAAAAATCAATTATAAATTCCAATATGTAATTTAAAAAATGTATCTAAATTAAGGAAATATGTATTTTGCGATAATTATTTATTTTATAAAGTATCTATAAATTAATTAATTAGATTTTTCTGAGAAATTTACTTATTAAATTCACATAATATTAAATACAATTTTTATTTATATGAAATGAGTTACGATTTGGATATATAATATATATATATATAAATTTTAGGGGTACTTATAAATAGATTATAAATTAAAATATATATAAATTGAAAACATTGCTTATATTTAAAATTATATCTTATTTAGCCTTGGATATGAATGCATCAATTACAAGTCAACTGGAAATAACCCTTAAGGAAATACCAAATGAGATCAAAACCAAGGGAAATAAAATGTTGTTAATATCTCTAGTTGACTTCATTATTTAGGAACCTTTTATGAATGAGGTACTTAAATATTATTATATTACTACTACAATATTATCTGGAATTATGTATAGACTAACTGGCATACAAAACTGAACAAAAAGTGGATCACACACTTTGGATTACTGCTTATTTGGTGGGTGGAGCATAGATGAATTCTGACAAACTCTCATCTCCATACATGTGGAATATCTTTATGTCATATATTTTCGATTTATCATAAAAAAATAATATATGAGTAAATAATTACTTAGTTTTCCCACTGCATCAAAAATGTGGAAGGACCTTTTGAACATGTTTTAGATCCAACACCCTTGGGGTGTTTCAATTCATGAGCTCCTTGGAGGTATTTTAGACCTCCAATTTTCTTCTCAACTCCTCAAATAATTTCAACTAGATGTTGTTGATATGATGACTATTATTTTAAAATATTGAAATAATTTTATCCATGATTGGGATCCTTTTAATTATACTACTATACTTTCATAACCAATGGGTTTATTACACAAACAAGTCATATCCAAAGGGAACATTTCCAAAATTCAATCCATGATTTTTTAGTTCTCAATGGGATTGAAATAAATGAAAATATCCACCATATTCCTAGTAAAATTTATTTTTCCAACAAATATACATGTTTATGATAGCGCACAAAAAAAAATGGATAATCAAGAGGATGCATGTGGCCATTTGGTTTTAGATCTATCTATAGAGGTCACCATGATGATGTTACAGGATGTATCAATGTGTCATGAGTAATTACTTCCTCTTTTTATGTTCTGATGATTAGAATTATTAAGAAGATAAAACAAGATAGATATCCATCTTGAATAATATTTGGATATACTGTGACTCTACCACCATTTTTTAGTTCCTAATTATGGGTTTTATTCACCTATCTTAGAAGTTGATGGATCGATTGATCGGATTAATGGATCTTCTCCCATCCACTAACATCATTATCAATCATTCATATAGGGAGTTTAAACATTTAGTCGAAGGACCAGATAGTAATGATTAAAATATTTATTCCCTCTTTCATTGGGATCATTATAGAAATAATTTTTTAAAATCATGTATCTTTGATTTCCCGTTTTAATAAAAGTGTTTTTCCTCAATGGAAATATCTCACTTGGTTATAAATTTGACATGTTCAAATTAATTATATTATTTGTGAAATTATATAAAACATATCCGAATTATTTTTTAATAATTGTTATGATAAAGGATAAAATAATATTAAATATTCGATATTTATATTATGTATATTGCTTACATAATTGAATTGGGAAATAAAATGATTAAATTTTTTAATTTAATATTTTTATTAATTTAATATTAAATTATAACAAGAATGTGTTCATATTAGATATAAATATAAATATATTATACATATTTAAATATTAACGTTCCATAATAAATGTAAAAAGGTCGTGTAATTTATTTATGATTTGCTCACATATTGTTTTTCTCATGATTAAGTATATAAATTCATTATTTATTAGTTTTGTTCCCTTATTTTTTATTCAAATATTTTATTTTTATATTATTAATAGTTTTATTATTTCATTTAAAGAGTTAAACTCCTCCCATAAATCTTCACACACGCATATAAGGAGTTACAAAATAGGTATGATATTTATGTTAGTTTTCATTTACATCAAAAGTGGGTTTTATTACATATGATATTGAATTTATAGGTTGATTATTTATTATAAATATTTTGTGATAGAGTTTTGATATAAAGGATGTCTCTCTTCAGTAATTTATCCTTTGGTAGAGGGAGTTTGGGTCAAACTACTAACTACAGTGGAGTCTTATTCATTTTCTAGATAACTGAGGGTTGACCATCTATCACTCTAAGATTATAGTTATGGGAAGTTTTTTTTAATATTATTCTATTCCATTAATTGAATTTTTTTCATATAACTTATACAGTATATGAATTTGGATATGTGTTAGTGTATTTTAATTTTAATTTTGGTTATTACTTGATTTATAGTTTGGAAAAATAGTTACACTCCGATATAGTTTAAACATATTGATTTTGTGGAAGGAATAGGGATTCCAAAGATAATAATTAGAAGAATTCATAAATTAAATGGAAATAAATTAGATAAATTTTTTAGATTAAAGTTCATTAAAATATCAGGTGTTAGATTCTTTCTAATGTAAACACTATTAATGATCATGAACATCCAACGGGGTAGGTCATGCTAAATTTGGGCACCCCAAGAATATCTTATATATGGAAAGAAAGTTATATTTGACCCTAATTGTATTTGGTGCCTTATGTTTCTATTTTATTTTAGTTACACATAGTAGTGATATCCTAATATGATTAGGTTACAATAGGAATAATGTTTAGTGAATCTATATGATGGGTTAAGATAAATTGTTATTCTCTCAACTATCTAAAATATATATATGTGTGTGTGTGTGTGATATGATTGATGTGATTATCTAACTATATTGATAAGTAATATAACAATTTTTTAAAGAGATAAAAATATTAATTAAATTTAGATCTAGAACCACTTACTGATATTAGTTAATTTTAAAAGGGATAATCATTTTAGTTGAAGTAGATTTATTAAGATCCTTTATTTAATTAACGTAGAACAAGATACTCATTTGATAAAATATTAAAATATTGAAAAACGGAATCATCATCATCAAACATATGCTTGATAAAAATCCTCAAAAAGAAATAATATTAATTCAATAATCTCATTATAATGGTATGGAGACATAAAAATAGTTCATAAGCAAGAAAGAAATTTTTGTGTGTTAGAAAAATAACTTCCGGAATAACCATATATTAAATTTCTCTAAAATTTAATATCGATGATTATTGTGTATATATATGGATTCACATATGTTTTCAGCAACATCGGATGTAATATAATATATGAGTCAATAATATTCGCACATGCGGACAATATTATTGATCATTATAATAAAATAGAGAGACTGAATATATCCTCTATGACTAGGTGTGGATATTGAATCCCTTTTGTATTGATTTTTGGAAATATTTTTACAATGAAAATGAATTTAATATTATTTTACCATATTTTCTCTATGTTTTTATGATATATGAACCAATAAATGGTATGTCTAGGTTATTTTTACTGCATTGTCACTAAGTAGGAAAAAGTTTTATGATTATAAAGAAAATTATGCTGGAATGTCCAAAACAAATTCATTGAATAGCTAGTGATGGTCATTGAATCATAATATAAGTTTTGGTAAGGATGATAAATGATTCCATATGTGATGTAATTATCCATAACACTTGAATGGGGTTTTAGAAACACCATATAGTAATTATGTGACATATTAATTTTAATGAAATCAACTACGCCGTTTTAAAATGTATATGATACAAAATGTATACTTTATAGTGGTTTTAAATATAAATGAGTTCAATATCAAAAAAATAATTAATCAAGATTGTAGTTTTCATTTATGTGATGACAAAAATGGTTTATGAATCATGGATTTGAATAAAAAAACAATATATCAAGCTTAGATGGATTTTAATAAATGATGTGTATTGTCGTCTTATTTATCTTATATGATAAGAGATTTTGTTTGTTAAAAAAATATTTTCTGAAAAAAAAACATGAGGTAATGATTTAATTCACATGGTTTATGATTCATCAAATTCTATATAATTCTATAAAATAATTTATGTTAGCTGACCTAAGAAAAACATGCATATATTTTACCTAACTTCCACCATTTAAACATTAAAACCAATAAAGAAAAACACTACACTAGAAACGAATGGTTTAATGTGTTTGGATTTTATCTACATAATTCATTTAATTCACATTATTTATTTAAAATCACATAAGAAATTTATAATCGCTTTAATTCCTCCTAATAATAGTCTATCATGTAACTTCCTAGGTAAAATGGAAACACAAGTAGTGAACTCAACCCCACAGTAAGGGAAAAAATATATACTAAAAGTAAAGGTTTTGATAATAAGAATCCCAGAAAACATAATCGTAAGAGAATTATGTTACTATAAACAACATGGGATTATTTGAGTTTCCATAAAACATGATAGATGTATGTGGTACAAATACAAGCCTAGGCGAACAAAATATTTATAAAAATAGATAATCACCATAATTTCTATGCATATAGATTTTAATCTTTCAAAAAAAAATCATGTCCATGTATATATTCATGAACATAGAAAAACA
Organism: Viscum album; assembly: GCA_963277665.1. NCBI lineage: Eukaryota > Viridiplantae > Streptophyta > Magnoliopsida > Santalales > Viscaceae > Viscum > Viscum album. Next base: position 85,183,366 of record OY728154.1, read on the forward strand.
TAATAATGTCCAAACACAGAGGTGTGAACATATACAAATTTAATGAAGTCCATACATAGAGTTGTAAACATGCCTAAATTCAAGCATCTAAATTCATAGAGTTATGAAAATTTATAACTGCAATCATGTTAATATATAGTATAATACTCTCGCTAGATATAAAATAGTGTGCAATTTCGTGGATGGAAATATCTTACCTAATCAACACATAATGTTAAATAAAAGAATGTAAATCACATGAACATGATTTTTTTAATAATTCCATTATAGTATAATTAACCCATGAGAAGGAAATGAGTTTTTTATAGATTACCATTTAAATTTATCAGTATCTATTCAAAAAAATATGGATTAGTGTCATTATAGAATATACTCAATAAACCATAAGGAACATTAAATGATGTTGAAATATTTGAAAACACTATATAAGAGACTAAAAATTACACTGAAAAATAATAAGAAATACCATTTAAAATTTCAAATAATTGTATTTCAAATTAAAAAATTTATAAAACAATGGTAAATTATATTAACTTGAATATGATTAAAAAATATATTTTAAGCAAAATTGATAAAATTTATTAAAACTTTTATAAATAGAATTATTGATGAAAAAATAAAAAAAATAAAACTTTCACAATTTCGTAATGAGAGACCAATTCAAAAAAAATTGATCTATTTCAAAAAATATTAATAGATATTTCATTAAATAAATTGTATATGTATAAAAATTCAATATTGAATTACATAAAATATAATGGATTTATAGATAAGGATATACATATGTCACTATAAAGAATATGGACAAATAGGAGAAAAATTACATATTGAATATAGGAGACATGTTCGGCTCCACAGAAATGAAACATTTTGGTTTTGTTTTTATTGACCCAGAAAATTCCATGTAATTGTTTTAATTATTTGGGATAATTACAAGTCTGTGAAATATGAAGGCTTGTGATTCGGAGGCCGAGTGTGCCTGGAATGGATTTTTTACCTTTTTTATGGTACGTTCAGTAATCACGTGGCTGACATTTTCAATAATTTGAAGCGGTGCACAGATTACAAATCCAAGGACATCGTTGAATTCATAGTGCTATGATTTTCTTAAAAGAGGATTTACTTCGACCAATGTAGGTCAAGAGAAAAAGTTACTTTTTTTACATTTTATAGAAAAGTAAAATAGCTTGTATTTTTTATTTTATTTTCTTTTCCTTCAATAGATAAGGAGCGGTGGTGGGACCAGTGACTTGTGCAGGTATTTAATGGCTTGTCTCATGAAATTCTTAACTCCACTATTGTGAAGTAAAAGAGGTTGATTAATTCATTTAATGAACCTCATTAGTTCCTCAATGAGATACTCACATTTCCCCCCCTCTTATTTAGATAGAGCTTGGGGTGGGGTTTTGGAATAGCTTCTTCAAGCGAGAAAACATTGGCAAAGTCGGGTAGCAATTCCCACCAGGAGGGAAAGACCGGATTCAGCGAGCAGTGATGAGAACCACCGAATCACGAACCAACGACTGCGATGAAGGAGGATCCGTCGACCGTCGTCAGCGGACGTCTCATCCAGGTAGGGGTTTTTTTATATCAAAAACTTCCTCCTTCTACATTCTTGATTTATATGAATAATGCGGATCAAACAATAGATGGGTTGATCCGCAGACCATTATTTAAACCCTGGAGGTTGATGTGGGGTTACAAGTCAGATGTTATTTATAAATTCTCAGTTTGTTGCTAACAACCCTTATTAAAATGCTAACGTGAAGGGCGTGAGCCATTCCGAACAAGGACTGTACCCTCCATTGATCTTTTTGTTCTATTTTTTCCTTTGATTGGATGTAAAATGTGATGAAAAGGTAGAGATAGGGGTAACGAGTGGCGATGGTGACCCCAGAGGCTCGTAGATGAAGACGACAGCATGAACGGACAATTATAGTATGTCTGGTGGACCATTGAAAGAACCACCGGTGCTCCATGCCAGCGGCGGTCGGTAGTGGTTGGAGGAGGCCCAAATAAACCAGCCACATGAAGTTGGATGGTATTGCGCCATCGTACACAGTGGTGGTTAGAGGTGGCCAGACTGAACCAGCCTCGTGGGATAATTGTGGCGCCCGTAGGCGCCGATGGTGACAGCATCAGCTGCCAAAGGGCCTTTGTAGGAGGGGGTGGTGTGGCCCTGTACCACGCCGTGTCGACTAGAGACTGGTTGGCCACATGGCCAACCATTTCACATGGAGGGGATGTGCCCCACCAGTCGGATGAAATAGCCTCGCGTCCACAAGGCCAGTTGGAGACGCGGGTCGGCCGAATGGTCCAGACCCCCTACACAACAGGCCAGTGCAGGTGGACAAGGACCACCTAGCAGGTCAAACCAACCATGGAATGAGCCCGCGAACCATCTGGTTAGACCCCGACAGGTTGAACCTTGTGAACTGGTCCAACCATTAACCGGCTGAACTCGAGCGAGGTCACGTAGACCCTGGACCCGTTGTGTCGCACCAGACTGACTGAATCTGACCGGGCCTAGACCCGATCGGACCATGAATAAATAAATGAATGTAACTAGAAATCCTAGTGTCCAATTGAAATTCCTTTATTGTCTTTGGGATCCTATTTTGTAAAGTGGTCCCTATGGAATATTCTGACAGGCCCGACCGGGCCGGGATAGACCGAGGTGCGATCACCCCCATTTCACAGAAAGGGGTGTAACTACCAGACTAGGGGTCCAAATGTTGTGTTATCTATGGAATAAGATCCCTTATAAAAAGTTGACCCTTTAGTGAAAATTTATGTGTGTTTTGATGGTGTTTGATGTGCGACCCGGGTTGGATTAGACTTGAATTCAACCGGTCCCTTTTACAAAAGTACATGTATCTCAATGATCGGGCGTCCGATTGATGTGAAATCTATCACGTTGGGACCCCTATGATGGGGAAGTCCATTGGGTATGATATTTATGGGACATTGTACCTGTTGAAATTTGACTGATGGCTTTAGGGGCATCATCATCTTATGATCAGGCATGCTACTTGTGTGAATCCAGTGGTTGGTTGTGACATGAAGAAAAAGAGAGACCAATATGGGTCATCATTAGAAAATACAGAGTGGGATGATATAGATGTATGAATAATAATCCCTACCTTTATACCAGCGACCAATACAGGTCAGCACCGGCAACCAATATGGGTCAGCACCAGCGACCAATACGGGTCAGCACCAGTGACCAATACAGGTTAGCATCTAGTGACCAATATGGGTTTCCATATAGTGGCCTATACGGGTCAGCAGTAGAGTCACTATAGATAAGATGATATGGATTTACGACTATTCATCCCTATCTCAGTAACCTTGAGGTTATACCGTTAGAGTGATTTGTCTCTTTTTCAATGTGCTTCATGATTTAGATGATGCTTGGGATATTACCTTTATTGTATTTCTTGTGACGTTTTCATTTGTGGATTACTGAGAGAACATCGGGGGTCTCATCATCCAATACTATGTTTTTATACTAACCCATGAACAGGCTTTGTCCGCACATGTTTGTCTACTACAAACTACTAATGCTCTAAGGAAGCCTTTGGAGGTTTGGGACTTTGTGAAGCTCGGTGCGACAGGAGCAGTCAAGATCCTATTCTTCGACTTCAGACATACAGCTACTACTCTCCAGGTAGAGCTCCTGGGTAGATGCGACATCTATTTACATTCGTTTATGTTGCTAGGGCTTGTATTCTGACCCACTATTTTCATATTGTAATTGTGGTTGTACATTACTCTTGTGGTTATACCATACTCTTGTAGGTTGATTACATGAGTTGACCATTTTCAGTGTGTAAAGATCTCAACGATAATGCCATCCCTATTTTGGAAATGATTTTAGGTGATAGTCACTAACCCCTGGTATATGGAAGGCAGGCTTGGGGTAATCATGTCCGGGCCCTGTGGGACGCGTCGTGACAAAGTGGTATCAATGGGCAGTTGGATCAACTAGAATAATTAAGAGAATAATTTTAATGAGGCAACAGTGTAAGGTGTCTTGAGTTCATTTTTTAGTATAGGGAGTGTAGTGTTTATGCGGTGGACAACATATTCATACACCAGTACCCAAAATTCTATTTTCCAACTAAGTACATGAAAACTATGGTTTCTTGTATCTTGAAAAGTTTTCTTGATATTTCTTGACTCATCTCACCAGGTATAACTTATTGATCGTGGCACATCTGTTTCTTACAGTATGCCTCCATGAAGATAGCCAGCCAAAATTTCGGTTATATATCCTGATATTGGCCCACCAAGTAATGAGCCGTCAGTAAATGGAGCACTCATGGTGATGGAACCTTCGGGTTGTGTACCAGTAGCACCAGTACCCGTTGAGTATTAGATACTACCAGTGGATCATGTACGCCATATGAGCGTGTTGAATGAGTTACAGAGATAGAGGCCTCTGAGTTTTTGAGGTGAGACAAACCCCTAGACAGCACAGGTCTAGATTGGGGCGGTTTTGTAGGCCTTTCACTTAGTAGATACACCCACTAAACAGATGTCAATCTTGGCCGCTAGTCTTCTTCGGGGCCCGATAGTACAATGTCAGAGATCGGCTGTCTAGGTGCATGAGGAGATGACCCTCACCTCGATGGAATTTGAGAGACTTTTCAGGGAAATGTTCATTCTAGTGACATAGCGCTCTATTTATATTTAAGAGATGTTGTATCTGCAACAGGGAATCCAGACATTGGCTCACAACTCGGTGCGATTTACTGACCTCTCCTCATACACCACCGACATGGTATGGGACCCTTTCATTAGGGCCCATACCTTTGAGTAGGGGCTCCAAAGATATATCAAAGCTATCAATGTTTCTCTTATCATACCAAAGTAGGATAGTGTAACAACCCGAGATTTTATGAGAATTATTCTTTTTAATTTCATTGATATCTTGTGTTGTACGCTGCACCAAAATTATCTTGTTCTATATGCAACACCGAATTAGCTTGCAGTATACGCAACACTATTCTGGGCTCGTGTTACACACAATTTCAAGTTCGTTTTGTAGAAATTATTCTACACAACATTAAGTATTGATTTTGTTTAATATATAAATGAAATAAGTTTTTAATTTTGTTATACGCAACACCAAAGGGAGCTTTCACTACACGCAACCCTAACTCGGCTTGCATTACACGCAATCATGACCTTCCTCGATAGTGTGTGTAGTATGTAATACCAGGTTTCACTAAACAATGATATATTGTTATAATATTATTATAGACTAGCCGTTATGAATATTATTAACTACATTTTCAATTTTATAACATTATTACTCATATTACAGATTTTATAGAACATGTTATGTGAACGAAATAAATTTTTCAGGTAAAATAAGTATTTTTTAAAAAAATGCAGTTTTGTCCACTTTTGATAGCGCACCCACATTAAATCTAGTTTTTGACATGTTTATAAGTTCAATTTGACAAAATAAAATTCTTATTTGGAATCAGGATACAAAAATTTACTTTGGATAAATTTTTCATATTATCCTGATAACATTCATATTTTAATGAATAGTAAAAACACTGTATATTTTAATTAAAGACAACTTTTTTCATCATAATAATTTATATGGTTAAATTATAATATTGAATAGTTTAAAAGTATGAATAGAATATATTTTTACCATTTAATATAATGTATGTCATTATCATTGATTTTACATTGAATTCATAAGTAAAATAACATCAATTTTTTGGAATGTTTTAACTTTTAAAACTCGTTTTCTTAACAACGGGATTAATTTTAAATTAATTTATGCAACTTATGTGATTTGAATTTGGAAAAATGGATTCCATATTTGCAATCACTAGGTCCAAATTAAGTTAATAAGCTAATTTTTTTTTGGCATTATGAATAGTAATTACGGTAAATTTTATTTACCATAGTTAAAGGAAAATCGGGTAATTAAGGATAAAATTAATATTATAAAATTACCTTAAAACTTGTCTTAATAAAACTGGATGATTATATTTTTCCCTAAATCCTAATTGGATCGAAATTGAATCTAATGGAACCCACTTGTATTTGATTATGACCTTTAGTTTATTTTATTTAAAGGAATGTGAAATATGTCTCACTCAAACTTTAATAATTAAAGTATTTTTAATATAAGGTTATACTGAATATAAATTCGGTTATAAATACACATTTGAAAGAAAATATTTTTTTATTTATCATAGTAATATATTTGTAATTTTTAAGAGTTATTTAATTACCTTATTATCTTATACATTAATGATGCAGAAATTATTTATTTAGTGAAAAAAATATTGTTTTTATTGATATATTAATACTTATCAAAAGGCTCATAAATCTGAACAAAAATAAATTTTAGTTTATATATAATCCCTAATCATCCATTGGCCGAATGTGTGACCTTTTGGATGATTATAAAGGCGATTATGATACTTATATTATTTTATTTTAAATGATTACAAAGTTGTCACCTTCATAATTTAATAGATATAACAATTTACATGCTGTAATTTTTAGATGATAAATTTGAGTAAAAGTATTATTATGAAATATATGAGATTTATATTCATCATAGGATTTTATTTTTAATTTTTATGAAATGAATAATTATATTAAATAATTATACAAAAATGTTGTACTAATTATTTTATTTAGAGATATACCAAATAAATGGTTTTAAAAATATTAAAATAAATATTATATGAATTATTTAATATACTCCACGGATTTTCTAGACAAATTTGACATGTTATAAATCTATTAAATATATTTTTTAGAATATATCCTCTGTGTGAAGTTTATTTAAATTAAAATAAATGAATAGTGTAAAAAATGACACTTGTTATTTTATAAAAATAACATATTATAAAATTGTTTAAAAGACAAAAAAATATTTAAAACATATAAATTGAAATTTATATTGTTGAAAATGTCATAAATTATCCAATTATTGACAATTCGCAACACATAAGTAATTATTTATAACAATTTAAAAATTATAATCTTATTACCACAAATAAAATTGAATAGATTAAATAAGGAGAAATCAAGTTGATAATGTTTTAACATAACTTCCCAACATGTATAAATTTTATTGGATGATGATATTACAACCCTATATCATCTAATATTCGTATTTTAGTCATTTCTGGAGGTTTTTATGTGAGAATGTATTTATTATAAATTAATATTTTTTTTGTTACCAAAGGTGCCCCTCTTCTCCCATATAAAAAGGGCACCCCTTCCCTCTTCTCTTCACAACATTTTGAGCCTTGAATCTCAGCTAACCCCTACTAGTTCCACTTCGCAACCTCTATAGTTATATCATAGAGGTTCTGGTCTTCTCAAAAGACCAACTCTAGTGCCCTAAGATGATGTTTAAAGGAGGTGCGTCGAGGAAGAGGTAATATCTTCTACCGATGATTTCAAGTTTCATTCTTCTTAAAATTATTTTTCTTTAGTTGTTTCATTATATTGTAATAACATAAGTATCAATAATATACTGATATGTTTTTATAAATATTAAATAACCCCATTTCACCTTCTATCCATCCTATGGAAAACGAAATCACCGCACTTGCATACGTACGGAATACCGTCTCCACGCTGTGGTGTAATCTGTTTTCCACCACCACCTTAAATGGATGGGTATAATGGTGTAAATAATAACTATATATAATTATTATAACATCATAATGATTCTAAGATATTATATCATCCACTCCAATTTCATTCAATAAATATGGGAATGATATCATCGCTCGTGCGTACGTACAGATTACTATCTCCACGACGCGATGAGATTCATTTTCCATGATAACAATTCAAGATTTATTATAAAGTACATGTAATTAGTAATCATGTAATACATGACATTTTAATGATACTGAATTTATATATATGTTATTTAATTATATCTATTAAATTTAATAAGGAAACGAAAACAGCGTTCATGCGTACGTACGACCTACCATCTCCATGAATGGTGTATTTATTTCCATTTATCGATCTATTATATATATGTATATTCTAAATATATATTATATATAAATAATTTCTTATATTCTGGAATTAATTAATCATGTTCTAGGTAATCATATGAATAATTACAAGTCAGAACACGGACGATAAATGAAACGATTTTACCCAAAACGTTGCTTTAACATGGAATTTACAAAAAAACGAGTAATATAATGTCATAAGTGAACCATATAAGACATCATAACAATGAATAGGATTCTGTAATAACTCAATGACATTATTTAAATCATTTTACAGGAGGATCGGATACATACGAAGCATATCAGACATAAGGTAAGGGACAACTTTTCCAATCTTGTTTTTATCTGAGATTATTTATTCGTAAGTATTTAATGGGGTTATATTTATCATCCATGTCCATGTTTTCTAAAATTGGTTTCAGGTATTTTTAAAGTCCTTTTAAACCATTTTTTACTTTTACCACGTGTTAGGGAAGGAATGTTTCTTTTGTTTACCATACAAGGAACTTTTTGACTTTTCCGACAAAAGTACGAGGAGAATGTTTTTTTAACTTATATGGCATGAATGGATTTTTATGGTTTCATAACGCCTTATTTTCATGAAATTTACTCTACAAGATTTCATGACTATTTTCAACAAAATCATTTTCTTTAATATTTTCTTGGTATTTTGTGAAAATAAATTGATTTTGAAAATGAATGGATATTTTTCTCAAGAATTCATTTCAAGTGTTTTATCAAAACCATTTTCCATCTAAGATGACATTATTTCTTATGCGTATGTTTCAAGTATAATGTCTCTATGATTTTCATGTTTTCATTATTCTTCTGAGGAAATGATATCCATTTGTTTTATATGGATTACGTTATGATGGGATGATGTTTATGAAACCCATTTTATTCTTTGGGTTATGATGATTGATTTATGATTATGTTGTGGAACACGTAATAATGATTTATTTATGATATGGTTGGGAACTATATCTCCCTCCAATTCATTGGGTATAGATATATATCACATGAGATAGACAAGCATGGAACAGAATGTAAATCTGGTTCAGTAAAACATGGTTGGAACAACAAGTAAACTCGGTTCAGTAAGGGACTTCGTCCACTAAAATGGTCTTCGCAGCAATGCCTTGGCTACTACGGAAATCATAAAATGTTCCTAATGTTTTTCCAAAATTAAAAGTTTTATTCCCATGCTATTTTGTCATGATTAATGTTATTTTATGATCTATGCCTTATGTACTGCAATGTTTTATGTCATTGCTCAAGATTTTGATGTTTAGATTTTATGCTCATGTTTTTACATTCAAATTTTTATGGATTGTTTTATGTTCTCTATGTTTACCCTTACTGAGAATTTGATCTCACCATTTATATGTTTTCTTTACCCCAAGATATAAAGAAAGGTTTTAGGTATGAAAAAATAGGGGAATATCTTTATGGGAGATGTTGAAGATCTTTCACCATGATTAGAAGATTATGTTCTGAGTTTCCAAAGACACTAAACTATTATGATCCTTGAGTTTTTTGTTATGTATTAAATATTCGGAAAAAGTAATGTACATTCCATGTACGTCAAGCTTCATGTCTTTATAGATAGGGTGCTAGAGAGAGCTTTGCTGATGGAGAGCTTCTTTGTCGAGTAGGCACTGACGGTGAGAGCCCCTACCGGATAACAAATTGCAGAGTCATCTACAACTACCAGGAGAAAAACAATGTCAAATCCCAAGATGGATTCACCTTTTTTAGGGTGACCCACATATGAAGGATCAGTGGTGCATGGATTCAGAGGAAGAGGGATCCACTAGTGAGGCAAGATCAATTTTTCCTATGGGGGACATGTCACAAAGCTTGTTACTGTCTGAATCCCAGTGCAGATGATCAGTAGATGGGGGAGGGGCCTCCAAGGCAGTAACAACGGTAGGAGGATGAGATTTAGTCAGGTGGAAAATGAGGTAGGGGAGCATGACATGCAGAAGGAGGTGGTCAGGGTCACTTGGCACCAACACCACCACCCCTGGCAGTCCACCACGAAATCAGGGAGCTGGTGGATAGGGAACTGCCTAGATATAGGAAGTAGAGGCTCACAACACAGATGTCCTTGATGTGATATGAGGAACGATCTATACCTTCTCTTGTTTAAATTTAGTTCATAACGACACAGGTTTTAGCAATTATTTCATTTCTGAAGATTTAGTTCGGGACTCTAGGATTCTGACAGAGCTTTTAGCTCGACCTTTGTGTTTGGATACTCCTACGAGAAGAGATTCAGTAGTCACACACTGGTGCTGATAGTGTGATATTACTCTCTAAGGAGAGTGTTTTATATGGGATCTTCTAGTAGAGATTTTGAATCCCTACGACGTCATTCTAGTCATGGACTGGCTATCAGCAGTTCACACATATATTTACTACTTGAGATGTGAAGAGAAATGTATGCATAGAGATGGAGGTCAGTTCTCCTTTATTGATGAGATTGAAAATAGAGTAGCACGATATGGAAATTCACTCAAGAGGGATCAACCGATTACATAGCATAAGGCTGGGTAGACCTTCAAAATAGTGGATGAGGTGATTCAATAGTTTCTCGTTGTGGAGATGAGTATGAGGACATCTTCTTAGAAGATATCCCAAGACTACATCTTTGTAGAGAGGTAGAATTCCGCAATGACTTGTACCCAAGAACCACACCGATCTCTACACCATCATATCAGATGGCCCCTAAATATCTCTAGGAGCTAAGGGTATAGTTGGAGGACTTATAGAGGAAGGGATTCGTAAGGCCCCTGGTTTCTCCATGGGCATCCCAGGTGTTTTTTTCAAGAAGTTAGATAGATGTTTGAGGATATGTGTGGAATTACTGCATTTACACCAGGTGACCATGATGAACAAGTATCCTCTAATAAGGATTGAAGATCTGTTTAATAAGTTAAAAGAAGAAATGTGGTTCTCGAAGATAGACCTCCGATCAGGATATCAACATCTCAGGGTACGAGCTGCGGACGTACCAAAGACAACCTTAAGATGTTAGTATGACAATTAATTGTTCTTGTTGATTCATTTCAGCATGAAAAATTCTCCAGAAGTGTTCTGGGGATCATAAATAGGATCTTTCATCCACACCTCAATCACCTAGTTGTGGTCCTCATCGACGATATCTTGGTGTACTCGACGTCTAAGGAAGAGCACGTTGTACACTTGAGAACAGCTCTAGACACACTCTGGGAGCACCAACCATATGGAAAGCTCTCAAAATGCTAGTTCTGGATACGAAAGGTCCACATCATGGAACACATCATATTATAGGCTAGATTTACAGTGGATCCAGTGACGATCAATGTATTTCTTTCGTGGGAGCCATCCAGAAGTGTTAAAAAGGTGTAGATCATCCTTGGATTAGGAGCCTACAATCGAAGGTTCGTACCCGATTTCTCCAGATTAGAAGGACCTATGAATTCCTTGAAAAATATGGGGAAACCCTTCCTATGGGTAGAGACATTCCAGAAGAGCATTCAATATCTAAGGTATAGCTTGACCAGAACTCCAATCCTGAGATTGCCATCGGAGGGCACTGGATGCGTGGTTTACTAAGATACATCCGAGACCAGACTTGGTTTCATCCTGATGTAGGATGATGTAGTGATTTCTTATGGTTCACTATATCTGAGGCCTCTTTAGCATAATAATGCTACTCATGACATGGATTTGGTAGTAGTAGCCTTTGCACTGATGATGTGGCGACACTACTTTATGGTCGAGTGGTTCATTGTTTACTCAGACCACTACAGCCTCAGATATATCTTCACACATAAAGATATGAATTTGAGATAGCGATGTTCATTAGAGATCCTCTATGAATATGACTCTGAGATATTATATGATCCTCGGAAGAGGATCTTAGTGGAAGATGCACTTAGCTAGAGATCGAGTTTGCAGCTACTAAATGAGGCTTCAGAGTAGTTAACCTCGCTTCAGATATCCTTTGTGGTTAGAGATGAGACAGTCTGTCTCCAATTGATGGTAGTTTCCCCTCCAGTCCATCGATGATTTTGGGAGGTGAAACTCCAATACAATAGCTATGAGGCTACACATTCTTAGATATCCTTAGGCCATGCACCTGATGGATATTATGATGGTGGGGAGCACACTATTATTTTTAAGGGACGTTCAATTGTACCAGTGGCACTATGAGAGGAAGTGCTGAGGGATTTCCATAAATCCCCCTTGGAAGTATATCAAGGAATTATGAAGATGTATCAGGGCCACTGAAAACAGTACTGGTGGCCAGAGATGAATAAATCTATGGCGGAGTTTCTATCCAGATGCCTCACATGCCATCAAGTGAAGGATGAGCCCCAGGTACCAGCAGACATGAACCAACCCCTTGAGATACAAGAGTGGAGATGGGAAGGGATATAGATAGACATCATTAAAGGTTTACCACGTAAGTCTGGAGGGTATATACCATCTGGTTGTTCATTGACCGACTCACCAAGTTGGCACACTTCATTACAATTTGAGATAAGGGTTCGGTAGAGATCCTATGACTTCTCTCCATTCCAGAGATCATGAAACTTCATGGGTTTCCTTTGACAATAGTCTCAGACCATGAAACATGCTTTATATCCCGGTTGTGGACATGATTTCAAGAGGCTTTCGGGACTCAGCTTCGATAGAGCACAGATTTTCACCCATAGACAGATGGTCAGACTAAACTGACCATCTAGAGCATAGGGGATATGCATTGTTCATGTGTCCTAGATTTTGGTTACAGTTGGTAGGGCCACCTACCATTGGTGGAGTTTACATACAACAATATCTATCACTCCATAATTGGTATGGCCCCTTTTGAGGCATTGTATGGATGACCGTGAAGATCACCCTTGTGATGGACGGATCCAGGAGAGCCAGTACTAGTGGGCCCAATGATGGTATAGGAAACCGCTGAGAAATTGCAGGTCATCTGAGAGCAGATGAAGACTATATAGAGCTAATAGAAGTGATATATTGATAGGTGATAGTGATCTTTGGATCTCCAGGAGGGGCACCGCGTATTCTTGCAAGTCTCCCCTTGATAGGGACATTGTAGATTTGGTAGAGGCAGAAAACCCTACCCAAGGTTTATCAAACCATTCCTGATACATCAGAGGATTGGAAAGGTGGCGTATTGCATGACATTTCCACCGAAGTTGGAGAGGGTTCATGACATCTTCCACGTTTCCGAGATGAGGAGATATGTGCATGACCCATCTCATGTCATCGACAATGGTGATCTGGAGATTGATGATTTGGAGATATTTGCAGAGTACGCAATAGAGATAGAAGGTCGATAGGAACAGATCCTTTTTGGGTGGTTGATACCTCTAGTGCACGTTCTATGGCAGCATGGGAATATCTAGGAGTGCACATGGGAGCGAGAGGATCATATGCGTGCCTAGTTTCCCTCTTTGTTTGTGTAGCCTTGTTTGGATTTTTTGAACGTAAATCCCCAATGTGGGGAGAATTTAAAGACCCGTAAAATTCAAAGTAATTTTTTTTAATTATTTGGGAATATTATAAGTCTTTGAAAATTGAAGGGGCACGATTCCGAGACCTGGTATGCCCAAAATGGTTTTTTGAACATTTTTTAGGTATGTTTAGTAAACATGCTAGTGACATTTTATATCTTTTTAACCAGTGATTGGATTAAAAATTTGAAGACACCATTGAATTAGAGGCACTATGATTCAATTATGGGAGGTGTAACTTTGACCGTAGTAGGTCATGAGAAAACGTTAATTTTTGGAATTTTTTATGAAAAGTAAAATAACCTGTAATTGTCATTTTATTTTACTTTTCCCCAATAGATGAGTAGCATTGGTGGGACTAGTGACTTGTCATGTCATTTAATGGCTTGACTCATCAACTGCATAACTCCATCATTATGAATTCAGAGATTTTTATTCATTCAGTTAATGATCCTCATTAATTACTTAATCAGTTACTCACCTTACCCCCTCTTATTTAATTCGATGTTGGGGTGGGGTCCTGGAATGGCTTATTCAAGAAAATAAACTATAGAGAAGTCCAATGGTAACATCCACCAGGAGGACGAGACCCAATTCAACGAGCAGTGATGAGCGCCACCGAATCATGAAACGACAACAATGCCGAAGGAGGATCCATCAATCTTCAGCAGTGGACGTCTCATCTAGTTAGGGGTTTCTGTTTTTGATATTATAAAATTCTTCCTTCACCATTATTGATTTATATTAAGAATGCAAATCAACCAACCAATGGGGTTATCCACAGATTGTTATTTAAAAATGAGAGATTGATGCAGGGTTACAAGTCAGGATTTATTTCTATATTCTTTGTTTATTGCTAACACCCCTTGTTAAAACACTAACGCAGAGGGCACATGCCAATCTGAACAAGACCGGACCCTCCTTCGATCTTGTTGTTCTTGTGTTTCCAGTGTGTGGCTAGGTAATGTGAAAAATGTAAATATAGGGGCCACACAGTGGCGGTAGTGACCCAAGAGGATTGTAGGCACAGACAACACCAAGAACGGACCACTGGAGCATGTCTGGTGGAACACGGAAAGAACTATCAGTGCACCATTCCAGTCGTGGCCGATGGTGTCCGGAGGAGGCCCATGGAAATTGGTCATGGGTGATTGAAAGGCAGCACACCGTCATGCGCCATTGTGTCTAGAGGCTATCGGCTCGAGTTAGTCGCACGAGAAAAGGGCGGTTCCCACATGCACCGCCATAGGTAGTAGTCGTAGCCAGCGGGGGCACGACCCAATTCCAAGACACATCAGCTGGAGACCATTAATCCACCTGAACAACCATTTAACATTGTGGGATAGTGCCCCACCGATCAGATGAAATGACCTCGTGTTTGTCGGGCCAGCTGGAGAGGTGGTCTGCCTTTAGGGGGAGAGGATTAGACTCGCAGCCCAACGGGCCAGTGCGGGTTGGCAATGCCCACCCGGTGGGTCGGGCCAACTATGGTCTGGGCCTGGAAACTTGTAGGCAGACCCCAATGGGCTGGACCTAGTGAACCAGGTCGACCCATTATGGGATGGACCTGGGTGGGGCTAGGTCGACCCCGGGGCCTGTTGCGTCGGGCTGGCGTGACTGAGTCGGACTGGGCCGAGACCCAAATTGCCCTTGAATAAATAAATACACGTAATTTATGAACCTATTATCCTTTTAACATTCCATTAGTGACATTGAGACCCATTTTGGAAATTGGTCCCTTTGGCATATTCTGGTGGGCCGGACCAAGCCAGGTCAGATCGAGGTGTGATCACCCCCGTTTTATGGAAAGGGGTGTAACTAACAGACCAGGTGTCTGGTCGATGCGTCGTCTGTGGTATAAGGACCCATGTGACAAGGTTTTACTTTGGATATACTCAAAGTGAGTTTTATGGAGTTTTACATGTGTCTTCAATGAGATTAGACTTGAATCCAACCAGGCCCATTTTGCAAAAGTGCTCATATCTCACAGATCGGGCGTCCAATTGATGCATCGTCCATCACGTTGGGACCCCTATGATGGGGTAGTCCCTTGGGTATTCTTTTTTTAGGACATCATACAAGTTCAAATATGACAGATGGCTTGTGGAGAAGAATATTCTGGATTTCACGCATGCTAAATGTAGGAATCCAGTGGCTGGATATGACATGAAGAAGAAGAGTGACCAATACGAGTCAGCATCAGAAACTCCAGAGTGGGATGATATAGCTATATGACTAGTCATACCAACATAAGTACCAGCTACAAATATGGGTCAACACCAATGGCCAAAATGGGTCACCACCGGTGACCAATATGGGTTTGCTTCTAGAAACCAATAGGGGTAGCATACATTGAGCTATACAAGTCAGCAGTAGAGTTACTACAGATAGGATGATCTGGATTTACGACTAGTCACCCTTATCCTAGTAACCTTTAGGTTATGTGGTTAGAGTGAGCTGTCTCTTTTTATTTTTTCTTCATGATTTAGATCATGCTTGTGATATACCTTTGGGGTATTTCTTGTGATGTTTTCCTTTCTGGATTACGGAGACACCTTAGAGGAACTCTGGGTCCCCTACTGAGTTGTTATACCCACCCATGCACAACAACTACCCACACATGTGTGTCTAGGGTAGACAAATGATGCTCTAAGGAATACATTGGAGGTTTGGGACTTAGTGGAGCTTTGTCTGATAGGAGAAGTCGAGATCCCTTTTTTCAACATTGTCCTTAAAGCTACTACCCTCCCGGTAGGGATCTAGGGAAGATGCGACATCTGTTTACATTCTTTTCAGTTTCTAGGGCTTGTATTTTGCACCAATGATTTCAGTTTATAGTGGTACTTGTGGTTGTACATTACTCCCATGGTTATACCTTAATTTTGTTGGTTGTTTACCTCAGTTTCCCTTTTTTGAGTGTGTACAAAACTATAAGGTAATTCTTTCCATGATCGAGAAATGCATTTAGGTGATAGTCACCAACCCCTGGCCTATAGAAGGCGGACTTGGGGTAGTCACGTCGGGGCCCCGTGGGACAGGTCATGACAGAGTTTTATACCCTAACAAGGTGTAGTGATAAAATTATATGTAAACAATAAAAATAACCTGAAGAGAATAAAATAGATGATTTTTCTTAGGATAGGACTTGTAATTTAGACTTGTAGAAATTGACTCATATTAAATTATGATTTAAAAGTAAGATGAGAAAATAAACACTTTCCATTTTATATCTTTTAGAACAAAATCACATGAAATAGAATAATTGAAAAAGAACATTAAATATTTATTTGAGATTTTTTTTTCAAAATTAATATTTTTATGGTAATTTATCCTAATAATTAATTTTAATCATAAATGATTAACTAATTTTTTATAATTTTATAGATCTAGAATTAAAATGAGAAATGATATAAATTGTGATTTTTGGTTATTTATTTAAATTTTTAAATTAAATTTCAAGCTATACATTGATTTTAAATTTGGAAGCATTATTGATCAAAGGATCATTATTTTGAGTTTTTCATTTCATTCAATTTTGATATTATTGTAGAGTAAGACTACCTTGAGATATAAATTTAAAAATTGATATAAAATAAGAAAATATATAGAGAATATTGATATAATTGAGTTTTATGTTTTATATTTTTATTATATAAAAATAAATATTATATTTTTTAAAATTCAAATATATGTTCTCTAATGGCCACATGAAATCTAATACCTCAATCCACCACACATTAAAATCAATAGACATTAATAGGGAAAAAGATACCATATAAAATAATGAAAGGAAGCCTCATGGTAGCTCAATGTTACCACATAAAGACTATACCTACCTCATAATGAATTTGGAAAATTATAAATCTAGAACAAGATTCCCAATATTGGTCTCTCTGTTTTCTATATACCCAGGTGACCACAAGAAGTCCCCTAGTTGTCTCCTTATTCACCCATTCTTTGGTATCACCTCTCTAAACAACCGAGAACATCCTGACCAAGTGACCATATATATAATGGAAATCAACTACAAAATTCATCCTACAATCCCATGAAATTGGGTTCCCATGTTATTGTTCCCACTCTTCCCCTCTCAAAGTTGACCATAAGAAATCCTCTAACAATTGATCAACCATACATTACCCCTCACCTGTCACATGAACAATACTCATGGATCTATGATTTTATCACAAATGCACTTCCCCTTTCTATGATCGATCATTCCAACCTTGTTACCCCAATCGACCATACTCTACCCAACTAATAGAGTTCTGATAAAATACAGGGTTAATTGAAATGATGAAAAACTGAAACCAATGTGATTCTTGAAATAGATCTATCTTAACCAAAATTCAAAATGAGGTACACTAATTGAAGAATTTTTTATGAGCTTCCAATTTCAATGTAGATTGTTTCTGTCGCCAGTAGAAAATGGATCAAAAGGGGGTTGATTCAAGTGAGGCCATAATAATATAAAATCATAAGATAGTGATTTTTTTCACTAATTGAATAAATAACTACAACTTTGAAAAACCTAATTAGAATTTGAATATATGTTTGATCATTATTTTGATTCATACTGGGTGATCATTAAACCGGGATAATGTTTTATTTTCAGGATTTGAAGGCATGTTAAGGATAATTGAGTTTTCTGGCTTATATTGTTTGTTCCTTTTATAAATTAAAGATGGTGGGACCTCAACTATTCCATTGTATGTGGATGAGATGATAAAAAGGGATGCACAACACATACATGACATATTTATTGAAATAATTGTAAGGAAAACTATATATGAAATAACTTATCATGTAGCTTATGCCTTATCTAATAACATTCCCATAAATAACATCTCCCCACCTTAAAGACTAAGTTACCAACACCTACCTCAAGCACCTATAATTCCTTATTTTCTTAATCACTTCCCCCAATATAGCATGAGCTCTTATACACCACATACCTGATTCCCTAACCAATGGTTCTCTCTCTTTCCATTAACAAGACAAAATCCAGATCAATTCATCATCAAAACTTGTCCAATTATTAACAATATTTCCCTGGATCTCCCACCTCAAATGTCCTTGATGAAATAAACTTGATAATATGAGGTATATGAGAAGGCTTGTGGACACCCCCAGTGCTGATACTTTAAATGTCAAGAAGGATGATCCTTCCATATTACTAGAAAACAAATTCATAGAATAATTTCTCAATATTGAAAATACACTTGACCAAAAAACATACTCAAAATAACCCACTAAAAAGATATTATTTCACTGGATA
This sequence comes from Viscum album, assembly GCA_963277665.1. Lineage (NCBI taxonomy): Eukaryota > Viridiplantae > Streptophyta > Magnoliopsida > Santalales > Viscaceae > Viscum > Viscum album. The sequence goes on from OY728154.1 coordinate 85,202,187, forward strand.
ATTGAAGCTCTCCACTGGGCCAAATCCTTCTTCTATTCAAACCCATCACATCAACCCATGCACAGTGATCCCTAACAACACCAAATGTGTATCATCATCCACATTCAAGTATAATTCTATGTCCACTAATGTCCCAAAATACTAAAACACCACTGTTATTATTCTTATTGAACTAGTATAGAGCTTGATCATGGGTGGACTATGATATAGAGATAAAATATTCAAAATTGATTATTAAAAAATCATTCCCTTTATAAGGACACATCCTAAATATCCAAGGTTATAAAATTCATAAGGTCCTAACATTGAAATTTTGTAATTTTCAATAAGTTCAAGATTCAACAAAGAAATTTGAAGAATTCTATGCAGCTCACATGGTAAATATTAAACCATGAAAAGTACCCTCAATAATTATTCTTTTAAGGGGGTACTATACATAGGTGTGGGGTGGTTGGTTGGATAGATCTTGCTCATATTTTAACTATTAATTATTTTCTATAATTTATATATACTATAATTCTCCTATGATAACATAGTAATCCATTAGTGGCTAAGATGAGTAGATTCCCCTTATCCCATGTTAATGAATTTTTATTCAATTAATTATATATTTTTCTCATATTATCTATAATTATTAAGATTGTTTTAAAAAATAGAATATTTCTATATAACAATTTCTCATGAATTAATCTTCCTTTTATCATTATGTTTCACACACATACCAATTAGGTTCTACCCATTTCTTATGATCAAGAGTAGTGGGTTGTATAGGCTTTGGAAAAAAACATAATTGTGTGATGGGTAATGTATAACTTTTCTTTTTTTCAATATTGATGAACTATATAATATTTATATGACGGTGAATTTCATAATCAATGGAATTGAATCAATAAAACGATAAAAGGGGTAGAATGATGTAACTATGAGCATGATCATCACATATAATTTTTGAATAATTTAATTACATAAATATTTACATTGCGTGAATTTTTTCTTCCATGATGCATCTAAAAATAGATCTACATTGTATTTCCAGTTCATTGTAGAAAAGAAGAGAAGATTCCCTCTAGTGGTGATCATCATGTGCTTCAAAAATATCCAATCTTCCGTGTAGGAATCTCTGGGTTCTAGCATGACAGATCCCTTCTCCTGCATGTTTTTTCTTTGAGCTCCACAAGAATAAGATAAAAAACATTATCATTGATCTATCTAGACTCAAGAGTGGGTATATAGGAAGTACATTATCTATTCTTTGAAGTGTTCATGAAGATGGAGATATCTATGTCTTGAGAGGATTCTCTCTAGGTATCATTATCAGTAAAAAATAATTTTCGATCTACGAAAATAATATAACTGGATTTAAATACACCTAGATTTTAGAATGAAATATTTTTTCATGTTATATTTTTTATTTATTTAATAACTTTTCAAACCCAGTCTCTTTAAATAGTAATACTATTATAATTTCTCAACATACACATAATTTGTTAAATAAATTAAATATTATTTAGTAAAATAATATTAAATATATATAACTTATCAATAGACCAAAAAATGATTTGTCAATACTCCACAATATTTATTTGTCTTTGAATAATGACCATTTTTTTAATAAATAAATATCACTACATTATTCTCTAATAAATAAATAAATATTACATTCACTAAATAAGAAATAAATATTTATTAAATACTATTCTCACATAATATTCTCTAGAATAACTCGTGATAGAATATATGAAATCAATGATATGTGAATAATTATTAAACAATGTGTGGGTATAATATTTATTCAGCATGTTAAATAAAAAAATATTTGATTTAATTGGGATTCAAGATAAAAATTTTGTGTGGCCCTATAAGATTATTTCTCAATGGTATTTAGAGAAGTAGCCAAAACTATAAGGTTATCATCTGGTAACATGACAATGCACCAAGATTGAAATAATTTAATGACGAAATGACAGAATAACTCACTCAGAAGCTTATTATGTATTATAATTCCTTTAATGTTATATATATAATCAAACAGGTGTTGTGATGATACCATCAACCTATGTTCCTTATTTCTCTTTCTTTAAATTTTTAGAAATCAAATTTGACTATAGAAAACCATTGCTATATCAATTCCATCAACAGTCATGAGATTTAATACCTATTAAATGTGTTAATGGAAAATCCTTTCTCAAACCAGTCATTATTGTAACGTTACTCATCACACACCAAATATATTGTTCCAAACCATGAATATATGTTGTCTGGATTTTCATCAATACATTATAGTTTGTGACTTATTGTAATCATCAATAAAAATATTAAAATTGTAATGTTCAATAAACATACCCATAGATATGAACATCCAATGACACATTTAATGGTGGATTTCCTACTATAATGTCTCATTCTCATAATATCCTGCCCTAGATATTACAAAGGGAGTACATCATCTGAAGGTGCCTCAAATTACTATGAGTTTCCAACCCGGATAGCATGTATCCATTATGTTCTTAAAATGATATCATTTTTCTATAGAACATATATTTAAAATAGTTTCATAGATATTATTGATTATCATTACAGTGGGGGACTACTGGGACCATTTATAGAGAAAGGACTCTTAAGACATTATGACATACAACGTTACATAGTAGAACAATCATTATGTGATAAGGGTTCTATTAATATAGAAATATATGAATATAGATTATCATAAAGTACACACATTTTGGTTCTATGGAACCAACTCCAAGAGACTCCCACTTGCTCTATATCAAACTACTAACAACTTGTAGTTTTATAGCTTTCACGCGATACTCATGCTTCTATTGACATATTCCATTAGTCAAGGTTTCCACCACATTCTTTTCCATTGGTAAATTATATAATAAGATATAGAAATAAATACATATTTTATTTATAAATCTCCCACTATTTTATCAAAATCTAATATCCCTCACTATTGGCTTCAGTATATCCCATTTCTTGGATACTATAGTATAAATGATCCATATTCCCTTTCTCATTATCCAAAAATTGGATTTCTTCAACCCTTTCCCTTTTGTTAAACTAAATATTACTTTGGAAGTCAACTATTGATGGGCTCTAATTTAAGTCAAACTAAAATGTAAAGTTATAATTCCATGATAATTGAAATCACCATAATTATGGTTATTCAAGAACATTGAACTATGGTGCAATTTTAACAGAAATAGTGGATGTCCATTCCATCATAATATATATATAATTAAGGGATTTTTTCTTATGTGCATAAATTTAAAATTATTATCTTTATTACTAGATTATTAGTAATAAGTGTATTTACTTAATTGATTAACAATGAACTAGATAATATATACACATAAGCTAGTTTGTCTTAGTCTTATTTTGTACGCTTGTTAATTCACTAATTTCATTTCTTATGAAAGAACATAAATAACTAAATAACTTAGAATCTTGAAGGAAATAAAATAATAACTTGGTATGGTAATGAACTATTTCTAATGATTCATTTATCGAGAATTTGATTAACTAAATACTGACCAGGAGGTAAAACAATGAAACAATTAAGGTTCGTGTTAATACTTTCCGCTTCTCCACCAAAGTATCTCTCTTGGATCGCACTCACTTCAGAACCACACTAGAACTACCTCCATTATTTGGGGAGCTCCATACATTACCTTTTTATTTACTAAAATGTATGTGAGGAAAAATGGTTTACTTTAAAGAGACTATGGGAACATAGGTCATAACATAATAAGTTAAGAGAAGGCATTGATGGTAACAATTTCATTTACTAAAATGTAAAATGAAACCAATCACATACATTGTCTTATTATACAAACATGATCATTCAAATTTATACAACTAACTATGAATTTTAAATAAAATTGGAATTTAATTATTATACTTCCATATATTAGATAAATCACCCTCAAATCAATTAATTATATTATTTAGTTAATCATTTTTTTTATTTTAATGCTCATCAGAATTTCCTTGGGATTCTTAACGATTATAGTTGTAAACAAATAAAATTAATTTATTTAAGTTTTATTGTGTAAATGAATATATGTTTAAGGAAACAAAGTGAAAACTCATTTGAATCTTCCAAAAAATTATTATAATCATATTTTTTTATTCTTGTGACATGTTGAATACATGAATTATCCCATACTTTCCGAGATGTAATATCAACATAATAAATATAGAAATTAGATGATTTTTCTGTAACGTGTTATGCTTCAGTGCACATGGAATAATATATGTCATACCACTCACACATGATATATAGGTATGAACATTACAAAAAATTTAATTATATATATTAACACCCATCTCATGGAGTGTCCTATTGACTTAATGACCACACACAAGCATGGGTCAATAAGGATTACGTTTTATAATGAATTAATTTTAATTTTGTGTAATTTGGTATACGTACATGCTATGTATGACGAATCAACACGGTATGTATGTGTCTAACCAAATATCAAAGGTACATGCCTATGGACTCAGTTTGTGAACTATTACTTTGAAAAATTGGGATAAATGGTGTGTAATAGGGATACATAGTGTGTTGTCTCTGAGTTACATTCTCACCAGTCAGGTTGGTCGTGTATGAAAATACATGTCCCTTCTATGACTTAAAGGACTACACACCGTGTACATGGGATACATGGTTTGTACTCCCGCTAACTATGCACTAGGCTAGCATGGTCAAAAAATGGTATAATAAATTAAATGCACTACATGTATTAAATTGAAATATTTTGAATTAATTTTGAATTAATTTCAGGTGCATTGAACAATAGTAAATAGCATGTAACTCCAGCTACATGGAGTGTACCCCTGTATTATCCATCTAGAATCCATGGAACCCCCATGTAATGTCCTCTATTTACTATCATTCATTAAATAAATTGTTTGACTATATATACATGAAACAATGTTGGAAGAAGGAGATATTGCAATTCAGTATACATAACAACTAACTATGAATTGAAAACTAAATCACATATGTCTTAATCAATTAAAGTACGCAACTCATAATACTAATAAATAATAATCTTAATGTATAAGGATAAACACATATGTCCTTATATTTGAACATATAATGAAACATATAACTATTGATTTCCTATTTGGGGGGTCTAATTCTCATAATACCCTGCACTAGATGATTCAAAGGGTGCACATAATGAAAATGTGATTGAATGTCCTATGATTCTATACCCCTGATATCTTTCATTATTTTCCCTCAAATTATTTCATCAGGCTATAGAATATATATTCAAGAACAGTTTAATATCACAACTGGGTTCTCATCATAGCGGGGAACTACTATGACCTTTTAGCTTGACAAATACTCTTAGGACATTTTCACATACTAGGTTACATAGAAGATCAGTCATGATTTCATGAGGAGCATATTAATATTCAAAACAACGAAAATAATTTATCGTAATGTACCCATAAGTTTGTTCATGGGAGCTGAATCCATTAGGTTGACCTAGGGATTATTAGATATATCATATCACCAGAACATGTGATATTAGAGGTTTTATTGATTATTATGTCCCTTCAATTAATTTTCTTCTTCTAAGTGAGTTTATCAAGTGAGGTTTCACAATATTATAGGGATAATACGAGAGTATTAAAATAAAATAATAAATTTAAAGGGAGAGTGATGAGATATTGAAGATTAGACTACATCATTTCAACTAAATATAATTCCAAATCAGTATAATCACTATTTTTACACACCAAAAAAACTGAAAAACATAAGAACCAAAAAAGTATTTCATATCCAGATATAACATGATCCCACTACAAATTCATTAAATTCGAGTTCATATATTAATTTTTTGAGGGACCCATTTAATACCACTAATTATCCTTAAATCAGTTTAAGGGATGTTAGTGTTATGTTATTATTTATTTTTAAAAATATGAATTCAATAAATTATCAAATCCAGTTCATTTCAACCCAACATATTTGATCCATTAGTTTAATGAACTTTGATGGGAATACTCCAAACATTAAAATTAACTAAAAACTGGATAGATATTTTTTCAATAATATATTGATTGATGATCCCTCTTCATCTTTATCTTCCAACCTAGTGACCACAGGAATTTAAAACATCGGAGAAATGTAGATCAATTATCTAGAACCTCGAGAGAATTATATGCACCAAAATTAAATATAAATAATTCGATTCAAAATACCAATAACTAATTATAAATAGAGAAGAAATAATAATTATCCAATTTCTTACAATGTTTTACGGCTTTTAAAGAGTGGGTAATAAATAAAACATGAAATAATTTTGTTACATTTGATTTATATAAAATCCTAGAAAAGATTGATTATAATAGGTCTGCTAGAATGTATTTCCATTCATCCTTGATGATTCTACAAATGAGTGGCTCTACAACTTGATGTCTGGAGAGATCACTTCCTAGTATGAACTACACACAGAAATCCCCACACCAAGAAATACCACCTTGGATCAAGTGTTTCCCATATAAATAAAGATATTTATAGAGTTTAATATTAATGTAGGTAAAATATTTACAAATATTAGGATAGGTTTATCTGATTAAAAAAATATTTCCCACACCAATCCAACGTTGAACATCATTTCCTCGTATTATTTTACTATGGACATAAGGATAACCACCAAAACTATTTGGATTCTTACTCTATTGCAGAACTAAATATAAAATCCCCTACATTATCCAATGGATTGACAAAGAGGATTTATAAAAATACATACAATATTGTTAATATATCTAATATAAGAGGAGTTTAATAGTTATATAGTTATCACTATAATTTATATTAAATAAATATAAAAGATTATAATAAATTGAGATGATTTGTAGTGAGTAAAGTTAAGAATAATACACAAACTACACCCCATCCTTTCTTCCAAATCTATCACTCATCAGAATACCACACTATGTGATGCTCACACATCCCAGAAAACTATTATTCCATTTAATAAAGTCAATAAAATTTGTAACCAGTAATCACTCATGGATTCATAGAGTATTATAATACTCAATTTGTGTATATAAACCAAAATAATAAAATACCACCCATCCAGAAATATATTATACTATATTTTTCATCACTGCCCTTTCAAATTAAGAGCTACAAACCTTCAAAAAGATATAAAAAAAGAGACATCAAAACCCATAAAGGTATGATCTATATAAATAGAATATGATTTCTAATAAAACTCATGATTCAGAGTCGAATGATATGTAAAGACAATTCACACAGACTATATCTTCCATCAAGGAACTAAAAAGACACGGTTCAAGTACCCTTACAACATAACCAATTTGTAACAACATGACAAATGTCTATTCAATTACATTAAAAAGGTGAAATAAGATGGATAATAATAAATAATCATCATCTTAAGGAAAAGATGATGTGTAAAAACCAATGAACCTAAATAAGTTTTCCTACAAAAATAACTACATGAAAAACCAGATGAGGAGTAACCCTTAGCGATAAAAATAGGGGAACTACCAATATGGAATACTCAAATTGTCTATCACCTCCTTTCCATTCAATGATTGAAACCCAAAGAGACCAAGTGAACATACAACATTAAAATAGATGATTGATATATTCAAAAGAGTCGATATTAACATTCCTTGTTTAATATCCATTTGAATAATTCCATGGAGTTAAAAAGTTATCAAGGAAATGTGTAGTAGAAATAGTCCAGCGCAAAGAAATGAAAAGATAAATTTATGTTGAAATAATATTCCCCTATTATTCAATAAACACCAAGTAAATACCATGATATATATATATATTAAACCTCCCTTGAAAAATAAGACAACATACTTTCTAATGAACTATGATTTAAGTTAATTAATTAATGTTATGATATACTCAAATTTTTACTTCAAGAAAGTAATTTATATTATACCCACCCAAGTGGTATTACAACTACCAAACAAAATTACTACCAATCTTATTGGATATCAAGAGTTTGTGATTATATGTCGACAATGATTTTTGTTATCAAGTGAATTCTATAATATTAACATGGATGATGAAAGAGGAAATGCTTATTCCCTTATCATCTTAGGTAATCCATTTCTTAATAAAATCAAAACTATAATCAATGTTAATTAGGGAATAATTGTAATGACTTTTAGAGAGAATATAGTAAAAATTAACAATCTAGATTCAATGAAATATCTCCCCAAAGGATAATAAGTGTTCAAAATAAATATATATTACCAGTATTTTATAGAACAAATTGAAAATTTTTATTACATCTTTAAATTAGAATAATCTATTTAAAAACCCAATATCTCTAGAAAATTTATTACTGAAAATGAACTCACTCTTTAAATTTTAATATATATTGAAGAATATTATTTTTAAGACTTTCTCAAAACCATCACTGAGACTACATCATCACATGTATTGGTTTCAAACATTGATAACAATATGTTAAAAATCACTAAAACATCCCTATATCTTGAATTGAAACCACTCCAATCAAATCTGAAATTTACTTTTCTAAAATAAAATGATAAATAACCCATCAAAATTTTAAACAATTTAATGCAAAAACATGATACTAAACATCTGAAAATTTTTAGTCAAAACCTTAGGACCCTAGGAAAGTCTCTATATAATTTAATATGAAATAGATTATCATATTTTGGTAGATCTATATAAAAAGGAATACATGGATTTCAATAAGGTGAACCTAATATTTGGAAAAGTATGACATTAAAGGACACTATAGATTTTGGAATTTGAATGTATAAGGAGGGAACCAAGTGAGAACACCCTATTTTATAAGGAGAAGTCTATATATGTACATGATAATCTCATATATAAATTAATCATAGGGATTGGTCATAAATAGATACTACTCACTTTGTGAAAGAAGGTTATGTATCATGATCATTGATCCATGAAGACTAGTCTACACATATTTTTAAACAAAATTACCTTTTATAGTGTGGATATTAAGGGGTTTAATTACAACAACCCTTCAATGTGAATGGCCGGTATGTGAATTATTTATTTAAAGATTTTTTAAGTGATCCAATTGTTGAGTCTATAATTATATATTTTTTTGTTGCAAAAAGGAACCCAAAATTGTATATTTCTTTCTCATCAATTTAGATACCATTTTAAAATCTATATTTCATAAAAAAGTTACACGATGGAACTAATTGGACTGGATTCTAAGGTAATTGTGGGCGATAGAGAAAAGTTGTTTCTAATGTAAATAATTGTGTCTATATTTTTTAATATATTTTATAATTATTTTTTAATATAAAAAATAATAAAATAATAAAATAAAACTATAAATAATGGGTTTTTGACACATATAATTTTGTTTTCTATAAATATATCATATTTTGTTTTGTTTAAAAAAACAAGTGTATTTTTAGGATAAGAAAACATTTGTTGAATGTTGTTTGACCTCAAAATATTATCGTGATAGAATGGATGGATTTCATTGGTTTTAAAAAATTTATATTTAAATAAATGTTATTTTGTTTTTCTCACCTATTTCATATATGTTTTTTTGAACTAGGAAAATGTGTGTGAGTGAAATGATCTTTTTCGAATTGAAATTATAACATAAGGTCAATAGAATTTTCAACTTAATTTTAACAAGGCCATTGAAAAAAATAACACATTACGGATCCAACTAAAACTAAATTAATATAAATCTTTTAAAACTAGAGTAACATAGTAAATTGGTATTCCATAATGAATCTATGTGAAATTTTGTGCTAGGTGCATAAAGAAATTTATTTTTTTATATTCAATAATTTCTTTTGATAGTTATTTGAACATACATGTTTGGGAGTTTTTTTAATAAGATCCAAATAGTAAGAAATGAATTAATTCAGGTGAGGGAAATGATGAACCCAGATGAACAAGGTGGGAATTGACTCATAAAAATTTCACTTGTGTAGTATCAATGAAGTGTAAATTGGAACAACAATTTATGGAACATAATAGTGAGTGATATTTGGAAGAGAAACATGTTAAACCGTTAATTCCAATTAAATATTTTTATTTCACTCCAAGAATTTGATCTTGTAATTGAGTTGTAGTGAGATAATGAATGATATTACTATATGAGCCATTATAAATAAAACATTGAGGTATTTGTAATTCCACTTATATTTATTTTCTGTATTTATGTCTATGAATGATAATTTTTTAATAAATACAATTTTGTATATTGCTTATGAGTCAAATAGTTTAGGTTTGTGGGTTATGTGATCCAAATTTTCAAAAAACTTTATGAGATTTTTACTGTAAGGTATCCCTATAATTCTAGTGAATCACAGGTAATTAACTGATGTTTAATAATTTCACAGATATAGAATTATATTTTGAAATGGATTACATGTTTAATTTTAGTAACTTATGAATTTTTTCAAATTAATTTTCATTCGATCTAATGATTTTGAATTTTTTAATATCATTGTTTAAATGGATTTTCCTGTATTGTTTTATTATTTTACTCAATATTGATATTTTCTTAGAGATAGAACTCCTTGAGTTATAAACTGGTGAAAAGAAAAATAAGAAGAAAAAAATCAGGAGGGAAGTTTTAACAAATTGGGTTTTGAATTTTGAATTATTTTTTAAAAAGTGAAAGTTCAAAATATGTTTTCAATTTATAATATAATCTCCCTGATGGTCATGTGTAAATGAAATCCTTATGCAGAAACACTTTAAAATAAATCGACCATATTTGGGACCAAGATAATCCATGATGTAATTCTAGGTAGCCTCACAGTAGCTGAGAGTTTCATTTTGAAGTCCCATCTTCCCACATGAATAATTTTGTAAAATTACAAATATAACACAAGATTCTCAATCATGGTCGATCTATATTTTTCACTCTTAAGTGACTATAAAAAATCCATAAGATGTAAAAACATTCCCCCCAAAACTACCATGGAACCTCCCTGTACAATTTATTTCACCCTCATCGAGAAACCATGTATAAAAGAGCAACCAAGAACACCATTTAATATATAATATGAAGCTACGTCATGCCTAAGAAACCATGTACTCTCTTTCATAATCAAAATTCAGCACAAACACTACCCTCGTGGCCTATCTACCTATTATATCCCATCCCCAGCCACATGGAAAATCAATAAGGACCCAATACCTAATGGAAAATCCACTTCCCCTTTCCATGGATAATTGATCATACCCTACAACCTAAATTCATTGTCCACTATCCATCCACCCAATTTCTTATTAAATATATAAAAAATTGAAATACTGAAGAACAATTATCAATATGAAGCTTTCATGAGACCGAGAATGATAAAATTTATACCATGTTCTTTATATTTTTATTCCATTTGATTAATCACGAGAGTTCTATTTTATGGTATTATTTTATATCTATCAATAACACTTTATGATTCCTTATCATTTTGATTCCCTTACTAAGATTTCTTGTCCACCTATTTTTCCAATGTGTTTCCCAATTTATCCCATAATGTTATGGGATCTAATGTTGATTTTGGAGGTTATGATAGATTTTAAAAGAAAGTTGTTTTATTTTTATGTTGATGTTTTTCATACCCAATCATCTAAATATATCAGTACTTTCGATCCTTGTTTTGTGTTTAATGGATATTTATGTTAAAAAATATTAAATAATATGTGCAAATAGTTTTTCATTACTATATTTATTATTACTGAATGTTCTAGTTATTTTTATGGATTTGGACTCAAATAAATTAGTGATAACCATAGGGATAAGTCTATATATAGGGAAATATCATATAAAATTTGGTGAATTATACAGTGTGTTTTTGATAAAAAATTTGCATCACAGTCTACATACAATAAGTAGAAATGGTTTTTCTATAGATGTACAAATATATAATTATCCCATAAAAGAGTTTTTTGAGTATATCTCATCTATAAATCTAGTGTATAGTGATTGTTCCATTACTATTCACCTAGTTTGAAACTCTTAAGGTATAATCTTTGATAACCCACATTTTATTTTTGAACCATTGTAAATGATTTGAATAGATTATTATCATAAATGACATAGTTTATCTATATGGTTCCATATATTTAAAAGAATGTGGAATTATTTATACATCCAGAATATTATTTTTAATCATTATGTGGTTTCTCACTATAAGTTTTGTATCTCACAGTATTCTTTGGGTTTTAATAAATGGTTAGAATGAGGAGGAATTTAGTTAACGCTGAATTTGAAGGAAAATGTATTGATTTCTATCATGATAAAAAATGAAATAGGAGTTGGAAGGTCAACCCTTGCGATCATGATAAATAGTATATCTTGTTATATCATTAATAATTTCAATGTGGGTGATATTCCTAACACATATAATAAGCGAAAAATAGGGTTTGTTAAAGTCCATAGAAGGAATTTGTTTTAGTTTTCTATACATCAATTATGTGGGATGTTGAATTCTGGTAAATGTATCAGTGGAATGAGAATATGTTTCATGTGTGGAAAATAAATAAATAAAGAGAAAGTTATTTTAGTGAAATAATTAAAAATTTCATTAGAGGGATATATAGTTTATTATAAGGTACCAATTATAGTCTACTGTTTTATATATGGGGAACATGATGATAATCCACCTCAATGCCCTAATACATTGGTAGAATCCTAAACCATATAAGGGCATATGTTATGTCAAAACATGAATTGAATGTATTGATGTTTTTATGTATTGGGATTCCAGAATAATATTATATTTGTAATATATCATATATATTTTGGTTATAATAATCATGGAACATATGGGATATTGTTATTTTTGTGGAATAATATATACTTTCACATTTGGGTAACTTAATAGTTATCAATACCATCATAGGATTATATATTTAAGGATGATCAAATTTTCAAAGTCATAGAAAACACTTTTTTGGATTAAAGTGACGTGGTTTTATGTTGACTAGTGATATTTATGGGAGTTGTTTTATTAATTTTAGGAATTTGTTAAAATTATGGTCAACATTAAGGATTATTTCAGAAAAATTAAATTAAATTATTGAATATTTTTATACCATTTTTTAAATTTAAAGGAAATTATATTAATGTTTTTTTTTGTAAACTGGATAATATGCCTGCTAGGTGACAAACCATCACATCTAGAAAGGCCACTGGTCTATAACCATTAATTAAAGTGATAAATTGGTTAATTTCTTATTAGTGGACAATTTAATTTCATGTATAGTATGTAAATTGGTTTTTTGAATTAAATTAATTGGTATATAATGATTCATTTCCATTTGGTAACATTTCATTTATCATGTAGAAAAAAATGGGATTGAATATAGATTTCATGATTAAGTGATAAATGATATTTCTATAGAATATCAATATTTTCGAAACCTTGTATGATTATGGTAAACTGAATATTATGAAATTTTATTTGTTGAATAAAGGATGAATTATCTTTTGGAAAAACATTTTATTTTAATGTGGATATAGGCTCTTAATTTAAATGATTAGCATATTTCATAGAGTATATGATTTGGGTATATGAATTTAATTTTGAATAATATTTATTGGTGATAATGTTAAATTAATATCGAAAAAAAATGTTATCAAATATTTATAAATTACTTTGTTTTGAACCTGCATGGGAATATTCCAAATAATTTCGATCGTAGGTCTATGAATAATATTGGCAGTTAATACCGAGTCTTATGAGATTTATGTTTTATTCCATCATATAAAGGTTTATTCCTTTATAGAATAATCACATATTTTTTTAACTACATTTATATTGATAAATGTTGAATTATTATAAGAATATATTTTAGAATATATGACCCCTTATATGTTGGATTCAGTGCTTTTGGTAATGAAAACTCATCTCGAGTATTCATGTGTAGGAGGAAAATGAGATTGTGGTGGAAATTGATTAAAGGATGAAATTGTACTTATCATGTTCCTTAAATTCATAGTATAGTTATAATGTAATTTCTAAAAACAAAGAAAATATTCATGAAATGTTTATAACCTATAACCTTCATTTTCAATGAATTAATATCCTTTTTGCACAACTTTGGTTAATGGTTTTTAGGTCTTTAACTTTTTTCATGACAATTTAATTAATATTATCAAATATATATGTCTATATCAATAATTATTTGGACATTAAATGATCCTTTCATCTCCATATTATCCATTCCCACCAAGTTTTTCGTATTTAAAGACCATGTTATATGCTATTCTAGATGAAAATCATATTTCCCTCTCCCTCTCTTAAATTTGACCTTTTATTAGCAATTTTTATGATTTTGGGATTAATAAAATGTATTTTTAAATTATGAAACCATTATTATATATATCATTTATATATTTCAAGGGAATAATTTTTTTGGGGGTATTATATCTTACCAAACCTTTATATTTTAAAAAAGAAGACTATGTTTGATAGCTGATAATTTCTGCAACACTATGCCTAAACGAACCATGAAGTATTACTATATAAATACCACTATAATAACCTAGATGTTAAATTAGAAGGTATGAAACGAATTAAAAACTTTATGAAAAATATATTATATTTCTAATAAATAAAAATTCATTGGTAAATATTTATAAATAATTAATTAATTTTTAATAAAATTTTTATATTCTTCAAAAATGTTTTTTTCTTCATAAATGGGTTTTATTGATTTCTGTGAGAAACTATGATAATTAATTTTTTGAATTCTTAAATAATTTAACTAATAAAATGATATAGTTTTGTAATTAATAAAAGAAAATTTATTTTAAATTGAAATTTTATGATTGTTTTGAAAGGATTGATTTTTCAGTGAAAAGTGAAATATATTGATTTGTGTTGAAAACTATATTTCATTTAAAGTATTTAAAAAGTAAAATTATATTTCATGAATGATTTTAATTTTTGAACTTCCATTTGATTAAAAATAATTCAATTATATTCTTTGGAATTAAATCTATAATTGATTTTGTTATAAACAAAATATTATACTTAAAAATTATTATTTTCCAAAAACCTATTTTTAATGCTTTTTAGACTTTAATATTAAATTAATTTCATAAACATCAATAAATTTAATCCTGAAAATGGATTCCATATTTTTTATCATGATTTCAGTTTTTTCGAATAGTTCCCTTCTATTTTTTAGTCATTATAAATAGTAACCATATAAAATAATTATCACTATGATAAGGGTAAATTTGGTAATAAAGGATAAAAATAACATGATAAGGAAACAAACATGACCCAAACACTAAAATTTATTGAATTGGATGAGTTTAGTTCACCCATTTCCATTATTATTTTTAAAATATTGCTACTTAGTGACATATTCCGTTTATTTTTACATTTGTATGATTTTATGTAAATAAAATTAAAAAAGGCCATTCACTTTATTTTTTTATCTCAGTTTTTTTTACATTGGGATAAAAATATATTTTCAGTAATGAATTTTAATATGATAGCTAAATGTTTTTTATCATGGTAATTTAGTTATAGTATTTAGTAATGAAAATATTACTTTTAAGGCTTATAAAACTATAATAGAATATTTTTTCAATTAATAAAAAAATTAAATTAATGATTTTAAAACTATTAAAAGTAACATAATTTGAATGAATTATTATATTAGAATAATTTTATGTATAAATATATCATTTTTGGTATTTTTATTGGATTTATTTTTTTAATATATTCGTGTCATTGGATTTTTTAATTCAACATATATGAATAGTGTCTAAAATGACATTAGTGATTTTTAAAATAATATAATATTTTATTAGTTAACATAAAATTTATAAAAAGACTATATTTAGAAAAGGTAATTTAATATGGTTTGTAATTTCAACCATGTTGCATTTGTTATCCTATTTTCATTTTACTATATATATACAAACCATTAAATTTTAGAATATTTGTTATCACAGTAATTGTTGAAAACAGTTAAAACATTTTAAAATAATTATATAAGTGTAAAAAACTAGTATACACTTATTCAATTATTTAGATTTTATTATTTCAATCCATTATATTCCTAAATTTAAATTTAAGTAGTGAGGATCATTTTTTAGTGAATATTAGTTTATATAAATTTTTTAGTACTTTTTATTCAAGGAGTGCCCCTCCCTTTTGTTATAAAAGGGAACCTCCTCCCCTATTATATTGACACTTAAAAAATTAGATTAAAAAATACCTTTTAAAATATCATTTTTACACCTCTCGTCATATTCTAGAGGTCTTGGTTTGAACAGAAAACCGTCCTATGAAGGATTTAGGTATAATCATATAAATGTTGTTCGAAGAAGAGATATATTTCTTACCAAGGAGATTTCAATTTATTTACAACCTTCAAATATTATTTAACCATTATGATATAATAATAATAATATCTCCCCAATTTATTGATGATGTTATATTAATTTAATAATTTAAATACACCTCATCTTTAATATGATGTAAAAATAATCCATCGTTCAAGCATACAGAGGATAGCCATATCATGAACAATGTAATTTGTTTTCCATCACTGTCTCTCAACTATGGATATAATGATGGATTTCATATATATATATATATATATATATATGATTTTAATGGAACATTTAATATTATTTAAAATTTATAAATCATAAATTTTTCTTACCTTTTCACTCAATGAAAAATGATATCGTCCTTTGTGCGTTCATGTGGATTACCACCTCCCCATATCAATGTCATTAATTTTTCAATACCACACAATAGCGATGGTATATATGAGTGTATTTGGAGAAAAAACGTGATATTTATGATATAAATATAATTTATTAAAGATAAATAAGTATTTTTGTAAAATCTCACCATCACCCATTGGATTTTGAAGAGGTGCTGGGTGTTTTTGGCCTTAGATGATATCCCCAAGACACAAAAGGCTCGAACTAAATGCCATGGAATTCATTAACATGTTGGAGATGATTTTCCCTTCAAAGGTACACGCCCAAAAAATCATAAAATAAGAAAATAACCTTTATGTGATTAATGATTATAATAAATTCAACTCAACCATAACCAATCAAAAATCCATATCTACGTATAAGGCCAAGTGAAGTGATATAACCAATTGAAGCAAAGACAACACAACCCAAGGAAACTAAAGTCATCCAAATAGCAAATCCTAGCATGATCCAAGATCTAACTAGATATACTTTCCCACAGTATTAAGAAGAAACACTAAATATCTGAGATATGTTGCTTTTACCTATGTCGAGATGGATGGTATTTATGAATACAAAAGTGTTCCCAAGAAGGGGCGAGTCTGAAATCAGTAGAACTTCACCAATGAATTCCCAAATCACACAAATACGATAGGAATTGGTTATCACTTTTTATAGAACCTACATTAAAATATATATACCTATTTATTTCAAATAAAAAATAGTATTACACTATGGGAAATAAAATAAAGACTTCAATACATTTCTTAGATCAATTTGGCATACATAATTTCATGACAACACTCATACACACATCCACACATGAATGCATTGGTAAAAAATACACACTATAAATTACTCTCTCATCAATATACCTATTTAAAGTAAGTTAACCAATTATAGGATCCACAATTGCACATGACAGTTCCACAAGGTTACCCCTAATGAAATTTTACATTCACCTACCATATACACTATGACCCATTCCATGTCATTTCACATCAAACTATTCCTTTAATAAAACATTTCTCTAACCATTTCCATATATAAATTAAAAATAATAATTTAATTATCATAATTTTAAAATTATCATCCTAGAATATTTTCTATAAAACCATACTATTTTAACAATTTATCAAACCATAAATAATCAGGATTTGAAAAGGAATCAACCAAGTATTTCGAAATCATATTAAGAAAAAAAAACAATATTTCAAACTAGAACCTCATGTTATAATAAAGTGGAGTATAGAGAGAATCCAACTACCTCAAGAACATTGTAAAAAATGAATAATGCCATTATAATTCTCTATATCTGATCACTAACCACCCTTTATCCCTAATAAACAACCATAAAAAACATAATTACCACCAAAAAACAAGGATCTATTCACAAAAGATTAATTATAATGTTTTGGGAAAGATAATGGTAGGAGATATAAGAATAAAACAAAAAATTGATATTTCAATGAATCATGTTATCAAAAGGTATTTGATGTTCATAAACATCACTTTCGGATTGAAGGCAACTGCATCAAATCCTTGGGAGGAAACTTATTTAATGATTATGAGTGATTCAAAATTAAAAAGGGCCTCATGAAATAATCTATTTTAGATCCAAAAAATCATATCTTAAACTATACATCCCACAGTTTGGTTACACGAATCAGAAAACCATGTGTTAACCATACTCTTAATATAATAACATGCCAAACCCTCACATTTTCACATTGAATGGATAAATGCATGATGTTTCAACCATGATTTTCCCTCTGTTTAGGTAGTTCATGGTTTACCCAATATATTTAAATGGTTTGAAAAAATTGGGAACCAATCATGAAAAGCTCTTATGCCTCCTGCTACAGGACACATAGATTATTAGATGGGGGTGAATGGTTTTTACTACCAATGATCTAACTATGCGCCTCTAGAAAAGCCTCCAAATCATTGCCAAAACCACATATAACCCCCCATACATAAAATGATTACTATAAAAACATAAAATACAAAAAAAAATATCATGTCCCTAAAATTGAAGTTGTTTCATTCTCCAAAAAATTGTACTTTTTGTCACCATAATGTAGAAAACCAGAGTTTTCCTAAAATATTTTGGTACATCACACCAACATTTCCTTTTTTCATTCCCATGCTTCCCCCTAAGTCCAACCATATTTCCATAAACCACACAATAGACAGATTCTTTTCTGATGAAATACTTTGTCTTTAATATCCAAAATATGTACCGGAACATGAATAAACATATAATCTGGATCTATGTGAATGTAAAACCATAAAATATTGTGGTTAGGATTAGATTTATAATTATCAAATTCAGATACATGAAATAGAAGATTTATTGAACAGAAACATGGTGGTGAAGCCAACCGATAATCCACCACAATAATTCATTGAACTATCTCAAAATGCCTAATGTAATGAGGAGAAAACATTCCCAACATAGCAAAATTATGATTCCCATGAATTGGAGAAATTCAAAAAAACACATTATCACTAAACTAAAACGACAAAAATCACTAATAATGATATGAATATGATTTATGATGACTCTCACCCATCTTCATTCTCTTACAGATCAATGGAATCCCCCATGTTGTTCTTTACTCAAGTCTAGATCCAAGTAGTGAAGTATCACATATTTCCCCTAGAACAATTTAGAATCATATGGAAACCCATAAAATTATTCAATATAAGTTATATTCATAGTTGTAGATAGCAATTGTTTAATGAGAAATCCACTAATTGTAAATACTCTTCCCCTGATTCACCAAAATACATCCCATAAAAGCTAACCATATCCTCTAACATTTGGAGAATACTTTAAGGATTTCATCTGTTTCAGGATAATACTCAATTATCATAGTCAACAATGTTCCAAGGGATTTCTATAAGGATTTAAAAATATGATACATAAACAAGAAATCTTGTTTAGATATAATCAATACTGGAATGTCATGAAGATTTACAACTTCTTTGATAAATATTTTTGACATGTCCTCAACCTTATGATATTCAAGAATATGTATAAAATGATCATAATTCATGATTTGATCGACAATGACCCATATAAAGTCACATATCGGAAATATCCTCAATTTACATGTCACAAAAACCATCGATATATTCTCCCACTTCCACACTGGAATCGGTAAAGACTGCAACATGCATGATCATTGTTGGTGTTCTTCCATGACTTGTATAAATGTAACACATCTAAATACAAACTCTTACATTTATATTTTCATGTTATCCCATTAAAACTATTATTTCTTCACTCTATGGATATTTTTAATTCATAGATGAATAACCCTTCTTAAATGGTGGTAAGAATTATGAATTTATTCTTAAAAAACCAATGGTGATGTGATCTGATATTTATACTAAAAAACTAAACTCCCATCCAACTTCCATCCCAAAATGGTCTCCCATCCATTATGGTTTTACCTCATATAAACACATTTAGATTCCGATAATTGATCCTATTTCACATGCAATACCCAATCAGGACCAAATGATTCTGAGATAAAAATGAAACATCACAATTGTCGATCCAATCCAGGTGCCTGTCTTCTATAAATGATATTAGTTCCCACTAATTTGAAGCTTCTTTATCCAAATAGATATATTAATTATTATTAAACACATACTTCACTGAATATTCTTTACCTGGTGCATATATCATATCTATGCTATACATTTGTAGGACTCCGTCTATTTTTTTTCCTTAGATTCAAATCCCTTTGTTATAAAATGTGATTTGAGATCTTAATGTTTATAAAATCATAAAATTTATCAATAAAAAAATAATGACCCCAAGTCTTCAAAGAATGAAATAAAACATATAATTAAAAATTATGTGTTGGGTATTTCTTCTCATTATTCTATATCTTCCATGTTTCATAACCAATGACATGATCTACCAACATGAGAAAACATCCCAACCCAGATCTCGATGCATAAAAATAGACTACATAGCTCTGACCAAACTCTTGAAAAACCTGGACATGTTCTAATGTAATACTAACCATATTCACTTAGATTGCTTTTTGAAATTCAACAATCAATTGGAATGGAACACCATTCACCATCAATTTTGTCATTGGTTATGTAAAAGTGAAAAATCATGTGACGTCATATGTAGTATACTTCAAAGACCTGGAAAATATGTATGTCAAAAGTATTATTCATCTATTTCAAAGAGATAAAAACATATATATTTTCTGGATCTATGGAAATGCCTTTTTTTATATTATATGGCTATGGAAAAGTATATCTTGAATCTAGAAATCACACATTATAACTTGGAATATAATTTCTCCTCCAACAATATGCTGATAGAGATAATATTTTAATCATTTTACATAATTTATTCAATGATTGAATATATAATTCCCCAACCTTTAAAATTATATAATCTCGAGTTATGTCAATAATTTGAATTTATTTTACATTGAGGATATTTTAATGATTAGAGCTCTATAAAATTAATCTGTAACTCATAAATATAAAAACCATAAAAATACAAAGTGGTCACTTCTAACTATATTAATTTCTTCTATAAAATAGAATCTTTTAAAATGAAATGTGGTTTCATTTCATGTCTAATCATTATAACTATTCCTCAATCCCATCCTTGACTCGATTCCCTATTAAATCATGGGATAATCATTTCAAATACTATAGATAAGTACAAAAATCATAGTAAGGTGTACATAAATAAGGAAAACTATTAGTCTTGTAAAAACATGTAAACCATGAATACATTATCATATTTTAATATTTATCACCATTATGAAGTAGTAAATACACTAAATTGAATAAAAGTTACTTTTTACCCTTTTTGTAATCAAAGTATTATCATAAAACACATATTTAGCACATATAAAATATAAAGGTAACATGGGACATAATAATATATATATATGAAATAACCATTTGGTCGAACTCCACACATATCTCTCTTAAAAATGGAATATCCATATGGACGATTTCCATACCCAATACATTTGAGGATATAATATAACCTCCCATTCATGGTTTATCATGGAAAACCCTATATTTGGTTCATCACGTAACAACCAGTCTTTGGTTTATCACGTAACAACCCATCATATTTCTGAATACCATTATATTATCATAACACTTAAATTTTACTATTTTCAATATTTGACTCATAAAATTTAATTTTAAATCACATGAAATCATATAAAGATATTGAAATAGGAAATTCACATTCAAAAACATTTTACATACCAAAACACCCAAAAATGAAATAATATCTTTCTTTTCCATTTGAACCCACTTAAGCCAATAGAGGGAGTCAAATATCAAATAACAATTATGGTGTTAGAGAAGTCATTATTTCCCTATAAGTTAAAAAATATTCCTTTTTTCATTTAGTAAAACTATTTATAGGGAAATATTCCTTTTGAAAATCATTAAATGAAATTAAAACTAATGGGGATAGTTATAAACCTTATAAAATTTGTTGGTGTATATTTTCAAAATAAGCCTTAATGATTGGAGATTGAAACAATATCCCTTACATAAAGTTGGATGCATCTTGTATATTCCTTATTATTCTGAAATAATAAATATAGTTTAATCTCTATTTTATTAAGAACCTTTTAAAAGATAATTTTTTCTTTTATATCGCTTATTAACATGTTATAGAAATTACATAATTAGTTATGTTCAGATATGAAGTTTTTTTATTTGGAACTTGAGATGAAAATGAACACAGTTTGATGTCAGTAGAGCTTATGGTGATATTTATATTATTTACAGAATAATATTCATGTAATTATTATCATTTTAATACATAAATAAAACCTTTAAATCAAACAATGATGTGTGGTTATGAAAAATGAACAATGCTATCTTTATGGAGACAGTAATCTGTTTTACGCAAGAGTAACGTCATCATTTTTCAATTTTAATTATGAACATAAGATTATGATTATTTTATCTTTCCATGATAATAATGTAATAATTAAAATAATTTTAATAATTTTAATATACTTGTATATATCATTAAAATGGTATAATGAATAAAAACGATCCACATTGCTTCATGGAGGTTATAGTTCAGATGTACGCACGAACATCGTTATCATTTTTATGTGCAGAAAAGTAGGAATGTAATTTTTATATTGTTATATTATAATTATTAATATGTAATTAATATCACATATGTATTTTAATTCAATTATTATAACCAGTCATGAGATACTATTGTGGAAAAATAATTAGATCTATTTGTGGAGGTGATTGTTCACACGTAATGAGAAACGATTAATTCCATTCCCATTTCGTAAAACTAGAGATAGATTTAGGTGATGATTTTAAAATAGTAAAATATAAGTATATTTTGGATAAATATTTTATTATCTCATCATGGATGGATAATATATGAATTATTTGTAAGAAAAAATAAAATATAAAAACTTGAAGAAAAAAATACATCTTTTTCAGTTGATCACCTTTTAAGAACACCATAACACCACTAAAAAGAAATTGAATACCGAAACAAGGCTTAAAGAATGTGGGGAGGGGTTCTAGGAAGGGTATAGGTTAGATATTTCCCAATTAAAAAGGCTTTGGAATTGTGAGTAATAGAGAGGAATTGGTTCCTTTTTATAGGATAAAAGAGGGGAAACTTTGGAATTATTAAAAGTATAAATTTTTATAAATTCAATTTCGATTGAAAAAGGACCAAAGTAAAATTATTACTAAAATTATATGAGGATAGTTTTAAACCCTATAATATAATAATTTTTAGTTATGTATTGATTTTATTTTAAACAATGCCTTTTTGGTTTACCCTTAATTATTATCTTTTAATTTTAATTGTGGTAACAACATTTTAAATATTAAGAGGCTATAAATATTACTTATATGGGGTCAATTTCCAATAAAAGGATATTTTTGTAACATTGAGACCTTATCAAGGTAACATTTTAATTTTAAATTTTTGTTATGATTTTTTAAATAATTTTAAAAAATAATATATTTATAAAATATTGGTGGTGTCAATTTTAACACTATTCATTTAATGGAATTTAAATAAAATCAAAAGAGTGAGGTAAAATCGAAACAATACATTTAATGGAATTTTACTATGTCACAGTCCCATATAAAAATTTATGATAACAACTATTATATCATATTATTTTTATTTTAATATTATCAGTTTCATTAATTTGATTCATCCTTTAATAAATCGTTTATTCCATCATCATTCTGTCATAATTAAATTTAATTATATAATGTATAAAAATAATAAATAAAAATTCTATTATTTAGGTAATTTTATTATATTTATTATTACTATATATATTGAAAGATATCCCCTATTATACCCTGTATTTAATAAATTAGTAAGAATAGACATGCCGATGGTATTTTTGCCATTATATTAAATTAGAAGTTATAAATGTCTTAATCATACTCATGTTGCTTAAAAAGAAAAAAATATTGAAACAAGGATTTTATTTGATGTCCATAACTCATAAAATATGTTTACTAAAATTGTTTGGATAGTTTTATATTGTTATAATATTATTTTACCCCTCATTTACCTTATTTACCCTTAAACAATTGTAAATAAAAAAAAATAAAGTTTGTATTCACAAAGACATTATTTTGACTCTATTACATCACATTCTTCACACATATTATAACCATGTATGTATGTATTTTAAAAATTAACATCAAAAAAGTCACTTAAATTAATTTAGTGTTACACTTGTTGACGGATCGAGGCAACGTGTTTTTAAAAAGTAAAAACTAACAAAATATTGACTTGTGTTTATATACAATTTAAATGTGGAATTACTTCCAACGGATAATATTGGATTAAATGATAAAATTTTCATCTAATTATAACATAAAACATGTTAAAGGATAATATATCAATATAAATAAATTAGTAAAAATGGTAGATTTGAATTAAAATGCAATATTTTTCAATTTTAATTAAAAATATTATATTATTTGAAAATACAAAATATTCAGCCAAAGTAAATTTTGATGTCTCTTTTTAAAAAATAAGTTATTATTTCAAAATATAACATATGAAAGTGAAAAAAAAAACTATATTTAAAATGGTTTCTACATCAAATAGTTTGAAAAAATCCATTTTGAAAATATTAGAGTATTTAATGCTTAAAATTGGATTTATTCTCATTTTAAGCGAATTAAATTTATTTTATGAATGTAAGAACATTTAACAAACATGTGAAACCATAAAATAGTTATTTTTGTTCATTCCCTCTAATACAATAGAAATTCATTTACTATAATTTAAATAATAATATTAATAATTTATTAATTTTCAATTTAACTCAGTCTTGTGTGTAAGGATAGACTTTGGAGAAACATGTTGTCGCTTTTCATATATGATAGTGGAGAATGTATCCCCTTTAATGTAAAATTAATATCTTATTCATAATTTTTGTGAGACATGAAAGAAATTTATTCTATAATTACCTATAATGTCACATCCTTCCCCCTTTTGTAAACTGCATACTCCCAATTTTATTCACTTATCAAATTTTTGGGGGTATTTCACCGTCAAAGAATTTTCAGAATCACATGTCACCTCTTCATCTATATGGTTTTTATGAAAATCAATTTCACTAAAATCACCTTATTCTATAACACTTGCTCTCTACATTCAAGAATATGGACTGGAAATTCCCAATAATAATGATTCTCTTCCAACTGAACTACTTCTGGACTCAAAAAAAGAGACGGATATGGAATATATTTTCTTCACATTTAACCTTAAAAAAACTATGTACCTAATATAGACTCCGTGGTAAAGCCACTTAGTAAGAAACTAATCCAAATTTATATAATATATCATAGGGTCCAATGAATCATGTACATAGCTTCCCCTTCTTACTAAAATGCATCACAGTTTTCCATGTAGAATCATTGTCAAAGCATGATCTCAAACCTCAAAAAAATGATCCTTCCTCTGGTTATCCATATAATGTGTCTTCCCACTATGATTTGTCCTAAAGTTTTTCTAAATCAACAAACCTTTTTCATCTCCTCTACAAATTATGGCCCCATTTATATCTTTCCACCAACTTCATTAGAAAAAATAATAGTCGACACCGCTTTCCATATAATGAAAAAAATGGTGCAATATGTATACTGAAATAAAAATAGTTATTATAAGACAACTCAACCAGTAAAATATGTTAACACCAACATCCTTGGTAATCCATTTAAAATGAACACAGAATATCCTCCAATGTCTAAGTTGTTCATTCTATCTGTCATTATTATTGAGGATGAAAAGCTATACTGAAATTTAATTTTCTTCCTAATGAATTCTAAAGGCCTTACTAATAGTTATATGTGATGCTAGGAACATTATTAGATATAATGGATTGGGTAACACCATATAATAGATCTATATCTTTATTTTACAACTGAGAAAGTTGATCTGGAGACAAATAATCTTAAATAGGAAGAAAATGAGAATATTTAATTGGTTGATCACAAATAACCCAATCCGCTTAGTTACCTCTAGAATTATTAGGTAATACCACTAAGAAATCCATTGATATATTTTCCAATTTCTACTATGGCATAAGCAAAGTCTAAAGCATCCTATTCAGTAACATCCTCTCTTCTTTAACCTATTGACAAATCAAACATCTCAAGGTAAAGTCATCAATATATCTTTTCATTCTATCCCACCAATAATAGTCCTGATGTCTATGTACATCATTGTGCTTCCAGGATGAAATGAAAATGGATATCTATGATCTTCACACAATAAATATTTCTTCAACTTTGAATCCCAAGGTGCAAATTATCTCTTTACAAACATCAAAACAACATCCTTATCATGTAATTCTTGCAACTATTTTTCCAAATCCAATAATTATAAATGTACCATTCGATAATCAGTTTTAAAAATAGTCTTAGCATCAATAAATAAATCAATTATAAATTCAACATCACTATTAGGAACAATACCATGAAATTCATCAGGAAACAAATCATTGAATTCATTTACTACTAGAATGACACTAATCAAAACTATTTATTTACATTAAAAAATATAATATTGAATACATCCACTTCTATATATAATAAATATCTCATCTTCTTTGAAAGTTATAAAAGTTATGAAATAATTTAAAAAAACTTTCATTGCATTGCAATTTATCTTTTCAAAATAAAATTAAATCCAATCCATACCCAAAACGATATCAAATTCCATTATGGTATGTTCAACATGATTTATAGGAAAGACCATCCAAATAATGGTAATAGGTAGATTAATATAAATCTTTGTTTATTCAATACATTCACATCGAGTTTTTACCAAAAGTTATATATCACATTCTTGAGGTGTTATGTCTAATTTATTTGCAATGCTCTCAGAAATGAAAGAATGTGATTATATATATTCATATAGAGTATTGGAATATTTTGAAAAAACATGTATCATACCTACCTCCACATCATTTGATGGTCCCACATCATGTATAATAGTAGTAGAAAATTATTTTTCCATGTCCTTCTACTTTTGATCATGATAGATTTTACCCTAGGTAATCAAATTTGGACATACACTGGCATAATTACCTAACTCATTGCAACTAAAAAATCTTACTTCCAAATTTTCAATACATTTCTAATCATATCCCTTATAGTCATGAGTGAAATGACCAGTCTTAGCACATCAGAAAAATATTCTAGACATTGAGAGACATTCTTGAGGATGTTTTTTACTACACTTCTTATAAGATGGAAATTTATGTTTGTTACCACCAAACATCTTTGATGAGTGATTTATCATTGTGAGACACCTGAATTACTTCTATTTCATGGTCTCATAGAACACATGATCATTATAAAACTCAATTTATACTTTATCATCACATCAGAAAAGTATCTCATATCCATTTAACTGAAGAGAAGCTAATTCCCTTTTATATTTCGGCTTTAATCTAAAGTAAAACTGATTTACCTTACTATCAATATCCCATATATAATTTAGTATGTACCTTGACAAATGAGTGAAAATATATTTTTATGAAGCCACATAATCTTTTCCCTTTTTTCTAAATTCCATGAATTTCTTTTCAATCCTATGTCAAATAGCCTTATGAAAATATTTTTCAAGGAAGTTATTCTTAAATTAATCCCATTTCATGGCTTCAAACTCTTTAAATTCACTAAAATTTTCAATTGTTTACCACCACTGATTAGCCTCACCTTCATGATAATAAACAACATGACAAACCTTATGATTTTTTGAACACACTATTACATCAAAAATAATTTCTAGTGAATTAATCTACCCTTTAACTTTCACAAGGTAATATGATCCTCTGGATGATGTGGGATGATCCCTTATCAAATGCTCCACTCATAACATATTAATCTATATTTTATCTGGATGATCATATTCATGGAACCTCCAGTATTTATTTCCTTATTTGAATGATCCATCACTATAACAAACTATTCAGTTCTGATTCTTACCATCTTAGGATGCTAATTTGGATGGATGATTTCCTTTGTATTTCGTCCAAACACACCTACCATATTTCTTCTATATAAAACCATTATAAACAAAAATATCTTAGATTAAAAAAATGGTAATATTCAAATGATACATCATTTTAATTATATCATAAAATAAAATAAAATAATTGATTGATATTCGATTATTAATATCCTAAACCCTTAAGGTATCCAAACCAGCCTTTAATACCAACTATAAGGACCCATCTATAAAACTTAATTAATTTTGTTTTATGTAAATAATTTGACTTTATTTAAAGTTTATTGTATTTTAAATTTTATATTCCTAGAGAATTAAACCATAACTCACACATAATAATAACATAAAATAAAATGTGTGTACTTCCATGAGTATCAATTTCATCTATAATATAAAATCATTAAAAATGAAACGTAGTTTCATTTCATGTTTAATCATTATAACTTTTCTTGGATCCCATCATTAACATTATTCTCTCTTAAATATTGTGAAAAACATTTCAAAAACATGGGATGATTAGAAAATCTTAGTAAGGTACTCAAATAAGAAAAAGTGTAATTCTTGCAAAAACATGTAAACCATGAATACTTTATAAAAATGTAATAATTTTAACCATTATTAAGTAGTAAATGCTCTTCACTACATATAATCTAATTTCATACTCTTATTAGAATCTTAAGGTTACTATATAACACATATAAATGGAATATGACATAAAAAGTTAACTAGTCACATAATCATACTTAAATGGAAGGATGATGTGGTCGACGTCTACACATATCACTCTTAAAAATGGAATTATTATACGACAGACATCAATACCTAAGGCATTGGAGTTTATAATGTATCCTCTCCTCCTTTGTTTATCACGAGCCACCCGTATATGGTTTATCATGTAGCTACCCATATTTATTTTATCACATAACCACCATTCAGATGCCCAAGTACCATTGTATAATCATAACCCATAAAATATTTCAACTATCAACATTTTACTAATAAAATTTCATTTACATTCAAAAGAAATAATTTCATGATATTGAAATAGTTAATTCACTTTAAAAATAGTTTTTAATACCAAAACACGCCAAAAGGGAATAAGAAATGTTTTTCCCTTTAAAATGATAAGACTTATAGAGGAATCCAAATATCAAATAATGGTTACATCGTTGGAGAAGTTATTATCACCACATTTGTCAAAAAAAATCATTGTTTATTTAGTTAAACACGTAATATAAAAATATTACATTATAAAACCATTGAAATAAATTAATTGTAAAAGGGATAAGTATAGAATTTATAAAATAAGATGGTTTTTATAATCAAGATATGCTTTAATTAAAGGAAATTGAGACGAAGTCCCTTACCTTAAGTTTGATTTGTCAGGTATATTCCTTGTTCATTATGAATAGTATAATTACATTAATTTATACTTTATTAAGAAAATTTTTCAATTTTATTATTTCATTTATATCATGTATTACAATGTTATAAAAATTACATAATTATTAATATTTGTATTCGACATTTTGTTGATATTTTGTACTTGAGTAAAAAATGAATTGGGTTTGATGCCACTTGTTCATGTGGTCACAATTATATCATATCAAGAATAATATTCATGGAATTATTATAATTTTTGTATGTAAATTATACCTTTACATAAAATCATGTACTATGGTTATGAAAACTGAACAATGTTATCTTCATGGAGACGATAAGTCATTCGTACGCATGAGTAACGTATTAAGTTTTCATTAATCATTATAGAAGTAGGGTAATTATTAATTTATCATTAAATAATAATAACATCATAATTAATATCATATTAATCATTTAAATATACTTATATATATCATATAATTAACATAATGAATAAAAATGTGTCATATCTTTTGGTGGTGGTGATAGATTACACGTATGTATGAATGCTGTTATCATTTTTATGTGCATGGAAGTAAGAATGTAATTCATATATTATTAAATAATCATGATTTATATGTCACTAATACCACATATTAACAATAATTACATTATTATAACCGTCCATGAGATACGGTTATGGAAAATGAATTAGATTTGTTCTTAGAGGTGATAGTCCACACGTATGCACAAACACTTAATTCATTTTCCATTTAACATATGTAGATATAGATATAGGTTATGAAACTAACATAATAACATATAAGTGTATTTTAGATACGTTATTTATCGTATTATCATTGTTGGATAATATTTTATGGATGTGGAGTACGGAAAAAATATAAATACTTAAAGAAAATGATACCTCTTCTTTAGTTAATCATCATTGAAGAACACCTTAACACCTCTAAATAGCGGTTTATTCCCAAAATAATGCTTAAATATTGTGACAAGGGATTATATGAATGGGTTGGGGAGATAATTTTCAAACCAAAAGGCTTTGGATGTGTGATTAAAAGAGAGTAATGGGTGCTTATTTATATGAAAGGGGAGTGGCACCCTTGGAATTAGTAAAATATTGAATTAATATAAAATTAATTTCGATTCCAAATGGTCAAAAACACATTTATTTAAAATATAAGTTAAATATAGTTCTATATAATCTTAAAAAATAATATTTATACATATTTTGATTTTATTTTAAAACTTCTCTCTTCGGTTTACCAAAAATTTGCTTCTTTTAATTTTAATTATGGTAACAATATTTTAAATATTAAGCGGATTTAAATTTTATTAATATGGGGGTAAATTTAAAAAATATAGTAATCATTAGAAACATTTCAACATTATTAAATTATCTTTGATATTATTAAATTTTTTATGACTTTTTACACAATTTAATTAAATATTATTTTATAAAAAATCAAAAGTGTTAATTTTGAAACTATTTATTACATTGAATTTAAATGAAATAAAAATCAAGAGATAACTTCCAAAATATCTATTTAATTAAATTATAATATTTTATAGTTACCTATAAAATTATTGGATGTAATTTATTAGATAAAGTTATATAAAATTTAATATTATTAGTATCATTTATTTTATTCTTCCTTTAATAAATCTATTATTTAATCATCATTGTGTCATAATTAAATTGAAATATTAAATATTTAAAAATTATAAATAAAATACTATATTGTTGGTAACATTTTTATATTTATAATGAATACTTATAGTTGAATATATAACTCATATCACCACATTTTAAATTGGATTTAGTAAAAAGGGACATATTTATTATATTTTTTTCTTTACTTTAAATTAAATGTTATACATGTCTTAATCAAACCCATGTGGCTTCCAAAGGAACACTTTCATCCCAATGATTTTATTGATTTTAAATAACTCATTCAATATGTTTATTACAATAGTTAGGGTAGTTTTATATTAATAAAATATTATTTTAACCCTTATTTACCAAATTTACCATTTAAAATATTGAAAATAAAATAATAAAATTATTATTCACCAAAACATATTTTAAAACTATTAGATGAAAATTTTCATACGGATTGATATAATCCATTTTTTAAATTTTAAATAACAAAATTGACAAAAATTATTTTAATGTTAATCTCATTTATCTTTTGAGGAAACATTTTTTTAGAATGTTAAAATCATCGACAGATTAACATGTGATTATATCCAATTAAAATTGGAAATTACATCCCATTTCCAAAATTGGATAATATTCTAACAACATCATCTATTTATATGTTAAAACCATGTGAAAATATAATAAAAAAATATAAATAAAATAGATAAAAATGCAGTTTCGAATTAAAATGTAGTATTTTGCACTATTCATTATAAAATCAATATTATCAGAAAAATACCTAAACTTAAACCAATGTAAATTTTGATGTCCTTCTTCCAAATAAGGACAATATTTTTTCAAATATAACATATAAAAGTCAACAAAACTAGATTTAAAAATTTTTCTCCATCAAAAGCCTAAAAGACCTCCTTTTAAATTACATTAGAGTATTTTATACTTATAATTGGATTAATTCTCATTTTAAGACTCTTAAATTATTGGATGAATGTAAAAACATTAAAAAACTTGTTTAAACATAATAAAGTTAGTTCTTTTCATTCCCATAAATAAAACAATTCTGATTTAACTACTTTTTAAATTAATAATATTAATAATGTATTATTTTCTAGTATAGCATGGTCTTCTGTGCAACATAATATTTTGGAAAAACCCATAGTTGTGTGCTGGGTATTTTGCATCAATTTTTTATTTTCCTGCATTTTTGTCTAAAATTAAAAAATTGATTAATTAAAAAAATTAGTATTTTTCTATCAATTCATTATTTCAAGACAAAAATTTAAATTATTTATCCAAATAGAGTTATTATTTTTATGCCTCCATTTCTTGTGTGATTCAACTTATACTCTTTGAATTATACCTCCTTTGAAATTCAACATGCCAAAAAAATCAATCAAGTTGAAAAATATTTCTAGTTAAAAAAAGGTTCCATACATTAGTAACTATGAAATATATCAACATACAGACTTAAAAATGAATTTATTCAAGATTTAAAAGATGTATGACTCAATGTTTCAAGTTAAAAGTTAATTTCATGGAGATATTTTCCCATTTAATGATCCATTGGACATGATATTTTGTACAGCGTTGAAGAATTTATTTTTCTGTAAAAATTTTAATTGATATAATCAAAAATAAATTTTTTTGAACACATAAAATTGTATATAAATTTTTAATGTAAATAGGAAACTAAATTTTTAACACCTTTTAATGAGGAACCTTGATGTTTTCGACAATATGGTGGGTAGAAATGTGGGGAATGGGGGTTCGTGTTTTTAATTCTTGAGATCTTCCACTTAATGGTAAAGAATCGTTTCTCTCTTCTGGAAAGAAGTTATCAATTTTTAAAAGAAGTTTTTTTATTATGTATGATCATATTTTGTTTTTTATTCTATTATTCAGATTTCATTATTCAATGATCATTTTGACCATCCACTAGTTTCTAGTTTATATACAACAGAAAAAATGAGGGATTAGTTGTGATTTACTTAGTGGTCGTCAGTATGTGTGGGAGGTGTACTGGATATTATTATTTTTTAGAACAAAAAATAGCCAATTAGGTACTTATAAAGTCAATTCAGGGTATTTTATAAAAAATTATCACACATAATATGGATAGTATACTAATATGAGATCATTGAATGGTTTACTCTCACCATTATCATATAACCCAGGGAGTTATTAGGAATGATGCTGGAATCTTATATTAATCATAATATTATAAGAGACTTGATAAATTGGAACTATGATAGAATTGTAATTGTAAAACTAAACCAAAACATACCACCAATTTTATATTATATTTTTTTCCATCTCTTTCATACTTTATTTCTTTTGTTCCATTACTTTTTAAAAGTTTATAATCAAACAATTCAAAAAACCATAATTTACCCTGTAATTAAAAGTGAAAAACATGATTATTGTGCTATCTAATATAGAGAGAACCGTGTTTTTTTACTCAACTACATTTTACCATAGTAAATAATTGTTTTTTCTATACCTGGTGATAGGCATCTTTCCAAACATGGTTCCATTTCAGTGTAGGTTATGTCAAGAATCTAATTTTGAAATTTCATGAATAGAACCACTAACACTAACCAGTCCCCCTAAATCCTAAAATTGATATAACCATGTTAAATATATATATATATATATATATTAATTTTAAATATTAATTTATTAAAATTTATCATTAAAACTCACAGAAATTTCAGGTGATCACTTTGAGCTTGTCGTCATGGTTGGAAATCACAAACAAACTCTTAGAGAACTCTATAGACCACGATTTCTTAATCAAACCAATCAACATTCCATTAAAAAGGTAAAAAATGATTTTGATATGAAACCTAATGTAATCTTATCTCTCCTATAATTTTCTGTCTTGATAGGAGAAGACTCATAAAAACATAAAAAATATTTCACATATGCATGCTCTATTTTCAGACCCTAAGGATTAGATAAGGATAAGGTAAAGTGGAAGGCCTTCCAATTTTCATTGGAAGGAGATTACAATGAATGGTTGTATAGAATAAAAAAGGATATTATAATTAATGGAATTACATACAGATATGGTTTATTCATATACTATTATCCATATCTAGGATCATAGTAATCATAAATAATATTTATTCCATCAAACATTCATCTGGAGAATCATTTTACGAGTACTATGAGGGATTTAAGAATTTATGGGCTTAGTTTTCAAATCATTAAATTGATGAGACATACATTAATTTTTTCATTAATCATGTATTACTAGAAATATACAAAAACCTTCTCGAGACAACATCTAGTGGTCCCTTAATTGGAACGTCATTAGAAGAATCCAAGGGGTTGATAGAGGATATTTCCTAGAACATGGAAAACAATTTATAAGAGGTATAGGAAAAAAAGGTATTTATGAGGTTAAATATTCTCATCCTAACCATTATTATAAATATATTTTGAAGAAATATCGTATTCCATTATATGGATGTCCCTAAAACAGGTTATTGAACAATAAGAACCGGGTATGTTATGTGGTTTAGGATCATTACTAGATCATTTCACTGAATAGTTTGTTCAAGTAGAGGGAATGGAATTTTTTGCTGTCTCATTTTAGCTAAGGCTGTTCGAAAAATATCAATGAAAGTGAAATCCTAACCATTTAATATAAGGAATTGAAAAAATATGAATAAACCTAGACCCCAATACCAAAAACCGTTTAAAAACTATCCTCCATTCCAATAATAATTTCAGAACCCAAAACTATTTCAACAAGAGAAATCTTATAACCATATTTCTAACCCCAAACCACCCACTTTTTAAATTACCTATGAGAATCCACTGACCAACACAAAAGAAATAGTTTATTAGCTACAATTAAATATTTAGGACCAATAAGATATGTTTTATAAGTTATAAAAAATTGTTGGAATTATTTTGGAATTCCAATAAAAAACCCTAGAAAACTTCCCACCCAAATGGTCCCAAACCAAAACCCAGATGTCGGTATGATTACATAAAATAAGGGGAAAATAAATCCAACAACTAGTCACCATTTTACATGAATTTAGACCAACTCTGATGATGTATAATAATGTTCCTATATCTGAAATTATTTTGAAAATATACGTTGAAAATGAAAATAAATACTATGAGTATAAGGATAGGCTAATAAAAAGTTCAACCACCCTAATTTTTTACACACATAAAAATTACATATTACATAAAATATTCACTTGATACATCATAGAATATCAAGAGGTCTAGTGTCTTTGGGGCTTATGAACATTACATAATGACATAAAACATGAAACATGACATCCTTATTGAAAACTTCCTTTACATGACCACTATATTCCCCCATACATAGCATTGCATGGGATATCATGAGGACATACATGTGAAGTGGGTGATATACAAAGCCCAGTAAGAGAGTAAAAAAGGAATATAATGAAGATTACAATACATGTAAGGAAATATTCATACCATTAGAGCATAAAAGAAACATAAAGTCGTGATATATCTTTATTATCATAACATAGAAATGTGGCAACGACACTTAATATATAATTAGCATGATCCAAGGGTCATTGCACATGTATCATGCGTAAACCCTCATTGTACTTGAATTAGCAAGGGTAAATCCTCATTTCCCTTGAATTATCATTAATAAATAGTTATTTCACTTGATGTATCATGATACTAATCTTTACACAATTCCTTGGAGTGCTATCAGGGCACATATTTTTAAACATTCCATTTCATGCATAAGTGTGCCGCATGGATCATACAACAAGGAATAATTAATGATCATCATTTATTCCACGATAATGGAATGTGGATTTCATACATGAAACTCTATAAAAAGTAAGTAAGAGTTCATAAATGTGAATACCCTGGATAGAGAAATGGACATGGTATTCACGACATAATGACTTCGGCTTGGAAAATCATAGTGTAATTTCGGTAGCATAATGACGTGACATAAGAATTATTAAAAAATGGTTGATGGGAGAGAAAGGGGTGTCTCATCACATGTACATTAAATGGATACTAAGGGGTTCGTATAGATACATTTCCCAAAATATATAATGGAATTTGAGATTCATAATACCAAGAATCCCTAGAATGTAAATAAGGATAGAGAAATTCCTTATGGAATTTGGGCATGGTAACAGGTGTATATTGGAGGAATTAATTAGAGGGAAATTGGTATATAATCATTCAAACATAAATAGGGTACTATGGGGGAGGTTTGAAAACATACCCTAACATTTTCAATAGAATTAAAATGGCATAACAATATTTAGAAAGATGATAAAATGAGAAAGGAATGAATCACTTACTTGTAAGTGTGATCCCAAAGGTGTGAGAGAGGCTAATAGAGAGATTGGGAAACCTTGGGAGGATTCTAGAGAGGGTAATTCAAGGGTTTTATGAACTCCATAGGCTTTGAGTGAAGTAGTATCTTAGGTGGGTTTATATTTGAAAAAAGAGGGAATTCATTATTATTTAGGTTTGGGACACCACACATTAAACTAATCATAACAAATAACATTCCCATGGTTTTTCCCATGGTTTTTTCCAAATAGGAGTGAACAAAAATATTTTATTAGGGTAATGTCCATAAATATTAAAATAATAGGGTTAAAAGTGTGGAGGTGAGTCACACTCTCTAGGAAATAAATTTAAAAATCTAAAATGTTTTATAAGTCTTGGAAGGTCCTCTAAGGCTAGGTAAAATAAATCAAACAACCCTAAAATCACATTATTTTAATGTTAAAACATATTTATACCGAAAATTATATTTATATTATCTTATTTTATCACTATTGGGTCTTTATGATGTCATAAACCACATTAAATATTTAAACTATATTTAATTCATACCAAAAAATTCACCTGTCTAAGAAAATTATGAAAAATTTACCATTGGATAATTCTGACATCCTGATTCCAAAATAAATATTTATTTTATCCAACTAGTTTTCTAAATATGTGGATTTTCACTTTTTAAATTAAAACAATCACTAATCGAAAATTCATGGGTTTTGAAAAAAAAAACTTTCAAACCTTAATAAACGTTATAATTTTATTCATAAAAATTATATGATCATTTATAATTAATAAAAATTAATTTAGTAATAATATTTTTTAAAAATATTATTTAATTAAAA
Source organism: Viscum album (assembly GCA_963277665.1). Lineage (NCBI taxonomy): Eukaryota > Viridiplantae > Streptophyta > Magnoliopsida > Santalales > Viscaceae > Viscum > Viscum album. The sequence continues at coordinate 85,239,684 of OY728154.1, forward strand.
AATCAATTTATTCATCAAAATATATTTCATAATTGAATATTAACTAAAAATTCTATTTGGGATTTAAAAAAATATTTACAAAGTAACAATTATAATATAAATGTATATTATTTATTATATAAAAAAGACACATACTCATAGTGAAAAGTTGTAGTTACATAACCCCTTATAAAACCCACATATGACCGAAGGTTAAGGTTTGTGATGGTGACAGACTATTTGAGTGGATCAAATAACACCGCTCGGGTGGTAATTACTATCAACTTCCATTTCTTTGGTAGGAGGTTCTTCTCAATCTTAATGGGTGGAAACTCTGCATGGATTTGGTCAAGAGAGAAGCCCAATGGCGCCACCTCCTTTCAGATCTCTGAAAAATGGGCTTCGTATGGAGAATGTCTACTAGATGAGGTCATCACTCTCCTTTTCTAATTTTATAGTATCTGTTAAATCTCTATATTTATACTATTAATGTGATAACTATTCAATGACTATATTATCAATAGATACAATTCTTAATGGTATTTTGAAATCCATAAAAATAAAACCATGGAAGTCCATATTTTATCTATATATTTTTCATAATAAGAAATTTAATTGGATCAAAATGAATTTTCGTTAATAAATGTTTTGTTCTTTACAATATTCCCCCCTTACAAAAAGTTATGTCCTCACAATTTGATTACATACAAATATAGCTCTAAAATTTAAACACAACTTCAGGGTTTCTTACCCACCATAATTATGCATTCCCCATCCCACATTATCACGTCGATCATGAAGAGAGAGGGTCCAAATAGTGCAATAATACTTCAATGCACATTCAATGTCTCCCACTTTCTTATTCCAGATGCCGTCAGTGCAACATGGATCGTACTGATTGAAAATATAATGCAGTTTTTGAAAAAACATTATTACTAACGTATTGTTTCAAAACATCACCATGTACCAGGTTTTTGTAAAATAGTATGACATAGTCAGATTTAAAAATTTTGAAATTTGGTTCTTCTAAAATATTTTCTATGTTTTGAAAAATACTAGAAGAGAAGACTGTATATATAGGCTTTTCAGAGGTCTCTCTCTTTGGTAGCTATTCTAAAATCATTTAGTGCATCATACTCTCTGGATAGGGTGAAATATTTGAAAATTCCTTGATGGTACCTCACTCATTATGAATGGTGGGATAGTTTGGCGCTTATTATTTGATTATAGGTGGGGCATGATCCTTGATGAATCTATGGTATGGAAGAGGTTTTTGATATATCGTAGAGTTTCTCTAGAGAATGTGGGATGTTGGAAATGTTTTTGATTCTACTCGAGCTTTACTTCACAACAATTATAGCTTGTAAGTCCTTAGTAAGGGACAATATTGTTGTATGAGGTTCTTCCCCATCCATCTTGAATCTACCTTTTATCCTGCTGATGAAACATATCAAATATTGATTTACCCTATAGACATGATAAAATTGTGATATTAAACTACTTGAAGTCTAATGATTTATTATTATTAATTTAAGGAAAGTAAGGGGTCACACATAATGGGTAATCCAAGGACAGAATGGATGACTTATAAATAAATTTTGTTCCCTAAACTTATGAATCAATAGGATTCAATATATGTTTTCCATGACCTACTTTTGAACATATATTATTATGGGATTTTTTATTACCCTAATAATTGTTCATAATAGGCTTATGAATTTACCAAAGTATATCTCCTGAGAGTGTCATAACCACGAGTGCATCAAGGCCCATTTTTGTGTACCAGGATATCCTAGGTCAAGCCCAAAACTCCTTGTTAGATTTTTCACTATTAGGTACATCTTTTCCAGAGCCACCTCTTCCTACTCGTACCCAGACATGGATGTATTTTATTAATAACCCACTTACTAAGTACTCTACAAAATTTAGGGATGTTTTTATTATAATTAATCTTGTATCTAAGGCTTCACTAGTATTTTATAATCCTAATCCCAAAAATATATAAACATATCCTCTGATACAAACCATAACAACCCTACATTTATTACACACTTTGACGTGAATTATTAAAGTAAATATTCACATGATGCAACATAGACGATCAAAAGGTATAGTGTATTATGGGAGTAGGAACATTACATAATGAATTAAAACATGAAAAATGACATATTTTTTTAAAACATCCTTTACATGACCAGTGCATTCCCACGTACTCAGCATTGCGTGGGATAACTTGAGGACATACATGTGAATAGGATGAGCTATAAAGCCCGTTAAGGGTGTAAACAAGGAATCACAAGAAGAATACAATACATGTTAGGAAATATTTGTATCAATGAATAATAAAAGAAATATAAAGGCATGATATAGAATGATTATAATAACATGGGAATTTGGAAACAACACTTAACATGGAATTACCATGAGCCATGGCTCATTGCACATAGAGCATGAGTAAACCCTCGTTGAACATGAATTAGAATGAGTAAATCCTCATTTCACTTGACTTACCATGAGTAAATATTCATTAAACTTGATGTATCATGATACTAATCTTTACCCAATGCAATGCAGCACTATTATGGTGCACCAATCTTAAACATTTTATTTCATTCCTAAGTGTGCCACATGGATCATACAATATGGAACCATTAAAGACCATCATTTATTCCATGATTAAAGAATGTGGAATTCATATGTGAAACTCTATAATAAATATTTAATCATTCATAAAGGTGAATACCCATGATAGTGAAATGGGCATGGTAATCACGACACAATGACTTTTTCTTAAAGAATCATGGTGCAATTTCGACCGCATAACGGCGTGACATAAGAATTTATAAAAAATTGTTTTTGATAGAGAAAGATGTGTCTCATCATATGTAAATGAAATTTACTATATGGTCTTTATATAGATACATTTCCCAGCATAAGTAATGTAATTTTAGATTCATAAAACAAAATAATTGCTTGAATGTAAATAAGGATAGAGAAATTCATTACGAAATTTCGGCATGGTAACAGGTGTACATTGGAGGAATTAATGAGAGATAAAGGGTTATATCACCATTAAAACATAAATAGGGTAGTATGGGGTGTGTGAAACTATACCTCAACATTTTCAGTTGAAAATAAATGGTCATGACAACATTAAGAACATAATAGAATGAGATAAAGGAAGGAATCCCTTACTTGGATGTGTGATCCCAAAGGCTTGGGAGAGGCTAGAGAGAAACTTATTGGGTTATTTGGGAACCTTAATAGGATTATATAGATAGGAGGACATACCAGAAAGGTCCAGATCAGACAAAAGTCTGATCTCCCAAATTATTATTAGAAAAAAAAGTAAAGTGCACAAGAAAAAACAAGGCAAAGTCACTACATCACGTCAAAGCCATCCCCAACCCCATATCCAAACGCAGTTACCTCATCATCTTCTTGCGTGGCTGATTCCCATTCAGAGGACTCATATCTCTTGAAAAGATCAAGGTATTGATTCCTCTTGATAAGTTGTTCTTTGGTTAACTGATCTTTAAAAGTACGCTTCCCTCCAATATCTTTTGTCACATCAGATTTCTTCCCACCACTTTTCTTGTATGATTCCCTAGTCGGAATTGGTTTGGGAAGATCTGTGTAATCTCTTCGTGGATTCCTTCTTCCTTGAACTTGCCTATTCAACACTTTATCTGCCATCTTTGTGCCCCCATTTTTGACAACATCACTGTAAGAGGACTTTGTGCATCCATATTCCTTCTCAGAATCAGGTTCAACTGCCCATCCCTTCTGATGTGCAGGAAGAGAGGCAGATGTGCTTTTGCCCATGGTGTTACATATTGGCATCGCAGCCTGCTGACCAGCAACTGAGTCCTCTATCACACCGACAATGTTGGCATCTACATAAGAATGGGGACATTGAATTTCCTCCTCTCCCATTGGTTCATCCTCCTTCAGGTCAATATCCGCTAAAACACCAAAATGGTTTGGTGAGCAGTTTATTATTCCATCGGCACTAACCTGTATCATGACAGGAGAACTCTGCCCTGGAAGGGTGCCCACACTGGATATCTGAATTTTCTCTACTACTCTGCCCCTATACGGTGAGTCAAAATCACCAGCCTTCATCTCCCCTTTATCAGACTGCTCCATTTCTTCTTTCTCCTTTATACTATCCATATTCATGGAGTTCTCATTTGTCTGAATTGCATCCTCCACAGCCATATTACTCCCATTCGACAGTGCTCCTGATTGGACCTCCTTCCCCACACACATTTCTGAAGAAACACCAACTTGAACCTGATCATTTTCCAATTCATCTTCCACTGGGGCCATACCATTCTCAAATGCCCCTTGATTCAGATCTGTTTGAGACTGAGACAGATCATCATTCCCAGTAGCATTAGGCACGCCCGAATGGGTATTTGGGGTCTTCTTTCGGCATTTAATAGTTTCATGACCCTGCTTGCAGCAATTGGAGCAAAACGACATCCATGATTCATACATAATTTTTTTAGCATACCTGTATTCTCCTTCCATGATGATCCATACAACCTCCCGTGGGACTCTTGAGAGGTCCATTTCAACACAGAGCCTCGCAGTGGCATGATTTGATAAAGAAGCAGTTTTTTGATCACAACAAATAAATCGCCCAATGGAATTACCTATCGATCGAAGAAGTCCGGTATTTTGGAAGGGAATGGGAAGACCCGAGATTTGAAACCAGATTGCAGAATTTGGAGAGTCACGATTCATATGACATTCAAAGGTCCAACGAAGAAAATGAAAACCAGAATCCATCTTGCCTCGGGACCAAGCCTTTCCCAAATCCTCATCATCCGCAAACAGAATGAGGATTTTTCGCGGTCCAAGAATCCCAACACGCGCAAGATTCTTGAGCCCCCATTTTTCATTGACAAACTTACCGAAATCCTCCACCAGCGGACGCCTTCTCACGAACCGTGCAATTAAGGCATTAGACAGCAACGAAGAAGCCTCATAGAATTCCTGGATCGTAACCGGAACAACAGGTTGACCAGAGATGCATCCGGGGACCTTCGGGGCGACATTGATAGCCGGAAAGAAGAAGCATGTATCCGATGGGGGTTGGAAATCACCATCACCGCTCTTCCCAGGCTCAAGCACAGGAGAAGAAGATCCCCCTCCCCCCGCTGTGGGAGGAGGGGTCGCAGCGGCACCCATCGTCGAACCCTAGGTCGGCGATCGCCCTCGAGGGTAGTTCGACCTCACAGAAACCTATCCTTTCTTTTAGGTTCAACAATTCCTATAGATAGGAGGACATATGTTGGATGAACTCTAAAGGCTTTGAGTGATGTGGGAGCTTGGGTGGGTTTATATAGGAAAGGAGATGGAATACTTTATTATTAAGGGTTGGGACACTACACATTAGACTAATCAAAACAACAAACTATACCATGGTTTTTGACTATGGGTTTTTCCAAAGGGGAGTGGAAAACAATATTTTATATGTCTAATGGACGAAATTCTTAAAATAATAGGGTTGATTATGTGGTGGTGAGTCACACTCTCAATGAAATCAATATAGAAAGCTAAAATGTTGTATATGTTGTGGAGGGTCCACTAAAACATTGTAAAATAATTTGAACAGACCTATAATCACATTATATTAATGGTAAATATTATATTGGCCAATCAAATTGTTTTTAAAATTTTATAACATCACTATTCGGTAATTATGATGTCATAAAACGCATTATATATTTAAACGGTGTTTAATTTTTTCCAAAAAAAATCAAGTTTCTTAGAAAATATAAAAAATTCACCATTGGATAATTTAAACATACTGATTTCAAAAATAAGATTAATTTTATTCGAATAATTTTATAAATTTGTGAATTTTCACTTTTAAAATAAAAACCAACATTTATAAAAAATCAAAAATTTTGACAAAAACATCTTTCAAACATTAATTAAAATTGAAATTGTATTCATAAAAATTATATGATCATTTATTATTAATTAAAATAAATTTAATAATAATTTTTTTATTAAAATATTATTAAATTCAAAAATCTAATAATTAATCAAAATAGATTTCATAATTGAATATTAACTAAAAATATTATTTGTGCTTTAAAAACTACTCCCAAAGTAACTATAATAATATGAATGTATATACTTTATTATATAAAAAAGGAATGTAATAATAGTGCTAATGTTTGTAACATAACCCCTTCTATCACCCATACAAGACCAAAGTGTAAGGTGTGTGATCGTGAAAGAATCTTGATGTGGCTCGGATAACATCGGTCGGGTTGTAATTTTTATCCACTTCCACTTCACTAGAAAATGGTTCCGCTCGATCTTAACATGTTGAAGCTCGTCATAGGTTTGGTTAAGAGAGAATCCCAATGATGCCACCTCCTTACAGAGCTCTGATAAATGGTCTTTATATGAGGAAAGTCTACTGGTTGAGGCAGTCACTTTAGTTGTTTGAGTAAATTGGATTTGTTAATTTCCTATATTTATACAAATTTTTTGATCTGTGTTCAACATCAATATTAGCAACAGTAAGAATTCTTAACGGGATTTTCAAATCCAAAAACATAAAACCATGGAAGTAGATATTTTATATAACCATTTTTCATAATATGACATTTAATTGGATCAAGATGAATTTTCATTAATGAAAGTTTTGGTTGTTACAAAGAGTATACAAGAAACATCATTAAGATGAAAACAATGGGAGATTGAAAACATAGCCCCACCATTTTCATCATAGATGATTGAAACAAAAAACTTTTATTGTATATTTTCAAAAATAAGATGATACATCACTGTAATGTGAGTATAATCTTGGGAATAGGTTCCTCCACAATTATCGCACCACATTTTCCCACCAAATGTCATGATCTAAGGATGTTTTCTATTCTATACACAATTGGATCTTTAAATATTTATAATGATTTATTGATCTAGGTGATTAAATTAATTTATTATCTCACTTAGTATTTACTTATTTGTATATTAGTTACTTGAATCTCACCAGAGTGGTATTACATCATTAAAATAGATCCAATGTTAACCTAGAAAGAATTTTTAGGGATGTCCTTGTGAATGTCAAATACCTCTAATTACTAACTGACTTATATGTGCTTAAAATTTATAAAGACAAGATCTCATCACACCCACTCATAATTTTAGAGATACCTTTTTAAATTATAGAAAAAACATTCTCCAATTTACATGAAGGGAATCTCACCATGGATTTTGGTTGTAGGAATTTCCACTTTAATATTATTGAGTCAATGTGGCACCCATCAGATGATAACTCACTCTTTACACTCTCCCATGAAGTTGATACCAAACAAATTTAAGATTATTTAATGTTTCATGAATTATTAGCCTTATTAGAGATTTTTACCATTGAAAAAATCACTAAAAATATGAATTTCCATAAAAATATAGAATCTCATTTCATGTTAGAAGAAGAGGTAAAATCCAATTTCATTGATGATTTGTTAAATTATGAAGAAGATGATATTATTTCATGTTTGATGGTGGTCCAACATTTGCATGTGGGGAAAATTAATTTAATTTTAACCTTATAGTGGCCACATTTCTAGAATTAAAACCACTCCTCACTTAGTTTAAATATTCATACATCATAGAGGGAGAGAAATTACTAGAGATAATTGCTAATATTTATCTGAAACCCAATAATAATCACCGATTGAGATTTTGAGAGGGAAATTATAAGAAATAGTCTGAATATTATGTGATATCCTTGGAATGAACCTAAAAATATTTTCATATAGATTTATTCTTTAGGGACATTCCATACATATCAAAAAACTCCAAAGGAGGCCAAATCCCTCCTTGTGGGTGGTTCTAAAGGAGGAAATTGAGATGATATTGGATGTTGGGATCATCTATCCAATTTTATATTCATAATGGATTATCCCCATTAATGTAGTTCTAAAAAATCATTCCTAACTCTATATGGAATGAAAAGAATTAATTTATAGATATAATAATTCAGAATACCTGGAGAGTATCACTGCTGAAAAAATGACCTATACCAATGGTTCAAACCCATGGGTATAGCATCAAAAACCTTGGGTATAGGTAATACCCATAATTTTGGAAACTGTGTGTAACTAAGGCGTTGCTATGGCTCTATAGAGTATAACCAAGGTTTGAAAACATGTTGGTATATCTTTTTTCAACTATGTCTCAGACATATACTTGCCACTTAAAATTCTTGGGTCTAAAAAGTAGAAAAATTCATGTTGTATGTATTGATCATGCGACCTGAATTTCAAACATGCACTACATTACCAATAAGCTGTCTTAACTTATATTAATATATATATATATATATATATATATTTATTTATCTTAATATATTAATACAAATTGTCCATTTTAGAAATATACAAAGCTATGGGTTTTGAAATGGGAACTTCCTCATTGAACACTCAGTGACTCGCCACTCAGGATATGGAAGTTATGTAAATATAAATACACATTTTCATAAATATATCAATCCAAAAAATCAGATATGAAGAAATATGAGAGAGATATTTGATCCCATGACCTACTTCACAAAATAATTGTTCCGGACCAACCAACCTATTTACATTACTCATACATAAATATATATTTACCTTAATATATTAATCTAAATCTTGGGTGTAAGAGGGAAAACATTCAGTATAGTGTTATCCTGCCAGAATTTGTTTTCTAGCTTCCATGCAGGAAACATATACCCACAGTTCTCTAGAACCATGGGTATATGGTTTTTTAGCAAGAAATATACCTATGGGTTTCCAATAGAACCATCAATATATGTCTTTAATCAAAAAATATAAAACGGTTTTGGGAAAACATGGGTATAGGTTCGGAACAGACTCGTATACCCGTGGTTTTGGGAAACCTATGGTTATAAGGGGACCTATACCCACATTTTTCGCAAAAACGTGGGTAAGGGATAATGCAGAGCCGTATTCCCATTATTTTACTAAAACTGTGGGTATATGGAGACCTATACCCATGGATTATTCCAAACACATAAATATAGATGGTTTTTTTAGTTGTGTGTGTATAGATTTTAAAAAGTCAAGTCAGGTCACTCAGAAATATCACATCCCTATTCCCTTCATTAATTATATATTAGATATATTGGTAGGGAGACTTCATTATTTTTTTAGATTGATTTTCAAGTCATTTTCAAGTACTATTTCTCCTAAAGATTAAGAGAAGACTACCTTTACATGTCCCTTTGGAACTTTTTCATTTAAAATAAGGCTGCAAGGATTATATAATTTTCTAATTATATCTCATATATTCATCTTACATAAATTTTATTATCATATAGAAGAATTTCCAGTTTTTTCATTGATTATTTTTGGATTTTTTGAGATACTTTGGAACATTTTTTTTATAAATTTTGGATAATGTTTTGAATAACTACCTTCTAAAGAATATTGTATAATATTTTTAAATGTTTCATTCCATGGTTACTTCAGGAGTTTTACTTAGTAATATCATTTCAAAAAAATACATTGAAGTGTATAAAACAAAAATTGAAGTAATAAATTAATTTCCTTACCCAACTTGTGTGTAAAATGTTACTTAATTTAGAGGACATGTTGGATTATATAGAATGATTATCAAATAAATTAGTAATATTTATCTATGAATCACAAGAATATATTTTAATGATTATGATTTTTATTTCAATATTGACTTTATGTAATACATTAATGATTTTTTTAGGATATTGATTACACCACTATTGATGCAACCACAAAACTGAGAAGAACCATTTGAGCTGTGTTTTTATTCTTCAAAAAAAGTAGTTATAGAAGTAGTTTATCAACGAATAGTGAGTAGGAAACAATACAATACATATTCCAAAAGAAACCTAGATTTTTTCCAATTCAATTACATAATCACAAAAAAAAATTATTTACATTTATTCATTAATTTATAAATATTTAGATCATATCCTCTAGGAACTAAATTCACGGTGTTTTTTGATCATATAGCTCTTAGGTACTTGGTCAAGAAGGTTGAACCTAAAATGAGCCTAGTCAGATTGATGTTACAATTACACGAGTTCGACATAAAAATAATAGATAATAAGGGAGTTGAGAACAAAGTGGTCGATAACTTAATTAGACATCTCAACACTACTAAAACTGAAATCCCAGAAAAAAATATTGAATGATCCCCTTATAGGATAGAATTTGTACTAGATTACAGAATAAGTGACTTGGTATTCTGACATATAATATTATCTGGTAACATATCATGTCCCATATCATTTAAATTGACACCAAATTCCAAAACTGAAATTTGAATCATCATATTATATTGGGGATGATCCATTTATATTTAAAATATTCAAGGATCAAGTGATAAGAATGAATTTTTCCTAATATAAATGTTTATTTGGTGTTCGATTTTTTTTCAGTTTTTTTCTTATGGGGTCCATTTTTTGAACATGGAAGGACTGTAAGGAATGTGTTAGAATCATTAATTTATTGAAAACCCCTTTTTATGTATGCTTGTATATTTTGAAAAAGTGTTAAAATAATCATTTTTATGGAAATATTTTAATGAGATATTAAATTCCACAAAATCCACATCATTTTTTGATATATTTGAATTATGGGGGATATATTTTTATTGGCCCTTTCCCAATGTAATTAATATATTATTATATATTTCTTTTAGTAGATTATGTTTCGAAATTGGTAGATGAAAAACCACTAGTGCTGACGATGAAAACATAAAGGTTTTTTATTTTTCAGGGCTAACATATATTATAAGTTTTATGTTCTAAAAGTCATCATTAGGGATATAGGGAATCAATTTCGAATAATGAAAATTTAATATTTTTTAAGAAATAATGGGTGTATAATAAAATAGGTACTTCTTATCATTCAAAAACTAATGGTCAACATGATGTGTTCAATAGAGAAATGAAATAAAGTTTAGAAAATATTGTTAAAGAAAACATGAAGAAATAGAGACAAAGGTTCGAAGATAAATTATTGAAATATAAGAAAACCAATAAAACCATTATTGGAATTAGTCCATATGGGTTTATTTATGAAATTGTTTTTCACCTACCTATTTAATTGAAGAATTATGATTATTGGGCTATCAAAGAGATGAATTTGGATCGTGAATGAACTGGTAAAGTGGGAATATTATAGTTGCATGAGATCGATGAAATTAGGATGGAAAAATTTAAAATTTACATGATTTATATGGATAGATAATGTGTGAATCACAAAAATTGTATCCAACGAAAAGACATCAATCCTGTAGAAATAGTGTAGTTATTCAACTCACGAATATAGTTGATTCTAGGTGAACATCACTCCATATTGTAAGGTCCATTTATAGTTTTTGATGTATATCATTTTTTTTATATTAGATAGTATGGAGATCAAGATACATTCATTTTGAAAGGACACATGAAGAAGAAATTATATGGGACATTGCCATCAGAGCCCGTGTAGGAGATCACACTCCTCCAACATATTTATTAATAAAATCAGTCAGGGTGTACATCTCCATAACACATTATTAAATTCTATAGATCATTTAATATAATTTAAAATGTTAAAATCTACATAAATTGAATTATGACACTACATCATTTATGTTTGGGGGAGGGAACCTTTTTTATTAGGATTTTCAATTTTTTTATTTTCATATTTTTCAAAACAAATTTGCACAATTCCAATTTTTTTATCTTTATATTCCAATTTAATTTTGTTTTTGAAACATGGGATCTCAAATGATTACATTTTCAATTTTTAAAACACATGTTGTTTTTGTTAACCAATTAATATCGTGAATCTGAGCATAAATTAATGCTAAAAATAACTTTGTTTCATATTCAAAATGATGTGATTTTCATGAAAATCCCTCTGATTTTAGAATCCCATTCCTTATAAATAAGTTTTTACTTTTTAAATAAAATTATTATTAGGATTATGAACCATTTTTTATAATTAGTTACATTATCCACACTTATTCAGAGAACCAAAATTTGCATGTTGAACCCTGAATTTTATTTATTCATGTCAAAACATGAGGTTTTGAGATACATGTGTTTTAAATTATTGTGAAATATATTTGTTTTTAATTCAACATTCTCAATGTAATCATTTTAACTATATCATCACTTTTGTATTTAATCTATTCATACCTTTGTATATAAGTACATCCATTTATTTTAGCCACATTACATGTCAATTTCCATTTACAACAAACTCTTGAAGTGAAGTTTCATGATGTTGTTGAACTTAATTGTGGGTAAAACTATCTTATGATTTGATACACCATTAGGAGATATATTGGGGGAAATATAATTATTAATAGATCGTTTTTTTTCTTAAAAATTCAATATTTCAAAATATATTCAATTTTGTAGCATTGATTATAAACAAAATTGGGCCTTTATAGGGCTTCCAAACGAGAAAAAAACTTATCCCTATCTTGAGATTTCATGAAAAAAATGATAAGAGATATGTTTTTTTTAATTTTTGATGGTGTTATATTTCCAAGATATTATTAAAAAAATTTAAAACTTATTTACTGGTAAGGTTGTGAGGAGGAGACTATAAATGAATTAAAATTATAATCACGCCATTTCTCTTCAAAAAGAGCCATTTCCCACCTTTTTCAGCCTTATACTTTTTTGAAATAAAATTTCAACTAAATGAATGATAATGAATATCCCATAAATTTTCTCATGTTAAACACATGACCTTGACTCACATTTGGTGAAGATGTAAGAATTTATCAAGTCCCTAGAAACTCTTGCATTTGTCTAGATGAAAAATCATTTTGGAAAATTGAAATTTGTGAGATAAAAGAAAATTTATGTGACGTATGTGTCTTGCATGCATGGGAAGAGAAATAAAGTATAAATTTATTAAATATTATAAATTCAGAACAATAAATTATGTTTATTTTGGTAACATGATATCTTTTTTCTTCTTATTTTCATGTTGGTGGATCTCATGGTTATCTATTTTAAATTTAATTTTATTATATTTTAAGGCTTACTTGTCACCAATTACATGTAATAAATGGAGAGGAATTGATATATCTAATATTTTTATCATTTTTAATATGGTTTTAAATGATTTAAACCCATAAAATTTATAAATGTATCACTTAATCAACATTTTTTGGATTTTTGGTTAATTTTGGGCCAGAATGTTAAAATTTCATTATTGTTGAATTTTAACAGTTTTCTATCACTATATTACATCAAGAATAAAATTCAATATATTTATCAAAATAGGGTGATTAAATTTTTATACTTCATTTATCTAGGAGGTTCAAATTATTCTTTTGGACCTAGAGGTCATTCAAACATCAGGGGGCCATAAATTTCAATCTTTTTGAGAAATATTTCTATCCAACATAATGGATCCCATATTAGTAAATAAGAATATATCATCATAAAGACCTCAAAATTATGACATTTTAGTTGTAAATGTTAGAAGAAATATAGAATAATTTGAAAATTAAATTTCATTGTTAATGTTTTAGCATTAATGAATCCATTAAATGTGCCAATGTATAAGAATATGAAGGGTCTCTTTGGCCAGAAAACGTGTGATTGTGTAATTTGAACATAAATTTTTTTAAACCTGTCCCAATGTATTAAAAGTTTTGGGTTGAAATAAAAATAAATTTCTAAAATCACTTAAGAAGTATCTTGGGAAATTTTGAACTGGGTGAAGGGTAAAAATAGAGAGAAATTTTGTTGTAAAACTTTTTGTGGATAAATTTGTTGCATTTCATTTTCCCTATTTTTTCTATCTTATGTTTTTTAATTCCTTATTATTATTCCATCTTAATAGATTACATTATAATGGAATAGAAAAATTATGATTGATTTGGGAAGGTTATATTTTCCTTTTCTTAACTGTTGTGTTCTTACACTTAATGGTTTTAAATCCCATTTCTATTCTGGGAAGATGGTTTCAATTTATAAAAGTGGTTTTTTATCATGTACAAGCATATCTATTTTTAGATTATATTTTTGAAATTTCATTAGTAAATAATCATTTTATCCACCCACTAGGTTCTGGTTAATATATTATGGAATATTACAAGGATTGGTGGTGAAGTACACTGTGATTCTAAATACTTGTGGGAGGGGTAGTGGATATTATTGGTTCTTTGTGATAAATGAGACATGATCGGGTATTTCAAATGATAATTTAGGGTTTTTTTGTAACTCACTCACATATATAAGGGAATGTATACTGAGATATGGTTAAGGAAATATTTACTATTAGCATAACCATTTGACTGATGGAGTGAGATGAAGAAATTGTGTATTCTCACTTTAATTTCCTTAGTAGAAGAGGATTTGATAAATTAAAAGTAGGATAGAATTACAATTTTAAAATTTAACATAACCTAATTACCCTTCTCATATAATATTTTTTAATATCTTTCTTAATTTCATTATTACATTTATTTCTTTTTTATGTTTTCAATATCAAAAAACATATAAAAACCCTTTTACATGTACCTTAATGTGGAAGGAATTATTATTGGGGAATCATCCCTATAGAAAACCTGGTTTTACCACTTTACTCCATTTTTACATAGGAAAAAAATTTCCAGACCCCCTGATTGATACATGTTAGATATCCAAAACTGTAGCCAAGCATTTCCCATGATTCAACAATTTCTTTAAATACACCATTATATAATCCAAAAAACATAACGATATGAAATCCAGATACCTGTTGAAATATACGATCCATCAATGTAATAATGATATTTGGTACATTTATAATACTGAAAGGCTTATAAATAAACTCATGGTGGCCATGTATTCTTTTGAACGATGTCTTTGGATATCAACTTTCCAAATCCAGATTTAGAGATATCACAAATGCATGTAAATATAAAATAACCACTCAGCTCCCAATATTTGATCAAATAGATCATCGAATCATGGAAGATGATACAAATTCATTACCATAAATTTATTATAAATATGATAATATAGACAAATCCTAATAGTTTTATCCACATTCTTCCCAAAAATAATCAATGCTTCCCAAGAAGATGTTCTCTATTTGATGAACCCATTAATCTAAAAATAATCCAGTTTATCCTTCAACTCCCTTAATTTTATTCCATTTGATAGTAAATAATATAAATAGTACTAGTCCTTATTAGGATATCAATATTAAACAATGCTTCCATCTAGGGTGGAAACCCAATGAAATTGTCAGAAAGAACATCTAGTAACAACCCCACTATGGTTGGAAAATATCTATTATATTTCTTGTTTATCAATGTTAATGAAACTATTATCAATATGAAGAAGATAGCTCCAACCACTTATATAATGGTATGTTCACTAGTTGCATCCACTACTCAATATCATGTAATGATATTCATTATAGCATCTGATGATTTTAAGCTCACCTTCCATGTATAAAAAATTGATATGGGCTTCAATTTTTTTTCATTCAATACAATCCAATAGTCAAATCAGATACATCCATCTCCATAAAATAAAAATACCTTAACAACTCTATCTCATTGATTTTGATCGAAAACAATCCAAATTTTAAGGCATGACACTCTCTTTGTCCAAATGATGTTTGGAGATTCAAAACAAAAGGCATTATATCAACATGTATACCCAACAGATAAATGACATGGAAATAAATAAATGAATTGGAAACCCCAGTACAAACCAAATATTTCACAAAATTATTATTTAAAAAATCATACACATCGCCATAAAGGGTCGTGATTGATCATCCATGATCACTTTCTAAGCTCCATACAGTTTCTTAATTGATGAACATTTCTCTTTATGAACATATTGATATTGCATTGGTTGAGGAGTCCGGGTGTTCCTAGAATAACCATGGCCTTCTCTGTTCTAATAATGAGATCTGTTATGTGGATCCCATCCCATTGAATCATATTATGCCTAATAAATAATATATGTATCCCTTGGAATTGACCATATATCACAATCATAATAGAAATAATGATGTCCCACCTATTTTCTTTTGGGAAATTCTTTAAGTGGTTCCACACAATCATGATTTATATTCTAAAAAGAGCAACACTAAAAACATTAGATCATACTATTCCGTCGAGGATGTAAGTTGAAATATCCCATTTTCTAATTTTGAGATATACCAACAAATTAATAAAAGGTTTTCCACATCCACATTATTCTAGTATTTGAGTTCCCACATGTTCCCATAAAAATAAAAAAATTTCATCATATCTTATTTCTTATGGTGTGTCTTTCTAATACCATATCTTTACTAACCATCTCTATATAACCCATTTTAAAAAGCATGAAAATGTTTGAAAACATTTATGGTTTCATACACACATCAAAAACAATGTTACGTCAATGACATAATTATATAATATTTTGTTGAAAATATTTAAAAAATTAAAAAATTTACCTACATACTCTGTTACTAAGAGATTATCCTTCTTCAAATGGAATAAGTCTGTTGTTCTAGAAATTATGAAAAATTTGGATATTTTTTAACAATTCTTCTAAATATTCCCACACCATACCTTTTTCCAATTTAGTGGGAACTACTAAATCCCAACACTTCCATGATAGATCCTCTTCCATAAATGTTTCCACATTCACATTTAACTCTTCTGGAGTAATAACGAAATTTAAGATTTGATTCATCATATTAAACAATATTATCTACTTTTAACTCCTTTGAATCACCATGAATGAAGGGTAGATTTTTATTTTGGAACTGAACTAAATGGTCCCCTTGACATGTTTCGTCTTTTCTATTATCTTTATCTATAGCTTGAAAAGACAAGAAAATACTTCAGATCAAATTTTATATCACTTGTGTCTTAGGTGAACCCACATTTTCAGTAGCCTCTTCTGATTGGTTCTTATGGCACCAACCAAATTCCATTCAGTATAACCAAGAGAATCCCCATCTAGTCTCACACTCTAGCATCTGAATTCTTATATATTTACAATTACCATTTCCACAAGTTCCAAAATAGTATTTATCCACAATAAACATTTTTATCCAATTTAAGAATACCCCAATAAATCATTCTCAATATATAATATTTTGAAAAAAATTTACAAATTATATAAAAATGATTACTATTAATAATCTTCATAAATATTTTAATCAATAATGAACATTGTATTACCAATGGTAACTCATATGAAAAATGCATATCATACAACGTCTCATCGACTAAACCCATGATGAAGATGTAACAACTCTCCTAGAAATGTCTCGACACATCCCCTAGGGCCCGTGACGTGACTACCCCAAACCCGCCTTCCATAGGCCAGGGGCTGGCGACTATAACCAAAGGCGTAGTTCCCAAAATTGGGGAAGGACATGCCTTTATAACCTGTAAACATACACAAAATCAAGCACACAGATGGACAAAACACCAAGTAAACTGTATAACAAAAGTGTGTTGAAAGTAAAAGGGGCTATAATTAAAGCCCAACTAGAATGTACAAGTACAATAGTGATACAATACATCTAAAAGATAAGGTAAGACAGCTACTGGATGATCTTCCAGGGTTCCTAATTGAAGGGTAGGTACAGATCGCCTCCTCATCACTCCAATTCTGACTATCTTCTCTATGGACCGAATTACCATATGGTCCCCCTCCAGGTACTTTCCAATCCTGGTACTCTCAGGATTAGTCAACGTTGTCTGTCATCTGCAATCAACACAACAAGGTGCATGCATAGCTCGTGTCGGGGAGAGTATAATGATACTCAGTAGGGACCCCGAGACCCTCAAGGTCTCACAAAATCCACCAAGCATAAACCAAAAATAATTAAATCAATAGATAACCCTACTTTGGTATATTCCCATACATATATCTAAGTTATCAAGTGATCCATCTCAATCATGATGAAAACACCGAAAAAATGACTCAAATCAAACCAGGATTTTATTCTAGGGGTAGTATCAAGTAACATCCCTAGTCACATTGTCAAAACCTCAGATGTTGGTGAACTCATCCTTTATCGAGTATATTGGGATTATCATGACACCAAATACGCTTCCCACTAACCTTGGACTGCAGAGATACTCCTCCTGTTGAGTATTGTGGATCTGTCGCATCACCAAGCGTGCTCCCCATCGTGGGTCTATCATGTCACAAAGCATGCTCCCCCTTGTAGTCGG
Source organism: Viscum album (assembly GCA_963277665.1). Lineage (NCBI taxonomy): Eukaryota > Viridiplantae > Streptophyta > Magnoliopsida > Santalales > Viscaceae > Viscum > Viscum album. The sequence goes on from OY728154.1 coordinate 85,257,885, forward strand.
CTGATTTCCTCCTCATGTTGAGTACCATGGGTCTACCGCGACACCAAGGCTCTCCCCACTGGACTAGTCAAGTCACTCCAAGTCAAAATGGTCAGCAGTCGTCAGGTCTCTACCAGCTACTAGGTCTCTACACTAGGATCGCTCGTCTCTAGGAGGATCATCTCCATGAGCTACTATTCGATACCCAAACTATCACGAAGTCCCATGAAGAAGTATCTCAAAGTTGTGACACATCATAGGGGTCTCAACGCAACAGACGGCGCATCAAACGGATGCCCGGTCTATCAGTTAATAGCTATTTAGACTCGGAGGCCCAGTTGGATTCGTGTTCGATCCAACCTAACCATTCCCCAACTCAATCCAAAAATAAGTGGAATATACTCAAAGGTATTTTCTTGATCCATGATTTCTAGCACCGCTAACGGTTCGTCAAATGGACATTTGGTGCAAAAGATATGGCTGAAAGAGTATAAATGGGTCGTAGTGGGCCCGGGTCCGGTCTGACCCAGTTGGACTGACCCAGCCCGACCTGACATGGGTGACCCAGTTCAAATTGACACGGCCCAACCCATTGGGTTGGGGCCGGCTCGTGAAGTGGCCCAGTCCACTGGGAGGTCCGACAGGCCGCAAGGGCTGCGATGGGCCATGGAGCCCGCGTGAAATCACGGGGTATCTCGGCCGCAGGGGTGCCACGCGGGTGCATGGCTGGGTTGGTAGGAGCGTGAGCCGATTCGGTCGGGGCACCTTGTGGGGTTCGGGCCCGTTCGGCCATGGAGCCATGAGGGGACGGGCTGATTCGGCCGGGGTGCCCCTGGGGAGCAGACCGGTTCCGTTGGGTAGCCCCAGGGGCACGGGCCGGTTCAGCCGGGAGGCCGCGGGGAAGCGGGCCAGTTTAGCCGGGGTGCGGAGGGGGCACTGGCCGGTATGGACGGGGCACTGTGAGGGGTGTGGGCCAGTCAACCGGGGCACCGTGAGGGTGCGGCTGGAAAGGAGGAGTGCCACGGGGGCGGTGCGGGTCATAGTGGTTGTGGGTGGCGGCGTTGTTGCCTTCGCGCCATCGTCGTCTTTGTCGCCTTCCTCTATTTCGAATAGTACACCAAATTAGACAGGTGGAGGGGTCGGGCCGTGTTGGTTTGGCTTGCACCCTTTGCGTTTAGGGTGGTATCATTTGGCTCAACAATAAAGAAGGATGATGTAGATCAAATTTTAGAACCTCCTCAATGATTCTTTCCCAAACCACAAAATAAATCAAGGATAGTATTATCACGCAAATAAACCCCAACCTCGGGTTGATACGTTGATGGAGTCGTAGGGAAGAAGATGAGTCATTGGGAAAATAATTATGTTGGTTTGTCATAGTCGAAGACATCCTACATCGGAGAAAGTCTCTAGGAAGATGGTTAAAGTTGGGGTCAGTTTTATTCATGGGCGTTCTTCGTTGGAAGAACACGTTCTTCGTTCGGAGAAGTAGTTATTCATTGGAGAGATTTTCTCCCAAGGCTCCACCAAAATGAAAAGTGTTCACAATTATAGAGTATTAAATCTATTATTTTGTTGGCAGAAACCAAAAAGGTTCATTAATTATGGTGGGTGGCATAATTAAAGCATGAGGGTTGGAAAAATTAAAGGTATGTGCATTGGAACAATTTATGTGAAGGAAGGCAAGTGGATCCTCCACATTAATAAGGGGGTTGAGAGTTTCTCTCAATTAAATGGGGGTTTAATCCTGGGCGATCTTGTAATGACCCGCTAATTCTCATTGGCTTTAGAGTACAACGAGTCATTACTAGGACATAAGTGACATCCCCAAGGCACCAAAGGCTGGAAATAAATGCCAAATGGTTTCAAAACATGTGGGGGAAGATTTACCCTTTTAGAAAAACCAGAAAAATGAAAAACTAGATAAACATCTCCAAGATGTCACACTATGATATAGGATTTAAAAGTGAAAAAACTCAACCATTGTTTTCATAAACTAACTAAGAGTACCATAGTGGAAACGAACACTATATCCGACTAAACAGAGGAAAGACAAACTAAAAGACTACAAGATGACAACCCAACTCCATGCTCCACAAGCTCCATGCTGCAACATCCCAACCCAGCCCACGTATCAGAAAGTAGTGCTATAAACATGTGACACTTTACCTTTGACAATATCCCAGTATATAACATCTGCAAAAGCACCATCGTGCCAAAGCAGGGGGTGTGTAACAAAACTCAGTAGGTTTTCCCCAATGACTTCCAAACCCATGCCTCTAGGATAAAACATGTTATCACGTTTATATAAAACAATTTATATAAAAAAATTCCAAAATTGTTCATAGTTAACAAGTTCCATGTCAAATCCATTTTCCAACAAAAACCATCATTCTCAAGAAAAGAAACCAAGCAAAGTTTCCAATCAAATTCACATTTCCATTTTGGCACATTCATTCCATTTCACAAATCCACACAACCAATCATTTCACAACCCATGAAATCAACTATGCAAGAATCATTATGACAGTTCCACACTCATGAGCAGTATCTCGTCGATCTACCATGTCATCACAAGGTAATTATTCCCCATGTTCTATTACACCTTTTTTCCCAAGCACAAGCTCATATTTCAACCAAGCCTTGAAAATGCAATATGAACGCACACACCCAGTACGTCCAAATACCACACCATTATAACTATTCCAAACCCATTTTAATAAAACAGCCTTTTTATTGAAAACCTTTTTCCTGCAAACCATTTTCCATATCCATCAAATCCATTTTTTAAAATCTCCATTTTAAAATCAATAATCCAAAACACCTTGAACAGACCATTATTTAAATTTCCACAATTCCATCAAAACCCATAAATCATCACAAAAGAAGATTTATAACATTCATTGCACCACAATTTCACAATAAAAACCAAGAAATTAAATCCATATGAACTAAGCCTTCAAGTTCTATGAAAGAGGAATCGAGAGTGAAGCCACCTACCTCAACGGTTTTGATGAAAACCCTAACAAACGGAGAACGCCGAAGACAACCTGGCTGATTCACCAAGGATACTCCTTAGATCACTTCTCCTAACACAACCAAGACCAAAACTCATCATATTTGGCATCCACACACTTAGATCTACCCATAACAAGCATATATCTAAGAAACCAAGAGAAGTGGAGAAGTAGATCTAAGTAGATCTAAGAAAATGATCAAGAACGAAGGAGAACGATCACATTCCTCAATGATCCGGATTCAATTCACCAAGAGAGGCCTTCAGATCGCCTCCAGAACACTTGGGGGAATTTTTACAACCTTCAAGGGAGATTAATCCTGATTTAGGGCCTCTTATGATCTTTAAACAAGGAAATTAATGGAAAAACGAGTTAGATCCTCAATTTAAGGATCTAATTTTAAGTTCCCTCATGGTTAGTCCACACGATTTGACAAACTGTGTGCTCATCGTGCGTTAGATACTACATCAGCCACCCTTCTCTCACGGCCTCATCACACGGTTTCCCCTAACTGTGTGCCAACCATGCGGAAGCCACTGCCTCTTCAGTCTGCCCCACACGGTTTGGCCACACGGTTAGACAAACCGTGCGCTGCCCCTGCGCCTTCAACTTTTCTTCAAACTTCACTCCAGGTTCTCTTGACTCTCCCATTTGTCCCTATTAACTTTTAAAACCATTAAAATCATCAATTAAGGGTTAAATAACATAAACTGGGGGTAAAACATCTCCCCACCATTGGCCTTTCCATCCCCGGAAAGTAAAAAACCACATCTTTTCTGAAAGTGTTCTGGCCACTGCATTTTCATTTTTTTCTCACGTTTCCAAGCCTATTCCTAAATTTGACCATGCTACCATAAAACCCGTACTAGACCGATGCTTTTTCCATGAAATAATTTCTCTTTCCTATCCATAATCTTTACTGGGATATGTATCAACAAAGCATCCGGCTCTAGGTCTACGTGCTCCCATCTGATCACATGGTTCGAATTAGGCCGATACTTTTTCAGGTGAGATACATGGAACACATTATGCACTACACTGAACCGTGGTGGTAAATCCAAGTGATACTCCACCTCACCAACCCGTTCCAGTATCTCAAAAGGGCCTATATATCGAAGAGATAACTTGCCTTTCTTTCCAAAACGACGATGTACAAGCCTTGGAGACATTCTCAAAAATACATGATCAGTCACCGCAAACGACAATGGTCTTCGACGAGGATCCGCATTAGATTTATGAAAACTCTGTGCCATATCCATACTCTTTTTTTATCAAATAAATCTTCTCCATTGTTTCTTGGACAAGGCTCGGCCCAACTAGTGATGTTTCACCCATTTCCACCCATCATAGTGGGGAACGACAAGGACGCCCATAAAATGATTCAAACGAAGCCATGAGTATCGAGGACTGATAACTATTATTGTATGAGAACTCCACTAATGGTATATACTCCTCCCATGAGCCACCAAAATTCATTACACAAGCCTGCAACATGTCTTCCAACGTCTATATCATCCTTTCAGATTGTCCATCTGTTTGAGGACGATACGCCATACTCATCGTCAGGTGAGTTCCCAGGGCTTTCTGTAAGGATCGCCAGAAATGAGATGTAAAACTCGGATCTCTGTCTGACACGATTGAAACTAGTATGCCATGCCTCTTTACCACTTCTTGGATATATATTTTTTAATGATCTTCCACCATATGAGTTTCAAAAATATGGATAAAATGGTTCGACTTGGTTAGACGATCCACTATCACCCAAATGGAATCGTGTTTTTGAACCGTTCTTGGAATACCTGTAACAAAATCCATTGTTATATGATAACATTTCCACACAGGGATAGGTAAAGATTATAACATATCGGCTGGTCTTTGATGATCTTCTTTAACATGTTGACAGGTTATGCACTTTGAGATGAACTTGGCCACCTTTCCTTTTAGGCCTCTCCACCAAAACTGTGTCTTCAACGCCTTATACAACTTCTTTGTACCCGGATGTACAACCCATCTGGAATGGTGGTAAGCATGAAAGATTTTTTCTTGATTAGTTAAAGTTACAACCATCCAATCTCAAAACCACAAAACTGAACTCCCATCTTGATTCCATCCTTCAGTGGTTTCCCCACCAATGAGTTTTGAACTCATTGCAACGTAGTCTACATCAGATGTATCTGCCTCCTTTACTATCTCCGCCAAATCAGGAATAAGCGCAACTAGAATGAAAACTGAAACATCACCTCGTTCTTCACATTCCACGTGCATGTGGGCTAAGACCAATATCAACTTCCATTCATCTGAAGATTCATTCGCCAACTGAGCATACGACTTTCTGCTTAATACACCGGCCACCGAATTGCCCTTACCCGATGTATACATTAAGTCAAAGTCGAACATTTTGAAGGTACTCCATCCATCTCCTCTACCTCATATTCAAATCTCGTTGTGAGAAAATGTGTTTCCGGATTTTGTGATCTATAAACACTGTGAACTTCTCACCGACGAGATAATGACGCCGAGTCTTCATGGCACGGACAACTATAGCTAACTCAAAATCATGAGTTGGGTAATTCTTCTCATGCACCCTCAACTGCCTTGAACCATAAGCAAAAAAATGGTCTCCTTGCATGAGAACTCATCCAAAATCTATTCACAAAGAATCACAATACACCACATTCCCCTGTCCTGATTCAGGAAAGATCACAATGGGTGCTTATGTAAGGCGAAGATTCAACTCTTGAAAAGATCTCTAACATTCCTCGGTTCATTGAAATGCACTGTTTTTTCTTTGTCAATGTTGTCATAGGTGAATATAGTCATGAGAAGTCACACAAAAAGCGTCGGTATTAACTAGCTAGACCAAGAAAACATCAGATTTCAAAGACATTCTTCAGTGGTTTCCAAGAAAGAACAGCTTCTATCTATTCTAGATTCATTGAAACACCTTTCTCAGAAACAACATGGACCAGAAAGCATACCTCTAATATCCAAAAATATCACCTTGATAATTTGGCATACAAGTGATGGTCTATCAAGATTTCCAATACTATCGCTAGGTGTTGCTCATGATCTGCCCTTGTTCTTGAATACACCAATATATCATCCAGAAACACCACCACAAAAGAATCCAGATTTCACTCAAATATCTGATTCATTAATTCCATAAAGACTACTAGTGAATTCGTAAGACCAAAAGGCATGACTACATATTCGTAGTGGCCATATCTTCTTTTGAAAGCTGTCTTCAGAATATCCTCCTTCCGAACTCGCAACTGGTGATATCCTGACCAAAGGTCGATCTTAGAGAACCACTGAGCTCCCGTCAACTGATAAACCAGGTCATCAATGCGTGGAAGTGGATATTTATTCTTTATTGTAACATTGTTAAGTTTACGATAATATACGCATAGCCTCAAAGTTCCATTTGCTTTATTGATAAACAAAACTAGTGCGGTCGACAGAGACACACTTGGCAGAATAAAACCTTTTCTTTCTAGCTCCTCTAACTGCACCTTCAATTCCTTTAACTCCATTGGTACCATCCTATAAGATGGATGTGAGATAGGAATGGTTACCAGAAGGAGATTAACCGTAAACTCCACTTCTCTTACAGGTGTTAACCCTGATATGTTTTCGGGAAAAACATCAATAAATTGAACCATGACTACTGGAAAACTATTTCCATCATTCTCCTACATTGATTCCAAAGTCAACACTGCCAATTGGTAAGAGATCATTCCCACCATTGGTTCCAAAAATCTCTATGCAACTTTCTTTACCATCCTCTCTCCTATGAGGAGATGGTCGATGCCATCCTCCGTCGTGAAACTAACTGTTCCCCCATAACAGTATATGCGAGCCTTAAACGTTGTCAACCAATCTATAACCAGGATTATATCATAGACGTACATATCCAACATTGAGAAGTACCATTTCAGCTCAACTCCATCAACAGTTATAGCACATGTTATTCAAACGAATCCTTGACATTCTCTTTCACCAAGAGGAGTTTGCAATTTTAACATAGAAGGAATCATTTCAAGTTTTACGTTCAGCAAATCAGCAATCCAAGAAGCACGAAAATAATGGGATGCACCAGTATCGAATAACACCTGCATGATTGTATAATTCAAAATATTTGTACCACTCACCGTAGACGGTCCAGATTGGTTGTCCACAATCACCTGTTCTGCTCCATACAATTTCATTGTTGCTACATTTTGCTCCTTATTGCCGTGTTGTGATTTCCCTTCCTGAGGAGTCTTGGTATTCCTGAAATCACCATAACTAGGTATTTTCTTCTGGCGAGACTAATTTTTCTTTCCTCGCCCTGTCGAAGCATAAGATGCTTGCGACACCTGAGAAGTGTCATGAAAACCCGACTATGGATCACTCTGATAATATCGCTGAATATGTCCCATCTTTTTTAAATTGTGGCATGCTATCAGTGGTGATGTACATTATCATTTCATGTGATCAATCATGCCAAATTGAAAACACCCATCTTTCATTATGGGTCATGGAGGAAGATTCCCTAATCCGGCCGTATGATTCTTATTTTCACTCCCACCTTGGAAGAAGGTGTCCCTCTTCCGCTTGTTCCCAACATTAGAGTTCCCACCTGTTCCCATGGGTATCATAATTCTTCCTCCTCGCATAACTCCTGATATGTCTTGTTCAGCTACTATTCCTCTATTTACCATCTCTGTATAATCCGTAATATAGAGAATAACTATCTTCAAACGAATCTCATGTCGCAACCCTGATTCAAAGATGCCTGCCTTCAGTGACACACTTATAGAAACATCCAGTGCAAAGCATACTAAATTCATGAATTTAGCCGCATACTCTGTGACATAGAGATTTTAATACTTCAGGATAAAAAATTCAGTTTTCCTCTACATCTTCAATGTGTGAGGATAGAATTGTTTATTGAATAATTCCTCAAATTCCTCCCATTCCAGGCCTTGATCTACCTTAGCCTACACCAATAGCTCCCACCTCTATCGTGCAAGATCCTCCATCATATACATCACGAAAATTACATTTATTTCTGCTAGGGTGCTGATGAAGTCAAAGATATGATTCATCCTACTCAGCCACAACTCCTCCCTTTCTATTTCAAAATCACCACGAAAGATGGATGGGTTATGCTTCTGGAATTGGATGGTATGGTCTACATGCCTTGACTCATCCCTCTGATTCACCGTGTCCACAGCCTGAAATTCATGAACGATACTCTTAACCAGCTCTTGGTTCACACGTGGTTTAGGTGAAACCACATTCTCTGCAGCTTCTTCCGTTTGGTTTCTACGACGTCTAACGAGTGCCATTTTCTATAAAAACAATGCATGCTGTTAGTCTCACTTCCTAGAAACAAAAGTCTTAGCATTTCAATCTCTATTACACCACTATCAAAAAAAATATTTCCAACCATTTCTAAAACAGATCTTTTCATTATTTTCAAAATCAATTTATTTCCAAAATACATCAACCATTATCTTTTCAAAATATTTCATTTGAAAACATGAAAAAAATTTCAAAAATCACGCTTTTGAATCAAACCATAATCCATTTATCAAAATGATTTATTCAATCCTAGTGGGAAGGCATTCCTATACAATGCATGTCATGCTTATCTCATTGGATAAACCCATGACAATGAGATTTACAACATTCTAGAAGTGTATCCAAAAAACTTATGTACCCAACAAAGTGGTAACATTAATTTCAGCATAAACGGGGTAGCTACGTCCTTTTATGCTATACTTTTAAAGTTCCGACAATCCTAATCTGGTCTAATATGACAACCCAAGGAATAGAAAATACGTAATTTCAATTCCAAGACCAAGAGCATTGATGACCACTTGTTAGGAAAGGACCAAACAAGCTGATACCATTTGAAATGACCCACCAATTCTCATTGTCATGAGAGTAAAACGAGTCATTACTAGGCCTTAAGAGACATACCCAAGGCACCAAAGGCTGGAAATAAATGCCGAAGGGTTTCAAAACAAGTGGGGGACAATTTACCCTTTTAGAACAACCAACAAACAATGAAAACTAGATAAATATCTCCAAGAAACCACTATATGATGCATGATTTAAAACCAAAACAACTCAACCATGGTTTTGATAAACTAACTAAGAGTACCACAGTGGAAACCAAAACTAAATTAGAGTAAATAGTAGAAAGACAAACTAAAAGACTACAAGATGACAAACCAACTCCATGATCCACAAGCTCCATGCTCCAACATCACGAACCAGCCCACGTATCATGAAGCAGTGCTATAAACGTGTGACACTTTACCTTTTCCAACATCCAGATATATAACATCTTGAAAAGAACCATCGTTCCAAATCAGGGGGTGAGTGAAAAAACTCAGTAGGTTTTCCCTGATGACATTCCAACCCATGCCTCTAGGATAAAACAAGTTAACACATTTATATAAAATAATTTTTATAAAACAATTCCAAAACAGTTCACAATTAACAAGTTCCATGTCAAAGCCATTTTCCAACAAAAACCATCTTTCTCAATAAAAGCAACCTAGAAAAGTGTCCAATCAAATTCACATTTCCATTTTGGAACATTCATTCCATTTCACAAATCCACACAACCAACCATTTCACAACCCATGAAATCAACTATGCATGCATCGTTATTACTGTTCCGTACTCATGAGCGGTCCCTCGATGATCTACCATGTAGTCACAAGTTAATTATTCCCCATGTTCCATATACACCTTTGGCACTGAGAAAAAGTTCATATTTCAACCAAGCCTCATAAATGCAATATGAGCGCACACACTCAGTACGCCCAAAAATCACACCATTCCAACCATGTCAAATCGATTTTAATAATATAGCCCTTTTATTGAAAACCATTTTCCTATAAACCATTTTCCAAATCCGAAAAATCCATATTTTAAAATCACCATATTAAAATCAAGAATCAAAAACACTTTGCACAAACCATTCTTTCAATTTCTACAGTTCCATCAAAACCCATAATTCATCACTAAAGAAAATTTATAACATGCTTTGCACCACAATTTCACAATCAAAACCAAGAAATTAAATCCATTTGAAATAAGCCTTCAAGTTCTAAGAAAGAGGAATCAAGAGTGAAGCCACCTACCTCAATGGTTTTAACGAAAACCCTAACAAATGGAGAACGCAGAAGTCAACTGGGCCGATTCACCAAGGATCATCCTTAGATCTCTTCTCCTAACACAACCAAGACCAAAACACGTCATATATGGCATACACACACTTAGATATACCCATAACGAGTGTAGATATAAGAAACTGAGAGAAGAGGAGAAGTGGATCTAAGTAGATCTAAGAAAATGATCAAGAACTAAGGAGAACGATCACATACCTCAATGATCCGGCTTTGATTCACCAAGAGAAGCCTTCAGATCAGCTCTAGAACGCTTGGGGGATGTTTTCCAACCTTCAAGGGAGAGTAATTCAGAGTTAGGGCCACTTAGGAGATTTAAACAAGGCAATTAAAGGAAAAACGAGTTAGATCCACAATTTGTGTATCTAATTTTAAGTGCCCGCACGTTTGACAAACCATGCACTAACCGTTCGTTAGCTACTGCCTCGGCCAAGCTTCTTTCATGGCCTCATCACACAGTTTCCCCTAACCGTGTGTCGACCATGTGGAAGACACTTCCTCCTCAGTAAGCCACGAACGGTTTGGCCGCACGGTTAGACAAACCATGTGCCGCCTGTGCGCCTTCCCCTTTGCTTCAAACATTATTCCAGGATATCCCGACTCCCCCATACATCACCCTTAACTTTCAAATCCATGAATAGCATCATGTAAGGGTTACATACAAAAAACCTGGGAGTACTATAGGTCCCCACTACCATAACCTCTCATGCGAGGTTATGGATCGGGTGGTCCCCACAACCATAACCTCCAATGAGAGGTTAAGGTCTGGTGGTCCCCACACCTCAACTTTCACATGGAGGTTTGGTTCTAGTGGAACCCACCACCCAACACCCACATGAGTGTTGCAAATAAAAATAAAAATTTTATACACTTTTATTTTTATTTTATTCTTACACAAAAAACCCAAAAACTAACTTTCACGCTCGACCAATTGCAGTCGAGGAGAAAGTCTTCTTAAGAGAATACCAGCGCTGCGAGTTCAACGGTTACCTCATATTTCAATTCTGAGCACTAGTACAAAAGTTATAAAAATCTGCATGCACGTTTACTAAACGTAGTCGAAATAACATTCAAAAATTCATTTTGGGCACTCCGGGCCTCAGAATCACGCGGCTTCAATTTTGGTGGACTCGTAAAATTCCCATATATTTAAAAATAATTAAATGGAAATTCCAGCTGTTTACATTCTCCCCACCTCTAGATTTACATCCTAGTAATCCACAAATCAAACTAAGGGAACATGTGGGGGTATTGAGAACGCATCTGAGCCTCCTGCTCCCATGTTCTCTCCTGGAGGTTCCCATACTGCCAGTGAATGCGCACCAAAGGTATCGACCATCAATGAAGGACCTGCTACTATCAATACTCAATCACTACTGGAACCTCCATAAAATTCGCCCCATCATCGACATCCATCTCTCCATGGTCAATGAAGTGAGAAGGGTCATGCACATATCTCCTCAGCTGGGATACGTGGAAGACGTCGTGCACCCAGTGCAACTGAGATGGAAGAGCTAAGCAGAATGCCACCTCACTAACTCTGCTAAGGACCTGAAAAGGTCCGATGAACCTTGAAGATAACATTCTGCCTCATCCAAATCTCCACAAACCTCATTGAGTTGAGACCCGTAGAAAGAGGTGGTCTCCATCCTCGAACTCTAGAGGTCTCCGTCTCCTGTCAGCATATGACTTCTTCCAACTTTGTTTAGTCTTCATCCACTCCTAGACGACATGCACCTTTTTTGTGCCAGCTCGTACAATCTCTGGTCCCACTAGTGCTGACCCCACTAGGTCAGTCCAACATACGGGTGATCTCCAAGGTCACCCATATAATGCCTCAAAAGGTGCAATCCCAATGGTGGAGTGATAGTTGTTGTTGTATGCAAACTTTAACAAAGGAATGTAATCCTTCCAACTACGACCGAAGTCGAGGACACAAGCACGCATCATATCCTCGATGGTCTGAATGGTCCTCTCAATCTGGCCATCCATCTGAGGATAGAAGGTGGTGCTAAATCGTAGCTGCGTTCCGAAAGCCTCTTGCAACCCCTTCCATAGCCAGGAAGTAAAACTTACATCATGATCGTAGATAGTCATCAAAGGTACTCCATATAGTCGTGAATAAAAGAGGGTCTCAAAATCAAAAAAACCAGTGGATGTGAAACTGGTGTCCTAAGAATCATTCAATCCAAACATAAATGAGTAAAGAAATAATATGAATGGAACCATTGGATCATTACCTAGAAAGGAATGAGTAACAGAAATCAATAATTTCATATATGTAAAAAAACATGGAAGGATATTTTGAAAACATTTCCTAGGGTTAATATCATGTATTCTTTGAAAAAGGCTCTTTAAAACATAAAAACTTTTTAAAACCATTTCTCTTTAAAAATTATAAAATAATCTTGAAATCCCTTTAAAAAACATTTCCTTTCAAATATATTTTAATAAAATTTTCATAAATATAAACCTTGAAAAAATAAAATAAAAATTCAAAGAATGGTTGGCGGGTAAATCTGTACATATCATATGAGGTAAAAAGAACATTCCTTTTGCATAGTAAAAACATTAGAGAAATACCTCATTTATAAATATAACATAATATTCCTTTTAAAACATTGGTATTTGAAAAAAAGGGTAAAAATATCTTTTGGATAATTTTTTATAATTGTATAATATTTATGGAATAGTTTTTAGAAAACATCGATTTCTAACCAAAGAGAGAGTAAAGTCAGGCATTCTTAAAAATATTTTCCTAACTACCTTTTCTACCAATGTGCAGAAATATGGAACAAAAACATGAATATTTCATGAATAAAAATAGTAGAATATGTTTTTTGAATGTTCATGAGAGATGGATCAAAATAATTTATCAATATAAGCAAAAATATAAACAATCTCGAAATGTGATGAGATGGTCTCAATACTCTTACAACATGGTAACTTAGGTTCATAATATCCAGGTAAGAAAAATAAAATTAGAGGAATATTAAAATATTAAAAAACATTTCATTATATAGCTTGTAAAATGGATATATACACCTCGACAAAGAATTTATGTGCATAACAAAACATGAGTCTCAAAGAAGGAAAATTTTGACACATCTATTTTACCGATTTTCTAACCTTTGAAACTTAAACCCCATGAAAGAAAGATCATATATGGATATATGACTACCAATAAATCTAAGTATAATATACATAGAATAAAATAATTTTTAGTACATACACTACACAAAAGTAAAGAGTGGTGACCATATCATGTATCTCAATGAAATAAAAGTTGAGATGAAATGCCCTTACATTGTATCTTTACTCCCATCGAACTCATTCAAAAATATTGTATAAATATTAAAATTTTATTTTAAATATTTTAAATAACCATATTCTTATATATAATAACATATAGATATTGATTAGGACATTATATTAACCTCTTTTTAATAATTTCATGTTAAGGTTATGCTTTGGGTAAAACCCGCTTTTTTTCTCATCTGTATTAATTTGTTATATCTTTGGTCCATATAATTATATCATTATATATAGAATGTAAAACATAATATAAATATCATTTATATATAGTATATTTTTGTAATAATAGTCTATAATATATATATTTATTAAAATAAATACAACGTTCACACAAACGGTAGGCTGTACGTACCCATAAAACTTATTTCCATTTAATTCTCATGTATAAGAAGAGTAAAATACACATATATATATTTATAAGTTTAGATTTATTAAATCATATATATCAAATATATTCACTAAAACTTTCCTTAATATAATCCATGTAGTGTATGAGCAAATCATATCGCTTTGAGGGGGTGGTAGTCCACACTTCCTCAAAGAAAATTATCATACTAACACAAAATTGATGGAAAAAAGTTATGTGCTATAAAAAGGAATAAAAATGAAAATAAATTATAAATATAATATATTTCATATATAAATAGAGTTTCCATCAAATTTTCCACCATGAGAGGAAGTAAGGAAAATTTAAGAATCATCGTTTAGTGAGACGGTAGTTCATCGTACACAAAAACAATATGATCCTTATCCATTATATAAAGGTGTGTGTAAGTGTAGGTTGAAACCATAGAATAAAAACATCCTAGTATATTAATGATGCTATTTTTTTATACAATCATTGAATAAATAATGTGGAGAGGGTGGAGAAAAAAATTAAAATAAATGACTTCAGAGAAGATGTTACATAATAATTGGGTAGCTGTTTTTCATATTCAACCAAAAGGCCTTCTTAAGATTTCTTTCTACCCAAGGAGATTATTCAAAGAGGAAGGGAGGGTTTTTTTTAATTTTATTAGAATTATATTTTCAGAACATAAGTGGTTTGATAGGTGTTAAGAATAGGGATAAGTGTTGATCTTTTATACGGAAGGATGAGAACTCATTTGGATGATTTGTAAACAAGTTATGTCTACACATGTTCATAACTAAAAAAGTCATAAAAATCCAACATAAATCAATAATATATGTTCTATGGTAGAAATATGGACAGAAATTAGTTTTTATAAAGTGTATAGGTCATTTATCCCCCTAATATTAAGGCTTTCTCCCTAATTAAGCTTACTTTGACGTTAATCGCTATGATTAATTTTAATCACTATGATTAATTTTAATCACATTTAAAAATATTTTTGGTCAAAAAAAGTTGATATAATTAAACTCTAAATATTATACTAATTATAGTTTTTTATTTGGGTTTTTTTTTGAAATTCCATTCAAAAAAGTCGAAAAATTATGATTTATGCAATTCACATAGACGGGGAAAAAATAAGGGTCTTCAATGTAGAAAAAAGATCGACATTTTATTAATATTTTATATTCAATTTAAAATTTAAATTTATTATAATGACCGAAAGTTTCGTCATGGTTGTATAAACTACCTAATGTGACCTTAAATAAAATTTTAAAAATAATTTATCAATAATTATTATTTAAATGAAAAGATAGTTTCAACCTAAAAGTAGTATTTTTCACTATTCATAAAAAAAATATTTCTTAGAAAAATATCAACAATTAACCCTAAGATCCTTACAGAATTATAAATTCAGAAATTAATTTTAATTTAAAAAATTCAATTTCTATTTGCGTTTGAAATAAATTTTATTTCTTTTAATATAAGTACATGAAATGTAGTTTATTTTAGAAAATAAAATTTTCAAAAAAATAAAGTATTTACCAAAAAATATACCTTTCGGTATAAATATTTTTTATTAATACAAAACAATTATAAACAATATTTAAAAATTATTTATTACTATTAATATTACAATGTTTAACAATGAGTTTATAATTATCACATTTAAATAATAATAACAGTTAAAGGATGTTTTGTAGAAGCATCAATGTTGTGTGCAACTTATGCCAAGCTGGTGTTGCATGGAACATACTCCATGTCATGTCGGCATGTATCATATGACAAGTTGATATTTAATGTATCATATAATTATTTTTTGTCATGTAACATACACCAAGTTAGTGTCATGTGAGATGAATGTTTGACTTTGTGTTTTAATATATATATATATATATATATTACTATTTCCAATGTCACATGAAATGAAATATATAAGAAGGTAAATTAATTTAAAAAAAAAATACGCCACAAAATATCAGGGTGTTACATTCATCCCCCCTTAAAATGAATTTTTCCCTAAAAATATTTCTATGTTATCAAAGTTTTAATAGTTGAAAGTGTTATTCATATAAATATACATTGTAAAAATGAATACTAAAACAACCCATTAAAAAGGAATATTGGAACAATAAAAGTTACCCAAAATAACATATAGTCGGGTTGACACATAGGATAATATATGTTGGGAGTGAATATTAGACATGGAGGGAAAACATAAATATTTATGGGGTGTGATTGAGGTCATTAATCACAAACAAGTGAATTATCAAAGAAAATTCGAGGCCTCAAAATCATAAATATGTAATGATTTAAAAGTCTATCTGTTCAAAAAAACTAAGGTATTAGGACCAAAAAATTTATTTCTATCATTATTTTAACATTGATTAATTATATTATTGACTAAGAATATTGGAAAATATACTTACTTGATATATTTTTATAAAAAAAGTTCATTCTTTAGTTTTTATTTTATTAATTTATAATTCATCCATTTCTTCATTTAATGGTTGTCAAAAAATTATATTTGATTCCAGAAGTACTACAGTGAAATTTTGGCAAATCATAAAGCCCATAAAAGATTGAAATTTATGACTATTTCTCTTTAACTATAGTTAAAAAAATATTTAATACCTTAATTTATAAATATAAAAAATAACAATACCAGTTCATCATTAATAATTAATTCACCAAAATAGATACACAATTACCAGAACATCATATAGTCCAGTGGTAAGCGTGAATCCCTTACCATCGTTAGGTCATGGGTTCAAGACCCACAACCTTTCTAGACTATATTGGTTCTCACTCAGCATACATGATTTCCTTTTCTAAAACCATACTAATATAATTCATAAAATATTATGTACATCCATTAAATAAGGTTAATCACTAAATTTCCTTTTATACATGGATTTCAATATAATCTCAATACATAAATAATTCTCCCAAAGTTTAATCTAAAATTTTTAGGAGATGTTAAACATAAATCTCCTCTTAAAGATGAAAATACCAAACAATATAGAGAAATATATGAAATCAACATAACATTGGATCCCTTGTATATCACAAAGTACTACTTGGTTCACACATTCAAAACATGTGAAAAAATTTAACGTATATTCACATTTAACAAGTTAATAACCTTAATTACCATAAATACTTTTGGAAACGTGTATTATTCCATATTCCAATGATTATTGGACATATTCATTAAATCCATGAAGTCAAAAACTTCATCCATGATGACATAGACCATTTTGTTAATACCCAATTCCAGGATAACATGTATTGTCCAATTAACTCAATCATATCCAACATATCCTTATACAAAGATCATTATCTCAATTTTAGTCATTAATTTATGTTTACCTTACTTTAGTCAAAATATCACATTTCCATGTAATCAATTTTCTATATATTCATCACCATTATAAATGACTTTTTAAATCCTTAATGAAAACTTATACAAAAAATACTTATACATTTCCTAATTTATATAACAGAATCATTGAATTCCAAAACAAAATTACTTTATTAATCTAACTTTATTATTAAACCATTACTCATGCTTTGTAAAATTATTCTTTAATAACTCTATTTACATTAATATGAAAAATGAATCTTTTATTAAGGTTCCTATACCTTAATATAATAATTCTTCTTATGATCAATTTAAATAATAATAGAAGAACATCACATACCATTCACATTTCTTTTATTTTCTCTTTATATTCAGAATAATAACAAAAAAAATCAAACCACCTTCCTATTTCTATTTATTTCATTTCCACTTGGGAAATCTAATTTCTTTATTCCCATACTTTTCCACATATGAAACATTCAATTTTAACCATGTTCCTTCAAGTTCTCTCAATAGATTAAAACCAGAAAGAATAGGGTGAGAAACACATATCATATAAGAAATACACATAATCATGAAAAAATACTTATTGGTTGTCTAAATTTGGAAACCTTCTGTATTATTTGAAACCTTAGGTTTATACTAGGTTATTCACCTTCATATTTTATTCCAATCATTCATAATTTTTCATGAATACATTGTGAGTTCCCAAATCATATCCCTTTGGAGTGTCAAACCAGGTGTCTAACAAGGCTTATTGTTGTATACCAAATTTCCCCAAGTCGGTCCCAAAATATCTTGTCAGTGTTTTTAACCCTAGGTACATCTGTTCCAAATCCACATTCACTTTTAGTATCTACACATGGATTTATTTCTTGGAAACCACTAACTATATAATATTCCAAAATTCCAAGACATTTTACAGAATGTTAACTCATCCTCATACTTATCCTTATGGACATCTCTATACATATCCTTATAAATATATCAAGGGGTCATATAAACGTTTTCTCATCCTATTTTACAAATATTTACAAATCCTTTCCTTTTATATCAACTAAAGTGACCCAATCTTTATAGATATTGCATCATTTTATAAGAAAATCCGTTACATTACAAAAGTACATCCCTAAGGACCTTAATAATTTACTATCTTTAGAAACTTGGAAGCAAAATATTATATCATGGTGGAAGATATTCAAAATATCCCTTAAAGATCTCCACATTTATTACATATACCTAAAACCATTATTCATTACCTAGGTAAATGAAACACAAAAGGGGTGAGCTTAGATACTCATTAAGGGTAAATATGGGATACATGTAATCATAAACATAAATATAGGGGTATGATAATGTGATTGTAACATTATAATATCATATCCTTCATATCAATGATCATAAATGTGAGTTATGGGATAAATCTTGGTAGTTCTGAATCTATAAATCATAAGCATATAAAGAAAATAATCCATTTAATCATAACTAAGTATTAAGACATAGAATTGGTGGCATACAAATTAGAATATAAAATCTTATATCAAGGATACCAACCAAGACCTTTATAACATGTTAGGTTTGGGCTATGACCCATGTACTTATAGTAGGCTTGGTCTAATAACCAGTGTACCCTCTTACTTTTAAATTTGGGCTATAATCTGTGTTCCTTCTTATTTCGGGCTTGGGCTACAAACATTGTACCTTCTTGTTTTTGTGCTTGGGCTATGACCTATGTACCCCCATTCTTTTTGGATTGGGATACAACCCATGAACCATATTATTTCTATGCATATTCCACAACTCATGTAGCATTTGATCTCATATATAACATATTGTTTCCCAATGAAATGGAGGTAGATATAGGTCCCACCCATATGATTATAAAATCATTCATACATGTTTGAAAAGGTAATAAAACATACATCATATCATGACCCATTAAAAGAGATAGGTTTTATAAACATAAAACCCTTACCCATGATATAAAATAGGTATCATTAACATTTCCTCACATCATTACCTATGAAACTATATAGGATTCATTAAATCATAACCCATGAAAACAAGCTGTTTTCCAAATCATAAAACTTGTGGAAGCGAAACATGTGCCTTAAGCATCATTCATTCGAAACATAAACCAATAAAGAAATAATATTAATGGATCCTTTGTATCATTTCCTAGAAAGAAATGAGTAATATCAATAGATGTTATCATAGATGTACAATTACATGGAAGTAAATTTAGACAACATTTATTTAGTTAAATATCCTTTATTCTTTAAAAATGCTCTTTAAAACCCAAAACATTTTAAAATCCATTTTCCATAAAAACATAAAAAATAATCTTGAAAACCATTTGAAAACCCTTTCCTTGAAGATATATTTTAAAAATATTTTCTTAAAAATTATCCTTTTAATCATGAAAATAAATCATCAAATAATTGACAGCGGATAAATCCATACATATCATATGAGGTATAAAGAAAAGTCCCATTACATGTTAAAAATGTTTCAAAAATTACACATTCAGAAAGAGAGAAGAATATTCCTTTAAAAATTTGAAAAGATAAAAAATAGGTAAAATGACTTTTAAATATTTTAGGATAATAGAAGAATATTCTCGAAATATGTTTTATAAACCATAGATTTCCGACTTATGAGAGGGTAGACATAGCCTTTATTAAAAATAATTTATTAACTAGATTATATACCAAATAGTAAAAAAATAGTTCCAATACATCAATATATCATGAGTAACTATAAGATAATAATTATCATGAATTTTCATTATAAATGGGTCATAATATTTCATCAAAAAATGAATAAACATAAACAATCTTAAAAAGTGATGAGATTGTCTCAATACACTCTTATAACTTGGTAACATGGGATTGTACTCTCCATGTAAGAAAATAAAATTATTTGAAGCTTAAAATATCCTGAAATAGGAAACTTTGTGATATAAGATTAATAAATGGAAGTATACACCTTGAGAAAGAATTTAGGTTCTTAACAAACCATGTGTCTCGATGAAGGCAAATTGAGACACAACTATTTTACTGATTTGGTAACCTTTGAATCATATACCCCATGAATGAAAGATCATAAAATGGATTTGGTAATAACCATAAATTTATGTATAATATATATATTATACAATCACGGTTATTATATATACCACACAAATTTTAAGAGTGGCAAACGTCGCATGTATCTCAAAGAAATAAAAAGTGTGATGAAATCCCCTTACCTTGGGTATTTACTCATGTTATACTCATTAAAACCTCATATATAATAAATATAAATTTATAATATATATTTTCAAGAACCATATTATTATATACAATAACTTATATTTATTTATTATGACTTTTTATTACCCTCTTGTTAGCAATTTCATGTTAATTTTACGCTTCAAGTAATATTCTCTTTGTTTTTCACATGTGTATTAATTTTTTATATCTTTGAAACATATACTTATATCCTGATTTACCTAATGTAAAAAATTATGTAAATATCATTTATATAAATTATATTCGTATTATAGTAATCTATATAATATATATGTATGAAATAGAGTACACCGTTCATAGAGACGGTATGTCGTACGTACACATGAACACTATTTTAGTTTAATTATCTCGATGAAATAATGTAAAAGAAAAATATGCATGTATATATTCATTAATATCATTATTATAGTATATTTATGAAATAATATATATCATATATATTCGATTTTCCAATCATTAATATAATCTAGGTAGTGTATCAACGAATAATATCGCTTTGAGGGGGCGAAAGTCCACAGTTCCTCATAAACAATTATCGTATTAACGTAAAATGGAAAGTAAAAAAAGTAATGTGTTGTAAAAAGGAAAAAGAAGTTTAAATATATAATAAATTTAATATATGAAATATATAAACATATTGTACATCATAATTTCCACCATGAAAGGCACTAAATAAAATTAAAGAATCATCGTTTAGTGAGGTAGTAGTTCATCATACACATAAACAGTATATTCGTTATGCATTAGATGGAGGTGTCTGTAAGTGTAGGTTGAAAAAATTGATTAAGAAAACATGTTAAATTTTGTATAATGTTATTTTTATAAAAACATTGAAAAAATAAATTTTATGGGGGTGGAGAAATAAAATTAATGAAAGGTCCTAAGAGAAGATGTTTCCTCTTAATCGAGTAACTCCTTTCAGTTAGTGCCAAAAGGATTCATTATATTTCATTCTTCCTAACGATATAATTCTAGGAGGAAGGGAAGGTTTTTTGGAAGTATATTGGGTAGATATTGTCTAAACCTAAGAGTTTTAAGATGTGTGAAGAAGAGGGATATTTGGTGGCCTTTTATAGGGAAGGACAAGGACTCACTTGGAATGTTTTTATACAAGTTAGGAGTACACATGTTATTACCTAGAAAAATTCATACCAAACTAACATAAATTAATATTTTAAGTTTTATAGACAATATATTTCCAGTAAATTGGTTTTGGACTAGTTGATAGGAAATTTCATCCCCTATGATTAATGTTTAGTCCCTAATTAAGTTTAATTTCACCTTAGTCACAACGATTAATTCTAATCACTTTTACTAGTATTTTTTAGAACAAATTTAGTTTATATTATTAGAATATAAATATTATAATGATTAAAAAATTTAATGTAGGTTTTTTTCTATATTAAATTCATAAAATAAAAAATATATATTATTGTTAATCTTTCATACAGGATAAAATTATGGGTCCTCAAGGTTGAAAGTGGTTCAAAAGCTTATTGAGTTTTTATATTCAATTTCATGGGAAAATTGATTATAATTGCCTGAATTATATTACTAAATTTATAATTGATCTAATGTGTCCTGAAAAAAAGTTAAATTATAATTTATCATTTATAATTATTTAAATTAAATTGTAGTTTATAACCTAAAAGTAGTATTTTTCACTATTCATAAAAAATGTTGTTTCTTAGAAAAATCTCAAAATGTTACTCTAATATAATTTAGGCATTATAAATTCAAAAATAATGTTTAGTTTATCAAATTAAATTTCTAGATGTTTCTAAAATTAATTTTTTTTCATAAAAGGAGATGAAATATAGTTTATTTGAGATAATAGTATTTTTAAACATATAAGGTGTTTAAAAAAAAAATATCTTTCATTATAAATATTTTTTGTTTATATATAACAATTACAAAAAATATTTTAAAAGAAATTATTACTATTCATACTAATAAGTTTAACAGCTAGTTTATAATTATTTCATTTAAATAATTATAACTATAAAATTTTGTTTCATGGAAACATTAGTGTTTCGTGTAATGTATGTCAAGTTAGTGTTGTGTGTAACATAAAAAAAGTTGTGGTTGCATGAAAAGTACATTTATTTGATGTCTCTTGTATCATACACTAAGTTGGTGTCATGTAACGTACACCGTATCGGTGCATTGTGAAAGGGATGTTGACTTCGTGTTTTAATATATATATATATATATATATAATTATTTCCAATGTCACATTTTATTAAAAATATAAAATTTTATGTTAATTTGAAAAATAAATTTCAAAAAATCGCAGGGTTTTACATTATAGTAGGTTTATATAACACTTTTTCTATTTGGTAGCGCCACTTGCAAGCTTGACCAAAATGGGGATAAATTTCCAATTGTCAGAAGCATGCGAGAATGATTTCTAGGAGTTCAAGACGCACCTAACATCAGCACCGATCATGATCCTACTCAAGCCAGGTGAGGAGTACATGATATTTTATGATGCTTATGAAATAGGGATTGGAGTAGTGTTGATGTATGGAGATTTATTTGTGGTGTATGGGTCTCAAAAGTTGATACAACATGAACAGATGTACCGTACAGCTGATCTGGAATTTGGTGTAGTGGTTTATGCTCTAAATTGTTTGGGGATTATATATTGGGTGAGAATTTTACTATGTATACTAATCATAAGAACATAAAGTATATCTTATCACAGTGATATTTGAACCTACAACACTAAATATGGGTTGATTATATGCATTCATTTGATTTCTGACTGGCATACACGCCCGGAAATGTGAACTGTGTTGATGACATTTTGAGCGGGAGAAATCGGACTCATGAGGCTTATGAGTCTAATGTTGAGTGGAAGATGATGACTCTAGTAGCTGAGATTTATTTCTTCATTCAATAGGTTTTTTAGAAGATGAACCTCGTATCGGTTATAGTAGATTCAAAAACTTTGAGATGGATTAGAGATTAACAGAATGAGGATCCAGAAGGCTTGACTGTAACAACCCAATATTTTATTAGTGAAAATTACTCTTGATCTGATTAAATGACCTATTATGAAAATAGTTATATAAAACATATTCACTTCTTGGTTTTATGATTTTGGATTTTAAAATACATTTATTAATTGTTACTAATGCTAATATAGACATTGAACAGTGATCATATGATTAGTATAAATATAAGGCATTAACAAATCCAATTTACTCAAAAAACGGAAGTGATGGCCTCATCTAGTATAATTTCCCAATATGAATCCCATTTTTCATAGCTCAGAAAGGTGGTAGTGTCCCTGAACTTCATTCTTGACCAAGACCAAGCTGAGCTTCAACACGTTAAGAATGAAAGAAACAACATATAAGAGAAGTGGATGTTAATAAAGAGTACCACCCAAACAATGTCATCCAAGAAACAGTAACAGTTTGTCACCATCACACACCTTACCCTTAGGTATTATGGGGGTGTTATAAGGGATTATTTAACAATACCCTAGAACTATTATTATGTACATCATTTTTTATTAATAATTTTTAAATAGTTTTTAAAGAACATATAGTATTTTTTTAATATACAATTAAGAAATCCATTTTGATGAATTTATTGATTTTTTAATAAAATATTATTTTAATAAAATATTATTTTAATAAAATATTATTAATAAATTTATTTTTGTTAAACATAAATGATCATATAATTTTTATGAATACAATTGTAATTTTTATTAAGGTTTAAAAGTTGTTTTTGTCAAAACCCATGAATTTTTTATAATTGTTGACTTCCATTTTTAATGTTAAAATTCAAATATTTTGAAAATTATTTATATAGTATTAATATTATTTTTTGAATCAGGATTTCAAAATTATGCAACATTGAATTTTTCATAATTTTCCAAGATGATAAAATGTTTTGGTAAAAATTAAATACTATTTAAATATATAATGTGTTTTATGACATCATAACAACCCAATAGTGATGTAATATAACACTATAAAAGGGGTATTCTTCCAATATATTTTTTACCTTTAAAATAATTTTATTTTATAATTTTTTATTATTTATTTTACAATGCCTTATTGGGCCCTACATGACTTATAAATCATTTAGAAATTTTCAAATTATTTCCTTGAGAGTGTGACTCACCTCAACATAAGCAAGATAAATATTTTAATAATTTTATTAGTTGTCCTTATAAGATAATTTTTTCCACTACACATTGGAAAAACCCAAGGTAAAAAACCATGGGATTCATTGTGGTTTTGATTTGTTTAATGTGTAGTTTCCAAAACAAAAATAATAAAGAATTCCCTCTCCTTTCCTATATGAACCCACTCAATATCTCATTCCTCTTCACTCAAAACCTTAGGATCTCCAAATACCTCTACCTTCACTCTAATAATACTCCCATGGTTCCCCATGATCCCAAGAAGACTCTCTATATCCTCTCCTAAGCCTTTGGGATCACACTTCCAAGTAAGGTATTTCTTCTTTTCTCATTTTTTCCCAAGAATCATTATGATGTTACTCCCTTTTATTTATAATTAAAAATGTTTTGGTATGATTTCACACAACCCCTATAATTTGATCCTTATTTTTCTAATAATTAGAAACCATTTTCTCTCTCATTAATTCCTCCCATGTACACCCATTACCATGCCAAAAGTTCGTAAGAGATATTACATTTCTGCCCTTTCTTCAAGTTTCTTTAATATAGTATGCATTTTTTTTTAAAATTCCATTTGTTGATACATGTATATATATGAACCCTTAATATAAATTTCATGTTCATATTATGATATACCCCTCTCCCTCTCATCAACCATTTTTATGAATCTATATGTCACACCATTATACTTCCAAAATTGGCCCATGATTTTTCAAGCCGAAATCATTGTGTTGTGTATACCATACCCATTTCTTTATCAAGGGTATTCACCTTCATGCACATATACTTATTTAATGGTAATTAAATTTATTTATTACAAATTATTTAATTTTTAAATAGCTTATAATGTTAATTATTCCATGTTATATGATCCATGTGGCACACTTATGCATTAATTTAAATGTATAAGAAGGGTGTGCCCTAATAGTGTTCCAATGAATTAGGTATGGAATATTATCATGATAAACCATGTGAAATGATGGTTTATACATTATAATTCAAGTAAAATGAGGGTTTAATCATGATTCACGTTCAATGAGCCTTGGATCATGCTATTATCATGTTAAATATTGTTTCCACATATCTATGTTATGATAATCATACTATTTCATTCCATTATGTTCAGGTTTCTATTTTACCCCATTGATATTCAAATTGTATAACATGTACTATATTCTTCATGATATGGATTTTTTACTCTTTTACTGGGCTTTATAGCTCACCCTTTTCTTATACATTTCCTTAGGTTATCCCATTCAATGCTAAGTATGAAGGAATATTGTGGTCATTTAAAATAAGTTTTTAATAAAGATGTTGTATTTTATTTCATAAGTTGTCATGTAATGTTGCTAATTTCCAAAGACACTCGAACTCTATATCCTTAAATTTTT
This sequence comes from Viscum album, assembly GCA_963277665.1. Taxonomy (NCBI): domain Eukaryota; kingdom Viridiplantae; phylum Streptophyta; class Magnoliopsida; order Santalales; family Viscaceae; genus Viscum; species Viscum album. The sequence continues at coordinate 85,283,951 of OY728154.1, forward strand.
CAAAATTTCAGTTTTTTGTAATAAATCATGTTTATGTGTGTAATAAATAGAATGGTTTTTTTATTGACCTTGAGGGGAAGCCTTTAAGGTATGGAGTCACCTTCCGATTGAACCATATATGAGGATGATATCATCTATGTCAGAAATCAAGTATATATTTCTACAATAATGAGGGAGGATATGATGCATGAGTTTCATGCCTCAATGTGGAATGTACATACCAGTGTAACCAAAATATATTATGACCTGCAATGATAGTTTTGGAAGCAAGGTATGAAAACGGGCATAGTAGGGTTCATGAAATGATTCTACACATATCAGTTGGTGAAGGTTGAGCATCAAGTACCCAGTGGTTTACTATAATCATTTCCCATTAAGAAATGGATGTCTTATGATCTTAATATGGGCTTTTTGGTGGGTCCCCCAAGAATTCCTCAGAAGAATGACGCTTTCTATGTAAGTGTATAACATTTGACAAATGTGGCACATTTATTACCCATGTGGGATACTTTCTTAGTGGAACAATTTGGAGAACTGTATATTGAAAAGATAGTATAATTTTATGGGTTTATATGGACTATATTTTCGAACTATGACTTCCATTGTACATCACGCTTCTAGAATGGTTAGGATAAGTTTCTAGGTATGCATTTTTTGATGAGTACGAATTTCCACCACAGAAATATGTGTTGTTAGAGTGTAGTATATAAGTTCTTAAGGAATTGATCTGGTCATATGTTCTAGAATTTAGTGAGTCTTGGGAGAATCACCTAGAATTGGTGGTGTTTTCCTATAAAAATAGTCATCAAGAAACTATACATATATCACCATACAATGATCTTTATGGTAAGCCAAGAAGATCACCACTATGTTGTATGGAGGATGGTGATTTAGAGTTTTGGGACTAAGTCTAGTGAAAGAGAATTCAGAGTATGTTTAGTTGATACAAAAGGGTATAACAATGGCTCAGAATATGAAAATGTCATATGTTGATAGATATAAATGACCCCAAGAGTTTATAGAGGGTGATCATGTATTTCATCATGATTCATCTAGGTTGGTTCAGAATAGGATACAAAGACAGGGAAATTTGGCACCCATGATTATTGGACCATTTGAGGTTATGGAGAGAATTGGTCTAGTGGAGTACTAATTGTCTCTTCCATAGAGGTAGAGTTCCATGAATGGTGTTTTTCGTGTGTCACAAATTCACTAGTATCACCGCAATCTTTCTCATGTGATCCATGTGAATGATGTTGATCTTGAGATAGATGCATTCTTTTTGGAGCATCTCATACATGTATTGGATCACATTGAGAAATTGTTGTGAGGAAATAATGTGTCGTTAGTGTATTGTGGTAACATATTCATGTTTAAGAGGAAACAAGGAATATTGAAGAAGATATGATGTCTTATTTTCCTGATCCTTTCTACTCAGAATCCTAGAGATGCATTGGGGTATATCTCAAGGATGAACTATTATAAGGTGCAGATATTGAAAAAACCTATCATTCTATAGATATGTCTTGGGATCTTTTATAGGTACTCATTTTTATTGTGTTGAGTAATTTTTATTTCTATATTACCTTTTGGAGTGTTTGGTTCATGATTTGCGAAAAATGGAAGAAAGAGGGTAGTGCATGGTTGGCACACCATTTTCCTTAACTGTATGCCTCATCCCAAAAAATGTGTGATTCTAAATATAGGGTATTTACATAGTTGGTTCATGGTTTGTCAAACAGTGCACCCTAAAAAGAGAAATTGTGAACCCCCTCCCCCTATAATAGGCACACAATTAAATTTTATGGTTTAGAAAACTATGCACCTCTTCCCAAAAAATCGTTTGAGGCATTTTGATTATCACAAAAAATAAATTTTTATATTCTTGAACCCCCCATATTTACACCTATTCAGTTTTAGCTTGACATAAAATGATATGTTTATCCACTATTTTAGCTAGATATATATCTATATTTTTAGAAATTGATTTTTTTAATCTTTTATTTATCATTTTGATCTAAATCCCATTCTTTATCATGATTACAGTTGGTCCGCTTCAATTAGGTATATCCATTGGTGACCATTCTTCATTAGTTTTGAGGTAGGTGGTCCAAATTCCAACATCACGGTCTTGATTAAATTAAATGTTTTTAATTCATGGAAATTCAATTTACATTATTGTGTAATAACATTTAAAATTAAATTGATTAATTTAATTTCCATGTGTTAACAATTTAGTTTAGTTGTGGCAATTGAGGTTGTGAGATGAATTAATTAATTGTGAAAGTAATTAATGGGATTTGGGGGCTTGTGAAATTGAATGAAAAATCTGATTAATTTATTACTAAATTAACTAATGAGATGTTGAGCTTATGAATTTTACTCGATTAATTAATTGTTGAATAAATTAAAGAGATGTTAAGATTTTGAATTTGACTTGATTAATTAATTATTGAATTAATTGTTAGGATGTTGAGTCTGTGAATTTGACTTGATTACCTAATTTTTGAATTAATTAATGCAATTGTTGAGAAATGAAATTGATTTGAAAAATAAAATGTGGGATTAATTATGGGATTTCGAATTTTAGACTGATTAATTAATTTTTAATTAAATAATAGAGGTTATCATGATTATACAATCATTGGAATGATCAATTAATTGTTGGATTAATTAATTGAATTGATGTTATTGATTAGTTTTTAACTAATTAATGGAATGATATGGATATGAATTTTTTGATATAGATTAATTATTTTTTGAATTAATTAATGTGATATTATAGAACATGTGATATATATGGATGTTTAATATACGAGTGTGGGACACATACTGATGCTCTAGATACCCATATTTGATAGATTGATATATAATTGTGGGACACACACTGATGCTCCAAATACCTAGGAGGTCCTTTCCATGGCATTAAATGACCCCAGGCATGCATGAAAATTTAACATCATAGGTAATAATTCTCCAAATACCCACGAGGTGTTAGTGTAACAACCCAGGTAAATAAAGAATAATACATTTTCATATTAATTAATATTTTAGAATTGAATATTAATTTTAATTTAAAGGGGTTGCTATGTTCGGTAGCGTACCCGATACGCAACAAAGAGTTTCTTTGAAATCTTACATTGCACACTAGTAATAAAATAATATTATTTTAAATGGTAGTTAACACATAGCTGTTGTATTGGCAAGAATGAATAGAAATATATAAAATATTATTATATATGTTTTTAATTGTATTTACATTTATCCAATAAAAGATATAGGCTTAAAATAAGAAAAGAATTAAATTTTAGGCATAGATACTCTAATATTCACTAAAGGTCCACTTATCGCCTTTTCATGGAGAACCTTCTTTAAATATAGTTTTGGTCACTCTTATAATTTCTATTTGTACCAAATAAAATTATTATTTAGAATCGGGACATCAAAATTTACTTTTTTTAAATTTTTGGTATTTTTCCGATAAAGTTCATTTTTTTAATGAATAGTGAAAAATGTTGTATTTTAATTAAAAACATCTTTTTAATCTAATTTATTTATATGATTAGATTATATTTTGAATTGTTTTTAAAGTTAAATTAGAATATATTTTTACCATTAAATCCAATAGTGGTCGTTGGAATTAATTTCACTTTGAAAACAGAGTAAAACTAGTGTCAATCTTTTGATACTTATTATTTCATAAAAACACGCTATTTGCTCTGACAGCGAAAATTAATTATTAAATTAATTAATGAAACTTATATGTTTTGAATTTTTTAAAATGGAATTCATTTTTGAATTCGGAATATCAAATATAGCTTAGGGTGAAAGTTTGGTATTTTTCTGAAAAACTTCAATTTTTGATGAATAGTGAAACCACTATGTGGTACTTAAAAAACTGATTTTTCGTTAAAATGAAATTTTACCACCTCTGTGTTTTGAATTTCCAAAATATGACATACATGGTTGTCATTGAGAATTAAAATGTGGTTCAATGGGATTAAAATAATTTTTTGGTGAATAGTAACTTTTAAGTTTTTAATCGCGATTAGAGGTAATTAGTGTAGTTTAAGGTAAAAATAATGTTTTAATGATATGAGATGAGCTTGACACATGTCCTACCATTATTGGATGTGTCATGGATGACCAATACAATACATGGGTCAACTTGGGGACCCCATAGAGCCACTTTGGAAGGAAAATGACATTAATATCTTTTTATTTAATGTAAAAGTAAAAATGACACAAACACGGGTTGTTTTACTAAAACAATTTTCAAATGGGGTTATACAAGTCCGATTTTTGACTATAAATAGTCATGGGAAAGATAAAAATATTTCCTACATCATAGTATTTGTTTATAATTTTTATACATTAAATAAATTAAATTATTTATGACATCATGAGGATGCAGCTATTACCTCATTATTTAACGATTTAAATAAAATGAAAAGATAATGTAAAATATAGGACCTAAACATGTCAAAAACCTATTTTATGGGTATATTTCAAACCCTTATCACCTTATCCTTGAATTATATCAATGTGGGGCCTTTTATATCCGAAAATCATTAAAAAATAATGTAACATTTCTTTACATTCCAAGAGTGCCCATCCCCTCCTCTTATAAAAGCCCCCACCACTATCACCTTACCCACACCTCTAAAACCTTTGGTTCGGCCAAGCTCTACCCATTTTATCTCTCCACATCCCTCTCTTACTCCTAGAAGCCTCACTTTGGGCAGAAGGCATCCCAAGGAAGCCTTTGAGCTCAAATCAAAAAGAGTTACCCGTTTTAAAGGTAGTGTTTTATCTTGTGTTCTTTTGTTTTATTTTTCTTTTAAAACCACCGAAACTCTTCTTATTCATTTCTTTTGTAACAAAACCAGTATCTTAAATATACTAGTATGTTGTTATAAGAATGATTCTAGCTACACTTAAACACACCTACATCTAATGGTTAAAGAACATAATGTTTCTGTGAATGGAAAATTTCTGCCTCCTGAAACGATGATTGTTCAACATTCTTTCAACACCTTCAAAGGTGGACATTAAGATAAAACTATATTTATATATGATATATAATATGTTTATGGTTTATTTAAGCTTCTTTATTTTTCATTTTGGGTAGACCTTTATGGTTTCCATTATGGGTAAACGCGATATCTTCATTTAAGGAAGTGCGGACTACCGCCCCCTCAAAATGATTTGATTCGTTAATACCATATGTTGGACATATAAAGGATGGAGTTATGATATTATATATGATATTATAGTGGAATTATAATATACCGTTATATCATTATGATTACATTAAATAAAATACGAAATAGAAATGAAAGCAGCGTCCATGCGTACGTACGTCTTACCGTCTCCATGAACGGTGCATTTCATTTATTACCTCTAGATGTTATGTAATATTATAAATGCATGCATGTACTGGATATATATGATATATATTATATCTACATCATGAATACAATTCTGGATATAATGGATACATGAACAACATTTAATTATAAAGGGTTTGTTTTTGACTCAAGTACCAATGATCGTTAAAACAACCGTTATTAACTTAAATAATTACATAGAGTTCATGACATATAAATAAGTGATATAAAAGGAATAATGAACTTGAAAAAGGTTCTTAAACAAGTAGAAATTAACTCAAGTTTATTATTCAGGATGTTAAATAATGATCGAGTCAAGTCGGACCCGAGGTAAGGGACTTCGTCTTAATCTCCTTTCATTGAGGCATATTTCGTTTTATACACAACTTTCTTTTATACGATGTATAAACCCCTTTGAATTTTACTTTTATACAAAAGGAATCTTTTTCTAAGAATCATTTTACAAAACGAAAAAAAGGAATGTTTCTTTTAATGTACGCGGTGACAACGACCTTTTCCGCCGCCGCGTGTATTATTTGGTCTTTGGCTTCCTCAACAAGCCATAATGTTTTTAAAATGAAATAAATACCATATACTCTTTTATGTATTTTGGTATTGAAAATGCTTTTTTATAATGGATTTGTTAGTTCAATATATTTGAGTGATATATTGTGATCAAAGTGTGGAAATGTTTTCTTTCCATTATATTTGTTTTATTTATTATGATTTTATAATGGTACTTGGACATTTGACGGGTGGTTACGTGATAAACCACATGAAGGGTGGTGCCGTGACTACCAGGACGGGTGGTTACGTTATAACCTCCAATGCATTGGGTATGGAAGTCAGCCGTATGGCTATTCCATTAAGTGATATGTGTGGAAGTCGACTGTATGGTTATTCCATTTAAGTATGTTTATGTCCCAAGTTACCATTATAAGTTATGTGATCTTTATATGGGTTTTATGGTAATCTTTTGGTTACAAAAGGGTAATTAATGATCTTTTATTCAGTGAAGAGTTTTTAATACTTCATAAAGGTGAAAAGTATTACTTTGTTAAAGTATACATGGTTTACTTGTTATTTTGATAAACTAACAGTTTTCATTCTTTGTGTATCCCTTACTGAGCTTTTTATGCTCACCCCAAGTTTTTTTAAATGTTTTTCACAGGACTTAATGTGGAATAGGGTCAAGGATGGGATCAAGGGAAAGTCATGCTATATAAAACATGGAACTAGACATGTTTCTTTTTAGGAGTTTTTATTCTATGGAATCTTAGTAGAAGTGTCTACTTTTTAATCTTTTGAGATGTAATAGTTATGTCCTAATTCTCTAAAACTCTAAACCTGAAAATATCCTCAGTGTGAATTATTCATTTAATTCAATATTAAGTAAGGTTTAAGTCCAGGGCCTTATAGTTGGTATCAGAGTTTGGTTTAGAAAACTTTAGATATTAAATTATAAGTTAATTTATGGTATTATTGAAATGATATAGCATTTAAAGATTACCATGTTTCTTCGCCTAAGATATTTCTGTGTTCAGAATGGATTTCCGCAGAGGAAACAAAGTAGCTATGTTGGGACGAAATCAGGAGGAAGAAAACCTTCCAAATCAGCAACCTGAGATGGTCGGAATTGGAACTGAACAGTTTGTTGTAGTGATGGTTGACTCAGGATGTAATGGTGGTGGTATCCATGCACAAGATCAGCCAGATCAACCGCAGAGGAACATGTCAGTGGTGGAACATTTCATGAGGCAACATCCCCCTTCATTCAGAGGGTCATCTGACCCCGTGCAAGCTGAAGGGTGGATTAAAGCACTGGATAAGATTTTTGATGTCACGGGGTGTTCAGAACATCAAAATGTTAGTCTTGCTATTTACCGTTTTGAAGTTGAAGCTGATCAATGGTGGTCGATGGTGAAAAATATCAGGGATAGTGATGAGATTGAGGATCTTCACTGGGAAGAATTCAAAGGTATGTTTCCTGAGAAATATTTTCCTAAGGTGGTTCGTCTTAGGATGGAAAAGCAATTTCTAGAATTGAGGCAGGAGGATGACTCAGTGGCTGCTTATGAAGCAAAGTTCACTCGACTGTCAAGGTATGCTCCAAACTTCATACGAGATCTTGATAGTAAAATCAACCATTTTTACTCAGGGTTAAAGCCAAGGTATCTAAGGGATTTAGCTTCACGTGAGTTCAAAAGTTATGAAATGCTTGTTCAATGTGCAGAGAAGGTGGAAATGGAGTTTTCCAATGATCAAGTGTTCTTTGACAAACAACAGAATAAGAGGTCCAGTTGGCAGGAAAAAGGGGAATAATTCATCAAAGAAACAAGGAGATAAGAAAACCAAATATCCATCCTATGAGAAGTGTGCTAAAATTCATCCTGTAGAATATTTATCCAAGTCTGGTAAGTGCTTTCGGTGTGGTAAGTCTGGTCATATTACTCGTAACTGTAAGGAAGATGATCAAGCAGGCAATAAAAAGTCAGTGGTAAGATGTTTTAAGTGTAATGAAATGGGTCATTATGCAAATGAGTGTCTAACTAAGAACTCAACTGGGGGAAAGAATCCAGACTACAAGAAGAAAGGGGTGGTGAAATCCTTTGGAACTACTTCAGCAGATGTTGGGACATCGAATGAAGTAGTATCAGGTACACTGTTTGTTTGTTCAGATTATGCCAATGTGTTGTTTGATTCAGGGTCTACACATTCCTTCATTTATGAGAAGTTTTCTAGTAAATTGGAAATTCCATCTCAGGATATGAATCCTGAACTTATGGTAAAAACACCAGGAGGAAACAGTGAGGCAAAAATAAATTATAAGAACCTTCCTATCCTTGTGTGCGGAAAGAATCTACCTGCAAACCTTATTGTTCTACCTCTAGTAGAGATTGATGTTATCCTGGGTATGTATTGGCTCTCTACCATTATAAGATTGACTGTAGAGCTAACGAAGTTTCTTTTCAGAAAGACTTTCAGTTTGTGTACAAGAATGAACCCTTACTGTTGATAACATATCAAGAGGCTGAGAAACATGTAAAAGATTGAAATGAATGTTACCTTGCACATATTGTTGAAAATAAAGGAACTGTTCAGATTAATGATGTGCCAGTGGTAAATGAGTATCTTGATGTTTTTACTGATGATTTTCCTGGTATTATTCATGATCGGGAAGTTGAATTTACTGTTAACTTAGTTCCTGATTCTAAGCCAATTTCAAAACCCCCTTATCGAATGGCTCAAGATGAACTTTTAGAGTTAAAGAAGTAATTGCAAGAGTTATTAGATAAAGGTTTCATTCGACCTAGCACATCACCATGGGGTGCTCCTGTCTTGTTTGTTAAAAATAAAGATGGCTCAATTAGATTTTGCATTGATAATAGAGCCTTGAATAATATTACTCTTAAGAACAAGTATCCTTTTCCTCATATCGATGACTTGTTTGATCAGCTCCAGGGAGCTCAGTATTTTTCGAAGATTGACTTGAGGTCGGGGTACCATCAGTTTAATGTAAAAGAAGCAGACATTCCGAAGACTGCATTCTGTACTAGATATGTCCATTATGAATTTGTAGTTATTCCTTTTGGGTTTACCAATGCACCTGCTGTATTCATGGACCTTATGAATAGAATTTTCCATCAGTTCTTGGATAAGTTTGTGGTTGTTTTCATTGATGATATTTTTGTGTTTTCTAAAAGTAAAGAGGAGCATGAAAGTCATTTAAGGGTTATCTTGCAAACCTTAAAATAAAAGAAACTATATGGAAAATTCAGCAAGTGTGAGTTTTGGTTACAACAAATTTCTTTCCTTGGTCACATTTTTTCAAAAAATAGCATAAGTGTTGATCCTACTAAAACAAAAGTTGTTGAAGAATGGCCAAGACCAAAAAATGTAACCGAGATCTGTTGTTTCCTTGGTTTGGCAGGTTACTACCGAAGGTTTGTTGAAAATATTTCATGATTATCTATTCCAATGACTAAGCTAACTCGGAAGGGTGTTAAGTATATCTAGACAAAATAATGTGATGATTGTTTTCAGGAGTTGAAAAGAAGATTGGGGAATGCTCCGGTTTTGGCACTTCCTTCCAAGAATGGTGAGTTTGTTATCTACAATGATTCTTCATTGAAAGGAATTGGTTGTGTCCTTTTGCAGAATGATCAGGTAATTTCTTATGCTTCACATTAGTTGAAAACCCATGAGTTAAATTACCCTACACATGATTTGGAATTAGCTGGTGTTGTTTTTGCTTTAAAATTTTGGATGCATCATTTGTATGGAGTAAATTGTGAAATATATATTGATCACAAAATTTTAAAGTATATATTCACTCAGAAAGAGTTGAACATGAGACAGAGGAGATGGATGGAATTAATCAAGGATTATGATTGTAAAATTCATTACCATCCAGGAAAAGAAAATAAAGTGGCTGATGCTTTGAGTCGAAAAAGTAATGCTTCATTAACCATGCTATGTTTGGAACGAGATCCTTTGGTTTTTGATGTGATGAACATTGGAATAGAAGTTGTTGGTGCAATAAGTTATTCTATTTTGTTTCAGGTATCAGTGAGATCATCCCTATCAGATAGAGTTAAGCAAGCACAGAGGGAAGACAGTGAGTTGCAGAAAAATGTAGAGCTGGTTCAGAAGGGTAAGTTTCCTGAATTCAACATTGATAATGATTGTGTTTTGAGGTTTGGGAAGAGATTATTTGTTCCTAGTGATTCACAATTGAAGAATGAGTTGTTATGTGACACTCATAGTTCCCCGTTTTTAGTTCATCCTGGCAGTACTAAGATGTACAGAGATTTGCGGGAGTATTACTGGTGGGATGGAATGAAAAGAGATATTGCTGATTTTATTGTGAAGTGTTTGACTTGTCCGTAGGTTAAAGCAGAGCGACAGTTACCGAAAGGGATGCTTCATCCATTACCAGTGCTAGAGTGGAAATGGGAAAATCTATCCATGGACTTTGTTGTAGGATTACCAAGGACATCTCGAGGTAATAATGAAATCTGAGTTATTGTTGATCGATTGAATTAATCTGCTCATTTCCTTCCTATTCGAGATACATTCTCTCTAGATCAACTTTCTTGATTGTATATTAAAGAGATAGTCAGGTTTCATGGAGTTCCCCTCTCCATTGTATCTGATCATGATCCCAGGTTTACTTCTAACTTTTGGTAAGGCCTTCATTAGTCGTTGGGTACAGAATTAAATTTTAGTACAGCTTTTCATCCGCAATCAGATGGGCAGTCAGAACGAACAATTCAGACCTTGGAGGATATGCTACGAGATTGCTCTATGGATTATCAGGGAAGTTGGGACCAACATCTTTCTTTGGTTGATTTTTCTTATAATAACAGTTTTCATTCCAGTATACAGATGGAACCATTTGAGGCATTATATGGGAAGCGGTGTCGAACTCCGGCTTTTTGGGGTGAAGTGGGAGAAAGGAAGCTGATGGGACCAGAATTGGAAGAAGAGATGGCAGAAAAAGTTCAGTTGATTCAGAAACACATGAGAACAGCTCAGATTAGACAGAAACGTTATGCGGATAACCGGAGGAAGGATCTATCTTTCTAGGTAGGTGATCATGTTTTTCTCAAGGTTTCTCCATGGGAAAGTGTGATGCGATTTGGTAAGAAAGAAAAGATGAGTCCAAGGTTCATTGGACCCTATGAAATTCTGGAGAAAGTTGGATCAGTTGCTTATCGAGTGACTTTACCTCCGAGTTTATCTCAGGTACACATTGTTTTTCATGTTTCGATGTTCAGAAAGTATATGCCAGATTCATCTCATGTTTTGATCCCAGAGATAGTTCAGTTGGAAGAGAATCTCTCTTATGAAGAACAACCAGTCCAGATTATTGACCGAAGAGAGAAAGTGTTGCGAAATAAGGTAATTCACCAGGTAAAGGTTTTATGGAAAACCCATATGGTTGAAGAGGCAACTTGGGAATCTGAAAATGCTATGAGGGATAAATACCCCCCCTAATTTTGATAAGTGAATAAAATTGCGAGGAAGAAATTCCCAAATGGGGCGAAGGATGTAACATCCCAGATAAATAAAGAATAAGAAATTTTCATATTTATTAATATTTGAGAATTGAATATTATTTTTACTTTAAAGGGGTTTCTATGTTCGATAGCGTACCTGATACACAACTAAGAGTTTCTTTGAAATCTTACATTGCACACTAGTAACAAAATAAAATTATTTTAAATGGTAGTTAACACGTAGTCGTTGTATTGGTGGGAATGAATAGAAATAACTAAAATATGATTATATATGTTTTTTAATTGTTTATACTTTTATCCAATAAAAGATAAAGGCTTAAAATAAGAAAAGAATTAAATTTTAGGCATAGATACTCTAATATTCACTAAAGGTCCACTTATCGCCTTTTCATGGAGAACCTTCTTTAAATATAGTTTTGGCCACTCTTATACTTTCTATTTGGACCAAATAAAATACTTTTATAGAATCGGGAAATCAAAATTTACTTTGTGTAAATTTTTGGTATTTTTCCGAAAAACTTCATTTTTTAATGAATAGTGAAAAATGTTGTATTTTAATTCAAAACCTATTTTTAATCTAATTTATTTATATGATTAGATTATCTTTTGAATTGGTTTTAAAGTGAAATTAGAATATATTTTTACCATTAAATCTAATAGTGGTCATTGGAATTAATTTCACTTTGAAATCAGAGGTAAACTAGTGTCAATCTTTTGATACATATTGATTCATAAAAACATGCTATTTGCTATGACAACGGGAATTAATTATTAAATTAATTAATTCAACTTATATGTTTTGAATTTTGTAAAATGGACTTAATTTTTTAATTCGGAATATAAAATATATCTTAGGGTGAAGTTTTGGTATTTTTCTGAAAAACTTCAATTTTTGATGAATAGTGAAACCACTAAGTGGTACTTAAAAAACAGATTTTTCAATTAAATGAAATTTTACCACCTCTATGTTTTGAATTTCAAAAATCCGACATACATGGTTGTCATTAAGAAGTAAAATGTGGTACAATGGGATTAAAATAATTTTTTGGTGAATAGTAACTGTTATGTTTTTAATTGTGATTAGAGGTAATTAGTGTAGTTTAAGGTAAAAAATAATGTTTTAATAATATGAGATGAGCTTGACACATGTCCTACCCTTATTTGATGTGTCATGGCCGACCAAGACTGTAACACCCCGAGATTTTATGAAAAATATTCTTTTTTGTTTCATTAATGTCCTGTGTTGTACGCTACACCAAAAGGAGCTTACACAACACGCATCCTTGACTTGCCTTGCATTACACAAAATCGTGACCTTCCTCTATAGCGTGTGTAGTACACAATACCGAGTTTTACTAAACAACGATATGCTATTAAAATATTATTAAAACTAGCCGTTATGAATAGTAATAACCACTTTTTGAAATTTTTTAATTTTTATTTTTCAAAATGGACTTCATTTTTGGATTCGGAATATCGAAATTAGCTTTGGATGAAATTTTGGTACTTTTCGGATAACTTTCTTTTTCTAATGAATAGTGAAAATTACTAAATTTTAATTAAAAACAAAATTTTTAATAGAAATAATTAATAGTGATAAATTATTAATTTGAGTGGTTTTAAAGTATATTTAGAATATAATTTTACAATTTAATACAATGTTGGTCATTGGATTTAATTTCACAGTTAAACCAGACATAAACAAGTGTCAATCTTTTGATAGTTATTATCTCTTAAGAACACGCTATACATTTTGACGATAGGAATTAATTTTTAAATTAACTAATTCAACTGATATGTTTTGAATTTGGTAAAATAGAAATCATTTTTGAGTTCATAATATCAAATATATCTTAGGCCTAATTTTTGGTATTTTTCTGAAAACTTTCAATTTTTGATGAATAGTGAAACCACTAAGCTGTAGTTAAAAAACTGATTTTTTTATAAAACTTAATTCTACCACTTCTGTGAGTGGAATTTCAAAAATCCTAGAGACACGGTTGATGTCAGTAAGTAAAATGTGGTTCAATGAGATGAAAATAATTTTTGGTGAATAGTAACTTTTTACTTTTTTTACCACGGTTAAAAGTAAATAGGGTAATTAAGGGTAATAGTGTTATTATTATTACCCTAACACATGTCCTAATTCTATTGGATAAGTATATAATTCGACCAAAAACAACCTTAGGAATAAAATATGACCATTTAGGCCCAGTTGGATTAGATTAGGACATTTATTATTAATTTATTTAAATAAGGGTTAAAATAGTTAAAATCAAAGTTTAATAAGTATATCATTTTTAATATAGGGTAATACATAAGATAAATTCAACTATAAATATTCATTAGAACGGTAAATGGATTTCCTACATAATGGTATTTTATTTGTAATTTTTAGACATTAAATAATGTAATTTATTTATGACACAATGATGATGTAGTAATTATATTATTAATGAAATATTGACATAATTGATGTTATAAATACCAAAATAAAAATAATTTGAGACTTTTTATGAATTACACTAATTTTATAGGTCAATATGTCATGTTATTATTGATTTAATTAACTTTTTTAGAACTAATAAATCTGTTACGATTTTCAAAAAAATCAATTACTAAATAGTGTCAAAATTGACATAAAATAGTTTTTAAAAAATATATTATATTATTAATTGTTATTTTATTCCTAAAAATATAAGGTTCGGTCCACTGACTTAGATAAGGTTATTTATATTAATAATAAACAACTTGGGGTTCGTTTGTCTTCTTATAGTAAGTTTATTAACCTTATAGTGTAAGAACACAAAAAGACACTGTAAAAGTAAAATTATCTAACTTAAAGTTAAATATAAATGATAAGGTTAAAATAGGATCCTAAACGTGTCTAAATTCTATTGGATGAGAGGATTTCGACCCATCCCCACTTTAGCTTCGAAATAAATCAATTTGGATCAATTTAAAACCGAACTTGGCTTTATAATAAAATAATATTTTTTGTTTTTCTAAAGGAGCCCCTCTCCTCCCTTATAAAAGGGCACCTCCTCCCTCTCTTCCTCACACCAATTGGAGCCTTGATGCTCAGAAAACCCCTGCCAAATTCTCTTCTCCACTTCCCTATAAACATCCTAGAGGTCCTGGTATTCTTCAAAGACCAATTTTAGTGCCCTAAGAGGAGGTCTCAAAAAGGTGCTTCAAAGAAGAGGTAATGCCCGTTACCGATTCTTCCAACTTTATTTCTTCTTCCACTTCTTCTTCTTAGGTTGTTTCATTATTAAGTAATAACATCAGTATCAATAATATACTGATATGTTATTGTAAGTATGAAACAACCCTATTTCACCATCTATCCATCCTACGGAAAATGAAATCACCGTGCGTGCGTACGTACGGAATATCGTCTCCACACCGTCGTGTAATCTGTTTTTCCACCACCACCTTAGTTCGATGGGTATAATGGTGTAAATAATGACTATATATGATTATTGTAAAGTGATATTGATTCTGTAATAGTTTACATACACTCTAATAAAATTCCACGATCATGGGAACGGTATCATCGCTCGTGCGTACATACGGAATACCGTCTCCACGACGTGATGAGATTCATTCTCAATGATTAACCATTCATAAATGATTATAAAGTATATATAATAAGTAATAATGAAATATATAACATAATAATGATACTTTATTTATGTATATATGTATGTATGACATCCAATTAATTCCATTCAATTCAATGAGGAAACGAAAACAGCGTTCATGCGTACGTACGGCCTACCGTCTCCATGAATGGTGTATTTATTTCCATTTATCGATCTATTATATATATGTATATTCTGAATATATATTATATATAAATCATGTTTTATATTCTGTAATTAATTAATCATGATCTATGTAATCATATTAATAACTACATGTCAAAACACGGATGACAAATGAAACGATTTTACCCAAAACGCTCTTTAACATGGAATTTACAAAAGAACGGGTAATATAAAGTCATAATTGAACCATATATGATATCATTACAATTAATATGATTCTGTAATAACTCGATAACATTATTTAAATCATTATATTGGAGGTTTTGATACGTACAAAGCATATCAGACCTAAGGTAAGGGATAATTTTTTAAATCTCATTTTTATCCGAGATTGTTTATTCGTAAGTATTTACTGGGGCTATTTCTATCATTTCCATGTTTTATAAAAGTGTTTTCATGTATGTATAAAGTCCTTTTTACCCATTTTTGACGTTTACAAAATAGTATGTATGGAATCTTTCTTTTATTTACGTTATGAGGTACTTTTTTACTTTTCCGACAAAAGTACGAGGAGAGTGTTATTTTTAACTTATACGGTGTGAACGGATTTTTTTCGGTTTTATAAAGCCTTGTTTTTATGAAGCTTCCTCCAAAATATTTCATGAATATTTTCAACAAAATCCTTTTCTTTTAAAATTGCATGACATTTTGTGAAAAGAAAATGATTTTGAAGAAAAAAAGATATTTTCCTCAAGAATTCAGTTCAAGTGTTTTATCAAAACCATTTTTCATCTAAGATGACATTATTTCATTTGTGTATGTTTCAAGTATAATGTCTCTAAGATTTACATGGTTTCACTTATCTTATTATGAAATGATATCCATTTCTTTTATATGGATTATGTGATGATGGTATGATGTTTATGAAACCCATTTTATTCATTGGGTTTTTATGAATGATGTATGTTTATTTTGTGGCACAAATAAGAATGATTTAATTATGAGATGGGTGGGACCTATATCTCCCTCAAATGCATTAGGTAAAGATTTTATATCTCATGAGATAGACATGGCTGGAACGGTAAGTTAATCTGGTTCGGTGTTATAGGACTGAAACGAGGAGTGAACTCGATTCAGAATGGGACTTTGTCCACTAAGATGGTCTTGGCAGCAATGCCTTGGATACTATGGAAATCATTACATGTGCTTAATGGATTCCACAATTACATGGTTTATTCCCATACTATTTTATCATGGTTTATGTTCCATTATGATCTATGTCTT
The DNA here is from genome assembly GCA_963277665.1 of Viscum album. Taxonomy (NCBI): domain Eukaryota; kingdom Viridiplantae; phylum Streptophyta; class Magnoliopsida; order Santalales; family Viscaceae; genus Viscum; species Viscum album. The sequence goes on from OY728154.1 coordinate 85,300,421, forward strand.
ATGTACTTCCATTTTTATGTCGTTGCTCAAGATTTTGATGTTTAAACATTATGTTCATGTTTTTAAGTTCAAATGTATATGGTATGTTTTATTTTATCCATGCTTACCCTTACTGAGCATTTGAGATCACCCTTTTTATGTTTTCTTTTCCCCAGGATATAAAGAAAGGTTTTAGGTAAGAAAAAAAGGGGAAGATCATTATGGGAGATGTTCAAGATCATTCACCACGATTAGAAGATTACGTTCTAAGTTTCCAAAGACACTAAACTATTACGGTCCTTGTGTGTCTGTTTTTGTTATGTACTAAGTATTCCGCAAAAGTAATGTAATGTCTATGTACGTCAAGCTTCGGGTCTCTACAGTTGGTATCAGAGGAAAGATTTAGTCAATCTTTGGAAACTAGGATGTGAAAATGTTAGTGAGATCCCTAGAGATATTTCTAAGGTATGTTTAGGGATGTCCCTAAGGATAAGTATACGTATAGGATATAGTCCAAGAACTAAGGTAACGAACTTAGAATTTAACATAAGATGTTAGATATTGAGGGTACTCCCCCTTTACTATGTTGTTTTCCCTACCATGATTTTTGCCTCTCACAGAATTCTTTTTGTGTTTTAGTCAATAGAGGGATCCAGAAGGAATTCGGTTAACATTGAATCCAATGGACAAATTGGTGACTATGAGCAACAAAATTGTGTAATTCCTAGAGAGAAAGATATTGTGATTATGCCGAATCAGTCATCGCGATATATAATTAACAAGGTCAAATTTAGTTGTATGCCTAATTCATCAAATAATAGGAAAATAGAATTTTATGCATGTTCACATGTTGAGGAGCATAAAGAAATGAAGATTGATATTTCTAAATAAGGAAAGAAGAACCTTGAGGAATACCTCAAATGGAGGGACATATGTTATCTGTGTGGAGAAAAGGGACATAGAGTGACAGACTATTATGGAGTTCAATGTCTTATTTGTGGAGAACATGGGCATTACCCGACTCAATGCCCTGACCTAAAAAGTTACTTCTAAATCAAGGAAGGACTTATTCTAGGAAAATCATTGAAGAGGATGGATTGAAGTGTTTATGTATTTGTATTCAAGAATAATGTTGTTGAGGTAATTTTATGGTGTATTAGAATATTTTTGTATTAGTCTATTGTGGATTTCAATAATTTTATGGTACTGATAACCATGAAAAGTGATTCAAATATTTTGGAAAGCAGATGATATACACATAATGAAGGGATACAGGGGAAATGAAATGTTTGACAGTATTCATGAGCTCATGATTGATATAAGGACTAAGTAATATCACAGTTTGAGTATATATAATTTTAAGGATTTTGTTATGTGGAAAATTTTTACTTTTAACTGCATTCATGTTTTCACTAAGGTTCAATGGGTATTCATTTTTCAAGAGAATACATGATTAAGGCCTTCGAATGTTTGGAATGTGACCGAAAAGTCATATCTTATAATATATGGGGATCAACGATGGAATTAACATGCTTGTTATATGAAATATATGGTAATCATTTTCACTATAATATGAGAGTGGACTGCATTATTATGGATAAGCCTAAAGATTGGAATAGATTATGTTGAACATAAGTTAGTATTGTTTAAGGATAGAAGTTTTTTTTCGATATTATTTATGGGATGTTATAGTAATGTATTTTTAGAAAAAGGACAACCTACAGGACGGGCGACATCCCATCGCGTCGGACAAGGCTGTGGAAATCGAACCCACAACCGAAGTGCGACTGGCCTTTATTGCCTACCACTGGCCTACATGAAGTCCCTAATTAGTAGAAACTAGTTTTATTATATTAAGCAGTATGATATATGAAGTATAAGTCCATTTTAGGAACCATATATGATTAATCTCACTATAGATCGACTTATGTATATTTAATAACTTTTACTAACCTTTTGTTTGAGACAGATGGAATGACCCGTCATTCTATCACATGATCTGCTAACACTTCACGAATAATAAATTCAACTTCATTTCATTATGAGATGAAGTGGAAATTGTACAAGGCACGAATAACAGTGACATTGTACCAAAATAAAGTAAGTATTTATTCTTATTCAAATTCTTCAACTTTAGGGAAATGATCTTGAAAACCAAAAATGTTGTCCTAGTGCTCTTATATCTGATGAATCAGATGGTACCTTAGATCATCACAAACTTATGGCTTTGTGATTACTGGATTTTCCATAGCCATGTTCTCTACCACTCTCCATCAGAACATGATGGTTAGATTTCTCTTCCATATCAATATTTTCACCTATGTGGAAACCCAGTGATTATTTTATTTGGGTAACCATTACGTTTTATACTTTTGTTTTTAAAGATTGGTTTTGGTATTCCTTTTTACAATGTGGCTTTCTATTAAAGAAACTTTCGAGTAGTAAACCATTTATAACCCCGACGAATTTCGAGGGAAAAATTCATTTTAAGGGGGGTAGAATGTAACACCCCGAGATTTTATGAAAAATACTACTTTTAATTTCATTAATGTCTTGTGTTGTACGCTACACCAAAAGGATCTTTCACAACACACATCCTTGACTTGCCTTTCATTACACGCAATCGCGACCTTCCTCGATAGCATGTGTAGTACGCAATACCGAGTTTCACTAAACAACGATATGCTATTAAAATAGTATTAAAACTAGCCGTTATGAATAGTAATAACCACTTTTTGAAAATTTGTAAATTTTATTTTTTTAAATGGACTTCATTTTTGGATTCGGAATATCGAAATTAGCTTAAGGTGAAATTTGGTACTTTTCGGATAACTTTCATTTTCTGATGAATAGTGAAAATTACTAAATTTTAATTAGAAACAACCTTTTTAATCGAAATAATTAATAGTGATTAATTATTAATTTGAGTGGTTTTAAAGTATATTTAGAATATATTTTTAAAATTTAATACAATGTTGGTCATTGGATGTAATTTCACTGTTAAACCAGACATAAACAAGGGTCAATCTTTTGATAGTTATTATCTCTTAAGAACATGCTATATATTTTGACGACGGGAATTAATTTTTAAATTAATTAATACAACTGATATGTTTTGAATTTGGTAAAATAGAAATCATTTTTGTGTTCATAATATCAAATATATCTTAAGCCTAAATTTTTTTATTTTTCTGAAAACTTTCAATTTTTGATGAATAGTAAAACCACTAAGTGGTAGTTAAAAAACTGAATTGTTTCATAAAACCTAATTTTACCACTTCTGTGAGTGGAATTTCAAAATTCCTAGAGACACGGTTGCTGTATGTAAGTAAAATGTGGTTCAATGAGATGAAAATAAGTTTTTGTGAATAGTAACTTTTTACTTTTTTTTACCACGGTTAAAAGTAAATAGGGTAATTAAGGGTAAAAGTGTTATTATTATTACCCTAACACATGTCATAATTCTATTGGATAAGTATAATTCGACCAAAAACAACCTTAGGAATAAAATATGACCATTGAGGCCCACTTTGATTAGATTAGGACATTTATTATTAATTTATTTAAAGAAGGGTTAAAATAGTTAAAATCAAAGTTTAATAAGTATATCATTTCTAATATAGGGATATACATTAGATAAATTTGACTACAAATATTCATTAGAAATATTAAAATATTTCCTACATAAGGGTATTTTATTTGTAATTTTTAGACATTATATAATTTATTTTATTTATGACACAATGATGATGCAGTAATTATCTTATTAATGAAATATTGAAACAATTGATGTTATAAATACCAAAATAAATATAATATTAGACTTTTTATGCATTACACTAATTTTTTAGGTTAATATGACATGTTAGTATGGATTTAATTAACTTTTTTAGAACTAATAATTCTGTTATGATTTTCACAAAAATCAATTACTAAATAGTGTCAAAATTGACATAAATTAATTTCTAAAACAAATATTATATTATTAATTGTTATTTTATTCTTAAAAAATCTATGATTCGGTCAAATGACTTAGATAAGGTTATATGTATTAATAATAACCAACTTGGGGTTCTTTTGGCTTTTTATAGTACGTTTATTAACCTTATAGTGTAAGAACACAAAAAGACACGGTAAAAGTAAAATTATATAACTTAAAGTTAAATATAAATGATAAGGTTAAAATACGATCCTAAACTTGTCTAAATTCTATTGGATGAGATTTTGTCGACCCATCCACACCTTATCTTCTAAAAAAATCAATTTGGAACTATTTAAAACCGAATTTGGTTTTATAATAAAATAATATTTTTAGTTTTTCCAAAGGAGCCCCTCTCCTCCCTTATAAAAGGGAACCTCCTCCCTCTCTTCCTCACACCATTTTTAGCCTTGATGCTTGGACAAACCCTGCAAAATTATCTTCTCCACTTCCCTAAAAACATCTTATAGGTCTTGGTCTTCTTCAAAGACCAATGTTAGTGCCCTAATAGGAGGTGTCAAAGAGGTGCTTCAAAGAAGAGGTAATGTCCGTTACCGATTCTTCCAACTTTATTTCTTCTTCCACTTATTTATCTTAGGTTGTCTAATTATGAAGTAATAAAATAAGTATCACTCATATAATGATATGTTATTATAAGTATGAAACAACCCTATTTCACAATCTATCCATCCTACGGAAAATAAAATCACCGCGCGTGCGTACGTACGGAATACCGTCTCCACGTCGTGGTGTAATCTGTTTTTCCACCACCACCTTACTTGGATGGGTATAATGGTGTAAATAATAACTATATATGATTATTTTAAAGTGATATTGATTCTGTAATAGTATACATACACTCCAATAAAATTCCATGATAATGGGAACGATATCATCGCTCGTGCGTACGTACGAAATACCGTCTCCACGACGCGATGAGATTCATTCTCAATTATTAACCATTCATAAATGATTATAAAGTATATATAATAAGTAATAATGAAATATATGACATAATAATGATACTGGATATATATATATATATATATGTCATCCAATTAATTCCATTCAATTCAATGAGGAAACGAAAACAGCGTTCATGCGTACGTATGGCCTACCGTCTCCATGAACGGTGTATTTCTTTCCATTTATCGATCTATTATATATATGTATATTCTGAATATATATTATATATAAATCATGTTTTATATTCTTTAATTATGTAATCATGATCTATGTAATCATATGAATAATTACATGTCAAAACACGGACGACAAATGAAACGATTTTACCCAAAACGCTCTTTAACATGGAATTTACAAAAGAATGGTTAATATAATGTCATAATTGAACCATATATGATATCATAACAATTAACATGATTTTTTAATAAGTCAATAACATTATTTAAATCATTATACAGGAGGTTTGGATACGTACAAAGCATATCGGACCTAAGGTAAGGGATAATTTTGCAAATCTCATTTTTATCCGAGATTGCTTATTCGTAAGTATTTACTGGGGCTATTTCTATCATATCCATGTTTTATAAAAGTGTTTTCATGTATGTATAAAGTCATTTTTACCCATTTTTCACTTTTACTACATGGTATGTATGGAATATTTCTCTTATTTACGTTACGAGGTACTTTTTTACTTTTCCGACAAAAGTATGAGGAGAATGTTATTTTTAACTTATACGGCGTGAACGGATTTTTTTCGGTTTTATAAAGCCTTGTTTTCATGAAGCTTCCTCCAAACAATTTCATGAATATTTTCAACAAAATCCTTTTCTTTTAAAATTTCATGACATTTTGTGAAAAGAAAATGATTTTGAAGAAAAAAGGATATTTTCCTCAAGAATTCATTTCAAGTGTTTTATCAAAACCATTTTTCATCTAAGATGACATTATTTCATATGTGTATGTTTCAATTATAATGTCTCTATTATTTACATGGTTTCACTTATCTTATTATGAAATCATATCCATTTATTTTATATAGATTATGTGATGATGGTATGATGTTTATGGAACCCATTTTATTCATTGGGTTTTTATGAATGATGTATGTTTATTTTGTGGCACAAGTAAGAATGATTTCATTATGAGATTGGTGGGACCTATATCTCCCTCCAATGAAATGGGTAAATATTTTATATCTCATGAGATAGACATGGCTGGAATGGTAAGTTAATCCGGTTCAGTGTTACAGGACTGAAACGAGGAGTGAACTCGATCCTGAATGGGACTTTGTCCACTAAGATGGTCTTGGTAGTAATGCCTTGGCTACTATGGAAATCATTACATGTGCTTAATGGATTCCACAATTACATGTTTTATTCCCATTCTATTTTATCATGGTTTATGTTCAATTATGATCTATGACTTATGTACTTACATGTTTTATTTCATTGCTCAAGATTTTGATGTTTAAACATTATGTTCATGTTTTTAAGTTCAAATGTATATGGTATGTTTTATTTTATCCATGTTTACCCTTACTGAGCATTTGAGCTCACCCTTTTTATATTTTCTTTTCCCCAAGATATAAAGAGAGGTTTTAGGTAAGAAAAAAAGGGGGAAGATCTTTCTGGGAGATGTTGAAGATCTTTCACCACGATTAGAAGATTATGTTCCAAGTTTCCAAAGACACTAAACTATTACGGTCCTTGTGTGTCTGTTTTTGTTATGTAATAAGTATTCTGCAAAAGTAATGTAATGACTATGTACGTCAAGCTTCGAGTATCTACAAATAAAATACATGGGTCAACTTGCGGACCCCATGGAGCCACATTGGAAGGAAAATGACATTAATATCTTTTTATTTAATGTAAAAGTAAAAATGACAGAAACATGAGTTGTTTTACTAAAACAATTTTTAAATGGGGTTATATAAGTCAGAGATTTGACTATAAATAGTCATTGGAAAGCTACCAATATTTTCTACATCATAGTAATTTTTTTATAATTTTTAATCATTAAATAAATTAAATTATTTATGACATCATGATGATGCATTGATTACCTCGTTTTTTAACGATTTAAATAAAATGAAAAGATAATGTAACATCTAAGACCTGAACTTGTCCAAAACCTATTGAATGGGTATATTTCGAACCCTTATCACCTTATCCTCGAATTATATCAATTTGGGACGTTTTAAATCTGAAACTCATTTTAAAATAATGTAACATTTCTTTACGTTCCAAGAGTGCCCCTCCTCTCCTCTTATAAAAGGCCCCCACCACTATCTCTTTACCCACACCTCTCAAACCTTTGGTTCAGCCAAGATCTTCCCATTTTGTCTCTCCACATCCCTCTCTTACTTCTAGAAGCCTAAATTTGGGCAGAAGTCTTCCCAAGGAATCCTTTGAGCTCAAATCAAAAAGGGTTAAGGTAGTGTTTTCTCTTGTGTTCTTTTGTTTTATTTTGCTTCTCAAAACCCGTAAACTCTTTTTATTCATTTCATTTGTAACAACAACAGTATCTTCCATATACTAGGATGTTGTTATAATAAGGATTTGAGATACACTTACACACACCTACATCTAATGGTTAAAGAATATACTGTTTCAGTGGGTGGCAAATTTCTGCCTCCAGAAACGATGATTGTTCAACATTCTTTTAACACCTTCAAAGGTGGCCATTAAGATGACACTATATTTATATATGATATATAATATGTTTATGTTTTCCTTATGCTTCTGTATTTTTCATTTTCGGCATACCTTTATGGTTTCCATTATGGGTAAACGCGATATCTTCATTTAAGGAAGTGCGGACTACCGCCCCCTCAAAGTGATTCGATTCGTTAATACCATATGTGAGACGTATAAAGGATGGAGCTATGATATTATATATGATATTATACTTGAATTATAATATACCTTTATATCATTATGATTCCATTCCATAAAATATGAAATAGAAATGAATGCAGCGTTCATGCGTACGTACGGCTTACCGTCTCCATAAACGGCGCATTTCATTTCGTACCTCTAAATGTTATGCAATATTATAAATGCATGCATGTACTGGATATATATGATATATATGATATCTACATCATGAATACAATTCTGGATATAATGGATACATGAACAACTTGTAATTATAAAGGTTTTATTTTTGACTTAAGTACCAATGATTGTTAAAACGACTGTTATTAACTTAAATAATTACATAGTGTTCATGACATGGTAATAAGTGATATAAAAGGAATAATGAACTTGAAAAAGGTTCTTACACAAGTAGAAATTAACTCATGTTTATTATTCAGGATGTTAAAGAACGATCAAGTCAAGTCGGACCCGAGGATAAGGACTTCATCTCAATCTCCTTTCATTGAGGCATATTTCATTTTATACACAACTTTCTTTTATACGGTGTATAAACCCCTTTTACATTTACTTTTATACAAAAGGAATATTTTTCTAAGAATCGTTTTACAAAACGACAAAAAGGAATGTTTCTTTTAACGTACGCGGTGACAAAGACCTTTTCCGCCGCCGTGTGTATTATTTAGTCTTTGGCTTCCTTAGCAAGTCATATTGTTTTTAAAATGAAATAAATACCATATACTATTTTATGTATTTTGGTATTGAAAATGGTTTTTTATAATAGACTTGTTATATCAAAATATTTGAGTGATATATTGTTATCAAAGTGTGGAAATGATTTCTTTCCATTATATTTGTTTTATGTATTATGATTTTATAATGGTACTTGGAAATTTGACGAGTGGTTACGTGATAAACCATATGACGGGTGGTGCTGTGAATACCACGATGGGTGGTTATGTTATAACCTCCAATGCATTGGGTATGGAAGTCAGCCGTATGGCTATTCCATTAAGTTTTATGTGTGGAAGTCGACTGTATGGTTATTCCATTTAAGTATGTTTATGTCCCAAGTTACCTTTATATATTATGTGATCTCTATATGGGTTTTATGGTAATCTTTTTGTTACAAAAGGGTAAGTAATGATCTTTTGTTCAGTGAAGAGCTTTTACTACTTCATAAAGGTGAAAAGTATTCGTTTGTTAAAGTATACATGGTTTACTTATTGTTTTGATAAACTAACAGTTTTCAATCTTTGTGTATCCCTTACTGAGCTTTTTATGCTCACCCCATGTTTTTTGAAATGTTTTCCAAAGGACATAATGTGGAATAGGGTCAAGGATGGGATCAAGGGAAAGACATGCTATATAAAACATAGAACTAGACATGTTTCTTTTTAAGAGTTTTTATTCTATGTAAACTTAGTAGAATTGTCTACTTTGTAATCTTTTGAGATGTAATAGTTATGTCCTAATTCTCTAAAACTCTAAACCTGAAAAGATCCTTAGTGTGAATTATTCATTCAATTAAATATTAAGTAAGGTTTAAGGCCGGGGCCTTATAGTTGGTATCAGAGGTCATTTTAGACAACTTTAGGAGTTAGAAAATTGGTAAATTATAAGTTAATTTATGGTACGATTGAAATGATACAGCATTTAAAGATTACCATGTTGCTTCGCCTAATATATTTTTATGTTTAGAATGGTTTTCCGCAGAGGAAACAAAGTAGCTATGTTGGGACGACATCAGGAGGAAGACAACCTTCTAAATCAGCAACCTGAGATGGTCGGAATCAGAATTGAACAGTTTGTTGCAGTGATGGCACAGTTGACTCAGGCTATAAATGGTGGTGGTATTCATGCACGAGATCAACCAGATCAACCGTAGAGGAACATGTCAGTGGTGGAACATTTCATGAGGCAACATCCCCCATCATTCAGAGGATCATCTGACCCTGTGAAAGCTGATGGTTGGATTAAAGCACTGGAGAATATTTTTTATGTCATGGGGTGTTCAGAACATTAAAATGTTAGTCTTTCTATTTACCGTTTTGAAGGTGAAGCTGATCAGCGGTGGTCGATGGTGAAAAATATCTGGGATAGTGATGAGATTGAGGATCTTAACTGGGATGAATTCAAAGTTATGTTTCTTGAGAAATATTTTCCTAAGGTGGTTCGTCTTAGGATGGAAAAGCAATTTCTAGAATTGAGGTAGGATGATGACTCAGTGGCTTCTTATAAAGCAAAGTTCACTTGACTGGCAAGGTATGCTCCAAAGTTCATATGAGATCTTGATAGTAAAATCAACCATTTTTACTCAGGGTTAAAGCCAATGTATCAAAGGGCTTTAGCTTCTCATGAGTTCAAAATTAATGAAAAGCTTGTTCGATGTGCGGAGAAGGTGGAAATAGAGTTTGCCGATGATCAGGTGTTCTTTGACAAACAACAGAACAAGAGGTAGAGTTGGCCGGAAAAGGGGAAGAATTCATTAAAGAAACAAGGAGGTAAGAAAACCAAATATCCATCCTGTGAGAAGTGTGGTAAAATGCATCCTGGAGAATGTTTATCAAAGTCTGTTTAGTGCTTTCAGTGTGGTAATTCTGGTCATATTGCTCGTAACTGTAAAGAATATGATCAAGTAGGCAATGAAAAGTCAGAGGTAAGATGTTTTATGTGTAATGAAATGGGTCATTATGCAAATGAGTGTCTAACGAAGAACTCAATGGGGGGAAAGCAGCCAGACTACAAGCAGAAAAGGGTGGTGAAATCCTTTGCAACTACTTCAGCAGATGTTGGGCCATCGAATAAAGTAGTATCAGGTACACTGTTTGTTTGTTCAGATTATGCCAATGTGTTGTTTGATTCAGGATATACACATTCCTTCATTTCGGGGAAGTTTTCTAGTAAATTGGAAGTTCCATCTCAAGATATGAATCCTGAACTTATGGTAAAAACACCCGGAGGAAACATTGAGACAAAAAAGAAATTATATGAACCTTCTTATCCTTGTGTGCGGAAAGAATCTACCTGCAAAACCTATTGTTCTACCTCTAGTAGAGTTTATGTTATCCTGGGTATGAATTGGCTCTCTATTTACCATGCTAATATTGGCTATAGAGCAAACGAATTTTCTTTTCAGAAATACTTTCAGTTTGTGTACAAGAATGAACCCTTATTGTTGATAACATATCAAGAGGCTGAGAAACTTGTAAAAGATGGAAATTAATGTTACCTTACACATATTGTTGAAAATAAAGGAACTGTTCAGATTAATTATGTGCCAGTGGTAAATGAGTATCTTGATGTTTTTCTTGATGGGTTCCCTGGTATTATTCATGATCGGGAAGTTGAATTTACTGTTGAATTAGTTCCTGATTCTAAGCTAATTTCAAAACCCCCTTATCGAATGACTCAAGTTGAACTTTTAGAGTTAAAGAAGAAATTGAAGGAGTTATTAGATAAAGGTTTCTTTTGACCTAGCACATCACCATGGGGAGATCCTGTCTTGTTTGTTAAAAATAAAGATGGCTCAATGAGACATTGCATTGATTATAGAGCCTTGAGTAATATTACTGTTTAGAACAAGTATCCTTTGCCTCATATCGATGATTTGTTTGATCAGCTCCATGGAGCTCAGTATTTTTCAAATATTGACCTGTGGTCGGGGTACCATCAGTTGAAATTAAAAGAAGAAGACATTCTGAAGACTGCATTCCGTACTAGATATGGCCATTATGAATTTGTAGTTATTCCTTTTGGGTTAACCAATGCACCTACTGTATTCATGGACCTTATGAATAGACTTTTCCATGAGTTCTTGGATAAGTTTGTGGTTGTTTTCATTGATGATATTTTGGTGTTTTCTAAATGTAAAGAGGAGCATGAAAGTCATTTAAGGGTTATCTTGCAAACCTTAAAAGAAATGAAACTATATGGAAACTTCAGCAAGTGTGAGTTTTGGTTACAACAAATCTATTTCCTTGGTCACATTGTTTCAAAAAAGGGCATAAGTGTTGATCCTACTAAAAAAAGTTATTGAAGAATGGCCAACACCCACAAATGTAACCGAGATCAATAATTTTCTTGGTTTGGCAGGTTACTACCGAAGGTTTGTTGAAATGTTTTCACGATTATCTAGTCCAATGAATAAGCTAACTCGGAAGGGTGTTAAGTATATCTGGACAAAAGAATGGGGTGATTATTTTCAGGAGTTGAAAAGAATATTGGTGAATGCTCCTGTTTTGGAACTTCCTTCCAAGAATGGTGAGTTTGTTATCTATAGTGATGCTTCATTGAAAGGACTTGGTTGCTTCCTTATGCAGAATGATCAGTTAATTGCTTATGCTTCACGTCAGTTGAAAACTCATGAGGTAAATTATCCTATACATTATTTGGAATTAGATGCTATTGTTTTTGCTTTAAAAATTTGGAGGCATCGTTTGTATGGAGTAAAGTGTGAAATATATACTGATCACAAAAGTTTAAAGTATATATTCACTCAGAAAGAGTTGAACATGAGACAAAGGAGATGGCTGCAATTAATTAAGGATTATTATTGTAAAATTCATTACTATCCAGGAAAATAAAATAAAGTTGTTGATTCTTTGAGTCGAAAAATTAATGCTTCATTAACCATACTACGTTTGGAGCGCGATCCTTTTGTTTTTGATTTGATGAACTTTGGCATAGAAGTTGTTGGTGCAGGAAGTTCTTCTGTTTTGTTTCAGGTATCCATGAGATCATCCCTATCAGACAGAGTTAAGAAAGCACAGAGGGAAGACTATGAGTTGTAGAAAAAAGTATAGCTGGTTCAGAAGGGTAAGTTGCCTTAATTCAACATTTATAATGATTGTTTTTTGAGGTTTGGGAAGAGATTATTTGTGCCTAGTGATTCACAATTGAAGAATGAGTTGTTATGTGACTCTCATAGTTCCCCATTTTCAGTTCAACCTGGTGGTACTAAGATGTACAGAGATCTGCGGGAGTATTACTGGTGGGATGGAATGAAAAAAGATATTGCTGATTTTACTGTGAACTATTTGACTTGTCCGCAGGTTAAAGCAGAGCGGCAGTTACCAAAAGGGATGCTTCAGCCATTACCAGTGCCAGAGTGGAAATGAGAAAATATATCCATGGACTTTGTTGTGGGATTACCAAGGACAACTCAAGGTAATAATGCAATCTGGGTTATTGTTGATCGATTGACTAAATCTGCTCATTTCCTTCCTATTCGAGATACATTCTCTCTAGATCAACTTTCTCAATTGTAACTTAAAGAGATAGTCATGTTTCATGGAGTTCCCCTCTCCATTGTATCTGATCGTGATCCTAGGTTTACTTCTAACTTTTGGAAATGCTTTCAGAAGTCATTGGGTACAGAATTAAATTTTAGTACAGCTTTTCATCCGCAATCAGAAGGGCAGTTAGAACAAACAATTCAGACCATAGAGGATATGCTACGAGCTTGCTCTATGGATTATCGGGGAGGTTGGGACCAACATCTTTCTTTGGTTGAGTTTTCTTATAATAACAGTTTTTATTCCAGTATACAGATGGCACCATTTGAGGCATTATATGGGAATCAGTGTCGAACTCCAGCTTTTTGGGATGAAGTGGGTGAAAGGAAGTTTATGGGACCAGAATTGGCAGAAGAGATGGCAGAAAAAGTTCATTTGATTCAGAAACACATGAGAACAGCTCAGAGAAGACAGAAAAGTTATGCGGATAACCATAGGATGGATCTATCTTTCGAGGTAGGTAATCATGTTTTTCTCAAGGATTATCCATGGAAAAGTGTGATGCGATTTGGTAAGAAAGAAAAGATGAGTCCAAGGTTCATTGGACCATATGAAATTCTGGAGAAAGTTTGATCAGTTGCTTACCGAGTGGCTTTACCTCCGAGTTTATCTCAGGTACACAATGTTTTCCTGTTTCAATGTTGAGAAAGTATATGCCAGATTCATCTCATGTTTTGAGCCGAGAGGTAGTTCAGTTGGAAGAGAATCTCTCTTATGAAGAACAACTAGTCCAGATTCTTGACCGAAGAGAGAAAGTGTTTCAAAATAAGGTAATTCACTATGTAAAGGTTTTGTGGAAAAACCATATGGTTGAAGAGGCAACGTGGGAATCTGAAAATGCTATGAGGGATAAATACCCCCACTTATTTTGATAAGTGAATAAAATTGCGAGGACACAATTCCCAAAAGGGTGGAAGGATATAACATCCCAGGTAAATAGAGAATAATACATTTTCATATTTATTAATATTTGAGAATTGAATATTAATTTTACTTTAAAGGGGTTTTTATGTTCGATAGCATACCTGATACACAACAAAGAGTTTCTTTGAAATCTTACATTGCACACTAGTAATAAAATAATATTATTTTAAATGGTAGTTGACACGTAGTCGTTGTATTGGCGGGAATGAATAGAAATAACTAAAATATGATTATATATGTTTTTTAATTGTCTTTACATTTATCCAATAAAAGATAAAGGCTTAAAATAAGAAAAGAATTCAATTTTAGGCATAGATACTCTAATATTCACTAAAGGTCCACTTATCGCCTTTTCATAGCAAACCTTCTTTAAATATAGTTTTGGTCACTCTTATAATTTCTATTTGGACCAAATAAAATTCTTCTTTAGAATAGGGACATCAAAATTTACTTTGTGTAAATTTTTGGTATTTTTCCGATAAAGTTCGGTTTTTAATGAATAGTGAAAAATGTTGTATTTTAATTCAAAACCACTTTTTAATCTAATTTATTTATATGATTATATTATCTTTTGAATTTGTTTTTAAGTGAAAATAGAATATATTTTTACTATTAAATCCAATAGTGGTCATTGGAATTAATTTCACTTTGAAATCAGTTGTAAACTAGTGTCAATCTTTTGATACTTATTGATTCATAAAAACACGCTATTTGCTCTGACAGCGGGAATTAATTATTAAATTAATTAATCAAACTTATATGTTTTGAATTTTTTAAAATGGACTTCATTTTTGAATTAGTAATATAAAATATATCTTAGGGTGAAGTTTTGGTATTTTTCTGAAAAACTTCAATTTTTGATGAATAGTGAAACCACTAAGTGGTACTTAAAAAACTGATTTTTCATTTAAATGAAATTTTACCACCTCTATGTTTTGAATTTAAAAAATCCGACATACATGGTTGTCATTAAAAAGTAAAATGTGGTTCAATGGGATTAAAATAATTTTTTAGTGCATAGTAACTTTTATGTTTTTAATCGCGATAAGAGGTAATTAGTGTAGTTTAAGGTAAAAATAATATTTTAATAATATTAGATGAGCTTGACACATGTCCTAACCTTATTTGATGTGTCATGGCCAACCAATACAATACATTGGTAAACTTGGGGACCCCATGGAGCCACTTTGAAAGGAAA
Organism: Viscum album; assembly: GCA_963277665.1. Classification (NCBI taxonomy): domain Eukaryota; kingdom Viridiplantae; phylum Streptophyta; class Magnoliopsida; order Santalales; family Viscaceae; genus Viscum; species Viscum album. The sequence continues at coordinate 85,315,640 of OY728154.1, forward strand.
ATGACATTAATATCTTTTTATTTAATGTAAAAGTAAAAATAACACAAACATGAGTTGTTTTACTAAAACAATTTTTAAATGGGGTTATTCAAGTCCGATTTTTTACTATAAATAGTCATTAGAAAGATAAAACTATTTCCTACATCATAGTATTTTTTTTATAATTTTTAGACATTAAAAAATTATATTATTTATGACATCATGATGATGCAGCGATTACCTCATTATTTAATGATTTAAATAAAATGAAAATATAATGTAAAATCTAAGACCTACACATGTCAAAAACCTATTGGATGGGTATATTGAGAACCCTTATCACCTTATCCTCGAATTATATCAATGTGGGACCTTTTAAATCCGAATCTCATTTTAAAATAATGTAACATTTCTTTACATTCAAGAGTGCCCCTCCTCTCCTCTTATAAAAGGCCCCCACCACTATCACCTTACCCACACCTCTAAAACCTTTGGTTCGGCAAATATTTTCCTATTGTGTGTCTCTACATCCCTGTCTTACTCCTAGAAGCCTCACTTTGGGCAGAAGTCTTTCCAAGGAAGCCTTTGAGCTCAAATCAAAAAGAGTTACTCGTTTTAAAGGTAGTGTTTTCTCTTGTGTTCTTTTGTTTTATTTTGCTTCTCAAACCCCCTAAAATTTTTTAATTCATTTCTTTTGTAACAACACCAGTATCTTCCATATACTAGGATTTTTTAATAATAAGGATTCTAGATACACTTACACACACCTACATCTAATGGTTAAAGAACATACTGTTTCCGTGGATGGTGAATTTCTGCCTCCCGAAATGATGATTGTTCAACATTCTTTTAACACCTTCAAAGGTGAACATTAAGATGAAACTATATTTATATATGATATATAATATGTTTATGTTTTCCTTAAGATTATGTATTTTATATTTTGGGCATACCTTTATGGTTTCCATTATGGGTAAACGCGATATCTTCATTTAAGGAAGCGCGGACTACCGCCCCCTCAAAGTGATTTGATTCGGTAATACCATATGTGGGACGTATAAAGGATGGAGTTATGATATTATATATTATATTATACTGGAATTATAATATACCTTTATATTATTATGATTCCATTCCATAAAATATGAAATAGAAATGAAAGCAGCGTTCATGCATATGTACGACTTACCATCTCCATGAACGGTGCATTTCATTTCTTACCTATAAATGTTTTGTAATATTATAAATGCATGAATGTACTGGATATATATGATATATATGATATCTACATAATGAATACAATTTTGGATATAATGGATACATGAAAAACATGTAATTATAAAGGGATTATTTTTGACTCAAGTACCAATGATCGTTAAAACGACCGTTATTAACATAAATAATTACATAGTGTTCATGACATAGCAATAAGTGATATAAAAGGAATAATGAACTTGAAAAGGTTCTTAAATAAGTAGAAATTAACTCAAGTTTATTATTCAAGATGTTAAAGAATGATCGAGTCATGTCAGACCTGAGGTAAGGAACTTCGTCTCAATCTTCTTTCATTGAGGCATATTTCATTTTATACACAACTTTCTTTTATACGGTGTATAAACCACTTTTACATTTACTTTTATACAAAAGGAATATTTTTCTAAGAAGCGTTTTACAAAACAACAAAAAGGAATGTTTCTTTTAACGTACACGGTGACAACGACCTTTTCCGCCACCGTGTGTATTATTTGGTCTTTGGCTCCCTCAACAAGCCATAATGATTTTAAAATGAAATAAATACCATATAATCTTGTATGTATTTTGGTATTGAAAATGGTTTTTTATAATGGATTTGTTATGTCAATATATTTGAGTGATATATTGTGATCAAATTGTGGAAATGTTTTCTTTCCATTATATTTGTTTTATGAATTATTATTTTATAATGGTACTTGGACATTTGACGGGTGGTTACGTGATAAACCATATGACGGGTGGTGCTGTGAATACCCGGACGGGTGGTTACGTTATAACCTCCAATGCATTGGGTATGGAAGTCGGCCGTATGGCTATTCCATTAATTGATATTTGTGGAAGCCGACCGTATGGTTATTCCATTTAAGTATGTTTATGTCCCAAGTTACCTTTATATGTTATGTGATCTTTATATGGGTTTTATGGTAATATTTTGGTTACAAAAGGGTAAGTAATGATATTTTATTCAGTGAAGTGTTTTTACTACTTCATAAAGGTGAAAAGTATTACTTTGTTAAAGTATACATGGTTTACTTGTTGTTTTGATAAACTAACAGTTTCCATTCTTTGTGTATCCCTTACTGAGATTTTTATGCTCACCCCCAGTTTTAAGAAATGTTTTTCACAGGACTTAATGTGGAATAGGGTCAAGGATGGGATCAAGGGAAAGTCATGCTATATAAAACATGGAACTAGAAATGTTTCCTTTTAAGAGTTTTTATTCTATGGAAATGTAGTAGAAGTGTCTACTTTTTAATCTTTTGAGATGTAATAGTTATTTCCTAATTCTCTAAAACTCTAAACCTGGAAAGATCCTCAGTGTGAATTATTCATTTAATTCAATATTAAGTAATGTTTAAGGTCGGGGCCTTATAGTGAGATAGAGATTTATCCTCCAAAGACTCATGGGGTGCTAGAAATTATCTTCTGTGCCCATTTTTTGGTAATGGTATATGAATCGAATTTCCTAATATATGAATATAAATAAAATGGTTAATGAAAGACCACATGATATAATTATTTTGTGAATTAATTATGAGATATGGTTTAGACTCCGAGATGGGTTGAAGCATGTGTTGTGGTTCAGTGTACTTGGGAAACTTGGGGGTTTATATAGTTAATTTAAAGAATAAATAATGTAATAACTACTAAATTATTCACTTTCATTCAATATTTATACAACTATATATAGTATATCGACTAGATATTGTCTTTAGACAGCATTGATGGTGGCCAACTGAGTTGTTATCACACCATACTCTGGCTAACAGATCTGTACCCAAATAAACTTCATGTTTGTATGATAGGAGAAGTGAAATGTACATTTATTAGATGGATAATTTTGGATGGATCATGGATGAGGGAAAAAACGTGGTTCAAGAACCTCTTGGGAGTTTTTACTGTCTTTATTTTTTGTTTTCATGTTGACACATGGATCATACTTTATTGTGGAATATATTATGTTCATATTTGATATTGTATTTCCATTTTTGTGTTATCTTGTGATACTGGTATTATTCTAGTTATGTTTTGTCATTTAGAATTATTGAATTATTTCCACTAGTGTTTTACTCTAATAAAGAGGGTATAATCTCCCCATGATTGATATTTGACCTTCGCTACTAGTTAGAGGCCTCAGGTATACTGGGAGGTGTGTCTGAGGTCATGTGGTAGACCGTCTCAGGGCACTATTGTGTGGAACCCAGGGTAGGACATCACAATTTTCCTACAAGAAACATTATAAAATACTGAAATAAAAATCAATACACATTCAATATGTAGTAAATATAACATATAATGGGATAAGAATGAAAAGACATATGTATAGAATATAAATCAATTTGTGCCTATAATTATGCATGATATAATGTTCTCTTAAAATAATGGCCTAAGGGTTAACATCCATAAAACATAAAACCATAAAACATTTTCAACACCTAATAGTGAAAATAGTCCAACTGAAATTAGTGGAAATTTAGAAAAACAAGTCCCATCCTTGGAAACATGGATTTTCCCCCACACATCTATTAGTTACTTCTATGAACATAATCATTAACGAGTTCTAACATTTCATAGTCTCATTTTTACTAACCCCAAACAACAATATAATGGAAAATAAATCGTATGATACATGTTGTGATGTCCTAGTCCTAGTCCTAGTTCACCAAAATGTAAATTTTTCAGTAGGAAACATGGCCTTAAGTGAACCTATCCATTTTCAAGAGGATATCAACTAGTATAGATTTTTTATAGGGATATGGAAGAGATATTTTACCCTCTTTATCAAATTGAAACACAATATTAAATAAAGGGAAATATTAGAAGAAAAGGTATGAATATTAAATAGATAATAAATAAGTAATGAAAAATAGTAAATAATATCATATATAGATGATATAATTGTGATAAAAATTATGATGTATGAATAACATTGGATTAGACATAGAAATAGAACTTTTATATAAAAATGGAAACACAAGAAAAAAATTATCTCCTTGAGTATCTCGAGCACTAGCTTAGTCCTCTGCTTATAACGCAAAATAGATCAAGCGTCCATAAATGGGAACTACCCTTTATACTAACCAACATCTATTAAGTCTTCCTATGTATAAAATTATGACCTAAAAATGGTATGTTTATAAATAAGTGGGACACCCACAACAATTTCTATTGAAAATCTTATATATGATCACAAATTTTATCAGTGTGCATGTATAATCAGTAGGGACATGAAATAAAAAGTGAATCATGTTGGGATTGGGATACTCATTGGATACTTGGTTGATCTTACATAATTTATACTATTCCAGATGTCTCTATGAATATGAACTTTTAATTAATCGAGGGAAATAAGGAACATGGCCAAGGAATCCTACAATAATAATCAAATAGAATCCTTGGGAATCCCATGGAATTCCTAGAATTAAGAATTTTATATTACTTTTGGTGATCATTCATTATATTTTCTATTTAGTAATAAGAGTAATATAAGGGATAAACACTTTGTACTAAACTCATAAAGGGTTATAACTACACCCGAGGATAAATTTCAAGTTAATCTTAAGATATAAATAATTGGAATCCAAGGATACGATCCAAGGCCTTCCTTGTCAATTATAATTAAGTTTAATCCTATGATATCATCTGAGAAATTCTAATTTTATCGAGTAATCAAGTGATTCATCAGTTTTGGGATGACTCAATGATGAATCTAAGATATTTATGAGTTAATATTGGTTTTACAACCTATAATCCACATCAATGAATTAGGTGGGATCATATGTGTTCACCCAATGGAATCTATGATGGAAATTCAAGGCGTGCTTAAGGTCGGACCCACCTATAATATCATGATCATGGTCCATAACAAAATTCAAAAATAAAATAGTAATAACCCATAATTCCATGTGTACATATCATTTAATAATTAAATTACTTCATTTTAGATATTCAACTTATAGATAATAATTCGAAAACACCATAAATGGTGGTTTGGTTATATAGGTAAGGGGATCCCAATGTGGATGTTGTGTGAAAATGAGTAAGGAGGATACTTAGTTATAATTTTTTGTTAGGGGAGATAAATTATATAATTTTTAACATGGATAAGTGTTTGGACACTATATTGGCCAAACAATACACTAAATGTGCATCCCTAATACTAAGGATCACCACACCTCAAATGGTTTTGGAGCATAGTTAGACAAACTATACAAACCCATTCTAAAACTTGAAATAAATTTCATAACTTGAATTGTTTACCTGCTCCATATGAATGGATTATCAAATCTAGTTCGTTCCTTTTTTTGGTAGACATGGTTGAGGTGTAAAATCATCCAAAATGTTTGTTAACCATGCACCTAATAATTCTTCTCTATATACCTTAACCTAAATCTCATGAACCCTAATAAATTGTCCAATAACCTCTACTAATATAATGGGTAAATTAATTTTATAGAAACATGGGTTTTGGTAAAATTGAGAGGGGTTTGTACCAAATTGTATAACTATTATTTTATATCTCATGAGATAATAATGGGGGGACTGGGGTGTGAGCCCAATTCAGTAAGGGAATTCCTCCACAATGATAGTCTTAAGAGTAGACATTGGCTAATTATATGATGGAATGGGTGGTGAACCATGTCCACAGAAATATTTTTTGTAGTGATAATTAACTATTGAAATTATTTTTATGATTATGTGTATTTAAAAAAACTTATGTCTTCTACCATTTTTGTGCTCTCACGGCTCATGTTCATTGATTACATCATGATTCATGTATTATGAATTTTTAAGATTTATTCCATGGATCAATATTATGATCATTCATATATAAGTAATGGTTTTCAAATGTTATGTTTATGTTTTAAAAACCATATTCTCATATTATGTTTAAGTGATCATAGATATCACTTTTTTTTACACTTATTGAGTATCTAAACTCAACCTTTCTTATGTTTAATTTCCCTAGTTAGGAATAATGTTTTTAATTAGGGTATATCATGGGGGATACAATGTGAAAATAAATTTATGAGAGATGAATAAGAATGAATGTAAATAACATGTTTATGTATCATGATTCCAAATACACCAAACCTTTATGGTTCTACCATGGATTATAATAATATAAAGAATATTCTTATATTAATAAGTATTCTCTATGTATAAAAAGTGCAGGTCACTATAATCAGTGTCATAGTATTGTTTAACCAACATTTGTACATTAGGATTAGATGACATTAGTGAAAACCCTAAGTATAATCCTAATGATAGGATAACATCCTAAGTTTTGGATTAGATAGATATTATGTCATTTTACATTAAGATTATTATTACACAAAGTATAATTTTTGGTTTTATTCAATGGATAGAATGGAAAGAAACTATGTTAATGTTGGATGTGATGGAAAATGTAATGATTTTTCTCATATGAACCCAAATGTTATAAGATATGGGAAAAAATCGTATATTTTCTATTACAGAACATTTTGAATCACTTAATAATAATGAACTTACAAACATGAAAATGACCGAATAATATTCTACAAAGTTATTCAGTAAGAAACATCGACCTTCTTTTAGTGGTTCAACTGATCCACTAGTTATTGAGTAATGGATTAGTACCCCTAAAAGGTTATTTGATGTTGTCCAATTTATAGAAAATTAAAATAATATTTTATTTTTTTATCATTTGGAATTTGAAGCATATCAATTATGAACTCTCATAAAGTGCATAAGGAAATTGGAATAGATTGAATACATTTAATGAGATTAGTTTAAGAGTACTTTTTTCAATAATTAATTGCCTTGTATTCTTCATATAAAAATGGATAATTAATTCCTTGAGTTAAATTTAAAGGATAATAAATCAATAAGTATCCATGAGGTAAATCTTACATGACGTGTGAAGTATGATTCTTATATTATCATACAACAAAAATATAATATTGATCGATTCTTAAGTGGATTAAAACCAAGTCTTCCAAGAGTGTTATCCATAATATAATTAATAGATATGAATAAATCATCTAATGCAATAATAAGGTGTAGATGTACATTGGAGTTACCCATCAATATTATTGTCTTGATAAAAAAATAATTATGGAATTAAAAAAATCATATAAAATATAGAAAATATATAATGATCATTACTTTATACTTGATGTGAGGATGGAAACAGGGAGGAAATTTTTATAAGTGGAGTCGTAAATATTTTAACTAGGAAAACAAGGATATTATGAAATATAATGCCAATATGATGGAAAAAATAAGTAATCTAGTGATGGATAAAAATCATCAAAAAATACACCAACCACACATTGCTGTTTAAAATTGAATAATAATGGGAATTATGCTAACAAGAACTCAAATACAAAGATTTCTTATTATGATTAACAATAGTATCTTATTAAGTCTATAGACTAATGGAAATATCATGTTTTCACTATTGTAGATATGGGGTATGATAAAGAAGTGGTGAAAGGTACTCTTACCATCCACTCTAAAATTTTTAATTTCTTATTTGATTCTAGATCTACCCACTTTTTATATCTAAAAAATTTAATAAGGGTATCATAGTACCATCTCAAAGATTATATGTTGAATTAGAAATAAAAACTCTTAATAGTATGATGATCACAACAGAAGTCTATGATTCTTCTCTAATTGAATTATATATGATTGTGTTTCTTGAAGATATTTTTATTACCCCTATAGTTGAATTTTAGGTTATTATAAGAAATTTTTGGCTTTATTTTCAAAAATACCTCATTAATTTTCAAGGATAGAATACAACATTTTATAGCTCAAACCAACATATAATCATCTATTAGTGAAAAGATAAATATGATACTCAAATATTACATCCCTTATTTGAATCTTTCTTTCATTTAAAAAGGAATATTTACCTCAGTTGGTTGGTAAGAAACTCAACATTGAAGATATGCTTATTGTATAATAGTTTGAGATGTTTTTCGGAAAGAGTTTTCTAGTCTTCCTATGAATCCTAAAATTTAGTTTTAAATATAACTCATACCTGGTGATAGAAATTATTTGATAACATCATATAGAATTTCACAGATTTATTTTTTGGAATTAATGAAGTAACTCAAGGAGAATCTTGATAATGGATTCATTCATCTAAGTGAGTCATCATAGGGTTCACCTATTCTTTTTTAATATATGGATTAATGTGGCTCTAAATTTATTGTCATGAACATAACAATATAACTATAAAGAATAAGTATTGTGTACCCCACATTTATGGTTTGTTTGATAAACTACATGAATCTCAATAGTTTTTCAATATTGACCAAAATTCTTGATATCATCAATTTAGGGTCAAGAATAAGGATATACCAAATACATCCTTATGTACAATGTATAAACAATATGAATTTATAGTGATTCCATTTGGTATTATTAATACCAATGCTATATTCATAGATTTAGTGAATTAAGTCATTATAAATTACATTGAACAGATTATTGTAGTCTTCAAAGATGATATTATTATATTTTTCAAGATCAAGGGAGAGCATGATGATCACTTGAGGTTTATACTGAAGAAATTAAGGATAGATAAGATGTATGAGAAAAAATCCCTTGTGTGAATTGTTTCTATAGAAAATTTTATTTTTTTGTCATATAATATCATTAGTGGGTACATTGGTGGATCTATAAATGATGACCATTATTGAATGGTATCCCAGACCAACCAGTGCGACTGACATCCATAGATTCCTTAGTTTCTCTTGATATTATTGATACTTTATGAATAATTTCTTATGAATTTCTAATATACTCATCATGTTAAATTGTAATGGATCCGTGTTTCTTTTGGTAGAAAATGTGAAGAAACTTCTAAAATATTAAATATAAGGTTAGTCAGGGAACCTACGCTTATACTACAATATAATTGAGAAAGCTTTGTGATCATTTGTGATGCATTAAAGAAGTTTTTTTTTGTTCTCCGCATGTATAATTATATGGTTATAGCTTATTAAAATACTGATATATTAAAAATTATTTTTTGTCCAATTTTTTGATTTTCAATGTTTTCCCACAAATAAAAAAAATCTTTTTAATGTTTAAATTAATTAATGTGTATTTTAAAAGTGTGGAATTAAAACTATCTAAATATAAGTATTTGATAAGAATTTTAAATTTATAATTATTATTATATTATATTATTTATACATTATATTGGATATTTTATAACTATTTATATTTTTCATGTATTGAAAATGGTGCGATTCAAGATAGACCTCATCCTCAAGATGACACACCATTTATACAGGCCCATGGGACTCAGTCAACCCCACAGTCATAGAGGGAAGACCTAATTGATTGAAAGTATCCTATATAAAGGATCTAGACCCATGAATATCCTGAGGTGGTGAAATCCATGGGAATTCATAACTAGGTCGTAGCCCGATAGCACCAGCCCATGGTGGTGAAACCCACGGAGTGATGGTAAGAGAGTGTTGACAACACGAGGTTGTGCACGTTGGTGGGCATGGGTCATCTAACCACTATGAATCATTATTATGGTGGGGGAGTGGGACCTGATATTTATGTTCTCTCCCTCTTCCCCAGTGTTTCTATGTGGGATTCATTTTATATAAATATTTTTCATGGTTTCAAAAAATGTCTGTGCCCCACAAAAACTTTTCCCGCAACTCTGACACCTTATGCCACAATGCTCATCTGGGGCTACCACCTTCTCCATCTACTCTCCACCACTTCTATAATATTTTACCTCCATTACCATCACCCTAAAAGCATGGGGTTAAGCCTTCCACCATTTTTGAATAACCCATATTACATGGATCATCTCATTCTCCCTCAGCGACCTCCATGATCCGTCCTACAGATCATTTGGACACCGATAAGGCCGAATGAGGAGAAGAGTCCTCTAATGTCTCTCTACCACACTTAAATAATCAATCAAATAGGTATATCACAACTTTTCAAATCCATTGAGTGGATTGGATCCACCATTTGAGATTTTTTCCAAAAGAGATTCATGTGCCCCAATTGGAATGTTTTTTCCACCACGACTCATGATACACCGTTGAACTGAAGGTTACTCCTGAGAAACCATTGAGCAGATACAACCCTCAATCACACCTTTTATCATCGCCACCTTTAAACCACCAGAGAACTACAATGGGTCACACTCACCTTCCACCATTGAATGGCTATCTTTTTTGTTGTTATTAAGTAGGGGATCGACTTCTCTAACACCCTTCAACCATGTTTGGAATACTAGACTCATTCGTCCACTATGTATAGAATCCATTTCAATTTACACATATTATTACATTATTTTAAGAATAATTAACCATCATATAGAATATAATCATCATAAATTCTATTGTATTTTAAATATTAAGTATATAAAATAGAAACCATGGAACAAAAAAAAACTTTTATTTAATCTTCATAAAGATCTCCTAACTTCCATTGAGCTATAACATCTAAAATAGGATAACCTTTGAAATACATGAATAATGGTTTAAGATAAAAAACTCTATAAGGGAATAATAATAGGAATAAAGATCAACACATGTCTTACAAGGCATAAAATGATGACATAAAAATGTATGTAACATGAATAAACTTGTGGAAGCATAACATATAGAACATGAGATCTTGTAACCATGGAATTATAGAATTATGGAAACAAAACACCAAATTTCATAAGAATGATTGAAGGCTTGCAACCAAGACTATTCCACATGGAGGAGTATGAGTCAAGGATAACCACCAAGACCATTTTACATGGATGAGCATTATCTTTGTCAAACCATAAAGACCATTTCACATAGATGATTATGAGTCAAGACTAATGACTACGACCATTTCACAACAAGTCTAATGAGACTAAACATTTCCCAAGTAATTGGGTCAATATTTTGATTTACCCATTATAACATGTTCATGAGTATGTGTGCCACAATAATAATTAATCATAAGGGTTACCCATGGAAAGAATTCAGAATCATAATCATGTCATAAGGCCTAAAAAGGTAATATCATAAATAATTTTAGGAAAGAATGGCTTTAAATCATACATGGACATTCCTAGGGTAAAATTGGAATAAACCATGATATGTGATGTAAAACTGAATTGAAAATAGGTAAAAATATTGTATAAGAATGTTTAGAAATGAAACATTTTAGTGTGGTTTAAGGAAACAATTAATGAGTTTTAAAACCATAAAAAAGGAATAATATTTTATATAAAACCATAAAAACCCAATATGGATATCCATGATAAAATTATTTATTTTCTAATAATAATGTTTTCTTAAAATATATTATTTTTGGTACTAAAAAAAGGTCACGAAATTGGGATGTTCCGTTTAATCAGGCTTTCATTTAGGAAGGAACTGAGAAGGGAAACTTATAAAAAAATGTATTTTTCTATAAAAGAATAATTAATTGATGAAGGTAAATATTTATGGAACAAGCACACATAATTTATGATTATTAAATAATAATAATTAATTATTAACTTTTGGTATTTAGAGAGAAAGTGTAACTCGATGGAAAAAATGGAGGTTCAGAAAGAATCCCTTACGTTATGTCTGAAAGTATTCCCCACATGAAATTAATTTCTTGGATAATCAAATTAGATTAAATAATTAATTAATTAAGAAACATTTATACATTTCTTTGGATTATTATAATTTTTTATGTTCATGTCCTTTTTGAGTTATAAGATACAATTTCATTATTTAGGAGTGTTTGTTTCCCTAGTTTTCATGATGGGTTCACTTGTATATGTGTATTGGATATCAGGTAAAATGAGAATAGTTGTCCAAGATTAAAATTATATGTTACTAATGAACTAATATAATTTTAAATCTTCTTAGTTCTTTAAATATGAATATGATTTATTAGATAAAATGTTAATGATGATCGTTTATGTTATTTAGGTGTTTATTTGATCATCAAAATCAGGTTTTTTTAATTAATATTATATATATATATTGGTCAAAGAACATTTAATATTATTTAATACTTATATTGTAAAATTTTCTTAACCATAAAAATGGTTTATAACCATGTTTGAAGATGGTAATAGAAATTTAATGCTTTTAATCCTTGAATGTGAGAAATCAAAACATTACCGATGATGTTTTCATTTTTAGAATAAAAATAGAGGGAAGACAAATAATGATGGGTTGTTCAATTTAAAAAAATAACATTATAGTATATAAAAGATACTAGATTAATCATGTCACTTGTATTAGGGGATTTTAGGAAAGGATAATGAAATATAATAAAAGATAATAAATGAATACGAAAGAGGATTTTGCCTCTTGAATTCTACTCCATGAGAACTTCCTTGAGGCACTTGAGTTTGGTATTCTATTGAGACCAAAGTATCCTATACAAGGGGGAGAGATGTAGGAAGAGGGATGGATATAATTTGGGTAACATTCAAGGTTTTTTAGGTGTGAGGAGAAGAGGTGGTGAGGGATGAAATATATAGTTGAGGATAAGGGTTTTTTATAATTAATTTATTCATTTGTTTATTATTTTGGATCAAGAAAATAAATAATGTGGATTATTGTGACAAATTATAGTATCTAGTAAAGAAACGTTCAAACCAATGGTTCTTACATCATCCATCCATCATTCATTACTCAAGAATTCATATTTTTAGCTCATACATTAAATTCCTATATTTCACATTTGACCAAAAATTTAACTATTTTAGAAAAATACCAAGAATTAACCCTAAATATTTTTATAAGTGTGGAATTAAAAAATGAACTCGATTTTAGGAAAATAATTTTTTTATGATAAAATTATTTTTTAATAAAAATCGACATTTATTTGAAAATTACCAATTTCAAAATTATAACTGATTTTATAAAACATTGAAAAATTAATTAAGGTCTCATACAAATATCATTTAATAATAATGAAAAAATATTATTTTTTAAATAAATTTTATGAAAATGCATTATATTTTAAGTCACTAAATTAATTATAAAATTGTAAACGAACATTTATGATTCACAAAAATACCAATGCTTAATTTTTCATTTTTAAAACATTTATTTACTTATTCCTCTATAATAATACATCATATTTTCATTTATAAGATTCTTATATTTTATTTATACTTTCATAGGTGGGGTTACTATTCAATTTTCCAGGTTACTTTTCATAATGGTATCATTTCTATTCTACTGTTTATGTTACTATTACATTAGTTTATTTTCCATGATTTCTATAAATACATTCATTTCATTATTTCCTCATTTATAATGATTTTATTGTGTTATCAAAGTGATGTTTTGTGATTTATATTATATGAAATAATTATAATAAGTGGAATTTAATTTATTGAATTATGGGTCATTACACTATGAAGGTTGTGTGAGGTTTGATGGAACCCTCATCTAATTTTCATTATTGCACCACAAAAATCCCACATCTAGGTCACCATGAAAAAATGCTCAAACCATCCAGCCACTGTGTAGGCTAGATGAGGTCTGATGTCCACTTCCACATCCTTCAATAACCTCTACCTTGTCAATTCCATGTCACAATAACCCCGTAATCCATGTACAAGAAATCAACACCCTACATGAACTCTATGAATGTGCTAAGGATAGGGGCATACCAAAGACACATCCTTTGGGAGAATCTAAAATTGCCAAATAAACATGAGTGTTTCCAAATTAACACCCTGATTTTCACAGATCCTAATGATTCTGATTTTAATTAATATATTCCAGTGGGGAGGAAGGTCTGGGGATATTTTAGGAAAGGAAAATGCAGCACTTGTTTCCATTAAAAAGAGGAGGAATCCCACTTTTGAGAGGTAAAGTTAAGACTCGAAGGAATAAAAAAATCTACTGATGTTACTATATTTTCATTGTTTTATTTTATTTATATATCCCTTATGTATTTTGATTCATCTGCCTTCGTTTTTTCTCTTTTAATTGAGGGTTATACTCTTTCTATTATTGGATGAAAGAGAGGTGACCCGTGGTAATGTTGAAGTCATAATTTGAATCAAATTTTTCTATCTCTTTTGATTTATTAAATGGTTTTCAATCTATGAATTCCATGTTTTAATGGGATGTGATTGTGTATTATTAGAAATGGACATTCATAAATTACCTTGATTAAATATTTTTATTCTCCCTATTATTAGTATTGGATCAGACTGATTGGGAAATCCATTTTTAGGGAGAGAATATCATATTGATTTCTGAACACTTAGGGAATACATAGTTGGATAATATGATCCCATAGGGTAATAAGTTTATACTTTGTAATTTCCTAATTAATCCAGGGGGGACCATTATTCCTTTCACAATTGGAAGGATAATAATCTATCCAAGTAAATTTGGAGGATTATTATCACTTTGAACCAATCTACGTAAAGGTTAGAAATGGGTAAATAATTATTAATACATTAATTAATATAATTAATCAATAAAAAATATGTAATTAAATAATGTCCTTGATATTATTAGAAATGTCAATCCAAACCTGAAACCATTCAATTGTCCATAAACATATCATCACAAACCAAGTCCCTTTCTTCCTAATCATTCAATTTTTCTTTTTCATTAATTTAATTTTGAATTCGGGACATATTGATTCAAAACACCACTATTGGGAGATGAATTAGGTCATACCTACTACTAAAACCTTAGGAGAAACAAATAGATTTTTCCACACCCCTTTACTGGGTGGTGTCAAAACATGGTGCCTCTATTAGGGAGCATGTGTTAAGTCAAACACCTAAAAAAAATTTCTTACTTGGAAATGGAATGAGGAAATCTTAGATTTTGACAATGATATAGAGATACCTAATCTAGGTAGGATTAGGTCTACTAATTGAGATAACCACATTGAAAAATCATGATACAATAATCAATTGACACATCAAGTGCTCATTCTGAGCCCACAACAATGAAACATAACTCACCATCAACTCTAATGGACATTTCTTCCCCTTAATTTTCAATCCAAAATAATCAATTGATCATGCATTACAAGAAAATTATTTTCAATTTTGGGTCAAAATGATTTTTATGTTACCCATGTTTTATGGCCTTGTAAGAGAAGACCCAAACCGAAACATCCAAGAGTTCTGCTATGGGTTTCCAAGATTCAATCAAAGAGGTGTGGAAGAGGAACAATTCAAGTGAAGGGAATTTACCTTTTCACAAGAGGGAACTGCTAAATAATGGTGTACATCCTAAAACATTGAGGGATCAATGACTAGGATGGTCTCCAAATTAGTTTCAATTAGTGATTATTCCTATCCTCCTAAAGCACCACAATAAGGAAGGAGATCTATACCATCATAAAATATATCAGGAATACCCTCTAAAAAATAGGGAAATATTAAAAATATTTGTGGATGTTGTCCTCACCAAGCAATGGAACATCTTCACATTCATGCCATATTATACCAAGGGTTGTTGGAAAATGATAGGAAACTATTGGATGGATTATCCATAGGAGCCTTGATTTAATAGTCACACTTTGAGGATATGATCCTAATTAATAATATTAATTAGATTTCCCCATAACTAAGAACAAGATATATTAACACCAGAGGTATCTATGAGGTAAAATTATCTAACTCAACACATTTTTTTAAAACCAAACTAGAATACATAACGAGACTTTTATAGTTAGTGGTAGTAAAACAAGTGAATGAACAACCTTATCTACCTCAGGTATGTGTTTAATGTTCACCACCCCATAACATCATTAATCGAGGTATAGATGTTTAAGGAATGGATATATGTGTAGCTATATTACATCCAAAGATGTTCTATCAAAACCATCAATGGTGGGAACTGAAATCCCAATGGGGATATAGGGGTCAATAAAGTCATACTATACCCATTTCATAATAAATATTATAGAATACACCCCCTTTACTATAAAAATACAAGCAGTAATACCAACAATAAACTAGCAAACCACCACCTTTTCAAAAAACAATCTGATGGAAACCCCTTACCTTGTGCACCACCAATGGAACAAAGGTAGGGGACAAATATGGAGGAGCCAAAAAATATATTAATGTATTTTTCAAATAAATTTTAGATTCTCATGGACATTTTTACCAAAAAAGTAGGAAAACTGTCAAATCATAAAATACCAAACCCAAAGGAATGTGTGAACATGATCATCAAATTGAGTGGAAACGATATTGAGCCACTAAAACCTAATGAATTCCAAGATAAACTTGATGAATGTGAATTTATAAATTCTAAAATTTTAGATTATATTCATGAATAAGAAACTTTCCCACATTAATAAAATGACAAGGAGGAAGAGGAATAACATAACACCAGATTTCAAAAGTAAATACCAAAAAACCATTACAAAAATAGAAGAGGGAAAAAATGACATCCCATTTTATTACATGTGAAATTTATTGAATAAATGATGTTTTAGGAAGAGAATCATCAAAAAGAGTTTTATGTGAAATTTCAAAAAATTATGATTAATATACCCGACATGGATTTCATATATAATCTTCCCAAATATTCCAAATACCTAGAGAAAGTTTCACCAAGATAAATATGTTTTATTGGAATGAAATAATCATCCTCAAGAGAAGTGTTTTAGCCATGATCACACCACCATTACCCAAAACAATTCAAGACCTAGGGATATTATCTATTTATTATACCATTTGTTCATTAAAAAAATTGAATCCTTGTATGAACTTGGAGATTCCAAAAATTTCATGTATACATCTATATTTTCATCATTGAAAATAGGTAAAATAAATCCTACTAGAGTGGTTTTACAGCAGTAAAACACATCCACTATCTACTCAGCTAGAGTTTTGGAGGATGTGCTAATGGGAGTGTAAGTTATTGTTTTCCAATAGATTTCGACGTCCTGAACAAGGAGGAAGATAAATCACTAGGGTATTCACCCATCATATTTTTATGAAAAGTATTCAAGATGAATAGGAATATCATTAATGTACATGAAGGAACCCTCACAATGGAACTAGGAGAGAGTAAGGTGTACTTAAATGTTCTTGAATCAAAGAGGAATCCTTCAAACAATCAGCCACTCTTTAAAATTGTCCACACATGAGGCATTGAGACCATGGAAGACTTAGGTATTAATAATGAATTTTTAGACTTATGTGGTACCCTTTCTTCTAGAAACACAATGGAATAAGGGAAGACTCTAAAATCTAGAAGTTTTACTCAAGAAGAGGTAACATCCAATATTTTCCTAATTTTCTAGAGGAACCTCATATGATACCCTTTCCTTTGGAAATTCAATCCTTTAATTTATGGAATTTATGTCAAATATGATCTTTAGAAAAACCCCCAATACTAAAACAAAAACCGCACCCTCGTGACTCAAAATATGTTTATCTTATAGAGGAAGATAAATTATTAGTGATAATTGCGAACAACCCATCCCAATACCAAGATAATATTATAATTGATCTTTTGAAAAGAAACATTCACGCCATAGGATAGAGCCTTAGAGACATCCTTATAATTAACCCCAAGGTATATTACCATATAATTTTCCTAGATGGAGAGTAAATACATGTTAGGAAACCCAAGAGGAGTCTAGACTCCCCCCCCCTATAGAAGTTATTAAAAATAGATTGAAAACCCGTTGGTAGCCGACATAATATACCTAATTTCTCACTCACAATGGGACATCCACATTCATATGGTTCATAAAAAAATAGTTTTCAAATTGTGATTAATGAAAACAATGAATTTATTAAAATAAGAGTCCAAAATGGTTGGAGGGTCTGAATTGACTATTAAAAACTGAATCAAGTCAAATTAAAATACCAATTCCTCATTCCATTTATAGACCAAATGGTAGAAATGTATCTATGTGGGACTAATTAATATTTATTGGATGGATTCCTAATTTTTTTTCAGGTACCCCTTTCCCTAAAAGACTAATAAAAAAATCACTAGTTCTTTTGGGACCTTTTCATACAAGAGGATTCATTTTATCTTGTTTAATACACCAATTACATTCCAGTGGGGTGTGGAAGTTATTTTCATAGATCACATGGAGGACTACCTGGAGTTATTCATGGATGAATTTAATATTTTTTGTAAACTAATGTTGTCACTTATTAGGAAACATAGAAAATGTTCTGAAAACCTATAAATAGAAAGATATTGTTTTCATCTTTGGGAAGTTTAAAAATTATGTTTGAACAATAGAAAGTGTTGTGTTATATCATTTCTCAAGAAACAATTTATCTGGATAAGTCTAAAGTTGAGGTAATTAATACTTCACCAAATCCCACATATGAGAGATATATAAGATCATTTTTTGGTCTATGTGGGGTTTTACGGGAGATTCATCTGTAACATTAGTAAGATATCTCCACCCATTTCTAGGTTACTTTTAAAATAATTTGACATTTTATTTAATGATTATTATCATAAATTGTATGATGATATGGAGGAAAAGTTGGTTACCCCACCAATTATTCTACAACCATACTGGGAGCACCCATTTGAGTTGTTTTGTGATTCCTCAAACCAAGCTCTTGGAGTAGTGCTCTCTTGAATATTTTAAGGAAAAACATAAGTCAAAACATATGACTCAAAAAAATGGACGTGACTCAGATCAATTACACAACTACTAATAATGAAATCCTTACTATTTAATTTTCATTGGAAAAAATTTAGATCTTATTTACTAAGAATTAATGTTACTATATTTTCTGATCTTG
The DNA here is from genome assembly GCA_963277665.1 of Viscum album. NCBI lineage: Eukaryota > Viridiplantae > Streptophyta > Magnoliopsida > Santalales > Viscaceae > Viscum > Viscum album. The sequence continues at coordinate 85,334,619 of OY728154.1, forward strand.
CAGCACATAGGTACTTTCAAAAGAAGGATGATTCCAAAACATGGTCAGCGATATGGATACTGATATTTCAAAAATTCAACCTAGAGTTAAAGGATAAAAAGCTGGAGATGAAATACAGTAGCATGTAAACTCAACAGGCTCCCGAACACTGATGAATGCGAAATTATGGAATTAATCCCTCATAATTATCACATCCCCAGTGAGAAACTCTGCACAGTGGAACATAATATACAATTGTATATTAATTTAGTGAGTTATTTGGTCACCTATTAAGTACCTTCTCATAATAACAATCATCAAGAGAATAAACATAAGGCTGAAGATAGTTTTTATATTTGGGAAGATCCATTCCTATATAAAATATATAATGACCAAGTAATAAGGAGTAGCATACCAACAACTAAAATATAATTTGTGTTCCAATTGATTCAGAAATTTTCCTTTGAAGTCAACTTTGGACCATAGAGAATGGATAGAAAAGTGTTATAATATAGAATTTCTTGGCCAAATTTATTTAAAGATTCAAATGAATTTTGTAAAAAATGTTTGAAGTTTCCATATTCTAGATGTATTTTGAAAATATAGGAGATTCTTTAAAATCCTTCATTTTTCATGAAATATATTATGTATTGATAAATTATTTTACCAAACTATTTTTTAGTCCTTTTGAGGATATTTTAATTTTTTATATTATGTTTTATGTCACTAAATGGGAATAATATAAGGCCATTATAAGAACCCGGTTATTATTTTCGAGGTACGAGATTCTACGTTTTCAATTTCCTTAAGTATTTTTGAGGAAATATGGAAAATAGGGAAAAAATCCTAAATTATGGAACTACACGCCATGTACGTTTCCACACACTGTGTACTTTTGGCCGTGTTGGGATGAGTACACGGGGCGTGTATCCATGTCGATGACGCGGGGTGTTGGAACCGACTACACGCCATGTAGTGGTACTTACACGCCATGTAGTCAGTCGGAAGGCTTAAAAATTAAGGCGGTGGAGAAGCCGACAGCTGGGCGACAGTACAAGCCATGTACTTTAGAGTACATGCCATGTACTCATGTCGACGGTTGAACAGTGTGGCGGTGCCTCCAAATGAATAGTTAAATGAAAGAAGTACACGCAGTGTAGTCAGAAGTACATGTCGTGTACTTTGTTTTTTTAGCTTAAAACAGGCAGTAGCCTCTTCATTTGGTAGAGGAGACACTTGAGCCGATTTGGAGCCAAAGGAGGAGGCTGGACAATTGAAGCTCCACCGGGTGTTCGTCTGGAATCGGTTTCCGCCTCGAACGATCCCGTTGGAACCACATGGGTAAAGGCTTCCACCTACTTGGATGGTTCTTACAAATTCTTCTCCTAATAGGAGTTATTTATGTTTGAATGGGTTTTGTTCTTTTTCAGATCTATGTCGTTCTAGGGTGTTTCTGGAGTCGGCGTTCGGGTATAACGTTCGTTGGCGTATAAGGTAGGTGGATCGGTGTAAATTTCCAATTGTTGTGCGTTTTTTTGCGTTTTTGTGCCACAAACCCATGTTGTGGTGTCGTGAGGCTAAGGTCGTTCCTATATTTAATGCCTATAATTGCATAGGTGATTAAATTGTGATGATAAAATGCTTGATGGTATCATTGCTTGGATCTGGAACCACCCCAGGGGGTGTGTTTCACTTTTTAGCAATTGGCCAGGATACCTGAGGGTATGCCTTCAATGTAGTAATTATAGAATTGCCTTGAGGGGAATTGCTTGTTTACTACATTTTGATATGTTAGGCATGGCCCGGTTACCTATTTTGCCTGAGGGCGTTGTTGTGATTAGCATGTGGGCACTGCACTGTTTAGCCTGAGGGCTGTAGTTATTTCGGCCTGAGGGAATCTTCTTCCGTGCCTGAGGGACATAGACTCTGGGCCTGAGGATGACACTACCTATGCCTGAGGGAAAAATTCTATTACGCTTGAGGGCAATTACCTGCGGGTGAGGTTCTTCTTACCTGAGGGTAAGGTTTTGCTTGTCTGAGGACGTGGACTGTTTACGTAGAAATGTAATGTGGTGATTTCTAATATTTAATGGATTAAATGAATAATAAGATGGAAATATAACTGGTAAATAGTGACTTCTGAGTACTGCTTACTTTATTGCATTTTACTACTGCACACTATTGTTGCATGTTTACATGCAGTTGGGAACGGGCCTTTGGTGGGTGCCTACTGAGATATATTTCTCACACCCTATTTGGTCCATGCTTTTCGGCCCAAACATATTACGTTTCTACAGTTGTAGATAGGGGCAAGAGTCCCTATACAGGTACTTGACTATTGCTGAGGAGTAGGAGGGCATGGGACCGAGCCTAGGCTCGTGATGCCGCTACCAGCTGTTTTGCTTGTTTTTTTGAACTCTGTATTTTTCTGTACTGTATTGATGTATAACATGTTCTGGATGTTTTTTTAGAAATTGAAACATGTAGCATCATCACTTGTATACTGTTGGTTATATCCACTGTTGTAGTTTATTTCAGTTGTGTATGTTTACTGCTTCCATTCTCATTGTATGTTTATTCTGTATTCCGCTGCGCAACACTTTGAAAAATGAGGGAATAGTTTTCCCACTATCAGACCTAGGCCCTCACTGCTAGTCGGCAGCCTCTGGCGTTTGGGGAAATGCGCTTTAGGTCCTATGTCAAACTGGGCTCGGGGCACCCATTGCTTGGCACCTGGGTCCGGGACATTACAAAGTGTTATCAGAGGGGTTCTTTTCTTTGACTTACTATTTGGACCCGTAGTTAGGGATAGGACGAATGGTAGTTGGTAATAAGCTGTGCCCGGACGTAGCTAACCCTTGTACAGGGAAAATCGAGTCTACCTCTTATTGCAATTTTTCTGATTTTGCAAATTTTACAGTTGATATGTTTTCACCGTTGGGTGATGCACTTTGAGATTGCGCAGTTTATATTTTATCTATGGGTTCTATTTAGTTGCAACCCGATGAGATGAGGGTATCCCGTATCATGCATCATATAGGCACATGCTAGATATCACATGCCATGCATAGTTTCCATTCCAGGTAGTTGTATTAGAAATTCGCATGTTGTTGTGATAGTTGTTGTGCTAGAAAATCATGCTGTTGAGATAGCTGCTTGATAAATACCTGCCTTGTGATATGGTATATTTTTGTTTGAGCTTGTTTATATAATGGATGCCGAACTTTGGTTTTTGGGGAGTATGGTCCCCCATTGACCGGAATTTGGTGGATCAATGACTGTTTATTGGTTATAACACATATAAGATGTAAAACTTTGATTCGTGGGGATTGTGGGCCCCCATGGGTCGGAATTTGACAATTAAGTGTTGGTTTTAGTATTTTTTGGGTTTTGGGGAAGTTTCTATGGCATACTGTCCAGAAACCTAGTATACACACCATGTAGTATTTTATACACGCTGTGTAGTAGTTTATACACGTCGTGTATTCTCTTCTATTCGAGAATAAAAATGAACTTTTTGAGTACACGACGTGTACCCTAAGTACACGCTGTGTAGTATTTTCCTGTGTCACAAACCGTGTGGGCGGCGACTTGGGGTAGGGAAGGGCTTGGGTAAAACACTCCGTGTAGTTTTTGTACATGCCATGTAGTGTTGACCTGGAGTCCAGCCGTGTAACTAACAACACGGGTCAGTGAACTCCTTGACAGAACATGTCGTGTCGATTATGGACACGCCGTATAGTGTGACCTGGGGACTCGGCCATGTAACTAACAACACGGGCTGGTGTCACCTCTCCCTGAACACGCTGTGTACCTGTGGGACACGCCGTGTAGTCTGGTCCGAGGACAGACTGTGTGGAGTTAGCCGTGTGGCTGGGAAACGGGTTGGTGTACACACCGTGTGTGGGTGTAACACGCCGTGTAGTGTCAAGCCGAGTAGTCGTCCATGTCACAGATGACACAGGTAGTTGGAAAATAACATCGTACACACCATGTAGATATTATACATGCCTTGTAGTTTTGTTCAACAGAAGCCGTGTGGCTTAGCCGTGTAGAAGGACCCGAGCAGGGGAAGGGAAGTCAAGTACACACTGTGTAGTCATTGTACATGTCGTGTAGTCTTGTTTTTCCAATTTTGAATTCCTTCTTCCTCTTGTTTAATTTGTGGTTCCTTCACTTTTTGGTTATAATAATCTTGAATCTGAGGCGTACTTTTGACCTTATAGTGTCATGCCGCCTAGATGACCACGAGTTGTTCGCTAGGAGAGCGGCGACGATTATACTCCGGAGATAGTGGGCCATGGGCTACCAGTTGATCCTCCAGTAGAGCCAGATGCGACGCCAGCTACTATACCGGACACAGGCATGGATGTGCAGTTCCATGAAGGCTTAATGTGGTTCATTAAAACCATTCAGGGAGCACCGTAGGCTGCTACATCTATGGATGAGTTGACTCGTATCTTCCAGAAGCATCATCTGCCTACGTTTTCAGGGGATGGCGGACCGCAGGCTGCGGATTCTTGGCTAGGATCGATGCAGACTATTTTTGAGCATCTGGAGACGCCTCCAGGGCAGAGGGTCAAGCTCATGACTTATATGTTGCGTGATTCTTCCAAGAGGTGGTGGGATGTTACCACACAGTCAGAGCATCACAGAGACATGGCGTGGGATTATTTTCAAGTAGTCTTCTATGACTTCTTCTTTCCCAAGACGCTGAGGGTAGATAGAGCTCGAGAGTTCATGAATCTGCAGCAGAGCGCCATGTCGGTGATGTAAGATTCTGCTTGTTTTACAGAGCTATGATGTTTTTCACCCGTGCTAGTGGGTGATGAGACGTTGAGAGCCAGACGTTTTGAGGATGGTCTTCAGTATGACATACGAGCGGTGGTAAATGTCTTCAGGCTGCCCACTGTACAAATGATTTTGAATTAGGCACTGATTATAGAGAGGAACATGTGGGAATCTAGTGGTGTGGGCTAGGGTGGTTCAGCACCAGTTACTGGTATTATTTCTGCTAGCAAGAGGAAGAGACAGATGGACTTCTCTCAGGGTAGCAGTAGCAGCCATATAGCTTCTTTAGGTGGTCCGGTCAGGTGCTACCAGTGTGGCAGAGAGGGGTATAAGAGAACATAGTGTCCACGACACCCAGTGGAGTTCCAAGCTTGCAGCAAGATGGGTCATATGCAGAGCTTTTGTAGGGCGTTTCCACCAGTGGCTAGTGAGAGGGGTTCTGTGGAGACTCCACATGCGGGAGTAGGACTAGTGGCTTCTTACCAGTCGGGGAACTGGAATACGTTAGGGCATGCAGGCCGAGATGGTGGTCGGGGCCGTGGTAGCCAGACACCAGGATCGTAGAGGCAGCAGGGTGGGATAGCTCAGGGTAACCAGGCTGTTTCACAGGGCCACAACACTGGGCAGGCATATGCAGTGCAATAGAACTAGCAGGAGCAGGATCCCGGACCTTCGATAGTCAGAGGTACTATTCTAGTAGCTTCTGTCTTATCTTCAGTACTTTTCGATACGGGTTCAACACATAGTTTCATATCTGTACCCATTGTGGAGATCCTTGGGCTCTTTGTTTCTACTTCTTCTGATATCTTGATGCTAGAGACTCCGTTGGGGACTAGGATGGCTGGTGTGCGTCAGTGCAAGGAGTACCCCCTTGAGGTTGGTGGGTGTCACTTCCTTTGGGACCTCTATGTCTTGGAGATGAAGAGCTATGACCTCATTCTCGGGATGGACTGGTTGGTTCCCTTCCTAGCCTTCATAGACTTCTACCATCGCAGGGTGCGTTTCATGTCACCAGTGGGTGGGGATTTCTATACAAGGGTGAGTGGGATGTTCAGGCGAGTCGATTTGGACCAGAGAATCATGGGAGAGGTGGAGTCACATCCCAGATAGCGAGCTTATATCTGGATGATCAGGGGACTTGTCAGATGGATTTCCCTCCAGTTTCCGATCGTTTCGGGGATGTCTTCCCAGATGACTTTTCAGGTCTACCTCTGGTGCGTGATGTGGATTTCTCTATCGAGCTTGTGCCTGGAGCAGCACCGATGTCCATTCCTCCTTATAGGATATCCATGCCTGAGTTGCAGGAGCTCAAGAGGTAGTTAGAGGAACTACATGCGAAGGGTTTTATCTGACCTAGTACTTCTCCTTGGGGTTCTCCAGTCCTTTTTACGAAGAAGGGAGATGGTACCCTCAGACTTTGCGTCAATTATCGGAAGCTGAACCATTTGACGATTAAGAACCAATATCCCTTTCCGAGGATAGATGATCTGTTTGATCAGCTTCATGGAGCATGAGTGTTCTCGAATATTGACTTGAGATCTAGATATCATCAGCTGCGCGTTAGACCATTTGACATACCTCTCACAGCCTTCAGGAGTAGGTATGGTCCATATGAGTATACGGTTATTCCGTTCGGACTGACGAACGCGCCAGCAGTTTTTGTGGCTCTGATGAATCGTGTGTTTCATCCTTATCTTGATTCATTTTTGGTACTATTCATGGACTACATCTTGGTGTACTCTCATACTCGACATGACCATGCCACCCATCTTGAGATCGTATTGAGTACACTGAGAGAGCATCGATTATATGCAAAGCTCTCAAAGTGCTACTTTTAGAAGGACCAGATTCACTTCCTGGGTCACATTATCTCAATGGTAGGAGTTGCAGTAGACCCAGGGAAGGTGAGAGAAATAGTTTCGTGGGAGTATCCTAAGAACGTTTTTGAGATATGGAGTTTCTTAGGACTGGATGGTTACTATAGATGCTTCATAAAAGACTTCTACCGCTTAGCAGCATAGTTGACGGGTCTGACTAAGAAGGGTTGGAAGTTTGTTTGGTCAAAAGCTTGCGAGATAGCTTTTCAGGACCTGAAGGGAAGGTTGACATCAACATTGATCCTGATACTCCTAGAGCAGGGGAAGAGATATACAGTTTAAAGTGATGCATCAGGGATTGGGCTGGGATCCTTTTTGATGCAGGGCGACCGAGTTGTTACGTACGTGTCTTGGCAGTTGAGGCCACATGACAAGAATTACCCGACACATGATCTCGAGTTGGCTGTAGTTGTTCATGCGTTGCGCTGTTGGAGACATTATCTGTTGGGAGAGCACTTTGTGGTTTTCACCGACCACAAAAGCCTCAAGTATATCTTTACTCAGCATGACCTGAATCTGAGGCATAGAAGGTGGGTTGAGTACCTACAGTCCTTCGATTTTGAGCTTGCCTATACAACTGGAAGAGGTAATGCAGTAGCTGATGCACTGAGCAGGAAGACTCAGATATAGGCAGTGCAAGAGGCCAGTGGTGAGTGGAAGCTCATGGATTTGTTCTTTGAGATGCATGTGGAGGTGCATGACAGTCAGGGGAAGGCTTATCTTTAATCATTGGCTGTGACATCTACCATCCTGGACAGAGTGAGGTTGAGACAGCTATCTGATTCATAAGTCCTAGTTCTACGGGAATCGGTGCAAAGTGAGGACCCTCCTCCCAGTTGGACGTTAGGCGATGATGAGGTTTTGTGTTTCCATAGATTTTTAGGGGTTCTAGGGGATATACTCGAGGAGATGATGTGGGAGTTTCATGCTTCATCTTGGGCAGTTCATACCAGGGTTACCAATATGTACCGAGACATGAGACGTTAGTACTGGTGACTGGGTATGAAGAGAGAGATAGTTTGTTTTGTTATGAGGTGTTCCACATGTCAGCAGGTAAAGGCAGAGCACTAGAGGCCAGCTGGGCTATTACAGCAGTTGCCCATTCCAGAGTGGAAATGGGATGATGTCGCGATGGATGTCGTGACGGGATTTCCGAGGTCACCTCGAGGCAATGACACCGTGTGGGTTGTTTTGGACATACTCACGAAGGTAGCTCACTTCTTGCCGATCAAGGAGACCTTCGGTGTGGACAGTCTCAGAAGGCTGTATATCCAAGAGATCGTACGTCTTCATGGGGTCCCTCATTCTATAATTTTAGATTGGGACGCCTGCTTTACGTCTCGTTTCTGGAAGAGTTTTCAGAGGGCGCTGGGTACACAGGTGCTTCTGAGCACAGCATACCACCCTCAGACAGATGGCCAGTCAGAGCGGATGATACATGTGCTAGAGGAAATGTTGTGCGCATGCTTCCTAGAATTTGTGGGATCTTGGGAGAAGCATGTACCCTTAGTCGAGTTGCCTATAACAATAGTTTTCAGGAAACTATTGAGATGACACCATACGAGGATTTATATGGTAGGCCATGTCGATCAACTTTATTCTGGTTAGAGGCAGGTGTGGCGGCTTTACTAAGGACAAAGCTCATACAAGAGACATCTGAGTAGGTCCAGTTGACTCAGAAGAGGATGGATACCGCACAGTCTCGTCAGAGGTCTTATGCTAATCGCCGCAGACGACCTTTGGAGTTCGTGGTTGGGGATCAGGTTTTCTTGCGTGTTTCGCCGAGGCTGGGACACAAGCTTATCAGGAGACAAGGTAATCTTTCATCGAGGTATGTGGGACCATTTGAGATTCTAGAGAGAGTCGGTCTGGTTGCCTATCGGTTGCAATTACCGCAGCGGTACCGAGACTTGCATGATGTCTTCCACCTATCTCAGTTGCGTCGCTACCATTCAGATTCATCTCACACCTTTCACCCATAGGAGGTTGAGCTTCAGCATGATGCGTCCTTTGAGGAGCATCCAATCTGTATCGTTGATTGTAGAATGAAGGTTCTCTATGTCTAGTCAGTTCCTTTTGAATGGGTGCTATTTCAGCACGGCCGAGTGTAGGACGAGACCTGGGAGTGGGAGGCCGACGTACGTGCTCAGTGGCCAGACCTGTTCTGAGCTAATTCTTCGCCACCCTGAGAAGGGAAATTCAGGGACGAATTGCTATAAGGGGGGAAGTTTGTAAGAACTCGGTTCTTATTTTCGAGGTACAGGCTTCTTCTTTTTCCTTTTCCTTTAGTGTTTTTGAGAAAATATGGGAAATGGGGAAAATCATGAATTTTGTAACTACACGCCGTGTACTTTTCCACACACTGTATACTTTTGGCCATGTTGGGATGAGTACATGGGGCGTGTAGCCATGTCGGCAACGCGGGGTGTAGGAACCGACTACACGCCGTGTAGTGGTATTTACACGCCATGTTGTTAGTCGGCAGGCTTAAAAGTAAGGCGGTGGAGCAGCCGATAGCTGGTCGATAGTACACGCCGTGTACTTTAGAGTACATGCCGTGTACTCATGTCAACGATTGAAAAGTGTGGTGGTGCCACCAAATGATCAGTTAAATGAAAGAAGTACATGTCGTGTACTCAAAAGTACATGCCGTGTACTTATTTTCAGCTTAAAACAGGCAGTAGCCTCCTCATTTGGAAGAGGAGACACTTGAGCTGATTTGGAGCCAAAGGAGGAGGTCGGACCTTTGAATCTCCACCGGGTGTTTGTCTGGAATCGGTTTCCGCATCGGACGATCCCGTTGGAACCGCACGGGTAAGGGCTTCCACCTCCTTGGCTGGTTCTTATCAATTCATCTCCTAACATGAGTTATTTATGTTTTAATGGGATTTGTTCTTCATCAGATCTACGCCGTTCTTGGGCATTTCTGGAGTCGGCGTTTGGGTATAATGTTCGTTGGCGTATAGGGTAGGTGGCTTGGTGTAAATTTCCAACTACTGTGCGTTTTTTTGCATTTTTTTGCCACGAACCCATGTTGGGGTGTCGTGAGGATGAGGCCATTGCTATATTTAATGCCTAGAATTGCATAGGTGATTAAATTGTGATGATAAAATGCTGGTTGGGATCATTGGTTGGATCCGGAACCACACCGACGGTTGTGTTTCACTATTTAGCCGTTTGGCCAGGATACCCGAGGGTATGCCTTCAATGTAGTAATTGTAGAATTTCCTTGAGAGGAATTTCTTGTTTACTTCATTTTGATAAGTTGGGCATGGCCTGGTAACCTGTTTAGCCAGAGGGCGTTGTTGTGATTAGCTTGTGGGCACTGCACTATTTAGCTCGAGGGCTGTAGTTATTTCCGCCTGAGGGAAACTTCTTCCGTGCCTGAGGGCCATAGACTCTGTTCATGAGGGCAACACTACCTACTCCTGAGGGAAAAATTCTGTTATGCCTGAGGGCAATTACCTGCAGGTTGGGTTCTGCTTACCTGAGGGTAAAGTTTTGCTTGTCTGAGGACGTGGACTGTTTACGTAGAAATACAATGTGGTTATTTTTAATATTTAATGGATTAAATGAATAATAAGATGGCAATATAACTGGTAATTAGTGACTTTTGAGTACTTTTTACTTTATTTCACTTTACTACTACTCACTATTGTTGCATGTTTACACGCATTTGGGCACGGGCCTTTGGTGGGTGCCTATTGAGATATATTTCTCACACCCTGTTTGGGTCATGATTTTCAGCCCAAACAGATTACATTTATGCAGGTGTAGATAGTGGAAAGAGTCCCTATAGAGGTACTTGACTGTTGCTGAGGAGTAGGAGGTCATCAGACCAAGCCTAGGCACGCGATGCCGCTACCAGCTGTTTTTCTTGTTTTGTTGTACTCTGTATTTTTTTGTACTATATTGATGTATAACATGTTCTGTCTATTTTCCTAGAACTTGAAACATGTAGAATCATAACTTCTATACTGTTGGTTATATCCACTGCTATAGTTTATTTCAATTGTGTATGTTTATTGATCCGCTGTCATTGTATGTTTATTCTGTATTACGCTGTGCTACACTATGGAAAATGAGGGCATAGTTTCCCCATTATCAGACGTGGGCCCTCGCTGCTAGTCAATAGCCTCTGGTGTTTGGGGAAATGCACTTGAGATCACGTGGCGAACCGGGCTCGGGGCACCCGTTGCTTGGTACCCGGGTCCTGGACGTTACAGCCATCAAGATCGATGATTCCATGTTTATATGTTCTTTTTTCAAAAAATACATATTTTGTAGGTTTGGAGTACTAAGTCCTATCACTAGTGACCAAGGGTCTCATTTTTTGTAAAATAATGATGGATTATATGTTTATGGTGTTCATCGTAAGACATCTACACCATATAAACCTCAAACAAATGGCTATCATGAAGTGTGCAATTATTAGATCAAAGTTATTTTAGAGAAAATGGTTAAAAATGACCATAATTATTAATCCAATGACTTGTAGAAGCATTATGTGAATTTCATATAGATTATAATAGGTATGATCTCTTATAGAATTGTTAGGGTAAGAAAATTAACAGCAAGAAGAATTAGAGAACTAAGACTATTTGGTTAAAAAATAGATGAATTTGAATTTGGTGAGTTCTGGGAAAGGGATAAATCTCCATGTGTAACAAATTGAGGAAATCATAAGAGTGGCTTTTGAAAAATCAATAATTCACAAGGAGAGAACCAAAGTGGAACATGAAAAATTAATCCCATAAAATTTCATTTAACCTAGAGAATAATTCATAATATAGAAATATAGATTAATATTAATTCTAGGTAAGCTTCATTCTAGGTGGTAAGGATATTTTATAGTTAATAATGTCTATCCCTTTGGTGCAATTCATATTAACAGATAAGATGAATGAAAAAATTTCACTGTCAAAGGGAAGAGGCTAAAAAAGATCCGTGGGAATATTCCTCAAGAACTAGTGGATGAGCACAGAATTCTCCAACCTATGTACTAATGTTTCCCATGAGGTTAGGTGATGCCAAAAACATTAACCAAATACTTTCCTGGGATGCAACCCAGGTTATAATATTTTCTAGGATTTAGGAGTTGGTCACCTCTTCCCTTCTTACCCTGGTATAAAATGTTTTCTAGGACCATAATGAATGAAGTCAATAGATAACCCCATGACCAAAAATGAAGTTCAGAAATAACTACAGGGGAATACTGGCTTTATTGTGTCACTATTTATAATTACAACCTCTTTCATGTTTCTAAAAATAAATTTTGAACTAAAACTTCTACAAGATGTGTTAAAAGAGAAATTTTAATTCTATAAGAGACAAGGGTTTCTTTGGAATCCTCTAATAAAATTTTTTGATTTGAAATGTCAATGAGATTAAATGAGTTAAATGGGAAATTATATGATTAAAGTGAAACGTGGATATTAAAATGAGGACTTGTTATTTAATTTAATTAGTTGATTCAAGTCAATGAAATTTCCCTATTATTTTTTATTCTTTAAATTTTTGAAATTCATGTTATATGGTTTATTATAATGAGCTATACATTGAGTGATTTTAAAATTTCTGATTTCCCATCCATGAGAGAATTTTTATACCATGTACATCCTATTTTATTTTTGAGCAAATTTCTGGTGTTATCTTGGGACATGCCAACTTATGGAACTTGAATTTTAACTTGGAAAAGGTATAAATAAACAAAAACACATTTAAAATGACTAAGGAATCTTTTGAAAATCCATTATCCCTCAAAACCTCATTTATATCAATATTTATTTATCCCATAGCGACCATGAATAACCTTATTTACGATGATCCATGTTTCAATCCATTTTTACACATTCCAACCCCACTCGTAGTATTTGAATGATATTTTTTAGTTGATGTGTGGGTATCAATAGGTTTATGAATAAAGTGATTAAATGTATTGTATGGAAAACGTTTGTGGTGTTGCATATGTGGATTATGAAGGGTTTATATTCACTATACTCTTTATTGTTTTCCCCTCTTGAAAAAAATGATAAAATAAAAAAAAGAAAAAAACTGTATAAAAATGTGTTGTGATTTAGGAAAAAAATAACCATTTCTAGACCTATGATTTCTACCAAATTTTTTTGGTGGTTGATTTGAGGTTTATTATAGTATAAAATTAGAGAAAAGGTATAAAAGATGATAATAATTCATTTGGGTTCACAAATAATTCATTACGCCTTATTTGATCCTGATCATTACTTTAGTTTTAGTAGAAGATGGAGTTGGTACAAATTGAAGGGGAGAATATCATTAAACATTCACTTTTAAAATCACACTCTGTAATTTATAGATAAACCTCCTCCTTGAGCCTTAATTTTTAAAATATCAATTCCTTCCTACCGTAAGCATCATATTAATTAGAACCATAATGAAAATACCCCATTGTATTATGTTCCTTTTTTCATTATGATATGGATAAAAGAGTTCATTTATAAACCTATGGATAAATGCCATGATCTCATGATATGATCATAATTCTACATGAATTGTGTTAGGACAGATTAGTGAAAATAATCAAAAGGACAGGTAAATAATGATTTTCTATATTTTATATTAATTAATTAATTATCTTGAATATAATAAAATAGAATTTTGATTATTTATCCAATTGGGAAAATTAAAATAATTGAGTTTATTATTTCATTGTATATTAAGATACTAAAATGATGTTTTATATGATATTTAAAAATTTAATTTTCCAGTGATATTTTATTAATTTTATTACTTTTCAATTTGAATAATGGTAACTTTGTAGACCTTTAATTATTATTATTGATATGAAATTATTAATAACAAGAATACTTTAAGTGTTGGGTGATTTGACATAGTGATGTTTTCATGGATATTTGGTTTTCCAATCTATTGATTTCCAATGCTCTTAAAGGAATAAATTCATGTTTTTTAATGTTATAATTAGTTAATTGGAATATTGTAGTGTGGAATTAAAATGGTCTAAAAAATAAATTTATAAGAATTTAAAATTGGGACATATTCCTACATTATTTTTTATATTTTACGGAAAATTTACTAATTGTTTGTGTTTTTTCGGTAAAAAAGGGTCCATTCAAGATATCCCTCTAACTGAAGACCACATGCTACTTATATTGGCCCATGGGGCCTGACCTATCATGATTCTACCAAAGGGGGTATTATAGGAATGTAGGTAGGTTGAACCAATGAGTCACGCCCATACAGGGCCCGTGGTAGTGACATCCATGGGTGATCACAACTAGGTCATAGACCGGTAGCACCAGACCATGGTGGTGAAACCGACAGAGCGACGGGAAGAGAGTGATGATGGCATGTGATGGTGTATGGACGGAATGGGGGTCCTTTATCCCCCATATGAATTCATTACACTGGGAGAGAGGGGATATGATATTTAAGTTCTCTCCCTCTAACCCAATGTTTCAAGGTGGGATGCATTTTTTGTAGATATTATTCACGGTTTAAAAAATTATTGCACCCACCTAACATTTTTCCAATGTCTCGGACACCAAAAGCCATCATGATCCTCTTCCACTAACTCCTTATCCAACAGACTGTCATTGGTACCATAATCAACAACTTCAATTATCATCACCCCCAAAGCACGTCGTTGAGACTTATACTACTTCAAAAGAAACTGTATTTCATGTATCATCTCTTACACCCACTATGACCTCCATGATCAATTCCAAGACCCATTTTTCCTCTGGTAATTCTGAATGATGGGGTGGCATCTCAACTGTCCTACTATTGAACTTCAGTCACTACACCAATAGGTGGAGCACCGCCACTCAGTTCCACTAAGTTCACCAAATCCACCATTGGATATTTTTTCCCAATGGTTACTCGTGAGACACCATTAGAACCAATGGTGACTCATAAGCCATAATTGAGGCCATCGGTGCCTTAAGAGCACCATTGGAAATTTTTTCAAATGATGACTCTTGTGCCACCATTGGAACCAATGATAAATTGGGATCCACGATTGAGTCAACAGAGATTCACGAGCCACTGTTAAGTGGTTTCCACCATCTGTAACACCAATTGTCACCGACACACACAATCCACCGAATTCCCACCATGGAATATGCTAGAGGAGTTTGGTTCTAGCTCACCTTCCACCACTAAATCGTCATTTTCTGCCGCTATAACTGAGTAGGGGGTTAACTTATATGATGATTTGTAGTTCTATTTGAACTAATTGACTCATCTCGACACTATGATGGTTGGATGAGGTTTCATGGAAGAAACCAATTCTCACCATTATTGTGCTACCAAGGTCCCACTGCTTGGTAACCATAATGAATTGTTAAACTTATCCAGCCACTATGAAGGATAGATAAGGTTTTATGGATACTTTCACATCATTCAATAACTACTACCTTGTCTTTTTCCATGTCACCATCCCTCTCATCCAATTCCATGATATCAACACCCTTTATGCATGCTATGCAGTCCTGAGGGGAGGGTCACACCAAAGCCACATCCAATGGGAGAATTTAAAAATTACAAATCAGTTATGGTGTTTCAATATTGACTCCTAGAGCCTCACAGATTATGAAGATACAAATTTAAATGAATATATTTTAGCATGGATAATGATCTTGGGGAGATTTTAAAAGACCCCAATGTAGTCCTCATTGCCTATAAATGAGGAAGTATCTCAATATTGAGTGGGAGATTTAAGACCCGAAGGAAGAAACACCCACTACTACTAATACTATGTTTCCACTATTTTATTTTATTTATGTTTCCATTATATATTTTTATTCATATTCCACCATTATATAGTTTTTAATTGTGGGTTTCACCCTTTCTATGATTGGTTACTGGATATGTGACCTCAGGTAATTTTTGAGTCATAATTTTAATAAAATTATTAAATCTCTTTTTATTTATTATATGATTCTAAATTTACAAGTTCACATCTTTACTGCGATGTGACTTTCTTATACAAAACAGATCATTCTTAAATTTCCTAGATTAAATAGATTTTTTATCCCCCTTATTATTATTGAATTAGACTGATTTGGGGATCTGTTTTTATGAAGAAAAGTTCTTAGTGATTTTTAAACACTTGGGGAAGACATAGTGGGATAATCCAAGAACATAGGGTACTTATTTACTAATTTCGGATTTCCTAAGTGATCTATAGGGGATCACTATTCTGTTTATAATTAGATGGATAAAAATACAAACAAGGATATTGGGAGGATTATTCACCCATTCAAAAAAATTAATCAAGAATGTAGATTGATAAATGATTATTAATCCATTTATTAACCAAATTTATCAAAAAAGACGAAATTTGAAAGGGGACATGGTAGCATTACAGGAAGTATGCCAAACCTAATGACTATTAATTTTATCTAAACTTCTTTTCATAAACAAAGTCCCTTGCAACTTAGTAATTCAATTTTCTTATTTATTTAATTTGTTTTTTCATTCTTGGAATCTTTATTCAAAACACTACTCTTTGGAGACGAATTAGGTCATACGTAATTCAACATAATCACGGGAATGAATAGCTTTTTTTCCACCCCATGATTGGTTTGTGTAACTTATACCAAATGACAATTTATGGTTCATGAGAAAATGTTCAAAAATCATGATTTAAAGTTAGTTGCGGTATTGTTTTCACCAAATATATATAGGTGTTAACATTACATAGAAAGGTTTAACATATATACTGATCATTCAACTTTAATGTATATATTCAATTATAATTATTTGAATATGTGATTGAGAATATATGTACTTTAAATACCAAAACATCCCACAAATAAATACTATATATTAATAGACAAATATTTAATACCTAACATAATGATCCATCCCAGGATTGTTTATTTCTATTGCCATTGGAAATTGGTACACTTCAAAAACTGGTCCATAAGTGATATACTTATTCTCCTACTATTTTCGTCATATATAGAACCCATCTTATAAATATCATACAAAATACCATTCACCATAACCTATGGAACATAAAAATAATAAAGGGTGATCTCAGATGCTTTGTAATGGTAAAAAATGGAGATAATAATATAACAAGATAATAAGGGTGTGGGAACATGAGAATAACATTTCAAACCCATACCTTGGATGTCATATATCATAAATGTGAGTCATGTAATAAATCTTCATAGTTCATAATATGTGAGTCACAATAGAATCAAATAACATGAACAATGAGGACATAACATTGGCATAAGTCATATATTTTTGGAATATACATAATCATATAAAACAATTTAATTTTTAGATCCAATATTATTACTAAAACTATCATAGTGGAAAGAGTTAAATTCCCAGAACATCTTAGTATTTAAGGTTTACTCACTAGAATATCATAGTGGAAAAATTCACTAAATACAATGGGTTTAATCCCCATTCTAGTTCTATTAATCTGATGAGATTTCAATATTTACCCAATATATTGGAGGGAGAAATAGATCCAACACATAACATAATGAAAATTAAACATCTGTGTACCCTTAGATCATAAATAATTAATCATATCAAAATCGATAAAATATGGGTTACATAAACATTTCATCAAAATATAACCTGTGGAAAAGAAACAAGTTTCATAATAATTTCCTCATTTAATCAAATCACAACCCATGGAAAAAGAAATGGGTTTCAAAATCATTTCATCATTGTATAACACATGGGATAGAAAAAAATTTCATAAACATCTTTTCATCATAAACATAACCCATACAGATAATGAATAAAGATGGTATCATTGGGTCACATACCTAGTAAATATTAATTAACATCAAAGGATTTCATCCTAGATCGAGAATTATTTTGGAATATCACTTGTGATATTTCTTAAGGAAAATACCCAAATCACATTGAAAAATTAGATTTATAAAACAAATAAATCATATTTTTTTTAAAAAAAAATACATTTATTTGAAAATAACTTTGGAAACATATAAATTAATATTCCATGAAAATATTTTCCATGATGTCATAAAATTCCATGCATGTTGTACTTGCTAAAAAATATTATATTCGCAT
The DNA here is from genome assembly GCA_963277665.1 of Viscum album. Lineage (NCBI taxonomy): Eukaryota > Viridiplantae > Streptophyta > Magnoliopsida > Santalales > Viscaceae > Viscum > Viscum album. The sequence goes on from OY728154.1 coordinate 85,352,330, forward strand.
TTTCGGTAAAATCCAAATAATACTTGTTTGGAAAATGACATGATTATTAATTAAAGGAAATTCTGTTATAATTAAAACATGGGTAAAATTTTATTTAGTATATCATTTTTATAATGTTAAAGACATTTTGGAATACATTTTTAGAAAACATGATATTGGAAGAAAAATGGTTCTCAACCAAAGAGAGAAATAAAGCAGATTTTTTTTAATAAAATTATTTTCAACTTTTACACACATAAAAGAGAGGTGAATGAATTTAGAATATGTATTATAATTAAAAAACATAGTATAATAAAATTTATTAGTTTCTTGAGGTAAAAATCAAAATATTTCATCATTGGAAGTGTAATCGTAAACTTTCTCAATAAATGATGAGATTGTATCAAAAACCCATTACCACTTTGGTAACATGGAATCGTAAGACCCATGAAATAATAAAACTAAATAAAACATATAATATCTTGATAATAATTAAATTCAATAAATTATTTGTAAAAGGGAATGTATATACACCTCATAAAATAATATAGGTTAATAACATAATATATGTCCGAAAGAACACAAATTGAGAAACAAATATCTTATTTTAGTTTCAATTTCCTTCATACACGTCCAAAAATCATCTATAAAAATTTTAAGTTTATTATAAATATATTAAATACCTTAATTATATAAAAAAATCATATATTATTTACCTATGACCTTCTATTTCCTGTTTATTAATGATTTTATGTAAAAGTCATATTTCAGGAAATAACTACTTGTTTTTCGTGTATGTTTTGAATTATAATTTTTTTATCCTATTACATTGATCATGGTTATGTAATATAAATAATGTTAAAGATGATATAAATATTTTATATATTCATTATATATTTATTTAAAGTAATATATAAAACATACAGATAGAAAATGAAATATGTTGTTCAAGGGGATGGTAGGTCACAAATACACATGAAAAAAATTTCCATTATCATGTTGAATTGAAATAAATAATGGTTTATAATAAATTAAAATTATAAAATAATTTTTACTTCACATATAGCACAAATTCTCATTAAATCATCATTATTACCTTCCATGTATAACATGAATGAATCACATTACTTCGTGAGGTGTTAGTTCACCATACACACGATCAATGTTATCATATTCCCAAAAAATAAAAATTAAGAAGGTATATGTGATATAATAACTAAAAAAGTATAATAATATCATATATATCATATATAAATGTTTAATACATCGTTATATCTAGTCATGAGATGTTGTGAGGGAAAACAATAACATCAGTTTACGAGGTGGTAGTTTGTCATACATGCGAATAACGATTCTGTATACCATTTTATAGTGGTGGATATGGATATAGGTTATTAAATTAACATAATAAAATATAATTATATGGTATATAATAGTATTATTATACAAAAATAAGGTAAAAATATTTAAGGTAGTTATAATATTTAGTAGAAAAAAACACAATTAAAAACATTACGTCTTCTTCAAACAATCTCTTTTGGTTTAACCTAGATTCTTACTATATTGGTTTCATGATCCCAAAATGACATAGGGATGTGTGTAAATATGTAATACATAAATATATTTAGGTATTGGTCAAATCAAATGGTTTATAAGTGTTCAGAGGAGTGGATAGGGGTGGCCTTTTATAAGTTGGGTATATGGCTTACATGGAAGTTTTGACAAGAATAAATTGTACATGCATTTAAACATGAAAAAATGATAAAATATTGGCCATTAGAATACCCTATAGGTTATAAGGTAGATATATTTCCATGAAATTTGTTATGGATAAGTTTTTATTTCATTATTCACCTTATCTTTTTTAGTTTAACCCCTAGTAAACCCATTTTCACCTTAACCATGGTAATAATTTTTCAGTCTTTTACATTTACTTTTGGAAAAAAATAAAGTTTAAGATATTATATAATAAAAATTAGAACTATTCTAAACATGGAATCCATTTTAGGAAATTAAATTCATATAAGTGGAAAATATTAATTTAAAATTAAACATGCAGATGCGATGAAAAAACTATTTTCCAAAGATAAAATGTTCAAATGTTTTATAACAATTTATATTAAAATTAAATATTAAAATGATTGAAACGAAATAAAATGGATTAATAAATATAAAATAAAACTAATTTTACTTTAAATCACTTTTTGAAACAAAATTTAACCTTATAAATTCATTAAATGAAATTTCAATTTTCAATAAATACAAGTATTTTTAACTACTCATCAAAAAAAATAATACGTTCAAAAAATACCCAAAAAACCTAAGATAATTTAAAAATTATTATTTTTAAAATAAATTTAATTTTATAAAATAATTTTTTTAAATTACCAAAAATTAATTTTCCTACTTAAATAAATAATCTTTTGGGAAAATATTAGTTTCAAAACATATTAATAAATTACCAAAAATTATGATCTTGTATATCAATTTGTTTTATTTATATAAAATGTTAAATTAATATTTATATTTTTTTTCTTAAAATTCAGTCCACCAAATTTAATGACTATGTAAAAATAGTCATGTTTGAATAATAATATTAATAGGTGTTCACTGTTTTTTAAAACATAGTGTTACATATAATGAAAGATAGTGAATAAATTAAACATATTAAAATATAAGGGTATTAAATTATACCCCCTTAAAATGAATTTAATCATCTAAATTCCATAAAATTGGTACAAACAATCAAGGATACTTCTTCCTCCTTACATCCTCATGTTCCCACATAGATTCCTCACATTCGTGGTTTTGCTACAAAAAATTGACCTTGTGAGTGGTATTATTTAATAGATATTTATCAGTATGATCTAGAATCCCCTCAAATGTTTCCTCACAAGAATGATATTGATCAAGTTTTATGACCGTTGATTTTGTTACATGTTAAGGATCAAGTATTTACATTTTCATGAAATATACATAGAACACATCGTTGACTTGATATAGGTTTGGTGAATGTTCCAATCGATAGGAAACATCATAATATAATCATGAATTTGAATGGAAAATAAGTACCATGATCATACTTCCCACTATTTTCCAAACCTCGTTACCTTATTCAATTTACAAATTCTTAGAAACACCTTATCACCAACATCAATTTTCAGATCAGATTGTCGTCTATCAGCTTAAGTTGTCTTTAGATTAATTCCACCCTTATGTGTTATTGAATGGATATAAATTTTTCTCCCATTTTTTAGCTATATCATGTCCCAGTATAATTATTTATCCCACTTCATTCTCAGACATTGGAGATCTAAAATTATTTTTGTACAAATCTTCCTAAGAATCCATCGTAATTTTCAAGTGAAGTCTATTATTGTATAAAAACTAAACAAGATGAATATGTTGATCCCAATGACAATTAAAATCCAATGAACCAGATATCATCATATCCTCTAGGGTTTTAATTATTCTATTATAATAATCTTCTGCTTATGTATGATATACAGTGATGAAACTCAACTCTATATCAAGAGCTTGCGGAATACCTTTCCAGAACATTGAGTTAAAACTTAGATCCCCATAAGACACAATAGAATGTGGTACTCCATAAAACCATTCCACAAACATAATATATATCCTATTAATATGATACAATGAAAAATATTCCCTAATAGTGATGAAGTGTTCTATCTTTGTAAGGAAGTTGACTATAAACCATATAACAAAATGCCCTTTGGATGCTTTAGGGAGTATAAAGATAAAATCATTGGTGATGCTTTCCCATTTACATTTTTTATATGGGTAATGGATGTAACATGTGACAACTAGGCCCCCAGTGATAGCACATACAGCCCGCGTTAACACGGTCATCGGGTCATGACCCACCAGGTACCACCAGTTGCCCTGCAGACACGTCGTCCCCACCCTGGGGCCCACCCATTTGCCTGACTGGTTAGTCGGACTAATGATAGTCCCCACAGGCCAACACATGTCATTTCTAGTGTGCTTTGTCCTCACACACACATTGGGTAACATCACAAAAGTCCACCCATCCAAATCACTACTCCATGCCAAGCACGCTTAACTGTGGTGGTCTAATCAGGTAGGCTCTTGAAAAGAAAGGTGCACCTTGTTGACATGAGTCATCTCATTTATCCATTTTACCATTTATTGTATGGGGGTGTTACAATCAAACCCCTTTAGAAAAAAAACATCCTCGTAGTGGGCTCTACATCTCAAACTAGGTAGTGCGCTACACATAAGGCTAGGTATTAGCTCTTATACCAAATGTGACAACTCGGCCCCTGCTGGTAGCACAAACACACCACATTAACAAGGTCATCGTGTCTCGACCCACCAGGTACCACCAGTTACCCCGCAGACATGTGGTCCCCACCCTAGGGCCCACCCACGTAGCTGAACAACTCATCTAACTAATGATAGTCCCCATTGGCCAACACATGTCCTTTCCAGTGTGCTTTGTCCTCACTCACACACATCCTAGGTAACATCTGAGAATTCCACTCATCCAAATCACTACTCCATGCCAAGAACGCCTAACTGTTGAGTTCTAATCAGGTAGGAAGTTGCACTTTGTTGACTTGAGTCATATTATTTATCCATTTAACCCATTACCATAATGGGGTATTATAATCACCCCCCCAGGGCACAACGTCCTTGTTGTGGGCCCTACATGTGAACCTAGGGAGTGAACTACAATTAAAGCAAGGTACCACCTCTGATACCAAATGTGACAACTGCGCCCCTGATGATAGCATAGACACCCCACATTAACATGGTCATCGGGTCTCGACCCACCAGGTATGACAAGTTTTCCCGCAGACACGTGGTCCCCCCCTAGGGCCCACCCATGTTCCTAAATGGGTCATCTGACTAATGACAGTCCCCATGAGGCAACACATGTTCTTTATAGTGTGCTTTGTGATCACTCACACACACCCTGTGTAACTTCCCAGAAGTTCACCCTTCCAGATCACTACTTCATGCAAAAAACGCTTAACTGTGGAGTAGTAATTAGGTAGGATCCAAAAAAGGAAGGTGCCCATTGTTGACATGAGTCATATCAATTATCCATTTAACCCTTTATCATCTCGGGGTGTTACATAACATCCCCATAGACTTTATTTCTCTCAATATTAACATGATAACATACAAATAATTGAGATACAGACTCTATGATATATCTCTTCTATCTATACCACTAGAATTACTCTATCAAATAACAATACATCTTTGTGATTCTAAGATGACAAGAGAAATAAGAACTATGAGATTCCTCTAACAATTCCTTCTTCAAATATGGTACGGATGGAACACATACATGTTTCATGAAACTTATCATTCAATCATTATCATGGTTAAACTCAAGAACCATTATAAACATCATTTATTGCTCTACATCTTCATTTTTTACCACTTAATCATTCATTTGTATTAATGTATGAACATTCAATTGGGCAAGATAAGATTTCTCACCATCCTTCTGAATGTCCATATCCATATTTTTTAAATCCTTAAATATGAATTATTTTGTGTTCCTCATCATGGATAATCTATCGTAATCTTTTCTACTCAAAGCATTAGATGTATTGTTCCCTTTCCTAGGGTGGTAATGTATTGATAAGTCATAATATTTTATAAGCAATAATCATCTTCTCTGGCACAAATTCAACTCATTCTATGTGAATATATACATTGAATTTTTTTTTATCAATAAATATATAAAACTTTTCACCATGAAGATAATTCCTACAAATATATAATTCAAAAATTAAAAAATGTAACCGCAAATCATGAGATGGATAATTTTTCTCATGAACCTTAAATTTTGATTTGGAAAAGCTATAACATGGTCATTTTTTAAGAACGCATCACAGTCCCTTCTTGTATGCCTAAATAAATATTAAAAACCCATATCGACTATAAGTTAATGTATTAAAATATGTTATTAATAATATAATATTTATTTCCAAGAATTCTTTCTCACATTCATATTTCTAAAGGAACGTCAATCCCTTTTGAGTTAAAATGGTGAATAGATTAGATAGTCATGATAAATTATCCACAAAACATAAATAATACAAATATAAATATAGAAAACTGTGGATATTAATCATGTTCATTGTTTTATACTAACATTTAATTACTTTCCCTTTGATGGATCAACTGATAAACCATTTCATGAGATTATATGACCCATAAATGAAACCTTATTCATTAAAAATGTACACTTTATAATTTATACATATAATTTCTCCTTCCTTATAGTCATTAATGAAATTATCAATTTATATTCATGATTTTAATTTATCATTTAATTTATAAAAATTTCATAAATAAATGGTACCACAAACATATCAAATTAATACCTAAATGATATATTAATTAAATTAGTGGAGAGAGGGTAGACATTAGTAAGATCGAATAGTGTCACAATATATTAATAGTTTATACACCTTGTAAAGAATGTTGTCTTTGGTATATACTTCTTATATATCCTCAATAGATGATATATATAATCATTTTTAATCATGAAAAAACTATTGAGCATTTCCAAATTGATCAAAGAGGTCATCAAAATGAGGTAGAGGATATTTTTTCTTGATCTTGATCTTGTTCATCTCTAGATAATCATTATAGAGTCGCATCGATCCATCATTCTTTTAAAAAAATAGTGCCTTACAAGGTGACACTCTTGTCTGAATGAATCGTATTTTATGTTTATCATAGAGATGCTTCTCCAATTACTATAACTCAACCAGGGTCATTCTATGCAGAGTATTTGAAGTAGGCATGACACTAGGTATGAGTTCTATTGAGAACTCAACATTACATTTTTTTGGAAGGCTAAGAAACTATTTTATAAATACATAAAAAACTCCAAAAAATTAGAATATCATCGATTTTGAGTTTCTCTATAACTATCTAAGATAAACTCGCCAATTTAATATGAATCAAAACCCATATAGTAGATGTGATTTCAATCATAAGTTTATATTTATCATCGCACCAATAGACCATCATAGGTTGGTTTGGAATATCAAAAATAATTTCCCTTCATTGTAAATTAATTTTGGATTTATGTAAATAAATCCAATCCATTATTAAGATAACATCATATTCTACTAGAGGAATAATTATAAAATTGGTAGAAAGAAATTTCTCACAAACTTCAATCGGAGACGAATCATATACAAAATATGTGATCATAATAAAAGTATGGGTTTTAATTACTAATTAAAAATCTTTTAGTTTGTGTGGAATATTTATATCCTTATAAAATTCATCAGATATAATTAATTTGTATATTAATAATCAAATAATATATTAGCAGTTATAGAGTAGATGGTATGTGTACCTTTCATCATGCTGTTATCTCATCCCTCATTGGAAATAGTGACTACATAAGACTTACCATTATCCCTTAAAGTAATAGGTAGTTAAACTTTATCCCCATAATTAAGCTTCATATTCAGGAACCAGTTATCATAAATCCCATAATTCTTTATTTTGAAACATTGGAGAATGGTTGGTGTATTCTGCAGAGATTTCACTCTATTCACATCATTTGCAAACTTCTTATAATAACATCAGCACTAAATTTCATGTTGACCTTCAAATGCACACTTAAAACAATTAAAATCCCATTAATAAAATTTCATCTATGATTTCTTATTCACTTTGATCATAAAGGAAGTCCCATCCTCTTCCCTCCATGGTTTTTAGAGATTTTTTGAACCCCTTCATCCTTTTCTTGTCAAAACCATGGGATTGATGGGTAACTATGGTATTTATTTCCACCTTGAGTTCACTTCAAATTACATAATCATAATTAAATATGTAACTTATGAATAACTTCATTCAAATACTTTTTATACCACTGAAGAGTCAATCTACCTTACTTATAGGTTGGATGGTAATACAAGAAGCGCAGCTCACAAGTCTTGTAAACTTTTTATCACAGGTTCCAATATATTAATCATCCTTTTTCGTCATCTCAAATAATTACTTCTCCATTTTTATGAAGAATATGAGGTAAATAGTTATCAATAATTAATCTCTTAAACTCATCCCACACCATGGAGTAAATTTCATCATGTTCCATTGTATTCTTACTAAGTATCTTTTGATGATCTTGTCCACCTTCTAAAAGATAGATAGAAAAAAAAGAATTTTTCATATTTCATACACTATAGAATAGAAAATATCTTTTTTGTGGTATTGATATATTTATAAAAAAATAGAGGATTGAATTAACCATTTAAATAAGGTGGAAATTGCCTCACGAATGACTCAACAGAATGTTGTTCCCTCATCTCGATTGGAAATTAAACATGATTCATGGATTTAGAATGTTTTGTGAAGGAATAAATGATATTTTTCACTCTCTACCACAATTAGTTTATATTATAAATATTAAATTCATTAAATTATTCTTCATACTCATAATTAACATGTTTCCTTCATGTTCTATCCATTACAAAAAACAAGCATATTGTAAGAAACCGTAATCAAAGAAAGGAACCACATAATCATGAAAAATCACTTATAGTATGTCTAGATCATGAAACATTATTTCTAATCATTGAAACCTTAGGTTAATCAATGATTCTTTATATTAATCATATATTTAAATCCTTCAAGATCATACAAAATGAGTTTTTGAGTTTCCAAGAGTACCCCTCCCCTCACTTATAAAAGGCGTCCTACTCTACTTAGTTATTCACAATGTTTAATCCTTATATATCTACCAATAAATAAACTAATATCATGATATATTACATAAATTCAGCCTATAGATTCTTTTATTTCAAAAATAATATCCTTTGAAGTCTTAAGGTGTAATCAAAAAGATGTTTCTCAACGAAATGGTATAACTCTCAATTGAGATTTTTAAATTATATTCCCTCTTATACCTCATATAAATATATGGAATCCATTATAAACTTTTAATATCGAATCGTAAATATACTTAATTTTAATTATGATTATTTAATGATGATTATCCACCTTCTTATAATCCTTTTTAAAATGATAAGTATGTTTGTTCGTAAGTGAGGACTACCACTTCCATGAATTAATGCGATTTTTTTCATTTCCACTTTACATGAATCCTATTAAGGATAAATTTAATGAATATTTATGATATAAATTATGTAATAATTATTTTATAAATTGAATTATTATTTTCTCTTCTTTAATTACATCTGTTGAAAAGAGAAAACAACGTTGATCCATATGTATGACCAATCGTCTATATGAATAGTGTAAATAATTTTTATATCTCTACATTTTATAATGAAATCAATATATATACATAATATATATTTATTTTTTATATCATTATTAAATTTATATATTTTATGTAACCCTGATCAATGTTTAAGGACTGGAACCAGTGAACTTAAACTCTCATGAAAAAAAATAGTTAACACCGAGAAATGAAAATCTTATCACGAAAATATTTATAAATGAGAGTTAAAATTTTATAAGAGGATATATATAATATTATTATTATTTAAATGATTGTGGTTTATAATTTTAATAAAATTAAATTTATTATACAGGAAGTTGGAGGGATTTTGAAGAAAATCAAACTTGAGGTAAGGGATTTATTTAACAATATCATTTTTTTTAGGACTATTTATGATCAAGTTTTATGTGATGGACATGAAATTAATAATTCCATTATTTTTCTTATAATCTATTAATTTTTGTATGTTACATGTTTTACTTTTATTTTCTTCTCATTAAGTACCTAGTACGCCAAAACAATACTTATATTGAAACTTGGCATTATTTATCTCTTCCATTGCAAATCATTTTTCTTTCATGTCTATATTTAAAAAAATATAATGTTCTTATATTATCATATGATAGTTTAAATTAATTTTTATGATTTATTTAATTAATAAAAAAAATTTTCAACAGAATATTCTTTTCATTTACCAAAAGAGGTACTTTTTAATTTTACTGAAAATTTAAAATAGATATTTGTTTTCAACACATACTTCATTAACATAATTTCATGACATCATGATCACTAAATGATTTGATTATTACCTTAAAAGTTTCCATAGTTCTTTTCAATGAAAATATTTCTATAATGTTTTGAATTTTTTTAGATTTAAAATTATTTATTTCAAAATGAAAAGTGTATTCTCCTCAAAAATATTCAAAGTAAACTTTTAAAGGTTTTTTATCTATGATTGAAAACTTGTATGTTACTTAGGATTTACAAGGTATATAATACAATGATAACGTCATTATTATTTTTATGGATGGTTTATGATTATAATGGTGATATCAATATGAAAACTGTTTTTTTTTTCACGGGATATGCTATGATGGAAGGATGAAATATTTGTGAAACCCATTTCCTTTTCATGTATTTTTCTAAGATGAATATTTTAAGATATTATGGAACATATATGATTTAATTTCATTATGTATTGGTTAAGAAAATAATTTTAAATCCCTCCAATTTATTTGGTAATAACGGATATCCAATTAGATAAAAAGGACTAGAATTGGGACTGAACTGAGTCTAGTAAGGGAATTTTTCCACTATGAAATTATTAGGACTGAACCTTGAATAAGGATATTTTCGGATGGGAATTGAACCTAATTCACGATGATAATCATGGAAGTGATATTTGACTAATGAAATTATTTTATATTCTTATTTTTATTCTATGAAATTCTATCATATGTTAATTTTAATCTCTCATGGACCATTATCTTTGATTACATTATGATTCATAACTTATGAATTGCCATGTTTTATTCCACGAATAACTATTATTTTATTTATATGAATGGTATGGTTTTCAAATTTTATTTTCATGTTATCATACTCTTATTCTCACGTCATGTTTAATTGGTCATCGATATCCCCCTTTTTTTGCTTACCCAACAACTACGCTCACCCTTACTTATATTTCCTTTCCCTGGGTTATGAATAATATTTTTCAGTAAAGTATGTAAATAAGGGTAAATAGTAGGAATGCATTTATTAGTGATGATGAATAATGCACCTAAATAATATTTTTATGTATCTAGTATATAAATAAACTAATCCTTTAAAGGTGTGGTGTTTATTATAATATAACATAATGAATATTCACTTATTAATATGTAATATACATGTATGAAAAGTATGAGTTGCTGTAATATTAGTAAAACTTTTAAATGGTAATATTAATAACATATGGAGAAAATACCAACCATAATTAAGTAGAAAAGGTTGTCAATACTATAAAATCCAAATTATAAAAGTTACCATCTTAGTGGAAATAAATTACATAAAATGATGAAGAGTATTTAGATATGAGAATCAAACTTAATGAAGAAACAATGAATAATGTCATAATGGTATAATCTTAAAAATAGGTATCATAATTATTACTTGATGGTGATATCACTCATGATGATGTTTACATAAAGAGAATACCTTGTCTGAATGTTTCATGAATAGATGAAAGGATCATTTAATTAAAATAAATATGGAATTTTTGGAAGTTGATTAAAAAATAGTCATTGAAAATGTATGGATTGATATTATATCATACATTTTTCTAAAATAATTGTTTCACATGTTAAGGTGTAGTTTTTTTAAATTAATGTTACTAAATTGATCATAACTGAAGTGACCAAGTGATGATTGCAATCCAAACCTACTTGTTACACTTTATTTTTTCATGTTTATGTTAGAAAGAGTAGGGAATTGAGGTTTAAAAATGAATAATAATATTTATAGCAGCTAATATATATAAGTTGTATTATCATGGATATAGGTGAACAATATCGAGGAAGAGAAAATGACTAATATAATAGTTGATATTATATTCAACTGATTATTGAATTCCATGATGTCTAAGTGAAATATTATTGTTTTCTACATCAAGAATGGTTAATATTTACCTATAATATAATGATTTATGACACATCAAATTAAAATTGATACAAACTACTATTGAATTATTTTTAATTGTTTTCAATAAGGGTGAGTGATAAGAAAATGGAAATTCACATGGATGAATAAAAGAGATAGAGAGAGGAAACTAAGTTCATATATGGACATGTAATATTCTATAATTTCCATTGAAAAAAATATAAAGGGGGATATTGATGATCCCACATTGGGTTTGAGTTATATTTCATATCAATAAATAAATAAATATGTGTAATTTGCATAAATGATGGAGGAGAACAACTTGGAAGGAGTGATAAGTGATTCTATTATGGAAGGAGTGATAAGTGTCATAAATCATGAAGTTATTAATATATTCTTCCATTAATATTATGGAAAAGAATAAGTGATTCTATTATCAATATTTAAATGGAATGATATTAATAATGTTACTTCTAATAATTATTATGAATATTCCTATTGCAATTGCCTTTTCAATCTAAGAGAGGTGATTCTATAAGAATCAATGAAATTATTTTCATGGAAAAGTTGATTTTAATGTTCTTCTACCTGGTGTTTCATATCCATTTTCGATTCAAAAATAAATAAATATTTTGGGTGATGTTATTTTATTGTTATAGTTCCAATCACTTTATGGAAAAGGAATACGTTACTGTTATCCTTGAATATCCAATTGCACATGTTTTGGCCACCAGATGTAAAATATGGTTATTTTTGAACTGGTCTTCAAATAAAAGTAAGGTTTTGATATCTAAATGAAAATCAAATATAACATAAGTGATATGTTTTGACATTTTTGAGAAGTATTAGAAGTTTGATGAATAAAATTTGAGTAAGTTTGAGTCAAATTTATAATTTTACATATTTTTACTAACAATCCATCAATGTAGGTAGATCCATGCAAAAAATAGATAATGTAGACAAATGATCCACATAGATTATTTCTTCAATTTGTGGGAATTATTGAAAACATATCCTATTTTACCATGAAGCTGAATCCATGTAGTTGTTTGGGCTGAAGTAATAAAATGTTGATATATAGAAATATTTCTATATTTAAATAGCTAAATGCTATTACATAACCAAATTTCACCCACATATGAATTGAGAATCATATAGCTTATTTATAACATGTGTAAATTAGATACGAGCATCACGTATCCATATTCTAATATGTGAATAACTACATATGAGATTCTATGACATATTCTAATTGTGTGAATCATTTCTTATAGAATATCTATATATCCAAATTATGGCTATATAATTGTTAAAAAATCTTAATTGTATATAATTGTATATATTTCGAAGAATGGATTAATTCCTACAATGCAAGAGTGATTTTATTCATTAATCATGTATCTTGATCAAACTCATGATCATGTCTCATTATTTGATTCAAATGAATGAATAATCCAATGGATAAGTTGGTTATGTGAAGATGAGATCTCTATGCCATAGAATATGGCACCACTTCAGAGTACGTGAACCCATGATGATGAAGAGCTCTACGCTACTTGTTAGAGAATACCACATATCCTTGATCACATGGAAATATCGACAAAACTAAAATTTGAGGATTTTGGGGAAGAATTTAAGGTAGAATGAATCCTTTAATAATACAAATTTAATGTGAAAGAAGAAATTTATGTCTTTAACTTGATTTCTAGGATGTCTTTGAATGATATCATGGCTAATATTTTGTGAGGATTAAATAATGAAAATTACGAAAATTTAGAATTGTGTCTTGAGCTAAAAATTATAGAAGATTTTTTTTAGCCATTGACTCAAATATTATGGTTTTTAATAAGACTACAGAGTGAGGATATCCTTCTTAAAATCATGGATATTTTAATAATAATTATTGAACAATATTCAAAAGTTATTTGATTTGAATATATATATATATATATATTATAGGAACAAAATAAAAGTTGTAGAGGTTATCATATAAAAAAACATGTGAATGTATTTAAATTTGAAAGATGAAGAGTGAGATAAGAAAAATATATATTTATACTATAAATTATATTATTCCAGGAAAAAAATTTGTTCTAGTAGTGCATCAATCCTTGCACACTCAATAGGAAGAAGTAGGAAAATATTTATACATTCATCATACAACTATCATTAATTATAACATCTTAATGAATAGATAAGAAAAATTTTCTACTGCTGATCATATTCAAGGATGAATTTCTAAGCGAGATAACCTATAAAATCATACTATATAATTTTTAAGAATAATTTAGGTATCAATGTGAATTTTTAATGAGAGAAAAAATTTTAATACACATAGTCCATTATGGTCGTGATCCATCACATGTGATCTTTCTTCAAAGTAATTACAATCCAATAAACTCGTATAAAAGTATGATAAACCCTCTTTTTAATTGTACATGATAGGTTATAGGATTATAGGTTCAAGGTCGTACCCTTACTTAGGATTTATTTTGTAATTAGAATGAAGTATTTCATGTTGGATAATAACAATGATGCACGAGAAACATAGCCATTTGAAACAAGGATAAACCATTAATAAAACATGGTGTCATCCTTTATTGTTTTCTTGTTCTATATTTATATATAAAACATATAATAGGTGAAGAGAAATATCCAATAACTGAATAAGTGAATAGGTCATTAAGGGATAAATGTATAATTAGATTTGAAGCCACACTACACTAATTCACCCCCACCCCCTTGGTTTGGGAATATACTAAGAGATTATAGTAGTAAAAAATTAATTATTTAAAATTTACTTTGAAATGTACAAAATTTCATTAATAATAGGATTAATTTTAAAATAATGTTTTAAAAACAATTTAACCCTAAACACTACCCTCCCCATATATAAATAACACATCAATCTTCTCATGGAGAACCACATATCAACCACTTATCAAAGCCTGAAATCTACCCAATATACCTCCATTAAGCCTCTCATCACCATTAGGGATATTTTAGAGACACACAAATTCAATCCTTTATGGTATTAATATCTATAAAAATAGAAACCTCATAAATAAAAAAATATTCTCTTTTTCAGTCATCTCCTTTTTAACATCCTATTATCTAATTCTCTCACTCTAATATATACCCAATCTTCCCTAATTTAATAATTTTTATATCACCATCATATTTAACGATATTAATCTACTATAAAAATTCAATTTTTAATATATTCATAATATATATATATCTTCCCCTCCTTTTGTCTTGCAACGTTAATGGTAGGTTTTACCTGTCTATGCAATAGTTGTAAAATTTTAAATTATCATCGCATCAATAGTAGTGTAGTGTAACTAATATATAATATATAAATATCCAAATTTATGTATTTTTGTTCTTATTGAGAGAATTTTAGTAATTTAGAATAAATAATCAAAATCAATATATCAATTTGACAATGGTTAAATTCAAATAAACAAGACATTGAACCATTCCCTCATAAGAAGAAATAGTAAGAAAAAAATAACAAGGACTATAATTGATCAATAATTATAAATTAATATAATTTACTCTAGTTTTCATGAATTAATCAATATATGTTTTTTCTTAAAGGAGTGAAATATGTGAAGAAACATAATAGGACCAACGTTTGGAGAATCTCGAACCCAACTCTTCTTTTGGGATTATTGTATCTTCTTCTATAAGTTATCTTTTATTATTCTAAAAAATATTTATAAATATCATTCACTTTTATTTCTATTTTTTTCTCAAGATATATTATTTCATTGAATTCATTGAGATTATTCCTAAGACACCTATAAATTGTTTTAAATTAATTTATTTTCAAATAAAAATCTCATTACTTTCTCTTGGGTTGTATAATATAAAAACCACAAAAAATGTTTGTTTTCCTAATATTTAATTTCTAAATTTTTTTTTAAAATTTTCATTTTGTAACCTAAATGGTTATTCATTGAAATATTTTTTGTGAATTATTTATGAAATAAATTTTTATTCTATTTTTGTTACTTCATGATTATAGATTTTATATTTTTCCCCTCAATGTGGCTTGAAATATTATGATCATTAATGATATAAATAGTTGGAATAAAATTTTGTATTCCTCCAATGTATTGGATAATGTGATATATCTCATGATATTTTTATTAATAGGTTGTTATACTTGTTCAGAATTTATAATGTTATTAATAATACACCTATATTATTCATAACCATGATACTAATATTGTTCAGAACTTATGTGTCAGCTTTGACCATAATTTCTTGATACTTTATTATTCTTAATTTTACATATTGCATGTATATTTAAAATGATAGCATCATTATTAAAATAATGATCCTTTTATTGTTTTTTATTTATAATGCTTTTTCCCACCCATGTACTGTTGATTCTTGTATGTGATTCCTTCTGTATTATTCCTTTCCTTAGTAGGATTTTATCTCACTATTTTCATGATGTATTTCCTAAACTAATTCGATTAATTAAGAATGGTTTAGTACAATTATAGGAGGTCTATAATGAAGGATTGGTTAATGGTATTTTTTTATCATATAGAAAGATGTTTTAATATGTAACTAGCTCTGAATATAAAAAACATTGGATTTTGGGATTGGTTTTTGTAATTAAAATTTTAAATTATGAATGAAAGAATTTAATTTTTTTACGAGATCTGAAATTATGGTTCTAGTGGTATCTCATTATTTATGTCCACAAAGAACCACATGAAACAAGGGTGGAAGAAGGAATAAAAATAAGAGGTTTGAAGGTGATGTATTACTTTAAGGATACCCAAATATGTAAAATGAGGATGAATTCTTGAGCTCCCAATTAATTAGTTTTCTGTTTAAGGATTGAATGATCATATTACCCCTTTCTTAAGGGAATTATCATAAACAACCACACGGTATCGTCTATAATATAGCCATTACCCAATGATTTAATAAAACAGAAAATTAAACTAAATCCCCCCTAGGAAGCCATTCTACAACCATCAGGTTTCCAGTAGGTTGAATCCCGTAAAACATTGAGTTTATAGCCCTTAGTTTTAATTCAATAATGGTTCAACTTTCAAGGGTAGATATGGAATGCAATCACATTTGTTTCGCATCAATTTAATGATTTGTTATTCTTCAATTGATCATAAATGTAGTATTGTTCTCCCAAACCAACTTAATAGACCCATTGAGTACCACTCTTAGTATAGAAAATAGTCTAGACCACATAGATCACAATTTTCCATGAAATTAATTTAGCCTCCAGTTAAATATAAAAACCCATTTTCCAACCTTAAATTTCCTAATTTGGATGATATATTAATGAAAGGATTTGGTTCCTTCATTATGAATTTTTTGTTTTTGATATGATTTCATCCTTAATTCATCCATCTCACTCCACTCCATCAATTTTCTGTCCCCATCAGACTTGAAATCGTAGGTAAGATCAATCATAACCCAGAAGGACATATGATACAACTCTTAAGGTAGATAAATTGATTTTCTTAAGAGCATCCTATAATGAGACATTACTATGGGGGTCATATAAGTAGCTTTATTTTCCCACAAAACCTTATCCATTTTTATTGAATATTCTTTCTTAGAGTTTGTGATATAATTTTCAAGAACTTATTCAATTTATCTGATTGAGATTTTATCATGACCACTACATTATGAGTGATATATAGTTCTGTTTTTTTATGAAAAAACATACATTTAAATAACGTTCATGAACTTATAATTTCTAAAATGGGTTCTATTGTATGTGATGAATGACTTGGGAACTCTAAATCTTTAAAATATATTTTAATTTATGAACTTAACAACATAAAAATCAAGGTTATTTGGGATAATGACTTCATTAAACTACTTTGAAACATAATCCTTAACAATAAGAATATATTCATTATCAATGGAAAATGAAAATGGTCCACTGAAGTCCAAACCCAAACATCAAAAACGTAAACATCTATAATTATTTTTTCTGTGGTAAATCATTCCTTCTTTATAAATTTCCGAGCCTCTAACATTTTTTAGAACCTATCATTTGACTCAAATCATCCTTGAATAGTATGGGTTAATAAAAACCATCCTAAAAGACCTTTTTTGGCACTTCACTCACCGCCATGATTTCCACCCAACGATGATGAATGGAGGCACTCATGAATTGGAAGCATTTCTTCCTCAACAATATAACTCCTAAGAATACCATCAGTGAATATTCTAAAAATTAAAATATGTTCCAATGAATAAAATTTCAACTTATAAATGATTTTATTTCATCGATTCTATGAAATATTATATGGCATGAATCTAATACCAAGAAAGTTATCATGATATACATACCAAGTAGATTTCATCATTTATGTAGTAAGAAGTTCCTCATTTTATAATGAAGTGCTAATTTCCTTTGGTTCTTCAATTTGGGTATTTGTTAAATTTGAAACGTGGTTTGAAAGAAAATTTCTATCCCCTTATTATAGACTATTGAAAAATTAAACATTTATATAATAATTTTCTAAATCACAAGCCTTTGTATAGAGTCCTTTTTATAAAGTCGGTATTTGAGAGTAGAGTGGTCTGCAAAAATAATCACCTTGGAACCAACCAAGTCCTTATAAAACTTTTCTGAAGAAAACTTAACAGTATCCAACTCATTTTAAGTTGTGCTAAAATTATTTTAATCATCATATAGCAGCTTATTATCATAAAACATTACATGTTTTATTTTTTCTTTCCTCTAACCAAGAAAAACATCTACAACAACATAATTATCATCACACATCACCAGAAAAGGAAACATCCAATCTGGGGTAGTGAAAATGGGTGAAGCTGTGATCTTATACAATAGTAGGTTATATAACTATAACATATTCTCATAAAAATTGTGAATCCTTAGAATATAGTAATCATAAAGGCAATATGATTTAAGGAAATAAACCCTTTATGAATCTCTAGTAAAAATAGCAGTGCCTATAGAGCTTCTTATTCTCTTGGAATTCTCAGGTTGTGGTAGCTTCTGGAAAACATAAATGTTAGCATTATCAACCTCAATACCTCTCTTGGAATTGTTATAACCTAATAAAATTCACTTAATGACCTTGAGTTGTAACTTTTCCTAGTTTATAAAAATGTTTGTTTCCTAATATATCTCTAACATAGTTTCCATATTATATATATGGTTTTAAACTTTTCTTATAACTATCGAGAAATAATTAATTAAAACTTCAATTATCCTCTAAATAATTTCAGAGAAAAGAACCATCATGAATTTCTGAAAAGTGTCTGAAAAAATATGCAAGACAAACTAAATTCCCTCATATGAAAATTTCCCAAATGGACATTTTAAAGTATTATTATCCTAATCATTATGAGACATGGAAATATAGTTAATACTAGAATAGGCATCATAAAAGCATAATATTTCATTCTCAATGAATCACTCTAACATTTGGTCAAAAATGGAATTAGGAAATGGTCTTTGCTAATTTCAACGTTAATTTTACTATAATCAATTCATAATACCCATTTTTTTACTAAACTCAAATTTCTCATTTTTATCATTTGTGAAAACTGTGACTCCACACTTCTCATAGAAAACCTGAACATGGCTCACTGGGTGATTTTCTAAAACTGGAAAATTGATCCCAATATCTATTAATATAATTATTTCCCTTGTCATAGATTATTTAATATTGGGATTCATTCATATATATTCTTCAACTTAGTTTTATGGTCTACTTACACCGGGATTTTTACATGCATTCGGAAGGAAATATACCCTTGATATCAGAAATTGACCAACATTTTACATATTTATAGTTATTCAAGACTTCCAAAAGATTTTCATCTTGAAATTCCTCTAAACTAGTTCAGAATATAATAGGGAGTGTATAAAACTCCCCTTGAAAATAATATTTAAAATTAACTGGAATGGATTTTATCTCTAGATCATGTGTTTTTTTCACAATATGTTAAAATCTGGGTCTTGGGAGGTCGATGGTATTCAATGAGTTCCTTAAAGTGTGTTAATAAATTGACAAGATCATTAATTTTGAGACTAGAATCAAGATTTTACTCACTATTATCCCAGGTCTACAACTCGCTACTCTCTAAAAGAAAGTAAAATTTCAAAAAAATCATCCAAAAAGTTAATCAATGCATTTCAAAAGTTATTACAAAGAGTTTATATAGATTTACTCCTAAGTTGGAGTAAATAGTGGATCCTAAAATTCTCCTAGAAATTTTCTAAACTCATAGATAGAGTTTTGATCATCAAATGGAATCATCACAGTAGGGAAAGATCTATTATCCCTCTCTATAAAAGTGCCAAAAACATCTATTTGATTATTCTCAACATACTAAGAAGACTTAATGTCAACTTCAAAAAGGATTTTTTACACACATTTTTCTTCTCTTATTCCTCAGCATGATAAAATGTGTCCTTAAACAATATAACCTCAAAATTTTGAACAATTGTATTTGGGAAATGGTTTCTTTGATATTTTTTAAGACATTAAATTCCACTCTTTGTTCACCCTGGTTAAATTTTATCTTATCCTTTTATATACCAATTACAAATCCCATAGTGGTCATGAAGTTCATATATATGATTATAGGTACTTATATATCACACTAAATGTATATGATTATGAAATCTGAAGGAAAAACCGTTTCCCAAACCCAAATTCCCAGTCATCAACTCTTATAACTAGTGGGTAATAGATTGATCTACTAACTGTAAGAAAACTGATGTCTAATGTGGTACTCTTAATCCCAATTTTTTAAATAAGGATAAGGGTATATAATTGTTTCTATCCCCAAGGAAACACAATTATTTTAATTTAATACCCCTTATTATTTTTTATGGAATGAAAGATCTACAAGGGTCTTGATGTTTAGGAGGTATCTTTTTTTCAAAGAAATCACTACACTCCTACGTGATATAATATATTGAAAATTATTAAAAACATTTATTTTTTGGATATATTTAATTAAATTTATTAATTTACAATGAGAATTTATTTGAGACTTCAATAAATTATTTTGTGTTACAATGTATCATAATAAAACACAAGAAAATTAATAATTCTAGGTTCTTGATTCTTATTTTTTATCCCTTCAGGAAATGAAATGTTTGGAAGAAAATTATCCACAATATTTTATTTCCCATATTTTATTTTATTGTATAGTATTTTTTGGGGGGTTTTCAGTGATAACATTGAGATTTTAATGTTGGTACCATGATTTTTAGATTTCTCATTTTCATGAGTATGGGTTTTAATTTAATGAATATTTTCATTTAGGGAAGATTTTTTATATTTCCAAGCATGCTATTGGGTTAGGATATTGATCATAGTTGTGACTCCAATGACATTATATCTTGGATAGATTTCAATGGTGTGTGACATTTTACCCTTACCTCTACCTTCTTCATTTCAAACAAACGTTCCTACATTTAAATATAGGTTTTTAATCCTATCTTCTATTTTTTTCTTTATAAAAATATATTTTTTATTTTTGTTCATAAAACCTACGTATATATTATTGAAACATATCACTAAATTTAACTTTATATCTAGAATTATTAGCCTTTTGATATAGTTGGAATTTATCCTTATGTTGTTTTTGGGATATAGGGGGAGTAGCTGGTCTAAGAACTCCTTACTCTCTCCAGGAAAGGATATGATGGTTAAAATACACCCGATTGTAATTTTTTGATAATTCCACATCACTTGGTTTCATTCTAGTATTGTACGTAGAAAATTATTCATTCTATTTATCTTGTTAAGTAATATCAAAATTGGGATAGCGTGATAATGACTTCCTAAACATTCTATAGCGGTGACACTTCTCCTAGAGTGTGTTTTGAGTATTTTCAGTGTAAAACACAATATATTGAACATCAGAATGGGTATAAGTATTGTTTTAATTCATAAAAATGGTTATACTTATTTATCATTTATACTATAATGTTTTTAAAAGACTGTTAAAAATATCATCTCATCATCATTTTTATCAAAGAAACGTTTTTTAGGGACTTTTCAATAAGTGTTTGATGGTATGGTGTGAGATTATTTTAAAATCTATCCTTGAAACATTATGGTGTATTATGGTGGTTGGGGAATGTAAAAAGCATCACTGTCAATATTTCACAATATTCATGATTAACCGCCCCTAATATTGTAAAAATACACAGATTTTATGCCCAATATCATAAGCTAACCTCATAGGGTAAAATTTCACTTAAAAATAATTATACAGTTGGTTCCCTAAATAAAGGTTTTATTCAACCATCTTTTAGAACCAATTTTATTATTTTTAATTCAATAAAATATGTAAGTATCTAAACATTAACTCTTATTATCTCATTCCCGTATGTTTTATTTGTTTCATTATACTATAATTGTCCTTAATTATGTCTAGTGACTATTTATTAGGTAATCCTTTGATATATAAAATCATGGAAAATTGGGATTTCATATTCACATTGTTGTGAGACCTAGGGGATTTCCTAATACATGATTGGTTGTTTGACATTTTGGGAACTTGAAACTCCCTATGTTAGACTCTATGAAACAACTCATTTCTTGACTATGTCATATTGAGATTTCCATCTTGGTCGGGTTTTAATTTCATTGATTATTATGATTACCCTAAATATATTCTGTTTCATATTTCTTAGTGAGATTTAGAGAACTCAAATTTATATTTATTTTAGGTATAAATACCTTTTGATTTGCATATGATAACCTAGTTTACATTCAAAAACCCATTCAACAGATTGTTTTTTATGAATTTTCTTACTATTTTTAAAAATAGTTTTACGGTTTTTTTTATATTTTCTATCTTCGTCTCATGTTCCGTTCCTGAAAATATTTCCAAAATTTGTCCTGAAACCTACGTATTTAACTATGTTTGAAAAAAATAAATTATTTATAAACACTATTAAAAACTAGTAAAATCATAAATGTGGTTTAGTCTATAGGGAGAGAATTCCAAAGATGGTTGTGTGAGAATGTAGAAAAAATAATCTAAAAAAAATCAACAATGATAAAGAAACTTTTTAGTGAGGTGATAGAAGTTAAAGGTCATAGTGAAAATGTTTTAGGGTGAACAATAAAAATCCAGGGAAGCAAACAATTGCATAAGAATGAGAGTAGAAATCACAATCAATGAGGGAGTGATCCATAAATATGTTAGGGTAATTTTATTGGAAGGTTCATTTTTGTTATATTTTTGGATTCATTTTCTATATTCATTAATCAATAAATTTCATTGTTTTTGGTGGAAATAGGTTGGTCGACTCTCTTGAATGACCAAACTAATAAATAATAGATCATATATTCTCCCATTTGTAAAATCCACTAAATGATGAAACCAGTTTTTAATCATTATCAACTTATCAACTGGTCTTGATGTTCTACCATTGACTTTAACTATTCACTTCTCAGATGTACTTTCAAATGAAAAGTAGATAGAAATGAAACACAACTTGAAATAACTCTCACTGATTCCCAATATATGAAGGATATCTATAACTTGAATATTGAGAAAAAGTGTAGTTTCTATAAACACAATATACTTAAATGAAGTAAAAGTAACAACCGACATAATATCATTCCCCTAGGTCAATTCAGCTAATTACCATGCTCTGGATATCAAGATGTTTTAAAATATTAAATATAGTAATTGAAAAAATTGAGAAATTATGAAATAATAACAATGAATAGTTTTTCCATGGGATAGCTCCAAAAAATCCTATCAATATTCACAAGTGTTCTTTCCTACAATAATCCCCTAGAATATTTCTCATAATTTCTTCTTAATCCATTCATTGGGGTGTTCACTCTTATCTCGTTTTTTTCAAATTATTCTTCACAATAAAAAATAGAAAACCCCCAATCCTCTGCTCTTATATCCTGTCACAGCTCTTGGATTTTCTTATTGGCATCCACATGGAACCTTTACTAATGATTTTCCTCCTTAATAGTGAAAAACTCGCAATCCACATTAATATATTATGAAAATACTCAAAACTCTATGTCATATAGTGACCATGATCCAAATCATTGGATCTCTCTATGTGGAAGGATCAGTGGCCATGAAAATTGAATAGCGATAGTCAAATCGTCTTTCCCTGATTCAGTTCTCAGGATCACCTTCATTTATGAAAAAAAATCCACAATATTCTTACCTGGATTTTATAGAAACAAACGTTGACTACAGATATATGGATCACTAGTATGGGAGATTATTTTCCATATTTATGAATTTTAGTGTGCAGACTAGTTGGGAATAAGTATACTGAGACTCATCACAACTTGATCCTCACAAATTAATTTTCTAGTTCATGTGATGTGTTAACAAAGTTCATTATATTAATCTTTTTGATAAAATCATACCCACCTCATTGTAAATTGAGTTACGTAGTGATTCAACATTGTATAATTCCTCAGAAATAATCTACGTGTGATTTCTTCCTATGAAATGTTCATGATCTATTTTGGTTCTTCAGCATCCAATAGTTCAAGTCTATAACACACCAAGACATTATAATATTTCCTTTTTATAATAAATTTTATTTTTTCATTTTTTTTTAATATGCAATGGTATTCTTATGCTACACACAACACTCAGTGATCTTACACTACATGCAAGACTGAGGTTTACAATATTTTAATGGTGCACCAATTCAAAAAATACAAATTGACACTTTTATATATTTTATTTTTAAAAATAATACTTATTTTTGAACTCATAATTTCAAAAATATCTTTGGGTGAATTTGTTTTCTGAGAATTTTCATTTTTTGTTGAATAGAGAAAAATATTGAATTTTAGTTTAAAATTTTCCTTTTCATCTAACTAATTTTAAAGTTTAAATTTTTTAAGGTAAAAATAAATACATAATATATTTATTAATCCAATTTATGTCTTCGAAATCATGTTTTTATTAAATTTAGATATATATACTTAAAGCAA
Source organism: Viscum album (assembly GCA_963277665.1). NCBI lineage: Eukaryota > Viridiplantae > Streptophyta > Magnoliopsida > Santalales > Viscaceae > Viscum > Viscum album. Next base: position 85,377,215 of record OY728154.1, read on the forward strand.
TTTTTAGGATTTTCACTTTAAAAACCCTCTTTCTCACCTCATCTATAGGATTAGCATTAAACATAATTTTTCTACATCCATGAACTATATATGGAAACCTAGAAATACATATTTCTAATTAGAATGATATTTATATTCTAATAAGATCAAGTTATTTTTTGACCAAAAATATTATTAGAGGCAATTAAAATTAATTACAGTGATTAAGGTAAAACTAAGCATAAGAAATAACTCAACCTTGAACATAAGGGCTAAAATGACTTAGAAACTTGTTCAAAATCAATTTTAGGCTAATTTTTTGACCCTAAACCATTTTCATTCTAATTGTATGAGTTATTGAAACACATGATCATGAATATGAACATATATTATGTTATGTAATGAAAAATTAAAAAAAACATTCCTTACCTTTAACATTAATAATGATTTAGAGTATGGAAGTATGTACATAATTTCATTTATAAACATTATTTTTATAGTTAAATGTTTTTTTTATCATGATAATTTTGCTATAATTTTTAGATATGAATTAGTTAAATTAAATTACTAGAAAACACTGATACCCATATTATTTAGTTGATAATTAAATTAATTAAATGATACTATAAATATTAAAAGTGATGTAAATTGATTGAATTGTGTTTTTTCATTATTTTTTAGGTTAATATATCATGTTACACATAATTTGATATAATATATATATTAATTCCATATTTTCATGATATTTTAAAATTTTAAATTATGCAACTAATTTTAAAATTGACATTAATGTTATGTTATAAAAAATATTATTTTATTAAAAAGAATTAAAATTACTAAAAACCATTATTATAAAAATTTAGTTATAAATTTTAATAAATATCAAATATTTTATAATATTTGACCACTTTATCTTTTATAATTTTTATATTTACCCATATATAGTAAAAACATTGTTAGAATGCTTCAGTTTAAAGTAATGTTTTTGTACATTTCACGCATTGGTTTTGAAATTAATTTCCAACACATATGAAATTTTTTTTATATTGTACATAATATTTATAATTCCATGGGTTTCTATTTTCTAATAAAAATAACTTTAATTTAGTCTTAATGTTTATGTTACTTAGGATAGAAAAAATGTTATTTTAATAAAACATAGAATCTTAAATGTAGGTAAACATGGATGTTAACTAAAAATATTATTATTATTTTGTTTCAGAGGTATTTATAAACCATAATTTAACATTAATCCATTATTATTCTATTTTAGTCACATAAGGTAATAGAGACCTTATAATAGTGGTTACCTTTTTATGTTTATAGGAAGGACACTCACCCTCCACTATAAAAAGGCACTCACCCCCCCCCCCCACATACTCAAACCATTATAGAAAATTGTATCATGAAAAATCTTATCAAATAGTCTACCAAAATCCCTACACTAAACCTATATTCATAAAAATGGGTATAAAGAATACCAAGGAAGCCCTTTGGTGCAAACCAAATGGAGTTACCTGAAAAAGATGTAATATTCTTGGATGTGAATTTATGTTTTATTTGTTTCTCCATAATTTCCTCCATTATTATTCCATGACTGTATAATAAAATATATATTAAAAATATATTAATTGTTTTATGTCATTCTCTTCTCTTACACATACGCACACTTCCATAAAATGGTTCATAGACTTACCATTTATGTATGTCTAACTACCACAGAGAAAGATGATGAGGTTTATTTTTCCATTACCACCTTTTATGGTTGAGAATTATGATTGAAAAATTCTTTATATATTATATATATGATATTTATTATGTATTTATTTATATTAAATTTTTATATAACATATAACTTTATGTGATCCATTTGGTGTAAATATGATAACTTTATTTGTGGACGTCTGGACTACCGCCTCATCAAAGCGATATGATATGTTCACACATTACATGAAATGTATTAAGTATGGATTTAATTAGTCATATTTAACATAAATAACATATATATTATATTGAATAAATAATTACTTTTTTTAAATATAATATATCATTTATTTATTCCCTTTCACAGACTAGAAAATTTAATAATGTCGTCCGTGGACGTGTGGACTATCACCTCCTCGACACGATGTGACTCCTTTTACATCAAAAGAATTATATATATAAGAATATATGACTAAATGACATGGTATATTTCAAATAATTATCATTATATAATGATATAAGGTTACTTACCTTCTTTGCATAATGATCATTGAAAAATGGAAGCGTTTCTCATGCATACATACGACCTACCATCTCCATGATCTTAACATTGTTTCATTTTATATAACCATATTAAATTATTTGTTTTAAAAGTATAATTTGTGTGGAAATATGAAAATTATTTTATGATTATTGTTATGGAGAAGTTTATATGATGACCCCTTTGACCATAGTTTACCTGCCAAAGTCATTTTTTTCCATATGAACCAAATTTGGTCAAAACAACCAATGTAAACTTATTTTTTCATGTAGTTGTATATGAGAATGTAATAATTGAAGTAAAATTAACAATAAATATTAAAAAATTATCAATAAAGTAAATAATTTACATTTGTTTTTATTCATCAGGATAAATACACACATGAATATTCAGACTCATTGTAACGAATTTCGTCTAAATTTACATTTCATTCAGACTTATTTGTTATTATGTACCTATTAACTTAAATGTTGTGAATATAATAGAAATTTTTCTTTTAATATCATCATAAACTCATGTTATGTTTCCCTATTAATTATCTCAACTAATGGGTTTGAATTGAAAATTACCAAGTGGTAAAATTTATCTTTGCAATCTCACTTTCTTTTGTGATCGTTAACATTATCTTGAAAAAGTAACTTTCATATGGTAATTTTAATGAAAAATTTTCATTTATAATAAATATAAATATTATCATTAAATGTATATTCTTATCTCCAAAACCGTATATCATTCTAATAAATAGTGTTCACTATGAACGCTATTTTATCAATGGGGTAATTATTAATAAATCGTTAACTTTTAATAAATAAATATATTTGATAAGGAAACATGATTGTGATTTAAATAAATTATTTCACTATATGAAGAATTGTTTTGACATATGGGATATGGATTGGGTATCTGATAAGGAAATCCCCTTGATTGATCGGTAGTCTCATGGGATGATATCAGTTGGCAACAAACCCTTCACATTTATCCCCAAGTAGTTTTAGATTGTTAGGAGCATAGATTTTGACATAAATTAGATGGGTTTATCCATATAGAATTAATATATCTTAAGGATAGATCATGATAGTAATTATATTGGGGATGGATCTTGAGAGTACAGACATCCAACATTATGAATTCCTAAATTATTATTATTTAGTGTGATAATTTAATTAGTTAGAATATCCATGGTAAAGTTTTATGATCATGGTATTATTTATGTAGAATTGTTTTATCACCTTTTATTTTATCCATATTGATTATTAATTATTGATTAATCAAATCTTCCACTATTATTTACCCTTACAGATCATTTGATATCACCCTTATTTTTTTTCCTTTCCCCAGGATATGAAGATGTAATATTTGAATTATATTTAAAGGATTAACTTCATTTAATTTGATTATGTATCATGTTTTGTTTTATATTTCCCAAGGTAATATATGTATCATGTTTGTAATATGGTTTTCCAAAACTATTAAACTTTTCTGTCCCTTGGGATTTGAAGGTTGTATTACTGCCAATGTAATAAAATAATGCACGGACTTTAGACATCTGGGATCGAGGCATTACAGTTTATTTTAGAGAAAGTTTATCGGCACCCATGGAATCTAGATTCTGAAAAATTATATTAGGTAACATAATCATAAGATATAATTTTAGGATGAGTGTAGAAAAACAACCCAATGATACCATGTTTAGTATTACGATACTATCAATGCATAAATGTTTTAATATATGTTATGTATTTCCCATGTTTTGGGATTTTACTAGGCAATATCAATTCTAGACTGTGTATTTATATAGAAATGATGCCTATAATAAGTAATGTGAACTTCACCGATGCACTTGATCCAAATAGTGGTAAGTATCATATATTTTATGGTCTTAACAAAACATTTTTAAGGTAATTATTCTCCCTTGAATTATCATTATATGAGTATATAATATCATGTGTTAATGAGACAAAGAAATAATTCTCTAAGAATCATGGTTTCAGAGGGAATCAAAAGATAAAGAGTAAAATTGGGAAAAAATATGTATAAATGGATGAAGGGAAAAAATTATTTTCCCACATGTAATAATTGTGGAAATAATCACCCAACTACTTTCATAAAATGAATGGTATATTTCTACATGTTTGGAGTGAAATGAAACTATGTTTGTTATTGAAATGTTATAAAAAAGGGTTCTAGTGTACAATTATTTGACTATATATATGTAGGAAACTGCGTAAATCAATATATAAATTTTCAAAGGAAGATACCCCAAAATATTATAATGGATCTTGGTCAAGATTATATTACAACCGCATATGAATTTTAATGATTAATGTGATTATATTTAAATTCAAGAACTATTTTAGTTTAGTATTTTATAAATTATTTACCAAATAGAAGAATTATGGAATATATGTGGATTATATTATAATAATTTTTCATTAAGGGTTTGAGATCATATGTTGAATAGTACCAAGAAAAGTGATTCAGTAGCAGGATTGAAGAACCCAAATTTATTGAATGTAATATTTTTGTTTTAATTGTTTTCAATATATTTGTTTGATAAAAAATTAAATGAAACATTAATTTTAGGTACGCGTCCTTCCTTTTAATTATTTGTTATAATCATTCTTTTTTTTTGTTATGGTTTTTTTTATTTGAATAAGTTTATTTATATAAATAAAAAATTAGTGTGATGATTGTTGAAAAAGTTAGTAGTTCAAAAATCATGTGTCATTGGTTATTTAAATTGAAAAAAGGTTTAGAACATTGGTAGAAGTAAAACATTTGAATTTATGAATGAATTACAAATAGAGAATATTTGAGTTTTTTACTGTGGAACTTATTTATTCATTTTGATTAGGTTGGAATAATTGTCTTTGCACTTGATGATGTTTTTTTTATGTTTTTAATGATTTTAACTTCAAAAAAAATAGCAGACCATTTCCAATCAGCTGAGGGACCCGAACCACTACCGAGGTGTTAGTGAAACCATGGATAGCCATCATGGATGTTGTATACATATGAAGGGAATGCACAAGTGTGTACAAGGTAGAAGTTACGTGCCACCGTGCGGGGCAGGGTGGAAACTAACAGGATCTCTAACACAGGAAGGGGCGAATGATATCTTCATTTAGTAACCAATTATTCCATAAAAAATATGTGGTTTGTAATATAAAAGAGTGATAAAACTGAGGGAGGTTTAATATGGAACGCATTACTATTAGTATGAAATAATCATCATTATCTGATTCATCAATAAATTCATCTAGGTCATCGAATCTCTTTAGCCACATCATCTTTTCCACCAATTCATCTTCTGAGAGATTATGTTAACTAGGATCTCCATGCTATGTTGACCGAAGCTTGATCTATGAATTCTCATCATTTTTTCTACATTCTGAAAATATTATCATGATCTAAATAAGATGAAACATTGTTTTCATCATAAAACAAATATCAAATCATTGAAATACAATGTAAAGAAAAATGTGAGATTTCAGTGATGGTATTCTTCTCTTATCACAAAATCGAGGTGATATGTTTGAATCAAGTCTATGTATTCAAGTTAGGTTAGTGTTGTAGTTTCCTATAAATATTGATGGCTGATCACATTTTTCGTGTGAACTAACACTACTCTTCCAATATATTTTGAGAGAAATATATATATGTGTAAATTATCCGATTCCCAAAAGAGAAAATTTCCATGATTTTTTTTGAAGGATAAGAGAACCCGGGAGTGTTCGGCCTATTATTTTAATAATCAAATAGATTCCAATGGAAAATTGTTTCCAAGAAACATTCAGTATAGTGTTATGTAGTGTCTTCCGGACTTTTCCAATGAACACGTAGAACTCATGCACTCGTATACTCACATGAATGTTTTTGACTTGTCGCAGATTATGTTGTTCACAAGGAATTCTCTTATTCATTTAGTTTTCATGATCTTTTTAAAGGTCAGATAATTTATAGAGAGGAGTTGATGTAGAGAAAGTAGTACATGATGGAGGTCTCCACAGATAATGTGCAAGTGTTTAGTGTATGTGTGCCACTTATATTAGTGAGAATACAGTATCAAATTCATCCATGATATCGATGATTGTAATATAGAATATGTGTGTGAACTAAAAAGGTTTGAGAAGGAGTAATAAAATTGTGGACATGTATTTTAGTTTGTGTAATTGATAGATAGTGAAATGCATGATGTATACAATATGAATTCATTAATATTATGTGCATATTGTATCTGAATGATAGGAGCACAAGAGGAAGTGTATGTATTGGTGTTTTCATTAAAAATTAGTGGTCACTGTGTGTGAGCATATAAGGTGTCTGTGAAGAAAAAAAGGAGATAGTGTTTTGTATACACCCTTGTGAAAATAATTTGCTTGATATATACATTAAATACTCATGCAATGAGTTAAATTCATGAAATATAAGATTCATGCCTTCTTTATAGATCATAAATGATTCATAAGTTAATACGTATATATGATAAAAGTAATGTGTGAAGGTAAATAAAGTGAGATGATATTTTTGAATGTGTGTTAGAATTATGTTATTTTATGATGAACAAAAAAAGAATATATATTTTTGTGCATTTTTTATTATACAAAGCAGACATAAAAATAGTGTGGATAATTAAATTCATTAAGTATTTTTCATGTGATAAAGAGATTTACAAGCATTAATAACACATGAAGTTTATGTGTGTGAAAATTGATTTTGGATGAAGTAATATTTTGGAGTTAAGCAACGAAGTGGAAAACATAGATTTTATTGATATATCTTCATTTTTTAACTCATTTACTATAGTAAGTTAAATTAGAAATGTTATCTTATTAAATTTACATGAGGATACTGATCTGGCTAGCATGAATTGTTTTTTTAAATTTTCTGGCAGTCAATGAAGTATCAGTTGAAGTGAGAAGGTGAAGAATCATTTTATTCTTAGTATCTTCAAGAGGAATATTAGTTATGTGTTTCTCTTTTAGATTGAAGTTGTTATGATCTATTTATTATTAAAAGTGTTGTATTTGTGAAAAAATGGTTTAGTTCCAGAATAAATAATAGTGGTAGGATGCTAGTAAGATTTTGGAAATGGTCCATACCTACCCGGAATGGTTTTAGGGTGATACCTAACCAACCAACTTGTAATTGGTTATTTATTATTATTAAATAATTTTTGTCTAGGATCATCCCAAACACAGAAAGGATTTAGTCACCCACATCAGGGGAGAACCATGTAAAAATAATGTATTTTGTACTTCATTTAATTTCTATCTTGCATATGGTATAATTGGGTTTTTAAATAGGAAATCTATAGTCACTCTAACAAATATAGAGTTTTGAATTAAAACAGGTAACATAAAAGAAAATAAGAGATGGTAAAAACTTATGTACATTGATTTACACCCCCCTATATGTACCTGTATAATCCACTAGTAACTTCAATTGGTATCAGATCATATGTTACACCTCTAACGGGATCTATGTTATTATTCCAGCTCATTATATCATACAAATATGATGTACAAATTTGAATTTGAAGTAGTAATATAGATTTATTAAATTAATAATTTAGTTCATATCTCCAACATTTAAAAAAAGGATGCTTTTGAAAAAACCATGAATAACAAACAAAATAAAGAGAAACTAAATTTGAGAAATAATTTGAAGAAAAAAGAGGGTACATCGCAAGCTATACATAGTAAGAGTTGTATTATATCAATAGTATCTACTAAATGGGTTCATAAATATACTTTTGATGTGTATGTTTCAAGAAGTGGTGAAAATTACTCTATTGAATCACATAGTGATTTTTTTTCAAAAATAAAAAATTATCTGAAGAATGTTCCTATTGGGTTTTTCAATTACATATTTTCTTTTTTCAAGGGACTATTTGATGAAAATTAATATCTTGAAAAGGAATGTGAGGATATGAATAATGAATTAGAAAAAAAAGTTTCATATATTTAAACTTCTTTAAAAAATTATTGATTCCAAAAAAATAAGTTGTTTAACTATGAAATGATCATTTATTGTGAGTTGAATAAGAATTCCAAAGACATTTCTGTGAGAAAGAAGAAACTAAGAATGTCTTTACTAAGATAAAATGTATATTTAAATAATATCAAAAGGATACCATGAGTATTAAGGACTCCACGTTAAAAATAAATGATATGTATTAAACAATCATCCTTAATGAAAATTAAAAGTAATATTATATATTACATTATAATGAAATATTCACTTTGGTTGAATGTGAATTACAAATGACTATTTTTGAGATGGATTTGACTTAGAATATTTCTATTGAAGTTATCCATGCATTAAAGAAACTAAAAAAAACCTCTATAAATGTTAAATAATACCAACTATATGTTAAGAAAAAAATTTAAAGAGTGGAATAATTTTATACTAAAGGAAAATAAAATCCATGATGACCCTGTTTAGATAATGAAGAATCAATGGGAAGACAAATTGAGTGTTGTTGAGGATGAAAAAAATTTCTTCAACATGATGTGTCTTGAAAAGGAAGTCAATTTGAAGAATTTGAAGGAAACATAATTAAATAATTACAATAAATAATGTTAAGATGTTGTATAATCACTTAAAGACCGTAATTACTCTCTAAATATAAAATATCTTGATATGGAATTCATGCTCATAAATCTTGAGAACATTCAAGAAAAATCTTCACAAAATGATGAGTTTAGAAAGGATGAAAATAGTAATTCTAGAAAGTGTCTTACTTCCAACAAGACTCATTAGTGGTAAGAAGATATTTGGATTATCTAATGATAAATATATTGAAAGATCATTGAAATATGAACCCATTGTATCAAATTATTTTGTTAGTACTAATATTGTTTCATCTGCAAGTAAGGGTTCCGAAAATAATTCTGGTCAAATATTAGTGAAGTAGACTGATGATAAATACCTCATTTCCTCAAAGGTGGATATAAAGAACAGTGTTAATTATTCTTCCCCCAAAATATATCATATAAATAATCATATTATCCAAAAGTAAAAATATTTGAAAAGTATTCAAGTGGTACTGCAGAATAAAAAATCAAAAAAATTTGGTTGTTGTCAGTGTTGTTGGAAATTTGGTCATTGAGCTATTGATTGTTTGCATAATATGTCCACACATGATAAGTAAATAAGGATGAAATTACGAGAGGGAAGATCATATGTGAAGAGAAATCTTATAAGTTGGACTCCTAATGTGTTAATCATGTTTTAATGGTCACAAATCATATACATTCTGTAAAGCATGTTAATCCTGTTTAATCTATCTAAGATCATGTGTATAGATGATCGGTTTCTTTTGGCCGTAAATAATTATTGTAAACAATGTTGTTTCTAATGAAATTCTATTGTGAATGATTATGTTAATTTATTCTACGAATATCACTTTTTATGTCTATATACAGGGATTTGGATATTTCTAAGAAACTGTCAGTCAACCACAGGTTATGTTTTTCTGGAAAACGACCCAGACACTGTGTCCAAACACCATGATCACCCAGACATTATGGCAAGACACAGTGATCACCCAAACACTGTGCCCAGACACCGTGACCTCCCATACACTGTGACCAGGCACCCTGACCATCCAGACACTATGACCATCCAGACACCATGACCATCCGGACATCGTGACAATCTAGACACCTTGACCATCCAGACACTATGACCATCTAGACACCATGACCATCCAGATACTGTGACCATCCAAACAATGTGACCATCCAGACACCATGACCATCTAGAAACCTCTTACAACATCTTTCCAAGGAGACACTATTTCATGAAGACACTGTTTACAGACATACTGAGACACCATTTCTTAATCTGTTTTTTTCATTTTTCAATTTATTTTCTAATGGTCATATTTGAATCTTTTAAATGCACTGACATAATTAATGTTTCTTTATATACATTTTACCTGATTGTACGAGGTATGAGGTGTAGAATACATGGATCATGTCAACTCCAACACTTGAATTCTATGATTAAAAAGAACAATGTGATTGTGGTGACTGTAGTGACGACAATATAACAGAAAAACAAGTGTCTGTGCGATAACAAAGAAGCCCGAGAATTCATGAAACCCGACACTACTGAAGAACACACGAAGCATACTAAAATCCTAGATTCAAGAACATTTCCACACTATCAACTCCATGAAAAAACAATCCCTATATTACTGAAATGTGATACTCTGTTTTCCACAATATGATAAGATTTTGAATCTACTTTATTCTAGAACTCTAGAGCTGTATAGACCAACACTCAGAGCACTTCTAACCTTATCTCATCGTTTATACTCTGTTGTGTATTATTTTTATCTTTAGAGCATTGTGTGTGTGTCTGTATAAAAAATTCATTGTATCCTGTATCAAACTAAAGGATTCAATATAGCCCCTCTCTTATATCATTTTACACTTCTGTATTCCCACGGAAATGTGTGAAGAGGTCCATGTGTGACCTATTAGTTCATACCCATGAAGAACTGTTTAATAGGTCGTTTGACCTGGACAGTCTTGTGTACTATTTTTAACCCTGATCCAGGGTTTGGATCATATTTATTTATATAAACTACTTGGTGGTAAGTGATCCCCAAGTGGAGTGGATTAGATCTCTACATGAGACTAAACCACTTTATTTATATCTGATGTGTTGTTTATTTTAGTTTTCTCTGTTTTACTGTTTAATATAGAAATCACTAAATTAACTTTGATAGTTAATCTTGGAAAGAAGTTATAATTTTTTTGCCTTATTATCATAGCTTCAAAAGTAATATTAAGAAATGATATCAAGATTTCTGAGAATTAATCAATATTCTAAGAAATTATTTAAACAATCAAACATTCATAACCATAAAACCTTTATTGAGAGGGTTGTATTTAAATTTATTAGGGAACCTTTTTATGAATATTTTTTAAACTGAAATTTTTAATAGATACACAATTCACCCCCCCCCCCTGAGTAATCTACTCTGACCAACATTTGGTATCAAAGTGTATTTATTAAGACTCTGTTATTTACCCTATTCAACTGTGATTATATTTATGCTTTTATGATCTGTAAAATTCTCTTAATTATAAATTTCTATCTCTTTTAATGTATTTATTTATTATGGATAATAGACTAGAATGTGCTAGAACAAACAGACCACCATTATTTAATGGAACCAATTATGCTCAAAGGAAAATTTAAATGAAAATGCATTTAGAAAGTATTAGCTTAGAAATATGGTCTTCAATTATATATGAATATAATATTCCTTCTACTGACAAAATCACTTGGGATAAACCTACCAAAACTGCATATAATAACAATTGCAAAGCTATGAATTCTTTATACATATCTTTATGATATGAGGAATTTAATAGAATATCTGTATGTAAAACAGTCCATGAAATTTGGGATACCTTGTCTGTTTCACATGATGAAACTTCTAGTGTGAAAGAAATGAGACTTAACACTTAAACTATTAAATATGATAACTTTTAAATGAAACCTGATGAGCCTATTTCTGAAATGTATCTCAGGATCAATGAAATTGTCCACACCATGATTTCTCTTGGAAGAGAAGTCTCTACTAATGAAAAAATCATGTGGATTCTCATATGTTTAGCAGACATATAGAGAGGAACCTCTGTCACTAATAGAAAGTCATGTGAAATCAGCAAGCTACCTGTAAAATAACTCATTTGAAAACTGATGATGTATGAACTGGAGCTGAATGTCAACAAGGAAGATGAAAATGAACCCAAAAGAGAATATGTTGCATTCAAGACCACCACCTCTAAACACAAAGAAAAATGAAAATTGGATGTTTTTGTAGAAAGTTCCAGCAGTGAACAATCATCCCCTGACAGCGATGATGAGATAGCTAAATTAGCTAGAATGTTTAAGAGATTTTAAAAGAAGAAGAATGTTTTTATAAAGCCTAACTTCAAGGGAAGATATGATCAAAAATGAAGTTGGAGAAATATTGGAAAAGAAGTGACAAGTCTAATGAGATTTTCTGCAATGAATCTAAACGAAAGGGACATATCAAGGTTGACTGTCCCAAGATAAAGTACAAAAAGAAATATGAGTAAAATGATAGAAAGTATAAAAAGTAAATTAAAGAAACATGGACTGCTTCTAAGAGTGACTCAGAATCATCACGTGATTAACAGGCTAACAAATCCAATATGTGTTTTTTGGAAAACACATCTGAGGTAACAATGGAATCTCCTATACACAATTCTTATTATTCTGGAAATAAGGGTGAATCTAAAAATATGACTAATGAAGAAATTTTTGGTTCAGGTAATATGCTTGAAGAGACATAGAATAAAATAAAAGATAAATACAAGTCTTTAAAGAAACATCATGCTCTTACCTCAACTGTTAAAACTGATCTCACTGTCGAAAGGAAGAAAAATGTTCAATAACTCAAAGAGACCAATGAACTAAAACTATCTAATTAGTAATTGAAAAATGATCTTTAAAGGTTTACTAATGGTAAAGATACCTTGGTACATATTCTAAGTAAACATATTGATTCTAAATATACTATTGGAATTGGCTATCAAACTTGTAAAAGAAATTTTGGAAGAACTAATTTTATTTCATAATCTTGGACATATAGCTTTACTCCCTGTTCTGGAAAACATTCACCTAGTTAAAGTTATGATACACTCTCTATTGTTTCAAGATTTTCTTGTCCAAATAGTTCTTATTTTTCAAGTACATTACAAGATGCCTATAAGAAACCTATAAGGGAGATATGGTTTCCTAAGGCACTAGTCACTAATATTATAGGACCCAAACAAGTATGGGTACCCAAATCAATTTTTATTTGACTATTCTATAGCAAAGTTGCATAAAGTGTTATTGTAAACGATTATGGTACAAGGACTGTGGGTGTTCGAGACACATGATAGGAGACTATTCATGCTTCAAGAACATAATAAATATTGATGGATGACATGTCACCTTTGGTGATAATTCCAAATGAAAAATTATTGTCCTTGGCCAAATCAGTAACTCTAACTTAGTTTTTAATTTCCAAAGTAATGTTTTTTTTTGATGGATTGAAATTTAATCTTCTTAGTATTTAATAATTATGTGATGATGGATTTTCATGTCTAATTTGATAATAATTCTTGTAATGTATTTAATTCTAAAAATGAATTATTGTTTTCTGCATTAAGAAATGAAAATGTATATTCTGTTAACTTATTTTGTTTAGCTTCTCAAAATCCATGATGTTTAAATGTGTTTCAACAATACTCATGGATTTGGAATAGGAGACTAGGATACTATAACACTCACTCCCTTATAATGTTATCTAGAAAATTCATATTCAAAGACATACCAAAACTTGAGTTTCCAAATAATAATGTGTGTAATTCTGGTAAAAGGAACGAAACACAAAATTTACTTGAAACCCAAGAAAGAAGTTTCAACATTTCAACCTCTTGAATTGGTTCACATGGATGTTTTTGTACCATATAGTATTTATAGTTGAAATATGAAGCACAATGTTTATTTTCTTGTAGATGACATTTCTAGATATACTTGGAAATTCTTTTAGACTCATAGAAGTGAAGTCTGTTATCATTATACCAAATATGTCAAAACTATAGAAAATATTAGTGGACTTATTATTAAATACATATGAAGTGATCATGGCCATGAGTTTGAAAATCGAGAATTTGAATCATTTTTCTCACAAAATGGATATAGTCATAATTTCTATGCCCCTAGAATAGCTCAATAGAATAGAGTTGTAGAAAGAAGTAATATATCCCTGCAAGAGATTTATAGAACTATGCTCAGTGAATATGACTTACCTATTTGTGTTTGGGATAAAGTTGTAAATAAAAAATGTTATATTATCAATGGAGTATTGATTAGACATATTCTTAAAAGAACTCCATATGAGTTGTGGAACAAATGAAATCCCAATGTTAGTTACTTAAAAGTATTTGGTTGAAAAGTCTATATCATTAATACTAAGGGCAATCTTGAAAACTTTTCATCCAAGAGTGATGAAGGAATCTAATTAAGATATTCAATTTCTAATAAAGCCTATAGAGAGTTCAATAAAAGATCTAAATGTGTGGAATAATCTGTCTATGTTAAATTTGATGAAACAGATCCACATGAGCCTAAGATCACTCTAGAGAACCTGGAGGACGACATATCAAATCTGGATATTAAGTCAAAATCTTCTAACCATCCTGTAAAAGAATATGTGAAAACATCCAGTTCTGGAGATTCTTTAGACTCATGTCATAATGAACCAGACCCTATTGAAGAACCTGAAATCACAAGTCCTTCTTTTTTTAGAGCTGTTAGAATTCATAAGAACCATACTTTAGATGCTTTTATTGGAGACTTATATAAAGGAACTCAAACTAGAGCTTCTCTTAGAAATCAGGATGAATATCAAGTCATCTTGTCACAACTTAAACCTAAAAACATTAATGATTCTATCAATGATGAATTTTGGGTGATGTATATACAAGAAGAACTTAATCAGTTTGAATGTAACAATGTTTGAAAACTTGTTTACAAACCAAAAGACACATTCACCATAGGTGCTAAATGGGTGTTTAAAAATAAGGTAGATGAAGCTGGTAATATAGTTTGAAACAAGGATATATTGGTTTCACAAGGCTATAGTCCATAATAAGGAATTGACTATGAAGAGACCTTTTCATAAATAACTAGACTTGAAACTATTAGAATTTTTCTTGCTTATTCTACACATCTAAATTTCAAACTATATCAAATGGATGTCAAAAGTGAATTTATAAATTTTTATATAGTTGAGGATGTCATTGTTTTGAAACCCCCATGTTTTACAAATCCTCATTTTCCAAACCACATTTTTAAATTATCAAAATCCTTATACGGTTTAAAACGTGATCCAAGAGCTTGGTATGATAGATTATGTACTCTTCATATTTTCAAACGTTTTAAAAAATGAAGTGTTGATCCTAACCTTTTTATAAAATGAATTTCCAATGATGTTTTAGTAGTTCAAATCTATGTAGATGACATTATCTTTGGATCTTCAAAAAATTCTTTATGTATTAATTTTTTTAATGATGAAAAACGAATTTGAAATGATTTTAATGGGTGAATTGAAATTCATTCTTGGATTTAAAATCATTCAAAATAATAATGGTATCATTTTAAATCAATGTACATATACTAGAGATGTTCTGAAAGGTTTTGTAATGGATTGCACTAAAATTAGTGAGACTCCAATGAGTACTACTTGTAAGTTAGATATTAATGAAGATGGAAAATCTGTTGATCAAACGACTTATAGAGAAATGATTGGAATCTTACACTACATAACTTCTAGTCGACCTAACATTATGTTTTGTGTGTGTATGTGTGCTTGATTTCAATAAAATCCAAAGGAATTTTATTTAATTGATGTTAAGAGAATTTTTAAAAACCTCAAGCATACACCCAGTCTAGGAATTTTCTATCCTAGAGGACAATCAATTGAGTTAGTGAGCTATTATGATGCTGACTTCGGTGGTTGTAAGTTTGATAGAAAAATAACTTATGGAACATGTCAGTTTTTAGGGAAGTCAAAAGTATCGTGGTGTAGTACGATACCAAACTCAGTTTCATTATCTACTGCATAGGATGACTACCTAGATGTTAGCAGTTGTTGTGCAAAAATTTTGTGGATGAAACACACATTACTAGATTTTGGATATCAATTCATCCATGTACATGTGAATTGTGGAAAAACATGTGATATTAACAACTCTAAAAATCTTATTTCACATACTAGGAAAAAAGATAATGACATAAGACATCTCTTTTTGAGGGATCATTTTCAAAAAGGTGACATCCCTTTGGAATTCATTGGAACTGAATATCAGCTTGCTAATATATTCACCAAACCAATAAATTCTAAAAGAATATATTACATCATACATGAATTAGGAATGATAAATCATAAGTAGTAAGTATGTTGTTTCACAGTTTACGATTTCATAAGTCACTGTCTTAATATTACTGTTTAACTCTAATTGTTCTATTGTTTAACTATTTTATGATTTACTGTTTCATGTTTCCGGTCTCGCAGTTAATATTTCATGGTTACTGACTGGCACTTACTGTCTCAAACAATACGGTCGGACTATTTAGAAATAATAATGTAACAGTCTCACTGTGAAAGATTGTTATAGTCCCACTGTGAAGGCTTATTAAGATCTCACCATAAAAATTATTTATTGTTTTATTTAAATATTATAACTTTTATCGTGTTAATTCATTGTTTTATTCTTTTTTACTTTCCCACGCTTTTGATCCCACGATGCTTGATATCCCTAAATGATAAAATAAAAGAAGTATCACTTGTTCTTCACTTGGGCTCTCTTCTCCCAAACTGTAACTTCTCTTTCAACCCTTCTCTCTCTATCAAACCTTTAGTGAATGCCCAGGTTGAAATTCCCATCATCGTCAAATCTTGAGAAATGCTGTTCAAAGAAGAAGTTAAAAATCATGTCAAAGTTAGCATTCAAAGGCCCTCTGAATCTGAATCTAGTGAACAGAATAGTGGTACCTGGAAATGAGATATTCCCCAATGGATTTTATCAAGTAAGTCTTTGGTAATAAATGTTCTAAAATAGCAAGGATGGCTAGATTTTTTTCAAAAAGTAGTATAGGCGTATTTACCCGAATCTTGTTACGTATTTTTACCAGTATGATTAATTCTTTTTTGATACAGAAGATGGCTATATTGTGTGAAGTTGAATCGATGGCCAGATTTTTACCTTTTCTTCGAGGTTATTGGTTACATGCCATAGGATAGCTCATGAGGGTATTTGTGAGGAATTCCAAAGTGGTCCTCCACCTCCGAGTGAATTCATTGTTTTGGAAGAAGATTTGAGAATATTAACTGGCATTGAAACTAAGAAGAGATCAATAGCTACCAATCTAGATGGAGAAACCAGACTCATGTTTATGTTTTTTCATAATTTGATTAGACCTATAAATGGTGATTTTACTATACTCAACTATTTGGATATATTAATGATACATCTCATGAAAAATTGACATAAGATCAACCTATGAAAGTATATTGTACCTCATATGTGTGAGTTGATCAAAAAACCCTCCAGGTCAACCTCTCTGTTGTATTAAAGGTTTATAACTACTATGCTTCATGAAAATGTATTGGTTGGACCAGATGAAGAAACCATTAAGGAGTATGAGTTCTGTCATTCGAAATATACAATAACGAGAATGAAAATCTATTGGACTCAATGGAGATAATCTTTGGTAGAATATAATGATAGAGTTTATGAAAAGTTTTATCTACTGGAATACCCTTTAAGACCTAAGGATATTTCTGATCTTGGTTTAGAGTTAGATGAACTTTTTGAATATTATGATGAGGAATAAGAAGAATAGGTTGTTGTACCTCCAATAGAAACTGTTATGGTTGTGGAAGATAGTGAATCTTCTCCTCAAGTATTATTTGAGAAGGAAATGCCTGTCCCTAAAATGGTTGTTGATCTAGAAGAACAACTTGCTTTAAAAATAATAATCTATTGTTAAGGTAAGTGGAAATATTGTTATATAAGAGAATATAGAAGAAGATATTTTTGTTTCACAAGAAACTACTCTTGAGGAACACCCAAGGGAACAAGTTGTTCCTGACGTAATTCTATCTACTGAAGAGAAAATGGAGCAAGCTATTCAGTTTAATAGAAAGGAGATGGATAAGGAAATTAGGGATGACATCATGGAAATAGATCTAGGATCTAAATATCTCAGTCCTGAGAAAGATACACCTATTGAGGGGGAGAATCCCCCCAATATGGAATCTATTGAAGTCTCTAATCTAATTAATCTAAGATCAGTGGATACCTGGTAGAAATTCCCCTATTATTTTGATGTGACTGATTCCCAGGAAGTCTCAGTTAAAGGAATTGATCTATCTACTATGTTCAATTTGAAACTGGCATCTTCTCTAAAAGTTATCTCTACAAAAGAACCTGAGCATGTCTCAACTTATATTTCAGAACCCTCATAAGAATCTCCATACTTAGTGAATAAGTATGATCTGAATGAATTTGGAGCTACCCTTTGGGTTGGTGTTGAAAAACTCATGAATACCCAACCAACTCTTATAATAAATTTAAGTGAGATAGATGTTTCCCTATTGTTGAAAAAGGTCTTATGGAAGATTCAACCCAAGATGCTTCATGATATTCAAGAGGACAGAGTCAGGAACAAACAACTCAGTGATGAATTAAAAACTCTTAGATGTATGGTTGAAGAAATACAGAGAGTGATAACCTCAAGACTATAACATGTTTCTTATCCTATCAAGGATATTGTTAGTCATACCCAACATTAACTAGCCACACTGATGCAACCTCATCTAACTTCCTTAACTGATAAGGTAGCTGAAGGAAACAAGCAGATTGTTCTTGATATATGTGTGCTTTTTATTGGTCTTAACAAGTTAACAGATGAGTATAAAGGCTATCTCCAAAAAGTTCTAAATCAACTAAAATCTCTTATCATGGTTGTCACTACTTCTCATACTTCTGGGCAATCATCCCATCCTTATTTAGACAATGATCTTATCTGACCAGTTGTCAATGAAAATATTCAATTTGTGTTTAGTGGCTTTGAAAAGGATTCACTATAAGAAGTTATCAAGAATAGTGACAGATTATTTAATTTGGTGAGAATTCATTCCAAGATTTCTAATAATGCTCAGCAAGAAATTTCTAAGAAGGTGGAATTCTATATCAATCAGATCATCTCTAATAATGACATGACCAACCACTTCAAGTACCATATAGGGAATCTTAGGAATCCTCATATAACTCAGGCCTTCAAAACTCAAGTCCAAAAGCTCAAATATTTCACTCCTTTGTTGGATAAATTTATGGGGAAAAGGGTGATTTTGAGAAATCTATGTAGTATGGTGGTAAATCATTGCTCACTTCATCATGATTTTGAGGCCTTATCTTCATGTCTAAAGTACTGCAATTGTCGCTCTGGCAGTTACACCATTGAGATCTGGTTTTCCTACCATCGCATCCTCTTCCCTTGCCTCCACATCTTTTTCTGTCTCTCAGGCTCTACATTAGATTAGGCATGTTGTCCTTGATCAACGGTTTTCTCCATCTTATAGTGGACCTACCTTGGCCCCTTTAATTTTTGAAAGAATCTCTTTACCATCTTTTTCCACTGGTTCACTCCCTTCCTCCACTTCTACCTATGCTCTGATTCTTTCTTCTTCTGATGATGCTACCAAGGAAAAATAGAAGACAAGACAGTGCTGAAGAGTAGTGACTACTATCATATGATAGGGATGCTTTATGTAGTCTTGTTCCTTACGGTTGTAATGAAACCTTTTATCCATCTAATATATTGTGCTCTTTTCTTCTCTAATTCTTATTTACTATTATTGATAATCCAGAAAGGGGGAGAAATTTGTATTCTATTTGCACTAAATTCACATTAAAGAATAGACACATTAACTCGGAATAAATCTCTCACTCACGTGATTTGTGATCATCAAAAGGGGGAGATTCTGGACTCCTCATGTGTTAATCATGTTTTAATGATCACAAAACATATACATTATGTAAAGACTGTTAATATTGTTTAATCGATCTATAATCACGTGTACAAATGATCAGTTAATTTATGCCTTAAATAATTATTGTAACTGGTTTTTTCTAATGATATTCTCTTATTAATGATTAAGTTTAATTTATTCTATTAATATCATTGTTTATGTATTTATACCGAGATTTTGCTAAGTCTGATAAACCATGAGTCAACCACTGGTTATGTTTTTTTTGGAAAAGGACCTAGAAACCGTGAGCACCCACACACCATGAATAGACATCGTGACCACCCAAAAACCATGATTAGACACTGTGACCACCCAGACACCGTGACCAGACACCGTGACCATCCATACACCTTGGCCATCTAGACACTCTAACCATCCAATCATTGTGACCATCCACACACCATGACCATCCAAACACCGCTTACAACACCGTTTTCTAAAGACACCATTTCATGAAGACACCATTTACATACAGACTGAGACACTATTTCGTAATCTATTTTTTCATTTTTCAATTTATTTTCTGGCTATCATATTTGAAGCTTTTAAATGCACTAACATAAAAAATGATTATCTTTAGACATGTTACCTGACAGAATGAGGTACAATGTGCAGAATAAATGCATCCTATCGGCTCCAACACATTCATTCTAAGATTAAAATGAATGAAGTCATCGTGGTGACTGTAGTGACGATAGTATAATAGAAAAACAAGTTTGTGTGTGTGTGTGATAAAAAAGAAGCATGAGAATTCATGAAACATGACACTGCTGAAGAACACATGAAGATTATTCCAATACTAGTGTCGAAAACATTTCCACACTATCAACTCCACAAAAAACATGGGCCAGATCTAGCTGACTTATGATACTCTGTTTTCCACAAGGGGACTCTATTTCTACATCTGATTCATCACAAAACTACATAGTTTCATAAAATAACACTCAGAGCACTTCTGACCTTATCTCATAATTTTTTCTATTTGTGTGTAATATTTTTATCTTTCGAGCAGTGTGTGTGTGTGTTTGTATAAAAACATGCACTATCTCCTTCATAAAACTAAAATTTACAAGATATCTTCTCTCTTACATCATTTTACAATTGTGTATTCCCACAGATAAGTGTGGAAGAGGTTCATGTGTGGCCTATTAGATCATACCCACGAAGAAATGTGGAAGAGGTCGTGTGACCTGGATAGTCTTGTGTATTATTATAAACCCCGATCCAGGGTGTGGATCAAGATTATTTATATAAACTGCTTGGTGGTAGTTGATCACCAAGTTGAGTGTATTTGGTCTCGGTTGGAGACTTAACCACTTGTTCTATATCCATTGTGTTTTTTATTTTAGTTTTCTCTATTTTATTGTTTAATTTTGAAATCACTTAATTTACTTTGATAGATAATCTTGGAAAGAAGATATAGTTGTTTTGACTTATTAGAATGGAATAAAATGTAATGTTAATCACTTATATAAATATTACCAAGAATTAATCATTATTCTAAGAATTTAGTTAAACATTCAAACTTTCATAACCGTATAACCTTGACCGACTGGGCTATATTTAAATTTATTGGGGATCGATTTTAAGAATATTTTTAAAAAAAAATTTAATAGATACTCATTTCACCCCCCACCCTCTTGATTACTCTACTCCAACCAATACTATAGATCTGAAGCATAATTCACAATTGAAGAAGAATCTATCGATCAAAAATATATTTGAGTTTATTGGAAAATTCTATGATTATTGTGACAGAATTGGTCATAATTATGATATGTTCTGGTATGTTCCCACTACGCACTTTTTATTTTTTGATATGAATAAAAGACCAGAAAAAATGAAGAGGAAAATAAAAAAATTAGAAATGTATTCCTTGGGGTATAATAATGAGAGGAATGTTAAGAAAAAAATGAAAAACGTTACACCCAAAAAGAATGATTTTACTAATTTCACACCAATGAAAATATTATTTTACTAGGGAAAATATGCCATATAATGGATCATTGAAAATAAGTTATAGAAATCAATTCTAGTGGAATAAATATGAATAATAAAATCAAATTAATATCAGGACCAAATAAAATTATAGAATGGTGTATAAAAATGAATATGAAAAAATAAAATTTCATTACAAGTTGTATAAAAATAATAAAAATATGATTTTTGAATATTTATATGGAACATTCAAAATGATGGGGCATATTGCTGATAAATTTATGACATGGTTTCCTAAAAAACAGAACTAGTAAAGAACAAAGAAGAATAAACTATGGATTATTATTTTATAAATAATATTGTGGATAAGGAGTCCACATACATGAATAATTCTAATCATGTACTAAAACAATTCTTAGTCATATAGCCAAAATAATTGGAATTGTCTACAAAGATGAATTAGGAACTGAAGAATTAAATTACACTACTTGTAAATGTGATAATTTATATTATACATAATATAAACCTAAATAAATCAAGAAGACTATGCTTCCCTTAAATGATAAACTTTTGAAATTCTATAAAGGAGAAAGAATTATGAATTTTCAAAATTATAGAGTAAAATTTAAAAGAGTTACAAGGTCGAGAAATAAGTCTCATCACAACTTCTCTAGCTGATAATAATTTAAAACCCATATTATTCTCATACATATTTTGTGTTTGATTATTCTAAATAGGGAACTGAAGTTAATACATATATTCATGTGGATTTATGAACATATGTGGGTTTTGAAAATATTATACAACATCTACTAAGTTACACATCATGGAGTTATTATTTCAAATTTTATTAAATTTTTTCTTAAAGATCATTCTTCAATAATGTTAGTCATGATAAAGAACATAAATGGTACTCATTCCTATAAGGTAACTTGACAACTTCCAAATTTGCATATCTCAAATAGTATCAATAAATATTTGATGTTCTAGTATGGGATTTATTAGTGTATTTCAAATTATGGAAATATATTATTTTTATTAAAGAGGTATGCTCTTATATCACTATATTAATGAAAATTTCGAATAATTATAAGAGAAACTAATAATTTGATGAAAAAAGTAAATGGGTTGATAAATGGGAAGTTAATTATTATAGTTAAATGTTTTTAATATGTTTTTCAAGATTATTGTAGGATATTATCACAGTATCTTTTGAATGACTTCTGTAAGAAGGTTTCTGTGTTGGGATCATATTTTTAAAAATTTATTGAATGCATTGTAGTATGAGTTGATCACTCATGTTTTACACATTGGGATAGACTAAGAAAATATTGAGATGATTATTTAATGAACGATTTCTTTAATAATGGTGATGAATTTATTATCTTAAGAAGAACAATTAAAATTTCTTTTAGGTGTAATTTCATAAGAAATTGGAATATTGGGTGAGAGAAGAAAAGTACAGTCGTTACAGAATGAGATGATTTGATTTTTTTCTCATACTTATATTTTTGGTTTTATTGTCCTGTAAGGGGGATAAAGAAAAATTTAATTTAAAAGTTAAATGGGTATTGAAAATGAAACCAAAGGGGGAGATTAAACAACATAAATTTATTGAAATTGGTATTTCCATTTCAATTAGTTTTAACACATTTTTGTGATAAAAATTATAATTCCACATTAATTTAAGGTAGTTTTTCTTCATTTGAGTTATTATTGAGAATCGTTCAATTTGTGGAAAGGGTTTTTTGATTTGATTAATTTCCATTAATTAAATAGATAATTAGTTTGACGATTGTTGAAAAGGATAGTAGTTCAGAAAACATGTGTCATAGGTTATTTGAATTGACACAATGTTTATAACATTGTAAGAATGGGAACCTTTTTAATTTAAAACTAAATTCCAAATTGAGAAGAGTTGAATTATTTTACTGTGTAATTATTTTTTTATTGTTTTAAAAAGGTTAAAATAATTATATTTTCACTTGATGATGATTTTTGTTATATTTTCAATGGTTTTTACTTCAAAAAATATCCAACCATTACCAACCAGTTGAGGGACCTACACCCCTACCTAGGAGTAGGTGGAACTATGTCCTTCCACCGTGGTAGCCTTGGACTTATAAGGGTAACCCATTGGTGTTCGCAAGGGAGAAGTGAGGTTCCACCATGTGGGGTAGCATGATAGTGGACGGCAGCACTGACACATGGTGATGCAAGTGATATGTTCATTCGGTAACCAATTCTTCCATAAGGAAGATGTAATTTGTAATATAATGAAGTGAAAAAAATAAGGGAATTTTGATGTGGTATATGTTATAGAAGCTCTTAAAGAATAACTATTATTTTATTCATTGATCTATTCATTTGGGACATCTAATCTCTTCATCTGCATCATATTATCTAGTAAGTTTTCATATAAGATCTTCTATTTATTTGGATGTTCCTGATACATCGACTGAAGCTTGATCTACGAATTATCATCATCATTTACACATTCTAAAAATCTGATCATGATTCAAAATCTGATGAAAAGTTATTTTCATCATAAAACAAAGATAAATCAATGAAATATATTGTGAACAAATTGTGATATTTTGGTTACTTTATTCTTCTATTTTTGCTAAATCAAATTGATATAATTGAACCAAGTCAGTGTATTTGAGCTAGATCAGTTGTTCAGTTTCTTATAAATCTTGGTGGTCGATCTCATTTGGAGTGTAATGTAACATTGCTCTTATGAGAGAATTCTGAGAGAAATATAGAGCCATATAAACACTCTGGGTCATGAATGACAAAATTTCCATACATTTTCTATTTTATTATGATGGAGAAGATAACCTAAGTGTTTTTGACATGTTCTTTTCACACTCAAATATCTTTGTGGAGAAACTTTTTTCCAAGAAGAATTAAGGATAGCACTAAATAGTGTCTTCCAGACATTATTGAGGAACATAGATAACCCTTGAATTCTTATTCATTCATGAATTTATTTGAATTGTGACAGATTTTGTTGTGCATAACGGAGTCTATTATTCATTTGGTTTTCATGATATATGTGAAGGGTGCATACTTTATGAGTAACATTTGATGTAGCACATACAGTATATGCAGGATGTCTCTATGGAGAATGTGAAAGTGTTCATTGTGTGTGTGTTCATCTTATAATAGTGAAATGATAGTGTTAAATTCATGCATGATATCCATTATTCGAACATTATAAGAGTGTGTGTCTACTAAAGTGGTTTGAGAAATATCAATAAAAATATACACATTTATTCTAGTCTATGGAATTGAAAGACATTGAAATGCATGATGTGTCCATTATGCATGTATGAAGGTATGGTTATATTATGTGTGAATGAGAAGAGAAAAAAATCCATGTATGTATTTAAATTTTCATGCAAAATATGCACTCAATGCATGTAAGAATATAAAGTATACATGATGGAACACAAAAGTAGATAGTGTTTTGTAAGCACCATTTTAAAAATAATTTTCCTGATATGTGCATTAAATGCACATTCTATGAGATGAATTCATCAAATATAAGATACATGCAAGATTTTTAAACCATACATGATATATATGTTAATATTTATGCCTGGTAAAATTAAATTTTAAAGGAAATTAAATTGAGACAGTATTTGTGTGTGTGTGTTCAAATTGTGTTCTTTCACAAAGAAGGGAAAAATAATATACATTTTTGGGCATTTTTTATTGAAAAAATAATACTTGGAAATAGTGGGGATATTTAAATGAATTAAGTATTTTTCTTATGATAAGGAAAATTGCATGCATAAAGAACACACAATGTTTGTGTGTGTAATAATTCAGTTGAGATAATGTAATATTTTTCAATGATGTAATGAATAATAAAATATAAATTTTATTGGTACATATTTAGTTGGTAACACTTTTAATATAGAGAGTAGAATTAGAAGTGTTATCTCCTAAAATTTTGGAGTGGATACTAAGTTGACTATCATCTAGTGTCGTTGATTATATTATGTGGTAGTCAATGAACTTTCATTTGAAGTGAGAATGTCTATAATCAATTTATTTTCAATGGATCGAAGAGGAAGATCAGTTTATTATTCTTGGGGAAATTTTAGGATCTTTCGATCACTATCCTTATGTTAAATATTTTATTTGTGAAACCCTCATGGGAATCCAATGTAAAGAACAATGGTGAAATTTTATTATTATTTAGTAAAAGGTGTATACCTACCCATAATGGTTTTAGGATGATACCTAACCAACCCACATGTAATTGGTGATTCATTTGTAATAGAGAATCTATGTCTCATATCATCCGGAATGCATTATGGATGTAGTCACCCACATCAGGGGGAAACTTGTAAAAAATTTGTGTTCTATTCATCATTTACTTTCTTCCTTTCATATGGTAAAATGTTTTTTGTAAACTTGAAATATTTATTCAATATAATAATTGAATAGTTTCAAATTAAAAGGGGTCATATAAAATAAATTAAAAAATGGTAAAAACTTATGTACACTTATTCACCCCCCCCCCCTAATATACCTACATAATCCACTGGGCACTTCAAAGTTAAACTATTGGAAAACACATGGTTAAGGGAATGATAGAACTTAATTTGTTCCTGATACAGAGATATTGATGTTAGAATATATAGATGATTTATTTAGAAACAGTAAAAAGGATAATAAAAACTATCTTTAAATAGATAATTTATTTTTAAAAAGTGGGTTATCAAATCTTTAATTGATTTTAAGCACTTTTTAATTTGAGAAATATATCCAATAATAAGTGTTTTACTTAAGTAATAAGTGAGTATGAAAACTCTGATGTTTATTACAGATCAATTCATTATTTATTACATAATAATACACATAAATCAACTCTAAATATTGATAAGTCTAGTTTCTTCTGGAATTAGGGACATTGCATAACAATTTAATATTGTAAGAACATAATATTTATGTAAATCATCATTAATATGATCTCACTTAAAACTATATGGGGTAAACAGAGGGACATACATAAGAAAGGGTGATCTGTAAATCTTAGTAAGGGTATAAACCTAACATAACATGAAGAGTATAATACATGTTATAATATAGGTTTATCAATTGACATAAAAAGAGTAATAATCATAAAATGAAACAATAATACATGACATTACATGATAAGATAAAGGAAACCTGGGAAATATTGAAACAACTTAAAACACTCTATCATAAACATAGGTCAAGGATAAATTCCAAGACATCATGATGGAAAAAGTCCCATAATGGAATAAATTTCATGTATTATCCCAACATGACATCTCATGAGACTAAACGTTATTCAATGCATTGAGCTTCTATATAATTCCTGGCGTACCCATCAATTTCATTTCATGTGTGCCACAAATATCATACAACATGAATTCACCCATAATTGTATTTTATTAAAAATTCAAGGAGTATGTAATAAATACATTAAATTTAGAAGAAAAATAATTTTATATTTATAAAAGTTAACACACCTAATAGGAAATGGGTATGGTATTCACTACATAATAACTTTTGGCATGGAAAATCATCATGCAATTTTGTGTAGTATAATGACATCACATTAAAATTCAAAAAATTGGTTCATGAGATCGAAATGGGTGTCTCATCATTTCGAAATAAAATGGTAGGTAATAGGTACATGGAAATACATATCCCAACATTAGGAATTGTAAATGTAAGGCATAAGATAATAAGGAAACTTGAATAAATAAGAGAAGGAAAGGGTCCCTTAATTGAGTGTGTTACTCAAAATTCTTGGGAGGAGCTTCATGAGACCTTGGGGGAACCTTGGGAGGACTCTATATAGAGTAGGGTAGAGTAAGAACGTTCTCAAAGTATTTTAAGTGAAGATAAATGGGATATTGGGCGGTTTTATATTAGAAGAGAGAGGATAATTCTTTATTATTTGTCAAACAAAGGTTTTGAACTCTCTATAATAAAATAACCAATATCACAAACCTTCCCATGGTTTCTGACAATTGTTTCTTCAAAATCGGAGGGGTTGTCGTTATTTCATAATTCCAAGTGATTAGATTAAAAAAAATAACCCCATTTATTATGTGTATGTGATTCATAATCTAAAATGAAATTATTTAAAAACCTTAAAATATTTTAATTGTTTTGGAGGATTCATAATGGATTTCTAAAATTGATAAAATAAATTAAATATCATTATTTAAAATATAAAACCTATATATGGTCATGTATACAATTTATAGTATTTATTAGATCACTTTTTGGTCATTGTGATGTCATAATACACAAAGTATATTTATGTGATGTTTAATTTTTACCTGAAAAATTGACTATCTCAAGAAATTTAAGAAAAATTCACCATTAGAGAATTTCAAAATTCTTATTAAAAAAATATTTTCCATTTTATCAAAATTATTTTGTAAATAAGTGATTTTTCACATTTAAAATAAAATAGATACTTATTAAGATATGTTAGGTTTTTTAAAATAACAATTTTCGAACCATTATAAAAATTACATTTGACTTCATAAAAATTATATGAACATTTATATTTAATATAAAATATTTAATACTAATATTTTATTGAAAGATTATTTATTATAAAGTCCATAAATTCTTCAACACAAATCTCTTAATTGAATTTGAATATTAACTAAAAATTATATTTTTGTTTTAATGAATCAAAATAAAAATCATTTATAAAGCAATAATAATAAGATGAGAATATATTAATTATTTTATAAAAAATAATGTACATACTCATATTTCTATGTTCTTGATTCATATCCATTTAATTCACTAGTTAACTCCCAATGGGTAAGGTGTGTGATGGTGGGACGTTCATGGGGTGGTTTGGCGAGCATGGTTTCGGAAGTGATCTCGATGAGCATGAACTTATCCCATAGATAGTTTTAATCAGACTTATATTGTTGTATAATGGCTTGGGCTTAGTTATAGAAAACTCCAGGAGATTCTATCACCCTCAAAACCTCCAATAAATGGGCTTCATAGGGTATGATCTTAGTGGTCGATTCCATAACATTGTTTGGCTGTGTCAATTAGATTTTTTAAAACCCTATATTTATATTAATCATGTGATCACCATTAAAGGAAGTATTTTATCAATGGTAAAGATTATTAACATACATTTAAATACAATAGAATATAATAAAACCAAAGAATATTTTTAGTATTCAATAACCATATTATGTAATAATACATTTAAGTAAATTAGTAGGGGAATTTTATTTATAACAGTTTGGGTGGTTACAATCTTCCCTCCTTTTGAATTGTTTTCCTAGAAATTTTCATTACCCACAATAAAATATATGTGGGTAACTTTGTTCCATCACCTCCTTAGGATTCCATGTTTCTTATTCAAACTTTCGGTTTCTCTATAATACTTTGACAGGGTGAATGGTCTAATTTGATAGAGCTTTGTCTCTATTATCTATGATCATCATCAGATACTCCTTATATGAAATATCATTCTCAAATGGTACCACCTATGGACTTATTACATGTGAGGGGTATTTTTGTACTTTTTCAAGAGGGATAAATGGAATACATCATGTACATGAGATAGGCTAGGTGGGAGTGAAAGTTGGTAGTCCACCGCTCTGATGTGATCAAGGATCTCAAAGGGTTCGATGTGTCTTGGACTAAAATATCCCTTATTCCCAAATATCATCACATTATTCAATGGAGATGTATAATTGAACATCGTGTCTCCAAAATCATACTCTATATCTCGTTGATGATTTTCATCATAAATATTTTTTCAACTCTTAGCAGCCTTGATGTGTTGTTGAATGGTCTTGACCTTTTCCACCATTTTCTAGACCATTTCAGGACCTCGTAGTTTTTGTTCCCAAGATTCATCCCAAAATGTAGGTTTTTTGAACCTATTGTCATTAAGGAATTCATAGGGATACATTTGGATTCTTGAGTGGAAACTATTATTTTATGGTAACTCAACAAGAGGAAGATATTGATCCCATCCTCCTTTGAACTCAATTGAGAATTCTCTCAACATGTCCTCATGTTTATGGATAGTCTTCTCTGATTGGCCATCAGTTTGAGGGAGATAATCCATCCTGAATTTCAACTATTTATTTAGATAATATTAAAGACATTTCTATAACTTTTAGGTAATTATTAGATATCAATTAGATGCAATAGATAGTGTTACTCCATAAAACCTCACCACTTCTCTGACGTATATCCATGTAAGTTGATCCTATGAGAAATCCTCTCTAATCACAATAAAGTATGAGGTATTTATAAGATTATCTGCCAAACCCCATATATAATTATAAACTCATGAGGGATTTAGAATAAATGTGAAAAATTATATGGTTGTGTAATCTAATATCCCTATATGTATGGGTGATTTCTTCATCATCCCCTTTGATTTTTCCTTTCTACTTTCACTTGCTGACATACAAGATATCATAATGTATATTTTATGATCTCTTTCTTTATATTGTCCCACCAGTAGTTTTATTAGAGATCTAGATACATCTTTTTACTTCCAGGGTGGATGGAGAAATATAATCTATGTTCAAAATACAACATCTCATTTAACTTACTATTTTATGGTACACATAGTCTTAACCCAAATCTCACAACTCATTCTTCATTAACATTGAACCCTAAGGATTTAAACTTTCTTATAGTTTCGAATAGCTTCTAAATTATAACATCATTTATATAAGAATACAATATATTTTCTTGATGTAATGGTTAATAAATCATTTATAAAAGTATTTATGATATTTCTTTTTTTTATGATTCCCATTTCCATCCCTTTTAAATCTAAAAAGATTAGATCACTCTAAATTCTCATCAATGATAGAATTATTGGATACCTTCTACATAGTGTGTCCTACAATTTATTCTCTTTACAAGTATGGCAGTGAATTGAGTAGTCATATTCCTTGATCAGCTCTATCCTTCTTCATTGGAACATATTCACCTATTTCAGTGAATATATACTTGAATCTTTTATGATTTGTATATATTTACAACTTCTCCCTAAATAAATATTGTCTCCATATATTCTAGGATAATATAACTTTAGTTAACTATAAATTATGTGTCATATACTCTTTTTCATGAATATTCATCTACCATGAAGCATAGGATATGAATTTTCATTCTTCATTAACACACAACCTAACCCCTTCTTTGAAGCATCGTTGATACGAAGAAAAGTTCTCTACTTGTGGGTAGTGTGATCACATGGGTAGAGATAATTCTGCTTTTCAACTCCTTGAATATATATTCATATTAATCATTAAAATAAAACATGACTCCCTTATGATTTATCTTGGTTATAGGTTTTGATAATCAGGAAAATGTTTTCAAAAATCAACGATAGTACCTAGCTAAACCATGGAAAATAAGGATATCTATCATAGATATTTGTATCGGAAATCATTCAATTTCATTCTATCATTGATGGGTGTGTAGATATCTATTTTTTTATAATTAAATTCCCCAATAATGATACATCCTATTACTAGAACACACATTTTCTGTACTTGGAATAAATATTATCCTTTTATAAGGTGTTTAGAATTGTGCTCAGATGCTCATCATAATCCTCCTTGGTTTTGGGGTATATTATAATATCATTTATAAATACTGCCATTTTATTATTTAATCTATAAATAATCTATTAATCTATTCCATAATGATTTATAGATCCTTAGTGAGCCCATAAGGCGTTACTATGAACTCATAGTGCCCATAAGTTTTATGAAAACTAGTCTTGGGGATATCCTCCTTATTCACCCTAAGATGGAAATATTCCAACCAGACATCCATCGTGGAGAAGTATTGTGCTCCATGTAGCTAGTAGAATATTATCTTATTCAGAACATTGAAGGATTGAGAATATCTTCTCAATGGAGTTTATCCATTATTCTGAGACTAAGGGATTAGATGATCCATTGAATGTTAGAGGCCTTTTTCATATAATTCCCTGAATTGAAGCTTTTTATTTCATAGGGGTATTTTGGTGCTCCTAATCCAGGTTTCTATTCAAATCCTAATTCATCTTACAGAGTAACATCATAAAGGTTTTATTCTTTTTATCATTGGGTTGGGAATCTCTTTAGATAAATCATCCAATTTCCTATCATGATTATTATTTACTCAATTCCTTCTATTTCTAGACACTATCTATAATAAAGTGAAAATTACAAATGAAAATTTTTAATCAATTAGACACACAAACTGTAATCCAATTTCATTAAAGTGATAACTATAAATTACAATTATTTCCATAACTTATGAATTTCTAGGCACCAATATATGTTATCCATGATCTATTTAAATATATTAAGTATTAGGATAAATTTTTATTCCCTTGATAATGGTTCATAATGAGATTATTAATATATCAAATAATATCACCCAGGAGTGTCAAACCAGGTGTGCAGTATGTCCCGATCTCATGTACCAGGTTATGTCGAGTCAGGCCTAATGCACATTGTTGGAGTTGTAACCCCTAGGTACCACTTTTAAAGAACCACATCAACTTTTATTGTCTAGATAGGGATGTATTTTCTTGATAAATCAACTACTATATACTTACCAAAATTTAGGGATGTTTTATTATACTTATTCTTATCTCTTAGGATTTCTCTAGAGTTTTCTTATATTAAACCCAAAATAACGAAACCATTACTTTGATGCCAACTATGAAAACCCTAATATTTATTACATATTAATTTTCGATTTATTATATAATATTACACATAAAAAACCCAAAAGATCAACAATTCTATTTTATTTCGAAATTAGGGACATAAATGGTAATTTAAAATATGAAAACATCATCTGTATTGAAAACTTCCATAACATAATTGCACCAAAAACTACATAGGATAACCATGGGACATATATAATAAATAGGTGATATATAATGCCTATTAATGGAATAAACATGGATTAACGTGAAGAGGATAATACATATTAGAAAAGTGGTATATAAATGGAGCATAAGTATAATAGAAATCATTCAAATGAACAATGATATATGATATAGCATGATAACATAAAGGAAACATGGGAAATTTGTGAAAACATTTAAAAACTACATCCGAAAAATAGGTCAAAGAAAAATTTCAAGAAATCATGATAGAAAAAGTCCCATTAAATAATAAATTTTACTCCCTATCCCATCATTATGTCTCCTGATACTAAAAATTACACAATTCATTGGAGTGCTATATAATTCTGAGTGCACCTGTAACTTTCCTTTTATTCTTAGGCCCATCTTTACCACATAGATCATAAAACATGAATTCATTAATTATCATATTTAATTAAAAAATCATGGAGTGTGGAATTAATATATGTAAGTCCCGTGAAAAATAATTTTAAGTGTATAAAATTTGAACACCCTTGATAAGAAATGGGTATTTTATTCACTACAAAAAATTGTTTTTTCATAGAAAATCACGTTGAAATTTCACGAGCATAATGATGTCACATAAAATTTTATAAAGTAGTTTTTGTGAGAGAAAAATGGTAATATCATAATTTTGAAATAAAATGGGAAGTAAAAGGGACATATAATATAATATAAAAACATTATGAATTGGAAATGTAAGGCCTAATATAATTAGAAGCATGAATAATGAAGATAAGTAAAGGATCTGTTACTTAAGTATGTGACTCAAAATGCTTGGGAGGAGATACTTGAGAGATTGGGACAACCATAAGAGGAATATATAGAGGGTAAATTAGAGTGTGTATATACTCCAAGTATTTTATGTGAATAAAAATTGGACCATGGCTGGGTTTACTTAGGAAAAGAGAGGAGAATTATTTATTATTTCTCAAACATAGGTTTTGGACTCTTTATAATAAAATAACCAAAACCAAAAACATTCACCAAGTTTTTTCCCATGTTTTCTAAAAAATTGGAGTGGTTTTAAATATTTCATAATGAAAATTTATGAACTTAATAAAATAAGACCCTTACTTATGTAGAAGTGAGTCATAATCTTAAAGAAATGATTTGAAAATTATAAAATATACTAATGGTTTTGGAGGATTCACAATGGCTTTATAAAATTAATCAAATAAAAATAAAATCAATTTATTTTAAATAAAAAACATATATTTGTTCATGTATACATTTTTAGTATTTATTACATCACTTTTGGGTTATTATTATGTCATATTACACAAAGTATTCTTATATAGTATTTAATTTTTACTTGAAAATTCGAATTTCTTGGAAAAGTAGGAAACATTTCCCATTGGATATTTTCAATATTTTGATTCCAAAAATAATATTAATTTTATCTAAGTAATTTTCTATATATTTAATATTTTACATTTAAAATAAAATCTCCATTTGTTAAAAAAAGGTTTGTATCTTTAACAATAACTATTTTCGAACCCTTACAAAAAGTACATTGGCTTTATAAGAATTATATGATAATTTATATTTAATAAACATTATTTAACTATAATATTATTTTAAAATATTATTTATTTTAAAAATTTATTAATAAAACATAATAAATTCCTTAATTGAATATTAATATTAACTAAAAATTCTATTTTTGTTTTACTGAATCAAAATAAAAATAATTTATAATGTAAAACTAATAGGATGAAAATATATTAATTATTCTATAAAAAAATGTAAATACTCAAATTTTTAGGGTATTAATGCATATAACTTTAGTACACCATTAAATTCCCTAAGGGTAAGGTGTGTGGTTGTGGGACATTCTGGGGGGTTGTTTGGAGAACATGGTTTGGGTTATGCTCTAAATGAGCTTGAACTTCTCTCGTAAACAGTTTTTCTCATGATTAAGATTTTTGATATCATCTTGGGATTAGTAAATGAAAAATACTAGATTTTCCATCTCCCTTGAATGCTCTGAAAAATAGGCTTCATTGGGTATAATCCTACTGAATGAGGTCCTCACTTTCATTGTCTATGTCAATTGGATTTGTTAAAACCCTATATTTATAATAATAATAAGATAAATTTTAAAATGGATATATTTTATAAAAAATAAATATTATTAAAGATCTTTTAAATACAATAATATATAATGAATCTAAAGGGTGCATGTTTTTTCTGTAACAATATTGCATAAGAAGACATTAAATTAAATTTCAGTGGGAATTTTATTTATAACATTTTGGTTTGTTATAGGAATCATGCATGTTTTCAATAAGGTTTTATGGTAAATCAGTTTATTAACATATTTCAAGATAATACATGATGAAGGTACTCATATGTTTGGAATGTTACAATTTAGAGTTGCTTTGTGCTGATTAAAGGCTAATAAAAAGTTCATTTTGGAAATTCAAGGAACTTCTTTTTAGAGAGTTGGATAATAATATTTTTGGAAATGATAACCATTTATAAAATGGTTTTATATGAACTTTGGATATGGTTTTATAGTTTTAAATATTATATATTTTACTAATATATGAATTAGAAATAGTTAAAGGTGTAATAAAAGTAAAATATTATGTTTATTGAAATATATATTTACTATTTGAGGGTGAAAGAATTATGCAACTATAGGAAAAGAGTCTTGAAACAAAAAAATCATGTTATCATAATTTTCTATTATTTTAATTACCTTATTCATAAATATGGTTTATTACTTTGTGGTTATCATATTTTAGTTGAATGTGTTCTCTATCACTCTCTATCAGAACATGATAGTTTGATTTTCCTTGCACATCCATATCTTCACTAACATTTCGAAATTAGAAATCCATCTTTTTTTGTTACCTTAACATTTCATTTTCTAGTTATTAAGAATATGATTTTTTACCCTATTTACTATGTGGATTTTTCCATTAATAGTATTTTCAAAAATGAAACCCTCAATTATCAATATCAATTTTAAATTACAAGGACACAATTTAATTAAGGTGGGGGAATGTAACACCATAGGACATTAAAATATTTCAATTTTAGAATAAATTTAATATTGTTTTTATAAATATTTTTATACAATGTTAAGCTTACGCTATATACAATATTATGTTGTCTTGCATTACACACAAGGCTACACTTTACAGCATTTTAATGGTGATCTAATTTTTAAACGTAATTTTGACACTATTATAAATACTATTTTTCAAAATAAAATTTGTTTTTTAATTCATAATATAAAAATTATATTATGGTGAATTTTTTAATCTTTCTAAGATGGTTCATTTTTTGATGAATAATAAACAATATTGGATTTTGGATAAAAATTTCATTTTCATTTAAATAATTTTAAATGTTAAATTATATTTTATATTTATTTATAATTCATAATGTAAAAATTATATATCTATTAATACAATTCAGTTTGATGGAATCGTTTTTATATTTAATTTAGATATAAAGACTTAATGACTTTTTCATCATTTTCACTTTAAAAACTTGATTTCGCACCATGTCTGCAGGATTAATACTTAACTTAATTCTTCCAATTCTAGGAATAGAATTTTTAAAAACATAAATAAAAGTTTGTATTAAATATGAAACTTATAGTCTAATAATATCAACTTAGTTTATGACAAAAAATACTACTAAAATTAATTATAATGATTAAGGTAAAATTAAATTTTACAAGGGACAAAACCATAAAATTAACAGCCAAAATGGCCTTCAAAGTTGTCCAAATCCATTGTAATCCTGTATTTAGACCATATCCCTTATTTTTTATAATTTTATGAG
The DNA here is from genome assembly GCA_963277665.1 of Viscum album. NCBI lineage: Eukaryota > Viridiplantae > Streptophyta > Magnoliopsida > Santalales > Viscaceae > Viscum > Viscum album. The sequence goes on from OY728154.1 coordinate 85,413,761, forward strand.
TTATTGGGACACATGTTCATGGAATTTACCCATATAATATGTTTAGTAGGGAAGAAGTCAAAAAAAGAACATTCCATACCTTTCAGAGTTATAAATTTTTAGAGTATGAAAGAAAAGATAAATGAGTTTTTATCATCATAATTTAACTATAATTTTTAGATATGAATTAGTTACATTAAACTCTTAACAAATTCTAATGCACAAATTATTTAGTTAATAATGAAATTAATCAAATGATACTATAAATATTACAAGTGATGTAAATTGACTAAATTATTATCTTTCATTATTTTTGTAGATGATCATATATTTTAATAGATATTTGATTTTAATATATCTTAATTCCATCATTTTAAAAATATACTTAAAATATTATTTAAGTAAAAAATTTCATAATTTCCAATAATTTATTTTATAATAAATATTTTATTATTAAAAAGAATTAAAATTACTAAAAATAATATCTTCTAAAAGATGATTTCTAAATGTTAATGAATATTAAATATGGTCTATTTATGTACCAATTTATTTTTTATAATTAACATATTGACTCATAGATAGTAAAAACATTATGAGCACGGTTCGTGCTAAAGTTGGGTTTTTGCGCGTTACAAGCGTTAGTTTTGATATTAATTTCCAATACACAAGAGATTTTTATTTTGTAAATTAGTTATAATATTAATAATTAATTGGTTATATATTTATAATAAATTTCACTTTAGTTTATTCTTAATGATAAAATTACATAGGACATAAAAGTAGTTATTTTAATAAAAACTGAAAATGTTTAAAGTGTGGGAACTTAAAACTTAAGGAAAATTTATAAAAATCAAATTATTTTTGTTTTTTAGAGGTTTGGAAATTCATAATTTCACCTTAATCGATTATGTTTAATTTTTTATGCACATGAGAAAAGGGGTACATTTCAATATGTCATATCTTTTTATATTTACAAGAATGTCACTCTCCCTCCAATATAAAAAGGAACTCACTCCTCCAACTTCCTCACACCTCACAAGACAAATCTTATCGTCCAAATTCCAATAAAATAGTCTCATAAAATCTCTCCCCTAAACATAGAATCATTACCTTGGTATTAAATAAAACCAATGAATCCCTTTGGTGCAAATAAAAATGAGTTACCCGAAAAATAGGTAACATTATTCAATGTGAATTTATGTTTTATTAGTTTCTCTAACCCCTTAATTTATTATTATTACATTATTATATAATAAATTAAATATAAATATATACTAAAAAAATTATGTTATGGGTTTTACCTACACCTACACACACCTCCAAAAATGGGTAACAAGCTTACTGTACGTGTATAGCGAACTACCGCCTCTCGAGAGAATGTTATTCGTTTTTCCTTTACTACCTTACATGGTTGGAAATTATGATAGAAACATTGTTTCTATATTATATATATGATATTTATTTTGTATTTATTCTTTTTTAGTTTTTATATAATGCATACATTTATTCATTCCATTTGGTGTAAATATGGTAATTTCAATTATGGGCATGTGGACTACCGCCTCCACAAAGAGATGTGATACTTTCACACATTACATGGAATGTATTAAGGATGGGTTTAAAAAATATATATCATAAATAAAATTTATATGATATTAATCACATAATAACCTTTCTCTAAATATAATATCTGATTTCCATTGTTACCCTTTTACACACTGAAAAAATCATAACGTCATTCATGGACATTTGGACTACTACCACCTTGACGTGATGAAAATCCTTTTACATTGAAATAATTATATACATATGTATATATGCTTAAATAAAACAGTATTTATGATATATTTATCTTTATGGAAAGATATAATTTTACTTTCCTTCTTTCCCTAAAGATCATTGAAAAATTTGAACGTTACTCATGCGTATGTATGGCCAACCGTCTCCATGATTGTAAAGTCGGTTCATTTTTCTTTACTATCATTCATGATTGGTTTTAAAAGTAAAATTTATTTATAAATATAATTACTATTAAATTATTATTATTATGTATATGTTTATATAATAACCCCTTTGACCATAGTTGAACTACCATATTCGTTTTTGACCCACGAACTGATTCTGTTCAAAACACCCGATGTAAACATAATTTTTTAAGTAGTTTTATGAAAACAATTAACAATTATACTAAAATTAATAATAAAATTGAAAAAATTTCTCAATAAATTAAATAATTTACAAACAATTGTTATTCAGGAAAATAAATACACACATGACAATTCAGGCTATGGGTAAGGGATTTCGTCTCAATTTACAGTCCATTGAGACGTATTTGTCATTATGCACCAATTAACACAAATGTGGTGTATATAATACCAATTTTATATTAATATAATGTTACAATCATACTACATGTAATTTTATGTTTCGTGATTAATTATCTCATCCAAGCGATTTGACTTGAAAATTACCAAGAGGTAAAAGTTATCTTTGCAATCTAACTTTCTTTTGTTGTTGATAACTTTCTCTTGAAAAAATCACTTCCTTATGGTGATTTTTACGGTAAAATGAATTTATCTTAAATATATATATATATATATTCTCAGGAAATAGATATTATTATTTCCTAAATTGTATTCAACTTTTACATTTAATGTTCACTTTGAAAGTTATTTTATTAATTGGAGAATTATTGATAAATCTATATCTTTTATTCTATAGGGATAGTTGATAAGGAATGTTATTTATGATTTAAATAGATTATTTAACTATATAAGGAATTATTTATACATATATTATATTATTTTTCAACCAGTTAATGAAATCACCTCAATACATCGGTCGTCTCATGGGATGAAGTCAGTTAAAAAAATCCCTTCACATTTTGAAAAATGATTTATACTATTAAGAGGATAGATCTTGGCACAAATTAGATGGGTTTATACCCATAGACATAAACTATTATGATGATAGATCCTGATAGTAACTATCTTGAGGATTCTTCTGGATAGTGAAGATGTCCAACATGATGCATTCTATCACTGTTATTATTGCATTAGTTTATTTGATTAGGTAGAATATCCATGGTCAATTTGTAAAATCATGTAATTATTTATATGGAATTATTAAGCCATATTTTATTATTTACATGTTGATTATTCATTATTAATTCATGAAAATTACACTATTATTTACCCTTACTATGCATTTGAGCTCACCCTTATTTTGTTTCCTTTTCCAAGGATATGATGAAAAAATATTTGAAGGAGTTTTAAGGGTGTGGTTCATTTCATTTTATTATGTATCATGTTTTATTTTCTATTTCCCAATGTAATATGGGTATCATGTTTATAATATTTGTTTCTAAAACTATTAAATTGTTTAGTCCCATGTAATTTCAAAGTTTTATCTATTCCAATGTAATAAAATAATACATCGGCTTCAAGTTTCTATGGTTGAGGTGTTATAATGTCAGTGAGCATTAACTTTATTTGACCATTTTTTGGGCGCCTTTTGTAAAAATACCTAAAAAATTATGGTTACAGTATTGGGAATATTGACCTTAAATATAATTAAATGGAAACCTGTAAACTAGTAATTAAATCCAACAAAATAAAATTCATTTTCATTTCCCCGATTGAATTCCATCATAACTTGCCAGTAGGATACATCATTTTAAAATATATTATCAGTATGGTTCAGATCCATTCTTCAATGATTGTTGTACACGACTATCACCTAGGATCTAACAAATTAATTATTACATATGATCATCACTCATGAATTTCCACCTTATCTTCCTTATTTTTATTGGTAATTTAGGGACATCAGTTGCCCTTGGATATCTCAATAGAATGTGATAGCCCATACATTTTGATGGAATCAGGCAGTTCCAGCTATTCTATATTTGATTGAGGTGGTGTGCATAATCTTCTACATAATAGTGATAAAACGTTTTATTATGGTATCGTTAATCGATTACATTGAATGGTTCCAATAAATTATGTTATTGGGGTGATATGACTTGGATTCAATATAATACTTTTTTATCATCACAATCACACATCCTCAAATCATGGATATAACATGACATAAGGCTTTAGATTTTTATTAAGAGAAAAGGGTGGCCATTGTGGGTTATTCTTCATCATCATAGGTGTGTGGTGACATGTATTTGGTACCCGATTTCATCACATATCTCGGTGATGCAGCTCAACTTTGGGTTTCAAATCTGTAGAGGCTCGAGCATTGTGGTGGATTATTCCGTAAGAGAGATCATTTATTCCATAGATAAGTTCCTTGGTTTAGTGATATTATTGTCCAGATCATCTTATAATCTTCATAAATTCATCAATATTTTTATCTTGGTGGTGGATAACTCATCAATGACTTCATGGTTTTAAAAGATTATCAAAATGAGCTTGGACGTTTTTGAATGTCTTCTAAAAGTTCCAAATATGGTCTTGGGTTTATTCCTCTGGTGAAATGGTTACAATATGTGGCGCAAAATATAATTTCTCCATAATATTGGTTCTTTAATTGATAGATGGTAGATGTAGATGGGAGATAGATAGGTGACCGTGAGCACATGATTGTTTCTATTATGGTAAATTGAATTAAACAGGGCTTAGACATGAGGTCACTTGATTTTGACTAGATGGTAGACTATTTAGACTCACTCATGGTCAGTTCACACTATTAGAATCTCCATTCAAGATAGGCTTAAATGAGTTGTATGGTCAATTTTATTACCATATGTGGTCACCATGATTGATAGGCATGTAGTAGGTTAAGGTTTAATCTCGCATGGTAAATATAGTTTTTATCTGTGTGTATCATGGTAGGTAGAAAAAATGAGGGCTCATGGTAACATTGAATTTTATTTGTGTGGTTATTATACGAATGGTGAAGTGTACACACAATCAGTTCTAGTTTTAGGATGTATTCAGTTGGACTTTGGAAGCATGATAACTTTTCAATACATGTGGTCACTCCTTACAGTCATTATATTTTACTGTGAGAGTGACTCAAGGTTAGTAGAAAATTTATCATGTGGTATATTCTATTTTAATAGGTTTGTTCACTTTTAATTTTGGATTGTGGTCAACTATGTGACAACATAACCTTCAAGCGGTTAGTATGGCCCTTTACGAAATTTTTTCATGAGTCCTAAAAACATATTTCTGTATTTAGTGAAGTAAAAAATATAAATTAAATGAAATTATAACACAAAAATACCCACTTTTCCAAAATAGAATAAAATTAAAAAATTAATATTAAAAAATTAATTTCATAAAAAAATTGAATAAAAATAATATTTAAATAGTGGAAAAATTAATTCAAGAATAATATAATGATCATAAAAATCACTATAAATGGCTGTTCATTAAATAATTGAGAAAAATAAAATATAAAAAATTAATAACTAATATACCAAAAAAATACTAGAATAATTTTCATTTATATTTTATATTAATAAAAAATAAAAAAAATGTAGTTACTAAAAAATGAATTCTCAATGTAAGGAACCATGGAATTATTTCACTCTGAAAATCACTCACATTTTGAAATAAATCCAAATAGTTATAATTTCATCAAAAACAATAAATTTTTCAAAATTATCCATTTAATTTAACTTTCACATCAAAATCATAATAAATTTAACAAATTATATTTGGATTAATGCATCAAGTACAAGCCACATTGACATGCATGTACAATATTGTTTTTTGTAATTCACCATAACCAATCCTTTGCTTCCACACAACTATATGTGAGTTATAAAAGATATGTAATAAAAGGAGTATCACAAGGAACCTGGGGTTGGTTCAAGTAGTATTTTAGGTAGAGATGGTTTAAGAAGGAACTGATAAGAAACCAACATGGATGATACATAGGTTGACTGGTAGGAAACTGCAACTCATGCCAAGACTGTTACACAGAGGTTTCCTCTATGATCATAGATTGATTTATTATCTACTAAATAAATAAATCATTATATAAGCTTAGGATTATGTAGTTTATTTATTTATTTTAATTAAATCCATTCATGATTTATTTTATGGATTCAAGGTCTCTATCTTATAAATAAATTCATTAATATGTGAGGATGGAATTAAAATAAATGGATTATTCATAATTTCGTTATTGATACAATGTTAATAAATTGAGTAAAACAAAATTAATGTTAACAAGGAATGTAATAGTTAAAATAAGAAAATTTACAAATAATAAACAAAATACCTCAAGTTAAATTTAAGTTAGTATGACTTACATTATTTGAATTTATAAAAACTATAGTCAATGTGTCAGTTTAGGCCATTTTTGGAGGAAAATTAAATTATTATGGAGTCCTAACTAAGATGGTGGGTTGAATTAACCAAACATATATAGAATTTAAAGTCTATAGTATATTCAATAAATGTTTAGATAAAAATGTTGAGGAAATCCAAGTTAGGATTTTAGGATTGGGGAGTCCACTCAATAGAACAATGAGCTGAAAGACCACAGCTGCAAAGACCACCTATCTAAACACATTCTAATGGTTTTGATGGAAATATGTTTTATATACAGAAGGAAAATATGGATCCATTACTATTTAATATCTAAATTTTTCAGACGTTCTGATTTCAATGGTGAGGTTCATTGGGACATTATAAAACTGTGGGGGATTTAAAAAAAGAAAAATTAATATAATTATTACATATCAATTAAATTTTAATCAAGATAATTGTTAATAATCATCTCTATTATTATATAATAATTTAAATTAAACTATACAATCTATCCCTATGATCAATTTTATAGAAATACCATATCCTAAGGAGTAGTAATTTATAAGAATACTTCAAATGAATATCATTTTCATTGTGGTATGAATGAAAATTCAAAATGCTGGAATACCCAATCCCTGATATGCCTTTTAAGGAGGTGAGTGATGATGTGATCAGTATCTATAATAAAAAGATGAGTGATGTAGTTGATGTTCATGGTTTAATGATTTTATTAATGTCTTGTTAACTCACGAAGTAATTATAAAACATGTATGCCTATAAAATGATCAATCATCTCTATTTTCTATAATAGGAGAGATAAATATAGGAATAGTTTGCAATCTTCAAGATTCTCTTTTTGAGTAATTTTAAGGTAGCTATTCTGTCTAAGCCTCATGTTGTCAATTTTATTAGATATATTATGTACCTAGTGGTTCTAGGGTTTATATTTCATGAAGAAATATGCACTGATCTCATTATGTCATCACTCCCCCAAATATTATCTATATTTTATTGTCAATGTAAATAGGATCAATAAAGAGAAGTTTATACCAAATCCAATAAATCTACTTTTCCATGTTGATATGGATTCAAATAAAGAAAATCCTCCTTTTTTATAGTGAATAAAAGGAAAACCTAGGAAAGGATCTCCAATACTAATTCCAAATATAACACTTCTTCACAATTCCATTATAAAAAGAAGAGGATCAAGGGGATACTGAGGGAACAAGACATTGTCTATTTTTTACGTGGCAAGAAAGTCCACTAGAGTAATAATTACACCCAGACTAAGAAGAAATGGGAATATTCATGTGAGCTAATTATCAAGGACAATCTATATATTTCTAAAAACTATGAATTAGATATAGCATGATGTGCTCAAATAAGAATTAAAATATAGGAACAAAGAAGATTGTAGAATATTTCCTGAGGTGGGGTAGATTTACAAGTAGCTAATAAATATAGAGCTTCTAATGTGAATATAAGATATTACCACCACAAATTTCTGTCTAGAATGATCTTGGTTGTAAAATATTGTTATTATGTTCCTTCAATCACCAAAAAAAATTGTGTTCAGAATTTATATCGATGGATTAATTTTCAAATTAGGAAATGAAGATTTACTTTTTGTAAATAAATCTATTTTATAATAAGTAATATTTAAATAATGGAATTTATGTGTTACATTTCACAAAAAAAATTGATGTAAATTGATAATAAAATAATTCAAATTATTTATACCGCACCTATCAGTGGAATTACCATCTAGGTTCGGTTAATGAAGAGTGTTGGAATATATTACACTAAGAAGGATTGTTTTGGTTCATTTGACTAAAACCCCTAGGTATATGTTAGGGGTGTTTACAAAAATATTGACTAAATTCGTATTTAATAGAAAAGGTGAATGGAATGTCGAGATTTTTTAGTTTGTTCATACCTATGTGTGTGGACCATTCCAACTTGAATCCGTGGTGGTTACTCATACTTCATAACTTTTATTAATTAATTTGGTAGATGTGGATATGTCTACTTAATAAGTTATAATTCATAATCCTTTGATATATTCAATGAATATAAGAATGACATTGATAACCACCTTGGTAAGATGATTAAGAAACTTCACTCAAAAATATGATAGACAATATATTAATCAAGACATCATTTATTACTTATAGTATTTTTTGATCTTTACTAAACTCGCTTATCTTTATACCCAATAAAGAAAGGGTGTAAGAGAAAATAGTAACTACAGCATGATAGACATTGTGAGATAAATGATGTTTCATGTTATTCTACAATTATCATTTTACCGATACACATTATAGGAAACAAAATACATACTAAACATATTTCCAATTAATATTGTAAATAATTTTCCTTATTAGATATGGTATGGAAATAAACCTATGTTGTCATGCGTATGAGTATGGTGTTGTGAAGCATATATTAATTCTATTTCTAGAAAACAAAATATTCACCATGACTCACTAAGTTCATCTTTTTAGAGTATCCTAAATAACCTAAAGGATTTGAACTATAATATACTTCAGATAAGAATATTCATGTTAAAAAACATCCCACATTTATTTAATGTGGTGAAATATCCAAAGGATAAATTGGGATTAAGATAGATTTCAATGAAGTCCAAACTCAATATACATAGGATTTATCATAGCAATAGATTTGATATATCCCCATGGAAGAGGATGTTCTAGAGAGAAAATTATTTCATAAGACTATGAGAGAGGATAATAAACCAAAATGATATGGTTTTCTAGTTATTGTGGATAGTTTTTCATTATTAATTGATAATAAGGACCATGTAACCTATAATAAAGATTTAAGTATCATAGAACCACCCGAATGGAATGAATATATAAATTATGAAATGGATTATATATTCCAAAACCTTGTATGGGTATTAGTAGGTCCCCTAATGGATTTAAATATCATTGGATATAAATGCATATTAAGAAGAAATTAGACATGATTAGACAAGTTAGTACCGATAATAACTGGTTGAAAATGGTTCGAATACCATCAAGCCAAAGAATATAATGAAACATTTTCATTATTTTGTAATAAAAACTCAATAAAAACTCTAATTTACATTTAATCTTACCATAATTATGAGATTAATAAGATGGATGTTGAGAGGACCAGTTTAGGATACACCCAACACCGAGAGGGGGTGGGTTAATCAGTGTTAGGGAATTTTTAATCTAATTTCATCTTTTTATCCATGTACCTCTTAGAATTGTTAGGATCTTAATTATCTTATTCTATTTTCCCTATCGCATGAAAGAATATGAAAGTAGCAAATATAGAACATTTTATTTTTACAAGGTTTACTTCTCAATAAGAGTAGCAAGTCATGGAATAGTCAAGAAATAATAGTGACCACGCAATCACTAGAAAATGATCCTTTGTATGTTGTTACAATGTGTATTACATTCTCTTACACTCATGAAGAACTTTGAAAACAATCCAATAGTTCGTTTTTTATAGCTCTCACCTAGATATTTAAACTTCATTACAGGATAGTATAATCCATATTGTTAAGGTTTTGTGACACCAAGAAAGTCTTACACTTGTTGGGACCTTATGGATGTCACAGTGCTGCTTTGTTCTTCCACATCCTTCTACTTCAATTGGTTACTAGCAAAGCAGCATGCAAAATACTTCTTGTTACCTCATCGTAGTAGAAAACATTATATCTTCACTATCATCATCCACTCTTTTTCATAAAACTATTTATGTAGTATAATGATGGGATAAATTCCCCCTGATCCAAATGATGATCAACTGATATCAATTTGGTCAGTCACTTCCTCTTCTTTACTCATCCCTCTTCTGTGCAAAACTAACTGCACTTAGTTACCTTATTCTTCTTCTTCTTGAAATAATCACAAACTTACTTTATGATTATCAATTCAATGAAGATCATATAATTTTAGAATCATCACAATTGATATGGCATGAATAACTAAATATATATGGGCCACTTTCTTTTTCTTCTTTAACACACAATGGGGGTGTTATACCCAATCACTAGTTCACCTAAACCATATATTCAATACTAATTTCCATGAAGCTCCCTCGTAAAGCTTACAACCTTTGTGAAATACATTAAATTTGTGAAACTTATTTTCTTTTGCAAAGCTCATATTACCTTATGTCATATTTTTATATCCTTTGTGAATTCCATTAACAATCGTGATGCTCAAAACATTTAGTTATTTATCAAATACTTTTTGAATGTTATCGCATGAACCTACTTTGTGAGTCACATTCACGGACCGAGATCATTAATATATTATTTTAATGGTCACTATTCTTTTAGTGGGTTTAGTGGCCTATTTATAGGATTTTCCTCCAATTCTATAAGCTTCTAGACACATCAAACAATTTCACGAAGCTCTCCCATTTCCTTCACGGTGCTCTGTATTTCACAAAGCTTGATAGAAATTCTTAATACATGATTCATGTCATTGTCACAGAGATCACCATAAAACTCTTCACATCGCCGTGATGCACCACATGTGATGATCCTCACATTCATCGTTCATGATGCTTTTCACATTCATAAAGATCAATGTTAAACTCTTCGTGTCACCATGATGCTCCTTTGATATTTTTCATTTTTTTGAGATCATTGTCAATCCATCATTCTCTCGCAATGCTACACATCCCATAATCATGATGGTTACCATTACCATTCACGATGCACTACATCTTGGATAAGGTCATCCCACCCTTCGTTAAACTTGTTCCTTTATCATTTTTATGAAGTTTCATTTCCAGAAAAAAAAACCTTCTCGATTCTCCACTTCTTATAGTCTCATTATCACAAATATTTCCATCAAACCATCATGCCATCGTAAAACACACACCAGAAAAATCATTCTTAGTGAAATTCATTCATTCTCCATATATTAATAATACCTTCATGGAAACCCATCTTTGATGATGTTATCCCTCTATTGAATTTGGGCCCCAAAAATTTTGCAAACACTGGGGAACTACTCTACCTAAAAATTATACTTATGTAAAACCAAAAATGATGATTCGCAGTCATCCAAAAAAATCTTTCATTCCATTCCAACCAAAACCTGATTTACAACACCGTTTATCCCCCTTTAGATCATATGTCTTGCATCATATGTTATCCAAATAAATTATGATATTTGTTAAATGAAAACCAGCAAATCATCATCAGATTTTTTAAGGAAATTATCATAAATATTTTCTTATCGTAACATTTTTCATTCCAATAAAACCTTAATATGACGGGATTCATCTTTTCAAGAAAAATATTTCCCTCCAATCAAACCCGGATAAGATTAAAATAAAAACAAACTATTTCAAATCGATGCTCAAATACGATTTCCTGTACTAGCTCTATCCTCTTTCTATAAAACCTTCTTTTCACTTTCAAATTTTTATTGGATCCATGTTGAATCCAATTCTCATACACATAACATTTAGAACCTAATTCCAAACCCATGGTGAGTTTGATGAAACTATATAAAGGCCTTTCTTATGCATTGTGAGTATGATTTCAAGAAAACCTTATTCAAACATCAAAACTCCATCTCGATTCATCATCATGGAACTCAATGTATTCAAACCATTCACATGATTCATGGAAGTTCAAGATTTGAAAAATCCATTCATGCTCTATCAATTTTGGAACTTCATCATCATATTGACATCAATGTAATATTCATATTCCATTGATCATCATTCTTTACCAATGAAAATCATTTTATAAAAAATACAATCCATACACAAAGTGGGATCTACAGATGTCATAGTAACTTTCCTTAATGGAATCCTTTTGGTAAATGTCTATATGACACAATATGAAGGGTTTGTGACTCCAAAGGATAACAAAAAAGTATTTAAGTTATAGATATCCATTTATGGGTTAATCAGAACATGAAAGTCCTTGAAAATTCAGTTTGATGAATATATAATGGAATATGGTTAAATTAAAAATGAATATGATACTTGAATCTATAAGTATTTTATTGGGTGTGAGTTTATTTTATAGGTAGTTTATGTCAATTACATACTACTCATTATAAATGAAATAATCATCATTAAATATAAAAAATCCTAGTTAAACACATTCAACACCACAAATGACTTAGTTTAATTAGTTTATATTATTGGGATAAATATACATCAAGACATATCTAAGAGTCTACATCTACTATCTCAAAGTACATATAATTATAAGATACTAAAGGGATCTATTGTAGAACAATCCAATGAAGGATTATCTCTATTGTCACATGATATTCATTGTTATAAGAAAATACATCCTCAAACACATGAGGAAATACAGATCATGTCAAGGATTTCACACACATCATTAATTGGGTTAGTCATATATGTTATGCTATGTACAAGGATAGATGTTTTCAATGAATTGATTACAGTAGCAAGATATCAATACGACCATAGTGACTACTATTGGATAGTAATTCTGACAATCCTTAAGTATCTAATGAATACTAATGTTACATTCCTCATCTATAGAGGATATGAATAACTATTCATTAAGGGAACTGTTAATTCTAGTTTTTAAATAGATCAATATGAATTGAAATCACAGCCAAGATACTTATTCACTCTCAATATCGGTTTTTTGAACTGGAAGATCTAATAGATAGACATGGTTTCTGATTATATTAGAGATTCTAAGAATATTTTGAATTATGAAGTAGATAAATAATTGGATTGGATTCACACTATTTTAAAAGGACATTCTATGGTGCCTATCATTAAATACCATATCACACTCTATTATGATAATATGATATCGATGGATATTCAATAGGATCCAAGGTCACATTATAGGATAAAGAGAATACTTCAAAAATATCATCTCTTGATGAGTTTTTCTTAGAGAGGATTTGTCACATTGAGTAGAGTTTCCATGCATGACAACATTGAAGAACAAGTAATTAAAGACTTAACTCAAAAAAACATAAACATCATGTGATAGCTAGCACAACAAAATCGAATGTTAGTTATCTCTATTTCAAGTGGAAGTTTTTTGTAGTTGGTATCCTAGAACCAAATGTTTGTACACTTTATTGTATGTATAGTTAATAATTTAATATTAACTAGAATTTTGTATTATATATCAATTTTAATTCTTCTTCAATTTTATGTAATATTCTCCCAAATTATCCATCACATTGAAATAGAAATATCCATGCCACGCTATGATGAGAACATTAAAATTCTATGAAGATATTATAATTCTTTTTATATTGTAATTTAACATTCTATAATGGGGAACATATTATATTAACTATTTATTATGATTACATGCAAGTAGATGAGTCTTAATACCATGAATCTCAAACATAGTAATCTCTAATGTGAGAGATTATGTGAACAATCCTGTTGTAGGAAATCCACATATTTATGTTTCAGTGCGGGTACTGTAGCAGTACTGCAGTAGCACTATAGCAGTGCGGGTACTGTGCAGTACCATCGCAGCACGGGTACTATAGTAGCACGATTCACAGAATGGGATTTGGGCAAACAAATGGGCCTACGGGCCATGTAATGGGCTAAATTTCCACTCGGCCTTCGGGCTATGTAATGGGTCTCCCTCTACCTAGTTAAAGAGGTATTTTCTTTGATTTGATAATAAATGAGGCTTCGACCCCAACCATTAAAAAATAAACCATGATGAAATAGTACTTAGTAATGTTGGGTACATTGGAAGTGTTATGAGTGATCTATTATTACAGAATAAGTAGTGTAAAGATATTTCCCTTCCACCTTTTTAGAAGTTGATATCTTAGTCCTTTGATATGGATGAAACCATCAAAATAAAATCCATTGACATAGTGATGTGGACATATTCATTCCAAATATTCAAAGAAATATATATCAAACATATGACACTAATGTGAAACCTTCTTGATGAGATATCATGAAAAAGGGATCATATTACACAATGAGCATTCATATGTGGTTTTATCATTGTGATATCAACACTTCCACTATGGGTGTCTTGAAATGTTTATATATAATAATAATGGAGTTTAGGAAATTCCACCTACTGTCACTATGGAAGAGTCTGAGAGGTTTACAACAAAGTGTTTCCTTTGACCTCAGCTAAATATTATTTAACAATTATAATAAATATTATTTCCTAAAGTGAGAGTTAATATTTATTGAAGATTAATTTATTAATCAAAAATATTAAATATGTATTTATTCTCAAGGTATTTTTCTAATTACATGAATATATAATATTTATTTATATCTTTTTATTCGCACCATAACAATTAAGTATTTATTAATTAATTAATTAAAATAAACTAATTATGTGAATATTTAAAAAATATTTATTCTCTAGTCTGGGAATAGAATATTAAAATATTTATTGAATGAATAAATATTTAATATTTATTTGAGTATTCAACAAATAGTATGGAGGAATGGCTAAATTATACTAGGTATGGTGGTCAGTATTAGTTTGTAAGATATTAAAATAATATTTATCATTTCACTAGTCAGTAGACATCATGAAATAATATTATTATTTTATAACATAGAATAGGGTCTCATATGGGATTAAAAAATTAGTAAATGTCCTTGTGTAATTAATAAAATATTAATCCCTAATCTCTGGACTATAAATTGGTTCTTATAGCTTTATAAAGAAGGTTAATCATTGGGAATATCATATTCTTATCAAGATCATCCTCCTCCTCTCTTCCTTTCAAATATAATATGAATAATAGATATTCCTCAAAGCATAAAGTAATTAAATTTGGTTGAATGATAATGAAAAAATATGACCAATCAGCTATGGTTTCACCTGATGAATCATCAATGTTTTTTTATATTGAAGGAGAACTTGTGGACAACTACTATAGGGGATATACTTTGGCTCCCCACGACATAATGACACTATACCAATCAGGTTAGAGTAATCAACATCTTCAATGAATAAAAATCTCATGATCAAGGTAATATTTATTATCATGCTTAAATTAGTTATAAATTTGATGTGAAAATAAATTTTCATGTTTCTAGAAACCATCTATGTAAATATTAATTGATAAAATATCATTGATCATGAAATTTTAGTCTTGTATAATATGATAATGATCCATTAAATCCAACAAAATCTTCTTTTTCCATTTATTTAATAGGCACATCCTATGAATAGAAAAACATCATAAAGAACTCACTAAACAGATATTTTATCAATCCCTTTATATGGTACACAATTGAAACCATTTTAAAGTCATGAGTTGGATACTTATATTCATGATAATAGAGTTTCATAGAACTATATGCTATGACCCTATTATCTTGTATAATAATGTAATTGATTCTCACAAAGGATTCATCATAATACACCTAAAATCCCTCACCCTATTGAGGTAAGGTAAGACTATAAGTTGAGGTAACCTACTTATATAGCCCCTAAATGATAATTTGAATTATTCTTGACACATGAATTTAACCTCTTTCTTTATAAGAGAATTAATAGGATAATCTACCATTAAAAATTTATAGATAAAGTTTCAGTAATACACCACTAATCATAGAAATATCTTGATCATGAATACATTATAAGGAACCATACCAAATATAACCAATAACAATTTTTCATTATCATGAGTGATTCTCACTTATGAAACCACATGACTAATTAATTTAAAATTCTTGATCCATAATGGGCATTTATATGGCTTAGAATATAGTTGATGTTGTCAAAATTTATTTAATACAACACAGATATGCTAAGCGTTCTCATCTTGAGATTTAGAATAAATCAAGATATCATTCACAAAAACCATGATAAATGAATTAAGGAGGGGATAAAAATTAAAATTAGTTAAATAAATAAACAAAAAATAGGAATAGTTGTTCCAAAAGGCATAACCAAATACTCAAAATGTATGTGTCATGTTAAAAAATAATTTCTGAGTATATTTTCTAATATGAAACACAACTAAGATTATCCTAAATAAAGTTAAATTTTTGATAATCACCTTTCATGTTTAAGTTAGTTGAAATTATAATCAGTTCTAGGAATAGTATAGAGGTTATCAATTGTAACCTAATTCAACTTCCGATAGTCTACAAAGAGGCATAGACTTCCATTGAAATTTTTGGAAAAAATAAATAGAGCACCACAATGTGAAGTTATAGACCTAATTAATGCTTCAACCTACAGCTCCCCCAATGGTATATTTATTTTTTAAGTGGCATATGATATAGGGGAATTGATATAGGGTTGGTTTCATATAGAATATCAATAGTGAATTCCACCTCCTACATAAGCAGTAAGCCTGGGAAATATTTTTGGGAACCCATCAGGGTAAAGATCATTCATCAATAGTAAGACTCATTGATCTATTACTTCATCTATTATGTGGATAATACTATCCATTTTAGTGATGATTACATTCACATTCAATATATCATGACCTAGTCGACTATCATGTATATCCCATTTTCCACTAATCCCATTATCTACCATGTGTGTAGTAGATACCCCTGGGTGATGATATAGATACCCTCCTAGAATTGAAATGACTACATGGTTGGAGATGATTTAATCAATCCGTAAACAAAATAATTTCAAATGGATTCATATTAAGAACCACATATCATCATATATATATCCAAACTAATCGACAACCAAATAATAGGTTAATTATTTCACTAATTGAAAAATGACTTATTTCCATGGTTATAAAACCATTATCGATAGAAACATGGTAGTGTTTTGGACTCTAACCATGGGAAATGGTTTCCCATGGATGTATGTGTTATAATTATAAAGAAAATGTGTATATTTTCTATATAAAAAGTTGTAAATCCCTTTATATCATGGGAAATGGGTTTTAAGAATACCATAAAGAGATACTATAATCGGCACCATGTCTTATGGCCATATATCCCAACTAGGCATTATTGCTCCATAAGAACTGCGGACTGTGTTTGTAGATACTTGGAAGGTAGTCCAATAACTATGAGTAATATAAGATGAGGAATTTTTAATTTTTAAGGTGAATTTACAAGAATTACGACATCAACCTCTGTCCATAGTATGTTGTACACCCCTATACAATAGAGACCATATCAATAGCTTCCATAATCTAATATATCGGTTCACTTATGAAATTTGACCTCATGCCTTTTTTAGATATTAAATATTTGTTGTTTTTTCAATAATTTAACAATAATAACATTATATATTTAACATAATATATATACATATATGTGTGTATGAAATGTCATTCAGTGACGTGGTAAAAGAATACATTGAATAACAAAGAGGTGTCCAGATTAAAAACTACAAGAGATAATTTTATTATTTTAAATTCCCTATCATAAATCAAAATGACAATGGGTGATATAATAGTGGAAATGATCCCAATACTTATCTCCATGGGATAATCCAGGGGCTATAGTCCTTCCATCATGGGTAGGTTTCATGGATATACAGTTATATCAATAGGCTTCACCTAGGAATATAGTTTAGAACTTGATTGGATACTAGTTTCTCATAAGTAAAAAAATTCAAGAACTAGTAATAAATAAATCATAATCTAATGTAAAGGATATCAAAATATTACATCTCATTATAAATAAACCTTGCTAATTTTTCATTTTGAACTATACTCGGTAATATACTATGTTTGAGACCTAATATATACCCTATGGTGAAAATCAATACATATAAGATTGCATAGTGGTCAGCCAAACCAAACTATCCTGATAGAATCTCCGATCTAACCTCCTGGTTGGTGGCCAAATTCCATCGGTAGACTGAACATCAGACTGAGCCTATAATTCATGGGATTTATGGGGTCATTGTTTTATACTCTCAGATACACCACATCCTAAAAACCTTTTTAGGTGGTCAAACTATTCATGGGAGTGACATTACATCACATAGATACAAAATTTCATCTTGATGTTCCCTATAAACATGAAATAATGGCAATGTACAAGATTTATGCCAAAACTAGAGGATGTGGGAACTATACTTCCCTAACTCCCTTGGTAAGAATCACCCCTACTCACCTCTTCCTTCAATCACTTCCTTCCTTTGAAAGAAATATCTCCCAAAGATAAATATTATTGATATTTTCTTGATCTAGTGGCTACTTTATATCCTCTCTTGGAAAGTAGATCCTTCTTAACCATTTCTTAGAATCATGGTAATTTGAATGTAATAGTACGTGTTAGTAATAACTCTTCTAATACCATTTTAATGATTCATCCTTTAAAACCCTCATCTCTAATAAGATATAGACAAAACTGAAGTGCATTAGTAAACTTATAATTTTACTACATAATATTCATAGATAATTTTTAATATTAATAATCTATTTCACTATTACCCAACATAAATTATCAGGATATAATTTCAAAAAAAATGTTCCTAAAAAGTTTTCCATGCTATTCCATTATATTTCTTTAAGTTAATCATGATATCCCACCATCGAAGAGACACCATTTTTTATGCACATGGATGGAATGAACTAATTCATTCTAGAGTCTCTATGCTCTTAAAATATGATTGATGAGAATGATCTACTCCTCTTGTTCTTACATATATGCCTCTCCCAATATGACTGTACAATTATGAAATTGTATGTCCTTTATGAAATTGAAAGTTATTAATGAATTTTTGTTGGACTGCCTAAATAAAAACAATAAATATCTAATAGAGTACCTCAAATATCTAAGGGTCCACTTTTTTGGTAAAGTGATCACACACATCAACAATTTCATGATCATAAAGAAGTGGTCATATGAATAGAATATTAAACAATAAGGTAGAAATAAAAAACTGTTTCCTCCCCATTATTAAAATGATAAGGTTCAAAACTATATTAACATGGATTGTCCTAACCACACAATTAAACTCTCTCATTTATTCTTTATTTACCAAAACACTTTTTTTATTAATCACATTCATCAAACATATAATTTTCATAGTATGGTTTCAATATAATTTTATGTTCATATAAAACATGCTTTGGAAATAATTTAAAGCCAAAAAAAGTGTTTATTTCAATAAAATAAGGAAGGTATAAAAAATTGGTTTGTCCATGTAAGTAAGAAAATATTTCCAATAAAGGATTAAATTATGAGTTTTTATTGACCAACTCATTATAAATAAATATATATAGGTTAACATTATTTATTTATTGTTAATGTTTTGGTTAATATAAACCTATAATTGATCCAAACTATATCATAATAAAGTGCATGAATAATGTGTAATTACATGCAATCATACTGGTGACTACCTATTGATGGTTATTTTGATAAATGGGACTCTAGAACCTATGATAGACCTAAATAAAATGAGGATTTAAGGGTGTCCCAGACTACCCCCCATAACATTGAATTTCCCTACAATTATATTATCCATATATATTTATGTAATACTTATTGAGTATTGATTGTTTTATGTCCTAGATAGTCTCATATCCCAAACCCATGATCCCTTAATGAGGGCTCTTATACTATTTTGTAACAATAAGTGACCAATTAGCTGAACTGTCCTAATCTAGGTCTTCATAACACCTTAGACACACCTCTCAATCATTAGAAGGAAGTGTAAATGATAGGGGTGGATTTAAGGTTAATGGGAGGTTATTTTTCCCAATGAAGACCAAAAATAATTCAAATAAGTGTCATGCTAAAATTTCAACATGATTCATGGGGTCTGTGGGTATAATCCCTATAATAATGATGTCTACCATGGGTACCTATTTATCTAAGCATCCAAGAAATGAGGGCGTCATTCATCACTAAATAATCATATATAAATAATCCATTTAATTTACATCAAAAAAGTAAAAAAAAAAAGATATACCTAAGTAGGAAAAAAGTGATACACTCCTAATGAACCAACCAAAAAAGGCCTACAGGTCCAAAATTTTGTAATCCCATGTAAAAACTCTCATCATGAACATAAGGGACAACCCCTATGAATATATATAATATGCCCTCTAGAATGTCCTATGGATTTCTCCAACACTCCAATACCCATATGGTACTACTCTTTATGCTTCAATTCTTTCCCATTACAAGGATCATGAATAATATGGTTTGTTATCATTTCATAGGGGTATGTGTATTTCATGAGTATACCAACTCAATCGGTGGTTTTCATCCCACCCTTACTTACCTATTAGAAAATCAAGTGAATATAAGTATCCTTACATGATTGAAATAATGGTAAAATAGGGAAACCATCATACTTGAAATATCATTATTGAAAACATATATATTTAAAATAGATAACTCCCTAAATTAGTAAGGTATTCACCATCACATACCTATTTTTGGAATATCCAGGTATCAAAGTCAGGTTAGAGGTAATTTAATTGTAAATATTTTACCTTCCAATTATAAGTGTATACAAATTTAGGTAATATGATCATATTTTGGGATATTGGAATGTTTATTCCAATTCGGGGACCAAGCCTCTCATATGTAATAGGGGGAGGGTTGTACAAAGTCACACCATCGTAAGGGCATCCCAACAATCATGATGAAAATAAATATATACCAACTTCAAAAAATATATTTCAAATCCATATACACCTTCTAATGATTTTACAAAACACTAAGTAACATGTAAGAAATAATTTTACAACCCAATCAAGTGATAGAGAGAGGAATGATTATAACTATTTAAATAAAAATTAAATTACATGCTTGCTATTCTATTTTAATAAATAAATGGGAGGAACAAATAATTTCAAATTTTGAAAAACTATAATCATATTATCAAGGGAAAATGAATATGGATAATACCTTAAGAATTATTATAAATTAATATAAATATAATACAATCCCAAAAATCAATTAGACTCTATAAAAGAAAAATTAGTAATTCATTTATTATAAAAATTGTTAATTTTCAATTAAATCAACTCAACCCTATATAAATTCCAACCTATAACGTGTTGTGTATGAGAGGGAAGAGTGTTATTACTACAAAAAATATATGTCACATCCTCCTTGAGTCCTGAAGTAAAGGCGTGTACCCCCATAAGTAACCATAACAACCATATGACATGAGAAACCTGGGGAAATGTCACTTTGATTTAGATGGAATTTAACTGAGATGATTCATAATCATAATAACTTTTATTTTATGAGGCTAAACACATAAAACAACATTATAAAAATATAAATTTTAGAAATATATGAATTCTGGAAGTCTTGAAATTTGGGGAAGATATGACATATCCGCTATTTAGAGAAGACAATAAGAAGAGGGAAGATTGGGAGAAGGTGAATCATTACCGTGACATAACTAAGTATCAACATGAAAAAAAAACAATTTTAAATCAATAATGTAAGTATTAATCACAATTATAGGTAAGTAGGTACTGGGGTTCTTGATGGAGAACCAAATAGGTACCAATGAGGATAAATATTTAAGCCGCTAAAAAAATAGGTTCTTTTTGTTGGTTAAATCACTAAATTTTCTCTTTATTAAGTTTATTTTTCTTTTAAAACACTTGGGTACCTGGTGGTTCAAAAAAACACTTGGCTACCCAGTTCCCCACCAGGTACATGATCTAAAACCACCTGGTAACTGATAGATCCCTAAACCAAGGAATCACCCCTATTCTAACCCTATTCTTTAAGAATTATTCATTATCCTTTCATCTCTTCTTAAACATAAATACTCTTAAGAAAGAATCACGATACAATAATTAAATAAAAAATACATATCTAGAGAGGTTTTTCTTTTTATACTATCCCAAAACCACCAAAATCTAGAGTATAGAACCAGAACTTTTCCCCTAAAATTTTAGTAGTACACTCTGACTGACTATTGGTATAAGGATAGTTTGTTATGCCCAAATGTATATGAGTATCAAAAAAATTACATATAAGATTCTAGAGGTGATACCTGAATAATATATTATAATATAAAATGAAACTCCTCAGACCATTGTGCAACTATACTATATACCAAACATACAACCAGGCCATCTCATTAATAAATTAGGTCTCCTATATCAGTACGAAATGTGAACTGTTGGTTAACTGGTCCAAAATAACCCATACTACATCACTGCGATGAATTGACCACAATATCCCCATCTAAAAATCTATTAATACATCATCTCATTTCCACTCTATAATGGGAAATGAATGAACAAGGCCAATGGTTCACTATTTATCAGTCTCTATATACTGATTGGTAGTATATCTCTTAACGAACCTTAAAGTATGAAATATCGAAAAATAATTCATTATGTGTTAAAATATAAATTAAAATAAAAAAATAATACCACATTATTTTATTAGTTGGAGTAGATTATCTATCTTCTAATACGATTTTGGTGAAACTTAATTTAATAAATGAAAATTGATTTCCTAAAATTATTTTCCCCAGGGTTAAAAATTAAGTAAAAAGTCAATTGAAGAAAATGAAATGATTCTATTATTATTTCTGGTGAATAAAAAAGTATATTATGAGGATATATGTATGGAAAGTAAATAGACCATTCAAATAAAAATATGGTTTATAACATAAACATGTCTTAAAGAATTGTTTTTGAGACAAAGAACCCATTCAACTTTAAGAAACTTTTAATCATAACCCCTTCAAAGAGAGGGATTTTAATGGAACATAAAATATCATGGTTAAAATATAATCAATAATATTATATTTGAAATAGGTATTATATACACCAAATAAAATAAATTATTATTATAATACCAGACATGTCTCGAAGAGAGGAATTTGATAGGAAAACTCATAGGATATTCCATATTCATTCTTCACATTTTCCTAACATCCTAAATAATAAAAATTATATTATTAGATAACTTATTAAGAACCTTATTCTTTTATATTTAATTTAATATTGACCATTTATTATCATGTAATATTTATTTACTATAGATTATTTATTTTCAAATGAAAATTGAATCAGTTTCATCTTGTTTTGGTAATTTCTATGATCAAATAAGATATATTAATTATAAGATAAATACATAATATAACCATCATAGAAACAAAAACAATTATTCAATTTTTTATTAACTTTTTATAAAATTATTATTAATGTTCCCATAGTTATCCAAGATATATTTTTTAGTATTATATAAGTAGGTGTTTAAAATAACACAAACATGAACATGCTATATCACAATCTGTGATTATGGTTAAACAAGTGTATAATGTAATTATAATTTAACAATAATAATGATATTTATATTTTTAATGTTTTGAAATTATATTTTTAGGGTTTTCCATAATAAAATAAAATCATGATAAAAAATGGAAAACATTACATTGTGGATGCTATAGTATGCACAATTCCTTATTAACAATATTTTTTTTTCTAAGTGCAAATAAATGATTAAATAATAGTTGTTACCATAATATAATAATACCTTCGTATAGTAATGATATTGGGGATATAATATTACAATATAAAGTATAGGTTTGGAATAAAACTATTAAGAATAAAATATTAAGGATTATGTAATACTCACTTTTAGACATTGAAATTTCTCTTGAAAGCATCCATGGAAATGAAATACATATGGTAAATAATTTGGAAAAGAGAATCTTTAACATGATATGGTATTATATAAAGAGAAAAATGGCAGAGTTTTAGGAAGTAATTCAAATGAGTGGGAGTGTCATGAAATATTGTAAGTGTCACATTTTTAAAGTGATGAAATGGAAACTTTCGAGAACACCCTTTAAAATTCAATGATATCATTACAATATTCAAGGGTCACCTTAATGAATGTAATTTTGTTTATTTTAATAATTTTAATATTATTATTTTTTACCCAGAGTAGGAATTGAGTTTCTGTGTTATAGGAACCTATAATTAATATATTGTTTATATTCATTTATATTAAATCAAAAAAACATTTTTTTTAAAATAAATGATTTCAAATTGATTGGGACCTCTGATGAAAAATATGGGATCATGGTTGATTATAAAAGATATGGTTTACCATATTCATGGTATATGGTTGGTTCACATTATATTTTTAGTGGAAGGTAGTCATTTGAGGGTATGTTATGTAATTATACAATTTTTTATTTAATGTAGTCATTTTTAAAAAACAAATATTTTCCACTCTATATATATGTTGTTATGACAAATCACTATAATTGTCTTCATAACTTTGGGAGATTATAGAGGAGGAAGAGGAGATATCAGTTGGCATTGACAACCTAAAAACATGGATTAAAAAAATATTCAAGAAGAAATGTGAAATGAATGATAAATACTATAGAACTGTCACTTTAATCACTAGATGGAGCATATATCACAAATTACTGATCCATTATTGAGTTGGTGTTAATTATTTTTTATACTATTTCCAACAATTTAATTTTATTAGAATGTGTTTTTTATCTTCGTATTGTTTATCTATGATTTATGTTTTTCGCATAATCCCAATTGAATCGTATTCTTGAAACAATTTGTTTATATCTTTTGTACACATGAATTCCACCTTTATCTTAATTTATATAATCATTGGTTGGGATCATATCAGAAATTGATGACTCTCAATTCATGCATATTATTTTTCTACATTTTTTCCTCGTGTCCTTCATTATTGACCCTTGGGGTTGGAAATTCGACATTACTAAGATGGATAATGGAATAGGGATCAGTGTTTCTCAAATGCATCAATACATGTTTTGGGATGTGGGTGATGTACCCTTGGATTGAGACCCCCTTATAGATACATGAGGCACATAGTATAACCCATGGGAAATCGTATCTCTAATTTTAAACTATTGAAGGACGAGAATCGATGAATGGAGGATTTACCCTTATTTTTTGGTAGATTCAGGTGTGTAAAATGGAAATTAAGGTGGTTTAAATCATGGATATATTTTACAAGAGAATAAGTATCAATATTTTATGAAAAATCATCACTACACAATGAGTACTTGGAGTGACACATGTCATGTGTCTTGGGTTCTCACAATAGAAAGGGTTTTGGCCAGGTTAAATATCACAACCCATTTAGATAGGGCCACAAGCTGTGCGACACTACTCAGTTATCCATTCCATGTTCCGATAGATCACTCCTATGACCTTGTGAGTTAAGAGGCATCATGTCCCTCTAGGGACATGTCGTGTATAGTGACATGGACACCCGAGCCGTGTGCCGAGTATACAAGCCTAGGACCCTGGGTGAACAAAAATTTCATTTTACTTTACAGGCCTGAAATATAGTGATACATTTATTCCAATGATATTTCTAGGGAAGGGAATTCTTAGGTGTCTTGGTAGATTCACACTATGTGAGACCTTATGTATAAGTCATGAGGAGCCATACAGCTATAAACGCCATGTATAGAGGAGGAAATTTCCCAATTGTCTATGCAGATTCACAAAACATGTGACCCTAGGTACAAACTATTTACATTTCCAAAGAACACTTATACCTTTTTATAAACTTCTATTGGACTCATATTTGGGCCCATGATTTTCTTATTCATAGTAGTTTTCTATATAGGATGTGATGTTATCCTTTTTTTGGAATCATATGTATTCTATGAGGTTTTATTCATGAGTCATCTCTTTTGATGATATTTTTATCGAGGTTAGTGATTGTGTTGATCATTATAGAGATTCTGAGGAAAATACTTCCCTACTATACTAGGATAAAATTTTCTGTTAATATTCACATAGGTATAGTTCATATTCAACCACACTAAAGAGGGTGAGATCCCTCTATCTATGGATTGGTACTCCCCCATCCTCATGATCTGGTGGTAAGAAGGACCTCCACATGAGTTAGTATTCACTTTGATTTATAACACAGTGGTGAAGTGTGGGCCACAACATTGATTCTTATGAGGTTTCACATGGTATTTGGAAATGGGGATATAATTTTGTGAGTTTCATGCTAGCTCGTTATTCTTAGTTGTCTATGAAGATGGATATCCCTTTTCTCTCTTCACTTGGGATTATTTAAATAATTGTTTGGTAACATTAACCTATTTCATTATGGGATGAGTTAACTAATTTTATTATTTAATTACCTCTTTGTTTTTAGTATTTCTTATTTCGTTTTCATATAATCACTCATTCATGGTTTATACTCAAACATGTTGTATCTTTTGAAGATGATAAACTGATCGGCAGTGACTTTAGTGGACTTGGTATTGGAGGAGTATAGTGGTACATCATGGTTTCAGTCATGTTTCTTGGTTATACATGGAGATTTTGAGTTGAGATTTCTTTATTTTCCCCTTTCTTAGTAGTTTTCAGGTCGGGACCTCATTTTTTGTTTCAGTGTTTATTTTTCCCCTTCATGTATTTTTATTACCCTTCCATACATTGCTGTATTTACTAAAGGTTATTATATCAATTGATTACACACTATATGTTTCATTATTTTATTGTACCTCACAAATTTTTCATGTAGTTGTTTCTGTGTGTTAGTATAGGTACTTTAAGCTAAGACATCACATTTTAGGGATATGTCTACTTGACACTTTTCTTCATCCCCTTCCCTATTGAAGACGGTATTAGGGTACCAACCTCAGTATATTGTTTCCCTATGTGGTGTCCCTATGGGCTAGGTCATGACAGTCAAAGACTCCAAAAGTTTGAAATGATAGATTATGGGGTGCTTTTGGGTTGAAAAATTCTCAACCAATTATTTCCACACTTTTTATCATGTTTTTATCACTTGTTCTTATGTTTTTACTTTTAACTTTTTTAGCTCGATAAAAAGTTTGTAACTAAGTAATTTATGTTTTACCATAAATGTAAAATAACCCTGATTACTATATTTGAGTATGAAGAACCTAATTTAACCTATATTTAATCTAATTAAATTAAAAAAACATTAAAATAACATTGAAATTAAAACATTGTATATATAATATAATAGTTATTTTCTGAAAATAGTGTTTTAACCACTATGTGTTAGTAATATTGTTTATAATTGGTTACTATTTAGATGTGTTTCAATATAATAATACATTTATTTATTAATCCTATTATATAAATCATTTATAATTGTCTTATTTAATGGATAAGATAAAAATTACCGAATATTAAAAAAATGAAAATTGCAAATTTACCATTATCATAGTCATTAACGTTAATCTTATAAATCATATTTTTATGCCCAAAATTGAAATTTAATTTATTAAATAATCAGAAAATGTTGATCTAAAATAAAAAATCAATTTTTATGGATTGAATTTTTATGAGAATAAAATTAATTTTTATTGTAATCGAATAAAGACAGTTTTGAGAATAAAATGTTTTTTATATTTCCAAAATGATATAAATCGGTTTTATAAAAACCAAGGTCTATTTTTTAATGATTTATTTTAAATATATATTATAAAAAAATCAAAAAAAAAATTAATGTTACTCTTATATTAGGGTAATGTCAAAAAATTAAAAAAAAAATAGAAAAATTAGTATTTTTTCAAAACATACATAAAATTAAATTATTTCAGAAAAATACCAAAAAACAATCTTAATATAATATTTCTATACTAAATACAAAAATTAATTTCATCTTTCCAAATTCAAATTCTAAAATTTATAAAATTATGTTTTTAAATAAAATCATAAAATATAATGAAACACAATTTCAATTGGAAAATAGAATTTTCCAATATTAACTATTATTTTACTTATTTCATATAAAATACCAACTAAATTGGTGTCAACCATTTATTAATATCAAAATTAATTTATCACCGTTAACCATATAATTCTTAAAATATAAATACATGTCACATAAAAATAAAATTTTTAGACAAATACCTTTTAAAACAATAAATGATCTTATTATTCATTTTAGTTAACCTAATAGAGTTTCATTCATATTAGAAATAAATTTTATTTTATTTACACATAAAATTCATAAATTTATAAATTATATCCATTCCTTATAATTCAATGGCTAGGTTTTAAAGGTCATACTTAAATATTTGTATTTTACCTAAATATGTTGTCATTTCATTTTTGTTCAGTGTTGCGTATAAAGAAAGATATCAAACATATTTTTCTCATATAAATTTAGTAATGTTTTAAGATATCATGGTGTTACATTCTCCTCATTAAATATATTTTGTCCTCATAATTTGGCTCATAGTATTATAGTAATTTATATTGGGAACTCAAAATTAACCATACACTGCTAGATGATCAACGGTTTATCTATGATGTCTAACAAGATTTATATATATATATATATAATTATTATTAGTGAATTATAAAGTTTTAAAAACCATCACTAATTTCATATTTAATATATTATTGGAATAACATCTAGATCTATTATGAATAACTTCCCATAAATATCGAAAACTATTTTTTTGACAATCATACCACTGGGGGATTTCATTTGTAACTCAATATCCAAAATTGGTCAAAACATTTATTACATAGGATACTAGATAATATTGAGTGAAAACACAATATCTAGTTTATTTATTTTAGTTTCATAGGCTATTCTTTGTTCACATGCTTATTGGTTACTATTTCTCACACTAGCCCTTGGATTGAGACATTGAGTCTCATTTTTCCAAATTCGCTTGTAATTGTAGATAATATTTTTATAGATTATATATTCACCTTTAACTTATTAGTCTAATGACCTTCATCAATATACATGTAGATTTTATCTATCCTTTTTTGATAATTCAACCATGCTTCTTCCAATATTGTTTACATATTTAAAACTGAATATAATAACCTTCATTATCTTTGTCTCCGAAATTTCTATGAGATAATAACCTTATATTTTTTAGTGTTATTGGGATTTCAATTATGTTCAAATTGTTAATCATAAATCTAGTTAGTGGGTTTGGCATAGTCACAATATTTCTCATTCTTTTAGTAATCCTATTATATTATCCATTAGGAGTGTTTCCATATTTTCCAAATCATTTATTTTTAGCTTGGTTCCATTGACATTTATCCACTACTAAAACCATAAGAGTTTACATGATTCTTGATAATTATAATATAATTATCCTAAACAACCATATAAATAATTAACTTCATGATTTCGTACTTTATAACACTATAATGTTGTCCTATGGTGTTTATAATTCAACTTGTATTAGAATTGGCTCAACCTATGTCACTGACAGTTTAACCTATGCCATTTTTTATTCATTCTATGTTACATTTAGTTGGGTTATCTAATACTTATTAACCAAAAACTAAAAATATTGATCCCAAATTACTATTAACATTATTACAATATTCTAATTGCAAATATCATTTAAATCTACACTCTAATTATCTAACATATCCCATATCTTGGAAAAAACATATAAATTAATATGTATCTTAATGTATAAATCCATAAATTTCAATCAATGTTATCCATGGTCACTTTCTTATTGATTTATCTAACATAAACGTATTCAAATTCCATATAATATTTCATAAATATAATTTGAATTAACTAATGTGTATCCCTGAGTGTCAAACCAACTGTGTAGTTAGGCCTCTTTTTCATTCACTAGGTGATAAATGAGTTAACACCCAATCCACCTTTTTCATGGTTATTAACCCTAATTACATCTATGTAAGAGCCTTCATCTACAATTATTATCCACAAATGGATGTAGTTTTTAGATGAACAACACAATATCTACTGGAACAAACCTCTAAGTTGTTATCATATACATTGAATTATTACTTAAATATATAACTTGGTTCTTAACTAAGCTTATCTTATCTCAATACCCAAATAAAAAGTTTATTATAACATTAAAAAATCATATATTATCCAAATGGGTTTTCTCTAAATTAAAAATCATGATCATCCCAAAATTTCACCTTGTAAGTTATCATAAAAAGTTTATAATTTCCAATGTTATCAAAACTATTACCTAATAAAAATTCTGATTCCTCATACCCTCACTCCTAAACTTGATACCATAAAATAATACTTTAAATATTATCCTCAATAAAGACCATAAATTATAAAAAAAACAATTCATATTTATGTGATATAATAAAAATTTGATATTACATGCTTTCTCAAGAACTTCTAGGTTTATTGCCTTAGATAATTATAAAAAATAATAAACTAATAAAGCACATGTCTTTCTCATCACATGGAAATATATTTCTAGCTATATAAGAACTACTTAAATGATAGTAAATCTTCAACATATCCAATAAATTATCTATAGAAGTTATCCTATTTGACATATCATGTGAAATAATTTTCTTCATTACCCTGGAAAAAGAGACTTATCAATTGGTGAGCTCAAAGTCTTAGGAAGGGAAAACATGAAACAGAGGGAATCATTGCATGAACACAATATAAATATTATAGAAGTATTAATTATTCATCATAATTTCATAATCAACTAAAAATATGATTATTATATATCCCTGAAAATAAATGAAAATAAGTATAACAATAAAAACTGATCAAGTACAGATGGAATGCATAATGTAAAACATAAAATCATGTTATAAAGGCCATGTTACAGGACATTATACTGACATGGGGAATGTTATACACCAAAACCCAATATTTTTTGTATCTTGATACTATTTGAGATGTTGTAGAGAAAAATAATTTATGTCCCCATGTAACAAACTGATCTAAATCATTATGCCTGATTTCTGGTGACAATAACCTCATGTATGCCTCAAAGTTTGAAAGAGGATACCGACTAGTGTAGAGGGTCTAATGTAATGTGGGGATACAATACCTTTTGTTATCAAATCCATAAACAAATTATAATAACATAAATATGAACCTTTTAAAGAACATAATTGAGGATAACATGAATAAAATTTGTAAGAGATGTCATGTTAATTCGTACATGTATAATCAAATGGAACCCCAATGTGGAAGGTCATCAAGTATAATGTTAAAACTACAAATCATAATGATAAAACTATTATGGAAACCATCTAGAGCCTTTCTTGGAACCACATTCATCAACCAAGACCATGCTCCTCATTAACATGGTACAGGACCCTTTCCCTTCTCTATATCCCTTATCATAAAGTCTGCGTGAACACTAAGATGACTGGGTAGGGTATGAGTATGAACATAACAGGAAAGCACTAATGATTCCATAACAAAATTTCACATATATATATGTGTATTCCATGATGGACGGTAAATTCACAAACAAGTATACAACCAATCATGCATCGAGTTATTGTGTGATAACCAATCTACCATGAACCCCCATTATACCCTTTATGGCCCTATGCTAGTTGTATATCACATGTGGTCAATAATATGGAATATTTCAATTTGAGGGACTGCATATATCATTAAGTACAATTCATGTTCTACCTTTAAGGAATAATTTTTTGCCCACATTTAAGAGAAATAATTACTCATGACTCATGGTTTCCTTCTTGATTGTGATGGTATGAATGCATGGCCCAACTGAATAATGGAATCTTTCTTATAGATAAGGGTGTTCCTCATAGGTATATAATAATGAAATATATGGTCATTTTTTGAATGTCTTATGGAATTCCCATGGTTTAAACAAATTCCAATATCAATATTTATCCATCATATGTAATGTTTTCACTAATGAATCATGTTATCCACAATCCCCTTCTAAGGAGTCTTATATGTCCACCGGGGCTACTTGTCAACCTAAACATTGAAACAATGATTCCATCATCTATGAAAACCCCAAATTTAATGTATAACATGGTAGGTAAAAATATATCAAAATAAGTAATTCCATAGGATATAACTATTACACAAGAAAAAAACATACCAAGAGAAAAACAATCTATTACTATGAAAAGGTATCATGGGATTCCTAAAACATTTAAAACATTTCTATCATACAATGTTATCTGAAATAGGAAAAAACACAAGTCATAAATTTCATAAATTAAATTCAAAGGACCAAAATACCAAGATCTCCATAACTGTAGAATGATGAATCCAATTACAATGTTTCATTGAAGAATTAAACTCATATCGTGCTTGTGCACTGAAATTCACTGAAACAATGCCCAATCCCCCAACACAAAACCTCTAGGATTTTAATTGATGGAAAGAAATATTCTAATGTATTAGATCCATATCCACTTACCAAAAAGGATTTGTTGTCAATGATGGGTCTAGAATGGTCAAAGAGATTCCACCAAATCTCATGATCCAATATTGGTCTATCAATAGAGAAATATTTATCTACTATATATATGTGGAGACCCATATATCTAGATAACATGGATTAGATATATGATAAAACCCAAAAAAGGGTGAAATCTTCTTAGAGTGGATAGATCGAACCGGGAATGATGCCTCAGGTCATTGTAGGCATCAATAATCCAAGAGGAGAGTAAGAGGATTCTAGGTGCACAAATAGAGAGAACACTTAGAGTTTCTAGTCAAATTAGGTTTGGATTAGGATGAGTGTTAGTTTAATAATTCGATTAGGGAAAAAGACCAAAACACTCTTAATTATGACTAAATCTGGGTTCCACTAGTGAGCTGGTTGGCCTCATTGATAGGCCAATGTGCCTAGGGAGAATATTAGAAATCTTACATGGACACTAGAAAGCCTGTGGGATCTACAGAAAAGTAAACCCCATTTCACACCCCAATAAATAGCTAGTGGCCTTTTTTCGGCCCCTGAGAAGCCTACTAATGCATTCAGACTTCATACCTCAATTCTAAATCCATTTTACCCATATACATACATTCAATGAATAAAAATAAGATTAGATAGTTTGAAACATAGTAACAAGTGTACCTTGAATGTTTAGGACATTAAAATTATACCACTCTAGTTAATTATCATCCTCAAGAAGTGACTCTCTTGGACTTGATCAAACAACTAAGGCCATTTATTATAAACACCAGATTCATTCTCCTAACTTTCCTCTTTAATTATTTTATACTTCCAAATGAATATGAGATGTGGAATCATCTTCCATTTCAAAACATTCTTATTTCATTCTAGAGTCCACGATGAGTGCTCTAAAAATAATTCATTGGGATCCCACTCAAGGTCCTCACATTTGATCATTTTCATAGGATTGGGCATATAACGTCAAAGCCGAGAGACAAGAAACACAACATGCATACATCGGTACTATGTTGTGTGATCTAAATTGTAATCCACTATCCCAAAATTATTGGTAATATAGAGTGGTATAATTAATGTTTTCATTATCGTCCCCTACTTTTTAAATCATTGGTTCCCTATTTGATGATTCACCCACAAGAAAAATCTGTCACCCATAGTTAACCCCAAGGGTATTCTACTTCTATCGATATACATTCACTTCCTATTATGAGTGTAAACTAAATTTTTATGGATCAACTAGACTCTATTTGATGTATCATATATAATATATGGACCCACAACTGCTTCCTCACTAGCATCATACTAATACAGTCTTAAGAAACACAACTGACCATAAATAGGCACAAAAGGTGGCATTTGAAATGAAACATGGATGCTATTGTTGTAAATTAAATCAAACAATGGTAAGTGATTATCCCAATCTTGAATGGAGTCTATAATCCAATCCCATAGAATATCCTCTAAAATATAGATCTCCCTCTATGACTCTCTATCATTCTATGGAAGATATGTTGTTCTGAATTTCAACTGTGTTCCCAAATCCATCCATATTCCAATTTAAACCCACTACCTAAAGCACACATCTCTCTGTGATATGATGCTCAAAGGATCCCTATATAGGCATATAATCTCCCATATATACAGCTTCTCCCACTCAACCATTGTACGGTTCTATCGAATTGGTATGAAATAAACCCCTTCAATTAGCCAATGAACTATGAACCAAACATCATCACAACTCCTCTGGTTCCTAAGTAACCCCATCATGAAGTTAATTAATAAATCTCCCCACATCCATATAATTGTCAAATGTGGTTAATGAAAACCACGAGAACGATAATTGCCTTCAATTTCCATCTGGTTTTTGAGACATTAAAAAAATCCACTACCTTTTTTCGTACCTGTCCACATAAACTGATATCATTAATGTCATGATACATCTTCATCAGCCATGGAATCACTGTCCACTTTGAAGAATGATTATCCCTTGTATAATCTTCTATTAAGGAAACCCACACTTGTAACCTCCCATGAATGTGTATCACACCATCGTCATCTAAGGACCACCCTATAACTAGATCATCCCCTGTCAAATTCTCATGTATAACAACACACTCGAGACACATCTCCTTGATAGCCTTTACTCATTACACTATAGAATACATGATAACTAAAGGTGGAAATGTCATAAATATATGATAATCAAATGAATCCACTTACTAGTAATCTATTAAACTCATCAAATTCCATTCCTACTATAAACTTTTCACTCCAAGATCTTGTATCTCCATTTTTTCTAGTTTAGAGAATATGTAATGTCATTAACATTCCCCAAGGAATAGGCCATCTCAAAGTTAGATGTCTCTAAATACTATACCCAATTCCTCTACCTCATATTGAGATCTTATGGAGAGAAGACTTATCATAAAATCTTATGATTTAGGATGGTAGTAAACATATCATCACTTAGATAATTATTCTAGTACTTCAGATCGTAGACCATAACATCCGACTCTAAGTCATGCATTATATAGTTTCACTCATGGTATCATATATGATGTTACTGATAGGTGACTACAAGATCTCTCTATAATAACGCATATCCTAAACCAACACTTGAGGAATCATAGTACTCTCTGTATCTAATTTCAGGCTCTAGAGGAATCAAAATTGTGGTTTTCATCAATATCATCTTAAACATAATAAATTATTCTTCGTGATGATGAGACCACTAAACTCGAATCCTTTTTTGGTCAGCTCTATCATCATTGTTTCCAAACAAGAAAAGTATTAGATGACGAATTGATAGTACCATGTAATCCCATATAATATCCTTATATCGAACACATTCCAAGTGTGTTTTTAATAATTTAGGGATTCTAACTTATCTATGTACATTGAAATCCAATCCTCAGAAATCACATGCCTAAGGAAATGTATATCTTGAATCCCGAAGTGGGACTTTGAAATTTTGGACTAAAGATGATCTAATTTTCTATACTCAATATAATCTCTTTGTTCCTAGAAATAATATATGATTTCTATGTATATATCAGGATATCTTTCATGAAGATAATGATGAATAATTCAAGATGTGGAAGGAAAATCAAGTTTAGGAGATCCAAGAACACTTCTATAGAATTTGCTAACACAAAACTCAAGATAATATATTTATATAGTCCATATCTTCTCCTTTGTTGGGAATATATTCCTCTATAACATGAAAATGATGGTATCTTGAATGAATATCAATCTTAAAAAATCCAAGCTCCATGTAATGAATCGAACGGATCATTAATCCTAGATAAAGGGTACCTATTCTTCACTTTTACCAGATTCATATTCCTATATCCACATAGAATCATATACTATTGTTGAATTTTTTAAAAAACAACACTAGATCAACCCAAGGAGGCGTTCTCAGTCTAATAAACCCCTTCACCTCTAAATACTCTAATTTCACTATCTACTATCTCAAATCAATTGGTTCCAATGATAATGAGAATTTATATCTATTGTTCCCTAGGAACAACAACAATCGTAAACTCAATTACTGTATCTATAGGAATAATTGATAAGTCTTCTGGTAATACATATTGATAATCATCCACTACTAGAAGTGATACAGGGTGGGATACAACCAATTATGTTTAACTATCTAAGAATACTCCTTACACTGTGATAGCTCCAATCAGGATTAGATACAGTCCCATTCTTCCTGCTTCAGGATCCCACTCATCAATCAACGTAAATATATCTCTGCTATGTGTGGTGAAAGATAAAAATTTCTTATTATAGTAAATATGATCTCAATAAATAGTAAACTAGTTCATTCTGAATATCATATTTGAAATTACTCATCTCTAACATTATAAAATCCCATATATGTATGTATCCAACAACTACTATAGGACCTTTAGTACATCACTAGTGATAGTATACACTTTTTATAAAATTCATGTTAATAGATAACATCTTAGAGTATAACTTTACAAGTAAATATTAGAATGTAATGACATAAGTATATATGAAATAATTTTAAGTTCATATATCAAACAAATAATTAGATAGTTTAGTGGTAATCAATACCATACCTCTAACTATACAAAATACCCTCTCTACTAGAATCTAGTGTCTCATCCATCACATAAAACATTAATGACTCTAGAAAATTCCCTTTCCTTTATGGTGAATGATTCACTATATTCAATAATATCTATAGTTCCTGAGTCTACTACTAATAAACCATCCCTACACTCTGACCTTGGATCCAAGAATTTGGTCATGGATTTTTATAAAAACCCATTAATGATATCCCATCTTCAATCAATGGTGAAAATATTTTTAGTGATTTCATGCATTATGTACTATAATTTCACTTCCATCGACAGTTGCAACACTTATTGGAACCTCCTCCAATAGACAGAGTAGAATAATCCTTACTCTTCTTCACATGTAGAATTCTCTATTGTACCACATCATCATTATCTTGCTATAACTAAAATAGGAACTTTTTTAAGCAATGGGATGCCTGTTTAGAACCACACTATAAGATGGAAGAAAACATGTGAGCCTACCCTCCTCTAGTCCCTTCTCAAAATTTAGGGCATTTTGAAGAACCTTAGTACTTGTTTCGAAGTTTAATCCCTTAACATGGTGTCTAGACTGTGGATGAAGTCCAATATTGAACTTCCTACCCCTATATTCTTCATTACTAGCCAAAAGATGATAAAATTATAACAAATCCTCAAAGATATCTGATTAAGAAAAAACCAACATCTTCCCCTACTCATATGTTTAGTCAATCCTTAACATGTTCTAGAATAACTTATTAAAGAAAAACTCCTTGATGGCCACCCAAGAATGAAACTCATCTATGCCTACCTGATCTAGGATACACCTCCACCTTTTTTTGGTTGCCTGTAGTATAAATACATCCAAATTCACCATAATATCCCATAGAGTATCAACTTGCTTAAATATACCCTCAATGATGTCAATCCAGTCATCATTATTCTAAATACCACAGGTGCTCTGGAATATTGGATGATGATATAGCTAAAAATATCATGTGTAGTCAACCATAATACTTTACACCCCTCTTCTCAGAGAAGGTGTAATCTATACGTCTTTGATATAGGGTTGTTTTACCACATAAACCACCATTGCAGGTGTATGTGAATTATCAAGTGAATCATCCTACAATTCCTATGGTGGGGTAGGTTTTTCATCCCTATTAGTGGCAAATTGCTATCATGAGAACTCATTTTTCTTTAATTATAATAAAATTTACACAATGCATATAAAAAAATTATTATAATAAAAACATTAGTAGTTATAAGGCACACATAATGGATTCTAATTGGAATACCTATCAAAGAAGATACCCACAGACAAGGTGTAACACTCATAGTTTATCCCAAGGATCATGGCTAGTCATATGTACTTGCACATTAGTCACAATCATATATATACAAAATATAAGGACATAAACAATCCTAACAAACTAATTCCAATTTATGTATCTCAAAATAAAATGGAATTAAAATATATCACTCAATAATTATCATACAAAATAAATTTAATTAATTAACTTCTATGTGGAACTTAATAGGTATATATATGATATGTGACCCTATGATTCTACTGATGATGTATGAACATGCCCTGACAACCTAAAACTATCAAAATAATATTATCAATGATATCTCATAGGTATAATACACATGAGAAATCTATGAACATGGAAAACACCCTACCCAAGTTCCATATACCCTATCTTCTTTCTCCCATTTCCCATAATGAAATAAAAAGACTATTCAATCATTTTTTACCATTTTGTAACACCCCAACCCAAATCATCATGTCTAAGATAAAATGCCACATAACCTAATGCACACCTCCCCATATGAAAGAGGTTACTATCTACTGGTGAGGGAATAAATAAACATGGGGAAACTATACCATAGGTAATCATAGAAACCACTAGATAATAAAAAGTTATATATATTCTAGTTAATCAATCCAATATATGATAAAATAAATAAATGATACAACTTATGTCATTCCAAGTTAAAAAATTATAATGAAATATACCCCCAATTTGTAAATTCACCAATTATAATGGTAGAAAAATAAATAATAGTGAAAAAATTGTTATTGAAACCATTTAGTGCATTTCCTGGTACCATATCCTTCTCCCAAAATCCAGCTCTTCCACAACCCATCGTAGCGTCATTGTCCTTCTCCAAATCCCTATTTATAAAGTTTTCATGTACATCAAGATACCTACGAAGGGCATGATTATAAACTTATTAGGATACAACCAATTCATCCTTAACATAATTAAAAAAAGTTTAGATGTGTATGACATTATGGAATATAAATTCACACCCAAGAATACAACTTATCATGTTCTTAACGATCGTGTGCTAACCAACCTACCTCGATCCCAGTCCATACCAACTTTGGGGTCATGCTAAAATTATTTCATATGTGGTCAATCGCATGGATTCATTCATACTATTTAACATTGGATGCCTTTAAGGAAAATTTTTGTTGCACCTTTAAGGAAAAACCTCACTCCATCCTTTAAGGTAAATTCATACCTATGAATCTTGGTTACTTACTCACCTATAATGGTACACATTCTTGGAATGTGTGAATAATGGAATCTATATCCTATGAAATAAATTTCCCATGTATAGATCATATTATCTTATATGGTAAATCTTCTAATGTATTATGGAACCACTATGTTCTAAACACATTCTAATCTTAGGTGTTATCCATCTTATCAAAAGTTTTCACCAATGAATCTTGTAATTCATGCTCCCTTTCTAAGGAGTTTCTGTGTATGTCAAGGACACCAGTTAACCTAAAAATTGAAATAGAAATTCCACCATCTATGCAAAAAAACATAGATAATTAGTAATGTAGAAAAGAAATAGTATTTCCCAAAAAATAAATCCAAAAGATATGAAATATTCCATAAGTAATAAGTGACATAACGAGGAACACTCAATCCATAAACAATAAAAAGACTCATAGACCACCTTACACGTGTCAAACATTCCGGTCCAACATGGTTATCTACACTAAGCACGCACACACAAGCCAAGCATACCAAAAAAATATTAAAATGGTTCAGTATGGAAAAAACATCCTACCTTTTGTTTGACGATTCAAATTCCCAAGATCCTATATGGAATGATTCCCAGACCATGCCCACGTACCGACCTTCACTAGAACAAGGACCAATATCTCAATATAGAACATATAGGGTGCGATTCAAGGAAGGAATAATGATAAGGGTTGAAAACCACTATATCTTTCCAAAAATGAATAATCATCAATGGTGGGCCTAGGATCAATCAAAGAGATGCCACCAAATCTCATAATATGATATCAATCTATCAATCGAGCATGAATTCTTCACAATATATAGGTAGAGACACAAAAATATATAAAATATGTATTATATCAATGATAATTCCCAAATAGAGAGGGAGAAATATATTTAATATAGATATATCTAAAGTCAATCGATGTATGAGATCATTCGAGACTTCAACCATCCGAGAGGAGAGGAAGAGGATACCTAGAGCACAAAGGGGGATATCACTAGGTCTTTCTAGTCACATTAGAATCATATTTTAGAAATGGGATGTTTAACAATTCTTTTAGAGGAAAATGATTTAAACTCCATTAATTATTCCCGAATATGGGTTCCAATAACCATACAATGGGCCTCATCAATCAATCGATGTACATTTGAATAATTTAGGCATTCTGCCTTCACCAACAGTAGGCTGGTGGTATCTAAAAAAAATTTCATCTCATAGCCAGAATCACTAGATGGCCATTTTACCCCACCAGTTATCTAATCTCCTTGTTTTATCCACTAAAAATATTACTTAGGCCCTCATCCTCCATTACCCAATTATGAGTCCCATTTTCCCCTAAACATACCTCTAAGAAATAAAAACAAGAAAATAGATGTCAAAACTTATAAAAAACATAACATGAATGTAGAGGATGTTACATTCATCCTATCACTTATTTTGGTCCAATTCTTTCATCATTATAAAATTAACAACCACCCTTGTTAATAATCATCTAAATTATAATAATAAAATATTGATAATCAATTATTTCCCCCATATCAATAAAATGGATAAAATTATCATAACCCATATAGAGAAATAATATGGATGGTAAAACAATACATAGTAAACTTTCCAATTATAATCTATATTAGGATAATACTTTACAGAATTCCAATACTTTTTGGTAAATAAACAAAATTTATATCATGATCATAACCTATCTATAAAAATAAGGTGGATGGTTAAAAAATAAATAGTTAAATTTCCTTAGTAACCAAAAAACATACACATCGGAATAACTAAAATATGATTTTTTTTAATAGCTTCACAATCAATAAATCGAATATATTTCTAAGTAATCATCCCTCAATCTAAAATGGTATTGTGTAGTGGTATAGGTTTAATTGAATGTTAGACTAAAATTATCATAATCTATCTAGAATATGAAGGTGGATGGATGCAAAGGAACATCACCCCATTGTAGAAAATGAAAAATATAAGGATATTAACCTGGATGAATAACATTCTTTCAAAATAAATCTTTGAATGGTATCACACAATAGGGGATCAAGAATCGAGTTGTTTGATACCAGAAGTTTAAAATCCCAAATTATAATATATATATGTGTGTGTGTGTGTGTTTGTGAGTGTGTTAGAGAATAAATCATGTGGAATTAATTCCATGCACCTTATAACTTTTGAATATAAAAAGTAAAATATGGGGACATAAAAGCTATTTTAGAAAATGTTTTAAACA
The DNA here is from genome assembly GCA_963277665.1 of Viscum album. Lineage (NCBI taxonomy): Eukaryota > Viridiplantae > Streptophyta > Magnoliopsida > Santalales > Viscaceae > Viscum > Viscum album. Next base: position 85,454,993 of record OY728154.1, read on the forward strand.
TTTACATAAAATACATTCTTTCATTTCACATTGAAAATAATCCTATGAAACGGTGAAGTGAAAGATGATGAAAATTTTTTATTTTAAAAAATATATCCAATAATATAACCTTGAAAATGAAATAAATATTTCTATATAAAATTTGGAGATAAATATAAAATATTTTATTATGAAATGAATTTTTTTAATACTTTAAAAATACCATTATTGAGAAACCATGTTTAAAATTGAGCAATAAAACCTTCTTTTTATTAAAATCTCATTTTAACAAAAAGGATTATAACATAACATGTAATAGAGTATTAGTGTGGGTGAACCCAAACTTAGAAAAAAACAAGTTCATGATGAAGCAATATAACTCGAGGAAAGGAGACTTGAGTTTTTAATATCCCTTTTGGCAGATAGACTTTTTAATGTAAGGAATATTCTAAAAATATATATTTTGTATTAGAAATATAAATTCCTATAAAATAAATGTAATATCACATTATAAAATTTTTGGGTCATGAAAAATCTTAATGGAAGATAAACATACTTTCATGAAATTTGTAAGGGTAAAAATAAACCCAAATAAAAGTATAAGAAAAGGATAAAGGAAGTGAATCCATAAAGAAATTCATGGTTCCTCATAAAAAATTACACCATTTGGACCACCACACCATGTGGAATTCTCTACTCCATGTGGTTTCCTGTGAATGAAATATTTCATGGGAGGAGACAATACCTTCGGCGCCCGCAAATGAAACTAAATAATTTATGAGGCCAGATGGTGATTTTCATACCCTAGGAATGACCTCCCCTAAAAAATGATAAATTTTATATAGATGTGTGTGGTATTTTCCATCCCCCATGAATGTAATTATTCACATAAATGGGCGTTCTTCAAGTGCACCAACAAATAGAGTCATCATGGGCCAAAATAAACATCCAGCCCAATAGTCAGTTGCATCAATACCCTATAAATATCTGAGAGGGGTAGCTAGGGTAGCTGAAAAGTCAAGGAAAGGTACTAGAGAAATCATTCTTGGTAGTAAAATCACCCAACTATCTGTATACACAAAATCCTTTGTAAATTCCATCCCACAAAACATAAGTGGATGATCTTTTATGGAGCTGCTATTTGATTGTGGCATGAGGAATGATTTTATTCACTCCTACATTGAGAAATAAATTAATTCATTAAAACTCTTCGCATCCTACCCTATACAGACTCCCCTAGGTAGATGTCCCTTTATGTCATGTTTGTAGATTTTCCATCATAGAAATATCATTAATTCCAATCTTATGTGTATCCCTTATGTGTAAAACCATCCAAAGAAGATTCCACATGGAAAAAGAGTCATTTGCGACATGAGACATTGATTTCGGGCACCATGTGATGAATAAATTGCTTCATGGATAGTCCCTCGCATAATTACCTTCATGGATTGTCTGTTGTGGCCAACCCTTCATGGACAGTACTTTGTAGAATCCCTTTTTAGACAACCCTTTGAAGACACCTTTGCATATTTTCCATTGTGACTCCCTTCAGAGATAGTCCTTCATAGATGATCCATCATGGATAACACTATGTGTACATCTCAATGTGACCATTCACAAAACCATTCGTTCCCATCGGTTCATACCATGGGGGATGTACCCCCACACTCTAACACATGATCTACGTTGAGGTGTGGTCTTGATCCTCTGGGCGGGTCCATTCGCTACCATAAATGACCCGCAAGAAAGATGGACAGTCGCAAAACAAAATATTTGGGATGGGTCAGGGACATTTTGGGATTCACCTTATAAGGCCCTAACATTCACCCCATATAAAACCAGGACTTGAAGAAAATTCTCATGTACCTCATATAATCGCATCACATGACTCTTATACCAGGTTGAACCTGAAATTTATGCTCTTTCATAAGTCCCAAACCATGAATTTCTAGGAATCTTCATCTTACTCAACCTAGAAACATAAAGTTTAAATTTTATAGAACCCTCCATGTAACATGACATCAAATTGTGTTGTCATATTCCCTAGAACATCTCGTTAAACTATTTTGTCATAATTCTAGATAGATGACTTTAAACTATAGAATACCCTATATGAAAATCATAGGATTCCTCCTATGAAAAAAATGAGATTTGATACGAATCATTCATAATATGCCTTATGAATGATCATGAGATGACTACCAAACCATCAAACATGAATCCTTCTAGGTGTAAGCCCCGACCAACCATGGAAATATCTCATGGAGTAATCCCCTAATATTTCTTATGAGAGGAAACACTCTTTCTCATTTTTTCCTCCGCGGGGTACCAAAACAATTGAGGATATGGGTGCTTCAATACCCATTATTTCTCCCTTTAGGACCAAACCTCATCCACCTATAGATGAAGTGCATTGTGTAATCATCATACCTACTTCTTACTATTGTCTCTCACATCGAGCAAGACTCACATGGGTTTAGAGTTGGAATTGGTCATGAAATATATGTGACCCAAAATATCAAATGGGAATCCAAACAAGTGTCATCTTCCACCCAATAACTTAAATGGGCCATGTTCCCATTAAAGAAAATAAAATGGGCTTCCTCCAAAGTGTAAGTCCGAACTATGTACACATAATTGGGTATCTCCTATGTGTAAGACCCAAACATTATCACCCTATGGGATTCTCCTATTCATAAGTCGCAACCACATACTCTACTTAGATGGGAATACTCACATGTACATTCCCCAAAACACCAAACTACGTCGGATTTGGTTCCCAAAAAACTGGGATACATAGGAAGCCTCCCTGAGGTCCAAACCCAATGTAAGAACCCGGATATTAGTTTCATGTATGTTTTTCATTTTATGGCCGTTTTTGAGAAAAAGAGGAAAATCTAGAAATTTTCGAAGTACACGTCGTGTACATTATAAGTACACGTTGTGTACTTAGATACAGCTCCAAGACATGTGCTGGTCGTGTCCCGGCCATACACATGGTGTATAGGGGTGATGTGGAGGCCTCTTAAAGGGGAGTATGGAAAGTCCATGTACACGTCGTGTACCCCAAAATTACACACTGTGTACTTTCTTTTTTCCATTAAATGGATCAGGGTCGCGCTGGATACATAGAACTCGCTTCTTCTTCATGTTCTTTGACCAAGAGTGCTTGTATGGTTGCGAACACTCTCTAAGTCCCTGAGTCTCCTTCAGTTCCCTGAATTGACCACCATTGATTGCGTTGGTACCACAGCGGTAAGCTCTTCCTTGTCCTAGATCTTTGTTTTCCAATTCCTCCTCTTTATCAAGTTATCTTGGGATGAAAATTTTGTGAATTTTCATAGATCTATGTAGTTCTAAGAAGAAACAAGCCTCGTGGTTCAAGTATATTGTTCTCCTAGCATCCAGGTAGGTGGTTTGTGCCTTGCCTTTAGAGGTCATTGAGTTTTATGTGCAAATTCCACCAATACCTGTGAATGGGGTATTGCGTGTTTACCACATTGCCCTGTTGTTTTCCTGCCATGTTTGCATGCTTGTGTAGAGGTAATTTGATCATGATTGTGGATAATTTTTGTTCTTGGATGTTTTTTCCATACCTTTTTCTTGTTAAAACCTTAATGTCTTGTTAGCCTTTGGCAGTTATACCTATTTTCCATGCCTTGTAACCGTAGGATGGAATTCTATTTAGGACATGATTGTTATGTTGTAGACTGGTTAGCCAAGTAGCTCTATAGGTGTACTTTGGCCTTATAGAATTATTATGCACTGACTGGAACGGGGTCCTAAGAACCTGGTGCTATAGACTATATGCGATATACTGAGTGAGCTTCTTAGAGAGTATTTGATAATATAGAATACAGGAGGGTAGACCGAGTGAGATTCCTCAGAAAGTCTTGGACATTATAGACTACAGGGGATAGACCGAGTGAGCTTCCAAGAGAGTCTTTGATATTATAGACTACATGAGTGTAGACCGAGTGAGATTCCTCAGAGAGTCTTTACTTGGATTGAATTTCTTCAAAACCTTTCCCGGCTAGAGAAGGAATTGACTGAGTAAGCTTCCTTAGAGAGTTTTTGATAGACCTGAGACTATAGGAGGAATTGACCGAGAAAGCTTCCCCAGAGAGTCTTATAATTTCGTATGACCAATCTAGAGGGGTTAGGATGAGTGCACTACCCAGAGGGTTGTGGGTACATCTTGGATAGGACCAGAGGGGGTTGGCTGCGAGTACTTCCCAGAGGGGTTCCTATTGTGGTTAGCTGTTTGATTCTTTGCTGCTTGTTGTTCTGGGGATTGATTACTATTGTATATCATCCTGTTATTGCTTACTGTTTACTGCCTGTTGTTTACTGTACTGTTTACTGCTTACTATACTATTACCTGCCATATACTCACTGACTGTATGGCACATATCTTCGGGTGGTTGCCTACTGGGATTAGTCTCACACCCTGTTTGGGTCATGTTTTATGCACCAAACAGACTATGTTATTGCAAGTATAGACAAGGGAAAAAACCCTTCGACTTCTAGTGCAGGATTTCTTTGGATCATGAGAGCATGGGACCAAGCTGAGGCTTACAATACTGAGGAGTTTCTTATTTCTCTTTCTTTTGTACTTTGGTTTAGTTTTGTATTCAGCATTGCGACTTGTTTGGCTGCTTTCCTACACATATGTATCATGAATCATTTCATATATACATGTGTGCTCCAGTTGTTTATTGTTTTAGTCTTCCGCTATTTATTGTTTTTGGATATTTACTACTTCTTCTATTGTCTATTTTGTTTACTTTTGTTGTGTACTCTATCAATGAGGGAATAGTTTCCACACTATCATACCCAAGGCCCTCGCTGCTAGTCGGCAGCCGTTGGCATTTGGGGAAATGCGCTTGTGGCCATGTGACCAACTGGGTACGGGGTGCCTCTAGGTGGCTTCTAGAACTAGGACATCACAAAGTGGTATCAGAGGTTGTTATTTTCTCTTGATTTACTATTTGGAGTTGTTAGCCAGGGATAGAATGGATTCGGTACTTGGTAATAAGTTGTGCCTAGGAGTAGCTAACCCGTGTACAGGGAAAATCCAATCTACCACATTTATTGCAGTTTTCTGGTTTTGAGATTTTATGGTTGATATGATTTCACCTAGAGTGATTCACATGCCCTGTGTTGTTATTGATGCTGCTATTGCGGTTTTATTTCTGTCGCAACACGATGATATGAGGGTATGACATCTTATGCATCATATAGGCACTGTTAGAAATCACATGCCATGGATTTTTACCATGCCATCTATGGTGCATTAGTGATTGCATGCTGTTGTTATAGACGTTGTGTAGATTATGCATGTTGTTGTGACAGATGGTATGATAGAATCCCTGCAGTGTGTTAGATAAATTTTTTTATTGTACCTTTACTTAAATTAATACCAAATTGTGATTCCTGAGGTGTTATGGGTGCTCATGAATCGGAGTTTGGTGGATCATTGACTTGTTTCTATTTTATTTGATATGTAGGAGATGCCAATATTTGATTCGCGGGGAGTATGGGCCCCCATGGATCAGAATTTGGCACCTACATTGTAACACACCGAGATTTTATGAAAAATATTCTTTTAATATCATTGATGTATTGTGTTGTATGCTACAACAAGATTACCTTGTGCTACACGCAACACCGTATGAGCTTGCAGTATACATAACACTATTCTTGGATCATGTTACCCAAAATTTTGATAGTAGTTATTCTACAAAACATTGAGTGTATATATATATATTCGATGTATAAATGAAATACGGTTGGATTCTGTTATAAGAAACAACGGAGGAGTCTTGCACAACATGCAACCCTGACTTGGCTTGCATTACATGCAATCGCGACTTTCCTCGATAGCGTATGTTGTACACAATACCAGGTTTCACTAAACAACGATATATAGTTAAAATATTATTAAAACTAGCTGTTATGAATAGTAATAACCACTTTTTGAAATTTTGTAAATTTCATCTTTTAAAATGTACTTCATTTTTGGATTCCGAATATCGAAATTAGCCTAGGGTGAAATTTTGGTATTTTTCTGAAAATATTCAATTTTTGATGAATAGTGAAAACATTGGGTTACTATTTAAAAACCGACTTTATATTTACATAATTATTTATTTTATTTAAATTTATTTTAGGTCAAAATTGACACATAATACCTATATAAGTTCAATGTAATTCATTGGATTCATTTTATAATAATTTTAGATATATAAAAATTTTATTGAACTTTTGACCGTCTTTTACCCACCTCCTAGGAGAATTTGCAAATCTACATAAAACCTAATTTTACCACTTTTGTGAATGGAATTTCAAAAATCCTAGAGACACGGTTGATGTCAGTAAGTAAAATGTGGATCAATGAGATGAAAATAATTTTTGGTGAATAGTAACTTTTTACTTTTATTTACCACAGTTAAAAGTAAATAGGGTAATTAAGGGTAAAAATGATATTATTATTACCCTTAAATTAGTCCTAATTCTATTGGATAAGTGTAATTTGACCAAATACAACATTAGGAATAAAATATGACCATTTAGGACCACTTGGATTAGATTAGGACATTTATTATTAATTTATTTAAAGAAGGGTTAAAATAGTTAAAATCAATGTTTAATAAGTAAATCATTTTTATTATAGGGTTATATATAAGATAAATTCGACTATAAATATTCATTAGAAATATAAAAAGATTTCCTACATAATTATATTTTATTTGTAATTTTTGACTTTAAATATGTTAATTTATTAATGACACAATGATGATGCAGTAATTATCTTATTAATGAAATATTAACATAATTGATGTTATAAATACCCAAATAAAAGTAATTTGAGACTTTTTATGAATTAAAATTATTTTCTATGTTCATATGACATGTTATTATAGATTTAATTACATTTTTTCGAACTAATCATTTTGTTATGATTTTCACAAAAATCAATTATCAAATAGTGTCAAAATTGACATAAAATAGTTTTTAAAACAAATATTATATTATTAATTGTTATTATATTCCTAAAAATCTAAGGATCGGCCAAGATACTTATATCATGACAGGTGTATCATTAATGGACCAATTGGGTGTCTCTTGTATGTATATGGTAAGTTTATTAACTATATAATATAAAAATACAAAGTGACATGGTAACTATCAATCTAATTAACTAATAGTTAAAACTAAAAGATAAGGTTAATATAATGACCTAAACTTGTCTAAATTCTATTGGATGATAGTATTTCGACCCATACCCACCTTAGATTCCAAATATATCAATTTATAGCTATTAAAAACCGAATTTGACTTTATAATAAAATAATATTTTTAGTTATTCCAAAGGTGCCCCTCTCCTCCCTTATAAAAGGGCACCTCCTCCCTCTCTTCCTCACACCATTTTGAGCCTTGAAGCTCGGCCAAACCCTGCCAAATTATCTTCTCCACTTAACTAGAAACATCCTAGTGGTCCGGGTCTTCTTCAAAGACCAATTTTAGTTCCCTAGGAGGAGGTCTCCAAGAGGTGCTTCAAAGAAGAGGTAATGTCCGTTACCGATTCTTTCAACTTTATTTCTTCTTCTACTTCTTCTTCTTTAGTTGTATCATTATGAAGTAATAACATCAGTATCATTCATATACCGATATGTTATTATAAGTATGGAACAATCCTAATTCACCATCTATCCATCCTACGGAAAACGAAATCACCGCGTGTGCGTACATATGGAATACCGTCTCCACGCCGTGGTGTAATCTGTTTTTCCAACACCACCTTACTTGGATGGGTATAATGGTGTAAAGAATAACTATACATAGTTATTATAACATCATACTTATTATGATATATTGTATCATCCTATCCAATTCAATTCAATAATTATGGGAATGATATCTTCGCTTGTGAGTACGTACGGACTACCGTCTCCACGACGCGATGAGATTCATTCTCCATGTTAACCATTTAAGAATGATTATAAGGTATATATAAGCAATAATAATGAAATATATGAAATTATAAAGCTACTGGATTTATGTATATATATATATATATGTATTTCATCTACTTAATTCCATTCAATTCAATAAGGAAACGAAAACAGCGTTCATGCGTACGAACGACCTACCGTCTCCATGAACGGTTTATTTCTTTCCATTTATAGATCTATTATATATATATATATATATGTATATTCTGAATAAATATTATATATAAATCATGTTTTACATTATGGATTTAAGTAACCATGATCTAAGTAATCATATGAATAATTACAAGTTAAAACACGAATGATAAATGAAACGATTTTACGCAAAACGCTACTTTAAAATTAATTTACAAAAGAATGGGTAATATAAAGTCATAAGTGAACCATATATGATATCGTAACAATGAATGTGATTCTATAATCAGTCAATGAAATTATTTAAATCATTATACAGGATGTTCGGGTCCATACAAAGCATATCAGACCTAAGGTAAGGGATAATTTTGGAAATCTCATTTTTATCCGAGATTGCTTATTCGTAAGTATTTACTAGGGTTATTTATATCATCCATGTCCATGTTTTATAAAAGTGTTTTAATGTATTTTTAAAGTCATTTTTACCTATTTTTGACTTTTAGTACATGTTATGTAAGGAATCTTTCTTTTCTTTACGTTACGAGGTACTTTTTTGACTTTTCCGACAAAAGTACGAGGAGAATTTCATTTTTAACTTATACGGCGTGAACAGATTTTTACAGTTTCATAACGCCTCATTTTCATGAAGATTACTCTACATGATTTTATGACTATTTTCATCAAAATACTTTTATTTTAAAAGTTCATGGCATTTTTTATAAGAAAATTATTTTGACGAAGAAAGGATATTTTCCTCAAGAATTCATTTCAAATGTTTTATCAAAACCATTTTACATCTAAGATGACATTATTTGATATGTGTATTGTTAGGTCCACAAGGATGAATAACCTGAGAGGGTGGGGGCAAATCAGGGTATGACTAATTTAAAATTAACGCCTGTTCTGATCTTGTTTTGATGTTAAGCAAAACACTCTTCTCTCTCTTTCCTGTTGCACAGTATAAACAGAATGTAAAGAAAGCACAGGACACAGCAATTTTACTTGGTTCACCACTAAGGGCTACGTCCAAGGAGCATACGCCGACAGGTTGCCGGTCGTACCAAATTCCACTATACTTCACTAGCTGTGGACTACAATGTTCGGGTACAGTCACTCTATCCCAGACTCACTGCCTTTTCATGGTTTAGGGTCAACTCACTGCTTTCCCAGTGTCACTCCCTATTTCTCTCTCTCTGGCTCACTGCAGGTGGAGAGGATCACCTTCTTCCTCTTCTTATGCTCACTGCACTGTGAAGGGAATCCACTCACAGTTTATAGACCTGTAGGTCTCTTCATTTGCATGAAATAATAAATCTTCAACTGTTGATAGATGCTCTATTGAAGTCAATCTTTCATCCACTGATGAATACCACTTTGCCTCTGAACACTAGGCAACTACCTTTAGAAACACCTCTGCAAAGCACCCTACTTCGTGAAGCTCCAAATTTTGTGAAGCTCAAACAAGACTTCCCGAAGTTCCTGCCTTTTCGCGAAGAACTTTCGCGAAGCACTTTCGCGACGCTCAAGTCATCGCAAAGCAACGTCCCTCGCAAAGCTTACTAAGCCAACATAGAGCTCGCAGGTTTCGCGGAGCTACAATAACCGCCGCGAAGCTCCTCTTTCGCGAAGCACACTGCCTCTGCGAACCACCTTCACAAAACGAGAGCAAATGACCTTCTCTAAAAATTCTATCTTCTTCTCTCGAGGGGGCCGGCCTCTATTTATAGGCGATTCCACCGAACCTCTAACTTTCCACGCGAAGTCAACGCCACATCATCTCCAATTGTGAAGCTCTGAAGTTTCCGCCGGAATTCTTTAAAAATCGTGAAGCACCACGACAATTTTCCGATCGCGGAGCTCGTCGTAATCGCATAGCATCACCATCAACTTTCCTTAGCGCCTTCATCACGAAGCTCTCTCGTAATACCCTTCATCGCCGTGAATCTCCCTTGCAAATCCCTTCACCGCCGCGATGCGCTTCAGCCTCTGCCGTTCACGAAGCTCGTCGTAATCGCAAAGACTCACCGCCTCCATTCATCTCGTCTTCGCGATTTTCAAACCATGCATCCTATCTTGGTGAAATTCATTCCTTTGACATATTAAATTATGATCTTCATGGAAATCCTATTTTCGTGATGCTCACCAAACTCCAAATTTCGGACCCCAAAAATTTGGCAAACATTGGGAAACGGAGACACCTTGTACTTCTCTTTTGTACCGCCTCCAGATCGTCCTTTCCTTTGTCATCGTTCTTTGTCAACAAATATTGTCAAAAAAATCTTGGGAACTTGACAATTATCCATGGAATCTGCTCTTTCAACAAACACAATCAACCCAAAAATACTTCAATGTTACCTTGGGGGATTTTTCCCTAACAATCTCCCCCTTTGGGTTTGTTGACAACTCTTCACAACTCTGCTCAGATTGATTTTCTACACTTTGATACCTCACTGAGTCTTCTTCTAGCTGCTACCACCATTCGCCTATTGAGATTATGATAGCATTCAAGGAATCACTTAACACATACTCTAAGCCCACATGAGAAATGCTCGGTGTGAGAATCAAGAGTAGTATGAAAATTTCACCAATGAATCACTTCATGTCAGACCCCAATTTTCGATTCCAACCTGATACCAATTCTTAAATTGATACCAATTGTCGAACCATACTGATCCCAATTGGTGATAGCTGGAAACCTTCTCTCACTATTCCAACACCACTGTTCTGCTTTTATCACAATCCTCAGCTATCGTGATGTCTATTCTTTGATCGATCACTTCTAGCATCATCAGATTTAATAATCTCCCCATTTCTCATTGCTCCCCCTTTCTGGCTGCTCTACCTGTCAGCTTCTCCCCGTATCTTTCATGATTTCTCAAATAGAAACACTATCTCCCAATCACTATTTTCTCCCCCTTTAACAAACACTATTTACTCCCCCTTTGTCAATGAACCCAAAGGTCACTCCTTTGTATTCTATAACATAGTATAGAACACAAATCAACACATTAGCGAAAAACACATCATACCTTGGTGAGAGGGGGGTGTATCTCCACATCCACACGCGTTCAAGTGCGTGGATTCGACTAAACTCCCAGATCCATTCGATGTTTTCCAAATGCTTCCTTGGGTAAGGCCTTTGTCAGAATGTCTGCAACCTGTAGCTCTGTAGGCACATACTCCAACTTCATGATTCCCTACTAAACCTTCTCCTTGATAAAATGATACTTAATCTCAATGTGCTTTGTCCTTGAATGATGGATGGGATTTTTTCTAAGATTTATGGCACTTGAGTTATCGCACTAGATTCCGATCGGAGACTTACCTTCAACTCCCATATCTTCAAGCTGTTGTTTCATCCATAATAATTGTGTGCATGCTTGAGTGGCCGCAATATACTCAGTTTCCGCGGTGCTCAATGAAATGCAATCCCGCTTCTTTCTTATCCATGAAATACACAGTCCACCAAGATAAAAATCACCACCCGACGTTGATTTCCTATCATCCACTGAACCGGCCCAGTCTGCATCAGTATAGCCCAATAACTCTGTCTGATATTTATCAGTATATGTCAAGCTGAAATCCACTATGCCCTGGATATACCGAAGTATTATTTTCACTGCAAGCATGTGGATTTCATTGGGATTTCTCCGATATCTCATTGCTTTGCATGTGGAGAAAACAATATCAGTCCTTGTTGTAGTCAAGTATAACAGACTTCCAATGATTTGCATGTATTCTATGATATTAACTGCCTTTCCATCCTCATCGTTTGATAATTTTATCTGGGTAGTAACCGGAGTCTTCATCTCCTTGGAATTTTCCATTCCAAACCTTCTCAGGACCTCCTTGGTATATTTAGATTGAGAAATTAATGTTCCATTCCTTCCTTGTTTCACCTATAGACCAAGGAAAAACGTTAGCTCTCCAATCATTGACATTTCAAACTCATTTTTCATGAACTCGGAAAACTTTCTGCACTGAGCTTCATCTGATCCGCCAAATATTATGTCATCGGCATAAACCAACACCATCATCCTTTGATTACTTCTATTATTTAAATAGAGATTGTAATCAACTCCTCCATGCTGAAAACCAAGCTTCTTCAAGTACTGATCAAGCCTTGAGTTCTATGCTCTTGGTGCTTGTTTCAGCCCATACAATGCCTTCTTCAGCCTACAAACATTGTTCTCATCCTCATGAATGAGAAAACCATCTGGCTGCTCAATGTACACCTCTTCTTCCATAACCCCATTCAAGAATGCAGATTTGACATCCATCTGGAACACTTTGAACTTTCGTTGCACTGCTATGGAAAAAAATAATCTGATTGTCTCTAGACTTGCAACCGGTGCAAATGTCTCATCTACATCTATTCCCTCAATCTGGGAGTACCCCTTGCACACTAGTCGTGCTTTGTTCCGAATCAATGTTCCATATTCATTCATCTTGTTGTGATAAACCCATTTAGTCCCGATGACATTCTTATCTACTGGCCTCGAAAAAATCTCCCATGTTTAGTTCTTTTCAATCTGATCAAGCTCTTCATTCATATCCTGAACCCAGTTTTCATCTTCAGCTGCATCAGAAAAACATTTCGGATCCACCTAAGACAAAAACGATGTTTGCTGTAATGATTTAATTCTTCGAGTCTGAACTGGAGCGGTCTGATCACCAATGATATTCTGCCTATCAATTTCAGCTCGACTCTTTGGCTTCCTTGCAGACACAGACTTTACACTTTCTTGTTCATCATCAGTATCTTCATCTGAGTCCGCCTCTGCCACTTCTGCTCCCCCTGTGTTGCTTACTTCATCATCACTTTCGTCCAGGAACTGTTCACTAGGTCGTTGAGTATTCTGTTCATTTTCAACTATAGTGACATCATTTATCTCAACAATTTTTCCCAGCCTTTTGTTGAAGCATTTATACGCTTTGCTTTTCCCTGAGTATCCAAGGAATATCCCCTCATCTCTTCGTGCCTCAAACTTCCTATGATTTTTTTGTTGAGAATGAAACACTTACTTCCAATGATTCGAAAGTATTTCAACGTTGGCTTCATTCCGTACCATAGTTCATACGGAGTCTTCCCTTGCTTCGGACACAACATAGACCTGTTTGAAAGATAGAACGATGTCAACACAGTTTCCTTCCAAATTTTCTCTGGTAGGTCTTTGTCAATAAGCATCATTCTGGTCATATTTTTGATGATCTGATTTCTCCTTTCAACCACACCATTCTGTTGGGGAGTTCTTACTGATGAAACTTGATGCCTTATCCTGTGTTTCTCAAGATACTCTTCCACTTGACTATTTGTGAATTCTGTATCGTTATCTGTATAGAACATCAAAATTTTCTGCCCAAGCATCCTTTCTAATTCCCTCTTGTACTATTTTATGCAACTAAACACCTCTGTCTTATGGGTAATGATGAATACCCATGCCATTCTGCTGTAATAATCTATGAAAAGAACATAGTACCTTTTCCCATTTATAGCTCGTGGTGAGATAGGTCCACATACATCAGCATGAACAAGTTCGAGCACTCTAGTTGATTTCTGTTCCTTTGGCATGTATGTCTTTCTGATGATCTTCCCTTGTTGGCAAGCATCACATGTATTACTATGATCACGTGATTTTTTGGGAAGGTCTCTAGCAACATCACACTTCACGAGATCCTCCATAGATGGTTGGCATAGATGACCAAGTCGCTTATGCCACAGTTGGTTTTCTTCCTCTCTGGATAAAAGACATGTATATTCTTCCCCACCTACAAGGTAGAGATTTCCCTTTTACCTTTTTCCCTGCAGAACAGCTGCTCCATCTTTTCCTTTCACAATACACATCTTCTTGGTAATCGGATAGAGTTCCTAGAGTCACATAGTTGACTAACACTTAGTAAGTTATGACTGAGACCCTCTACTACCAAGAAATCAGCACGTCTCATCTCTTTACCCCCAAACTTGGCTTTCCCTGAGCCAACAATCTTCAGACCTTCATCATTTCCAAATTTGACAACTCATTCTTTGTCATATTTGATGGTTGTAACAAGATCCTTATTACCCGTCATGTGGGATGTGCAACCACTATCCAGGATCCAAACACTAGATCAATCTGATGCTTTAAGGGAAATATCCTCCACCACGGCCTTCTCATTTTTCTTCTTCTTGGTCCATACTTTTTCTTTCACACTCGGCATGGATTGAGACTTCTGTTCTTTCTCAGAGTATGATGGAATAGCCTCATCTTGCAAAGCTGCAAATCTATTCTGTGTTTTTAACTCACATGTCGGTTTATTGACCTGCTGCTTGCGAACGTTTTGATTCTGCTTTGGCACATTTCTCTGAATGGTTGAAGTACAGTACCTAGACATGTGCCCAAATTCTCCACACCAAAAACAGTGTCCTTTAAAATATGTTTTGGAAAACCGTTCTCTGTTTGGCTGCCATCTCTGTTAATGTTCCCTTCTATATCTCTTGGATATGGAACACACATACTGTGAATGTCCCATTTTCCCACAGCAATAACACCTGATATAGGGAACATTCCATCATGATACTTCAGCACTACAATTTTCCCTTTGGGATCTATGAATATTCTGATTCTGTTTTATGTCCAAATCAACCTTAGCATTTGAGCTTTCTTGCTGCTTTACTCCTACTGAACTACGAGCCTCATATTTTATCTTCCTTGTCTTCTGAAGGGCCTGCTTTTCTGATATCACATTGGGGGTCAATAGTTTTTCTTGATCCTTCATTTTTCATCGTAGACTGACCACTTCTTCTTCAAGCTCTTTGATATGTCTAACCTGCTCCTTTCTAGTGTTAGTCAAACAATCAATTTTCTTCTTTTGTTCCTCAATTTTAAGCTTATTCTCAACAATATTTTCTGATCTCTCTGGTGTTGAGGATTTTAGTCTTTCAATTTCTTCTAATAGTTCTGGCTTTTCTTCATCCTGTTGTTGCATATAGAGTTTGGCATCACAAACCACTTTATTGGAATTCTTCATTTTGGCTCTCCAAACATCTATCTCCTCAAGAGATGCTTCCAATTCGGCTTCCATATCAACTCTTCCTTCAACTTCTTCTTCCTCTTCTCCAACGTTAGTTTCTTCCTTTTCCTTAGAACTACCGACGACCGCTGCCATAAAATTTTGTCCATGATCTTTACAATTTTGAAACTCCTCAACCTTTTCATCCTCAGACTCATCTGAACTGTCTATTTCTTGTGAAATAAGATTCTTCCTCTTGAAGAAATTTCTCTTGAACTACTTCTTCCCTTTCACATATGTTGAAGATTTCTTCCTGGGAATTTCAACTTCATCATCATCATCATCGTTATCTTGAAATTTCTTGGGGCAGCTTGCCACAAGATGACCAACCTTTCCACATCGAAAGCATACTAGTGCATGTTTACCTTTAAACATTCCTCTTCCTCTTTGAAGATTTAAAGAAAGGAATGACATCACCTTATCTATCTCTTCTTCTTCGTTATAATCATAAATGGTGAGTTTCTTCCAGGCCTTGAATGCCACCTCTTTGGATTTCCCCTTTTCCATAGTCTCGTTATCATCGTTTCTCATTTCATATGCAACAAGAGTGTTGTGCAGGTTATCCAATATCAATTATTTTGGGTCTTTATCTTCCAAAACAGAAACTTTCGGATTGAACTGAGGTGGAATTTTTCTCAATATGTGCTTCACAATGTTTATATCTTCGATAATTTCTCCAAGACCCCTCATGTATTCTACCACAGCATTTACCCTGTCAATGAATGCATCAACAGACTCATTCGGGTTCATTCTCATATCTTCATACTTGTTCCACAACACTTGCAGCTTTGCCTCTCTGACTTTTATATCCCTTTCATAAATATTCAATAGCTTTTTTCACATGGAATTTGACGTTATTCATGACATAAACTTTTTATATATGGGATTGGATAGGGCTCCCCCTAAGTTATTGATTGCTTTGGAATCATCATCCAACTCTTTGTGCTCAGCTTCTGATAATGCACCACTTGTAATATCAACTGTGATACCACGCATAGCTGCTGAAAACACATCCATTCCCAAAGATCAGAAATAGTGTTGCATTCGATTCTTCCATGTCTAAAAATTACATCCGTCGAAGATCGGAATCCCTCTATGATTAGTGACCTCCATTGAGAGAAGACCTTATATCAACCATTCACTCTGATACCAATTATTAGGTCCACAAGGCTGAATACCCTGAGAGGGGGGGGGGTGAATCAGGGTATGACTAATTTAAAATTAATTCCCGTTCTGATCTTGTTTTTCTATTAAGAAAAACACTCTTCTCTCTCTTTCCTGTTGCACAGTATAAACAAAATGTAATGAAAGCATAGGACACAGAAATTTTACTTGGTTCACCACTAAGGGCTACGTCCAAGGAGCATACGCCGACAGGTTGCCGGTCGTACCAAATTCCACTATACTTCACTAGCTGTGGACTACAATGTTCGGGTACAGTCACTTTGTCCCAGGCTCACTGCCTTTGCATGGTTTAGGGTCAGATCACTGCTTTCCCAAGGTTCACTCCCTATTTATCTCTCCCTGGATCACTGTCGGTGGAGAGGATCACCTTCTTCCTCTTCTTATGCTCACTGCACTGTGAAGGGAATCCACTCACAGTTTATAGACCTGTAGGTCTCTTCATTTTCATGAAATAATGCATCTTAAACTGTTGATAGATTATCTATTGAATTCCACCTTTCATCTACTGATGAATACCCCTTTTCATCTAAACACTAGGCAACTAACTTTGGAAACACCTCCGCAAAGCACCTTACTTCGCAAAGCTCCCAATTTCACGATGCTCAAACAAGCCTCAGAAAAATTTCTGCCTTTTCAGAAAGCACTTTCGCGAAGCTCAAGCCGTTGCAAAGAAATGTCCCTCGCGAAGCTTACTAAGCCAACGCGGAGCTCGCAGGTTTCGCGGAGCTACAATAGCCGCTGCGAAGCTCCTCTTTCGCGAAGCACACTGGCTCCGCGAACCACCTTCGCAAAATGAGAGAAAATGATCTTCTCTGAAAATTCTCTCTGCTTCTCTTGAGGGGGTCGGCCTCTATTTATAGGCAATTCCACCGACCCTCGAACTTTCCACGCGAAGTCAACACCACTTCATCGCCAATCGCGATGCTCCGAAGTTTCCGCCGGAATTCTTTCAAAATTGCGAAGCACCACGGAAATTTTCCGATCGCGGAGCTCATCGTAATCGCGGAGCATCACCATCAACTTTCCTTAGCGCCTTCACTGCGAAGCTCCCTCGCAATTCCCTTCATCGCCACGAAGCTCCCTTGCAAAGCCCTTCACCGCCGCGATGGGCTTCAACCTCTGTCGTTCGCGAAACTCATCGTAATCGCGAAGACTCACCGCCTCCATTATTCTGGTCTTCGCAATTTCCAAACCATGCATCCTATCTTGGCGAAATTCATGCATTTTCCATACTAAATTATGATCTTCATGGAAATCCTATTTTTGTGATGCTCACCAAATTCCAAATTTCGGACCCCAAAAATTTGGCAAACACTGGGAAATGATGCCACCTGGTACTTCTCTTTTGTACCGCCTCCAGATCGTCCTTTCCTTTGTCATCGTTCTTTGTCAAAAAGGATTGTCAACAAATTCTCAGGAACTCGACAATTCTCCATGGAAACCTGCTTTGTCAACAAACATAATCAACCCAAACATACTTCAATGTTACGTTGAGGGATTTTTCCCAACATGTATGTTTCATGATTAATGTCTCTATGATTTACATGGTTCAATTTTATTATGATGAAATGTCTGTTTGTTTTATATGGATTATGAAATTATGGGATGATGTTTATGAAACCCATTTTATTCTTTGGGTCATGACGAATGTTTTAAGATTATTTTGTGGCACAAGTAAGAATGATTTCATTATGAGATGGGTGGGACCTATATCTCCCTCCAATGTATTGGGTAAAGATTTATATCTCATGAGATAGACATGGCTGGAACGGTAAGTTAATCTGGTTCAGTATTACAGGACTGGAATGAGGAGTAAACTCGATTCAGAAAGGGTCTTTGTCCACTAAGATGGTCTTGGGAGCAATGCCTTGGCTACTATGGAAATCATTACATTTACTTAATGGATGCCACAATTACATGTTTTATTCCCATGCTATGATATCATGATTTATGTTCCATTCTGAACAATGCCTTATGTACTTCCATGTTTTAAGTCATTGCTCAATATTTTGATGTTTAAACATTATGTTCATGTTTTTAAGTTCAAATGTATATGGTATGTTTTATTTTATCCTCGTTTACCCTTACTGAGCATTTGAGCTCACCCTTTTTATGTTTTATTTTTCCCCCAGGATTAAAAGAAAATTTTTAGGTAAGGAAACAAAAAGTGGAAGATCTTTATGGCAGATGTTGAAGATCTTTCACCACGATTAGATGATTACATTCCAAGTTTCCAAAGACACTAAACTATTACGGTCCTTGTGTGTCTGTTTTTGTTATGTATTAAGTATTCTGCAAAAGTAATGTATTGTCCATGTACGTCAAGATTCGGGTCTCTATATTTGGTATCAGAGGAAAGGTTTATTCAACCTTTGGAAACTAGGATGCAAAAACGTTAGTGAGATCCCCAGATATATTTCTAACGTATGTCTAGGGATATCTCTAAGGATAAGTATACGTATAAGATATAGTCCTATAACTACGGTAACGATCATAGAATTTAACCTAAGATGTTAGATATTGATGGTACTTCCCCTTTACTATGTTTTTTCCCTATCATGATTTTTACCTCTCAAACTATTCTTTTTGTGTTTTAGAAAATGGCTGGAAACAGTAAGATTCACGATAATGGAGGATATGACGGATAGTGGAATGATATTCTTCATGAGCAACCAAATGAAATGGGATTTGGAAGTCCAAACATCATTATTATGCCTAATCAGAAATCTCATAATATGATCAATAATCTCAACATTGGAAAGTTTCTCGACTCAGATAATAAGAAAAAGATGGAGTTTCATGATGATCATAGAGGAAAGAATGTTCAATTTCCCTCACGTAAATCATGTGGGAAGAGGCATCAGGGAGATTATTTCAAAGGAAATGGAAGATGATTTGGGTGGGGAAAATAAGGACACAAAGCTAGTGAGTTCAAAGGAAAAGGTTCAATTAACACCATGGATAAGGATAATGGTATTTCTACGACATCAACAATGATTAGATGCTTTAAATGTGGAATGTATGGCATTATGCAAACCAATTCCCTAAGGGAAAATCTCATGAAGAGAATCAGCGTGGTCATACGGGTAGTATTTATGTGGATGATGATGAAGAGACTACAAATGAAATATGAGATGAAATAAATGATGAAGTTCAGCTATTGGTTTAAGAAGGTAGTGGAATGATTGTATGTTTATAAAGAATAATGTATGGTACTATGGAATAAAGAATCATCTAAGGATTGTTACACTATTGTTTTTTCTAAAGTATATGAATGTATATGTTGAATGGTACCGATAACCATGGAAGTTTATTCAGATATTTTTGGAAAGTAGATGATATGTGCATAATGAAGGGATAAGATGATAATGAGATGTTTGATTGTATTCATGAGCTCATGACTGATATAAGGACTAAGTGATATTATGGTTTGATTATATAGAAATTTTGAGGTTTTGGTATGTGAAAAGAGTTAACTTTTGACAGAACTCATGTTTTCACTAAGATTCAATGGGTATTCATTTTTCAAGAGAATACATGATTAAGGCCTTCGAATGTTTGGAGTGTAACCAACAAGACATATCTCATGATATATGGGGATCAACGATGGTATTAACATGCTTGTTATATGACCTGTTTATTAATCGTTCTCTTTATACTATGAGTTTAGAAAGAAGTATTTTGGATAAGCCTAAAGATTGGAATGGATTATGTTGGAAAGAAGTTAGTATTGTTTAAGGATAGACCTTTTTTTGATATTATTGATGGGATGTTTAGAAAAAGGAAAACCTATAGGATGGGCGACGGCCCATCGCGTCGGACAAGGCTGTGGGAATCGAACCCACAACCGAAGTGTGACTAGCCTTTATCGCCTACCACTGGCCTACAGGAAGTCCCTGTTGAGTAGAAACTAGTTTTATTATATTAAGCAGTATGATATACGAAGTATAAGTCCTTTTTAGGAACCATATATGATTAATCTTACTATAGATGGACTTATGTATTTTTTGATAACTTTTATAACCTTTTGTTTGAGACAGATGGAATGACCCATCATTCTATCACATGATCTTCTAACACATCATGAATGACAAATTAAACTTCATTTTTTTAAGAGATGAAGTGGAAATTGTCCAAAGAATGGCCAACGGTGAGACTATACCAAAATCACGAAAGTATTTCCTCTAATTCCAATTTCATCAACTTTAGGGAAATAATCATGAAAACCAAAAATGTTGTCCTAGTGCTCTTATATCTGATGAATCAGATGGTACCTTAGATCATCACAAATTTATGGCTTTGTGATTTTTGGCTTTTTCATAGCCATGTTCTCTACCACTCTCCATCTGAACTTGATGGTTAGATTTTTCTTCCATATCCATATTTTCACCTATGTTCTCCTACATGGAAACCCAGTGATGAGTTAATTTGGGTAACCGTTGCATTTCATACTTTAATTTATAAAGCCACGTTTTGGTATTCCTTTTTATGATGTGGGTTTCTATTAAACAAACATTTGAGTAGTAAACCATTTATAACCTCGACGAATTTCGTGGGCGAAATTCATTTTAAGGGGGGTCGAATGTAACACCACGAGATTTTATGAGAAATATTATTTTAATATCATTGATTTCTTGTGTTGTATGCTACAAGAGGATTACCTTGTGCTACACGCAACACCGTATGAGCTTGCAGTATACACAACACTATTCTTGAGTCATGTTACACACAATTTTGATATTAGTTATTCTACGAAACGTTGACTGTATATATATATATATATTCAATGTATAAATGAAATATGGTTGGATTCTGTTATACGAAACAACGGAGTAGTCTTGCACAACACGCAACCTTGACTTGGCTTGTATTACACATAATCGCGACTTTCCTCAATAGTGTATGTTGTACACAATACCAGGTTTCACTAAACAACGATATATGGTTAAAATATTATTAAAACTAGCCGTTATGAATAGTAATAACCACTTGTTGAAATTTTGTAAATTTCATCTTTCAAAATGGACTTCATTTTTGGATTCAGAATTTCAAAATTATCCTAGGGTGAAATTTTGGTATTTTTCTGAAAACATTCAATTTTTGATGAATAGTGAAAACACTAGGTTACTATTTAAAAACCGACTTTTTATTTAAATAATTATTTATTTTATATAAATTTATTTTAGGTCAAAATTGACACATAATACCTATATAAGTTCAATGTAATTCATTGGAGTCATTTTATAAAAATTTTAGATATATAAAAATTTTCTTAAACTTTTGACCGTCTTTTACCCACCTCCTAGGAGAATTTGCAAATCTACATAAAACTTAATTTTACCACTTTTGTGAATGGAATTTAAAAAATCCGAGAGACACGGTTGATGTCAATAAGTAAAATGTGGTTCAATGAGATGAAAATAAGTTTTGGTGAATAGTAAATTTTTACTTTTATTTACCACAGTTAAAAGTAAATAGGGTAATTAAGGGTAAAAATGATATTATTATTACCCTAACACATGTCCTAATTATATTGGATAAGTGTAATTCGACCAAATACAACCTTAGGAATAAAATATGACCATTTAGGCCCACTTTTATTAGATTAGGACAATTATTATTAATTTATTTAAAGAATGGTTAAAATAGTTAAAATCAAAGTTTAATAAGTAAATCATTTTTAATATAGGGTTATACATAAGATAAATTCGACTATAAATATTAATTAGAAAGATAAAAATATTTCCTACATAATTATATTTTATTTGTAATTGTTAGAATTTAAATAATGTAATTTATTTATGACACAATGCTGATGTAGTAATTATCTTATTAATGAAATATTTACATAATTGATTTTATAAATACCCAAATAAATGTAATTTGAGACTTTTTATGAATTCCAATTATTTTAGATGTCAATATGACATGTTATTATTGATTTAATTAATTTTTTTTGAACTAATAATTATGTTATGATTTTCACAAAAATCAATTACCAAATAGTGTCAAAATTGACATAAAATAGTTTTTAAAACAAATATTATATTATTAATTGTTATTATATTCCTAAAAATCTAAGGTTCAGCCACAATACTTATATCATAATAGGTGTATCATTAATGGACCACTTGGGGGGTCTCTATTATGTATATGGTAATTATATTAACTATATAATATAAAAATACAAAGTGACATTGTAAATGTCAATCTAATTAACTAAGAGTTAAAACTAAAAGATAAGGTTAATATAATGACCTAAACTTGTCTAAATTCTATTGTATGAGAGTATTTCGACCCATCCCCACCTTAACTTCGAAATATATCAATTTGGAGCTATTAAAAACCGAATTTGACTTTATAATAAAACAATATTTTTAGTTATTCCAAAGGTGCCCCTCTCCTCCCTTATAAAAGGGACCCTCCTCCCTCTCTTCCTCACACCATTTTGAGCCTTGAAGCTTGGACAACCCCTGAAAAATTCTCTTCTCCACTTCCCTAGAAACATCCTAGAGGTCCTGGTCTTCTTTAAAGAGCAACTTTAAGGCCCTAAGAGGAGGTCTCAAAGAGGTTCTTCAAAGAATAGTTAATGTCCGTTACCGATTCTTTCAACTTTATTTCTTCTTCTACTTCTTCTTCTTTAGTTGTTTCATTATGAAGTAATAACATCAGTATCACTCTTATACTGATATGTTATTATAAGTATGTAACAAACCTAATTCACCATCTATCCATCCTATGGAAAACGAAATCACCGCGCGTGCGTACGTACGGAATACCGTCTCCACGCCATGGTGTAATCTGTTTTTCCAACACCACCTTATTTGGATGGGTATAATGGTGTAAAGAATAACTATACATAGTTATTATAACATCATACTGATTATGATATATTTTATCATCCTATCCAATTCAATTCAATAATTATGGGAATGATATCATCGCTCATGCGTACGTACGGACTACCGTCTCCACAATGCGATGAGATTCATTCTCCATGTTAACCATTTAAGAATGATTATAAAGTATATATAAGAAATAGTAATGAAATATATGAAATTATAAATCTACTGGATTTATATATATATATATATATATATATATGTCATCTACTTAATTCCATTCAATTCAATAAGGAAACGAAAACAGCGTTCATGCATACGTACGACCTACTATCTCCATGAACGGTGTATTTCATTCCATTTATTGATCTATTATATATATATGTAAATTCTGAATATATATTATATATAAATCATGTTTTACATTCTGGATGTAAGTAACCATGATCTAAGTAATCATATGAATAATTACAAGTTAAAACACGAACGACAAAGGAAACGATTTTACCCAAAACGCTACTTTAACATTAATTTACAAAAGAATGGGTAATATAAAGTCATAAGTGAACCATATATGATATAGTAACAATGAATATGACTCTGTAATAAGTCAATGACATTATTTAAATCATTATACAGGAGGTTCGGATCCATACAAAGCATATCGGACCTAAGGTAAGGGATAATTTTGGAAATCTCATTTTTATCCGAAATTGCTTATTCGTAAGTATTTACTGGGGTTATTTATATCATCCATGTACATGTTTTATAAAAGTTTTTTCATGTATGTTTAAAGTCATTTTTACCCATTTTTTACTTTTACTACATGGTATGTAAGGAATCTTTCTTTTTTTTACGTTATGAGGTAATTTTTTGACTTTACCGACAAAATTACGAGGAGAATGTCATTTTTAACTTATACGGCATGAACAGGTTTTTACGGTTTCATAACGCCTCATTTTCTTGAAGCTTACTCTACATGATTTTATGAATATTTTCAACAAAATACTTTTATTTTAAAAGTGCATGGGATTTTTGATAACAAAATTATTTTGACGAAGAAAGGATATTTTCCTCAAGAATTCATTTCAAATGTTTTATCAAAACCATTTTCCATTTAAGATGACATTATTTGATATGTGTATGTTTCAAGTTTAATGTCTCTATGATTTATATGGTTCAATTTTCTTATGATGAAAAGTCCATTTGTTTTATATGGATTATGAAATTATGGGATGATGTCTATGAAACTCATTTTATTCTTTGGGTCATGATGAATGTTTTAAGTTTATTTTGTGGCACAAGTAAGAATGATTTCATTTTGAGATGGGTGGGCCCTATATCTCCCTCCAATGCATTGGGTAAAGATTTATATCTCATGAGATAGACATGGCTAGAATGGTAAGTTAATCCGGTTCAGTATTACAGGACTGGAACAAGGAGTAAACTCGATTCAGAAAGGGACTTTGTCCACTAAGATGGTCTTGGCAGCAATGCCTTGGCTACTATGGAAATCATTACATGTGCTTAATGGATGCCACAATTACATGTTTTATTCCCATGCTATGTTATCATGATTTATGTTCCATTATGATCAATGCCTTATTTACTTCCAATTTTTAAGTCATTGCTCAAGATTTTTATGTTTAAACATTATGTTCATGTTTTTATGTTCAAATGTATATGGTATGTTTTATTTTTTCCATGTTTACCTTTACTGAGCATTTGAGCTCACCCTTTTTTTGTTTTATTTTCCCCCAGGATTAAAAAAAGTTTTAGGTAAGGAAACAAAAAGTGGAATATCTTTATGGGAGATGTTGAAGATCTTTCACCACGATTAGAGGATTACATTCCAAGTTTCCTAAGACACTAAACTATTATGGTCCTTGTGTGTATGTTTTTGTTATGTATTAAGTATTCTGCAAAAGTAATGTATTTTCCATGAATGTCAAGCTTCGGGTCTCTACATACATGCTTGCTTTTCAGTGTTTTCTAGGTTTCGGTGATGTTTCTAAGCAACTTCCAGGAAAAACCCAGAACACACAGCGTGTACATGACTACATGCTGTGTAGTTTTAGACCGTTTGACTGACTGTGTGAGAAAAAACATGGGGTGGTGAAAACATTTTTAGAAGCATGTCATGTATTGTAGTTACACGGTCTGTAATAGTTAGTCGCGTACTCGGCCATGTCACTAACAACACAGGTCGGTGAAGTTCGCATAGTACATGCCATGTTGGGTATGAACACACCGTGTAGACTCATTCTAGATAACCAGACAGGTCACGAACAACACGGGATGGTGTTATCTCTCCTATACACACTGGGTTTGTTTGGAACACATTGTGTAAGGGTCTGTTGTGTAGCTGGCCGTGTGACTAACAACACGGCGAACCGTGTAGTCTAGGGTTAAGAGGACCGTGTGGGTTAGCCCCATAAAGAGACTCGGAAAAGGGAATAGATATCAAGTACATGTCGTGTGTGGGGACAACACGCCGTGTAGTCTGGGGTGTTACACGACCAGATGTGGCTGAAGTACACACCCATGTGTGTAACTTAAGGGGAAATTCCATGTAGTTGGGTTTTGTAGAACTTGGGGTTCTTTTCTCCTGCTACTTTCTTGTACTCTTGTGTTCTCAGTTTTTGATAATCCAAATCTAAGGTGTGATTTTGATTATTCAGATCTATGCCTCTGATACGTCATATGGTTGTACGTCAGCTACCAGACGGTGACCAAACACCGGATATGGCCAATCAGGGATCTCCTGCAGATCCTCCTACTGTTCTAGCCTTCGCACTATCAGTTATACCCATTGTCGGCGTCGATGCACTGTTCAGGGAGGACTTCCTGAGGATGATTCATACCTTTCATGGAGTTCCACCTCCTGCCCAATTGATCGATGAGTTGACATGGGTTTTCCAGCAGTAGCATCCTCCTACTTTCTCAGGGGATGGAGGACCCCAGACTGTAGAATCGTGGTTAGAGTCCAAAAAGACGATCTTTGAGCATTTGGAGATACCTCCAGAGAAAAGGGTAAAGTTGGCTACTTGTATGCTCTGAGACACCACCAAGAGGTGGTGGGAGGTGATCTCACAGTCAATACGCCAGTAGAGTATGACTTGGGATGTCCAGCAGGGTAGAGATTGACTAGATCATCATGGTATAGGAGGAGTTATAGCCCAGATATCTAGTCTTTATCTGGATGACTAGGGGACTTCACTGTTACACTTTCCTCCAGTGGTGGATCGTTTCTGGGATGTATTTCTAGAGGACTTTTCTGGTTTCCCACTGGAGTGTGAGGTAGACTTCTCGATTGAGCTCATTCCAGGGGCGGCATCGGTGTCCATTCCTTCTTATTGGATGGCTACCCCTGAGTTGCAGGAGCCCAAGAAGCAGTTGGAGGAGTTGCAGGCAAAGAGTTTCATCCAACCATGTACTTCTACTTGGGGTTCGACTGTCCTATTTGCGATGAAAGCAGACGGATCCCTTAGGCTTTGCATGGATTATCGGAAGCTGAACAAGTTGACGGTAAAGAACCGATATCTCTTACCGAGGATCGATGGCCTCTTTGATTAGCTTTGAGGATCCCGGGTGTTCTCAAAGATCGATTTGAGGTCTGGTTATCATCATTTCCATGTTAGACCATCAGATATACCTCTTACAGCTTTCAAGAGTAGGTATGGTCTATACGAGTATACGGTCATGCCATTCGGTCTCACGAATGCGCCAGTAGTTTTTATGGAACGGATGAACCGAGTGTTCCATCCATACTTGGACTCCTTCGTGGTAGTTTTCGTGGACGACATCTTGGTGTACTCTCACACTCGACACGACCATGCTACCCATCTTGAGATTGTTCTGAGTACACTGAGAGAGCATCAATTATATGCTAAGCTCTCGAAATGGCACATTTGGATGGATCATATTCACTTATTGAGTCATGTTATTTCAAAGACAGGAGTATCAGTAGACCCATTGAAAGTGAGAGCTATAGTTTCTTGGGAGCATCCGAAGAATGTCTTTGAGGTGAGGAGTTTTATAGGGCTTACTGGATACAACAGGTGTTTCATACAGGACTTTTCATGCCTTGCAGCACCACTAACAGGTCCGACCAAGAAGGGTGAGAAATTCTTATGGTCAGATTCATGTGAGTAAGCCTTTCAGGAGATGAAAGGGAGATTGACGACAACACCAATACTAGTCTTTCCAGATCCGGGAAAGAGCTATACAGTCTACTGTGACGCTTCAGGTGTCGGATTGGGAGATGTGCTTATGTAGAGAGATGGAGTCATTGCGTACAGGTCTCGGCAATTGAGGCCGCATGAGAGGAACTACCTGACGCACGATCTGGAGTTGGCAGCTGTTGTTCATGCGTTATGCTGTTGGAGACATTATATTCTGTGAGAGCACTTTGTGGTTTTCACCGACCACAAGAGTCTCATGTACATCTTCACTCAGTGTGATCTGAATCTGAGACAGTGTTTGTGGGTCGAGTATCTTCAGTCCTTCGACTTTGAGCTTGCCTATACACCGGGAAAGGGCAACAAAGTGGTTGATGCATTAAGCAGGAGAACTCAGATTCCGGAAGTTCAGGAGGCTAGCAGTGAGTGGAAGCATAAGGCTCTGTTCTCGGAGATGCAGTTAGAGGTGCTTGAAAGATAGGGATAGGCTTTTCTTTCATCTATAGCTATTACCTAAACTCTTCTTGATCGAGTACGAATGAGGCATCTATCAGACTCAGAAGGCCTAGTCCTATGGGAGAGTGTGTCGGGAGAGGATCCTCTTCCTGGATGGAAAGTGGGAAAGGATGAGATCTTGTGTTTCCAGGGACACATATGGGTGCCAGAAGACATACATGAGGAACTGATGCGGGATTTTCATTCTTCTATTTGGGTCATTCATCCTGGCATCACCAAGATGAATCGTGATCTACATCGCCATTATTGGTGGTCAGGTATGAAGAGAGATGTAGTTGGGTTCGTCATGAGATTTTCTACTTGTCAGAAGGTGAAAGCGGAGCATCAGCGACCAGCAGGGCTTTAACAGCAGTTTCCCATCCCCAAGTGGAAGTGGAATGATGTTGTGATGGACTTCGTGAATGGGTTACCGAGGTCACCTATAGGGAGTGATGTTGTTTGGGTTGTCATCGACATGCTTACGAAGGTTTATCAATTATTTCCAATCAAGGAAACCTTCAGTGTTGATGAGCTGGGATGGCTGTACATCCGAGAGATTGTACGTCTTCATGGAGTTCCACATTCCATTGTTACAGACGGGGATGCGAGTTTTACTTCTTGGTTCTGGCAGGGGCTTAAGAAGGCTTTGGTTATACAGGTACTTTTGAGTATATCATACCATCCTAAGGCAGATGGCCAGTCCGAGCGTACAATTTAAGTGCTTTACGATATGCTCAAAGCTTGCATTCTAGACTTTGGAGGTTCTTAGGAGAAGCATATCTCTCTTGTGGAGTTTTCTTATAACAACAGTTTTCAGGCGACTATTCAAATGGCACCTTACAAGGATTTGTATGGTAGGCCATTCCATTCACCTTTGTGCTAGCTGGAGGCAGGAGAGGCATCTTTGATGGGAACTCATCTTGTTCAGGGGACCTCAAAGCAGATAGAGTTGATTCAAAAGAGGATGGCTACAACACAGTCTCGACATAAGTCGTATGCTGATCAGTGGAGATGACCTCTGGAGTTCGAGGTCAGGGATCAGGTTTTCCTACGTGTCGCACCGAGGTTGGGACACAAGAGGATTTGGAGACAGGGTAAGCTTTAACTGGGGTACGTCGGGCCGTTTGAGGTGTTGGAGAGATTTATACCAGTTTCCAATCGGTTTCAGTTAACTCATAGGTAATGGGCTATGCATGACGTCTTCCACGTCTCTCAGCTCTGAAGATACTTTTCAGACCCATCTCATGTCTTTCATCCCAAGAAGGTTGAGCTTGAAGTGGATGTGTCGTTTAAGGATCATCCTATCCAAATTATCAATCACAGTATGAAGGTTCTCTATGGCCGGTCTGTTGCTCTGTTATGAGTGCTATGGCAGCATAGGAGAGTACATGATGAGACATGGGAGAGGGAGGCCGATGTACGATCGTAGTGGCCAGAGCTGTTCGGATTTTCTTCTTCTACGCCTCACTAGGGAAATTTGGGGACAAATTTCTTTAAGGGGGTAAGTTTGTAAGAACACGGATCTTCATTTCTGGTATGTTTTTCCTTTTCCGGTCATTTTTGAAAAAAAAGAGGAAAATCTGGAAATTTTCAAAGTACACTCCGTGTACTTTATAAGTACATACCGTGTACTTTGATGTAGTGCTAGGCCGTGTGCTGGCCGTGTCCCGGCCACACACATGGTGTGTAGGGGAAATGTGGAGGCCTCTTAAAGTGGAGTGAATAAAGTCCAAGAACACACCATGTACCCCATAAGTACATGTCATGTACTTTTTTTCATTAAACAGACCGGGGTCATGCCTGACGGACAGAACTCGCTTCTTCTCCAGGTTCTTTGACCGAGAGTGCCTATACGGTCTCAAAAAACTCTCCGAGTCCTCGAGCCTCCGTCTGTTCTCTGAATCAACCACAATTGATTGCATTGGGAAAGAAGAGGTAAGCTATTCCTTATCCTAGATCTTTGTTTTCCAATTCCTCCTCTTTCTCAAGTTATCGTGGGTTGAACATTTTGTGTTTTTTCGATGATCTACATCGTTCTAACGAGAATCAAGCCTCATGGTTCTAGTATATTGATCTCCTATTATCCATGTAGGTGGTTTGTGCCTTACCTTTAGAACTCTATGAGTTTTATGTGAAAATTCCACCAATACCCATGAACGTCGTATTACGTTTTTACCGTTTCTCCCCATTGTTTTCCTACCATGCTTGAATGCTTATGTAGAGGTAATTTGATCATGTTTGTGGATAATTGTTGTGCATGGATGTTTTTTCAATGAATTGTTCTTGTAACAACCTTTGGGTCTTGTTATCCTTTGGCTGTTATACCTGTTTTCCATGCCTTGTAACCATAGGATGGAATGATATTCTGTACATGCTTGTTATGTTGTCGACAGGTTAGCCAAGTATCTCTATAGGTGTACTTTGGCCTTATAGAATTATTATGCACTAACTGACACGGGGCCGTGAGAACCTAGTGCTATAGTCAATAATGGATATACCTAGTGAGATTCCCAGAGAGTCTTTGATAATATAGACTACAAGAGGGTAGACCGAGTGAGCTTCCTCAGAAAGTCTTGGACATTATAGAATACAGGGGATATACTGAGTGAGATTCCCAACGAGTCTTGGATATTATAGACTACAGGAGGGTAGACCGAGTGGGCTTCCTCAGAGAGTTTTTTCTTTGTTTTATTTTTTTTAAAACCATCCCATTCTAGAGAAGGAATTGACTGAGCGAGATTCCTTAGAGAGTTTGTGATAGACCTAAGACTATAGGAGAAATTGAAAAAGCGAGCTTCCCCAGAGTGTTTCTAGACCTTAGGGCTATAAGTGGGTTAGACCACGTGATCTTCCTCAGAGAGTCCCCGACTACCCTAGACTATAAGGGGAATTGACCAAGCGAGATTCCCTAGAGAGTCTTATAATTTTGTATGACCAAACTAGAGGGGTTAGGATGAGTGCACTACCCAGAGGGTTGTGGGTATATCTTGGATAGGACCAGAGGGGGTTGGCTACAAGTACTTCCCAGAAGGGTTCCTATTGTGGTTAGATGTTTTCTTCTCTGTTTCTTGTTGTTCGATGGATTGATTACAATTTCATATTTTTCTATTACTGCTTACTATTTACTACCTTACGTTTACTGTATTGTTTACTACTTACTATACTATTTCCTGCATTATACTCACTAACTGTAAGGAACAGATCTTTGGGTGGTTGCCTACTAGGATTAGTCTCACACCCTCCTTGGGTCATGTTTTTGGGCCCAAACAGACTATTTTGTTGCAGGTATAGACAAGGGCAAGCTCCCTTAGACTTCTGTTACTTGATTGCTTTGGAGCTGGAGAGCATGGGACCAAGCTGAGGCTTGCGATACTAGGGAGTTGCTTATTTGTCTTTCTTTTGTACTTTGGTTTAGTTTTGTATTCAGCATTGTGACTTTTTTGGCTACTTTCCTAGACATATGTGTTGTGCATCATTTCATATATACATGTATTCTCCAGTTGTTTATTGTTTTAGTCTTCCGCTGTTTATTGTTGTTGGATATTTACTATGTCCGCTATTATATGTTTTGTTTACTTCCACTGTGTACTCTGCCAATGAGGTCATAGTTTTTCCACTATCACACCCATGACCCTTGCTGCTAGTCGAAAGCCTCTATAGTTTGAGGAAATGTGCTTGAGGCCATGTGACCAACCGGGTACAGGGCACCTCTAGGTGGCTTCCAGAATTGGGATGTTACACCCAACACATAAATTTACCCTAATATTCATTGTTCCACATTCCTAATAGTGTCATATCCACCTATGTGAATATATTTATTCCAGGTCCCTTGGGATTCCACAACATCTATCCCACACCAAAATTTTATTATGTACCTTCTGCCTAAACATCCTTGCTACATGACATTAAATTGTATGGTCAGGTCCTTGTCAAATGAAATTAAAATGTGATGTGTCTTGTTAAGTGGCACTGAACTATGTGGGTTATGATTCTTTCTAAGAGTATATATTGGAATCACATATTATGGGTTTGATCCCGACATCAAAAAAACGTTTTCCCCCTAGGTGGTGGCAAACTCCAAAGCACCCCATTAGTCTGTATAAAACCTGCATCGTCCTAATAAACAACCAAAGAATATCTGAACCTTGTATGAAAAGGGTACGATTAATTTTGAACTATAGAAACATACATATCCCTCAATTGATGGAGAAACTCATATATATATATAGGTGATTCTAAAACCATGCATGTTTATAATTTATCATTAATTCAGGGTGATCTGCATATACATACTCTAGAATGAACAACAGATTCTCTAATATAACTAAAACCTATAAGAGATTCCAGTAATTGGAAATTGTTTTTCCCAAATGGGTGTGATGAGACCGACTACCCATAATATAGACCAAATTAACTTCTTATGTTTCATTGGAAATGTTCCCCAAGAAACTCATTCCTTTGGAATGTAGGTCCATGAGTCTTCATGGATGTGAGATTTGTTGGGTGTTTTAGTCTCCATGAATAAAACCTGTTGGAGACCATTCGATGATGGTGCACCTGACGTGAGTAATTATACAAAAATGAACCCTATGAAATAAATTTTTAGGAGTTCCAAATGGTTTTCATTAGAAAAAATAATCAATTTGTAGAATCTATCCAACTATTAAGATCATGTAGAAGAATCATAACTCACTGAATGAAAATTGAGTTTCCAGAATGCTTTACAACTAGGGTAACAATTGAGTAAAAATATAATTGAAGAAATGGAAGATATTTTTATTAGTATTACCTATGAATAATGAAAAAATATAATAAAGATATATACATTGGTATTAAATACACAATTTAAAGTAAAAAAAATATAAAACAGCTTTTCTCAAAGAAATAAGGTGTGAGACAAAGAAGCCTTATGACTTGAGTAACATTTTAATTGAAACCCCATGAAAGAGTGGGATTGTAATTGAACATAAAAAATCATTATTAAGATATAATTCATTATTGGATATACCAAATTGGTATTATGTACTTGACATACATTAAATTAGGTTTATAATATCAAACATGTCTCAAATTGAGGGATTTGAGATAGAAAAACTAACCTTGTTCTGGATTCATTATACGCATGTACCTAACTGTTGTAATAATAAAATTATGTTTATTTTATTCCTTATTTGGAACATTAATCTTCCATATTTATTTTAGTATGGTAAATTTATTTTCACATGCTATTTTTTATATTTTTTGTGTTTGGGATTGTGTGGAAATTGAATCGGTATAGGCTTATTTTGGTCATTTAAACGATTGTGTTGAGAACCTCCTTATTAAAATGATCAAAATTCATGTTTGTTATGTTTTTGAGGAGTTTAATTTTAAATTATTGTAAAAAATATTTTGGATAAAATATTAAAATTGGATATGTATGCGTGTACCATTATTTAAATGATTTATCATCAGTTGAATCATGTTTCCTCTACATGCTACCTTTAGTTCATGTAGCAACCACTAGTCCAATCACACGACCTCCATGATCTACTATCATGTTGTGATACAATAGAATAGAGATAACACTACTATTATAATGATTCAACCTATAGAACATCTTAACTACTATTAGTTGAGTGGATCTACCTCCAAGCACGACATTTGTTCCATGGTACTTCCACCAGAATAATCTACCATCGGACGGACCTACCACTAGTTCAACGATGCTACCTCTAGAGAATGATACCATACTATGGATTAACCTCCAAATGTTGATTCTACTAGTTGAATCTACCATCTCATGGTGTTACTATTCAAAATAGAAATTATCATAACAATCTACCATTCTTAGTAGCTACCATCAAGGAAAATCTATTACTACTGTCAGATAGATCTACTACCAGTAAGGATCTATCTCCAGCGAATCCAACACTAGGGAAGCTACCAAAAATTTCCAAAGTTAATTTAAAAATTATTTATGCAATAACTAGTTAAGAATTTAATACTAGAAAAAACACATGGATTTAAGATTGATTATTAATAAACTACTCCACATCTTTATTGAAGACAATTTCAGTATTTTTTGGCTATGTTGATCAATAGGAGAATCCTAATTACTCTATTATTATTGTGAAATATATAATCAGCCCTAGATCACTATAAATTCAATAACAAATTCCTCTTGAGCATATGTGACTTAGGGGAACATTCTTAAACACTTAATCACTTACTCACACATAATGATATGAAATTAATAATAGATATATGTGTGATTGGAATATCTTGGACATTTTTAAAGACTAGGAATATAAGTATTTTTACATTTCCATGATCATCTATTTTACTATGATTTTAGTGAAACTTGCTTGAGCTCATTCAGAATAAAAATTCTATGTCACAGAACAACAAAATATTTTTTGATCAAGCAGAATGACATTTTCTCATCTCTAATCTATTTCTCATACGATTTATTCTTTATATTAGATATGGTTTTTTGTTTTAATCTATTTTTTTTAAAATAGAGACTACTATTCTAAGCATGATAGTTATTAACACACACTTTATCTTTTATTCTTTTGTATTCCCACAAAAAACTATGGAAGAGGTTGTGAGTGATTTGTTCATGATTTTATACCACATATAATTGTGGAAGAGGATTTTTTCCCAGAAAACATTGTGATATATTGTTTTTTAAGCGACATCTAAGATGTGGAATAGTTTATTCTATAATAAACCACATGGAATAAGTGGATTTTCAAGTAAACAAGTTTCAGTCCCTGCATGAGATCTCACCCCTTATTAAAAATCTAATGTTATTTATTTACTATTTTCCCTATTTTATAATGAAATTGATATTGTTTTTTTTTTATTTTATAAATAAATAATTACTATGATAGTTTTCTTAAATTTTTCTTGTATATATAGTGTTTCATACATGTATATTATTTTCAAAAGTATTTTAACTAATATATTTCGATGTTTTAAAAAAACCCCAAATATAAAAAATTTTATACCTACGATTTTTTAGCTAGGTGGTTTTATTAAATAGGTTGATTTATTTTTTTCAACATTAATTTTATTTCACACTCAATTTACCCCCCCCCCCCCCCCCCCTCCGAGTTATCCACTCTGACCAATATTTGGTATTAGAGGGATATAAAATTAATTTTTACTGTTATATAGTGTTTTCTAAAGTTATTAAATTTCTATTTATTCTAAATTTAAATATTTATGGATAACAATAGACAAGAATGAAATTATAGAAATTGGTATCCTTATTTGGGTGTTAATAATTGTTCTCATTGGATAATTAAAATAATAAAACCATATATAAAGCATGGGATTTGATATTTGGACTATCCTTTAAGACAAAGATGAATAACCTAAAGCTTTAAGAGATGAATAGATTGATTCCACTAAAGAATAATATAATTGTAAATTTAAAGATATGAATGACATGAAAATTTTGTTAAGTGGGGATAGCAAGAAGGTTCGAACGAGGAAAAACCTGATTCCCAAATTTATTAATAAAAATAAAAGGCAGAAAAGTAGAGAAAAGAACAAGTCATCTTACATCACATCATAACCAAATTCATTCTTACCTCCATAGTCTGAAAACTCATCATCCGGTCTAGATGACTCCCATTCCGAGGACTCGTACTTCCCCATCATCTCTAGATATTACATCTTGCGTTGTACCATTTCTTGAGATAACTTAGGTTTGGTTGGGCGATACCCTTCACAAGCTTTCTTCATTGCCGCTCTGCCCATGCCAGACCTGGTTGCCATTGGTTTAGGCAAGTCAGAGTAATCATTCTGAGGTCGTCGCTTGATTTTGGTAGACCCATCTATCGCTATTTCTGATGGCTTCGTACTCGCTCGCTGAACAATATTACTGTAACTGGGAATCACATTTTCTTTTTCACTTTCCAAAACTTCTCCCCATTTCTAAGGGAGATTAGAGTCATTCATGGAATACGGCTCTACCTTACGGTCCTTTGAAGAACCATCATATACCACTAGTGCAAGAGATTCAGTACCAACCGGGCATGCACACTCATCCACCTCAACTTTCATTGATTCCTCATTCTCAAGAATATCAAATCTATTTTTTAAGCACAAAGAAGGTCCATTTTTAACATAATTTTCAAATAACCTAACATTTCCATTTCCTCCAGATCTCCACTCGACATTTGACCTCTTCCTATATATTGGAAGCCTCTATTCATCATGTTCAATTCCATACCTGGCAGATGGGTGTCATTCTTGGCAGGGCAAGATATTTCTTCAGCATCAATGATCATCTTGTCACCTGCTCCCACCTTCTCATGACCAGCCAGAACACCAAGATCCATTTTCGATCGCCCAAAGACCTCCACTACATTCGGCCCTAGATCAGAATTCAGAACTTCCTTCTCCACATTGGTTGTATGAACAGCATGGACATGCTGCACTTCTGTATGACCACCAGGAGGATTGGGGGGGTCAGTCTTGCTTCCATCAAACAGACCTGCGAGTCCACTACCAGAAGCATCAGCTCCAGAAACACCTCCATTGTGATCCTCAGTATCTATTTGAAGCATTGGTTCACTGGCGTTCATGGGCCTATCATCCCTGTTCTTCCTCCCTTGCTTGACACCATAACAATGGACAGCCAGATGATCGAGTCGGCGACAAGCCGAGCAATAATCAACCCAAGACTCAAATGAAACAGGCTGCCTGCATCTAAACTCTTCACCAACTGTGATCCAAATCCATTCAACAGGCGGCTTTGAGACATCCACTTCAACACAGATTCTTGGATTAACTGGATGGCACACAGTATAAGTTCTTCTATCAGAGCAGAGGTATCGACCCACACGGTTTCCCAGCATACACAAAATTGCGGGATTTTGAAAAGGTAAAGGCAATTGAGGAAAACTAACCCATGTTGCAACAAAGGGAGAATCGCGGTTCATATACACATCATACGACCAGCGAAGAAGAAGTAATTTTCATCTGGTGCGTCGGCGAGGAGCCCTAGACCATGCACAAATAAGATCTTCTTCCGATGCAAATCGAATCATCAAATGATGATTGTCATGAAGACCCACGACCGCGTGCTCTTTCAATCCCCATCTGTCAAAGACGAAGCGATCAAATTCATCCACTGACGGCCTTCGGTGATTGAAGCGAGCCAGAAGTGTGAACTTGAGGAGATGTGATGCTTCAGAGAACTCCAAAGTAGAAATTTCAAGCCGAGGATCACCAAATCGGAGATCAGGGACCTTCGGGCTTAACGATATGGCTGGGAAATCAGGAAAGAGATTAGGGTTAGAAAAGGGGGTAAAGGGTTTCTTCAAATCCGGAGTAGGAGGATCCAGACACTCATCCCCCCGTCCACCTCCGGGGAGAGGGGGGAAATCTTCGATGTTCATCAGCCTGTTAAGTGGGGATAGATTTAATAGAATATATATATATATATATATATATATGCTACTATTTTGAGATTTGGGATACATTGGTTATTTCTAATGAAGGAACATGCAATATTAAAGAAATTCAAAAGAATATATATAATATTAAATATGATACTTTTAAGATTAAGCATGATGAATCTTTTTATAAAATGTATCAAATGTTTAATGAAATAATCAACATGCTCCTTACACTTGGAGAGACAATTTCTGATAGGGATCATGTAATGAGAATTCTGAGATGTCTAATAGAAAAATGGAGAGGAACCTCTATTTCTATAGAGTAATCATATTATATGAGTATGTTTCTAGTTAAGTAGATCAATATAAATATCATATTGTATGAAGAGGTTCTTCAAGTTTAAAAAAGATTCGATAGATGAAAACAACTAGAATTTAGTACCATTAAAGACTTCTCCCTTAAAAAATAGAAAGTTGAAGATGAAAGGTCATGTTGTGATGAATCACCATTGGAAATTGATGATAAGATTTATCTTTATCCAAATTATTTCTGAAATTATACATAAAAATGTTTATATAGTAAATAAAATTATAAAGATAAATATGGTAATAGATAACATTATAGAAAACAACAAAGGAAGGGTAATTTTGTTAATGATGTTTAATACTATGAATGAAAAAGAAAAAAACATAAATTATTACTATACAAAGTTGAAATATAAGAAGGAATATGGGGATAAAGTGAAAATGTATAATAAAGATATTAAAAATAACTTTTAGTGCTTTTAAGGATTGATCAAGTGATTTAGAGTCAAGTATATAATATATAAATGATAAATATTATATGTGTTTTGTAAAAAACAAATATAATGTACTAAAAGTTTTCCAAAATATCATATACGTACTTCTACTCCTTTAGATAATAAAAAAATTGATGAAAATATTTAAATTTATGATTTATTTGAATGATTTAATATAATAGAAGATACATTTAATGAATTAAAAGATAAATATAAAATTTTAAAGAGGTAGCATGCCTTTTTTTATCATTTCAATACTAACAAAAAAATATAAAGGGAAAATAACGATTAAATGTTTAATTAAAATAATGTGATTTGTATTATAATTAACATCTAAATGAATATCTATATTGATTTAAGAATGTAAGAAACATCCTTACCTATATTCTTGGTAAATAGTAAACTCCTCAGTATACTACTGGAATTAGTTACCATCCTAGAAAAAGGAAAGTCTATAATAAATTTTTTCCCCATGTTCTAGTTATTCTTGTTATTATAATAATAATTATTCTATTGGAAACTAGTAAATCAATTATGGGTTCTTAAATTACTTATTACAAACATCTCTCGACCCAAAAAAATATGGGTACCAAAAATAATTTCTACATTAACATTCATTTGAATGAAACCTGCATGAAAAATTCCAATAAGAAATAATGGTACCTACAGAGTGGATTTTCCATACATATGATTGGAAAATACAGGTTCATCAAGATTATTATAAAATAGGATTGTGGATATGTAACTTTTTGTGATATTTGAAAATGAAAAATTATGGGACTCACCCAAATTGGTAACACCCATATAGTTTTAATTTACCATGTTTTATTTGTTGATGTATTAAAATATAATTAGCTTATAATTTCACAATTTCTGGATGATGGTAATCATTTCATGTTTGAAAATAATTCTTGTAATGTATTTTATCCAAAACCTGGTTTATTTTTTACTTCTATGAGAAATGATAATGTCTACGATATATATTTAAATTGCTTATTTTCCTTGAATGTTTCATATTTAAGTTCCTTTAACAATGAATCCTAGATTTGGCATATATGACTATGATATTTCTATGTACACTCAAATGGAAATATAACTAGGAAAGGATTAGTCAAGGATCTACCTAAACTATAATTCCCAACATATAAGGTCTATAATACCTATCAATAGGGAAATCAATGCAAAATGTATTTCAAACCCAAGAAATAAGTCTCAATATCTCAACCTTTGGGGTTTTTCACATGGAATATTTTAGACCTTTTAGAGTTTCTAGTTTAGTAGGAAAAAGTTATTCCTATATTATAATGGGTGATTATTTAAGATATACATCGTTTTTTTCATTGATCATAAAATTCATGATATTTTCAATTTTTCTAAATATGCTATATATGTAGAAAATCTTAGTGGATTTAAAATTAAATCCTTAATATGTGATTGAAACCGTGAGTTTGAAAATAAAGATTTTGGATCATTATTCTCACAGCACCGCTATAGTCATAACATTTCTACTCCATGTACACCACAACTGAGTGGTGTTGTAGGGAGAATAAATACAACTCCTCAAGATAATTCTTAGACCATGATCAATGAATACAACTCCAGCACCACTATAGTCTTACCTTTTTTTGGTTTTGAAGTCTTCATACTCCACAAAAAATAGAATTTAGAAAATATTGATTCCCGAAGAGATAAATGAATTTTCCTTGGATATTCTACAACCAGTTTGTTATATAGGGTATTTAATAGAAGGACTAATATTGTGTAAGAATATTTATATGTCTAGTATTTTGAGATAGATCCAAATGATCCTAAAATACCTTTATAAAATTTAAACAATGATCTCTCTATAGGAAATAAGTTCCAAACTAAATAATAATTCTATT
This sequence comes from Viscum album, assembly GCA_963277665.1. Lineage (NCBI taxonomy): Eukaryota > Viridiplantae > Streptophyta > Magnoliopsida > Santalales > Viscaceae > Viscum > Viscum album. Next base: position 85,494,959 of record OY728154.1, read on the forward strand.
AGAACTCCCATAAAAAAATTCTAATAAACAACTTGAAACCCAACACGTAGTATATAATAAGGTGAAAACACTATTATTCCTATAGTTTTTTGGACTAATAGTTATCAACACTAGATATTATTGTAGGTGACCAAGATAAAGGAACTCAGACTAGATCGTCTCTAAGTAGCGAAGTTGAAAATAAACCCTTATTGTCATATCATGATCCTATGATCATCATTGAAGATATTAATGATTAATTATGGGTATTGGAAATGAAAGAAGAGTTAAATAGATTTGTAAGAAAAAGAGTCTAGGAACTATGGGAAATACCCAAGGACAACATAACTATTGTCACAAAATGGGTGTTTATAAACAAGGTAAATGGGTCAAAGAAAATAATTAGTGAAATATAAATACTGGATGAATAATGGTAAAGTTTAGAAGATGGTATTGAATATGATGAAACCTTTGCTACAATAGCTAGTGTTTAATTCCTCGAGATATTTCTTGGCTGTGTAGTACAATTGAATTTCAAGTTATATCAAATGGATGTGAATATTTCATTATTAAATTGTAATATTGTACATGATGTTTTGGTTTAATGACCAAATGGATTTCAAAATCCTCACTTTGAAAATAATTTTGGTAAATTAATAAAAGAATTATATTGTTTAAAAAATCTCCTAGATCTTGGTATGAGAGGCTCAACTCGTTTTTTATTTCAAAAGGTTTTAATAAAGGAATATATGACCCTACTTTATTTACAAAAATAATATAAAAATATTTTTTACCGTTAGAAAAAAATTTATCATATTATTTTAGCATCATCAAAAAATTATTTGTGAATAAGATTTTCAAAAATTATGGAAATTGAATTTGAATTGAGTTTAATGGGTGAACATAAATTCTATCATGGTTTTAATATTTTTAAAAATAAATATAAAACTATTATAAATAAAATTAAGTACATTATATATCATTTAAAACATTTTGGAATGAAAATTACTAAATGAAATGATACTCCCATGAGTACTAGTTGTAAGCTAGATCTTGATTAAACAGGGAAACTAGTTGATCAAACTTTTTACAAATATATGATTGGAATATTTCAATAGGTAATTGTTTGTCGACCTGATATAATTTGTAGTGTATGTATGTGTTCACATTTTCAAAAATAATTGATGGATTTATATTTACATGCTATGAAAAGAATTTTCAAATACCTTAAAGGTACAACCAATTTAGAACTATTCTATTCTATAAGAAAAGAAACTGATCTATTGAGTTATTGAGATGATGAATTTTTTGGTTGTTAATAGGAGAGAAAAATAACCTCTAGAACATATCATGGTTTTCAAAATTATATAGCTTTATGAGGTAGTAAGAAACATAACATGTTTTCATTATCCACTGTTCATGTTCAGTACATAACCATTGTCGGTTGTCATTCACATATTCTGAGGATAAAACACACTTTACTAGACTATGGATAACAATTTCAACACATGTATATAAATTGTGATAATAGAAGTTCAACTATATTTTACAAGAACCATGTGTATCATTCATGGAACTAACATTTCGATATAAGACAACAATTTTTGAGAGACCACACTAAAATGGATTATATAAATCTTTAGTTCTTAGTTGCTTAATATCAGCTTTCTGACATATTGACAAAGCCAATAAATTTTGAGAGATTGATATATATAATACATGAACTTGGAATGATGAATTTTTTTTATCCATTCGTTAATTGATTTATTTTGGTTTAGATATAGAAAAATCACAAGATTGGATCTTTCATTGGTGATCTATTTTTGGTGATATTCCATTGGTTATTGTCCATTAGATGTACCACTATAGTGACTGACCATTTAATACTTCTATTGTTATGATACCATCAGGATGCTACCCTAACATTATACGGTTTGGATACTACAATTTCAAACTACAATTAAGAACCATCATTCATTGTATTACAATTTGTATTATCTATTATAAAAACTTTTATTCGGTTTATTAATTTATTTTTATTTGTATTATATTTAATTTTTTATTTTGACTATATAATTGATACAATATACCCAAATTATATTATAAGGACCCTTTTCACTTATACTCCACATGTGAACTTACTTAATATTTCTCTCTCAACCCATGACCATCCATATCCCTTCTTCATCCCTCAATCTAGTGAGAGAATGGTAAGACATAAGGGTCGTACTATGTAATCTCCTAAATAATCACATGCCTAAAATAATGTTAGAGGTAACTTTGGTTGATATTTTGTCAAATTAGAGAACCATCAACTTAAATATTGAGTTGTGGTTTCTCAATAAGAAATAGATGCAACATGTTTTGTGTAGAGGAAGTATCTTGTGTGGATTGTGATCGAGGTTCAGGGATGTATCGAATGGTTATCGATGAACAATAATTAATTCTACCCTATGTTGGTTCATGTGTTTTATCAGTTTATAGAGTATGAGTTTGGTTAAAAGATGGATATAATAAAAAATAATATAAATGAAAAATAACTCATAGTTTTCTTTGAAATAATAGACCAGATGTTTGTGCATTCGTCACAAAGTAATCTATGTGGTCTATTAAGGATCTATTCTTATCAAAAATGATATATTTTTATTTTATGATACATTTTTTGGAATTAATAGTAAATGTTGTTTTGAAAATAACTATACAAAAAGATCTTGATGGATAATGCACATTTTTGTTTTTCATTAATATAATACATGTGTCTTCCCATGAAGGAGGAATTTAACATAATGAGGTTTCATGATGTATTTTTCTAACTTCTTTTGAAAATAGGAGATAAGAAACAAATATATAGATATATAATGGTTCATATGATGGAGTTTCAAAATCCTGGTGCTAATTAAAATTATTTGGATTACTCTAAGTCAATATCTGATATGCTCGAAAATAGAGGTTTTATACGTAAAGGAAAATATAGAGTAGCCAAGTGAGATGGTTTCATTCTAAGTTAGGTGACCTATAAAAGTATGAGGGTTAATTGGAACACTTGGATGAAGAAGTGGGGGGATGATAATGATAAAATCTAAAAGAAGTTTATTCCAGTGTAGTATCCTACCAAAACTAGAGACAAGGTTGACTCTGTCTTGGAACCAAATGAGGTTTTGTAATATACCTCATTTGAGGAAACCGAAGAAGAAATGGAAGAAAAAGTAAAAGAAACATTTTAGAAGGAGGATTTGTGTCTATTTTAGAGGAAGTGGAAGTGACACTATGGTTATTAAAATACACATTCATTCATATGGATCTTCCAGTCCTTCACATTCCCTTACTACAAAAGAGACTCTGTTGATGGAAGATTATGAGTCATGTGAGATTGAGCTCATTATTGGTGATCAGCTTAATGGATCTTCTTCAAAGACAGTTGAGTATGTGGTGGTTATTTCAGATGACTCAGAGTTTGACACTGATAGAGCTAATGAGGATGAGTAGACTCATCCTTTCCAAACTACTACTAAGTCTATAAGATATTCTAGTGGGGAGTGGAACAGTAGAGATGAATCTACGTTTTCTTATTATGACTCCAATGAGGGAGGTTATTCAGATACTTAGGATTCAGGAATCCATATTGATCCATTTGTCCCATATAGAGATTAAGATGGAGCACCTGATAAGGAGGAGATATATATAGGATCTTCTCAACATATTTAAAGAATTTATAGTCAAAATATAGTGATTATAGCAATCAATATAGTCCACCATATAATGGTGTACCTCTCATTTAGGTTTAGAAAAGGGATCAGAAGTGATCATTTCTAAAGAGTATGGATATAGAAGGTCAGTTATAACCTTTTGAATCTAAGGTAACTTCTATATATAATATAAATGAGGATGTTGTTTTACCCATCCAAGAGATGTCTTCTACTCCTCCTTTGTAGTCTCCTTCTCATTCCAACTTTGTGGTTTTGGATGATTTGGATGTCTTTAAGTTAGTCTTATTGTACTCTATAGTGGGACGCTTATGTCTTCTTTAGTTTAGGTGACTATGCTTAGTGAAAGGGACACTAGGATGATTTTAACATTGGTTATTGATTATATTTATCCTAAAATGTTCTTCAAGATATAACTACTTGAGATTGATAATAAGAGGTTATTAAAGCAGATGAATTATATCAAGAAGACTATTGAATATATGAGTTCTATCCTTACTAGGAAAGATATTTTTCTTTTGGATAGGTTGTATTATTTTTATACTACTATTGAATCTTTTTCCATAGCTCCACCTCCATCTGATCTAACAATATTGAATACTTATTTAATCATATATATATTCATAAAGGACCTTCATGTTATGATGGATGGTATTTCTTCTTCTCATTAAGATAGGATTTTCCATATATAATAACATGGTGAAAATATTTATATGTTGTTTATAGAATGTTTAAATAAGGCAAGGGTTGATAAAAAATGGTCACTGATGATATTAAATATTTTCACTCAAGGATATATACCAAGCATGATATTGACTCTATTCTCATGTTATTGGTTGAAAACTAGATCATTCCACCCATGACTAAGGAATAAAAGGAAATTGTGACTCAGATAAAGACCTTGGACGCTCTACAAATGATTTTGATAGAAGAGAAATTGATTACTTTAGGGATATAGAGAATGGTGGTAAAGTCATAACTTAGTTTATTGAGATGTTGGAAACTTTTTGTATATTAATAGGATAATATTGACAGCTCTGATAGCACCTTAGGCTAATATTCCTCTCACTGGATCCATTTATGCTTCCACTTCTACCACATTATAGACTACATCTATTGTAGTTAGACCATTCATAGTTACTTATTTTGAGGTTGTTATGAATCTCTAGCTAGTTTCATCTACTATTTTGTTTTATACACATACACCTAATCCTCCTCCTAAACATCTTATTTTTGGAAAAGGTAAGGATTAAATGGATCATGTTTCTAGTCGGGATGCAGAAGAGTCATCGAATTCTAATTATTGTTTTATAGTGATTTTTTCTTTTCAATTGTAATGACTTATTTAATCACTTCTGAGATTGATATAAAATTAACCTTCTATTTTTATTCATTTTTTTATACTTTCATTACTTTTATTTTTTATTTTTGTTAATAATCCCAAAAGGGAAGTATAATTGCATGGTATTTCTAATAAATAATTAAATGGAATATCACGCAAGTATTTTATGGATTGAATAGATAACTATGTGGATCTCATATTGAATTATACTATTAAAAATAATATGGATCCATCCATATTATTTATCTATTAATGGTATTATTTTATATTTATAAATTCAATGCTTTTTATCATCAAAAAGGGGGATAATGTTGAATACCACATTATTTTAATGACCATAAATTATGTTTTTTATTTTATTATGAGTATGATGTCTCATGATAGTAAACCGTTTTTGAAAAAAAATTAAAAGTGGATAAGTATGGATCTATCGTTAGTTATAATGAGATATAATTAGTTGAAGCAAGATCCATCTCCTTGATGTTGTTAGTTCAAGTAGCTACCACTAGATCAATCCTGTAACCACCAAGATCTACCATCAGGTTATGATACTACCAAATGGGTATACCACTACTATTTTTTTCATGCCACCTTCAAAACATCCATCCTACCATTACTTTAATGAAGTTACCACTGAGCACTACATTCATCAAAAATTACTTCATCCATAATGAAATATCATCATATAGAGCTACCGCCAGATCTAGCTATCTCTCTATGGATCTACCTCCAAATATTTCTACAACTATGTGTATTTACCACTATAGGGAGATTCCATTTTGAATATATATCACCAAAACAATAAACCATTTATAATAGATACCTATAAGTCATGGAGACAACTATTTTTAGATGGATCTACCAACAGCAATGATCCACCACCAATGAATATTCCTATAATGGTGTTACCAAAAATGTCCAAAATTAATTTCAATTGTAATTCTCTAATAGCTAGTTAAATAATTTAATGTTGGATTGAACCAAGTGGATTTAAGATTTATTATTATTAAACAACTCTATGGTTGTCATAAAATTGATTAAAAATGTTTGTATCTTTCGATCTGTTGATGATAATGATTATTCTATTATTATCTTGTAATGAATAATTGGACATGGAGTATAATAAATTCCATAAAAAATTTCTTTTTTTGTGTATGTTATTGAGTATATCATTCTTCAACACTGAATCACTGACCCTCACATGATGGGAGTATGTAATAAGTGATAAATGAGTGATTGGAAGAGCCTATTGATTTTTAGAGGCTGAGAAAAAAAGGCTTTTCCAAACATCTTCAATTCCCTATTTAGATGATATTTTTTTAACTTGTTCGTACTCATTAAATGAAAAATTCAATGGCTCAGACAAATTGAAGCTTTAAATAATGAGCATAACTACATTTTCGCATCTCAAATATATTTCTCTTTCTTTTTATTCTTTACAATCGAGTTAAGTTTTTTCTCTATTTATTTATAAAACATAGTCTCCTTTTATAAAAAATAGTATTTTTAACACACACTCTCTATTTTACACTTTTCTACACCCATGAATAACTGAGTAAGAGTTCATGTGGGAACTATTTTTATTTTTATCCCATGTATTTCAATGGAAGAAGCTTTGCTCAAGGAAAACCTTTCGGGATATTGTTTATAAATCCTAATCCAAGTTGTGGATTATTTAATTCTATAATAAACTACTTGGTATTGGGTGATTTCCATGTTGAGGGGATTGAGTCTAAACTTGAGAACAAACCCCTTATCAAAATTCCATTTTTATTTATTTTATGTTTTATCTTTTTTATATTGAAATTGAATTATTTAATGTTTTTAGTTTATAAATAATACATTACTATGATAGTAAACTTGAATTGTTGTTTTGTATAATTTTTTTTAATAATAAACATAGTATTTAGGCTTTCATATTCATCCTCTATATAGTTTGATTAAATTATTCATGTATTTGGATAAACCATCTCAAACATGAACACACTATATCTTGATGGGTGGGTATTGTTAAGTTTAAAATATCATTATAAAAAAAAAAGAAAAATGATAATATTTATATGTTTTCAAGTCGTTAAATTGGATTCTAAGTGGTTCTTACATTTAAATAAAATCATGATGAAAAATGAAAAACATTACTTTGTAAAGGTTGTAGTCTACCCAACGCACAATTAAAATCATTTTGTTTTTTTGGTTGATATAAATGAGTAAATTATGGTTGTTACATTAATATAATAACAAATCTTCATAATATTGATAATTAGGTTATCATATTTCTATGGTAAAGATGGTTTTCGAAGAGAAATATTAAGAAGAAAATGTTAAATACCATGTATTAGTCAATTTGGGACTTCGAAATTTCTCCTGAATGTCTCCTTAGAAACAAAGGGTACAGGATAGAAAATTCAATACATAGACTATTGATCATGAGAGAGTATTATAGAAAGATAAAAATTGAATATTTTTTTGAATTAATTCAAATTAATTGGTGTATCTTTATGGTTTTGAAGTTTTTCCCTTTTATAATTGAAGACAAGTGTAGTTTTGAGAACATCATTTAATTTTCAATGATATCATTAAAATATTCAAGGGTCAAATATTCTAAAAGTTATAAATAATATTGGTTTGGTTTTCCTAGGGTCAAAAAATATTCAACCATGTAATTATTCACATTTTTAGAATAATTTGAAGGTATATTTTTTCTTTTGTTTTGGATTTTAATTTTTTATATTATTACCTTCATAAGTAGTTTTTAACTATGTAATTTATTTTTAACTAAATATATAAAATAACCCCTATTAAAAAATTTGGGTGTTATGTGAAATTTTTTATCTCTATTTAATTAAATTAAATATTTGAATATTATAAAAATTAAACTTTTAAATTAAAACAAATTATATAAAGAAAAACTATTTTTTTGATGAAAATGGTGTTTTAACCATTATTTGTTATTAATATTATATTGAATTTGTTTAAAATTAAATGTGTGTTAATATACTTATATGTGTGTTTAAATATTATATTATAGTCATTAATTAAAATATATTAATTTAAATTATTATACAAAAATTACATAATATTAATTAAACTGTTGTTTGATGATAGTAGTTTTACCGTTTTCATAGTCGTTAACATTAATCATACTAATAAACATTTTATAAAAAAAAATTGAAGTTGAGATTATAAAATAATTTTATCATTATAATATTATATATTACATTTGTTTTTAAATATTTTTTTTCTAAAAGTGATGAAAATTAATTATTATTATTTGTGAATAAAAACTTTTCTATAATAACATATTACCTATGTTTTCCAAGTAATATAATTTGGTTTTATAAATCCAAAATAGTAATTATAAATTATTTAGTTTAATTAAAAATATATATCCCATTGAAAAAGGTTTCAAAAACATTTAATTCATTCTTATGTTAGATAAGGTCATAAAAGCGACAATTGTTTGCAAAATCTGTATTTTTCATTATTCACCGAAATATTTTATTTCAAAAAAATTAAAAATTAATATTAAATAAATGTTTTTATTAAATATTCAAGAAGTATTTTTATATTAGAATATAAAAAATTCCAGAATTTATTAATTCATTTTCTAAATAAAATAATAAAATATAATGAAAAACTATATCTATATGAAAATTAAATTTTAAAATATTAAATTTTTTATTTCATATCATATGCTGACTAAATAGGTGTTAATCAATTATTAATATAAAAAATATTTTATAAACATTAAAGATAAGTTTGTTTCTATAGAAATTCATATCACATAAAAAGAAAATTTTTCCAATAAATACTTTTTAAAATATTAAATTATATTATCTATCATTTTTTCTAAACAGATTTAATCTAATGTATATTAAAGGTAACCTTAATTTCCATTATATATATATATATATCATAAAGAAGTTACTCATATTCATTCCTACCAATTTAATGACTATGATTTAATAGTCATATATATATATATATTATCTAAATATATCAGGTTTTTTTGCTGTAGCATGTGGAGAAAAATTATTGAACAAATTTGGATCATTTAGCAATAGTCATATAGTAAAATATTGGGATGTTAAATCCACCACCCGAGATTCATTATTTTTACTCATTTCATTTTCCTTGACATTTCACTTCGCATGGGTATATTCCCTCTCAACGTCTGTGGACTATACATACATGACCCACCTTCTCAGAAGATGGTTTGGGTCATGCTATAAAAAGATATACCAAATGCTCTCAGGCTCTTTATAAACCATGAACCTCTCACATCGAAGTTAATCATGCCAATATCTTGATCCATAAAATATTTTCTCTATATTTAAATTTTTATTTTGATAATTCCACCCATAATTACTCAACAATCTAGATCCATTAGTAAATATATACTTATCCCACATCAATACGACTCCCTAGCCAGCCCTTGTTGCACCACAATATAGGGGGTTATCCTAATCCAACTCAGGTAAGGTCAAGAAAAGAAGATATTTAAACCTAACCTATACCACTCTAAAATATCTCTTTTAAGGATTTGATTTGTAGAACTCCACTCTTTTTTGGTATGGTGATTCATCGATGTAACGACCCAAACTATTATAAATATAATCCCCCTTTTGATTTACTTAAATATCTTATTATATATTACGGTTGTAGAAAATACAAGGACTTATTAGGTTTTATTACATCCCATTGAATTTAAAATACTGTTAATCATCATTACCATTGATTATATAATCATTAAATACTGATCATATAATTAGTATAAATATAGGGTTTTAAAAAATCCAATTGTTATATAAAAATAATGCACTGGCCTCAACCAATAGGATCATACCCTATGATTCCCATTTATTAGAGATTTTGAGGGAGATAGAATCACATTTCATTACCTTTGACCAATCCCAAATTGAGATCCAATAACCTATTCCTAATCGAAACTGTTTATGGGAGAATTTCATGATCATCGAGATCACGGCCCTAACCATGTTCGGAAAACAAACCCCTGAAAGTCTCATTGTAGTGCACCTTACACATATAGAGTTTTCTGTTGTATTAAAGGGATATTTATCAATAGCATAGAAATATTAGTATGTATATTATTTTTTATATATTAATGAAAATATTTTCATCCTGTTATTGTAACTTTATAAATGTTTTTTATATTTTGATACAACAAAATAATAGTATTTTTTGTTTATATTAATATTCAATTAAGGAACTTTTTTTGATGAACATGTGTATTTTTAAATAAAATATTATTTTAATAAAACATTATTAATAAACAGTTTTTATCAAATATAAATGATCATATAATTTTTATGAAGTCAAATGTAATTTTTATAAGGGATTAAAAACTGTTATTGTCAAAAAATCATCATTTCCTAATAAATTTGGATTTTATTTTAAAATTGATAACTCGCATATTTATAAAATTATTTGGATATATTAGATATTATTTTTGGAAGCATAAGAACAAAATTATTGATAAAATAATTTTTTATTATTTTCTGAGACAGTAGAATTTTTCGGTAAAAATTAAATTCCATATAAATATGTAGTGTGTATTATGACATCATAATGTCCCAAAAGTAATGTAATAAGTTCTATAAATGGTTTCCCTGACCAACCACATGTTTTCTCTTAAAAATAATTAGATTTTATACTTTATTATTTTTATAATGACTTTATCTAGCACTAGTGAAAAAATAAATTTATATCGGTTTTTTAGGTTTTTCACATTGTTTTTAGGGTGATTTTGTTACAGGTGATGTCAAAAATCATAATTTTTATGTCCTTTGTATTAACAGAGGTTAAAAATATTATTTTAGAGGTTTTTCACATCGGTTATTTAATAACCGAAATGAAAGATGCTTTGGTAAAGGTTTTTCACATTGGTTACTTAAATAAAAAAATGTAAAAAAACTTATTACCACATCGGTTATATAAAACATAATGTGGAAACACCTGATCCTGATGAATTTCTCATGTTAGTTAGTAAATAACTGATATCAAAAATATATTTTTCACGTTGGTTATTAAATAACTGATGTAAAAATATATATACCACGTCGGTTATAAAAAATGACATGATAGCCTAATTTTTTAAATTTTTTAACATCAGTTAATAAATAACTGATGTAAAAAATAATTTTTTTTAAATAATTTATGAAACCCTTCCTATCCACTATATTTCCAGACCTGAAACAACCAAAACAAGACCATAAACAATAATAAACAAACCAAAAAAACAAAACCAACAGCAAAATTGCACATTCACATTTACAACATTAAAGAAATATAATATTAACTAAAAACAAACCTAAATCCAACCAAAACAACTACAAAATACACATTTATAATTAAAACATTCAAAATTAAAATATTCACTAAAAACATAACAAAATCCAATCAACCCTATAAAATAATTTGAATATTTCACTTGTAAGTGTTTAACATCTTGTGCACTATAAGGTTTTGGGTCATCAAAAAGATACAAATTAAAAAATAAATCAGTTAACATTTATAATGAATAAAACAAATGAAATAATAATGAAGAATTTATAAGAAAATATAACGTGGTGGAACTTCATAATTTTTTCATTTTTAATTATTTCAGACATAAATCTTAAAATATAATATCCACATTCGATGATGCCATGTTGTTTATGAAAATTCTGTTTAAATGTTTTTTTCAATTCACAATATCATTTTTATATAATCCTAAATGTACTAATTATAAATGGATATTCACCATTAATTTTATATATTTTCACTTGCCACTCTTTTTCTTTTTGGATCTTTGAAATAAATTCCATACCCTGTTATAAAATAATATGATTGAAATAAATTTAAATTTCATTATAATATAAATTGGTAGTATGAAATTAAAATTTACTTTTCCAAAATATTCTTAGAATTTCCTCAGACATCTTTATGGACAGTGCATGACCAATAAAGTGTTTTCTTCCTTGAAAAAAACATAACATTCAATGGTCACTAATATAAAGGAAATTTAATGTTAGTGGTTATTATGTTAAAATATAAAAAACTATTTTTGAGACATATGTTTCATAACTATCAATAAAATAAAACATCCAATACTATGTAATTTTATTCTCTTAAAATCTTTCAACAATATAACCTTATTTTTGTTCCCCGTATAATACATTCCCTTTAGGTGAAATCAATTGTTGCTCCATCAACCCATATAAATCCGTCTTCTCATTCATCGGACCATTTTATTATGATACCTAATAAAAAAATATAATCATAAATTTTCAATAAATTAAATGTAGGGAATGATTTGTGCAAAGACATAAATGGAAAAAACAAGCACCACGTTGATGCCAAATTTAGCTCTACTAACAAGTTCCATGATATCATTTTCAAGAATCCTCAAATCTATTCTATGTCCAAAAATAGGAGCTACCATTGGAAATGTATAATGACCTGTCCACAAATTTGAATATCTTGAAAATCTGTCAAGACTACTAGAATCTGAATCTGATTTCATAGCACTTTTTTTGTTGTTGGATATACATTATTCCATTACCTTAAATGTATTCTTGTAATTAAATAGAAAAAAATAATAAATTTAAAATGTTAAAACAAATTTTATAGAAAAATAAAATAAAAGAAATAACGTACACATACCTCTATGGTAATGGATCACAGAAGTCTACATGGACAAACTAAGAAGTGGTTGATACTTTTCCCAACAATCGTCACCTCATATGTAGGTAACGTTACTCCAGCTAAAATATTTAATATCTTGTACAATGACCCTATTCTTCTCTACCACTAAATTTTGATGATTAATTGTATCTCCTATATAATACATCATACCATATGAAACTATATGATAGTGAGGATCATCAACATACAACTCACAAAAACTATGATGTTGTGGAGGAGGGGTGTGGGAGTAGGATAAAAATGGGGTTTTTAGGGTGAGGTGGATGATAAATAATAGGGTTTGTAGGTGGAGGTGGAGTATAAAAAAAGGGGTCTGCGGGTGGAGTTGGGGGAGTGGGAGCTGCTGGCGGAGGTGGAGCAGGAGCTACTGTCTGAAATTATCATTGCATGTCTCTAAACATAGACTGTATCAACGCTCTAATCTTTCCTCCATCGTTGAATTAATATTTTGAACTTATTCCTCCAATGATGTCATTTTTTTATATATACCCACCATGTAGGAATCATAAGAATATGTTATCACTTTCCATATCGATACACTCATCGGGTATCCTTGTACACGACCTGGGTGTTCGGGATTTTCTAATGTAGTAGATAAAATAGAATGCCTCTTATCAGCTTGAAATACCCCATGTGTGATGTTCTCCTCCATAGAATCCTGTATGAATTATTTTAAAATTTTTATAATGATTCAATGTATATAAAGAATTGAATTGACATAAATAAATAAAATAAATAACTTACAATACTCTCAGCTACAACCATTGATTCTTCTATAAGATATTGCCACTTTTTTCTGATCTGAGACCTCCTCCATTTTTCATGACTAGATTGATTGGATGGAGGGGAAACCTCTCCAAATCCTTAAGAATCTACTATATGTTTTTGTACATTTTCATCTGTCATTTGTTCTTCCAATAAATTTTACCCGCCCCGATATAAACTATGAGGGTATACTTTTCTGTATTGGATCTCCAGATGATCTATTCTTGATTCCAATAAATAAATAATTAGAAATCATTAAGAAGTCATTCATTAGATCAATAAAATAATAAAACTTATAAAAGATTACGTTGCACTTTCCAAAAATGATTCTTTTATTCAACTTTCGGAAAAAAATTCCATGTGTCTTCATCTATAAAAGGATATATATCACATGGACTGTCATGTCTCCTATCCCCAGAAATGAAATCATGTGTGATGTTTGATTAGTATTCCCTTTATCTCCTAACATACATTGATAAACATTTCCTTCTAAAACCTAATGTTTCAGGTATATCAAATTTAATCTGATAAATAATAGGGAAAACTTATTATACAGTAAATACTTCTAGATTTGTCATATAATAGAAAAATATATCAGAAAATGATCTCCCATTACAGATCTAGAGTTGTTTCTTAAACACTTCTCCAATTATTAAACAAAATGATGAATTTTCTTTTACCCTGATTTGATACAAAAATATTTGAATTTTTTTGCATTAGGACCTCTTGGAACATCATTTTCATCAAATTCTACAACTATCCTCTGGTCCTAGCTATGACCAGGTGATAATATTGGTAAATGTGTGTTTCCACGTTTACCAACCCTCGAACTGTTCTTTTATATTGTGGGAGAACATGAAGAAGATTTAGAAACATCAAGAGAAGCATGTTGATGTTTATCCCCATAGGTATGATCATGACACTCATCTCCATAAGTTTTTGGTTGATTATCTGATTGATCTATCATTTTCCTTCAAATAAATGAGACAAAAATTTACTACCCAAAATATAAAAATTCACATATTATAATTGAAATGTAAATGAAAAAAATAAAAATTATAACAATCAAAAGTAAACAAGAACTTTTCACATTGTTATTCATAGTTATTATAGCTAACTAAAATTCTAACAACAGTAATCGTATATGAAAATTCATTTAAATAAATGAAAGAAAATCCAAAATTGGTATAAAAATATTAAAAGTATCCCAACCTAATAAATCAATTTTTTACACAAAACATTATATTTTTTAACATATATATTTAGAATAGTTTTCGTTCAATAAAATCAATAAATATATAAGTTATGTAATTGTAAAAATGGTAAACTAAACGAAACTAAACTAAAATAAACAAACAATTATACTGATTTGTATCAATAAATGTTTGAATAAAGAGAAACAAATATAACATATTATTAAAATAATAAAAGAAGATGAGAACTAAACAAAAGTTACCTATAATATTATGAATGTAATAATAGATTTTTTCTCAAATTCTTTCATCATGATAATTACTTATGGAATAAACCATGTCTACAACATGAACATCATTATTATTAGTTAATATTTCCTTGGAAGTAGGGATATCACGTAAATCATCCTCTTCAAGAAGTTCATCTTCACCGACATATTGATTTTTTCTTAGTAAAACAATAAACCACTACATATAGGATTTATTAGGAATAAAGAAATTTTGTTTTTCATGTGTTCCCATTATAAAATAATCAGTTGTGTCTTCTAATATACTCATATTAACAAGTGTTATTCCATATTCATTGTGTCTATCACTATTTTTACCGATAATCCATTTCAATTAAACATGTGAACATTAATTTTAATGTAATCAACCTCCCATGTTTCATCAATGAATCCATAATATTTACTAGATGAATAAATTGGGTTTTTGTCTTTAGAAATAGAAAAATGAATTGCTTATGTGAACAATAATACACCACTATTCTAAACTACTCTTCTGTTTTCATGAGATTTTTTATAAAATGTATATCCAATAATGTCATACCTGGACCCTATTATAACATTTAAACTTGGACCACCCATTAACATTCTTAATGTATTTTATACATCTTATCTACCATGCATTGTCTTTTTAAACCATGGAAAATTGGTTTTGTTATGCTCATTCAAAATATGCATTTCTTTCTTCTTTGGATGACATTGTTTCAACTCATTAATATTCAATGTTATACATGGTTGAGAATCATCCTTGTTATTCAAGATGTATAAATGTACCTTCTTCATATGTTCACCTCGCAAAGATTTGACTTTCAAGACATGAATCCCCTTTCCCTCATTATTAACTCGTTAATGGAAAGATGGAGGCAAAAAAAATTGCTTCACCTCATACAAGTAGCTCATAAAAAACTCCACAACCTCTAACGAAATATATTTTTCAACAATATAGGCTTCAGGTTGATACAAAATCTTAACATACCCCATAGATATCTTCGTATTCCTTTCAAAAGGATATATCTGACGTAGATATATAGGTCCAAAAAACTTTATTTATCTAAACAGATGAACGATTAAATTCACCGTTATATAAATAAACATGGAGAAAAATACATTTCTAATTAACAATGTATATAAATTGATTCATTTTCCAAAATGTTCAAAGCATCCAGATCAATCACATTATTACAGATGGAATTGGAAAAATAACACACCTTCATGATAGTATTTATAAAATAGATGGGAAATATTCCTTGCAATTAAACTTGTAGAATGTGTTGCATCATGATGTGATAATCCTGATATTTCATACCTGTCATCTTCAAATCCTTCAAAGAGACAAAAATTTTACATTTTAAGAATAACCTTTCGGCACTTTGATATCATGATGACACTAACAAAAGCTAATTTTCTCCCTCTTGGATAATATATGAAAAGATGGAGGAAGAAAGTTTCATCTTCCATTAGGTGTGGGATCTAACTCTATATGTATTCCCATTGATAGTAATTCTAATCGTTCATTCAAACCATCTTTAGTTTTTTCTTTAATATCTAACAATGTTCCAATGAATTTGTCATATATATTCTTCTCCATGTTCATGAAATAAATGTTATGTTTCACTTTATGATATCTCCAATATGGTAGCTCAAACAATATTGACCATTTCTTCCAAATATATCTATAATTACAATATTTATGGGCCCTTCTCAATGTCACATCATGGTTTGGAACCCTATCAAAATAATCCTCAATGGGAAAAGATTTTGGAGAAATTTTATGTTCTTTTGAGGCATTTAATGGATTTTTTAATCTTCAATAAGATCTATCCATATGTAAAAACATTTGATGACCCATATATATTGTTTTCCTCCCATGATTCAATTGACAATATGATGTCTGTTGTTTTGAAATTAGACACACTTTATGCCCCTTGACACTGTATCTAGATAAATTCCCATATGTTGTGAGGTCATTTGTAGTGAACAAAATCAATGCCTGCAGTTGAAAATATTAAATTTTATAAGAATCATATACCCAAATACCATCCTCCCATAAGAGTTTCAAATCATCAATTAATAGTGACAAGAAAACATCAATATAATTTTTGGGTTGCTTTGGTCTAGAGATCATTAAACTCAACAGGACATATTTATTCTTGATAAAAAATTTGGGAGATAGGTTATAAATTACTAATAAAATAGTCCCTAGATTATGTGTGCTCCTGAGACTTCGATATGGATTAATTCCATCAATTCACAACCCAGGTATGCGATTTTTTAATTTATTTCTGAATATATGATAGTACTAAACAATTTACTTCCACTATGGATGATCTTCTAGATGTCTTGAATTTCCCTCACATATGATCTCATTAGCATTCCATATTAACCATTTTACATCATGTGAATTAGAAAACAAATGTTTCAAATAAGGAATTATAGGATGATACCAAAATACCTAGGATAATATCTATGTAATCTCTATATCAGCCTCTAATGTTTCATTCAACTTATACCGTGATGTCCCACATTTGGGATACTTTGATAGAAATGCATATTCCTTTCGAAATATCACACAGTCATTCAGACCAGCATATATTTTCTTCTATCTTAATCCCATAGAGAATAATATTTTTTAAGCCTTATAATGTGAATCTGGAAGAACTTTGACTATAGGGAGAATGTCTTTCATCAATTGTAGTAGCTCTGTAAAACTTGTTTCACTCTATCTATGCTTTTCCTTCTGGTTAATCAATCTTAACACTGACGGAAAAACTATAAAATCCTTAAAACATGGATACAATTTTTTATTAGCATCATCATATAGATGTTAAATTTTTGGTTATTTCTCAATTTGTTCTACTCCAATATCACAAATCATTTCTTCAATTTCATCATTGTTACCATCTTGTAAAGCATCGTCATCAGTAGATCTGAAATTCTGCCTAGTTTCACCATGAGAAATCCAAGGTCTATAACTTGAATTAAAACTAGGATAAATTAAATTATCATTGATATTTATAATTTTCAACTTCTTCATATTTAAACATTTCAAACATGGATAAAAAATGAGTCATTGTTTGGAGAATTTATTTTAACAAATTCCACCAAAAAAAGTATCAACACTTTCCTCATATTCATCACTCATTCAATGTTCCCTAATCCAACATCAAATCTTTATTAACTAAAACAAATATCAAAATTATACATCTTGTTATGATAATATAATTTTATATTTATAGAAGATATGTCATAATTTTAATGTAACACAATTTTGAAATATAAAACAAGTATACGCATATTTGAAAAATATAATTACAAATTCTTCAAAATTAAATTTCTTTAATAAAAATTAAATCAAATTTAAAGAATAAAAACGAAACACAACAAGGCATGAAATAATCAATCTAATAAAGGAAATAAAAAAAATACCATGGTACCACACAAGCTAATAAAACTAGGGAATTTGATAAGATGAATGATGTTAATCCCTTATAATTTCAGAAACTATCACTAAGTATTAGGGGGAACTAAATATCCCCTAAGGTGAAATTTTCCTATAATGTAAAAATATAATAGACAAATTGTTGTCTATTTTTTGTTCGAACTGAAACGAAAACTATCAATCTAGTCCACAAAATCATAATCGGGCCCCCAACCATGGTATCACATAAATAGGGGCACTATAACTTGTTTATAATGAACTAATATATAATTAATTTAGAACTCTATCATAGTTATTAGGGTTCCAAATAATGAAAACAAAGTGGATATGTGCAAATAATAAATCATTAGATTAATATATCTTCTAAAAATAATTTCATATATACATAATTATCATATCACCACTAATTCCCCTATTAAACCATTTTCAAATCAACCACTTTAGAATTTATAAAAACCTACATCCCCCTTAGGGACCACATTTCATATCAAGTATAAAAAAATAAGAGGGCCAACAAAGGGTCTAATCTTCAATATAAAAACTCTCTTGTAAAGTTCTAAATGAGCATTTACCAAAATGAACTTATAATTTCAATTCATTTCCACCATTTAATATCCCAATTTTAAATTATCCACCAAAACAATTCCATGTTCAACCACATATGAACCCATTTAAAGTTTGAACCATACTAATTTTATATCATTTTTAATATCCCTCCATTTTATTTTATTTTAAAAAAAATCCATGAAAACCGCTCCTTTTCTATTCCAATTACCAAAATGTTTTTAAACTACTCAAAACATAAATCTCATTTTGAAAAAAAACTTCTTACATTTTTACAAACCCTTAGATTTTTAAACACCCTATAGAAACTAGAAAATCATTAAAATTTGATTATACCAAGTGATAAAAACAGTAAAAATCTGAATAAATGAATTTGGACTATCACATATATATTTAATTTGACAAACATGTAATTATAAAACATATATAATTAACTAACATGTATATTAAATGAATTATAAAAAAACACCTACCTATATCAAGTACAAATAAAGATATAGAAAGTCTCCTATAATGATGAAGATCATTAAATCAAATAAGATCTCTCTATAATTCCAAAACACTAAAAACCCAGCAAATTAGAACCATACCTAATCCCTATTCACATCCACATAGCCACTATGGTTTATATGGATAGACATACCAATAACGAATGGGTGTATGAAAGATTATATATTATGAAAAAGTAGAAAGGGGAGATTGACCATAAGAATCTTCTTGATATTTGCGAGCCGAGTTGATAGAGGAACCCTGGAAAAACAAGATTAGAGAAGATTTCAAAATGATTTTGGAGGACACGAGATAGAAGATACAAATGTAGTGTTTCAACGCGAGTGAGACCGAGTCGCTGTCACCCAAAATAAAAACATTTGAATAACACGAAATGGAACTTCATAAAATTTTTAAAAGATTTGTCACATTGGTTATATAATAACTGATGTGGTAAAGATTATTTTTTTCTTTTATCAGGTAGGTTATATAATAACCGATGTGACTAAATGGTTTATAACATTAGTTATTATATAACTAACATGATAAAGTTATTTATCACCTTGGTTATTATATAACCGATGACATAAATTGGCTTTATCACATCGGTTATAAAATAACTAATGTGATAAATCAATAAAAATCATTTTTTTACAATGGTTATATTAGAACCAACATGATAAATCAATTTTTTCGGCTTTTCACGTCATTTATTTATAACCGATCTAAAAAATTCCTACGTGGTTAATACTACATGTACTAGTGAATCCTCCCAAACAATTAATATATTTTATGGTTTTAAAATAATTAATTAAGAGTATGATTCACTTCCATATATGAAAGGGTATTATTTTATTAATATTCTCCATTTTCATTATAAAATAATTAAAATCACTCCCCTTTTGAAAAATCTGGGTGAAAAAACTCTCGGAAGGAATGTGGTTTTGTTTATTTTATTAAATAAAGTCCAAAACCTATGTTTGATAAATGATAAAGAATTTCCATCTCATTTCCAATATAAATCCACCAAATATCTCATTCCTATTCACTGTAAATTATTGTATCACGTCCTTACACTTCCCACCCCTCTCTAGATTCCACCCAAGGATCCCCCAAGCTCTCAAGAAGTTCCTCCCATGTATTTGGAGTCACACTCTCAAGGTAAGGGATCCTCCCAGTCTCCTCTTTATTAAAGTTTCTTTATTATCTTAAGTCTTCCATTTCCAAATTTCTAATGATGGTATATGTAAATACATGTCCCTATTACTTACCATTTTATTTTTAAATTATTATATACATATTTCGCTCTCATCAATCCATTTATGTATTTTTAAATTACATTGTTATGCTGCTGAAATTTCACTTCAATTTTCCCTGCTAAAACATTTGTGTAGTGAATACCATACCCATTTACTATCAATGGTTTTAACCTTTATACACATATAATTATTTTAATTGGGAATTATATTTATATATTATAGACTTCTTTTTCTTGTAATAAAATATAACAATGAATTAATCCATGTTGTATGATCTATGTGGCACACTTAACCACAAGAATGAGATGAAAGTGATAAGTGTTCCTAGAATTATATAGCGCTTCAATGCATTTGGTAATGTTTAGTCTCATGATAAGTCATGCTTGGAAATGTATTAAAGATGATTCATTGATTTCAATTTTTTCATCATAATTTTTTCCTAGTTATCTATGACATATATTTATGATGAAGTATTTTATGTTGATTCCACATTTCCCATGTTGGATTTATGATTACCATGCTATATCATGTCTCATTATTAATTTTTATGATTCAATATATTTTTATTACACATTTATATGCCTATTGTATAAAATGTAATATTATTTTCATTTTATTCCATGATTATTCCCTTAATAGGCTTTATATCTCACCTATTTCTTATGTATGTCCCTAGGTTATCCCATACTATTTTATGTGTAAGCATGTTAAGAGATTTTTCAGTAAAGATAATGTATTCATTGCATTAAGTTATTATTCAATGTACCTAATTTTCAAGGAAACATGGATTTTAAATCTTTTTTTATATTATTAAGTGTAATATTATGTAATAAATCATGTATTAATTTAAAATAAAGAGAAGGGTTATAATAGTTGGTATCAAAGGAAAGGTTTTCTTATTTGTTTGGATTAGTGTTAGAAAACTCTAATGAATGAGTTAAGAATAATAATGAGTATATGAAAACATACATAAAATTTGGTGGTAATAGAGTATGTTTTTAATCAAGAGAATGCATCCATGTCTGAATACTACAAGTAGATGTGGCTCTAGAACAGATGTATATAGGGTTAAAACCCAAAAGTAGTGTGTTGAGCTAGAATCGACCAGAAACTGGTGCAAGAAAATGAGCCTTGCTGCACACCTTATTTGAAACTCCAAGGTGATATTCTTTGGTAAATTTATAATCTCTTTATAAACCATTATTAAGTTAATTAAAAATATATATAATAATATATACTAGGAAATAGATCATGGATAAAATAAATTAAATCCTAGAAATTCATAAGTTAAGAAAATACATGTAATTTATAAGTTATCTCCTTAATTTTATTGGATTCCCTTATATGAGTTTAATAGTTTAAAATAGTCATCACTAAATTTTCTTTATTACATCTAATGGATGTAAATATGAGTAATCAGTTAAACAATCAATGTTATGGGCAATGTGACAACTACCCCAATGAGACTCATAACCCGGTGGGAGTGGGAATCACAAACGTTTTTATTATACTCTCTCAGTTAACTCAGATTCTGGATATAAAGCTCAATCATGAGAAGTACCCAAATCTACCTAAAAATAACAAGATGTAATTGACATATTTATTTGACAGTGGCCTCTGACATTCAATGGACCATCTCATCCCTTAATCATAGAATAATGGATCAACTCCATTGACAAGATATTATCCATCCTTTAATGTTCTAAGAAAGAGAAGTTTATACTTTCAATATTTCATAAGGAGGGATTAGCTACTCAGCGGTGTACATTGATAAGCAATAAGAAGTATAAGTAAAAAATCAAAGGGACGGGGTGGAAGGGATTCTGAAAAAAAAATTGAAAAATATTTTCCTCTCACTCTATAACTTAATTAGAAGGATATTTCATTTTCCTCAAGCAATAATTTGAAAAAATGGTTTGGGAGTATGAGCCAAACATCATAATAATTACACGGCACACCCCTGGCTTTGTCGTTACCATCAAATTCAAGGATGGTTGCTTCTTTGGGGGGATAAAACCAAGTCTATGAAAATATTTGGTTATCTGAGACTTTAATATCTATGAGTAAATTTCCTGATTCACCCTAAAAGTTGAGAGTGATATGGGAGAATCATAAGGGTACCATGGGGATAGGAAGTGGGATGTGGAGTTTAATTATGGTGGTCTGATAGAGAACTCTAATGCAGCCAATAGATTTCAGCATCTTTCTTATCAAAGGTTCAGATAGAAGAACCCCATAATTTTCTTAAGGGTATAGAGGCAATGATTTAGGTGCATGAATAAAGGGATCCTAGATAGCGATTTCTAGTAGTAGAAACCCACAAATGTTATGGAGGAAAGGAATGATTTAGTAAACTATCAGAAAATTGTTCATTTCCTTAACTGTAATGAACCCTGGAACCTTGAAAAATAATGCACTAAGCTAACGTCTTTCAGAGACAACCAATAACCTCTAAGGAAGAAAGGGAGGGAATTTTTTAACACAATCACTTAGGTGGATCCTGAAAAAAAAAGGGTGATATGTACACTAATTATTTATTCAAAAATAGTGAATGATCTTTTTATTTTGGTTCAACACATTCTTTCATATAAAAAATACTAGTAGAACTTTTCAAACACTACCACAAAGAATGGAAGTATATTTTTTGGTGAAAATTACAAATGGGGAAATTATCACATCCCAAATATATAACTCCTCCCCTATCAAAATTTGAGGGATGGACTTCCCAGTGAATCTTGTCATACTCCCTTTGGTGAAATTTGATGCAATTGTGGGTATGGGTTGTCTTTCCCTTTATATATAAAACATGGATTTCTTATGAGAAGGAAATCACTCTATATCGTGAATCATCCCTTGATTTCGTACAGTTTCAAATAGGAGGATAAACTTCTTTAGAACAAACATCTCAACAAATAATATTATTTCCCTATGATAAATCACATATATCTCAAATGATTGATGTAACAATCAACCCCAATTACCCAGAATCGGTACATTATTACATAACGTTGGCATGATACAAGAAATCATGTCCCGAAAGACAGATCAGTTTAGTATCATTGGATGTACTAGATACATACATAAGTTTTACATTACATCATGAAAAAATAACATTGTGTCCCCTATGGACACTCTTTTATCCCTTAGCCTATTCTTGATTGTTAGTCGTAATATACTTCATTGCATCTTGGGTAAAATAAAACATAAGAAAGGGGTAAGCTGAGATTCTCAGAAAGGATAACAATATAGCAGAAACTGTCATAAATAAGCATAAACATTTAAGTCCATTTATAAGACTATAACACAAGGCTTTTAAACATAAACATCATCATAATATGGAAAATATAAACTAGATAATTTCATTTACTTATTCACATGGAAATTCTACTAGTAAAATAGTCACATGTAATATCAATAACCAATTTCATAATGATTGAATGCATAATTCCAGACTTCATAACCACATAGTCAAGGCCAAGTGCCAAGACTACAAATAAGATTTGGTCAAGGCCTTGTGCCAAGACACTAGTTTGTCTCAAGAGACCTACCGAGGAATCGAGGAGGTATAGTGGGCTCCATCCATCACTTACTAAATCCAATGCATTCCTCATGTGAAAATGTTTAAACATAACATAAACATTCATATTAAAACTAGCATACAAAATGTCCATACTTTATCCATGAACTATTAATGGTATAAAAATAATATATCAACAATCAAACATATCACAAAAATTTCAATATAGTATGGAAGATTTGTATCATAATAAATCAACCTTGATCAAGAATATTATCCCGTAAAGGATGTTGACATAGTCAAAAATGATCAATAAAAATATATGAGAGAAATATCCTTTTTTATGAAAACACTTAAAAGTCTCACTATTCATCAAGAAGCGGTTTAAAATAGATTTTTGAATCAAAGTGTCCCATAACACTTTGAAACTTTTAAAAGGTAATTTAAAATTTAAAACATCAATTTTCATATAAATAAAACCTTAAAACCATTTTTTAAACATGGACATTAATGAGAAATATTTAGAAGAGTAAATTTTTAATACATTTAAAATGATATTTTAGTTATAGTTACTAACCAGATGAGAGATGCTTGAGTAAAAAATAATTGAGGTAATCAAAACATTATAATATCATGAGAATAAAGGGATTCATGATATGCTATGTCAAATTACAGTATATTCCCCAAATAAAAGTGATTTGGTGCATAACAACAAAGAAGTCTCAATGGAATGTAAGTTGAGATGAATTATTTTATAAAGAATGTATCCTTAGGTTAAGGATAAATCAATTAAATAATTATGAGTGAAAAATATAAATACCCCCAATATTATTAGATATTAAGTGTAAATAAATCAATGGAAATTCGCACATATTCTTGTAAAAAACACCAATGGCTTGGATGGTTAACTCAATGAATAGAAATTGAGTTAAAATTTCTCTTATCAAGTTTATATTGATGACTTGAGAATTTATCAATGGAGTGATTATGTGTATAAAAATTATACACACACAAAGGGGAGTGTAAATTACTATATATGTAAATAAATAGTGATTTCACACATAATCTTGGAGTAAAGTAATCGATGATGTTTGTGTAAAAATGAATGAGTGGAAATTGAAATTTGAAATTCCCTTTATGATTTGGTAACATACAAATCATACACCCCATGAAAGATGGATCATAAAATGATGATTTAAATACCCATAAATTAAATTATATTACAGAAAAAAGACAATCATGGGCAACACATACACCACACAAATGGTAATAGTGGAAAATATAGCATGAATATCATGGGAATAAAAGTGAGATGAAAACCCATTACCTTGTACTTATCCTTAGTCGAGGGTACATTAACCTCTTGTATAATAGTTAAATTATTATTATTACATTATAAATAACCAGATACATAAATATGATATCATATATAATCTTCTAATATTGCTTTGTTAATAATATTTTAGTAGTATCATTGTTTCAGGTGTTAACTGATTCGTTTTCCGTTACATGTTTTGTTACGTAATTAATGTTTGTTATGGATAGAATTTATTTTATTCTTATATATAATTATATCAAGTATTTAAACAATATTTTTAATCATCAAATGAAAATTATTCTTAAATGGTTATGATGGGGAATGACATCTCATCGCGTCGTGGAGACGGTAAGCCGTACGTACCAACGAGCGACAATATCATTATTTTGATAGTGAAATTGTTTATAATTGGATGTTATATCATATATAAATAATCATTAACATGATATATTTATTATTTAAATCATTTATATTAATTATTATACACATACAAATAATGATGTTTTTGAATAACAAACTACACCACGACGTGGAGACGGTAAGTCATACTAATGCATGTATGGTGACTTTATCAATTATAGGATGGGTAGAATAATGAATATGGTTGTACCATATTTATAATAACATAAAATTATGTAGTATTTACTAGAGTTATTAGTTTTTTATGAAATCAACAATGAAAGAGGTAGTGAAATATGAAAAGAACATGAAAGAGGGTGGTGAAATTATTACCTGTTCTTCGGGTGCTTCCATTAGATTTGATCAAAAGGGCTCCATAGGTTGGCTTTCTGACCAAATGTAGGACTCTAGGATGTGGTGATAGTAGTTGGGAGGACATTTGGGTAGGGTTTGGTCGAGAGAAATGGATTTGGAGGTGTGAAGATAATATAAGGGGAAGTAGCCTTTTATAAGAGACGTGATGGTCACTTTAGGAAAACGTTGAAATATTATTTTATTATAACTCATTTTCGGATTTTAATGGATTAAATTTGATTTAATTCAAATATATGGTGGTTATGGGTCTAAATACTCTCAACTAATAGATTTTAGATAAGTTTATGTCACTATATTAACCTAATCTCATAGATTTAACTATTAGTTAAATTGTTTAACTTTTACCATGTCTTCTTATATTCTTACACTATATGGTTAATAAAAATACTATAAACATTCAAGAGAACCTAAAGTGGTTCATTAGGGAAAACTATAATATTATTTAAGCCCTTTCGTGGAACATTAGATTTTTCAGAATATTATATCAACCAATAATAAATTATTTTTTTTAAAACTCATTTATGCCCATTTTGACACTATTTAGTATTTGGTTTTTGTGAAAATCATTAAAGCATAATTACTTAGAAAAAAAATATTTAACAAACCCAAAAAAGTTATATTAAACTATAAAATTAGTTTAATTTAACAAAAGGTTCAGATTACATTTATTTGGATATTAATAATATGAATTATGTTAATCTTTTATTAATAGGGTAATTACTACATCATCATTGTGTCATAAATAGATTTAATTATTTAATGACTAAAAATTATAAAGGAAATATAATTATGTAGGAAATATTTTTATCTTTCTAATTAATATTTATTGTCGGATTTATCTTTTGTATAACCCTATATTAAAAATAGATTTGTTACTAAACATTAAATTTAAAACTTTTAACTCTTCTTTAAATAAAATAAAAATAAATTATATAATCTAATCCAAGTGTACCAAAAAGATCATATTTTATTCATAAGTTTGTTTTTCTCCGAATTAAACTTATCCAATAGAATTAGGACATGTTTTGGATTAATTATAATATCATTTTACCTTTAATTACCCTATTTACTTTTAACTGCGGTAACTAAAAGTCAAAAGATACTATTCACAAAAAATTACATTTATCTTATTGAACCACATTTCACTTACTAATTTCAATAGTGTCTCTTGTATTTTTGAAATTCAACCCACAAAATTGGTGAAATTACGTTTTGTGCTATTTTGCAAATGCTCCAAGACGGTGGGTAAAAGATGGTAAAAAGTTCAATAAACTTTTATATATATAATTTTTTATAAAAATAACTCCAATGAATAAAAGTGAACTAATATAGGTATTATGTATCTATATTGACATAAATAAATAAAATAAATAATTATTTAAATAAAAAGTCGGCTTTTAAACAATAACGTAGTGTTTTCACAATTCATCAAAAATTGAATGTTTTCAAAAAGATACAAAAAAATCACCCTATGATAATTTTGATATTCCAAATTAAAAAAGAATTATATTTTACCAATTTCAAAAGATATAAGTAGCATTAATTAATTTAAAACTAATTCCCGTTGACAAACCAAAAAGTAGGTTTTTTAGAAGTAAAAACTATCAAAAGATTGATATGTGTTTATGTCAAATTTCAAAGTGAACTTACTTATAATGACCTAAATTGTATTAAATGATAAAAATATAATCTGATTATGCTTCCAAACCATTAAAATTGATAATTTATCACTATAAATTATTTTGATTAAAAATGTTATTCAATTAAAATTTACTATTTTTCACTCTTCATCAAAATATGAATGTTATCAGAAAATTACCAAACATTTATCCAAAATAAATTTTTATGTTCCCATTATAAATAATAATTTAATTTAATTTAATTTAATCTATATATATATATAAGTGTAAAATATTGGTTTTGAAAGGGTTATCCATTAAAAGGTGGTAAATTTTAATTTTTGAAAAATAGTTCTTTTATCTGAAAAATTGAATTTGTTCTTATATTATGTCTAAGAAACACATAATATGGATTATAAAATTATATGGAGTATATAAAATTTAAAATATGGTTAATACTATTCATAACTGCGTTTTTAATGGCTAGTTTGGTAAGTCGTGGTTCACTTGAACTTGGGGTTGCGTGGAGTGAAAGCTATTGAATTACTTTAAAGAAAATAACTTACTATGAAAACGTGGGATGTTTCATTCTTCCCCCCTTTTGGAAATTGCATCCTTGAAATTTTAAAATTGGTCTTGGTAACATCATTGAAAGTCCCAAATTGGAAAAAGATTCAAAAGAACTATCACTTTAAAATAAATAAATAGAAGTACAAAGGTCACCCGAGATAAACCATACTAGGATTCCATGTATGAAAGCCTGGATAGGGATGATAAATTAAGTGTCATGTTCTAATGGAGAGTGATAGAAACCATGATCATGAGAAAGTTAACAACACTAAAACCACAAACTTGTAATGGGATAAACAGTCATTAGTTTCCTAGTATAAAAAGTAAACTGATAACGTTTTTTGTTTTAACTTCCATTTTATAAAGATGAGGAATTTATTTATCAAATTTACTAAGAACATAAATAGATATACTTACTTTTTATATAGATTTTCATCATTTAATAATGTCTACCACTAACTCTTCTTTTTTCCAAATGATTAGAATTCAAGATGACTTGGTCACACCTGAAGCTATAGAATCAACTTCTAGAGAATAACATGATCCAAAAAGGATAAACTATATATTTCCCTTGTCTTTAGAGATTATCCAAAACCAAAATGGTTAGTACAAGATCAGATGATCCCCAGAAAGTATAATCCTTTAGATAAAGAAATACTAATCTTAATTTATAAAATTAAACCAACAATACCCAAATTTCAATAAATACCATTCAATAAACAATTGTCCTTAAAATACTTCAATATAATCCAAACTAATAATGAAACCCAAAACTTAGAATAACTTGATTACATAGACTTCCATGTTAAATTTTATCTCCAAATAACATCAAATACTCTAATAGTCACATAATTAAAATTAATTAACCTAATCATATATTCTCTGTGATAGGTTAACCATTTCCATAAAAAATTCAAATTTCTATAAATTCACAATATAAACATAGATAAAAATCCACCATTACTCCTTAAATGAAATCACATAGTATTCTATTTTCCTTTGGCATATAGTGTTGCCAACAAAGTGAATGTCTCCTAAAATAACATTTATCACATAATCCCAAAATAATTTTCCTATACTAAGGATATCCATTAGATAATACATAAGATCCCAAATAAAGTTATTATTGATCAATAAAATCATTTAACTAAAAATAATTAGTCACACTAACCAGGGACTTCACGTAGTCCTGTGGTAGGTGATAAATCCCAATCACATTCTGGTTGTGGGTTCGATTCCCATAGCTTTGTCCGACGTGATGGGTTGTCACATGGTCTGTGTGTTGCCCTTTTTCAAAAACTATATTTTATAACATTACCAAAATGAGATAAATTCCTCAAAATATCTATAACATAATTTAACCACAAATGTTATCTCATACCTCGCATTTTTATCCCAAATATTAATAACATGTAATTACCTCAAATTCAAGGATCATATAAACCCAAATGGTTCTTTATAAATATATCCACAAAAGAAAAGATAATTCTTCCTCAAATAGCATTTTCACATAACAAACTGCATTGTTACACATATAAGAGAATAGTTTTCCAAAGTAATCCCATACTTTTAAAATTTTCTCTGTCCATTTATTTCGACATAGGTTCTTCCATTATAAAGAGGTTATCCTATAGAATAGTTCATTGACTCAGGTAATTCTAAGGTCCCTTAAATTTATGTAAATTGACTATAATTATATTCTTAGGATCATTTTTATTTTATTCCATAGTACTCTACATTTTTCCTCAGCAATTATTTACTATATGTCCTTCTTTCCCACACATAAAGCATTTCATTGTTCCATTGAAACACTTTCCTAGGTGTATCCTTCCACATTTCCTACATGATGGAAAGTTATCTTTATTTTCTCTAGGGTCTCCACTACTGGAGCTCTTATCATTCACTATCTTTCCTTTTTTTGAGTCCAATAGTCAGTTAATATATATGTTGTTGATCAAATTTTTGGAAAATTGATTCGTCATGAACATGATATCTTTTACACCTATCAACATTCCATTTCGTTGCCCATTTCCACCATTGATCCCACCCTGTACATCATCTTCAATGTTAATATAACTTCCTCAGAATCCATCCATTGACTAACTATAAGGCCCCGACCTTAAACCTTACTTAATATTGAATTAAATGAATAATTCACATTGAGGATCTTTTTAGGTTTAGAGTTTTAGAGAATTAGGACATAACTATTACATCTCAAAAGATTACAAAGTAGACACTTCTACTAAGTTTCCATAGAATAAAAACTCTTAAAAAGAAACATGTCTTGTGCCATGTTTTATATAGCATGACATTCCCTTGATCCCATCCTTGACCCTATTCCACATTATGTCCTGTGAAAAACATTTCAAAAAACTTGGGGTGAGCATAAAAAGCTCAGTAAGGGATACACAAAGATTGAAAACTGTTAGTTTATCAAAACAACAAGTCAACCATGTATACTTTAACAAAGTAATACATTTAACCTTTATGGAGTAGTAAAAACTCTTCACTAAATAATAGATCATTACTTACCCTTTTGTAACCAAAATATTACCATAAAACCTATATAAAGATCACATAACATATAAAGGTAACTTGGGACATAAACATACTTAAATGGAATAACCATACGGTCAACTTCCACACATATCACTTAATGGAATAGCCATA
The DNA here is from genome assembly GCA_963277665.1 of Viscum album. NCBI lineage: Eukaryota > Viridiplantae > Streptophyta > Magnoliopsida > Santalales > Viscaceae > Viscum > Viscum album. Next base: position 85,526,152 of record OY728154.1, read on the forward strand.
TAGCCAACTTCCATACCCAATGCTTTGGAGGTTATAACGTAACCACTCGTCCTGGTATTCACGGCACCACCCGTCATATGGTTTATGACATAACCACCCGTCAAATGTCCAAGTACCATTATAAAATCATAATACATAAAAAAAATATAATGGAAAGAAAACATTTCAACACTTTGATCACAATATATCACTCAAATATATTGACATAACAAATCCATTATAAAAAACCATTTTCAATACTAAAATACATAATAGGGTATATGGTATTTATTTCATTTTAAAAACATTATGGATTGTTGAGGAAGCCAAAGACCAAATAATACACGTGGCGGCGGAAAAGGTTATTATCACCGCGTACGTTAAAAGAAACATTACTTTTTGTCATTTTGTAAAACGCTTCATAGAAAAATATTCCTTTTGTATAAAAGTAAAATTCAAAGTGGTTTATACACCGTATAAAAGAAAGTTGTGTATAAAACAAAATATGCCTCAATGAAAGGAGATTGAGACGATGTCCCTTACCTCGGGTCTGACTTGACTCGATTGTTCTTTAACATCCTGAATAATAAACATGAGTTAATTTCTACTTGTTTAAGAACCTTTTTCAAGTTCATTATTCCTTTTATATCACTTATTTCCATGTCATGAACAGTATGTAATTATTTAAGTTAATAACGGTCGTTTTAACGATCATTGGTACTTGAGTAAAAAATAAACCCTTTATAATTACAAGTTATTCATGTATCCATTATATCCAGAATTTTATTCATGATGTAGATATCATATATATCATATATATCCATTATATTCATGCATTTATAATATTACATAACATTTAGAGGTAAGAAACGAAATGCACCGTTCATGGACACGGTAAGCTGTACGTACGCATGAACGCTACTTTCACTTCTATTTCATATTTTATGGAATGAAATCATAATGATATGAAGTTATATTAAATTTCTAGTATAATATCATATATAATATCATAACTTCGTCCTTTATACGTCCCACATATGGTATTAACGAATCAAATCACTTTGAGGGGGCGGTAGTCCGCACTTCCATAAATAAAGATATCGCGTTTACCTATAATGGAAACCATAAAGGTATGCCCAAAATGAAAAATACAGAAGCTTAAGGAAAACATAAACATATTATATTTCATATATAAATATAGTGTCATCTTAATGGCCACCTTTGAAGGTGTTAAAAGAATGTTGAACAATCATCGTTTCGAGAGGCAGAAATTCGCCATCCACGGAAACAATATGTTTTTTAACCATTAGATGTAGGTGTGTGTAAGTGTAGCTCGAATCCTTCTTATAACAACATCCTATTATATGGAAGATACTGTTTTTGTTACAAAATAAATGTATAAAAAGATTTTAGGGAGTTTGAGAAGTAAAATAAAACAAAAGAACACAAGAGAAAACACTACCTTTAAAACGGGTAACTCTTTTTGATTTGAGATCAAAGGCTTCCTTGGGAAGCCTTCTTCCCAATGTGAGGCTTCTAGGAGTAATCGAGGGATGTGGAGAGACAAAATGGGCAGAGATTGTCCAAACCAAGGGTTTGAGAGGTGTGGGTAAGGTGATAGTGGTGGGGGCCTTTTATAAGAGGAGAGGAGGGGCACTCTTGGGAAGTAAAGAAATGTGACATTATTTTAAAATGAGTTTCGGATTTAAAAGGTCCCACATTGATATAATTCGAGGATAAGGTGATAAGGGTTCGAAAAATACCCATACAATAGGTTTTTGACAAGTGTAGGTCTTAGATTTTACATTATCCTTTCATTTTATTTAAATCGTTAAATAATGAGGTAATCGCCGCATCATCATGATGTCATAAATAATTTAATTTATTTAATGTATAAAAATTATAAAAAAAATACTATGATGTAGGAAATCGTTTTAGCTTTCTAATTACTATTTATAGTTAAAAATATGACTTTTATAACCCCATTTACAAATTGTTTTAGTAAAAAAACTCATGTTTGTGTCATTTTTACTTTTACATTAAATAAAAAGATATTAATGTCATTTTCCTTCCAATGTGGCTCCATGGGGTCCCCAAGTTGACACATGTATTGTCTTGGTCGGACATGAAACATAAAATAAGGGTAGGACATGTTTCAAGCTCATCTCATATTATTAAAACATTATTTTTACCTTAAACTACATTAATTACCTCTAATCACGATTAAAAACTTAAAAGATACTATTCACCAAAAAATTATTTTAATCCCATTGAACCAAATTTTACCTCTTAATGACAACCATGTATGTCGGATTTTTGAAATTCAAAACACAGAGGTGGTAAAATTTCATTTAAACGAAAAATCAGTTTTTTACGTACCACTTAGTGGTTTCACTATTCATCAAAAATTGAAGTTTTTCAGAAAAATACCAAAACTTCACCCTAAGCTATATTTGATATTCCGAATTCAAAAATAAAGTCCATTTTACAAAATTCAAAACATATAAGTTGCATTAATTAATTTAATAATTAATTCCCGCTGTCAGAGCAAATAGCGTGTTTTTATGAAACAATAAGTATCAAAAGATTGACACTAGTTTAACTCTGATTTCAAATTGAAATTAATTCCAATGACCACTATTGGATTTAATGGTAAAAATATATTCTAATTTCAATTTAAAACCAATTAAAAAGATAATCTAATCATATAAATAAATTAGATTAAAAAGCGATTTTGAATTAAAATACAACATTTTTCACTATTCATTAAAAATGAACTTTATCGGAAAAATACCAAAAATTTACACAAAGTAAATTTTGATTTCCCTATTATAAAGGAGAATTTTATTTTGTCCAAATAGAATGTATAAGGGTGACCAAAATTATATTTAAAGAAGGTTCGCCCTAAAAAGGCGATAAGTGGACCTTTAGTGAATATTAGAGTACCTATGCCTAAAATTGAATTATTTTCTTATTTTAAGCCTTTATCTTTTATTGGATAAATGTAAAAAAAAATTAAAAACATATATAATAATATTTTAGTTATTTCTATTCATTCCCGCCAATACAACGGCTACGTGTTAGCTACCATTTAAAATAATATAATTTTATTACTAGTGTGCAACGTAAGATTTCAAAGAAACTATTTGTTGCGTATCAGGAACGCTATCGAACTTAGAAACCCCTTTAAAGTAAAATTAATATCCAATTCTCAAATATTAATAAATATGAAAATGTATTATTCTTTATTTACCTGGGATGTTACACTAACACTAGAAAGCATAGTGTGAATAATAAAATTATTCAGAGAATATCATAACACCTTATTTTCAATCTAAAACATCTTAGGATTAACCAAGGTTATTTATTATCATACTATATTAAAATCCTTCAAATCGATTTGTAAAGATAATAGTAATTATCCTAATAATATCCTCCGAGAGTGTCATAACCAAGAGTGTAGCAAGGCCCATTGTTGTGTAACAGGATACCTCGGGTCAAGCCGGAAACTACTAGTCGGAGTTTTCACTCCTTGGTACATCAGTGCCAGAGCCACCTTTACTTGCCCGTATCCAGACAGGGATGTATTTATTGAAAATCCCACATAATATTTACATTACCAAAAAAAATTTTATGTTCTTCTATACTAATCCTCAATGTCTATCTTAGGGTAGTGTTTTCAAATCAGATTTTTTCTAAATCTTGCTTCCAAGATTTGTACTAAACTTCTTCGGATACTAACTGAAACGCCCCAACCCCAGTTACCCAGAATCAGTACATTATTACATAACATTGTCATGATACAAGGAGTCATGTCCCGAAATACAGATTAGTTTAAAATCCTTGGATGTACTAGATACATACATAAGTTTTACATTACATCATGGAAAAAACAACATTGTGCCCCTTTGGACACTCTTATATCTGTTAGCCTATTCCTGTAGGCTAATCATAATATACATCATTGGATCCTGTGAAAAATAAAACATAATAAAGTGGTGATCTCAGATGCTTAGTAAGGATAACAATATTGCTGAAACTATCATAAATAAGGATATACATTTAATGCAATGTATAAGACTATAACACAAGCCTTTTAAAATTAAACTTCAGAATAATATTGAAATGATAAATCAGATAATTCCATTTACTAATTCACATGTATATTCTACTAGTCAAATAATCACTTGTAATATCAATATCCAATTTCATAATGATTGAATGCATAATGCCAGACTTTGTAACCACATAGTCAAGGCCATGTGCAAAGACTACAAATAAGAATTTGTCAAGGCCTTATTCCAAGACACTAGTTTTTCTTATGACACCTACCGATGCATTGCGGAGATATAGCTGGCTCCATCCATAACTTCATAATTCCAATTAATTCCTCATATGAAAATTCTTAAACATAATATAAACATTCGTATTAAAAATAGCATACAAAATGTCAATACTTTATCTATAAACCATGAATGGTATAAAAATAACACATCCACGGTCAAACATATCACAAAACCTTCAATACAGTATGGAAGATATGTATCATAATAAATCAATTTCGGTCAAGAATAATATCCCATAAAGGATGTTGACATAATTGAAAATGATCAGAAAGTTTCTTTGAGAGAAATGTCTCTTTTTATGAAAACATTTGAAAGCCTCACTACTTATCAAGAAGCCATTTAAAATAGATTTTTGAATCAAAGTGTACCATACCACATTGAAACTTATAAAAGTTATTTCAATTTTAAAACATTATTTTCCATATAAATAAATCCTTCAAACCATTTTTAAAACATGTACAATACTGAGAAAGATTTAGAAGAATAAATTTTTAAAACATTTAAATTGATATTTTAGTTAGAGTTCCTAACCAAATGAGAGACTCTTGAATACAAATAATTGAGGGTATAAAAACATTATAATATCTTGAAAATAAAGGGATTCATGATATATTATGTAAAATTACAGTATATACACCAAATAAAAGTGAATTGGTGCATAATAATAAAGATGTCTCAATGGAATGTAAGTTGAGATGAATTTCATTATAAAGACTGTATCCTTAGGTTAAGAATAAATCAATGACATAACTATGTGTGAAAAATATAAATACACTCAATATTATTTGATATTCAGTGTAAATCAATCAGAGGAAATTCACACATATTCTTTTAAAAACAACACTAATGACTTGGATGTTTAACTCAATGAATAGAAATTGAGTTAAAATTACTCAAATCAAGTTTATATTGATAACTTCAGAATATATCACTAGACTAATTATGTGTATCAAAATTATATCCATAAAAATGTTAGTGGAAATTACTACATAATTAAATAAATAGTGATTTCACACATAATCTTTGAGTAATGTAATTAATGAAGATTGCGTAAAACTGAATGAGTTGAAATTGAAATTTGAAATTCCCTTCCCGATTTGGTAACATATGAAACAAACTACCCATGAAAGAAGGATAATACAATGATGTTTTAAATAACCATAATTTAAAATATATTACCCAAAAAATTCAATCGTGGGCAGTACATACACCATACAACTGGTAATAGTGGAAAATAGAATGAATCTCACGAGAATAAAAGTGAGATGAAAACCCCTTACCTTGTACATTTCCTTAGTCGAGTGTACATTAACCTCCAGAATAATAGTTTAATAATTGTTATTAAATTATACAAGTACATCATACATAAATATAATATCTTATATGGTCTTTTAATATTGCTTTGTTAATAATATTTTAGTAGTATCATTGTTTTGGGTGTTAAGTGATTTGTTTTCCTTTATATGTTTTGTTACATAAGTCAGGATTTTTATGGAAAGGATGTATTTTATTCTTATCTAGAATGATATCAAGTCATTAAAAATTATTTTTAATCATCAAATAAAAATTAGTCTTGAATGGTTACGATGGGGAATGACATCTCATCGCGTCGTGGAGACAGTAAGCTATACATACGCATGAGGGACAATATCATTATTTTGATGGTGAAATAATATATAATTGGATGGTATATCAAATATATGGAATCCTTAATATGTTATATTTATTATTTACATCAGTTATACTGATTATTATACCCATCCAAATAATGATGTTTTTGAATAACAAACTACACCACAACGTGGAGAAGTTAAGTCGTACGCACGCACATATGGTGACTTTGTCATTTATAAGATGGATAGAATAACAAATATGGTTGTACCATATTTATAATAACATCATAGTATGTAGGAGGTATTGGAGTTATTATTTTGGTATTGAATAAACAAAGAAATTGTAAGTTTAAGAAGAAAAGAACTTAAAAGAGGGTTGTGAAATTATTACCTCTTCTTCGGGTGCTTCCTTTTGATTTGGTCAAAATGGCTCCATAGGTTGGATTTATGATAAAAGGAATATGGGATGTAGTGACAGTAGTTGGAGGATATTTGGGCAGGGTTTGGCTGAAACAAATGGATTAGGATGTGTGAAAGTAAGAGAAGGCGAAGTGCCCTTTTATAAGAGAGGTGAGTGTCACTTCAAGAAAACTTTGAAATATTATTTTATTATAAATAATATTCAGTTTTTAATGGATCCAAATTGATTTATTTATAAGATAAAATGGGAATGGGTTTAAGTCTTCTCAACCAATAGGTTTTAGAAAAGTTTAGGTCACCATATTAACCTTATCTTTTTTATTTAAATATTAGTTAAATAGTTTATGTTTTACCGTCTCTTCTTGAATTATTACACTATATGGTTAATAAGGTTAATCTAAACATCCAAGAGAACCTCAAGTGTTTCATTAATGACATATATAATATTACTTATGCTCTTTTTCCAAACCTAATATTTTTAGGAATTTTATCTGACCCAATAATATAGTATTTGTATTAAAAAAAATTAGGTCAATTTTGACACTATTTTGTATTTGGTTTTTGTGAAAATCATAATTGCATGATTCCTTCAAAAAAATTATTTAATAAACCCTAAAAGTATATATTAACCTATAAAATTAGTTGAATTCATCAAAAGTTTCAAATTACATTTATTTGGATATTTATAATATCAATTATTTTAATATTTCATTAATAAGGTAATTACTGCATCACTATTATGTCATAAATAAATATAATTATTTAATTTATAAATATTATAAATAAAATACCATTATGTATGAGATTGTTTTATCTTTTTAATGGTTATTTATAGTTAAATTTATCTTATGTATAACCCTATATTAAAAATTGTTTTGTTATTAAACATAGAATTCAACACTTTTAACACTTCTTTAAATAAAATAATAATATATGTCCAAATCTCATCCAAGTTGACCAAAAGGATCATAATTTTTCCTATGGTTTTTTTTATGAATAAAACTTATCAATTATAATTAGGAAATGTGTAATGGTAATTATAATATAATTTTTACCTTTAATTACCCTATTTACTTTTAACAGTGGTAAATAAAAGTCAAATGTTACTATTCATAAAAAATTATATTCATCTTATTGAACGAAATTTTAATTACTAATGTTAATTGTGTCTCTTAGATTTTTGAAATTCAACTCATAGATGTGGTAAAATTATGTTTTAGGATAATTTTTAAATGCTCCTAGAAGATGGGTAAAAGAGGGTAAAAAGTTCAATAAAATTTTATACAACAAATTTTATTATAAAAATGAATCCAATGAATAAAATTGAACTAATATAGGTATTATGTATCTTTTTTTAGTCATATAAAGAAAATAAATAATTATTTATATAAAAATTCTATTTTTATACAATAACACAATGTTTTCAACTATTCATCAAAAATTGAAAGTTTTCAAAAAAATAACAAAAAATTACAATAAGCTATTTTTGATATTCCAAATTAAAAAATTAATTCTATTTTACCATTTTCAAAACATTTAAGTATAATTAATTAATTTAAAACTAATTCCCATTGTCAAAACCAAAAAGCAGGTTTTTAATAAGTAAAAACTATCAAATGATTGATATGTGTTTAGGTCAAATTTAAATTTGAAATTACTTATAATTACTTACATTGTATTAAATGATAAAAATATAATCTGATTATACTTACAAATCATTCAAATTTTTAATTTTACACTATACATTATTTCTTTTAAAAAAGTGGTTTTCAATTAAAATTTAGTAATTTTCACTAGTCAACATAATAAGAATGTTATCATAAAAGTACAAAAAATTTATCCAAAATAAATTTTTATGTCCTGCTTCTAAATAAAAATTTAATTTCATTATATTGAATATATAGAAGTGTTAAATATTGGTTTTAAAAAGGGATTTCCATTAAATGGTGCTAAAATTAAATTTTTGAAAAATACTTCTTTTATATGAAAAAATGAATTTGTTCTTATATTATGTCTAAGAAACATATAATATAGATTCTAAAATTATACAGAGTATATAAAATTCAAAAATCATTTATTACTATTCATAACCGCTTTTTGAACGGAAAGTTTGGTATGTCGTGGTGCACTCGAACTCACTGTTACGTGTAACGCAAGCTATTGAATTACATTAAAGATAATAACTTACTATGAAATGTTGGGGTGTTACATTTGATTACGTGGTAATAAAAATCCTTTAATACATTCCTATTGTGATGGAATATGCTGATGTGTTTCCTAATGAATTGTATGGTCTTCCCTCTAGCCGAGAGGTTGAATTTTCAATCAAGATTGTTCCTGGGTCATTTACATTATTAAAGAATCCACATATAATGGTTGTTGTGGAACTTGAGGACTTGAGGGGAAAATTATAAGAGAATATGGATAAATGGTTCATATACCCATGTTCTTCACTATGGTGTGCACAAGTCCACTTTGTCAAGAAGAAGGATGATTCAATGTTCCTTTGTATTGATTATCACGAGCTCAACAATATCATGATAATGAACAAGTATATTATTCCATAAATTAAATACTTACTCTATCAGCTATGTGGAGCACAGTAATTCTCCAAGGTGGATCAATAGTTGGGATATTATCAAGTATGGGTGATGAAGAATGAAATCCCCTAGAGTCCTTTTTCTACAAGGTATGGGTACTATGAGTTCATAGTAATGCCTTTCGGACACACGAATGCTCCATAAATATTTATGGGCTAATTGAATAAAGTATTTGGAGATTACCTCAAAATATTTTTTGTACTATTTATATATTATATTCTAATATACTCAAAAAGACGTGAGGGCGATGATGAGCATCAGATTTTTATTCTATCGTTGATTTTGGAGAAATTCCCCATGATTGTCAGACCCTCTAACCAAGATATCCCAGAAGGGAGTCAATATTTCATGGAATGATGAATGTGTAGATAAATTCTTGTAATTAAAGGAGTGGCGTATCACTATACATATAGTCATACTACCCCTAAGTGTAGAAATTTTTGTGGTATTCAGCGATTCTTCAGAGAAGGTCTTGGGTTGTGTGTTAATGATGAATGTCAAAGTGATATCCTATGCTTCAAGGAAGTTTAAAGTTCATGAAGAGAACTACCCAGTGATATATTTGGGAGAAATTTCCCATGGTTAGAGATGATTAGGGACTATAAATTCTCAATTCACTATCATCCTAGGAAAAGAAAATAAATTGGAAGGAACTATAAGTAGAAAGGAATCAATAACTCTATAATTGATGAGAATTGATTGGGATTTGGTCCTAATATATTTGGAAGGGATAGAGATGGGAATCATGAAGGAAGGACCATCATAAATCCTTTCACAAATAATTTATCAACCATTAATTTGTAGAGGTTAAGGGATACTCAAGAGATGATGTGGGAATTCATAAAAATAAGGAAACATTAAGAAAATGGAAATCCTTGGAGTAAAATGTTAATAAAGGATTTGTGATATTTGGTTCAAGACTGTGTGTACCATCAAATCCTGAGTTAAAGAAGGATTTGTTGGATGATGCACACAGTTCAACATTCTCTATCCACCCAGGAAGAACAAATATGTATTGATATCTCTAAGAGAACTATTATCAGGACAATATGAAGAAGAATATTATAAAATATATATCAAGATGTATCTTATGTTTGCAGGTGAAGGAATAAAGGAAAATATCTAAGTGGATGATGCAACCATTACCCATACCTACATAAAAATGGGGAAAACCCAGCATGGACTTTGTCACTAGTCTTCTAATGACATCAAGAGGAAATAATTATACATGGTTTATGGTGTATCATCTTATAAAAACCACACACTTCATTATGATACAATATGACTTATTACTTGTTTAACTTTAAACGATATACATTATAGAAGTGGTGAGCCTTCATGGAATACCACTATCAATTGTGTCTGATTGAGACCTAGTATTTACCTCTATGCACTATAAGAGTATCTAACAAGCTATAAATAATGAGTTGAAATTTAGTATGGATTATCACCCTCAAACTAATTACCAATCTGAGTAAGCTATCCAAACACTTGATGACATGTTGAGAGAAAGGTCAATTGACTTCAAATGAGGATGGGATCAATATATCCCTCTGGTTGAGTTCTCATACAATAACAGTTTCCACCAAAGAATAAAAATGTATCCATATAAAGGCCTTTACCGGAACAGGTGAATAACACCTTCATTTTTGGATGAATTTAGGGAACACAAAATGCAATATCATAAAATGGTTGAGGAAATGGTGTAAATGGTTAAGATCATTCAGCATCCCCACAAGGCTTCTCCAAGTTGAAAAAAGTGATATGCTAACAATCATCAAAGAGACCAAAATTTTGATCTTAGAAACATGATATTCCTCTGCATATCTCCATGGAAAAAATTCATTATATTTGGTAAAAATGGAAATATTAGTATAATATACAACAGTCCCTTTAGGATCTTTAATCGTTTGAGAGCGGTGGCCTATTAACTATCACTACCACCTAACCTATATCAATTAGATGATGTATTCCATGTATCCCTCCTCTAAAGGTACATACCAGACCACTCATGTGTACTCAATCCAGAGGTGTTACCATTGGATAATGATCATTCATTTGAAAAGTAGTCTGTGAATGTCTTAGATCATAGAGACAATGTTCTATGAAATAATACAACTAACTTGGTCAAAGTAATATGGAGAGTTTGAAGTAGCAATGTGGTAACTGGAGGAAGTGAGGAAACATAGATACCCTCATCTATTTTAGTGTGGGAAATGAAAATTTTAAGGGTGAAATTCCTAAAGAGGGAAATATTGTAATGACCTGAACTGTTGTAAATAATGATTCCTTTATGAATTAATTAAATTAATTATTATGTATTATGGTTATAGAAAACAAATGAACTAATTTGGTTTTGTTATATACTATCATATTTAAAATACTATAATGTAGTATTACCATTGATAATATAAACATTAAACAGTGATCATGTGATTAGTATAAATAAAGTGTTTTAAAAAATCCAGTTGATAGAGATAAAGCATGTGATTGCCTCAACCAGTAGGATCATGCCCTATGAATCCCATTAATCAAAAGATTATGGGGGATATAGTATCACTGGTATTTTCCATTGACCAATCCCAATTTGAGATCCAATAATATAAGCATGATTGAAACCTTTTATGGGAGAATTTCAAACTCATCGAGATCATGACGCAAACCATCTACGCTGAACAACCCCATTAAAGTCTCATGGTCTCACACCTTAATATTAGGGAACTTTTTGGTGTATTAAAGGGATATGTTTCAATACCCTAGAAATATGAGTATGTACATTATTTTTTATAGAATAATGAATATATTTTCACCCTATTATTATTACTTTGTAAATGATTTTTTAATTTGATATAATAAAACAAAAATAGTATTGTTTGTTAATATTCAAATTCAATTAAGGAATTTATTTTTATAAACTAATGGATTTCTAAAATATATATTATTTTAATAAAATATTATTATTATAAAATTTTTATCAAATATAAATGAGCATTTTTTATGATGTCAAATTAAATTATTATATGGGTTCAAAAACCATTATAGTCAAAAAAAACCCACCATTTCTTAATAAATGTTTGTTTTATTTTAAAAAAGAAAATTCACATATTTAAAAAATTAATTTGTTAAAATAAATTTTTTTTTTGGAATTATAATGTAAAAATTATCCAATGGTGATTTTTTCATAATTTTCTTATACAGTCAAATTTTTAGACAAAAAATAAATATCGTATAAAAATATGGTGTGTATTATGAAATAATAATGACCCAAAAGTGATGTAATAAATACTATAAATGGTATCCATTAAAAAATATAGGGTTTTTACTTAAAAAAAATTTATTTTATTTTTATTTAATAGATTTTTTAAATCCTTTATGAATCCCCCAAAACCATTAACATATTTTATGGTTTTAAAACCATTTCTTTCAGAGTATGACTCACATACAAGTAATGAAGGGTATTATTTTATTAATTTAGGTCCCTAAACATATAAAATAATTAAAACCACTCCCCATTGGCATAAAATATGGGAAAACCCCATGGTATGGTTTTCTTTTTGTTTATTTTATTATATAGAGTCCAAAAACTATGTTTGATAAATGATAAATAATTTCCCATTCATTTCCTATATAAACCCACCCAATATCCAATTAATCTTCCATAAAATTATTTTAGAACATTATTACTCTTCCATAATCACTATATAGTCCTCTCAAGTTTCTCCCAATATCTCACAAAGTTCCTCCCAAGCATTTGGAGTCACACTCTCAAGGTAGGGGATCCTCCCATTCTCCTCTTTATTAAAGTTTATTTATTATCTTATACCTTACACATACAATTACTAAGGCTGGAATATGTCACTCCATGTCCCTATTACATACCATTTTATTTCCAAATTATGGTATACTAATTTCACTCTCATTAACCCATTTTATGAATTTTTAAGTCACATTGTCATGCTATCGAAATTTCACCATGCTTTTCAATGTCAAAACAATTCTATATTGAATATCATACTCATTTCCTATCATGGTTGTTCACCTTTATAAAATTTTACATCTTTGAATTGGAACATACATGTGTTTCTTTCACACTCATTTATTGCTGAAAAAATTTGATGATAAATGAATCCATGTTGTAAGATCAATGTGGAACACTTAGGCATGAGAATGAAATGAAAATGATTCGTGTGCCCCAGATTATATAGCGCTCCATTGCAATGGTGAATGTTTAGTGTCATGAGATGTCATGTTGGGATAGTGAGTAAACATTATTCCTTTATGGGATTTTTTTAATCATGATATCTTAGAAATTATCCTTGATTTATGTTTATGATATAGTTTTTAAAATTGTTTCCAAATTTCACATGTTTTAGTTATGATTGTCATGTTATATCATATCTCATTGTTCATGTTTATGATTTATACTCTCTTTTATGAACCATTGATTTGACTATTGTCCAACATGTAATATTAATTTCATGTTATTCAATTTTTATTCCCTTACTAGGCATTTTAGCTCACCCCAACCTTATGTAAGTCCTCATGTTATCCCATGAAATTTTAAGTGCGAGTATCTTAAGGATGTCTTCAATAAAGATGATTCATTCCTTGTTTTAAGTTGTTATGTAATGTACATAATTCTCAAATACACTAGAGTTTTTGATCTTCTGTTTTGTATTAAGTGCAATATTAAGTAACAAATCATTTATTGATGTAAAATAAAGTAAAGGGTTGTCACAATTGACATTCCTAGTCATGTGATGTCTTGATTTAATATACCATAATATCCTATATACTAAGAAGTTAAGTATCTTTAAAATGATCTTAGGTTTATCCCAATAGAACATTTCAGGTACCTTTTTAGGTTCCACTAATATATTATCCATTGATATCAAGATACCTAATAGTGGACCTCACTATTCCAAAACTGACACATGTAAATATTACTATATAGATGATTCGCTCTTAGAATAATGGCAAACATATTTAAATATCAGGAATTGTCCTTTATTGAATGTGAGTATACTAGAATATTGATGATAAATATCACCACAAATGAATAAAAAAATGTATATAGGATCCAATTCATTATGTCCATAAAAACTATCATCATAGTCAAGAAACCAAATAAAATTACAAGATATATAGATAAAACATAACTACTTATGAAAGTGGTGTGAAGAATATGAGAAGGCCTCACACACAATTGATGATATCCATGTTTCAAAAAAAATTAGATAACCACTTTGGTCCTGTAAAAAGATAAAATATGTCATCAATGTGAGGAAAGTGATATCAATTCTTAAACATCACATGGTTAAACCTCAAGTAATGCCCATGTATGTTAAAATCTCCGTCCACCATCATGATGAACAAAACAGGTGAACCCTTATCAAACATACTCTGGTAGATAAATACATTCACCTTATGGTTCTCTAGATGTACCATTATCTCTCTAAGCTTTGTAGGGATAATCCTATAAGGAGGATTGAATATGGTCTATATACTAGGAATATGCTTGATCACTAAAAAAACCTATATATCAAGTGAAACCTTATGAATTACTTGGGAAAAACATCCTGGAACTTGTCAATAAAAAGATGAAATATTGGTTTCAACGTCTCCTCAATATCCAAAACAATACTAAATAACTAAACCAAATGTATCACCAACTACTTATGTTCAGGTCCCAAATATCCATTTTATAAGGCCCACCCTCAAAAAAGTTCATAATAGTTACACTTAGAAATTTTGGATGATGATATCCAATGATAAAACCCAACTTTTTCTCGATAATGAGTCAACACATACACACCTAAAATCAAAATGAAATTGAGTATCTCAAAAACACAAAACAAAAATCCCAATGATGCATATATTCACTAATCATAAGGGGGAACTAAAAACATATATAAATACCCTCTAACTACATCTATAAGGGTGTTTTAATAGACATCACCCATAAAGATACTATATTGATTACCCAAATCAATATAACCCTAGACAGATAAAAAAAGTAAATCACAAGTATAAAATAAATTAGAATAAAAAGATGATTCCACTAAGATCATACCTTGAATAATAAAAAGTACCATCATCATGTTTAGTGATATTTATCATTATTTTCAGAGGTTTTACAACCCCCAAGCCTCTATCATACCCTATTAACCCTTGACTACTCAAAGAAGGACCACTCTTCGACCTCTAATAAACCTAATAACTGTAACCAAAGTTTTTACTTGTACATATGGAAGGACTCCAACCACCACTATATGGTATGACATCATATACCACTATTAATCCATGATCATGGACATCACCAAAACAACAAGTTTTTTGGTAAGATATATGAAAAGAACGTTGTATATTCCCTATATTTTTGTAAGATCAACACTTCAATAGAATTCAATGGAACTAAAATAGTGTATTCCCTCTACTTACACATTGATAACATGATGAAAATCCATCCCATAATTGTAAATAGAGATCCATGGCTATAAATAGACTTCCCATTTCCACTGTAATGAGAATCACAAAATCAACACTTTTAAATGCCTAAAAATCCACTCCCATCCCTAGTATAAGTACTATATTAACTAGATAGTCTATCCTTTTACAAGTGTTTCTCTATAATAAGGTGCCAGTTCATGGCATCTAAAAATATCTAATCTTTTTTATGTTCACCAGATATTGAATCCAATGCATATTCTCATTCATGAAATGTTGAATACTAGTGATATCATCACCTACCAACAAGGGTGGAAACTAGTGCAATTGGGTAAAATTGGTCTCATAGTCTATCATTGACATGATACCGGGAAATAGATTCATAAAATACTAATCTCTATTAGATCTCTTAAAGTTTTTCAAGAAATAATCAAATAAATGATCCTAAAATTCCTTTTTAAGAAAACCTCATATGTAGATATTTTAGTATGAGATCACCCCAACAAAGATTCACTCATCTCAGAACATAGAATTATTCATATTCCACTCAAAAAGTGTCTTTGATAAAAGATAGTTTTCAATGAATCAATATAGAACTCGGTGAACTAAGTTCTTCCCTCATAAGAAAATAAAGGTAGATGTTATATATGAAATTATCTACTCAAATAATTCATGGAAGGGTCTTCTATTAAAGCTCCACTCCGCATAAACTAAATTACATCAAGAAAAACCTCATCAGGTTACTGAACTATAGGAGGTATATTCACAATAGGGATTTCCATTGAAATAACTAGGGGGTATGCTCATTGCTACCCTCCTTCATCTTGATAATGGATTTTTATGGTGGTATGTTGATATAATGTCAAATGTGTGACACATAATCACATTTACAAAAAGTATTATTACAAAACTATGATAATAAATAATGGGTAGAGAAATATTCTATGTTATAATCACAAACAACCATAATAGGGGTCTCATATAATTTTGATCCATCTCTCTGACCCCAAAACCCACTCTCTTAGTGGTGGAATCAAATACAAATTAGATTCACATTATCAATTACTAAATAATAAAAACATGTAAAGAAATAATCTTGGTTAAGTAGAATTAAACTTTTATGTTATACAAGTAATAACTATATAATTTCTTTCTTGCACTTTAAATAATTGAACCCTATATGATAAATCAGGTGCTCAATTATAGGTAAGCCCAAAAATGTCTTGTCAATCATATATGTTGATAATGTTTCCTGAATTCATCCTCTCCTGAAACTAATGACCAAGAGGAAACCCATAAGAAAATAACCCAAATCATCATGATTAACAAATGTAACCCAATAGTAAAAGAAATCACCAAGGACAGTAATCCCATCCTAGGTAACTTAGACCTTCCCAATACATGGGTTTCTTATTCCCAAAAAACATTTCCTCTTAGATTATAACCATATCTGATCTCCTATATACCATTACTCAAATAGTAAGACTAGAGTAAAAAAAATATTAGATACCACTTTATAGCATCCTTATCCTACTTTACCTACACCATGATCAAACCAAGTTCCACATACCATAATCTCATATCCTTGTATGCCAAAGGTTACTAACCAGTGGTATGGGACATTATATAAAGTGAGGGGATAATACCAACATTGGTACAAATATCCATAAAACATAACAAAAGAAATGATAATAAATTTAAATATGATATAAAATAGATAAATGTGAATATAATATCTCCCTCACAACAGTTTTTAATTAACAACTGTTGTGATATAAAAAATTATAGGTTCTATAATTTCACATATAATGCATCATAAGTAAAGTAAATTATAGGAAAACCATGAAATGTATATCACAAATCAAAAAATAATATAGTAGAAAAATAATGCCACAATTACAAGACCACTATCATCTCCTAACTCCAACAATGTACGATCATCAGCACATATCCCCCTCTAATATCCACCAGGGGAGTCCCTCTCAACCAAATGTGATTCCACCATGATCTAGGGTAATCATAATCAAATATCTAATCAAAATCACCTCAAACCATAGAAAAAATTAGGGGAATAATAAATAGATATAAACTTGTCCTATTTTCTGAAGAACACATTGCTAGTCTCCAAGGATCAAAATAGGTTAGGGGGAATGAAAGAGAAGGGGGAATCTAATCACATTCTCTGGCTAAATGAATTAATCAAAACCCAAGAGGGGTTTTAATAATTAATCCATAAATGAAAAAAATACTTCTAATTTTTTTTAAAAATAGGAAATGTATAGTACCCAGTCCACCAATATCAGCCACAAAGTGGCCCCATAGAAAAAGGAGGATCTTTGGGACCTCTATCAGGTACCCATTGACAGGAAACTAGGTACCCAGTGGATCACTAAATCCTTCAACAATCATTCTATAACTCTTAAACCCACATGTTACACTTCATCCCTCTACCACCATATAATAAACCACAAAACATCCTTATAAGTATTTAAAACATGTCCATAAATTCCAATTCAATATCCATGTAGGAAAATTTAAAATAGTTCATGCTTCAACATCCTCAAGACTCGACCCTTCACCAACTCCATCAGCACATTCTACTATGGTTCATTACAACCTCCAAATCGTAGAACTATTTATATTTTGGAATTTCCCATGTACATTATTCTAAGACTACATTGGGTACAAATATAAGATGCACGCTCGAAATCAGATCTTCCACTAGCTATAGTCCTATCGATACCGTATCCAAACTAGTAAAACTACCAGAACCCTAGGAAAATCATTTCATAGTCCACCTTAAATGTTTTTCATGTCCAGAATGTTGGGGACTCATCAGCTCTAGAGTCAACACACTCGATCATGTGAAAAAATAGATAATTGGTATCCCATTGCCCTAACTGGCTCCAAAAATCCAATAACCCATAAACCATAAAATTTACTATCTCTAAGGCACCTAACATTAATCATGTATCCTCACTTCTGAGTCTCAACCACAATAATGATTCCATGAAAAATTTCATAGGTCATCATGATTTCCTAAAATCATAAAAAATTCATAGAATCAGTCATGCTACAACTATGTTTCAAAAAATTCACATCTAGCCATTCCAGTCAATCATAACCCTCAACTCAAACTCAACCATTTATGAAAACATTGAATTCACCTGATAATAAATGATCAATTTCAATTCCAAGTATTTTCCATTTACCAAAAAAACGACTCACTTATATTCAAGAATCGATGAAAAACTAAAAACACCCACAGGTTGGATCAAAAAACACGTAAAAATTGACCTTTGTTAAGATTCTATTAAAATGTTCATCATCCACACTGATCATTTATTGTGTCCTACCCACCATAAAATTAACCTAATTCTTAATCAACAAGAATGATCTATCCTGAAATAGACTATTATACGATAACTAACACTCATGATCCCCCCTCATTATATCCTAAAAAACCATCACATGGGCCCACTCAAAGGGTCTATGACATCATAGTGATCTCGAGAACACTACAATCCATATTTTTTGTATTTTAAAAATGAAACTTTTAAAGTATACGTGTGAACCCAACTAAAATAAAACCAGATACAAAGTCACAACCCACCACTACAAAAAAAACTACACCCAAAAAAATTCAGATTTCAAATTTTGAATTTCAAAAGAAAAACAACTCTAATCTCGGGCCATTTTCCATCATGCTTCATGCACCCTGTCACTACGTACCACAATCCATTATCATTTCCATCTAAGAAAACCACTGCCCGAGAATATCCTCAATAATTTCTAGGCTGACCATATCCATTCTCCATTGACACCACATTCACATCAATCCATCACGATCTATATCTTCTTCTTGGGTCATCACCGTCAGACACTTCTCTATAATTTTATACCTGTACCAGACATCATATATAACTCGTATCTGCTAACACATCGTCATCGATGTTCAAACATCCCAGCAGAATACCAAATCCAATCTCTATTGTCTCATATTCTCACCACCAACGACCAACACTAGAAAATGAAGCCACCATCATAGAGCACCAACTATCAGTGAGGAAGAAAACCTAAAGATAAATCAAATCTAGGGAAGTAACCCAAAAGTAAAAAAATAATCAATGGGAGTTGAAACCATAATGTAAACATAGACAGGGTTGAAACCCTAAATGAATTCTGAGATGAAACCCTAGAATAGGATCTCCACAAAAGTTGAACTGTAACTCCCCTATGTATCCATCGCTCCAAATACGACCAGGAGAGGAACAATGGAATGCTAGGTTAGAGAAAGGTGTAGTGGATAAGGAAGAAAACATGGGATATAATTCCTAGGAAGAAACCCCAAAATGAAATTGAGGAAACTATGAATGAAACCCAAAAAAATAACTGACTCTGATAGCACCTATAAATTTTGATTCACCCAAACTACTTCCCTAAAACCTTAGAGTATCCCTCACCCCAAATCCGGCCAAGAGAGGAGTGGAGGAACACAAGGCCATAGCATAGGAGAGGTGGACGGTGAAAAACCAAAGCGCCTTCACAGAGCTGGTAGGTGAAGTGAGGATGCGAAACCTTGAGAGGAGAGAGCGAGGGAGAGGAAGACACTAGGGGAAAGTGTAACCAAGAGTGTATAAGGGAGTGAAGAGAGAACCTAAAAGAAGTGGGGCATAGGAGTCATCGCCACCAGGGGGAGGCCGAAACCCCAAGAGGCGGAAGGTGGAAAGCAATATGAGAGCTTGAGAGAGCCAGGTGAATCAGGCACCATCCATATTTAGGTACACCAACTAAATTATTTATTTTAAAATATGATTTATTTTGATCCGAAAAAATATTATCATAAACCATCGTCCATATTTCCTCACACCCAATCTCAATGGATGTATCACCATAGTAGTGATCTACCTAGTTATCGTATAAATCTCATATTCCCATTACCTGTGTACTTTAGTCACCAAGTTATTGATTCCACCATTTTAAAGGTGTATCACCCCCCAAGGTTGGTACACATTTAAAATCCCACAAGACATCACCAAGTCCATCGAGTCTTGGTATTTCACAAATCTTAGTGATCCCTAAGTCTTGGAACCTCAAATATATTAATAGGTCATCCCTTATTAATAACATGAGTAAACTATCCTGATTATCCATACTTAACATGACCTATTAGGCATTACACAACCAACATATGAAGGTCTTACATGTATATATTCCTTAACACAATCAATAATTTCTCATTGGTCATCAAGTAGCAGTCTACACGTGAACACTCTTAGAGAAACACATGAACTTTATCCTATACAAATTAATATTAAAATGGTGAACTCCTTTGTCAATTTATTGATCAAATTATGGTGTCATATTAATTTCATTCGGTTTTCTCAAACCTAACCACACTCCTTTGTTTTATCATCCATAAAATGATACCAAAAACCCCCCAACATTACATTGAGAAAAAGGATATCTATGGGGTCCCAAATCCCATTACACATATTGGAACCTCTTAATGTCTTATAATCCATATGGGTCTTGAGGGACTGAAAAAATTTCCCAGTTTATCTAACCTAATACACCTACTAAGAAGTATATTTTTCAAACACCAGTGATATAAAAACTACATCATGACTTATCCCCCAATGTCTGATGACCCCCACCTTTAGGATCTAACTAGTTTTGATATTTTTTAAATATTATCATTCATCCTAGTACATATGAAATTAATGGTTGATCATGACTATCAAATTACTAATCCTTTCATACAAGTATAAACTTAGATTAAACTTTTAAAAATGCCACATGGATAGTATTTAGTTCACTCTCTTTCCCCCATAGTAAGTGAACATCCATCAAACACTCATAATAGTTAACAATAACCACCATTTTCAATTAAATAAAAGAAAAAATAAGGAATACATCATATTTATACCACATCATGCCACTCAACTCATGAAATGATGAGTCATATTTCATCAGTATAAGTCTCACCTTCCTAATGGACTAATCATGTATTCTGATCATTTAAATTATCACTAGCATGAAGCACCAACCATGATTCTCATTCTATACTTAATTAAGGAAATAATCATACCAATACCAAAATACAATCACAACCTACCTTCATTTCATTCATTTCATACAATGAATTTTCCTATTCTTATTATCCATAAGGGAACCATGTACCCCTGATAGCCACTCTATCTCAGTTACCCTCAAAATATCAAATCCCTTCGTAGGAAAAATTATTAAAAGTGTCATTCTACACAGTCAATACTTGACTCACTATTATCCTAAGATAAAAATCATCATCAAAAAAATATTGAAAATAGTTTATGGAATACATCTAACATAGTTTTCACGCTATAAAGTATCTTTAATTCTTTAGTCCTAATTTTTTCACGTAAAATTAAGCTGACACCCCATCCCATAAATCTCATCAGAATCGATAATTCATATACTCGGATAAACTAACAACTCTAGGTTCATCATCAATCTCATATTCTCATATAACATAGAAATTAATATATTGAAAACGTGCCCCACTACTTCATACACACCTTATTACAAACACCTCTCATACCATTCATGTATGACTCTAGCCCAACCTAGCCACTCTCAAGATCAGTCTCTAACAAACATAGGTCAACATAATCAGTCATTTAATTAGAAGAAATTTAGTAACCACTGTTTAGTTGAGTGTAATGCCACCAAAAACATATATAGGAAAAATACTATATTAGTTGTTATTGACAACTTAAACAACTTAAATTTCCTTAAAATTATATCATAAACCACATTTAATCATATGAATATAATTTGAATACCACATGAATAATATGATTCATGAATTTCTACCTCTTTCCACCTCGATATAAGAAAACCAAATAAGTCAATAAATCAAAAAATCCTTCTCATACAAAATAACACATCTAAAACATCAATGGTTAAGAACAACACAACCAATTCTATGGAGACATGGACCTAAACACACATGGGTTATCTCGCAACATCTATACCAATTTATTTCTAATACTATATCTATATAATATACACCAAATGATAATTAAAATTAAAAAAACTCAAATACAACATTGTAACATCCATAGAATAGTTGATCTGAATAGATATAAGCTGAAGGGAATCACACAACCTAAGGCGCACCTCCCAATATGAACAATATTATCAACTAGCATGAGGGTATAATGAACCATGTGGGTAAACTTTACCCTCTAATTTCATTGTAATAAATGGAATCCTACAATAAAAACCTTCACAACATCCATAATATTTGAGTGTAGAATAGGGAATACAATAGAAAGTATACCATAATAATAACATAGTCATGTTATAAAAAATGAAAATCATGGAGGTTATATATTCATAAAATATATGTAATATTTCCCAATAACCAACCATAATAGTACAAGATATATTAAAACATGAATAATAACCTAAAAACTATCTTCATCATTTCCTCAAACATATATCCATGACCCCATCAGGATATCCTAGCTCATAAATCAACACCTAATCCATTTTACAAACTATATACAAAACATAAGGTATACACTAAAGATAAAGTTCCCATGCAAGAAGTGAACATAAAACTCAGTAGGCAGCTAACAAAAAATTCCCTGAAAAAAAACATTATATATACTATTGCAAGTATTGATTGAATATTAATTCAAAAACCTATAATATATAAAAAAACTTTCTCACGATTTGGTACCCAAGAAGTTACCCAATCGATCAAATCATTCCTAATTCAACCAGTGTTGTAATGGGATGATTCTCCCATAGTCTGAACACATATAGAGTTTGAAAGATCCTTCATCGGTAAAGGTGAGTGATGATTAACAATATCATAATATTGGGGTTGATATAACACTATCAAAAGTGAATTATATAAAATTTAATCATATTTATGGTTAATGATATATCATCATAATCCTAAAAAAGGGTAGAAGATGAATGAACCAGACAAATAAGGAAAATGAGGTATCTCCTGGTGAATGATGTATCACAGATCCAATCAATAATAGGGTGAAATATGTATTTCATGGTGAATTTTGTATCACCAATCCAATCAATAATAGGAAAAATGATCGATCTCTGAGTGAAAAATGTATCACCATAAACACATCAGAAAGACGAATGATGTATCCTAGGTGATTCGAATATAACTATAAAAATGGTTGAATGAGGTATCTCTAACTAAATAATGCTGATCATACACTAAGATGGATGACCTACCACCTTCATACCAACCCAGGAAAATGATACATGAATGGTACCACACACAAGGTGAATGATCCATCACTACAAAATTAACAATTTAATTGATTGACTAGAAACTATAGACATGAACATTTCAACACATATAAAATATCAACACACATAATATCTTTGTAGAATTGGTTATTACTCTAGGAATTGAACCCAATGACCCAATTTCTCACTAGAATGTAAATGTACAGAATGTACCACCTAGAACACATGCATTAAACACACCCTTTGTTTGATTATATAAGGAACTTATATGAAAAACCATCACTTATATATCCTATTATAAAAGAAATAGATAGACCAAAGTCCTATTACAAATGATATCTCACCATGAATACAAACAGATAGATGATATTCATTACTATGGAATAATTAATAAAGTTGTACGAGGCTCACAATATAAGCTAGGGACTATTATCCCCCCACTATTATATTTCCTATGTATCTCGATATTTCTCAAGGAATTATGGACATTAGTGGCCATATACTCAGCATGTTTTCTTAAAAGGACGAACTATGATCTAAGTAACCCAAATCATCACTCAAGAAGCAAAGAAGCCAAAATTGGTTCCAACCCAAGTCATTCCTGAAAGGTATATTCCCTAAATTTTATTATGTATATGACAAAAAATGGTAAAGTCTTGTGAGTTTCATCCTACATGTGATGCATGTATATATCATATGAGCTCAGAATACAATGAATATATGACTTTCATGAGAAGAAAGGAATTTACATCTGATACTCCTTTACATTTTGTTGTCATTAAGACAATAATTATATAATATGAGACATATAGGAGGCATTTTATTCATGCATATGATGTATAAACTAAAAGTGGAGTTAACCCATGGAATGTGAACTCATTCGTTAATTTATACATCACTAAGGAGTATTTGAAAAACCAAAATAAATCCACTATAATGAAATAAAAGTGAGATAGATGGTCCTTAGTTATTTCCATGAAACTCCCTAATTCTTGAGGCTTTCTTCTTCTTCACCCCTAGCACATCAATGTTATGGAATACCATGGGTGGAGTGGAATCTAATTTGTGAGAAAAATTATCTAGTAAACTCATAAATACCATTAGAGGATGCATGTAATTTAGCTACAACTATTGTGCTCTTTTTCAAATGAATTAATCAATGATAAAGATGATTGTAGAGGCATCTTTGAAGAAGATTATGAATGTTTATAGTATTTATCATTTCCATTTTTATGTGGTTTTCATATTTATTTCATGGAGATCCTAGATTTTTTGTTTCTTTTACTTATGATTCAATGATTATGTGTTAATCGACCCCGAATAAACACGAAAATAGTATTAGATTGATCAAGAATAATTTTTTATGAAAAACTTTTTGATAAATTAAGAAAATCGAAGAAACAAGAACCATGCCAAACATCACAATGGCTTGGTCATCCCATAACTATTTCATATACTCTGATATTTTAGACCATTTTTTAAGCATAACAAATTTAATAACACTCTAAATTCATTAAGGAATAGTGAGGAAAGTATTTTTATTCTTTCACCATTTGTTTACACATCCAAAATGGCCAATAAATTTTCTCCAATGGAATGATGTGGATACCATTTTAAATAGGTTCCATAGCCATTCTAAATAGATTTAGAAATACAACCATAATATAGTGTATGATATAGTGGAACAATTTTCCCTTACAAAGCCTGGGTACATAACGGTAAGTTACCATGGGCACCACCATGGCCTAACATAAGTCATGGTGCTGAGGAAAAACTACTTTTACAAAAAAAAAATAGTTTTGAATTGAATTTATAATTTATAAATTGTTTATAAATTATCATTAAAGGTATTTAAATATTTTTATTTATTAATAAAAGTTTTCTTTATTTATTAATTATAAAGGGTTTATAATTAATTAATAAATTTTTTTGAAATATATACTCTTAATTATTCATTTAATATTAAAATTTAATATTTAAAATACATTTATAAAATTCATATGTATTTTTTATGTACTATAATTAAATGGATTTATATTATAATCATAAAATGTTAATTTTTAAATTGTTTTTAAATTATAAAAATATGGCCACAATATAAAATTATTTTGATTATAAATTATGAATTTTTCATAATTATTTTTAATTATTCATAATTAAATAGTCCTTATTTGAAATTCCATATAATAATGAATATGAAATATTCATATTATAATGAAATTAAATTTTGATATTCATAATTATGGAATTTACATTATATAATACCAATATTATTAAAGGTTTATAGTTATATTTAATTTAGGAATTATTTTTAAATGGTAATCTCATGTTTGAATATTTTAATAATTTATTTAAATATTATTAGTTGTTTTATTTATACTTATTAACTAGTTAAATTATGAATCTCGTATTATTTAGTTTAAATGTTAAAACACTTCGAGAAAATAGAGACTTGCATTATACAGTAGGTATAAAAATGAATTTATTTTTTCATCTACCTTGGCCTTGGTTATTAATCGATGTTTTGAACTTGAATTTACTTATTGAAAATACATTATACGTACTAGGTTTTAGAGTTAAGATGAATTGAATGATTACTTGGGTAAAGTCTCCTCAACTGGAGGGACTTGGGGTTAGACTACCTACAAGCCTGGAGGGATATGCCTTGTCTCAAAAGCATTATCGTATTAGATATTTTTCACCCAGGGATTACAGTTTTGGGGATTATAAATATATTATATTTATAAAATATTAAATGGTTTTTTCATGTATATTATTCATTAGATCAATTTGGATATTTATGAATAAATTTGGCTTTTATATTTGGGTGAGTAACACAAACTTCTTGGTTGTGTAAATCGTTACACATCAACATGGATTGAACATATTTTTTTAGTGAAGAGAATATAATTCCAAAATAAAAACAATAGAAGCATGTATACATAAAAGGGAATAACATGAGAAAATTTGGAAATATAAAAATCCCTTTAAATACTAATTGTTATATTCGTTCGAAAGAAGGATTTATCAATAGCTCAATCATGTTTTCATGAAAAATTCATTAAAGTTTCAATTTATTCCCTATTGTGTGTGATTGAAGGTGGATTCATAATTATTTTCATCAAGATTTACATATTAATATTTAATAGAAACTCCAAAAAGATCCCACATCGATGAAAACAATAGACCTTCTTTCCAAATATAGGTGGTTAATTGATTTTTCAAACCTAGTGACTCTTAAAAACTGGAATTGGTCAGGAGGATCGGAGGTTAAGTTCATAAAACCCTTTTAAGAATAATTATTCACTATTTTGGGACTCTCTTATTGATTTAAGATATTTCTTTTAAATCATTCCTAATCCTCATTATGTTACTGATTACCCCTATGCCAATGGATTGATTAAAACCCTATATTGATGAGGACAACTATCTGTGTCATAGGTTCTCTATTATTCTCCTATTTATTTATGATGATTTAGTATATAGCTATGTTAGGGAACTATGGAGTTTATTGCTATCTAGGCAGGAGTTTGGTTTCTTGGAGATGGTATTAAACCTCCTTTAGGTATCCTATATATAATGTGAGAATAGGAATCAAAACCCACATAGTTCGTTTGAAATAGTTTATGGTTGTATGACAGGATTATACCATGTAGTTTAACATCATGCAGAAAGGACATAAAGATAGGCCTTTATCCTTGAGTAGGAGTCATATGTATACTATTATGACAGAAATCATGTTGGACGTAGTTCATGTTATGGGTGTATGTTTCAAGAAAGATACGACAATATAGGCCATGAGAGGGGATTATTCATTTAAGGATGTCCATAATTTCCTCATCAGAAGTATGACCCTTTGAGTGGAGATGAGATTTAATTAGGCTTACATAAAAATGAAGGGACCACACTGGGGGTATCCTCATCATGTTATTGGTATCATCATCAATCTCTAATCCCGTGTGAGTCATGCTCGGTGTGAGAAACCAGATATAATAGAAGATGTAACAGATCGCATGAGATAAAAAATTTATGAGGATTACACATTAAAGATTCCCTTAGAGTGGTATGACTACTAGTATCATGGAGAATATTTTATGAAGATTATTACATATTATGTCTTCCTAAATATCATATTTATAACAGAAATTAGAGTCATCATAGTTTTATTACCCCCTAATCCGCAGATTCGTTTAATGTACTTGAGGAAATGATTAGGGCGTATACTTAAAAGGATTCCCTTATATAATCTCACTTCAATAAGCTGATGGATGAGGAAGGATGGTAGATATATTTGAAAAATATGTCCCATGAGTCAAGAATATTTGAGTTGTGCAAGGACATACACCTAGGTGGAACTCATTATAATACAGGAAATTGGAATCCATCCTATGTATCATGTTTGGATAGCAATCAAATTCCCCATAGTTTAGTGAACCGTGGACCACTAATGGGTTTCTGTGGTAGATTACACTCAGATGAATTATTTCTATCCCTGAGGTTTTTTAACTCCATGGTCTTATACCAGGATGGATTCCCATGTTGCATATTCATTTTTTATCCACTGATAGATAAAGAGAGATGATGGCCATCAATGGTCTATTGGATATTCTTGGTATGAAATAGAGCTCTTGTCTGAGTGCATGCCACAAATAGGGTTACATTAGTGTGTAACCCTAAACTATTAATGAAACTCATCTTGTAAAGGGGGTATTCAGCTAATGCTTTTATCCAGGGGTTCACATGGTGTAAGTCCATGTTTTTCTTTCTGAAAAAGTGTACATGTCTTCCTGAAATGTCTTAATTGTATTCTCAACATGTCTTGATTTTCTTCGTAACATGTCTTGATTATCTTCCCAACAAGACTTTATTGTCTACCCAACATGTATTGAGTATTTTTCCAACATTTCTTACTTATATAACTGACATATTCATGGTATCGTTCTGACAAGGATGACACATCTAAGGGTGTCTTCCAAAAATGATGAATATGCTTCACATGATTGAAGATGACATGTCCAGGGTGCTTCACATGATCAAAGTAAAAAATTCTAGGCCCTTTTTCATAATCAACCATCATGTCCAGGATATCCTTGCATGATCAAAGTGACTTTTTCCATTGGTTGTCTCATGAAAATACTAACTTGTCAATGGAATGTTGCATGATAATTCTATCATGTCTACGACTATATGAGGGAATCGTGACACCCGTGAGTCATGCAGGCGTGTGATCTTAAGAGGGTCACATGATGGGGTCTCTTGAATATGTCTATGATTGAACACATTAAAAGATATCATATCTAAAGGTTTTTATAGTGGGAGGTGGCAATTTCCACATGTACGTATTCATGTTATGGTCACCTACAAAGGAGTGTTTTTATGACACGGGTTCCTTATCATGTGTGTCCACATTTCCAGGTCGTGGTAAATCAAGGGAATTTCATGAAATAGTTGATATTTCTAGGGCCGTATATTTGTTGAGGTCCCCGTATGATGGAATATCATGATTTTTAACAATTCATGTGATCGCATGTCCTCAATGGGGTCTTGTAAGGGGTTCCTCTTATATGTATGGGGGTTACACATTGGATATGTAATGTGGAAAATGGTGCATGACCGTGGGTATTCAGTTTCTCTGAGGCCATCACATGACTAAGGTAGTATGATAAGGGGTTCATCATGTTGAGGCAGAAACCTCTAGGGTTGCATGAAAGCATTGTGAGATTCAAGGTTCATGTGATCCACTCTTTAAGACTAGATAGAGTCATTACATGTACACTGGTTCTTATGTGCCTCCAAGTCGCATGTCAAGGAGGGGTGTTCACGTGACATGGATACATGTCCATGGATGTCCATGGCTGAATAGAGGTTCCTCTTCATAGAGGATTTTAATGATGTTATTTTTTTTATGTGAAAGTGTGATCTAAAGGCGACCATGTGACTGATTCTCTCAATAGAATCTTATGGTGGGTTATCACAATGAGATCCTTTTGATCACATGAAGATACTCTTAGAAATAATTATCTACCTCCTCCTTTGTTTCTTTTATGATTCTCCCTCTTTTTTATCTCTTTATTCTCACCCTCATGTTTCAATTTTTGTGGGGAGGAAGGGTTTATATAGGCATATGTTGGATGAAGGCAGTATTGTTTTCATTAGGTATGATGTTGTGTGCATTAGATTGAGGTGGTAGGAGGCTTTGCATGATCAACATCAAGATATTGAAAAATCTATGATATATATTGTGATTTACTCTCTTATTCACAATATCAGTTTCATTCGGAGGCACTATTTATTGAACATTTATAGTATACAATGACAGAATGGATTCAACTTTCATATCCTTCAGGAGACCAAGTAAAAGATAACTGAAGATATATACATGTGATTTATTGAGGAATATCATTACATGACCACTAGAAGGCTTCATGTGAAAGAATAAATTAATAAAATACTAGAGTTGGAAGGATCCTTTGATAGGGATTATATGTTTTTCTGAATACAAGCCTGGTGATGTCATCTTGGCTTTCATGATCATCATCAAATTACTTGGTACGGTGTCTCATGGTATGCATCATGGTTTTTTATGTGATCAAAACATAGGGAATATCAAATACTTTAAACGATAGTGTGGTTCCCTAATATCAAATGAAGTAACCCC
The DNA here is from genome assembly GCA_963277665.1 of Viscum album. Taxonomy (NCBI): domain Eukaryota; kingdom Viridiplantae; phylum Streptophyta; class Magnoliopsida; order Santalales; family Viscaceae; genus Viscum; species Viscum album. The sequence continues at coordinate 85,556,486 of OY728154.1, forward strand.
TTTATAAACCATAGTCCAAATGTTTAAGTCAATGACCCTTTTTAAGAAACCATGTCTCAATGATCACACTGTTGAATATGTGATTCAAATGATCCATAGTGCATCATGATAATACTTCATGTGAGAGTAAATAGTGTTCATGTAATTCCAATAGTGATTTTCAGTATGCTTTTATGTAATGTTTCATTCTCAAGTTGTAGCTCAGTGGTTATATTTATTCGTTTTTGTGATCGGTTGCACATCATTTGATGGAATCACAAGATATCTTGACTGGATTCATGAGAAGGGAAGCAACATACATGGATTTGAGGAATCAAGGATGATTGAGATGTCCCATTCTAGATCATTAGATAATTCCAACATGGAATTTTTTCAGTACTCGGATCATACAGGTGTTATTTGATACTTGTTTCACTGATCTAGGGGTGTTAATGAGTCCAATTGATGTGAAGAGGTTGGAGGTAATGTGGGGGCACAATTGTATAGCCCCAATTGATTTGATCAATAGGTTGAGTTTCTATCTATATTTTTTATGGAGTAATAGTGTGTGTGTCAAAATTAATCCCATATTGGTTTTACGCTAGTATAGTTAGGGATTAATATCATATTGTGGATCCAATGGTCACTGGAAGTAAGTACTAGTGTCTGATCATGATCATCACTAACACCACACTATTCCAGTCCGCTATTCAGCTACACTTCCACCATACTGTGTAACTCTTCTCTTTTTATTTGTTAACTTGCCTTCACGCCCCCTTCTAACTATACTAGATGATAGAGTTATATCCAAAAGTATGTTGGATGTGCTTCTCACATTATCTTGGGTTGATCTGGCTTGGATAGGTAGCCTTATCTGGCCTATTTTGTTTGGCCAAAGGCATATACCCAAATACATAGAATAATTATCAAAGTAAAATGAGTATAATAAGGGACAACATAAAATCCCTTATAAAATATATCCCAATACATTATTACTTAAGGATGGTATCTCGGAGTCCTTTATAGAAAATATATCGGTATTTTTGCATCATCTTCATACTTCACAAATGGTTGATTGAAAAGTATATGGTGCACAATTATGGGTGCCTATAAAATGCCTCACATTAGAATTAGATTTTTCCATGATGTAAAAAATCTAACTACTAGGTTAGAACAGATCACTTTTATGTATGTTTGAACATATGAAAAGATTTTATATTGAACCTTATTTGAGGATTTGGGACACAAACAACCTGAAATAGATATGTGTATAAATTTTAGGATGGAAAAGGGATTTGGTTTAAAGATAATTTTGGATGGATCCAAAATAATGGGCATGGATATCTCTATATATGCCAATGGAATGGGAATCAAGTCATATATAGTTTTGAAGCATACTCATTTTCAAATCAAGATCATGCATAGGGATAATAGGTTCACAGATGATGAACACTATCAAGAAAGTTCTTAAATAGATAGATATAATATACTTCTAGGGGAATTTAATTTCTTTATGATGAAATAATGGGTAGTGACTCATGATATAGTGTGTATATTTCATAGATCTAGCTCTCATTCCACATTCTAGGACACACAAATTAGTCCACCTGTGTTATTTTAAGGTTCTAAAATAAGGACCAAGTATCATGTAGTTTTAATGCAAGAGAGGACTAGGTACCTTCAGACTGATCATATGAAAATAGATACATGATCGAATTGTTTCCTATATTATTGGACCTAGAAAGTGTAGCTTGATTTTTATTAGGGACAGATAATTGTCCCTAAAAACTTTTCATCTTCTCTGTTTTATCCCAAACATTTTCCTAAGCTTCATTTGGGGAAAGCATTGTAGGAATGGACATGGCTTTTCCTCGGGATTCTATTTTACATGTTTTCAACATAAAAAAGTTTTATGAATTTTCCATTTTAAAAATTCGTAGTATTTCATAGATCACATAATGTTCATATTCACCAAGTAGAGACTTGGATTTTTTCAAGGGTTCCCTTCCTAGGTTTTTGACCAATCGAGCATTTTCTCTCTTTTAATTGGTTGTTTTAAGATATTTTAAACTAGAACAAGATTTTTTGTAAGTTAGGGTATTCATATCGTAACATCTTCTCTTATATTTTGAACCATTATGGAAGTAGTGTTCTCTAGGAAATTTAACATTATGCAGTAAGGATGTCTTCTATGTAGTATAACATCATGTGATAAAAACATCATCGGTGTAATTTAATATCAGGTGGTAAGGATGAAAAATAATTTGAGGTTTAAATTGTCACAACTAGAACTAGATATTTTTTGAGGTTCAGAGTCTTTTTTAGGACATTAGATGTGGTGCAGTTTAGAGTATTTTTGTAAGGATCTGAGATTATATGTATTTTAGAGTCTTTCTTATAGGACTTCAGAGAATGATAGGAATACTAATACCACATGTATATTTTGAATATGGGTCATGTAAATAAAATTTCTAGTATTTTGAAATGATAAATTTGGAATGGTGAAGACATGCCGGGGACGACCAATAACACCCTAAGGTGTTGAGTTCCACAACAGTGTTACTGGGTCTCATGAGGATTGGAGTTCCTTTCCATCAAAGAGGATATGCATCTAGTTTTTAGGTCATAAGCCCATATGTGTGGTCCCTTTGGTCTTGGATTCATGGTCAAGTAGAGGTGTCCCTACTCTTTTCCAAGGAAAATGAAATATTTCCAAAGACTCAATTTTCCGTATGATGAAGTGGGGTTTAGATAAAAGATCTATCCAAAAAGGGTTTTAGAAACCTAGGGATGTTTATCTTTTGGTTTAGAGGTCTGGGCACTACATCATATATTTTCTTGTCATATGGTATGGGATATAAAAAGTTTTAGGAAGGGAGTGTCACATTCTTGATTTCGTAAAGGGTACAATACACAGTGATGCAACATCAAGGATATCGAGTCCACTTGAAAAGTATGGTTATGGGGATTTAAAATCATGTTTAAGGAATATCTCAGTTAAATGGAGGTAGAAACCAAGACCTGCTAGTAAACCATTTCTATTGGTAGAATACTATATTTCACATGGTTAGGACAGTACCTCAGGGATTTAAGGAGGGCCTTTCTAGGACCAAGAATCCCTTATGAACAAGATCTTTGTAAGGGTATAATTTTCCCGTGAATCCTAGTGGGGTCCTCTTGGATTAGTCAGTCTCTGTTGCAAATTTTATATAATGATGAACCATGAGTAAGGGAGCCCAAGGTTCATGTGGTTCTAATCGAATTATACCGACTCGAGGGACAGGTTGTATCAGATAATACTTCAAATTCATGGAGGTGGTTTAGGGGGAAAAATAATATTCTAGAAGGGTTTAACCACCCTAAAAGTTGTGGCAGTGCCTAATGAACATGTTATCATAGTGAAGATATATGAACAATCATTACTCTAATTTTTTCCAATATTATAGGGTCCAGTGAACTTGGACCAACTTTTACTATGGCTATAAAGATGGACCTGTGACCTTTATGCCGTGTTTATATATGACCTGACATTTCAATAAGCTCTAGAGTTGAAGAGTTTAGCAAGTGGAGTCTGGACTTTTTCTCGTGCCTCTATTTTTGGGATTTCATATTTTAATGTTTTATGTCCATTTCACTGTAATTTTTAGGTTCTTTCTAATTAGACCATCACAAGATAAATTCTAAGGTCATACCACATTAACCAAAGTTCATGTTGTTTATGTGAATCATGTATAGGGATCTAGTATGAGGGGAATGTTACAAAACAACCTAATTAGGATATCCAGGGTCAAGAGTACTCAAAAATACTTTGGAGTGGGAGATGAAAGTTTTTTAAATCATGGGTCAAGGTTCTCTGGTCATGATTGATGCTATGGGATAATAATTTTGGGGATGACCCAAAACACCATAAGGTGATACATTATTTCATAGTGATGCTAGGGATCACTAGGACCGGAAATCTTTTATTATAGGGAAAAGATGTGACTAGTTGGTAGGTCAAAGCCCTTATGTTGATCTACCTCTAGCATATAAAAAATATTGTTTCATTGTCTTTTCTAGGGGGCAGGAAATGTTTCTTACAACCTAAGGTACTCTATACCTGGAGTTGGAGTTTTGGGTTGAGGTTCTTAAAAGATGATAGAAACATCATGTACTCTGGCTGACCAAGGTCCATATCATGATTTCATTTGATAAGGAATGACTATTGGTGATATATTCACACTTTAACATCATGTAGTTTGCAAATTTCTATGGTTCATTTTAACATCACGCAATAAGTACATTTTCCTTGTAGATTAACATGATGCAGTTAGGACAAAGGAACTGATGTGAAATATCACAAGATATACATAGGAACACTTTCCAATAGTTATGGGAATTTATATGTGAGAAACTCCTTTTATCCATTAATAGGATTATTTATGGTTATCCTTATTCTAGATCCCTTCTTTCACATATTTCTTTGATGTGAAAACAATCTAAATGTATATCTGACTCATGTGCAAGAAAAACATGTTTGTATGACTTTTTTTATCATTGAACATAGGTATATACTACTTTTATGGTCGGGTTTCATGTTGTATATTGTTAGGGTGATAATAATTCCATAATCATCTCCTTTAAAGAGATACCTCTATATATTTTTGACTCAAATGTAGGGGAGTTGGGTATTTCATCTTATTTCCTTTGTGAGGCCCAACATCAACAATGGCTAATGGGTCCTCTAATTAGATTGGGATCATATATAGGGATAATGAATACCACACTTTTTTATGGTTAGTCGGTGATAATCTTACCCCTATCAAGGATTCATGGATATGATGACCCACTCTAATAAATTACTAGTCTTACAGGATGAAGCATATGTCATGTAGTTTAATATCATGCAATCAATATGTTATAGTGAAGTTTAGTGTCTTGTGGCTAGTAAAAGTTTCCCCATCTAAGACACATCTTTTTTACACCATTGATAGTTGTTTTCTAGGTTCCCTAAGCTTGCATGATCTAAGTTTGGTGTCAGAAACAAGGGTTGATTGGGAAGTTGATTAACATACATGTGAGTAATTGAAAGGGGATACATGAGGGGTCCAAGATTTATTATAGACTATAAGATATACATGGATATAAACCCCATGGAGGTAAATTATTGAGGATAATGGAAACCATAGGTTGGTCCGGAAATGGAGGATCTATATGTCACTATGTATCCTATTATGGAACCAATCAAGGCACGTGTAGTTATCAGATGGTTCCCTCCATAGGTCAGGACCATATGTAGAGGGGTGTATTTTTATCATTCTATATGTTGAGATTGAACCCAGGATTCGATATCAATGTTTCACATTATATATTATGATGGAAGGAATCAAACCATATATGGTTATTTAATGGGAAACTCACGATGCAGGTCTTACCCATACACAAAGGGGGCAGTTTTCCAATTCATGGTTGTGGCTGGACCCAGGATTAGAGATTTAGGCACCAATATGTTTCTTATTATGGAAGTAATCAATAAAAACATGGTTCTTGAATGGGGAACACTCCATATAGGTATAACCCATATGTAGAGGGGGAATTTCTCACTTTATTATCATAGTTGGACCCAGGATTGTAGATTCGGGTGTCACTACATATCTTGTGTTGGAAATAATCAAGCCACACTTTGTTCATGAACAAGAAAATATCCATGCATGTCTAACCCATATACAAAGGGTAATTTTTTCTATTTATTGTTATAATGGTTCCTAGTATTGGATATTTGGGCTTCACTACATGTCATGTGATGGTAGGAATCAAGACACACATAGTTCTTGACCAGGAAACTCTCCACACAAGTCAGGTCCATACATAGTGGGGAAATATTTTTCATTGATTATTGGGGATAGACCCATCATTAGATATATGGGAATCACTAAGTATCATGTGATTGTATAAATCAAGATATAAATAGTTCTATAATTGTAAAATCTCTATGCCGGTCTGACCCATACATATAGGGTGGTATTGTTTCCATAAATTATTATGGATGGACCCAGGATTGGAGATTAGTTTGTCACTATATATCCTATTATGGAAATAATCAAGCCACAGATAATTATTTAATAGATTTCATTGGGATACCAACACCGATTATAGTGGTCCACTCAGGCTATTTTTCTAATAATGAGAAGTTTTATTTCCTAAAAAATATATAAACCATGATGTTTAACATCATGTAGTAAGGAATTATAGTGTGAATTTTAAATTTTTACATCTAAGACCATGCTATCCCTGATGTGAATTGATAATTATCGATCATGTATGGAATCCATTAATAAAATTCATAATCCCAAGTGATCTATGGTCAGTTTGATAAACAAGGAATGGAAAAGGTTTCTCTCACTGCACATAGGAGATTAAAAGAAATTACATAAGAATTTTTTAACATGTGGTTGTTGGGTTGGGATATAGGATCTAGGAATCTTTATGTATCTCATTGGAATGAGAATAAGTCCATTCATAGTTCTAGGAGAAAATTTATTTTATCATCATGTATCAATTACGGATGTTTTCCGATGTGAAAAATAAGTCATGGAGCACTATTGATGTTGCCCATGAATTTAAGAAATCATCTCATGGGAGGTATAGCATGTTTATGAAATTTGGCTTCTTGATTTGGTTTCTTAAGTAATCCAATTCTTGGTGCACAAGGAAATAAAAAAATTTTTATTCATGTTCAAAATATTTTTTCATTTAGTTTTTTGTCAAGTTGGTGGGGTGATATGGTGTCTTAAAATTTTAGGTTATACAATTAGGACCATGGACATTCTATAGTTTAATGTTTTTCTATCAGGAGTTATTATTTAAATTTTAACTTCATGTAGTATGGATGTTTCATGTAGTTTAACATCATGTAACCAAGATGTAGTATCATTCTAGACAAGCATTCTTCTGACTGTATTCTTGAAAACTTGATGGTCATTAGTTAAGTCTAAGTGGTGCATACTCACTTTGGGGTTCTGCTTGATAATTTCTATATAATTCCAAGACAACCCATATTGATGCTTCATTAGAAATGAAATATATACCTTCTTCTCAATGATAATAATGGAGACACGAATCAATGTTGTCTATAGGTCTTCTTTTTTCCCATATTCACCTTCCATAGATCATCAATGTTAATAGATACGCCTTCCACAAATGCAGGAGGGGTGTTCGTGAGGTCATTGTCTTCTTCTTCTATCTATGTGTCTATGGAGGAATTTTCTAATATAGTGGGTAATCTTGGGGTATCTCTATCACTGTTGAGGTAAGAAAGGCCTTGGGAATAAATATATTCATTTTGTAATATCAGATTCATCATAGAGATATTCTATAGCTAATTTTTCTCTTTCATACTATCACCGAGGACAAGAGGATCCAAGACATCAATGATTAAGTCCACTACCTCAATGAGGATTATGGGTAGTACAAAATTATTGATGAGAATTATCCATTGGAATATTTCTCATATATTATATAATGTGATTCAAATTTGGTTTCTATATTTGGAGGTTTCTATCCTTGTATATTGGGGATCTAAGAGACAATATTAGTTCTCCATGAAGGAAGGAGTGGATGGGAACCTTCTTATTGAAGGCTCTCACAATCTCATCCCATTATTTCACCTGTCAAAATTACATTGTAGTATGTTGTGTCTAGGGACATTTTCTGACTTGGGATAGGGTAAATTAAAATTCTCCATATTTTCACCATCCCCAAATATAATCATCTGACAGAACCTCTCCAATCCATCAGAGAGTTTTTATGATGCGAAGAGAACATTCCATGTTTATTTTTTATGCTATTCTGATCCTAGTTCTCAGGAAATAGAATATGTGGCCATGTCTAGATTATAGAAGTGTGTATTTATGATTTTATAGTGAACCTCAGATCATTAATATGGGAGGTGAATATCCTTTAATCTCAAATAATTTTACTGTATGTTCGGTAGAATATAAATCATGAACTACCTTCTAATCCATTTGGGATATCATAATTGGTAAAGGTAATAGGACTAAACATGTTTGGGAGGTTATTATAGACTAACTCTGACCATATATCCATATCATCATATTCATCATTAGGGCTACATGTCTACATCCTAGTCAGACCACAGAGGTTTCCTTCCTACAATTCTAACTCACTGAGGTGAGGAGTCTCAAATGGTTTTAGTGGAACTATATATGGTCAACCATGGTTATTTGAGAAACTTCCAATAAAAGGGTTTCTAGATTATATGTATCTCTCTATATGTTGGTTTCTGGGAAATGGGAGGATTTCCTTCTCCGAGTGAGGGATATCACCATAGGGAGGTTGACCATGAATGATGTTAATAGTTGAGTCCATAAGATCTACCTCCTCACTACTAAAAGGAGTAATGTTATATTTTTGATCCCCTTATGATTTGTTTTATGAGTCAATGGAAACTTCAGGTGTTCTGTATATGCATTGAACTTCCTCAAGGAAAACTTCATTCAAAATATCAGGGATATGAGCCTCATTCTGCATCATGTCCAGAATATGTTGACCTCACTTTTGGGGTTGGGTAGGGATATGAGCCTATTTTATGAGGTTTTCTAGAATATGTTATTAAATATATGGTGTAGTAGGGATATGATCCCACTGATGAGAAGCTATTGGAGTATGATGGTGAGGTACAATGTCATCAGTAAGAATATGAGCTTGCATGTGGGTGGTTTTTGGAATATTTCGGTCAATCCTAGTTGAAGTGGAGGTATGATCATTGTTCATATTTGCATTCCCCATAGGAATATGCCAACGTACCTACCTAATGGGTTAGGGGATATGAGACACCTCCTATAAAGGATTTGAAGGATAATTGTGCAGTCTTTCCTTGGTGTGAACATGGATGTGATCATGGTCCTGTAAGCTATTGGAAAATTTTGAGTATCTTCATTAGTAAGGATATGAGCATTATCTAAGGTGATTTCCATATTTTTATGAAAATCCTCAGTTGGAACGGGGATATGAGACCAGTCTTATGCCTTTGTAGTATTCCACTAGTCTTATTTGGAAAACATGTTCCCCTATCCCAAGGCATGTGCCACACCAGCTTGGTGATCCCCAGTTGGAATAGGTATATGATCCAGATCATGTGTCACACCTTTACTAGAATATGTCGATAATCATCATGGATGGGAGAAATAATTTTTTATTACTAAAATAAATATACCATTTCATTTTGAACATGTTGGTGTGTTTCTATAGTTATTGGGACAAGAATGTATGGTTTTCCATACATCATCACCAGAATATACCAGCGGAGCTCTTATGTCATTCTCACAAAGAACTGGCACTTCAATAAGTTATGTAAAGTAATTTATGCATGACCTCTATCATATAATATTATTTTATGGTCATTGTATTTGTTTTAATTAGGGATATTTTCACCCAAATATCCTCCTCATTCCATTGGAATATGCCCACGGTATTTATGCATGGGGGAGTGGATCTATTATTTCCCCATGCTTTCTTCCCATATATGATAATATAATTTGTTTGAGATAGAAGTTATATGAGCTTACTCCCTCTAGTTCGCAACCTCCCATATTTGACAAGGATTCATCGATGCCTATATCTATGTGTCTAGGGAGGTGACCTATAAGATAATGCCCTCAGTAGGAGACTGATGGGGTATCACTGGTTATGTGATATTTTTGGGATCAATATTGTACTATATTAGTGGTACTTCTAGAAACTATAATTTCCTCTTGATGCTGAATATGACTCCTAGATATAGAGATGTCACACAGTTCACCATCATGTGACTAGCACATGTTCTATGTAGTTTCACATTATGCAGTAAGGATGTTATCATTTAGTTTAACATCATGTGACTTGGATGTTATCATATAGTTTAATTCATACTACTAGTATGTTTTTATGTAGTTTAATGTCATATGATCAGGTAGTTATCGTGAAATTTAACGCCATGCGACTAAGACATTATTGTGCAGTTTAACAACATTAAACTAGGACATATCTTACAGTAACTTATCAAGATGGAGGGTTTTATGATGGATATTGTATGAATCTTATTAATATTTCATGAGTTTCTATATCCTCTAACTCAATTGATCATTTATTTACCTGCTTCTCTAGAAAATATTTAATGAAAATGAAACTCCCAATTGTTTACCTAAGACTTCAGTGGCAGGGGTATTAATTGTCATGACCGATCAAATTTGGATCTCTTGGCCTCCTTGTTATTGGTATTTTTATCGAACCATTATCCATGGCATATTCAAAGTACATGGGTCATGTTTTGTATGGAAATAATAATCTTTATTCAGTCTCATGTTGAAATAAAATTTCTTATTAGTGGGAGCTATGTGGGGAATTCTCTACTAAACAGCTAGTGTTCTCTGTTCAGAGTGCTCACATGACTGTAGTGGGGATTTAGGTTTTAGTGGTTCCAACATCCCCTCATCCATATTATTCTATAGTTAGTCTATAATGTTAATGAAACTCTTAATTATATACATGAGACTTAGATAGTAGGGGAAGTGATTTCCATATCATACCACCCATGTCTCAATAGGATTCCTCATTATTGGGAGTTCAATGAAACCATTATCTAAGTCATTGTCATAGTACCAAGGTACATGTTTTTTTTGAAGGAAATATACTTTGTTCTGACTATCTTTAAGTGATGGGTAACCACATTTCTTCTCCCATGTACTACCTATACCTCTTTTCATATGTGAACATGAAAGAGTTTAGAGTGTGGGTTGTAGATCATCATTCTTTATTGGTTCAGGGGTAGGTGTTGATTCATTGGGGGCCTTATATGACACATATCCTACCCACTAATTAAATGAACCCAACTCTCCTATAGTTTTTGGGGGAACTGGAGAGGTCAGGTGGTTTCTGAAGTACCCCTGATGAGTTGATGAGAAAATGTAAATTCCTAAAGCCTTCTGATATGGGGGTATTGAATATATAAAAATTCCCCCAACCCTGTGTGATGAGGTGAGGTGGAACAATGTCTAGATTTCATCTAATGTTGGAATGAAAAATATAAAAATAACCCCATCCTTATGGGTTGAGGCACTTCACTACAAGGAATGATTCTATAGGAATGTGATGGTATATCATTATAGGGTAGATATCCAACGAGTATTCCCAAAATTATTTCTTCGAGATCCTTCTTTTATCATTATAGTTGACTTGTCTGCTCCTATGCAGAAATTTCCATGTTATCCTCAAGGTGATGATTGTCCAGATCCATGACGACACCCTTTTATCTGTCAATTGTAGGGTGAGTGGTTGATGAAGAGAGTCTCAATGAGGACCCTGAAGACTGAATCCTTTATTTCCATGGGGCATATTATCTATTGAAATTTCACTATGGGACACTATCATGGTTTATAATAACTTTTTTAGATGCATTAAATATACTGTCAATCCATTCTTATCCTCTGTTGGGGGAAGAAGGTGGGCCAACCCACTATAAATTAAATGACTATAGGAGGCTATGATTATTCTTTCAAGAGTTTTCTCATTTGGATTTGATGATATGTATTCAAATTTAGTTGAAATCATATTGATATATAAATAAGTGGGTTGGTTCTCCACTTAAATTAGGTATCTCATTTGAAGGGTTGGTTGCTAATATTCCATTTAGTGTGATAGTGCCCACTATACTATTTGGTGGGCCAATTCCCATTATACAATTTGATCAGTTGAATCCAATATGGTACATGATCCTTGGGTAAAATATGATAAAAACTGCATGATAGCTATGGGTTGGGGCTCTCCCTGGGATTTCATAATCACCATGGCTAGTTGTGATAAAGTCAAAATCTCTTGGATATTGATCATACATGGTTGATTATGGGACACTATCAAGATAAAATGATGTACCTCATATGGATTGGAGGTAACCTATATATAAGTCTACTTTTATTTTTCATTATTTGGATGCCCCTATCGAGATATGCTATTAGATTCCCCTATTATGATGGTTAGGGTGGGAACAAATTCTTCTTCATATCCTTATATAATTATGAGAATATGTTCATGACAATGTCCATAATGGGTTGCAGACCTCTTAGGAATCTCATGAGGTATTTATTTGACCTCGTGATTTTCTTTATACACATCCTTTAAGTAGGTAAGGTGATTATATCTTCACTCTTGGAAAAATCTCCCAAAGTGGTTGAATTTGGAAGAAAGGTCCACCTCCTCTTCTGCAGCCTATCATAGGAAAGATGCCCTATGTGGATTCATCCTATGAAGTATTTCATGAGCTAATTCCAAATTATAGATGGATCCTTTGATTTGGTAATCCCGGACTAATACGTTCACCAAATTTCACTAGATGTTTTTTTATAAGTGACAGTATGAATTGAGGCCTAGGATCCAGAGCATCCAACATGAATGGTGAACATTATTGGGGAATCAACAGGTTTTTTAGAATAGTTTGAGGTGTTCTGGAGGCATTACCATCTTTTACAACAGTCTCAAAATCTATTGGAACATTGGTTTATCCAATTTTTTTTTTATTTGTTATGATAATTCCTGAAGAATAAACAATATACATGATTAAGGAAGTTTCATATATAAGAGTAAAATATAAATAAATTACTTTAAATGTTAAAGTACGAAGATTTGGTCCCTTATTTTATGAGAGGTTCTACATAGTTAAAAAAATTGTGTTAGGTTCACCATTTTTTTGAAGAAAATGAAAAACAATGTATCCAGATGGAAAATGATCAGTAAGTTGTTTTTTAACTCATCAAAGTGATGATGTGGTTATTTATTTTCACATTTGGTTCTCCATTTTATTTCCCTACAAATTCGGAATGGATTCACCCAATGCTCAGTTGTTGGTGATTGGGGGTTGTTACACAATTGTATGTGTCAGTCTTTCCGTATTTTTCTTTAATGAAAACTCACAATGGTTCCCACATCTATGATAAGGCATATACCATATTAACAAAGTTAGGTGGTGGGTTTTCCAATCCAGTGACACATTAGACCTCACATTTGTCAAGATGATGGGAGTTCAGGTTCTTTACACCCATTTAGGGGAAAGTCTGTCCTATTTCGATACCCTCAAATAGATTTAACATATTCTCATTAAATACTTCCCAAACTCTGATATGAGATAGGTTACCCATTTTCAATGGCTTGATTAAAACCATTTTTTTATTGGAACAATTCTTTGTGTCATAGGTTCTCCATTATTTTCCTCTTCATTTATGATTCTTTATTTTAAAAACCATGTTCATGAAATCTGGATGTTATTGTTGTCTAAGGAGGAATTTTGTGTCTTTGAGGTGACATTAAACCTCTATGAGGAATCCTAAGTATCCTGCCAGAATGGAAATCAAAACCACTAGATATTTTTATATATTTTAAAGTCAAATTAAAAATACTATACCATGAATGTTAATGTCATTTATCAAGGATGTAAAGATATGGATTGATCCTTGAAGAGGCATCATATGTATCCTATTAGAAAATGAATCAGAGCCCATATAGTTTGTATTATGGGTGCCTATGTCATAAAAGATGCAACAATAGAGTCCTTGATTATGACTTATGCATGTAAGGATTCCCTGTATTACCTCATCAGAAGTATAACCATTTTAGTGGAGATGAAATGTAATTAGGCTTACATCATAATGATGCACCCCTGCCCAGGGTATCTTTATCATGTGATTGGTATAAGCATCACCAATATCTAAGCCCATGTGAGTCTCACTCAGTGTGAGAAATAATTGATAGTGGAAGATCAAACACATCGCATGATATAAAATTTTATGGGGCTTATACAATAATGTTTCCCTCATATTGGTAGGATTATGAGTCTCAAGTAGAATATGGTATGAAGCTCAGGCCTTAAGATGTCCTTTTATGTATCATGTTTATAATAGGAATAAAATTCATTATAGTTGGATTCCCCCTTAACCAGCCGATGGGTTTAAATTACTTGATGTGATGATTTGGCTTACACATGAAATGATTCCCATGTATAATCAAACATCACATTCATTGATGGATGAGGAATGATGGTTGACTTATGGGAGAATTTATTCCCATGTGTCAAGAATATTTGGGATATGGAAAGACATGAATGGTGGTGGATTACCATTGGAACTTGGGCCTTAGGAAGGAAACCTATATATCCTATTTGGACAAGAATCTATATCCTCATAGTTTAGTTACCCCTTGTCCCACTGATGGGTTGGTGTGGGAGATTACACTCAGAAACATTGTTTTTATCCCCAAGATTTAGGAAATCGAGGGTCTTATACCATGATGGATTCCCATGTTACATATTCATTTTCAATCTTTGGATAGATAAAGAGATATGATGACCCTAAAAGGTCTATTGAATATTCATGGTATGACATAGGGGCCCATCACATAGAATGAATCAAATAGGTTCACATGATGCTGTAACCTTAATCCATTAAGGAAACTCCCCTTATAAATTGGCTATTCATCTAAATATTCATGGACGGGGGGTTCACATTGTGTATGCCCACGTGTGTCTACAGGATGGAGGTGACATGTCTACCCAACATGACTTGATAGTTTTCCCAAAATGTATTTATTTTCTACTTCACATTATTTATTGTCTTCATAACACATCTTGATTGTATGCTTTTCATGTCTTTATTGTCTTCCCAACATGTCTTAATTTTATGCATGACATTTTCATGGTGTCGGTTTGACATAGAAGACACATCCAAGGGTGGATTCCTAACATGCTGAAGATGTTTTACATAATCGAAGTTAACATGTCTAGGGTGATTCACATTATGAAAGGTGAAAATTATAGGGCCTTCTTCATAATCAACTGACATGTACAGGGTGTCTTCAGATGATCAATGTAAAATGTCCATGGTTTGTTGTATGATAATGCTAACATATCAATAGACTATATCCTAACAATTTTTTCTTATATAGGGATGAATTATGGAATCATGAGACCAGTGATTCATGCGATCATGTGACATTAATAGGTTTATATAACAGGATCTGATGAACAATTCCATGATCATATACTTGATAAAGAATGCATATTTGAGGGTTTTCATGGTGAGAGGATGGAATATCCACCTGTTCATATGCATGTAAATTTCAACCTCAAAAGAGTGTTCACATGATAAGGAATCCTACATTCAAGTGTCCACATTGAATAGATGACTATCTACAAGGGAATTACATGTCATGGAAGACATCTATAGGTTGTATACATGTTAAGGGGAACCTTTATGATGGTGGTGCATGATGTCTAACTACTCATACAATCACTTATACACAATGGGGTCTTGTGAAGTGTTCTATTAATATGGGTAGGGGCTACCCATTGAAGATGTATCATAGAAAAGGGTGCATAGACAAGGGTAGTAAGGCCATATGAGGAAATTGCGTGATCAAGGGTAGTATTTCAAGGGGTTTTTTATATTAATAAAACAATTTCCTGGGCTGCATACAGGCATTGCAAATCGAGGATTCGCATGATCCCCTCTTCAAGAATTCATGGAGGTATTTCAAGTCCAATGGATCTCATGAACCTTCAAACCTCATGTTTAGGATGGGTTTTAACATGGAAGGGATACATGTCCATGTATGTTCATGGAAGAATAGACTTTTCACTTCATATAGGATTCAAATGGTGTGATTTTTTCCTATGACCTTGTGATCCTAAGGTGATCATGTGGTAGATTCTCACGATGGTATCCCACTATAGGTTCTCACAATAGGAGTCTTGAGTTTACCTATGGATACTCTTTGGATGTAGTACCATAATACACCACGGTTTTTTCTTCCCTTCTCCATCTACCTAGTCTCCTTCATTTTCCCTTCACATGTCTATTTCTTTTTTGTGGGGAGTAAGGGTGTATATAATTGATGGTTGGATTAAGGTAGTGTTGCTTTCGATGGGTAAAATGTCGTGTTCATTGGATTGTGGTGGTGGGGGGCTTCACATTATAAACAACATTTGGTTGAAAGAGCCATGATATATCTCATGATGGTCCCTCTCGATAATATGATCAGTTTCAGGTGGAGGATCAGTTTTTTGAACATTATTGGTATAAAAGGAAAAATGGATCTATATTTATTATCCTTTATGCAATGGAGTATAATATAGTTGAAGAAGAATTCACATTATGGATTCTGTCATGTCATAATATGGAATCTAGAAGGATTCACGTAAAGTAATAAATGATTAAAATTCAAAAGGTTGAAGGTTATCACAACATAGAATATATGTTGTTCTTTATTCGTTCCTAGTGATGTCGTCAGGGCTCAAATGATCATCATCACCTTAATTATGGTGGCTACTCATATTCCACATGATGGGTTTTCATTTTATAAAACATTCACCTACATCAATTACTTTGGACAATATAAAGGTTTCCCAAGATCACGTGCAGAAACCCCTTTGTAGATCATAGGATAATGGTTTAAATCAATACCCCTTTTGAAGACATGAGGGACTAGTTATCTTTGTTCTAGACACATGATTCACATGATCCATAGTTAATCACATGGGTACCTCATGTGATAGTGCACAGTTTTTTTATCATGTAACTGGTGATCATCATCATTTCATTATGTTATGTTTCATGATCATCAGATAGCTCATTGGTTGTCTTTATTTGACCATATGATCCATTTTTCATCTATGACGTCTTCACCCAATTCCTTGACTAGCTTCATGTTAAGTGAAGTCACATTAATTTCATTGAGATTTTAAGGATTTTTAGGTTTTCTCAAACGTGATCATCAAAGAATGTTGACATGGAGGTCATCAAGAGATGGGATCGTGGAGATATTATGTGTAACTCACTAGGTTAAACTAGGGGTTTTTATGATTTCACTATGAAAGTAGAGGTTGAATAAGGTGTGGGGGCATGATCAGATAACCCCAAATTATTTTTTCAATACTCTAAGATTATATCCATATTTTTTAAAAAGGAATAGTTCACATGTTAGAATCCATCCCACAATAGTTTCAGTCTCAGATAGAGAGAATTTAATAACCTATCATAGATCTAACGATATCCATAAGTGAGTATAGGGGTCCTCTCCTAATCATTACTAACACCTCTAATTGTTATACCACTATTCTATTTTACTATGGCCCTGAAGCATGGATCTGATCCTCTTATGCGTGCACTTTCCCTTGAACCCCCTTCCTCCTATGCAAGCTATCTATGTTGGATCCTTTTTCATGGTTTAGGTGACTCCCACATTATCTTAGGTTGATCTATCTTGGCTAGTGAGCCTCTGCTAACCTTTTTATTGGAAAAAGGCATATACACAAATTCTTAGAATAATTGTATATGTAAAATGGTTAAAATAAGGTCCAAAGTATAAAACCATATAAAATTAATCCCAAAACATTATTCTTCAATGATTCAACCTCTAGGTCCTTTATGAAAAATATATCAATTTTTTATAGTATTCATACTTATCAAATATTTGATGGTAAAGTTTATGAATCACAATTATGGGTTCTTACAATCATTTAACTCAGTATATCATTCTATAGTTATGTTCCCTTGGATTATCTTATGTCATATATGAAATTATGGGGTAAACAGGATAATTATTCAGTAGGTCATACCCTAGTATGGTGACCTATTATTAACCTATTTTAGCTCATTCTTGGAATTTTATATTGGTTACACTTGTTGGGAGACCATAATCAGATTAGGATACCATGATAATATGATGAGTTTATCCAAATTATGTATTGAAAAAAATATTTGTTTAATATTCTACAGAAGATTCATTTATGATATGATTGGGATAATTACTATTTAAATAACTAAGGGTTGATAGAAATGACATATTCAACTCATTTCATAATGAAATGTGAATATTTTCCCAATAATGGACATGAAGTATTTTTAAAGGGTTTTCAATTTAGTGGGATCATATTTAATAATATTCATTATCAAATGGTTAAATATATCCATACTCATATTATAAAATATTATACAATAAATAAATTGAGTCATCATCAAACATGTACTTGAAAATAGTCCTTCATAAGGAAAATATAAATGGTACCAACTTCCATGACTGGTATAATAATTTGAGAATTGTTCTCAAACAATAAGAAAACTTTTAGGTGTAGGAGTAAATCATTCCTAATACCCAACTAATAAATGTGTTAAAAATATTTGGATGCATGTGGAAAGAATATAAAATATCCAAATTAATTGACCACACTCATGATAGATACCATGGAGTCTAACATTCATAAACAACATGAGACCCCTAATGCTTATAAAATGATAGAAAACTTGAAATGGATCATTCAGGTAGATAATGGAATAAGTTATATCAAGTATATAAATACCTTTATTAGTGAAATATAAATTAATTAACATTAGTCTTCACCCATGTACTCAATATTATTTGTTATATAAATGATATGTACAGGTTATGTTCACCCCTTCAACTTGAATTGGAAAAAAAATTACATTCCATAGTCACTACTAAAATGGATTTTATATTATGCTATAAATTAAAACAAGAATAAAATTTGTAAAAGTTTACATGTTCTCCTCAATATGATTAGGATTGATTAGTGGTACATTGGTGGTCATAGATCAAGAACCATACTGATGTTATAATAGGATAATGGTAAACATTATAAATAAAGTGGGTAAAAATATGTCGTGGAGAGTCTACACCACCATCCAAGACAAGAAGAATAAATAAGGATGATGTTTTCATTATAGGGAATCTGGAATTTGGAGAAAGAAGTTAGCTAAATTACTTTAAAGGATATAATAAGCTTATGGGAAGGTCCACAACATGTATAAATGTTATAGAATTCAATTTTATTATTTTAAAAATTATATGATAACAATTGAATATTTTAAACATTTTTAAAAATATAGAAGGTTAGATAAGTAAAAAGTATTAAAGATTAAATCATGAAAATTTTCTAAGTTATAGAGAAAAGTAATTTTTGGATTTCAGCCTAGGATACTTCAATAATAGTTGAATATTTTATAAGATGTGTATTTTAATCATTTTTCTCTATATTATAGCATGTAAATAATGGTTTTTAAATAAAATTAGTTAGGATTTATGATAAAAATAGTGTTTGCTTTTTTTGAACATTGTATTATATTTTAAGGGAGACAAAGATGGATTATTCAGGTTAGGAAATTCATCTTAATGTCATTTATTTAAATGTTCTAAAAATATGATTGAATTCCAGAAACTTTTACCTAATAATCTCAAAGTTTAAATAATTGAACAACTAGGCATATGATGTTTATGTACCAATTGTTGTATAGTCAATATAATTGGGTAAATGTTCAAACAAGAAGAACAATTTTTTAGAAAGGTTCTAATTTTTTTTGAAAAAACCAATCAAGGGAATTGAAATCTATGGTTGTGAGGAAGTTGGAATAATATTTCTATATGATAGGATTACTAAAATTTCCTAAAGGTTTCTATAAAACTCTATGGGATTTCCATGTCAATTATGGATATTTGGATGTAATGGAAATTAATTATCTAATTTGGGAAGGTATATTACACCTAATATATTTTCTACAATAGTTTTCAAAATAAAAGAGTACAAATTCAAAGAATAATTAATTGACCTTATAGTTTATATTCATATTATTATTACATAAAATTTTGATGTAAATAAATATATCAATCATAGATAAATCTTTTTGAATAGTGTGTATATTTATCTCATTTATTTTATATGATAATATAATTTCTTCAATAAAAAGGATTTATTTTGAATAAAATTATTATTATTTATTGTATACATGGTTTAAGATTCATCAGATGCTATAACATATATGAAATGATGAAAATGGTGTATTTTTTATCCAACTAATTGGAAAAATATGATAGAATATGACTCCACCACCCATCTGTGACATATTTTTAATAATTATTTTCTATTCAAGAAAAAAGAATAAAAAAATAAAATAACATATTTAATATAGATAAAATCATTTATTGGTTAAATATTACCACTAATAAGAAATATTTTATACTTTATAACACAAAATTTTTTTTTGTATCTTAGAAATATATTCTAAAATTAATATGGTATCAAATAAGCATGTGGAATTATGTTTCAAATTATAGAAACCCAATGTTAAAAAATTAATGATTAAACTAGTCAAATATTAATAGTAATTTCTCTTAATATCCTAAGGAGTTTACGATATGTGATAGTAAAGAAAAATATAAAGATTTACATTTATTTATTATGAATAATTGAATATCACTATTTATTAAAGAACTATACAAATTAAATTACAAAAGTGAACTAGTATTTATATCCTAAAATATTTTATTATGTGGTTGAGTGATGTAAATTTTATATGAATTATTACAGTATAGTAAATATCACTTTATCGCAAAATGGTTTAGAATATTCTGGTAGAGTAATAATGTAAAAGTTTAATTATTTAAAAAAATCAAGTGAATATTTAATGGAAATATGTCTAAGGATGATGATGATACACTTAGAAAAAAGTTCTATGTATAAAATATAAGTTTCCATCATAATAATTTATGTGAAAATGATTAATATGTTAAAAGATTTTAATTTTAGAAATATAATTCCAAAATATCACTATTATTAAGATTGTATTACTCTATAAACTTTTGTCACTAAATATTTAGTTGGAGGGATTAATCAAATGTCAACATAGATATGTGACATGAATTGTATACGATGTAATGAATTAATGAAACCCAAGAACATGAGGCATACATAAGGATGATCTAGAAGTTTATCATATAAGATATGATAGGTAATCACTTTTTTGGGTTATCAAATATTATTAATAGAGTTTTAAGGATATAGAATGTATCATATTAGAAAAGAATTTTACTTCATCATTCTTTCATGTTGGATTCATAAATTTATATATAGATATACATTTCATGATGTGTAATGATGGATGAACTCTCAAAGTATTAATTTGATTTATCCTTAACAGATGTTCATCATTTTTCATTATATGTTATGAATAAATTTTAAGGTTAGTGTGAGTAATATTATTGTATAGAGATACAAAATATGATCATGAGGCACAAAGAAAAATAATGATATTGTTTGTGTACACTATAGGACCCACTATGTATTCTCCATGTTGTTTCATAAAAATGTATTTGATGTATTAGGGGTGCATGGATCATATTTGATCCCCCACTACAAGAGTTTGTTGAGATTCCTATCATGAGAACCTTAACACTTTGATACTACACTAACAAAAGTATATATATTGACTTAGATAATAAGGGTGTGGTTTTGTATGTTGGTGATAATTTTATCACTTGGAGCTCAACCAATAAGGGATTGTTCTTCTTGTATGATGAGTATGATATCTAGGTTCTTGAATGAGATAAATTATGGAATTGTGTGGCTTAAACCAGATACTACATATGATGTTCCTATCTATTTGGATAAGGGGAATGTGATGTAAATATCCAAAAGGGTGAATAACATGTGATTTATTCACTGAAAAGGCTATTATATATTTTATGTATCATGAACAGAAGAGTAAAAGTTATGTTACTGACATACTCTACGTCTCATTGTCACTCGATGTCATGGAAAAATCGAAAATATGATAATGCACATTTACATATGATGAAGACTAGTGGAGATTTTTATAGCGATACATGTCTTTAACAACGGTCATGTAAGATCCTTTTGTAAAATTTATAGCACTGATACTTTGATATAGGCCTCTATATTATTATTCTTATGGATTTTTTTATTTATATTTATTATAAATTCCTTAAAGGACTACAGGGGA
Source organism: Viscum album (assembly GCA_963277665.1). Taxonomy (NCBI): domain Eukaryota; kingdom Viridiplantae; phylum Streptophyta; class Magnoliopsida; order Santalales; family Viscaceae; genus Viscum; species Viscum album. Next base: position 85,578,295 of record OY728154.1, read on the forward strand.
ACACATTATGGTTCGATAATGGAATATTGATTTTGACTGAGAGAGTTACTCATAATTTTTTTAACTTAATAAAAAATGGATGGTTGTTCACAAGGTATTATATACGATGTGATACAATGTGAAGTTAATGATATGTTTCCAAAACTACTTTAAAAGATATAATAAATGAGTTTTGGAAGATATCCAAAACTCTAAGAGTGTCAGTCTGACCAAAATACATCACTAGATATTCATAATGTCCATACCAACTCCAGAAATTCATCTTCGGTATATAAAACACCCAAAATCTAATTTGATGATAACACAACCAAATACATATATTTTAAGAAAACATTACCCCCTTTAATTTATCAAAACAATCATCCAAATGAGTCAAATGATACTTACTATTAACCATTACTCGGTTCAACATCTGACAGTCCATGAACAATCAGAGTGAACCATCTACCTTCTTAGAAAATAGTACTAGGGATACCCTGGGGAAACACTTGGGAGAAAAAAATATTTCTCCATCAATTCACCCAATTTAGTCTTGATAAATTTCATATTCATGGGTTCCATAAAATAATAAGGTATTGAAAATGGTTGCATACCATATAATGGGTCAATCGTAAACTCCATATCCCTCTCAGTTGGAAGACCTGAAAATAATCTTAGAAGATTCTTGTAAAATTATGAAAAATGGTATGAAGGATAAAAATTGAAGAAAATTCATTAGGATCAACTACTATAGTGGACAAAAAACACTTAATCTCTAGGTAGGAAGGTCCTACACCATTAGAACTCAGATCCCACTCTCCCTAAAATAGTCGGTATCTCCCATTGACCATAAGAAAAAAGACACACCAATGATAAAAAACAACCCCATCATGATGAAGAATAATAAAATCTATCCTGATAATAATTTCAAAGATATCAAGATAGAGAATAATAAAATCCCAGACTGACTCCACATCATCTATTTATAGAGTATAGGGACACTGAAACCCCTACTCTTTCTTCTTACCAACAGGTGCTACTAACTCCCTAATCGAAGATATTATCTCTATTTGAAGTTTGATCATATCAAAATAACAAAAAGACACAAATGAGTGAGAATCGACAATATCGAAAAAAGAAAACGCAATAAAGATGTAATAAGGATTCTACCTCTCACTGTTGCTAGACCTGCATTTACAACTGTCTGAAGAAAATATATTTTCTGAAGGTGCTTCACTTGTGATGCTAATGGATATAGCCCTATAGAATTTGATGCATCTGAATGAGACATGCTAGACTTTAGGGATAATGATCCCTAACAACAGTGAGGTATAAACATACATAGATAGAAACACTAGAGATAAAAATAAGACCACAACATTTTCATATCTTTGTAGGTAAAGGAAAAAAATGTCATGTGTATATGAACATGGAACACTAATATCATGTTTGGGGAATACTACTACTTATAACTGGTTGTGTATAGAAATCCTCCCACAGAGATCCACCTCCACCTTTTCTGTGATAATATTTTCACTTCCCATTTTTCCATTATGTGCTTTTGAAGCTACCGTGGGGTGGAAGATAAGGGTTATAATATCCAAATTTTCCTTCCATATTCATCTCATATATAATCTCTTTGTCTTTAATTTTCGCATATGTTAAAGGATTCGGTATAAATACTTGTGATCTAATACATGATCATAAAACCGGTAGGTACTTCTAAGCATTCATCATGTCATTATTTACTACCTGTAGAGAAAACAAACTAGCTTAGCAAACTAATCAGTGCACACTATCACAAAATTCTCTCCTTGCTATAAATAGAGGGACTCTAGAGACTTCACGATCATCAGAAAAATAGGATAGAACTTATAAAATAAGTGAGTCTTGAAACCCTTATAGTTCAAACCCATTTTTCTATCTACATGTACCATGGAATCCCTCTATTTATTTCTTGTACCCTCAAGTATAGAAGCTACACACTTCACCTTGATACTCTCAGGTGCATCCAGGAAATCAAAGATATGTTCGATCATATCCAACCATTACTCTGCCTCTTGAGGTATATTACCACCCTTGAAGGATAGTGGCTTCTTGAACAAGGACTCCCATGATCGATCCATGTCTCCTCTAGCTCCTGCTTGTACCTCAAAAACTATGTTTTGGACATACGGTACATTCTGGTCAATAGTAGAAACGTCCCACACAACAGCCTCGATAATATTTTGATCTATATGAGGATTCTCTTGAGTATCATATACTGCACCTTCCTGAGGATCCTGGAGAACACATCACAGAGGCATGCTACTTCACACGAAAATAGATTAAATGATCAAATAATAGAATAATCTTAGTTCAAAACATTAAACCATATGAAAAAATCGAGATTAAGATCAAGAAGTAAAAATAATAGACACACATCCCAATATCTAATGGTAACTTGAGTCTCATCATGGAAATATCAATCTAGGATCTCACAGAAACCTACATCTCATGTTCTGACAATCCTATATATATATACCAAAAATATCAAGATAATTACTCTTGAGGATAGACCACCTCTAATACTGAACTGTGGTGAAACTGACCCCGAAACCCTCTCAAATTAGTACCCAACACAACTTTCCACATATGTGAAGGGTATTCCTGATCCCCGTGATCTAGAGACTAGAAACTAAGAATCAAATAATAAGAATAGCGAATTATTTCACCCAAGTTAAACAAAAACATGGCATACATATATAACATTGTAAAATATCATAATAAATAAATATACTCAATAATAGATTAAAGACATTGAAAATGATACAACTCAAAGGAACTTAGAACATCCAAAGTAAAATTCCAACATCAAAAGACTATTAAAACAGAAAACTAATTACTTCATGTGATAGTGTAAGAAACCTACCACTCTCTCAAATCTAGCTACCTAGATAAAGCTAATAGAAACCTTACCACCTCACTATAGTGTCTTTCAATTCCCTATAGTGAAATTCATTCAAAGGTCTATATATCGTCCAATGGGTGCAAATCTTGTGAGCTAGAAGACACAGTAAGATCTCACTCAGGAGCTCTATAACATGTTTCTGTACAATAATATGAACAAGCTCAATTTTCAAGAAAAAATGGTGTGATAAAAAATGTATTAGTTTTTATACCATGATCATGTAAAAATATTTAATTTCCCATTTTCCAAATTTCCCAACAAAACAGGTATAGTTTTAATGAAAAGTGTATATCAATATAGTCAAATCAAACCAAAACATGCATTGTATATCATATCAAACCATGGAATTATAAGATAAAATAATACAATCCAAAAGCATAAGTAACATAACTCCAGGAATCATTATTGGTTAGGATATCTAGGAAACTCATACATAAACATATAAAATCATATGAATCAAGCCCCTAGTTATATTCATAAAATCTATAAATCAGAGGAATGCCCCAGAAACTGATCCACCCAACTAGTGTACCATGTCCCTAGAATAGTATGACTAAGGAGAAGAGGAATTCCCCATGAGTGAACCCTCCAATGAATGGATAAGGCCTATTACCACACATTCCACCTAAGCACCCATGGAATCCCATGGGATTTATTTCTTAGACAATTTCATCAAAACCATTCTTTTAAAACCATTTCATAATGATTTAAAAAATATATTTTACTTTTAACAAAATTATGGGAAACCTATATTTTTTTAGAAATACATTTTCCATAAACGCAAATAAACCAATAAATCTTTCCATTTCATTTATAAAACAATTTATCAAAACCATATCAATGTAGTTCATCCAACATAGGATAGAGACAAAATTACATACCTCAAACTCGGTTCGTACAAGCCTGCAACATGTTCCACCAATAAGGAAGAACATAAAGACAAAAATGGGGGGCCTAGAATCAATCCAACCATCTTAGAATCGATTAAATTTAGAAAAAGTATCAGAAAAGAGGAAGAAATATCCCATACCTCAAGAAGCGTGCACGATGCACCACGACCAACACAAGGGTTTAACTTCCGGGGGAAGATCAGGCAACAGATCTATAATGAATCAAGAAGAATCGACACCATGGTCCAATAGATCCATGAAATCAATGAAACAATGCCACCATGATCTAAGACAAAGAATAAATTAAAGGGTTTCTCACCCAGAATAATTTATTGCAACCAAAAAAATAATAAATAGCCAAATAAAATTATTTGGAAGGTTTATTGGTCTCCAAAATCAACCCTAAGAGCCTCTACATCTAGATTTAAGTTCCTCCATCCAAATGAAATAAGAATAAACCATGTAGAACCCTAAAATCCAAAACTCATGGGATTTACATGTCTTATACATATTGTAATCCAAAAAGGACAAAAATGATGAAAACAAATCACCTTTTTAGGTAAATCTAATATTATTGATTAAATAATATGAGTTCCAAATACAATGAATACAAACCTTTTACACCCTGTAAGAGTTCACGGAATCTTCCTAGCAACCATTAAATAGTTTTTAATCCCATTTCACAGCATGTATATCTCAGAGTTTTCAATAAAAAAACTCCAAACCATCATAGATGTTATACAATCACTTGAAAACCTGACTTTATCATTTACATGATGTGAAGTCAAAATGCATAGCATGTAAACTAGTCACACCCTGTAATAGTTCACAGTATCTTTCTAGAGGCTATTATACGACATGTAATCCCTTGACATAAAATATATTTCTTCTATAGACTATGAAAATTCTTGTTTTCATTAAAAACTCTATACAACTATAGAAATGCTCAAAACATTTGGATAACCTGCAAGGACACTAATTATTTTTACCCATACTCTCTTAATTCAAACAGACATACATCCAGAAACATTAGTCCATTTTACCTAAAAATAGTATCCATCCTCTGGAGTCACAAGATTCACCCAATTAAAGAAAAAAAGAATAAATGGAACATAAATACTTAAAATTGGGTAACATGATGTCACAAACTCTACACCATAAGAATATCAATCCTCTATAAGTCATGTGAAAGAATGAAGTACAAGAAATGGTTGAGGCTATCAATCCATCATAAAAAACTCATATTCCCATGTCTTGTGAGGATATGACCGATGTCTCTATAATACACTAACAAACATAATGGACTTCTACAATAATAATTTCATTTTAGATTCTATGATCTCAATGAGCGTCTCCACAAGAGAAACATTTGGCTCTAACTCAATATCTTCCGAACTCAAAACCGGAGAGGGATCGGGATTGTATTCCTTGAGTTTTAATATGTGGAAAACATCATGAATTCCAATCAACTAAACCATCAATGCCTAAAATAAGAAAACATCTCATGCCACTCAATGACCTCATATAGTCTAACAAATCTCATAGCCAACATTCCCTATTTTCCAAGCCAATGGTGACTCAATTGAGGAGAAAGTTTCAATAAAACAAGGTCAGCAATCGAAAAATCCAAAGGATGATGTCGATAATATGAATAAGATATTTTTCACCTATGATCCATAACCAGACATAGATTTATATCCTAAATACATAGTAACATATCAAGAACAATATTTGGTTTCACCAAATATCATTTTCCCACCTCTACTCAAAAAATAGGTGACCAATATGGGTGACTATACAAATCCTCAAAGGTGTCCATTGTAATTGATGACTGGTAAATATTTTTATAGGAAAATGAAATCAGTCTGAGATGTATATCATATGATCTACTAAATTGTATGAGACAGACATAGAGAATATTCTCCAGGATCTAAATAACATGATTTTTCTAACAATCTTTATGTGGATGGTAATTTTTATTCAACCTAACTGGAATCCCCATCACCTCTTGGGGACTCTTCTAGAACCTCAAATTAAACCTTGAATACATGTTTGAAATTATGGAAGAAGGAACCCCATGTAACCTCACAATATCTTGAACCTACAAATTAACTATATCATAAAATTTAATAATGTCTCTAATCTGAATGTAATGACAATACATTGTCAACTGATAAAACCCCACCCAGATAGAATTCCTACCTCAGTGAGTCTGTGGTAATCCAACAAAAAATCCCATGGATAAATCATCCCATTTCCAAAACACCACAATAAGAGGCTAAAGAAAACCGGAAATTTTCATGTGCTCTACCTTTATTTTTTGGTAGCTGTAACAATGGGACACACAACCAAAAATTCCAAATTTCATATCTGGCTAACAAAATCGTTATCTCCTTTTAGAATACATCATTGTAGTTCCTAGAAGAACTCCCCATAAATAACTACAGATATAAAAGAAAAATATTTTCTTCAAGGATGTTGGGATGAAAACCAATTAGCAAAACTAAGAATACCATCATAAGAGATATACCAACCCAAAATAGTCTCCTTGACATATTGGATTTCTCAAATTACTCTGATCACAACATCTTACTGCTGACTCTGTATAATAAAATCCAATAGAGATGATCATAACTAAAAACTATTTAGAATCATACCTGAAACATCCTTCTAAGAATCCATGATAAATTAATAAAATATACCCATAAGGTTCAACTCTTAATTTGAATCTAGAACTAACACCAATGGATCTTTCATTCTAAGAGCATCTGCAACAATATTACACTTCCCTAGGGTGTCGGTGATATCAAATTCAAATGTCTAATGGCATACCACCAACATTTTCTATCTTTGATTCAATTATTTATAAAAAATATATAACTAAGACTCTAATGGTTAGAAAATATCATGTATTTCTTCCCAAACATATAGTTCCACTGTAGAGACCCGAAGCTTGAAGTACATGGACATTACATTACATTTTCTGAATACATACTACATAACAAAAACACACACAAAAGGATCGTAATAGTTTAGTGTCTTTGGAAACTCGGAACGTAATCTTCTAATCGCGGTGAAAGATCTTCAATATCTCCCATAAAGATCTTCCCTTTTTTTTACCTAAAACCTTTCTTTATATCCTGGGGAAAAGAAAACATAAAAGGGTGAGCTCAAATGCTCTGTAAGGGTAAACAAAAGAAATATCGATCACATCATATACATATGCACATAACTTTTGGAAATCTTAACCTGCAAAAGAGATCATAATTTCATAACATGGGGTAAACCATGGAAGTGAAATGTAATCACAATAATCATAAATTAAAACATGAAACTTTTTGGCATTCACACATAATCATAGAGAATCATTTCTTGTTAGTCAAGACTCATTGCCAAGACTATCTTAGTGGACAAAGTCCCTTTCTGAACCGATTCACCCTCGTTTCAGTCATGTTTCACTGAACCGGTATAACCTACCGTTCCATCCATGTCTATCTCATGAGATATAAAATCTTTACCCAATGCATTGGAGGGAGATATAGGTCCCACCCATCTCACAATGATACCATTCTTATGTGTGCCACAAAATCATAAATCATACATCATTTCATAACCCATGTAATACAAATGGGAATCTTAAACATCATGACATCATAAAACAATTCATAAAAGATAAAGGAATTCATAAAAATAATTCCATCACAACATAATCAAATCAATGTAATAATAGGGATAAAAACAGAACCCTTTATTATCTTAGATGGAAAATAATTTTGATAAAACACTTGAACTCTATTCTTGAGGAAAATATCCTTTCTTCTTCAAAAACATTTTTCCTTTCTTAACATGTCATACAATTTTAAACTAAAAGAATTTGATTAAAAATAAACTTGAAAACTTTTAAAGGATGATTCTTGGAAATAATGTTTTAAAAATCCATTCATTCCGTATAAGTTAAAAAAACATTATTCTCTTACTTTTGTCGGAAAGGTAAAAAAAAGTACCTCGTACGAAAAACGACAAAAGATTCCTTTCATATCTTTTACTAAAAACTCACCGAAGGGTAAAATAGGATTTAAACAATTGTAAGTGAATGTAAATAATATTATATATTGATGAAACATGAATGTGGATGATAAAATACACCCCGGTAAATCTCAAAGTATAAACAATCTCGGTTAAAAATGAGATTGTGATATTTCCCTTACCTTAAGTCCGATTTGCTTCGTAAGTGTCTGAACCTCCTGTATAATGATTTAAATAATGTCATTAACTTATTATAGAATCATATTCATTGTTATGATATCATATATGGTTAACTTATGACTTTATATTACCCGTTAGTTTGTAAATTCCATGTTAAAGAAGCGTTTTGGGTAAAATCATTTCATTTATCGTAGGAGTTTGGACTTGTTATTCTTGACATTATTATTACTTATATCATGATTTACATACATCCAGAATATAAAACATGATTTATATATCATATATATGCATTATATATATATATATATAATAGATAGATAAATTAAATGAAACACACCGTTCATGGAGACGGTAGTCCGTACGTACGCATGAACGCTGTTTTCCTTTCCTTATTGTCTTGAATGGAAGTAAGTAGATGACATACATATATACATAAATCCAGTAGCTTAATAATGTCATATATTTCATTATTATTGCTTATATATACTTTATAATCATTCTTAAATGGTTAACATGGAGAATGAATCTCATCACGTCGTGGAGACGGTAGTCCGTACGTACGCACGAGCGATGATATCGTTCTCAGGATCGTGAACTTGTGTTTAAGTGTATGTACACTATTTCAGTATCAATATCACTTTATAATAATAATATATAGTTACTCATTACACCATTATACCCATCCAATTAAGGTGGTGGCAGAAAATAGATTACACCACGGCGTGGAGATGGTATTCCGTACGTACGCACGCGCGGTGATTTCCTTTTTCCGTAGGATGGATAGAAGGTTAATTAGAGTTGTTTAATATTTATAATAGCATATCAATATGTAAGTAATACTGATGTTATTACTTTATCATGAAACAACTAAATAAGAAGAAGTTGAAGAAGAAATAAATTGAAAAGATCGGTAATGGATATTACCTCTTCTTCGAAACGCCTCTTTGAATCCTCCACTTAGGGAACTCAGATTGGTCTTTGAAGAAGACCAGGACCTCTACGATTATTCTAGGTAAGTGGAGAAGGGATTTTGGTAGGGGTTGGACGAGCTTGAGTTCTCAAATTGGTGTGAGGAGAAGGGGGAGGAGGTGCCCTTTTATAAGGGAGGAGAGGGGCACCTTAGGAATATCTCAAAATATTATTTTATATTAAAGTCAAAATCGGTTTATAATGGTTCCAAAGGGTCTTATTTCAAATTAAAAGTGGGGATGGGTCGCAATCCTATCAACCAATATGATTTAGACAAGTTTAGGGTATTATTTTAACCTTATCAATTAGATTTAACTCTAAGTTAAATAATTTAACTTTCACCGTGTCTTTTTGTTTTCTTTCACTATATGGTTAATACACTTACTATAACATGCCAAAAGAATCCCAAATTGTTTATTATTAATATATATATCCTTATCTAAGTCCTTTGGCCGAACCTAAGATTTTTAGGAATAAAATAACAATTAATAATATAATATTTGATTTAAAAACTATTTTGTGTCAATTTTGACACTATTTGATATATGATTTTTGTGAAAGTAATAACAGAATTATATGTTCTAAAAAGGTTGATTAAATCAACACTAATATATCATAGTAACCTATAAAATTAGTTTAATTCATAAAAAGTCTCAAATAACATTTATTTGAGCATTTATAACATCAATTATGTTAACATTTCCTTAAACGGGTAATTACTGCATCATCGTTGTGTCATAAATAAATTAATTTATTTAATGTCTAAAAATTATAAATAAAATATCATTATGTTGTATATCCTTTTAGCTTTCTAATGAATATTTATAGTCGAATTTATCTTATGTATAACCCCATATTAAAAATGTTTTAGTAAATAAACATTGATTTTAACTCTTTTAACCCTTCTTTAAATAAATTAATAATAAATGTCCTAATCTAATTCAAGTGGGCCTAAATGGTCATATTGTATTCCTAAGTATGTTTTTGGTCGAATTACACTTGTCCAATAGAATTAGGACATGTGTTAGTGTAATAATAATATCATTTCTACCCATAATTACCCTACTTACTTTTAACCGTGGTAAAAAAAGTAAAAAGTTACTATTCACCAAAAATTATTTTCATCCCATTGAACCACATTTTAATTACTGACATCAACCATGTCTCTCAGATTTTTGAAATTCCATTCATAGAAGCGGTAAAATTAAGTTTTATGAAAAATTCAGTTTTTTAACTACCACTTAGTAGTTTCACTATTCATCAAAAATTGATGTTTTTCAGAACAATGCCAAAATTTCATCCTAAGATATATTTCATATTCTGAATTCAAAAATGAAGTCTATTTTACAAAATTAATAACATAGAAGTTTCATTAATTAATTTTATAATTAAATCCCGATGTTAAAACAAATAGCGTGTTTTTAAGAAACAATATCTATCAAAAGATTGACACTTGTTTATGTCTGGTTTAAATGTGAAATTACATCCAATGACCAACATTGTATTAAATTGTAAAAATATATTCTAAATATACTTTAAAACCACTCAAATTAATAATTTATCACTATTAATTATTTTGATTAAAAAAGTTGTTTTAATTATAATTTAGTAATTTTCACTATTCATCAGAATATGAAAGTTATCCGAAAAGTACCAAAATTTCACCTTAGGCTAAATTCGATACTCTGAATCCAAAAATGAAATCCATTTTGAAAAATAAAATTTACAAAATTTCAAAAGGTGGTTATTAATATTCATAACGGCTAGTTTTAATAATATTTTAATAGAATATCATTGTTTAGCGAAACTTGTTGTTGCGTACAACACACGCTATCATGGAAGGTCGTGATTGCGTGTAATTCAAGCCAGGTCAGAGATGTGTGTTGTGAAAGCTCCTTGTGTAGCGTATAACACAAGACATTAATGAAATTCAAAAGAATATTTTTCATAAAATCTTGGGTTGTTACATTCTACCCCCCTTAAAATGAATTTCGCCCTCGAAATTCGTCGGGGTTATAAATGGTTTAATATTCGAAAGTTTCTTTAATCGAAACCCACATCGTAAAAAGTAATACCAAAACCAATCTTTAAAAACAAAAGTATGAAACGTAATGGTTACCCAAATAAACTAATCACTGGGTTTCCACATAGGTGAAAATATGGATATGGAAGAAAAATCTAACCATCATGTTCTGATGGAGAGTGGTAGAGAACATGGCTATGGAAAAGTCAGTAATAACAAATCCATAGATTTGTGGTGATATAAGGTACCATCTGATTCATCAGGTATAAGATCACTAGGACAACATTTTTGATTTTCAAGATCATTTCCCTAGAGTTGAAAATTTGAAATAGAATAAATAATTACTTTATTTTGGTACAATCTCACTGTTGTTCGTGCCTTGAACAATTTCCACTTCATCTCTTAAATAAATGAAGTTGAATTTGTTATCCGTGAAGTGTTTGTAGATCATGTGATAGAATGACGGTTCATTCCATCTGTCTCAAACAAAAGGTTAGCAAAAATTATATACATAAGTCGATCTATAGTGAGATTAATCATATATGGTTCCTAAAATGGACTTATACTTTATATATCATACTGCTTAATATAATAAAACTAGTTTCTATTAAACAGGGACTTCCTGTAGGCCAGTGGTAGGCGATAAAGGCCAGTCGCACTTCGGTTGTGGGTTCGATTCCCACAGCCTTGTCCGATGCGATGGGCTGTCGCTCGTCCTGCAGGTTGTCCTTTTTCTAAAACTATATTACTATAACATCCCATCAATAATATCGAAAAAACCTCTATCCTTAAACAATACTAACTTATGTCCAACAATCCTTAGGCTTATCCATAATACTTCATTCCACTCTCATAATATAGTGAAAACGGTTACCAGATATTTAATATCATCGTTGATCCCCATATATCATAAGATATGTCTTGTTGGTCACATTCTAAACATTCAATGTCCTTAATCATGTATTCTCTTGAATACTCATTGAACCATAGGGAAAACATGAATGCAGTTAAAAGTTAACACCTTCCACATACCAAAATCCTCAATATTCTATATACTCAAACCATGATATCACTTAGTCCTTATATCAATCATGAGCTCATGAATACTGTTAAACATTTCGTTTTCTCGTTTTTCCTTCATTATGCGCATATCAACTTATTTCCAAAAATATCTCAATCACTTTGAATACCACATTAGACCAATACATAAATATTCCAATACTTTATGATACAACATTATTTTGGAATCCCATTACATAAACACTTAATCATTCCACCACATCGTCGTCATATTCAACATCGCCAATAGTGATCAAATGTGACTTCCCTTTGTCCTTTTCCTTAAGCGGTTGCTCATGTCGATCATCACTAACCCTTGGATTAGGGCATTTATTAGCATAATTCCCCATTTCCTTGCACTTGAAGCATTGAATTGTTGGTGGTGCGTTCTCTGCAGTGTTTGCTTTATTCACATCATTAGAAACCCTTTTTCCATTACTTCGGAACTCAGCTACTCGATGACCTTATTTTCCACACTTAAAACATTTTCTAGTCCCTTTAAGACAATCTCCACCATGATTCATTAAACACTTTGTGCATAAGGAAACATTCATCTTATTTTCACCATTATTTTGAGATTTCTCCTTGAACTCCATCTTTCGTTTCTTTTCAAAGCCATGAGATGGATATGTAACACCAACTTCCATTTCTACCTTGATAGCACAACGCACAATTTCTTCATAGCTATTGAAGTCTCTTATAGCTAATGCCCTTCGAAGACTTGGTTTTAAGCCACTGAAAAATCGATCAACTTTACTTTCAGGTTGGATGATAATGCCAGATGCATACCTTGCAAGTCTTGTAAAATTTTCTTCGTATATACCAACAGATTCCTCATCCTTCTGCTTCAGCTCAAGAAACTCCTTTTCCATCTTTGTTCGAAGAATATGAGGGAATTACTTACTGAAAAACAAGTTCTTGAACTCGTCCCATTCCATGGACTCAATTTCATCTCTTGGCCTCGTATTCTTGATAAGATTCCACCATTGATCAGCATCACCTTCCAAACGATACACTGCTAAGATGACTTTATCATGTTCAGAACATTGAAGAACTGAAAATATCTTTTCAGTAGTACTGATCCATTGTTCAGCAACAAGTGGATCAGAAGTCCCACTGAATGAAGGTGGACGTTGCCTCATGAAGGACTCAATAGAATATTGTTCCCTTCTCTGCTCATTTGGAAATCCAGAATGATTCATAGCTTGTGTAAGTATAGCAATAAGATTTTGCACTCCATCTCCCATAACATTTGTTTGTTCAGGAGGGCAATCATTTCATTTTCCATTGCATTGATCAACACGGTTCCTTCGGGTTCCAGCCATCGTCTAAAACCCAAAAAGAATAGTGTGAGAGGCAAAAATCATGCTAAGGAAAACAACATAATAAAGGGGGAGTACCTTCAATATCTAACATCATAGGTTTAATTCTATGATCGTTAGCATAATTCTAGTACTATAAACTATACGTATACTTAACCTTAGGTCCATCCCTAGACATACCTTAGAAATATCTCTAGGGATCTCACTAACGTTTTCACATCCTAGTTTCCAAAGGTTGACTAAACATTTCCTCTGATACCAACTGTAGAGACCCGAAGCTTGACGTACATGGACATTACATTACATTTTCGGAATACTTACTACATAACAAAAACACACACACAAGGATCGTAATAGTTTAGTGTCTTTGGAAACTCGGAACGTAATCTTCTAATCGCGGTGAAAGATCTTCAATATCTCCCATAAAGATCTTCCCTTTTTTTTACCTAAAACCTTTCTTTATATCCTGGGGAAAAGAAAACATAAAATGGTGAGCTCAAATGCTTAGTAAGGGTAAACAAAAGAAATATCGATCACATCATATACATATGCACATAACTTTTGGAAATCTTAACCTGCAAAAGAGATCATAATTTCATAACATGGGGTAAACCATGGAAGTGAAATGTAATCACAATAATCATAAATTAAAACATGAAACTTTGTGGCATTCACACATAATCATAGAGAATAATTTCTTGTTAGTCAAGACTCATTGCCAAGACTATCTTAGTGGACAAAGTCCCTTTCTGAACCGATTCACCCTCGTTTCAGTCATGTTTCACTGAACCGGTATAACCTACCGTTCCATCCATGTCTATCTCATGAGATATAAAATCTTTACCCAATGCATTGGAGGGAGATATAGGTCTCACCCATCTCACAATGATACCATTCTTATGTGTGCCACAAAATCATAAATCATACATCATTTCATAACCCATGTAATACAAATGGGAATCTTAAACATCATGACATCATAAAACAATTCATAAAAGATAAAGGAATTCATAAAAATAATTCCATCACAACATAATAAAATCAATGTAATAATAGGGATAAAAACAGAACCCTTTATTATCTTAGATGGAAAATAATTTTGATAAAACACTTGAACTCTATTCTTGAGGAAAATATCCTTTCTTCTTCAAAAACATTTTTCCTTTCTTAACATGTCATACAATTTTAAACTAAAAGAATTTGATTAAAAATAAACTTGAAAACTTTTAAAGGATGATTCTTGGAAATAATGTTTTAAAAATCCATTCATTCCGTATAAGTTAAAAAAACATTCTTCTCTTACTTTTGTCGGAAAGGTAAAAAAAAGTACCTCGTACGAAAAACGACAAAAGATTCCTTTCATATCTTTTACTAAAAACTCACCGAAGGGTAAAATAGGATTTAAACAATTGTAAGTTAATGTAAATAATATTATATATTGATGAAACATGAATGTGGATGATAAAATACACCCCGGTAAATCTCAAAGTATAAACAATCTCGGTTAAAAATGAGATTGTGATATTTCCCTTACCTTAAGTCCGATTTGCTTCGTAAGTGTCCGAACCTCCTGTATAATGATTTAAATAATGTCATTAACTTATTATAGAATCATATTCATTGTTATGATATCATATATGGTTCACTTATGACTTTATATTACCCGTTAGTTTGTAAATTCCATGTTAAAGAAGCATTTTGGGTAAAATCGTTTTATTTATCGTAGGAGTTTGGACTTTTTATTCTTGACATTATTATTACTTATATCATGATTTACTTACATCAAGAATATAAAAAATGATTTATATATCATATATATTAAGTATATATATATATATATAATAGATAGATAAATGAAATGAAACACACCGTTCATGGAGACGGTAGTCCGTACGTACGCATGAACGTTGTTTTCCTTTCCTTATTGTCTTGAATGGAAGTAAGTAGATGACATACATATATACATAAATCCGGTAGCTTCATAATGTCATATATTTCATTATTATTGCTTATATATACTTTATAATCATTCTTAAATGGTTAACATGGAGAATGAATCTCATCGCGTCGTGGAGACGGTAGTCCGTACGTACGCACGAGCGATGATATCGTTCTCAGGATCGTGAACTTGTGTTGAAGTGTATGTACACTATTTCAGTATCAATATCACTTTATAATAATAATATATAGTTACTCATTACACCATTATACCCATCCAATTAAGGTGGTGGCAGAAAATAGATTACACCACGGCGTGGAGATGGTATTCCGTACGTACGCACGCGCGGTGATTTCCTTTTTCCGTAGGATGGATAGAAGGTTAATTAGAGTTGTTTAATATTTATAATAGCATATCAATATGTAAGTAATACTGATGTTATTACTTTATCATGAAACAACTAAATAAGAAGAAGTTGAAGAAGAAATAAATTGAAAAGATCGGTAATGGATATTACCTCTTCTTCGAAACGCCTCTTTGAATCCTCCACTTAGGGAACTAAGATTGGTCTTTGAAGAAGACCAGGACCTCTACGATTATTCTAGGTAAGTGGAGAAGGGATTTTGGCAGGGGTTGGACGAGCTTGAGTTCTCAAATTGGTGTGAGGAGAAGGGGGAGGAGGTGCCCTTTTATAAGGGAGGAGAGGGGCACCTTAGGAATATCTCAAAATATTATTTTATATTAAAGTCAAAATCGGTTTATAATGGTTCCAAAGGGTCTTATTTCAAATTAAAAGTGGGGATGGGTCGCAATCCTATCAACCAATATGATTTAGACAAGTTTAGGGTATTATTTTAACCTTATCAATTAGATTTAACTCTAAGTTAAATAATTTAACTTTCACCGTGTCTTTTTGTTTTCTTTCACTATATGGTTAATACACTTACTATAACATGCCAAAAGAACCCCAAATTGTTTATTATTAATATATATATCCTTATCTAAGTCCTTTGTCCGAACCTAAGATTTTTAGGAATAAAATAACAATTAATAATATAATATTTGATTTAAAAACTATTTTGTGTCAATTTTGACACTATTTGATATATGATTTTTGTGAAAGTAATAACAGAATTATATGTTCTAACAAAGTTGATTAAATCAACACTAATATATCATAGTAACCTATAAAATTAGTTTAATTTATAAAAAGTCTCAAATAACATTTATTTGAGCATTTATAACATCAATTATGTTAACATTTCCTTAAACAGGTAATTACTGCATCATCGTTGTGTCATAAATAAATTAATTTATTTAATGTCTAAAAATTATAAATAAAATATCATTATGTAGGATATCCTTTTAGCTTTCTAATTAATATTTATAGTCGAATTTATCTTATGTATAACCCCATATTAAAAATGTTTTAGTAAATAATCTTTGATTTTAACTCTTTTAACCCTTCTTTAAATAAATTAATAATAAATGTCCTAATCTAATTCAAGTGGGCCTAAATGGTCATATTTTATTCCTAAGTTTGTTTTTGGTCGAATTACACTTGTCCAATAGAATTAGGACATGTGTTAGGGTAATAATAATATCATTTCTACCCATAATTACCATATTTACTTTTAACCGTGGTAAAAAAAGTAAAAAGTTACTATTCACCAAAAATTATTTTCATCTCATTGAACCACATTTTAATTACTGACATCAACCGTGTCTCTCAGATTTTTGAAATTCCATTCATAGAAGCAGTAAAATTAAGTTTTATGAAAAATTCAGTTTTTTAACTACCACTTAGTAGTTTCACTATTCATCAAAAATTGATGTTTTTCAGAACAATGCCAAAATTTCATCCTAAGCAATATTTCATATTCCGAATTCAAAAATGAAGTCTATTTTATCAAATTAATAACATAGAAGTTGCATTAATTAATTTTATAATTAAATCCCGCTGTTAAAACAAATAGCGTGTTTTAAGAAATAATATCTATCAAAAGATTGACACTTGTTTATGTCTGGTTTAAATGTGAAATTACATCCAATGACCAAAATTGTATTAAATTGTAAAAATATATTCTAAATATACTTTAAAACCACTCAAATTAATAATTTATCACTATTAATTATTTTGATTAAAAAAGTTGTTTTAATTATATTTTAGTAATTTTCACTATTCATCAGAATATGAAAGTTATCCGAAAAGTACCAAAATTTCACCTTAGGCTAAATTCGATACTCCGAATCCAAAAATGAAATCCATTTTGAAAAATAAAATTTTCAAAATTTCAAAAGGTGGTTATTACTATTCATAACGGCTAGTTTTAATAATATTTTAATAGCATATCGTTGTTTAGCGAAACTTGTTGTTGCGTACAACACATGCTATCATGGAAGGTCGTGATTGCGTGTAATTCAAGCCAGGTCAGAGATGTGTGTTGTGAAAGCTCCTTGTGTAGCGTATAACACAAGAAATTAATGAAATTCAAAAGAATATTTTTCATAAAATCTTGGGGTGTTACATCCACCAACACTTAAACTCATGCATAACCATTGTACGATCTAAATCAAGATTAGGGTAATTCTTCTCATGAGTTCGGAGATCATGAGAGCTATAATCCACCAAATGATCATCCTGGATAAGAAGTAACCCAAACCAGCACCAAAAGTATCATAGTGAACCACATACCCCTTACCAGGAATAGATATGATCATAATAGTATTTTATGTTAGAAATAATTTCGGATCATCAAAATAACACTAACACTTTTCATCCCATATGAAATTTACACATTTCTTAGTAAGAGAATCAAAAGGTGATTCCAAATTTTAGAAATCCTATATGAATTTTCAATAATATACTACAAGGCCAAGGAAGCTCTAAATCTCAATGATATTACATGGTTCTTCCTATGAAAAAATAGTATCACCTTCTTTGGATCGACTAATAAGCCATGATCATAAATCACATGTCTCAAGAATTTCATTTCATAAATCCAGAAATAAAATTTTTAGGGATTTATTAAACAATTTGTGACACCTTAGGATTTCAAAAACCAAACACTAATGTTGATCGTGCTCTATCTCGGATCTCAAATAAACCAAAATATCATCCATGAACACTATCACAAAAGTTTTGAGATACTCATTGAATATCAAATTCATCAAAGCTAGAAAAACTGAAGGAGAATTAAAAAGACCAAATTTAATCAATAAATATTCATAATGGTCATACCTTCTACTTGAATTCATCTTCAGTATATCACACTCCCAAAATCTGAGTTGATGATAAACTGACCAAATATCAATCTTAAAAAACCACTTTTACCCCTTCAACTGATCAAATAAATATTCCACATGAGGCAAAGGATACTTATTCATAGCCATTACATGGTTTAACTTCTGATAGTCCATGAACAATTACAGTGAACCATATTCCTTATTGGCTATGAAAATGAGGGCATTCCATGGAAATGATTAGTGAAAGAAAAAACCTTTTTCCATCAAGTCATCCAACTAAATCTGAAGCTATTTCAGCTCCGTTGGTTCCATATGATAAGAATGTATCAAAATCATATGTGTACCCCAAAACAGATCAATCATAAAATTTACCTCCCTCTCTAGAGTAATACTAGATAAATAATCTAGGAAGACATTGTAAAATCCTGAAAAACTATAGGGAGGTTAAAATATAATAAAAATCATTTGTCCCAACTATTATAATGGAAAAAATGAAATTATGCCCTAGGAGGTAAGGTCCTTCACAACCAGGCCTCAAATACCACTCACCAAGAAACACTTATGATATCCCATCATCCATAAGAAATTATACATACTAATGATAACAATAAACTTCATAATTATAAGAAAGAATAAAATCCGTCCCAATTATAATGTCAAATAGTTCCAAATCAAGAATAAGAAAATCCCTGACTAATTCCACATCATCAATCGATATTGCACATGAAATACACTAAAACCCCAACTCTTATATATTCCCAAGAGGTGTTTCTAAATCCATAATAAAGTACATGAGATCCATTGGAATTTTAATCATATAAACAAAATAGCCAGATATAAATTAGTGGGAAGCACTTCTGTCAAATAAATAAACTACTAATGAAGATGTAATAAAGATGGTACCACTCACAGTTGCAGTGCCTTCATTAGCCTCCATATAAATATTATATACTGCAATAAGGTCCTTTATTCCTGAGGAATGTGACTAGATCCTTTTAGTGTTTGAATCATCTGATGGCACTATTTTAGCCTTTGGAGCTAAAGATCTCAGACCATAACAAGGAGAAGACATAGCCTAACTGAAACACTGCATATGGATATAATTTCCACAACTATTTCACATATTGTCTGGTGAAATGAAATAATGTTGGTTGTGTATAAACTTTCCTCACTAATTGAAATTCAAGGGCACAATGCTAGATATAACTAAAGGTTCTTAATAGACCTTCCATTGAGAACCATTCCCCCACTCCTATAATAATCTGTCGACTTAGTCTTTTTCCTTGTGTTCCCTAGAAGTTTCTATTAGGTAGAAGATAAGGGGTAGAAGATCATATTTTTCATTGCATATTCATATTATACATAATATCTCTATCTAACATCTCATAATAGGTCAAAATATTATATATAAATACATGTGTTGTGCTATGAAATTGCAAACCCTTTAGCTACACCTGATCTTTCAGCTTGTCATTCATTACTAACTATGGTGCAAAATGAACGATATTAGAAAACTAATTGGTGTATGCCGATACTGAATGATCTCTCTACTACAAATAGAGGAAATCTAGAGAATATGTTTTCATCAATAACTCAGTAAAATGCTACTAGAATAAAAGAGTCTTGAAACTCTTCCAGTCAAAACCCACATTCTAATCTACATGTCCCATGGAATCTGACTATAGGATTATGGTACCCTCATGTTTTAAATCCACACACATCACCTTGATACTCTCTGGTGTATCTTGAAACTCAAATATCTAATCAATACTATCCATCTAGTCTTCCACCTATTATGGTTCATTTATACCCTTAAAGGATTGTGGCTTCTCGTACAATAACTCCCATGATAGATCCATGTATCCTCCATCTCATTAATGTACCACAAAAAATACATTTTGGGCTTGTACTACTTTCTAGTTGATATCAAAAAATAGTCACTTGATAACCTTGATAAGATTTTTATCAATAGGATTATTCAATTTAGGATAATCTATTTCATCATCTTTTGGTACCTGCACAACAAATCTCCAAGTCAAACAACCACACACCAAAATAGAAGAAATGATCAGGTAATAGAATAATATTAGTAAAAACTATAAAACCATAAAAAACTTATATTAATATCAAGAACTCAAAATAAGAGATACACATCTCAACATATCATTGTAACTTGAGTCTTATCATGGAAAGAGTTTGATAGGAACTCGTCATAACCTACCTCCTAAGTCCTAAAAATCATATCTCCAGTCTACCAAACATCAAAAGAAAAGAGATATTGAGTAGAGACCACCTCTAATACCAAACTATGGTGAACCTATCTCAGATACCCTCTCAAACATTTCAAAACCCAAATTTCCACATAAAAAATGGGCATTCCCGGTCCCCAAGGGCTCGAGACTTGTACCCGAGCATAGAAAAAACTAAAGGGAATGATTTCAACCAACATGAAGAAAAAACATGGAATAAAAATATAACAAAGGGAAAGAATGAAAGGAATAAATATATTATATAAATGAAATAATTAAGTGAAAAATACACAAATCATTAGAATTCAGAACATCCCAAGTACATTCCAACAAAAAAAGGACTACCCAGACAGAAAACTAACCCCCCCCCCATGTGATAGTTTGGGAATCCTCCCACCATCTCACCACCATCTACCCAAATAAATCTCACCGAATACTCTCCACCTCAATATAGTGCATTTATTTTAAATGTATCAAAAGATATAAAAGGGTCTATGCACTGCCAAAGGGGTGTGTAAAGCGTGATCTCAGAAACTCAGTAAGATCCCAACAAGGTGTTCCATAACAAGTCTCTGTACAATAAGTTGAACATGCTAAAATTTCAAGAAAACATGGCATGATAAAGAATTTAACTTTTTTTATATAAAAACCATGGAAAATATTTAATTTTCCCCTTTCCACATTTCCCAATAAAATAGGTGTAATTGTTTCAAATCATTTTTATATCAAAGTAATCAAATAAAACTGAATCATATGTCAAATATCGTATCCAAAAATAAAAGTATATAGTAAATAGTATAATCCAAAATCACTATTAACATCACGACAAGGATCACTATAGGTCAAGATATCTAGGATACTCATACCTAACAAATACAGCCACATGCATCAAGCCTTTATATATGCATCAAATCTAGATATCATAGGAACTCCTCAGACAGTGAACCCCCCCCCCCATCAATTCTACCAAGTCCCTAGATCTATATTCCTAGGGAGCATAGGAACACCGCATGATTAACCCCCCCCCCCCCCCCCCGATGAATTAATGAGGCATACAACCACACCTTCCACCTAAGTACCTGATGCTAACCATGTGATCTATTTTTTAAACCATTACAACAAAACATGAATTTAAAACCATTCCAAAAATATATTTCAAAATACTTTTAAAATACGTTAATTTTACCAAAACACAGGAAAACCAACAATTGATAAAAAACCATTTTTCACTAAAAAAAATAAACCAATACATCATTCCATTTCATTAATAACACAATTTAAAAAACCAAAGTAATGCAGTTCATCCAACATAGGCTAGATAATAAACCACATACCTCAAACTCATGTTTTACATGCCCACAATGAGATCCAAAAAGCAAGTAAGAACACAAAAATTAAAATGGAGGCCCTATCATCCATCCTCACATCTCATGATATCTTCAATTTAGAAAAATAGTTGGAAAAAAGAAAAGAAACAACCCCTACAACAAGAAATTCACACACCACACCACAACCAACATTAGGGTTAGCCTTGAGAGAAAGATTACATAGTTGATCTAAAAGTAATAAAGAAAAATCAACACCACATACCAATGAATCCATAAAATTAATGAAATAGTTCCATCATGATCCAATAAAAAGAATAAATAACAAGATTACTCATCCATAGAAATGCACCAAGACCACAATAATGATCAATTGATGAATGAAACAATTCAGAAAGGATGAAGGACTCTAAAATCGACCTTGAGAGTCTATAGATAGGTATCCAAGATCATAAGGATGAATGAAATAAGAATTATCCATCAAGTGACCTGAAAACTACAACCCATTATTTTTACATGTCATGTAATCCCATTACATGTCTTGTAATCCATGAAGTCTAGAAACACTAAAAAATGCATGGAATATTTTTAGAAACCAAGATTTATCCATTAAATGAAATGAATTCAAAATATATTATGTGTTAAAATATCACACCATAAAATAGATCATAAAATCTACCTAGATACCATTACACATCAAGCGATGTATTGAGAAGATCTAAAATCTCACTAAACATGGGTGAAATATAAAAGTCCAAAAGTAAAATAATAAATTTCATGTGAATTACCAAATCACATGGGATGGTTTTCTCTTATACTAACACCCTCTAAGTAGACCAAGATAAATAAAAATGTTATTATACATGATAAAAACCACAATAACTCTAAACATATAACCATATGATAACCAAATTAATAGTGGAAATAATATAACAAAATATAATCCAACAATCTAAGTCAAATAAAAATCAACAAAAAGATAATCAAGGCACCAAGGTGGAACCACTACTGACTCTAATATTTGATATTCCCCTCATTCTCCCACACCAAAAATCCAACACCATTGCATCATGTAGCTACACTGAAAAAAATAAGAAACTATACCCTTATATAAATCATGGTAAACAACATCTTCATAAAAACCAAGGTGAATATTCAAGGGGCCAGAATAGAACTCAAAAGGTAATCCCTGAGACACACCCCAAATTAAACTAAAATAATAAATATATTAACTCATACTTTTTTTAAAATAAAGGAAAAGAAGATTCAATAATATCCCTTACCGAATAATATATATCCATAAGGAAGTAAAAATATTCACACTAAAATAAAACTTATGCAATGAATCCACACACATGAAAAATACCAACCAATATGAAAATTCTTAAAGGAACCTCTAGAATAGTACAACTCATGAGTAGTATTTTCCCATCCAATCCTAATTCTTCACTCTACATCATAATCCATTATTCCACAAGATTGGTACATTGAGTATTTCTATCCCGCATGGAAGTTTTTATATAAATATGAACACACACCCACCAATTTAATTCCATGTTCTTTCATTCGAAACCTTTATTTGAAAAACCAAATTCATTTGATCATGTAATCAAACACATCATGGACATCACCCATAATAACGAATTTAAAGACTAAAAAAGATATATGGACATCCAATTAGGATTTCATAATTTTTTTCAACCAAAATAATATGAAATTTATTTGGAAAAAACCGATCTGTAATTTTCTTGGAGAAAGTGGAAAAAAAAGGCAATCCACCTAGCTCTGATGCATTTCACAAGAGGAATTCTCTCACTATATCAAAGATCCAGGATTCCAAATCTATGCCTTCATTGAATCACAGGGAATATTTATAAATCCATGATGTAACCAATATATATGGAAACAATAGTCCTAATCTAATATTCCTTTTTAAATAATAGGGGGATCAAGTAGAGATTGGAAGAACAACATTCATAACTTCAATTATATAGTTCCAATGAACTCTGATCCATTCAATACATCCATTTATAGTTATTATATTGCTTAATTTCCAAAGGGGAGTTCTAGAATTTGATGTCATAGGTTCATCATAGAGAATAAGTGTTTTATGGAGAGTTTAGGTTCTTAAAGAAAAAATTTGAATTTAATTAATCTCGTTACACAGTTAGAATGCACAGTTTACAAAACTATACACTAACAATTCAGATCGACTATTTTCTAAAAAAATTAAGTTTCAATGTTATCAAATAATTTTTAGTAATCTTTCACTAAACTTGATCATACCTAGAATACCCATATAACCTTTTCATGGTTACCTGGGGAATCCACATGGTTTCCTTAAACCATTCTCAAATTGTACACCTACAAAAACCTCCCCAAAACACTTTAAAAACATACATAACCTTCTGGAGGACTAAAAAAAATATTATAGATTAAAATTTATAATAAAATATATAAAAGAACATAAAATATGGGTGATATAGTTTTTTATTGTTGTTTATTCTATGAACAGAAGGTTCATGCTGTGAAAGGTGATTAGTAACTTCCAGTGGACTTGTCAATTTTTGAAGCTCACACTATGATGGGAAATCAAATAAAAAAGAATTGATATATATATATATATATCTTTCTGTGTGTATGGATTTATATTATTGAGGACTAATGTATCATTCCACAAGTAAAATAGATATGTTATAATGTAAAAATTGAAATAGAATTCAATGGTTTTTACCATAACATGTTTTACAGGTGTGACTATTGAAAACTGTAGTATAATGATTACATGATATAATGGGACATTTCGTTACATGGAGATTCTAATGTTCAAGTTCATAGTTTAATAAGATAATAAAATCATGTTTGGATGGTGATATTCACACCCTAACAAAATTGAATAATTAAAACTTCATGTTTAAGTTTTCTATCATTCAAAATTTAATTAAGGGAATTTAATGGCTAATATTAACTCAGTATTGATGATGGTTTCTGGAAAAAACAATATCCTCTTAACAAAGGTGAATTAAATTTATATTAATAGGGATATATGAAGAATCTATCAGGATAAGAAATTGATAACTCTCTAATCAAAGAGTGGAAGATGGATCCTGAATTAAGTGGAAAAAAGGGAAGTGAAAGAATTATAGTCTTATGTACAAGAAATATAGAATGAAGAATAACCAAGGGTTCTCTCATTGGAGTATTATAAAGTTAATAAAGTATATAAAATTGAAATTTATTGACACATAACAATTGGTGTTAACTTACTATTTATTTTTGAAGACTATGACAAGACTTTGAGAAAAAAGTAAGATGTTTGGTTAAGAGAAGACAATTCACTATTCACTAAGGGTTATGAACCCAGAGGGTCTAGGTGGTCACTCTAAATTAAAAGAACAAGTAGTGCAGGTAGGGATTTAGGTTCATTAGAACATCATCATTCCAAACACCTTGGACCAGTCAGGTTTTCTTGATCCATATAAAATTCCATGTGTCCATATGTTATTCTATTTATCATTTCTTATCAGTTTTGTGGGAGGGAAGTGTACCTATTAACTGTTGAATAAGATTTTTGGAAATGGTTTTTTTAGGAAAAAACATTCCTAAATTCTTCCTTAAGTATAATTACCTTTTTTGGATCCAAAAAAATTAAACTAACAAAAATATAAATTAAAAATTAAATAAATATTGTATTTTAATTTATAAAACAAGTAGATATGAAAGATATAATTTTAGAAAAATGACCCAATAATCTCCCCCTTTTTTATTTTAATATAATGTGACAAAACTAAAGTACATAGGAAATATAGTAAAGTAGAAAATTATAGGTTGTTTTTAAAAAACTTACTCCCCCTTAGGTATGTTTTGTATATTGAAAAAACATCTTCCATTTTTAAAAAACATTTCTAATCAATCTTTAACATCTCCTTTAATGTTTACTAAACATCTTCAACATTATTTATTGGAAAAATAATCTAACCATTCATAAATTTTCTCATCTTCCTTAATTTTTTTATTTCCTCTTATTTCTCCCTCAAAACCATTCATCAAACTTCTCCCGGTTTTAGTCTATATAAAAGAAAAAAATAGTTAAGAAAAATATAATAATAGAAATAATCTTTATGTGGGTAAATCTCAATAGAATAATGAATCACTATGTATTAATAAACTTCACTCTATATGAAAATATCTTTATGCACTATAAAGAATATAGCAGATCCACAAGCACTATGTTAGAATAACTTTACAAACATTCAAAGGAATAATCTAAACATTACATAAGAATAAATCAAAATTGAAATTAATTTTGTAAGAATAACATTAATACAAACAATGTAAATTAATAATGAAACATTCAATATTAAGAGGTTCGATGTAAGATAATCACAAGATGATAATAGTACCCTACATAATGTATTGTTTGGAAATATTTTTCTACTATAACCCATGGATTCCATTTGAAAATAATTTTGAAATATATTAAATACTTTCATAAAAAAAGATATCATATTTATATACAAATAAATAATGCACTCCATTTTTATTGAGGGGATTTTAAATTTCAGGATAGTATAAAAATGAGATAAAAAATTAACACTTAATATTGATCATACCCATATTCTTTTCAATATATTCAAATATTTGAGAATTTAAATGTTTTATAAAAATATTGGAAAGAATATTTTTAGTTCTAATAAATTAACTAATGATATAAATTTTATATGGGTGATTATAAAGTAAATTTTGTCTCATATCCATGTTTTTAGATCATGAGTTAAAATATCAATTCAATGAAAAAGAAACAACACTAAACTATCGCAACGAATCGGGATTTGAGTAAAAATCATTTTGGAATTAGTGAGTGTGTGTTTCATCCACAAAAATTGATCACAAAAAATTATAGTTTTTGTATATTGATATTTATTAGTGTAATTTTATGTTTCTTATTTTTATAATAAGTAACTAAATATTCTCCCAGGAAATGAAAAGTTCCAAAAGTAATATTTAAACCCATTCTAAAACCTCTAAAACTTGAATCTAAATAACTATTAAGTATAATATAAATCCAAAAGAATAAAATAATGAATGTTTTGAAGTTTATTTAAGGTAATTGATAATCTAATTCACTCCTATAATATGTTCCTCATTCAATTTTTCTTTGAATCTTGCATATAGGATAACAAAGTATGTAATTTATGGTCAATGAGATGTTAAGTAAAATAAAATTTTTATTATACCTAGAAGTTTTTCTAGGAAAACAGTATTTAGGATTCATCAAGATCATGTTTACATGAGTTTCCTATTATTGGACTTATACTAGAAGCAATATAAAAAAAATATTTGATATACTTATATAGAGTTCAAATAGTTCTTTATAGTTTTTGGGTTATCATGATGCCAAGAAAGCAGTTAATTTCTACCGTAAAATTCATCTCAAATTCACTTTTCATATATTCTATAAAACTATTTTCAATCATTTTTTCTTGTTGAAAAAACATAATATTATAAAGATAGATTTTTATTATTTTTATTTGATTAAAAACTTTCTTGATTAAAAGATAAGGATATTCCATCTCTTTAACGCTTTTTTAATTTAAAAACCCAGATAATGTATCATACCTAACTATTATGGATTATTTAAGGTCATAAGATACTTAGGTAAGTCTAAAAAATCTTCAAAAAACCTCTAGAACATAACCATTAAAGGGGAAAATATTTACATCCTTTAAAAGTAAAGTAAAATTAAAATGAGCTTTGAAAGAAAATAGAATATGGAAAGATTTGAGTCTAAATGTCAAAGAACCATTTTTTCGATAGCTTATACTTTATTATTATTATATCCCATAGAAATTAGTTATGAATTATTCCAGAAAAGGGTTTTATTCTCATCACACTTATTTTGGAAGACCAATTTAACTCCTATAACATAAAAATCATTAAAAAATTCAAAATAAATTCAAATATTTTTCTATTTGAATTAATTAACTGCTTTGTCATAGAAATTATCTAGATATATTCATATAAAGAAGCGTCTATTGTGTTGTGTTAAAAATGATATAATAATTAATTATTATCACATTCATTCCATAAACAAACAATGGTTTTAACTAGTTGATATTCATGTCCAATGATAATATCAGTGGGATTATTCTTTAAGAATATATGTTTTTTTATAAAAATGGATATTACTCTCCTAAGAAATGAGTATCTTCCTCTATATTTTATTATAAAATAATATTCATTGGTGTATGTTGTTCAACTTTTATAAGAAAATTAGAAAGAGAATCAAAAATTAAATTGGTATAATTTTCATAATCTGGATGTTTTAAATTCACATAAGAATCTTATTCACTAAAATTAACATGTATTATTTATTTAACAATGTGTTTCCTTATATTCAAAATAAGATAAACCTTACTTTTGATGGAGTAACCAAAAAAATTCTTTCAACAATTTTCAATCAAATTTATGTAAATTGTCTTTAGTATTCAAGTTCAATACTTTGCATCCAAAAACTATAAAGTAGCCATGTTTTGGATTCATTCTTTTATAAATTTATAATGTTTTTTTGTAAATATTTTCAGGTACCTCTTAATTTATAGTGTAACAAGATGTAATAATTAATTTAATACAAAAACTATTTTCAAAATAAATCACACAATATAGACCAGATAAACTCTTATTGTTTTTATTCTTTATTAAAACTAAACATTTATGTTCTGTATTTATTGGTTACAAAAATTTATGTGTCATGTATTTATAAATATAAAGAAATTTAAAAGAATAATTTAAAAACTCTCCATCCTGGTCACTCTTGGTAGTAAAAATAAGAAGAATTTTATCATTTTTATCAAAAGTAAGAAACTATTTAAGAAAAAATTTCTTTCGACTTAAGAGTAAGGAAATAAATCCAAGTATGTATAGTGTAATATTAAACTAAGAAATATAAATTGTTTTTTTGCTTCAATTTTCCCACATCATTAGGTTCAAATATTTCTATGTTCACTAATTTTAAATGTTTATAAGTTGATACTTCACAAATATGTTTAATAAAATACATTCATTTCTTACCATATTGGAATGGGTCACAAAATCTAGAAAAATTAAACTTTTGTTCCCAAATATCCTTCTTAAGATCTAAAATAAAAGTTCTATCTTAGGTCCAAACTTTGAAATGTTCTAAAAATCTATTCCAAAGATAACACTTATCATCAGTCTCACTTGGATAAGGAATTTTATGGAATGTAAGTCCTCTAGGTAAATAGTGAAAAATTATCATGTCTATAAGTCTATAAAACATGAAATCCTTCTAAAACTATGATCCTACATATTTTATTCCAAATGTTCACAATATAACCCTCATCACATAATTAACTTATGAAAATATGGTTATTCTTTAGTCCTAAAACATATAGAATATTTGAAAATAAATTTTCACTAAGAAGCGAAACATTATTAATACCAATAACATGACGTTGTTCATTATCTCCAAAAGTAACATGTCTTCCCTTTACTTGTTTATGTTCTCTTAGTTTTAATTGTCTCTAGTCATTTGGGTTGAACATAATATATCCATGAAAAAAGTATTATAGTGACCAGTACTAGGATTTTTCTCCTAAAATCAATGAAACAAAAATTTCTATACCCAATTGTTATTAGGTACAATAATATTTGAAAGTAAATCCTTTAGAATCCAAATTTTTTCAAACCTACACGGTTTAATAGCTTCTAATTATTTTGAAATATAATATCTATATGTTTTTAATGATTGAACCTTATTCAAGAATCATTTATTCTTAAAATGAATCATCTCTAAAATTCAATATATAAAGGATCACTTTTCAGAAACAAATTGTTAAACTATAAATGAATCTTTATAGAAGATTAATAATCAACTCCAGAATAAATAATAGATATATTGAACTATTTAGGAAAAAATTTAAAACTATTCCTAAAAAATTGGAATTTGAATGTATCTTCTTCATAAATTAAATATCGGAATTTAGTTTTATAACATTATTCAGATCATTAAAAGTAGAAAAATAAATTTATTGAACATATAACATAGAATTAAGTTTTGAAATATTATAATTATAATTAGAAATATATTTATTAGGGTAATCATATCATTTATTAAACTTTTTATATCTTTTCTTCAGGCCAGTCACATATCCATCCATCTATTCAAATGATAAAGTATCATTCTAATCATTAGAATTAAAACTCTAAGTATAATCTAAATAAAAATTTGTATGTGAATCAGTAGTTACATTATCAATAAATAAATAATCCTTATAAGGTAATTTTTCATAAAAAATAGGTATCATCTAAATTCCATCACTTTTTTCATTACTTCTATCAGAATATGGATTTTTACTAGCATTTTAAATCTCAATAGTACATCTCAAAACGTTAATCTTGTTTTCATTGGGGATCTTCTAGATTCCTTGTCCTTCTTATTTAAATTAGAAACATATGGTTGTATAGACCTCATTGATTTATTCTAAAGGAAAATAAAATTTCAATAACCTTTATCCTCGTCCATTATTTAATATCTTTCATGCCTATCTAATTTCTGATTCTAATAATCATTATAGAAGTTATTATTTATAATAATCATATTCATTCACCTTAGAAGTTGATTGATTTCACCTTCACTAAACTCATAATTATTACTATTATAATAATGTTTAAATACATTATTTAAATTAATAAACATTCAATTAGTAATAATATAATAATTAGAATAAAATTAAACTCTTATATTATTTTTCTACTCACTCTCATCATCTCACTTCATTTTATTCTCATGCTATGTAAAAAAGTTTCAATCAGAACATCAACACACAGCTTCATAATATGTCTTATATCATTAATAAATATTTTATTAGAATCCCACTTCTTCATAAGAATGTCAATAATCATATTTATAAGCTACCCATTCATAGTATCCCTCCTACTAAGAGATAGAAAAAAATTAACAAAAATACAAATTAATTACTACATCTAAGAAATCAATTCTCTTAGAGGAAAATAAAATGCATGATAATCTACTCCAAAAATATCTATTTGTGTATCCAAAACATTAGAAATTCCCAAATTAAATAAAAATAACTTTATCTAAAAATTATTTTCAGTTTCATAGTAAGAAATATGAATTTAAATATTCAATTTCATGGAACACAAGAAAAAACATATTTCACACCATAAAATTATTTTGATACTATTGTTTAAATTTATGAGTAAGGTTTTTAATTTACATATTATAAATATTATAAGTACTTAATATCATCTGATAGTTATCTATTTCATTATTGATAAAACATTATTCCTATGATATCTCTAGTACTCATAATTAGAACCATCAAATATAGGTTCTTGACTAGGATTGAGGTTCTCCAATGATTTGATAGGTAAACCTTCCCTCGAAAAAAGATCTTTTCTCTACTACATGTTAGTAGAGGGAAAAAGGGACTTTACAAAAACACAAATTTTAATATGTAAGATACAAAAAGAAGAGAAATGGTTTTATATAAAATGTTTTATCAGATATAAAATATTCGATAAGTCGGTGAATTTATGTTTAAGTAAAATTTACAATTTTTCCTACTCAAGAAATAAATACTTTTGAGGTTAAAATTATAAACTTATCAAAGTAAAAATAAACCAAAAAAATTATGTGTAAATTAAATATATATGAACGGATTTTAGCACTTAAGTAGGATAAGTAACCAACCAAGATAAAAAATAATGAATGAATACAATTCAATAGAGTTCCAAATAATAATCCATAAACTAATTTAAAAATATTATTTTTATAATATCTTGTTATAATCAAATAGACTCTCGTACTTTAATAAAAATTTGTAATAGTATTGGTACAAAAATTAATAATCTATAACATCACCAATATAAATGATTATAAGATACAAGTTTCAACATGGGATTCACAGACCAATGACAATAGCATCAAAACCATACCCCTCTTATCCTATTAGATTTTCACAATAGGCAACAAGTCTTATATTGGGATTTCAATGATCTAACAATTCATAAGCAAATAGATTCTTATCCCAAAATTCTATTCAATCAAATTTAATCAAAATTAAATAAATATAACAATAAAACTTATGTCTTATATAATCGAAAACCTCACCCATGTAATATATAATCACACATAGAAAAACAATTCAAATGGAATCTCTCAAAGCACTGAGATAGTGTGCCTCTTTAATGTGATCAACTTCTCAACTAATATTTTCATCACCATCATATTTTTTATCCCTTGAAGCCTCAACATCCATTTATAAGTGTTTTCATAACAAAATCACAATGGTAAATTATGTGTATCATAATTATCTCACTAGACCTAATGAATTTGGATTTAACTCTGCATAAAAACTAGAGTTAACAAAAACTAAAAATTAAGTTCAATTTTATGTTTTGATTTATAAAAATAATGAATTCAGCATCTATTTTTTTGTAAAATGACTCAATGGTGTTGTATAGTCCCATGAAAATGTAAGGCCACAACTGTGCTAATTTGTATTAATTATAAATTAATAAACTACACCTTGTAAAAAAATTTGATTTAGTATATGTATAATATAATATAATTCAACCCATAATTATGTCAGAAAAATCAACTCAATACCAATACATTTTTATACTAAAATTAATTTTCAAAATGTTTCATACCTAAGATAACCATTATTAAAGTTCTTAAAATAATATACCCCCACTTTAAATAATATTAGTTTTTTGAAAACCTCACACTGAACCAAATTCTATTATAATATATATTAATTCATCTATTCTAGTGTTTATCCACAAACATAGATGAACCACTAAATTATAAAAGTCTTATCACACAAGTACACTCTTCACAATTAATTTACATGATTTTCACTAAACCATAATATTTCCATACCATAAAAATGATACATACAGTAAAATTTCTCATTACAAGTATACTCAATGAGGGATACCCAAAACCAAACTACTTAGAAAACACATATAGTTTATTCTATAACTTACTCATACTTTTTGATTAACCATTTACTTAAAACCATCCTATAAAGTTAAAATAAGAAATAAACCAACAAAAACTCATGCTAACCAATTTAATTCCATGTGAAAATAAAAATTAAACACTTCTCTTCCATCAAAAACTGATCTACTTACAAAACTGACCCTCTTCAAAATCCTCCATGAAGGGACACCTCAAAATAAATAGAATTTTATAAATGAAAATCCAAAACATACGAAGAATTATAAACAAACCAATACTAGGTAATATCAACTAATACATCCAAAATGACATGTAAGTCTCCCATAGATTTCCCATGCTAAAGAATTCAGTTTATATCATTATCTCATTCATCTCACATGGATTGAATATTAAATAATGTTTATAAGTAATCCAAGATTCAAGAATAATTCATCCCTAGGATGGCCTTCTCTCAACCAATATTCACTCCAAGGAGAAAACCCACTCCACCCTAGGATAACCCACCCACCACCATGTAACATCAATGTCACAATAAAATCATTACTTCCAAAGAACATTTGTATTATCTATTAATCAAATTTATCATAAAAACATTCATCACAATACATTTTTTTCTTAAAATCCTAATTTCATAATAAATAATTTTTCCAAAAAATATTTCAAATAATTCTAAAATATTGTTATTCTTTCACAAATTTCACTTTTTTAAAAGAATTACCCATTTTAAACAATTTAAAATTCATCATTTTGGAAATCCTTTCATTCTAAAAATATTTCAATTTTAAATCAAACCAAATCATGTATTTCAAATAAACATTTCAATTTAAAACCATAAAGACTATATTAAAACAAACCAATTACACAAATTTATTATAAAAAACATATTCTCAACAATTTATTCCAAAAAATATTCTCATCATAAGGATCATACCCAAATCAAAACATTAATGCCACACTTTATTTAAAATTTCACAAACTAATGTAAAACACTTTTAATTTCCATAAAATATTATTTCTTCCCAAAATACATTTTTTCCAAAAACAACTTTTTATTAAATAAAAAACACATTTATACTACTATTTTATATGTAAATCTAAACACATTTTAAGAGCAAAATTTTAATTTCCCAAAAATTAGATAAATGTGTCAAAAATCATAGAAATTGCCTTCCTATTCTCAAAACAAAAATTATTGTTAAAATACTTTAAAATAACCATGAAAAAAGATACAATTGGTCAACATCACATTTTTATGAATTTAGAAGGAAAATGTAAACCTATATAAATTTTTTAAAATACTCATTTCTAAAACTAAAAGAATTACAAGATTCAAATACTTTTAAAAATTCTCAAATGATTTCACTATACATATCGAAGCTACCGTAAAACACCCATAACACCAATAAATTAGATAGATTTTATGTATGTTTGTGAAATTAGTCATAATATAAATAATTATTTATTTTACATTTTTTCTACCACAATAGGGTGAACACCAATTAGAAATAGTATTGGATAACTTGTATTCATTTTTAAGGACACTAAAATAAATTAAACAATACCATGATTCAAAAATTGTGCATCTCATTATTATTAAATATTGTTGTGTGTGTGTGTGTGTGATTGTGGTTACCTTATAGTTTAAGTCCATACATTATGTTTTTTAAGGAATGTAAGAGAATATGGTGTCAATTAAATACAAGTTTTAAGGAAATGAAATTTAATTTTTATATTAATTATACACATGGGACTTTAGGATCACTAGCTATTTAGTACCAATAATTTAGGTTATACTATAGTCTAATTCCATATAAGAATTAAAATTTTACTTATTATATTGTTTAGTGTTTTCTAGATAGGTGAACTAGGGTTATACTATAATTAAATGTTCTAAATAAAATTTTAATAGGGTTACATTATAGCTTTGTATCATCTATGAATGTTTAAGGATAGTTTGGATTTTACACTCTATAGGGAAGACATAAATGTTACATTGTAGTATCATCTCATATAGTAAGGATGAAGGTTATATGGGGTTTTAATTTCTTGTAATAAGACTTAAGGGATACACTAGATTTTAGTTTCATCTAGGAAGGAAATTAGGGTTATGTTTAGATTTATAGTCCCTAAGGAAGACTTAATAGGATTATTATAGATTTTATTACTATTTAAGAAGGTGAATTTGGGTTATAGTGACATTTAAGGTCCCATAAAAAGACTTAAGGTTTATATTAACATACCGACCTAGATATATACCCACCATACTCGAACTCATATTCTATAAATGTGATTCCCTAGAACTGCACTCTTTGATTGAGTGATAATTAACACATACATTACCTAATATCTTTGAAATCAACTTAAAAGGCCTAAACTTAACTATCCATAATTAAAATATCAATAAAAATTGTTGGGACACTTACACACCAAAGAAATTTTAGGATTATCGATTTAGATAATTAAGAAAAAACATTAATTAAAAAACTCATATATTTTACATACAATGTAAATATTTCACATTACACCAAGAATTGTTTATTTAACACTGAGTATTCAATATCTACCATAAAATTCACCACACATGATACTCTTATGGACATATAATGTGTGGTAAATTTCATTATAACATGGGAAAATGGAAACATAGTAAGGGAGATATCAAACACTAGGTAAGGGGAATCATATATTAGAAGCTATCAAAGAAAAATCATGGGACAAATAAATATGTAAAGGATAAATATGAATCAAGAAATTTCATATAATTGATCATGTGATCTTAAAATAAGTCCACATTTGGAATAACAATATAATTAATCACATGGAAAATATTAACTAATTTCATGGTGGTGAAATGCATAATTTTACATATTTTTATCATACCATTTGGGTTTCATCTAAGTCATATTACATTCCATTAATATCACATCTAATACATCTTAAAAATTGGGCATTAATACACTAAATTGAAAAATAGTTTCTCATAGAACCTATTTATGCCTCGAGGGGATATATTTCGCTTGACCCACATATCACTTAATTATGTCTATTTAATTCCCTATATAATGGAAATTAATATCAATAAAATACATAATCAACTTTCCTAATTAATTAAGAAACGTCCATATTGGAAAAATAAACATACAACATGCTAATGCTCTCCCTATTTAATAAATTGAATGAAATGATCATAATACATATAGAAAAATATTTTGTATGGTACTATTAAGTCATATGAAATTTGAAATATAGTAACATTGAATTTTGTTGACATAGATGAGAAACACCTTCTTATGAAGTACAGTTTGAATGATTTCACATAATAATGGATCAAGAATTAGATTAATTGATACCATGAGTTTAATCCCCCAATATAAAAATAGTATAAGATAGTTTAGGAGGAATTAAAAGAATATAAATCCAAGGTATATTTTTGAGTTTGAGAGTAAAATGAAATAAAAATAATAATAATATCTTTTAGAAAACATTTTTTTATCTTTATTGTAAAAAGATGACATTACGGGGCACTTTCAAAAACTAATTTTCAAGAATGTAACATCAAAAAACATTTTAAAACTACAATTTATAAGAAATCATAATAATATAGCCTCAAAATAGATTTAAATAACTTCTAGAGGAAATGTTTACCGGAAGATAAAATATATGATTGTGAAAGGAAAATCCTTTTTTAATATTCTAAAATTCTTTTACTGAACCCCACATATTGATATGGAAGATAAAATTTCCCTTCAGAAAAGTGGTGAGGATAAATAAGAATATAACATGATAAAATTAATATTTATGTTTCAAAATAATAAATTAAAACATATTTCAAAATAAAGAACATGGACATGCAAGATAAACTGACATTAAAAATAATGAGACTTATTTTTAACAATATTTCATTTTTTTAGAGAAAGAAGATTTTAGTGGAGAAAATTTTAGGTAACAAAAATTTCTAATGGATTTCATTTTAAAGAAATTTAAATCCATAGAAACAAGAGGTGAATCATAGTATAATAAAATAATAGGATATGTTTTACTAAACTTTTAAGAATGAAGTTTAATTAGAACAATCGTAACTCAATGAATGGAAATCAAGTTATCAAATCCATTATGCTATTAGTAACCTTCAAATAAAATATCCTTTAAAAGAAATAATGAGATATAGATATATAAATCCATATAATTTCTTGATTATTATGAAAAATTAATCCATATATCATTATTTAAACTACCCATAATAAAATAATTTGTTAATATGGCATATGTATCAAAGAAAGAAAATTGAGACAAGAAACCCGTACATTTTAGGTAATTAATTTGTAAAATTACATTGTAATATAGATAATAATTATAAGATAAGTTATCATGAATAAAAAATGATTTATGATATAAGAAGTTAAGGGGAATTAGTTACATCATATATAAGGTAATTGGTGCATAATGAGAATAATGTCTCATGTAATAAAAATTAAGACAATGAACACTAATAACATTGGAATCTTTTAAATTAAAATCGCATGAAAGATAGATTTTGAGACTATTTTTGAATCCATTTTTAATGAAAATTATCATAAAAATCCTTATATAGGTATATACACCATACTGAATAAAATAACTCGTGAATATGGAATATGTATCAAATAAATAAGATTGATATAAGGGTACCCTTACCATTTCCTTCCAACATTCATGATAGATATTTAACCTTATATAAAATGACAATAACAATATTAGTCACCTATTTAATAACCTTAATAATATATATTAAATTTTTTATATTTCATTTATACTCATTTACTATATGTTTTTGTATTATTTATTGTTTATTTTCATCATTGGATGTTTGTACTTTTAGTTATTCTATAGGTGTTTCTTAACAGGTATATCAAAACCAATTATTTTTTGAAAATTTAATCACTATAATATTATTAAATATATTATAATATTTTTATTTAAATGATTTATGAAGTATAGTTTTTATTCCATGGAAGACAGAGGTATGGTTTTTGAAAGTGAAATCCATGACGAGCTTGTTTTGGGTAATTTATCAATATAAATGGATTACATTATAATTATCATTAAATATTTTTTTATCTTTAGATAACATTACAAATTAAGAAAATTACTCCATAATATCATATATATTGGTCAATTAATGTTTTAGAGCCTTCCATGTTAGATGGTGATAAAAAAACATGTCACTTCATTGAGGTTGTAGTACGCACGCACACATAGGTGATGCTTTTCATTTTTAA
This sequence comes from Viscum album, assembly GCA_963277665.1. NCBI lineage: Eukaryota > Viridiplantae > Streptophyta > Magnoliopsida > Santalales > Viscaceae > Viscum > Viscum album. Next base: position 85,616,721 of record OY728154.1, read on the forward strand.
ATATATGGGACTATCATTAAGATTAACCATTTATCTTTAATGAATTTAAATATTGTTATAAATATCATATATATTCATTAATTTATTCTTATAACCATCCAAGTGGGTTAGTGATGAAAAATGAAATAGGACTTTCTCTGGAGGTGGTAGTCCGTTCATACACAAATATGACATTTTCATTTTCCTTATAATATCATAAAATTTTAAAATGGTTTATATTTTTGTAATATTAAAATTATATAAAAATATATTTATTCATTAAATAAAAAAACCATCATTTAAGGTGATTATGATGAATGAAAAATGTAGCTCTATGGAGGTTGTAGTCTGCACGTACACACAAATAATGTTTTCATTTTCCATAGAATAGGATTAATGTGGAAAATAGATTCTCATTTTATAATCTTAAAAATGTTATAAATATAATATTTATTCCTTAAATATTTTTCCATATCCATCCATTTAAGTTGGTTATAAAAATGATATATATTTCTTTGTGGGGAAGATGCTCTGAACATACGAACTTATGGCGTTCGCATTTTTCTAAGGAAGTGAGAATGGTAGATAATGGTTATAAAAATAAGATTATTATAATGGAAATATTGATTTATTATACTATAAATGTTAAAATATATTTTTGTGAAAAATAAAGTGAATAAAAAAAATTAAGAAGTGATTAGTGCTCACTTAGAGAATTCGAACTTTCTCTTCGGGGACCTCTTGGAAATTGAGGATTTAGATGTTTTTCTTAGATAATGTGGATGAAAAACAAGATATCAGAATCTTGTGTTATTAAAGATTTTATATTTTTAATAGTATTTATAATTATTATATTTTAAGTAAAGTGTTGGTGGAAGTATCCTTTTATATATGAGGATAGTGGCACATTTGTAAATATTCAGAACATTATGTTAAAGAAATTCAATTTCAAAGGAATATGGATCCAGAACTATAAAATAACATATAGAGGGTATAAATTGGTTAATAAGAACATTTAACATAAATTTTTAGATAATTTTTTGGGAGTTTTTTGTTTTTTCTCCTAATTTCACATTTTCATTAATTTACGTTCATCATTGTAACTCATTTTTTATCCTCTATAATTCGTTATATTGGGAAAAAATAAGATATAACTTATTAATAAATTTGGATATTATTATTCCAAAAAATATAAATAATTTTAATATTAAATTTTAATAAAAATATAAAAATTAATTTCAACATATTAAGTGTACAACACATAAAAATAGATTTTTTAGAAAAAATATTATATATGTTGGAAAATATCAATTATAGATTTTTAAAATAATTGTAATAATTTATATGTATGATTTTAATTATTAAATACATATTTTGTTAATAAAAAGGTTTCATAATGTTTTAAATCATTTTTATATCTTGATAAAGTCATAAAAGTCACAATATTTGTCAAAATTGTATTTTAAACTATTCACCTCAAAACAAATTTGTCATAAAAATTTAAAAAATCATCTTAATAAAATATTTACATCCTTAGTCCAATAATAAGATCATTATTTCAAATTCAAATTCAAAAAATTAGGAATATAAATTTTAAATAGAAATATATAATATAATGAAAATCAATTTTATCGGAAAAATGACTTTTTTAAATACTAACCATTATTATACTTATTTTCTATATTAATAATGAAATTTATAATAATCTATTATTCATATCAGTAATATATTTTAAAATAATTTAACCATAATATATTTAATTATTTAAAATAAAAATCTTTTGAACATCAAATGGAAATATTTTGAAAAATATATTTTAAGTAGATAATGAATTTATTTATATTACATTCATAATAATAACTTTTGGATGGATATTAATTTATATTAATTTATATATTGTAAATATATTTCATTAAAACTATTAATTGAACAAAATATAATAAAATCCATATCACAAAAAAGACAATTTTTATAAAAATATATTTTTATGCATAAAATGGTTTTATTGATTATTTAGCTACTCTAATTTAATTTTATTAATTCCTCAGTATTGAAAATAGAATTTATTTTTATTTCTACATATATATTAGAATTTTTTTATATCTATTTAAACCCACAAATTCAATGTAATGATCTACATTTTGATCCAGATATAAATTCAAAACGAATTTGATTTTTTGTAATTACTAGACGAGATGAATTTAAAACTGAGCATCAAAATGATGTTCTAAGAGTTATGACCTTTTATAGTGGTGTTTTGACTCAGGTAAAAGATTTTTAAGTTTCTTGGGTGGATTGATAAGTTTTTAGAGCATCATACTTGGAAAATCAAGTTATAAGGATCTTGTACTGGGCACACAGTTTGTTGGAAACCCTATGGCCATGTACTGATAATAAAGAGGCATTTCACAATGGCTCAACATGGTGTTATTTGGAGTCAATATCCTCACATTTTATAGTACATGTTTTTCATATAATTTTGAAACCGTACGGTTTAGCCGGTTTTTTTAAAAAATATATTATTTAAAATCAAAATTAAATTAAATTAAAACACACAACCTTCACTCTCACCTCTCATATGTGACGCACTCCCAGCCTAGCTCCCCCTCTCGACACATGCGACCCCCCTATATGTATCTCCATTTTTATATGATTTCTTCTAAAAAAATAAATTTATTCTTTGATTAGTCTAGGTATGATCCTCTCTCTCTTCTCCTCCCTATTTCCGGCCGAATTTTGACCTCTCTATCGCCCTACATGGTTCAGTAAAACCATAGGTCAAGGATTATCTATATTTTGATTTCTTATTTTGTTGTTATAGTATTTAACTGGTTCCTTGGGACTCCCTTGTGCGTGTTAAGGCAACCACCTTCAATGGGGATGCGGTTAGGCTTGTTTTTGTTCACCGCTAATACTTTAAGTAGATTTTTCCCTTTGTTCTTCGATGTTGGTTAGTTAGTATTTGGGGGTTTTTTAATTTATGAGTCATTGGTAATTAATTTGAGATATTTTGGTCATTTCCACATTGGTTTTGGGATCCTATTAATGTGTATAGTGAGTTTTAACCAATTTTTAGGGTGCATACGCATATACTTCGATATAAATATATATAAATATATATATCCCACTACTACAAATATAGATTATAATAGCGCTAAAAACTTCCTTTAACAGTGCTAAAAAAGCGCTGTTAATCTCGACGAAGATAAAGGGGGGTCCCCTTTATCAGTGCTAAAAATAGCACTGATAAAGGTAGTATTTATTAGTGTTATTTTCAGTGCTGATAAATGTATAATATATCAGTGCTATTTTTAGAGTTGATAAAAAATACCTTTATCAGTGCTCAAAATAGCGCTGATATATTATCCATTTATTAGCGCTTAACTTGCGCTGATAAAGGCCAAAGATCCTGTCCAAAACCAGAACCTGCACAGAACCTGCCCAGCACCTGCACACATTACAGCACCTGCACAGAGTCCAAACAACACCTGCACACCTGCACACAGCACACACAACACCCACACACAAAGAATATAAGAACAAAAATGATACAAACATTTACTTGAAATCCTGAATACAAAACAACAAACTTCTATATACATTTCAAACAATGTTTAATTTGGTTACAATTACATTTATACAACAAGCTATTAAAAAACAATGATGTTCCATCCTTTTTGCATCCATCCGCTCTAAAAAATTATCGTCCATGACGGCGGTTTCCAAACAAAGCATTCGAACTGAGGAAAAAGATTTCAGCTACATAATAAAACAAATATTATGTTAGTAATACAATAATGAAATAAATAATGGGGTTTCTAAGTGAAATTATACTAGTGAGGCACAAAACATAAAATAACCAATTAAATAAATTGGTGCATGGTTAGGGCTAATCATCTATAATAATCAAATGGCCCAATGTTTAGTAGAACATGGGCTATTTAATGATTTGAGTGGGAATAGATAAACCTACAGTTTGGTTCTAAGGTTATGATGGTCTCACATTGATGGTTAATAGTTTGTCAAATAATGTGATGAACTTGTGTAAGGTATGAGTTTTGGGGAAGTATCTCTATATGGTTGAATAATGGATTGTAATCCACTCAATGAAACTATACGAATTAGAAGGGTGTGTATATTGATTCCCACATTGTTGGAAAATGATTTATTTTACCCTTTGGCCTAATAATTCACCTAATTAAGGAGTGGAATTAACGAATTTTCACTATCAACCATTAAAGCGGGTTACCCTCATATATCCCTCATTCCACTCAACAAAATCCTTCACATGCACTCTCCTCCTTCTCCCTTCCCCCATGTGATATCTCCCTTACTTTTGGGATAAATCAAATATTATCAATTACATTAAAAGAGTGGTGGAATATCTTCAACCCTATTATCCTCCTCTATTGGATACCAATGATGGGCCTTTTGCAACGACATTAAACCTTGGATATATACCTATAGCCACAATTTAATACCATGGCTATATGTCCCCCAATTCCATAAAAAAGAAGCACCCATTCCCCCTTCCCCAGCACACCCCCTACACACTACCCACCCCCGAGCACACCCCCTACCCCTGCACACTCCCTGCCCCCTGAACACCCCCTGCCCCCTTCCCCAGCACACCCCTACCCACTGCACTTCCCCCCTGCCCATTTCACACCCCTTGACCACCCCCTACATATTTCAAAAGAACCCAGCACACCCCCTACCCCTTCCCCCTACCACTTTTCCCCCTTCCCCCTCCCCCAGAAAACCACCCCTGCCCTCTCACCATGTCCCCTGCACATCATAAAGAAAATACATTGTATGGAAATTGTGCTCAATTTATATTAAACACATCATATATATCAACACATTATCATGTAATTTAATTCAATGTAAATACACATATATAGACTCTCTACATCCCATAAGAAAACCCTGTTTAAAATTCACTAATACATTAAATACATTTGAATACACCCATCACAGAACTTTCTCATTTCTTCGAACACATTTAAAGGACTTAAGCATGAAAATCCACAAGAAATACAACTGAATTCATTTTAAAAATAACTGTCAAGTCTATACACACCCCAAATTCCTTTGATAACACATTTTTAACCACACAAACATTTCATATAGTACACTTAGCAAGAAAATACATCATAATAAAATCATCATATAATGTAAAAGCATGGAATCACCTATATAAAGCTTGGAATCTTCCGAAATCTACTGCAAAACATAAAACTACACCTCCACAATACCTTAATAAGGACTGATTAGACGCATCCCATGCTCCTTGGGATATCAAGTGTGTGTAAAGATGAGGTGGGTGCAGCTTGATTTTCCCTTCTGCAACTTTAAGATGATATTTCGTTAAAATTGTGCGGAAACCTCTATGAATCCTTCCTGAAACTCATAATACATATTCATCATGTGAGACATATACTATAAATGCACTCTACAATGGATGATGAAGAGTAAGTCAATGTTTTGGTATTTTATTTTATTTTAATAAATTAAAAAAATGATATCATAATGTTACTGTAATCTCTTCCCACATTAGTGTCTTCAGCCCGTTGAAAACATGGTGCCATGACTGTACATCAATCGGCACGCGTTGCCGAGTGACGATTCCAATGTAGCTACTAAAGATGGCTCTATTGGGGTTAACATGTTGGCCTTGCTTATTCCATCCCACCTCAAATTTGATGCCTTTTTCTTTTGCCTTAAGGATTTTGTCTAACACTGTCAAACTATGACACACTTGTTTTTTTTTTGCGCTTTCAGGGTTTCATTTCCTATCATTTCCTCAAAAGTAGCATCAATATCTTCCCCTGGAGCGCTATAATCGGAAATAGGACCAGCAGCAACAGGTTGAGAAACCTATTGTACCTCAGCACTAGGACCAGCAACAACAGGTTGAGAAACCTATTGGTGCTCTACACTGGGACCACCAGCATCTGGTTGAGAAACCTGTTGTTGCTCTATAGTGGGACCACCAACTGCTGGTTGAGAGACCTTTTGTGCCTCAGGATTGGGCACATCAGCAGGTGTAGAAGTCATTATCTGCAGAAGTGGTTTAATATTTAATTTAGATTACATAAAAATAGAAGCGAACAGATAATAATATAATGTAACATAATGTATGTTACAATAAACAAATAACCTGATTATTGTACTCTCTTTTTTTTCTTTAAAGGCTGAAGAGATTTGACTCCTCTATTGACTATGTAAATTCCTTCATTGTGGTCTCCTATAACATAAAAAACGCCGTTTATATTTGGACCGTTGTGAAATGATTATGAAGTACCTATAAAAGGGTCAACCTCCATTGAACTTCCATCTGACCCTTTAGTTGTTTTGGTCGATAACAGAAACATTGACCAATTTCAGTTTGTGGGGTCTGGAACATAAAATAATTGTACTACCTGTGATTCCATTATAAATGGTTTGTCTTTCTCCCCTTCCTTACTGAAATCAACTTTCACGAATCCTAATTCATCTATTTTAACAGCACTCCTTTTATCAACCCACTTGCATTGAAAAATCGACACTTTGAATTTCGTATAATCCAACTCCCATATTCGCTTGATGATGCCAAAGTATGACATATTCGCATAAATTGGATTTTTTTCCATAGCACCGGAAACATGCATCGCCTCAGCCACAAGTGAAACCCCACTATTCTTCATGGTACTATCTTCATCATGTTCATTAGTATAGAATGTATAATTGTTAACTGCCTAAGCATTGTAAGATAATACGTACACACTTTCTCCTCCAGCCAGCCATCTATGTTGTTCTGAAATTGAGTCTGGATTTTCATCTAACTACTTAAAAATATGGTCTTGAAACCATCTTATAAACTGTCGATTATGTGTATATGATATCCATTTTTTATCCCTAGAAGGATTCAAAAACCTAAGAATTTCTTTGTGGGTTTGAACATATGGGTCAACGTCGAAACTGTTATGCAAAACGTAAAGGTGGGCTTACTCCTGATCTGTAATACTGATTATGACAACCTATCTTCTGGAAAATCCTTCACCCTCAAGCTTCTCAGTGTGACGAGATTTTGGTAGGCCAACGATTTCCACACCAGACAGGTATTCGTTACAAAATTCAATAGCTTCCTCGAAAATATATTGCTCTGCAATACAACCCTCTGGCCGACTTCATTTTTTGACATACCCTTTCAAAATATTCATATACAGTTAAATGGGGTACATCCATCTACAATTTATAAGACCACATAGTCGAATCTCTCTCACCAAATGAACCATCATATCGAAAAATGTTGCCGGGAAGAACATTTCCAATTCACATAATATGACGGCAATTTCTCTTTCCATAGTTTGAAATTTCACCGGATCTATAACTTTGCTGCATATAGCATTAAAGAAGAAACAGAGCTTCGTTAATGTATGGAGGGAATTCTTGGGAAAAATGCAATATAAAGCTATAGGAATTAGATCTTGCATCAAAACATGGTTGTCATGTGATTTCAGACCCTTTAATTTTAAATCTCCCATTGACACGATGTTCTTGATATTTGATGAATACCCCTCTGGAAACTTTACGTCATTCAAGAAGTTGAAAAACTGATATATCCCCTACCTGGAAAGAGTGTAAGCAGCAGGAGGAAGAAATGTTCGTTTTCCCCCTTCACTGGTGCCAACTCTTCTCATATTCCCATCTCAACCATGTCCAATCTAGCCTTAATTCCATCCTTGGTTTTTCCGGGTCCATTTAGCAATGTGTCGATGACACTATCACATTAATTTTTTCAGCATGCATAACATCAAGAAAATGTCTAACATACAGACAATTCCAGTATGGTAATTCAAAAAAAACTGATCTCTTTTTCCAACCAGTTTTTGTAAGGTTTTTCGAAAACAGTTTACCAAATGTAGTGTCCAAATCTTTAACATTCTCAAACAATTGATCACCTATTAGTGGAGATGGTGTTGTAAATTCCTCTGAACTTTCGTCGAATGATATCGTCCAAGATCGGTACTTATGTCGTCGGGGTAGAAATCTGTGATGTCCTAGAAACACGGTTTTCGATGAATGTTTCAACCTAATTGACGGTGTACCTTGTTCGCAAACGGGACACCCTTGAGTTCTTTTAATTCTATATCCTAAAAAATTTCCATAAGCAGTAAATTCATTTATCATCCCATAAAACATGGATTTCAAAGTGAACTGTTCATTTTTGTAAGCATCATACATCGTAACACCTGAAACCCACAATATTTTCAAATCCTTGATCAATGGGGCCAAATAAACATCAATATCATTACTCGATTGTTTTGGTCCTGATATAATCATAGCTAACATGATGTATTTTAGTTTCATGCATAACCACAGTGGTAAATTATAATTTACCAATATAATCGGCTATGTACTGTGACTGATGCTTTGAAATCCAAAAGGATTCACCCCATCTGTATATAACGCCAGACGAAGGTTTCTCGGCTCGTTCCCAAATTCAGGATACTCGTGATCAATTCTCTTACATTGAGGAGACTCTGTAGGGTGACGTAGTTTCCCATCTTTAATTATTGTATCTGCATGCCATGTCAATTGTCCTGCAGTCTCCTCACTTCCATATAGGCATCTAAACCTAGGAATGATTGGAAAGTACCATACAACTTTCGTAGGACTACAATCATCTTTCTTGTATCGGGAAGCACCACACTTTGGGCATTCTTTAAGTAATTTGTGGTCCTTTTGAAACAATATACAGTCATTCAGGCAAGCATGTATTCTTTTAGAGATCATACCCATCGATAATAGCATTCGTTTGGTATCATATGTTCGGCTTGGGAGTTCATTTTCTTCTGGGAGCATGTCATTCAGGAGAGCAAGTAGTTCCGTAAAACTGGCCTCACTCCACTAGTTTCCTGCTTTCAAATTATACAGCTTCAATACGGCTGACAATGCTGTATATTTTGTGCAACCAGCATACAATGGCATTTTTTCACAACTCTTTAACTTCTCAAACAATTTTGGGCAATCACGAAGTTCATCTTCAATTGTCCTTGTCATTTCCTCAATACGATCTTCATCATCGTTCACATCTGTAATCACACCCTCCATATGATCGTCTTCACTGTTCACACTTCTAATCATATCATAGGATCAATAAAATGTCATGTTATCTGAGTCACTACCTACATTGGTTTTTTTCCCATGTTTATTCCAACATGTATAACTTCGATCTGTTCCCTGATATATCAGGTGTTCTTCCAACTCCTCTAGACTAATTTGCCTTGAATAACAACAGCATAAACACAGACAAAGGATTTGAGAAGGTTCACATGCATGATCTTCTTCAAACTTGATAAACTTCTTCACTCCATCTTCATACTCTTTTGTCAACCGATTGGCATTCATCCGTTCTTTATTCATATTCATCGTCTTTATGGGTTCGATCTCGAGAACTTGCCTAATATTATGTTTTAATTAATTAGGTAGCATTTTTTGGGTTTTATAAAAATAAATCATGGTAAAAATGCCTTTAAATGCATGTGAAATCCATATACATGGTGTGTCTAGTAGGGTGAACATCTTGTATGTATAAGAACCAACCAACATTCAATTCATTTAGTGCACAAACAAGGACCACCAATGACCACGATTTTCAGCGGGGCGTTTAGCCCGTACATTTCACATTATAACCATAAATATCAAATAGTAATAACATGCGAACAAGAGGAAACCAATGAGTAATAGGAGAAAGAAGTAATAAATATGATGTTATCTCAATGTACTCATGGTGATGATAAGATGTTGGTCAAGATCAACTATGGGTTGGGAGTACATTAATATTTAATTGAAAAAAACTACTAAAAACTGATCCATAAAAAGATGAAATATCCTATTTATCAAGTCCCTTAATACAACCAATGCATTAGTTAAACCAAAAATCATCGCTAAAAATTCATACAGGCCATAACTACTCCTAAAAGTAGTCCATGGTAGGTCCATCGATGTCTAAATCATCTAATGGTATCCTAATGTCAAATCTATCTTAGAGAAGATCATAGAACCTCATAGATGATCAATGTGACTATCGATGCGTGGATGAGGATACATATTCATGACTCTCATCAAGTTCAATCTCCAATAGTCCAACAAAAGAATAAATACCAATCAACCGTCTATTTTAGAGAACTATAAAACCCCATGGTAAAGTGCTATGCCATATGAAACCATTATATTCTATATCATCAAATTGTAATTCAAACAACTGATGCTCTTTTGGTGTTATTTTAGAAATTGTGATAGAAACTGAATTTTCTACCCAAAATAACTAGATTATAATGTTTATCTCTTTATTAAGAAGTAAATTTTATACCTCATCGGTGAAAACATCCTAAAAATATACTACCATTGGGGAAAAAGAATCCTATAGAATTCTACCAACATCTACAATATGCCTGACTATTTGAGCCTTGAGAAAATACAATATAGATTGAATTTGTTCTACATGACCGGATAGAAGATTCCTCTCATCCAAGTGAAAATAACTCTGTCTATTTTGCAGATAAAAAGGTTACTCTCATATGGGAACAAATGATTTTGGATTTTTATAAAACAAACTAATCCATAACAAAACTAAAATAAAATATTATCATATAAAGCATGGGTGGTTCACAAAATAAATGATAACCACCAATATCTAGAGATCATTCCTTGCAACATGTTATATTCTTGGACTATAATACCAATAGTGTGTCGATGGTGATAACACTATCCATGCTTTACCCCTCCAAGCATAAAACATTTACAAAAAGAGTGAAAAAAAGGAATGTGATTATCTTTTATAAAAAATAAAATAAAGGGTAGATGATATAGGAATTGTACCATTGACAGTAGATGATCAAGAAACCACAATAGCCATAGTAGACTACATAACATGCATATGACCAGCCCCTAAACCCTAGGCTGGAGCCATACTCCCTATATGATATATACTCTTCCTTATACTGTCATTCCTACATGGTGGTACAACATCCCCTCCTTTGACCAAAACATCCAATGAGACTTTAGCTACCTATTATCAAAAGAGTGTTTGAGTCCTTCCAAATCTCTAATTCCATTCATGTTCCCCTATAAAGGCTCTATTGTTTCATGCTCCTAGAAAACCACATTAGGTGGATGAATCTTTTATAAGCATGACACCTCAATCGCAACACCATAAAAACCAAACAATCAAAATTTTAGATTTTACAAAGCATCCCTTATTCAATTTTGTTTGTTAATTTAGGGGTTATCACAGAAGTTTTATCATCCTGGGGTGTTCATTCATAAGTCAAGTGTACATATATTACAAATTTATATATTCCAATGTTCAACAAGAACCAACCAACATTCAATTCATTTAGTGCGCAAAAAAGGACCACCAAAGGCCATGATTTTCAGTGGGGTGTTTAGCCCGTACATTTCACATTATAATATCAAATAGTAATAACATGCAATCAAGAGGGAACCAATGAGTAATAGGAGAAAACTCACCGTGAAGGTGTTGTTAAGCACACGGTAGAGGTGCGTTTGTGGTAGAGGAGAGGTGCACAGCAGAGGAGATTTCCAACTGAAAAGAAAACATTAAATAGTGGAAACCCATGAGAATAAAATAATCTAAAACCGAGTACACCATTTACCACATCTCACAAACCCCAAAATACAATGTTGGTATTTTTATTATATTCTCAACACCCGATGTAAGGGAGTGTTATTTTCTTATATTCTCAACAATTACCTTACCATCTTATGTTATCCTCTATAAAGGTGTATTTTAATTTTAACTAGAAAGGGGAATTACCTCCCATCCATCAATTTAATTAGGACCATTTTTATAAGTAAGGCATTATTCACATTCATATTTATATTACAAAACATGAATAAAAACATCTCATATGTCCCACTATCCATGTACAATTTCATTCAATGAAATGAAATACACAATTATTATTCTATATAATATGCATTAGATGGTGTTCCCTTTCAACCCATTATAGATCATTTTAATTAATTTAATTAATTCATTAAATTAAAATAAATTCATCATGTAAAATTCACTCCTCATTATTATTACACATTCAATTTTACCGAGAATGTAAAATTCACTAATAAGGCTCAAAGGGTCTTCAAAATGGGCCATAATCAACATGGAAATTTCCTACATGGTAAATTCCATTAAGAATCTAGGCCAAACACCTATAATGTGTCGTCAATTCCATTTATATGCCCTTTTATCATGGGAAACCTCATTTAAAAGCTTTGACATGAGCTAAATAGTTGTTCACGGTAGTTAATAATTTGACATTAAAGGGATAATTTTACTTGGCACATTCAAGGGGTGTCCATAGAAGAGTTCAAGAACATCTAACCCATGAAACAAGATTCAATAGGTGTTTATTGAGGTGAAAGGATTTAATAAATAACTCAATAATATCAATAATCCATTGAATCTTGAAATAACACCTTAAATCAAGATTTCACACGTTCAATTCAAGCGGTAGAAAAACATTTTACCAGAAAATGAATATCAATAATAGTAGAGGCGGCGGCAGAGGAAGCACCGGAGGCAGAGGAAACAGTGGCGGCAAGGTGGCGGCGGCAGCAGAGGTGGAGGCGGTGGCGGCGGTAGAGGAAGTGGCGGTCGCGGCAGCGAGGGTGGAGGCAGTAGAGGCAGCGGCAGTCGCGATAGCGGGAGCGGGGGTGGAGGCAGCGCCAGCAGCAGAGAAGAAGGAGGATGAGGAGGACGAGGAGGAGGAAGGAGGAGGAAGGAGGAGGATGAGGAGGAAGATGAGGAGGTGGATGATGAGGTTGCAGCGGCGAGGGGCCTGGTTCAGTTTCCACGAGAGCTTGACCACGTGAAAGCAAGGATGACCTGTTAGGGTTATTAAATAAAAATTGACAGAACCTTTATCAGCGCTAAAAAAGCACTGAGAAATGTTCCCTTTTATCAGCACTAAAAAAAGCCCTAATAAATGGGTACCCTTTATCAGTGCTTATTTTAGCACTAATAAATGTTACATTTATCAGCACTTTTAGATAGTGATGATAAAGGCATACCCCTTTATCAGCACTTTCTGTTTAGTGCTGATAAAGGGCAGTGCTTCCCTTGCCCTGTTTTGTGGTAGTGTCCTACATGTACGTGTTCCCTCATAGAAGGGGGAACATGTGAAATGGGTTAAGGGATATATATATATATATAGAGAGAGAGAGAGAGAGGTATGTGTGTTCACATTTGGAGTAGTTCCGAGTGGTCGTCGATAAATTTATCAAGTGCCAAGTGTTGGTTTGGTTCCTCTTTGAGGTAGGGTCCCTTTACCTTGTCTTTAATTTAAGAATAAATTAAATTGTTATAATCTATTTCTTATGTTATATATGATTTAGTTTACTTTTTTATCGACCATAATAAAGTTAATTTTTTTCTTTTATTAAGATGTTTAGTTATGATATTTATTTCCTTTTGATGAAAAATTTTGGGTTTTATAATAAAACCCCTCCAATGGAGGTGTGTTGTCTGCAAAAACTCTCAATTGTAGTTTATTATTTCAAGAAGGATTGAATTTTTATTTCTGGTATTACTTTATTCTTATTTCTTTGTTATGAAAATTCTTGTAGCATTTTTAGAACGCGACCCATGTGGGTGTTACAAAATAAGCTTCCATGAATGGACAAATGTCTTTTTCCCTATGTACATAATTAGTTTCAGAAATGACCATTAAATGTAAATTCCGTTGAGATAGAGACATCCTTTAATTGATATGATCATGACACTTTTACCTGAGAATCATTTTCCATATTTAGGAAAATTGAGTGAGAATAACGATGAGTAGGATGACTCATACCAAATGGCATGTCTTGAATAAATAGTTTAGCCATAATAAATTGTTTGACTTGTAATAAATGGATTAAGTGCAAAGTATCCTTGAAATGAAATAGAATTTGGCTAATAAAAATCATGAGAGGCCCTTTCCTCATGTATTAGATATGATTTTGATCAATATGATAATGTTTGGATTGAAATACTTAAGATGGGTTTCCTTAAGCATAAATGTGAATGTAATTGCTTATATTTAATACAGTATGGTAATGTGAAATGAATAAGAGGTTATTCCTTAAACATTTTATTATAATTATGGTAGATATTTAATGGTTATAAATGAGAGGAATTATTACACCATTCGAGTAATACAAACATTATGGATGGGAGGCATTCTTACCCCATTCCATCTATGTAAATGATTATGGATGAGAGGTATTCTTACCCCATTCCATCTATGTAAATGATTATGTATGGGATTAATTCTTAGCCCATGACATCTGGGTAAATGGTTATGGATGGGAGGAATTCTTACCCCATTCCATCTATGTAAATGATTATGTATGGAAGGAATTCTTACACCATGTCATCAATGTCAATGATTATCAATGGGAGACATTCTTACCCCATGCCATCTAGGTAAATGGTTATAGATGGGAGGAATTCTTACCCCATTCCATCTATGTAAATGACTATGGATGGGAGGAATACTTACCACATGATAAATATATAGTCATTATGGATGGGAGGCATTCTTACCCCATGAAAGCTTATTAAATATGTATGAGTGGGAGGCATGCTTACCCCACACCAGTTACAACCTCTATATACATGTATGGATGAGAGAAATTATTACCTGATTCTAGATACAATATGTGTGTGTGTAGTGACATGATAAGACTATTATCCGAGAAATAAAATGAAGCCGGTATAGCTATCAAGTGTCCCTTAGGAACCTGGATGGGTGTTATTTATTTATGTAGTTTCGTTTATTAAGTTCTCCAAACCAGTACATTATCTAATTTATCTTCCACTAGAGAGGTCTTGATAGTGTGGGTGATATCCTACTAAGATTTCATCTCACACCCTTCTCATGTACCCTTGGAACCGGAGTATACCTTCTTGTTCACAAGGCCTTAGACCTTCTTTATCGATGTATGATTTTACCTAGGAATTAAGAGAAAATGACCAAGCTAATTCTTGGGATGCTCATGGAGATCTCCCATGGGGCTTGTGGTCTTTCCTTTATTTGATTCATTTATTATATCATGTTGTATTCATTATCACATTCAGTTTTTTATGATTACCATTTCATGCATTCATATATGGTATAAACTAGTGTTGTCTACTTTTATTCAGTTATATCAAGTCTATCTTCCACAACATTTCCATTTATGTATTACTTTTCCCATTATTGATTGGTATTTATTCTTTTATAACATTTTGCATCTATGATAATAAGGTATATTCTCCCCACTATCACCTCTTGATACCCTTGCTGGTAGTCGGAAGCCTCTAGCATATAAGGATACATGCTTGAGGTCATGTGCCCCACCATTCCAGCTACCAGTTTGATTGTAAGCAGGGACAAGACGTTACAAAAGTGGTATCATAGCTATTTAATTTTCCTTATCTTACTTATTTGTGTTGGTATACATGGGACTATGAACATGTCATCACTTATTTAATAGTCTTTCTTGGGACTAATCACCCCACGTATGGTAAATAACCATATGTCCAGGGATGGTAATTGTTGTTCATAGTATTGTTTATTACAGTTGTTGTGATTTCGCCTTGAGTGAATGCTTTATTTTTCACTGATTATGGATTTAATGAATTTATATAGTTTTACCCTTGTACTGGTATGGCAATGAAGTTTCATTTCATGCATCATATTAGGCACAAATAAATTCGCATTCCATTCATAGTGTCATCCCATGTAGTTACATTTTAGTTTTTGGTTGATTCGAATCTTGTGCCTTGAATGTATGTCATGGCTTATATTTACGAGAATTCCTATTTAGATAGCATTTTTTTGTGATAGATTTTACATTTTGGGGTAATAAAATTACATGCTTCCTATCTTTCTTATGTGTTGTGAACCTATGATGTAGCATGATACTCTGTTTATTGTGTATGATGGAAGGATTTGTTTTTTATATTGGTTGTGAATGAACGTGAATGAATTTTTTATTGTAATGTGTGTGGGAGCCTTGAAACCGAGAAAGGGTAACCCATATATTCAAATCATTTTGATAAGAATATGAATACATTTTTGGGTTGTTGATAAAATTTAAAATTTTCTAAAGTTTTAATGCAAAGGTAAATTGGATTTGACTAAAGGGATCCAAATTTCAAACTATAAAGTGAATGGAAACTTTATAAGTTGGTAGGTTTCCACCCACAGGATTGGACCATTTTTTTTTATCATGTTAAATTCTAAATTGATTTTGGTTACTATTAATGGGAGCTGATTTTCAATCCATGAAGTTTATGGGTGCCTCATGAATTGGGAAATAGAAGCCCATATTAACTAAAAAATAATGTTATATATTGTGAGTTGGTTATAAAAGTGATTGTTTTTTAAATTTTAAATATAAAGTGAGTTCGTTAATGCCTAAAATAAATTAGACCCAAGTAGGTCATTTGGTAAATGTTTGTATGTGATGTCCCATTTGGGTTTCTTTCTAGATAACCCAATTTGGCTCAATGAGGCCCTCATAGGTCACCTAAATTGTTAAATAGTTTTTTTCTCAATTCATTAATAAATATGGATGGTCTAAAAAATTTAATGGTTGAAAAGGGAGTTTTGAGAAACATGTCTATTTACTTTGAGTTTTTTGTTAAAAATAAAGTCCCAAGTGTTTTTTTTTTGAAAGGGGTACCAGATGTCTTGAATTGAATATTTTAATGTGAATAAAATATTAAAGGTGAATAAATGGAAAAAAGGGGATTGGAAATGAAACCTATAGTGGTGTCCATTGTTTCAAACCCCTATGTATGGGTATTACTGAGTTTCTCTTTGAGTTTCCTCAGAACGAAACCATAGGTTTTTTCTATAGGAATTATTTTAATTTTAGCAATGTCTTAGATGTCAAGCTCATGAGCCTATGACTTTTGTTTGGTTTGGCCCAATTCTATGGTATACATTTTGTTTTTCTGAAGGGGATGGTCTATGAAAGGTAGTACCATTGAGTTTAAATTACTTGCTAAAATCTATGAGTTTTCTGATGATTTTTATCATTCAGGTGTCATTGTACCTGGTAATAAATTTACCTTTCTAAATTAAACCCTTTCTCAGATGGATGATCATACTTTTATTGACCTTGTTATGGGCTTGATCATCGTGTAATGCTCGTTTTCAGCGGGTTAGACATGACTAGGGCATGGTTGGATGCTTTACAGGTTGTTTGACCCTTTCTTCTCCCTCGGTTATGGAAGAATTGGTTTGTCTTTGTCGAGGATAATGGTGGTATGAGGTAATATGATTTTGTCCTAAATCTATTATACTGTTTGGAATAGTTTGTGGGTTTTTAATCGTGTAGGTGTTGCTTGGTAGCATGATGTTGTTATGGTTGGCTATGTATGCGACCTTTGAGAAACACTGTTAGCTTTGGATGGGCTTCGGTGGTAAATCTTGAGTGGTCATAGAAATTTATTTCATGGTAATGTCTTGTGATCAGTTTGAAATGGTGATGCATTGGAAGGTGAAGCTATGTTTCTTCTATGAAGTCGGCCTATTGTGGTTCCACTATTCTTCTTTCTAGTTTTTTGGTATGTTTTACTAGAGAATATTGAAATTATATTAGTGTATTTAACTAAGTGATCAGTATGCCCCCAGTATTGACATCATCCTAAATTCACTAAAATATTGTTGGTATTATGTCATGATGAAATTTTAAAAGATTCTGAGCTTGTGGGGTGGTTCGCTTTTGGAAATAAAATCTGGATGCATGTTTTCTTTCAGTCCTTGGTCTCAGGACGTCACTGGATGTCATGTATGAGCTTTAGAGAATGTTCATGTGGTAAATACTAGGTTCCTTGTAAGAAGGAATTGGGGTTATATTGAAATATTTCAGCCATCTAATTTGGTAATTTAGAGAATGGTAAGTTATCCCGAGTGGTTCAACTCGTTATCCCTCTTTCCACAGTGTAAGGTTGGTGAGGGACTGTCCCTAGAAAGTCGCCAGGTTGAGATGAGTGTGGTTTGTCTTGGTGGTTCTTTTCAAGAATAGCCAGTTCGTCTTGGGATTTGAGATCAATGGATAACCGGCCATTTTTTCATTCCAAAATCATGTGATAAGCATTGTTATAATGCTTAGATGTATGCTTGTAATCCAATTCCAATGGTGGGTTGAACTGTGGTAGGGAATTGGATGCTTAATTTTAAAACATAATGTGGGAAGTACCTTTGTTTTCAGACTTAAAGATATGATGTTGGGATCATTTATCTATGTGACGGGCTTGGTTAAGATCCATTTCGGTCTTTTGGTTAAAAAATAAGTGTTTTCTCAAGTTTTAGTGGCCTAAGTTATGTTTTCCTTTGAAATGATTAAGGGTTAATTAGGATTACTAGATGGAATAAATTTAAAATTGATCTGCAGAATGATGTTTTGAGATTTTAGACCTTTTAAAGTGGTTTTTGTTTTGGAATCATGTGAAGACTCATTAAGTTTCTTCGGTGTCTCAAGAAGTTTTAGGACTATTCGACTGGGAAAATCTAGTTTTAAGAGGCCTAATCTAGGCACATAGTTTTTCTAAAACCATGTGGCCCAATACATGAAACCATGTGGCTGTGTAATGATGAGGAAAATGAATTTGTCATGGGATTATCATGTTTTTTCAAACCATATTCCAAGCTCACGTAGTGTTCTTTGGAGGCAGTATCCTGGCACTATAAACCACACAATTTACACATGGTTTGACAAACCGTGAATATCAAACCATGTGGTTTTCCCAGTTTAAAAAAAATAAAATCTTTAAAATAAAAAAAAGCACACAATCCTCATTATTACCACTCATATATAATGTACACCCATCCGAGCTCTCCATCTCGATTCCTGTGACCCCCCCCCCCCCCCGGATCTCACTTGTTCATCGATTTATTCCACTGTTTCTTGTGATTTTTTCTTCGATATGTTGAGGTATGGTAATATCTATTTTCTCCTCCATATCTAGAGCCTAATTTCATCATCTATGTCACCCTACATGGTTCTTCCAAACATTAGGTCAAGGGTTATCTGAATTTTGATTTATTGTTTTCCTTTTCAGGGAATGCAACGGGTTCCTCTAGACTCCCTTGTGCATATTCTATCAACCGCCGCCAAAGGATAGGTGGCTTGGATTGTTTCAATTCTCTGCCAATAGATTAAGGTGAGTTTTATCTTTTTTATTTGATGTCTCTTAGTTAATATTTTTGGGTTTGTAATTTATGATTCCCTAGTAATTAATTTGAGGTGAGTTGGTCCTTGGCATATTAATTTTGAGATCCAATTAATGTGTGTATTGGGTTTTGAACAATTTTGAGGGTACACATGCATATACTTAGGTATGAATATATATAAATATATATATCTTCCATGTACATGTTCCATCACGGTACAGGGAACACATGCATTGGGATAAGGGATATATATATATTTATATATATTTAAGTATGTATATATGTATATGTATATATGCATGTATGTGCATTCACGTGTGGAGGATTTCTGATTGGTCGTCCATAAATTTTCCAAGTGCGAGGTGTCGGTTTGGTTTCTCTTTGAGGTAGGGTTCCTTTTCCATGTCTTTTATTTACTAATGACTTTAATTTATGTAGTCTACCACTTAAGTTAAATATTATTTAGTTTACTATTTTATTTGCCTTGATAAATTGAATTGTTTTCATTGATTATGATGCTTAGTTATGATAATTGTTTCTGTTTGATGCACAATTCAAGGTTTTATAATTAACCCCCTCCAAGAGAGGTGTGATGTCCGTAAAAACCCACAATGATAGTTTATGATTTCAAAAAGTCTAGGATTTTCACTTTTCGTCTAACTTTATATTTTTTCCTTATTATTAAAAGTCATGTAGCATGTTTACAACATCTCCCTTGCGGGAGTTCCCAAATGAGATTCCCTAAATGGAGAAAAGCCTATTTCCCTATTCACATAATTAGATTCCACCATAACCTTTAAATGTAAATTCCTTTCAGACAGATGAATACTTTAATTGATATTATCATGAAACATGTTCCTTATAATCATTAGTCCATGTTTAGTCAAATTTAGTGATAATGACCTTGAGTGGGATGACTCATATCAAATGGCATGTCTTGAATAAATGGTTTAACCATAATGAATTGTTTAATTATTATTTAATGGTTTTGATGAAAATAATCCTTTAAATAAAATAGAATATGGATAATGAGAAACATTAGAGTCCCATCCCACATGTATTTTAACTCATTGTGATCAATATGTTAATGTTTGGATTCAAATACTTCGGATGGTTTTGTATAAGTATAAATGTCAATGTGGTTTCTTATATGTTATATGGTATGGCTATGTGAAATTCATAAGAGGTATTACCTTATTAATTTAATTATAATTATCAAATATATTTAATGGTCATAGACTGTAGGAATTCCTACCCTATTGCAATAATTGAAACATTATGGATGGGAGGCATTCTTACCCCATACCATATATGTAAATGATTATGGATGGTAGGAATTCTTACCCCATGCCATCTATGTAAATGATTAGGGATGGGAGGAATTATTAACCCATGACATATATGTAAATGTTAATGGATGGGAGGAATTATTATCCCGTGCCATTTATGTAAATGATTATAAATGGGAGGCATTCTTACCCTAATCCAACTATGTAAATGATTATGGATCGGAGGAATTCTTACCCCATGGCATCATTTTAAATGGTTATGGATGGTAGGAATTCTTACCCAATTCCATCTATGTAAATGATTATGGATATGTGGAATGCCTAACCTATTCCAGCAATATACTCATTCTAGATGGGAGGAATTCTTACCCCATGGAAGCTTATTAAATATGTATGGGTGGGAGTCAAGCTTACCCCACGCAAGTTACAACCTCTATATACATGTATGGAAGGGAGGAATTATTACCCCATGCCAGATATAATACATATATATATATATATATAATGACATGATCATAATATTATCCCAGCAATGAGTCGAAGCTGGTATTGCCATCAGGTGTCACTTAGGAACCTGGACGAGTGTTATTTATTTATGTAGTTCCATTTATTAAATTCTCCATACCTACACAATTTCTAATTTATATTCCACTAGATTGGGATTGACATCATGGGTCCCAGCCTACTGATATTTCATCTCACACCCTGCTCAGGTACCCTTGGTACCCGAGGAGACCTTGTTCACTGGGCCTTGGACCTTACTTATTGTTGTATGGTTGTATCTAAGAGTTAGGAGAAAAGTATTGAGCTGATGATCAAGGTTCATACGGATATTTCCTATGGGGCGTGTGGCCTTTTCATTATTTGGGTCTTCTATTATAGAATTGTATATTTTTTATCGCTTTTAGTTTTGTAAGATTACCATGTCATGCATTCCTTTATGGTATAAATTGGTGTTTTCCACTTTTGTTAAGTTATATCAAATATATCTTCCACTGATTTTTCATTTAGGTATTACTATTTTCATTATTGGTTTTTATTTATTCTGTTATATCATTATGAATCTTTGATAAAAGTTTATAATCTCCCCACTATTAACTGCTAAGACCCTCGCTGCTAGTCAGCATCCTCTAGTATACAGGGAAACATGCTTGAGGCCATGTAACCCATAGGTCCGGCTATCAGTTCGATGCTAAACCGATATTGGACATTATATTAAATGACTAATTTAAAATACTTATATTATTATTGATAAAATGTTTCATAGTTCATTTTGGTTTGGTATAGTATGTGGAACAATCTATTTCATCAATATTTATTTTCAAATAAATATATAAAAAATTACGGAGGTGTTAAATTCTTTCCTACATAAATTAATTGAGAACTCTCATTTTTAATTATCATTCACTAATTAAAATACCTAATCATATATATAAGATAAACAAGAATCAAGGTATAATTTATAATGATATATCTTCCATACTATCTTAGGTAATACTAGGAAAAACATCTTTCACCTCTTTATAAAAATATATCTAAATTTTCATTTTTTATAACCATTTATGCCAAATATTCTTCCTTAATTACCTTGTAAGATATAGGAATTTCAAGATACATTCCTTTTAGAGAATCATTTTCCAAATATGGAACACTACAAAATACTAAAACCAAAATGGTTATCATAATATCAAATGAAATAAGATTAAAAGTTCATATGAATATGAAAAATCAATCCTATGATGTTTTCTTTGATGAAACCTTCATCTAAAACTATTATATTGTTGACTCAACTATAATAATATTAGACCAACTTATAACTATTTTATTTAAACCATGTTTTTTCGTGAACATTTCCCTATTAGGTTCTATAACCTAACTAGTTAAATATTAAATCATAAAATTACATAAAAATATATTCAAATCCTCTATAATGTTTCATCAATATCTGAATCAACCAAATCACATCCCTATTAATGTCAACCCAAGTGTGTAGTTAGGCCAACTTGTTGTCTATCAAGTGAAGATAAATTAGTTACCCAACCAACATTATCTAGGGTTATTACCTATAGGTGCATTTTTGAAATATAGTATATAAAATTTATTGTATCTAAATAGGAATTTTATTTCTAGTAAACAATACAATCTATAATTTAAAAAATTGTGTGATGTCCTCTACATTTATATTTTTCCTTAGGGTTTCCAAAAACATATTCTAAACTTAATTTCTAGTAATAAATAAATCAATTTGTTTCATAATATATACTAAACCAAAAAATTCAAGGAAACATAGGCTCCTAAATTTATATATAACACTTATTACATCCCATATCAATCAATATATAATGTAATCACGTATACACTCAAAGGATTTTAATATTTTCCCAAATAGCCTAAATTTATTTGACATGAAATCACATAACAACCCCAAGGTCTACATATAAATTGATCATGTACTCTTCATAAACTCTAAAGTAATCTGAACAAAAATTTTATACTAACTATGGGTCCCTAAAACCAAACTATAAAATTTAGTGCTAATAAACACATAAATTATACACTAGATTTGAATTCAACTGAAGATACTCAAACTATGTCATCCATAATTACAATATTGACAGCTATTATAAGTTTAATTACACACAAATATCATTTTATGTTTGGAGTTTTAGAGAATTAGTTAAAAAACATAACTAAAAACCCATATATTTCCATCTAATGGAAATTTTTCCTATTATACCCATAATTTATTATTTAACACTAATACATAAACATCTCCTAGAAATTATCATAATATGCTACTCTTCTGGGCATATGATATGCGATAAATTTATTTATACCTAGGGAAATGAATAAAAAATCATTGGAATCAACTAAAACTCACAGTATGGGGTACCGTATAATAGAAGCTATAAAAGTATAAGAATTTCATAAATAAATATTTAAGGAATAAAGAAAAGTTAAATAATTCCACATAACTAGTCACATGAGATTGAAATAAATCCATGGATGATAAAAAATATAACTAAGAAAGTGGAAAAAATAATTGATTTTATAGTGGTGAAATGCATAATGAAAGACATATTAATCTTACCATCAAGGCCTTAGCCATGACATCTTGCATACTATCAAGAACACAGCCAAGAAATCATAATAATTAGAAAGGCATACACTAAAGGCCCAAAATCATTTTTCCAATGATACTTATTGATAAATCGTGGAGATATCATACTCTAGGCCCCATCCAATAGTTAATTAAGTATAATTAATTAACAAAATTAATGAAATGAATATCTCTATAATACATAATATACTTTCCATAGTAATCAATAAACATAATTGGTAAAATAATAAATATATGGGATGTCACAACTTTCCCTAGTTAATAAACAGGATTACATAATCATAAGTTTTCCAAATACAATATGTGGATGATATTATTAAGGAATATCTCAAAAGAAACATAATAAATTTGAAGAATGTCAACATAGATGAAAAATAACTTCATATGAAGAATATAGAATAGAATCAAAAATAAGAGACCGAGAAGTATATTTTTTAATACCACGAGTCTAATCCCCCAAAACAAAAGTTGTGCAGGAACATTTCTAAGTTAATTCATGGAAGTCAACTCTAAAAGAGATATAAAGTTTATATTTTAAGATGAAAATTTAAGATAAACCACAAAAAAATTTAGAAAACAAATCTTATCATTGTTATAAAATTATTAAGTTAGAGTACACTTTCAAAAATAATTTACAATAAGTTAACATGAAAAACTTTTTAAAACACCACATTTTTTAAAATCACAATAATGATACCTTGAAAGAGACATAATGTTTCAGTATAATAAATTTTGAGTAAAGGAAAAAATATATTATTATAAAATTTAAATCATTTTTCATATTTAAAAATAACCAACCCAAGTCGTAAGAGGGATTATAAAACACTAATTTTGAAAAGATTTGAAGAGAAATGAGAATATCACATGAGATTATGAATATTTGTGTTTAAAATTAGAAAAGGGTAATATTTGTGGAAATAAAGAATATGGACATGAAATAAAAACTATCATTAAATAGAATAGGAATTATTCTAAAAAATATTTAATTTATATGATGAAAAAATCTCTTCAATGAAGAATAATTGAGGTAACAACCCATGAAAAAGGTTTTCATGAGGAATAAATTAAAATTACAAGAAAAAAGATAATAAGAACAGTATAATTAATTAATATGATTGGTTGTACAAAATATTTAAAAATAAAGTTCAAGAAGAATAATCAAAACTACATGAATGGAAATTGAGTGTACACAAACCCTTAATGTAATAGTAAACTTTAAATAAAATGACATTGAAAAAAACTTTTTCATAGATTTTTAAATCCATATATTTTAATTAATATTGTAATAAAAAGAATCCATATGTTATTATATAAAAAATATAAAATAAACATGTTTTGAATCTGTCATATGTCTCAAAATAAATAAAATTGAGATAAGAAATCCTTACATTTTAGGTAATGTATTAATCATAGGACATGGTAAGAGATAGAATTAATATAATTCAAATTAAAATTTATAAATAATTAATTAATATATTAGAATTAAATATTGGTATTTTCACTATATAAATGGAAATTAGTGCATAATGTGAATCATGCCTCAAGGACTAGAAATTGTAACAAAGAGCCCTTACAAATTTAGTACCTTTTGAATGAAATTCCTATGAAAGGTAGAAATTTCAATAGATTTTTTAATCCATATAATTGAATGATTTTTTTTAAAAAATCATTCATATGGAAGTATATTCCCCTCACAAAAAGACAAATGGTAAATATGGAATATTCCATAAAGAAAGAAAACTGATGTGGGAAACCCCTCATATTTAACTTCTAAATTTCATGAAAGTTATTTAACCTCATATATAAAAAAATAACCATAATAATAACTTATAATATAACCTTATTAATATCTATAACATTTTTATGCTTCATTTATACTCATTTACAAGGCATATTTTAGTTCATGTTTATTTTCATCATGAGATGTAAATAATTCATATTTATTCCTACATGTTTCATAACAACAATGTTGTACACCATTAATTGAAATAATGTTCATAATCACCATATTTTTAAATATTTTATTATATATTTATTTCCATTTTTTTATAAATCCCCATTTTTACTCCATAAAACTTATGGGTATGGTTTGTGAATACAGAATCCATGATGACCTTATTTTAGGTAATTTACAGATATTAATGGGTTCCTTTATAATGACCATTAATTAATGATTTATCATTAATGAATATTATACATAACATATATTACACCTTAATATCATATATATTTATAATATATTGTTTTATAACCATCCATGTAAGGTGGTGATGAAAAATGAAACATGATGCTTCATGGAAGTAGTAGTCCGCATGTACACATGGATGACATTTTCATTTTCTATATAATGGGAGAAAGATAGAAAATGGATTATTAAGTAAGAATATTATACATGATATAAATACCTTATTTTTTCATTAAATAAATTTTTATAACCAATAATTTAATGTGGTGATGAAAAATGAAATATTCTATTCTATGGAGGTGGTAGTCTACACATACAAATGGATGACATTTTGGTTTTTATATAATGAGAGAAAGGTAGAAAATGGAATATCCTTTTAGAACATAGAATTTTTATAAATATCATATTTATTCATTAAACACCTATATTGAACAATACATTAATGGTGTTTATGAAAATTGAAATACATCACTATGTGGATGCGGTAGTACACATATACATGTGTACGATGTTCTCATTTTGGAAAGGGTGTATAATGGTCATTAAATTAATATAATAACGTTTCAGTATAATAAAAAGACTTATTTTATTATATTATAATGGTTAATGTAGATCTGGATGCTAAATATAGAGAATAAAAATAGTTAATAACTAATTAGAACTCAAGTTGAGAATTTGAACCTTCTATAGGAGGACCTCTTAGAAATAAAGGCTTTAGGGTTTTTCATTTGATCAAGGGGTATATATTTTTGGAATGGGATATAGCAGAAGTAAAATAACAATTGTTTCGTGGGTAATTTTAATTTTTATATTGTAATAAAATGGATGGTTAAATTCTCCTTTTATAAGTGAGGCGAGTCGCGCTTTTATAAATATTCACAACTTTGTGTTGAAGTCATGTCAGTTTCAAAATAAAGTGGATCAAAATTATAAAATAATGGATAATGGTTTACTATTATTTGATAAAACCATTCACAATAAATATTTAGATATGTTTTTAGGAAATCAGTCTTTTCGTCTTAGTTTTAACTTTAACTTTTATTTACCTTTACAGAGGTAACTCATTTTTGAAACCTCGGTAATTTATTTTAATGAAAACAATTAAGATTTACAACATTAACTAATTTTTATAATATTAGTATAAATATAAATCACATTTTACAGTATTAAATTTCCAAAATGATAAAATTTAATTTTAAAATAATTAGTGTACATCTCATAAAATGGTTATTCAAGAAAAAATATTAAATATACTGTAAAATAATAATTATAGGTTCCTAAATTAACATTAATATTTAAAAAATTATTTTTAATTATTAAATACATATTTTATTATAAAATAATTTTCATAAATTTTTAATTCATGCATATATCCAAATAATGTCTTAAAAATCACAATATAATAAAAAAATTATATTTACTTAAAAATTTATATTTTCAAAAAAAACTCCAAAATTCATCTTAAGAAAATATTTAAATTCTTAATAAAAAATTTTAATTCATTTTTTCAAATTCAAATTATATAATTCAGTTTTTAAACTTTTAAACAAAAACATTAAAAATAAGGAAAATATTTGTTTTAAATGAAATTCAATTATTAATTGTTCTTATTCATATTTCTAATAAATTAATAACTATATTTGTATTAATATATTTATAATATGATTAATATATTTTATAGTCATTTAATCCTAATATATTTAGTTTTTCAAAATTAAAAAGCATAGCACATAAGAAATGGAATATTTAGAAAAAATATAATTTTAAGCATAAAATGATTTTAATCTTATTAATTTCCTTGTAATAGCTATTAGATGGATATTAATTTATTTTATTTTACATATTATTAATAAATTTCAATAAAATAATTATTTTTCTATAATATAATCGAATTCATAGTGCATGAAAATGAATTTTTAGTAAAATATATTTTTGTGCAAAAATATTTTACTAATTATTTAAATGAACTAATTGAATTTTATGAATTCATTAGTATTGAAAATGGAAATTATTTTTATTTATAAATATACGAAATAATGTGATTTATTCTATTTATATCCTCTAATTCAATGAATAATTTATAACAATTATACCTATCTTAATAAAATGTGTTGCGGTTCATTTTGGTTTAGTGTTTCATGTGAATTAATCTATTTAATAAATATTTATATAATAAGAAACATATAGGAAAATATTGGGGTGTTATAATAAAGGAAAATGAAAATTCCCATTCATCATGAGCTAACGACAATTGTCAAATGTGTTATATGAAAAATGGGATCAATTTATCATTTATTATAAGAATAATGAAAAAACATGAAAAAATTGTAATCCACTACCAAAAATAGACATTAATCCACAAAAAATATATTATACATTCATATATATAAGAAAGAAATAATAATTAAAATAAAAGGTTAATTTAAAGCAAAAACCTCTAATATTCATGTGTCACAAGACCAATCTGCATGTCAACCCCTTCAAAGCTTCATACCTAATCCCTAGTCCATACCTAGAAAAATTAACCATCGATCATACCTATAAAATAGAATAAGAAAATACAAGGCTAAAAACACAATATGTTTTGTAAATAGGATGTGATTTTAATCCTAGTAGGATACCACAAAATATTCTATATGTTCTTTTTCATTGGAAAACCATACCTTCTATTTTGAAATACAAATATAAAAGTGCAGTCATTTTCATCATTTATGAAATCATGTAACAAGAAGTTTTATATTGAACTTAATTTAACAATTGGGATATAGTTTGTAATGAAATGTGTAAATTTGATTCAAGGAGAGATTAACTATGAAACTAAGGTAGGTAGCCCTAATATCCACATACATAACATAAACATATAGCTATGTGAAGACTCATCCAATACGATTGTGAGGCTTATATTGGGGAAAATAAAATTTATACTCCCTAGGGAGAGGAAATTTCCTACTATCCTTGCTTGGAACTTGTCGAGGAACCCTATTAAGTACTTAATGTTCTCCCTAATGAAGTTTTCTAAATTATTATAGAATTATCAATACCCAAACATGATACAAGAAAATATCCTATTGATATTATCCATAACTCAATTAATAACATAGTGAATAAAAAAAACTCATGTAAAATGGTGTACCCTTATTAATGGGTTAATAATGTAATAATAATTTTGAAAAAAACACTTTTAATCAATCTAAAAACTATATTACCATTGAAAAAACATTGAAACACAAAAAAGATTCTATTAACTTCATCAATGATCATATTTTAAGAATATTTCTTTAAAACATATATGTGATTGATATGAAAATTTGGAAAGGATAATATTAGAATAATTTACATAATAGACCCACTTTAACCAATCGAACTCCATTTTATCCATTTAATACATTGTCTAAAAATTGGTATAAATTATTTATAATTTATATGAATACATTCTATGAAAAAAAAAATACTCTAGAAAAAAAATTAATCATTTCGTTTAACACATTATATGCATAAATGTTAGAGGGGTTTTACATGTATTTTCCATAAAATCTCTTTGATAAAATGTAATTATGATATTCAATCCTTGAGAGAATTTTATAAATCAATCCTAAATAATATATAGTAAAATTTTATAGATATTAAAGTAATTAAATACTAACAATAATTTAAGGTTTATCCAAAGAAAGGGGAAAGAATATAATTTCCTACCTGGGAGGGATGTAACCTTGACAACTTCAATAATCAGAAGTAGATTCAAGTTAGAAAATAGGTATTCATCACTTTCACACTAAAATCACTATGATTTTTTAATTTTTGTTCATAACATGGAAAACCCCCACCCTTTCATCACCCCTAAGTGAGAATTGAAGTAAGAGTGGAGTATATGAGAAAATGGAAAAGGTAAATTAGTGAAGAAAAAATCAAAACTAAGATGACATCAAGAGGTGGATGAGGAATCCATGGGAAATATTAAAGGAAAATAGAATAGAGGGATCCCTACACCATAATAATTGTGTGTTTGGCAGAAATAATGGGGATAAGAGATCCCTTATCTATTTTATGAACTAAATTTACAAAATTATAATAATTCCAAAAAAGAAGTTTAATGACAATTATAAACTTTTCTATATGTTTCTACACACACCCAAAATATACATTATTTAATACATATTCATTTAATAAAAATTTATAATTCATTACTCACTTGAAAATACTCAAATTATAAAATAATAATAATCAAAATCAAAATTTCCCATCAATTACACACACACACACACACACACACACACACATATATATATATATATATATATATTCTAGTGAAATTATAAACTAACTAATGTGAAACACAGTTTATAAATCACATTCCCATAAAAAAAATATTCGATGATATAATTATAATAATACAGAAATGATCACATAGTGTATTGAGATGTTAGAACTCAAGAATTGAATTTTTTTGACATAAATAAATTTAAAGTCACCTTACATTGTCTTTAAAACCATGTATCTACTATACATAACACACTACCTTGTCAAATTGACATTTCACAGTCACTAATCATGGCCACTAAGACTGTGCACCATCTATGTTACACCCAAGATTTATAAAAAAATTAAAAACAGCTATATTCATTTTATAATATATGATTATAATAAAATATATCCCAAATGAAAAGGTGGGGTGATACATTTACACTGGAGTTTTGTTCCATTCTGGGAGATGAATTTAGGTTGTGCTGTGTTTTATTTTTCCCTAGGAAGACTTAATTGTTATTCAAAAGTTTATTATTGTCAAATAATGTCAATTTTAGATATAACAGTATTTAAGAAACCCTGATAATACCTAAGGTTTTCACATGATTCTAGTATATTCTTAGAAATTAAATTTAGTTCATGAAAGGATTTAATGTCATGTGGAAAAATTATGGTTTACACTGGTGTTTATTATAATCTTGAGAAGTAAATTTTTGGTGTGAAATGAGGCACGAGGTCACATAGTTTTGGGATTGGTACCATAATGGGGTTATCAAATATACCTTATAGGGGAATCAAAACTAATGTAGTTCTGTGATGTAGTTTAATGTTATATAATTGGGAATTACACAAAAGTGAAAGGGGATTTCAATTTAAGTTGAAAATATGGAATAACATATATTTTAATACGATAAGAGGAGAGAATGTTATGCCTTTTAATTTTTGTATGATGAGATCCAAAATTATTCTTTTTATGTTATTGAACATATTATTAACATTGTTTCTTTTAAGTTCATGTATTCCTGACCATTATGTCTTGTAATTTACAGTCATATGACCTGGATCACTTATAGAATCCCTAATCTGTTCCACATCTATTATGATTGAATCAGGTTTCATATACCTCAAGCGCACCTCCCTGTATGTAGAAGGATACCGACTAGACGAAAGTGTCCATGTGTCAAGTGTGGAGTTCGTACCCCCTTTGGTATAGATGGAAATAAATCACAATGAAATAAATATATATATAAACATCCATATTAATTGTATAATAAATAAAGATATCACTACTAAATTCCAAAAATAATAATAACTTCACCCATTTTATAAAAAAATAATAATTTTAAATTTCATACAGTTATAAACATATATATATATATATATATAATATCCCCACTAGTGAAAAAATGATTTAACATCGGTTTTTTTCATTTTTGATGTTGGATTTTAACCGATGTTTATAAACGTAACATAAAAAACAAGGTTTTCATTGTCGGGTTCTTATAGAAATAAATGCTAAAAACCATGATAATTTTTTATAATTATTTGTTGTCATTTTTGATAAAAAATGATTTTAAAAGTTAAAAAAATAAAATTTTTCAATATTACACCCCCAAAATAATAAGAATCCCTTTAATATAAAAATAGTATATACAAATCAACATCATGTATCATTGAATAAAAATCATGAAAAACATATATACTTTTATCTAGTTAATCAATAAATTATCTACATATTTTTAATATAAAGTAGAATTAAAAAACACATACCTAAAATTTACAACATCATCATTGTTTGTTATTGTTGAAACATTCATTTCATATCATTATGATGAAACCCCTATTATAACAAAAAAATTAGTTTTTTAAACACATGTTATTAAGAAAATCTAATATTAATCATAAACATTAGAATACATATACTTTAAATCATAATCATACTTAATAAATAGTTCAGAAACAATAATCAAAGATTAGTAAGCTCATTTTTCGTATAAGACTCTGCATCATTGAATGTATATAGTAACATTGAAGGATATGAGATTAAAAACAGAATACTATGACTAGAAATATAAAATAATTTATATAACTAACCTTATCAAATTCTATAGTTACCCAAGTTGTGATTATCTCATACATGAATCATAGAAAATAATAACCACATTAAATGTGTCCTAATTGACGATGAAATTGTGGTTATAAAACATTAAATTGATAATAAATATATACATATATATATCAAAAATCATAATAATATCTAATATAAAAAATAATTACCATTACTTTCACATATTTTATTTCATTTAGGTTCTTTATTGACATGTGATCTTGGTTAAATTTTTTCCATGACCTGTATTTTCATATATATCAACTAACAATACATGTATATACAGTAATAATTAAATATAATGACCTTATAAAAATGAAGAAAACATAGTTTTCTAACTATGTGGTAAACAATTTTACAAACACCACATAGTAAAGAGGGAACCCATTATATGGTGCATTCACTTGGGAAGAATATTCCTAACATCCAGTCCCCCTATAATACAAAAGGTTCATAATTAATGAAATTATAATGAAAAGTAGTTCATAAATATGATAGTGTTCTTACCCTTAAAAATGGAAAAATTTGAAACCCAATCTCCATCTATAATAATATCTCATATATATATATATATGTGTGTGTGTGTGTGTGTGTGTGTGTGTGAAATTATATTATGATTCTTCCCACATTTAACAAGAATGGAAATGAATGATCAATATATAAAACCATAAATTCTTGTTATTTCATTTTTTATAAGTAGTGTGTGTAAATACCTAATTAATAAAGTAATATAGTTAGTCAATTTAAATCATCTTTAATTAAATAAATAGAAACTAAAATGTCAATTTACTTAAATGGAAAAAAAACTACAACACATTCATGTTGAGCTATTCAAAATTAATTAGATCACTGGTATATTTTCTTAGTATTCTTAATGGATAATATCTTATACAAATATAGGAAATCATCTGAAACTCATAAATATTACCCAAGAAAGAAGAATCGTGATATAATCTTTGTATCCCAACATAAATATAATAAGTATATACAGTTATTTGTTCTGGAATGTTTAGTATCCTTTATTCCATTTCTTTTTCTTTTAGATATTCCTATATAAGTTAAATTTCAGAAAATATTATAAGTAATTTTCAATAAAATGAAATTAGTATTTAAAAAGATGCATACCTCATATGAAAGATAACAAATAAGGCCATATGGACAATGTAAAAAATGACCCAGACAATCCTCAAATTTGGTAACTACATTAGTAGGAAATGGTATTAGAGTAGTATGATCAATAATATCGTGTACAAATACTCTAACATGACTCATATTCATAGGTTGTGATGTACAGAATCTCCCAAAAAATGCATTATCCCTAATATTTTAATATGTATATGAGGATCTCTAGCATACAACTCATAGTATAAGGTTTGGTCTGAGCGATGAGTTGGAGGATCTATGTAGTAAGGATGGGTGGGGTGGTCTGGTTGGGATGGATTTATAGGCTACACAGCCGACTGAGCAGGCTTGACGGGTTGGGAAGGCTGCGCACACTCTGACTATCTCATAAATTGTTCTAATATAGCTTGCACAACTGATTGAATTTGATTTCCCATGGACTATTTCATATCCTTCAACTCGGATTTTAAGTATTCAATTTATAGGTCTCTTGATTTCTTACTCTGATGTCCAGAAACTTTCAGAATACTAACACCTACATGACATCCTCTTATGTGGTTGGGGTGTTCTTGCTTTCCTAAAGCAATGGTTGGGATTTCCATCCTACCCTCTGGGATAAAAGAGACTTATGTCTCCTACTCCTGATGATTATCTTGAAATGTAAAATGTAAATGTTATATTAGGGTTTTTAATATATAAAAAATTAAGAAACATGAAAAATAAATAATATTTACATACAATATTTGCAACTACTTCCTTATCTTTCTCTATAAGATAATTTTCATTTTTTATTCTTATCATTATTTTCCATTATTCATGGTGATTGGGGGGATATAGACGACCAAACTAGACCTCATTAGAACCTCTAGTGCAGTGGGATATTAGTTCTTAAAACTTTTCCTCAATCACTTTTTTCTCTAATAACTGATACCATCCACATGATAAAGTATGGGGGTATACATTCTAAAATGGGGTGTCTTGATGGGATTTTTTGGATTCATATTATCAAAAAGTAAACTAATAAGTAAATAGGTAAATATATATGAAATTATATAATATTATATAATTATCATACTAGAAAGGATTCATCATGTTTTATGGAAACAAATGTCTTCCTTGTATCTACATCTATAAACTCATACTTGAGGCAAGTGTTTTCATTTTGTATCTTTCAAAAAACATAATTTTTTATCAACTTTGTTTTTCAATATCTTCATCAAACTGCCACCAGAGAAAGACAAATTTTCATAATTGATTTTTTTTCATCAAAATTGGATGTCATATGTAATTGAATAAAATAAAAATTAGTCATTTAAAATATATCTTATTTGAGAAATAATATAAAATAAATAAATTAAGATATTATAGAGTTATGACCAGCCAAATCTGATCTTTCACCACCTTATCGACGACCATCAAATAGGGATATAAAATGTTAATCCTATCAGGGCTCTACATGGATCTATAGCTGATAAATTGTGTTGTAGTTAGTCAAGTTTTATTATTATTATCCTCAAAAGTAATATGTAATTTTTCATCACCACAGTCAGGTGATATTTTTGGTAAATGTGTAATTCCACATTTACCAACTCAAGAACATGATTTGGTAATAGTAAAAATAGAGGACTCCACTGCTGAAGTCTCATCAATAGTCCTACAATTATTTTTTTAAAATTAAAATTTTGTTTCTAATAAATAATTATATTAATGGGTATTTAATAATTCGAAAAAATAAAAATATCTCATTATATGTTCCTTTCTATCTATATATATATCTATCATTGGAACAAGAAATTATAATGAAATTATTGTGGACCTTCATATTATTATCAAATTGAATAATTAGAAAATTAAAGAACTGAAATATGTATATAAAAAAGGGTATACATGTGTAAGTAAAAGAAAAAATAATGATGTTATGATTATTAACCAAAATATATATACAAGGTAAACTATAAAATATAATCATTACTTTTCAAATGATAGAAAAATTTATAAATTTAAAAATGAAATAGTTATTAAATAATATAGTTTTTACACATGTAAATTTTAAAAAAGAAAAGTAATGTAAATAATTATCAGATTAATTTAGTGTTTTCACATATCCCTTCCACAAGATCATTTCGTAATGTATGCACTATGTTGGTGTTATAGTCATTGTTATCTAGAAATTGTTTATAGATGAAGAATCCTCATATAAATCAATAACATCATGATCATCATGATCCTCATCAGCCAAATGGATTCTTTTTGCTTGAAAATGATGGACTATTGATCATTTGACAGATCAATGACATAAAATATTTGTTTTGTATGTTTGGCCATGATAAATGGTTACATATTGTAACTAAATATTATCAAATCAACAATTTTAAACCCATATTAATCATGTTTCAAACCACTATTACATGCAACACAATTACACTAAAACGTGGTGACTCAAAATTTAATATAATCAATTTCACATATGTCTTTAAGCACTCCAAAATATGGAATTGATGTGGAAATTTTATTTTAATATTTAGAACTCGAAAAATGAAGTGCTTTACAAATGAACATTACACCACTATTTTCAATAGTACTCTTTTAATCTATATTTTTTGTGTAAAATGTGTTCCCATTAATATAAAACCTAGGACATGTGATCACATTAGATAAGGTCCCCCTACCAACCATTTCAATGTTTCTGATGCTGATATTTATGTGATTCCTTTCTCATTAAACCATGAAACAAATATCTTCTTATGATCAATCATCATCCACTTTTCATTTATTTTCAGGTACCATATCTTTAATTCAAAATTTTGTCATGATATATTTGATTGAACCTTATATGTGTTGTTAAAAATGTATAAATGTTCTTGCATCACTTCATCACATGGAATGAACATTAACATTAAGCCTTGAATCCCTCCACCTTCACTATCAACTATCATATGTGAAGATATAGGGAGAGAAATATACTCCACTTCATACAAAAATTAGTACAGAACTCAATCACCTCTTCCAATACATATTTTTGAACAATATAGGCCTCTGGACGATAAGTATTTTTAACATATCCCTTCAAAATTTTCATATATATTTCAAACGGATATATCCATTTTAAATAAACAAGACCACATATTCTTATCTCATGCACCAAATTAATCACCAGATAGACCATTATATCAAAAAATGCAGGTGGGAAATAAATTTCTAGTTGACAAAGAATAAGAGAAGTTTCATTATTTAACACATATAAAAACTTTGGATCAAAGACCTTGATAACAATGCATTTAAAAAAACTACATAACCAAATTATAGTATCTCTGACAGCTATTAGTAGTATACCACGTAGTGTAACTAGTAGAATTTGTTCCAATAATACATGAAAATCAT
The DNA here is from genome assembly GCA_963277665.1 of Viscum album. Lineage (NCBI taxonomy): Eukaryota > Viridiplantae > Streptophyta > Magnoliopsida > Santalales > Viscaceae > Viscum > Viscum album. The sequence continues at coordinate 85,653,370 of OY728154.1, forward strand.
GATATTTCATAAATATTAATTTTCAATCCTGTAATCACACCAAATTATTTACATTTGAATAATAACCACTAGGTACTTTAATGCCATAAATACACCCAAAAAAATAATCTTCTCAATATTACTTAATGTGTGACAAGCTGGAGGTAAATATGTTCATTTTCCTTTCATAGTGGGAGATAACTCTAAACATATTCCCATTGATATCAAGTCCAATATAGTTTGAAATCCATATTTTTTATTTCCTTTTTATGTCTAAAAATGTTCCAATCAAACAATTACATATATTTTTTTAAACATGCATAACATCAATGTTCTATCTTATCTCTAAAAAACTCCAATAAAGTTGTTCAAAAACATAGACAGTTTCTTCTAGATATTTTTTGAAGACCATAACTTCTTTTCTTTCAAAATGTCGAATAAATATTTTCTACCTTATCATAATATTCATCAAAAAACAATGGTCATGGTGGAATACTGTATTCATGTAAAACATTAATTGATTTTATCAATCTATGATATGGATGATCAATTGGGAAAAACTATTTGATGTCTCGTGTATAGTATCATTATTCCATTCTGCAATTGATAATATGTAGTATCTTCTTCACAAATTGGACATGATTTATATACCTTAAAACTATATCTATAAAATTTATTATATACATGAATGTTGTTTATAGTGAATATTATCATAACATGAAAAAGAAAATACTCTTTCTCGTACACATCAAAAGCCTTAATACTTGTCTCCCATAGTAGTTTTAAATCATCAATCAATAGTGAAAGATACACATCAATATCATTTCCTGGCTGTTTTGGTCCAGAAATCATCGCGCTCATAAAAAAAATCATCATATATATATGGGGACAAGTTGTAAATTACCAAAAAACCAACCCATGAACTACATTATCAATTTAGGCTGTGATATGGATTAATTACATTAGTACACATTCCCATTATGATAATTATAACCTCACTTAAAAAATTATAAAATTATTTATCAAATATCTTCTAATGGGATGAATTAGTAAGGTGACGTAAGTTACTATTAGAGATGCACTCATCTAAATTATATCTTTACCTTTTTTCATCAATTGAATTTTCAAATAGATGCTTGAAATGAGGAATTATTGGATGGTACAAAATTACTTTAGTATGAGCTTTTATTATGGTACCTGAGATTGAATCACAATTGAATTATCATAATTATATGTAGGGATTGTTGGATGTAATCATTATAAATTATAAAAATATTGATTTTACATTGGGTTGGATGCTAGTAACTTATAATGAATATGATTTAACATTTTCAACCATCTTATAGCATGATTTACCACACGTAGGATAGTTTGATAAATATTTATATTCTTTATTATACAACACGCAATCATTAGGGAAAGCATGTATCTTATTATACCCCAATATCATTGAGCATAATATTTTTTTCACCACATAATTGCAATCTAGAATCCCATTACCTTCTATAAGTAGCTCTTTTAAAATATCAAGTAAGTTAGAGAAACTTTTATCACTCCACCCATTTCATTCTTTCAGTTAACAAATCTCAAAACTTCTAATAACACTTTATATTTACAGTAACCTGAGAATAATGGTTTCTCATAATCTCTATACAATCATTAAATATATTCTATTTTTTCAATGGTTTCAACACCTAAATCATGAATTAATTCTTCAATATGATCATATGTCTCATTATGAATATAATTTAATCAACATTATATGTTTCATTTTTAGTTCTTTCACTATGTTAGATCCAACATGTATAATTAATGCTAAAATCATAGAAAATGAGATGATCCTTGATTTCTCTAGAGTTTAACTTTATTATATTCAAACACTTCACATATGTAAAAAATCAAATCTATGATTTGAATATTTTGGTTATAAAATTTCAACAAATCATCAACTCCTTTTTCGTATTCACTAGTGGTTCTTCATTAATTTATCCAATTATGATCCATTCAATACCTGATATCCTAACATAATCAGTGAATATAATAAAACATATAAATATTTAAATATATATATATATATATATTGTAAACATAAAAAAATTTAATAAAAATGATTGCTAAACATCTAGAAAACATCAACAATTATCAGGAATAAAATAAATAAAACTAATCTCCAAAAGGTATATATTTTGTGTTATCTGGGTTATGATGATTTAATCGGCATCACATGTAATGGACCTAGTAGAAATTCCAAGTAGAAAATCATGATTTTTTAAACTAAAATATTATTTGGTTTTAATTTATTTCCTTTTATTTCATTATATATAAGTTATATTCCTGGTAGAAAATCATGATTTTGACACAATATGTATGTTTTCCACACCGTAAATTATAATATTAGGGTGTTTATTTAATTTCATACCCTAATTTTTATCATTTTTTATAATAAATGTTTAGTTATTTACTAATTAACATTCTAATATATGGGTTGTAGTCACCATATTGTCACTCCTTAGACCCCTACTACTATTGAAACCCTCTTTTTGGTAAAAACGGTATTAATAATTATTTACATGAAAATACATTTTTTTCTGAAAAATCCCAAAATGTTATACTATGATAATATTGAAATTCTAAATCAATAATTGAACATCGTTTTATCAAATTAAATTTATACAATAATATTTTTAAAATTAAGTATTATATATAATGTAATACAGTTTTTATTGAAATATGACCATTTGAATATTTATTCTTTTGCAATATTATTTCAAAAGAATATAAAAATTAATTAATTATAATATATTAGTTTAAATATTGATTAAATAATTTAAAAGTTTCTAATTGAATTTATTAAGGTCAATTACACAAAATTTTAACATATTTTATTTGAAAAAACCCTATAAGAATATAGCTTATATAAAATATAAATATAGAATTAATAAATTTTTTATTTCCATATTATATACATGTGGTTTATTGATATTATAATTTAAATATTTTCAATTATCTAACATGTATCAGTTCGTGTTACATAGTTGTCACATTAGTTTGGTGTCGCATGTGACAAAAGGTATTGAAGATTGTATTAATTTAATGGGTGAAAATATAGAGTCATTACATGTTATGTATGTTATATTGATGAACGATGACACCATTTATCATTGTTCATTTCAAAATATCATCAACCCCATTTGATAATTTTATCAAATAAAAAATTTCTCAAAATAACCAAACATTAACAAAAACATTTATAAAAAACATTCAACTACATACAAATAATCGTAATAATAACTCAACAATATACCTAAATGATAAATAATTTAACAACAAAATCAAAAAAATCAGAGTTTAATAAGGAAAATGGACCCTTAATCTGAAGTTTCTCCCACCAATTAATTTTAATCAAAAACAATGCAAAATCTAACACAAATGTATGTAAAAATGAATAATAAATAAGAATAAATAAATAAAATCAAACTATAGTTGATGCTCAGCCGAAAATTGGTTTATAAAGATAAATACATTGTTGTATGATTAAAAAATTATAGAGGATGAATAATTGATACCACGGATCATGAAATGATGATAAAAGATAAGAAAACCAACAGAAATGGCCATTGAGGTTCAGCAGGTTGTCGTCAAGGTCATCGTGATTTCAGAAAAAAGATTCACAAATCCAAAAAATAAGGGGTTCTCAATCACGTGTTTTTCTAAATTTTTTCAACATCATTTTATGTGAAAAAAAATGCTGATTGTTTTTGAAATTATGACGTAATTTTTTTACAAAAAAAAATAATTCCAAAAGCCTATCACTGATATATTTTGTGTCGGTTTATACAAAACCGATGTCATAGCTTCGAAGTAGAAGGAATTATTTCTACTATTTACACTATCGAAATATTGTATGATAAAAGTCCAAAAAAAAATCGGGTATTGAGAAAAACATTTCTCAAGTCCATTACTAAACACATCTCATAGATTCAACTATGTTATATAACTCACTCATAAGTAACAGAGCCCCTTCCCCTTCTCGGATCATAATCCATAAAGTATACTTAGGTTCTAAAGAACCTTAATAGGGTTTAATTGGAACTCAGTGGGCTACCACTAATGGGTTCCCCAAAAAAATATATATATTAAGAAATTTAATTTATAGTGAGATATGCTTTTGTTTTAAATTAAATAACCAATTAATGTAATAGTAAATGTAATAGGCTTGGTTACTACACAGCCATCAAACTGTAACCATACCAACATCAGTTACGTCTAGGGTGTCTTTCAATATATCATATAATTATTGACTAGAAATCTTGTCTCAGTTAAAAGTCAAGGGGCATAAAATCCATTAATAATATAATGACTAATATGTGGAAAATGCATTCCCGTAATATCCAAGTAAAATTAATATCATCCAAGTGAAATGATAACTATCAATATATGGTTAGAACTACATAACAACACAGTCACAACCATTGGTGTATCATTCCCATGTCAGCATATACAAATGGGAATCACACCTCATCTCCATAATCAAGAGAGAGAATAAAATTACTAACCATGGGAATAATCTCAAGATGGAAGACAGTAAAGTAATGACATGGGTGACACACATCGATACCCTGATCTAGTTGCTTGCATGACCTCAAGCGCACCTCCTCATACGTTAGAGGCTTCCATCTAGTAGCTAGGGTCTAGTATCAATCATTGGGGGATTTTACCCTCTTTATTAGAGTAATAAATAAACATAAATAAATTAATAAAACTGAAAAATATAATAATAACCAAAATAAACAAATATCACATGATGACCAAAATGGAAAACATAGTATCCAAAACTAGACACTAGACATGTCATACTTAATATGTGTTAAGTTACGATATGAAAAACCCAAAATAAATAAAGACACTAAAAACTCCCAAGAAGATCCTGACACTGGGTTTGGTTCCTTAATCCAAGATTTATCCCATATTATCCATATCATATAGGTCACATTCTCTTAACCTTTCCCCAACTATGAAATCTATTCAACAACTGATCAGGAAGCCTGTGTAGGGTGTGAGTAAAACTTAGTAGGCTACCATCAATGGTGTCTAAAAATTTTATTTAGTGGTATAAAGAAATAAAAAAAAGTAATTAATTAAATAGATTACATGTATTCAATTATTCTTTACTTAACCACATAAATTCTTGGGTTCCTGAGGACACCCAAACCCTCAATAACTACTTCAACCCATGTTAGATTCTAAACCATATCACATATTCAATTCACATTTCAATATAACACATGGTATTTCATTGTCTCTGTCATTTCAAATCATTATCATGGAAATTGGAATCATAATCCAATGTCAATCTCATGGGCGTAGAACGTCATGCCTAGCACCCCATGGGTATTTGATGAATTAGTCCATGTCCCACATCCCATAGGTATTTATAGCATCAATAATTATCCCATAAAATAATATTTGAAGGCATTCACTTGGTACTTTGGGTATTTAGAGCATCTATCTGTATACCACCCTCATATATCAATCAACTGCATATCGATATTTGGAGCATCAATTTCTGTCCGACACTCATATATCAATCAATCACATATATCACATGTATCACTATATCACTTTTATCATAATATCACATAACAAATATTAATCAACATTAATCCACTTATCACATTTCACCATCACAGTATTCCATTAATTAATTCATAAATTAATTAATCCAACTCTATCAATTAAATAATCAGAGTAATTGACCAATTAATTAATTCAAAAAATAATAAATATAATTCAATCAATTACAATGTTCCATTAACTAATCCAATGATTAATTAATCTAGTTTCATAATCCTAGCAATACACTAATGAATTTAATTCCACATTCTCAATAATCCATTAATTGATTAATTAATTAATTAAATCAATTACACTAATTTCACAATAACCCATTCCATTAATTAATTCACCAATTAATTAAGCCACATAAACCAATTCCATAGTCATAAAATCTCATTAATTAATTCAATAATCAATTAATCTCAATCAAAAAATTCAAAAATCATAATATCTCATTAATTAATTCAACAATTAATTAATTCAAATCAGTCAATTCCATAATCATTACATCTCATTATTTAATTCAAAAATTAATTAATATAATCGATCAAATCTATAATCATGACATATCATTAATTAATTCAACAATTAATTAATTCAATCAATAAATTCAACAATCTTGACATCTCATAAAATAATTATTAAAAATTAAAAAATTACAAAATCATAACGTCTCATTAATTGATTTAACAACTAATTAATCACAATCAACCAATTCCCCAATCATAAAATTTCATTAATTAATTCAAAATTAAATTAATTCAAATCAACAATCATAATAATTTGTTAATCAATTTAACAATTAATTAATCCAACTCTACAATCACAAAAATATATTAATTTATTCAACAATTCAAATTCAACCAATTGGATAATCACAGCAGTTCCCATTAATTAATCACATAATTAATTAATATAATTCCACTAATTACATAATATCTACAATATATTAATTAATTCAACAATTAATTAATCAAATTTCTCAATCCCTCATATCCATTAATGAATTCACCAATTAATTAATCCAATTCAATCAATTTCATAATCACAATAATTATTATTAATTAATTTCACAATTAATTAATTAAATTCCCCAATTCATTTGACTCAATTAACAAAAATTATTTACACATTCAAATTAAAAAACTTTATTTAATTATCAATTCAATTTACCAATCCTAGAAATTACAATTGTCACAATTACTTACACATAATTTAATCAAGACTATGGGACTGAAATTTATACCACCTACCTAAAATATGAAGAATTCATGAACTATGTGTTGGTCCACCACTAATATATGGTACCAAAAAATTATCATTATTAATCATAGTCATTGAAATTTAACCATGGTGTTTTAAGTTAGTTAATTATGGTTAACTTTATTCATTTTTTATGAAAATAAACCCTCGTATTACCATCCTCTCATTAATATGAATCCAACATCATTGACGGTGCCTTATTCTAAAAACTATCAAAGGATAAATTAATTAAATAATGAAATTCTGTATAATAGAAATCTGTAAAAAAATCCCACATAACCTATGAAAAATATTTATACGCACCATCCTCTTATCAAGATGAATCTAATTCCACTAGCAGCACATCAATCTAATCAATATCAGAAAATATTTTTATGATTGCAGTTTGAACATATTAATAAAAATAAAAATAAAATGATAGAGATATAGGAATAAGAGAGAGGGTTTGAGGGTCGAGCGACCCTCCTTCATGATTTCCACATATACATATACACTAATTTTTTTTATTTATTTATATTTATTTACACCCATAAATATATATACACACATATTTATATATATATCACATATATATATACACACCAATTTTTCTCACTTTAGTATTAATAATAATTATTATTATTATTAAATATTTCACATCATTTCCAACATTATCATTCCAACAATTGTAATAAAACTATTATTAGTAACACATTCTCATTTTTTCAACATAATTAATAGTATAATAAGTAAACAATCACAAAGCACATACCCATACATTTATATAACACAAATACTAATCATATTGTTAATTTTGACCACCAGTAAAATATTCAAACTCCAAAATAATATTTGTTTATTAATTTAAAAAAACTGTAAATATTTAATAAATTTCATCAAGATCAAATTTTTCATCTTTTGAAAAAAATTATCCAATAAAATTGAAAACTAACAACATGGGTAATTATAATCTCCCCAATATAATGATTTTTATCCCTGAAAAGCATTTTTTATCATAAAATTGGTACTCCCCACCATAGTTGTTTCCATATTTAAACATACGAATGAACACTAGAGCTATATAAATTTCATATGATTCAAATAATTTTCAAAATATAATTTTCTCCCAATTATCATCATATACTTATTTTAAATACATCAATAATTACATTCACCATTTATTAGTTTTAAATTAATTTTAAAATTCCTAGTTATAAAATAATATTCATTAAATCCTTACATATTTTATTATCATCCAAATAATTCATAATAAGTCATTTAACACTTTTTCCCACCATAAGATCAGAACCGAGGCACTCTCACTACCCTTAACCATCATATATCTAGGTCATGGTTAAAAAGGGTAAACTCGTTCTTATTATTAAAGTTTCTCTTTAGACATCCAATTATCATGTTCTTCATTATTTTGAAAACATTAAATTCATATTAGGAACCATTTTTAGTTCAATTTCACAAGCATGTAAAATCATTTCAAGTTCAATAACTTACCCAAAACTCATTTTCATTGTGTTCCTAAGATGGTGCATGTACCAAAATAATCCTGAGTACCTACAATGATTCATGCATAATCGATATCATGACTTACCGAATAATGATTCAAATCCAAGAAAATCTCAAAAACAATAATCACATCACATAACAAGTGCATCACCCAAGGTGAAATAATATTCAACTGTAACAACACACATCAATAGCAGGAATCTTACCTATGGTACTTGGGGTTTACCACAAAAATGGGTTAGATACATCCATGTATGAGATCATGTTCGAGTCCTAAATCTTCATAGTATTATGTATACCTTTCAACAAATAGTAATACAAAAGAAAAAAAAGAAAAAAATGGGGCTCTGATACCACTTTGAAACGTCCTAACCCGGTTGTCACATGTCGGTGCCCCGAGTCGGTGTGTTATATGACCTAAAGCACGAGTCCTCGTATAGAGGAGGCTTCTAACTAGTAGCGAGGGTATAATATCGATAATAGGGAGACTATACCCTCTTGATCAGAGTAATATGACATCATTAATAAATAAAAAATATTAAATATATAACTTTAACCAGAACAAACCAATATCACAACATGACTGAAATAGGAAATGTGATATCCAAAACTAAATAGTAGAAATGTCATGCTAAATACATTTCATGTTTAAATTTAAAAATCCCCAAATAAATAAAGATATTTAAAACTCCCAAGAAGGTCCCAAGACCAAGTTCAGTTACCTCATCCAAGATCCATCCCATATCATCCATCTAACATAGGTCACTTTCCCTAAACCTTTCCTATAACCATGAAATCTATTCGGGTACCGATCAGGAAGCCTGAGTAGGGTGTGAGTAAAACTCAGTAGGACACCACCAAAAGTTTCTAAAAAATTACCCACTGAATATATTGTATGAATTTGTATAAATAAATAAATATAAGTAATAATGTACACCATTTACATTTTTTAAGTTATTATTTATTTAACCACATAAACACATAGGTTTCTGAGGATACCTAAACTCTTAATACCTGTTTCATCCAGTGCTCGAGTATGAAAAAAATCACATATTCAATTTTTATTTCAATATAACATGTGGTATTTAATTATCTATATCATTTCAATTCATTATCATGGAAATTGAAACCATGGTCTAATGCCAATCTCATGGGCACAAAACATCATGTCTAGCAGCTCATGGCTATTTGGAGAATCATTCTCTGTACCATTCCCTTTGGGTATTTGGAGCATCATTCCTTATACCATACAATAATATTTTCATGCATGTACATGGTACTCTATGGGAATTTGGAGCATCATTTGATGACCCACACTCATATATCAATTAATCACATATGGGTATTTAGAGAATCAGTTTGTATCCCATACTCATATATCAATAAATCATATATATCACATGTATCACAAAATCACTTGTATCCCAATATAACATCACTCAAGATTAATCAACATTAACCTTCTTATCACATTTCACCATCACAATCTTTCATTAATTAATTATTAAATTTATTAATCCAACTCCATCAATTCCATAATCCCAATAATTGACCAATTAATTATTTCAACAGTTAATTAATCTAACTCAATGAATTCTGATATTCCATTAGTTAATCCAGTGATTAATTAATCAAATTTAAAAATCATAACAATACATTAATCAATTCCATTACACATTCTCAACAATCCATTAATTTATTGAATAATTAATTATTTCAATTCCACCAACAGGAAAATCACCCATTCCATTAATTATTTCACCAATCAATTAATCTCAATCAATTAGTTAATCAATCATAATATCTCATTAATTAATTTAACAATTAATTAATCCTAATCAACCAATTCCATAATCATAACATATCATTAATTAATTAAATAATTAATTATTTCAAATCAATCAATTCCAAAATCATGGAATCTCATTAATTAATTCAATAATTAATTAATCTAATCAATAGATTACATAATCATTAAATCTAATTAATTAATTCAGTCAATCAATTCCACAACCATGACATCTCATTAATTAATTCAATAATTATCTATTCTAAATTAGTCAATTACACAATCATAACATCTCATTAATTAATTTAACAATTAATTAATCCTAATCAACCAATTCCAGAGTCATGAAATCCCATTAATTAATTCTATAATTAATTAATCCAAATCAAAAAATCATAATAATCTAGTAATTAATTTAACAATTAAATAATACAACTCCATAATCAAGAAAATATATTAATTAATTCAATAATTGATTAGTCAAATTCAACCGATTATGAAATCACAAAAGTTATCATTAACTAATTCAACCATTAATTAATTTAATTCCACCTATTACATAATCTCAATAATCTGTTAATTAATTCAACAATTAATTAATTCAATTTTACAATCCCAGCAATCCCTTAATTACTACACCAATTGATTAATAAAATTAAACCAATTTAATTATCACAACAATTATCATTAATTAATTCAACAATTAGTTAAATCAATTCCACAATTTAATTTCTTCAATTAACCTAAATTGTTAAAGCTTGGAAATTAAATAAAATTAATTCAATTATTAATGAAATTTCTTAATCATGGAAATTTCTATTCTCACAATTACATTCATGTAATTTAATCAAGACTGTGGGATTGGAATTTAGACCACCTACCTCAAATGGAATGGACTCATGAACTGGGTGTTGGTCCATGACTAATATATGGTATTGAAAAAAGATTCATTATCAATCATCATCATTTTTATTTATCCATGGTATTTTTTTTAATTAAATATGGATAACATTATTTCTTTCCTATAAAGATAAACCCATAGATTATCATCTTCTCATCAATACGAAACCAACATCATTAATATTGTGTTATTCCTATGAAAATCAAAGGAGAAATTAAATAAATAATGAAATTCGACTTAATAAAAAACTATAAAAAAATACTTGATCGCCTATGAAAAAAATGATACACACCTTCCTCTTATCCAGATGAATCCAATACCACTGACTTCACATCAATCTGATCAATATCATAAAATATATTGATAATTGAAGTTTGAAGATATTAAAAAAATACATATAAAATGATTAAAAGATAGGGATAGGAGAGAGGGTTGTGAGGCTTGATCACCCCTCCTTCATGATTTCCACACATATATATATTCAAAAATGTTTATATTTAATTATAATTATTTACACCTGAAAATAAATATATACACATACATATATATATATATATATCACAAATAAATATACTCGTTGATTTTTTCACACTTTAATACTAATAAAAATAATAATAACAAATAATACAATTATTGTTAAATATTTCACATAATTTCTACAATTATCATTCCAACAATTGTAATAAAACTATTATTAATTACACATTATCATTTATTCAACATAATTAAAAGGATTTTATATAATAATTAAATAATAACTGACAATATACTCGTGAATTTATATAACATAAATATTAATCATATTATTAATGTTGACCACCCATAAAATATTCAAAATCAAAAGTAATATTTGTTTATTAATTTAAACAAATCCATAAATATTTAATAAATTTATTCAAGATCAAATTTTCTATCTTTTAAAAATATATCAAAAAAATGAAATCTAACAACATGGCTTATTACAATGAGTATCCCTAGACTGAGTCCAAATCATATGAGAAAGGGGAATCACAGCCCACTAATACTTTTCCCATATGGTCACCTCATCCCCTTTTAAAGAAGTGTCGTCTTATGGGTAGTATGTCTCCCTTTCATGGGTAGTAGTGGATAACTGTGTATAGGGTATAATCCCTTCCATCATCAAGGTAACATGATAATTCCATTATATTTAAATGGGCATAATATTATGGAAACAAACATAATTGATAGTGGGAATAGTGTCCCTCATCATTGTTAAATGTCATCTCATTTCTAGGTTGTGAAATTTAAGAGAAGTTTGATTTTTTTACTTTTGGAGTAAAGTTAATTTTTAGAATTAATATTTCTAATAGAAGATCAAAAGTTTTAGCACCTCGTATTGATGATCTCATATGTGAATCAAGGCATGGGAGGTTCTTTGGGTGATCAGGTGAGTCTTGGGATATTTATAAAGAAGTTGCAGCTATTTGTGGGGTTGTTACCCTAGTAAAAATTTAGTGTGTATTGTATTGGGGAAACCATATTGATTTGTGAGATTTTAGAGTTGTTCAGTTCATTTTGTTCATGCATTATTGGTTTTCATGGTCTGATCACGGTTCAAGGATATCCATGTATATTCTATAGAAAACCATGTGGACTGGATCTAGCTTGACTCTTCGCACATTGTTTCACCATGGTTTCAAAGAAAACATGAAAATCCAAAAAAATATTTTCATATGTGATTTGTATTGTTGGTGAATTAGTTCGTAAACTATGTGGAAAAACCATGTGGAAGAGTTTTACTAAGACAATTATAACTTCACAGTTGGTATGCAGTTTATAAAACCATATGTGAACCACGATTCTCTATAAAAATTGAAAAAATACTATTTTTTCCTATGATGTTTTAACTCATGTCATCGAATTTTCCTTATCACTCACATACACACCCAATGAGTCATGATCCTCCCCTTTCTCATTCATTTCCCCTTATATTTGGTTAGTTTTTTTTTTGAAATATCTTAAATATTCGAGGCGAATTATTCCCTACTCCTTTATCCATTCTTTTTCCCTTTCATTCAGTTTTATTTTGGACAATTTTGGTTTTGTTTTTTTACAATGATTTAAAAGGAGCATGGGTAAACATTATGAGAACTATGGGAATGTTCTATAGTATAGCTGGAGAATGTCTCAAAATGAAGTCTATAATTCATTATATTCAATTTCAGTAGAGTTATTCCATTTTATGAATTTTATTAGGTTTTTTCTAAATAAAATGAAATTGGATGTCGTATCAGATATAATAAAGTGAAATTATGGGTGGATTAGGTTTGGGTGTATATTCAGAGGGTACCTCACCCATTTTCATGAGGTTTTGGTGACAGAATTTCATCCAGTGATTTCAATGTAGTATTCCTAATTGGATAAGATTGAATTGAATTCTAAATTAGTTTTAAATTCTATGAATTCATTTGAATAATAAATTATAATTTTCTTAATTAATTTATTTAAAGGATATGTCTTGAGATATGGCCTTGAGTTGATGGGTAATGGTCAATTGTAATTTGATGAGATCTTATGAGAGTTTTCAAGATGTATTACAAAGGAAATAACTCTTTATAATATAGGAGGTCCCTTCATCATACCCACATTAGTAAATGGGTTTTATTTATGTATTCATGTGTTATGTTTTATGACTATTCATGGGGACCAGCCCTTTAAATTGAGTGATGTTTTTAACTAAAACAAGACTCTTATTAATAGATATAAGTGACAAGGTCCACTATAGACCGATGATCACTATATTAGTGCCTTGACTATTGATGGTTAAATCATTGGTTATAAATTTGTACAATGTAATTTATAGGACCTGAGGGGTTAAGAATTAATGGATTTAGTGATCATATAGGACACAGATAGGTGTGTTAAAATTCTTAACAAAAACTATCAGGACCCAAAAGATTCCAGTCCTGAAATTTATTGAAAAATAAAATCAAATATTCTGACATTACAAGACCTACTCTCTAGAGTGATGCAAGTATGTATTATCCTATGAAGTTAGTGTGGTAGAAACATAGCCTTGATGATGTAAAGGGATGTTATTCCAACTGATTGATGGTCATGAATTTAGAAAAATTATTGGGATAAGGTATCCCATGTAGGGTGTTTGTGCTATGGTGATACCTATGGGACCCCATTGGGTTCCCCCATATTATGTAATCGATGAGACTGTTCGTGTGGAAATAGGTAGTGATGATTTCAGTTATCACCCTAAAACCTAAACCAATGATGTAATACTAGAAGGTATATTATGGTAGGGAAAGGTCATTGAATTTAGAGGCCAACATGGTTATACGATATGGATTTTGTAGGTAGTTAACACATTTTATTATTATTATGAGATGTATTCTGGGTATGGTAAATTGGACAACCCATTTGTTATTGTGTATGTTCCAGTGAAAATGTACCCTTAGGTATATGTGAAGAGTGACAATAGGCTCTTTGAAGAATGATCCCAAGGTATTTGTGATACATGTTATATATATATATATGCCTAAGGTTCTAGGTGAGCTGAAAACCCTAGTTCATGCTATATAAGTATATGAGTTAGTTGTGGCCTCATGTGTATGGTTTGGTGTGTGTTTGTTTGTAAATGACGGGTCAAGCATCATAGGTCTCCAAAAAATCTTGGATAATGGATTTTTGTACCAGGTTTATGGTATAGAATTTGATACCCTGGGTGTATGGTCATATGGTTCCAAGGATGGGTATATTTCCCCTAGGTGGTTCATTATATTCTGAGGATGGTTATATTCCCCTTGGGTGGTTTAATTATTTCTAAGGTTTGGTATATCTCCCATGGTGGTAACTTATGCTTAGAGACATGTCATCACTAGGCAAAGTGGTTATGATATTCAAGTATGGTTCTAGGGAAGTATGTGGATCCCCCTGGGTGATTGATATTCTCATAGAAACTTCCGCACTTGCTGAAGTAGAATTTCGGATTTTGGGTGTCACCTAGGAACTTGAGTATCAATGGAGGTTATTTATTTATTCTTCATCATTTTGTTTATTTATTTAGATAATCATATCAAATTTATATAAATTTTATATACTCACTATGAAATGGAAGCCTTTTGTGTATATCTAAAAATATATACTCCCACCTTACAAAGTAGACTAGGGAAATTGGGTACTTGATATTACTTCACTAATCATAGGTTTAGGTATGAAAAAGACTTAGTGTTTCATAATCAAGTGGGATAAATCAGATTGGATTAGATACGTGTATGTGTTTATCCATGGGGATGGTAGTATATACACTTTTAAATTTTTATTATTTTTTCTTTTGTATTTTGGATGAGCCCAGTGGGTGATCAGTTGATTTATACTGATATAACCATGTATCTATTTGACTGTATACTTCCACATTTCATTGATATAACATGTTATGTTTTTTTCAATTCTACATACTCTAATAATTTGTGATGGACTTTTTTCTTATTGAATTACTGTTGGTTATTTTATATTGTGTTTTTCTCTGATATTTGGGTGTAGTCTCCCCATGGTAACACCCTAGAGCCTCATTGTTAGTTGGTAGGCTCTAGCCTTTTTGGAGTTTTTCTTTTAGTCAAGTAGTTATCGCTTGACCAAGAACCAGTCAAGTTTTCCAGGGTGGTGGGACATTATAAATTGGTATCAGATCTTTTGTTTTGATTTACTATTTGGAGATATAGTAGACAGGTTATAACAGAATGTATCACAGCTTGTGATGTACCTCATATTGGTGCATGTGAACACATTTTTTATGGGAATTTTGTTTTACTGTATATATTGGATTTTTATTCTTGGTTTCCATTTTCACAATTGTGTGATTTCACTCAGTGTGATACACTTAATCTTTGTATTTTTGATTTATTTATTTTTTCTCTTAGACTATTTGAAAGAGTTTTGTGTACAATCATCATATTTGGAACATAGGCTTCACATGACATACATGTTGTTATCTGTGATTAATATCACTGATGATATGGTCTTTTTAAGTTTCAACTATAACCTATATATATTTTTCTTATATAACTTTCCGATGAAATTATATTCATTTGGACCATTTTATATTTATTATGATGACAGGTCATATTTATTTTATGGAGGGATTCTCCTTGATGATGATGATGAATACATAATCCCTCTTATAAGGGATGTATAATTAACCTTATTAGTTTTATTCAGTAATGGGATGGGATGCCACATAATCAACCCCTTCAATGTAATTATGATAATAGTTCTAGATTGTAAATGTGTTTCGGTTACTTAATGTGTCAAGAGAAACAAATATGGTGCTTTACCAAATAGATTCTTGTTAGAATTATATTTTCCAAACCATAATTATATGGTTTCACTTGATACGATTCATATTAGGGTGATGTCATAGTTTGTGTGTGTGTAGGTTTGACATGATCCTCGAGAGGTGTATTCTCATATGTAAAATCTTAGTGAGGATTTATGTCTAGGCGGGGTGGTTGATTTTTGCATGTGATGTCGAATATATATGTGTGATACCTTAGAAGGATGATTTTTCACCTAGTTTTCCATTTGATATTTGATATGGGAGTAGGGATTTTTCCTACGAGTTGTGAATTATGTGAAGTTAGGTTTATATGCTATACGGGAGATCCTAGTGCCTCCGAAATACTGCTTAGGATGTCAATGAGAATAGTGATGTATGTGATAGTAACCCAAGAGAGATTATTATACCAGGATTTTTTGTTCCTTAGAGATGATAAGAATTGGTCAATACATTGGGCTTATAATGGTGTACAAGAGGTTTTATTGGGTATGTAGTATAGGCAAGAAGGTTCCTTGGCCTTCCATGATGAAAATAAATAAGGTATTTTTCGGATCAAGAATAGATTTTGATGGTCTATATCAGTAATATGTATGTACATATTGATTTTGAGTGTGGTTATTAATGAGGAAGTAGATTATGATCCTAGCTGGCTGAATTTTGGATGGGTAGAGGATGGGTAGACTCTTTGGGTTGTAATATGTTTCCTAGGTAGTTGGGGACTATATTACTAACCTTAGTATGGGTGAGATTTTTTGTTTATTGGGAAGTAAGCACTCAGGTACTTCTAGTTATATGAGATCAACATCAATGAACATGGTTATTGGATTATCTGTGTTAGCCTATGATCATTAGGACTATAGATAACTAAATTTGAATGATATTTCAAGAGAAAACCCAGGTGTATTTTTGCATGGGGAATATTCAATTTTGTAATATAGTTTGTTGATAACCATTCAAATGGGTGACTCTAAAAGAGAAATAAGGTGGGTGAAAATAGTCTTTATAAGTATATTTTTCTTGAAATATACCACGTTGTTGGGGTTTTGATCCTAGGTTGATAGGGCACTATTCTATGGAACTTCATTCAGGTTCTTTGATCATCTTATACTAGAGTGTATTCTCAACATATTTAGATGAGATCATAATATTATGCACTAATTATATATGATTTTATTGAGTTATGGATTGGCGAGATACCACATACCTTTTGAGAACTGATGGTTTTGATTAAATTCTTATGAGATTGGTTTCTATGATTTCAGATGGAAAATATCCATTTTTGGTGAGAGGTGATATCATATATGGATCAAGATGTCATGGAATGGTCAACCTGAGGTTGTGAAATGATACAAATTTTTAATAAATCATGTTGTGGGAATATTTTGAGGTTACACTCGAGATTTGGTATAAAGGAATCCAAATGGTGGAGAGTTTACCATTGTTCATGGTGGGTGTGAAAATCATTATGGATTAATTTTATTAGGAATTAAGTATGAAGTTTTTGGTGTTTTATATATTGGTAGAGATTTTTTCCTTGAGTTAGAACTTATACATAACTGTTATGGACACATCCCATCATTATGTACAGTAATTCAGTGAGAATAGGTCTTATAAGTATGAAAATGTGTTGGTAAATCCATGGGTGTGATTTGGATAGCCTCTATGTTATCAAGGTATATTTTGGATATTGGTGAGTGGGTGGATCTAGTTTTAGATGGTTCCTTGGGGAATACTATATTTAGGATCTAGTGCAATGTTAGATGGAGTTTTTGAATTGGATTTTGGCACAAGATGGTTTTGGATGTGATCTAAGGTTGTTTCAGATCAAGGGAACATTAGTTCTCGTGGGTGGAATATAATTGTTGGTTTGGTTAATTGAGGATCCAACCATAAAATTAAATTGAGTGTAGAGTTCGAACTTTGGGGTGGTCATTGGAAAATCAAGGGATTCATCTTGGGACTTGAGGCATTGTGATCAGAAATCCTTATGGCACGTCGATGGGTGTAGAAAAACATTTTACAGAATGGTCAGCCATATGAGGTATGAATTATGTTTTCATGCATAACTTTGTGTAGTGATGTGTAAACCTCACCAAGAGTATCATTGGACTATGGTAATTTTGTTTTGTTAAGTGGTTCCAATAGTGGGGAGTTCCATCACTTCGAATCAGACCTTGTGAGGTGAGTCATATGGTGGGAAGTACAACTAGACTAAGAATGAAATGGTTGATAAAACCATTGTGTCTCAAAATTTATGGGAATGAGTAGTAGTTGTATCTATTCTTCTATATTTGTGATGAGTGGTGGCTCAGTTATTGATGAGTAGTGTGCCTCATGTTTAGAGTTTCATAGTAGAATTGCAAATGGAATTCTAAGCTAGAGCATGCTAAATTGATCTTGAATTGGAGACTATGATAAGTTAGTAATAATGGTTTAAGGAACATCAAGGATTATCAAGGATGATAATTGCAATGGTGGGTTGTTTTAAAAACATGTGTCCTTTCTGGGATATGAATATTACAAGGATTTTGAATTTTTACTTCAAAAGTAGGGGTCATTTTTAAAAATTATACTCAAATTGAAATTTTGAGTGTTATAGAATCTTGAGTTTATGTTTAGGATATAGATTGAGACCCATGATGTGACACATGTGCTTATGTAAGTCTCAGGTGATTTGGAAGTAAATTAAAGTTTTGGGAGGGGTTTTTACCCAGAAGAACAGTTTAATGTGAAATATTTTGGGAGAACCAAGTGGATCTATGAGAGTGGAGATTTGTTCAGTATATTTTGTTCATTAATGATCAGTTTTCATTGATAATAAATGTTTTATAATGATCCAAATGGATTTAATAGCAAGCCATGTAGGTTAGTTTCGTCTTTGGGCATGGAACATCATTGCAAAGAAACCCTGAAACGCCAATAATTTACATATAGTTTTAATTTAAAAAGGGGTGTATACTTTTCTAATTCTTGTGGAAGGCCCGTATGAAAGGGTTTTATTAAGATATTTCCCAATACATATTTATTTCATATTTTATAACATCATATGGAAAACATGGGACCCTTTAAAAATGGAAAATTTATTATTTCTCCCTTGAAATATTTTAACCCCTCTCCCCCACTTTTCCTTCTTCCTCTCATGCACACCCAGTTATCCAAGATTCTTCCATTTCTCCTCTATCCCTCAATATATTGGGGTGGTTTTGGTGTGATATTTTGGTGATTTTATGTTATTCATTCCCTCCTCATTAATTTTTTATTATTCTCTTTCCTTAGTCTCTAATTTCGGATGATTTTGGTTATGTTTTTTGGTTATGATTTCACCGGATCATGGTGAAATGATCTAATAATAATTAGTATTTCATATTATATGGATATAGGATATCCTGAGGTGTGGTTTTCATGCAATTACATTCCATTTTAGTTTAGTTACTATCATGACCTGGCCTAGACAACCCACTAAACTAGGATCCAAACCAGACTACAAAAAGACCTAAAAGGTGTTCACATTCCCCACAAGCTAGAAACCAGCACCTATGATCAAACGAAAAATAGAGGTAAAATCATCACCTACCCAAATAAAACAACAAAGTATACATATAGAGAATGATAACCAAGAATTGAAATATTCCATAACTAAAAAACAAAAAATGGTAGTGATAAAACCAATGTAACAACACAAAAATGATGCATAAGTCCAAGAATAAAATAAAAAACAACCCAAACTACTAATATTTACTCCATGTGATAAGTGAGAAATATCCCATTATCTCACCACCATCTACCAATACCTAACTGATGACCTCATCACTACCTTACCATGGTTCCTTACCCATTACATCTTTATACAAATAAATAACTACACACCCTCAATAGAGTGTGTAGAGTGTCATAAAAACAAGCCCCGTAGAAACCCACCCAAGTGTTCCATATAAAAAATCTATGAAATAATCCCAATATTCTCAATATATGAAAAACATGTCTTGATAAAACTGTTTTCACATTTATATTAAAATCATTGTAAAACATTTCCCTTTCCCATAATTATAAAAAATTTACCCTATAACATGGATCTTAGAATATTTTCAACTGAAATATTTAACAAAGAATGAAAAATTTTCTATATCCAGAATATAAAAAAATAGGAAAATAAATAAATAAAATCACAATGGATATCACCCTTAGGAAACCATAGGTCCAAACTAGCTAGGTCTTTCATTCCTAAATAATCATGTGGAGTCTTAATGCGCACAGACAAGTCCCTCAGAAAATAGGTCCTAGGGAACAGAATAATATCTCATGAGTAAACCCCCCTGAAGATATCATCAAATCAAGATCCTAAAAAAATATGGCCTAGGGAACAAAAAAACACCCCATGGGTGAACACACTAATAAAAAATGGAAAATGACTAATACTAGAACCCCCTCCTAGGTACCCAAGTTTACAATGTTCCACATATGTAAAATAATTTCAATGGGAACATGTTAATTCTCAAACAATTTCAAAACAATCATTTTTCATCAAAATCATGATTTGAAAACCAATTTCACAAACCATTTCATAGTGCTTGAAAACTAATGTTCCTGCTAAAAAATAAGGGGGAAACCAAATTTTATGAAAATATATTTAAGCACATGTTTCAAAACATCAAGGATCATATCAATTATCATTTAGAAAAAAATCACAAACCTAGATCATATACAGTTCACAAAACATAAGCGTGATATAGAACCCCCAAACTCGTACTCAAGCTCGTATGGTAAAAACAATGACATCGATAACCAATGAAGAAGATAACTCTAACAGCAGTAGGAGGTGTTCCTAAACCAAATATCTCACATCACCAAAAAACATACTCTAGATCAAAAGATACAAATGGAGGTACATAACACAATGGTTCCCAAAAAATGATCAATGAAATAAGACCTCTATCTCCCTTACCCTAATTTCCCAGTATTGATGAAAAATCATTCAATTGAGATGAATCGAATTCATAGTAAGAATAACTAGGACATATCAAGGGAACCAAATCACTCGAATAAGAACAACCTCCAAAGATATTCTAAAACACATAGGATTCCAAAACCCTAGATCTAAAAAAATGAGATATTAATATAGTTGAAATCAAAGTTAAATGAATTAAAATTCCCCAATTAATGATCCCCAGAGTTTCCCTAAATGTAAAAAATCTATGCTTAGAAAAATGGATCTAATTTGTCTATTTGAAATTCTGAAATAGAAGACATCATAGTACCTTGGATGTTCACTATTCTCATAGTGGCCTTGATGTCACTTCATCAGTAGACTGACATTCCCACATTATTCATCACTATCCTTGATTCCCAACCCTGGGTATGGTGGCTCTTCTTGTGGCACTTAAGAATTACCAAAGTTTGAAACATCTTGGACCATAGCATTATCCATTATATTTTGCACTGGGAAAATAAAAAATAGCATTTATGAGCCACCAATGTAACCAAAACATCAAACAACTAAAAATAAATATCTAAATGTCAAGAAAACATAACTTAAGTTGGGATATAACAATTTCCCCACTATATCACTATTTATTCCAATAAATTTATGAGGAAGAATGAAGATCCATGAAGAGATTAGGTGAATTCACCCCCAATAGTGATTTCTTCCCCTGTGAATCATGAGAATATAATATATACTACCACAACACTTTGACCATCAGAATATGCTTACCAAGACTATAATTTATCTAAGAGACAATGATATCCACTAGTTTCTCCACATCTATAATTTCAGGATCCAACTCAATATCCTCCCAATTAAGAACATTTGAAGGATTGAGATTATACTCATTGAGCATTGATAAGTGTAAAACATCAAGGAAACCTATCAGAAAATCCAATAAATCCAAATGATATGCTACCTGCCCAACCCACTTAGCAATATCAAATTGTCCCAAATATATTATATTGAACTTCCCTGCCTCCAAAACTGATGGTGAACCAACCAAGGGGAAACTTTTAAGAAGACCTAGTCACTAATAGAAAACATCAAAGGATGAAACTGTTGATTGTCTAATATTTATATAAATATTTATTTATAACTAGGAAATGATGTTTGTCTTAGATATTTTTTATGCCTCCTGAATGATACTTTGTCCCATGAGAGATTCCATTCCCACCTTTGATCAACAAACAGGAAAACATTATTGGTGACCATAAAAATACACAAAATGATACATTATAATAGATTATTAGTTTTTATTATAATTAGAGAACTCAATTAGTCCTAGATGGTAAACCTAATATCCTCCAAAATATAATGCATGTTAATGGAGAAAATCATCCAGTATCTGAATAGAACAATCCATGTAGATATTTTTCCAAGAATGATAATATATACTCAACCAGACCTGATTCCCCATCATATCTTTTATATCATTCCATAACTTATAAGAAAACATGGGATCCCTATCAAAGACAATAGAATAGGGAACCCCATGTAACTTCATAATTTTCTATTAACACAACTTACCTAGATCTTCCACCATGGTGGTGTCCCTAATGGGAATAAAAAAAGTTGATTTCATCAACTGATGAATCACCACCGAGATAGAATTATTTCCTCAAGGATTCTATGGTAACCAAACTATTATGTCCAAGGATACTTCATCCAATTTCTATACTGGAACTAGAAGATGACAAAGAAAACTAGAATTCTTTATGTGTTCTTCCTTCATCTTTTGGTAGGTGTAATGGTGAGGCACATAATCCAAAATGATTCACTTTATACCTAGCCACAAAAAACTCCATTTCATGTCATAATACATATTATTAGGTATGTTAAGAATGAAACATAAATAATTATTTCAATCATGTATCACCAAATTTAGAACAAAAAAATTAATGATGAATTGAATCCCAAAAAGAGTAATTCCATGTGAGGGAAGAGACCAACCAAGAACGGTCTAACCACTAAATAAGGATTCCCTAATTCCTTAAAACATGTCATATTTTTGTTAACCCTTTAAAATTGACTCAATGATAGATGACGACAACTGAACACTGGTCAAAACTATACATGAATCATCCTCTTATTCATGAAAACGTTTTACATTGACATAACTTACACCCTAGGGTGGTTGGGGAAATCACTCCTTCTATTTGATGTTGGATGATTGGGTACTAGTTTATGGACCATGGGGATCAATAATTCACATCAGGTATTGAAATAGTCTGTTTTGGAGCCTATCATGAGGTGTTGTTCAGGCTGGGTCATGAAACTTTGGTATCAAAAGAGATAATGGGAAATATGTAGCATAGTGGTTTCCAAAAAAAATGATCAAGGAAATCCAACCCATATCTCTATTACTCTGATTTCCCAATAAGGATGACCACTAATTAAGAAAAGATGAACTAAACACTTAGAAAGAACAACTAGAATGGTTCAAGGAAACTAGATCACCCAAAGAAAAATGGAATCTAAAGCTCTTCCAAAACTCATCTGATTCAAAAACATGGATCTGTAATGAAAATAAGATTTTAATAAATGGTAAATTTGAATAAAACACATTAAAATTCTCATCCAAATGATCCTATGAGTTTCATAAATGGGTGACACACCTTCCTCAAAAACTATTGGCCAATTCATCCATATTAAATTATGAAACATACAACCAAATAATGTGGTTCTATTCACCACACTCATAGTGGCCTTGGTGGAACATCACCAACAGCCCAAAATTCCCACCATAAAATTCCATCGATCTAATTCCTAGAATTGGGAGTGGTGGCTCTGCTTATGTCTCACTAAAATAACCCAAGGGTGAAAAATCATAGACAATAATGTCGTAAAGCCCATATTTTACTCGAAAAATCCAAAACACCCTTTAAAATCCACCAACACAACCAAAACATTGAGAACCCAAAAAGAAACATCCAAAGATAAAAAAAAACATACCTCAAGATAGGATATTATAGGAATGCTTCTATAATAATTTCAAAAAAATTCACCTAAATTGGATCAAATCAATCATGAAATCAGATGTCGTAAATTGGGATTTTCCATGGATTAGGATTGTGTTTGTGTGTGTGTCATTAGTAGATTGCACCCCATTTCTAGAGGTTTCAATGAAAAGATATCAACTGGTGAGATTTTATACTTTAATTCTATTTGAATTTATTTGAAGTGTAAATTAATTATAAATTATTAGGATTAATTTGATTAATTAGTTATAAATTGATATTATTAATGAATTTATATTATATGAATTGATAGGGGAATTTTTTTAATGGGTGATAGAAGGTTGGACATAGAAAAGATTAGAAAATATTTTTTGGGTTTTACTATAAAGGATATATCTCTATATGAGGTAGGTGGTACATTGAGAATTCCCCCATTTGTAAATTCATTTTATTTATATATGCATGTTATATGCAGTCTCTATAATGAGGTAAATAAACATTTTAATTTAAATGATTTTTTTATTAAGATGAGATTCTTATGTATGGATGTAAGTTTCTAGGGCCACTATTGACCCATGATCATTGTCTTAGTGCCTCACTTGCCAATGTCTAAGGCCTTGATTATAAATGTGTACTATG
Organism: Viscum album; assembly: GCA_963277665.1. NCBI lineage: Eukaryota > Viridiplantae > Streptophyta > Magnoliopsida > Santalales > Viscaceae > Viscum > Viscum album. The sequence continues at coordinate 85,678,306 of OY728154.1, forward strand.
TTATGTATGGTCCCTAAGGGGTGATAATTTAATTTATTTATTGATCATATAGGACCTAATACGTTATTTTTTAATTCGTGAATAGGTATGCATGATGAATTGGAATAACTATCCCATGTAGGCCATGATTTGTCTATGAGGTGATTTATATCCCTTAGGTTTGTTGATTAGACAGTGGGGTGAGTGTTCCTTTACAACTATTACATGAGTATCTATGTGGATATAAAGTGAGTAAAATGATGATAGGTTGGGTGAGGGGACCAACCATGGATGACTTTTAAATTGTGATGGTCCTTATGCAATATCTCAATAGTAATGAAATTATAGATTATCCTATGAGGATAGTGAATCCAAAATATAATTTTCATGATATCAAGGGACATTATTCCCCTTGATGGATGAGATTCATCCAAAAGATGAGATTGAGATAAGGGAATCCATAAAGATAATTTGTACTATGGTGAGACCTATGAGACTTCAGTTAGCTCACTTGTGGTATGTATCCCATGATATGGATAGTGAGAAAATTTTTAATGATGAGGTTGAGTGCCGCCTTAAAACTTGATTCAATAATGGGATCCAGGTGGTGTTTTTGTGACAAATATAGGTCATGTAATTGAGAGGTCAGCCTTAGTTATAATAGAGAGGCTGAAAAGGGAAACAACCCATGTTATTATTATTATTAGTATGATACTCATTCCATTTTCGGGTGAGTGGACAACATGTATGCTATCATATGGTGTTTTAGGAAGAATTTACCCTAACTATATGTGAGAAGTGACAGAAGGTTATGGGGAGTTTTAACCATAGGTATTTGTTATTCATGTTTTATATGTGTGTGTGTGTGTGTGTCACATGTATGTGGCTTCGAGTATATTATATACAAGGTTCTAGGTGAGATACAGCCTAAGTTGTATGGTTTATATCAATATGTTCATAAATGAAGGTTCAGGAATCGGGGTGGGATAGGACACTCGGGTACTAGAGGGAAGTGTTTGGTTCTATGTAGAGGATGCAACCCATGGGTTTATTCTCATATGGTTTCAGGAATGGGTAAATTTCACCCTATTAATTTATTATCTTCTAGGGATTGGTATATTTTCCCCATGTGTTTACCTATTCCTAGAGCCACACTGGCACTTTCTGAAGTGGGTATGATTTTCTGGTATGGTTCTAGAGTAGGATCTGAATCCCCCGGGGTGGTTGATACAATAAAAGACTCTCGTCCACTGACTGAATCTAGTGTAGTCAGTTTTCAGTGTAACCCTAGAACCTGATGATCAATGGTGGTTATTTATTTAGGATTAAATATTTTTATATATATTCATCTAATTATATCACATGATCATAGATTTTACTTATTTATTATGTATGGGACCCCACAGGTGGTCCCCTATTGAGTTACACTCACACCCTTTTAGGGTGTCTATGGAACTTGGGTACCTAAGTATACTTCATTGATCATAGGTTCAACTAGGGTAGAGGCTTGGACATCCATGATCAAATGGGACATCTTAGATGAGATTTGAGACTTGGATGACATGGGTATTAGGGGTGGTAGTATAGCTTGTTTTTTTATCTTTTGTTTATTTTTTATTTATGATTGGCCCAATTAGGAATCAGTTGATGTATAATTACATGGATTTTTGACTACTTAAAATTATTCATTAATATTTCATTAATATATCATGTTATGTTTTTATTGATTTCACATACTCTGATTTTTTATGAATGTTTATTATCAATAGATACTGTTTGGTTATTTTCCATTGTTTCTTAGTATCATAATATGGTATAGTCTCCCCATAATAATATCCAAGACCCTTTTTACTAGTTAGTATCCTCTAGTATATGAGGAGGCATGCCTGAGGGCATATTGTGACTTCCAGTCTGAGAACCAGTTGAGTGGTCTATGTTATTAGGACATTAAAATCATATCCAATATAATATAAGTGGTAATTACATTACAACAATGACCAAAAATAACACAATGGAATATCATCTCACAAACATAATCAAAATATGGCTTAAAATAGATTAATAACATTATAAAATAATTACATTCTATTTTTAGAATATCTTCCAACTCATATCAAGTGTAATCCAGTTTAATCCTAATATACTCTACTTAATTTCACTTCCATAATTAATCCATAACCTACTTTATTCCATATTATATTAGTGGGGAACACTCATCAAATTAATATTCAACAAGGGAAGGGCTATAGGGAAACTCATTAATTCTCAAAATCCAAGAATAATCAATACCTTTCCAATTATATATATATCCTATGGTAAAATAGTCTGAATGAACCAATCCAGGTATATTATAAAATCAGTCAACCTAAGAAAACCTCCATAGTGGTTTTGAGTAAAGGGTCTAACTCACTTTAGGTCAATAGCATGGTCATCGACAGTCGATATATCAAGGTAAAATAATCAATAAGACCATCATGTCCCTAAATATATTTCCCCTGCTAAATCCAGGTCAATGGAATATAATTTAGATTTATCTTAGGTAAAGAAAAAAATATTAGTTAAGGACCACCTATGTGGGACAAATAAGTTCTCTTTTGCCTAATATTACCAGCTTATTCAATCTCAAATGTAAGTAATTTAAAAACCTAATTAAATCCTATAAGTGGGGAATAAACACCTACACTTAGTGAAAGTGTTAGGTAAATAAAAAATATAAGAAAGAGGATACGAGGCTTCACCAATGGAACTCCTCTGAGATAGATGACACTCTGATCTGAGGATTGATGATGAATATATAATCTTTTAGAGATGAAAATCATAGAGAGTGATATGGTAAGCTGTCATGCTACTACCCTATAGGTAAATGAGTTTAAACCCTCATTTATGAATAATTAAACCCTTTAAAATTAATTTAATAAAAATATAAAACGTATATTGGTCCCACTAAAAATAATATGGGAACCCACTAGAAATTTAGAGGACAAAGTGGGGATCTATTTCACCCACTAATAGATTCACACTAGTAGAAGAATTTCGAATATCCCCCCCCCATTGGAACTCTAATGGGATCCAACTTGACTTCTGATATGAATCTTTTACACATTATGTTCCTCTATTACTGGAACATTTCTTTAAAATGTGATCCTAGGCCAACTCCAACCCATAAAACATCTAGAAAAGACTAAAATAAATTAGGTTTGAGATTAAATGGAATAAATTCATACTCAAAAATTTCAAGATATTACAAACTCCCCATAATTGGGAAATTCATCTATATGATGAACTGTCAAACATCACTAAGCCTTAATAGAGAATAACTCTGTACACTAAGCTTGCATGTTGGACTCCTTGTCAGATCTGGAATCTAGAATATTCATGTGATACCATTATACATGTACCAAAGGAACTATATTCTTATGATGTTTCTTCTCAGTTTTATCTACAACATGAATTGGCCATTCCTTAAAATATTTATATCTCTTCATGTTAACATTCTCATCATCTATCACATGAGATGGGTTTGGATGGTATTTATATATCTTAGATACACCGAACACGTCATTTGTAGCACTACATATCTAAGGAAGTTATAACTAATATACCATGGTGTATATCCTCCCAAAAACCTCAAATAAACCCACATACATGGGTGCCAACATACCATGCCTATGAATATAATGGTGTCCCAAACATTGATACACTCACAAGAAAACCATGTAACCTAACTTAAACTATGAATAATGGAATCTCTTGTCAGTATATAATATATTCCTCCTATATGAGAATCAGAGTAATAACTACTAACTCTCTAGCCTCTAACTAAGGTAGAGGCGATCAGTCATAGACTAAAATATAAATCCTCATAATATATTATTTTGATATGCCTAATTACTTTTATTCTATGTGAAATCAATTAAAATTATATGTAACTTCCAAAAACCCCTAAAATACTAGACACATGATCACATTATATCTTCCATAATATGGTACCACATGCCTCAATTATTCCATGCCATACACTAGAGTCTCACGTCCTCGGATGAGGGTATATGTATACAGTGGGGAGACTCTACCTGCCTCACAAAAGATATTTATATATCAATGAGGAAGTGATATATATTATAATCATAACAACATAAAATCATAATAAAAAATTACATCATAGAAAAATTTCAAACATAGTAATAACATCACTCAATTTACAACAAAATTAGAAACTACAATATAATGTAGTTATACATATATATATAGGATCCCCTATAGGAATATTGTATAACAGTAGTCCCAAAAATATTTAAAATATAGGAGATGAATACAAACTATTCTCAATTACTTACTCAAGACCATCTATCAGCTTTGAAAAATTTCCACAACTCACCCATCATTAGCAAAGCCCATTCCACTATCTAGATCACAAACCATAAATTTTGCTCAGTTATTAAGGTTCCCTAATCGGGTGTTTGTATAACTCAGTATACCACTACCAATGGTGTCCCTAAAAATAAATAGTATTTAAAAGTTCATGTACAGTGTTATAAACATATATATAAAAGTATTGTTTCTATTAAAACATATATTACATATGATTGGGTTATACCGTCAGTTTTAAAAACCTGACATTATAAATTATTTTTTATATATAATAATTTTTATCAAACGTAAAAAATAATTATCTTTTATTATTCACATCATTTATTATATAAATGAAATGAAAGATTTTTTGTTCACATCGATTAATTTTTTAACTCATATAAAAAATTATGTTATAGAATTTGTTTTTAAAAACTAATTTAATAAAAAATTTAAAACCCATTATATTATGTGTCTTTCAAGAGCCAATGATTTTATTATATATTTACTTTTAAATAAATTTCATTGATAGATTTCTTTAAACACATAATTGAGTTCAAATAATCCAGAAAAACCAATGAAATATTATTATGTGAAAATTATATCTTTTCTTAATTCATACAATCAATACTAACTTAGGTTTAAATTTTTATATTTTTTAGAAACAATTAAATTTTCATTGAAAAATGAAAAAATTTTATTTTTATAAAACTATCATTAATTTTATTTCAGAAAATCCCCATAATTATTTGAATTCAATCCAAAATTAACATAATCCTCATTTAGTTATAAATATTATAATTATTTGAATTTTAATCATTATTATACAATATTTAAGTATAAGTTAATTTTTTTGACATAAAAACGCATTTTTGTTTAAAAAAATTTCTTTGACACTTTTTGTTTCATATAACATAAATTTTTGAAAATTTTGTTCATTAAATGTAATAAAATGGATTTTATATTTGGAATAATAACTCTAAAATTTGGTAATTATGTAACTTTTTATTTTTAGGCATTCTAATTAAAAATCATGGTAAAATTTATCATCTTGGTAAAGGGAAACTTAGGTAATTAAGATTATAAATAATGTCATAATGCATTAAAAATATAAAAAATACATTATTTAATTGGATGAGTCAATGTTTTTCATATGTATCAAAATATCAAAAATATAAACTTTTTACATTATATTTTATTTTTACCATTATAATATTTATGGAAAGGATAAAGTCAAAAATGTTATTCTCTTGTTTTTAATATCTCTAGTAATTTTCCATAAGGATAAAATGATCTTATTTTCAGTTTAAAATATTTATTTAAATTATAAATTAGTTTTTTTGACATTTTAATTTATTTTATATTTTTAGTGATTGAATAATTAGCATAAATTTCTATGAAACTCTGACAGAGTATTTATTCAATTAATATAAAAATAAATAAATGATATTAAAAATATTAAAAGTAATACCAATTGGAAAAATTATAGTTTTAAAATAATTTTATAGAAACATATGACATTTTAGAGATGTTTTATGATATTATATTTAAATTAAATCTTTTTTATGTATTTAATGTCAAATGAAAAGAATACTGTCTAAAATGACATTAACAATATTTTATAATAAATAATATTTTATTAAATGATTTCAATTTCATAAAAAAAATTTATATTCATCCAATATAATTTTTTATGGTCTGAATCATCAACCATGGTCCATTTATGGGTCTTTTGTCTCCTTATGGTAGCATTATTGACCCTTAAATTGTAGAAAACTTTAATATTGGGATAATTGTCAAAAAGGTTAATGGGGAGGTTAAAACTAAAAAATAAGGCTGAAAACATAACAGACTTGTAAAATATTTATTTCATGAGATTATTTCTACTAATACTCAAATTAACTTTTAATTATATAAATTTATAACCATTTTGAGATGAAAAAAATTATAATAATTTAATACTTTAAGAAATTCCAAGAATGCCCCTCCTCCCACTTATAAAAGGAAGCCTCTTCTCTATATTCATTAGATGAATTTGAGAAATATATAACAAAACATACCTAAAAAATAATCTTCTCAAAATCATAATACATGTTATTGAGTTTCATCCTTTCCTGAAATACCAACCCTTGGTCCCGTAAAAGGTGATCTAAAGGGGCTCTTTCCAAGAAGAGGTAATCAACTTCAATGAGAAATTTAAATTTTATTCTTCTTTTAAAACCTTCAATTATTTACTATCCATTCCAATATAATAACACCAATATTTCCCATATAATAATAATTTATTTATTTTATTTCATAATATTTATCCATGTAATTCTTCATCAAATTGGAAATAAAATCATCGATCATGTGTACGGTGGACTACTGCCTCACAAACCTATTTAATTTTTTTTCCATTATCGCATCACATGGCTTGACACAAATATGTAACAGATGAATATATATTGAATTTAAGAAATAAGTATTCTTATATAATTATAATATCATATATACCCTCTTACCCTCTCATACATTGTAAAAGGATACCATCACTCGTGCGTACATGTTGACTATCGCCTCCATAAAGCGATGTGATTTGTTTTTAGTTTCCTATTTACATGAGTGGAAATAAGGATATATTTAATGAATATATATGATATATATGATATAATAATGATTCTATAAATTTTAAATATTATTTACCATTATTTTTTTTCTTCAATTAAAAATTGAAAACATCATTCATGCGTACGTACAACCTATGGTCTCTATGAACAGTGTAATTTATTTTTCTATATATATTTTTATGGATGAATCTAGATATCCATATATTGAGTATATATGATATTTATATAATAAATAAAATTTTATATATTACATAGTAATAATTAAAGTACAATTACCGTAACTACTAAATCAAAACATACATGAAAAACGAAGCATTTAACACCCAAATTAATTATAATAATAAAATATTATTGATAGACAGGAGATAAGATGTTATGAATGGATAATATAAGATATTATATATATATATATATATGTGTGTGTGTGTGTGTGTGTGGTTATGGTATAATTATAATAAATCTAAATTCATTATGTAAGATGTTGAAATTTCTTATGAGGAATGCTGACCTTGAGGTAAGGGATTTTGTCCCAATTTCCACTCTATTAAGACATATTTTATATTATTAATCAATTTAAATTCAGAAGGTGTATATAATACCACTTTGACTTATTTGACATTAATATATATTTATTCATGATGATTAATGATTTTATTTAATTTAATCTTTCAATTGGAATTTTTAAAATAAAATCCAATCTTATTTCTCATTTTGATCGGGTATATTTTTCTTCCATGTCAATATTTTTTAAATATTATTTTAAAAGTAATTTTTATTTAATCATATGATATATGAAGGATGTTTTATGTTATCCTTGAATTTTTAAAAGGGTTAAAATGAAAATTTCTAATTATTTTGGGAAAGGTCATTTTTTACTTTCTTTTACAAAAAGTTTAAAAGTAATGTTTTCTTAACGTATACAGAATTAACAGAATTTCCTCTTATCATAATAGTTTTATAATATTTATCTTTTTCTATATGTTTTTAATGGTTTTACAAAGAATAATCTTTAATGAAATATTATTTTCGTATTTCACTTCCAATTTCTAAAAGACTGGATTTGATTATAAACCAATATTTCTTATGAATTGACAGTCATCTCTCATCTCATGATTAATTTTTTGTTAATGACTTTATCTTTAAATGTTAACTTTATTATGATCTTTTTTTGTAAATTATATTTATCTTAAATTCCAATATACTTTATATCATGGATATGATTATTTATTAAACCATATAACATTTTATGATACTGTGTTTTTTAAGGAAAGTTATTTGAATGACTGGGGAACTATTGATATTTTATATTATTTAAAAAAATATGAATATTTTTTGATAAGTCACATTTTTTATTAATTAAATTGATTATTCAATATATGAGGATAGAATTGGGAAAGTAATTATGGGTAGGGATCAAAATTATATAGCTCCCCGATGCATCAATATGTCACATAATACAAATCATTTTTCAAATTAAATGGGTTTTCGTTGTATACCTACCCATAAATTAAACTATTTTAGAAAATGTTTTTGATGGTATATATTCATGATGGATAAAGTCATGACATTTAAGATGAAGGTTTTACTTCATTGAGAATTAAGTTATTTTTACTCATGGTATTATTGCATTGATATTATCCATGGATGCATTTTTTTTCTCAAGTTATTGATTAAATGACATGTCTTTTCAATTATTTACATTTCCATATTAGCTATTCCTTATTGATTCATGATAGTTTCTAATATAAGTAACCCTTACATAAAATCTAAGATGACTATTTATTTATTTTCCTTTCCCTGGGATATGAATAGAGATATATGAATAATATCAAGGTTGAAAGAATGTTCTTATGAAATGTGTTCTATATTAAAAATTTAGTATAGGAATCATGTTTGTATCTAGTTCTTTAAGACTACTAAACTGATTGATCGTACATAGTGATATCCCTAGTATCTTTTACAAATGTAATAAAATCAAAAATTCGCTCTATGTTACATGATATGGGGTTTCTATAGTTTTTATTAAAGGTATATTAGTAGAAAACATGGGAATTATATTTTAAATGAGCATATCAAACATGATAATATTGATAATACCTTACAGTAAATTTACTAATATATAGGTTTTTGTTTTATGGATAAATATTCATGGTGATTTTGAGATAACTTAGTGTGTTATATAATTTAGATATGGTTCCTATATAAAGAAAATGATTAAACCCCTATAGTAAATATAGGGATTACCTTGTCAAGCAAGCTGATACAATTGGTGTTGTAACTAAACATATCACGACCATATTATGGAAGCTTACTCAAATTATAATGAATAAATGTGCCTGTATGGAGTAACAAACTATTCCGTAGTGTGATTCACCTACATTGGATTGATTCATGTGATAGAAGACTCAATATTTTAATTTAACAACTAGTCCAATGGTATATGGGAAATAAATTGAGTCTATAGAAAATATATTCTAGGTTTTCAAATGTAATGAAAGTGAAAGTTTTATAATAGTATGGTATTATTTGATAAGACACATTGATCAATTTTGTTCATTGATACAGAACACTAATGAGGTTAAGGAAATATAAATAATGAAATTTGGAACCATTAAAGAGATATTCTTTGAGAAATACTTCCCTAGAGAATAGTGAGATTAAATTGATAGTAAGTTCCTCTCTTTAAAAAAAAGGAAGTCAAAAGTGTGGAATAGTTTGAGGATAACTTTACAAGATTATCATGGAATGATTTGAAACATAAACATAATCTATAGTTAATGATTTGATGTTATTTGTGGGTTAAATACGAGTCTCTAAAGGGAACTATTTTGTCAAATGTTTTATTCAAATAATGTTATAGTATCATGTTCCATTAATATAGAGAAGGAATTTTCTAGATCCTCATTCCTCAAGGGAAATCAGGAGAAGAAGTGGATAGTAGAGAACAAATAATCGGGGAACATATCAAATAAGAAGAACGAAAATAAGAAATTTCTATCATGTAAAAAGTATGGAAGGGGATATGTTGGGAAATAATTGAACTAAATGGGAGTTTTTTACAGGTATAGAGTCAATGGGTCATCTAGATAATGAATTTAAGTAAAATAAATAAACCATTGTTATTTAGTTCTTTAATTATAAATAGATAGGTAATTAATCGTTCTAGTTCAATAATCATTAAGGAAACTTACTAGAGAATAATCTAAGGGGGGAAGGCTAAGTATATTTATTTAATATAGATGTAGTATAAGTTAATAGTTATGTGGTGAAAGGTATACTTATCATCCACTATAGAAGTGAAATTTTTTATTTGATTTAGGTGTTCTCCACTCTTTCATTTCTAATGAATATTATAAGTCTATCAATCCACCACCTCAGAAGATATATTTTTATTTGGAAGTGAAAACATCTAAGGGTAGTATGATCGCATATCAAGTTTATAGCTCCACTCTACAAGAATTTTTTCGGAGTGTGCTTCTTAAAAATATTTTTAATCCTTCCCAAGTTGAATTTTATGTAATCTTGTGAATTTATTTTTATTACCCAAATATTTATAAATGAAATTCCTTTTCCTATATGAGTAAATGCTTTATTAATAAATGAAGTTATAAAAAACACATGCCCTGAATTTGTTATTTTATAATGTTATACAGTCTCTCAAATTTAAAAGAAATTTAAAAATAAGAAACATTGATAATATATCTATTTTACAGTGACCGTTAATATTTCTATATTAAGGTTTATGATAAAGTCCATTTGGCATAGGAAAAGGAAGTGATGGTCTCAACCAATAGGATTATACCCTATGAAGCGTTTTTATTAGAGAATCATAGGGAGATAGAATCACTAGGGTTCTCCCTTGACCAAGCATAATATGATATTGAAAAACTAAAGCCTAAGAAAACCAATTTATGGGATATGTTCAAGTGCATTAATATCACAACCCAAACCATATACATTGAATCTCTCCAAGAAGAGCTCACCTTTACCCACCTTACCCTTAGGGCATTCACTAGTGTAATAAATGTCTAGGTATCTAGACCATAATAGTATGATTTTTGTTTACTTTTTTTTTTAATAAAATAATAATTATATTTATTCTTTTTATTATTTTTATTTTTAAATTACTAAATAATAATTTTGATAAAAATTATATTCTTATATGATGAAACACTAATTGTATTTTTGGGAAAAATATATTTTTAATCAAGGCACTATTTTTTATGACTTAAATAATATTTGAAAAAAATACAATTTTAATAAAATATATTTATTATATAATTTTTATTAAATAAAAATTATAATATAATTTTATGAAGTCAAATGTAATTTTTATAAGGGTCATGAAAAACTATTATTGTCAAAAAAACAGTATTTTTCAATAAAAGGGCATTAATATTTAAGAGTGTAAATTATCTGATTTATAGAGTTATTTTGAAAAAAAATAACTATTATTCTTGAAATATTAACAATGAAATTATCAAACGGTGATTTTTTCATAATTTTCTAAGACAAACAAATTTTTAGTTAAAAAATTAATATCGTAATAATATATGGTATGTATTATGATGTCATAATGACCCTAAAGTGATGTAATATGTACCATAAAATTTATCTACAACCAAGTATATATTTAATCTTTAAAATAGTGTGTTTTTTATTTTATCATTTTTATAAATCCTTGATGAATGGTCCAAACTATATATTATTTTTTATGGTTTTAAAATCAATTCTTTATGAACATGACTCATTTACAAATGATTAAGGGTATTATTTTAAATTCTGTTTATATAATTATAAAATAATGAAAAACAATCCTATTTGGTAGAAACAAATATAAAAAATTGTGGAAAGGTTTTTGGTTTTTATTACATTATCATATAAAGATCAAAACCTAAGTTTGGAAATTAATAAATAATTCTCCTATCTTTTTCAATATAAACCCACACAAATACTCATTCATATTCACTCAAAACTATTGGAGCATGAATTTACTATTCCCTTCCCTCTCCATATTTATCCAATTTCCCTTTAAGACCTTAAGAATCTCCACCCAAGATTTTAGAATCACCATCTCAAAGTAAGGGAAATCTCCATATTTCTCTTCTTTTCCATTAAAGAACATTATTTGTATTTATCCATTTAAATATCTAGTGTTAATATTGCCAAGTTTTATAAATATAATAGTACTTCGAAATTTAATTATTAATAAATATATATCATTTATCACATCTCTTTGTAACATTTACCTATGTTGATATTATGCTGAAATAAGGGATCTTCTCCTTCTCCTCTTCATTTGAAGAAAATTATTTATATTATGCCTTATCATTCCCAATTTTTCATATTAGTATATGTTTTTACACAACCCTAGTGATGTAAATATGATCTCCAAGTTATGAGAGACCCCTATCTCTAACACCAAATCCTACAATTAATCTTAATGTACCCTCATTATGCTACCGAAAGTAACCTAAGATTTTCTCAGGAACAACATTTGTGTATTGAATACCCATTCCCATTTCCACTCAATGGTATTCACCTAGATATACCTATCCTTCATTGATTGGGTACTTCCATGTTTGTAAATGACACTCCTTAATCATGGGATTAAATGTGATGAAATATGATCCTATTTGGAATGATCTATGCGGCACACTTAAACATGTACGTGATATGAATGTGACGGGTGGGCATAGAATTATAAATTCCTCCTATACATTGGTTAATGTTTTTATCCCATGATACTCCATGTATAGTTCATGGGAGGTTATCCTAACAATACAATGTTATATTTTCTTGGAAGTTAGGCTTAAATTTTTTTATGATTTCATGTTTTATATTGTTTCCAAATTCCTATACTACATTTATGTTATCATGTTATATCATGCCTCATTGTTGAATATTATTAATCTTTTCCCACATATGTAACTTTTATAAGACTCGTGGGTTACATGTATTGATTTACCTTATGATATGTTTTTTATTCTCTTACTAGGATTTATAGGTAACCTCTTTCTTATGTATGTCACTAGGTTATCCCATACTATTATAGAATATCCAAGGAATGTAAGTGCTTGTTATAGAGTTTTAGTTCATGTAATTGTATTTATTTTACAAGTTCTTATTCTATAAACCAAATTAACCAAAGAAACTAGGCCTCATGATATTATGGGGTTTTATTAATTATATATTTATGTAATTAATCATTAAATAATGTTTAATAAATAAATGGGTTTTCATAGTTAGTATCAAAGAAATGTATAGTTATTTTTGGGGATTAGGATTAGAAAACTATAGTGAAATACTTAGGGATAATACTAAATATAGGATAACATCCCTAATTTTTTTTAAAGTATAGGGTAATTAGTTTTGAATAAAATAAAACTGTGTATGGATAATACATGAGGATATGAATTTGGCATAGTTGTACCTAGGGGTAATTATACAAAAAATGGTGCATTAATTTGGTCTCGATCATCACCTGGTGAAATACAATGAGCCTTATTACATAGCTATTTTGACACTAAAGGGGAATATGATTTGGTAAATTCAAAATCTCTTTATGAAACATTATCACTTGAAAAAAATGACCTTAATTTATTATATTAGTCAATATATCATGGATAAATTAGGTATAAATCTAGAAATTCATAGGTTAAGAAATATATTTCATTTATAAGTTATCCCTAAAATGTTCATTGATTACCTTGTATGTGTTTAATAGTTTGAATACTCTCATCCCTAACTCTATTTTTGGAGATGTAAATTTTTAGAGCTAAACTAAAATAGTGAAATAAAGGCTTTTCATTCATGTATCTACGCATTATTTCATATCAAGTAAGTTTATTATGACCATTAAAACACCACCTCAAAATATGGAAGTTAGTTTATTAGTGAAAATAGAAAATGGGGTAATTATTGACTCCTACGTATATAACTCCTTCCTTAACCATATTTGTGGTATGAATTTCCTAGAAAACCTTAGGATGACCTCTTTAGTGGAATTTAATGCTATTCTGGGTATGGATTGGATTTCATCATATAGATACAACATAAATTCTCAAGAAAATGAATTCAGCCCCAGTATCTTTAATTATCCTCTGACTCTATTCAAGTTCATGGAGATGGGGGAATCTCATTTGGTATCATCCTCTCAATAATGGATATTATTTCCTTCTAAACAATCATATCTAAATTAACTGATTGAGTCTAAGGAAAAATCATCCTTGATTACATTCCCACTATAATGGAATTCACTGATGTGTTTCTTTAAGAATTGTCTACTTTTCTTTCTAGATCAAAGGTTGAGTTATCAATCAAAATTATACCCAGATCTCTTACAATATCTAATACATAATATAGAATGTCCATTGTTAAACATGAGTTTCTAAAGAATAAATTGAAGGAGAATATAGATAAATGGTTTATACAACCAATTGATTCAACATGGTGAGCACCTATCCTCTTAGTCAAGAAGAATCATGGTCCAATATGTATCTTCATTTTTTATTGTGAGCTCAACAAGATCATAATAAAGGAAAAGTATCCTCTTTCATGGATTTGTGACTTGTTCTCTCAGCTATATGGAGTAAAATACTTCTCTAAGGTGAATATTTAGTTGAGATATTATCAATTAAAGGAGAATAAGGTGTATATCCCCAAAACTATTTTATATATAAGTTACAGTCACTATGAGTTCATAGTGAGGCCTTTTGGACTCACTAGTGATCCAGTAATCATAAAATAATCATAGAATATAATCTTTGGGTATTACCTCAATAAAATTGTGTTAGTAATTATAGATGGTATTCTTATCTACTCCAAATGTAAGGAAGAACATGAGGAGCATTGGAATACTATAATAAAGACCTTTTGGAAGGAAAAGTTATATGTAAAGTATAGTAAATTGGAGTTTTGGTTGGAGAAAGTAATGGTCTTGGGGCATTTTATCATTAAAAATGGATATTTTTGAATCCTTAACAATATTATGCAATCAAATGATATCCCATATTAGTATCTATGATAGAAATATATATTTTTCTTAGATTATCTTGGTACTATCATCAATTTTTGATAAAATTCTCATGATTTTCAAGACCATTATCTAATAATACTTAAATGTTTTTGATGTTTGTTTTTACTGATGAATGAAAATAAATATTTAAGTATTTTAATAAGAGGATAATCAATTCACTTATTCTTATATTACCCACCATTTGGGAATGATTTTTTATCTATAGTGATGATTCTAAAAAAATATTTAGTTGTGCAATCATGAAATATGAAAATGTGATATCATATACCTCCTGTTAATTAAGGATACATGAGTAAAACTACCCAACACAAGATCTATAATTGGTTTTTGTGATATTTTCATTGAATATAAGGCAAAACGTATGAAATATATATGGATCATAAAATCCTAAAGTATATATTCATACAAAATGAGCTTAATATGCACTAATGGATGTGGTTAGATCTGATATAGGATTATTATTGTCCAATATATTACCATCCTCAAAAGGTAAAAAAAAGTGGAAGATGATATAATTAGAAAGGATCTTGAAACCCTATCCATTATGAGAATTGAAAGTGTTATATTATTCTCAGATATTCAAAGGATGGATATGGGAATAATAAAAGGATATTTATCCAAAATTACTCAAATAACTTCTTAACCATCTATTATTTATAGAATCAAGGAGTCTTACAATGATTATGAGTTTATATAGAAGAATTTCAGGAATATTACAGAGTTCAACTTTACTAAAAATAGAAATATAAGTTCTATAACCTGGATATGTGTGACATAAAAACCAAAATTGAATAGAGAAATTCAGGATTATATGTATAGCTCATCATTTTCTATCCATCCACAAATTACTAGGATGTATAAAAAACATATGGAGGGGTAACATAAAGAGATATATTGTAGATTTTATATCTTGATGACTGGTATGAAAATAATTCAATGTTCAAAAATAGAAGCCTCAGGGTATTATGAAACCATTTCCCATACTATAATCAAAATGGGAAAACATAACCATGCAATTCATCATAGGAACCCCCAGAAAATCAAAAGGAAATAATACCATCTAGATTGTAATCAATAACCTTACCAAGTCATTACATTTCATTGATATCAAGTAACATTTCTCACTTGAACAACTTTCCCAGATATACATAAGGTAATTAGAAAGACTGCATGGAGTTCCACTGTCTATTGAATCTGATCGAGATCTGAAGTTTTACTCAAGATTTTGAAGAATACTTTAGTAAGTGTTGGATATAAAACTGATATTCAGCACCACTTATCACCATCATATGTATGCTTAGCCTAGAAGGACCATTAAAACTCTATAGGACATGATGAGATCATGTTCCATGGATTTTCAATGATGTTGGGACCGTAACCTTCCCTTAGTGGAGTTCTCATATAAAAATAGTTTCAATTCTAGAATTAAAATGGCAACCCATTAGGATTTTTATAGGAATAGGTTTCAAAATAATACATGATGGGATGAATTTGGATAGAGAAATATGATGGAACCTGATCTTATCCAATACATGATAGAGAATGTT
Organism: Viscum album; assembly: GCA_963277665.1. Classification (NCBI taxonomy): domain Eukaryota; kingdom Viridiplantae; phylum Streptophyta; class Magnoliopsida; order Santalales; family Viscaceae; genus Viscum; species Viscum album. The sequence goes on from OY728154.1 coordinate 85,694,829, forward strand.
AAAATGATTCAATGACATATGGAATCCCCATAAAGTTGACAAAAAGTATATAAATATAATCATTGATGAGACCTGGATATTGATGTCATAGAAAAATTATCCCTTTATATATCACCATGGAACATCGTGTGGTTTTCGAAAAAAAGTAAATCTTATTCTAAGACACATCAGTCCCTTTGAGATCATCGATCACATTGGACTGGTTTCCTATCGACTACTACTCTCAACTAATCTATCTTAAGTAAATTATGTGTTCCATGTATCCCTATTGAGGATGTACATACCAAACCCCTCACATGTACTGAATCCATAGGTGGTACCATTAGATAATGAACCTTTATATGATGACAAATCATTGAACATCTAATATCATAGTGAAACATTTATATCAAACAAGACAACTAACCTTGTCATAGGGATGTGGAGAAACCACATGTTTGAAGAAGAAACGTGGGAACAGGAATATGTGACGAAATATAAGTACCCTAATCTATCTAAGTGTATGAAATGAAAATTTTGAGGGAAAGTTTTCTGATGGTTGGAATAGTATACTGACCCAAACATTTAAAAATGAAATTCATTTTTTAAAATTAGTAAATACCTTATTGATGAATGAATTTATATAAAAACGTGCACTACTTTGACTATTTTGGACCATTATTTGGTGTATCAAATTTAGAATATCATTAAGAATAATAATTATTTATAATATAGATGGTACATAGTAACCATTAAAATTAGTATATTAAGGGTTTTGATAAAGTCCATTTGACACAGAGAAAGGAAGTGATGGCCTCGACCTGTAGGATCAAACCCTTTGATTCTCATTTATCAAATATTTAAAGAGAGATATAATAACTAGTCTTTGACCCAAACCAAACCCAATACTATATTCAAAAACTAAATAATGAGTGAAACTATTTATAAGAGAAGTTCAAGGTCATCGAGATCATGGACCAAACCATGTACATCAAACCAGCCCAAGACAAACACACCATTATACTCTATAACCTTAAGGAATTTTCCATTGTAATAAAGTGTTATGTATCTAAACCCAAATAGTATGAATTTTTATATTTTTTTCAGTATAATAATTATTATATTTACTCATTTTATTATTTATTTTTTATATGATTAAATAATAAGTTTTATGAAAAATTATATTTTCGTATGATGAAACACGAATTGTATTTTTTTGAAATATATAGTTTCAATCAAGACAAACATTTTGATGAATTCAATAATATTTGCAATAAATGACATTTTAATAGAACATTATTATTAAATAACATCTATTAAATGTAAATTATAATATAATTTTATGAAGTCATATGTAATTTTTATATTTGTTAGAAAAACTATTATTTTCAAAAAAAAATATTTTTCAATTAATGGGAATTTTTATTAACAAGTGTAAATTGCCTTATTTGGAGATTATTTCGATAAAATAGATATTACTTTTTAAAATAAAATTTTAAAATTATTCAATAGATATTTTTTTTTAATTTTCTAAGACAGTGAAATTTTTTGGAAAAAACTAAATATGGTATAAATATATTGTTTGTATTATGACATCATAATGACCAAAAGGTGATATAATATATATCATAAAAGGTATACATGACCAAATATATATTTCCCCTTTAAAATAATTTTTTTATGTTATTCTATTAATTTTATAAATCCATAATGGATCCTCAAAAATCTATATTATATTTTAAGGTTTTAAAATAAATTATTTATGGACATGACTCACTTCCCCAAAATGAGTTCAGTTATTAGAATTATAAAATAATTAAAAACACCTCTCTTTGGTACAAACCATGGTCAAAACCATTGGATGTTTTTTGGTTTTGATTACTTTATCGCATAGATTCTGAAACCAAATTTTGGAAATTAATAGAGTTCCCCTATCTTTTTCAATATAAACCCCCCAAATCTTGCATTCCTCTTCACTAGAAAATCTTAAAACATGAAGTTAATTTTACCTTCACTCTCTAGATCCCTCTCATGTTTCCCCCAATTTCGTAATAATATCTTCCGAATCTTTTACATGTACCCTCTAAAGTTAAGGGATATCTCTCTCTTATTTCCCATTCAAGAACATTATTCATAACATCACAACTCGATGTCTTCTTAACTGGGGCCCTAAGACAATGGATCACACGGCCTCAAGCGTGCCTCCCCATAAACCAAAGGCTATCGAGCAATAGTGAGGGTGTAAAGCCAGTATGGTGGGGAGACTATAACCTCTTATCAGAGTGGCACATCCGATAAAACTAGAAACATATTATTGTATAATCATATATAAACAAACAGAATAATAAAGCTATGGAAGAATAACTAACTAAATAAATGAGTAATAATTTCCATCCACTAGGAAATTACAATACATGTATGCATAGAATATTATTATTAAAAAGTGGAAAATGGAACATGCATATATAATCATGTTAGACAAAAAGTAAAAAAAGGAAGAAAACAAATCTCTACTATCTTCTCAATTATATGCTTGGTACTCTATTTTTAAGCTCCATATATAAGTAAATCATTTCATGTACTGGTAGAAGGGAGATTTATCTTATATGTACCTACAGATAGATAATCTAACTGGGTACCAAATGCGGCCTGAGTAGGGTGTGCTATAAAATCCTAGTAGACCACCTCCAATAGTGTCTATAAGTAATCCAATAAGTGCTTGTAACTAACAGTGTGCTGGTATAAATGAAAAAATTTACAATTCAGATTAAATAAATGATATCCCGCTCAAGTTCTTGAAGGACACCTGGTAGCTCTACCTACATAATCTCATGTATGGGATGAATGTCTATTCAGTAACTATATATTTAGTAATAATATATATATATAGTTATATATTTAAACCAACTATATTAACCAAGTATTTTTGGATTTAAGTGTCTATATACTGGGAATACTAGTTTCTGTCTAGATGAGAGCACAACTCATACATCCATAACCAGTGTAAATAAGAATATAATCACAATCCATAGGTTACTTTCCCTACATCTAATAAATATTATAAGACATCAAGATTGACACTTGGGATGGTTAGTGTGCCATCATTTCATCACATGAGACAATGGATGTGGCACGTCATTCCCATTATCCAAATAGTATAAATTGTGTGAGACATCATGCTCAATATTCAATGTAAGGGAGCATGTAACAATAATTCCCAAAAAAACCCATACCATCGTACCTCATACTATATCAAGGATTATTCATAATTATATTATAATATATGAGGCATTTCCTATCATGTATAACATTAGTCAAATTCATTTACAAAAATACATTTCATTTGACGATGAGCATTTTATAAATCATGAACAAGTGGTGTGGTCTTACCACCCTTTAACTCATTCCATTAAATCCATTTAATTTACTTAAGTAAGGATAAACCATCATGAACAATACTTACCATTTAATACATTTCATTATATTTAATAATGTATGAAAATTTAATTCATAATGTTTAAAGAGTCATTTACAGGGTTCCAATATTAATGATAAAATTATATACTAGGCCAATTCCATTATTAAGGCAAGTTAAATACTTAATAGGTGTTTGGGTTTATTTAAACATTTATATAATTGGGGGAAACCCCATTTCTAAATAAATATGAATGCTTGGAAGTCATTTTATGTGATTAATCAATTAACCAAAAAGGTGAATTCAAGTTTTCACACCCATGGCGTGTCTATAGCTTAGGTCAACATCCTCTATTCAACTAAACAATGATCAATGGGGGTATACCATGGTATTGATTGATTTAATATGAAAAAATAAAGTAAATTGTGATGTAAGGAATATGATAGCATGTATCACAACATAAAAGATACAAAACACCTAAACTCATGGGGAAAATAAAGATACCACCTACCTTAGGGATGTTGATGACACCTCATCTGATGGAGGCCTCAGATTCGAAGGAGGTTGAGAGAAATTGAAGAAACCATCCAATGACCTGAAAAACAAAAAAAAAAGATATTGTAATTAAAAAGATCAATGTATCCTAATATACACTAAAATAGGATGATAGGGGATTATAGATATTTCTGAGATGGATCAGATGCTTCTGACAGTGCTTGAATCGGATGACAAATGAAGAAGTTATCCCAAAGCACATATTTGGATTAAGTGTGAGCTACAGTGGGATAGAGAGGAGGAAATACATTGGAGGAAAGAAGGAGTAAAGGAAAATAAATAAATAGATTTAATTAGAGGAAAAGGTTTATTTCACCCCCAAAATAGAGGTTGTACGGTTTTTCCACATAGTTTAGTAAACTGTGTGCAAACCATGATCAAGCCACTGCTTAAGGAATTTCCCGACATGGTTGAGGTGCATGGTTTCCCTAACCATGTTAAAAACATATGAAAACACACTATAAATAGTCTATATTTTTTTACACTATCATAAACCTGAAGTTGCATGGTTTTAGAAAAATCTTGCATCTCATGATGCACCTCTTTTTGACCCCACAGTGTTAGTAGAGACCATGCAGGATAGGCTGTAAGGTTTATACTAATTGTGTGTCATGATTATTTTGCTTTTTTTCTAGAAGTGTGGGATTAAATCAAGACATGTATGCTCATAAGACCTATTTTAGGCCATAGTGCATGTTTAAATATATTATACTGAGTATTTAAATCAAAAAAGAAAAGATTCATACCTTCAGTAAAATAGGGGTCATTACAACCTCCCCTCTTTAAAGCAACTCATCCAAGAGTTGGACTTCTGGTTGTAAAGAGTTATCATGTATGAAGTTATATGTCCACTGAGCTCATATATCATATTCTTATTCCTAGTTATCATAATGTACTTGGCAGTTCTACCATAGCACCAATACCAAAAGAACTGAGTTATCTCAAAGTGTCTCAATGCTCTTATCAACAATACAAATGGGATAATCCTATAAGGAAGTATCTACATCCAATTAAACCTCATCCTTCGGAAATACATGTGATGGGTCTAGATAATATCATTGAAGACGAGATACGTTAAATATATCATTCATTGACTGGTATTTCTGAGGATGTGTTATCTAGTAATCCACTGGTATAATCTTCTTCAAAACCTCAAAGGATCCAATAAATCTAGTTGAGATCTTACCCTACATTTGAATATGTCTATGGCCCAACCTATGTGAGACATGAAACAAAACATGGTCTCCAACCTCAAACTATAAATTTTGTTAGTGTCTTTTGGCATATGACTGTTGTCTGTACTAAGATATCATCATACACTTTCTGATCAATTAGACCTACTCTGTAGCCTACTACATGAGTCGTGGTCCAAGCATAGCTTCATTCCTTCCTCAGGATAGCATAGAGGTGAACGAAAAGGCCTACCATATAAGGATTCATAAGTACCAATCTCTATGGTAGCATAAAATCTATTATTATATGAAAACTCAATGAGGGGAATGTGTTTCTACTAGGAACCCAAAATTTCAAGTACTCATGAACGAAGCATTTCCTCAACAACTTAGATCATATGATCTGTCTTTATATCAGTCATAGTGTGATAGGCTATGCTCAAAATCACCTATGTACATAACGGCTTCTGCAACCCCGTCCAGAACTATGAAGTAAATCAAGTGAATCTATCATAAATGATAGGGTGAGGATCTCAGTGAAGACATATAACCTCCCTGACATACAGCTTTCCTAGTTCATCTACCGATAAGGTCTCTTACATAGGTAAGAAGTATGAGACCTTCATCAAATGATCCATGAAAACCCACATTGTATCATTGAATTTGGTTGATCTTGGTAAAATAGTCAAGAAATTCATTGAAACATCATCCCATTTCCACCCAAGAATAGAAATCATTAGTAAAATCCATGTTGGATGTTGATGTTCCTTCTTCAAATACTGATAAGTAAAACAAAAAGTGATGAATCCAACAATATCCCATTTCATACAAGGACACCAATACTTTCGATGTTGATATCGATACATTTTGGTGAAACTGGGGTGAACCCCCTATGTTGAGGATTCGTATTCTCAAATCATCCCCTCTCTATTATCTGTTGGGACCCATATACACCCATGGAATAATAAGGTATCATCCCCATCCATGGTCCAACCAGAATATGAATCATCTTTAAAGATGATATCCCTTAGTATGACGCCTTCAGGATCATACCATTTCCACATTCATAATCATTCTAAAAGAATAGAGGTCACTACTAAGGATGAGCGGATAGTCTAACCACAATCCTCTTTAACCTCAATGAGAATCTTTGAAAATAATTACATGATCTTCCATTCACCACTGGGCTCCTGAACCACCTGTTTCTGAGTCTTTCGCCTCATAGCATCGACTACTACATTTCCTTTTCCAGGTATATAGAAAAGCTTGAAATCAAACAATTGTAGGTACTCCATCTCACTGTGATTCCTGAGATATATATCCTGCTATGTAAATATGTACTTGAGAATTGTTTTATCATTGAACACTATAAAACTCTCTCAAATTAGATACTGTATCCAAAAACATTAGGCATATACAATAGTAGCGAACTTGAGATCGTGTGTTGGGAAATTCCACTCATGAGGCTTCAACTAATGAGACCCATATGTGATGACTCACCCATCCAGCATCATAAAAGCTCCAAGACAGGTACCTAATGTGTAACAGTATATAATTTAACTTATGTATGGATCTAGATTAATTAGTATTGGTGCTTAATTAAAATGACCCTTAAAATTCTATATGGTTGTTTCACAAGCCTCTGACCATATGAATTTCACACCATTCTTTGTTAAGCTCGTAAGCGTTACTTCAATATGTATGAAATCTTGGATGAAGATTTTTTAACACCCAACTATCCCCATAAAACTCTGAATTTCAAAGACATTGTTAGGCTAATCCCAAGAAAGTGCATCTCACACTTTCTCTAGGTCTACTAAAACTCTTGATTTCAAGATAATGTGACCTAAAAACTAGACTTTTTTATCCAAAAGTCTAATTTACTGAGCTTATCATAGAACTAATACTCTCTCAGGGTATTCATCATGATATCAAGATTATTTTCATGGTCATGTCTAGAGCTTGAATACAATTACATTTCAACAAAAAAATACAACAATGAATGAATCCAAATACTGGTGGATACCCAATTCATAAGATTTATAAAAACATCAGGTGTGTTTGTGATACCTAACGGCATGACTAGGTACTCTTATAGACCATACCTTCTCCTAAAATCTATGCAAGGTATGTTTGAGGGCCTGAAATTCACCCAGTGATAGACCAGCCTCAATTTCATCATTGAAAACACTTTTTATTGGATAAAATCAGTAATTTCATCTATTATAGGAAGTGGGTACAAAATATTTACCATGATCTAGTTCAATCAATGGTATTCTACGAAAATTATAAGGGTATAATCTGCCTTTTTGAAAAAGGAATCAGTGAATCCAAAGGAGAAGCAATGGGGAATATAAATCCATTATCCTCTAGATCCTCCGACTATCTCTTGAGCTCCATAGGCTCTTTATATTTAGTCCTATAAGTAAAAATAGTCACTACTGTTGCTCCTGGCGCAATCTCAATGATGAATTATACCTCTCGTATTGGAGGTAGACCAGAGACATATTTAGGTAATGGATCCCTAAAATGATCCACTACCATATAAAAAATAGTGGGTCATAACCCCTGGTCATCTAGGAAAAGACTAGAGATCTAATATATTAAATTTCCCATCCTCTACTTCTTGGTTCCTGGTCTCATAATTGGCATGTCCCATTCTCACTTATGCACATTCTTACCACCCACTGGTGATGTAAATGTCAGCCTACGATGATGGTAGTCAATGTGTTCTTAGTAGGGAACTAAAATATCCATCCCAATGATTACGTCAAAACCTATCATGTCGAGGATTAAGAGATTCCATATGAATAGTTACCCACTTATCACAATAAGACAATCCATAGAATGATGAATTCCCTATTATTGGATACCTAACAGGGTATCAAGAATCATAATTCCATGAGAGTGTTCAATCTTGAGCTATGACTCGCCATAATAGTCTCATATATAAATGAGTGAGAAAAAAACGTGTCAAATAGAGAAGACACTAAAGTGGATGAAACTATAATAATACATCAAACTATAGAAGTCTCGATGCTATGCTCCTCCAGCATATGTTTGACTCCATGTAATTGGTGTATACCATGGACCAAAGTAACTGTCTGACTACCCTAGGAAAGACCGATCTACTGGTACTCAGAATCTGGATCCTAACTACCTTTACCTCAACTTACACTTAAGCCTGAGCAACTAGTGGTATTCTAGTTTCCTGCCTGATATGATTCTACTAGACTCACTCCTGATTATGGAGTAGGTGTAAATCCACGCTATCTAGGCACTGGAGGGAAAGTCATATAGAATAATTGGATATTCCATGTCCTACCATAGCTTCTGCATTCAACTAGATCCCATAAACACTATAGTTTTCTGATTCCCAGCTTCCAACACTAAGGACAAATTAGTCAGATGTCTTCACAAAGATCTTGATTGTCGATACCTCTGTGAGTAGACTAAAAACTTATCTTTCCCCCAAATTAAGAACCATTGGTTTCTCTAGGTGTCGAACCACCCTAACTCACACCATCATCTCCCCTCAAGCTTTGCAATATAATAAGTTATTGGTTGAAAATTTCAAAAAAATTTGTCGACCTGAGAACATTGACCTATGATCGGATGGCTTAAACAATCTTGTCTTGGAATCATCTCGTGGTCACAAGGTTATCACTCACTTGATTTGGAGTGTACCATTATAGATATTTAAAATGATTAGATTATTCCATAACTAACATGATCCCCTTATGTAGGTTCATAAATTCTCCATATCTATCATCCCATAGAGTGTTGGGAAAGAAATATTCATATAATATGGTCTAAGAATATTCCTAGATCATATCACTATTCTGATCTTCCCGGGTGATAACATCTCACCACTAATTGGATGAATCACATAGCATATACCTAGTTTGACCCTACGCAATGGAGGTGTCTCTATATCCTCAAATATTGGTATAATTTCTTTGATCCATGACTTAGTAGTGTCTGTTATATTATCCCCCAAAAATGTGGTAGGATTCTACTACAGGAACTCCTGATTCAACTCTACCATGATCTGGTTAGGTCAAACAACTCCTTTCATAGACTATTGTATACAAAGAAATCCCTCTTGAAAAATAGAATCAGTCCCCATATCAGGAATGAGAGGATTTTCCATATGTGGAACTATAGGATGAATCACCAGTGGATCAATGCCTTCCATATCAGGTGCATTGTGATCACCGTCTTCAGGGCATGTGACCAAAGGATGGTGTGGTGGCATGATTCTAAAATTCCAAACACATGCCTCAAAAGATATTGTAGATAGAAAACTAGGACAGGATTAAATACTTCCTATAGAAATGATCAGACCTATCTGTTGACTCAAAAATCTAGGTCTAGTTAGTAGAAGAGACCAAAATTGTCATTAAAACATAATAGATACCCCACTTACCACTACTAAGGTCATTTTTTGGTCTAAGTTTCTAGTTCACTTGTATAGGATAGCTAATTTCACTTTTAATAGTCATATTAATTTTAAAGTTGTGCTCGTTAAAATATTAAAATCACTTTAAATAGTTAAATTAGGTGGTTTACATATTCTGATCCATAAGGGATCATACTCCTTATGAACAAAGTTTTGCATCCACTTAACCCATACCATAACACAATCCATCCCCTATGACCAATGGTCCATGGATCAATATGCTAAAATGAAATACATAATATTTATGATTTAACCTACATAAGAAAAAAAAATTAGGATAAGGCAGTCACTTTAAGCATCAATTATGTTTTTTCCATTCCCTTCAAGAAGGTCAGCATGGTTCAATATATAATCAAGGCACTAACAAAATAAAACAAGTTAATGCACTCTGAAAATAGATGTGATGTGGAAAAATGAATGTCCCATTATTCATATTGTGTCAATGATGATTCATGTAATGGAAATCAGGTCATTATAAAGAAATAATCATTTTAATAATACCAATTCCATAACACCATAAATCAAGTGTGTCACCCAATGGTGAAGTCATGTCAACTATAAATGGAAAAATCATTAATAATAATTTCCCATCCTTGGTAACTTGTGTTTTCTATGTACATGGGGACTAGGGTAAATTAAAGTTTTCTTTAACTCCTAGTATCTTGTATAATACCCAAATAGTAAGACAACATAAAAATAATTCTCTAATACCACTTTGTAATCTTTCTACTAGGAATCCTCTTAATCGTGGCCCCAAGATGGTGGGTCACAAGGCCTCAAGAACACCTCTCCATATGCTAAAGGTTGTCGACTAGAAGTGATGGTGTAAAAGTGGTATGATGGGGAGATTATATCCTCTTATTAGAGTGGAATAATGGATATAATCAGAAAAATACAATAGTGGAAGCATATAAAAATAGACAGAATAAAAAAATAGTGGAAAAATAAATAACAGAATGACTGAATGATAATATCAAGCCACAAGGAAGTTTCAATACATGGATGCATGGCATATTATTATAAAAAAGGAGAACAGGGGAAAATCATATTCATTCATGCTATACAAAAATTATAAAGAAGGAAAAAAACTACTCCACCAAAATCTATAGCATGTGCTCAGTTCTCTTCTTCTAAGCTCTATCTATAAGTAAAGTATATCATAGAGCAATTTCAGGGTCATTTCCCTTATAATTACCTATAGGAAAATAATCTACTCATGTACCAAAGGCATCCCAACTAGGGTGTGATATAAAATCCTAGTAGGACACCACCAACTATGTATAAAATTAATCCAATAAATGCTTATATCTAATAGTGTGAATGTAGAAATTAAATAATAGACAACATCGAATAAATAAATGACAGCCCGCTCAAGTTCTTAAAGGACATCTGGGGGCTCTACCTATATCAGATCATGGTCGGGATGAATTTCTAGTCAGTAAATATATATATAGTTATAATATATGTATTATATTTATATATTTCATTACCTATATGAACCAATTATGTGTGGACTTAAGTGGCCGTATACCTAGAATACTAGTTGTTGGGTAGACCGGGGCATAACTCAAACATTCTTAACCAGTCTCAATGAGCCTATAATCTCAATCCATAGGGTAATTTCAATACAACAAAAAAATAGTGTGAGATTTCCTTCTTGACACTCAAGATGGTTATTATTTCATCATGTTATCACTCGAAAAAAGGGATATTGCACATTATTCCCACCATACAAATAGTGTTAGTGGTGTGAGACATCATGCTCAACACCCGATGTAAGGGACTGTGTAACCGTCATGCCCAAAAAAAACCCTTACCATCATACCTCAGCCTATATTGAGTCTTAATCATAATTATAATATAATACATGAGGCATTAAATCTCATTTATCTAACTAATAAAATTCATTTACAACAAGGAATTTCATTTCACAATAATCATTTAATAAAGCATAAACAAGTGGCATGGTCTTACTAACCTTTAATTCATTCCATTAAATACATTTAATATACTTAATGAATGTTAAAACATCATGAAAAATACTTATCATTTAATAAATTCCATTCTATTTAACAATGAATGACAATTAAATTCATAAGGTTCAAATATTCATTTAAAAGGTTCCAATATTAATAGGGAAATTACCTACTAGGCCAATTCCCCTTATAAAAAAACCCAAACACTTAGAAGGTTCTTGGGTTTATTTAAACATTTATATAACATGGGGAAAACCATTTATCAACCATGAATAATGTTTATAAGGAATTTTTGGGAATTAATCAATTAACCATAAAGGTAAATTCAAGTTAGAACACACAAGGGGTGTCTACAACAAAGTTCTTCATCCACTAATCTACTAAGAAATGATCAAAGGGTGTATACTATGGTGCATATATCAATTTAAAATAAAAAACAAAATTAAATAGAGATGTGTGGAATAGTTCAGTGTGTCGAACAACGTCAAGGACACAAAACACCAAAAATCATGGGGAAAACAATGATACCACCAACCTTAGGTCTTTTGATGACACCTCCTCTAATGGTGGACTCATATTCAATGTAGGTTGAGAGAAATTGAATAAATGGTCCAATTCCCTTAAATGAGGGCAAAATAGATTTCACCTAAATAGAACAATGGATCCAAAGATAAACTAAAATATTATGAGAGGGGATTTTAGATATTACCAATAAGGATCTGGTACTTTCGATGGTGATTGAATTAGATGACTGATGAAGAAGTAATCACAAAGCCTAGATTTGGATTGAGGTGAGTTATGGGAAGAAAAATAGGAGGCCATACGCTGGAGGAAAGAAGGAGGAAAATAAAAGAGGAAAATAGATTTAATAATAATTAAAAATTAAATTTAACCCTAAAAAGAGGTGGAACACATTTTTTCCACACAGTTTAGAAATCTTTACACAAACCATGATCAATCCACTACTTAAAGAATTTCCACGCACGGTTAAGACACACAGTTTCCCTAACTATGCACAAACCATGAAAAACACCACTTTCAAAAGTTTACTGTTTTTTCATGGTTTTGTGAATATATTCACAATGGTTTAGAAAAACCATGTGGCTCATGAAACACCTTTGTTTTCCCCTACACTGTTAGTAGAGTCCATACGGGTCGGGAAACACGGTTTCTACTAACTGTGTGGCAAGTTTTTTTCCCATTTTCCAAAACTCTAGGCCCTAAACAAGCCCCAAAAACTTTTAGGACCTTTTCTAGGACATTGTTCCCTTTTACCAATATTAAAACAATTATTTAGATCAGAAAACAAATGAGTCGTACCTTCATGAAAAGATGGGTTGTTATAATATTTGTATTTAACCTTTTGAATCTCAATTTATTTTGTTGTAATGTATTTATAAATATCTATTGTTTCTCAAATTAATGTATTAATAAGTATATATAATTTATTTCCTCTCATTGTAACCTTTACCTATACCATTACTATTCCTAATTAAGAGATACTCTCCTTCTCCCCTTTATTCAAGAACCTTGTTTATATTATGACTTTTGATTCTCAATTATTCACCTTAGGAATTTTTAAAAAAAACTTGTTGATGTATATATTATTTCCAAGTGATGAGATACCCCTTTCATTATCATTAAACCCTTCCAAGAATCTTTATGTACCCTTGTTTTTCTACCAAAATTATCCTGTGATTTTCTAATGCCAAACATTTGAGTAGTGAATGTACATCCCCATGAACACTTAATGGTATTAACTTATATGTTTCTATAATTAATTGAATGGATAATTCCATGTATGTAACCTACACTCCTTAATTATAATATCCCTTCTTCTTTCAGGTACATTCCTCTTTGATTTTCTCATTTGAGATTATTGGTCAAATCTTGTTCGGAGATAAAGAGCCCTTGTTAGGGAAAATGACCTAAAGTTCAGGGATGTATGTTTATTTGAATAAATTGAGTCTAGGTATAAATGTTCTAAATGGTATTACAAGATATTTACATGGTTTCGAAAGGTTTGTAGGTGTTTGGAGGTCTTGTGCATAAACTAGGCTAAAAATATTTATTGGATGATTACTTGTTGAGTACATGTTACACATCATCTAACTTCCATGAGACACATGTCATGAACAATTTCATTACATTAAGTGGTTATACATCATGAACCTAATTCACATCATATAAATTTTTATCAGGAAAAATATTAACCCTAGGATATGTATTTTCAATTTATCTCTTTAAAAAGAATAACATGATGTGTAAATGTATCACACACCGTGTAAGAATCGCATGTATCAGTTTTATGTAGTTTCATATACCTATCATTCCTCTATTTTTTTCAGCCTCTACTCTCAATACATAGGATACACCTGGTTTTTTAGGATATTTCAGCACCTTTTTACATCATGGTTTGGTGTTTGACCCCTAGTAGGTCTCCTTGCTTTGGTCTTCTTCTCCTTCCCTAGTTATTCCTATGAAGTGGTGCCTTGTTTTGATCGCCATTGTGTAATCATGTTGATATTTTTTCAATCTGATCTTGATTATTCTCTCAATATTTTGTGCCCCATTCTTATTGGTGATTCCTGATGGAAGTATTGCTAAATTTTCGGTTGAAGATAGGGAGTCTAAACCTAACCCCGTGGTCTATTTTATTGCAAAGCATATACAATATTGTGATTGTGTCGATGAAATCTGCACTTTAATTTATTTATAATTTTATTAATGTTAAATAATGTATTGAAATATTGGTTAAATACCTTTAGATTCAATTATTTATGTTACCTGGATTATGGCTACCAGTTGGGTGAGTGAACCTTTGAATACTAAGGACTTGTTAAATGTTTTAAAGTGTGTTTTTCATGACATGAGATTGTAGGTGATTTCTTAATATTGAATCACTTGGATAATAGCTTATGGTATATTAATATGAATGTTGATAATTTGATATATAAATGAAATTATAATTGAGAGGAAGATAATAATATGTATAATTAACCACTGAGGCTTATGATGTGATATTGTGATATCATTATTGTTATGAATTGTTGATTTCATGCTGAAATATTTATATAAAAGTATATACCCAGAGATACATCCTTAAATGATTATATACTAGGATATTCCTTAACACGTGATGAAATACATATATACCACGCTATTACCTAACACAAGATGAAATTTTTATGTATCAAGTTATTCTCGGACACATGCTAAAATTATTATATATCAGGCTATGCCCTGACACATGTTGAAATACATGTTTATTGGGTTATTCAGTGACCAATACTAATATCCATATCTATAAGGTTTCACCCAGTTATACATGCTTAATTAGTTATATATTGGGCTAAGTCTTGGAATATACTATATTTCATATATAGCAGGCTTGGCCTAGATTTGTGTGATTTTTTCATTGATATATGGTTATGTTTGGCATGGTTGTGTTTCATGCTCAGAGACATACCAGTATGTAACCAAAGTAGGTTATATAGATATATGGTTATGGTTCTCATGATTGTGTTACATGATCAGAGACATTATGAAATGGTTCTAAAGTAGGTTAATTGATGTATTATATAGAATGATTCATTAATACACCTATTTATTACTTCATTGAATACACTTACTATCAAAATGGTTTTTCTTAGATATGGTGTTTTCAACCTAATGAGTATTACTCGCACCCTACCCAGGCCACCATTTTGGTACCTGAGAAAATTACATGGATGTATATTTGTACATGGTAAAGGGACATTATTTCTGATTTTATTGCTTTCTGGACAGGATGGAGTTTAGAGATGGGACCAACCTATGGTTTGGGACCAGGTTCTTAGAGTTTATTTGTTTTAGAAGATCATTTTATTGTTTTTTTTTCAATTTTACATTTATATTCATATCAATCTATCAATACATGGTTCTCTATTATTAATTTATTGGTTTCACCTTTATTTTCTAGTTTTATGAAATTTTGTTTCTACTATGTTTTCCATCACACTCTTCTTTTTTATTGATTATTTACATTGTATTGTAATTATAAACCATGGGTTATAGTCTCCCTAATATACACATCACACCTTCACTGCTAGTTGGTGGCCTCTTCTATATAGGAAGGTGAACTTTAGGTCTCGTAACCACCCATTTCTGGTCACACAAGAGTGTGGGATTGGAATATGTTACTAATTGGTATTAAAGAACATCAGGTTGCTTTTCAATTTCTTTACTATTTGGGAAAGGTAGAAATGAGACTAGGATGTTTCAGGATTTGGGAATGATATTTTTCATGGGAGTAGCCAAACCATGTATGGAGTAATATCAGAGTGTCTAGGGATGGGATTTTTTATATGTTTTTCCTTTGTTATAGTTGTTCTTATTTTACCTTGGGTGATTAATATGTTGTTTGTTGTTATAATTTATTGTGATTTATACTTTTGGCATGGTATGGAATGAGATGAGTATTGATGCATCATAAAAGGAACATAGTGATATATATTGACATTAATTGTTCATGATAGGCATATAAAAATTTCAGGTTTTATATACTTTCCAATATGAGATGTGATATGAGATACATGTTATATCTAATAAATGATATGAAAATGACTAATATTTCATGCTAAAACACTTTTAATCTAGGTTTATAGAGGCCATGATAAGTGGATCTCTATTATTGTCACCTATTGAGGTTGACCTTTTTTGTTGTGGAAATTATTCTAAGGAGTGTGTTTGTCTTGTAGATAAAATCCATCCTCATCAACTTAAATTTGAGAATCATGAGAGTGAAAATCAGTATTATCCTAACACAATTGAGCAATAGATTTCTATAGCTCAATAGGATTCGATGGTTTTTCAGCTTTGCAATGACTTCTTGAGGGTCATGTGATCCATGGATAGGAAGATTGTTTGTATTTTTCCTTTGATGTATTAGTTAATGAGAGGTATATAGCTATATAATCCTCCTATGTTCACTAGGTAAGGAGACCCCATGAATCTAAGTTCTTGATCGATTCATTCCAAATAATCTTTAAGAATCTTGAGACACATGTATATAAGAGGGTGAATCTTGTTTCATATATATTTCATGGAAATTCCAATCATTGGTGGGATATTATAGAGAAAGATAGGAAGTAATAAGAGATTTATTCGAAGGGCTTAAAGACGATGATCTTGATAAAATTATATCTAGAGAGGTTGTGGGATGAGAAGGATCTTTATTTCATTCACCTGACATAGGATTTCATGTCAATATTGTACTACACTAGATGCTTCACAGACCTGCAGCACTTTCTACCATCTTTATAAGCTAATGATATCTTCAAGATGAGATTTTTTTTATAATGTTCTTCACTATGAGATCAAGTTTTAGGTGAATGATTTCCATATGTGAGGTTTTTAGGATGTTATGATTCAAGAACTCATCACATAAGAGAATTTAAGAGAGACCCCAAGAAGCGGCTAGAATGTTTCAATAGGGAGAACTGGGAATTCTTCTTCTAGAGGAAAAAATTTCTGTTCTGATAGTTTTCTACAAGGAAACATTGGGATGAACCATTAAAGAAGTGGAAATCCATCTCAGGATCATGTTTTTTTATAGTGTTATCAGTGTGGAAAGATGGGCCACAAGCAGCCTCAATGTCCATACCCTACTTTGTAGTGTCATTCATGTGGCAGTATAGGAAAACTATAGAGTTTTTTTAGTTGTATGAAGCAACAAAGAAGTTTCATCGGATCAAGGAAGGTACCAGAGTTTGGGAAGGATTCAACTACACCTCATAAAATTGGTATCTGGAGTTCCACTAGATGTTCATGTTGAGGAAAGGAACATGTTTCCATATTATAGTAATGAAATTTTTAGGTATAGGGAACAGCACGGGGGGGGGGGATTCATACTAGATCCCATGGCATAGGGACTAGTCAGCTTCACATTATGTGGTTTACTCTTTCTAGTTTGGATACAGGACCTTCTACTATTTGAGGTACAATTCATATATCATCTACACATTCTTATGTTTTTTTATACATGGGAATATTATTCCTTTTTATCCTCTCTCTTTAAAATTTTTTGGGATTAGATATGGAAATCTTAGATAGTGTTTTGACCATTTATACATCATTTCGAGTGCGGTTAGAGAATATTAGATTTTAAAAGGTGTGTTATCTGGATATTGGTGGTTACCATTTATTTTGGGAAATATTTACACTAGAAATGATAGGTTTCAATTTGGTTCTTGGTATGGGTTGTATAGTTTTATACCAATCTCATATTTATTTTTACCATTGGAGAGTTTACTTTCTATTTCTAGAAGGAGGTAACTATTCTCACTAAGTGCTTGGGATCATCAAGTTGGTCGTATAGGAAATATTTAGTTCTTATTATATTTTCATAGGGATTAGATAGATGGAATTGAACTAGATGGTGGTGGAATGTAGCTAGATTAATTTCATCTACTGGTAGACCATTATGAGGTTTTCCATCTTGATGAGTTATCCGGTTTACCACCAGAGTGAGAGATTGATTTCATGATCGAGTTAGTGTTGAGAGGATATCTAGTTTCGATCCTGGATTATATAATGGAACCAATATATCTTTATGATTGGAAATTTTAGTTAGAAGATCTATAATATAAAGGTTTCATATTGCCTAGTATGTCTCCATGGGTTTCTCCAATTATTTTTTCGAATAATGGTGATGGTGCCTTGCGCTTATGTGTGTATTATCGAAGATTGAACTAGATGAAGGACAAGAAACAATATCTCATTTCATGTATTGATGATATATTTGATTAGTTTAGAGGTTATAAGATCTTCCCAAAGATTTACCTAAGATCTAGATACCACCAGTTAAGGGTTAGACCTTCAGATATACCTCAGGCTACTTTTAGGAGCAGGTATGAATTTTATGAGTTCGTAGTGATGCATTTTTTTAAAAGAACTTATGGTATTATTGACCTTGATGAATTGGATATTTCATCCTTTTTTGGACCAGTTTGTGGGGGGTTTTTTGAAAACATCATAGTGTACTACCATTCAGAAAATGATCATTCCCAGCACCTTGAAATTGTCTTGAGTACATTTAGAGAGAATCAACATTTTGATAAGATAACTAAATGAAGTTTATGGATTGATAAAGTTCACTTCTTGGGCCATGCCATTAGAAATGATGGAGTGTAAATAGACCCAAAGAAAGTTTTAGCCATGGTATCTAGGGGGGAAACAAACAATTTCTTAGATATTCATAGTTTTCTAGGTTTAGTAGGTTATCATCAATGTTTTATCTTGCACTTGTCCCATTTAGAATCACATATGTATGTGATGAACAAGGAAGGGGTGAAGTTCCTCTGGTCAGATTATTATGAGAGAATGTTTCAAGAGAAAAAATTATGGATAAAATAAGAACCTATCATCACATTACCGGTTATAGGTAAATCAAATATAGTATATTGTGACTCATATGGAGTTGTATTTGGAGTAGTTCTGATATAAGAAACTCGAGTGATTTCTTATGGATCCATAAAGTTGAGATTTCATGAGAGTAATTACCCTACAAATGATATGCAGTTAGTAATAGTGGCATATGACCTGAGATGTTGGATGCATTATCTCATGGGTAAAAGGTTTATGGTATACATAGACACTAAGAGCCTGATGTACATCTTTTCTCAGTGGGACTTAAACCTTCTACAGAGGAGGTGGCTCAAGTATCTATAGTTTTTTTCTTCAAGTTGTCTTATAAATTGGGTAAGGGAAATATAATTTTCAATTATTTTAGCTATAAGATGTAGACATAGGTAGTTTATAAGTCTTGCGAAGAGTGGTGAATGATGTCACTATTTATATACATGTATCTGGATATTCATAAGTTCCAAGGATGAGTATCTATAACATTGTAACCTATTATACCCATTCTATTGGACCGGATCAGGACAAATAAATTATCCGATCTGGAGGGCTTAGTACTAAGATATAACTTATGTGGTGTGGAAACACCATTTGGATGGTTTTTGTCGTAGAAATTATATTCTTTTACATGGATGAATATGGGTTCCAATGGGATTGTGTAAGGAGATTATGGGAGAGTTTCATTCTTATAGATGGGTGGTATGTCTTGGTCTAACAAAGATGTATCGTGATCTCTATAGATATTTCTAGTGTTCAGGAATGAAGAAGTAGGTAGTAGGAATTATGGGGAGATGTTTAACTTTCTATCAAGTGAAATCTAAGTATCAGAGGACATCTAGGATTTTTCATCCTTTTCCCATTCCTGGGTGGAAATGTGATCATGTCACTATGGGTTTTTTGATAGGGTTACCCAGTACATCTCATAAGAACAATCCAATATGGGTGATTAGGGATCGACTGATGAAGGTAGCCCACTTTCCTATTATTAGGAAGACATTCATAGTTGACAATCTGGGTAGTATCTACATGCATGAAATATATTGGATGCATGGTATTATGAGGAGTATTTTTTTATAGAGATATTTTTTTTCACATTATGGTTATACCAGGGTCTTTATAAGTCTCTATGATCACTGGTTCTTTTGATAATAGTCTATCATCCTCAGACTGGTGGTCTATCTGAAAATAATATTCAGGTTGTAGAGAATATTTTATGAGTCTGGGTTTTGTATTTTGGTGGTTCATGGGATAGCATATGGTACTCGTGGAGATTTAATATAATAATAGCTTCTAGGCATCGATCTAGATAAACTTTTTCGAGTATTTTTATGAAAATTCATGTAGTTTTTCTCTTTATTTGTTGGAGGTAGGTGATTCAATGGTTGTTGGACCATGTCTCATGCAGGCAATTTTTGGGAAGGTTCAATTGATCAAGAGGCAATTGGTGACTTCAAAGATAAGGAATAAATAAATTACGAATTATCGAAGATGACCTCTATAGTTCATTGTTTTTCATCATGTTTTCCTTCAGGTATTTCATAGGTTGGGGAAATATCATATAAGGAAACAAGGAAAGATAGTTCCTAGGTTTGTATGGATTTTTGAGATAGTTGATATGTTTAATCCAATGGTATATCGTTTATCCCTTCCACAGTTCTATAGATCCATGCATGATGTGTTTCACATGTTGTAGCTATAGATATATTATCTTGTCCCTTATCATATGGTGTACATTGAGGATGTAGAGATTTTTGTTGACACATCCATTAAGAGGTATATGATATAGATTGTGGACCGTAGTGATAAGTACTTCTAGGGAAGGGTGATTAATTTTCTTCTAGGGTAGTGTCAGCATGGGCATGTTCAAGAGGAGACCTAGGAGAGGGAGTCTGATATGTGATTACAGTGGAAAGGATTTTTTTCTGAGACCCCATAGTGATGATTGGAGTATCTTAGGGACGTGTTGTATATGGTGGGGAGGTTGTATTATCCCATATTTTTTTAGGTATGTTCCACTTTTATTTTTTCATTGGACCTTGGTGGTTGAGTTTTTTTAGATATAGAGAGATTTTTTGGGGTAAAATAAAATAAAGTTCGGGGATTATGTTTCTTTAAATTAATGGAGTCTTGGTATAAGTGTATTAAATGGGTTTATGAGGAATTCCCATGGTTTGGAAATGTTTGGAGGTTTTTAGATCTCTTATACAAAAACTGGTCTAAAAACTATTCATTGGATGTGTACATGCCATATACATGTTACACGACATGTAGCTACCTACAAAAACATGTCATGAACTGGTTCATGACATGAAGTGGTTACACATCCTGAACTAAATTCACATCATTAAAATGTTTATTGGGATAAATATTAACCTTATTTAATGGGTTTTTCAGTGTATACCTTTAAAAATAAATACATGATTTGTAAATATATTACACATTGTGTAAGTATCATAAGCAGTAGTTTGATGCAGTGTCCCATGCTTATTTATCATACCTCTATATGGTAAAGCTTCTCCTCCAAATCCTTACATGACTCCTGGTATTTATGATTTTATTTCATCACCTTCAAACATCATGATTTGGGGATTGATCACTGGTAGGTCTCTTTTCATGGGTCTTCTTCCCCTTGCCTTATTCTTCCTTTGAACCACTGACTTATTTTGATCTCCATTATGGAATCTTGGTGGTCTTGTTTACTTTTGATATATATTCTTCTCTCAAACTTATGTTCCTTCATTATTGTTGGAGATTCCTATTAGAAGCATCGCTAAATCACCGATTAATGGTAGGGAATTTAAACCTAACCCTATAGTCTGTTTAATTACAAACTATATGACATATAGTGATTGTGTCGATGAAATGTGCACTTTAAGTAATTTATTCTTTAATTAATGGTAAATAATGAATTTTAATATTGGTTTGATTGATTTGGATTCAATTGTTGATTTAACCTGGCTTGTGGATATTTTTTGGTGAGAGAACCTTTGAATAATAAGGACTTGGTTAATAGTTTAAAGTGTGTTTATCGTGACATGATATTGCAGGTGATTTCATGATATAGAATCACTTTGGTAATATCTTATGGGATATTGATATGCCTATTGATAATTAAATATATAAATGAAAGTGTAATTTAAAGGAATATGGTAATTTTCATAATTAACCATTGAGGCTTACAATGTGATATTGTGATATCCTTACTATTATGACCTATTGAGTTCAAGCTGAAATGATTATATAGAGAGATATTCCTAGAGATACATGTTGATATGCTTATATACTAGGATATTCCCTAACACATATTGAAATTATTATATATCAGGTTCCCTAACACCTGTTGAAATGCTTATATACTGAGTTAAGTCCCGAAACATGTTGAAATGCTTATATATAGAGCTATGCCCCGACACATGCTGAAATTCATATATATCAGGCTATTCCCTAACCCATGTTGAAATTATTATATAGTATATTGTGCCCAATGACAAATTTTAAAATGATTATATAATAGGTTATGCACTAGCATATGTTATAATTCTTATATAGTGGGATTGGCCCATATTTTTGTCATTTTTACATAGATATATGGTTATGGTTGGCACGGTTGTGTTACATGATCATAGAAAAATAAAAATGGAACTAAAGAAGGTTATATGGATATATGGTTATGGTTATCATGATTGTGCTACATGCTCAGATATATTCCAGAATGGCACTAAAGTAAGTTAATTAATGTTTTATATTAATTGATTAATTAATACACCTATTTTTTATTTATTTAATACACTTAATATCTGATTGGTTTTGTTTAGACATAGTGGTGAAGACCAACTTAGTTTCACTCACACCCTACAAAGGCCACTGTCATGGTACCCCAAGAATAGTACATGGATTTAGTTTTGGAAAAGGGAAAGGGACATTTTCCTAATTTTATTGCTTGTTGGATGGGCTAGAGTTAAGAGACAGGACAAGAATGTGGTTTGGGATTTGGTTCTTTGAGTTTATTTGTGTCATAGGGTTATGTTATTGTATTGGTTTTAGTTTTACATTTAGATAAATATCAAACTATCATTACATGGTTCACTATTAATGGTTTATTGGTTAACCTTTATTTTTTATTTGTATAATACTTTGATTCCACTATGGTTTTTCATCACTTTGATATTTATTATATTATTTATTCTAATTGTATTTTAATTCTAAAACAGGTTCATAGTCTCCCCACTATACAAATCACACCCCCACTACTATTCAGGAGCCTCTAGAATACAAGGAGGCGCATTTGAGGTTTCATAACCACCCTTTTCTAGCCACATGAGAGAGTGTCAATCGAAGGATGTTACATCAATCGTGGGATTAAATTAGATGGGACATGATACTATGTTGAATGATATATGTGTCACACATATGGATTCATATGATATAACTTTTATGGGTGGGAAAGGAATTATAAATCCCTTTAATGCATTGGGTAATGGTTTTATCTCATAAGACTCCATGTATGATGCATTGGAGGTTATCCAAATCACACTATGTTATATTTTCCTTATGGTTACCCATGAATTATGTTTATGATGTATTATTTTATATTTTTCTATCATTCCTATGTTTCCTTTTTGTTAAAATGTTATATCATGCCTCATTGTTTTGGATTATTATTCTCACCCCTCTTATGCTACCTTGATATTTCACTTGTCTCATATGTACTACTTTACCTTATGCTATGTTTTGTTAATTATCTTACTGGAATTTATACCTCACACTTTTATCATGTACATAATTAGGTTATATCATATATTTTTAGAAGATCCAAGCAAAATATGGCCATTTTATGGAGTTTTATTTTATATTATTGTATTTATATTTTACGTGGTTATGCTATGTACCTAGTTACCCAAAGAAATTATGCCTCACAATCTTATAGGGTTATATAAAGTATTTCTTAATGTAATAAATCATAAAATAATATTTAATAACGATATGGGTTTTTATATGGATTGGATATATCTGTTTAGAGCCCATATCAATTATCAAGGAAGGGATGTTACGTTTGATATTCTAAATCAACCTATGATAGTCATTTGGTGCAAGGATCAATCTAAACTCCTAATGGAAATTACTTCCATTATATGGGTTTGGCTTCCTACATGTGAGGGATATTTATCTCAGATGGTTTGGGAGAAACTAAATAGTGAGGATATTCTTATTTTGTGGGATTTTTTTAATTCAATAAATAATATATTCCTAGTATTCCATAGATTACCCAGACCTGCACTTCTAGATTTGGTGCTAAACATTTATATTTTTTAATACATCACATGAATTAAAACAAAATCCCAAGATCAAAAGTTCAATGTCTTTGGGAACATGGTATAATTATAACTAAACAAACTATATATTACTTATTTTTTCCACAATGATTATATACACATGTTACTTCCTCATACGTCTCTATTTTGTTTCTATTCCTACTGAAGAAGGGTAAATATAAAAAAGGTTGATCTATAAAGCCTAGTAAGGGAATCAAAATTGGAACAAAGCATAGAGCATGAGTCAGAAGGTATAACATGAAAACATTAAAGGCATGGATTGGGAATAAATATATGGAGGAATAACACATAGAATACAGAACCATATGATCATAGAAATATCAGAATATGTTAGCAACATATAACATCATATAAACATGATTCAAGGATAACTTACGAGACTGTATCACATGGTAGAAAAAGTCCCATAATGGATTAAATTTACTCCCCAATCCCATACATTATGTATCATAAGACTAAATATTATCCAATACAATGGAGTTCTATCTAGGAGAACCCATTATAACATGTCCATGAATATGTGTTCCACATAATGAATCAAACATAAGGAATAAACTCAAGGGTTATCCCAGGAAAGAAATGGGTATCATAATCATGTCACAAGGCATAACAAAAGGGAATATAACAGTGGTCTCTATGAAAAAATATATTTAAATCATTCTTGTAAATTTAGAAATAAATAATAATAATATATCATAAATAACTAAGTCCAAATTAATTGAAAACATGAAAAGGTGTAGTTATGTAATATTAGAAATTTTTCACTTTAACTTGGTTTTAAGGAAAAGAAAAAAAAAGAGACTTTAATGATGATAAAGGAATAATCATTTCCTTAAAATCATAAATGAGATAAAATATGTTTTCATGATAAATTGATAGATTTTATAAAAACATTTTAGGCTTAAAATATTTTATGGAGTGTATTTGATAATTACTATAAAAAATATAAGTTCCCTTTAATCATGTTTTCATATCGGGAAGAATTAAGAATGGAACCTTTTGAAATATGTATTTCCCCATCAGATAAAGATAAATTTAGATATATATATATATAGCATATTTATAAAATGTAGAATATATATATTAAGAGATAATTTGAGTCGATGAGAGAGATAAAGTGTTACCCAAATAAAATATGGAGGATCAGAAAGATCCCGTACCTTATGTCTGAAAGCATTATACACTTATACTTAATGTCCTAGATAATAAAATTATATTCATTAATTAATTTTTTCAGAATCCTTTCCACTTATATTTTATTTATAATAATTTTATTAAGTTAATTTATGGATATTTAGATTGTTTTTAAATATCAATTTCATTGTTTTGGGAGCGGTCAAGTCATGGTTTCATTATTGGATCATTTGTGTATAATTATGGATTTTCTTTTCAAATGGAAATAAAACTCCATAAGTGAAATGAAATTTTATTCATGCACTTAAAATAGTTTAAATGGTTCCATATATCATTATTTTTTCTAACGTGAGTATTATTTATTTGATAAAATGTTATTGGTAAATTTTTAGTTTATTTTGGAGGGTTTTCCAATAATCATGAACTAGTTTAGTTTATTTTAATAATATATATATATATATATATATATATATATTAGTTACAAAATATTAAATAAGATATAATATACCTAATAAAATATTATTCAACAAAAAAAATACTTTTATGACCAGCCATGAATTCAATAATGGAAAACAAAAAATCAGTATCCACAGAAACAGTTAACCGCCATAATTTGGATACTAGTTTGGTTTCATTGAATAGATGAGATAATAAAAGGGATAGATATAAGATAATCCAATATAAATATAATTTTATAGTATATAAATAATACTAAAATTGTTATGCCTTTATGGATTAAGGAGTTTGGGAGAAAGTATAATAAGAAAATAAATTAAGATTATGGGCTTGATAAAGTTACCTCTCCAATATCACCTCCATGAAGGAACCCTTAAAGAACATGGAATTGGTATTTGGGTGATAAATACATTACTTGGACGTGTTTATAGTGGGTATGAGAGGTTTTGGTGGATATTTTAATAGATTCAAGTCTTTTTATGGGAAAGGGGTGGTGAGGGTTATATTTATACTTGAGGAGGGGTGGCTTTAAGAGAATAAAGAATGATTATTTTATATTTAAAGCCAACCACATTTTAGTGGAATTAATTACAGTGGTTTTTCATGATAAATAATGTTTTAAAGTATTTTTAAGGTCAAAAAAATCATCTTCCACTAATTTAATGATGTATTTTTTAGTTATTTTAAGCTTTAACCTTAACCCTCTACATTATTTTACCTATACTATAGTAAACAAAATTTATTACCAATATTACTTTTTTATAAATAAAAATTAAAATGAACTTATAACCTAATTTGAACATAATGATTCCAAATATGGAATCCATTTTACCTAATTTAATTTATAAAATTTTAAAAAATCAATTCATATGTGATGTGTGTATAACTGATAAAAATATATTTGTGAAAAGGTTAAAATCATTGTTTTCAAAAATACTTAGAATGTGTTTCTAAATGTAACTCATTATGTATTATGTAATAACCTAAATAAGATATGAAAAATAATAAGGGTTAATAAACTTTAAATTATGATCATATAAAAATTATTTCACAAGAGTTATTGTAATTCATTAAAACAGTATTTTCAATTTTTAATCAAAAAATGAACTTATTAAGAAAATTCCCAAAATATTACCCTAAACTAATCTTGAAATTATGATTCAAACAAAATGAATTATATTTCATCAAAATAATTATTTAAATATTAGGATTTAAACCTTTAAAATAATATCCTTATTTATTGAAGTTTATCAATTTCATTGAAAAATAAACATTCTCACCATTATAAAATTTACTTAGGACTTCGTTAAAAAATATTATCATATAAAAAGTGGTTTATAATATTATTTCATGAAAGTTAATTTTATATAGAATTTCTATATTTACCATAAAATGCATTTTCAATTGAATATGTTTATATTCTCCAAAAATAATAAAATTTTGATTATATCATTAAATAATATTGATGGTCATTTAAATATGTCGACGTAACCAACAACAATAATGACAAACTATTTTATTGACTAATGGTCATAATGCTGATAAACTATATTAGTTGAAAAACATAAATTATTATGATCATATTTACTTATAAATACATAATCATTCTCAAACTTCATCATTCACTTTAATTCAAAACAAGGTTTGCTAATTCTTACAAAATGAATATAGTATTAATAAATCTTGGACTATAGTACTATTCATGGGTGGGATGATTCTAGGGTATCGAGGATACCCAAATTTTTATATTTTACATTATTTATTCTATATTATTCTCCTCGTTTTAATATTTGGATTAATAACAGGAATGGTTTTAGACTAAATATATCATTATTAAATAAAGTAATAAAGTGTTATTAGTTTCCTAGTAAGTATTTTCTATCCTTTTACTATTCCTGGTTATAAAATTTCATATCACGCTATGATGTAAAAATTTTATTATTAAATATAATAGTATTTCTATTTGATCATAATATAAAATTCATTATAAAATAAGAGTAATTTTAATATAATAAATAAGTTTTTGAGGAGTTTTATTCTTACCCTCTAATAGAAATTATGTCCTTGAAAATTTTATCATTGAATAATACATACTAAACCCAAATGTTCACATAAACTTTATCTATAAAAAGTATGTGTTATGAAATCCTATGATATTTTATTATATGTGTCTATACTAGTTATAATTGTTATCGTTTTCTTAGGAAAATTGTTATTTATCTACATATCTAAACCCATATATTCCAAATCCTAATTCCCAAAAAAACTATACTCTGATAGCAAAAGATATTCCCTTGACCTGCACTTATGGATATATTTCTAAACATTCATATTTTTTAATACATCACCTGAATTACATGAAAATACCATGATAAAAAGTTCAATGTCTTTTGGAACTAGGTACAATTACAATTAAACACGTTATATAATACTTATTTACTCCACAAAGATTATAAACACATGTAAATTCTTTATATGTTTCCCTATCATTGTAATTCATGGGGAACAATGGAAACACAAAAAAAGTTAGTTATAAAGACCAGTAAGGGAACAAACATCGAAATAAAGCGTCTAGCATGAGTCGAAAGGAATAACATGA
Source organism: Viscum album (assembly GCA_963277665.1). NCBI lineage: Eukaryota > Viridiplantae > Streptophyta > Magnoliopsida > Santalales > Viscaceae > Viscum > Viscum album. The sequence continues at coordinate 85,723,311 of OY728154.1, forward strand.
TAACATAAAAGGAATGGATCATGAATAAACTTATATAGTAATAACTAATAGAACATGGAATCATATGATCATGAAAATATAGGGTTGCTGAATCAATATATAACATTATATAAACATAATCCAAGGCTAACTGCCGAGACTGTATCACATAGTGGACAAAGTCTCATAATGGATTACTTTTACTCCCTAATCTCATACATGAAATATCATGAGAATAAAAATTACCCAATTTATTGGATTTCTATCTAGGTTCCCCAATTATAATATTTTCATTAATATGTGTTCCATATAAAGAATCAATCCTAATGAACAAACACAAGGGTTACCATGGAAATAAATGGGTATCGTAATCATGTCATAAGGCATAACCAAAGGGAATATAACAATGTTATCAATCCAATAAGGGATTTAAATAATTATATTACATTAATAAAGGAAATAATAAGAATATATAGTGAATAATTATGTCAAACTGAATTAAAAACATGAAAAATAGTAGTTATGTAATGTTAAAAATGTGCCACTTAAGCATGCCTTTAAGGAAAAGAATAAAGAGTATTTAAAGAGGATAAAAGAATACTTATTTCCCTAAAAACATAAATGAACTAAAATAGTTATTCATGATAAATATTTTTATTTTATAAAAATATTTGAGGATTAAAATATTTTATGGAGTGTAATTTCAAATGGGTAAGAAAAGAGATGTTCCCTTAATCAAGTTTTCTTATCAAGAGGAATTGAGAATTTTACCTTATAAAATATGTATTTCACCATAAAAGAAAGATATATTTAGAATTATATATATTTTTGGAACATATAAACAGAATATAGAATAAATATATGAAGATATAAATTTAGGAAAATAGAAAGATAAAGCATTAACCAAATGAAATATGAAGGTTCGAAGAGATCCCTTACCTGATTTCCAAAAGCGTTATGTACTTAAACTTAATGTTCTATATAATAAAATTTTATTCATTAATTACTTAATTTAGAAACTTTTACATATATATTATATTTATTATAATTTTATTATGTTCATTTATGTCAATTTTGATGATTTTTTAAGATCTATTCAATCGTTCCAAGAGTGTTTGTTTCATGGTTTTGTGGTTGATTCATTTGTGTAGGATTACGGATGCTCTTTTAAAATGGAAATAAAACTATAGAAGTGAAATGAAATCAAATTCATCAACTTCCATATGTTAAAATGGTCCCATATATCATTTTTTTATGCCATAAGAATGATTCATTTGATAAAACATTCGTTATAAATATTTAGTTTATTTTGGCAGTTTTTTCAACCATAACGAACTAGTTTCGTTTTATTTAATATTATGTATATATATTAGTTACATAACATGAAATAAGTTGTAATATTCCTATTAAAATATAATCTTACCAGAATGATACTTTTATGACCATCCATGAAGTCAGTAATGGAAAATGAAAAATCATTATCCATGGAGATGATTATCCGCCATAATTTGGGATATGGTTTTGTTTATTTGAATAAGAGGAGAAAATAAAAGGGATAGAAATAAGATATTAAATTAAAAATATAAAATTAAATAATATACATGGTATGGAACTTATTATTCCTTGATATTATGAAGGAGTCGAGGAGAAGGTATAAGAAGAAAATAAATTAGTATAGGTGGTTTGAGAAACTTGCCTCTTAAATGTCACCTCTTTGAATGGCCCCTTAATGAACTTGGAATTGTTCTTTGGGTGAGACAAGTAGCACTTGGACATAGTGAGAGTAGGTATGTGAGTGTCTTGTAGATATTTTAATAGATTCAAAGCTTTTTAGAAGAAAGGGGTGGTGAGGGGTGGTGAGGGGTTGTATTTATAATTGAGGAAGGGTGGTTTTATATGATTAAATACTGATTATTTTAAATTTAAAGACAACCACATTTGGGTGGAATTAATTACATTGAATTTGGATTATAATTAATATTATAAAGGATGGTTAAGGTTGATAAATACATCAATCACCAATTTAATTCTATTTTTTAGGTATTTTAAGCTTTTACCATTTATCTTTAACCCACTACATTATTTTACCTATACTATGGTAAATCTTTTTTTTACCACAGTAACTTATTTATAACTAAAAAATAAAATAAACTTATAACATAATTTGGACCACTTGATTCCAAATATAGAATATTTTTAACTTAATTCAATTTATAAAAGTGGTAAATATTAGTTCTAATGTGATATGTATATAACTCATAAAAACATTTTTTAAAGGTTCAAATCATGGTTTCCAAAAATACTAATAAAGGGTTTCTAAATGTAACACCTTATGTATTATTTTTAAGATCCCGAACATCGTAGAGGTATGTTCTTATTTAAATTTTGGTTTAAATATCTTAATTTTTTCTAATAAGTTATTTATCAGATGCATGAGGGGGTTTGGGGGTGTTTCGGAGTCTCGATACCCAAATTAAAGGGAAATTTTGTCATACAATGCATCTTGCATGGTTTTTACATGGTTAGGGATAACTATATGCCCAAACCATGCTATCCTAGAGAAGGGGTTCACAGTTAAGCAAACCATGAAATGTGTAAATCCAAACCGTGAGAACATGAACAAAGGTGTGTCACACAGTTCACGCACGGTTTGTCAAACCGTGCAGCCATCCCCAGGTAATCATGCAGCATAAACCCTCTTGGATAATGGGTGGAACACGATTGGCAAAAGTTTTGTAAACAAATGCAGTAAAACTATATGCCCCATTAAAAGGTGTGAATTTACCAAACTTCCCCTCGGTATTTTAAGACTCTCACCCAAATTTCTCCCACATTCTTCCCATTATAACCCTAGTGACAAACCTAATCCCCAAAATCTTTCCAATGGTGGTTATTCTTCAATTATAAGTCATTTGGAGTATCATTGGGTGCATATCAAAGCTCTGGATAATTATAAATATCATTCTGCTTCTATTTTCTGGATTAGGGCTTGTAGATTTGTTCTTATTCTTCTAAATCCCTAAAATATTCATTTTCAAATGGATATTAGGTGGAGCCTCCAAAGGGTGGTCAAATATAGATCTAAGTCTAAGGTTATGTGTGAGATCATCTTTGGATTCTAGGTAGGTGGTCTATAAGTTAAATCCCTTAGTCTTGGGGTTTATTTGTGCATCCTTAATTTTACTTTTTCTTCCCTATCAATTTTTTTGGTGCCTTTAGTAATGTATTGTAAAATGGTTGTCTAAATGATGAATTAAACCCCCATTAGGGTCCCTGTGGGATGCTTTTAGGTTTATTAGACCAATTTAGGTCCACCCATGGGGTGCACCAATATTTCTGAATTTGATAAATTGAATTGTTAATCCTAGAATTGACCTGTGATAAATTAGATCACATGTTGATCATGTTGATATAATTAGATGAGTAAAAAAAGGAATTAATGATAGTTGGGTATTGTCTTGGGTAATGTCTTAAGGGATTGTTTGTCTTGGCATAAAGAGGGATGGATTTAATAAGGTTATTTTACTAAGTGACTTATGAATTATACTTGAAATTCTTAAGTGGGTTAAAGTATGTGAAGTTATGGACATGTTAAATGGGTAATGATTATGCATTGATAAATGTATTAAATGGGTTAATATATAGAAATTGATGAGTATGTAATTGGGATAATTCATGGGAATTTGGGAATATGCATACATGGTTAAGGCATAAGGAATGGAAATGGTTTAATTGGGATATGAAATGAAAATGGTAAATGTGTTAATGGGTTAAGTCTTGGGGTTAATTCTACATGTTGAATGGGTATGTAATGTGAATGTTGTGTTTTTTATTTTATTTTATTTTTTGATATGGTATATGTGGTAAATGGATAGATAAGCACGTGCGCATCGCTTGGTGGTGTGGGATAAAGTACTTAGGAACCTCCCACTAGTTTGGTTGGATTGAGGTTCTGAACCCCACCCTGGAATACATGGGTTGGGGAGATGGACAAATTATTTAGGCCCCTAATGATTTCATTAGATGAGACTACCTAGAATGAGGCTCCAAATTTAGTGTGATATAATTGATTATTAAGTGTTATTCCCTAGTGAGATAAATAACTTAAATTATTATCTTATACATATAATTTGATTGGCTTAGGCCATTGTGTAAATGAAGTAAATTCCTAACCCATAGAACATGATATGAGAATGAGTTTAGTAATGAAGATGGTATAATTGATGGAAATGTAAATAATTATTGAAATGTAACTAATAAATATTCTTACATAATGGAACCTGAGTTGACATTTTTATCATGTAATTTAATTATTACTTACATGAACTTTCTATTTAAACTATATATTTTATAGGCAATGTTAGTGGTGACCTACAGATTTATACTTACACCCCACTTGGGCTTCTATTGGGTACCTGAGCAGATTTTAGGGTTGCATGTTAGGACAAGGGAAAATGTTATATCCTATGGAGTTGAGTTAGGCTTAGTATGTGCATGGATAAAGATCTATACATGGAGTTAGGACCCATTTTTGGGATTCTTCTTTTTATATTAATTTTTGGTTTTTACTCACTTTAGCAATATTGGAATGACATGGCATATTTGTTGGTTGGCTGTGGGTTGTGCCCTATTTTGGAAACTGGTTAGTAATGTATGTTTTTGGTCTATTTTTTATTATTTCATTTATTTCATATGATATCTATTATGGATTTATTTGATAAATAGATTATAGTCTCCCCACATTACACATTAGGCCCCCTCTACTAGTCGGAAACCTATGGTGTACAGGAAGTTGCACTTGAGATCATGTTGTGACCCAGCTCGGGGCACTAGTTTAGTGGACTCCAGGTCGGTGACATTAAAAAGTGGAATTAGAGTGGTTATTTTCTATATTATATCTATTTGGGATGGTAAAAAGGTGATTATAATGTGTTGGCCTTGGCAATGAGCTCATGTACGGGAATAACTAACCCATGTACAAGGGAAACCCCAAGTCACCCAAGGTAGGAATTGTGTTCATTATGTGTGATGTTATAGTTGAATGATATTATACCATTGGGTGATGCACTTGTTTTGTTATGCGATTATTTTATGATATTTAACTCATGTCCTGAACAACAGAAGGTTGTGCATTTATGAATCATTATATGCACCTAGGGATAAAGGTGACATGCATCATGATAGGCACACATAGGATGGGTGTGTGGGACATGAAGGGTAGGAAACATTTAACTTTATTAGAATTTGAAGAAAATGGTTTCAAATAAAGATGATGCAAATGGGTAAATGGAAATAATATTAAAGAATGGTTAAATAATTATTCCTAATGAAGGTTTTTAATGACTTAACATATTTTTTGTAATGAGATGTGGAAGGGGAAATGTCCCTAAGAGGAATGAATAATATTATAAGAGTGGAAATGATTTTAAAAAGGGGGTTCTAGTGAATTATTTTTTATTATGTATGTTGGTCTACCTAAGTTATCCATGACCCATGGTGGCGATGGTCGAGGGTAGTGTCTTAGATGTGATTTGGTTTGATGGGATAGTACATGAAAATTAAATTGTTTATGGCTAGTGGGCTTCTCTTTTGTCCAATTGTGGATATTATGTGTTATGTGTTCTAATATGTGTGATCGTCATTATAGGAATATTCCACCACAACATCATGTTCTAGTTGGGCGATAAGAGGATGTCACCAAGAATTCTCCTCCAGAGGTGGATCAAGGGAACCCGTTGAATTAGGGTGATAGGGGAGAGAAGCAGTTCCATGAGAACCTTGCTCATTTTATGAAGAGGATGGAATGGGACCCAGGGTGTTTTGAACTGAGTATGTTCGATCTAACTAGGGAGTTCCAACTAGAACACTCGTTCACTTTTATGGGAGAAGGTGGAACAGATGTAGTTGTGTTTTGGATAGAGTCTATCCAGATGATTCTAGATCATCTAGGTAATACTCTTTACAAGACGGTCAAGTTGGAAACTTATATTTTGTGAGGTCAGGTGAAGCACTGGTGGGATGTTCTGGTTCAGACCTATCAAGATGACAGTATGATATGGAAGGATTTTTATGAAAATTTTCTGGAACATTTCTATCTGGATACCTTGAGATAGGGGAAGGTTTTAGAGTTTATGAGGTTGACCCAGGGTTAGATTTCAGTTATGGATTATGTTGGTCATTTCACCAACTTATAATATTTTGTTCAATATTTTGTGGGGGATGAGGTAGCTATAGTGAGACATTTTTAGTATGGACTTCACAAAAGATTAACTCTTAGGTAAATATTTTACATTTAAATAGGTTTAATGATGTTTTGGATCAGGACCTTATTTCAGAGGGTAATCTCAAGGAATCTTCTAGGAGTGGATGCGTGGATCCATTTAGATGACTTAGTGGAATGGATTCTGATATTAGGAAGTATCGTTTTTATAATTTACACTATCAAGGTGGGGGAGAGAGTAGTCAGAAGAGAGAACTAGTCTCTCAGAGTGGTGCTCGAGTTTTCTATTAATAATGAGGAAGTTCGGGATACCTACCCAGTCAGTTCCCCCTACAACCATTTATGTATCGATTGTGTGGCCTAATGGGGATTTTGTAGAGGTTCTGTATGAACCCTTGAAAGTTAGTAATATATGGAGGATTGAGGATGATGTCGAGTGCCACTAGGGGCTGATTATCCCATATCCAGAAGGCAGCTGGAGCTCGACCAGTCATACCAGTAGAGATGGTGGATGTGGTACTCTGAGATGAGAGTGTCTATATCATTAGGGTAGTTTAGTAAAAGGAACTCATATCTTATCCTAGGGTATAGGGACTAGTCAGCTTCATTTTGTTCAGTCGACACCTAGAGGTGGTGAGGTTAGATTAGCCAATGTTCGAGGTATGATTCTTATAACTTACAAACTTTCTAATAATTTTTTTGACATGGGTGGAATGCACTATTTTATATATTCATAGTTTCTGGTTGTGTTTGGTCTAATAGTGGAATGAATTTGTGAGTTCATGTTTATTGATACACCATTATGGGTGCAAGCAGAAAATATCAGGCAATATAAGGGTTGTGTGCTTGAGGTTGGTGTGTACCATTTCTTCCAGGACTTATTTTTTCTTGAGATGTCAATTTTTGATCTGATTTTGGGAATGAACTAGATAGTGTTATACCAATACCATATTTTCTATTACCTCCATAGAGTAACATTTACATCTCTCAAGGGAGACATGTATGTCCATCATGGTGAGTGGGACGTTCGGGCCGGACATGCAGGGCTAGTTTATTAGCAGTTGGGTAAACTCTCTACCCATGTAGCTTTCCTTATGCTTGAAGATGGAGGATTATACTATCTTTTCATTCCTTTAGTGGTGTATCATTTCAAGGATGAGTTTCAAGATGACTTATTAGGGTTTCCGCCTAAGAGAGATGTGGAGTTCTTGAAATAGTTTCTTCCAAAGGAAGAACTAGTTTCCATTCCTCCATATAGAATGGAACCGGTAGAACTCCATGAGCTTAAAGCTCAGTTGGAGGAATTAGAGAACAAGGGGTTTATTCATCTGAGTACATCACCTTGGGGATCATCAATATTTTTTTACAAGAAGTCCAATGGATCATTGTGGTTATGTGTTAATTAAAGCAAGCTGAATTAGATGACAGTTAATAATAGATACCCTCTACTTCGCATCGATGACATTTTTTACTAACTGAGATGTGCAACAATGTTCTCCAATATTAATCTAAGATTGGGGTATCATCAGTTGAGGGTGAGACCTTTTGATATACCACAAACCTCCTTCAATAGAATTTATGTGTTGTATGAGTTTTTTTTCATTAAATTCAGGTTGAAAAATGTTCCAATAGTGTTTATGGCCCTAATGTATTAAATATTTCATCCTTACCTAAATCAATTCATAGTTGTCTTTGTTGATTAAATCTTATTGTACTCTAAAACCCTTAATGATCATGAAAAAAAACATGAAATAATTATGAGTATACTAAGAAAGAATAGTCTATATTCCAAGATATCCAAATGTAGTTTTTTGATTGATAGGGTGAATTTTTTGGGGTACATTATTTCATAGGAAGGTGTGTCTGTGGATCGGGAGAAAGTGTAGGCAATTGTGTCCTGGGAGAATCCCAAGAAATTTTCTAATGTCCGGAGTTTTTTGGGTTTGTATGGATATTACCAAATGTTTATTAAATACTCTTCCCATTTGTAAGAACCACTTTCATGTTTTACGAAGAAGTTTGTCAAGTTTTAATGGTCTATGGAATGAGAGATTTCTTTTCAGAAATTAATTCGGTGGCTGAAAACTGCACCAATTTTGATCATACCCAAGCCAGGTGAGGATTATACCATGTTTTTTGATGCATATGGTTTTGTTATTGGGGTGGTGTTGATGCAAAATAGTTTATTTGTGGTGTATGGGTCAAAATAATTGATACCACATGAAAGAAATTATCTTACTCATGATCTTGAGTTGGTCGTGGTGGTTTATGCCAATGTTGGTGACATTACTTTTTGGGATAATGGTTCACTATTTATACTAATCATAAAATCCTGAAATACATATTCACTCAGTGTGATTATAACTTCATCATTGAATATGGGTTGAATACATGAAATCCTTTAAATTTTATTTTGTTTACACACTGAGAAAGGGAAAAGGTGTTGTAAATTCCTTGATTTGGAAGACTCAAGATCAGGTGGTTCGTGAATCAAGTTTATAATAGAAGATGATGGTGTTGTTATATGAGATCATATTGGGGTGAATGATCTACTGGGGTAGATAACCCTTGAATCCTTTATAGATGAGTCAATGCATCTAATCCAAATTTATTAAAGTAAATATGAGGATCATAAATGTTAGGATATTAAGGAAAGTTTTAAAGTTTATGATTCACCTTATGGTTGGACCATTAGAGATGATAGGATCATTTATCTTCATGGCTGTGTTTTTTTGCCAATGTGTATGTGAGAAGAATTTATGCATGAGTTTCATGCATCCAAGTGGTAAATGCATCCTGGTTTGACCAAAATTTATTGTGATCTTCATAGGCAGTATTGGTGTCTAGGGATGAAGAAAGAGGTTGCAGGTTTTGTAGTGTGATGCCTTACCTTCCAGAATGTGAAAACTGAGAAAAAAAGTTCAAGTGGTTTTTTTATCCATTGACCATTTTTTGGAATGGAAATGGTATTATGTGATGATTTTTTTTTGGGTCTTCTAAGTACACCTTGGAATAATGATTCAATATAGGATGTTATAGATCGTTCCACAAAGGAGGCTAATTTCTTACAAATTTGAGAGACCCTCATCATGGATCAGTTGGGTGAGTTGTATTTTCAAGAGATAGTGTGGTTACATGGGGTAATATGGATTATAGTTTTGGGTAATGATTTTTGTTTTACATCATTCTTCTGGTAGGAATTTTATAAGGATCTTGGTACCAAGGTTTTTTTGAGTATGGCCTTTCACCCGTAGATGGAGGGGCAATTGGTGAAACAACCCAAACTTTTATTAATGAAAATTAATCCTGATCTAATTAAATGTCTTATTATGTAAAATTTTTACATAAAATAGATGCACTTCCTTTGTTTTATTATTTTTTATTTTAAAATAATCTTAATAATTTTTACCATTTCTAATATAGTCTTTAAATTGTGATCACATGATTAGTATAAATATAGTGCTTTAACAAATCCAATTTACTCAGACAAAGGAAACGATGGCCTCATCCAGTATAATTGCTCCATACAAATCCCATTTGTTAGATCTCAAAAAGGAGGTAGCATCAATGGTCTTCACTCTTGACTAAGACCAATCTGAGCCTCAACATGTTAAGCTTTAATGGAATCACCTTCGGGATAAGTAGAAGTTAATAGAGATTGCCAGCTGGGTGATGTTATCCGAGCCACCCCAAGAGTCGGTCACCATCACACACCTTACCCTTAGGTATTATATAGGTGTTTTAAGGGGTTGTGTAACAATACCCTAGTACTATGATTAGGTAGATTATTTTTTTAATAAATAATATACATTAATTTTATAATTGTTACTTTGTAAATGATTTTTTAAAAAAATAGTATTTTTAGTTAATATTTAAATTAAATTAAGAAATATAATTTGATGAATTAATGGATTTTGGAATAAAATAATATTTTAATAAAATATTATTATTAAATTACATTTTTAAATATAAATCACTGTATAGTTTTTATGAATACAATTGCAATTTTTATTAAGGTTTGAAAGCTATTTTTGTCAAAACCCATGAATATTCGATAAATGTTGGTTTGTATTTTAAAATTAAAGATTCACATATTTAAAAAATTATTTAGATAAAATTAAAATTACTTTTGGATTCATGATGTGGAATTTATCTAATGGTGAATGTTTCATAATTTTCTGAGACAGTTTATTTTTTGGGTAAAAATTAAATACTGTTTAAATATATAATGTATTTTTTGATATCATAATGACTCAATAGTGATGTAATAAAATACTCTAAAAATACTATTTGGAAAAAATATATTTTACCTTTAAAATAATTTGATTTTAGAATTGTTGGATTAATTGTATTGTGCCTTAGTGGACCCTCCAATACTTATAAAATAGTTTAACTTTTTAAAATGATTTCTTTGAGAGTGTGACTCACCTCCACATAAGCAAGCCTAACATTTTCATACATTTGGACATTGGAATTTTAAAATAATTTTATCCACTCCCCTTTGGAAAAAACCACGGGAAAAAACCATGGTGTTTTTTGTGTTTTTGATTAGTTTAATGTGTAGTGTACAAAATCTAAATAATAAAGAATTCCATTTCCATCCCTATATAAACCCATTAAATATCCCATTCCTCTTCACTAAAAAAATTTAATATGGACCATACTCTTCCCTCATATCTCTATAATCCTCCCAAGGCACCCCAATCTCCCATTAATCCTCTCTCAAGCCTCTCCAAATCCTCTTGGATCACACTTCCAAGTAAGGGATCCTCACTTCCCTTCCTTCCGTATTTATGTCCATGTTTCCTTATATTGTTATGCCCTTTTATTTTCAATTAAAAATGTTGGGGTATAATTTTGAACCTATCCTAAGCTTCCCTCCTTATGTTTTGTTGATGATATGCCCCTTTCTCTCTCATTAATGCCTCCCATGTACACCCATTTCCATGCCAAAATTCTATAAGGGATTTCTATCTCCTCATTTACATTCAAGAAATTATTTTATATTATGCATCTAAATTCCATTATATATGTTGGGTTGTTATGTTAAATGACACCCTTACATTCCATTTCATATATAAATGATGAGATACCCATTTATATCTCATCAACCCATTTTAGGTTTTCTATTTGATGTTGTTATGCTGTCGAAGTTACACTTAAATTCCCCATGCCAAAAATCATCATGTTAGTGAATACCATACCCATTTCTCTATCAAGTGTATTCACATTTATGCATGTGTACTTGTTTATTGAGAAAATACCTTTATTTATTCCACATCTATTATTTTTGGAATAAATTATTATTTTTAATGAATCCATGTTGTATGATCTATGTTGCACACCTATGAATGAAATGAAATGATTAACAAGAGTGTGCCCTAATAGCGCTCCAATGCATTGGGTAAAGATTAGTATCATTATACATGAATTAAAATGAGGGTTTACTCATGATAATTCAAGTTTAATTAGAGTTTACTCATGTTCCATGTGCAATGAGCCTTAGCTCCTGATAATCTAATGTTAAATGTTGTTGCCTCATTTCCATATTATGATAATCATGCTATATCATGACTTTATGTTTGTGCTTCTCTTATGATCCCTTGATATTTATATTGCCTAACATGTATTGTATTCTTCATGTTATGTCTTTTTTAATCCCTTACTGGGCTTTATATCTCACCTTTTTCTTATGTATATCCTCAGGTTATCCCATGCAATGCTAAGTACGAAGGAATTCCATAATCATGTAAAACAAATTTCAATAAAGTTGTAGTATTTTATGTTTTAAGTTGTTATATAATGTTTATATATTCCCAATACACTAGAACTCTCGATCCTATGGGTTTTTGTAAGTGAAATTTTATGTTATAAATTGTGTTTAAGTGTTTAATAGAGTGCAGGGTTGTTATTGTTGGTGTTAGAGGATATGTTTATTTATTTTTGGGATTGGGATTAGAAAACCCTAGTGAAAGCCTTCAGAATCATAACAAGTATAATAAAAAATCACTAAATGTTTGGGAGTATATAGTAATTGTTTTATCAAGAAAATACATCCATGTCTAGATACGAACAAATATAGGTAGCTCTGGCACATATTTATCTAAGGTTAAACCCCAAAAACACTACTTTGAGATATACTCGAATGGGAATTGGTGCATGATAATGGGCCTTGATGCACTCTTGGTTTGACACTCCTAGGGGATATGCTTTGGTAAATTGATAATCCTAATATGAACCATTATTAAGGTAATAAAAAAATCCCCTAAGAATATATACTGGGAAGCAGATCATGGATAACATAGATTGAAGCCTACAAATTCATATATTAAGGAAATAAATGTAATTTATAAGTTATCCCTTTTCTCATTTGATTCCTATTTATGGTTTAACCATAACTTTCCTTTTATTCCATATAATGGCCAATAATAGGAGGACTTGGGCTAAAAAATGATGTAAAGATCAATGTGATGATTGTTCTAATGAGATTCCCAATCCAATGGGAGTGGGAATTGCAAATTTTATCACAATACTCTCTAGTTAACTCATGTTTTTAATAGAAACATGGGTCAAGAGGATCATCCACCCCCCACCCCCCAAGAAAGAATAATCCAAAATCGAGAGCTTCATGAGACAAAGGCCTACTACTTTCAATGGATCATTTGATTCCTCAATTAAAGAATAATGGATCAACTCCATTGAGAAGATATTATCCATCATTCAATATTACAAAAAATATAAGGTTCTTCTGGCAGCTTATCATATGGAGGGTAAATCTTATCAATTGTATAAATTGATCAAAAATATAAATCCGGTGAAAGAGATCAAGGCTTTGTAATGGAAGGATTTCCAAAAAATGTTTTTTGATAAATATTTTCCTCGCACCCTCCAACTTAAGATGGAAAAGGAATTATTTTCCATCAATAAAAAATATGAAGAATCCATCAGAGCATACGAGGAAAACATCACAAGCCTTACACAATATGCCTCCAGATTTTTCATTACCCCTGAATACAAGGTTTACCGCTTATTTTGTGGAATAAAACCAAGACTACAAAAATACCTAGTGATCGGTGACTTTGACAGATAGGATGAAATTGTCTGATGTTCCCTCAAAGTTGAAATGTAGATCGGTGAATATCAGGTGTATCATGGGGATAATAATCGGAAAGTGGACTTTAATTATAGTGGTCTGAAGGATAAATCCAATGGTGCTATGAAATTCAAACATCCCACTTTCCAAAGGTGCATAAAGAAGCACCCTGTAAATTACCTGAAGGGGATAAGGAAATGATTTATGTGTGGAAGAGAAGGGCACCGAGCCATTAATTACCGATAAGAAAAACTTGCTGTTACGACAGAGGAGGGGAATGCTCTGTTCGAACCTCGACGCATTGATCATTACATCAACTTCAAAGAACCATGGAACTTTTAAAACCAGTTCCCTAAGACAAGGGTTTTCATTGAAAACCAAAAACCTCCAAGTTATTAAGGGCTAGATTTTTCCATTACTACCATTTAAGAGAACCCTGACAATGAAGTGGTGATAGGTACATTAGTAATTCATTCAAAAATAACAAATGTACTTTTTAATTCTAATTCTACACATAATTTTATATCCTGAAAGTTTAGTAGAACAATCCCAACACCACCACAGATCTTGGAAGTAAAGATTTTAGTGAGAACGGAAAATGGAAAAATCATTGCATCCCCGAAATATAACTCCTCCTATATTACAATTTGTGGATTGAACTTCCCGGAGAACCTTGTCATACTCCCTCTGGTGGAATTTGATGAAATTCATGGCATGGATTTTCTTTCCCTATATAGATCCAACATTAATTTCTTTGAGAGGGGAATCAATCTTTATATTGAAAATGGACCCTTGATTAAGTTCAAGTGAAAGGAGGAGGATGAATATTCTTTAGCACCATCATATCAAGCATGGATATTACCTCCCTATGATCACGCATATCTTTCTCAGATGATTGAGTCTAAGGAATAAACCATTCTTTAATACACTCATATTATGAGGGAATTTACCAAAGTGTTTCTCAAGGAGTTTCTTGGTCTTCCTCCTATAAGAGATGTTGAATTCTCAATTGATCTTATACCTGGGGTCTTTTCAATATCCAAGACATTGTATATAATGGATCTTGGGGAGTGTAAGGGACTAAATAAACAACTATAGGTGAATCTAGATAAAGGTTTTATACACCCAAGTGCTTACCATGGGGTGCACCAGTTCTCTTCATCAAGAAGAATGATGGATCAATGCACCTTGGCATTGATTATTATGAGATCAATAAAATCATGATAAAGAACACGTATCCACTACCATGAATTTATTACTTGTTTGATCAGCTACATGGAGCATAATACTTCTCCAATTTGGATTTCGGTTGTGAAATTACCAAGTAAGGGTGAAGAAGGAGGATATCCCCAAGACTGCTTTTTTTACAAGGTACAGGAACTATAAATTCATATTAATTCCATTAGGACTCACAAATGATCCATAAATCTTCATGGAATCGATGAATAGAGTCTTTAGATATTACCTCGAAAATTTATGGTAGTATTTATATATGATATTCTAATATACTCCAAAATCATGGAGGAGAATGAGGAGCATCTAGTCACTGCACTAGAGACCTTGCGAAAGGAGAATATCTATGCAAAGTATAGCAAGTTTGAGTTATGGTTAAAGGAGGTATCATTCTTGGGTCATATCATCATAAGCAATGGGATATCTGTGGATCCCTCCAAGACAAATGAAATTGATGGATGGATGAGGCCAACAATTGTGATGGATATCTGTAGCTTCCTTGGGTTAGCTAGATATTATCGTTGATTTGTGAGAAGTTTCTCACAATTGTATAACCCTCTTACCTAGATAAATCAGAAGGGATTCAAGTTTTCATAGAGTGATGAATGTGAAGATAGATTCAAGGAGTTGAAAAGGAGGCTTATCATTGCACCCATTTTCACACTACCCACAAGTGGAGAACTTTTTGTGGTATTTAGTGATTATTAGAAGAATGGTATTGGTTGTGTGTTGATGAAAATGAAACATTTATTGCCTATTCATCAAGGAAATTAAAAGTTCATCGGAACAACTATCCAACACTTGATCTGGAGTTGGAAGCAGTAATCTTTTCTTTAAAAATTTGGTGACATTACCTCTATGGGGAGAAGTGTGAAATATACACAGATCACAAAAAACCTCATGTATATATTCACACAGAAAGAGTTGAATATGCACCAATAAAGATGGTTGGAGCTGATCAAATACTATGACTGTTCAATTCACTACCATCCGAGGAAAGCAAATAAAGTGGTAGATGCTCTAAGTAGAAAGGATCTAGAAACTCTTTAATTGATGAGAATTGAAAAGGATCAAATCTTCTTATATTTGATAAAGATGGACATCAGAATCATAAATTAGGTAACATCACCAATACTTTAACAAATGATTGCTAAACCATCTCTTTTGGAAAGGTTAAAGGATGCTCAAAAAGGATGATGTGGGAATTCAGAAGAAATAGGAAACTATCAGAAAATTTAAATACTTAGATTTCAATGTAAATGAAGATGGAATTGTAATATTTGGGTAAAGACTATGTTTTCCTTAAAATACAGAGTAAAAGAAATAACTTTTGGATGATGCACATAGTTCAAATTTCTCCATTCACCTCAGAAACACAAAGATGTATCAATATCATTGAGAGCATTATTGGTGGGACAACATGAAGAATGAGATCATTGAGTATAGATCAAAGTACCTAGTATGTCAGAAAGTGAAGGATAATAGGCATAAGTCTAAGGGGATGATGCAACCATTACCCATACCAACATGGAAATGGGAGAACATCGCCATAGACTTTTTCACCAGACTTTTGAAGACATCCAAAGGAAACAATGGTATCTAAGTTGTTATGGATTTTCTTACAAAGACTGCACGCTTCATTGCAATTTGGTAGTATTTCTCCATGGATCAACTTGTATGGATATAAATCAAAGAAGTGGTAAGGATTAATGGATTACAACTATCGATTATATCTGATTGGGTTCTAAGATTCACCTCTATGTTCCAAAAGAGTCTCCAACACGCTCTGAATTCTGAGATGAGATTCAGTACCAATTATCAACCAAAACCTGATGGCCAATATCATAGGACTATTCAAACACCTGAGGACATTTAGAGAGAATTCTCAATAGACTTCAAAGGAGTATGGGATCAACACATTCCTCTGGTTGAGTTCTATAAAAATAACAGTTTCCAGTCAAGAATCCAAATGGATCCTTATGAATCCCTTTGTGGGAAGAGGTGCAGAACACCGGCATGTTGAGATGAAGTTGGGGATCGAAAACTCCTAGATCCAAAAATGCTTGAAGAAATTGTGGAGAAGGTTAAGACCATCGAAGAGCATATTAAAGCTGCTCATAGTCAACAAAAGCGCTATGTTGATAATCATCGATGAGACCTAGAGTTTGATGTTGGAGACATGATATTCTTTTGCATGTCACTATGGAAGAGAGTTATAAGATTTGGGAAGAATGGAAAGCTTAGTCCAAGGTTCATCGGCCCTTTCTAGATCCTTGATTTCATTGGATTAGTGGCCTATCGATTAGCACTCCCACCGAACCTATCTCAAGTACATGATGCATTCCATGTTTCACTCTTGAGGAAGTACATACCTGACTCATCACATGTACTCAATCCTGAGGAGGTACCATTGGAGAATGACCTCTCCTATGAAGAAAAGCTGGTGAAGATCTTATATTGTGGGGAAAATTTTATACAAAATAAGAAAATGACCCTCGTTAAGGTGTTGTGGAGAAACCACAAGTTTGAAGAGGCAACGTGGGAATCGAAGGAAGTGATGAAGTAGAGTTACCCTTATCTATTTTAGTGTGGGAAAAGGAAATTTGGAGGGTTAAATTTCTTAAGGTTGGAATATTTTAACGACCCAAACTTTTATTAATGAAAATTCCTCTTGATCTAATTAAATGTATTATTATGTAAAATGGTTATTTAAAACATATGCACTTCCATGGTTTTATGATTTTGGATTTTAAAATACCATTTAGAATTATTACCATTTCTAATATATCTGTTGAATAGTGATCGCATAATTAGTATAAATATAGGGCTTTAAAAATCCAATTTAATTAGAAAAAGGAAGCGATGGCCTCATCCAGTAGAATTGCTCCATACGAAGCCATTTTTTAGAGCTTTTAAAGGAGGTAGTGTCACTAGGATTCACTCTTTACCAAGCCCAAGTTGAGCTTATACATTTTAAGCCTAAATGGAATCTCCCATAGGAGAAGTGGAAGTTAATAGAGATTACTACTGGGGCAATTTTATCCAAGCCGCCCCAAGATTTTATCACCATCGTACACCGTACCCTTAGGTATTATATAGGTGTTGTAAGGGGTTATGTCAAAAGACCCTAGCACTATGATTATATGCATTATTTTTTTTTTAATAATATAAATTTATTTTATTATTGTTACTTTGTAAATGGTTTTTAAAGCACAAATAGTATTTTTAGTTAATATTTAAATTTAATTAAGAAATCTATTTTGATGAATTAATGGATTTTTGAATTAAATAATTATTTAATAAATTGTAATTACTAAATTAATTTTTATTAAATATAAATGATCATATAATTTTTATGAATATAATTGTAATTTTTATTATGGTTTGAAAGCTGTTTTGGTCAAAACTCATGAATTTTCGATAAATGATAGTTTTTATTTTAAAAGTAAAAATTCATTTATTTAGAAAATTATTAAGATAAAATCAATATTATTTTTGGATTCAGGATTTCAAAATTATCTAATGGTGAATTTTTCATAATTTTCTGAGACAGTCAAATTTATAGGTAACAATTAAATATTGTTTCAATATATAATGTGTTTTATGACATCATAAGGACCCGATTGTGATGTAATAAAATACTATAAAAGGTAAATTCATGAAATATATGTTTTACATTTAAAATACTATGGTTTTATATTTGTTTTATTGATTTTAAGGTGCCTTATTGGACCCTCCAAGTCTTATAAAATATTTATCTTTTTAAAATGATATCCTTGAGAGTGTGACTCACCTCCACATAAGCAAGATAATATTTTAATACGTTAATCTATTGGGATTGTAATATAATTATTTACACTCCCCTTTGGAAAAAACCATGGGAAAAACTATGGTATGGTTTTTGGTTTTGATTAGTTTAATGTATAGTGTCAAAAACCTAAATAATAAAGAATTCCCTCTCCTTTCAAATATAAACCCACTCAATCTCCCATTCCTCTTCACTAAAACCATTTGGAGCACGACCAAACTCTTCCCTACTCTCTAGATAATCCTTCCAAGGAACCCCAATCTCCCACGAAGCCTCTCTCAAGCCTCTCCAAATCCTTTGGGATCACACTTCCAAGTAAGGTATCCCCACTTTCCTTCCATTCTTATTTATGTCCAAGTTTCCTTATACTTTTATTCCCATTTATTTTCAATTAAAAATGTTGGGGTATGATTTCAAACCTCCCCTAAACTTCCATCCTTATGTTTTAATGATGAGATACCCCTTGATTTATCCTTAATTCCACCCATGTACACTCATTACCTTATCGAAATTCCATGAGGGATTTCTTTCTCCTCGTTTACATTCAAGAATTTTTTTTATATTAAGAATCTAAATTACATTAAATATGTTGGGTTTTTATGTTCCATGACCCACTTACTATCCATTTCATGTATAGATTATTAGAGCCCCATTTTCTCTCTCTTCAACCCGTTTTATGATTTCTATTTTATATCACTATACTGTCGAAGTTACACCAAAATTTCTCATGCCAAAGTAATTGTGTAAGTGAATACCATACCCATTTATCTATCAAGGGTATTCACCTTTATGAACATGTAATTTTTGATTAAGGACATAAATTTATGTATTAAATATATTTTATTGATGTAATAAATTATGATGTTTAATAAATCCATTTTGTATGATCTATGTGGCACACTTGTGTATGAAATGAAATGATTAAGATGGTTGCACCCCAATAGCGCTCCAATACATTGGGTAAAGATTAATATCATTATATTTTAAGTGAAATGAGGGTTTACTCATGAAAATTAAAGTTAAATTATGGTTTACTCATGCTTCATGTGAAATGATCCTTGGATCATGCTAATATCATGTTAAATATTTTTTCCATATTTCCATGTTATCATAATCATGCTATATCATGCCTTTGTGTTTAGGTTTCTCTAATGATCCATTGATATAACTATTTCCTAAAATGTATTGTATTCTTCATGTTATGCCATTTTTACTCTCTTAATGGGCTTTATAGCTCACCCTTTTCATATATATATCCTTAGGTTATCCTATGCAATGCTAAGTACAAAGGATTGTTGTGGTCATGTAAAAGAAGTTTTCAATAAAGATGTTGTATTTTTTATTTAAGTTGTTATGTAATATTACTAATTTCCCAAGACACTGGACCTCTCGATCATCAGGTTTTTCTTAAGTGAAATGTTATGTAATAAATCATGTTTATGTGTGTAATAAAGAGTAGGGTTGTTATAATTAGAGTGTACTATTTATGTACTTGAGAACATGTTGAATAATGAAAGAGATAGGTACATAAGGAATATCGATTACTGCCTCTACAGAGCTCGACCCCTGGAAGAGATTCCCTAGGGGAGATGCTCGTGGCTCCGGCCCCCTCCTCTTCAGTGGGGGGAGGGGGAAAGTTCTCCCTTCCCCCTTGACAGCTCAGTCCTTTATCCCTTTCAAGAACCCGGATTTTCTTCCCCGCCCCCTTTCAATCTATCCCGGTTTTCCCTAAGGTCCCTGACCTTCACAATGGCTCGCCCCAGCTTTCGATTTCTACAAAAGAGTTCAACAAGGACTCGAATCTTCACTGGTTGACGCTTTTAGCCTAATTTAGAGGTATTCTTCCCTCTGCTGCTGCTTTTGATTGGTTCGTCTTTGATTCATGGGATCTACAAGAATACGCGTTGGTGGGACTCTAAGATCGGCATCACCTGATTATTCTTTTCTCCCTAGAGGATGATCTGATTGTCTCCTAGTCCAAACCCCCTTGTGCAATCAACGGATGTGTATTTTTCCTTCTTCTCTAGTCTATCGAACTCATCATGAATTTTGGCGCGCCTTCATCTATAGTATGGTTAATATTTCTTGATCTGCCTCTACCTTTCTAGAACCCTTCAATTATCTGAATGATAAAAAATATGGTTGGTAAATACTTGTGCTCTGATAGTCAGACGTTGGAGGTATATCACCCAATCTCCCCTCATGTGTGTGTTGAGCCTGATGTTTCAAAGGCCCCCAAGGAGTGGCTGTGGATTTCGGTTGGAGAAGATTTTCGCTGGAAACAAGGGTCTCCTTTAAATCGTGGCCTACATTCTCCCAAGGGTGTCACATACTGGGACATTCGGTATCATCCTATCATTGGAGGCATAGGGTTAGGCAAGCTGAGATCAGTGAAACTGAGGGGAATGTGGTGTAGGATGATCCGGTTGTGAACCAGAAGGTGCGTATTTTTAATGGTAGGGATGAGCAAGAAGAGGTGTGCAGGGTTTCATCGAAGGTTTTGGAGATCTCAAGTGGAGCAAGGGTGAAAATACCATCTATGTTCCTACCTTCAAGACCTAGTGTAGTGGAAGTATTCAAAAGGCTGCAGAGTGATTTGGCTAGCCCTCATCGCAAAAAACTTATGGAAGGGGGCACTCAGTCTAGTTGAGTGGCTGAAGTAATTCTGGACACACTCAGTGCACCTACTCAGGCTCTAGAGGAGTCTCTCAGAGCTATTGGAGCTACTGGACCAACATATGGGGCTGAGGTGAGAATCACTTATACTATGGTGGTGCAGTCTGGAAGTAGCATGAACTTTGAAAGGGTGTCTCTTGGCAAGAGTAAGTTGAAGGAAAGACATGAGTGGGTGTAGACTTCACATGGGGTACGCAGGCTACTGGATTGTGATATGGAAACTGGCTCAAGGAGAGATATATTATGCATTTCCCTCAACAACTAATTTGGAAGTTTGAGCAATGAGGGAGAGTCTGAGGGAAATTTCAAGGGCCCAACTGAGGCTGAGTTTGAGGGTGATGAACAACTATTCTATGATAATGGTTTGGGAGGGTGGTAAAAGGATTGCACAGCCAAAGATGGAAGAAATGGAATAAAGAGAATAGGGACCTGAGGTGCTGCATTATTTCTAGGAAGCCAAAACTGAAGGGGCACAATGAATACTCTTCCCTTCCTAGACTAATGGATACCCGATCAGCCATAAAAGAGGGGAAACTCAAGGAGCTCAAGATCTAGATAGTGGAGGGAGTGGAGGGAGTGGAAGGTTAGAAACTCTTGGTCTCTGAGACTCATGAGAAAGATAATGAACACTCAAAGGAAGGAGATCAACATGAGGATATGCACTTGCATACAGAGTAGGCGAGATCGGTGGTGGATGATGCTATGTCCCCTGGTTCATGGTGTGAGGTAGGAACAAGGCCAATTTATATGGTCGGTGAAGAGGGATTGGAGGTGCACGTGAAAGAAATGGTCTCACCTACCAAGGTGGGAGTGGAGGGGATACATGGGGAGCTGGACAGAGAGGCTGGGATCAGGGAATATCCATGGGAGTTTCTATTATAATCTGAGGAAGAGATGGTAGAGAAGGTTGTTTCCATACGTGATTATGTAGAAAAGGTGGTATCAATAACTTGTCTCTTGTAAAGTTTTACTTCAATAATAGTTTCTAGGATATGGTTTAGATGGAACTGTTTGAGGTGATTTATGGTAGTCCATTTAGATCAATGTTATTCTAGATGGAAGTTAGGGAATCAGAATTATTGGGACCAAATGTTCTGTAAGAGATGTTAAAAAAGTTTAGTTAATTTAGAAACATATAGAAATGAATCAGAGTAGGAATAAGTCATATTTTAATTGGAGTTGTATAACTATTGAGTTTGTGGTGGGTGATCATGTGTTTCTTCGAGTGTCACTAAGGTTGGGTCACCATTAGATTCTAAATTAAGGCAAGTTGGCACCTAGGTACGTGGAGCAGTTTGAGATTGTGGAGAGGATTGAACTAGTGGAATACTGATTGACTCTTCCATAGTGGTATAGTGGTTTATTTGATTTTTTTCATGTGTAAAATCTTAGAAAGTATCACCCTGACCCATAACATGTCACTGATGTTGAAGATGTTGAGCTAGAGCCTAATGCATCCTTTCAAGAGCATCTGGTTCATATTTTGGATCATAGTGATAAATTCTTTCAGGGAAATATTATTCCATTGGTTTGAGTTTTATGGAAGCATTGTAATTTTTAGGAAGAAACTTGGGAAAGGGAGTCAGATATATGGGCCCAATGGCCCAATCTATTTTCTTCATAAGCCCAAAAAATCTTGGAAATGAAACTCAAGGATGATTCGTTATGTGGTGGGTAGGTTGTAAGATCTCGGACTTCATGAAAGTGTTTACATATTTATATTTTGGTTTAAATATTTTAATTTTGGATATTTGAATGTTTATGAGATGCATGAGGAGGTGTAGCGGTGTTATGGGGGATAGAGACCCAAAATAAAGGAAATTTTGTTCATCCAGTACATCTTTCATGGTTGGAACATGCTTAGGGATAACCATGTGCCCAAACTGTGTCAGCCAGGATGAGGGGTGCATGGTTAAGAAAACTATGAAAAGGGAGAAATCCAAACCATGTAAACATGGATAAAGGAATTTTATATGGCTGGAACATGGTTTTTATAACAGTTTGGGCCTCCACATGTAACTATGTAGCTTAACCCCTCTTGTATATAGGTCGGTGCATGGTTAGTCCATGGTTTTCCAAATCATGCAGCCAAACTATGCACCCCCTTAAAAAGTGTGAATTTATCAATCATCCCCCTGAGTATTTTAAGACACTCAGCCTATTTTCTCCCCCATTCTTCCCCTTGCAACCATAGTGATGAATTTAAGCACCTAAATCTTTCCAAGGGCAGTTATACTTCAATTATAATTCGTTTATAGTGTTATTGGGTGAGGATAAATCCTTCGAGTAAGTTTAACACTCCTCTTTCTTCTATTTTCCAGATTAGGGCTTCTAGATTTTTTATTCTTCTTCTAAATCCATAAAAACCTAATTTATCAGTGGATATTAGGTTGGGATCCAAAGGGTTCGTGAATACAGATCTAACTCTAAGCTTAAGGGTTATTTCATCTTCAGATTCGGTATAGGTGGTCTACAATTTGTATCCCTTGGTCTTGAGGTTGATTTGTGTATTCTTGGTTGTGCTTTTTCTTCCCTCTTGTTGTTTGTTTGGTTCCTTTAGTAATGTTTGGTAAAATGTCTGGATATACGATGAATTAAACCCCCCTCGCGGTCCCTTTGAGATTAATTAAGGCTGATTAGACCAATTTAAGGCCACCCATGGGGTGGGATAGTATTTCTGAATATGATAAATTGAATTGTTATGCATAGAATTGTCTTGTGATAAAGTAGAGGCCAATTTGAACATGTTGATATGATTAGCTGAGTAAAAAATGGAATTAATAATAGTTGGGTCTCATCTTGGATAATGGATTAAAGTATTGTTTTTCTTGGAATAAAATGGGTTGGATGTAATGAGGTGATTGTGCTAAGTGACTTATGAATTGTACTTAAAATGATTAAATGGGTTAAAGTATGTGAAGTTATGGACATGTTAAATGGGTGATTTGTATTCCTAGATAAATTTTTAAAATGGGTTAACATATAGGAATTGATGAGTATCTAAATTGGATAACACATGGGCATTTGGGAATATGTTAAATAGTTAAGTCATGAGGAAAGGAAATGGTTTAAATGGGATATGCACTAAAAATGGTAAATTTGTTAATGGGTTAAGTCTTGGTGTTAATTATACATGTTGAATGGATATGAAATGTGAATGTTATGTTTATTTATTCTACATGGTTTTCATATGATATATGTGGTAAATAGATATATAAAAATGTTCCACATGTCTTGGTAGTGTGGGATAAAGGACTAAGGCGCTAACCCCTACCCTAGAATGCAAAGGTTAGGGATTTGAATAGATGCTCTAGTCCCCTGATGGTTGCATTAGATTAGACTACCTAGTCTAAGGATCCATGATAAGTGTGATATAATTGATTGTGAAGTGTTATTCCCTAGTTAGATAGAGAACATAAATTATTTTCTTATGCATATAAATTTACTGGATTAAGCCATTGTGTAAATGAAGTAAATTCCTAACCCATATAACATGTGATGAAAATGAATTTAGTAATAAATATGGTATAACTGATGGAAATGTAAATAATTATGGAAATAGACCTAGTAAATATTCTTACCTAATGGAACCCAAGTTGGCTTTTGTTACCTTATCATTTAATTATTACTTTCATGCACTTTCTATTTAGACTGGATATTTTGTAGACACTATTGGTGGTGGACTACTGAGTTTAACTCACACCCTGTTCGGGCCATCGTAGGGTACCTAAGCATATTTCATGGTTGCAAGTAAGTACAAAGGAAAAGGCTATATTCTAGGGAGTTGAGTTGGACTTGGGATGTGCTTGGATGAGGATCCAGACATAGAGTGAGGAACTATTTTTGGGATTCTATTGTTTCTACTTATTTTTGGTTTTCACTCACTTTATTATTGTTGGAATGACATGGAATATTTGTTGTTTGGTTGTGGGTTGTTCCAGTGTAGGAAAATGGTTTGTAATGCATGTTTCTGAACTATTTTTTACTTTTTCTTTTATTTAATATGTTATATTCTATGGATTACTCTAATAAAGATGGTATAGTCTCCCCACGTGATACATTAGGCTATCTCATCTAATCGTCAACCTATGGTGTACGGGGAGGCATGTGTGAAATCATGTGGTGACCCAGCTCAGGGCACCAGTTTAGTGGCTTCTGCGTTAGGGACGTTATATTATTTTATTCCCTAAATACCTTTTTAACAATAATAGTGGTTTATAAACATTAAATCATGACATATAATAATTATTTCAAAAGAGTTATGGTATTTCATAAAAAAATTATTTTCACTTTTTAACCAAAAATCAACTTTTTTATAAATTTCCAACAACAATTACCCAAAACTAATTTTGACATGATGATTCCAAAAATTAATTATATTTAATAAAAATAATTCAAAAAATATGATAGTTTTAACCTAAAAATAAATATCAATATTTATATAAATTTATCAATTTCATTGAAAAATAAACATTCTGGCCATTATAAAATTTTCTTAGGACTTCATTAAAATTTATTATCATGTAAAAAGTGTTTTGTAATACTAATTCATGAAAATAAATTTTATATAAAACTTATATATTTACAATAAAATAAATTTTTAATATAATACATTTATAGTATCCCAAAATAATACAATTTTGATTATATCATTAAATAATCTCGACGATCAATACTTTTATAAAATGAATATTGTATTACTAACTCTCTGGTTCTTTACTATAGCATTGTTCATGGGTGAGATTATTCTAGGGGGTCTAGGAGAATCAGTTTTTTATATTTTACTTTAGTTATTATCTATTATTATTATTACCATTTTAATATTTGTATTGATAATAGGAATTATTGTAGATTCAATATACCATTCTTAAATAAAGTAATAAAGTGTTATTAGTCTCCTTATAAGTATTTTCTATTCCTTTACTATTCTTTTTTGTTAAATTTCATCTCAAACTATGAGGTAAAAAGGTTCTTAGGAAATTTAATAGTATTCCTATATTCTCATAATAAAATATTCATTGTAAAATAAGAGTTATATTAATAACATATATGAATTTTCAAGTCATTGCACTTCCCTTGAATCATGAAGTTGATTTTTCAATAGAACTCATCCCATGTGCTATACCTATTTCAATGTCTCTATATAGAATGGAATTGATTTAGGATTAGGAATTAAAGAAGTAACTCCCTATGAATCGATATAATAG
Organism: Viscum album; assembly: GCA_963277665.1. Classification (NCBI taxonomy): domain Eukaryota; kingdom Viridiplantae; phylum Streptophyta; class Magnoliopsida; order Santalales; family Viscaceae; genus Viscum; species Viscum album. The sequence goes on from OY728154.1 coordinate 85,749,527, forward strand.
ACTCATTCAGACTAAGGCTTCACTATGAGGTTCACCTTTTTATTTTTTTTTTAAAAATATGCGTCAGTGAATCTTTTCATTGGTTATTAGGAAATTAAAAAGATACAAATTAACAACAAGTATCTTATACCCTATAAATATGATCTATTTTATTAGTAAAAAGTAACTCAATATTTTTCCAGTGTTAATCTTTAATCTGGATATCATTAAATAAGGGTTAAGAAGGAGGATGTACTCAATATAGCATTCTGTATGAGGTATGGTCATTATGAATTTATAGTAATTCCATTTTGACTTACTAATGCTCATTTTATCTTCAAGGATTTAATTAATAGAGTCGTTATGGATTACCTTGATTAATTTGTGCAAATAATTATAGTAAGTATTCCTATATATTTGAAGAGTAAGGAATACCATGAAGAAAATTTTTAAATCACGCTGAATATAACACCTTGATATTTTATGAAATTGTTTTTTGGAATAAATTTATTTCTTTAATATCTTACATTACAAACAATATCATGTCTAAATGAACCACAATATACTACTAGAATATTATTATTATATTTTATCACATATTTATTGTATTGGTGGTTATGAATAAAAATAAATAAGTTTTTAAAATATATGGCTTACATATTAATAAAATTAATTAATTGGTGGTTAATTACTTATAAATGAAAATAAAAAATAATTGAAAATACGTGATATGTTTTTCTAAAACAAAATTTATGAGAAAAATGTATTTTTATCCAAATAAATTAAATTTTCTACTATGGGTGGATTATTTTAAATAAAATTACATATAATATATTCAATAAAAACATTTTAACATTTATATAATATTTTTTTAGGCATGGGAAAAAATAAATCTTTTTTTATGATTCAAACTGTATTTTTCTAATAAGTGGTTTTTTCATGTTTTGTGCACTAAAAATAAAGTAATTTCTTCCAATTATAGGAATTAAATTTGATGAAACTAATTAAATACTTATAATCATTAAGTTCAAATTTTTTGAATAGGTCCCTATTTTTTCAATATGAATAGTAACCATAGTAAAATATATCACCTCAATAAAGGGTAAATCAAGTAAATCTTAGTTAAAACAAAGTGATAAGGCAATAACTTTTCATATTAATTATTATTTTTTGATTTAAATTCAACCCTTATCATATTAATTTTGAAATTGATTTTATTAATGGACCATTTTCCATGAAAATGAAAATTTATAATATTTAAAACAAAGAAAGTTACAAAGTATCACTCTCTTAGTTTTAAATAGTGTTTATCTATTCACATAGGAAAAAACTAGTTATTAATTAACCATGATAATAATTTTAATATAAATGAAATTATTTTTAATTTATAAATATATTTATAATTTTTAGTAATTATTTAATGAATTTAATTCTTATGAAACACTAATGCAATATTTCTCAAATTAATAAAAAAATATAATAAATGATTTTTAAAATATTAAAATTAATATAATTTGAGTGATTTATTACATTCCACGAATTGTTTAGATAAATATGACATATTATTTTTATTTTAAAATTTATATTCTAATTAAAACTTTGTATTTGTGTCTTTTAAGTCAAATTAAATTAATAGTGTCAAAATTGACATTAATGATATTTTATCAAAATAATATCTTATTAAATTACTAAAAATCATAAAAATATTAAAACAGGAAAAAGGGTAATAAATATTTTCTAAAAATTAATCCCCTTTTCATTTATAGTTTATTCTGAACCATTTTTATTGAGAATAACTATATCATAATTTAATATTTAATGAGATGCTAAGTATTTCATCTCCCTCCCCTATAAAAGGACAGCCCTTCTTTTTATTATTCACACCAGTTTGATCCATATATCTCAATAATACCCTAAAAAATTCCTTATAAATGTCTTTATAAAAGTTTTGGATTTTCTTATCTCTCTAAAATACCAACCCTAAGTTCCTTAAGAATGGATCTAAAGGAGGTCTCTCGAAAGAGAGGTAGTTGTGTTACCCGACCGCTTTCAAATTTATTTCTTTTTATACTTCCTATAAATATATGGTATTTGTAATAAACTAATAAATTTAGTATCCTCAATATGATTAAATTTTATTATTATTATGAAACTATCATTATATAACCTCTTCAAATCAAATGTGATGTGAAAGTATCACCCTTGCGTACATACGACACATCGTCTCCATGTAAAGGTGCAATTTATTTTCCATCACCATATTTCCTAGATATTTATTATGATGGTTTTAAATTATATATATTATATTTATGAAATAATTATGATTATTTAATGATAATATCATATCTACCTTCCTACCTTTAAAAATGGTGGAAAATGATAATGTCACTTGTGCGTTTATGTGGACTACCACCTCCATGAAGCGATGTGATTCATTTTTAGTTTCTATTTTACTTATATGGTAAGTAGTATGGATCTGATGAATACATATGATTTATATTTTATAATATTTAGTTTTTAAAGATGAATTATTATTTACCTTTCTTTCATTCTATCCTACAAAAAATGAATATAGTATTCATGCATATGTATGGTCTACTGTCTTCATGAATAGTGTAATTCATTTCATATCTATACCATTATGGATAACTATAAATATATGTATATAATGAATATGTATGATATAATAACATGTGTTTTATTTTTATATATAATTATAATAAATTTAAATTTATTATATATGAGGTTAGAACGCTTTCAAAACAAGTTGAACTCAAGGTAAGGGACTTTCATCTCAATTTTATTTCTATGGGATACATGCCTTATACACCACTTTTTGGTTTCGTGTGGTATATATATTTTATATTAATGTATTTTATAATGATTATTATTAAAATTATGGGATATACATATTCATCTTAGTTTATTTTTTTTATAGGGATAATGATTCCAAAGTTACCAAAGTGGTAAAATTTATATGACATAATGTCATTGTTATCATTATTATTTATGATTATACTTATCATGATAAAATATTTTTACCTATATATATATGAACTCATTAACTTTCTTATCCTCTAGTTATTTCTTGAAAATAAATGTTTTCCTTTCATTTCTCTCACCTTAAGTACTCAAGAGACCAAAAATATCTTTTTCAGGAAAATCGACTTCATCTCTCTCTTCGATTGAAAAACATTTCTCATTCATATCCATGTTATCCAAAAAAAATAAAAATGGTTTTTACTATTATCTAATTATTTTTTAAATTGATTTTTACCCATGTTTTAATTTTTAAAAAATGGTTCAAAATGAATCTTCTTATCATTTTTAGGATGAGGAACTTTTTTTGAAAATGTTTAAAAGGATTATTTTCTTTTAACTTATACATCATGAATAGAATTTATTGTCATAATTACTAATCAATACATTTAAGCTTACTTTAACATTTTCCATGTTTATTTTAAAATAAAATTTGTTTATAATATTTTGATAATTTCTTATTTTAAGTAAGTGAATTCAAAATGGAAAGGTTATTTTCCTTAAAAACGTTTTCTAGTAGTATTTCTAAATCATTTTCCATCTAAGATGATACCATTTATTGTTGCATAAAATTAATTGGGATATGATCCAATTATACCATTCTTATTATGTCTCTGGAAGGTTTATGATTTTGATGTCATGATGTTTAATAAGCCTCTTCCTTTTTCCATGGTTTATACTATGATGAAATGATGAAATATTTATAAAACCCATTTTATTTCCATGGGTTATCATATGATGAAATGTTTATGAAACCCATTTCTTTTCATGAGTACTAATATGAATAATTTTTTATAAACTTCTAGAACGCATGTGTTTTTTTTTCATTATGTGATGGGTGGGACCTATGTCTCCCTCAAAATAAATGGGTAATGATTAATGTCCCATGAGCTCCAAGGTGTATGGGAGGTTATCCAAAACCCAAAGAAGAGTCCATATGAGTTTATCCCAAGCCTGAAGTAGGCACATGGGTGGTTAGGCCAAAACTAACATGTTATTAATGTCTAGGTGAGTAGCCTTTATATAAGGTATTATATGCTTATGTGTATTCCACAATTCAATATATTATGCCATTATTATGCTCTAATGGCTCGTGTTCTTTCATTCCATTATGATTCATGTCTTATGAACTTCCAGGATTTATAACATGACATAAGATTATGATCTATGATATATAGGGCATGGATTTAAAATATTAAAATCATTTTATCATACCATTAGATTCATGTTATGCTTATGTTATCATAGATATATATCTTGTTTATCCACACCTATAATTAGAGCTTGTAATTTATTATGTTTACTTTTCAATGGTTATGAAGAAAGGTATTAAGTATGATTTATATAAGAAGGGTTCTAGTTGTAAATAATGTTTTAGGATGTTATGTAGTTCACTTGTGATCCAGTTGTTTATATATCCAATATTCCAAATCCATACGACCTATATGATTATAACATGGTTTGTTATTTTATTTAATATGTATTCTTTTATTAAGAAGTAATATATATGTATGAAAAGTTTGGGTTACTATATTTGGTATTAGTGTAAGGTTTAGATAACATTTTGAAACTATGATAAGAAAACTTTAGTGAAGACATTAGGGATAAGTCTATTTATAGGATAAAATCTTTAAGTTTTGGTAATGATCATAAATTCCCTAGGTTAAACCTAAGGTGACATATATTGAAAAAAAGGTGTCATGATTTAGATATCCAATAAATGGTTTTTCTATATTATGTGCTTTCCCTTTATGATTAATATTTCTCACAATATTATTTTCTATTTTTTTAATGGGAAAAACTCAATGGAATTGTGTTAATTATGAATTAAATGTAAAATGAAATTAGTTTCCTCCTGATTAACCAAATGTTATGGGATATGGAATGAAAAATCTCATTTATATTCTCATATAACATTCTCAAGCTATGAATCACACTGAGCTTCCAAATAATAAAATGTTGGAACAACGTTCTGTTGAGTCCTTCAAGAAGAAACATCCACCTTATTTTATTGGGTCCACTGATACACTAATTTTTGAGAAATGGATCGATGAAATCTAAAATATATTTTCCATTATCAAGTGTTTAGATCATGAAAATTTTATTTTTCTTGTTTATCATTTGGAAGGCGAAGCATATCAATGGTATAATCTTATTAATAACATGAGGGAACAAGATGAGATTGTCTCCATCGAGTGGGATGGATTGATGTGATTTGTTTTTTAATAAGTACATTCCTTTAATTCTTCAAAAAAATGGATAAGTAATTCATTGAGTTAATAAAAAAATATGATGAATCCATTAGTACCTGTGAGGAAAATTTTACAGGACTTGTGAGGTACGCTTTCGGTGTTATCATACAACTTAGAAGTAAGGTTTATTGATTCTTTATTTGATTAAATAAAACTCTTCGAAGGGTGTTATCCATAAGGTAATTTAGTAGATATGAAGAAATCGTTCTACGTTCTATCAAGGTCAAAATGGTGATTGGTGTTACCTATCAATATCATTGTTTTTATAAGGAAATAAAGATGGAATTTAAAGGAAATTCTAAAAATCATAGAGTAAAGATAATGGGACATCATTTATACTAAAAGTGCGGAAGGAAACATGGATGAAATTGACTTAAGGGTATTAATAAATTTTTTAAGTGTGTAAAGGAAATACATTGAGCGACTGAGTTATGAAGTGATGGGAATAATTTATCTAATGATGTGAGTATAAAGAAATATCCATAGAATGCACCACCCAGAAGCTATTTCTTCAAATTCTAGGAATATGTAAATTATGAAAACTAGTTAAAAAATATAAAGGTTAATGTTTATTATCATATCAATAAAATATTAATCCTAGAGGCATTAGGATATCTTATGTGATCGCTATTTCAAATTAATGGTGTGATGATGATGTGGTGAAGGGAACACTTATCATCCTATCTAGAAATACTAATTACTTATTTGGTTCTAGATCTACCCAATATTTTATTTAAGTGGAATTTGATAAGGGTATTATAATTACACCTCAATAATTGGATATTGAGTTAGTATTGAAAACCTTATATGTACAATTATTTCATCACAATTATATGATTCTTTTTTTTGTTGAAGTTTATGGGAATTGCTTCCTGAAAATATTTATATCCTACCTCTAGTTTATTTTGAGGTTATTTTGGAAATGGATTGGCTTTATATACATAAATACCACATTAATTTCCAAGTAAGGGAAGTCATTTTTGATATTTATAATCATTCAAGTATTGTCTATTAATGTGATGATAAATACAAACTTCTGATGGAAATAACATCCAATGTATGGGCCTTTATTCCTATTCAAAATGAGTGTTTATCTTAGATGGTTGGGGAGAAACTCAACCTAGAAGATATTCCTATTATATAGTAGTTTGTTGATGGATTTCTAAAAGAGTTTTCTGGTCTTCCATTGAATAATGAAGTTGAGTTTTCAATAGAAATAATGATTGGTTCTACTCCCTTTTCAAAGACTCCGTATAGAATGGAACTGATTGAGTTGCGATAATTAAAAATAAACTCTTGGAGAATATTAAAAAGGGATTAATTCTACCAATTTAATTTCATTAGGGTGAACCTATTCATTTTTTTAAGAATAAATATAGATCAATGTGACTCTATATTGATTATATAATAAATAACAAGATCACTATCAAGAACCAGAGTCTTCTTCCCTATATTTATGAGTTGTTTGATCAAATGCATAGAACTCAATACTTTTCCAAGATTGGCCTTAGGTATGTATCTCATAAAGTTAGGGTAAAAAGGGAGAATATACCCAAGGAATAATTTGAAAAAATTTATAAACACCATGAATATATATTGATGACTTTTTTTATTACAAATTCTCGTGTTATCTTTATGGATTTAATTAATAGTGTCTTTAGAAATTACATTGATCATTTTTTGGTAGTATGTATAGATGATATTATTATATATTCATGGGTAAAGGAAAAATATAAAGATCACTTGAATTTATAGATGATATTATTATATATTCAATGATAAAGGAAGAATGTGAAGGTTACTTGAAGATTATACTAAAGAACCTAAGGAAAGATAATTTGTATGAAAATATTACAAAGTGTGAATTTTGGTTATATAATTTTTCATTTTTTGGATTATATAATCACCATTGATGGTATATTAGTGGGTCCATGATATCCCTCCAATGGATTAGGTATAAAATATGATCATATAGTTATTCCATTTGTAAGATTGTTTGTAAGAGTGAAATGGAAATGATTCCCTAAGCATGTACATGTTTTCTTTATGCTTTCTATGGTGTTATAATGTTTCTAATGATCGATATTAATATCAAATGGCTCGTAATTATTTATTTTATGACTCTTCCCTTTTACATATTTTAATTGTTAATGATCTGGTTATTGAGGGGTATGAGTTCCTTTATGATTCTCTCATGTACTTGATTATGTTATTATATCCATATTCACTCTTATGATCATTGATGATATATAATTTTTAATGACTATGTTTAACCTTATTGAGCATTTCATCTCACCCTTCTTATTTTTCCTTTTCCCTAGTTTATAAATATTGAGGTTGAACAATTTATTTTTATAAATTTTTTTAAAAGGATTATGATGATGACTTACTATGAAATAAGAAAAAAATTTATAACAAGATATTATTTTCAACATTATGAACTAGTTGTTTATGATTCCAAGTTGATATGAGTTTTTTATGTAATAATTACCTAGTACTATAAAACTCTAAACCTAAAAGGTACTTGGTGTTGTAATTGATCCATTTTTTCCTATTGATATTGTAAGGATGGGATGTAAAAAATTAGGTCACAATTATTGGCATCAAAACTGGAAATGTATAGTTATGGATTTTAGCATAGGATCCAGGAGTGCGGGTCTTGGGCTATTATAATGTCAAAATAGAATAACCCTATAGAAATGTGACATTAGAGAAGATATTCAATCAAAGGTTACTTGAGTTAACATATTCATTTTTATGGGGATTGATAAAAAATAAATGCACCGTAGATAAATTATAATTCATTTCATTCATTAATTATTTCCCAAATATGAATTTTATAATGCTTATTAGAGAAAAATAATATGTAGTAAATAAGTTTAATATATTTTTATGAGATGTTTAGAAATATAAATATTTTTTTATAAAAAATGAATATAAAATTAAATTTAATTGAGATATAATTCCTTTATGTTCTTTCATGAAAAATATTATATAAATCACGAATATATTACACCATACATACTCTAGGGGAAAATTTATTTAAGGGAAAAAATAGAATTATCATACATAAGTGATAAAAAATGAGTTTTGAGTATAATATAATTAATTTAATTTTGAAAGATGTTATGAAAACTACTCTTCACATTCGTAGTATACGAGTTCTTATAATAGAATGCAACATGAATACATATGATATATGTTATAAAATCATTTAAGAAAATTAATTTTAAATTTTTTATAGTTATTTTTTAGTAATGATAAAGAATTAAAATCAATGAAACTATAATGGATTTTTTAATAAAAAAATTGTGTGGGGTATTTACCAAGTGATATATGACACATTTACTAAAATAAAACATCATGAAAAAATGATAGACTATGATAAACACAAAATTATTTAAATTAAACCCATTTAGATATAATTTAATAATTATTAAATTTAAATTCAATATATTATATTATGATGAATTTTGAAATGGTTTACGTGTGATAAATGAATGTTGAATAATTAATCAAAATAGTATATTCGTAATCCTCTATCAATGATGATTATATTACAAGTAAATGGTAAAAATGTAAAAAATGATATATTTTATTATTAAATAACATTCATCTTTATGGATAAAAATTTTCATATATATATAAAAATGATTTATATTTTTTATAAATGTAATCTTAATTGATAAAATTAATCCACATTATATTGATGATTCTAATGAATTGAAATAATGGGTAACTGCAATGAATGATTATCTAGACCATATTAAACTCATTTCCACTTCGGATTTCATTTTATACAAAATTGAGAAGATTATTATAGAAATAATGAAGGGGTTAAAAAATAAACATAATGATTATGTATTTGTTAAAGAAAAAATTTATTTTTGCGTGCAATTTACATTCTCTTATAAAAGTTACTATAATTATGGAGACTATTTATCATGTTTTAAGGATAGATTATATTAAAAGAATACATAAATTATTACTATTAAAGTAATATATGGTGTACCAAGTGGATATAAAATCAATATTATTGAATAATTACCCTGATAAAAGGTATATATTGAGTAACCCAGAGGTGTCAAACAAGAAAATCATAAATAAAACGGGTTAATGTTTATGAAAGAACTATTTTAGCTAAAACAAGATCTTAGAGACATTTATTAGAATGATTGTAAATGTTTTAATAAAGAATAATTTTTTAATAGGAAAAGTAAATAGTATTATATATGTGAAAAATGAACATGTATATGAAACTTTTGATATTATTTATCTTTAATAAATCACTTTTCCAAGAGAAAATGATAAAATATCACAAGAATTTTCTTTTTTATGAAAAATCAAATTCAAATATCTGTGTTTTGCAAGAAAAATCATTTTATGATTCAAATCAATTGAAACTATTAATTATATCATCCTAAAATAAATGAGGTATGCCAAAAATATTGAATTATTCTTAAATTTGAATCCCTTGAATAAATTTATAGACAAATGATAGTGAGTGAGAAGTTGAGAAAAGGAAATTCATTTCAAAGTGTCACCATACTACAAAAGGTAAAAAAATCCCAATCACATTGTATATAAGATTTTAATTTGATCATAAAAATATAAAAAGTATTGTAAATGATTTTTTAGATATCTTATGTGATATTTGGGATATAGTTGAAGATACTAATTGGATTTTAATGAAGATATACTTTGGTCATATTTCTTATCAACATATTAGTGAGAAATAATGATTATATATATTTGATCTTACTCATATGTATGACCCCATTAATGAGAATTTTGAAGAATCCCATTATTTTATAATGAGATGGAGAGATTAAAGATATCTCTAAAGATAATTTTAGATGATTCTCATATAGAAATTTGAAATGGAAACTAGTAACTATATAAAGTTCATCAGAAAATAGAATAAAGGGTGAAAAACTTTACATCTGATGATTAGTAGAGATGGTTTTTAATATATTACATAAATTTTCCATGACTATAGTATCAGTTTTTATAAAATATTAATGGATCTTGATGAGTATCTGAATAATGAATAACTTCAAGAGTTATGATTAATGGAAGAAAAATATAATTGTAATATATAGAAACCATTCAAGTATTATTGATTATAAATTATATTCAAATCAATGATAAGAATCTCCTAGGTTATGGTTTGGGGATTTTGGTTTTCATTTTGGAAACATTAATGGAGTAGAGGTTCTTAAAATGATAAAAATTAAGTATAAATAGGTTAAAGGACATTGGAAGTTAATATCAAGTGCATTGGGAACATTCTGATATAATCTGAATCCATTAAAATTATTTTAATATATTTTTGAAGTGTTTTGAGAAGCCTGAAGATGAATTAATGAATTTTCTAGATTATTTTATATAAATGTACGAATTATTTGATATAGGGAGAAAATTTATAAAGTGTTATCTTGGGATATGTTTTAAATTCATGGAGTTATATTTGAAAATTATAAGGAAATGAATATGTATGATATTTTTTCATGTGTAATATATTTATTGAAGTGTACACTAAAAATGGTAGAGGAAAAAATATGTATGTTTTTCATGTACATTATTGACATATTTGTGTATATGTAATATATTTGTTTGAGTTAAATCATGTAATGTCAACACGGGAAAAAAATATGTTTGATTTTCTCAGATTCATAATATATTTTCTTTATAAATTAAGAGTCATCAATGTCTTGAGATTCACCATATATACACAATATGTTATATTAGGATAGAAGAAGAATCAGGAAATAGTACTGGGAAAAAATTTATAATGGTATATAAGTTTTTTATAGATAGACTCTATAGTGAAAAAACTTGTGAAAAGGGGGGAAACATATCAAAGTTTCAGAAGGATAGTGATTTTTATGTTTTTTATAAACATTATGAAGTACACAAGATTAATAAAAACATTAAAATTCAAAGGAATATTATGAATATAAATATTTTAGACTCACACTATCATATGTAAGATATTATAAATATTACTTATGTTTTATAGTTAGAGAGGTAATTATGATTTCTTTGGATAATTACAGTGAATATAAAAAAGATTAACTTATAAAGGTAGAAATAAAATTAATTGTTTCCTATTTTTCTCTATGGTTTTGTAAATATCATGATTAAGGATATTATCATGATCCAAGATACTACTTTCAATGTTAAAGAGTTAAGATAGATCTTCAATGAATTGAAAATTAAGTGTTATAATATTAATCTTTGTGCATTCATGCTACCTTATAATAAAAAGTATTTGTATTTTAGGGATCCTTTGAAGAAAAAAGTATTTTGATTCTATTTTAAGCTAAACTATAGATATTTTCCATTGGAATTTATTAATAGTAAAGAGGTTAGATGATATTTTTTACCCAATTTGAATTATTAGATCATACTAATATAAATCAAGGACATTTTATATATTTAAATATGGAAAATATTTTAAGTGGATTTAATTTTATACAGTAATAAATATATAATAATAATGAGAGGATGAAATTTATGGTGATATTGATATTGTTGTTTCAATTGAATATATATAGAAAAATGGATTAGAAAATGATACTATCACTTTTTATAGAAAGGAGGAAAATATGAATATAATTATGAGAGGAAAAATCTTGGGCATTGAAGAATAATAAAGACAAGAAAAAGGATAATCTATATGATTTTAATATATCAAGGAAGATGATTGAGAAATATGTAGACTATTATTCATAATACTTATCATTAACTTCAATACTATGGGTTATTGAAGAGAAATTATGATTATATATCATAGTGATATTGAGATAAATAATAAGGATGGATTGAATGCACTATTACTAAAAAACATATTTTAGATGAATACATGCCCATTGAGGATGAAGATCTTACTACAATGATGAAGTGAAATTCATATCTTAACAAAGATCTTGGTCATGCATTCTTTTATTAGTACCATTGAAAAACTGAAGGCTACTAGTATAATCCATGACCAATACAATTGGTACACTGATGAAATATAGGGAGATAATTGATCACTCGTAAAAATGGTTCAAGGATGTAAGCTTGCCTAATATTGTAATAGAATGTATAGATTTCTTTAATTCAAAGATGTTGTAACATCTTGACATGAGTTTCAAACACTGATGCCCTAAGTTAGACCTCCATAAGACCTAAATCATGCCTTCTTTTATGATATAGGGTGACTAATAGAAATTTCGGTCTAATATCATCCATGAAGAGACTATACCCTTTTATCAGAGTAATACACCAGCAGAAATAAATAAACAATAACCAAGAATGATATAACATATCCTAAATAATCCAGTATCACAAGATGTCCGAACTGGAAACACAATATCAAAACTAAATAATATATTCATCATGCTAAAGTATGTTCCAAGTTTCAAAATGAAAATTAAATGTAAATAAACTAAAAACTTCCAAGAGGGTCCTTAACCATCTTTTTTTCCCTCATCCATGCTCCACCCTAAATCAGAAATCTGACACAATTCATTTTCCTTTATCCAACCATAAAACCACAAAATCTATTCAGGTACTGATCAGGAATCCTGAGTAGGGTGTGATTACAACTCAGTAGGCAACCACTGACGGCTTTTAAAACAATATCCATTCAAATAGTGTATCCATTTGTATAAATAAATCAATACAATGCATAAGTAAATAGTTATCACATTATCAATTATTCTTTATTTAACCACATAAACCCCTAGGATCTAAAGGATACACATACCTCAATACCTTCTTCATCCTATGATAGATTCTTAACCAGCTCCAAGGGATATCATATCTTATAATTTCATTGTTACCTCTCTTCATCTCAATAGAAACCTGAATTCCATTATTACAATTCATTACCTCTATCAACACATGAATGGTATTGTTACCATTCATTATCTTAATTAACACATGAAAGAAATTTTTACAATTAATTATCTCAAATCTCTCATGAATTCCATTGTTACCATTCATTGTCTCAATTAGCACAAGAATCCCACTTTTACTAATCATCATTTCAATATCATGCCATTAATTAATTCAAAAATTAATTAATCATCTCAATCTCGTTAATTAAATATACGTTTAATTAATCATCTCAATCCCATTACTAATTCAATACTTAGTCCATCACATCAATCCCTATAATAAATTCTCTAATTAATTAAGAAAATCTACCCATTTAGTTAATTCAAAAATTAATTAATCAATATACACATACTGAATATCCCAAAATTAATTCAATAATTACTTATTCAATTCACAATATCATTATCCATTAACTAATTCAACAATTAATTATTAAATTTATAATTCAATATTCTAATATTTAACTAAATAATTAATTATTCCTAGATCCTGAATCAATATTCGGATAATTAACTCTACATTTAATTATCCCCAAATTCCAATTCAATACTTTGTTAATTAACTCAACATTTAATTATCCCTAAATCCCAATTCAATACTCCGATAATTAAATCAACAATTAATTATTCCCAAATCCAAATTCAATATTCTCATAATTAACACAATAATTAATTATCCCCAAATCCCAATTCAATATTTTGATAATTAACTAAACTACTAGTTATCTAAAAATCGCAATTCATGACTTTGATAATTAACTCAATAATTAATTATCCCCAAATCCTAATTATTTATTTATTTAATTCACCAAATTAATAAATTCACATATGAAACTAAACTGCTAAACTAAATCTATAAGTTCTATAATTACATATAGGTAATTGAAATCATGACTATGGGATTTGAATAATAGACCACCTACCTCAATTTGTTGACGAGCATTCGCCCATGGGAAATCCCTAATTTGAATGAAATAATGACGTACAAAGATATCTAGATCTTAAACCTAAATTCAAGATCATATGAATCAATATCATATAATTCTATATTGATATCCACAATCCTGTATATGGATTCAACCAAAAACAAGGAAGAACAAATCTATAATGGATGGGAGAATAGCAGTAAGAGAAAGGAAACCACATGAGATAATATTATCTTACTAGGAGGGGTGAAGATATTCAATCTGGGCTTCAGATCATGATGAAAGGGGGTATGAATGGCTTATAATCTATCTTGGAGGATCCAAAATCATCCAAAGGAATTAGGGGTGGATTTAGGGATGAATAGGGTTTAAAATGGGGGCCCAATAAATTTTAAAACTAATTTTAGTGGGATTAAAATCATATACGCAAATATTTCTACTCAGGGGGCATGATTTCTCCTAACAGTGTCCCTTAACCATGCACCTCTTATAGGGGGTGAAGGGTTTCTCCTTTTAGGTTGAATGGGTATAAAAACCATGTTCCATCCATGTAAAACCTCTCTATCCATGGTTACATAGTTTTCTGGGCTAAAGTGCATGGTTAGAGAAAATCGTGTGCCAACCGTGCACTTCCCTCTTTCTTCCATTTTTCTCTAATTTTTACCCAAACACACCCCAAATTAAAACCCAAATTAAAATTACTCAGAAAAATTTAAAATGTTACATGTAGATAATCCCAATACATCTCCAGAAAAGGATATGGTTTTACAATCTCCACACCTTATAAAATCTTGTCCTCAACTTGTACTCCCAAGCATCTCTATGGTTATGAGTCAAAAAGATCTAGCCACTAAGCCCTCATATCTGATTACATCACTTGAATTTCCTCTTTTAAATTACCATGTTACCCTAATTAATGAACTATAGGCGCGGTATTTCCCTATAACACTTCTTCACTGCAATCTATCACACGTATCAGATGATCCTCAAAGGACACATCTATCTCAAGCTCAACATCATCCACATTGACCACATGAGAAGGGTCGAGGTGATACCTCAAAATTTATGAGACAAGTAAAACATCATGCATAGCACAATATCTCTATAGAAGATATAATCGGTATGTCACCAACGTGATTCTCTCTAAAACCTCAAATGGTCTAATGAACCTAGGCTCCAGCATGCCCTATCTTTGTATCCTGCGGTGACCCAATCTAGGCGACACCTAAAGTAATATCTGATCACCCTCTATAAACTCTAGGTTTTTTCAATTTCTATTGGAATATGACTTATATCTACTTTGAACTGTATCCATATGTTTCTGAATCAGTTGTACATGATCTGATGTCTCCTACACAAGACTCAGTCCCAACAACTTAGACTCACCTATCTCCATCCAGTATAGAGGTGATCTACAAAGATTACCATAAAGAGCCTTGTATGGTTCCATATGTATAGTTTCGTGATAACTATTTTTATAGGTAAACTCTACTAATTCTAGGTTCTTCTCCCAGTATCTACTAAAGTCATGGACACATGCTCACAGCATATCCAAAAGCAACTATATATTACGCTCTGACTACCCATATTTATGTGGGTGGAAAGTCGTACTCAACAAAACTTGTGTACCAAGAACCTTCTATAATCCCTAATATAAGTGTCAAGTAAAATGTGATTTATGGTCTGAAAAAATAGTTTTTGGCACCCCATGCAGAAATTCAATCCCTCATACATATAGTTTTCCCAACTACTCCACTGAGAAAGTCTTTCGCACTTGTAATAAATTTGCTTCTTTTCTCAACTTGTCCACAATCACCCAAATAGAATCATTCTTACAAGTCATGCTCCATATTACCCCCATAAAATACATGGTCACATCATCCCATTTCCATTTCAGAATGGGTGACGTCTTCAATAAACCACCTGGTTGTTCATGATCAGTCTTCACCTATTGGAAGGTGTAGCATTGTGTCACAAACCCTGATATCTTCTTTTTCATGCCTAGCCACCAAAACTGTCATTGTATGTCACAGTAGATTTTTATCACACCTGGATTTACCACCCAATTTGTGGCATAAAATTCATGCATCATCTCCTCCTGTATGCTCATATGAACAATAACCTTATTCCTTACATTTATGATTTTGTCCTCATTTATGCTCCAATCAGAAGATGACTCCCCACCTTTAAGGATTTCCCTAGAGGTAAATCACTCTAGATACTCATATTGTATATCCTAGATCCAAATAAAAATTTTATACTCAACTGAAATAGATACTATATTCATCTTCTCCTTACTCTCCAAAACAACAATGTGCATCTCAACCAGTAAAGTCATTATCTTCCACTCAACACTAGACTTCAGAACCACATGAGTCTGAGTTTTCATGCTCAAAGAATTAGCCACACAATTTCCCTTCCTAGTATTATATTATAGATAAAAGTCAAAATTATTCTTATACTCAACCCATATCCACTATTGGAGATTCAAATATCATTGGGATAAGATATACTTTAAACTATAGCGATCTGTATACACCATAAACTTCTCACCCAATAGATAGTTCCACCAACACGTTAAAGCATAAACCATGGATGCTAAATTCAGGTCATATGTAGGGTAGTTTTGTTTATGTGGCCTAAACTACTGAGAACCACACACCATAACTCGATCACCCTAAACAAAAAAATCTCTTAATCTGATACTAGTTGTGTTATTAAACACCATATACTCATCACCTGTCTTAGGTAGGATCAAGATTGGTTCCATTGTAAAGCGATTCTTTAGCTCCTGGAAATAATTATCACATAATAAAGACCATTAAAACTATACCCCCTTTTTTAAGCTCTAAATTGGTGCTACCTAATGGTAAAAGTCCTGAATGAACCTCCGATAATATCCACCTAGCCCAAAAAATCTATAGATATCAAAAAAATCTTGTGTTTCACCCAAGAATCAACTACCTGAACCTTATCTGGGTCTGCCAACACACCTTCCTCCAAGATGATGAGACCCAATATGTTTACTTGATCAATCAAAAACTGACACTTAGACATATTGGTTTTTATCCAATTCTCTCCAAGTGTTCTTGGGATGATGTCAAGGTGTTGGGAATTATCTTCATGAGTCTTGGAGTACTCCAAGATGTCATCCACAAACACTAGCACAAACTAATACAAATATGGATGGAATATTCTATTCCTAAAGTCCATAAACACTTTCTAAATTTTCACAACCCAAACACAATTAAAATGAACTCATATAGGCCATACCTTCTTCTAAAAGCATTCTGAAGTATATCAAAAGTCGAACTCTCAAATGATGATACCCTGATCCCAATTTAATCTTTTAGAAAACACAATCTCCTATCAACTAGCCAAAAATATCATTGATATGTTGAGGAGGATATCAGTTTTTCACTGTCATCATGTTCAACTTCTGGTAATCAACACACAAGTATAGAGTCTTGTAATCAATCCTAGAAAAAAAACTGGTGAACCCTAAGGCGGTGTACTCGGATGGATAAATCCCTTATCCACCAACTCTTCCAGCTGATTCTTAAGATCTCAAATCTCTGTTGTTTCTATTCTATATGGTGTAATAGAAACTATATCATCCCCCAATCATGATATAAATAGTATTTACCTCTCTCTCTCAGGTGGAAACCCAGATAATTCTTCAGGAAACACTTCCTGGAATATGTCCACTACAGGTGGAAAGACATCCTTATTTACAACTCCATTATCTAGAAACAAACTATAAACCTATCGTAATCTCCCCCAGTTTCTTAATAATTGGTCGTACTCTGCCCATCTATATATCCCACTCTTTATGGTGAATATACCAGTCACGCTCAGGAGACGTAAACATCACTCTCCTACGGTAACAATCTATTTGGGCCTACTATGCTACTAGATTGGCCATAACAAAAATTAGTTTGAAGATTGACATATCAAGGATAAAAATATCACATAGAAAATGATACTCCCCAACATAAATATAACATCCATTGCACGATAAGATGCCTCTCGATCATAATCCCAGAGGTGTTTCTATCATCAAAAACCACCTCATAAACTTCACTACTAGGCTCAAACCATTCACAATTTATATATAAATAAAGGAATGAGTGTCACTAGTATCAAATAAGGGACTAGTTAATGTGGAATCTATAAGAATAGTACTTCTCACTATTGATGCTCCAGCCTCACTCCCCATAAGTGTATGTTTAATTGCATGAATCTTCCATAACCCTCTTCCCTATGATGATGTTTGAACTACCTAAGTTGCACCACTCTACTGATACGGGTGATCTTTACTAGAAAAATCTCATATTACTCCTCTATTGATTTGACCAATAGAACTCTTATTGCTAGACTAATATGGTGCAGAAGATCCCCTTCCTACAACCTTGTTCTATCTAGCTCCTTAATCACTAATCATCTATCACGGATTCCAATAGAACTTCTACACATGTCTCATCCTACTACAAGATCGACACACTACTAGTGGTCAGGGATAGTGTCTATGATAATGGACCTTCCTACCATACTGGTAAAATATAATCCACGTAAGGTCCTATGTGACTAACCCTTCCCCCTTTACACTCTTCTTCTATCCCCATGGCTAACACCCTTGTAGCAACACTTCCATCTCTCAGAATATGTACCTCTTAATCATATAGTTGTAACCACCTGTGTAATGAACTAATGTTTTATCAGTGGAAATTACCTTCTCATAATTATGTCATATAATCTGATGATATCAAAAGTAAATGAACTACTAATTACTATGGGACCTCTAAAAATAATATTTTCACTTCTGTGATTTGAATTTTAAAAATCTGACATACACGGTTGTGATCAGTAAGATTTTTGGAGTTCAATAAGACAATCTTAATTTTTAGTGAATAATAACTGACCCTTATGAACAGTAATGTCACCCTTAAAAATATTAATATTACCTTTATGAATATTAAATTGTCCACATTAATATTAACCTTACCAATGAGAGTATAAATAAAATTTATCCATCTTATAAGTGACAATATGATAGTTTTGGTATTTTTATAAGTCATAAATATTTAATTAAAAATTTATGAATAATTTAATAAATAAAAAATAAAATCTATTTTCATAAAATTTATTTATAAATTATTTTTTTGATGTCTTATAGTTATAGGTTAATTTTATGATACCTTGGTTAATTTTTCAAAGTATTATAAAATCAGTTATAATTTAAAAATATGTACTTTTCAAGTAAATGAAGATTTTATTTAAAAATTAAATTACCCATATTAAGAAAATTATTTTAATAAAATGGAGTTAAGTTTTTTATTATACATATCAAAAAATTATTTGGGTGATTTTTTTGTATTTTTTTGAAATACTAGTATTTTTTAAGAATAGTAAAATATGATAATTTATGATAAGTGCTAAAACCTAAATTTTTGCATCATGATTGAGTCATGGATGATGTAAATGGACATTGTTTCGAACTCATATACACTTATTACTATATTTGGTCATGTAATAATCACCATTTTTTTTCTTATTGAGAAATAATAAACTAATGATTAAAATATTAAGAAAACCCTCCTCCCCTCCACTATAAAAACCACGCATTCTCCCCTCTTATCTTCACTCCTCTCAAGTCTTGTGACTTGCTTATATTCTACTAAAATATCTCCCTAATCACCTCCCCCGCATCTATAGTCCATTGGTATCTTCAAATACCAAATAATCTCCCCTTAAGAGGCTCTCAAGGAAGATTAATTTAAGAGTTGTATTCCTCTTTTCAATTATTTTACTTTCTTTTCAAGTTCCTTTGTTTTCTTTTCTATACTTACCTATACTCATCAAAATGTTATGAAAACTCCATTACCATACATGTATTGTAATTTTTTTATTATAATGGGATAATTTTTTATCATCTCTTCTTTACCCTACTTTTATACTAGTAGTAAAAACACTATCCGAGATGTGTTAATTTACAACATTCAAGGATGATGGGTTTTCAATTTCTATTACCATCTTAAATTATGTTCATGAAACCATAATCATGGTTGAACCAGAATATAATATATGTATAATGTTTCATCTATGGTTATGTAATCCTTTGTAGACATGGTTTTGATTTATAAATCAAAATGTGTTCGTTGTGATTAAAAACCCGCCAATTAACCCAAAAGGTTACCACTAAAGTTTTATAAAGATTCAACTTCACTCTAAGTAACAAAATAAATTTATAACCATGTAAAATTATGGATTTTAAATAATAAAATATAACTCCAAATCTGGAAAACCATACCCATTTTACATGATTATCCATTCATGTATATAAGAAAATCGATCATGACATAAACAGACCCAAATAATGAAATTAAACCTATTAACCCATCAAGAAGGCCATGAATGAACTTAAAAAGGTTATAATAAATCAATTAAATGCAAAATAGGTTCTTAAATTATTAATTAAGGAACCTAATGTTATTATTCAGGTTATTAATATCAAGTGTAGAACACCATCAGACCTAAGTTAAGGGATTCTACCCGAACCTCCATTATTCCTTCAGGTTATTCTTACTCTCTATTTACCCAAATGAAATCCTATAATATTTTATTATACATATTATAATTTCTATTAATTTTTCCAAGAATAGGAATCAATATCAATTAATCATTGTCTTTTAGGGATATACATTCTTTTTAAGTGATTCCCTCCTCAATACTTCTGGATAAGAAAACCTTTTTTAAGGGAACTTTCTTGAATTTTTACTCAATTTTAAGAACACTATACGATCTATTTTTAAGAAAAAAATTATATTTATAAAATCACCCTTTTTATCATGAAAACTTTCTTAGTTCACTTATGGTTTTATACAAACGATAATACCCTTTTTTTAAATGATCTTTGATATTTTCAATAAACCGCAATAAAAAATTTAATTTTAATGTTTCTTAAAAACTCTTTTTCATTTTATAATTTTAATTTGGAATAACTTATTATTATATATGCCTATTATACCTTATTAATTTCAATTATTAATCTAATTCCATTTTTTCGTGGACACTTGTATGATACACCCATTCATTATCCTTTATGACATGATTATGATACTCATTTCCTTCCATGGGTACACTTTTGTTTATGTATGATTACATATGTGGCCAGAATCTTCATGAATATTTTATGATGGGTGGGCCTAGACTGTGATCCAATACATTGGGTAAAGTTTAGTATTATGAAATTTTATGTGCAGCGGTCTTGGCGTTTAGCCTTGACTCATCCTACCATGTGCAACAGTCTTGGTGGTTAACCTTGACTTGTGATCCTCTATGTGAAACAATCCTTGACTCATGTTAAAGTCATGTTTTATGTTTCCTACATGTTATTATGAATCCATGTTTATATGATCCCATATTTTTATGTCATGATTTCACATTCTCTATTCCTTTTTATATCATTATTCCATGCCTTTTAACCCATGTGTTAAAGCTTTATTACTATGAATTTTCCAATACTGGGATTTTAGCGCATTCCTTTATTCATTTTATCCCTAGGTTACCGTATGAAGATGTATGATAACAATGTATGTTGGGATATCTTTATGAATATTAAATAAAAAATGTTTTATTTAGTCCCATATTTTTAGTTTTATATACCTAGTCTTCCAAGACACTAGACTTCGTGATCCTTGGATTGTAATATGATGTTTTATTATTCCTAAAATAATGTAACGATATATGTAAAAGGCTAGGGTCTCTATAACCTATCCTAAACTAGAATCCTCTCTTAGGTTCCCCTCATCTATGAAATCCTAATCCACCACCTCAACAGGATTATTTAACCAAAATAGGTTAACCTAGGACTTAATCTCACATTTTAGTTCATCCTAGAAATGCCTCACCATAGCTATCCCATTCCCTACCAACGCTAAAGAAAATGACTAAAAATAATTAAAATGTCCAGCACAGTCCATCGCATACATACTCCCCTAAGTCAACCTCATGAACTCAGTTACTCTCTCCTACCTCAGTGTATCTGGATATAAGTACTCTAAAATCTTTTCCAGGAATTCTTTCCATAACATACCATAATCTTATCCAGTACGTGCTTGAATGTCCCACCAATGCTTCACTGATCCTCATAGCATGTAAGCATCCAAATTGACCCACTTCTCAAAAGGAATCTCCAACTAGTCAAGTATAGTCTCAATGGAATCAATCCAGAACTCAACTCCCCCACGTCCACCCTCTACAGAAAAGGTCATTGGGTGATACAACTGGAACTCCCACGTATGGTCAGACATGATCTTCACAACCCGATATAGGTCTCTTTCCATTAATTACATTAAGTAATAAAATTTATCATGGAACTAATCTCCCGCTTCCCCGCCCGGTACTATCGATGCCCCAGGTACCACTACTAGAGGAGCATCTCTAGCCATATCCTCTTATCATCTTCTCAATAAGCGTCATTGTGGAGGCATATCTCTAAAATTCCAAATAGAAATCTCCAGACTCATAACCCCACTTTATCAAGTTAACATAGGAGGAAAAAACACCAAAAGTCACAATAAGACTTTTTCCCCAAACCCTGTCACACAGTCAAAACTGAGGTGCTATCACTACCCTTAACCATCCTACATCTATGTCATGTTTAACAAAGGGTAAACTGATTCTCATATTTAATTTTCTCATTAGACTTGCATTATTATCATATTGGATCATTTTATAATCTTTCTCAATTTCATGTTAGGAACTATTTTTAGTTCAATTTTACAGGCAAGGGGAAAAGGTTCAAGTTCAAAAACTAACCCATAACCCGTTTTCATGTGTGTGCCTAAAATGATGCATGTCACAAAAATCATGAGTGCCTATAATAAATCATGCAAACTCAACTCTCGTTTCTTACTAGTCCTTGAGTCAAATATCAATAAATATTTTAAAAAACTATTACATCACATAATAAGTGCGTCACTCAAGGTGAAATAATATTCCACTATAACATGAAACATCAATAATAATAATTCCACCCTGTGTACTTGGGTTCTCCCCCATACATGTTTTATATACTCCAATGCACGAGCACATAACCAAGACCCGACTCTTCCTAGTCTCCAGTCTACCTTTCCCAAATAGTGACATAAAAAAAAGAAAATAAAATTGGGCTTTGATACCACTTTATAACATCCTGACCCAAGTTCCACACACCGGTTCCCCAATCTGGACCACTACCTAACCTCAATTATGCCTCCTAATATGATAGAGGTTTCCGACCAGTGGTGAGGGTCTAATATCA
This sequence comes from Viscum album, assembly GCA_963277665.1. Lineage (NCBI taxonomy): Eukaryota > Viridiplantae > Streptophyta > Magnoliopsida > Santalales > Viscaceae > Viscum > Viscum album. The sequence goes on from OY728154.1 coordinate 85,772,916, forward strand.
GTCATGGGGAGACTATACCCTCTATATTATAGTAATACACCAATGGAAATAAATAAATAATAATCTATAATGACATAAAATAACCTGAAAAGTCCAATATCACAAGATGACCAGAACTGGAAACACAATATCAAAAAAGAGTAAATATGATAGGTTAAAGTAAGTGACAAGTGTAAAAATGCAAATAAAAAGTAAAGAGACTTAAAAATCACAAGTGGGTCTTAAACTACATCTGGTTCCCATATTCATGATCCATCCCAACTCATACATCTAACATATCGTCTTTTCCCATATCCTGTCCTGAAACCATGAAATCTATTTAGGTACTAATCAGGTAGCCTGAGTAGGGTGTGAGTACAACTCGATAGGCCACCACCAACGGTGTCTAAAATAATAACCAGTAAATTAGTGCATGCATTTGTATAAATAAATAAATAAAATGCTTATGTAAATAGTTATCACAATATTACTTATTCTTTATTTAACCACATAAACCCTCAGGTTTTCGAGGACACCCGTTCCACAATAACTACTTTTTCTTGTGCCGAAGCTTGAACCATCCCCAAGGGATATCATATCTCAAAATTCATTCTTCATCTCAATAAAAATATGAATTTCATTATTATCATTAATTGTCTCAATCAATAAATGAATTCCATTGTTACCATTCGTTTTCTCAATTAACACATGAATTCCTTTGTTAGCATTCATTATCTTAATTCTCTCATGAATTCCATTATTATCAATCATTGTCTCAATTCATACATAAATTACATTGTTACCATTCTTCATTTCAATTTCATTCCATTTATTAATTTAATAATTAATTAATCATCACAATATCATTAGTTAACTAAATAATTAATTAATCATCTCAATCCCATTACTAATTTAAAAATTAGTTTATCACATCAATCCCCTAAATTAATTCTTTGTTTAATTAAGTATATAAATTGAATTAGTAAATTAATCAATATTAACAAACTCAATATGCCATAATTAATTCAATAATTAAATATTTAATTCACAATCTCATTATCTTATACATATTTCAATAATTAATTATTCAATTCATAATTCAATATTCTGATAATTAACCCAACAATTAATTATCCCCAAATCCCAATTCAATATTCTAATAATTAACTCGACAATTAATTATCCCCAAATCCAAATTCAATACTCTGGTAATTAACTCAATAATTAATTATCCTGAAATCCCAATTCAATAATATGATAATTAACTCAATAATTAATTATCCCCAAATTCCAATTCAATATTCCAATAATTAATTAAACCATTAATTATCTCAAAATCCCAATTCAATATTCCGATAATTAACTCAACAATTAGTTGTCGCCAAATCCCAATTCAATAATATCCAAATCCCAATTCCTTAATTAATTAATTCACTAACTTAAATAATTCAATTAGTAAACTCAATTTCTAAACAAACTCTTTCAATTATACAATTACATACATGCAATTGATATCATGACTGTAGGATTTGAATAATATACCACCTACCTCAATTCGTTGATGATTGTTCGCCTAATGGAAATCCCAAATTTGAATGGAATAATGGTGTAGAATTATATCTATATCTTAAACCTAAATTCAAGATCAAATGAATCAGGATCCCACAATTCTATATCTATATCCACAATCCTAGATATCGATTCAACCAAAAATAGGGAATAACAACCCTATGATAGATAGGAGAATAATGAGAAAAAAAAAGGAAACCACATGGGATAAGAGCCTCTTATTGGGAGGGGTAGAAATATTCAATAAAAGATTTTGATCATGAATAAAAGAGGTTATAATGGATTTGAATCTGTCCAAGAGGCTCAAAAATCCTCAGAAGGTGTTAGGGGTTGAGTTAGGGCTGAATAGGGTTTAAAATGGGGACTCGATAAATTTTAAAACTAATTTTCATGGGATTAAAATTTTGATTGTCTTGTTTACTGCGCCGAGTTCATGGTTTTCCCTAACCGTGTGCCTTAATTGTGTGCCTCTTATAGATGGTTCATGTTTTATCCTTTTAGGGAGCATAGTTTGACAAACTTTATGCCAGCTGTGCAAAACCTCTCTGTCCAGGGTTGCGTGGTTTACTGGGCCAAGGCACACTATTAGGTAAACTCATGCACCAACCATGCACTACCCTCTCTCTTCCATTTTTCTTAAATTTTTACCCAAACGCACCCTAAATAAAACCCAAATGAAAAGTACTCAAAACAAGGAAAAAAGTATATGTATATTATCCTGATACATTTCTAGAAAAGGTCATACTTTTACATATTAACGCTGACATTTACTTGTTATAATCACTCTATTATATTATTTATTACTCTATATTATAGAACACAACTTGATCGCATCAGGTATTAGGCTCTCATATAGGGGAAAACCTTATAAATCATTATAGGATATTATTGTTTTTATTTTTATTTCAATTTTTAGTGAGTAGTGATGTAGATTTAATATTTGTTAATTATAAACCAAGACAGTGGTTCAAATATAATTATGGGATATGATAAAAATAAAATTAAATTTAGTAAAATAGGGGAACATTGATTCCCTTCTCATCTCAGTTATCTTTCACGGTCTAATGGGCTCAACAGTTGGTATCAAAGATAATCTAGGTTCCCTCTAATTATATCTAATATTTCTTTTCATGGTTTTTTTATTAAACATACATGAATCCAAAATTTAAATAAATCATAGAATATCCTTAAAAAGATAATTTATTTCCCATCCTAATTAATTCCAACATGAAGGTATAAAAAACCTTATAGAAAAAGACGAAAATAAAGGATAAAATTTTGAAAAAAGTATTCAAAATAGAAAAAGGATTCACCACTAATTGAAGGTAAATAAAGTAGAAATCTATTAATTAAATTTATTTTTAATAATTCCCTTAAAGAAATAATTTCAAAATATGAACAATTTGAGGGGGCGAGTCTATTAAAATAGTTGATGATCTATAATTTGAAGTAAAAAATAATTTTTATAAAGTCATTATTTATATTTTCACATACACACACACACACACACATATATATATAGTCTTAGAAATTAATTTTTGATGTATTTTAAAGTATTATCCTATGATCAATATTATCATACACGAATATAAAAAAAGTTAGATTTGTCTTTAATTAATTAAATGTAAAATGATTAATGAAGAGAATAATGTAAATTTATCATCATGTAATCCATCATTTGATCTTAATAGGTGGATTTCCAGTGATCATAGTAGCAAAGAAACTATGTTTCCTACCTTCAAGGAATTACACCAACCTTAAGATCACAATTCATAACTTGAAAATTTCAATATACCAAGAGCAGAACTATCATCCTTACTACTCATGATGAATGATACTATGGGAAGGAAGATTAATTTTATATCCTTTTCATGGAACAAATTTAACATAAAAAGGGAACACATACCATTATATATTATATTCACCTTGTTTAATGAGAATATTATAATATATTAAATGAATTAGATTCCATCCCATAAACTTGTGTGCTACTCTCTATTTAGTTCATTCAATAAACCCATTTAATGAATGTTCTAAGAAATTATTGATCCATTAATAATTTATTATAACCAAATATTTATGAAAGTGATTATGTGGTGAAATTTATATCTAAAAACACATAGTATGTTTAGTGAAACATAGTCTTTGGTTGAATTTCATGCATACCATGCTATTTTGGAACCAATGTATATCCAGGATTGATCATAATGATAAAATTGAACCAAAGGATCCTTAAGTCATATATATAATATGAATATTATTTGAGTAAACATCCAACATTCTCAAACTGTGACTAAAATATATATGTACATTTTATAAATCTTCACAACTCTTTTTCAGTCCATCAAAAATTATTTTTATATACATTTTTGTCATACACTCTTCATTTTTTGAATAAAAACTTTTTATAAAACATAATATTTATCTAAATGCCTAAACCTATAACCCTTTTTCCTTAGTATCATTTTAAAAAATATTTGAAATCCATATTTCATATATTTATGAAAAGAGCAGCATCTATCAAAGAATCAGTTCCACCCAAGTTACTATGGGGACTAGTGAAATCATTCTAGAGAAACTATTTTCATTATTTCCACATTGTAATTCAAGGATTTAATTCCCACGATTTTCTTTTTTAAGGTAAATAATCACATTTTTATTTCTTTGAGATAATTTGGATTTAATTTTCAAAATTTATTGATTCTTAGTTAGGATGTGATTAATATTCATATTTATAATTATTGGAAAATCCATACGCTTAATCACTATTTTTTTAATTCAAGTAAAGTGAGTGATATGTTTCAATATAATATTGGAGAACTTAATATTGGGGTAGAATACATTTTGGAGTTATTTTGATAAATTTATCAATGTTTGGAGAAGAAGGATTTATACATATCATAATTCTTAAAGAGATTATTATGAAATATATTTGTAGAAGTATCCAAAAAATGATAGAGTATCATATCTAAAAGTTATGTGTAGAATATTTTGATGTTTAGTGTAACACATTAATATTTTATGATATATTTATCTTTAATATATTTTATTTATTTGACATCTTTCTTTATATGAAACACCAAGTTTAAGTGAAGTTCAAAATACTATTAAAATATTATTATTTAATGTTATGGTTATCAATTAGAGAGTTAAATTAGTGGTATTAATAGGAATAACTAAATTATGAAAACTTAGTTTCTAAATTATTATAAAATAAATTTAGTTATTTTTAATTGGTGAGAAATTAAAATAAAAAAATTTTAATGTAAAAATATTTTATTTTAAAACTTTTTTTGTGCATAATGTGTTTTTTATCTAAATAATATAATTAATCTCAATTAATGAATATTTTAATTAAAATTTTAGATAATATATTAAACAAAATATATTAACATTCATTTAATTATTTTTACTAGGCATAGAATGAAGGTAATCTTAATTTTTAACTTAAAATGCATTTTTCTATAAACGGTTGTTTTTCACACTTATGTTAAAATGAATTTATAAAAACTATAAAAAAATAGTCTTTTAAAAGGTATTCCATATTTTTAATCATCATAATTAATATAGTTTAATTATTTCAACTTATTTTCTGGTCATAATGAATACTAAGAAATAGTAAAATTATGTTACCACGATTAAGGTGAAAAGTGATTTATTCTGGGTGGGGGTGGGGGTAGTTCACATAAGAGATAAGGATTCATATATAAAAAACATTAATTAAAATAATTTTTTGAATTTATTTATACCTTATTCTTACTAGATTAAATTATAGTCTATTTTGGATCAACTTGACATGATTAGGGCATTATTATAAGTTAGTATTTGGAAAATTTCCATGTGGGTACTCACCCTCCCTTATAAATGTATACAACCACTCCTCTCTTACTCACAAATAATGATCCTTATAGATCATCAAATATATGATACAATCCATCCTTGATATCCCTCCACATGTCCTAGATGTATTTTATTAATTAGAATACAATCCTTTCATGTTTTAAGTGGTAATCCATAAGAGGGTTCTAAACAAAGAGGTATAACTCATAACTGAGTACGTTCAATATTATTTATTCTTTTAACACCTATAAATATATGGTATAAATTTGAAAATAATTAATTAATTATATTAAAATTGATAATTTTTTATAATGATTGCGGATCAACCATTTTCTATCTTCTTTCCATCAAATTTGAAATGAAAAGTATCATTTGTGTGAACAAATAAACTACCACCACCACATAGTGATATGATTCATTTTCCATCGTCATAATTCATGTTTTGTTATTATGATAATTTTAATTTTTATATATGATATTTTTTACACAATTTTTCTTCAATATTTATAATATCTTATATACCATATTACCTTCCCATTTTTTTGAAAATGAGGACATTGCTCAGGAATACATTTGGATTACCACCTTCATGAAGTGATGCGGTTCATTTTTCATCACCTATATATATGAATAATAAAAAAACATTATATTATGAATAAGTATTATAATTATTTCATGATTAATATTCTATATATGATGAAACTATAACCAATTTTAATGTACTAGAACCATGAAACTGAATCTTGTATGGAAAATTGACTAGTTTTCACCTGAATGTTCTTTTAATGAAGAAATTTTTAATAAGGGGGTAATTGAAAATTATAAAGGAATAATACATAGTAAGTTATGTATGAATATGTTTTTATAATATATGTATAATAAGTAAAAAATTATTATATAATATATTTGAACATTTATGAAGAAAGACAAGATTTGAGCTGAAGAGTTTATGTTATAACCTCATTTATTTTTGGGATTAACTTTGATAAATTTCCATTTAGGGAGATTATATAGTTATTATATTTAAAACACATATATTTTCTTATAATTTTTAAATTCCTAGAATTTTTATTTATTACTACCATTTTCCTCTCTTTTCAAATTAAAACGACAAAAATTAAGGTTTTAGTGAAAATTTGACCTTATTTCCTCTTTGGTTGATAACATTTTTCTTATATATCCATTATATTAAAAAAATTATAGAGTTTATTATATATATTAAAATATTATAAAATATCATTTTCAATACCTTAAATTTATTTAAAATGGTTTAAAAATTAATATTTTTTTAAAAAAATCTTTACCAAAGAATTAGTTTTAGAGTTTTTACAAAGATGTTAAATGAATGTTTTATTTTAATGTATATATCATGAACATATTTTCTCACAAGAATTAATGTTATTTTACATGAATATTTTATTAAAATATTTCTTTTTTTATTTAAAATAAAATTATTTTCTCAATTTTTTGGGTATTTTTAGTTCAACTTTTATCAAAAGAAAAGTATATTTTCTCATATTTTCAAAAAATGTTTGAATGATCTATTAAAAGTAATTTTTATCTATGTCAACATCTTTTAATATTTTTTAAACTATACTAGGAATATGATATTATGATATCATCCAATTTAATTCTTTGTATGTATTATGATGATAATGATTAAAGGATTATTCTATGAAATCCATTTCTTTTCCACAGATTACTTATGTTTTGATGAACCCATTTTGAGACCTGTCTCTTTTCCAAGAGTTATTCTTTGATGAAATGATGACATTTTTACAATACCCATTTCCTTATTATGGGTTATGATATGTTTATAAGATGATATGATAATTTTTTTGATCTTATGGTCCAAATAGGTATGATTTTAATTATTTTATAGTTTGGATCGAAATTATATAGCCCTCCAATGCATTGGGTAATAATGGATATCTCATGAGATAATAAGGACTGAAATAGGGAGTGAAACGTGTTTAGTATGGGACTCTTTCCATGATTATAATCTTGGGATTGAAAGTTCACTAAGGAAATTTAAGAATGGTGAGTGATCCCAAACCACTTTGATAGCCTTATCAGTGATCCCTGACTATGGAAATCCACACTCTTGTGACTTATGAATTTTTATATGAAGAATAATTATTCCATGATTTTTGATGAATGATCTTTGAATTATTTTGAATTATTATTGTGTATTATGATAATATTTTTATACACTTATACTTATCTTCTGCTCAATTATTCTCTTTGATTGATATCTCTTATTTTTACCCTTATAGAGCATATGAGCTCATGCTTTCCTTTTTTACCATTCCCTATGTTATAAATAATCCTTTTAGGTAGGGTATGTCTAATAAGTGTTCTATGTTAGAGATATCTGTAATAGATTATGAAGATATTTATTAAAATAATATTATTATTTATCTAGTCTCCGAATACTCTAAATTTTTACAGTTCTGGGGAGTTTTTTTTATTATGAGATGTATTGAGTATTATTCTAACATTATTTAATATATCTGTATGAAATTCTTGGGTCACCTTAGTTGGTATTAGAGTAGATTTTAGTTTTTTGGGATATTTGGATTAGAAAAAATTATTTAAAACCTTTAGGATAATTTTATGTATTGGATAACATCATGAAGCATTAGTAATGTATCTATTTTCTGGTTTTATTAGAAAATGCATCCTAATATTGATATTAAAAAGTGTATATAGCTATGGAACTTATTTATCTATGGGTAATAACTCTAAAAATTGTAGGTTGGGTATTAAATCAATCTTCACCGATGCATGAAAATTGGGCCTATGACTGTACACCTTTTTAAGAACTCTTGTGGGATATGATTGGGATAATAAACATTTTTTATAAATCATTGTGAATGGTTTTAATAGATGATAACCGTGAATAACCTTGGTTAGTTGAATAGAATGTGTCATGATTTATACATCCTATGAATTATTTTTCAAGATTATATGATTTCTTACTCTAGTTAAAGGTATTTTATTGTTGTTCTAATCATTTTATTTTTTGTAAGAGATTAAGGATATATTGATGAATTTATAGTGTTGGAAAATATTCTTAGATATTGATGTATATTTTTTTATCATAGTCAAATAAATTCTATTATATCCTAAAAAATCTATAATAATGTTATTACTATTCTGAAAAATAGATGTCATGTTTACTATAAAAATATTAATTATGTGATGATTGCATCTCATGTTTATAAATCCTCATGAAAAGATGATTTTGGGAATTTATATCCAAAGAATATTGTGATTATACCTCCAGTTGAATTTGATATGATTTTTCGAATTGATTTGATCTCTTTATATAGATACCATGTAAATTCCTTTTTAAAGGATGTCACATTTGACATTATAGATCAGCCTATAACCATATTTGAGTGAGAGAATAATTATGAACATCCAAAGTAAGTTACTTGTCTTATATGGGTCTCCTAACACCCTGAGATTTTATGAAATATTTTTTTAAAAAATAATTTACCTTTTTATATTTTTTCTTTCACGTGACACTGGAAATGGTTTTATATATAATAAAACCCAGATTCAAATATTCTTTTCACATAGGACTAACATGGTGTATGTTAAATGAAACCAACTAGATGTGCGATACACAGAACATCGACTCATCATATGTTACATACAACTATGACTTGGTGTATCTTACATGCAACATTGACTTGGTGTTTGTAACACGCAACACCGATGTTTCTATGAAACATAATTTTACAGTTATAAATATTTAAATGAGATAAATATAACATATTGATTAAACATAGTAATATGAATATTAATAACTACTTTTCAAATATTGTTGATAATGTTTTTATAAAAATGAAAAATATTTAAAATTAAAGATATAATTTTTGGTAAATACCTTATATGTTTAAAAATACTATTTTCTCAAATAAACTACATTTCATGTCCTTCTATAAAGATTAAAGTTAATTTTAGACACATCTAGAAATTTAATTTTACAAAATAAATTTCATTTTTTAATTTAGAATACCAAAATTATTTTAGGGTCAATTTTTTATATTTTTTTCAGGAACTTCATTTTTGATGAATCGTGAAAATATTACTTTTAGGTTAAAAAGTGCCTTTTAATTTAAAAAAATTTTAATGTTAAATTATATTTTTAATTTTTTTTAGGTAAAATTGGATCAATTATACATCTATTAATACAATTTAGTTTATTATAATCAATTTCACTATGAAATTGAATATAAAAACTTGATAAACTTTTGAACATTTTTCTACTTAAGAAACCCATAATTTCGTCTCATCTGTGGGGTTAGCATTACTCTTAATTTTTTCGATTTTGTGAATTGAATTTTGAAAACCTCACATAAAAAATTGTAATAAGTATAATATTTTTAGAATAATTAGATAATGTTTATTTTTTTACTAAAATGATTAGTAAAAGTGATTAAAATTAATCTCAACGATTAAAGTCAAATTAAGCTTAATTAGGAACTAAACCTAAATATTATGGGCCCAAATGACCTAGACACATTTCCAAGAGACATTGTATGGAAATATGTAGACCTTATACTCTCTTTTCTAGAATTTGTATATTATTTACATGTGAAACACATGTATGGAATTCCTTTGTCAAAATATTACAATAGTGCAACTCCTCCCCCACTAAAAAGACCTCTTATCCTCCCACTTCCTCAAACCTTGATATCCAATTGTATGAACAAAAATCTTCTAAAATAATCTCACAACATCCCTAAATTCCTCCTCTAATACTTCCCTTTTGAAAAAATATATACAAGGAAGCCTTTTTTCACAAACTAAAAGGAGTTACCTGATTAAGAGGTAGTGTCTTCTCTCAAGATCTCTAATTTCATTTACATTATACACACCCTATAGTATTATTATTATATTATTATATAAAAAAACAATATCCTGAATATAATAAATTGTTTTTATGAAAACATTTCGACCTAAACTTATACACACCTTCATCTAATGGGTAACGAACATATTGGTTCTGTGTTAGGATGATTATTGCCTCACGAAATGATGATTGTTCATTTTTACATTACCACCTATCATGGTGTCCATTATGATGGAAACTCTATTTATATATGACATATATTATATTTATAATTTCTTTATGATTATTTAGTTTTTATTTATAACCAACCTTTATACTTTTCAACTTATGTAAAGACGATAATTTCGTTTGAGGAAGTTTGGACTACCGCCCCCTAAAAGTGATATGATTCATTCACACACTACATGGATTGTATTTCAGATGGTTTTAGTGAATATATATGGTATATAAGATATCATAAAGATAATTTAATACATATATATATATATACATATATTTCTTTTACATTTTTTCTTCCAACATGACACTTAAACGGAAATAGCGTTCATGCGTACGTACGGCCTACCGTCTCCATGAACGGTGTATTCCATTTCATAATTATATATTCTATAAATTATTATAATATGCATATAAGGAATATAAATTATATTTATATCATGGTTTAATTTCTTGAATCATGATATAAGTATAAGTACCAATGATATAACAAATTAAGACACATGCTAAGAATAATGAAAATATTTCCCAAAGTGAAATCATAACATGGGATTGTTAAAAAGTGGGTAATATAAGGTCATATTAAACCCATATATGGTATTATATATGAAAATGTGGTTATTTAAATGATTTATAATAAATTTATATTTATTATCATGGATATTTGAATGAGTACATTGAGAGTAAAGACACAAGGTAAGGGGATTTAATCTCACTTTTTATTTCCATGAGATACATACTTTATTCACCACCCATTCCTTCTATATGGTGTTTATAATTCACATGTATGTATTAAGTTTTTCTTATATTTAAATTTATGGGTATTTAAAAATACATTTTATGATATTTATTTCATGGGTATTAAGTTTCAAAAGTTACTCAATCGGTAAAATAGTTTTGTCTCTGTTTTCCTTCATTGATACTCATGTTTTGTTATATGACTAAATTAATTTTCAGGTGTATAAACTTAAAATTTACATGATATATAATTAATATCATTTTTCATGATATTATATGTTTTATTTAATTTATGTTTCTTACATGGAGAGTGTGATCCCAAGTTACCAAGTGATACGGTTTTATTGAAACAATCTCATCGCTTTTAATATTGTTAAAGCTTAATCTTCCTTTGATGAAATATTATAGTAAATATCTCAAGAAAACTTTTGAATTTTATTATAAAATTTTTATTCATGACACATTCATATATTGGTATCATTATTCCTCTCTCGGGTAAATAATATTTTTAAGAAATTGTTTTTAAGAAAGTCTGACTTTACCCTCTCTTCAGTCCAAAATCTATGTTCCCTCAAAACCATGTTTTATAAAAAGGGTTGTTAGGAATATCTAATAATATCATATTATCATTAAAAGAAATTTTTACCCATTTTTTATTTTATAAATTCTTTAAAATTAATCTTCTTATTTCATTACAAATTAGGAATTTTTATATCCTTTTTCTTGCGCAAAAGGAATGTTTTTACCTCATACAACATATATGGGTTTATCCATTTTCAATCATTTGAAAAATTATTTTCATGTTTAAAATTTTTTTTTTTTAATAAATTTTTTTTAAAATATATTTTCAAATAAATGGTTTTCAAAAAAAATCAAGATCCTTTTATAAGTTTTTAAGGAAAATTTTTTTCAAAAACTTTTCAACCTCTATTTATATGTTTTCAAAAAAAATGTTTCCAAATGGTTTTCAAAGATTTATTTATAATATTTCAAGTTTATTTAAAATAAAATGGTTTTAAAATGGTTTTAGGTTTTAAAGATCCTTTTAAAATAATAAAGTATATTTACCTCAAAAAATATTTTCAAAATATCCTTCCAAGTTATTTTCCCATCTAAGTTAATATCTGTTTATGTTACTCATTCCCTTATAGAAAATGATCCAAAGGTTTCATTCATAATATTTCATGAGTGGTTTATGTTTTGATGAAATGATTATTAAGAAACTTGTTTCACTTCCACACGTCTTTTGTTTTTGAAACCCACTTCTTTTCATGGATTATTTTTCCATGAAGTGATTATGAAACTTATCTATTTTCATAGGTTATGATGTGATGAAATGTTAATGATACCCATTTAATTTAATTAGTTATTGTTTTATGTTTATAAAACATATCTCCTTTTATGGGTCCAGATATGATGAAAGTTTTATTATCTTTTGGAACATGTATGAATGATTTTATTATTATATGTGTATAACCTATATCTCCATCTGATGCATTGGGTAATGATGGATGACTCATGAGTATAATTTTTTTTCATGAACTTGATTACATGTTCACAATGTTATGCATGGACCTGGTTTTAAGTTCATAAGTTTATGCATGAACTTGGATACATGTTCACAATGTTATGAGTGAACCTTATTATGTGTTCAAAATGTTTTGCATTGACATGGTTGCGTGTCCATAAGTTTATTCATGAACTTGATTGCATGTTCACAATGTTATGAGTGAACCTTACTATGCATTCACAATATTATTCATGGGCCTAGTTGTATGTCAATAAGTTTATGCGTGAACCAGATTACATGTTCTTAATGTTATGATTGGACCTTATTATGTGTTCACAATGTTATGAATGGACCTAGTTTCATGTCCATAAGTTTATGCGTGAACCTAATTACATGTTCACAATGTTATGCATGAACCTGATTACATGTTTAAAAATTTATGCATGAACCTGGTTTCATTTTCACAAGCTTATGTGTGAACCTGATTAGATGTTCAAAATTTAATGCATGTACCTGGTTTCATGTCCATAAGTTGATGTGGGACTGATTTCGTTTCATTAACATAATGAGTGAACATGTTTCTACTTATACATGTTCACAACGTTATAACAAAATGTGCATGCCAAAAATTCCATGTCTTATTCTTATATAATGATTTCATGACTTATGGTCTTAATCCTCTTATGAACTATGTCTTTTGAACTTCCGTCATCATACAAATCATTTATTTAAAATGCAGGTTATAATTTTAAATGTTATTCTCAAGTTCCATACCCATTTTTTCACATTATGCTTATGCATTTCCTTTATTTACCATTATTGAGAATCTGATCTCACACATTTCTTATGTTTCATTTCCCCTTTTTATTAAGAATTTTTTTAGGTATAAGTATTAAATTTGGCGATCTTTATGGGATATATTGAGGATTTTTCACTAGGATATAAGATTTTGTTTACCTGTTTCTAAAGACAGTAAACTATTACAGTTCTCGGGAATTTATTTTTGTAATTTATTGAGTATTCATCTAAAATAATGTATTGCCCATGTATGTTAATCTTGGGTATCTATATTTGGTATCAAAGTAAAGGTTTAGTCAACATTTTCAAACTAGGATGAGAAAAATTTTGTGAGATCCCTAGGTATTTTCTAAGTATATTTCTAGGGATGTCACTAAGGATAGGTATAAGGATGAGTTAACTTATACGAAATTGTCCTGGAATTTTGGTAAAGGATAGAGTGAGTGGTTTCCTAGAAATAAATCCATGTCTGGATATTACAAGTGGATGTGGCTCTGGCTTAGATGTACCTAGGGGTAACAACTCTAACAAGATATTATTGGCCGGAATTTGGGTAATCTGGTACATGAAAATAGGCCTTTCTACACACCTAGTTGGACACTCCTTGGGGATATGCTTTGGGAATTCAAAAAAATATTCATGAACCATCATGAAGTATTTAAATAGAAGTTGGCTATTAATAATATAGGATAAACATATGGTTTCATAGATTAAGGAAGTTCCATACTTTAGACATCATATAAGTGGCTTTTTATTATTATGTGGTTCCTTATTATGATAAATATTTCTTACTCTATGCTTTTGGTTTTAGCTCATGGTTGGAACCCAAAGGAACCACGTTAATGATGATTGCAGGGTAAAGTGCAATGAATGTACTCATAAATATCCTAATTCTATAGTATATGGAATAAAAAACTTTATTGTTATACTCTCATAGCTTTATAAAGATATTAATTGTGTTGAGTTTCTAAAAGATCAAAGGAGGGAACAACATTCCGTTCAGTCCTTCATGAGGCATCATCCACCTTCTTTCAGCAGGTTATCAGATCCACTTGTTGATAAACACTGGATCAGTACCATTGAAATTATATTCTCTATTCTCAAGTGTTTGGATCATAAGAAAGTCATTCTGGCTATTTATCAGTAAGAGGGTGAAGTATACCAGTGGTGGACTCTAATCAAGAATATGATGAAGTAATATGAAATTGAATCCATGGATTAGGATGAGTTCAAGAACTTATAGTTCAATAATTACTTTCCTTATGTTATTCATATGAAGATGCAAATTGAGTTCCTTGAATTGAATCAAAAGGATGATGAATATATAGGTACCTATTAGGATAATATCACAAGACTTGTAAGGTATTATTCTAGTATTATCATCAAAATTGAATATAGATTTTATAGGTTCTTTAGTGTCTTAAAACCAATTATTAGAAGAGAGTTTACCATAAGAGACTTTAGTAGCTACAAAGAGATTGTATTTTGTGAAATATAATTTTAAATATAGGTTGGATTCACTTATCAATATCATGGTTTTAACAAGAAGTGGAGAATGAAGTTAAAAGGGTAATCTAAAAACCATTGATAGAATAAAAAGTTTCAAACTCCTACTTTCCAAAACTATAGAAAATAACACTTAGGTGAGTGCTTGAAAAAAAACAATAAGGTGTTTTTAGTGTGTAAATCCTAGCCACCGAGAAAAATAATGAATAAATGATGATAAGAGGAAACTCAATGAAATGAGTGGAGAGAAATCTCAACAAAATGAACCACCCACACTTCAGTATTTCAATTGCATGGATTTTGGGAATTATGTGAATCAGTCCCCTAATCCAAGGGATAATATGGATGATAAGACACAACAACCTCTGAGGAAAAAGGAAAATGGGAAATATTATGCAATCATAATGGATGAAGTGAATAATTAAAATTAGGGGAAAATTATTCTTTACCTCCTTAGTTGGGAATTTCATGTTTGATATTGTATGAAAAATCCCTATTATAATATTGTTTTTCATCCATTAGTGATGTTTCATTTGATTATATCCCTCTATATGGATTTTGGAATAATAAAATTACATTGAATATTCTATAAGTTCATTAATTAACCAAAGTATTCAATAAAAAATTGGTATAAGATAAGAGAATATTTAAGGAATGAAGGGTGAATTAAATTTTGGAAGAGTTATAAGGTTGTCCAGTTATGGAAAGTTTAAGTTAATATTCAAATAATGTTTTTTAAGATTAATGTGTTATCTCACTGTAAGAGTACTTATTCATATTAGATAATGTATTTGTGTTGATGAAAAGTAATGGGATGTAATATCATGGGTATCATGATCTGTTAGTACTTCAGGAATGAAAAATTTACCAACCATTTTTAGAGAAAGTGGTGAAGTGGATCAATGAACAAAAGGGTGATGTTATTAAAATCATGCAAGTATATATTTTCAAGAAAATTATTCATATTTAGGAGAAATATCTATAAATAAAATTTTATCCTAGCACCTTTTTTGATTGATCATATGGTCCTTTAGGTCATCATAGATTTATGGATTTCTGATTGTTAACTTTCCCCGAACCTTGTTCTCTATCTCTATCCATCAGAACTTGATGGTGTGATTTCTCTTCCATGTTCAATTTTTCACTTCCCACCTATATTATCCTATGTGGGAATCTTGTTATGAGTTATTTTGGTAACTATTATGGTTCCAACATTCCCTTATTAAGGGAAGTTTTAATATTTACTTTTACGATGTGGGTTTCTATGAATGAAACTTTCAAGTATTAAACCTTTAATAACGAATTTTGATGGAGAAATTAATTTTAAGGGGGGTAGAATATAACACCCCTAGATTTTGTAAAATATTTTTTCTAAATAATTTACCTTTTTATATTTTTCATTTAACCTGACAATAGAAATAGTTATATATATATATATATAATAAAACACTAATTCAAAAATTCCTTTCAAACAGAACCAACTTGGCGTATGTTATATGGCACAAACTAGGCATATGATACATGGAACATTGACTCGGCAAAATTTATATGAAACTATGACATGGCATATGTTATGTACAACACAGACTTGGTGTTCGTTACAACACTGATGTTTCTATGAAACATCATTTTACAGTTATAGTTATTTAAATGAGATAATTATAACCTAGCCCTTAAACATAGTAATATGAATATAAAAAACTAATTTTAAGATATATTTTATAATAGTTTTATAAAATAAAAAAATATTGATAATGAAAGATATAATTTTTTCTAAAGACCTTATATGTTTGAAAATACTATTTTCTCAAATAAACTATATTTCATACCCTTCTATAAAAAACAATAAAAATAGTTTTGGACACATCTAGAAATTTAATTAGATAAAATAAAATTAATTTTTTAATTTATAATGAAAAAATTATATTAGGTTAAATTTTTGAGATATTTCCAATAAAATACATTTTATGATGAATAGTGAAAAATACTGCTTTTAGGTTAAAAATTGCCTTTTCATTTAAATAATTATTAATGTTAAATTATATTTTAAATTTTCTTAAAGGTAAAATTAGATAAATTATAAATATATTAATACAATTTAATTCATTATAATCAATTTCTATTTGAAATTGAATATAAAAACTTATTAGACTTTTGAGGTTTTTCTACTTAAAAAACACATAATTTCGTCTCATCTAAGATATTAGTATTAATATTAGTTGTTACACTTCTATAAATTAAATTTATAAAATTTTAAATAAAAAATTTTAATCAATATAATATTTATAATCTAATTATATCATATTTAATTTTGACCAAAATGATTAGTAAATGTGATTAAAATTAATCACAGTGATTGAGGTTAAATTAAGATTAATTAGGGACTAAACCTCAATCTTAGGGGTACAAATGACCTATAAAATTGTACAAGAGACAATTTATATCAATATTTAGACCCTAAAATACATTTTCTAAAATTTGGATCCACTTGAAATGTGAAACACATGTATGGAATTCCTTTTTCAAAATATTAAAAGAGTTTCACTCCTCCTCTACTATAAAATGGCATCATATCCTCCCACTTCCTCGCATGTATAAATACCCTTGGATCACCCAAACTCTACTAAAATAATCTCCCAACATCCCTTAATTTCTACTAGAAGCCTTCCCTTGGGCATAAATCTATCCAATGATTCCTTTTGGCACAAATCAAAAGTAGTTACCCGATTAAGAGGTAACGTCTTATCTCAAGATCTCTAGTTTCATTTCCATTATCCACCCCCATATATCTTTTTACTCTATTCTTATATAAAAACACCAATATACTCAATATACTAGTGTTTTTTATATAAATAGTTCAACCTACACTTATACACACCTCCATCTAATGCTTAGTGAACATACGGTTTCTGTATACGGTGAACTACTGCCTCACGAAATGAGGATTGTTCATTTTTCCATTACCACCTATCATGGTGGCTATAATGATGGAAACACTATTTATATATGATATATATTATATTTATAATGTATTTATGCTTCTCCATCCAACGTTAAATTTTTATTATGCAATCTATACAAGAAAGACCTACAAGAAAGACCAAAGAAATTATACTTAGGGGGCTTATAGTAGTGAAGACTGAGGGAATCCCCTATGTCAGATTAACCCCCTCGGCCTTGAAAGGATGGGTATTATGAAAAATATTTAGAACTGTTCCTACCATGGAGGCCATATAATCTTTAACCTTGTTCCACTCCCTCCACGTGGGGGTCACCTGTATATTATTGTTGGGGATGTTTTTTTACTTTTTGACTATATAGGATATGGACAAAGGGATGTCACATTTTCCATGCAGGGCCTCATGAAGGATCAAATAATATGTTTCCACTTTGGTAAACTCTAGGTTCTTCTGGTCACAGAGGGATAACAATGTCAGCATAGCTCCCTCTGCCTGAAGCGGTCCACCAGTACCATACATCTCAGAAAAGGAAAGAATTACAGTCCCATGAAAGTCTCGCACCATGACCACACCTCTCATATTTCCCATAATACAAGACCCATTCTTGTTAAGCATATATCATGTTGTTGGGGGTTCCCAACGTACCCATTGACCCACTAGTTTGTTTATGGAGACCTGGGCATGCATAGTCTGACCGTTGAGCAGGTTCAGTAGAGGGCCATCACACCAGTCCCTAAAGATGGAGGACATGTCAACCAAGAAGATCTTTTTACACACTATGATATCCCTTGAAGTGGGTTTGGTTCCCTCAAACTTGTATTGGTTTCAGGCCAGCTACAGAAACCATTAGGCGGCACATAATATGATGTACCTCTCCATTCTAAGAGGACCCTCCTCGTTGTTTCAATGGAACCATATGTCCAGGAACAAGTCCCCTTGTGGGTATGATCAACTATCATAGTGTTGCCACCAAAAAATAACCAGATAGCATGAACCCACTCTCCTTTAAAGAAAATATGGTTCGTATATTCCTCCCGGGGGTGGCTAAAGCATTGGTATCATAAGGCCATGTTAAAACCCACTTTCCTGATATTCTCATCAGTTGCCAGAACTTTTCTTCTTATTCTCTAGGTAAAGAAAATTATTCTTTGACGGAATCCTTGTGCACCATATCGTGTCATTCAAATTATCATAGTGATCTTGTTCTAACTAAAGCCGCCAAAATTCCTTGGTGGTAAAAGCTCCTGAGGTAGAGGGAGTGAATATACATTTTTCAGCCTCTGAGCATAGAACTATAGTGTTGAAGATTTCTTGCGGATCCTCATCCATAAAAACATTGCAGAATAAAGGATAGATACTCTCTTCCCTAAAAGTGATCATAGAGACAGGGCATCCAAGAAATCTGATAATAGAGCCTACCCAGTTATGATACCAGAATAAAATATTACCTCCCCCTACAATCCATCGTGAGTGTTGTTGTAGGCTAGGAATAAACTAGTGGATCCTGGCGTAGAAGGGAGATACCTAGCCTCTGGTGGCTTCCATATTACTAGCCCGAATGTGTGGCATCGACTTCCCCCATAGCATTCATTCATCAATGGCTTCCCATGTGTGTTTTTCCTACATGCATTGGATCATATTGTTGAAGCTTCTCACATTTATTCCCCTATCATGGATAGTCTTTTCCATTTTTCCTCATGCCACCCAGTGCCTCTTTCCTTCCGAGCAAGCGTCCCAGGAAAACCTAGCCAAAATCTTATCAATGTTGTTGATGAATCCCTTGAGAACATTGGTTGAAGCCATAGCATGGATGGGAATGGCCATCAAAATGCAGTTAACTAAATCAATCCTACCTTTGAAGGATTGGTATTTTTTCTTCCAATTAAGAACTTTCTCCAATATTTTGCTCACAGGGTGGTCAAAATCATGAACTCATGGTCTCCCTGAAGATATAGGAAAACTGAGGTACTCTAAGGGGAAATATCCACACTACATGTCTAGCATATTGAAAATCTAGGAGGCCCGATGAGAGACCCACTTATTGGAGATAAAGAAATTGGTCTTGGCGTTGTTGATAAGTTGAGCGCTCCAAGAACAATAATCCTCAAGGATCCTCTTGAGACTGCTCACTGATCTCCTACCACCATTGATAAAGACAATGGTGTCATCCATGAACATCACATGAGAAATAGTAGGGAGGTCCATTTTCCTCATATAAGGAAGAATAATACCATGATCCAATCCTCTATTGATGGGGAAATTGAGAGTGTCCTGCACAAGGATGAATAAATTGGGGGAAATGGGATCGTCTTGCGTTAGTCCGCGGGTCGCCTTTAAAAAACAATAATTCTTCCCCAAAAAGGAGACCACCATCCATGAGGAACTGAAGAATTTGAATAGGAGATTAATGACTCTGGGAGAGAATCCCATATGCCTAATCAATCTATAGATGAATCTCCACTCAATCCTATCATAAGTCTTACTCATATCAGGTTTAACTGCCATATTAGAACCATGAGTCTTGATGTTGATGTCTCTCAACACCTCTTGTGACAAGTCTATAGCCCCTTGTATGGACCGGCCCTTCAAAAACCCGTGTTGTTCAATGGAGAGCCATCAAGGGAGATGCAGAGACATCCTTGAATTATTGATGCTTTCCAAAATCTTGTAAGGAAAGTTTCACATGCTAACTGGTCTATAATCTGTAAGGGAGGAGGGTTTATTTCTTTCATTAATGAGCACTATTGTGGTATCCAAGGCCACTAGCGGGAGGCTACCTCCCCTAAACAAATCCTGAATTGCTTCAATGACTTAACCCTTAACAATGTCCCATGAAACCCTATAAAACGTGCCAGGGAAGCAGTCTGGACCTGGTGCACTCTCCGGGTTATGGTTCCTCATGGACAACTAAATCTCTTCCTCCTCTGGTATCTTTTCCAGCCTTTCATTGTCCCATTGAGAGAACAAGGTGTCACCTGATTCCCAGATCTCCACATCTCCCATGGGTATCCATTGGGCATTCTTGGGTTGGGGTCAACAAAGAGATCCCATAAAAATCCATGATCCATGCCACCTATAGTGTCTCTATCATCAGAAAATGTGGCATCCCCAAGCATGATATTGGGGGTGATATGGCACCTTTCCTCTTTGATACAAGCATAGAAGAAAGAATAGTTCTTATCACCCTCATGCAGCCATTTAATTATGGATGTCTCCCAATCCATTCTCTCTTAATTCAGGATCATTTGAGCCTAGATATCCTTCTTCTCCACAATGTCTTAAAATGCCGAGTCACTTCACTCCTCCTCAAGACTGGTCTCCATGCTCTCAATCATATGTTTGAGGGCCTCCATATTCTGATCACCTGGAGGGAGGCTCGTAGACCACGCTTGGAGCCTGAGCTTCAGCCTTTAGATCTTATTATGGATGGAAACCCATGTATGCCCTTGGATCGGCTCCCGCCATGACTCACTAACAATCTGTTGGTATCCAGGATGTCTAGATCAGTGCTGGTAGAATTTTTACTTTTCATCAAAATCGTACCTTGGGGAAAATATGACCAGCAAACAGAGAATGGTCAAAAAATTTGTTTTACTTTGGCATTAGGGAACGTGGAGATTACATTGATATTCACAAGGCAATGATCAATCCTAATCCAGCATCGTCTATTGCCCTTTTAGTTGTTAAACCAGGTGTAGGAATCTATATAGTAGCCCATGTCAAGAAGACTAGCATCCTCTATGAATTGCATGAACTCCAAGATGGCCTATCAAGGAAAATCCCCTCTTCCCTTCTTCTCCCTGGGTTCAGATACTATGTTAAAGTACCCTCCCACCATCCCCAGGATGTCACCATAGTCAAAAGCCTTGAGATCATTCCATAACCAAACTCTACTGTGAGAATCACACCTACTGAACACAATGGTCATATATAGGCTTTCCCCGACTTTCGTAACTTTCTTAGTGATAAACTAGTCTCCTTCCTGAAACAAAATCCACCAAAACATCTTTATTCCTAAATACCCATATGTTCCTATTAACCGGGTCCATGTGCATAGAGCCATGCATCCAAATTCTTCTGCAAAAGTCATTAATCTTAACCAGGTCCTACTTGTGTTCCAAGACAGTCTTAATAAGGACCTTATTATTCTTAATCAACGCAAGGAAGTCGTTATTTACCTGATCTCCAAGGCCTCAAGAGTTCCACATTATAATGAGTAACATTTAGGCTGAAGGTGGCCAAGCTTTGGCCCCGGTCTCCTCAGTCTCCTACCAATGGGAGAAATTTCTCTCCCTGATCTTCCTTAGTCTCAAATGCGTACACATACCAGGACTCTGACCATATGGATTAGTTTCTGGGGGATTCACAGGAGGGGCCATCCATAAGGTTTTTCCTCGCACTGATCTATGAGGGATTTTAGCGTCGTTAACTTACTCGTCACAGGGATATCCAAGGACCTTCACTACTACAAAATGAAGTTATAGCCATGGACCTATAGACACGGTTTTATAAGTCCGTGGCTATAGCATGGTTATACCAACGGATGAAAATTCATCTGTGTCTACAAGTGCGATATGGCCAATATTCTCTCGGGATCCTCCTACGGAACCCTCCCCGACTCACTCCCCTCCCCCGACGCACTCCCCTCCCCGGACGACCACGCCTCCCCCCTCCCCGGACGGCAGTGCCTCCCCCGACGCCGACGGACTCCCCTCCTCCCCCGATGCACTCTCCTCCTCCCGACAACCTCTCCTCCTCGAATGACCGTGCCTCCCCCGACGGACTCCCCTCCTCCGGATGACCCCGATGAACTCCCCTCCTCCCCCGACAGACTCCCCTCCTCCCCCGACGTACTCCCCTCCTCCCGACGGACTCCCCTCCTCCGGACGACCGCAACTCACCTGCTCCCGACAGAATCTCTTCCTCCGACGAACTCTCCTCCTCCCGACGGCCTCCTCCGGACGACCTCATTGCCGGTATCTTTATCATTCCATTTTTTATCATTTCCAGTATCTTTATCTTTAACAATAGTTTTTTCAAAATCCATATCAGTAGTAATTAGATCCTTCTCAAGAATATTTCCACTCTTTTATGTAAGATATTTCTGCTGCTCGGGTCAATCCTCAGGAATAAGGATACTAAATCATACCATTTTCGAATCTGAGGCATCCAGAAATTATATAGGGTATGTCAACATTTTAGAATTGTGTTCCATGGATTTTGGTTTCATTTCCATCCCTTAAATATCGTATGAGGCATCGTGGTTTTGTATAGGGTAATACTGTAGATTAACATCAAGAACTAGGCACATTAGTGTAGGATATGCCTTCATCTTCCAATTATTTTCTACCATATATATCTATTTTTGATGGAATACTAGATTTCTAGTTGTTCAAGAGAAATTAATGGGTCTTATTCCCAAAAAGGAGGAAAATATGAGAATATCATGGTGATAAAACCATATATAACATATGATTTTACAATTAATCTATGGTTGTTCCTAGAGATAGATGGTCTATCCATCATTTCACATCTGATAAGGATAGTAATCAAGCCTTATATAGTTTTGTATGGTAGAGCTGTTAGATTTATGCAACACCAGAGCTGGTGAAAACCATGTGAATAATGGGTGCATGCATATAGTTTAGGTTCACAATGCCTTGATCTAGTCTTCTTGTTTGAGTTCATGGAGCTTAGTGAAAATGAAAATAGTTTATATTCTTTATGATTTGGGTATACAGAGGATCTTTAAGGACGATAATGCAGTGAAAAATGCTTAAAACCCATGTGAATGGATACCAGGATGTCCTATAACAAATGAAGTGATCCTGAAGACGGTTGATCAATGTTTAATGTCATACCTCTTGGATGATAGAAAAAAATTTACATTCATGATTCATGGGATACTGAAATAGGTTTATTTTGAAAAAAAATCAATTTATGAATGAGGTTGAATTTGATTTGAATTGAGGGCAGGACATCCCACGCACCACACAAATACCTCAGAAACAAATTCCATATCGTATAATGTTATAATGATCAGACCGAGATGAATGTAGATGATATTTTAAATTCATGATGCTTGGAATATGTGTAATTTGGTTTCACAGTAATAAATGTGTCACAGAAGTGGTAAAACCTACTATAAATGGACCCAAATAGTCTTATATACCATGTTCACACCTTGAGATGGACTACACACAAGTTAAAGTCATAATGTTGTGTGTGTAAATGGGACTAAGGGGATGTAGGGTTAAAATATATTTATCTAGACCTATAAATGAGAGGTATAGGAATTACAATGTATCCCATCACTACTACAAATCTGAGCTATAGCCACGGACCTATAGCCACGGTTTTATAGGTTCGTGGCTATATCTTTTATACTGCCACGGTTAATTATTTCATCCGTGGCTATATCCAGCAGCCCCGTTTTTTTTCAAACACATCGGGCTCCTTCTCCTCCCCCTCGTGATTTCTCCTCCTCACCGTGCCCTCCCCCTCCCTGACGCCTCCACACCGACGCCTCCTCCGCGCCGCGCCCTCCTCGCTGCACCCTCCTCATCGCACCCTCCTCGTCGTGCCCTCCTCCCCGCGCCCTCCTCCCCGACACCTCCTCGCCGCACCCTCCTCCCCAACGCCTCCTCGCTGACGCCTCCTCTACGCCGCGCCCTCCTCGCTGCGCCCTCCTCTCCATGGTGTCAGTGAGCATTACTCGGTTATGGAACTGAAGAATATGGATGAGGGTGGTCCCAAGAATCCCTCCATTTTCTCATTTTCAACAAGCGGAAATGTATCAGAATAGGTTTAAGGGAGTGAGGCCACATTCATGAAGAGTTCTACAGAAGTGGGAGGTATTGTGATGGATAACCATTTTGATCTTTTGTCGTATGATGAACTAGTCCAGAATTTTGAACAATACCTGGTCAGAACCGTTGGAGAGGAGAAGGTCCCTGAAAATTGGTCATGTGATGAATGTCCTTTCCACTTTTTAGGTGATTTAGAGGACGAGGTTCAGGATTAAATGTATCCATGTATGAGAAGAGTAAGATAGGGAGGGTCAACTAGAAAGATAAAAGGGATTACTCATATTTTTCTCTACCAATGGGGACTAGGTCTATGAATATGTCAAAGGACAAATAGAAGGAATGTAACCCACCTCTCCAAGGTGGTCTTTTAGTAGTGGGATATTCCTAATAATCCTTTCAAAATTATTGTGAAATCATAAGATAATGAACCAATTAAAGATACCCTTTCCTTTACTTTGAAAAATTGTAAAATTGAGGATTTTTGTTTTGATAAGAGGTTGGAGGATGTTGAATAAATCACTTCTAACTTAGAAACACTCCTAGAATCGCCGTTTTTTCTTTAAAAAGAGCAAGATGACCAAATTAATGAAGTTTTTTATTTAATTGAACAATATTTTCTTTTATATTATTGTGATTTTTTTGTGTATGATTTTGATTTCTCTTCTCCCTATGTATGTTGTGTAGATTCAAGTGAACTTCATGATTTACTAGAGTTACATGAGAAGGTTATTAATACACCTGATGAGAAACTTTTGAAACTCAAAAAATCTAATTGTAATTCAAAGTTTGGGAGTGGTCGAAGAGAAAGAGGATATTTTGAAGTTGTGCACTAATGAAAAAGTGGATATTGATACATATGTGGTTTTTAATAATGAATTTATATAGGATATTGAATCAGATGAAAAATCACATCCAAGAATTGAATTTTTACTATTTATGCACATCACTCCTCAAGTTGAAGAAGAGGGAATATACCCCCTTTTCCGCCCTTTCCACTACTCCTAGGAAGTTATAATTTCAAAGTGGTGAAATTAAAGGTATATGAAAATGGGGTGTTAAAAAACTATTTGAGTTGATTACTATAGCTAGAAAGAAGATTTTATGCTAGTTCTTAAGTAAGAAGACACATCCTCAATCTAATTGGGGTTGAATCAATGATTTTTCAACTATGAGAAATCTAAATATAGAACCCCCTGGGGGATAAACCCAAGATTATCTTGTTACTTTTTTTAGTTTTTTTATTTGACCTTCTTTAATAAAGTTTTTTTGATTGAGGTCTTTTTTTTGTAGGAAGTTAGGTGGGTCACTTCACATGGCATCCCATTTTGAGTAACTTCTTTCACTCTAAGAAAATTTTCAGGTTGTTTCCTTCCACCCTTAAATTTTTAAGTGTTTAAATTCTTATTATATACTTCAAATTAAGTGTGAGGTAAGGGTACACAATTTTTTTCTAATCCTAAATTTTATAATTCTAAATCATTGTTTAAACATTCCTTTTTATTGATTTTTATTAAAAACAATTATGTTATTCACATAGAATAGGTGAATGTACGTTATAATTTCTATTTTTTTAGTACTTTGGTGAGCCTAATTTCACATCCTATTGAAGTATAGATTCAACGATTTTTATAGATCTAGAGAAGTTATATTTCATAGTAACGTTGAACCAATCTACCTTAGTTTTTACTCTAGTTTTGTTCTGTTTTTAACTTTAAATTTTATAAATTAATGTATATGTTTACACTTATAGGAGATGAAATTTTGGAAACCAAAGGTATTTATTCAACAAGAAAAGAAGGGAAATTTTTTCCAATGATCTCAAATGAATATAGCATCTACACCATGGGAGTAATAGTTTAAATTCTTTGATTTTTCTACTTAAACTTGAAAATTCACTTCTTTTTTTTAGTTGAAATAAATGGTTGGAACTTGCCTTTTAATAAATTTTGTATTCTGAAATCATCTTGTTAAATCTGTTGGTTGTTGCTTCCTTTTTTACTACCTTTTTGTATTGAAATTCTGGTGTATATGCTTATTTTAATGTTTTACTAAAAATCGTTTTTGAACTTCAAATGTTAACATGAATCTACATTAAAATCCATGAATATGTGTTGAAGTTGTTAATATAGTAACTAGTGGGTATCATTCATGCATTTTGTGTGATTGTTTGAACTCTATGATCTTCATTTCTTTTGTTTTTAATATTTTAGTTATATTCTTTGTGTGTAATTAGATAACAAAATTCTTTATTGTTACAAATTGATGCATATATCTAATTAATCATTTCTACCATAGGACGGGGTGGTTGGTGTTGGTTCAAATGAGGGCACGTTGGCATGCAACCGACAAGCAAGGGGGGACATACATTCTTGGTAAAGAGCATCTATGTGAACTTCACTTCTCAGTTATTGGTTTTGATTAGAGTGATATTAACATATTATTTTGTTCCCATGTAGTTTTACAAACATAAAATAAAAATTTAATCATAGTTTTATGGTTCCAATTCTAAAATATTTTTTATGAGATGAATTCTATGGTACTCAATTGTTGTGCTCGATATGATAGTATCACCTTCTTTCTTCCATAAACCTTTTACAGTTTGATGAAGACAGGGTGCAACTGGTGATGAAATTTTTGAAGCTCTAATTTCTAATAGTTGAACTTTTCAAAAAAAAAATTCCTCTCAAGTAAGCTTTGATTTGTGGTTCTTGCATCTACTATTTTTGTAGGATACATGTTTTTATTCAGGCACATAAACACAAATATATTTCTTATCAATTATTTATTCTCTACATAATTACTTCTGATTTATTTTGATATTTTTTCTTTATTTCTTGTAGGTAAAATATAGGCTTAGGGTGAAAAAGAAATATGCACCCAAAGTACTCTTAAGGCACCATTTTGTATGATGGTAAAATTTTGGTAAGTTCATTTATTTCTTTTTACCATACTACATCATGTATGTTGAGAGGGGTCTTTGATTTTTGGTTCTTGCATCATATATTTTGGTCTTTTGTTATATTTGTTGAAAATAGTCATTTTATGTCTTGAAGTGTTTTTGATAATATCTTCGGGATGTATTGAAGTATGATAGGGGGCTGGGTGGAGGGGGCAGGGGGCAGGGTGGAGGGGTGCAGTGGGGGCAGGGTGGAGGGGGGTAGGGGGCAGGGGGGCAGGGGGTAGGGGGCAGGGGCAGGGGGGAGGGTGGAGGGGGGCAGGGGGCAGGGAGGGTGCAGGGGGTGCAGGGGGTGTTGTGCAGGCTAAGGGGCTGTGTGGAGGGGGGCAGGGGGCAGGGGGTAGGGTGCAGGATGGAGGGGGGCAGGGGGGCATGGGGAGGGGTGTCTGGTAGGGGGGTGGGCTGTCCAGCAGGGGGGCGGGGCTGTCCAGGAGGGTGGGGAGGGATGTCCAGCTGGGGGGAGGGTTGTCCAGCAGGGGGAGGGATGTCCAGCAGGGGTAGGGTTGTCCAGCAGGGGGGAGGGGTGTCCAACAGGGGGGAGGGGTGTCCAGGCAGGGGGTGGGGCTGTCCAGCAGGGGGCGGGCTGTCCGGTAGGGGGCGGGCTGTCAGGCAGGGGGGCGGGCTATCCGGTAGGGGGAGGGGTGTCGGGCAGGGGGGAGGGGTTGTGCGGCAGGGGGAGGGATGTCCGGTAGGGGGAGGGTTGTCTAGTAGGGGGAGGGATGCCCAGCAAGGGGGGAGGGATGTCCAGCAGGGGAGGGATGTCCAGCAGGGGGAGGGGTGTTCAGTAGGGGGGAGGGGTGTCCAACAGGGGGGAGGGTTGTCCAGCAGGGGGAGCGGCTGTCCAGGCAGGGGGAGGGGCTGTCCAGGCAGGGGGTGGGGCTGTCCAGCAGGGGGGAGGGGCTGTCCAGGCAGGGGGAGGGGCTGTCCAGGTAGGGGGCGGGGCTGTCTAGTAGGGGGGAGGGGCTGTCCCGCAGGGGGGAGGGGTGTCCAGCATGGGGGAGGGCTGTCCAGCAGGGGGGAGGGGTGTCCAGCAGGGGGGAGGGGTGTCCAGGCAGGGGGAGGGGCTGTCCAGCAGGGGGGAGAGGCTGTCATTGAGGAATGTCTAGCTGAGAAGGAGCATGAATAGGTGTAACAGCAGGTAGAGTAAAATGTTGTATCCCTATTATTATATGTCATGTGTAACCTATAGGGTGAGGTCTGTAATGATGGTCCTAGACATGTTCTGGTTGTGTAAAAAATGTTGGGAACAATCTATTTTCAATTTCTTGATTCATGTTTGTTTGTTTTTGGTACCCCAGGTGACCTCTTTTTAACCTTCTTTGTATTTTTTTCTAACATAGTGTTTGGTATTAATATTTTTCCCTTTCAGAGAATATTTCAACGAAGTATTAATAGAGGATGGCTTGCAGAATTTCTGTACAATTCTGCACTTATGAGTGGCATGGGGGGGTGTCCCGCAGGGGGAGGGGTGTCCGGTAGGGGGGGTGTCCAGCAGGGGGAGGGGTGTCCAGGGGGTGCAGGGGGTGTCCAGTGGGGCTGTCCAGTTGGGGCATGGGGGCTGTCCAGTGGGGTGCAGGGGGCAGGGGGTAGGGGGCAGGGGGCAAGGGGCAGGGGGCAGGGGGCAGGGGGTAGGGGGCAAGGGGCAGGGGCGGGGGGTAGGGGCAAGGGTGTCCAGAAGGGGGAGGGGTGTCCAACAGGGGGAGGGGCTGTCCATCCAGGGGGGAGGGGTGTCCAGGGTCTGGGGGGGCTAGCAGGGGTGTCCAGGGCTTGGGTTCTTTATATTTTTGTTGTGTGTTTTGGATTTCATTGAGGTGGATTCGATTCGCCGTTGACGAAGTCTTACATGTGTATGCATAGGTAGGCATATGCATATATAAGTTCCCCCTTTATATATATTCAATCATGGCAGTATGAATATATATATTGGGGCTAGGTGTACTTATATATAGATATGAAAAATGCATATGTGTGTCAGTATAAAGGGGTACATTCAAGTATAAACATATATCTAAGGCCCCCCATGTGCATATTTAGCCATGAAAATATGTACATAGGGGCTAGGTTTCCTTACATATATGCTAAGTTGCATATGTGTGCAAGCGGAAAAAAGGAAGATTCGAGTTGTCGTCGTCAAAAGCAAACGTGCCTTGAGGTTGAGGTAGGGTCCCTCTCCTAGCCCATTTAATTCAAGAATGTTTTAAATTGCATTTAGTTTTCTTCTTAATTTTTCATGTTTATATTAAATTTCAATTCTTGAATAAGTGTTAGTTCAGATAATTGTTTCATTTGATAAATAAGTCCTGGTTTTGTAATAAAACCCCTCCAACGGAGGTGCGCTGTCTGCGAAAACTCACAGTGGTATACCATTCTTAACATTATTGCATTGATGTTTTCCTTATACTTGATGTCATTGTTAGTCATAAAGCACACATCGTACTTGACCCTTTTTATATCCCTGTAGGGGGTTTCCCTCTTTTTATTAAAACAATTTTTTTAACCAAGACAATATTTAAGTTTTTTTAGACTTTTAAGATGGGTCCCATGTTGTGTGACCATGTCACATGGCAGGTGATATTTAAATCCAACCAAAAGCCCAGTTCCACAGCCCAGGGGTCCCACAGTACCAGTAATGTCAGATTACATGTTATGTAACCTGTGATTTTCTTGATCCCATGGGGTATTCCTCTAGGTATTCCTACACATTTCTAGATCTCCAAACCTCACCGAATTAGGTATATCAGGGGTTTCCAATCCTCTAGTCATCACAGATTAGCATTAATTTCTTTAAATCTTCTGAGAAAACATCCTCTCATGCCATCCATATCATCCTATTTGAAACTAAGTGGAAGATGTTGCCCCGCGGATGTCGCTGGACTGGGCCAACACGTTGTGGTCACGCTGCGGTCACGCCGCAGTCATGCCGCGGTCACGCCGCGGTCACGCTGTGACTTGTCCCTGCTCCAGGACGACACCCTGTGGTGGTTACTCCTCCAGGACGACACCCTATGGCGGTCACGCCGCGGTCACGCCGCGGTCACGCCGCGGTCACGCCGTGGTCACGTCGTGGTCACGCCGCGGTCACGCCGCGGTCACGCCACGGTCACGCCGTGATTTGGCCCTGCTCCAGGACGACACCCTGCGGTGGTTACTCCTCTAGGATGACACCCTGTGGCGGTCACGCCGTGGTCATGCCGCGGTCATGCCGCGGTCACGCCACAGTCACGCCGCGGTCACGCCATGATTTGACCCTGCTCCAGGATGACACCCTGCGGCGGTTACTCCTCCTTAGAGAAAAATTGAATGGTTAGCTCTATAATTTTTCGTATTTCCTCATTCCTAATCTATATCTCCTCTCAGCACTGCCTCTCATCCATCTTTCCACAAAACGTTCATAGCAGGTGGTACCAAGGCTCAATTCAACTAAAAACATTGGTTTGGAATTGTCTGATCCCATGGGGTATTCCTCTAGGTATTCCTACACATTTCTAGATCTCCAAACCTCACTGAATTAGGTATATCAGGGGGCATCCAATCCTCTAGTCATCATAGATTAGCATTCATTTCTTTAATTATTCTGAGAAAACATCCTCTCATGCCATCCATATCATCCTATTTGAAACTAAGTGGAAGATGTTGCCCCGCGGATGTCGCTAGACCGGGCCAACACATTGTGGTCACACTGCGGTCACGTCGTGGTCATGTCGCAGTCACGCCGCGGTCACGCCGCAGTTACGCCGCAGTCACGCCGCAGTCACGCCGCGGTCACGCCGTGATATGGGCCTGCTCCAGGATGACACCCTGCGGCGGTTACTCCTCCAGGACGACACCCTGCGGCGGTCACGCCGCAGTCACGCCGCGGTCACGCCGCGGTCACGCCGCGGTCACGCCGTGATTTGGCGCTGCTCCAGGACGACACCCTGCGGCAGTTACTCCTCCAGGACGACACCCTGCGGCGGTTACACCGCGGTCACGTTGCGGTCACGCCGCGGTCAAGCCGCGGTCACGCCGCGGTCACGCCGCGTTCACGCCGCGGTCACACCGCGGTCACGCCGTGGTCACGCCGCGGTCACGCCGTGATTTGGCTCAGCTCGAGGACGACACCCTAGAGTGGTTACTCCTCCAGGATGACACCCTGCGGTGGTCACACCGTGGTCACGCCATGATTTGGCCCTGCTCCAGGACGACACCCTATGGCGGTTAATTCTCCTTAGAGAAACATTGAATGGTTAGCTCTATAATTTTTCGTATTTACTCATTCCTAAACTATATCTCCTCTCAGCGCTGCCTCTCATCCATATTTCCACAAAACGTGCATAGTAGGTGGTACAAAGGCTCAATTCAACTGAAAACATTGGTTTGGAATTGTCTGGAATATTTTATTGTACATGTATCACATAATATTTGTTCGGTAATTCTTCTTTTTCCTCATCCTCTTCACATGTTGTCTGAACAAGATCATCCTCATCCTCTACACATGTCGTCTGAACCGGATCATCCTGTTGTGATAGAAATTCAATGTCTGCTTTTGGCTGTTTTAGATGAAATTCCTTCCATAATTCCTTCATCTCATGTAGCACTCATTGGAGGAGGAGGATCACTGCCAAGTTGAGTTTTAAAGGCTGCACACAATCTGTTTGATGCAATTCCAAATAGGCTGTTCTATTCTGAGGGCCTATTTCATGCTGGAGTTCCCACATTTCCCCCACAAGCTGGAAAAGGGAGGTCTGTTTGGGCTATGAATACAATGCTTGTTTTTTATGGACAAAGATGCAACTGGAGACCTGGTTTGCTTGAAGAGTTTCCATGAAGGGTCTTCACTATAGAGGAGACTAGCTCTGGTCTGTATTTGGTAGTTGCTTCCATGATGGTTCCCACAACCGTTTGACTGAATTTCACACCAATCTAAGACCTTCTACTGACTATTTTTCGATGCACTATAAAAATCCCATGTCCAACCCACCAAAATCAAACCAGCTATTCCAGGGCCATTTCCACTATCCCTAAAAAATCCAAACTCAAGCCCTACTACAATTCCAAGCTCCCACTACAATTTAGCCACTATGAAATCCTTCCCAGTCCCCCACCATTTTTCAATGCACCTAGGAAACCCATCCACAACTTGACCACCAATCAGGCCTACCCACCTCTCAACTTCTAAGCCACCAACCCCACATTTTCCACCAGGCATCCTACTTTAAAACCATTCCAAACCTCACCCAATTCTAACCAATTAAACTAGACCCCTTAACATTTGAATCCCTCATCTAAATTCCTGTTCCAACTCACTTATTTTAGACCCAATAATCCCTGCCACTTCAGAAAAACAAGAGCAGCCTACTTAAAATCCAGTTCAACTTAGTTTCCTTCATGCTTGCCCCCATGAGTCCACAGCCTCACCTCAACCAAATTATTAACCACCTGGACACCTGGAAGCCACAAGAGGAGAGAGAAGGTTTATATATATTTTTTGTAATATTTTATTCCATTGGAAGAGAATTTGTTGGATGTTTCCACTTGTAATGAGGTACTTAATTTCCTATCCCTCTTTCTTCCATTAAATATTAGACAGATCCTATGTAAAAAATTCATTCTCCACCTTCGGGGAAGGAACTCTCAGCTATCGTTCTTCTGTTCTTCTTCCTGCTGATGAATAAAATTCCCCAAGTATATTGGGAAAATTTTATTCATTTTTCTTCATTTACCTCTTCTTACTTACTGCTGATTTCAGCAGCCGGATTCGGTCTTTTAGAAATAGCCCATGACATCCATCCATTATCTAGGGGGTCCAGTGGGGGGGTCCAGTGGGGGGGGGGGGTCTGTCCTGGGGTGTCCAGGGTCTGGGGGGTTGTCCTGGGGTGTCCAGGGTCTGGGGGGGTCTGTCCTGGGGGGTCTGGGTTTGGGGGGGGTAGGTTCTAGGGGTTGTCCATGGTCTGGGGGGGGCTGTCCAGGTTCTGAGGGGGGGTCTGTCCTGGGGTGTCCAGGGTCTGGGGGGTAGGACTGGAAGCGGTGTCCAGGGTCTGGGGGGGTCTGTCCTGGGGTGGGGTCTGTCCTGGGGTGTCCAGGGTCAGAGGGCAGGGGGCAGGGGGCAGGGGTGTCCAGCAGGGGGAGGGGTGTCCAGCAGGGGGAGGGGCTGTCCAGGAAGGGGGGGGTGTCCAGCATGGGTGAGGGGTGTCTAGGGGGTGGTCCAGGGGTGTCCAGGGGTGGTGGTCCAGGGGAGGGGTGTCCAGCAGTGGTGTCTATTGCTGGTATTATTTTTTGGACTTCAACAGATTATGCAGTGGGGGGGAGGGGACCTGGGTGCAAGGGGTAGTGAGGGGGCTGGGTGTAGGGGGTGGGGCTGGATATAGGGCTGGGTGTAGGGGTATGGGGGGGCCTGTGTGCAGGGGGGCAGTGGGGGTGCAGTGGGGGGGAGGGGGACCTAAGTGCAAGGGGTAGTGAGGGGGATGGGTGTAGGGGGTGGGGGCTAAATATAGGGCTGGGTGCAGGGGGGATGGGGGGGCTGGGGGGGCTGGGGGCCTGGGTGCAGGGGGGTAGTGGGGGTGCGGGTGGGGGTGGATAGTGGGGGTGCAGTGGGGGGGAGGGGGACCTGGGTGCAGGGGGGTAGTGAGGGGGATGGGTGTAGGGGGTGGGGGCTGGATATAGGGTTGGGTGTAGGGGGGATGGGGGGTGGGTGCAGGTGGTACTGGGGGTGCAGGGGGGGGTGTCTAGGGGGGTGTCTAGGGGTGTCAAGGGGGGTTCTAAAGGGTTATATCCAGAGGGGAGAGTGGTGGTGTGTAAAGGGGTGGGGGATGTGCTTGGGGGGTCTGTCCAAGGGGGAAGGGAGGAGCTATAAGAAGTCTGTCCAGTGAGGGGGAGTGCAGGTGGGGGGGGTAGGTTCTGGGGGGGTCTGTGTTTGGGGGGGCAGGTTCTGGGGGGTGTCCATGGTCTGGGAAGGTGTCCAGGTTCTAGGGGGGAAGGTTCCGGGGGGGGGGGCAGACTGGCAGGGGTGTCCACGGTCTGGGGGGGGGGTCTGTCCTGGGGTGGGTTCTAGGGGGGTGTCCAGGGGGTATCCCAGGGTTTAGGGGGTGTCCAAGGGGTGTGTGCAGGTGGGGGTGTCCCGGGGTTTAGACTAACTTACTTACATATCATTCTTAAATTTTAGTTCTATATCATGTAGTATAATTATGAGTTCATATTTCCTCATGAACTGAATATTTATAAGTTAAAAACAATCTGTATATTTTAGTTGGATTACTATAAAAATAAATATTTTTTGTAATCATGAATTGAGCATAAGAAAAATTTATGAATTAAACTACTTTTATAGTTAATTTAGTAGGTTTCATTTGTATTGAAATCATGCTAACTGAATTAAATTTTGTGGGGGGCAGGGAGGGGGTGTGCAGGTGGGGGGGTAGGGGGTGTGCTGGGGCAGGGGGGGCTGCTGCGGGGGGGGAGGGAGGGAGGGGGTCTGCAAGGCAGTTGGGAGGAGGGCAGGGGGGTCTGCAGGAGGTGTCTAGGGGGTGTCTGGGGGGTGTCCAGGGTGTGTCCAGGAGGTGTCCAGGGGGTGTCCAGGGTATGTCCAAGGTGTGTCCAGGGGGTGTCCCGTGTGTGTCCAGGGGGTGTCCAGGGGGTGTCCAGGGGGTGTCCAGGGCGTGTCCAGGGGCGTGTCCAGGGGCGTGTCTAGGGGGTGTCCAGGGGGTGTCCAGGGGGGTGTCCAGGGGGTATTTTTTATGGATTTGGACACCCTATAGCCACGGTTCTAAACCGTGGCTATGGGTTTATTGCCACAGTTTTTAACCGTGGCTATAGACATAATGCCACGGTTTTAAACCGTGGCAATATATTCTGTCTGGCCTTTAGTATAGCCACGGTTTCAACCCTGGATATAGGTATACAGCCACGGTTCGAGGAACCGTGGCTATTACCTATATCCACGGTTTTAGGGCCTATAGCCACGGTTTAGAACCGTGGATATAGCCCGAATTTCCAGTACTGCTTAGATCCTCCATCCCCATTCATAGTAGAATATATCCTTTCTCTCAAAGTTTCCACTAGGACAGGTCCAGCCACCGTATCTAGAACCCCATCCCTTCTGACTGACTGTAGGGAGGTTTTGGGGAAAGAGGAAGCATCATCACTGACACTAACATATGGGAAGAAAGCCTTACCACTCTTCCCATCATTCATCCCCTCAAAAATACATTCTGAGGCCTCAAATAGCAAATCATCATATCAAGGGGCACATGGGAGTGTCTCGATGGAGAAAATGGAACTATATCCAATCACGGAGTATCCTCAAGTGCTGGTGGAGGATCATCTGCAAGGATAGAAGGGGAAGGCATCACAAACCATGTTTTCGAGGGATCGACCCCAGGAGGAGCGTACTCCATGCCAGCCTCCAAGGTCAGGGGAGATCCATCGCTAGAAGACACCTCGTGTGCATGTTTTCAGTCACCATGTATACATTTTTTAGATGCCTTCATCAGATGACCCTAAAGGTGGAAAGAAGAGAAATACCTGAGAAACACTGGGGATATAACATCTTGAGACCACACTACCAATTTCTACACCTTCATAGAAATATTTTTTAGGGGAGGTGTAGATAATTCCAGCTCGACACAAATGTGAGCGACAGACAAGTCATCACCACAGTGGGTTCGATTGTCCACACATAGGAATCCTCCAAGGGAATCACTAATGACCTTGAACATGGAACCATTTTGATAAGGTAGTGGGAGACGTGGGAGACACAACCACATAGTCAATTTGGGGCTCTCTTTCCCTCTGTGTGCATCCATCGACTATTGAGGAAAGTTAAACCTCCACGGGCCAAAGGAATGGGGGGCTGTACACCAAGCATGAATGAAAACTGCCTCTAAATCCATAACCAAGAAAAAATAATTTTGGTTCAACATAGTAACCTTTTCCAGATAAATAAATCCCCAGGATTCCACAATCCTTTTAAAAATTAGCAGAGGCAGCTTCACTCCGACAAATCGATCCATGAGGGTCCACTTCAGACAACCCACTGCTTCCTCAAGCGCCTCCTCTGCCACCTCTAACGAGATTCAAGACACCAGGTAAGGGGATTTCATCTCACTTTTTGTTTCTCTGAGATACATGATTTATTGACAAATGATTCTTTATTTGTGGTTTTTATACCACCCATGGATGTATTAAATGTTTCTTATATTTAATTTTTTTTATTTAAATGTCTATTCTATAACCTTTATTATAACAACCCTACTCTATATTTTATACTTAAACATGATTTATTACAAATAATGTTCACCTGGTATAACATATAATATTTAGAGGTATAGTGTCTTTTGTGATTAGGAACATTAAATAAAAACTTATAACATAAAACACAACATTTTTATTGAAAACTTCTTTTACATGACCACAACATTCCTTCGTACTTAGCATTACATGAGATAACCAATGGACATGCATAAGAAAAGGATGAGATATAAATCCCAGTAAGGGAGTAAGAAATTAATAAAATAAATAATATAGTACATTATATGAAATAGGCATATCAATGGAGCACAAGAGAAACATTAACATAAAGGCATGACATAGCATGATTATCATAACATGGAAATGTGGAAACAACATTTAACATGATATTAGCATGATCTAAGGATAATTTCACATAGATAATGAGTATACCCTCATTGAACTTGAATTAGAATGAGTAAACCTTAATTTCATTTGATGTATCATGTTACTAATCTTTACCCAATGCATTGGAGCGCTACCAGGGTGCATCCTTCTTAATCATTTCATTTCATGCATAAGTGTTCCACGTAGATCATAAAAAATAGATTCATTAAAAATCATAATTTATTCCATGATAAAGGAATATGGAATTCATACATGAAACTATATAATAAATAAGTAAATTTTCATAAAGGTGAATACACTTTATAGGGAAATGTGCATGGTATTCACTAAACAATGACTTTGGCTTGGAGAATCGCAGTGCAATTTCGACAGCATAATGGCGTGACATAAGAATTAATAGAAATGGTTGATGAGAGATAAAGGGGTGTCTCATTGTATTTACATAAAATGGACAGTAAGGGGATCATATAGATACATGTCTCAACATATTTAATGGAATTTAGATTCATAATATAAAAGAATTGATTGAATGTAAATGAGAAGAGAGAAATTCTTTACGGAATTTTGGCATGGTAACAGGTGTACACGGGAGGAATTAATGAGAGAGAAAGAGGTATATCATCATTGAAACATA
Organism: Viscum album; assembly: GCA_963277665.1. Classification (NCBI taxonomy): domain Eukaryota; kingdom Viridiplantae; phylum Streptophyta; class Magnoliopsida; order Santalales; family Viscaceae; genus Viscum; species Viscum album. The sequence goes on from OY728154.1 coordinate 85,810,910, forward strand.
AGTATTGAAGTATGGGGGAGGTGAGAAATCATACCCCAACATTTTTAATTTAAAAAAAAGGTTATAACAATATAAAAGAAATTTAGACAAAGATAAGAATGTAAGAAATCCCTTACTTGGAAGTGTGATCCAAAATCTTGGGAGAGGCTTGATAGAGGATTCTTGGGAGATATAAGTCCCTTGAGAGGATTCTAGATAGATGAGGTCAGAGGTTGGTTGATCGCTAAATGGTTTAAGTGAAGAGTAATTAGAGATTGAGTGGGTTTATAAAGGAAATGAGAGGGAATTCTTTATTATTTAGGTTTTGAATTCCACACATTAAACAAATCAAAACCACAAACTAACCTATGTTTTTTACAATATTATTTCCAAAGGGGAGTGTAAAACATTATTTTATAATTCCAATGGCTGAACTTCTTAAAATATTATGCTTTCTTATGTTGAGGTGAGTCAAACTCTCAAGGAAATCATTTTAAAATGTTAAAATATTTTATAAGTCATGAAGGGTCCACTAAGGCTTTGTAAAATAAATAAAACAAACCTAAAATAACATTATTTTAATGTAAAAACATATATCTTTTGAAAACCCCATTTATAGTATTTTATTACATCACTATTGGGTAATTATGATGTCATAAAACACATTATAAATTTAATAGTATTTAATTCTTACCCAAAAATTAGATTGTCTCAAACAATTATGAAAAAATCACCATTACATAATTGAGAAGTAGTGAATCCAAAAATAATATTCATTTTATCAAAATAATTTTATAAATATGTTAATTTTTACTTTTAAAATAAAAACTGACATTTAGAAAAAATTCATAGGTTTTGAAAAAAAACGGATTTCAAACCTTAATAAAAATTACAATTGTATTCATAAAAATTATATGATCATTTATATTTAATAAAAACTAATTTATTAATAGTATTATATTAAAATATTTTTTAATTCAAAAATCCATTAATTCATTAAAATATATTTCTTAATTTGATATTAACTAAGAATATTATTTGTTCTTTAAAAACAATTTATGAAATAAATGTATATTGTTTATACAAAAAATAAAGCACACAATCTTGGTTCTAGGGTATTTCTAGATATCCCCTTATAACACCTGCATAATACCTAAGGGTAAGGTGAGGGATGGTGACAGACTCCTAGGGTGGCTTGGATAACATCGCTCGGGTGGTAATCTCTATTAACTTCTAATTCTCCCATAGGCGGTTTCATTCAAGATTAATGTGTTGAAGCTCAGCTTGGTCTTGGTTAAGAGCTAAGCCTAGTGAAGCCACCTACTTTCCGAGCTTTGAAAAATGCTCTTCATATGGAGCAATTCTACTATATGAGTTCATCGCTCCCTTTGTCTAAGTAAATTGGATTTTTTAAATCCCTATATTTATACTAAACATGTAATCATTGTTCAATGTCTATATTAGCAACAGTAAAAAAATGGTATTTTAAAATCCAAAAATATAAAACTAAGTAAGTGCATATTTTATATAACTATTTTACATACAAAAAAAATTTAATTATATCGAGAGGAATTTTATTAATACATGTTTTGGTCGTTACAATCCCCCCCTAAGAAATTTATCCCTCGAAATTTCCTTTTCCCATACTAAACATATTTGGGTAAATCCACCTCATAACTTCCTCTGATTCCCATGTTGATTCTTCAAAATTGTGGTTTCTCCACAATACTTTCACAAGGGTAATTGTCTTATTTCGTAGAAAATTTTCCCTATGATCTATGATATTCACCAACTTCTCTTCATAGGAGATTTCATTATCCAATGGTACCACCTCTGGATTGAGTACATGTGATGGTGCTGGTTTGTACTTCCTCAATAGTGTTACATGGAATACATCATGTTCTAGAGATAGGTTCGGTGGGAGTCCTGGTCAATAGGCCACTGCTCCAATGCGATAAAGGATCTCAAAAGGGCCTATGTACCTTGGACTAACCTTTCCCTTCTTCCCAAATCTCATAAATATCTTCCATAGTAGTATGTAGAGGTATACCATGTCTTCAACATCAAACTCTAGGTCATGTCGATGATTATCAGCATAGCTCTTTTGTCAACTTTGTGTAGCATTAATGTGTTGGTGGATGGTATTAACCTTCTCCATCATTTCATTGACCATTTCTGTACCTAAGAGTTTTCACTCCCCAACTTCATCCCAACATGTTAGTGTTCTGCACCTCTTCCCATAAAGGGCTTCATAAGGATCCATTTGGATGCTTGAGTGGAAACTGTTACTGTAAGAGAACTCAACCAGAGGAATATATTTATCCCATCCTACTTTGATATCCATTGAGCATGATCTTAACATGTCCTCAAGTGTTTGGATACTCTGCTAAGATTGGCCATCAGTTTGAGTATGATAATCCGAACTGAAGTTTATCTTAGTATTCAGATCATGTTAAAGTCTCTTCCAGAACTTAGAGGTGAATCTTACATCTCGATGAGATACAATAGATAATGGTAATCCATGAATCCTTACCACTTCTATGATATATATCTATTCTAGTTGATCCAATGAGAAATCCTCTAGTACTGTAATGAAGTGTGCAGTCATTTTAAGACAATCCACTACAACCTAGATATCTTTGTTTCCTTTGAATTTCTTCAGAAGACTAGTGAAAAAGTCCATGGTGATGTTTTCCCATTTCCATGTTGGTATGGGTAATGGTTACATCATCACCTTAGTCTTGTGTCTCTCATCATTCAATTGCTAAAATACCAGGCAACTTGATGTATACTCAGTGATCTCCTTCTTCATGTTATCCCACCAATAAATCTCTCGGATATCTCGATACATATTTGTGTCTCCTAGGTGAATGAAGAAATTTGAACTATGTGCATTATCCAAAAGTTGGTTCTTTAACTCTTGATTTTATGGAACACATATGTTTTACCCAAATATCATAATTCCTTGTTCGTTAACATTGAACTCTGAGGATTTCCCTTTTTTAATAGTTTCCAATTTATTTTGAATTCCCACATCATCATTTTGAGCATCCTTTAACCTTTCCAAAAGATATGGTTGAGAAACAATTTCTGAAAGTATTAGTGATGTTCACTTGTTTATGATTCTCATTTCCATATTCATCAAACCAAAGAATATTGGATCCTTTTTTATTCTCATCAATGATAGGATTGTTGGGTCCTTTATACTTAGATCATCCTCCACCTTGTTCTCTTTCCTAGGGTGGTAATGGATTGAGTAGTCATAGTCTTTGATCAGCTCTATCCATCTTCGTTGGCATATATTCAAATCTTTTTATGTGAATATATACTTGAGGATTTTGTGATCTGTTTATATTTCACACTTCTCCCCAAATAGGTAATGTCACCAAATTTTTAAAGTGAAGATTACATAATATAACTCCATAACATGTGTTGAATAGTTTTTCTCATGAACACTCAATTTCCTTGAAGCATAGGCATTTAATTTTTCATTTTTCATCAACACACATCCCAAGACCTTTTATGGAAGAATCACTAAATACAACAAATATTTCTCCACTTGTGAGTAGTGTGATCACGGGTGTAGTGATAAGCCTCCTTTTCAACTCCTTGATTCTCTCTTATCATTCATCACTCCAAGAAAACTTGAATCCCTTATGAGTTATCTTGGTAAGAGGGTTTGACAATCATGATAAATTTCTCATAAATTGGAGATAATATCTAGGCAAACCCAGAAATCTATGGATATATATCACCGATGTTGTCCTCGGTCATCCCAAAATTTCAGTTATCTTAGAGGGATCTACCGATATCCCATTGCTTGTGATGATTTAAACCAATAATGAGACTTTCTTCAACCATAACTCACACTTGTTGTACTTTTCATAGAGCTTTTCCTTTAGTAAGGTCTCTAGTAGAGTGCTTAGATGCTCCTAATGATCCTCCTTGGTTTTGGAGTATATTAAAATATTGTCTATAAAGACTACCACAAATTTTTCAAGGTAATCTCTAAAGACTTTGTTCATCATGTCCATGTAGATTGTTGGAGCATTATTGAGTCCTAAAGTCATTACTATAAATTCATAGTGCACGTACCTTGTACGAAAAGTAGTCTTGGGGATATACTCCTTCTTCACACTTACTTGGTAATATCTCGACCATAGATCCACCTTGGATAAGTATTTTGCTCCACGTAGCTGATATAACAATTCATCAATTTGTGGAAGAGGATACTTGTTCTTTATTGTGATTTTTTTGAGCTCATGATAATCAATACAAAGGCACATTGACCTATCCTTCTTCTTAATGAAGAGGACTGGTGCACCCCATGGTGAAGCACTTGAACATATAAACCCTTTATCTAGATTCTCCTATAGTTTTTTCTTCATCTACTCAATCTCCACAATAGCCATTCTATACGGATTCTTGGATTTTTGAAACTCCCCAGGTATAATATCATTTGATAATTCAACGTCTCTTCTAGGAGGAAGACCAAGAAATTCCTCAAGAAACACTTCAGTGAATTCCTTCACAATAGGCATGTATTCAAGGATAGTTGCTTATTTAGACTCAATCATCTGAGAAAGATATGTGTCTTCATAGAGATATAATATCCATGCTTGAGATGATAGTGCTAAAGAAGATTCATCATCCTCTTTTCACTTGTACAGAATCGGGGGTTGATTCTACATATGGAGAGTGATTTCCCTCTAATGGAAATCTATGTTTGATTAATATAGGTAAAGCCAATCCATGCCAATAATTTCATCAAATTACACCAAATAAAGTATGACAAGGTTCGCCAGGAAGTTCAAACCAAAAATTGTGATAGGGGAGGAGTTATATTCATGGATTACAATAATTTCCCCATTTATTGCTCTCATCGACATCTCTACTTCCATGATTTTTGGTGATTTTGGGATTGTTCTACTAAACTTTTGGGATATAAAATAATGAATAGAACCAGAATCAAAAATTACATTCATTATTCTTTAATGAATAACTAGTGTACCTATCACCACTTCATTTTCTGGGTTCTCTTCGGTGGTAGTGATGGAAAAATCTCGCCCTTTATGCCTTGGAGGTTATTGGTTGCCTCAAAAAACCCTTGTCTTAGGGAACTGGTTTGCAAAGTGTCATGGTTATTTTTAGTTGAAGAAATGAACAGTGTGTTGAGGTTCAAATGGAGCATTCCTTTCCTATTTAGTAGTAGAGGGTTTTTCTTGAGGACATTTAATAGCTATATACCCTTCTCTTCCACACCTAAAGCATTTCCTCAATCCCTTCAAGAAATTTTTGGGCTGCTTCTTTCTTCACCTATGGCGAGTGGGGTGCTAGAATTTCTAAGCACCTTTGGATTTATCCATCAGACTACCAAAATTTTATGCCACATTACGCTTATTATCTCCATGATACCCTTGGGATTCTTCGATCTCCAATTCAACTTTGAGGGCACATCGGACAATTTCCTCATAGCTCTCGAAGTCATAGATCTCTAGGTCTTTCCGTAGGCTAGGTTTTATCCCACCAAAGAAATAATTAACCTTGCATTCTGGGGTAATGAAAAAGATGGAGGCATATCTTGAAAGACTTGTGAAGCTTGCCTCATACGCTCTGAAAGATTCATCATCTTTTTTCTTGAAGGAAATGAAGTCCCTTTCCATCTTAATTCGGAGGGCGTGAGGAAAATATTTATCGAAATTTTTTTTCTGGAAATCCTTTCATTCCAACACCTCAATCTCCCCCTCAGGCTTTGAATTTATGATCAATATCCACCATTTATTATCTTCACCCTCCATATGATAAGAATCCAGAAAAACCATCTCTTGTTTGAAAATTGGAAGGATGGAGATTATATTTTAAATGGAGTTGACCCATTGTTCAGAAATTGAGGGATCAAATGATCCATTAAAAGTATGAGCCCTTTGTCTCATGAATCTCTCAATTGAGACTTGTTCTTTCTTATTGGGGGTTTAATGTTCTTCTTGACCCATGTTTCTATTCAATACATGATTTAACAGTGAGATTATCATGAAAACGTTTTTGATTCCTGCTCCCATCAGATTGGGCATCTTATTAGAATATTCTTCATATTGATCTTTACAACGGTTGTTGGCTTGAGTCCTCATATTAACGGTCATTGGCTATAATAAAAGGAATTTTAGGGGTAACACATAAAAGGGGAATCCAAATAAAAAAGGTATAACTTATAAATTACTTTTATTTACTAAACTTATGAATTTATAGGCTTAAATAAATGTTATCCATGATCAACTTCCCAACATATTTTCTTAGGGGAATTTTTTTATTCCCTTAATAGTGGTTCATAATAAGCTTAAAAATTTACCAAATCATATCCCTCTGGATTTTCATAACCAAGAGTGAAACAAGGTTTGTTGTTGTGCACCAGTTATCGTTCGAGTCTAGCTTAAAGCGGTGTTTTCGGGTTTTACCCCTAGATACATCTATGCCTGAGCCTCCTCTAACATTTCATATCTAGACAGGGATGTATTTTATTTATAAACCACTTAATGAACACTCACCAAAATTTAGGGATATTTTTATTATACTTAGTCTTATCCCTAAGGCTTTCGCTAGGGTTTTCTAATCCTAATCCCAAAATTAACTAAACTTGTCCTTAAATACCAACTTTAACAACCCTTCTCTTTATTTAACACATAAACATGATTTATTACATATAATTTTCACTTGATACAACATAGAATATCAAGAGTTATAGTGTATTTTGGTATTAGGAACATTACATAACAAGTTATAACATTAAACACAACATCTTTATTGAGAGCTTCTTTTACATGACCACAACATTTCTTCGTACTTAGAATTGCATGGGATAACCTGAGAAAATGCATAAGAAAAGGGTGAGCTATAAAGCCCAGTAAGGAAGTAATAAAGTCATAACATGAAGAATATTATACATGCTAGGAAATAGGCATATCAATGAAGAAAAAGAGAAACATGAACATAAAGGCATGATATAGCATGATTATCATAACATGGAAATGTGGAAAAAACATTTAACATGATATTAGCATGATCCATGGCTCATTGAACATTGAGAATGAGTAAAACCTAATTAAACATGAATTATCATTATTAAACCCTCATTTCACTTGATGTATCATGAAACTAATCTTTACCCAATGCATTTGAGCGCTATCAGGGTGTACCCTTCTTAATCATTTCATTTCATGAATAAGTGTGCCACATGGATCATAAAATATGGATTCATTAAACATTATTATTTATTCCATGATAAAAGAATTTGGAATTAATAAATGAAACTATATAATAAATAAGTAAATTTTCCTAAATTTGAATACCCTTGATAGAGAAATTGGCATGGTATTCACTACAAAACGACTTTGTCTTGGAGAATCGCAGTGTAATTTCGACAGCCTAACGACATAACATAATAATTAATAGAAATGGTTTATGAGAGAGAAAGGGTTATCTCATTATATTTAACTAAAGTGGACATTAATGGGGTCATATAGATACATTTATCAGCATATTTAATTGAATTTAGATTCATAATATAAAAGAATTACTTGAATTTAAATGAGAAGAGAGAATTTCTTTACAGAATTTTGGCGTGGTAATGGGTGTACATGGGAGGAATTAATGAGAGAGAAATATATCTCTAATCATTAAAACATAAGTAGGGAAGTATGGTGGAGGATATAAATCATACACCAACATTTTTAATTGAAAACAAAATGATATAACAATATAATAAAATTTGTACAAAGTTGATTAAGGAAGAAATCTCTTACTTAGAAGTGTGATCCAAAGGCTTGGGAGAGGCATGAGAGAGGCTTATTGGGATCTTTGGGTGCCTTGGGAGGATTATAGAAATATGGGGGTAGAGGTTGTTTGAGTTCCAAATGGTTTTAGTGAAGATGAATGGGAGATTGAGTGGGTTTATATAGGAATGGAGAGGGAATTCTTTATTATTTAGGTTTTAAAAACCACACATTAAACTAATAAAAACCACAAAACAACCCGTTGTTTTTGCCAAAGGGGAGTGGAAAACCTTATTTTATAAGTCATAAGGCCTAAATTCTTAAAATATTAGGCTTTATTATGTGAAGGTGAGTCACACTCTCAAGGAAATCGTTTTAAAATGTTAAAATGTATTATAAGCCTTACAGGGTCCACTAAGGCTTTGTAAAATAAATCGAACAAACCTAAAATCACATTATTTTAAAGGTAAAAAATATATTGGCCAAACATAAAATTTATAGTATTTTATTACTTCACTATTGGGTCATTATGATATCATAAAACACATTATATATTTAACGGTATTTAATTTTTACCCAAAAAATCGACTATCTCAGAAAATTATGAAAAATTCACCCTTAGATAATTTCAACGTCCTGAATCCAAAAATAATTTTCATTTTATCTAAATTATTTTATAAACATGTGAATTTTTTATTTTAAAATAAAAACTGACATTTATAAAAAATCATGGGTTTTGACAAAAATGGCTTTCAAACCCTAATAAAAATTACAATTGTGTTCATAAACTGTATACGATCATTTATATTTAATAAAAATTAATTTAGTAAAAATATTTTATTAAAATATTATATAATTAAAAAATCCATTAATTCATCAAAATATATTTCTTAAATGAATATTAAATAAAATACTCTTTGTTCTATAAAAACCGTTTATAAAATAAATGTATATTATTTATAAAAAAATAAAGCAAATAATCATGGTGCTAGGGTCTTATTACATATCCCCTTATAACAACCTCATAATACCTAAGGGTAAGGTTTGAAATGGTGAAATACACTTGGGGTGGCTCGAACAACATCGCTCGGGTGGTAATCTCTATTAACTTCCACTTCTCCCATAGGCAGTTCCGGTCAAGCTTAATGTGTTGAAGCTCAGTTTGGTCTTAGTCAAGAGCGAAGCCCAGTGACACCACCTCCTTTCCATGATCTGAAAAATGGGCTTCGTATGGAGAAATTCTACTGGACGAGTCCATCTCTTCCTTTTTATGAGTAAATTGGATTTGTTAAAGCCCTATATTTATTCTAATCATGTGATCAGTGTTCAACATATATATTACCAATGGTAACAATTATTAATGGTATTTTGAAGAAAAAACATAAAACTAGGGAATTACATAGTTTATATATCCATTTTACATAGTAAGACATTTAATTATATCAAGAGTAATTTTCATAAATAAAATTTTGGTTTTTTACATTTATTTCATGGGTTTTAAGTTTCAAATGTTACCAAATCTGTAAAATAGTTTTTTCTCAGTTTTCCTTCTTTAAGAATCATGTTTTGTTATGTGACTAAATTTGTTTTTAGGTTTATATATTTCCATTTTACATGATATATCATAAATATAATTCCTTTCTTGATATTATAAGCTTCATGTAATTTCTTTTTCCTACATGCATAGTATGATCCCAAGCTACCAACTCATAAGGGTTTATTGAAACAATCTCATAGCTTTTCAAGTTTGTTGATGCTTATGCTTCCTTTGATAAAATATTATGATCCATATCTTAATAAAAATGAGGAAATTTATTATCATATGGTTTTTAAGGATATATTAATATGTTGGTACCATTTTCTCCACTCTTGGGTACATAAGATAGACCAAAAAGTTTTGTTAAGAAAGTCTGACTTTACCATCTCTTTAGTTAGAAATTTGTGTTCCCTCGAAACCACGTTTTCTAGAAAGGGTTTCCAAGAATATTCTACAAATATATTATGATCATTAAAATAAATTTATACCCTTTTATCTTTTACCAATTATTTCAAAGTAATCTTCTTGTTTCTTTCTAAACGATTCATTTTTTACCCTTTTAATTGTGAAAAATGAATATTATTTTTACCTTGAATAAAATATATTGGTTTATCCACCATAAATACTTTAAGTATTTATTTTCATGTTTAAAGGATTATTTTTTAATAAAATTATTTTAAGAAATATTTTCCAAGAAATGGTTTTGAAAACATTTTCAATCTCTCATTATAAGTTTTTAGGGAAAATGGTTTCCAAACATTTTCAAACTCCCATTATATTTTTTTAAGAAATAGGTTTCCAAAATGTTTTCAAATATTTATTTATAATATTTCAAGTTTATTTTAAAGAAAATGGTTTTCAAAATGTTTTGTGTTTTAAATATCCTTTTCAAATAATAAATGATATTTACCTCAAGAAATTTTTTCAAAATCTCCTTCCAAGTTATTTTTCCATCTAAGATAATATATGTTTATGTTATCCATTCCTTTATAGGAAATGATCCAATGGTTACATTAATATTATTTCTTGATTGGTTTATGTTTTTATGGAATGATTGTCAATACACCCATTTCACTTACACGGGTTTTATGCTTTTGAAATATATTTCTTTTCAAGGGTTATTATTTCATGAAGTGATTATGAAACCTATCTTTTTTTCATAGGTTATGATGTGGTGAAATGTTAATGATACCCATTTCATTTCATGGGTTATGATTTGATGTTTATAAAACCTATCTAATTTTATTCTTCATGATATGATGAACATTTTATTATCTTGTGGAACATTTATGAAATATTTTATTATAAGATGGGTGGGACCTATATATCCCTCCAATGCATTGGGTAACAACGGATGAATCCTAAGTACAAATATTATGCGTGAACCTAATTACATGTTCACAATGTTATTCATGGGCCTGGTTGCATATCCCTATGTTTATGGATGAACCTTATTACATGTTCATATTGTTATGAGTGAACCTTATTTTGTGTTCAAAATATCATGCATGGACCTGGTTATATGTCCATAAGTTTGTTCATGAACCTAATTACATGTTCATAATGTTATGATTGAACCTTATTACGTGTTCAAAATGTTATGCATGGACTTGGTTTCATGTCCATAAGTTTTTGTGTGAACCTAATTAAATGTTCACAATGTTATGAGTGAACCTTATTACGTGGTCACAATGTTATGCATGGAACTGGTTGTATGTCCATAAGTTTATGTGTGAACCTGATTACATGTTCACAATGTTATGTGTGAACCTAATTACATGTTCACAAAGTTGTGCATGGACCAGGTTTCATGTCCATAAGGTTATGTGTGAACCTTATTAAACATTCACAATGTTATGCATGGACCTTGTCTCATGTCCACAAGTTAATTTTGGGGCCTGATTTTATTTCTTAAACTTAATGAGTTAACATGTTTCTAATTATACATGTTCACAACATTATAAGAAAATGTGCATGGCAGAAATTCCATGTCGTATTCCTATGTTATGCTATCATGACTTATTCTCTAATGATATATGTATTATGAAATTATAATAATTATTATAAGCTATAATATGTAGGGTATCATTTTAAAATGTTATTATCAAGTTCTACACCCATTTTTTCACATTATGCTTATGCATTTCCTTTATTTACCCTTATTGAGCATCTGAGCTCACCCATTTCTTATGTTTCCTTTCCTTAAGTTATGAAGAAAGTTTTTAGGTAGAAGTACTAAAGTTGGATATATTTAGGGGAGATATTTAATATATTTCACTAGGATATAAGATTTTGTTTCCAAGTTTCCAAAGACACTAAACTATTACAGTCCTTAGGAATGTATTTTTGTAATGTACTCAGTATTCATATAAAATTATGTAATATCCATGTACATTAATCCTAGGTCAATATAGGTATTATAACCTATTAATGAGGGATAATTATATCAAATGGTTGGGGAGTAACTCAATATCAAAGATATTCCTATTGTTTGGGATTATTTCAAATTATTTCTTGAAGACCTGCCTAGTTTTCTTGTAACGAACCAAACATTTATTAATGAAAATTCCTCTTGATATAATTAAATTTATTATTATGTAAAATGGTTACATAAAAAAAAATTCACTTCCTTGGTTTTATGTTTTTGGATTTTAACAAACTGTTAAGAATTGTTATCATTGCTAATATAGTTATTGAATAGTGGTCATGTGATTAGTATAAATATAGGGCTTTAAAAAATCCAATTTACTCATAAAAAAGAAGATATGGATTCATCTACTGTAATTTATCCATATGAAGCCCATTTTTTAGAGCATGGAAATGATTTGGCATCATTGGGATACACTCTTGATCAATCCCAAGCCAAGCTTCAACACGTTATGCTTTAATGGAATCGCCTACGGGTGAAGTGGAAGTCAATAGAGACTACCACTTAAGCGATATTATCTAAGTCACCCCAAGATTCTATCACCATCGCACACCTTACCCTTAGGTATTATGTGGGTGTTATAAGGTGTTATGTAACAAGACCCTAGTACTAGGATTATGCACTTTATTTTTGTATAAATAATATACATTCATTTTATTTTTGTTACATTGTAAATGGTTTTTAATGCACAAATAGTATTTTTAGTTAATATTCAATTAAGAAATCTATTTATATGAATTAAGGGATTTTTCAATTAAATAATATTTTAATAAAATATTATTACTAAACTACTTTTTATTAAATATAAATGATTGTATAATTTTTATAAATACAATTGTAATTTTTGAATGTTGTTTTTGTCAAAACCAATGAATTTTCGATAAATGTTGGTTTTTATTTTAAAAGAGAAAATTCCCATATTTAGAAAATTATTTAGAAAAAAAGAATAATTTTTTAATCAGGATTTCAAAATTATCCAACAAAAAAAATTTCATAATTTTCTAAGGCAGTGAAATTTTTGGGTAAAATTTAAATATCGTTTAAATATATAATGTGTTTTATATGATCATAATGAACAAATAGTTATTTAATAAAATACTATAAAAGAGATATTCATCCAATATATATTTTACCCTTGAAATAATTTGATTTTAGATTGGTTTGATTTATTTAACAATACCTTAGGGGACCCTCCAAGACTTATAAAACATTTTAACATTTTAAAATGATTTCCTTGATAGTGTGACTCACTTCCACATAAGAATGACTAATATTTTAATAACTTATTCCATCATCAATATAAAATAATTTTTTCCACTCCACTTTGGAATAAACCATGGTCAAAACCATGGTATGGTTTTTGGTTTTGATTAGTTTAATGTGTAGTGTCCAAAACCTAAATAATAAAGAATTCCCTATCTTTTTCTATACAAACCCACAAAAGATCCCACTTCTCTTCACTAAAAACATTTGGATAACATCCCTAGTATTACCCCCTCTCTCTATAATCCTCACAAGGTGCCACAATATCCCAAGAGTCCTCTCTCAATCCCCTCCCAAGCCTTTGGGATCACACTTCCAAGTAAGGGATTTCTTCGTTTCTCATTTTTGTCCAAGTTTCTTTATGTTGTTATTCCATTTTATTTTCAATTAAAAATGTTTGGTGTATGATTTTTTACCTCCCTCATAATTACATACTTATGTTTGAATGATTATATACCTATTTCTCTCTCATTAATCCCTCCCATTTTTACCCATTACCATGCCAAAATTTCATAAGAGTTATTCCATTTCTCCTCTTTATTAAAGTTTCTTTATTTTGTTACACCTTATATTTCCAATTACATATGTTGGTAAATTTATATATATGAACCCCTTACTATAAATTTCATGTAAATATTATGATATACCAATTTCTCTCCTATCAACAATTTTTATGAATTTTTATGTCACGTCGTTACACTGTCGAAATTACACCGTAATTTTCCAAGACAACATCATTATGTAGTGAATACTGTACCCATTTATCTATCAAGGGTATTCACCTTTATGAACATATACATCTTCAATGGTAATTACATGTATTTATTCCATATTCCTTAATCATGGAATAACTTATGATGTTGAATGACTCTATGTTATATGATCCATGTGGCACACTTATGCATGAAATTAAATGTTTATGAAGGGTGAGACCTAATAGTGCTCCAATGCATTAGGTAAATAATAGTATCATGATACGTCATGTGAAATGGGTGTTGAATCAATATAATTCATGTTCAATGATGGTTTACTCATTCTAATTCATGTGAAATGAGGGTTTACTCATTCTCCATGTGCAATGTGCCTTGGCTCATGCTAATATCATGTTAAATGTTATTGTCGCATCTCCATGTTGTGATAATCATGATATATCATGACTTTATGTTCATTTTTATCTTATGATCTATTGATATGCCTATTTCCTAAAATGTATTCTATTCTTCATGTTATTCCATATTTACTCCCTTACTGGGCTTTATAGCTCACCCTTTTCCTATGTATGTCCTTAGGTTATCCAATGCAATGATAAGTACGAAGGAATGTTGTGGTCATGTAAAAGAGTTTTCAATAAAGATATTGTATTTTTATGTCTGAAGTTGTCATGTAATGTTCCTAATCCCCAATGACACTAGAAATATTGATCTTTTGGGTTGTATTAGGTGCAATATTATGTAATAAATCATGTTTAGATGTGTAATAAATAGAAGGGTTATTATAGTTGGTATCAAAGGATAGGTTTAGTTATTTTTGGGATTAGGATTAGAAAACCATAGTGAAAGCCTTAGGTATAAGACTAAGTATAATAAAAACATCCCTAAATTTTAGTGAGTATAGATTAAGTGGTTTATCAAGAAAATACATTGTCTGGGTACAAACAAGTAGAGGTGGCTCTAGCACAGATGTATCAAGGGGTAAAATCCAAAAACACTACATTGAGCTAGACTCGAACAGGAACTGGTGCACAACAATGGGACATTATACACTCTTTTTTAAGAAACATCTGGGGGATATGCTTTGGTAAATTCATAAGCTTATTGTAAACCATTATTAAGAGAATTAAAATTTCCCCTAAGAATATATGTTGGGAAGTATATCATGGATAACATATATTGAAGTATATACATCCATAAGTTAGGAAAATAAATGTAATTTATAAGTTATCCATTTTTCATTGGATTACCCTATATTTTTTAAACATAACTTTCCTTTTATTCCATCCAATGGCTAGTAATATGAGGACTCTTGCTAACAACTGATGCGAAGATCAATGTGATGATTTTTCTAATGAGATGTTCAATTTGATGGAAGTGGGAATCAAAAACTTTGTCATGATACTCTCTTAGTTAACTCATGTTTTGAATAGAAACAAGGTTATAGAGGAATATCCACCCCCCCCCATGAAATAACAAGCCATAATTGATATCAGCACGATACAAAGGCCTCCTATTTTTAATGGATCATCTGATCCCTCAATCACAGAACAATGGATCAACTCCACTGAAAAGATCTTCTACATCCTTCAATGTTCTGAATAAGAGAAGGTTCTTCTGGATACTTATCATAGAGAGGGTGAAGCTGATCAATGGTGGACATTGATCAAAAATATGAATCCTAAGTAAGATATCGAGGCGTTGGAGTAGAAGGGTTTACAGAAAATGTTTTTCGATAAATATTTTACGCTCACCCTCTGATGTAATATGGAAAGGGACTTCCTTTACCTCAAGAAAAAGGACAACAAATCCATCAGAGCATAAGAAGAAAACTTCACAATGTCTGCATGATACACTTCTGGCATTGTTGTTACCCTAAAATTCAAGGTTCACCGCTTCTTTTGTTTGATAAAACCTATCCTATGGAAAGCCCTGATGATTCTTTACTTTGATAGCTATGAGTAATTTTCAGATGCGCACTCAAAGTCAAAATGGAGATTGGAGAATATTAGGGGTATCATGGTGATAATAAGAGGAAACTTGAATTTAATTCTGGTAGTCTGATGGATAAATCCAATAGTGCTAAGAAATTCCAGCACCTCACTTACCAAATGTGTGGAAAGAAGCACCCTGGAAATTTCCTGAAGGGGGTGAAGAAATGATTTATGATTGGAAGAGAAGGTCACCTGTCCATTAATTTCTGGAAAGAAAAACTCATTGCTGTGATAGAGGAGAGTAATTCTCCATTCGACCCTCAATGCATTGTTCATTCCTTCAAATTCAAATAACCATGGCACTTTGCAAATTAGTTCCCTAATCTAAGGGTTTCTAAGGCAACCAACGACCTTCAATATAGCAAGGGTGAGATTTTTGCCATCAGTACCACCAAAGAAAACCCTAAAAACAAATTGGTGATAGGTAAACTAGTTATTCATTCCAGAATATCAAATGTACTTTTTGATTCTGGTTTTATGCATTCTTTTATAGCCAAAAGGTTTAGTAGAACAATCCCAACACCACCACAAATCATGGAAGTAGAGATGTCTATAATAATGGGAAATGGGAAAATCATTGCATTCCAGGAATATAACACTTCCCCTATCACAATTTGTGGATTAAACTTCCCAGTGAACCTCTTCATACTCCCTCTGGTGGAATTTGATTCAATTTATGGCATGTATTGAGTTTCTGTATATAGATCCAACATAAATTTCTGTGAGAGGGTAATCACTCTCCATATGGTGAATCGAACCCTAATTCTATACAAGTGAAAGGAGGAGGATGAATCTTCTTTAGTACCATCATCTCAAGTGTGGATATTAATTACCTATAAGAATTTGTATCTTTCTCAGATGATTGGTTTTAAAGAAGAAACCATCCTTAAAGACATGCTTATTGTGAGGGAATTTGTTGAAGTGTTTCCTGAGGAATTGAATGGTCTTCCTCCTAGAAGAGATGTTGAATTATCAATTGATCTTATACCTAGGTCATTTCCAATATCCAAGACACTATATAAAATGGTTGTTTTGGAGCTTGAGGAGCTAAAGAAACAACTACATGAGAATTTGATATAGGGTTTATATGCCCAACTGCTTGCCCTATTAGTCAAGAAGAATGATGGATCAATGCACCTTTTCATTGATTATTGTGAGCTCAATAAAATCATGATAAATAATAGGTATCCTCTACCATGAATTGATGACTTGTTCAATCATCTATGTGGATAACAATACTTATCCAAGGTGGATCTACGGTCGGGCGATTATCAAGTAATGGTGAAGAAGTAGGATATCCCCAAGACTGATTTTCGTACAAGGTGCAGGCCCTATGAATTCATAGTAATGATTTTCGGACTCACTAATGCTCCTGGAATCTTCATGGACTTGATGAATAGATTCTTTAGAGGTTACCTTGACAAATTTGTGGTAGTCTTTATAGATGATATTCTAATATACTCCAAAACGAAGAAGGATGTTGAGGATCATTTAAGTATTATACTAGAGACCTTGTGAAAGGACAAGATCTATGAAAAGTATAGAACGTGTGATTTCTAGTTGAAGGGAGTCTCATTCTTGGGTCATATCATCACAAGAAATGGGATATCTATGGATCCCTCCAATACAAATTCAATTTATGGATGGTCTAGGCGAATATGTGTGAGTGATATCCGTAGCTTTCTTGGGTTAGCAGGATATTATCGACAATTTTTGATAAATTTATTATGATTTTCAAAGCCTCTTACCAAGATAACTTAGAAGGGAGTCAAGTTTTCTTGGAGTGATGAATGAAAAGAGAGATTCAAGGAGTTAAAAATGATGCTAATCATTGCGCATGTGATCACACTAACCATAAGTGGAGAACTTTTTTTGTATTTAGTGATGATTTGAAGAAGGGTATGGGTTGTGTGTTGATGAAAAATGATGAAGTAATTGTATATGCTTCAAGGAAATTGAATGTTCATGAAAAAAACTATCCTACACATGATATAGAGTTGGATGCAATAATCTTCACTTTAAAAACTTGGCAACATTACCTATTTGGGGAGAAGTGTGAAATATACACAGATAAAAAAATCCTCAAGTATATATTCACACAGAAAGATTGGAACATGGTTAGAGCTAATAAAAGACTATGACTGCTCAATCTATTACCACCTTGGGAAAGCGAACAAGGTGGTGGTTTCTCTAAGAAAAAAGGACCTAGTGATTGTTTCATTTATGATAATTGAAAAGGATCCAATATTCTTAGATTTGATGAAGATGTACATGGGAATCATAAAGAAGGAAGCATCGTCAATTCTTTCACAAATGATTTCTCAACCATCTCTTTTGGAAAGGTTAAAGGATGCTCAAAATTATGATGTTGGAATTAAAAAGAAAGTGGAAACTATTAGAAAATGGAAATCCTCAGACCTCAATGTTAATGAAGAAGGAATTGTGATATTTGGGTCAAGACTATGTGTTCCGTCAAATCTAGAGTTAAAGAATGATCTTTTGGATGATACACATAGTTTGAATTTATCCATTCACCCAAGAAACAAAAATACGTATTGAGATATCTGAGAGAATTATTGGTGGGATAACTTGAAGAGGAATATGGATGAGTATACATCAAAGTGCCTGGTATGTCATCAAGTGAAGGCTGAGAGGCATAAGTCTAATGGGATGATGCAACCAATACCCATAACAATATGTAAATAGGATAACATCACCATGGAATTTTTCACCGGACTTCCTAAGACATCCAAAGGAAACAATGTTATTTGGGTTGTTGTGGATCATCTTACAAAGACTACACACTTTATTGAAATTATAGAGGATCTCTCATTGGATCAACTGGAATAGATATACATTAGAGAAGTGGTAAGTCTGCATGTATTACCACTATTTATTGTCTCTGATTGAGATTCAAGATTAACCTCTATATTCTGGAAGAGTCTCCAACAGGCTCTGAATACTAAGTTGAACTTCAGTATGGCTTATCATCCTCAAACTGATGGAAAATCTGAGCAGACTATCCAAAAACATGAGGAAATTTTGAGAGAAATCTCAATGGACTTCAAAGGAGGATGGGATAAACATCTTCCTCTAGTTGAGTTCTCTTAAAATAACAGTTTCCACTCAAGCATCCAAATGGATCCTTACGAATCCCTTTATGGGAAGAGGTGCAGAACACCAGCATGTTGTGATGAATTTGAAGAGAAAAAACTCCTAGGTCTAGAAATGGTTGAAGAAATAGTGGAGAACAATAAGACCATTAAGAATCACATTAAGGCTTCTCAGAGTCAAAAAAATGGATATGCTGATAATAATCGATGAGACCTAGAGTTTTATGTTGGAGACATGGTATTCCTCTTCATATCACCATGGAATAGGATTGTGATATTTGGTAAGAAGGTAAATCTTATTCCAAGGTACATCAGCCCTTTTGAAATTCTTGATCACATTATAGAAGTGGCCTATCAACTAGCACTCCCACCAAATCTATCTCAATTACATGATGTATTCCATGTATTACTCTTGAGGAAGTACATACCTAACCCATTGCATGTACTCAATCCATAGGTAGTACCATTGGTGAATGACCTTTCCTATGAATAGAAGCCATTGAAGATCTTAGATTATAGGGAAAAAGTTATTTGAAATAAGAAAATTCCCATTGTCAAGGTGCTGTGGTGAGACCACAAGTTTGAAGAAGAAACATGGGAATCAGAGGAAGTGATGAAGCAGAGTTACCATCATCTTTTTTAGTGTGGGAAAAGAAAATTTCAAGGGAAAAAATTCTTAAAGGGGGAAGATTGTAATGACCCAAACTTTTTTTAATGAAAATTACTCTTGATCTAATTAAATGTATTATTATGTAAAATGGTTATATAAAACATATAAACATCCTTGGTTTTATGTTTTTGGATTTTAAAATACCATTAAGAATTGTTACCATTGCTAATATAGTCGTTGAACAGTGATCACATGTTTAGTATAAATATAGGGCTTTAACAAATCCAATTTACATAGACAAAAGAAGTTATGGACTCATCTAGTATAATTACTCCTTACGAAGCCCATTATTTGGAGCTTGGGAAGAATATGGCATCACTGGGCTTCTCTCTTGACCAAGACCAAGTCGAGCTTCAATACGTTAATCTTGAATAAAATCTCCTATGGGAGAATTGGAAGTTAATATAGAATACCACCTGAGTGATGTTATCTGAGCCACCCCAAGAGTCTATCATAATCCCACACCTTACCCTTAGGTCTTATGCGGGAGTTACAATGGGTTATTAAACAAGGCCCTAGCACTATGATTATGTTCTTTATTTTTGTATAAATAATATACATTCATTTTATTATTGTTACTTTGTAAATGGTTTTTAAAGCACAAATAGTATTTTTAGTTAATATTCTATTAAGAAATCTATTTTGATGAATTAATGAATTTTTTAATTAAATAATATTTTAATAAAATATCTTTACTAAATTAATTTTTATTACATATAAATGATTGTATAATTTTTATGAATACAATTATAATTTTTGAAAGCTATTTGTTTTCAATACCCATGAATTTTCGATAAATATCGGTTTTTATTTTAAAAGTAAAAATTCACATATTTAGAAAATTATTTAGATAAAATGAATATTATTTTTGGATCAAGGCATCAAAATTATCTAATGGTGAATTTTTCATAATTTTCTGAGATAGTCGAATTTTTGGGTAAAAATTAAATAACATTTAAATATATAATGTGTTTTATGACATCATAATGACCCAATAGTGATGTAATAAAATACTATAAAAGTTTTATTAGGCCAATATATGTTTTAAATTTAAAATAATTGTATTTTATATTTATTTTATTTATTTTACAATGCCTCGGTGGACCCTTCAAGACTTATAAAACATTTTAACATTTTAAAATGATTTCTTTAATAATGTGACTCACCTCCACATAAGAAAGCCTAATATTTTAATAAGTTTATAAATTTTCCTTATAAAATAATTTTCTTCACTCTACCTTTCGAAAAACCATTGGCAAAAACCATGGGATAGTTTTTTGTTTTTATTAGTTTAATGTGTAGTGTCCAAAACCTAAATAATAAAATATTCCCTATCTTTTACTATATAAACCCACACAGGATCCCACTTCTCTTCACTAAAAACACTTATATCACATACCTAATCTTCCATACTCTCTATATAATCCTCCCAAGTAACCACAAGATCCCAATAAGTCTCTATCATGCCCCTACCATGCCTTTGGGTTCACACTTCCAAGTAAGGGATTTCTTCTTTACTCATTTTCTGTCAGAGTTTCTTTATATTGTTATTCCATTTTATTTTCAATTAAAAATGTTGGGGTATGATTTAGAAACTCTCCAATACTTCCCTACTATTTTTTAATGATTTTATACTTCTTTCTCTCTTATTAATACCTCCCATGTACACCTGCTAACATGATGAAATTTCATAAGAGTTATTCCATTTCTCCTCTTTCTTCAAGTTTCTTGATTATATTACACCTTCTATTTCCAAATTCCATATGTTGGTACATGTATATATATGACCAAATTACTATCCATTTCATGTAAATATTATTATATACCCCTTTCTCTATCATCAACCATTTTTATGAATTTTTATGTCATGCCATTATGTTGTCGAAATTGCACAGCGATTTTCCAAGAAAAAATCATTGTGTAGTGAATATCATACCCATGTATCTGTCAAGGGTATTATGATTTATGAAAATATGCATATTGAATGTTAATTGCATGTATTTATTCCAGATTCCTTAATCGTGGAATAACTTATGATTTTGAATGACTCCATGGTATATGCTCTATGTGGCACACTTATGCATGAAATGAAATGTTTATAAAGGGTGTTCCCTGATAGCACTCCAATGCATTAGGTAAAGAATATTATCATGATACATCGTATTAAATGAGTGTTGACTAATGATAATTCATGTTCAATGAGGGTTTACTCATGATAATTATTGTTCAATTGGGGTTTACCCATGCTCCATGTGCAATGATCCTTGGCTCATGCTAATTTCATGGAAAATGTTGTTGCCACATCTCCATGTTGTGATACTCATGTTATATCATGCCTTTATGTTCATGTTTCTATTATTCTCCATTGATATTCCTATTTACTAAGATGTATTAAATTATTCATGTTATTCCATTTTTACTCCAATACTGGGCTTTATATATCACCCTTTTCCTATGTATTCCCTCAGGTTATCCCA
The DNA here is from genome assembly GCA_963277665.1 of Viscum album. Classification (NCBI taxonomy): domain Eukaryota; kingdom Viridiplantae; phylum Streptophyta; class Magnoliopsida; order Santalales; family Viscaceae; genus Viscum; species Viscum album. The sequence continues at coordinate 85,832,847 of OY728154.1, forward strand.
TGCAATGCTAAGTACGAAGGAATGTTGTGGCCATGTAAAATAATTTTTCAATAAAGATGTTTTATTTTTATGTCTTAAGTTGTCATGTAATGTTCTTAATCCCCAATTAAACTATAACTCTCGATCTTTTGGGTTGTATTAGGTGCAATTTTATGTAATAAAGCATGTTTAAATGTGTAATAAAGAGCAGGGTTGTTATATTTCTCCTAAATCATGAAGCTAAGTTTTAAAAATAACTCATATATAGTGATACTATTATTTCAAATTACCCATATATAATATCCCTGATTGAGTTACAGGAATTTAAGAATAATGTTCAATAGAATATTGATAAGGGATCCATATTCCCTAGTGCATCACCATTGGGTACACAAGTTATTTTTTAAAGAAGAATTATGGGTAAATGAATCATTGCATTTATTATTGAGAACATAAAAATTTGATTATTAATAAAATGTATTATATACTCTATATTGATGACTTTTTTGTTCAACTATACATATCTCAATCCTTTTAAAATATTAAAATTTATTCTAGATATCATTAATTGAGGTCAAGATGGAGGATACATCCATGTAATAACTTGAACCTTATTTTTAGGTATGTTTTTCCTTTTCTGGTCATTTTTGAGAAAAAGGGGAAAATCTGGAAATTTTCAGAGTACATGTCGTGTACATTATAAGTACACACTGTGTACTTCAACGCCGCGTGAGGCCATGTATTGGCCATGTCTGGGCCACACACATGGTCATGTGGGGTGACGTGGAGGCCGCTTAAAGCGGAGTACCGAAAACCAAAGTACATGCCATGTACTCTAAACGTACATGTTGTGTACTTTTCTTTTTATTTCATTAATCGGACTGGGGTCGCGTCTTAACCCTGTTTTCGTCTTCCTCTCTGCCTAATTCTGTATAGGGCGTCTGAGGAGGTCAAATCTTCTCCGAGCCACTGATCCTTCATAGATTCTCTAAATCGAACACCGTCGGTTGCAATAGAATCACAACGGTGAGCTCTTGGTTCTTCTTGGGCCTCATTTCCTATTTCTTCCTCTCATGTGAATTATCTGAGGTTGAATTTTTTAGACATTTTTGCAGATCTACTCCATTCTAATCCAATTCACAGGCCGACGTTCAATTATATCAATCTACGAGGATCTAGGTAGGTGGTTTGATGCCCTACGTTGAATGTCCTTAAGTTTTTGTGAAAAAGTGTCGAATATCCATGTATTGGGTATCTCGGGTTAGGGTTTTGAACCTATTTTATTTATCTATCTTAGATTTCGTGTGTTCTTGAGGCTATTAGATGAATAATGTTCCTTGTTAGCATGTTCAAGGATCAACCCATGGGTGTTTTTCTTCGTTTTGGCTGTTTATCACCATTTGGCTTAGGTTGCCTATGAGGTAAACCTTGTTGCATTGATTTCTTACCTTGGTATGAATGATTGCATGTATTTTATGCTATTTAAATTCATTTTTTGCATTATAGCTATTAGCCAAGTAGTTTTTGAATATACTTAGTGCTGCTACGAATCGTTTACGTATGATTTCTTTTACTCAGGGATGCGAGAACCTAGTGTAGTTAGACCATAGAGGGAATTGACGTTGAGTACTTCTTAAAAGGGCCTATTTTATTATTACCATTACCAGACCATAAGGGGGATTGACTTTGTGCTCTCTCAGAGGGTCTGATAATTATCGAATTGAGACTAAAGGGGGAATTAGACGTAAGTGCTTCCTCAGAGAGTTTGTAGTATCGCTGCAAGACCACAAGGGGAATTGACCTTGAGTGCTTCCTCAGAGTGTCTTTTCAATTGTTCAAATGTCTGACCATAAGGGCCTGCCCATGTGAGCCACCTAGAAGGCCAGTGTAATAAATTTTGTTGGTTGGTTGTGACAAGTCCACCGAGCCAAAGAACATTCTTGGGTTTGTACTACTTGTAGTTTAGGTAGTCTGCTAAGATACCTGTTGTGTTACTTTCTATGCCTTTTGGCTATAGAGATATTTTATATATTCTTTGGTTGATGACTAAATGTTGGAATCAAATTAATAAATAAATGTGAATGGATAATTGTAGGATTGTTTACTTTAGTGTGCCCCTGTTTCTCTGCTACATTTATTTCCTTTACTTTTTCTATATTGATCACTGACAGTAGGGCACGGATATTTTGGTGGTTGCCTACTGGGATTAGTCTCACACCTTCTTTGGGTCCTGCTTTTCAGCCCAAACAGGTTATATGGTTACAGGTGAGGATAGGGATTGTGGACCTTCTACCCCAGGTGCCTGATTGCTAGTTAGAGCTGGAGAGCATGGGACCAAGCTTCGGCTTGCGATGCCACTAGAGTTTACTGTTTACTTTTGCTACTTGGGTTTCAATTGTATTTAAGCACGTTGTTTTGTTTACTTCTTTCCATAGAAAAATGTGTCATGATGCATCATTGTTATATTATACATTGCTTCCGCTGTTTAGTTTCAGTTGTCGTGTGTTGTTTACTGCTTCCGCTATTGTTTATTATTTCCCTTCGCTGCATACTTTACCAAAATAGGTCATAGTTTCCCCACTGACTCATCATGTCCCTCGCTACTCTTCGGAAGCCTCTGGCATTTGGGGAAATGCGCTTGAGTTCATGTGGTGAACTGGGTACGGGGCGCCAGTTGAGTGGCTCCAGATTCAGGTTGTTACAAAGTGGTATCAGAGGCAGTTTTCTTTCTTTTCTATTCCCTTACTGTTAGGCGACAATAGACAGGGATAGGAAGAGATGGGTAGTTGTTACTTAATTGTGCCTGAGAGTAATTAACCCGTGTATAGGGAAAAAATATATTACCTCGTAATTGCAATTTTTAGATTTTACAAGTGTTACCGTTGGTTATATTTCACTATTGGGTGATGCACTTGTTTTGTTCTGTTACAGTTTATATGATTGTGGTTATATTTTATTGAAACCTGATGAGATGAGGGTATTACATCTCATGCATCATATAGGCACTGGTTAGAAAAATCATATGTCATGCATTTTACCATTCCATCTAGGGTGTATTATAAATTGCATGTTGTTTTGATAGATGTCGTGATAGATTATGCATGTTGTTGTGACAGTTGTTGTGATAGAAATACCTTCTATGTTGATAGGGTGTTTTTTATCTTACAGCTTATTTAGCATGGATTCCAAACTTTGGTCTTAGAGGTGTTATGGGCCCTCAAGGATCAAAATTTGGCGGATCATGGGATTATCATACTGTTTACTTGTTATATGCATTATTATGATATCAAGCCTTGATTCCGGGGAGTATGGGCCCCCACAGATCAGAATTTGGAACATAGATGCTATTTTTCAGTGTTTTCAGTGGTTTTGGGGAGTTCTGTATGCCTACTACCCAGAAACCTAGACAACGCGGCATGTGGCCTTATGAACACACACCATGTGTTCTTATTTTCGGGACGAACTACTTTTCATGGTTACACACTATGTACTTTGAAGTACACGCCATTTACTCTTCTTCTGTGTGATCCAGCCGCGTAGTTGAATACATGGGCTGGAAAATCTCAGGAACAACACATCGTGTACCATGTTGACATGCTGTGTAATAATGGTCTGTATTACCCAGCCGTTTAGTTCAATACATGGGTTTTAAAATCTTACGTACAACACGATGTGTACGTTGTTGACACATGGTGTAGTTGTGGCACGTGTACCAGCCTATGTGACTAACGACATGTACAGGAAACATTATTAAGGTCATTTCATGTAGTGGGAAAACACACCATGTAGTCTTCGGATGGGACAGTCCATGTGTCTTAATCGTGTAGGAGTAACCGGACAGGAGGAATAAGGACCGTACACGCCGTGTATATGTAAGAACACACCGTGTAGTTTGGGTTTACATAGCCATCTTGGCTAGTGTACACACCCAAGTAAAATCTTTATGGAACACGCCATGTATAGGGACTACACACAGTGTAACTATGTTTTTCCAGTTTTAATATTTTTCCTCTTCTGTTCCGTTTTCGCTCTCTTAAGTTGAAATTGTGTTCGTTGTTACTAAGGGTGTGCTTTTGACCATGCAGAGTCATGCCGCCAAGATGTCCTCCCATTGCATGTCAAGGATCTAATGATGATCGTATGATAGATATGAAACAGGCAGTTATCCTGGATACTGGTGTAGACACATAGTTCCATGATGGATTCATGAGGTTCATACAGACCTTTCAGGGAGCTCAGCAACCTACCCAGTCTATGGTAGAGCTTACACGAGTCTTCCAGCAGCAGCATCCTCCCACGTTCTCTGGGTATAGAGGACCTCAGGCTGCTGAATCTTGGTTCTAAGCAATAGTTTCTATCTTTGATCATCTCGAGACACCCCTAGAGAAAAGGGTGAATCTCGCGACTTACATGTTGTGAGATTCCACCAAGAGATGGTGGGACGTAGTTTCTCGGGTAGGGCGCCAGTAGATAGTTGCTTGGGAGGAGTTTCAGCGTATGTTCTATGACTACTTCTACACGGCAACACTGAGGGCTGATAGAGCCAAAGAGTTCATGAACCTGTAGTAGGGTACTCTATCAGTTATAGAGTATTCCTCCCGTTTCACTGAGTTATAGTGTTTCACTCCTGTTCTGGGGAATGACGAGTTTTTCTTAGAAAAGAAATTTGAGGAGGGCCTCAGACAAAATATTAGATCACATGTAAACGTCTTTTAGTTTACTTTTATTTATTTTATATTCAAACAGGCGTTGATCACAGAGAGGAATCTAAGCAATACTAGAGCAGTGAGCTAGGGTGGTTCAACATCCAGAGTCAGTAATCTTTTTACTGACAGTAGGAAGCGCCACCAAGAGTCTACACGAGGTTACTCGAGGAAGCGATATGTTCCTTCAAGTATCAAAGTTGTGTGCTACTAGTGTGGGAAGGACGGGCATAAAAAGACCCAGTGCCCGAGGGACCCAGTAGACTGCCGATCTTGTGGCAATATGGGTCATCTTCAGTGGTTTTGCAAGGTTCTTCTTCCAGCGGCTAGCGAAGGAGGATTAGTTTCTACTTCGCGTACAGTAGTAGGTTTACCAGTTCAACAAAAGACTGGGGGCTGGAGTTCTATAGGCTGTTCAGGCCAGGGTAGGGGCTGTGGACACAGTGGTCAGGCTCAAGGAAGATCAGCTCAGGGATCTCAGGCTACAACACAGGGCTGTGGTACTGGCCAGACATTTGCGGTAGAGCAGATTCATAAGGAGCAAGATCCTGGACCATCCACAGTGAGAGGTACGATCTTAGTAGCCTCAGTTTTATCTTCTTCACTTTTCTATACAGGAGCTTCCCATAGCTTTATTTCTGTGCACATTTTGGAGAGCCTTAGACTTACTATCTTTACTTCTAAGGATATTATGACACTAGACACTCCCTTGGGACTTATAACTGCTAGTGTGCGTCAATGGACGGAGTTCCCCCTTGAGTTTGGTGGGTATCACTTCATGTGGGATCTTTATGTCCTAGAGATGACAGGTTATGATGTCATTCTCAGAATGGACTGGCTAGTTCCTTTTCAGGCCCTTGTCGATTTTTATCGTCGCAGGGTGAGTTTCACATCACCAGAGGGAAGATCATTTCTTCACAAGGGAGAATGGGATGTCCAGGAAAGTAGAGATGGACCAGAGCATCATGGGTTGGGCGGTGTTACAGCCCAAATTGATAGTTTATACTTGGAAGATCAAGGGACTTCTCAAATTGATTTTCCTCCGGTAGTTGATCGTTTATTGGATGTCTTTCTAGAATACTTTTCCGGGTTTCCTCCGGAGCGTGAGGTATACTTCTCTATTGAGCTTGTGCCAGGAGTAGCATGGGTGTCCATACCTCATTATAGGATGGCTATGCCTAAATTTAAAGAGCTCAAGAAGCAGTTGGAGGAGTTGCAGGCAAAGGGTTTTATCTGACCTAGTACTTCCCCTTGGGGTTCGCCTGTTTTGTTTGTGAAGAAGGGGGATGGTACTTTATGGATTTGTGTGGATTATCGAAAGCCGAACTAGTTAACAGACAAGAACTGGTATCCCTTTCTAAGGATTGATGATCTTTTTTATCAGCTTCGAGGATCCAGGGTGTTCTCGAAGATCGACTTGAGATCTGGCTATTATCAGTTGCATGCCAGACCATTGGATATATCTCTTACATCTTTCCGGAGCAGGTATGGTCTGTATGAGTATTTGGTCATGATTTTCGGTCTCATGAACACGCAAGAAGTCTTCGTGGCACTGATGAACAGAGTTTTCCATCCTTACTTGGATTCCATCATGGGGGTTTTCGTGGACGATATCTTGGTGTATTCTCACACTCGACACGACCATGCAACCCATCTTGAGATCGTATTAAGTAAACTGAGAGAGCATCAGCTATATGCTAAGCTCTCTAAGTGACACTTATGGATGGATGAGATTCACTTCTTGGGTTATGTAATCTTAGAGACAGGAGTATCTGTAAACCCAGAGAAGGTGACAGTGGTAGTTACTTGAGAGCAACCGAAGAATGTCTTCAAGGTACGGAGTTTCTTAGGACTATCTGGTTACTATAGGTGGTTTATATTGGACTTCTCACGCTTGGCAGCGCCATTGATGGGATTGACTAAGAAAGGTGTGAAGTATGTTTGGTCAGAAGCCTGCAATTCAGCCTTTCAGAAGTTGAAGGGGAGATTGAATTTAGCACCTATTCTAGTTTTACCAGAGGTAGGCAAGAGTTAAACAGTTTTCTGTGATGCATCTGGAATCGGGCTTGGAGTTGTGCGTATGCAGGTGGATCGTGTTGTTGCATATAGATCCTGGCAGTTGATGCCACATGAGAAGAACTATCCTACGCATGACCTACGGTTGGATGCTGTCGTTCATGCTTTGCGTTGTTGGAGACACTATCTTCTAGGAGAGCATTTTGTGGTATATAATGACCAAAAGATCCTCAAGTATATCTTCACGCAGTGTGATTTAAATCTGAGACAGCGGAGGTGGGTCGAGTACCTATAGTCTTTCCACTTCAAGCTTGATTATACGCCTGGGAAAGGCAATGTTGTGGCAGACACACTAAGCATGAGAACTCAGTTACAGATAGTTTGGGAGGCCAGCAACGAGTGGTAGCTTATGGATCTGTTCTCTGAGATGCATTTAGAGGTGCATGATAGATAGGGACAGACAGTTCTTTCTTCTATATCTGTTACCTCCACTCTTCTGGATCGAGTTCGAATGAGGCACCTATGAGACCCAGAAGGCCTAGTCTTATGGGAGGGTGTGTCAGATGGAGACCCTACTCCGGGGTGGACAGTGGGTGATGATGAGGTGTTATGTTTTCATGGCCGCGTATGGGTTTCATCAGAAATACGTGAGGAGCTGATTTGTGAGTTTCATGTTTCAGCTTTGGTAGTTCATCATGGTGTCACAAAGATGTATCGAGACTTACGTCGTTAGTATTGGTGGACAGGTATGAAGAAGGATGTGGCTAGTTCTGTTATGTGGTGCTCCACTTGTCAGCAGGTGAAGGCAGAGCATCAGTGACCAGCATGGATTCTACAGTAGTTTCCCATTCCTAAGTGGAAATGGAATGATGTCAAGATGGACTTCGTGACAGGGTTACCGATATCGCCTCGAGGTAATGATGCGGTTTGGGTTGTTTTTGATAGGCTAACTAAGGTTGCACATTTCTTACCTATCAAGGAGACCTTCGGTGTGGATGAGCTTGGGAGGTTGTACATATGGGAGATTGTACGCTTTCATGGGGTTCTGAGTTTTATCGTTTTTGATATGGATGCCCGCTTTACTTCGCATTTTTGGTAGGGGCTACAGAGGGATTTGGGTACACAGGTACTTTTGAGTACAGCTTACCATCCCCAGAAAGATGGCCAGTAGGAGCGCACGATTCAGGTGTTGGAAAACATGATACGAGCATGTGTCCTTGATTTTGGAGGTTCATGGGAGAAACATATACCTCTAGTGGAGTTTTCCTATAATAATATTTTTCAAGCAACTATTCAGATGGCACCTTATGAGGCTTTGTACAGTAGGTCGTTCCGATCACCCTTGTGTTGGATGGAGGCGGGAGAGGCAGCTGTGCTGGGACCTCATCTTGTTCAGGAGACCACAGATCTAGTGGAGTTGATTCGGAAGAGGATGGATACTGCACAGTCTCGGCAGAAATCTTATGCAGATCAGCAGAGACGGCTTTTAGAGTTCAAGGTCAGAGATCATGTTTTCTTGCGTGTTACCCCGAGGTTGGGACATAAGAGGATTAGGATACAGGGAAAGCTTTCACCAAGATACGTCAAGCCGTATGAGGTTCTAGAGAGAGTTGGACTGGTTGCATACAGGTTGCGGTTACCTCAAAGGTACCAGGCTATGCACGACGTCTTCCATGTTTCTTTTCTTTGGTAGTATTTCTCAGACTCGTCTCATGTTTTTCAACCCAAGAAGGTTGAGCTAGAGCAGGATGCATCATTTGAGGAACATCCTATCAGTATTGTTGATCATAGTGCAAAGGTACTATGTGGCCAGTCTGTCCCTCTGGTATGGGTGCTATGGCAGCATGGTCATGTACAGGATGAGACTTGGGAAAAGGAGGCAGACATGCGATCACAGTGGCTGGAGTTGTTCAAGGGTTCTTCTTCTACGCCTCGTTAGGAAATTTAGGGAAAATTTCTTTAAGGTGGGAAGTTTATAAGAACCCAGACCTTCTTTTCAGGTATATTTTTCCCTTTCTAGTCATTTTTTTAGAAAAAATGGAAAATCTCGAAATTTTCAGAGTACACATCATGTACTTTATAAGTACACGCCGTGTACTTCGACGCCGCACGAGGCCGTGTGCTTGTCGTGTCCGAGCCACACACATGGCCATGTGGGGTGACGTGGAGGCCGCTTAAAGTGGAGTACGAAAAACTAAAGTACACGCTATGTACTCTAAAAGTACATGACGTGTACTTTTCTTTTTATTTCATTAATCGAATCAGGGTCACATCTTAACCTTGTTTTCGTCTTCTCCTCCACCTAATTCCGTACAGGGCATCAGAGGAGGTCGAATATTCTCTGAGCCACCGATTCGTCACCGATTCTCCAAATCAAACATTGTCAGTTGCAATAGAATCACAGTGGTGACTTCTTGGTTCTTCTTTGGCCTCGTTTCCTATTTCTTCCTATCATGTGAGTTATCTAGGGTTGAATGTTTTAGACATTTTTGCATATCTACTCCGTTTTAGGGCAATTCACAGGCCGAGGTACAATTATATCAATCTACGAGGATCTAGGTAGGTGGTTTTATGCCCTAAATTGAATGTCCTTGAGTTTTTCTGCAAAAGTGTTGGATATCCATGTATCGGGTATCTCAGGTTAGGGTTTTGAACCTATTTTATTTATCTTTCTTATATGTCTTGTGTTCTTAAGGCTATTAGATGAATAATGTTACTTATTAGCATGTTCAAGGATCACCCCATTAGTGTTTTCCTTCGTTTTGGCTATTTATCGTTGTTTGGCTTAGGTTGACTATGAGGCAAACTTTGTTGCACTGAATGCTTGCCTTGGTATGAATGATTGCATGTATTGTCTTCTATTTAAATGCTTTTGTTGCATTGTAGCTATTAGCCAAGTAATTTCTAAACATACTTAGGGCTGCTACGAATCGTTTACATATGATTGCTTTTACTCAGGGTTGCGGGAACCAGGTGTAGTTATACCATAGGGGGACTTGACGTTGAGTGCTTCCTCAGAGGGTCTGTTTAATTATTACCATTACGAGACCATAATGGGGATTGACTTTGTGCTCTCTTAGAGGGTCTGATAATTATCGAATTGCAACTAAAGGGATAATTATATGTAAGTTCTTCCTCATAGAGTCTGTAGTATCGCTGCAAGACCATAGGGGGAATTGACCTTGAGTGTTTCCTCAGAGTGTCTTTGCCTTTGTTCGAATGCTTGACCCTAAGGGCCTGCCCACGTGAGCCACCTAGAGGGTCAATGTAATAAATTTTGTTGGTTGGTTGTGAAAAGTCCACAGAGCCAAAGAACAAGCTTGGATTTGTACTTCTTGTAGTTTAGGTAGTATGCTGAGATACCTGTTGTGTTACTTGCTATGCCTTTGGGATATAGAGCTATTTTATAGATTCTTTAGTTGATGACTAAATGTTTGAATCAAATTAATAAATAAATGTGAATAGATAATTTTAGGATTGTTTACTTTGGTGTGCCCCTGTTTCTCTACTGCATTTATTTCCTTCACTTTTTCTATATTGATCACTAACAGTATGGCATAGATCTTTTGGTGGATGCCTATTGGGATTAGTCTCACACCCTGTTTGGGTCCTACTTTTGGGCCCAAACGGGTTATATGGTTACAGGTGTGGATAGGGATTGTGGACCTTCTTCCTCTAGTGCTTGATTGCCGGTTGGAGCTGGAGAGCATGGGATCGAGCTTTGGCTTGCGATGCTGCTGGAGTTTACTTTTTTACTTTTTCTACTTGGGTTTCAATTGTATTTCATCACATTGTTTTGTTTACTGCTTTCCATAGAAACATGTTCCATGCTGCATCATTATTATATTATACATTGCTTCCCCTGTTTAGTTTCAGTTGTTGTGTGTTGTTTACTAATTTCTCTATTGTTTATTATTTTCCTACGCTACATACTTTACCAAATGAGGTCATAGTTTCCCCACTAACACATCAAGGCCCTCGCTGTTAGTCGTCAGCCTCTGGAGTTTGGGGAAACATGCTTGAGGTCATATGGCAAACCGGGTACCGGGATCCAGTTGAGTGGCTCCGGATTCGGGTCGTTACAATCCAAGATATCCTTGAGTATGATGTATGGTCATTATGAATTTTTAGTGATTCCATTTGGACTTACCAATTACCCATTTACCTTCATAGATCGAATAAATAGAATATTTAGAAATTACATTGATCACTTTTTGGTAGTATTTTTATATGATATTATTATATATGAAAAGATCAAGGAAGTACATAAATATAATTTGATGATTGGTATGAGGACCCTAATAAAGAAGAAATTGTATGCTAAATTTATAAATTGTGAATTTTGGGAATACAAATTTACATTTATAGGACATATAAACTCAAGTGTTGGTATATTGATGGATCCTTAAAAGATGGAAGGTATTGAATAATGGCATGGACCAACCATAGTAACCATGATACATATTTTTCTTAGGTTTATAGGATACTCCAAATAAATTTTGAGAAATTCATCATTATTGTCTAATACAATAACCAAGTTTATTTATATGGGATCCATGTTCAATTGGATAAATGAATGTGATGAAAATTTAAAGGAGATAAAAATAAGGTTCTTCAGTGCACTTATACTTACCCTACCATATAGTAGAGATGGTTTTTAATTTTTATTGATGCATTGAATAAGTGACTTGGATGAGTACTCATGTTAATTGATATGGTGATAGATTATGCCTCATGCCAATTAAAACAATCCTAAGAAAAATTACCTGACTCTTGATTTAGAGTTGGAAGTAGTAATTTTTGTACTAAGAATATTGAGGCCTTATATTTAAATTGAATGGTGTGATATATATATTGATCATAAAATCTTGAACTATATATTTATCTAAAAATATTTGAATATACACCAAAGGAAATGGTTGGAGTTAATGAGATATTATCAATTCTTAGTACACTAAAACCTTGGAAACAAAAACAAGGTGGATAATTCTCTATACTAGAAAGACCATTCTATTTTTTCTATGTTTAATATTTAAATAGATCCAATAACTATGGATTCAGAGAATATGGATCATGAAATCTAGAGTAAAGGGGATATATCATATTTTTATCATATGAATTTACAACCTTCCATGCATGTAAGGATTAAAGAGGAGTATAATGAGGATATGGAACTGAAGAAGAATGTTGGAATTTATTAAACCCTAAGATTTTTTTAATTTTTTAAAAACAAATTTAAATTTTTTAATATATTTTATTACATACAACACCATGTTTTAATGTACCACAACATAATATTCAAATATTATTATTTAATATGGTAGTTATCACACAGCTATTGAAATGGTCGATTTGAATAGAATTAACTAAATTATAAAACTATATGGTTTAAAAATGTATATAACCTGAAATCTTTGATGGACAATTAATTTTATAGAAAAATAAGAACCATTTTAAACTAAATAAAATATTTTTTAAAATACTATTTTCATGTGCACAAACATGTTTTACCGTAGTTAATTATAAAATTGCTTTTGGTTAATGGTATTAATTAAATTAATATATTATATATTAAATATAATATTAGAGATTAATTTGATGTGTTTTATATCTATGAGATAAAATAAATCCAATCTTATCATTAAAAGCTATATTCTTCTAAAAAATATTTTTGTTGCATTTTAAACACTTATTTTAAAATTAATTTTTTATTATTTAAAAAATTAATTTAAAAAATAATATTTTAATTTTTTAAGTATGAGTTTCAAAATTATCTATGATTTATTTATTTAAAATTTTCTGAAAAGATAATTTTTCATTGAATAGTGAAAAATACATTTTTTTATTAAAAAACTACATTTTCATTCAAGGAATTTACAAGATAAATTTTATTTCAAAAATTTTTTAAAAGCAAAATTAGTTCAATTATATATATATATATATATATTAATCCAATTTAGGTCATTTGAATCAATTTAATGATGAATTTTGATATAAAAACTTTTTAAACTTTTGAAATCTTTCTCTTTAAAAAACTATTTTTTCATCACGTCTGTGAGATTAATTTTAAATTAAAATTTTTAAATTATGTGAATATAATATAGAAAAATAGATTACATATTATAAATTATCATAACTTATATTCACTTATAATTTCATCTTAAATTTTTATCACAATAAGTAGTAAAAACAGAAAAAAAAAATAATTACAGTAGTGAAGGTTAAAAAGGATTAATGGGGGTCTGCTAAAATGATAAGGTGTAAAATTAAATAGAAAAATTTCCAAAACCCATTTTATATGCATATTTAGACCATATAACCTATAATTTTCCATAATAATTCATTTATAAGCCTTTTTTAAGGTGAAAAATGTAGGTACACCTTTTTAATATCAGAAAATACAATTGTGCCACTCACTGAACTTATAAAAGGACACCCCCTTTCCTCTAATATTCACACTTCAAAAACCCATTGGTTCAATAAATATCTACTAAAATTTCATAATTACTTCCCTTTACATATCCTAGAGTCTTTTTTTATATTATAAATACAATCCACTAAGGCTTTAGGTGAAACTTAAAAACATTATCCGAAGAAGAGGTAAAGTATTTAACTATACATTTTTATATTACTTCTTCTTCTTACTCTTAAAAATATTTTAAAAATATTAATAAATATTATATATATTATATAATGTATAAATAAATTTTATTATATTTATTTCATAACCTATATCCATCTCCACTTCTATCAAATGGGATATGAAATCATTATTCATTTGTACAGCTGACTACCTCCTCACGAACTGGTGTTATTCATTTTCCATCACCACCTTTCACAGTGGGATATAATGATGAATTTAATTTTCATATATTTTATTTATGATATTATTTATCCTATATATTTATAATACCATATCTACCTTATTACCTCTCAACCCTTTAGAAAACAATATCATTGCTCGTATGTATAGCGGACTACCACCTCGCGAACTGATGAGATATGTTTTTTATTTTTGTTTTACTCAGATAGAAATAATTATATATTAAATAAATAAATATGATATTTTTAATATAATTATAATTTTTTAATTATGATATCACATATAACTTCTTACTTTCCATTCTGTGGGGGATACGATAAGGTCATTCGTGTGTGTGGCGAACTACAGCATTGCGAAGCGATGTGATTCATTTTTCGCATACGCTTTGCATGGAAGGTTATAAGGATAGGTTTAAATAAAAATATTTGATATATATAATAAATTGTTATTTATAATTAATATATTATTTACCATTCCTTATTTCATTCTTTTAATAAAATAAAAAGAACGTTCATGCATATGTAGGGCCTACCATCTCAATGAACAGTGTATTTCATTTTATATCTCTGATTTTTAGGGATTATGATAAATAAAAATATAATGAATATATATTATATTTATATAATGGTTAAAATATTGGATTTTATGGAACCATGATAAATTCAATAGGTCTGAAAAATAATAAATCAAAATTTACATGAAAAATAAAGTAGGTATTTCCCAAAAGGGGATTTTAACATATAATTATTAATAAATGGGTAATAAAAGATCATAAGTAAATTATATATAGTATGATATATATAATTATGGTAATGAAATATATGTATAATAAAAATATATTTATTATATAGTAGTTTATAATGTGTATGAAGTAAGTTTATACTTAAAGTAATGTATTTTCATCTCACTTATATTTTATGTGAGACAAATTTCATATTCACCACATGTTTATTTTATGTGGTGTATAAAGTACACTATAATTAATTTTATAATGATTATCATGAAAAATATTTGGATTTACATATCCATTTTATGATCTCTATTTAAATGGGTTTACAGTTTCAAATTTACCAATACGATAAAGGATTTTTGCCTCAATTTGTCTTCTTTGAGAAATATGTTATGTTACATACCTATCTTATTTTATGAGGTGTATGTATAGACCCATAAAAATGTAATATAATGAATTTATTTATTCTCGTGATATATTTATTTTTGTTTAATTTTATACTTTCATGGGCCTTATGATTGAATTTTATGAGAGTGGTAATGGTTTGATGATACAATCTTAATGTTTATCGAGATTGTTTATGTTTATACTACTTTTTATGAAATATTAATATCCATATCTAAATAAACACATGGATTTTATTATTCTATGATTTTTTCCATGATAATACATTTTTATCCTTCATTTTCCTCTCTTTATATACTCAAGATTTCAGAATAATAGTTTTAAGAAAAATCATCTTTATTTTCCTCTTTGGTCGAAAACCCTTTTCTTCTATATCCATGTTTTCTAAAAATGTTTTCAAAAATGTTTTACAATTATCCAAATGAGTTATTAAATACATTATTACAAATTTTTCAATTTTTAAAAGGTGTTTTAAAATTTAATCTTCGTTTCAATTACCAAAAAAGGTGGGTTTTTCTTTTACGTGAAATGTGAAAGGAATCGATGTTTTATTATATATGGGATGAACAGGATTTCCCTACATCATGACCATTATTTTATTTGAATAGTATTTTATATCTTTTCAAGTTTATTTTTAAACAAAATAATTTTTAAAATGTTTTGTGTCTTAAAAGGTGTTTTTTAAAGTGGAAATTCTATATTCTTCAAGAAATGTTCCAAGTGAACTTACAAAATCATTTTTAATGCAAGATGATATCCTTAGATGTTAATTATGCTTTATTAGGGATAATATTGAATCATCCCATCTTAATTTTTTCTCAGGATGGATAATTTTTTTTAATGAAATTATTATGAACCCGGTTTATTTTTCATGGGTTATTCTTTGGGGAATTGATATAAGGTTTATAAAACTCATTTTCGTTACTTGGGTAATGATACGATGATATTATGAATATTTTATGATATTGTTACACACATAAGTATGGATTTAATTATGTTATGGTTGGGACCTATATCTAATCCATTGGTTAAATCTTTTTATCTCATGATATAATAATAGGAAACAAGTTGATGGGATTTATCCATTATGGGAAGCTGGTGAGTCCTCAACCACTATGGGAAACAGGAGCATCTTGATCCAAAATGGTAAACATGTGATAATTCCTTATCCACTATATTCATGGTATTAATAGTTAACCTTGAAATATGAAATATTTTTCAATATTTATTACGGTGCCACACTTTTATGACATGATCTTATGGTTAATGATTGGTTTATGATGATATATCACTCTTAAGGTCCTTGTTTTCTGAAATGATAATGTTGTATGCCATGAATCATGTTTATAATCTATAAAAGGTTGGGTATGAACTTTATAATTTATGTTCATGATCACATAACCTTATTCGTATCTTATTATATTGTATAATCATAGATTGATATTTATTATGTTTACCCTTACTGATTATATGATCTAACCCTTTCTCATGTTTCCTTCCCCAAGTTCTAAATAAAGTTTTAGGTAGGTATGACTAAAAGGAGTGCTATGTGAGAAGATATTTGTGATATTTCATTAAAATATTTCATGAAATAAGAATATTTTCTTTTCTGTATCCAATCATACAAAACTATTATAGTCCTTAAGTGTGTGTTTATGAAATTTATTGAATATTAATCAAAAAATATGTGATATTTATATATGAAAATACTGGGTCCTTATAGTTGGTATTTGAGTAATGTTTTATTTAACATTTTTAAACTAAGATGATAAAACTTTAGTTAGATCCCTAGGGATATTTATATTAATATTTCTAGGAATGTGTATAAAGATAAGTCTAAGGATAAGTAAAATAAGTGGAAAGTACTTGAATCTTGGTAAAGGATAGAGTGAGTTCTTTCTAGGAAATCACATCCCTTTCTAGACACTACAAGTGGATGTGGCTCTAGAACAGAGGTAACTAGGGCTAATAACTCTAAGACATTCACATAGATCTAGACTCAATCTTCACTTAGTGCATGATAATGGGTCTTGATGCACACCCATTTTGACACTCTAGGGGATATGCTTTGTGAATTCACAAAGTCTTTATAAACCATCTTGAAGGATTTGAATAATAACCATGAATGACCAGGGTTAACCCTTGTTTTTCATTGATTAAAAATAAGGATTCATGATTTAGACAATATTTAAGTGATTTTTCATGGTTATTTGGTTCCTTGTTGTGATTATTATTGCTCAAACTATGTTTTTTGGTTTTAGTCAATGGATGGAACAATAAGGAGTAGGGTTAACATTGAATGTGATATAAAATGTTTTGATAAGCCAACAAATAGGGTAATGACTGGAGTTAAGGATGTTGTGGTTATGCCTAATTAGTTGTCATGATATAAGATTAACAACATGAACCTCAAAAAATCTCATACTCACCAAATAATATAAGGATAGAGTTCACTAAGAGATTGGGTGGTGGATGGCATGGAGGAAAAAAGACTCAGTTTCATATTTGTCAAGAATGTGGGAAGAAGAACTCAAGATAATGTCTCAAAGGGATGAGAAAATTTTTTGAGTGTGGAAAAGGACACAAATCAAGTAATTATTAAAGAAAAATGAAACTTTTTGTTAATAAAATGGATTAGACTAATGGTTTCCCTACATAATTATCAATGACTGAGTGTTATAAATTTCAAAATCATGGGAATTGTAAAAATTGATGTCCTGGGGGGGATTTCATGAATATAATTAGAAATGTGATATGAGTAATGGTTATATTACTGATGATGATGAAGATACCATGAATGATATATGAATTTTATGGGATATGATAACAGTATCTTTTATATTAAACATGACAAGCATGATTAAATTTAGGTTAATAAATGTTAATAAATGATTTATATTTCATATTATATGAAATGGGTATTAATGAATATTAAGATGAATTCAATTTAATGATTTTAGAATGAATTATAATGATTAAATTTTTTATGTATTTAAATTAAATAATTATGAAATATTTAAGTATTTTTTTAGTATAAAGTTTTCATTAAGGATTTGAAATAATATATTCAATGGTACTGATAACCCATAAAGGGAATTTAATTTCTAGGTGTTATTTTATAGAAAACATATGATAAGTAAAGATATAACTTAAAATTTTTCTTAAGTTGAGATAATTATGTTGGTATAAAGAGATGATGGATATGAATAAACTAAATTAGATAGTATTTATTATCTTGGAAATGATTAATGATTTGATGAAAAAGTATTTTATATTATCATTGATGGAGTTTAAAATATTCTTGTATTTATGAAATATATTCAATAATTTTTTATTTTATGAGGAAAGTGTTAATTTTTGAAATCATGTATATTTTCATTATGTTTTTATGGTAATATAAGATATTACCCTGTTTTGGGAGAATATATCATCAATGTATTCGCATATTTGGTATATAAAATTAAGGAACACTTTATGATATTTGGAATCTTAATGATAAGTTTTTTTTCTGAAATTTAGTGACTATATTAATAATTTTTTAATTTTTTAAGGGTCATAAGGTTAAGAATTTAAGGAATCATTTACGTTGAACTTTAGAAGATGTTTTAAAGATTAATGTAGTATCTCACCATATTATGATTTATGTATAATATATTCTAACCATTTTTTATTTTATAATAACATGAGATATAAGGAATTAATTTTCATTATTTTATGGATATTATTAGAAATTAATGCATCAGACATGAAAAATTACTCTCTTAGAGTAAGTGATGAAGTAGAAATTTACCAAATAAAAACCAAAGGATGAGATTTTTATTATGAAATAGAATGAAATCATGTATGTATATCTTATCATAAAAATTACCCAATATTTTTAAAATTATCTTGAAATTAAATTATGTCCCATTACCATCATTTTAGATGATATCAATGACCTTCTTCACACATCATTAGTTTATTTTTCTTTTGGTTGTTTATTTTCTCATGATCACTCACTTTTATATGATTGAGGATCTATGTAACTCTCCATAATTATTTGGACATCACACTTTTCTATCATGTATAAATATCCACATCCCACATATTTTTTACTATTTGGAAACCTATTATGTGTTATTCTAGATGACCATCACACACCCCTTTCTCACTTTTCAAGAGGAAGTAATATTAACCCTTTTTATTATTTTAGTTTTCAAAAAAGGGATTCTCAAATGTTTAACCTTTGATTATTGAGCACAATTTTAAATTAAGAGGACATAATATATTTAAGGGGGTAAAATGTATCACCTCATGAATTTATGAATTTTTTTCCACGTAAATTTAATTTCTTTGATATCTTGTGTTACACGCAACACAAAGTTTTAACAAAATGTGACATAATATTAAAATATTATTATTTAATATAACAATTATCACTTGGCCATTGTAATGTAAGGTATGAATAGAATAAACAAAATTATAAAAATATATGGTTTACATGTTTAAATAAAATGAATTATTTGGTGACCAATTAATTAGAAATCAAAATAATCTCCATTTAAAAATAAAGAAAATATTTTTATAAAAAAATATTTTTATGCACATAATCATGTTTTAACTAAATAAATTAGAAAAATATATTTTGGTAAATTATAATAAATAAATTTATATATATATATTATATTTAATATTATATTTAACAATCATATTATGTTTTTTCTAGTCATGAGTTAAATAGGTCCAATTTTACGCGTCAAAACTATATTTTTCTAAAATACAGTTTTGTCACGTTTTGCGTGCCTATTTTAATAAAAATGAAAATTTTTATAAACTTTATTTTAAAAAATTAAATTCATTATTAAAATAATAACTTCAAAAAAAAATTTGAGATATTTTTTGATAATTTTCTGAAAAGATATTTTTTGTGAATAGTGAGAAATACTGGTTTTTTATTAAAAACCCGCATTTTCGTTCAATGAATTTAAAATATAAATTTTATTTTATTATTGTTTTAAAAGTAAAATTAGATAAATTATCTATATATTAATCTATTTTAGTTCATTTAAATCAATTTTATATTGAATATGGATATAAAAACGTTTTAAACTTCTTGAATTTTTCTATTTAGAGAACCTTTCTTCCATTATGTCTAGGGTTTAATTTTAAATTAATATTTAAAAATTTTGTGAATGGAATTTGGAAAAATATATTAAATATTATGAATAATAATAATATTTATTATCTAATAATTTCAACTTAATTTTGGACCATAATTAAGGGTAAAAATTAATTATTGTGGTTAAGGCCAAAACAAGTTTACTAGAGGGTTAAACGGACAATATAAGGACTAAAATTACTTATAAACTTATAAAATACCGATTTAATGGAAATATTTTGACCATATAACCTATAATATTATATAATGTACCATTATTTATCCTTGTGGTATGTGAAAAATTTGGTTTTAACTTTTTATTTTCAAAATTTCCAATTGTGCCACACAGGTTACTTATAAAAGGTCACTCACTATCCTCTCATATTCACACTTTAAAAACTATTTAATTCATCCAATACATGACCATATATATTCTTTAATTGCCTTAATATATCCTATATTCATTGGTGTGACCAAAAATCCAATCTATGAAGTCTTTAGGTTAAACCTAAAAATGTTTCTCGAAGAAAAGGTAATATTTTTATCTATGTGATTTTGATTTACTTGTTCTTATAACTCCTTAAAATATTTTCCATATATGAAAACATAATAACACCATTAAATTCTATATAATTATTTTTTTTAATGGAATAATCTATATTAATTTCCACTTTCATCAAATAGGATATGAAATCATCATTCATGTGTACAACAGACAACCACCTCACAAACTGATGTTATTCGTTTTCCATCACCACCTCTCTCATCTTGATATAATGATAGATTAAATGGTAATATATGATATTTATAACATTAGTATACATTTTTAATTATAACACCGCATATACCATCTTACCTCTGAAATCATTGGAAAACAATAATGTCGCTCATTTGTGTGGTGGACTACTTCCTCGCGAAATGATGTGATGTGTTTTTCATTTTTATATTAATTGAATGGTAATAAGGATAGAATAAATTAATACACATAATAATTTTATTATAAATATACTTATAGATTTATTATATCACATACACCTTCTTACTTTCCATTCTATGGGGGATATGATAATGTTGTACGTGTATACGTCAGACTACTGCCTCACAAAGCAATGCGATTCATTTTTCATGTATGATTTATATAGAAGGTAATAAGTAAATGTTTATATAAAAAATGTGATATATTTTAAATATAAATTAATTTTTTTTGTTAATATATTAATTACCCTTATTCATTTCATTCTTCAAGAATATGGAAGCTACATTCATGTGTATGTATGACCTATCATCTCCATAAAAGGTGTATTTCATTTTCTATCCATAAATTTTATGAATTATAAGAAATAAATATGTACTAAATATATATTATATATATTTCATGGTTAAAATTTTGGATATAATGTAACCATGATAAAATTAAGAGTACTAAAAGATAAAAAATCAAAACATACATGAAAAACAAAGCAGTTATTGCTTGAAAGGCACTTTTAACATGGAAATGTTAATAAACAAGTAATAAAATGTCATAAGTAAATAATATATGGTATTATATATATAATTATGGTACTTTAATATATTTATGAAAACATATAATTTTATACAGGAGGTTTGAATGTGTATAAATGAATTCAAGACTTAAGGTAAGAACTTTCCATCTCACTTTTATTTTCTGTGAGACAAATGCTATATTAGAATCATGTCTCTTTTATGTGGTGTATATAATTACCTTGAATGTATTTTATGTTTATTATCCTGAAAATTATTGGGAATTACATATCCATTTAATTATCTCTCTTTTATGGGGTTTACAGTTTCAATGTTACCAATACTGTAAGGGATTTTTTTCTCAATTTTCCTTTGTTGAGAAATATGTCATGTTGTGAACAAATATTATTTTTGAGGTGTATCTAAATCCAATATGACATGTAATATCATGAATTTATTTATTATCATTATATATTATGTTTTATTTAATGTTATTCTTTCATGGGGATTATGATTCAAAATTACCAAAGTGGTAATGGTTTTATGATACAATCTCATCGTTTATCAGAATTGTTTATTTTTATGATTCTGATGCTGAAATATTATAATAAACCTCTAATTAAATGCATTAATTTTTTTATAATCTATTTATTTAATTAGAATAAATATTTTACATTTATTTTTCCTCTCTTTTTGTACTTAATATTTTAAAAGAATTCTTGTAAGAAAAATAATCTTTATTTCTCTCCTTTGTTGAAAACCCTTTTCTTCCATATCCATGTTTTCCAAACTATTTGTTAACTACATTTTTACCCATGTATTAATTTTTAATTTTTTTTAAAAAAAATAATATTCATGTTATTTTCCAGACTATTCCCATTTGTATTTTACCATAAATATGAATGGAATCTTTTTTTAATATGTACCGCATAAACAGAATTTCCTACCATCTTGACCATTATTTTATTTGAATATTCCTTTATAAATTTTCAAGGTTATTTTAAAAGAAAATTATTTAAAAAATATACATATTTTCAAAAAAAATCAAAGTGGAAAGTCTATTTTACTCAATAAATGTTTCAAGTGATCATTAAAAAATCATTTTCCATCTAAAATGAAATTCTTTAAAGTTTATTATGAGTTACTAGGGATAATATTGAATGATACCATCCTTATTTTTTATCTAGATGATTAATGTGAATATTGATGAAATTTTTATGAATCACATTTAATTTTCATGGGTTATTCTATGGTTAATTTAGGATTTTTTTATAAAACTAGTTTTCTTTACCTGGGTTACAATGTGATGATATGATGAATATTTTATGATATTCTGGAAAACATAAGTATGGTTTTCATTATGATATGTATAATACATATATATCCCTCAAATTTATTCAATAAATATTTATATCTCATGTGATAATAATGGGAAACAAGCCGATGGGATTGATCCACTATGGTAAATAGGTGCGTCATAATCCACTATGGGAAACGTGTGTATCCTGATCCACAGTTGGAAATAAGTGATAAGTACTGATCCACTATGTTGACGTTCTTCATATTTAACCTTGAAATATGATGTTTTCTTCTATATTTATGATGTTTTCACACTTTTATGACATGAATTTAAGGTTCGTGATTGATTTATGAATATTTCTCCCCCTTATGGGTCATGTCTTCTAGAATGATAAATTTTTATTCCATGAATCATGTTTAAGATATATGATAGGATTGGTGTGGACTTGTTTAGATATGTTCATGATCACATAACCTTATTATTATATTAATCTTTTATATTATCATATATTTATATCTCATATTTTTACCATTATTGAGCATCTGAGATCACCTTATCTTATGTTTCCTTCCTCGGGTTATAAAGAGAGGTTTAGGTAGGGTATTCCTAATAGAATTACTTTGTGATCTATGTGGTATATGTTGAAAATATTTCATGAAATATGAATATTGGGTTTCTAGTGTCCAAAAACACTAAACTATTATGGTACTTGGGAATGTGTTTATGTAATGTATTAAATATTCATCTAAAAAATATGATATTTATGTATTAAATACTAGTTCTTTATGGAAATGTTCCTAATTTAAACCATGATTATGATTGAATGATATGATTTTAGAACCAAGTATTCTTCCCATCAATACATTGCTCGAATAAGGAGTTGTTGGGAGAAGCTGATAGTTTATAATTCATTATTCATCCTAGAATTATGAAGATATATAGAGATCTGAAAGAGTATTTTTATGAGGAAAATGTGAAATGGATATTGTAGAGTTTATATCTCTATTATCATTATAAATGAAATCAAATTATATTAGATATAATTCTAATGGGATGCTAAAACCATTACCAATACCATAATGTAAATATGTAAAAATTTCCATAGATTTCATCATTGGACTCCCCAAAACATCTAAAGGGAAAAATGCTATTTTGGTTGTAATCAATCTCCTTAAAAGGTTATCACACTTCATTACCATTAGATAATATTTCTCACATGATCATATTTCTAGGATATACATTAAGTAAATGTTTAAATTTCACGAATTGATACTCTCAATTTTATCTGATCAAGATTTGTGGTTTACCTTAACATTTTATTGGAGTCTTCTATAGGATCTAGATATAAAGTTGAGTTTCAATGCTACATTTCATCCATAGAATGATACTCATTCTGAGGGGACCATTCAAAATTTATAATACATGTTGAGATCTTTCTATATTGATTTAAATTGTGGTTGCAATCAACAGCTTAATTTGGGGAAATTTTCTAACAACAATAGCTTTCACTTGATCATTTAGATAGATCCTTGTGATGACATATATAGAAAAAACAAAGAACTATAACATGATAGGATAAAGTTATAGGATGAAATATAATTGTTAACGATCTAGCTGAAGAAATGAAATATAAAGTTAGATGCGTTCATATGTACAAAATGGAATCTCATAGTTGATGATAAATTTATATTGACAATCATCATCAAGATTTAGAGTTCAAATTTTGTGAGAAGGTATTCCTGTGAGTTCTCAAATGAATAAGGTTGTGATATTTGTAAATAATTAAAAATTAATCCCCGTATAAATATTCTATTCAAAATTCATTATTGTATTGGTATAGTTGCTTATCTCTTTCCACTTCCACCGAATATCGCTCAAGTTCATAAGGGGTTCCATATATCTCTCCTAAGGAAGTATATACATGATATTTCACATATACTAAACTAAAATTTCATATTAATATAGAAATATATCTCTATTGAAGAAAAATTGGTGATGATTCTAGATAAAAGAGATAATATTTTGTAGAACAAGACCAATAACCTGGTAAAAGATTTCTGGGGAAACCATAAATTTGATGATGTGATATGGGAACCCGGAGATGTGATGAGGAAGAATTATCCTCTATTGTCTATATCAAAGTGAAGTAATTTAAAGGGTGAGATTATTATAATGGGTTAAACTGTAAAATCATTATATTTTTTATATATATTTCTCTTTAATTAATTTTATTTCTTTGATACCTTGCTTTACATGGAACACTGGGTTTAAATGAACTATGATATAATATTAAAATATTATTATATAATGTGGTGGTTATTTACAACACATTAAATTAATATCCATTTATGAATTAAATTTATTAATTATTTATATAATATACTTAACAAAAAAATATAAATTCATCTGATAGTTTTTACATGGAAATTAATTAATGGAAACTCAGTTTTATGTATAAAATTGAATTTTCCTAAAAATAGTTTTGTTGTGTTTTGAAAAATAATTTTTAAATGAATTTCCATCACTTATATAAATTTAGTCTTGTAAAATTTATTACATATTTGGAATCATAATAATTTATATAATTTAAAATTGTTAAAATAATTTTTGGATATAAGGAATAATAAAAATAGTAGATATGTGTTTCCACGATTAAGGATAAAACTAGTTTACCATTGGTAAACCAAAGAGATAAGGTTTAAAATGTCAAAAAAAATATTGGTTGAATTAATTTCAAAATTATCCTTTTTATCTTGAAATATATATCATTTTGGATCCACTTTACCTGATTAAGAAAATATTATACTTAATCTTTTGAAAAAATCCAAGTGTGTCATATCCCTCCCTTATAAAAGAATACCACATCTCCTCTATTCGTCACACTTCATGATACTTCTATACTAGATAATTCATACCATAAACCCTTAATAACATCCCACCTTACATATTAGAGTTCTTGTATTGATCATAATATCATACTTTCAACGCTTAAGGTGTAACCTGATGGAGGTTTCTCAATAAAGAGGTATAACTCTTAACTGAGTACTTTAAATTTTATTCCTTATTCTACCCCAAATAAATATATGGTATCCATTAAAAACTAATTATTTCAGTATCTTCAATATAATTTATTTATATTATGATTATGTATCAACCATTTTCTTCCTCATTTCCATCAAATAGAAAATGAAAATAATCACTCATGCGTTCGTGTGGACTACCACCACTAGGAAGAATTATGATTCATTTTCTATAAAAATATTTAATGGTTTGTTATTATTAGGAATTTAATGTTTATTTATTATATTTATGACATAATTAATATATTTTATACTTTATTACATTTCTATTCATGATAAAATGATAAGGTCATCCGTGCATACATGTGGACTACCACCTCCATACAGCATTACAATTCATTTTCATCACCTCTTTATAGGAAAATTTATATAAAATTGTATATAATGAGTAAATATGAAACTTATTTCTTTATTAATACTCTATATATGATGATTTCATGACCAAAGAGAAAGTACTAGAATCATCGAATCTAAACTTTCATGAAAAAAAGACCATTTTTCTCTTGAATGTTATTTTAATGGAGAAATTGTTAATAAAATGATAATTGAAAACTATAAAGGAATGGTACATAGTGAATTATGTATGAATATAGTTTTGGAATATATTTATAAAAAATATTTATTTATTATATGGGATATTTTATCACATGTGAATCAAGATGATACTTGAGGTAAGTCATTTATGTTATAATATCATTTATTTCCAGGATTATCTCTGATAACTTTACATTGAGGTAAATTATAAGGATAATATACTTTAAAACCCAAATATTTTTAGCATATTATTTTAATTCTTATAATATTTATGTATTAGTAACATTTTATTCTATTTTTTACTCAAGAAACCAAGAAATTATTTCTAAAGAAAAGATGAAATTATTATCTAATTAGTCAAAAAAAATTATTCCATGTCCTTATTATTTTATAAAATTTATTACCTATAAAATAAATGTTATAAAAATTTCATATTAACTACCTTTTCCTTTATTTACACATTTTTTAAAAATAATCATATTAAATAAATTTTTTAACTAGTCATTTATAACTTTTTAAAATGGTGTGAAATGAATGTTTTCTTTTAACGTATAACAAATTTATAGTTTTTTTCACTAACAAGACCATTATTTTATTTGAAGAATCATTTACATTTTTATTTAGATATTTTTAATGAAAATTATTTTCTGAATATTCAAGGAATTTTCTGTTAAAATTTTATCAAAACAAAATAATAATTTCTCATGTTTTCAATGAAAGGTTTGAATTATATTTTAAATGTTTTTTTATCTATGTAAACATCATTTAATTATTTTTATGATTATATAGGGATATAATCTTATGATATTATCCACTTTATTTATTTTTATAGATTATGATGATGATGACTTAAGGGTGATTCTAGGAAACCCTTTCCTTTCCCATATGTTAGTCATATTTTGATGAATCCTTTATGAAACCCACTTACTTTCCATAGGTTATACTATGATTAAATGATTAAATGTTTATGAAACTTATTTTATTTCCATGGATTATTATATAATGAAATGATAATATGATTAATGTTTTATGATCTTGAGGGACACATATATATGTTTTTCATTATGGGATGAGTGGTCCTGGAATTATATATCCTTCTAATGAATTAGGTAGTTATGGATATCTCAAGATATAATAATGTCTAAAATCGGGAGTTAAATCATTTCTATAAGGGACTTTGTCTACTAAGATAGTCTTGGAAGTGATCCTTGACTAAGGAAATTATGGAATGGGGAGTGAATCAAATTTAGTCTGATAGCCATGGTAGTGATCCTTGAATAAGGAAATCATTTTTTATTCTTATGTACATGATAAAAAATTGTGGCTTGTTTTTACGATATGATATCATAGATCATGATTGATTATTGATGATTTTGCACACTTATGAATTATGTATTTTTTATGAAAAATCATTATACAAGGATTTTTTAATAATGATATTTGACCAAGTGGGTAATATTATTACAAGTTATGATCATGTCCCGATAACCTTATGATTATCTTATGCTCGTTTATGTTTATTGATTGATATCTCTTATTTTTACCATTACTGAGCATCTATGTTCATCCTTTATTATGTTTCCTTTCCCTGGATTAAGAGGAAAATATTTAATAAGGTTACTTATATGAATTTTACTGTTCTATAAGATCTATTTATAAGATGTTTAACATCTTTCATGAAATAATATAAATATGTATCTAGTATCCAAATACTATAAACCATTATGATTCAATGTTTTTTCTTGTTATATGATGTATTAAATATTCATAAAAATGATGTAATGTATCTATATAAATTATTGGGTCACCTTATTATATAACATATATTCCTTTTCCAAACTAAATATAAGATAAATTCATAATATATTTAACTAATACTTAATATAATTATTGGGAGGAGGTGGTAGAAATGGAAAAGTAATATTTTTGCAACATTTTTTATAGTGAATAATTGATACATAATATATTTTGAAATTAAGGAAGCATGTGTAACATATTTATAGTTGATATGTAATATTTTTTTATAGTGTCACTAATAAGTAAAATATTTTAATTTTTCACTTGGAGCATGCATAATATATTTCTGTATATTTGTAATATAATTTCATAGTCTCTAGTGTGTTCATATAATACTTTTATTGGAAAAGGATCATACTTAATATATTTTCCTTGGTTGGAAAGAATAATTTTTATATTTGCGACCATTGGGGTAAATACTTAATATATTTTCAAGAAACATATGGATACATAGAATTTTATACTTATTTAAATCACAAATTTAGAAGTTGTTCACCATAAAATAAAGGGTTGTTCTAGGAGCATGTTTTGATGAAAAAGCAAGGCCACTGACATTTCATAAGATGTTAATCTATGGTGATTTATAATTTTCAATGGAATACATACCTATATTATAGATCATGTAATATAAATTTAAAATAATTAGTTCTCTACACAAATTTAAAGTGGGGAAAAGGAAATTTTGAATATCATTTGGGGAATTCAATAGAAGATTGATAGCTGCTAGAACATGGAAATTTGTTACTAGAAAATGAAGAAGGGTGATATTATACCACTTAGAGTTATTAATTCCAATATATACACAAAAATGAGGAAACTGTCCATGAATTCTATACTCTATGGGGCCACTACTAAAGTCTGATTTAAATTTTCTCTTATAGAAATTGGATTCCTTCCACTGTAAAGATGGACTGTGGAGGAGAGTTTCTTAGCTAGTGGTTTGAACCTGGGAAAGTTTTATAGGTTTTATAATGTATGTTTTTGATTATATAATCATATTATACATTTTTATAAGTGTTGGTTTTTTATTCTCCTATCCCATTTTATCTCCTAGTACTTTTTGATACTGATATCCAATACTCATGATTATGAGTGACTAACCTGACGAATCTCTTGAGGATGAATCTTTTTTTGAACCTAAATCACATCACATTTATATTTAAAGTTTATTGTATTATTTAGGTTATTAAAAGGGTTATTATTAGTGGGTGAGGGTGAGGGTGTGTCCTCAATACAATTTTCATTGGTGTAGCCTCTTTTTATGCATTGTTTTCCCTTTGTTCCATGATCACTAATGCATATGATGGATTCTTGATGATCTAGTTCTAAATTTATGAGATTTTATACCATGAATAGTAATTAGGGGGTTATCTCAATTAAATATACCTTTAATTAGATATTCATGTACGAGATTAATGTGTAGTGTACTTGGTAATTATTAGTTAAATCGTATATTATCAATTGAATTGGAAGAGGTTGATCACAAATATGATATTATGAGTTACTTAATTGGGTATGAAACTATTCATAAGACATTAATGTTTATATAAAGATAATTATCTTTAGAGTATTTCTAATATTAATAATATAATTGATTTAATTTCCATTTAATTTCATTTTTAATTTTCTATTATGTATTTCAATTCTCAAAAACCATTTCATTTTTTTTATTTTCATAAAATGTAAAAAAATAAGATAAGTTTTTTCCATATTTTATGATTGAATTTGAATCTAATGTCTCCTCAAGATAATGTCTCTTCAAGAGATATAACCTCGGTCAAGCATCATTATACAGTAGGATAAATATAAATATGATATTGTACCAACTTATGATAGGTGTATTAAAATGTTTTTCCATTATAAGGGAGTCAATACAATTGATCACTATTTATTCCTTTTACATCATATAATTAACATTATTTTCTTCAATACAAATTAATAATAATATATCCATGATTAATTAAAAAACAACTTATTTTGAATCAAATAACTACACTCATTTGTAACTAGAGGGAGAAGTTAAAGATGAAAGAAGAACTTGATTTGTAAATATCAAAAATTCATAGAGGTGGTGAGGAACTAAGTTAAATTTTTAATTGAATATATTATTACATCAAATAATCTGTAATTAGATAAATAATCTAAATTATTAGTGGAATATATTTCCCCAATCATCTTTTTTGTTAGTGAACATGAGGAGGTTGAGAATGAATTACATGAATATTTTACCCTAGCCCTTTCTCATCCATGGTTTGAGATTCATAATGAAAAAATGCCTACAAAGTTATATATAAGAGACCACAAAAATGGATGTATTATAGAATCAATTTTTAGAAGGTAACATACAACATGATTCCCCCATCATATAAGAAGTAAAACAAACACCACTTTATCTTTCTATGGATTTAAACTATGAAACCGTTGAGGTGGTGGAATCTGAATAGATGATGGATAATATTGACTACCACCCACCATCTAGGATAACTAAACTCCCAAAGGAACTTTCTATTAATTAAGAATTTATAGCTGATAAAATACATGGACATAATCATTATATAAAATTATTTTAATATAAGTACCTTGGTACGGAATTGAGAGTTACCTCTAAGTTTTTAGACCTTTCATATTCATCCAACATATGGATTTCCTTGGAGGGTGAATAAAAAACTAAACAACTGATGAGAAACATATGGATCTCCCTAAACCTATTTAACGTATATTTAAGAAATAAAATTATAAATTTATAGTAGATTTTAAATAGAAAACTAAGTCACGGGTTTTTTCCAATTTGAGGAGGAATATTTTAATATTAATTGAATATATTTTTAATTTTTTTAACTATAAATTTTAAATGATTATTTCTATAAAACATTTAATTTAAAAAAAATATGATTAATTCATCAATGTTAATGATGTGGCTATATAAGTAGTGAAATAAAAAGTGGAGGACCCATTTTTTTCTTACCCCCACCATACAAGTTATACCTTAATGATTTAAGGATGGACTTGCTTGGTCAGAACGGGTAATGGAAGACGGTCTAGAGGGGGTAAATTGACCAAATTAAAAATTCAAATATATAAATTGATTAATTAAGATAATTATAAATGTTAATTATTGAGATTAATTAGCATCAGAAAAAGTAAATAATACAAGGCTGATTTTTATAGTGGTCTAGACCAAAGTGGGCATACTTCTACTCTTATACCTCTCTACTCAGTGTGAGATACGTGTGTACTAAAAATGATTTTTATGGGGGAATAATAACCCAATTAAAAAATAATTATCTTGTGGAGGGCTAACCACGACACTAATTTTTTTTTATGGGGAGTCACAACCCTTAGAACCTAACTTTAGATAAAGGGAGACACAACCCGAATAGTCGTGACTTTAGATACAGGGAGTCACAACCCTTAGATCCTAACTTTAGAATTCAGGAGTCAAAACCTAAACAGTTCTGACTTTAGATATAAGGATTCATAACCCATAGATCCTGACATTATAATCCAGGAGTCTCAACCTAAGAAAACAGAATAACAAATAATTATTTTTTTAGTAAAAGCATAAACAGAAAAATAGAGTGCGTGTGAGAGATGGGAAAAAGTGTTACAGACTAAGAACTAGTTGAAAGATGATAAAAATGAAAGAAAAATTAACATTTGGTTATTATTAGATCGGATCATATCATCAATACAATTGTATTCAATGAAAAATTAATTCATCCCTTGAGAGATCATGTAGATTATGAAACAGAGTGTCGTAAGACATTGTAGATTACACAGCAGGTTCAAAATTCATAGCACTTCCTCTTTGAGAAAACAATAGAATATCAAAAATATTAATGTGTGTCTTGAAATTTGTATATTAATATGTTATTTTATCCTAAAAAGGAGAAATATATATATAGATTAGATATTCAATAGTTACAGTATCTCCACTTCCTTTAGATTTTCAAAATAAATTGAATCAAGATAATTCATAAATATGTCCATAAAAACATTGCATTTTTGTCACTTTATTCTTATAGAATAAATCTCTAATAAAATAAAAATAATTTTAATAAGTCTTCCAATAAAATAGATAGAATAATAATAGTATTTAATGATTTAAAAGAACAATTTAAATTCATTTAAACTTAGTTAATACAATTCTTGAAAACTAACAGCACAAGCTAAATGTAAATTCAAATATTTAAAAATAAATAAACTTGAAACCACAAGATTTATTGGAAAAATTCATTGAAATAATTTAATAATTTTTCTATTTAAATATTCCACTAAAAATTAAAAACTATTCGATCCTAATCCTTAGATATAATATTAATTTATCCATCTGAAAAATCATTGAAAATAATCCATATATAAATAGAAAATCAATTTTCAGCAAAAATGCATGAAATAAACAGTAAATTTAGGAATAAATAGTAACTTAATGTGGGGTTGATGAATAGTAATGTATCATAGGGGTGATAAATAGTAACATAGCGTAGGGATGAGGAACAATAATGTAGCGTAGGGATGATGAACAATAACATAGGGTTGATGAACCATACTTTAAACTATTCATGAACAGTAACATTGTATATGGTATAAACGGTAACTTAGGGCTTATGAACCATAATTTTCACTATTCAAGAATAGTAATGTAGTGTATGGTATGAACATTAACATAGGTTTGATGAACTATACTTTGAGGAAAAACTAGACAACATACTTTAACAAACTTCAATGAATTTTTAAGTGCTCTAAACAGCCAAATTCAGACTTTGTTCAAAAAGAATTATTTGTTAAAAAACTTATTATATTTACAAATAATCAAGAATAAAGTAAATATAACATCTAATATTCTAAATATCATCAAAAAATAGAAGCAACAACATTTTGTAAAAATAGTCATTCTGGAAAATCAAATCATAACTCCAAACAATTTAATCACCATTCAGACGACCATTTTAGACTTCTATGTAAATTAATTAAATCAATATAAACATGTTTTATTTATACAAAATCACGTTTCATTCAAATATTATATCTTTAGAATTTCTAGTAAAATAAATACATAAATTTTTTAAAATTGAGAATTGTAGAGTTTCTAAAACTGCAGTAGAAATTTAATTTATTTTTAGAGTAATAAAAATGCATTTTCAGACTTCCTCATAAACTAATGAAATATAGATAAATCTATTATGTATCCAACATGATAATAATTAAATAAATACATATAGTTTATTTTAATAAATCATAAAAATATAGAAATTTTTTTAAATGAAAAATCACATGTAATCAAACAAGTAATCAAACAAAAGAGAATGCACATGCACAAACAATATCCCCCTTTTTGTTTGATTACAATCCAAAACTTTTGAACAATTAAAACCAATTCTAAAAACATTTAAAACAAATTTTAAAAACATATAAAACAATTTATTTATCTCCATTTATTTTTTCCCATTTACTCCCAAAATATCTCTACCCCTTTTTATAAATTAACAAAAAGTAAAAACAAACTCCCTCTGAAAAAATACAGCAATAAAAAATTAAAATTCCAACATACCAAGTTTAGATTTAATTTTTTTCAAACTGAGAAGAGTCTAAAGAATTTTTAAAAATATTTGATAGCTTATTTTCACAAGGTATAAATTCTAAAACAATATATCCCTTATTCATATGATCTCTAATAAAATTAAATTGAAGATCAATGTGCTTTTTTCTATAATGTTTTAAGGGATTTTAGAAATAGAAATTGTAGAATTATTATCACAATAAATAGAAATTTTATCAAGATAAACACCAAAATCAGATAATTTTTTCTTAATATATAAAATCTGATCACAACTACTGGCAGTAGATATATACTCAGCTTCTATAGTAGATAAAGAAACATATGTTTGCTTCTTAGATGGCCAAGAAATTAAAAATTTTCTCAAAAAATGACACATACCTGATGTGATTTTTCGATAAATTCTATATCCTCCAAAATTAGAATTAGAATGAGTTCTTAAATAAAAACAATTGTATTTTAGATAAAATAAAACAAAATCAACAGTTCCTTTAACATATCTAATTATTCATTTGACATCTTTCATATGGATTTCTTTATGATCTTCTTGAAATCTAGCACATAAACAAAAACTAAAAATTATATCAGGTCTAGACATTGTTAAATATAGAAAGCTACCTATCTTGACTCTATAAACTTTAAAATCAATAGATTTACCAGAAGCATCAATATCTAATTTAAAATTAGTACCCATTGTAGTTTTCATAAATTTAGCAGAATCAAGACCAAATAATTTAACTAACTCTTTAGTATACTTAGATTGTTTAAGAAAAATTCCAAATTTTCTTTGAAAAAAATTAAAGTCCTAAAAAATTAATTATCCTATTAAACTTATATCAAATTTAGAAGACATTAAGAAGAAAAATAATTGCAAAGTATTTCACTAGAGGAACCAAAAACTACATCATCAACATATATTTGAACAAATAAAATATCATGAGAAGTTATTTTGATAAAAAAAAAGTTGGATTAACATTTCCTTTATGGAAATCATTATTTAATAAAAACAAAGAAAGCCTTTCATATCAAGCATGAGCTTCTTATTTGATACCATGCAAAACTTCAGATAATTTAAAAACATGGTTAGGAAATTTTTCACTATAACAACCAGGGGGTTGAGATACATAAACTTCTTCAGTTATAAAAGCATTTAATAAATCACTTTTTACATCCATTTAATATAATTTAAAACCTTGAAAACAAGAAAACGCCAATAAAATTATAATTTCCTCTAACATAGAAATAGGTGAAAAGTAATATTCAAAGTCTATACCTTATTCTTGAGAGAATTATGGAGCAATAAGACTGGATTTATTTTTAAAAAACTGTACAGATTCATCCAGCTTGATTCTAAATATCCACTTAATTTCAATCACCTGTTTATCCTTATGCAATTATACTAAAGGCCAAACATTATTTCTAACAAACTGATTTAATTCATCTTGCATAGAAACAATCTAGTTTTCATCTTTCAAAGTATCATTAACATTAAAAGGAACAAAATTAGAAATAAAATCAGAATTGGTACAATAATTTAAAATAGAATTTTTCGTTTTAAGACCATAATCAACATTGCCAATAATATTTTCAATAGGATGATAATTGTGAATTTTTTATGATGTTGGATCTAGTTGATAAGGAGTTTACTCCCCCTCAATTGATTCATTCTTATCTTAAATAATTTCTTCGCCGAAATTAAATTCTCTAAACTCCTCATCAATAGAATTAGAATCATAATTTATTTTAACATTATTTTCATCAAACATAACTTAAATAGATTATTCAATAATCATAGTTATTTTATTATAAAATCTATAGGCTTAAATATTATTATAATATCCAAGAAAAATACCTTCATCACACTTAACATAAAATTTATCTAATTTATCCTTTAAATTTAAAATAAAAACTTTACTGCCAAAAACTCTTAAGTAACCAACTTTAGGGTTTTTATTTTTTAATAATTCATAAAGAGTTTTATTTAACAATGGTCTAATAATAATTCTATTTGAAATATAACATGCATTAAAAATACCCTCATTCCAAAAATATCTAGGAAAATTATATTCACTCAACATAGTTGAAGCCATTTCAATAAGATTTCTATTTTTTCGTTCTAAAAACCCAATTTTTCATGGTGTTTTAAGAGTAGAAAAATTAAGAAAATAGCCATTATTTTCACAAAATTTTTAAAATTATAAATTATGAAATTCACCCCCTTTATCACTATGAATATAGATTATCATAAAATATTTTTCATTTTGAACTAGTTTTCAAAAAGCATTAAATCTAGATAAAGTGTCATTTTTATGAGAAATAAAGTATACCCAAGTAAATCTATTATAATCATCAACAATAACTAAGGTATATTTCAATCCACCGAGGCTGGAAATTTTAGTGGGGAAAAAATAAATATTTACTAACTAGAAAATTCTATTAGTACTTATCATATTAATGGTTCTAAAAGAAATTTTGTATTGATTCCCTTTCATGCAAGTGTCACATATATAAAGATGTTCTTTCTTCAAGGAAGGAAGTTGTAGCACATTTTCATTCCTTGAGAGATTATGTAACAATCTAAAATTATCATGACCTAAGCATCAATACCAAAGGATATTGTCATCCTATACAGAATTCAAACACTTTACATTTTGAATAGTTAGTTCAGAAAAATCAATAATATAAATATTATCTTTTTTATTAGCAAAAAAAATAATGAAATATCTTTAAAAACTAAACATTTATCATTTTGAAATATAACTTCAATTCCATCATCACATAATTTTGATATACTAATTAAATTAAGTTTTAAATCTTCAATATATAAAACTTTATAAATAAAAGTAGAATTTGAAATACCAAATTTACCAAAACCTTTTACTTTGCCTTTGGAATTTTCTCCAAAAGTAATAGTGCATCTATCACAAGTGTTGTAAGTGGTAAAATTTGATGTGTCTCTGATCATATTCCTATAGAATCCATTTTCCATGTACCATATTTCTTTCTTGATACATCCAAGTTATTTTTTCTTATCCAGTGATACCATGTAGCACAATTTTGCACTTTCTTTTTCATTTCCATATTATTCACTGGAATCAGATTCTTCTATACAACTCTATCTATGGGTCAATGAATTTGGTCCTTATTTTTGTATTTTTATTTATTCTTTAGTTTATGAAAATTAGGTTTGATATTCCCTTTTTTCTTACACTTATAACAAGTAACATCTAAATCATTATAATTCATATCACCTTTCTTATCTCCCTTATATTTTTCTTTTTAAGGGTTTCTTCTAAATTGATTCTTAGATCCTTTATTTTTCATTATTTTGTAAACTCCAATCACAATTTTATCCATATCTTCTTTTTAAAATATTACATATCGGAATTATAAGATTCAGTAGAAACAACAATCACATATTTAAAATCTACACCTTTTCTTTTTATTGTATCCTCAATAGTTGTGTTGTTCAATTCCAATTCATACTAAATGAGTGATCTAATAAATTCATCAAGTGTGTACTCTTTGAAATTATTTCTTTCATTAATAGAAACCTTATTAGCATTCCACTTATTTGGTAAGGATCATATAACTCATTCAACTAGTACTGGTTCTTTTAGAGCTTCTCCATGTGAATTCATTACATTCATAATGCTTGTGAATCTTGGGAAAATTTGGTTTACTATTTAATCTTCACCCATCTTGAATTATTGGTTCTCATCATGAAGCATTAAAAGTTTGGTACGGATTAGTTTGTCATATATAAGGTGAGTAACTTGTAGAATCTTCTATATTTCATAATCTTTCTTACAAGAATACACATTACTAAAAACACTTAGATTAATATCATAATATAAAATATTGATAAATTTATAATTTAAAACATATCTAGTAGAATCAATTTTGGTAAGAGTATCTGGGTCAACTTCAGGCAGTGTGTATTATTTTTACATGATAGACTAGTGCTAAATGCTCAACTGTTTGGGGTAAGCCTCCATTCCGGATCTCCAATAGAAATAATCATAACTGTAAAAGTGTGGAGGATTTTGAGGAATCCAAGCATCATTTAGGTTCAATCCTACCATCTTATAAGATCTAGTCCTTAGACTATCAGGTCTAGGAAAATGTTAGCATAAATAAAGTCAAAGCAAACTCTAGAGAGGAATTTGATAATTACAAAAGGAACAATATTTTGATACAAATTAAAATATGTAAGAAATATAATAACAAAACAAATCAATTCTAAAAAGGATTTCCCTCTAATACAAATTATTAGGTCAAAACGGGTAATGTAAGATGGTCTATAGGGGGGTGAATCTACCAGATTAAAAATTTAAAGAAATAAATTGATTAATTAAAATAATTACTGAAGTTAATTATTGAGGTTAATTAGTATCATAAAAATTAAATAATGCAAGGACATTTTTTATAGTAGTTTGGTCCAAAGTGGGCCTACTTCTACTCTTATACCTTACTACTCGGAGAGTGATACATGTCCACTAAAAATTATTTTTATGGGGGAATCATAACCCAATTACAAAATCCTTTTCTAGTGGAGGGATAACCATGACACTGACTTTTGTATGGGGAGACACAACCAGTACAACCTAACTTTAGATAAAGGGAGTCATAACCTGAATAGTCCTGACTTTAGATATAGGGAGTTATAACCCTTAGATATTGACATTAGAATCCGGGAGTCACAACCCAAATATTCCTAGCTTTATATACAAGGTGTCACAACACTTAGATCTTGACTTTATAATTCGAGAGTCAAAACCTGAGAAAACATTATAACAAGTAATTCTTTGTGATTAAAAGGATAAACAGAAAAATAGAGTGTTTGTAAGATATGGTAAAAATTGTTACAGACTCAGAACTAAATGAAAGATGATAAAAAATGAAATCCCAAGTACTATTTGTTGAGGATTAGATTAGATCATCTCATCAAGAAAATTTTAGTTAAATAAAAATTAATTCATCCCTTAGGAGATCATGCGGGTGATGAATTAGAGTGTCATAGGACGTTGCAGATTGCACAGTAGGTTCAAAATTCACAGCACTCTTTCTTCGAAAAAAACATGGTATCAAAAACATTAATGTGTGTATTTAAATTTGTACCTTTCTATGTTATTTTAACCTATAAAATAGAAAGATATGTATAGAGTATATATACAACAGTTACAGTAGCTCCTCTTCCTTTAGATTTTCAAAATAAATTGAGTCAAGAGCATTCACAAATATCTCTATAAAAAATACACCATCGTTGTCTATTTATTTCTATATAATAAATATCTAATAAAAAAATAATTTGAATAATTCTTCTAATAAAATCTCCATAATAATAATAGTGTTTAATGATTTAAAAGACCAATTCAAATTCATTTAAACTTAGTCAATATGGTTCCTAAATATTAGTAGCACATGCCAAATGTAAACTCAAATATTTTAAAATAAATAAACATAAAACCACTAAATTTATAGGAACCATTTGTTGAAATAATTTATTAATTTTTCTCAGTAAATATTCTACCAAAAACATTAAAAACTCTTCAATCATAATCTTTATATTTAATGCCAATTTATCCAGTAGAAAATCCGATGAAAATAATCCATATATATACATAAAATGAATTTTCAGAAAAAATGAATGGAATGAATAGTAACTTTAGTAATGAACAGTAATGTAGCATAGGGATGATGAAAAGTAACATAGCATAGTGAGGATGAACAGTAACATAGTGTATGGATGATGAACAGTAATTTAGCATTGGGATTATGAATAGTAATGTAGGGTTGATGAACCATAATTTTCACTATTCCTGAACAGTAACGTAGCATATGGTATGAATAGTAATGTAGGGTTTATGAACCATAATTTTCACTATTAATAAATAGTAATTTAGTATATGGTATGAATAGTAACATAGGGTTGATGAACCATACTTTTCGGAAAAATTGGATAGCATACTTTAACAAATTTCAACTAAATTTTAAGGGCTCTAAATAGCATATTCAGACTTTGGTCAAAGATACTTATTTGTAGATAAACTTACTATATTTCTAATGAATCAATAATCAAATAAATCTAACATATACTATTCCAAATATCATTAAAAAATAGAAGCAACAACATTTTGGAAAAAAATAAATTCTGATAAATAAAAGTAGGACTTCTAACAATTTAATCAGCATTCAAACGACCTTTTTGGACTTCAATGTAAACTAATGAAATCAAGATAAACATGTTTTATTTCTAAAAAATAAAGTTATATTCAAATACTATATATTTAGAAGTTTCGGTAAAATAAATACATAAATTTTTTAAAACATAAAACTATAGAGTTTCTAAAACCACAGCTGCAACATAATTGATTTGTAGAGTATTAAAAATTCATTTTCAGACATCCTTATAAACCAATTAAATGTAGATAAATATATTATCTATCTAACATGATAATAATCAAAAAAATAAATAAATTATAGTTTAAGAAATAATCAAGATATAGAAATTTTTTTAAATCAAAATTCACATGTAATCAAACAATTAATTGAACAAAAGAGAATGCACATGCATAAACAAGACTTACAGTACAATCTCTATGGGGTCATCTATAAATAGTTTAAGCTAAATAAGATTTTAACAACTTTATTTTTTTGGATTAGTCTTTTGAATATTTTTATGCATATATATGGATTTTCCATCAAAGTTGGAACTGTTTCTTAGTGTTTCATAACCCATAAAATTAATATATTAAAAAATATATTTTAAATCATGTACACACATTATTTCAATATAAGTGGGTTTACCATTTTTTGGGACCACATATGAGAAATCTAAGACTATGGTTTCTTTTCGAATGTGGGGGATACCCTAAGAATGATATAATGTTGGTTGGTGTCGGTTGTTCCATGGGAGGTGACCATTGGTGGGTGAATTTGATAAAGTAATTTATTTATTTATTTATTTTTATTAAGTAAACAGAAACCTAAATACCTCTATAAATATATGTCTATTATAAATCACCAGGGTTAGATCATTTTATATTTTTTATTCCATGATTTCACCATTGATCCCATACATTATTATTGATGGTTATGGTCACATCATCCAATGAGACTCATTACCTCTCTTCATGTGCAATCCCCCCATTATTCTTTTTTTTCTTTGTCGTTGGCCCAATGAGGTTGTAGTTTGACATTTACAGGAAGGGTTTGAGCATGATAAAACCCTTGGATTCATGAGTTTTTGATGAAATAAGTAATTATTGATGAAATTGTGTTGCATCATGATGGGATCATGGGTTATAGATGATGACTTCTCTTCTTCTTCATCATGTGAGATGGGATCAGTTTGGTGGAATAAACTATGAGGTTCTATGTGACCATATATCCTTAGGAGTTTCATTAGATGGATTTTATGATGGGGAAGCACATCATCCTTTTCCAATGATAGATGGTGGTTTCGGTTAAATTGTGAGAGGAGGTGAGGAAGGAGTTTTACACTTCCCCATTGGATGTACATCTTGGTGTGGAAAAGTTTTATATAGAACTTTAGTGGCAGTTTTGGTAGGATTACATGAGGTAGTGTGCCACTGAATATTTCTCTTGATGTCTCACACATTTGTAGGTATAGGATAAGAATCAAGTTCAGAAAGGTTGAATATAACATCCCATTATCGATCTATCAAGTACATTTTTAACCTCATAATGGTTTTCCTTTTCTCATTTTCTTTATAGAGCCAAGAAGGAATTGTGAGGATACCTATAATGGTGAAGTCGTAGATTTCTTGGAATCTTATATTTAATCAGATTTTTATATATTTTGTAGGAGTATTTCACACTGTGTAATGAGGTTACGTGATGTGTAATATTTTTTGGATGCTAGTCGTGAAAGGATTCACACTGTGAAAGGTTACGTAATGTGAAGAGATGTTCCACATTGTGAATTTTTTAAATAACAGATTTTAATCTTAGTAAATGGTTTTTCTAATGTATGTGGGACTTTGATTGTTACACGTAATGTAATGACCCATGTACAGTTTTAAAACAGGCATGTGGCTATTTTGTTTCGGTTATTTCTTCATATTCTATTTCTCTCAACCCAAGTCAATTCTTAAGTGATTTTGGGAGACTCCTCTCATTATAGAATGATGTGATCATAATTTGATCTTCATTAATGTTTCGCTTCGTCTCTCCAAGTGAGTTATCTTTCTAATTATTTATGGTCTTTGATCATGTTAGTGCCCTTGGGTTTCGTTATTGGATCCCTTGGTCTAATTTGGTTTTTTAATGACTTCTTCAAGATCGGTTATTCAATCTTGTTCTAAAGGCCATTCCTTTGTTGGTCATGGTGTAGTAAGAATTAATTCTTTAGGTATGTGTATTTACACTTTTTTTACCCCTTGTTTCTTAAATTGAGTCAATATTGTGATTTGGATTTGATTTTATATCATTCCTAGATGTTGATGGGTTTTAGTTTTTAGTGGATCCCATTGTGGGCATGTGCAACCCAATTTTCAAGGTAGGTGTTCCATATCTATCCTATGTTCATGAACAATATTCTTTCCACTTTATAAACTGATTTATACAAGGAATTGGCATAATTGATTTATGTGTATTGAAAATATTTTTTAACGAAAAATGTTTTTCTTCTGATTGTCGATAAATGGAAAGAAAAAGGGTATTTTTAAGGAATTAAAATGGATTTTTTAAATGATTTTGAAATTATTTTTGAAACATTGAGTTGTTTGTGAAGATGATCATATGGATTACCTTGGGTACTGGGTGGAAGGTTTATCTTGAGTTCATCATCCATTGTGGGGGTTCACTTTCTAGGGTGTTCCTATTTTACTAGAGTGTAGATTATTGGATCTAGGTACATATATGATGTTGGTGTTCCACTTTTTTGGGTGTATCCCTAGTCTTAGAGTGTAGATAATTGGATTTAGGTACCACAGTACATTTTTTATAGTTTTTGGTACGAATAGTCTGTTGTCTGACCTGTTGTATTCCTTGGTATTGTGATGAATGTGCTTTTAATGTTGTTTTTTTGTATTAATTAGATTTTTAATATTTTAGCCTTGAAATTCATGTTTATTCTTATGAAATATGACATGGAAAAATGTTATTTTAAATTGATATAGCTATTTTTGTTTTAGAGCTATCATAAAATTGAAATGTTTACCATGTTTTCTATAATACTACTTTACTAATTATCATGCCATGTTTTATTTAAAATGAACATACATGAATTATTATATAGATACTTTCTATGGAACATCAAGGTGGGATCATATTGATCCTGTTATCTCACACCATGTTTACCTCTTTGGTGTTGCTTAGACCTCTGTATATCTTCCAATACAGGGAAAGGAAAGGCATCACAGTGAGGTATAGAGGTTTCATATCATATGAGTTGTGTAGATGATGGTGAGATAGTGGGATCTTGTCCACTCTATCACATAGAGTAGGTGTTTGGTTTTGGTACTTTTCAGTTGGGCTTGTCTCTTGGATTTTTGGTTACTTTTACAGTCATTTGTTTTCACTGTCTTTCTCACAGTTATGGAATATATCGGTTGGATTTCCTGTATTTATTCTTACTTTTTGTATATATATTCCATGTTTTTTGTTTAGTTTGGGATAAATTGTTCCCTTTGGTTTATCATTTGATGACTGGGTTCTTTTCTACAACCCATGGGGATAGAGAATGTCCTTTAGCTATGCGAGGGATTCGGTCGGGTTCCAGGTTTGAGGGAAACCCTGGTCAGTTCTTTACAATTTGGTATTAGAGGGAGGTATATCATCAAGAGTCCTTATCTTGGGATGTATTTTAGATATGATATATAATTTTTGGGTCTTTATAGGTATGTTGTGATAAGTTTCTAGCCATCCCTTATCATTTCGAGACTCAAGTTACCATAGAAAGTTGGGATATGTGTCTCTAGTGTTGGGTTTTGTTTTAAATATTAGTTTCTTATTATGGATTTTATGGTTTAAGCTGATATTTACTCTATTATTTGAGTGTTCCTTCTATTTTGGAATATAGAAGTATGCCTTTGATATGTCTTCCATGATTTCCTCAAGAAGTTGAGGTTGGTGCTCCATAGGGAAATCTGCCAGTGGATTAGAATCTCATCGAGACTATCATACAGGAAGTTCATGTTATTGATCAAGATGCACCACGAGTTAAGAATGCGGTTACTGAGGTACAGCCGAGAGCAAGAGGAGAGAGAGATCAGTCACAAGAATTATTGCATGAGAATCCACCTTCCTTTAAAGGAATGAATTAACCTCAAGAGGTGAAAGACTAGCTGGATAGGAATGATCAAATATTAGACTTCCTAGAGACACCTGAGAATATCAAGGTAAAGTGTGCAGCATTCAGGCTCATGGGTTA
Organism: Viscum album; assembly: GCA_963277665.1. NCBI lineage: Eukaryota > Viridiplantae > Streptophyta > Magnoliopsida > Santalales > Viscaceae > Viscum > Viscum album. The sequence continues at coordinate 85,876,789 of OY728154.1, forward strand.
TGGAAAGTGATGGTGGGATTCTATGGTCCAGACAGATAAACACATGGACCTATATTGGAAGGGTTTCAAAACCCTATTTTTTAGCAATTTTTTCTAGGGTCTCTAATGTTGGAAAAGTCTCTAGAGTTTCTATCTTTGTAGTAGGGAGATCATTCAGTGTCAATGTACACCAATCAATTTTCTAAGATTTTCTATTTTTCTCTGGACGTGGTGAATAATGACTAACTAAAAGCTCAGAAGTACCTTCATGGGTTTCTGATTGGATATCAGATCGTAGGTAATTGTGTTGAAAATTTATACCTTTGTAGATATGATAGAAATATCTATGATGGATGAGATGGATGTGGAAGGTAATGTTGGTTTTCCCAACTATTCTCTTTCATCTAGTGGAAGCTTCAGTGGTGTGCATGGGAAGTAGAGAAAGTGTCAGGATCATCATAGAAGTGGTGGTGGTGGGTCTCAACAGCAATACTCCTCCACACTATATGTTATGCTAGTAGTGTGCCTCTAACTTACTATCTGTGTGGATGGGTCAGACACACCATATGTTTTTGTCCTATGCCTGCCAAGACATGAAACATTTGTGGACGTGTTGGTCATATACAATGCTTCTGTCAGGATATGACTACACCTCATTATGGTCAGGGTTCTTTGCTTCAAAATGATACTACGGTGTAGTCAGAGTCTTCGAAGACTACAGGTCTCCATCCACATGCCTCAGGAGTAAATCACTTTCACGCAGTAGATGGGTGTCCAGTCGAAATCGATACAGGTCTGGAAATAATGAGAGGTATTATCCTTATTGCATCTTCATTATAAATTTCTTTATTTGTTACCAGTTCCTCCCACTCATTTATATCTACATGTTCTATTGATATTATTGAACTTCTAAAAAAACTTATGTCCTTTATAATGGAGTTATAAATACCTCTTGGAAATAAGAGAGAGCAGGGGTTTCGGTGTCCTTTTCAATTAATGGTTCTTGATATGGAGTTGGTTTGAGATTTTCTCATTCTTGATCTAGATCTATTTGAAATCATCATCAGTATGTATTGTCTTATTGCTCATCAAGATGAGGTTGATTTTTATCATCAGTGTGTCTCATTTCTTACTTATGATGATATCTATCATGTGTTTCAAGGGGAGTGGGACCCAAGATCAAGACATGAAGGGACTTCCCACCTAGTGATCAAGAGTTTTTTGTTTTTTATTTAATTTGATCCCAATTAATTCTCTCGTGTTGTTGTACTTCCCATTTTTTTTCAAGACTTTCTTGACGTTTTCCCAGATGACTTCTCTGATCTTCCTTCAGAGAGGGAGAGGTAGAGTTTATGATTGAACTGATTCCAATTACTCATTTGATAATGATACCTTCTTATCATATGGCACCAGTGGAGTTGAAAGAGATCAAAACTCAATTGGATGACCTACTATAAAAAGGTTTCATTCTCCCTAGTGTTTCTCCTTGGATAGCCCTTGTACTCTTTAGCAAGAAAGTAGATGATTCACTAAGGTTGTGTGTAGACTATTAGAAATTAAATCGGGTAACAATTAAGATAAAATATCATCGTCCTCATGTGGATGATTTATTTTATTAGTTAAAGGGAGGAAAGTGGTTCTCAAATATTGATCTTCAGTCGGGTTATCATCAGCTCAGTGTTCAGGAGTCGGATGTACTGAAGATAGCTTTCAAGAGTAGGTATGGTCAATATGAATATCATGTGATGAATTTTGTCATAACAAATAATCCTCTAGTTTTAATGGATTTAATGAATTAGATATTACATTGTTATCTTAAAAATTTAGTGGTAGTGTTTGTGGGTGATATTATATTTTATTCGAAATATGAGTGTGAGCACGAGCACTATCTAATTTTGGTTCTAGAATTTTTGAGATGTCATCATTTTTATAGAAAATTTCTAAAATGTAGTTTATTGATTCAATATGTAAAGTTCTTAGGGAAAAAATTTTCTGAACAAGGATTATTAGTTTATCCAGATAAGGTGAAGGTTGTTTCTTCATGAAAGGAACTAGAGAATGTCTTGGAAATTCATAGTTTCATTGGTCTTAGTGGATACTACCAAAGTTTTGCTAAGAATTTCTCTAAGAAGGAATCACTTTTGACTACTCTTACCAGGAAGGTGGTGAAATTATCCTATGATGAAAAGTGTTAGTCCTCTTTCAATGAACTGAAACGAATTCTAACAATGGATCCTATTCTGATCTTACTTGAGCCTGGTAAGGGGTGCATGGTATTTTTTGTTGCTTCTACTGCTAGTTTGGGATGAGTTCTTATGTTGGATGACCATGTGGTAGCTTATGGATCTCTGTATCTCTGACCACATGAGAAAAATTACCCCACTCATGATTTAGATCTTTTTTCAGTTATGCATGCACTTAAATGTTAGCGGTGTTTTCATTTTTGGGATATGTTCATATTCTTATCTAATCATAAGCATTCTAGTTATATCTATTATCAAAAATACTTCAATCTCCTATAGAGATGTTGTGTATAATACCTTCAGACATTTGACTTTGATATCGCCTACACCTTAGGGAATTGGAATTTAGTTTCAGATGCTATTAGCAGGAAAGTTCCATCACAGGCTATTCTAGAATCAGAGGAGTGAAACCTTATGGGATTTTTCACTCATCTTCACCTATATTCTTAGGAGAATGTTTTAGGAATTATTCTAAAAAAATTCAATTATCATCATATCTCCTGGAATCTATCTTGTATATTCAGCAGTTGGATGTTGATTTTAGTAAAGTTTGAGAAATCCTTTATGGTGGGGAGACCGTTTCTGGTTGGTCTCTCTCTTTAGATGGTTTACTCCACTTTGGGAAATAGGTTGTCATCCCAGTATATGTGAGGAGTATAGTCTTATTTAATTTTAATATTTTGTCGTCTTCCTTCCATATTGGTGCTAAAAAGAAGTATTATGACATGAGATGAAGATTTTGATGACCAAGAATGAAGTGTGACATTACATATTATGTGTCTCGTTGTTACACTTTCCAACAGATAAAAGTAGAGCACTTGAAACCCTCTAGTTTTCTTCATCCTCTTTCGGTGTTATTCTAGAAATGGGATGAGGTATCCATGCATTTTTTTTTGGATTACCATAGAATTCCTAGGGGAGGAATGCTATCTGGGTAGTTTTTGATCAGTTGACAAAGTTTTCTCATTTCATTCTGATCAAGGATACCACTAATGTTGAAGAAATTGGTAAGTTTAATGGGAAAAATATTGTGAGGTTACATGGGATTCCTTATACCATTGCTTCATATGGGTATCCTAGGTTTACCTCAAGGTTCGATAGGAGTCATTAAGAGGAAATGGAACTCAGGTCAAGTTGATAACATCTTACCAGCCACAGATATACGGTCAAACAAAGCATATGATTCAGATCCCGGAGGATATGATTTATTCTTGTGTCTTGGATTTCAGTAGATCATGGGATAGCTATATAGGAATGGTTGAGTTTGTTTAAAACAACAGTTATCAATCTTATATAAGAATGGATCCCTTAGAGGTTTTTTATGGTTGCCCATGCAGATCACCTCTTTTTTGGGAGGAGGTGGGTGAAGTATCTTTAGTTGTCCAAGTTTGGTCCAGGAGACATCAACAAATATTTAGGTGGTACATCGATATTTAGTTATAGACCAAAGTTGACAGAAATTGTATGAGGATTTGTGAAATCTTCCTACAGAGTCTTCCATTGGTGATTGGGTTTTCTTGAAAGTTCCTCCTTGGTTGGTTCACTGTCAGCTTAGAAAACAAGTAAATTTTTCTCTGATATATGTTGGACCATTTGAGTTCACCAATTGACTTGGGCAGGTTTCTTATTGATTAGCATTGTCGGTTCAGTTAATAGTTATTCAAGATTTTTTTTCCTCATATATCATCTCAAAAAGTACCACCTTTATCCCACTCACATTCAGAGTTGGTAAGAAATTGATTTATATTTAGATGTTTCTATTTTAGAGAAACCAGTCGACATCATCGACTCTCAAGTGAAATTATTGAATGTAAATTTGATTCCATTGGTCAGAGTACTATGGAAACATGGATCAGATTCTCATGAGACATGGGAATATGAGTCCATAATTAAGGATTAGTGGCCTCATCGTTTTCTAGGGACTACATCTTCCACATGACTTCCCTTGGACAGAAGTCTTTATGGTGGAAAGTTTGTAACATCATGTTACCAATATATCAGGTATGTATTTAACCTAATAATGGGTTTCCTTTTCTAATTATATATATGGGGATGAGAAGGAATTGGGAGGATACCTATAATGGTGAATTTAGAGATTTTTTGGACTCACATCTCTAACCAGATTTTTCTTCAGGCTATATGAGAATTTCACGTCGTGTAACTTAGTTATAAAACAAGTAAGAGTTGTTGGATGAATGTCATGAAAGGCTTCATGTTGTGAAATCTTAAATGATGTGAATAGATGTTTCATATAATTAATATTTTAAATAATAATTTTAATATGAGGTGACAGGTTACCAGTGTATGTGGGAATTTGACAGTTACACATCGTGTAACTGGCACACTGTGTAACAGCTTGTGTACATTTTTTAAAATAGGTGTGTGGCTATTTTTTCAGATCTTACTTCAAACTCCCTTTTTCATGACCCAGGGAAATTCCCAGGTGAGTTTGGGAGACTCCACTCATTCTAGAATTATTTGATCTGTAAAGACCCTAAAATTACATGTAAATTATTTTTAAATTATTTGGGATTTTTTCAAGTCTGCAAAAATTTACGATGCGTGATTCTGAGGCCTGGTGTTCCCAGAATGAATTTTTGAACTTTTTTTAAGGTATGTTTAGTAAATTTGCTGGTGTAGTTTTCTATCTTTTGAACCGGTTCTTGGAATTGAGATCTGATAGCACCGTTGAATCCAAAACACTAGGATTTTCTTAAGGGAAGCTTCACTTCGACCGTAGTTGGTTGGGAGAAAAAGGTAGTTTTTGAAATTTTTAAAGAATAATAAAATAAAATGTAATTATTATTTTCTTTTATTTTTCTCCAACGGACAAGTAGTGGTGGTGGGATCGGTGACTTGTTAATCAATTTAAGGTATTGACTCATCAACTGCGCAACTCCACCATTGGGAATTAAAATAGGTTCATTAATTCATTTATTGAACCTCATTAATTCTTCAACGGGTTACTCACATTTCCCCTCCTAATTAAATGGAGCTCGGGTGGGGTTTTGGCAAGGATTCTTCAAATGAGGGAACTATGGCAGAGTTCTATGGCAATATCTACTGATGGAGTACGAAAGCTCGGGCGGCAACGATCCGGGATCGACGAACGCCGACGACTCCATCCAATGTGGACGCCCATCCCACCGCAACTGTGACACCTCCAATAGATCTCAAGGTAGGGTTTTGTGTTTGGATGTGGTTTAACATTATTGAAATGTGATGAATAATTATTTCTTCTTATTATAATGCTAATATGGAGGGCATGGGCCAAAAAAACAAGGCTCGAACCCTCCGTCGCTTCGTTTATTGTTGCATTCTTTGGGGGAGATTTTCCCAATTTGATGGCAATGCAAGACGGAGGGTCATGTTGTGATGTAGGCAGCCCAGGTGTCTCGTTGGTGCAGACGGCACCAAGAACGGACCACCAGAGCACGTCAAGTGGTCTGTGGAAAGAACTGTCGGCATGCCATGCTGGCGACGGCCGATAGTGGCCAGAGGAGGACCGCGGCAACCGGTCACGGGCGGTGGGAAGGCGGCATGCTATCACGTTCCGTGGTAGCCACAGGCGGCCGGCCCAAGGCAGAAATGCGGGAGAAGGGCGGTGCCTGCAGGTGCCCCTGGAGGCAACAGCAGCGACCAGTGGGCCACGGCAGGAAGGGGCGGTGTGGCCCCGCACCTCGCTGTATCGGCTGAAGATCGGTCGACCGTCGGGTCGACCATTGCATGCGGTGGGGCAGCGCCCCACCCGCCAGATGAAACAGGCCCGCATATGCGAGGCCAGCTGGAGATGTGGTCTGCCTTCGAGAGGATCGGGCCAGACGTGGGCACACCGATCGGTCTGGGCCCGCGGGCTAGCGCGGGTGGGTAGAGCCCCACATGGTGGACTAAGACAGCCGCAACTCAGGTCCACGAACTATCTGGGCCGACCCCAATGGGCTGGACCCAGTGAACCGGGCCGACACTTAACGGGTCAGACCTAGGCCACATCAGGAAGACCCCAGGACCCGTTGTGTCGGGCTGGCCTAACCGACTCGGACCGGGCCTAGACCCAACCAGCCCCTGAATAAATAAACGCTTGTAACTGATGAACCGGGTGTCCGTTTGACTGGTCGTCATTGGCATTGGGACCCCTTTTTGGAAACAGCTCCTTTAGCATATTATGGAAGGCCCAACCAAGCTGGGATGGACCGAGGTGCGATCACCCCCATTTCACAAAAAGAGATGTAACTAACAGACTGGGCATCTGATCGATGCGCCGTCTGTGGTATAAGGACCCTTATGACAAGGCAGTACATTGTAGATACTCTAAGTGAGTTTATTTAGAGTTTGATGTGCGACCTGGGTTGGATCAGACTTGAATCTAACTTGGCCCGTTCTATAAAATTTCCTATATCTCACAGACTGGGCATCCGGTCGACGTGTCGTCTATCACATTGGGACCCCTATAACGGGGCGGTCCCTTGGGTATGACTTTTGCAGGACTTAATACCGGTTTAAATATTACTGATGGATTGATTAAAAGAGTCTTCCAGAGATCAAGTGTGCTTCGTTTGGGAATCCAGTGGATTGTTGTGACATAAAGAAGAAGAAGAGTGACCAATACGGGTCAGCATCAGAAACTCCAGAGTCGGATGATCTATATGTACGACTAATCATCCCTACCTCTATACCAGATACCAATATGGGTCAGCACCATGGAACAATACGGGTCAGCACCAGTGACCAATATAGGTCAGCACTAGCGACCAATACGGGTCAGCACCAACGACCAATACGGGTCAGCATCTAGCGACCAATACGGGTCAGCATATAGTGACCTATACGGGTCAGAAGTGGAGTTACTACGAATAGGATTATCTAGATTTATGACTATTCATCCCTATCCATGTAACATTGAAGTTATATTGTTACAATGATCTGTCTCTTTTCCTTTGTGCTTCATGATTTAGATCATTATTTTGATATTACCTTTGTGGTTTCTCTTGTGGTGTTTTCCTTTGTGGATTACTGAGAGACCTTCGTGGGTCTCGGGGTCCCCTACTAAGTTTTTATACTCACCCCTGCATGGGCTATTCCACCACGTGTGTGTCTGGTGCTGACTACTGACGCTCTGAGGCAGACTTTGGAGGTTCGGGACTGAGTGGAGCTTAGTACGATGGTATAAGTTGAGATCCTATTCTTCGACTTCAGACATACAACTACTACCCTCCAAATAGAGATCCAGGGCAGATACAACAACTTTTTACTTTCTTTTCAGTTCTTAGTGATTGTATTCCAGCCAACTATTTTTAGTTTATAGTTGTACTTGTGGTTGTACTTTACTCTCGTGGTTATACCTTACTTTTGTTGATTTTTTACTTCAGTTTCCCTTTTTGAGTTTGTACATATCTCTAAATAAATGAATTCTTGTTTGTGAAAATCCTTTTGGTTCTAGTCACCAACCCCTGGCCTATAGAAGGCGGGCTTGGTTTAGTCACATCTGGGCCCCATAGTTCTGGTCGTGACAAAGTGGTATCATACGGTGGTCAGTTCTACGAAAAGAACTAAGAGTCTACTTTTAATGAGGCAATGGTGTAAAGTGTCTTGAGTTCGGTTTTCAGTACATGGAGTTTAGTGTTGGTGTGGTGGCTGATGTATCCATACATCAGGACCCTGAATTCTGTTTTCCAACATGGTACATAAAAACACCAGTCTCTAGTGTTCTGAAAATATTTCTTGATCTTTCTAGAGTCATCTCACTAAGTATAACTTATTCACCATGGCGCATCTATTTATTATAGGATTCCTCCATGAAGACAGCCAGCCAGGATTCTGGTTACAGATCATGACAGTGGCCCACCGAGAGATGAGGCATCGGTATAGGGACCACTCACAGTGATGGCTCTTTCAGGTGGTGTACCAATAGCACCACCACCCACTGAGTAGCAGATGCTATCAATGGATCATGCACACCGGCTAAGCACATTACATGAGTTATAGAGATAGAGTCCTACGAGGTTTCGAGGCGAGATGGACCCCCATGCCGCAGAGGACTGGCATGAGTTGGTTTCATGAGTCTTTTTCTTAGTAGAGACACCCGTCGAGCAGATGGTGATATTTTCTTCTAGCCTTCTTCAGGTCTCGGTAGGAGGATGGTGGAGCTCGACTCTCCAGGTGCATGAGGAGATGACCCTCACCTGTCTGGACTTTGAGAGTCTTTTAGGGTGGAGTCCATGCCAGTGACACTATGCTCTATGCGTATTCAGAAGCTACTGCATCTATAGTAGTCCAGCTAGATTTGGCATTAGTACTCGGTCAGATTTACTAAACTCTCCCAATAATCCACCAACATGGTATGAGACCATTACTTCAGGGCCAGGACCTTTGAGCAGGGGATCTGATGAGAGATCAGAGATGCAACAGTTTCTCTCAGCATATCAATGTAGGTTGGGGTGCTAGAGCGAGATTTTCTAATAGATAGCTTCCTTTCTAAGCAGGCATCGATAGTGAGAGCCCCTACCAGATGACAGGTAGTAGAGTCATCTGCATCTGGCAGTAGACAGACGACGCAGAAGCCTAAGTGATCTAGACCTTTCAGAGGGAGACCCTGGGATGCAGAGTCATAGGTGAGAGGATCGAGAGGTCAAGGGAGTCACCAATGAGGCATGATATGTTTTTCCTATAGGGTACAGGGTCACAGAGCTCGTGACTATCCAACTCCATGCGCAGATGATCGGTAGACGGTGGAGGGGCAACCGAGGTAGCGACAGTGACAATAGCATGAGCATCATCCAGGCGACGGACGAGGAAGGGGAGCAGAACAAGTAGTGGTAGGTGGTCGGGGACACCATGAACTACCACCACCACCCCCAGGAGGTCTACCACAAGCTCAGAGAGCAGGTGGATGGGGACTGGCCCAGCTACAGGCAGCAGAGGCTCACAATCCTGACGTCTCTAAGATGATACGAGGTACAATTTGTATCTTCTCTACTTTAGTAGCAGTGCTTATCAACACAGGTTCTATCCATTCTTTCCTTGTCACGGACTTATTTTGGGACTCTGAGATTCCAATTGAGATTTTAGCTTGACCTTTTCGTTTGGATACTCCTACGGGAGGATATTAAGTGGTCACACACCAGTTCCAATAGTGTGATCTTACAATCAGAGGAGAGATTTTCAGATGGGATCTTCTAGTAGTGGCGTTGAATCCCTATGACATCATTCTAGGCATGGACTAGCTATCAGCAGTTCACTCACAGATTGACTTCTTGAGACATACAGTGCGATGTACATGAAGAGATGGAGGCCGGTTTTCTTTTGTTGGTGAGAAGGAAAATAAAACAGAAGACGATGTACTTGTTTTTAGGAGGGTGCATTCTATTACATATCAGTTGGCTTGCATAACCTTCGACACTATGGATAAGGAAAGTCCACAGTTTCGAGCGATGGTGGATGATTATGAGAAAGTATTTCCAAAATATGTCCCATGACTACCTCCTCATAGAGAGGTAGACGTCCGAATTGACTTGTACCCAGGAACATCACCGATATCTACACCATCATATTGGATGTCCCTAGTGGTGATTCGGGAGATGAGGGAACATTTATAGGACTTATAGACGAAGGTATTCGTAAGTCCTGGTGTTTCTCCATGGGCATCCCCAGTGTTGTTTTCCAAGAAGGCAGACAGACGTTTGAGGCTATGCGTGGACTTTCGGTGCCTAAACCAAGTGACTGTGAAGAAAAAGTATCCTCTGCCAAGTATTGGTGATTTGTTTGATGAGTTTAAAGGATAAAATTTTTTCTCGAAGATAGACCTCATATCAGGCTATCACTAGATCAGGGTACGAGATGAGGACGTACAGAAGACAGCCATCATATATCAGTATGGCCATTACATGTTCTTGGTGATGCCTTTAGGAATGACCAATGCTCTAGAAGTTTTCATGGGGATCATGAACAGGATCTTCTAGCCATAACTCGATTGCTTCGTGGTGGTATTCCTCATTGACATCTTGGTGTACTCAGCATCTGAGGAAGAGTATGATGTACACTTGAGGATAGTTCTGGACACACTCTGGGATGACTAGTTATATGGGAATCTCTTGAAGTCTGAGTTTTGGATAAGGAAGGTCCACTTCTTGGGAAACATCATCTTCGAGGCTGTATTTGTAGTAGATCCAGTGAATATCGAGTCAGTACTTTCTTGGGAGCCACCCAAGAGTGTTATTGAGGTGTGGAGCTTACTTGGATTAGCATGAAACTATTGGAGGTTCGTACCTGATTTCCCCTGAGTAGCAGCACCTATGACTGCCTTGACGAAAAAGGGGAAACCTTTATTGTTGGCAGAGATAGGCCAGTAGATCTTTCAACAGCTAAGGAAGAGCGAGAATAGTGCTCCCATCCTGAGGTTGCCGGAGGAGGGAAATGACTACGTGGTATACTACGATGCATCAGGGACCAGACTCGGTTGAATGCTTATACAGGATGATACAGTAATTGCTTATGGATCATGATAGCTAAGGCCTCATGAGAAAAATTATGCGACTCGCAACTTGGAGTTGGCAGTAGTAGTCTTCACACTGAAGATGTGGCAACACTACTTGATGGGTGAGCGGTTCATTTTTTACTCAGACCACAAGAGTCTCATATATATTTTCACATAGAAAGATATGAATCTGAGATGGTGATGTTGTCTAGAGTTCCACTAGGACTATGAATTTAAAATAGTCTATATTCCTGGGAAGGGAAATAGAGTGGCAGACGCACTTAACCGGAGATCGATTTCACAGCTACTGAACGAGGTTTCAGAGAAGTTAGCCTCACTTCAGATATCCTATTTGGATATAGATGAGATAGTCTACCTCTAGTCGATGGCAGTCTCCCCTCCACTCCTTCAGTGAGTCAGGAAGTCGCAACTCAGAGATAGCAACTGTGAGATTTCAAATTCTCATATATCCTCATCCCATGAACCTGACGGATATTTTGAAGGTGGGGACCACGATATCCTTTTTAGAGGATGTACAGTTTTACCAGTGGTGCAACGAGAGGAGGTACTGAGGGATTTCCATACATCCCCCTTGATATTACATCCAGGGGTGATGAATATGTATCAGGACCTCCAGCATCAATACTGGTGGCACAACTGGAAATGAAAGGTATACCAACAGTTGAAAACTGTTGGTATAGGCTGTAAAAACATTGGTATAAATTATACTAATAGTTTTACAAACCGTAGCCAAGTAAGTCATGATAATATAAATATACCAACGGTTTCAAAGAAACTATTGGTATATGTGAATAAATCTACACTATACCAACGGTTTTATGTAAACTGTTGGTATAGAGGTGAGATATCCCAATGGTTATGAACTGTTGGGATAACATTTATCTAGAACTTTACTAACGGTTCCTAAGAACCATTGGTAAATGTCTCAAGTATTCACACCTCTAACAACGGTTTAAAATCATTGGTATTGTGTATTTCCAGAACTATTTCACAGCATCCCCTTCAATATCCCCTCAAGTATACACCTGAATAAAAAATAGCAAAAAAACACATACAAACAGACTTAAAACAGTATAAAAAACATCCGCAATATCACAAAAAAACACATAAAACCATCAAACTCTTCCAACCATGTCATGTAATACAATTCACTATTTCAATATTCAAATGACAACAATCTTCCAGTATAGTTGAACAACATTTTCAATAACTCAAACATTATTTTCACCCATTTCAATCTTCATATGAAAACCACTCTTCTAGTAGTAATTCACCTCACCCCTGCACAACCCCCCCAACCAGCACAGCCCCCCACCTCCCCATCAAATTCTAATAGACAGAATAGTCTGAGAAATACTTATTAGAGTTGAATAAGAGTTTGAAATTGGATCAAATCCCAATTTTTTTATCCTAGATTTGGGTATGTAATGATTTGTGATGAATTTTGCATTGAACTTGTATTTTTTATAATATATAGTGAAAATGTATTTTCTTAGGAGTCTCATCACTTATGACCCCATGACTAAAACTACCCAACTCATGAAAACAATTTTGCGACTATAATTGATGTGTGTAAATTTCAGAGACACCACCTCTTTTATTAGAGACATGTTATATATATACAAACTGAATTTCATAGTAATATAATTTAATCTAATGTGAAATAAATCGTTTTCAGATGTGTTGGATAAAATACATGTAGATGTTCAAATTTGAAATGGAATTTGTTCTTTGTAATGGAAATGTCATTTTTGATGCACTAAGAAGGAAGATGAAGGAGGTAGGGGTGTTAATGTCATATATTGGGTGAATGGTAATGGCTTTGTTGGTAGACTCTATAGTGGTAATAACATAATATACTTGGGTATTGGTTTTTATATGCATAGTGATCAAGTCTAAATTGGTTGAATAAGTGGATGTTGAACATGTGTCTGATCCAGAGTGTGTTGTGATGCATATGAGGTTGACAAAAAACAGTCCCCTTCCAGGATGGGTTATAGTCATACATGGTGTACTACTAGTTAATGTAAGGGTGACACTTCTTTATTCCATGATAAAAATAATTTATAACACCCTCTCATGCTTAATAGTGAGAATAAAAGTGACGAAACATAATATCCTCAAAAAAATTAGATCCAACTAAATCATGCCCCAAATATCCTCTTTACCCCAACCATCCTACCATAGGACTTTGACAAGTGGTGGCATATTCCCACACTACACTTTCTTGATTTTGTGAAATAAAACCCCTCAATTTTTGAAATTGTTAGGTTTTTTAGGATCATAATAAGATATTTTGACAACAAAAGAACACCCAAATATGATCTATCCTCAAACAAAAGCAACATTTATAGAAAATGAAAAACGTATGAAAATGGATTTTACCTGGGAGTGGTTTTCCTCTTCCTAAATCTAAAGAGAAAGTTTGATGATGCATTCTATGAAACTAAATTTTAAAATGGGGTATGGAAATTGACCCATGGTTCCATGGTCGTTACAAAAGGAGTAAAGTATGGAACTCTTTACTTGATTTAAAATTAAGGCAGAGCTGAAATGATCAGATGTTCAACTTGTGATGGTCGAGAAGAATGGAATTGTACGTTTATTGACCTTAGTGAGAATAATATTAATGTTCTTAAGGTTATGAACACTAAATGGTACAAGTATGGTGTGATCTATTGATCATAGTAGGATTCCACAACATCATGCCTCGGATTGAGGAGGGGTTGACTCGTACACGTAAAAAATGACTAATGTATCGTTGTCCTAAAGTATCAACACAATCCAAATACGTTTGGTCAGTTTTTCGTATGTCAGTTGTTGTTTTCACCTAAAATATTGTTCATTTCAAAAAAAAAAGTGATACACTTAGAGTGATACTGGCCACACCATGCCTCAGATTGAGGCGGGGTTGACTTGTACATGTCAAAAATTACACATGTATCATTTTCCTAAAGTATAAATACAATATGAAAGCGTTTGGTCAGTTTTCTGTATGCAAGTTGTTGTTTTACTTAAAATCCTGTCCATTTCAAATAAAAGAGAGACACTTTGAGTGATACTGGTCACACCATGCCTCCGATTGAGGCGGGGTTGACTCATACACATCACAAATGATCCATGGATCATTTTGCTAATGTATCAACACAATCCAAATGAGTTTGATCAGTTTTATGTATGTCAGTTGTTGTTTTCACATAAAATGTTGTCCATTTCAAACAAAAGTGAGACACTTTGAGTGATACTAGTCACACCGTGCCTCGAATTGAGTCAGGGTTGACTTTTACCTATCACAAATGATCCATGGATCATTGTGATAAAGTATCAACACAATCAAAATGCGTTTGGTCGATTTTCTGTATTCCAATTGTTGTTTTCACATAAAATCCTATCCATTTCAAATAAAGGTGAGACACTTTGAGTGGTACCGGCCACACCGTGCATCGGATTGAGGCGGGGTGACTCGTAAACATCCAAAATGACCCATGGATTGTTGTCCTAAGTTATAAACACAATCTGAATGAGTTTGATCGGTTTTCCGTATGCTAGTTGTTTTCACTTAAAATGTTGTCCATTTCAAATAAAAGAGAGACACTTTGAGTGATATCAATCACACCATGCCTCAGATTGAGGCGAGGTTGACTAGTACACATCACAAATGACCCATTGATCATTGTGATAAAGTATCAACACATTCTAAATGCGGTTGATCAGTTTTCTGTATGCCATTTGTTGTTTCCACTTAAAATGTTGTCCATTTCAAACAAAAGTGAGACTCTTTGAGTGATCTCAGTCACACCGTGCCTCGAATTGAGGATGGGTTGACTCATACCTATCACAAATGATCCATGGATCGTTGTGATAAAGTATCAATACAATATGAATGTTTTTGGTCAGTTTTTTGTATTCCAATTGTTGTTTTCACTTAAAATCATGTCCATTTCAAATAAAAGTGAGACACTTTGAGTGGTACCATCCACATCGTGCATCAGATTGAGGTGGGGTTTACTCGTACACATCAAAAATTACCCATGGATCTTTGTCCTAAATTATCAACACAATACAAATGTGTTTGATTGGTTTTCCATATGTTAGTTTTTTTCACTTAAAATGTTGTCCATTTCAAATAAAAGTGAGACAGTTTAAGTAATATCAGCCACTCCGTGCATCGGATTGAGGCGAGGTTGACTTGTACACATAAGAAATGTTATCCTGGGTACTCGGTTTCCCTTGAGATGTGGCACAATTTCACTGAACTATGTTCCAACCATGAACCACATATTGTTGGGTAAAAATACTATATTTTCTCTAAAAACACTGAAGTAAATACAAGGGAAAAATAAAATACCAAAAAATATATAAAAATTACCTCATAATTAAATAATTGTTGTGACACTTGGCCAACCATGAACCCACCTGGGCAGCCCAGCCCCCCCCCCCCCCACCTGGATAGCCCCCCCACCCCACCCCATCCCCCACCCCACCTGCACACTCCCCCCCTCCCCACCCTGAAAACATGAAATTTAAATTAAAAATACCTTAAATATGATTTGTTTTTCTTCAAACAAATGCAAATATTATGCCTCTACTCCAAATGCTAAAAACGATGACATATTTTTTGTAATTCCGATGTTGTTCACAACCTTCAGCGATGAAGAAAATAAATTTTTCCTGTGTAATAAGACTCTTCGGAGTGTTCTAAAATTAAATAGGTGGGTTTAGAAAAGCAAATTAAAGTGTTAGAAGTAGGATTTTTATGGAGGGTTTTGAAATTTCTAATTAAATATCTCCAACTCATATAGAAGATAAATATTTCAGAATATCCTATAACCAACACATAATTATAAATGAAGAGATGCCTCAAAGTGGTGTTAAACGAGGATAATTGAATTTGAAAGCCAACAAGGGAGATATCGGGAGAACACCCTAATGGATTAAGAATTCCTAAGGAAATATATTAAGGATACTAATATGAATCACCCTTTATATATTTACATTGGTTTTATTGATGGATAATGATCTTATTTTTCATGTGTGGAGTTGGGTTGACCTCAAAACACCGAATGGGGTTCCACTCTATAGTTCTGAGAATATATTATTCAAATCTAGAAAGCTTCCACCTATAAACATGACAACTTTATATCAGTTCCTACTGGAATTTCATGACATTTAAGGGATATGTGTTTTGTGAAAATCCTATGCATTATAGGGATGTCCATGAATGATAGTTTTTTGTCCATATGTGTATGGAATTCAGTAACTAGGATGGGTTATTCCAATTAACCAATTTTATAGTGTATGTTTAGTATGAGTTCTTTCATTTAACTAGTGTTCTAGTTTATGTTTAGGTGAGGTGAGTTAGAAACCAGGTTAGGCATGTCATTAGAACGTGGGTTCTCCTATTTAACCATGTAGTCTTGGATTTTAGGGATGAAAGTGTTTTGGGTGAGCTAATTACTACCCACTCTATAGTATGGAAAACACACAATATGGGAAAACCCATGAAACAAAGTCATGTTTAAATGGGACATTTTCAGCACCCCATTTGGCCAAACATACTTTTCACCATAAGGGATTGGCCATGTATATTTACATGGATATTCATGTCATGTAATTTGTGTACATTCCCAGGACACTAGATTATCTTATACACCATGTGAACCCTTATACAAACCATGTGAACCCTTATACCATAAAGTCATTATTACAACCATTAAAAACAACTTATTAAACAACATAATTTTTCAAAGATAATCAAATTGAACATAAATCAATAATACTATTGGATATATCAAGTAAAATGAAGGCATACTATCTTACATCCTAAATTACCACCCACAACCATGATTAAAGTCCAAAGATCTCTCCTTTCTGCCAGATCAAAAGAGAAAAAAAAATATTTGCAGAACAACAAAACCAAGGTATAAAAAATAGTTGCAGAACAACAAAACCAACGTATCACTTACAGATTTGAAGTGTAGAAGAAAACATTCCCTTGATTGAAGATGGATAGATCAGTGGAAGAAGTTTGGCAGGCTGGGGAAGAGGGAGATTCGATTTAGGGCACCAATCGAGTGGAGGGGGCCTGTAATCTAGCAGAGGGGGAATTGGATGCCCGATCTGCATTTAGGGGAAAACTTTCGCAATGGTTTTTTAAAACCATTAGGAATGTATGTATATTAAGGCCTATACAAACGGTTTGTATAAACTATTAGTAAAAGGATCCAAAATGTCAACATATACCAACAGTTATTGATAACTGTTGGTAAAAGTGCCTATACTAAGGTCTATACCAATGGTTTTACAAACCGTTGGTAAAAATCTTTACAAAATCTTTTCTGCCAACAATTTTAAGAAAACAATTGGTATATATAGCCATTCCGAACAATTTATCTAAACCATTGGGATATAAGCATTGGTAAAAGTAAGATTTCCAGTAGTGTGTCTAGGGATGAAGAAAGTTGTGGCGGAGTTTGTTTCTAGATGCCTCACTTTCCAGCAAGTGAAGGTCGAGCACCAGGTACCTAGAGGATTGGCCCAACCCCTCGAGATACAAGAGTGTAAGTGGGAAGGGATATCGATGGACTTCATGATGGTGTTACCACGTACGTCTAGAGGGCACGATACCATATGGGTGATTGTTGATAGACTCACCAAGTCGGACCACTTCCTTACTATTCAAGTGAAGGGTTCGGTAAAGAGCTTGGGATGTCTCTACATTCAGGAGATTGTGTGACTTCATGGGGTTCCTTTGATGATAGTCTCATACCATGATGCATACTTCACATCCCGGTTGTGGAAAGGATTGCAGGATGCTTTCAGGACTCAGCTTCACTTGAGCACAGATTTTCACCCGTAGATAGATGGTCAGACTGAGCGGACCATCCAGACCATGGAGGACATGCTTCGTGCATGTGTCCTAGATTTTGGTCGCAGTTGGTAGGATCACCAACCATTGGTATATTTTTCATACAACAATAGTTATCACTCCACCATTGGTATGGCCAATTTTGAGATGTTTTATAGATGACTGTGTAGATCGCCCTTATGTTGGACGGATCTAGGAGAGCCAACACTTGTGGGCCCAGATATGGTACAGGCTACCACTAAGAAGGTGTAGGTCATCTGAGAGCAGATGAAGACTACACAGAGCTGAAATAATTCTTATGCTGATAGAATCCAAAGACCACTGTATTTTCAGGAGGGGGGCCATGTATTCTTCTGAGTCTCCCCTCAATGGGGACTATGGAGATTTGGTAAAGCCAAAAAACTCTCACTGAGGTTTATCGGACCATTCCTGGTACTTCAGTTGATTGGAAAGGTGGTGTACCACTTGGCACTACCACCACAGTTGGAGAGGGTTCATGACGTCTTCCATGTATCCTAGCTAAAGAGATACATGCCTGACCCATCTCATGTCATCGACCATGGTGAGATGGAGATTGACGGCGTGGAGACTTTTGCAGAGTACCTAGTGAAGATAGAGGATCAACAAGAGTGGATCCTTCATGGGTGTTTGATACCTCTGGTGTGCATTTTGGGGAAGCACAGGAATCTCCAAGAGAGGACATGGGAGTGAGAGGCTCATATGCGTGCCCAGTACCCCTTTTTTTGTGTAGCCTTGCTTGGCTTTCGGGGATGTAAATCTCTAATTTGGGTAGAATGTAAAGACCCAAAAATTCCCTATAATTTTTTTAAAATTATGTGGAACTTTTACGAGTCTGCAAAAATATCTAGCGCATGATTCTGAGGCCCAGTGTGCCCAGAATGAATTTTCGAACTTTTTTTAAGGTATGTTCAGAAAACGTGCAGGTGGTGTTTTCTATCTTTTGAACCACTACTCAGAATTGAAATCTGAGAGCACCTTTGAATCTGAAGTGTCGGGATTTGCATAAGGGAAGATTAACTTCCACTATAGTTAGTTGAGAGAAAAAATAGTTTTGGAATTTTAAAGAATAAAAAAATAACATGTAGTTGTTATTTTATTTTATTTTTCTCCAATGGATGAGCGGCGGTAGCGGGACCTGTGACTTGTCAAGCCATTTAATGTCTTGACTCATCAACTACTTAACTCCTCCATTTTGAATTAAAATAGGTTCATTAATTCATTTAATGAACCTCATTAATTCCTCAATGCCTTACTCACATTTCCCCTTCGTATTTAAATGGAGCATAGGGTGGGGTTTTGGCACAACTTCTTCAAGAAAGGAAACTCTTGTGGAGTTATGCGGCAACATCCATCGACGGAGGATGAAATCTCGGGCAACAATGATATAGGATCGACGAACATCGATTACACCATCCAACTTGGATGCCCCTCCCACCACAACCACGTCACATCCAACGGATCTCGAGGTAGGAGTTTTATGTTTGGATGTGGTTTAACATTATTCAAATGTGATGAATAATTATTCTCTCTTGTTATAATTCTAATGTGGAGGGTGCGGGCCAAACAAACAAGGCCTGAACCCTCTTCCACTTTGTTTATCGATGCGTTCTTCGGGGAAAATTTTCCCAATTTGATGGAAACGCAAGACGGAGGGTCACGTTGTGACCGCGGTAGCCCGAAAGGCTCATTGGTGCAAATGGAACCAAGAATGGACCACCAGAGAATTTCCGGTGGCCCGCGGAAATAACCACTGGCACGCCCTGTCGGCGGTAGCCGACGGTGGCCGAAGGAGGCCCACGGAAATTGGAAACGGTTGGTGGGAAGGTGATGTGCCATCACGTTCCATAGTGGACAGAGGGGGCCAGCCCGAGCCGGCCATGTAGGAGAAGGGAGAGGCCCATAGGAGCCTCCAATGATAGAATCCATGGCCAGCAGGCTGTGGCAGGAAGGGGGCAGTGCGGCCCCATGCCGCGCTGCGTCAGCTGAAGACTAGTCGTCCACCGGGCCAGCCACTGCGTATGGTGGGGTAGTGCCCCACCGACCTGATGAAATGGACTTGCGTCTATGGGTCCAGCTATAGATGTGTTCCGCCTTTGGGTGGACCGGGCCAGATGTGGGCCAAACCCACCTAGCAGGCCAGACCCGCCCAGCGGGGAGGACCAGACTCGCGGCCCAACGGACCAGACTCGTGGCCCAGCGGGCCGGACCGAACTCGCAAACTATTTGGGCCAACCCCGACGAGCTGGACCAGGTTAACCAGGCTGACCCTTAACGGGTCAGACCCGAGCGGGGTCTGGTAAAACTCGGGACATGTTACGTCGGGCCAGCCTGACCAAGTCAGACCAAGCCCATAACCAACCGGCCCCGAATAAAGGAATATTTTCAACTGAAGAACTAGGTGTCTATTTGACATGCCATCAGTGGAGTTGGGATCCCTTTTAGGAAGCGGTCCCTTTGGCATATTCCGGCGGGCCTGACCAAGCTATACCGGACTGAGGTTTGATCACCCCCATTTCATGAAAAGGGATGCAACTAACAGATCGATCATTCAATCAACGCGTCA
This sequence comes from Viscum album, assembly GCA_963277665.1. Taxonomy (NCBI): domain Eukaryota; kingdom Viridiplantae; phylum Streptophyta; class Magnoliopsida; order Santalales; family Viscaceae; genus Viscum; species Viscum album. Next base: position 85,896,954 of record OY728154.1, read on the forward strand.
TCTATGGAATAAGGACCCTTGTGACAAGGCAGTCCTTTGGAGATACTCTATGTGAGTTTTTTCAGAGTTTGACGTGCGACCTATGTTGGATCAGACTAGAATATAACTGGGACCTTTTTACAAAAGTGATCATATCTCACAGATCGGGCATCCGATCGATGCACCGTTTGTCACGTTCGGACCCCTATGATGGGGTGGTCCCTTGGGTATGATATTTTCAGGACTTTATACCTGTTAAAATATGACCAATGGCTTGAGGAGCAGATTATTCCAGAGATCAGGCATGCTTTGTGCAGGAATCATGTGGCTGGTTGTGACATAAAAAAGAAGAGAGACCAATACGGGTTAGCATCAGAAACTCTAGAGTGGTATGATCTAGTTGTATGACTAATAATCCATACCTCTGTACCAGCGACCAATATGGGTCAGCACCAGTGACCAATACATGTCAGCACCAGTGACCAATACGGGTCAGCACTAGCGACTAATACGGGTCAGCTCAGCACTAGCAACTAATACGGGTCAGCACCAGTGACCAATACGGGTCAACATCTAGTGACCAATACGGGTCAGGATACAGTGGAATATATGGTTCAGCAGTGGAATTACTACGGATAGGATGATCTGGCTTTATGACAGGTCATCTCTATCCTCGTAATCTTGAAGTTATACCGTTAGACTGAGTTGTCTCTTTTTCTTTGTGCTTCATGATTTATTTAATGCTTGTGATATTACCTTTGTGGTATTTCTTGTGATGTTTTCCTTTGTGGATTAGTGAGAGACATTTGGGGGTCTCGAGGTCCCCTATTGAGTTGTTATACTCACCCCTGCACAGGCACCGCCCGCATGTGTGTGTTTGGTACAGACTATTGATGCTATGAGGTATACTTTTGAGGTTTAGGACTTGGTGGAGATTTGTGCGATGGGATCAGTAAATATACTCTTCTTCCACATTATACTTCCATCTACTACCCTCCAAGTAGAGCTCCAAGGAATATGCGACAACTGTTTACTTTCTTTTCAGTTTCTAGGGATTGTATTCCAGCCCACTATTTTCAGTTTTCAGTTGTACTAGTGGTTGTACTTTACTCTCATGGTTACACCTTACTTTTTTTGGTTGTTTAATTTAGTTTCCCTTTTTGAGTGTGTACAGATCTCTAAGGTAATGCATTCACTATTTGGGAAAAGCATTCAAGTTCTAGTCACCAACCCCTGGCATATGGAAGGCGGGCTTGAGGTAGTCACGTATGGGCCTCGTGGGACGGTTCGTGACATGATCTGTGTTCAATCTTTGTTGTCATTGCAGTTTGTCTCCCCAAGTAAGGGATATTTCCACTTATCTGTTGTCTTTGATCATGGTAGCACCCTTGGGTTGCATTATCAGATCTATTGGTCTAGGTTTGTGTTTCTTTATGACTTCTTCTAGGTCAATAGTGTGATCTCATTCTGAAGGCCATTCCTTTGTTGTTCGCGGTGCAGTGGGTGTTCGTTCTTGAGATATGTGGGTTTCCTCTTTTCCAACTACCCCTTTTTTCTAAATTGGGTCAATATTTTGATGTGGATTTGATTCTAGGGACTTCATAGACATTTTTGGGTTTTTGTTGTTGGTGGATCCCATTATGATCATCTGTGACCCAGGTTTCGAGGTAGGTGGTTCCCTCTCTAGACTATGTTGATGAACCTTATTCCTCTTTCTTTATAAACTAATTTATAAAAAGAATTAACATTATTGATTTTTTTGTGTTGAAAATAGTTTTTAAAAAAATGGTTTTCCCCTGATTATTGATTAATGGAAATAAAAATGGTATTTTAAAATAATTTAAATGGTTTTTTGAAATGATTTTGAAATGATTTTTTAAACTTTGATATGTTTCTAAAAACGAGCACATGGGTTACCTTGGGGACTAGGTGGAAGGTTTACCTTGAGTCTATCATCCATTATGAGGGTTCACTTTCTAGGGTGTTCCTCTTGTCCTAGAGTGTAGATTATTAAATCAAGGTGTGTATATGATGTTGGGGTTTTACTTTCTAGGGTGTATTCTATGTCTTGGAGTATAGATAATTGGATTCAAGTACCATAGTTCATTATTCATAGATTTTTGGAATGAGTATTCTATTGTATGGACTATTGTATTCCTTGGTATTGTGATTCATGTGTTACTACTATTGTTTTTTTTGTATTTATTGTATTTTTACTATTTTATCCTTGACATGCATGTTGATTCTTATGAAAGATGATATGGAAAAATGTGCTTTGAAATTGATATACCTATTTATTTTTTAGAATTGTTATAAAAGGGAAATGTTTACCATGTTTTCTATAAGACTTCTTTACTACTTATCATGCCATGTTTTATTTAAAATGATCATACAAGAATTTTTATAAAAAGACTTTATATGTAACACCTAGGTGGTATCTTATTGATCCAGTTATCTCAAACCATGCACACCTCTTCGGTGGTGCGTAGACCTTTGTATGTTTTCTAATGCAGGGAAAGGCAAGGTGATACAATGAGGTAATGAGGTTTCATGACAGCTGATTTGGGTAGCTGGTAGTGAGATAGTGGGAGTTCATCCACACCATCACATGGAGTAAATATTTGGTTTTTTTTCTTTGCAGTTGGGCTTGTAACTTAGAGTTTTGCCTACTTTTAAAGTGGTTTGTTTCTTGTGTATTTCTCACTATTTTGGAATATATATGTTGGATTTCTAATATTTATTCTTGATTCATGTATGTATATTTCATTTGTTTTGTTCATGTTGGGAGAAATCATTCCCTCTAGTTTTTTATTCAATGTAGGGGTGCTTGTCGTCAGCCCATGGGGATTAGGAATTCCCTTCAGGTATTTGATAGATCGAGTTGAGTGCTAGGTTTGAGGGAAACTTGGGTCAGTTAGTTGCATTGAAACATCCTATTGATATCCCAGTTTGAATATGGGATCAAACATTTATGGACTTTGTGATGGAATTCCACAGATAGTGATAGGTCATGATGATATCTAGGTAACTATTGATCAACTTATAAAGTTATCACACTTTATTTCCATCCATGAGCAGAGATCAATTGAGAGTATGGGGTAGTTGTATGTGCATGATATCTTTTAGGTTCATGGGGTTCCCTCGATGGTCATCTCTGGGTATGATTCTCTATTAATATCATGCTTTTGGAGAGGATTTTAGGAGTCCATTTAGACTAAGTTTAGGATGATCGTGGTGTTTCACCCTTAGAAGGACAGATATTCTGAGTAGACTATATAGGTTTTGAAGGATATTTTGAGGACATATATGTTTTAAATTATTCAGAGTTAGGAGGATCAATTTTCATGGGTACAGTCTTCTTATAATAATAATTATCACTCTACTATTAACATATAACCTTTTAATTCCCTTTTTCGATAGATTATACAGATCACCCTTATGCTGGAGTGAGATTAGTGAGACATCTCTTATTGGTCTGGAGATAGTGCAGGAAATGGAGGAGAAGGTCAAGGTGATCCGTGAACATATGAGGATAGCCCGGAGTAGATATAAATATTATAAATATTGATGTTTTATTCCCTTGGAGTTCGAGTAGGGAGACCAAATTTTATTTAGGGTCTCCACATGAAGAGGATTGAAGAGGTTTTTCTGTGGAGGAAAGTTATTTTAAAGGTTTATCTGGCTGATCAAGATCCTATGGAGGATTGGTGAGGTTACTTATCTCTTGCCCTTAACCCCCACAGTTATTCCTAATACATGATTTCCTCCATTTTTTGAAGATGAGGATATTCATGAACAATCCAATTCATATTATTAACTAGAGAGAGGTGGACTTTGAGGATGGATCCACCTTCATGGAGTACCTGGTGGTGATCAGGGATTGATATGAGAGGATCCTATGTGGATAAACCATCACTTTGTTCTGTAAACTTTGGAAATAAGAGTGCAGGGAGTATACCTCTTAGGAGTGTGAGATATGGATGCAGGATTAGTTCACCTACATTTCTTTATATCTTTTTATTTTTGGGGAAAATGTATAAAATGAGGTTAGAATGTAATGAATCTTATTTTTTTAGATTAGTCCTTTTAATATTTTTATGCTTTTATCTATATTTTTCTTTGGAGTCGGAATAGTGTTTGGTTTTCTTGGGACTCCATAAATTAATATATTAAAAATATTAATATCTTTTAAATCACAAGAATGAATATTTTTAGTATAAATAGTGTTCCTATTGTTTGGGAACATAAATGGGAAATATGAAACCACAGTTGATTCCGTAATGTGAGGTTTACCCTAAGTGCAACATAAAGTTGGATAGAAATGGATATTCTGTAGAATTTGACCATTGGTGGGTATGTTTAATAAATTAAATAATTATTTTTTAATTTTTATTAAATAACCCTTAAGCTAAGTCCCATTATAAATATGTGGGTATCGAAAACTGTCATAGTCAACAACATAACCCTCAGAGAATTTGAGAGGGTGGAGCATTCTACATTTTCATAGGAAAACCTGAGGACACGAATCGATGATTAGATTGAGATGAATCATGGGGAACAAAAAAATTAGTAGGACATATTTATCACTTTTGAATGCACTCTTCACTAAAAATCAATTCATAACCATGTTTAGACTCATTATTTGCAGTTTTAACCCTATTTCATTGCTAAACATGGATTTTCATATCTTCTTTTTATTGATATGAATTTACCCACCATTTTAAGGATCATTTTTTATAAATTGAATTGATTTATTATCTTTATATTTGTTATTACATGATATCAACCTTGATACTGCAATTTATTATCGATGATCAGGGTCAAATTTTCCAATAATTCTCATCACCTTTGTTCATTTTATTTTCAAATTCTTAATTTTTGTCCTAATGTTTTTGTGGTTTGATATTGTTGGGGTGGGTTTGAATGTGTTTGAACTCTTGGATTCATGGTGGTTGCGTAAATGGATGAATAATTGAAAATTTGGTGATAGATTGTTATGGGATCATGGGTTGATGATGACGGATATCGGTTTCAGGACCCTAAATGGCAGTTGATGAGTGATGAACTCCTACAGGGGTGATCAAATCCCAATTTTAGGCTATTGTGTGCTGGGAATCGATGGGCCAAGATGTTCCCCTTTGATTTTGGTTTTTCAAATGACATGATTTACGATGGAAAGTGTGGGTCTAGAGACCTCATGAAGATCATTATTTACTACCTATAAAAAACCCAACTACTCAGCATGTACTTTGGAAGAACACACATCATGTATTCCCTTACCTATAGTAACTAGTTTTTTTGGAAGAGATAAATATCACATGTTGTGTATGGCCAATAAAAACCATGTTACCCAGTGCTATAGGATTGGTGTGCACTTTGAGTGTATAGAAGAACATACACTTCTAGGAACACTGGCATGATCAGAGTACATGGTCATGACTATGTACTCATAAAAATCTAGTGTACATGGGCATGACCAGTGTACATCTACACGAGATGAGAGGCCTAGGTAGGCCCTGGATGGTTGAGACATGTCGTTTACCACCTGTTCATTCCATGTAGTAGGAAATGGATTCCTAATTCATGTATATAGGAGAACACACCTAGGTGATGAGGTGATGTCACATGACATGTGACCCCATGTACACATCATGTAATTCTCCTAGGAACTTTTATCATATGTATATCCTTCCCCAATAAATGAAATTTGTCTTGAAATTATCCTATCCAATTTTTTTTCCATATAGAATATGATGGTGGCATTTTTTGGCATAATATAAACATTGTGAGGTGTTCTAAGCATGATGATTCTTCGGGTGACTATTAATAAATGGAAGTGATCAGACTTGATCATCAAATAGATGATAGAGTTGGTACTCTCCTTTCACACTAAGGAACAAGTCCCCATACTATTTAAATAAGTAGATTCATTACTCCCCCACACTACATTAGGTTACAGGTCCTCTATATATATAGGGGTACTCTCCCATATTTGAGATCAGATAAGGATCGGGTATTCCACTAAATAATGTGACTCCCTCGTCTATAGAGCACATCGACGAGGTGTGGGCCACTCCACATAGATTCATGTGTGGTTCATGCGATGTTTGGCATCATAGATGGAGTTTTGGAGCCACTAGAAGACTAATTATACTTAGCTAGGCTTTAGAGATAGTGATCTCATTTCTCTCTCATCTAGGTTTCTTTATGATAATATATATTTATATATATATTAGATTTAATTTCGCAATTTCTATGGGTTTTTTTATCTATAATTATATTTTTTTTATTTCTCCCTTTTTCTGGTCATGCTACTGGGTATGAATATACACATCCTTGTGTGGTCTTTTCCCACACATGTCATGTCTTATATAGACTACATTCATATTAGAGGTGACATTAGTAGAGCTTAGTGATACTTGGGTACATTGACCACATTTTTTGGTCAGGCATAGAGATTAGGAGCTGAGCTCTTTTTTGCTTTTCTTTTTACATTTGTTGTTAGGTTGGGGATTTTTTCTTTATGGTTCTATATTTTCCCCTTTATGATTTTTTTACATTTTTATACTTTGATGTATTCCCTAGAGTTTATTTCATGCATGATTATATTCTTAACATTGTAGTCTTTAATTGTTCCTCTCCACTTTTTCATGGAGATAGATGTGTGTGTACATACAAGTACATTAGGATAAGGCCTCATATTTTATTTTTTGCATTCTCAGTGTTGTTCTCCATCCCCTATCCAATTAGATGAGATATTTGAGTTTTCAAACTCAGCATGCAACCGGTCTGGTGGCCCCTGATGGGTCAGATCATGAAAAAGATGTTTTGGTTGTTTATGTCAAAGAATCTCGATTGACCATTAGATTTTGGATTACAACTTCAACTTCCTTTCTAAGGGAAATACAATCCTAGTAACTATATAGGGGTTAAGAGAATTTTAATCTCTTTTATTTAACTAACTATTTATTTTCATTTATTTTACTTTTAATAAACTTTATCTTATTTTATTCTTCTACTTATATATTTCTAGAGGTAAGTAGTTAATAGCTTAACTCAAGGATTCCATTATTAATTAGTAAGGTTGTGCCACTCCTTTCTACCTTTTTTTACTACCAAATTAAATTTTATGTGAAAAGTCACTGTGAAAATTTTTAACAATGAAATGGGTAGTAATAGTATATGTTTGGTGGAATCATACCATTCTATTTCAGTTTACAAGTTTTTTATCCTATTTTTTATATTTTAGTATGTTTTAATATACCTTTAGGTTTAGTGAATTCTATGAAAAAATCAAACCATATTGATATTTTTTATAAAGCTTAATTATTTAAATTTATAAGAATTTATTAGAATAATAAAATGGAATTTATTTATATATTACCAATATGATTATTCAATAAACTTTGGTCAATTGTGACACTCATGCACAATTCAGTCCAATATTTATTTTTCCAAACTGGAGAGGTTTCTAAACATTCCTTACACATTCCTTCTATTTCTATTTTTCTTGATAGTCTTCTGGAATTTTGTAAGATCCAAGACTTACTATTTTTCTTTTATTCAAATCTATTGTCATTTATAAACCATTTTAAAAATTATTGAGGGGACATTTTGAAAACACCTTCTTACATTAAACTTATGTTTTACCCTTCTATTACATATAAAACTTTTCAAAGACTATTCTGTGAATTAAATAATTTTTTAGGTGGCCTCACTTAAATCCATTAATTCCTTTCCAACCTAATATATAATTATTTTCATAATTATGGTTTAACTTGAGTGTATGGGGAAAACATTTCCATTTCAAGCAATTTTATTGTGCCTGCATAAGATAAAAAAGAAGTATTTTGCCTTTTTTTTACTATAAGGGAAGAAAAAAAGGAGTTGGAAGATAGGGTAGGACGGTCTAAAAATATCATTAAATTCATGAATTGGATTTCACCAATGTTTGAAGACCAAGAAATACCTCTCTTTTATCTAAAAACTCAAATATGTACTGAAACTATACATTTGAAATTCTTAAATCATCACTGATACATTATCGGGCTAGGGAATAAATTTATTAATGCTGCTAAAATGATAAAATATAGAATACCCAAGGGAAATAAAGAGGTGTTTAAAGGTTAATTTTTTCAAGGTGAGAAAAGAGCATAACATTCTTGAGTATATACTTTTTTCATGTATTTTACATTATCTTAGAGCCAAATCCCACATCATTATACCTCATAATTTAAAAATTTAACACCTTCCATCCTTTAGCTACAGAAAAACCGGGGTGAAGTCCTCAAGATTAACATTATTTTATGAGTCCTTAAATTGGATAATCTATGATGGAGTAAATCCAATAGAGATAATTCATGATTTCGGTAATGATAAAAGATCCATATATAAATCATCGATTTAAGATAGATATATTTCTAGTAAGGTAATAAAAAAGGAAAAAATGATTAACATGATTTTGAATGGAGCTTTATGTTTAGTGAACAAAGATATAATTAGGACGTATATAGGATTCAAGATATCTATTTGGTTGTTTCAGTAGAAAATTTATTCCATTAATATCATTAGAAATCATAATTGACCATATTATTATGTGGTTTCATGAAAGTGAAATGTTTTTGTGCAGGGAATTGTCAGAGTTAATAATTTCATTATTTTTTTCTTTGTAATTAAATGCTTTAATTCTCACCATATTCATATTTTAGGTGTATTTTTTACATTTTTGAGTCTTAGGGATAATATGTATTTAGTTATGAAAATTTATTAATTCTAGATTCATGAGTGATTTATATTTATATTTGTAATTACTGATAAATTTATGCACACAAATATTTTTTTGTTTAATTTCATGAAAAGTGATTATATGTGTAAAGTTTTCATGGAGAAAATCAATTTGGATGTATATGTAATTTTGGAGAAATGTTGCTAAATTTGGAAAAAAAATTAGAAAGATTCATATGTAACATAATCCTATGAGATCTTAATATGTAATATATTTTAAGACTAGTGGAGAAAAGGAAAATTCCTAGCTCTACTAGTGATATTTAGTACATTTGAAGGTTGCATAAAATTTATTTTCAAAATTAAGATAAGTTCCATACATAATATATTTGATTAATATATAACATAATTTCTTTAAATAAGTTGTATAAATAGATAAGGATAAGGTGAGTTACATTTTTTGAAAGTGAATAATTGATGAATAACTTATTTTGAAAAGGATTAAGGATGTATGACATATTTGGAGCTAATAAAAAATATTTTTTTGGAGCTTCACTGATACATAACATTTTTTCCTTCACCATTATAATCATGAGTAGTATTATTTGTGAGATGAATTAGAAAATTTACTTTGTATTAGGTGTATACATATGATATTTTTAATGATAAAGGATGATATTTAATATTTTTACCTAGATTGAAAAAATACATAATATAATTTGTAACCACTGAGTGTATATATAACATATTTTCAAAAGGTATAGAAATAGAGAATATTTTATATAATAAGAGATCATAAAATTATAAACCCCACACCATAGTAGAAATAGATACATAGTGAGGATATTTTCATAAAAATTAGTGGCCACTACCATTTCAAAATACTTTCTTTTTATGCTTTGGGTGACCATATGGATTCAAAGAAGATGAAATTAATGTTTAATGATCCTGGTGAAAATTCAAATGAATATTAAAATTTTCTTTCATATGGAAATTTTCCATTTGTATAATAATACGAATAACCTTATTTCGTGTTTGGTTATTACTTACAAGCCATATATGTTAAGGGAGAAACAACCCATGTGCACCAAACTCTATGTCATCCATTACTTAAGACTGCTACCTATTTTTTCATGTAATTTTTTTTCTTTTATAATAATGGAAAACTTATGAGGATAGTTGGTTCACTTTAGACTTATCCCATTGATATTTTTGTATCCTTTCTTCTATATTTTCCTTATTTCTATAATCACATACTATATTTTAATAATTATTTTTTGTTTCATTCTTATCCCTCATTTTCTATCATTTTTATTTTTCATTATGATCTCCAACACTCATGATAGTGATAGACTAACCTAACAGATCCCCTGGGGGTGAATCTGGTTTTGAAACTAAGCCCCTAAACATTTATGTTTAATCTTTCTTATCTTCTTGTAGTTATTCCAAGGATTATTTATAGTCTGAAAAGGTGTTAATGTTTCCTCATAAGAGTTATCTTAGTTTTATATTCTTATTATGCATTGTTTTCTATCCCTTTAATGTTTATAAGGTAATATAATGGAAATTTTATGATCTAGTTTTGATTTGGTGTGATTTCATTAAAGGAAGAGGATTTAATGGATTATATAAACTGGGGATCCCTTTAACATGATAATCATGGACGAGATGGATGTTCAATGTAGTTAGATATTGTTAGGTACTCTATATATTCAGAACTAGGGTATAAGAGTATGATCACACATATGATGGAATGTGTTCATTAATAAGGTATGAGGATTGACAATTGACAATGATTGTTTTCTTAGGATGATTCAATTGGGAGTATTTCCTTGCTTAGTAATCTCATTAATTATGTCTGGATTGCATTACATGTTTACTTTATTGTTCTATATTTAAATTCTAAAACACATATTTGTTTATTTTATTTTTATAAAATATAAAAAACCAAGAATACAATAATTTATTAGATTATTTAATTATTGAATTGGAATATAAAGTATCCTCAAGATAGATGAATCTAGTCAACAATTATTCTACATTATGAAAACTATAAATAATATTTTGTACCATCTTGGGAAAAATTCATCTGATCTCCATCAAGTATAAAAATATCTCCTAAGTACATTTCCACCTCTAGATGTATCATATAATTCATATATATACCCATATAACTTCTTTTTCCATGACATGTGGTGAAAACTAAAAATGTAACAATGTCAATTTTTTATTTTCCATCTCATAATTTATTAATTTTATAAAAACAGTTGACTAGGTATATAAATACATCACAAATTATTCATCTAAATAACTAATACATCACATTCCCCTAATACACATTTTTGAAAATATCATATGTGACTCAAAAATTCCAAGCTATGAATTTCTTTATTTTAATTCAACCATGGTCCTAAAGAAATTATTCATCATGAGTGGAAAAATACAATATTGGTCATGATCAAATCAATGAAATGATTAGAACACAACCAACATCAACATGATTATCTAATTCATAATTAATTACATAAGAATGGTATCTAGTCATGAATGTTCCTATACTAGTTATATTTCCATCATCAATAAAGAAGGATTTATTATAAGTATACACCCATATGTATATTGATGAATATATGACATTCCATGAGATATACTTGGGGCTTCAGTAAAAATTATATATCTCCACTTATTATATCATGAGTCTACTACTCACACTAATCTTGAAATGAGATAACAACCCATACTTCTCCATGATAATAATTGATTAGGGATGACTCAAAGACATATATTGAGGGGATATTATCGTTTAACTATTCATGTAGAGAAAATTGAAGCACACATGAGTGCATGATAGATGAAGATTACATTTATTATTATAAAACGATAGAATATAAAACCTTTACACTAATCTATTAATTAAATTCTATAAATAGGATCTATACAAACCTCATTCTTCTTCTCTAAAAGTTTAATTAATGGATCTGCTACAATATCTTATGTATCCCATCAATAGATCCTAACATTTATCTTCTTAGTGATCTATTTTATAACATGGTAATTTCAAGGTATTTGGTTGGTTCTTTAGTTATATATAGGTTCCTTAAAATGAGAAAATACTCTATTTCTGTCATAGTTTAGCTTAAATGATACCTTAATTCTTGGAACTACCTCTAGTTTAGGTTTGAACTTTCTGGTCCAAATAGATTCTTTCATATAATTTTATGTAATGATGTATTTTTTACACTATTATTGATTCCTATATGGGGTATTTTTTGGAATTATTCTAATATATAGCTCCACCATTTTGGAAAAACACAAAACCAAATTAACAATTCATCTCATATTTTTCAAATTGGAATCTCTCATTCATGTAACCCTTTACATAGAGATCATCCTCTCATCCAAAGATCAAGAACATATCATTGGTTATTCTCATGTACTTAAGGATGTTATAAACAATAATCCACTAACTCCCACTATGATATGATTGGTATTTACTAGTTATTCATAGAGAATAAGATATATCATGTTGAGTACAAATATGGAATAAATAATAGATCTTATGATGGGTACATAGGTAATTTTATCCATCCTTTCCAACTCCTCAAAAGGATCTAGAATATTCATAATATTAATTCCATTAAATATTGGTAATAAACCCTTCTTGTAGTTCTCTATGATAAAACACTATAACACATTACTAATGTAGGCATCCCAAATGAGTTCAATAAGCTTCATTGATATATCTCTATAGATCTTAATACATAGTATATAGGTTTCTTTACCCATGGCATTCATTAATAAGTATTTACTCCACCACATCTCCACAAAGTAATGAGTATGGATATCATTTTTGATAAGAGGTCTTCCATATTTATATAATATCAAAAACACTAAAACACTCCTATTAATATTATTTTATATAAAGGAATCATCCTTGTTTTCGATTAAAAAACTCTTTGATTGTATTATCAAACCAAATATTCCAACTTGGATAATCTTGTTTGAATATATAAATGGACTATTATATATTTCGTACTAGAATAGTCACATTGGGTACATTGATGCCTTTTTGGATTTTTTATGTACACATCCTCAACTAAATTTCTATTAAGGAAAGTGGTTTGGATAACCATTTGATATATCAAAATCAATTTAATCACCTATGTAAATCAATGTCAAAATGGAATTTAACATCACAAAATGTGAAAATATTTCTCTATACTTAATACCATTAATTTTATTATAACCTTTTACATATAGGAATGATTTATAGGTTGACACTATAACATCCATGTTAGTTTTCTTGTAGAAAACCCACTTTCATCCTATGTGTATCATCCCTTCATGTGCATATACTATGTTCTAAATATGGTTAGTGTATATTGAGTACATATCTAATTCCATGTATTTTAACCATTTCTCATAATCATAACTCTCTATGGAATCTTATTATATTTTATGTTCATCTCTTATAAACATTACATCATCATAATTACTTATATAAAATCCATATCTTAGGATCTATTATAGAGTCTTTCTAGTATTTCAAGGTTCTTGGGTTTCTTGAGTTGGTTCTTCTTCTACATCTCTTTGTGGAACTGACTTAATCTCCATATTAGGAACATTTCTTGTTTATCAGTTTTTACTGTTTCTTTATTTTTTCTTTCCACCCACTGACTCCTCAACTTACATGTGAATTCTCAATAAAATCACTACATCGGGGAATAAAAACTTTGTGTTCATTATGATTATTGTAATAATATCCCATTGTTTCCTTGGGATAATAAAATAATAGTAATTTTCATATTTGGTGTCAATCATTTATGATTCCAAATGATATATGAATTATTAATATCCCAAAATATTACAAATGAAATAATGTGATGTTTCCAATACCATAAATCATTGGTTTCATTATAACTACTTTAGATATAACACAGTTTAGTAAAAATGTAGTAGCTTCTAGAGCATAACTCAAGAATAAAATAGGAAGGTAATATTGACTCATCATTGATTAAACCATGTCCAAAAAGGTATTATTCCTCCCCTAAGACACACTATTCCATCATGGTGTTCTAGGAGTAGTGAGTTGTGAAATAATTATACAATCCTTCAGATGATCAATGAATTATTATATCATATATTAATCACCCTAATCCAATGAGTGGGTATTTATACTTTTTGTAGTTAATTTTATAATTCATTCCAAATATATTTGAACTTATCAAAATATTCAAACTTCATTTTCAATAAAAAAAATATCTATAAAAACTGATATCATTAGTAATGATGATGAAGATTCTAAAACCACCACTTTATAAAATTCTTATTGGTCTAAACATATCACTATGTATGAAATACAATAATACAATAGCCCTTATACTTTTTAAAATAAAAGTTTCTTTAGACATCTTACATAATAAACAAGACTCACAATATTCAAATTATTCATAATTAAATGGTTGTAATAATCCATCATTATAGAGTATGTAGATGTGTTTCACATTTATATGTTCATGATAGTAATGAAAAATTTAAGTGAGATTAAAATCAACCCTAAAATTATAATTCTAATAGTTATAAATATGATTATTCATATCCAAAATATATAAAATATTTACCATTTTATTATTATGATAAAACATTTAAATATTATATAATAATAACTATTATTCTTACTATTTAATGAAAATATGAACTTATAAATATATATATATATATATATAATTCATTTTTATGGTAAGAATATAATTGTAGTCCCCTAATTATAAGACTAATCTTCTTGATATACTTGGATTATAAGAAGAAAATTCTAATGTAACAAATCTTGATCCATTACAGACATAAATATATACTTTACCTTTTTTCATTTCCCTTATGTATTTTATTCGGTGTTTTTAAAAAAAACATTTCACATACATCCATTATCTAATAAACAAGTGTTAAAGTTAGTGAAATATACCTCTATAGTATTCATTTTTAGATGTTCATAATGATTCATAGTGAGAACACTTCAAAACCTTGAATATCAATCATTAACTATTTTATAGGTCATATCTATATTGGATATCAACATGAATCACATGATATAATCCCTAACCAATAATAGAGACATAACTATGGGTGAGTATCATGCATTATATCTCCTCATTAAGTAATTTTAATCATTTTACTCCCACTAAAAATGATGACCCCATACATCATATAAATTTAGTGAGCTGAGATCCATATTTCATCATGACATATACCAGTTTGAGCACATAAATAACCCATGAATATATCTGGTAGAAAACAACTTTTTCAATCATAAAATATATTCTTCATGGGTAACCAAGTGGATAAATTCATTATTCAAATATGATATATGGATTCACTCAAACTTTTTCCTCTAGTATCCTACCTATTATTATTTACCATATATTGTACTCAAAAGAAAATATCCAGAATAAGGCATCTAATTATTAGGGTCACCATATTACTTTCCTTCCATACGCATGATAATTCAAGGGAACCTAATTGTTAGTGCCACCTGTACTGAATTATTGAGGTATTAAAAAGTGGTTCTTTAGAAGGAATATTACACATAGTATTTTTATGGGGTTTCTTAAAAATATTACCAATTAAATTTACATATCATTCATATAAAACCCATTATAACTCATGCAGTCCTTATTAACTCATGTTTCATTCCATTGTGTGGAATTATTTATCTAAATTTGTTTTGTAATCCTATTCCTTAGACCAAATTAATATTCTCACATCACGTTAATGTGTAACACATTTCACAACCGACATGTTTTTATTAATTTACCAAAAATCTAAGCCAAACATATTCATGTATATCTAAATTAATATCATTCATAAGTTACAAAAACATATCATGTAAAAAAATAGAGTTATATGAGACATAAAATTTTCATATATGTAAACCTATAGAAATAGATAGATAACCCCTCACCTTTATAAAATCAGGCATAAGCCTCTAGGTTGGTGGGTAACCTAACTTGAAGTCCCTATCCTCTGGGATACTTTACTCAAGATATAATTCAATTCATGATATCTCTAACTAATAATATACAAAAAATACATTCAAGAACTATTCTTAAAATGAAAACTCAAAAAATAAAAATGTCATTATAGATGGAAACTAAATCTATTGGAGTCACACAAAGCATGTTATGTTGATATATAACTTCTATAAGATGGGGTAATGTATATTCAGCATAATGCATGTCACAAATTTAGGAAGAAGCACTAAGGGAATCACCTCAAGGGGACTAGAACAAGTTTTACTTGTTTTAAAGGAGGTAATCAATCAACAAGATGTTAAGGGGAAAAAGGATACAATGAAGTAATATAATTTTATCCCTAAAGTTGGTCATAGTAGGAAAATAAAGAGGTGGGTGAATTGATTTCCTATAAAAAATTGTTAAAAAGTTTATTTAAAAGATTCCACCAATTTAAAACAAAATAGGCCAGTTAATCAAACTAGTGAATTTATATTAGTCTAACTATTCAACTAGTTTCTCAGAAGATTGATTATTTCTAAGTTATAACAATATGAGATATTGATACAACTTTTGAAACTAATATAATAAGCCAAAATAGTTATAAATACTAGAAAAGAGTAATTATCGAAGTGAAATTCAGTTTTTTGAAGTATAGGTAAAAACATAGAAAATTAAATTTGAAAACACAGCAGATATAAAACAAGAGGTTCGGTCTCAAGCTGAGACTTAGTCCTCTCCACATAGTGATCAAATACCACCATGAAATCTATATAGAAAAATGATTTGATCCACACCCTGGATCAGGGTTAACGTAATAGTACACAGACTGTCTAGGTCACGTGACCTCTTCTACTGTTCTTCATGGGAACAAAATACAACCAGGTCACACATGACCTCTTCCATAGTTTATAATGGGTTAAACAATCATAAAAATACAGTTGAGTGAGGATATATAGTATCCTCTAGTTCATTGTAGGAGGCAGTGTGTGTTTTTAGTACAGACACACACTACTCAAAATTTTAATAAAACAATACACAATAGAGCATAATATAATAAGAAGGGATTATAAATTCTCTAAGTGGTGTTCTATGCAACTCTGGACTTCTAAGATGTAGCAGATTTGATGTTCAGGACATCTTCTGGAAGCAGACACTAAATCAGAGTGTCATGGAGCACCGTGTTCTGTTTTCCAAGAAGATTATACGTTCTTCTCCTATGGTTTAGTTTGATGTTGTAAATATTTTGTAACATTGATGAACAGCAGTTCTCCAGTTCATAGCAAGTAGGAATAAAAAGTTCCTCATGTGTTCTTCCTTTATATGTGTTTCTTATGTGGGTTTGCTACTTTTTTTTACTCTTGTCTTGAATGTATCTTTCATGTGCATGCGTCCATCCTTTTTATATTCTTACAGCCCGAAAATGTGCATGTTTGAGATAGATATTGTACCTCATATTTTTGACATCCTCATTTAAGATGTATGAAAAAAAACATTAAATTAATTATTCATATTAAAACACTCAAAATATGACTGTTAGAAGTAATTTTAAATAAAAGGAATTTTGAAGATACTATTGGAGAGTCCTCTATCGGTATCTCCTTCTATCGGTGACTCATTTCATCGGTGTTTCATTCTGTCGGTCTTTCCGTGCATTTGTAACTCATTGTGTTGATGACTCGTTTTAACTGACAGTGTTTCCTTGCATCATTAGGTCCCTGTGTCGGTATTTCAATTGCATCGGTAGTTCCTTTTTTTCGGTAGGACAATTGCATCAGTAATTCCTTGCATCAGTAGGTCAATTGCATCATTAGGTCCTTTCATCGGTAGGTCCTTTGAACGATTGGTGAGATAGTCGGTCTGTCGGTGTGTCGATTGCACTATCGGTGAGTCATCTACCGGTGAATTGTTTTGCATTGTCGATGACTATGTTAAACTGTCAGTGTCTCATCTCTTCTTTTAGTGTCAGTCTGTCATACTTTAGAAAATATTTCTTCTTGGACTATCTTACAACATAAATATTAATAGTGTTTTAAACTTATATGTGATCATAGATAATCATAATTACACATTTCGAAACTTAAATAAACATGATTTAAATGATTATACATGATTAATAGGAATATACATGATTTATGATTATTAAAACCATTAATACTTGAGAGGGTGGCCAACAGTCTCATATGGGCCAACAATTTCCCCTTTTTGATGATCCAAAATCATAGAATTATTTAGTACAATCATTTTATGTGGAATATAATTATTATTCTTAACATCTCCCATTATTGATGAATTTTATCAATATATAGATAAGGTGAAGAGGTAAAATAAATAGTAATGGTATCAAAGGAAAAAATATAATATATAAGAGTGATATCAAAGGTAAAGTAAATAAGGATAATGCCAAACTATTCTTCCCCTTTTGGGATTATCAAAATGTAACAAAGTATTAAACAAATAAGATGTATCATAGAATAAAGATAACACAAATAGTTGTAAGGAAAAAAGAATTGAATTTAATTTATCAATGAAGTACAATGTATTAAGAATTCTTTAGGGAAAGACAAAAAAGACAACTAAACAACCCTATCAGAGAGTTATCCACACTACTGCTTAGGATTAAGAGGTTCTTTCCCTTTCTTAGATGGATCAATAGAGGGTCCAGTAGGTGGTGGTTTAGAATATGGAGGGTCAGAATAAATTTTCAAAGGAGTAAGGATCACTCCTTCCGGAACATTAGGTGAATGGATGGGTTTTTTTATGACAACACATGAGGTTGAATCTACTCTTGTATCACTGGTCAAATCTGAGTCAAGGCTTGAGTAACTGGCATCCGAGGTGGAGTCACAAGATCTAGCTGGTCTAATAGGTGCAGCAGTAGGCACTACAATCGCTTCACTTTGGACATGAAGGTATGGCTTCAACAAATTGATGAAATATTTAATGATTTCACCACTATACTTTATTGCTTTCTCAAAATCATATTTATTCTCCATGAATTTGTCCAAAAGAGGGGTGAATTCCTTCAAGTTGTGTAATTTATCTTTAAAGTCTATTTTCACTGAAAGGAATAATAGGTTCTCTATCGAATACATAAATAGACTAGTCAACTAATGTTAGGTAATGATCTTCTTGAAAGAGTAATCCACATTTTCTGTGATTTGAGCATTGGCAGTCTCAGCACTCTTGGAATAGAGTCTGAACATATCATGAACATGGTAACTATTTCTATAAATATTTTCAAGTTTGGTCAAACCATAAGAATCAAAGATAGCTTGAAGCTCTGCCTTAACAACACTTCGAACTTCCTCAAATTTCAAGTTATGAGAAGTCTGACTAGAGGTATAAAGAATATCAGTAAGATTTGAGGTATGAGTCTTCAAAGCTTTAAGAATGGTCTATACACAAACATTATACTCTAAGGTAAAAGTATTTATTTCAGAAGCAACCCCAGTCATTTCTTTTCTCAACTTGGAAGTATTTTCAACAATTGTCTTAGTAGTTGTGATTAAGTTAGGTCGAATCTCTTCTATAACTTTCTTTGAAACATTAGCTTCATTAGCCTCACTCATACCTACTATCTGACTTGGAACATAAATAGCTTTCCCCAACTACTTCATTTTTTCTATTGAAGATCTGAGATAGTGTAATTCATCACTCAGGTCAATTTTTTCCCTTCTATATTGTTGAATCTCATGGACTATCTGAGATTTAACTGATACACTTATAGTTGAGAAAACTTCATCCTTAAATCTTTGAAAATCTACTTTAGTGGTAGATTTTCTTGGAAGGGTTTCAGCCACTTATTATTTGGAAACATGTATAAATAACTCATCATCTGAGTCTTCATAATCCAAACCCAATGCTAGATACCAAGGATTTCTTTCCCATTCGAACATAACATCATCATCTAGAGGAGTAAGAGTGTCAAGTCTCACTCTTCCAGCTTGAAGCTCCCCATTATCTTGATCTCTCCTTTCTTGAGTCTCCCCCTCAATATGATCTCTCCCCACTAGTTTCTCACCTTCAACATAAGGTCTCCTTCTTTCATAAACTAATTTAGGTATATGGGCTACCTAAGATTCCAATTCATCATGAACTTCAGTATTTGTTATTTCTTCAACAACAACTTCAGGAGTTTCTTCCAACCATTCTCGAACCACAGCTTCAACTATCTCTACATCGTCACCATGATCGTCATTATGATATTCACCATAACTTTCACTGCCTACATCATCATCATGTCCAAATACAAGTGCTTAACTTCTAATTTTGTTATCATTTTCTTCACCTTCTTCCTCTTCACTACCACTGACACTTTCATCTTCTTCATTTTCTTCTTCAGAAACACTAGATAAACTTACATATTCCACACTTCCTAATACTTCTATCTCCTCATCTCCATTGTCTTCAAGTGTGGGATCATTACAGGGTAAGGAAAGTGGAGGAATAGGTGGTCTAAAAAGAAAACCTTTGTGAGATTCAGTGGTTTCAGGATCACTCCTATCATTGATAGGTGACCCTTGATCTCTAAATGTTGTGTTAGGATCTTATTCTTCTTTTGAAGAGTAAACAACTTCCTCATCTGGTCCTAGACCTAGATCATCCATATTATTAGGCCTATTTGGATAATTTAATGGGTTTAACTTATCATAAATATTATCTTCATCTTCAACCCATTATTTATTCCATGGGTTTCAGTTGATCTTAATTCTTTTACAGAACTCTTTACTTAAGCAGATCCTACTACACTCAGAAAAACCTTCATCTCCTTCACTAACACAACCTTTCTCTTTTAACATAGCTAAGATTAACCTTGGATAAAACAAGGAATTGATTTTTCAAGAAGTCTCAATCATTTAATTTATGTTCACATTAAGGTATCAATATAGATTTACCTTAATCCATTTTCTTATAAAATAAACCAAATAGACATCTTGATACTTTAGAGATGAAAAGTCTCCTTTCCTAGGACAAGTCTGATGCTAAATAAACTTGAACAGAATTATACACTCTCCATCTAACTCTATACCAATGGGTCTCTCATGCTCACCATTATCAGTAAGCTCCTTTAGAGCTATCTCAAAGCAGTAAATATCACTCTCAAGTGGAGAGGTACATTGATAATCATCAAACAAACCCTCATGAGGAACTTTAATACATTCATCCCATTTTCTTGATGAAAAATAAATTACATAGCCTTTCACCATGGAATTAATCTAAGCAACATCACTTCCTTCTAGAAGAAACTTTATATTTATGTAAAATTCATGAACTAGCTTCAGGTAGAAGGGTCTTTCATTATTGAAGAACCACTCAAGACATCCCTGATCTTAAAACACATTGAGCAGCAAAGAATTTCTTTCCAATAGCCACTTTTCAAGAACCTATTTTTCTGGAGTCATTACATGGTTAACTATAGTAGGATTTACATGTCTAAAATATTTTCTTAATTCCCCTCTTTGTTTCTTAGATACACGAGAATCTCCACCTTCAAGAGCTCCCTTTACACTTGTCATTCCAACAGTTTGGTTTGAAGGTCAGAATGCGAAAGGTTGGGGTAGAGAGGGAAATGGATGAGTTAGTGTAAGGGTAAAGGAGTAGAGTGGATCGACTAAAATTTATATCATTTAGGTCTTTTGAAATCACAAAATTGTTAAATCGTGAATCTGGTTCAACAAAATAAATGAAATAGTGTCTTTTTTGTAAAAAAATAAAATGGATACAGATAGTAAGTCATCAGTGTCGGCATGACATATTTTTCATAACACTAACGGTTTCGGCATGACAAGTCATAGGTGTCGGCATGATAGGGTATCAGCATGACAAAGCATCGATGTCATCATGACAACTGTGTTGATATGACAAAGTTATCGGTGTCAGCATGACATTTTCAGCTTCATACTGTCAATGTTTGCATGTCAACTTCACTTAAAATTATCAAAGGAATAACAACATAAGGTCATATAGATTGATCATTCCTAACTCATGTCTGATGTAGTTAATTCTTTCAGAGTCCAATGGATTAGTGAAAATATCAGTAAGATGATTTTCAATGCTAATGAATTCTAATGTTATATCACCTTTTTGATAATGGTATCTCAAAAAGTGATGCCTTGCATTAGTTCTTTTTCCCCTAGAATGTGAAACAAGATTCTTAGAAATATTAATAGCACACATGTTATCACAATTTATAGGGACATGTCTGAATTGATATCCATGGTCTAGTAATGTGTGTTTCATTCACAAAATTTGTTCACAACAACTACCAGTATCTATGTATTCAACTTCAATAGTAGATAATGCAACATAATTTTGTTTCTTACCACACCATGAAACTAGAGACTTTCCCAAAAAGTGACATATTCCAGAGGTGCTTTTTATGTCTAACTTATAGCCACCAAAGTCGCCATCTGAATAACTCACTAAATCAAAAGGTTGTCCTCTAGGATAGAATAGTCCAAAATTGTTTGTATATTTGAAGTATTTAAAAATACTTTTAATAGAATTTAAATGATATTCTTTTGGGATTGTTTGAAAATGTGCACACATGCACACACTAAACATAATATCTAGCCTATTGGCAATTAAGTAGAGTAAACTCTCAATCATTCCTCTATAAGTGGTTTGATCAACAGATTTACCATCTTCATCAAGGTCCAACTTACAAGTGGAACTCATTGGAGTGTCACTTCTTTTTTTTTAAGGTTGGGGATGAAGCCTCATTTTATTATTAAAGCAAAGAAAAGACCTCTTTTAACTTGGTAGAGGGAAACCCATTACATAGCCTGAAGGCCCAGTGGTCTTGTAGCCCATTACATAGCCCATAGGCCCAAATCTTGGGCCCAATGCACATTCTGGGAATAGTAACCCGCCTGCTACAGTACCCGCATAGTACCACCACCACTACAGTGCCCTGCCACCGCTACAGTACCCGCTGATCTACAGTGTCGCCGCTGCTACAATACCGCTACAGTGCTGCTATAGTGCCTGAACCCAATGGGTTTTGAACCCCCATTTTTCATGTAGGATTACGGGGTGCTTACCACTAAGCCAAACTCCAAGTACATTATTGGAGTGTCACTTCTCTTTGTTCTTTCAAATCCAAATTTTTTTAAAATATCCTTAATATATTTACTTTGTTTCAAAACAATACCTTCTTTATTTTGAAATATTTGAAATCCAATAAATTATTGATTTCACCCATTAAAATCATTTCAAATTCACGTTTCATCATTTTTAAAAAATCAACACATAAATGATTCTTAGAGGATCCAAAAATAATATCATCTTTATAAATTTATACTACTAAAACATCTTTGGAAATTTGTTTTATAAAAATGTTAGGATTTACAACACCTTTTGTAAAACCTTTAGAAATAAGAAAAGTGTTGAGCCTGTCATACAAATCTATTGGAGCTTTCTTTAAACCGTATAAATATTTAGTTAATTTAAAAACATGATTTGGAAAGTGGGTATTTATAAAACTAGGGGGTTTTAAACAAAAAAATCCTCAATTATATAACCATTTAAGAATGAACTCTTGATATCCATTTGATAATGTATGAAATCTTGATGTATTTCATAAGCAAGAAGGATTCTAATATCCTCATGTCTAGATACTGGTGCAAAGGTTTCCTCATAGTCAATCACTTCTTCTTGACTAGAACCTTTTGAAACCAATATAGATTTGTTTCTAACTATGTTACCAGCTTAATCTACTTTATTCATAATCACCCATTTAGTGCCAATAGTCAAGGTGTCTTTGGGTCTATCTACATGTTTTTAGACTTTTTCTATTTCATACTGATTTAATTCTTCTTGCATATCCATCACAAAAAATTCATCATTGATAGCATCATTGATGTTATTAGGTTTATAATGTGATAAGAAAGCTTAATGTTCAACTTGATTTTTGAGAGAAGCTCTAGTCTGAGTTCTCTTGTCTAAATATCCAACTATAGAATCTAATGAATTTTTTATAAGAGTTCTAACATGTCAAGAAACGGAAGGGCTAGTCACTTCAAGTTCTTTAAAAGGTTTAAGCTCATTATGACTAGAATCTGAAGAATTTAAAGAACTGGAAGCTTTAACAGATTACTTCATAGGATGGTCAAAATATTTATTATTGATGTCTAGATTTGACATATCATCATCAAGATTATCTAGAGATATATTTGGCTCATGTGGATTTGTCTCATCAAACATGACATGTACAGATTCTTCCACAAATTGTGTTCTCTTATTAAAGACTCTATAGGCTTTACTATAAATTGAATAACCTTGGAAAATTACTTCATCACTCTTGGAGGAAATTTTTTCTAGATTATCCTTAGTGTTAATAATATAGACTTTTCAACCAAAAACTTTGAAGTAGTTAACCTTGGGTTTTCTATTATTCCACAACTCATAAGGAGTTATTTTAAGGATAGGTATAATCAAGACTCTATTGATTATATAGAATTATATATGGATAGCTTTATCCCAAAATTATATAGGTAGGTCATACTAACTAAGCATGGTTCTATAAATTTCTTTCTGGGTTTTATTTCTTCTTTCTATAACTCCATTTTTTTGTGGTGTCCTGGGAGTACATAAGTTATGACTATAGCCATTTTGTGACAAAAAAGATTGAAACTCTTTGTTCTCAAAATCATAACCATGGTCACTTCTTAGGGTTTTAATTTTGAGACCACTATGATTTTCAATAGTCCTAGCATACTTGGTGAAATGAGAGAAAGATTCACTTTTTTATATCCAAGAAGAAGGTCCAAGTATATATTGAGTAGTTGTATACAAGAACATGGACATAGTGCTTCCCACTTAGACTTGAAATTATAGAAGGTCCAAATAAGTCTATGTGAACCAACTCGAGAGGTTGAGAAGTTGAAACTACTTTCTTTGGTTTGAAAGATATTTTGTGTTGTTTACCCTTTTGACAAGGATTATAGAATTTTTCATTTGCAAACTCAAGTTTGGGTAGATCCTTAACTAAGACTTTTCTAGTGAGATTTCTAAGTGAGTGTATATTGAAGTTTCCAAATCTCCTATACCAAATACAATACTCTTTATGAAAATCACTCAAACAAGAAACATTTTGAGAAATTAAAGAATCTAAATCAATAGTATAAACATTTTTATTTCTAAATGCAGAATATACTAACTTATTTTTAGAATTAAAAACATTGCATGCATCATTTTCAAATTTAAAATAAAAACCATCATCGCATAACTGAGAGATATAAAGTAGGTATTATTTTAATCCATCAACAAAAAGTACTTTAGAAATTAAAACCAAGTTAGAGTTACCAATCTGTCCAAGGGAAATGATTTTTCCTTTATCATTGTCACCAAAATTGACATGCCCACCATCAATATTTATCAAGTTATTGAAGCATGAGTAATCTCCTATCATGTGTCTTGAACATCCACTATCCAAGGACCATAAGATTTTATAGGATATCTTCAAATAGTTTTCCTATAAAAACAAATTAGAAAATAAAATATTTTGGTACCCAGATTTGTTTGGGTCCAGTAACATTAGTAACAAGAACTTTGGGAATCCATGTTTGCTTCATGGGTTTCCTATAAACAGTATGTAAATTGTTCAAAAAATAGACTTTATTTGGTCTAGAAAAAACTTTAAATAGTAAAATATTTTCATAGCTAGAACTTTCAGTATATTTTTAATAACTAGGCATAAAACCATATTTTCCAGATTTTGATACAAAATGAGTTTTAGTCATATTCCTCTTTCCCGGTTGGTATCTTATTCCAATAGTATACTTAGAAGATACTTGTTTACCAAGAATTCGAAGTTATATTTATTTTCCATTGGTAAACCTTTCCAGATCCTTTTTCAATTTCTTATTTGACAATTTAAGCTCATTATTTCCCTTAAGTCATTGAGAATTTTTCTCTTTTTCTACAGCAATTTCAAATTTAACAGTGGTAGTCAAAGTATTTGTTTATTTAAAGATTTGTATTTATCTTTCGTATTTATCTATCCCATATTATTATCTTGGCATTCCTCTCTTTTGGTGTAAGGTATGACGGTAGTACCTTGAAGGGATATTCAACAGCATTTTTTGGTCAAATGGCTAGCTGGAAAGGGAAAGCAATGTCCCTTGCTGGAAGGGTATGCCTTGTTAACACAGTGATAACTTCAAAATTTGTTTATTCTTTCTCCCTATACAGGTGGCCTAGAGGGCTTATCCAGGATATTCAAGGTAAGATCAGAAACGTCATTTGTTCTGGTTCAATATATGAAAGGAAAGTAATAACCGTTGCATAGAAAGAGTGCATGAATCCCATTGAAATGGGAGGCCTTGGGATCAAAGATCTTAGGTTATTCAATGATGGCCTCATTTTGAAATTTACATGGAATCTGCTCACTAATGATACACATGATGAATTCCTATCTGGAAGGTTTAAAGAGAAACTATTGAATAGATATAAGTACTATATTTCATCCTCTGTCTGGCCAGCACTTAAGCAGTCTTTCAATAATATTGGGCAAGAGGTTCAATGGTTGGTGAGCAGAAACTCTACTCTCAACTATTGGAGCAGCAATTGGCTTGGCACCCCATTGGTGTCTCTTGTAAATATACCTCCTGGTATTATGGATATGACCATTGACAATCTTATCACTCATTATCAAAGTCACATCCACTTTTTACCTACCCAAGCTCAGCTGGACATTCAAAACTACTTCTTCATGGAGCATGAAATACTGATATAGAAGTGCAATAGGTTTGGTCAATTCAATACTAGATATTATTATAACCTATATTGCAAGGATTTCAATAGACTACCATCATGGCTTATGAAATTCAAGGCACCCTTCATATGACATTCTAGTTTTATTATCATTTGGAGGATATGGAAGCACGGATTACCCACTCATGAGAAAATTCAGAGGACTAGCCAGCACATGGTGTCAGTATGCATTTTATGCTTCAAGGCAGAGGAGCATATTAATCATATATTCTTTACTTTCTGTTTTGTGTTGTATATGTGGGAATATGTTGGATATTTATTTGGAATGCAGTTTGATACACAAATGCAGGTGCATAATTTTATGGAACTACTCAAAAATTCTAGTCGAAGTGAGAAGATACAGAGCTGTCTTCTTGCGTCCCTTGTAGCAGTTTTTTCAGCAACCTAGAATGCAAGGAATACCAAAACTTTTGATGGACAAAAACCATCTATAAGTGTTGGAAAGATTATGATTCATAGGGAGGTGTATGTGGCCTCCGTTCTATAAGCAGGTAGCATGTCCAACAGCTTTTAGGATCTTGACACCCTTCCGTGGTTGGGTATTTCAGGCAAGCCGAGGAATCCCAAAATGCTCAAATGCATAAGATAGATTCCACCTATCTCTTCATAGATCAAGGTTAATGCTGATGGAATCACCTCAAGTATTCCACGACACTCGGGTAATGGTGGTGTTTTTCACACCTATCATGGATTTCTCAAGGGATGATTCTATCATTACACTGGAATTGGTGGGGCTTACGAAGCAGAATTATGGGCTATTGTGCATGCAGTCCGGTATGTCATTCAATATAAGTAGAACTGCTTATTTATTGAATCTGATTCCGAAATCACTGTCAAGGATTTACAAAAAAGAATAAGGATTTTTTCCTGGAAAATTCTTCCACATTGGAGTGACTATTTGAATAGCATTGAGAAACTCAATCTTGTGATCTCACATGCTTATCGAGAAGCAAATCAAGTTGCGGATGCATTGTCGAAAAAGGCAGTTTCAGAGATGGTAATGATGTGGTCTTTTAGAACTCTTGATTTTTGTATTCCTATGGTGGAGGAAGAAATGTGTGGTAATCTACATAGTAGGCTTTGTAATAACCCCTTGTAACAATTCTCTTCTCTTACTCTTTTATATAATTTTTCTCAGGGATGGATGACCGGACCCTGGACCTTTTGGATATTTATTAGTTTTTTCATCATGAGAGGATTCTGAGTCACATGAGCTATCCACGAAAGCACTCCAAGTTTCCTTCATGTACTTCTTATACTTTCTATCCTTATCATAAAACTTCATATTGTACTTTATCTTATGAAAGTCATCCTTTACATGTATCTTTATTTCGCATCATAGTAGACAATTTCATTTGAAGTATCACCTATTTTCAAATCCTTTTTCCAATGGCCCTTATGATCATAATTTCCTCTATAGTTGGTCTTTATGAATAATTTCTTCTTTATATATAATTTCTTAAACCTTCTGGCTATTTAAGCCATATCTTCATCACTTTGTGTTTATGATTTTCCATAACTTGAAATTTCAGTTTCATTTTGATCTTTTTCCTTCTGTTTGGAGGCAGTATATTTGAAAGAAATGGATTTTCTTTTGGGTTCATCATCCTCTTATTTGTTTACTTTTAGTTATTCCTCATACATTATCAAATTTCCTATCATATCCTTTACGGGAAACTTGTAGATGTCACATGATTCTCTAATTGTTACAGAAGTCCCTCTCCATCTATTTGGTAAGCATCTAAGTATTCTCAAGATTTGATCCTTGGATGTAACAGCTCTTCCCAAAGAGATCATGGTGTTCACAATTTCATTAAACCTGAGATACATTTCAAAAATAGTCTCATCAAGATTCATCTTAAAATTATCATACTTAATAGTATAATTGTCGAGTCTCATTTCTTAAAAATTAGAAGTTCCTTCATGTGAGATAGGTAAGGTGTCCCAAATTTCATAGGTAGATTTACCAAAATATATTATATTAAATTCCTTATCCTCTAGTGCACAAAATAGAGCATTCATAGATTTGAAATTTTTATTATTGGAAACTTTTATAGCTTCACTCCATGTAGATCTTGGAGTTTCATGTATTTCATATTTTTCTTCTATTACTATCCAAATATCAAACCCAATACTTTCTAAGTGCATTTTCATCTTAATCTTCCACTAGGAAAAGATTTTTCAATTAAAGTAGGGAGATATGTTTGTAGAAGCACCTTCTTGTCTATTATCCATATGAAATAAATAAGTATAGGTTTTAAAGAGCTATAAATTTAGAACTAATATAAATTTAGAGATCATTAAAACACAACTAAAATCACAGTTTAAAAGATTTGAAAAAGATTTAAAACTTTTGAAAATAGTATTTTAAAAACAACCTCTGATACCAAATGTTGGTTAGATTATGACACTCAAGAGGGGGTGAATTGAGTTCCTATAAAAACTTTAGTTAAAAACTTTATTTAAAAGATTCCCCCAATTTAAAATAAAACAGTCCAGTTAATCAAAGTATTGAATTTATAATATTTTGATTATTCAACAAGTTTCTCATAAGATTTATTATTTCCCAGTTGTAAAAACATGAGATATTGATACAACTTTTGAAACTAATCTAAAAATCCAAAATAGTTTTAAACACTGTCCAAGACTGACTATCAAACTGAAATTCAGTTTTCTGAAGTATAGGTAAAAACAAAGAAAACTAAATTTTAAAACATGGCAGATATAAAACAAGAGGTTCAGTATCAAGATAAGACTTATTCCTCTTTACTTAGTGATCACCTTCCACTAAGCAATCGATATAGAAAAAGGTTTTGATCCACAACCTAAATTGGGGTTAACACAATAGTACACAGACTATTTAGGTCACAATACCTCTTCCGCTATTCTTCATGGGAATAAAATATAACCAGATCACACAGGACCTATTCCATAGTTCTTTTTGGGTTAAACAATTGTAAAAATACAATTGAGTGAGGATATTTGGTATCCTCCAATTTAGTGCAGGAGACGGTGTGTGTTTTTAGTAAAGACACACACAATTCTCAAAAGTTTAATAAAAACAGTACAAAACAGAGAAGAATATAATAAGAAGGGATTATATATTCTTTGAGTGTTATTCTATATAGCTCTAGATAGATCTACAGATTTGATGTTTGGGTCCTCTTCTAAAAGTAGACACTGAAATAGAGTTTCGTGGAGCATTGTGTTATGTTTTCCAAGAAGATGATATGTTCTTCTCCTTTGTTTTAGTTTTATGTTGTAGAGATGTTGGAACTTTTATGAACATCATTTCTCTACTTCACAGTAAGTATGAATAAAGATTTCCTTGTGTGTTCTTCCTTTCTGTGTGTTGCTCGTGTGGGTCTGCTACTTTTTTGTATGCTTGTCTTGAATGTATCTTTCATGTGCATGCATCTATCCTTTTTATATTCTTGCATCCCGACAATGTTCATGTTTGAGATAGATATTGTACCATATATTTTTGACATCCTCATTTAAGATGTGTGAAAAAAACATTAAATTAATTTTTCATATTAAAACACTCAAAATATGACTGTTATAAGTAATTTTAAATAAAAGGAATTTTAAATAGACTATTGGTGTGTCCCCTATAAGTATATCCTTCTTTTGGTGACTCATACCATTACTGTGTCATTTTTTCAGTCTTTCCATGCATCAGTGACTCATTTTAACTAACGGTGATTTCTTTCATCAGTAGGTCCTTGCATCGGTAGGTTAATTGTATCAGTAGGTCCTTTGCGTCGGTAGGTCAATTTCATCGGTAGGTCAATTTATTCATTAATTCTTTGTGTTAGTAGGTCAATTGCATCAGTAGGTCCTTTGAACAATCAGTGATACATTCAGTCTATCAGTGTGTCGATTGCACTGTCGGTGAGTCATTTTTCACTGTCAGTGACTCAGTTGAACTATCGGTGTCTCATCTCTTTTGTCAATGTCAGTCTTTCATACTTTAGAAAATATTTATGCTTGGATCGTCTTACAACATAAATATTAACATAGTGTGTTAAACTTATATGTGATCGTAGATAATCATAACTGCACATTTTGAAACTTAAATAAACATGATTGAAATGATTAGACATGATTAATAGGAATTGACATGATTTGTGATTATTAAAACCATTAATACTAGAGAGGGTGGTCAACAGTCACATATGGGCCAACACCTAATGATCCACTAATGATTGTATGTTTTAGATATGAGTAAGTTGGCCAATATTCAACTCAATGCACCAATCCATGGTTTAAATTGGACAAATGACATCAACCACTTTCTAGATCATGGGAACATGGAAAACCCTATGCAATTACTATTGTTTAGGTAGATAGTTTCTTCACTCTATAAGTTTCAATTTATTATGTCATTTAATATTTCACCTATTAGTTATTGATCTATAAATAAAAAATGTTCAGTGGAATGAGTATTATGTCTATAGTATTTAAATATTTTTTAAGGATTGAGGAATGTTATGCCTTATATGTTTATCTATTCTTCACTTGTTTGGATTATATTAGGTATGGACTATCTCTTTTTATAGAGGGCTCATATCAAATTTCATATAGGAAAATCAAACCACATATCCTAAATCAACCCATGATCAACTATCAGTGTATAGTGAATTATGAGTGCCTATGTAAGTTATTCCTATTGAATGAGTTTTAAAATTTTGAGGATACAATTTAATTAATGGGTAGAATGTAAATACCTGAGATTTTATTATATGTATTCCTATAATTAAGTCAAATTTGTTTCATGGCTTAATCTACACATAACATCAAACTAAGAAGATTTTTCAATATGTTCTGACTGTCAAAACCTAGATGTTGAGTTTGCAGGTATGAATAAGAGTAATCAAACTATGAAATATATTAATTTATATGTTTATATATAAATGAAACATTATAAAAAAATTTAACAACCCAAGTTCAAATAGAATATTTTGGTTTTTATATTAGTATTATTGAATTAAATAGTTCAATTCATTATGTTATGTAATTCTTAAAATAAATAATTTTTTAAGAAAATAATTTTATTAAACTAATTTATTATATTATTATATTTGAATGATTAATTTTCAAATTATATAATCTTAAAAACTAATTTTATTTTTTAATTCATCGTATCAAAATTATCTTAGTATAAATTTTTGAGAATTTTCTAAAAAAGTTTTATTTTTGGTGAATAGTAAAAATATATATTTTTTAGATATAGTATTTTTGTGACATCGTCAAGACATAATTATGTTGTAAAATTTATTAAACTTTTGGAATGACCAAATTATGATATTAAAATAAAACTATGGTACAAAAATAGTTCATAACATGTAAATTATAATTTATTTCATGATAATTATAAAAACCATCGACAGTGTCAACATAGTGACAGTGTAGCATTGGAAAAAGTCAAATTTAGCTCCATATAGATAATAATTGAGTGATAAAAAGTCTTTTATAATATTATTTATTAATTATTATATATAATATATGTTTTTGGATGATATTTTATAATTTTAGATTTATATGACATGATTCTTATCCAAATGTCTTTCAATGCTTGTGTAAGACAACAAAAGTCAAATTAACAAATTAAAGAAGTTGTATTAAAATGGATATGAGTAAATATACATAATAAACGAATATAAATGATTATGATAAACATAATTTATTTATTTTTATGATATTAATTTATTTATAATTTTTATATTTGAAATAATTAACTTTAATGCTCATGAAACGCTTATGTAGTGCTTGTGCAAGTAAAAAAATCAATAAAATGATTTTAATTAAAATTATAATAACCATAAAATGACCCAAAAAATAAAATAAATATTTTTTATGAATAAATTTTGGACATATTTTTATTTTATTTGAATTTGGGACCTTTTGGATCCACTTGGATCACATTAATCCCTTTATAATGTTTTATTTAAAAGAAAGTCAAGTTGTTCGCACTATAGTTTTTAATTAGTATAAAATTTTAATATATGGTTTTACAGGATATATTTTTTATCATAAATATTATTTTTAAATATATTATATTTATTTTAATCGTACTAATTTATTTTTAATTTTATACAACAAATAAATACCTTAAAGGTTTGCACAATGATGATGCAGTAATTACTAATTTAATGGAAAAATAAAATAAATGTTATTAAAAATATTAAAATCAATATAATATGAGATAATTAAGTTGATCCATGAATTATATAGATACCTATTACGTTTATAAGATATAATAAAATATATTTTTTTAAATTTTAATCTTTTTTTATGTTTTTAAAGTCATTGTAATGAATTGTGTTATGTTTGACAAAATTGTATTTCATAAATATAATATTTTATTAAATTATTTAAAAAGAAAAAAATATTTAATAAGGACAAATATGATAATATTTGGTCAAAAATGTAATATCATAAGATTATTAGGACTTTTGTAAGTCTTTAACCCTAAAATATCCATATTATATTTGAATATTTTATGTAATTCTTAAATTTCCCCTCACATCAATTATAAAAGGGTCTCTTTCCTTCATTTAATTTTATAACCCTGAGCCTTATATATTGACCATAATCTGTAAATTTGTCTTCTATAATTCCCTATCCACATTATAAAGGTCTTATTTAAGGCAAAACATCATCTTTTTTGGTCATAAGGTGTAAAGCAAAGTGATTTTCCAAATAAGAGGATGATAAAGAAACATATGTGACAGTTCAGACTCAGGGTAAGGGGATTGTTTTGAAAGAATTATTTTTATTATATAATATTATATTTTCAATGGAAATATGTTATTATCTTTCATTGTTTTAGATATTTCCATCATCTATAATTGTTATTGACATTTTACGCATTTTTTACAAGCTTTTGTTTTAATTTCAAATCATTATGTTCAAGTCTTTTAAATGTAAGTAATTCATTTCTAAAAAAATTATTTCTCCTAAAAATGATATTTTTTTCAAGATTATAGGTTATTAAATTATTTTCTTCTGTAAAAATATTATGTGTTATAATTATAAAGGTTTTAATGGGTAAATAATGAGAAAGGTAGATCTTCTAAAAATGTTTTCTTCGAATTTTGCATTGGGGAATTGTATGAGATGATGATGAGGTATGGGTAGTGAATCCATAACCTCAAAATGGGATTTTGTCCTATAGGTGATGATTATATTGGAAATATGGGTTTCCTAGGATCTTCCAAGTGTCAATTTAATCCAAAAAAGTGTTATTATTTGCAAAATTGGTTTTAGGGAGAAATTGAAGAATTTTTTAAAGGGTATTTCTAATAGAATTTTAAAATAATAATTACTTTTAAAAGGTTTTGAAAAAAAATTAGTAATAAATTTTACAAAAACCCTATCTTATTATTTAGGAAAGTAATATATAATATAAAATATTCTGTATTTTATATAAATTTTTTAGAAGGATTTTAAAATTAATTTTCACTGGTTTTTAAAACCCTTACTGGTCAATTTAATATTCATCCTATGTTTTAAAATAATTTTCATATGTATCTTAGAAGTTATAAGACTAAAAACTTCTCTTAAGTAGTTAGCACATGTGAAGCAAATTAGTTGTTTTATTTTATTTTTTTACAACTCTAATGTTTTTATGGTTTTTTCTAATTCTCCAAAACCTAGACCAGAAAATGTCCTGAAATGTATAAAGTACTATGTATATTTCAATTATCTTTTATATATAAAAAAATACACAGTATGTTTTAGTACTAAATCTAGAAGTGTGGGTTCGGGTATTTATATTTGGTATTAGAGAAAAAATCGAGAAAAATTTGTAGATTAAATGTTTTCATTTTGAGGAAAAATTTAAGAGATATATTTTTTCTTTTGGACTTTTAGGTAATTAATTACCCTTAAGTATATAGTTTTACTAATTCTAAAAATAGAAATTCAGAATTTTCTTTAGTAATAATAACGAATTGCATGGGGATATTTCTTTTAAGGGGGGAGAATTTAATAACCCGGATAAAAATAGAATATATTTTTTTCATATTAGTATTCTTAAATTAAATAGTCAAATTCATTTTTTTATGTAATTCTTAAAATAAAAAAATTTTAAAGTAAATAATTTTCTTAAAATAATTTCTTATATTATTATATTTAAATGATTAATTTTATAATTATATAATTTTAAAAAATAATTTCATTTTGAATTCAGCATATTGAAATTATCTTAGTATGAATGTTTTAGAATTTTCTGAAAAATATATTTTTGGTGAATAGTAAAAAAATACATTTTTTAAATAAAATATTTTTATGACAATATCAAGAAATAATTATGATATAAATTTTTTTCAAATTATGGAATGACTAAAATATGATATTATAATATAAATTTTGTAAAAAAATAGTTCAGAACATATAAATTATAATTTATTTCATGATATGTAT
Source organism: Viscum album (assembly GCA_963277665.1). Taxonomy (NCBI): domain Eukaryota; kingdom Viridiplantae; phylum Streptophyta; class Magnoliopsida; order Santalales; family Viscaceae; genus Viscum; species Viscum album. The sequence continues at coordinate 85,931,873 of OY728154.1, forward strand.
GAAAATCATTGTCAGTGCCGACAGAGTGTCTGCACAGCATTGGCAAAGTCAATTTTCGTTCCATACAGATAATAATTGAATTATAAAAAGTCTTTTATCCTATTTTTTATTAATTATTATATATAATTAATGTTTTTTTCTGATAGTTTTGAATTTTAGAGTTATATATAATGATTCTTATTCAAATTCATGTGCAATGTTTATGTAAGATAAGAAAAGTCAAATTAAAAAATTAAAGAAGTTTTATTATCAAAGATATGATTAAATATAAATAATAAACGAATATAAATGATTATTTTAATCCTAATTAATTAATTTTTATTATAGTAATTTATTTTTTGTTTTTATATATTAAATAATTAACTTTAATTCTTATGCAACGCTGATATAGTGATTGTGCAAGTAGCAGAAAAATCAATGTCATCTTTTAGATCTTTGGACTATTGTTTATCTATGGTTGATGTTGATATGAAGAGTTTTTCACATTCCTGAGTTGTTAATAACTCCTTTCAGGTTCCAACGGTCATCTGGGAAGTGGGTGATCCTCAGGAAAGTGGATTTGCGGGATGCCTCCAGCTAGGGGGTTGAAGGTTAACTGTGATGGCTCCTATATCTTCGATGTTATACGAGGTGGGTTAGTGGTGCGTGATATAACTGGATCAGTTTTAATTGCTTTTTTGGCTCGTTTGGGATAGGAAACAGATCTTCAAACGGAGGCATTGTCTATGCTTTTGGGGCTTCGTCTGTGCAGAGCACGCCATATAGATATCTCAGAAGCTAGAATAGATTCTCTGATTTTACACAATGCTTTATAGGGTCTTGGTATTATCCCCTGGTCGATTTATTATATCATCAGAAAAATTCATGGAATCCTGGGTGATTATACTAAACTAACCCATACCTAGCGGGATGGAAACAAAGTATCTGACTACATGGAATCGCTTGATTTTTATAGCCCTGAGAACTTAGTTTTTCAAAATCTGAGTAGCTTACAGCCGGTGGAGATCAACATCATTAGAGGGGATTCCCTCGGCCTTTATTATTTTATAACCCCTTAGGCTTTTTTAGTTTTTACTTTCTTTACAGTCCTTTCTTATTGCACCTCTCTTTTCCAAGAATAAAAATTTACATGGTGATGATGATGATGAATAGTATAAGAATAATAAATAAAATGATTTTAATTAAAATTATAAGTTCCATAAAATGATCCAAAATTTTGAATAAATATTTTTGAATTAATAAGTGTCAATCATAATCTTATTCTGTTCTAATTTGAGACCATTTGAATCCACTTGGACCACTTTAATCCCCTTATAATATTTAATTTAAAATATATTCAAGTTGTTCATGTTATGGTTTTTAATTAGTATAACATTTTAATATATAGTTTTCCAAAAAATATTTTCAACCATAAATATTATTTTTAAATATAATAGATTCATCATAATCATGATAATTTTTTTTTAATTCTTATGCAACAACTAAATACCTTAAAGGCTTGCACAATGATGATGCAGTAATTAATAATTAATGGAAAATAAAAGAATGATATTAAAAATACTAAAATAAATATAATCTAAGACAATTAAGTTGATACATGAATTATATAGATAACTATGACCTTTATAAGATATAATAAAATATTTTTTTCAAATTTTAATCTTTTTTATGTTCTTAAATTCATAGTAATGAATAGTGTTAAATTTGAAAAAAAAATCATGAATATAATATTTTATTAAATTATTTAAAAATTAAAAAAATATTTAATAATGACAAATATGATTATATTTGGTCGAAAATTTAATATCCTGATATTATTAGGTCTTTTTGAAGTCTTTACCCCTATAATAGCCATATTATATTTTAATATTTTAAGTAATTCCTAAATTGTACCTCACCTCAATTATAAAAGGGACTCTTTTGTTCACTTAATTTCCTCACCTTGAGCCTTATATATTGATAATCCTATAAAACATTATCTTCTTCACTTCCCACTATACATTTTATAGGTCTTATTTTAGGAAGAACATCGTCTTTTATGGTCTTAAAGTGTTAAGGAATGTGATTTTCTGAAGAAGAGGAAGATAAAGAAATATTTGTGATGAGTCGAAATCAAGGTAAGGGGATTGTTTTAAAAGCATAATTTTTATTATATAATCTTATATTTTCAAGGAAAATATTTTATTATCATGCATTATTATAGATATTTCTGTCATCTATAATTGTTACATATATTTTATGCACTTTATACAATCTTTATTTTTAATTTTAAAGCATTTATGTTCATGCCTTTTAAATGTAAGTAATTCTTTTATGGAAAATCGAATTCTCATAGAAATGATATTTTTTTAATATTATAGTTTATTAAATTATTTTATTCTATAAAAATAATATATGTAATAATTTTAAAGGTTTTAATGGGTTAAGAATGAAAAAGGTAGATCTTCTAAAAAGTTTCTTAAAATTTGGAATTGGGGAATCGAATGAGATGATGATGAGGTATGGGGAGTGAATCCAAAACTACAAAAGGGGAAGATACCCTACAAGTGATACAGATAGTGGCAACATGGGTTTCCTAGGATCTCATAAGTGTCATTTTAATCCATAAAAGTATTATTATTTCCAAATGGGTTTTAAGGAGAAATCAAAGAATTTTTCAAAGGGTATTTCAAAATGGATTTAAAAATAATAAGTATTTTTAAAAGGTTTGGAAAATTATTTTATTATGAATTTTTTTTTGAAAATACAAGATTATTATTTTGTAAAGTTATATATAATATCAAATATTTTTTATTTGATATAAAATATTTTCGAAGGATTTTTAAATTAATTTTCACTAGTTTTAAAACTATTACTGGTAAATTTAATGTTAATACTATGTTTGAAAATAATTTACGTAGGTATTTTAAAAGTTATAAGATGGATGGCTTCTCTTAAGGAGTTAGTGCACATGAAGCGAATTAGTTGTTTTATTTTATTTCTGTACAATTATGATGTTTTGTATGGTTTTGTCTAATTATCCAAAACCTAGACCAAAAAAGGTCCTAGACTGTATAAAGTACTATGTATTTTTTAGTTATCTTTTATTTATCTTTTATTTTTTATAAAAATATTTTTTTAGGTTGATAGAGAAAAATACCATTTTTATAAATATCATGTATTTTATGAAATTTTAATTCTATAAGTATAAATTCAAAATTCATGGAACCTTTTTCTAATAAAAAATATATATTTTATAAGTTACTTTATTATTTTAAAAATGTGATTTTTATGTTAAACATGTTTTTTAACATTTAGAACAGAAGTTATATTTTTAAAAAATATTGTTTTTAAACCCTTATAAATTTATTATTTAAAAATTAATTTTTCTCAATTATATGATTTGAACATAAAAAAAATTAATTCCATTTTATCATTCATCTTGTTAAAATTTGCTTAATATTATTTGTTATGATTTTTCTATGATAATATTTTTAGAATAATAAGGAAAAATACAGTTTTTTTCAAAACAATAACTTGTATTACCTTATTAATATATAAGAGACACACATAATTTTATAAAGTATTTTAATTTATTTTTGGAATAATATTATTCATTTTAATTATATTTTTTAAAATTTATAAAATCTATGTTTAACTTTATAAAACAAAAATAATATTATAATCCTAATAAAAAATTATTTCTGGTATTATCATTTAATTAATCATTATTTTGGTAAAATTTTGTTCTGGATTTATTTTAAAGCTACATAACATTTCATTGTTTTATAATAAACTAATTTATGCCATGAAAATAAAAAATAATGAAACTCTTATACCACAAATAAATTTTTGGCTTAAAATAAACCTTTTCTATGAAACGTTATTTACATGTTATATGTGCTAATTCTAAAATTAATTTCTCTATATCATCAAATTTTTATATTATAAATTGATTTCCATGTTTTTAATACACTTTTTTGAATTATTGGTTAAGGTCAATTTTATTTTTTCCCATTAAAATTAGTTTCTAAGGGTGAAAGTGGAGTTATCACAGTAAGGGTAAAATAATGAAAAAAAAATTAAACCTTGTGAAAGTGGCTAGAATATTGGATGGATGAGGTATTCTAGATATTATATAATTATATTCACTATTATTTTCCATTTTTTGATCCCTTTATTTTGAATAATGAAGTGATATTATTGAAAAAATATGAGTATTTACAAAAGGGACATTTTCTTCACTTATAACTATTGGAGTTGGTTGCCTAGAACCAACCAATTTGTACTTTATTCATTAATAAAATCCTTATCACATCTTTATTGTTCTTCTGCATGACAATGCATGTGATAATGTCCTAAGGATAACTGTTGCATTAAAGGGTCATAACAGATCCCTACTATGATGAGAATCCAGAAGTTTCGTAACATTGTTCTTGAATATATGTTATATGGTTGGATGATATTATTTTAGGGACAGAAATAATACAGGTCATTAGGGGTGAGGACTCATAAAACTTTGAGGCATCATCTCATGGTGTGCTCCCTTGGTAATATCCAGGAGGATATTATGAGAACGAGACCCGCCAGTAGGAAATCCACATTTCATAGTGTCATTGGATGTTCCTATCTGCGGACGTGTGTATTGATCCTTAGACTTTAATATTATTATTAATGGGTATTACAACTCGCGCACTTAGATGTATTGATGAAAACTGTGACGACACACTATTCGCGGTGAGGTAGGATACGTTGGGTGCATCACGAGTAATACTGCATTAATTGATAATGTGAGAAAGGATTTGTCCCTTCTGTTCCATAACGGAAGTAGATATCTCAGGCCCTTTGATGGAATTGATATAGCCTAAATAAATCCATGTCCATGGTAATGTATGGGTGAGTTCTATTTCGGAAAGTCAAAGAAATAATAATCTAGCACGTGGGTTGATGACACTAGCATGCAACCCTCTTGATTCGAGATATCGTGACAAAGGGATTATATTACATGGTAAGCATTCGTATGAGGTGACACATCATCACGGCGTTAACTTCTTTCTAAATGGGTGCCTTGGCGTGTTGCTAGACGCTAACCTTGGACTTTATGCAGGCTCCGCCTAATGCCACTGAGAAAGAGGCCTAGAGGGTCACACACTAAGTGTGTCCATATATCTCAGTTAAATATTAATTTAACAAGTTAAATAAAGATTATTTCTGACTGTGGTTTAATAATTATTTAAGGATGCCTGATCACATTTATTTCAACACTTGTTATTCGATAGAATATATTTTGGATGAAATAATATTTATTATCAAGTGATGCAATTATATTTATTTAAGAAATAAATAGCCATTACTCAAGGTCTAATAAATTTGGTGGAGTAAATAATGGAAAGTGGAAAATAAAAGTACACACCGTGTAGTTTTATAGAAAATGAGCACACGTCGTGTATTAATGATTACACGCCGTGTAGTTTTTCCAGTCAAGATTTTGAGTATATAATATTATTTTATTAAATGATATTTATTATAATCAGCGTGGGCGCATGTCAAGGAATTAATAATTTGACATGGGGGTTTTCAATAAGAGATAATGAAATAAATAAAACGTGTAACGCATTTATTTATTGTCATAACTCTATAACCTCAAACCCGATTATAAATATCCTCACAACCCCAACACTTTTCCACAAGAGAATCATTGTATACAACAATTCTGTAGAATTATTTCAAGGCCGAAATAAATCTTTCCTCCAAGAATGCTCTCAAGACAGAGAGACCAAGGCGATCGAAGGTGGACATCGCAAGCGAAGGTTCTTCCGTGCTAACACCCGGATATCCCTTCGGCGACATCCAGAGATACGTGGCACACGTGTGGATCACCGCTAGAGGAATCCCACACTTGGATTCTACGACGCAACGACGGATCACAGGATCGTGACCGGAGACATAAACGAAGAAATAATGCCACCAAGGTAATTCTTGTGAATTAATTAAATTAATTAAAACCAAAATTTGACGATCCTATCTCTATGGTTCCGGGATTACCTCTTATGTTTTTCGTTCCTCGTTCTATTTCGACGACTCGGTGTTTTACATCATGACGGATCTCGGATTAAACGTTGTTTAATGTTAAAATTAAAGTTAGGCAAACCCACCAATGCACTTCCGATGCGCCTGGAACTTACAAGTGGTATCAGAGCAGTCATATTGTTGATTATAATTATTTATTTTTTCGTTGATGTTTTACGCATTAAATAATTTAGTTGATTCAATTCAATTTTAATCGTTCTAGAAATATGAATCTTGAGATATCTTCCTCCTCCCTCGTTTCTCGTTCACCTCACAGAAACGAATTTTTCTTTTAATTTTGATTAAAATAAAATAGAGGAACTCATTCGGAGGAGCCAAACATTTCTGTCCATATAACCCCAGAATACACAGCGTGTATTCGAAAGTACCCGCCGTGTAGTCTAGGTTCAATGCATTGACTGATCCTCCAAATCAGGTCGTGTATTGGAGTATAACTATATCATTTATGACACCAGGTGTTGACCAGGAACAAGTAGCACACGGTTTCTGGATTACACGCCATGTGGTCCAACTGAACAGGGCGTGAGGTCCCTTCGGGTTCGGGTTGGACTGTGTACCCCGTACACGGCTTGCCTGGCTAGAAACCGTGTAACACCAAAACTACACAGCGTGTGTCCCACAGAACATGTCGTGTACTCCAAAAATTTCCATAGTACACTAACACACCATGTCCCTAGGCGTGTACTTCAGATGGACGGTGAAGAAAAGTACACACTGTGTAGTCGGAACTACACACCGTGTACTCACCCAAATTATGCAGATTTATTAAAATTTATTATTATATTATACAAACCTTTGAGACGTGTACCATGGTGCAGGATTAAAGCTGAGGCACAACACCTGATAAGTGTTTTATATATATTTTTTTAATTTAACATCTGCATAATGAACAGAAATTCACTGGGTTTCCTCCAAGGTACAAGTTACATACAAGGATAATTCTAAATGAATTTATTTGTTTAAAATTATGATGGATGATAATCTCAAGGAAGTTCATAAAAGGGTTTAAGATAAAAGGATTTATTAATTAAAGATAATTAATTGATTCGAGAATGATTTATCTTGAACAAGAACTATTAAAGAATTTAATGCTAGTTTTATTTATATATAAATATCATTTCATGTATGGATGATCATGAGCTAGACCGAGACCTTTGTATATGAATGGTATCTTTTAATTTATTTATATAAATTAAATTTGTTGTCATGCTATCCATCTCCTCGTTAATATATAGGGAATGCACGCCCAAGGATTATTTTATGTAAAAACCCCTTTTTACCCCTCACCTGCGTGTGAGATAAATGCATATTTAAGGTATGGAGCTCCCAAGATAGTGTAGTCAGCTCAAGTCAGGAGCCAAGGTGAAACAAATCCAAGGAGATACAAAGGTGTACAGGTGTAAAGCTGTAAACACGAACCCGAAAGGTTCAAGTTGTTTCTCCCCTAGGTCCTGGGTTAGTTTATCAACTGCTAGATAAACTAACCAATAGAAAAAGCTCATGATCATACCATTATTTTATTTCTGTCAGTTGCATGGTTTATTTATTGTGGGTGTGTTGTCACGATCACACAATTAATGAATTAAACGAGCATGAAATATGGAACTAAAATAAAACTGGCTTATACGTAAATATTATCTTAGACATGGTTAATCACTTAAGTATATCCCACTTGATATTAACAAGCAAGTAATAAAATATAATAAATTGGAAATTTACGTATAAGGATAAAAACCCTCAAAATAAATATTAAGTCGGTATAGCCTTCCATAATCTTGGTTAGAATCGAACCATAGTTCAAAGTGCTTGACCAACCCTCGTTGGGGTGCTTTCAATTATCAGGGAATTCTAATTCAGGGTTTTGGGTTGACTTGACTTGGTTTGCATCAAGGGTTGACTGCCACAGCAAGACTTGGTGTGACCAAGAGGCAAAGGTTGAGGAAATCCAAAATTAAAAGATTTCAGGATTGGGGAGTCCACTCAGCGGATCAAGGAGCTGCGAGTTAATACAGTTGGCATTTGTAATGACTACCTAAAACCCTTAAAGTTACTTGACCAACCCTAGTTGGGGTAATGCGAAGGGAAATATGGATCCTTTCCACTAGAATATTCAGGCAACGGAATATTCTGAAGTCAATGGTGAGGGCTATTAGATTTCGATAAAATAGTGGGAGACTAATAAGTATTAATCTATTTATTTGTCTCAGTTTTGTAATAAAGTATTAAACCTTTTCTCATATTAATTTGTAGAAACAAAAAAATTACTTCAAACATATCATTGCGAACCATACTCAAGAAGGAGAACCTTCTCACCGGCACCAATTTCCAATAGTGGTAGAGGCATTTACGCATCATCCTTCACCACGAAAGGAAATTCTATGTGCTGGAAGAGCCTTTTCCAGTTGCGCCTGGGAAAGAGGCCAGTGATGAGGAATTATCTATCTATATGAAACACATGGATGATGCCACGGATTTCCAGTGTTTCATTCTATCGTCCATGTCCAATGAGCTCTTGAAGCAACATGAAAACATGGACGCGTATAGCATGATGTCTCACCTTAAGAATCTCTACCAAGAGAAGGTGAGACAGGAGAGGTATGAGATCTCCAATGCTTTTTTTACAACTAATATTTGAGAGTCTGTGCCAGCTGGGCCTCATTTATTTAAGCTTATTGGATACATTGAATGCCTGGACATCTTAGGGATTAAATTCCCGGATGAGTTGCAGACAGATCTCATCCTATCATCACTGCCCAATACCTTCTCTAGATTCATTATCAATTATAACATGAGCGGCAATGAGAAGATTATATCGGAGCTTCTGAACTTGATTCTCCAGGTAGACAAGGACATGGGGCATGAAAAACCCGCAGTCCTTATTGTGAAAAAGAAAAGGAAGGACAAGGCAAAGGGGTCAAAGACTTATAAATGGTCTGAATCCCCGAACACCGTCCCTCCAAGAAGGGTAAGATCCAGAGACATGGTAAGGAATGGGAGGCGGTGTGTTTTTCATGTGGCAAGCAGGTCCACTAGAAGAGGAACTGCACCCAGAAGCGTGGGGACGCTAAAGGTGTGTTCATTATCAAGTGTAATCTTTCCATTTCAACACATTGGGTATTAGATACAGCTTGTGGGGATCACATCTATATTCAAATGTTGGAACCAAGTAGATTTAGAAATATTGTCAGAGGAGAGGTGGATCTTCAAGCTGCCAATGGTGGAAGGATGGTTGCGTTGGCTATTGGCGATTACCACCTCTCATTGCCAAATGGAATGATTTTGGTTTTACATAACTGTTATTATGTTCCCAGTGTTACCAAGAACATAATTTCTTTATCTTGTTTGGATATGGATGGATTTATTTTCAAGTTTGAAAATAAGGGTTGTCTCTTTTATAATAACAACATATGTTATGGTATGGCACATTTGAATAATGGTTTGTATGTATTAAATTATGAAAACAAAGTGTTGGAAATCGATAACGAAACAAACTCACATGACTCATACATCACCCAGTTGTGGCATCATCGCCTCGATCATGTGAACGAGAAGCGCTTTAAAAGGCTCTTCCAAGATGGCTATTTAGACTCTACTGAGCTAAAACCACTTGATAGATGTCACAATTGTTTACAAGGAAAAGTAACCAAGCCGCCTTTTGGTGGACAGGGTGAAAGGGCCACAAAGCTTCTAGGATTGGTACACACAGATGTGTGTGGACCATTTCCAGTAGAAGCTAGAGGTGTATATTCTTACTTCATTACTTTTACTGATGATTTGAGTAGATATGGCTATGTCTACTTAATGAGGTATAAGTCATAGGCCTTAGAGAAATTTAATGAATACAAGAATGAAGTAGAGAATCATCTTGGTAAGAAGATAAATAAGCTTCAATCGGATCTAGGTGGAGAATATCTGAACCAAGAGTTCATCGATCTTCTACGGGAGTATGGGATTCTATCTCAGCTCACCTCACCTTATAAACCACACTGGAATGGTGTTAGTGAGAGAAGGAACTACACCTTGTTGGAAATGGTGAGGTCTATGATGAGTCATGCAGATCTTGCATTATCCTTTTGGGGATATGCATTACAAAATGCAGCATACATATTAAACCGAGTACCAACTAAGGCAGAAAATGGAATTCCCTCCGAGCTATGGAATGGAAAGAAACCCATTTTGTCGAAAACACGTGTATGGGGATGCAAGGCGTTTGTTAAGGCCTCCTCATGAAACAAACTAGAACCCCGGGGCACGAGGTGTATCTTTATAGGATATCCCAAGGAAACGAAAGGATATTACCTATATAACCCTTCAGACAAGAAAGTGACTGTCACTAGACAAGCTGTCTTTATTGAGAGGGAGAACATCCTCAAAAAGGATAGTGGGATCAAGATTGACTTTGAGGAAGTTGATTCTCAAGATACACAGGAGTTGGTACAGGAAAAAGTTCCACAAGTCCCCATGGAAGAGGTTCCAGAAACACAAGTACTATGTAGAATCTCAAGAGAGGTAAGGGAACCAAAGAGATTTGGATTCCAAGTCACCGAGGATGGTGAATCAATATTGTTGGACAATGATGAACCTCTCTCCTACAATGAAGCAGTATAAAGCTCAGAAGCTACAAGATGGCTTGAAGCTATGAATTCTGAGATGGATTCCACATATCAGAATCGGGTCTGGGTTCTGGTCGATGAGCCAGTTGATGTAAAGCATGTTGGATAGAAATGGGTATTCAAGAGAAAATTGGACATAGAAGGTCAAGTTAGCACCTATAAAGCAAGGCTAGTGGATAAAGGGTTCGGACAGCGTCAAGGAATTGACTATGATGAAAACTTTTCGCCAGTTTCCATGTTTAAATCCATAAGAATCATACTTTCCATAGAATATTACCATGACTACGAGGTTTGGAAGATGGATGTCAAAACAGCATTCCTTAATGAGAACCTTCAAGAAGATGTTTATATGACACAACTAGAAGGGTTTGTGACACCAGGTGAATCCAAACAGGTTTGCAAGTTGCAGAAATTCATTTATGGATTAAATCAAGCACCCAGGTCATGGAACATTCGATTTGATGAATCCATAATGGAATTTAAGTTCATTAAGAATGAATTTGAGCCATGTGTTTATAATCGGTTTAATGGGAATGTGATCGTTATCCTAGTAGTATATGTTGACGACATATTGCTTATTGGAAATGATGTACCAGTCTCACAGTTAGTTAAGGACTAGTTGAACAAGTGTTTATCCATGAAGGACTTGGGTGAAGCATCCTACATTCTAGGGATCAAGATCATTCGTGATATATCCAAGATGCTACTTGGACTAAGTCAGGGTACATACATTGACCAGATACTAAAGAGATTTAGTATGTAACAATCCAATAGGGGATTAGTTCTAGTCTCACATGGCCTACATATTTCTAAGAAAATGTTTCCTCAGACACAAAAAGAGAAAGATATAATGAGTAAGATCCCATACACTTCAGATATAGGATCCATCATGTATGCCATGTTATATACTAGGCTTGATGTTTCCTATGCACTGAGCATGGTAGGAAGATATCAAGAAGATCCAAGAGAACAGCATTGGACTACTGTTAAGACTATCCTTAAGTATCTCAGAAGAACTAAGGATATGTTCCTGGTGTATAGAGGAGACGAGGAGCTTGTCAATAGAGGGTAAATGTAAAGACCCCTAAAATTCAAGGGAAATTTTTTCTTAATTTTCTTTAGAATCTTACAAGAGCGCGGTTTCAGACGGCACCTGATTCCGAGGCCCGGAGTGCCCGGAATCAATTTCTGAAGTTTGGCTCGGGTACGTTCAGTGAACGAACGAGCGGGAATTCCTAACTTTTGATCCGGTGCTCGGAATTGAAATCTGAGGGCACCGATGAACTCGCAGCGCCGATATTCGCTTAAAGGGACCTTTTCGGAAGTTGCGTTTGTTGCGGGTTGAAAGTTAGTTTTTTTTTTGGGTTTTTAGTTTAAGTTAAATAAAATTTGTGGGGAACAAATTTTATTTTAACTAGTTAAATCCTACCAAAGGGAGTTGGGAGTGGGACCCACATCCACTTAACCTCCCTTGGGAGGATTAAGTGAGGTGGGGTCCACACGAACCCCAACTCCTCAAATTCTCTCAAAACCTCCCCTTTAACTTTTTTCATTTAATGTTGTCAACTTGACTTAATTAATTGAAGAGGGTTATTTTAAAATTTCAAACTTTTGAAATTCTAGTGAGTTGTTGTGTTAATAAAATAAGATAGAGTCTTATTTTATTTTGGTTAATAGCTTTGGCCACCTTGAGAGCTTTTGGGAGATTTTCTTCTTCTTCTTCAACTCTGACGAAGAACACGAAGAACGCTCATCTTGACGAAGAACGCTCATCTTGACGAAGAATGCTCAAGTTCCGACGAAGAACGTCGCTCCGCTTTTCTTCGTCTTCCGTGTCAACGAGAGGGAATGCCGCTTCCTCCTCGGATTCCCTTCTTCGACATAAGAGGTTTCGCCAACGACGTATCACATCGGACGCATCTCTTCGTCAACGGATTTGACGAACGACGACCGCGACGCCCGACCTCCGCGACGTTGTCTTCCGCGGACGTTGAAGAATCCTCGAACTTATACCCGAGGTAGGGGTTGTTGATTATTGTTTAATTATTCTATTCTTGATCATGAATTTAGCAAGTCTAACGTGTGGATTTGAAATATTTTAAGTTGCGTTATTGCTTAACGTGAGGGGGCCGGACCGCATGAACACGGCCAAACCCCCCTCCATCGTTCTTGTTGTGTTGTTTGCGGGTGGATGAATCAAGGTGGCATGGTGCCGTCGCACCACGCGGATATTCACCCAATCCTTATTACGCGACGCCGTCGCGCCGCGCCATGTAAGAAAAATCAAGAACGCGACGCCGTCGCGCCGCGTTGAAGAAATCGAGATGCGGCGGAGGGGCACGGTGCCGTCGCACCAAGCCGGATGACGAAAACCGCGGCTGGTTCCGGGCCGCGGCGGAAGAGAAGACTGGCAGCCGGGCCGCCGGCGTCGGAAGCCGAAGGGGGGACCGGAATTTCCGGTCCCGTTGGAGAAAACCGGTCGGCCAGCTGGCCGGCCGGAAGGCATTAAACCGGGGGAATTAATCCCCCGGCCAACACTCAAAACTCCCCTCTTTATGAGGGGGGCGGTTCTTTGAAGGGAGGGGGGCAGTCGGCCCCCCCGGTTCTGCTCAACCAGGCCCCCCACGTGGGGGGGGGGGGCGTTTTAAAAAAATGGGCGCGACATATAGTCGCGCCGCCATCTCCAGGAAGCGGGGGCTTAACCCCCCGCGTGCCGCCCTCGTGCGGCGCCAGGCCGCCAGGCCACCGCGGCCGCCGCGCCGCTGGCCGGCCGGCCGGGCCGCCCCAGGGGGGGGTCGGGCCGGGTCGGCCCGGACCCGGACCCGGACCCCCCGTTTCGAACCAGTTCCGGTCTTTTGGCCATAACTTGAGCCTCGGACCTCCGTTCGATGAACCGTCTGCGGAAACGTGATCCTTGGATCGAGACGGTCGTTTTGGTATATCGCACTCAAGGTTTCGGATCACTTTGAGTTCGGCCGGGTTGGTTCGTTCACGAAACCAACCGGGCCTTCGGAGCGGAAACGCTCATATCTTGAGCTACGGACGTCCGATTGACGTGCCGTCAGCCGTGTTGTGTTCCTCTTAATGAGACGGATATTTTGGCATACTCCGCCCGAGGTTTGGACGCAGTTGGAGTACGGTCGGGTTGGTTTTGCCTTAAAAACCAACCGGGCCCCGGGGACGAAAATGCCAATAACTCTCAGACCGGGCGTCCGATCGACGCGTCGTCTGTTGCGATGAGTTCCTGTTGACGATATGGAACTTTTGGATACATCAACTCTGGTCTTCGTGACAGTTGATGTATCAGCCTCTCGGCTCGTGGAGCGGACCCTCCGAACGAGCTTGCTGTGTGCGGGAACCCTAGTGCTGGCTGCGACTGTTACTGTGACTGCTACTGCTACTACTGCTACTGTGACAGCGACGACGACAGTACAGAGATCCTGTGTGGATTCGACGACGACGACTACAGCACTCAGCGATCCTACGTGGATCAGTGCTACAGGTCCTGTGTGGGCCCGATCCTGTGTGGGTCCGATCCTGTGTGGGTCCGCGCTCAGCAGTTCTGTGTGAGCCAGCGCCTACAGGTCCTGTGTGGGCCCGATCCTGTGTGGGTCTTTGCGGGGGTTAGTTACCTATCGATCCTTCGTGGGTCCGACGACTTAGATGGATCAGTGATCATCTTTATCGTCCTTTGAAGAAGTATACCTGTGTGAGCTGAATCATGTTGCTTTCCTGTGTGGATTGTGTTGTGCAATCCTGTGTGGATTATGTTTTGCTTTCCTATGTGGAATACGTATACTTTCCTGTGTGGACTGAGTTGTACTTGGGCTCGGAGGTTGGAGCGTATTTGAATTGATGACTTAGGTATATGTATGGGCATATACCTAAGCAGTGTCGGTTGTTACTTCGTGATTGTACTTTTCTTCGTGGTTTATCCTTTGTGGATTTGAGAGACCTTCAGGGGTCTCGGGGTCCCTACTGAGTAGCTTGTACTCACCCCTGCACGGCCTTTGCCCGCACTACGTTGTGTTGGTTGCAGACGACGGATAGCGTTGACCTTAGCTGAGGCTTGCAGAGCGGGACGGTACCCGGAGGTGGACCACTGGGCGGGACGTGCACGGAGCGGACGGCGGGATCCGTGGAGCAGAGGAGCTATCTGTACCCACCCTTCAGGTGGGATTTCCCAGTGGATAGCTCGGAGTAGCGGCTTTTACTTTTTAGTTGTTGTTTTCCCTTTCGAGTTGTACTTTACTTTCAGTTTGGGTTTGTATTCTGGCCCATTTACTTTTCCGCACTTTCAGTTGTACTCTGCTTTTGTTTAGTGTTTACTTTCTGCTTGCTTACTCTGTGGTGTTTGTTTACTTTACAAAGGCAATGTCTTCCCTTTTTACCGGGATTTACGCCTTGGTGCTAGTCGCCAGCCCCTGGCCTATGGAAGGCGGGCTTGGGGTAGTCACGGCACGGACCCCGAGGGCGGGTCGTGACAAATTGGTATCAGAGGAGTTCGGTTCTACAGCAAACTCTGATCTTTTCTATGTGAAGCAATAATGTTTAGCGTATTGAGTGTGGTTATCAGTCCAGGGAGTCCAGTGTTGGTGCGGCGGCCGACGTATCCGTACACCAGGACCCTGACTTCTGATTTCCGACTTAATGCACGAAAACATTGATTGCGTGTGTGTTTCAATGTTTTCTTTGTGATTACTTATATCAGCTCACCAGGTATATTGTTCTAACCGTGGCGCACCTGTTTCCTTTTCAGGATGGCCCCACGACGGCAGCCAGCTAGGGTTCCGAGAGTCGAGCGAGACGACAGCCCACCGAGCGACGAGGCCTCGGTACAGGGCCCTTTGCCAGTAGTGGCACCGGCGGTAGCTTTACCCGCCGAGCCCCCGATGCTTCCAGCAGCAGCCGCTGACGATGCACGTCGCCTCAGCGCACTGCATGAGTTTCAGCGCCAGCGACCACCCAGGTTTCGTGGGGAGACGGATCCCCAGGCAGCAGAGGACTGGCTGGAGGCAGTAGTTCGAGTGTTTAGGCTAGTGAGGACACCAGCAGACCTCATGGTGATCCTCGCTGCGAGCCTACTACACGCAGCAGCAGGACGATGGTGGAGCTTGATGCTCCAAGTGCACGATGAGGCATCTCTACTTTGGACGGACTTTGAGAGCCTCTTCCTCTCGGAGTTCGTCCCAGCCACCCTTCGTGCGGTGTGTATCCAGGAGCTTCTACAGCTGCGGCAGGGCAGCATGACGGTCGCTCAGTACTCGGCGAGATTTACCGATCTCTCGCGCTACTCGACCGACATGGTACGGGACCCATTCTTCTGGGCCCGGACCTTCGAGCAGGGTTTGAGACACGAGATCAGGGCATCTCTGATCTCCCTCAGCATACCGACTCAGACAGGAGTACTGGAGCGGACTCTTCTGATCGAGAGCTTCCTTGCTGAGTCTACACCAGCACAGCGACCCACCGCAGGGCGGCACGTGGCAGAGTCATCTGCAGCAGGCAGTCGACGGATGACTCAGGGGTCTAGACAGACCAGACCTTCGGTCAGACGATCTCTGGGCACTGGCTCAGCAGTGCGGGGCACACAGCACGGAGCCAGTCTTACGAGAGGCAGACAGTGCTACTCGTGCGGCGGGCAGGGCCACATGGCTCGTGACTGCCCGACCCGCCGTGCCGAGGAGCAGCATACGGTTGAGGGACCACCGAGGCAGAGGCAGAGGGTCGACCGTGGCGGTCCGCAGGGAGGAGGCGGACGAGGCAGAGGAGCTGGACGAGCAGCCGGTGGTGGCCGACGCTTTGAGGCTCTACCACCACCACCACCAGGAGGTCCACCCCGACCACAGGGAGCTGGCGGGCAGCGACAGGCTCAGCTCCAGGCAGCAGAGGCCTACGACCACGGCGCACCCGAGATGATTCGAGGTACTATCTGTGTCTACTCCACCCTTGCTGCAGTTCTTATAGACACAGGAGCGAGTCACTCTTTCATAGCCGCTTCCCTTGTTCGGAGCTCGGAGATTCCGACAGAGCCGTTGGCTCGATCCTTACGGCTAGAGACTCCTACGGGAGCAGACTCGACGATTACGCACTGGTGCCGGCAGTGTGAGCTTACTCTAGGAGGCGAGAGCTTCGGCTGGGATCTTCTTGTAGCAGCGTCGAGGCCTTACGACGTCATCTTGGGCATGGATTGGCTATCTACGGTCCATGCATAGATTGACTGTTTTAGGCGCAAGGTGCGATGTGTACGCACCGACGGGAGCAGGTTCACCTTCACCAGCGAGAAGGGAGCCTTTGCAGCACAGGATGGACTTCCGCGGAGGAGAGGACAGCCCATCACTCATCAGTTGGCTAGCCTTATCCTTGGAGCAGTTGACGTGCGGAGTCCTGGTTTTCCTGCAGTGGTGGATCAGTTTGCGGACGTTTTTCCCGATGACGTTCCAGGGCTACCTCCTCGCAGAGAGGTAGACTTTTATATTGACTTGTACCCCGGTACAGCCCCGATATCCACTCCAGCATATCGGATGGCCCCCGCCGAGCTTCGAGAGCTACGGGTACAGTTGGAGGACTTGCAGGGCAAGGGGTTCATCCGACCCAGTGTTTCACCCTGGGCTTCCCCGATTTTATTCGCCAAGAAGGCGGACGGGAGCTTGCGACTTTGTGTTGACTATCGTCGCCTAAACCAGGTGACAGTGAGGAACAAGTATCCGCTACCGAGGATTGATGACCTCTTTGATCAGCTCAAGGGGGCACGATGGTTCTCGAAGATAGACCTCAGGTCAGGCTATCATCAGCTCAGAGTCAGAGACGAGGATGTGCAGAAGACGGCCTTCAGATGTCGGTATGGCCACTATGAGTTCTTGGTTATGCCTTTCGATGCAACCAATGCTCCAGCAGTGTTCATGGCTCTCATGAACAGGATCTTTCAGCCATACCTCGATCGGTTTGTCATGGTCTTCATCGACGACATTCTGATTTATTCTACGACAGAGGAGGAGAACGCCTATCACCTGCGAGTTGTACTAGACACACTCCGAGATCACCAGCTTTATGGTAAGCTCTCGAAGTTCCAGTTCTGAATACGTGAGGTCCACTTCTTGGGTCACGTTATCTCTGAGGCGGGAGTTGTAGTGGATCCCGCGAAGATTGAGGCTGTGTTAGCATGGGAGCCACCCAGGAGTGTGACTGAGGTTCGGAGTTTCTTGGGACTAGCTGGATACTATCGGAGATTCGTGCCAGACTTCTCTAGAGTCGCGGCATCACTCACAGCTTTGACGAAGAAGGGGAAACCCTTCGTGTGGTCAGACAGATGTCAGCAGAGCTTCCAGGAGCTGAGACAGAGATTGACTAGCGCACCTATCTTGAGGTTGCCTGAGGAGGGAGTAGGGTACGTAGTCTACTGTGATGCATCAGGGACCGGACTCGGATGTGTTCTGATGCAGGAGCGGGCCATGATCACCTATGGATCACGTCAGTTGAGGCCGCATGAGCAGAACTACGCTACCCATGACCTGGAGTTAGCAGCAGTGGTCTTCGCTCTGAAGACATGGCGACACTATCTGATGGGCGAGCGCTTTACAGTCTTTTCCGATCATCAGAGTCTCAGGTATATCTTCTCGCAGAAGGACCTGAACCTGAGACAGCGGCGATGGCTCGAGTTCCTCTAGGACTATGACTTTGAGATAGTCTATACTCCTGGGAAGGGGAACGTAGTAGCTGATGCCCTCAGCAGGAGGACGGGCATTCAGCTACTTGAGGAGGCGACGGAGCAGCTAGCCTCTTTGCAGATATCCTTCGTGGATAGAGATGGAGCAGCCTTTCTTCAGTCTCTCACAGTCACTCCTCCACTACTTCAGCGAGTCAGGGAGGCACAGCGTGGGGACGCTGACTGTGAGACACGGCGTGCACAGATATCCTCGAGACAGGCACCTGATGGTTTCTCCCTTGGAGCAGAGCACGACATCCTTTTCAGAGGACGTACCATGGTACCAGTCGCTTTGCGAGAGGAAGTGCTGAGGGAGTTTCACACTTCTCCTTTGGCGGTACATCCTGTAGTGGCGAAGATGTACCAGGACCTCAGACGACAGCACTGGTGGTCGGGCATGAAGAAGGCAGTAGCAGAGTTCGTTTCTCGATGCCTCACCTGCCAGCAGGTGAAGGCTGAGCATCAGGTACCAGCGGGCTTGGTACAGCCCTTGGAGGTTCCGGAGTGGAAGTGGAACGGAATATCTATGGACTTCGTGACTGGACTTCCACGCACTTCCAGAGGTCACGACTCCATCTGGGTGATTGTTGACCGACTCACCAAGTCGGCACACTTCTTACCCATCAGAGAGCAGGGCTCAGTGGAGAGCTTGGGACGTCTCTACGTTCAAGAGATTGTGCGGCTCCATGGCGTGCCATCATCTATCGTCTCCGATCGAGATGCTCACTTTACTTCCCGGATTTGGAAGGGGTTGCAGGATGCGTTCGGGACGCAGCTACGTCTTAGCACAGCTTTTCACCCTCAGACGGATGGTCAGACGGAGAGGACCATTCAGACTCTCGAAGACATGCTCCGCGCATGTGTCCTCGACTTTGGTCGTAGCTGGGAGGACCACCTACCCTTGGTGGAGTTTGCGTACAACAACAGCTACCACTCCACTATCGGGATGGCACCGTACGAGGCCTTGTACGACCGACCTTGTAGATCTCCTTTGTGCTGGACAGACCCCGGAGAGTCAGCACTGGTGGGACCGGAGATGGTCCAGGCCACGACAGAGAAGGTCCAGGTCATCCAGGAGCGGATGAGGACAGCTCAGAGCCGGCAGAAGTCATATGCTGACAGGAGGCGGAGGCCACTAGAGTTCGAGGATGGCGACCACGTCTTCTTGCGAGTCTCACCTCGACGTGGTATTCGGAGATTTGGCCGAGGCGGCAAGTTATCTCCGCGCTTCATCGGACCCTTCCAGATTCTCAGCAGGATTGGTGAGGTGGCTTATCGCCTGGCCCTACCACCTCAGTTGCACCGGGTGCACGACGTCTTCCACGTATCTCAGCTGAGGAGATACGTGCACGACCCGACGCACATCATTGACCATGGGGAGCTTGACGTTGACGATGGGGCGACTTTTACGGAGGTCCCGGTGGAGATAGAGGATCGACAGGAGCGGGTCCTGCATGGGCGATCGATACCTCTTGTGCGCATCAGATGGCAGCACGGGAATCTTCAGGAGAGCACATGGGAGCGGGAGGCTCAGATGCGTGCTCAGTACCCTCATTTGTTTCCCTAGTTTTTGATGTATCTTTACGGGGACGTAAAGCCCTGAGGTGGGAGTAATGTAAAGACCCGTAAAATTCAAGGGAAATTTTTTCTTAATTTTCTTTAGAATTTTACAAGAGCGCGGTTTCAGACGGCACCTGATTCCGAGGCCCGGAGTGCCCGGAATCAATTTCCGAAGTTTGGCTCGGGTACGTTCAGTGAACGAACGAGCGGGAATTCCTAACTTTTGATCCGGTGCTCGGAATTGAAATCTGAGGGCACCGATGAACTCGCAGCGCCGATATTCGCTTAAAGGGACCTTTTCGGAAGTTGCGTTTGTTGCGGGTTGAAAGTTAGTTTTTTTTTTTGGGTTTTTAGTTTAAGTTAAATAAAATTTGTGGGGAACAAATTTTATTTTAACTAGTTAAATCCTACCAAAGGGAGTTGGGAGTGGGACCCACATCCACTTAACCTCCCTTGGGAGGATTAAGTGAGGTGGGGTCCACATGAACCCCAACTCCTCAAATTCTCTCAAAACCTCCCCTTTAACTCTATTCATTTAATGTTGTCAACTTGACTTAATTAATTGAAGAGGGTTATTTTAAAATTTCAAACTTTTGAAATTCTAGTGAGTTGTTGTGTTAATAAAATAAGATAGAGTCTTATTTTATTTTGGTTAATAGCTTTGGCCACCTTGAGAGCTTTTGGGAGATTTTCTTCTTCTTCTTCAACTCTAACGAAGAACACGAAGAACGCTCATCTTGACGAAGAACGCTAATCTTGACGAAGAATGCTCAAGTTCCGACGAAGAACGCCGCTCCGCTTTTCTTCGTCTTCCGTGTCAACGAGAGGGAACGCCGCTTCCTCCTCGGATTCCCTTCGTCGACATAAGAGGTTTCGCCAACGACGTATCACATCGGACGCATCTCTTTGTCAACGGATTTGACGAACGACGACCGCGACGCCCGACCTCCGCGACGTTGTCTTCCGCGGACGTTGACGAATCCTCGAACTTATACCCAAGGTAGGGGTTGTTGATTATTGTTTAATTATTCTATTCTTGATCATGAATTTAGCAAGTCTAACGTGTGGCTTTGAAATATTTTAAGTTGCGTTATTGCTTAACGTGAGGGGGCCGGACCGCATGAACACGGCCAAACCCCCCTCCATCGTTCTTGTTGTGTTGTTTGCGGGTGGATGAATCAAGGTGGCGTGGTGCCGTCGCACCACGCGGATATTCGCCCAATCCTTATTATGTGACGCCGTCGCGCCGCGCCATGTAAGAAACATCAAGAACACGACGCCGTCGCGCCGCGTTGAAGAAATCAAGATGCGGCGGAGGGGCGCGGTGTCGTCGCACCAAGCCGGATGACGAAAACCGCAGCCGGTTCCGGGCCGCGGCGGAAGAGAAGACTGGCGGCCGGGCCGCCGGCGTCGGAAGCCGAAGGGGGGACCGGAATTTCCGGTCCCGTTCGAGAAAACCGGCCGGCCAGCTGGCCGGCCGGAAGGCATTAAACCGGGGGAATTAATCCCCCGGCCAACACTCAAAACCCCCCTCTTTATGAGGGGGGCGGTTCTTTGAAGGGAGGGGGGCAGCCGGCCCCCCCGGTTCCGCTCAACCAGGCCCCCCACGTGGGGGGGGGGCGTTTTAAAAAAATGGGCGCAGCATATAGCCTCGCCGCCATCTCCAGGAAGCGGGGGCTTAGCCCCCCGCGTGCCGCCCTCGTGCAGCGCCAGGCCGCCAGGCTGCCGCGGCCGCCGCGCCGCCGCGCCGGGCCGCCCCAGGGGGGGGTCGGGCCGGGTCGGCCCGGACCCGGACCCCCCGTTTCAAACCAGTTCCGGGCTTTTGGCCATAACTTGAGCCTCGGACCTCCGTTCGACGAACCGTCTGCAGCAACGCGATCCTTGGATCGAGACGGTCGTTTTGGTATATCTCACTCAAGGTTTTGGATCACTTTGAGTTCGGCCGGGTTGGTTCGTTCACGAAACCAACCGGGCCTTCGGAGCGGAAACGCTCATATCTTGAGCTACGGACGTCCGATTGACGTGCCGTCAGCCGTTTTGTGTTCCTCTTAATGAGACGGATCTTTTGGCATACTCCGCCCGAGGTTTGGACGCAGGTGGACTACGGTCGGGTTGGTTTTGCCTTAAAAACCAACCGGGCCCCGGGGACGAAAATGCCAATAACTCTCAGACCGGGCGTCCGATCGACGCGTCGTCTGTTGCGATGAGTTCCTGTTGACGATACGGAACTTTTGGATACATCAACTCTTGTCTTCGTGACATTTGATGTATCAGCCTCTCGGCTCGTGGAGCGGACCCTCCGAACGAGCTTGCTGTGTGCGGGAACCCTAGTGCTGGCTGCGACTGTTACTGTGACTGCTACTGCTACTACTGCTACTGTGACAGCGACGACGACAGTACAGAGATCCTGTGTGGATTCGACGACGACGACTACAGCACTCAGCGATCCTACGTGGATCAGTGCTACAGGTCCTGTGTGGGCCCGATCCTGTGTGGGTCCGATCCTGTGTGGGTCCGCGCTCAGCGGTTCTGTGTGAGCCAGCGCCTACAGGTCCTGTGTGGGCCCGATCCTGTGTGGGTCTTTGCAGGGGTTAGTTACCTATCGATCCTTCGTGGGTCCGACGACTTAGATGGATCAGTGATCATCTTTATCGTCCTTTGAAGAAGTATACCTGTGTGAGCTGAATCCTGTTGCTTTCCTGTGTGGATTGTGTTGTGCAATCCTGTGTGGATTATGTTTTGCTTTCCTATGTGGAATACGTATACTTTCCTGTGTGGACTGAGTTGTACTTGGGCTCGGAGGTTGGAGCGTATTTGAATTGATGACTTAGGTATATGTATGGGCATATACCTAAGCAGTGTCAGTTGTTACTTCGTGATTGTACTTTTCTTCGTGGTTTATCCTTTGTGGATTTGAGAGACCTTCAGGGGTCTCGGGGTCCCTACTGAGTAGCTTGTACTCACCCCTGCACGGGCTTTGCCCGCACTACGTTGTGTTGGTTGCAGACGACGGACAGCGTTGACCTTAGCTGAGGCTTGCAGAGCGGGACGGTACCCGGAGATGGACCACTGGGCGGGACGTGCACGGAGCGGACGGCGGGATCCGTGGAGCAGAGGAGCTATCTGTACCCACCCTTCAGGTGGGATTTCCCAGTGGACAGCTCGGAGTAGCGGCTTTTACTTTTTAGTTGTTGTCTTCCCTTTCGATTTGTACTTTACTTTCAGTTTGGGTTTGTATTCTGGCCCATTTACTTTTCCACACTTTCAGTTGTACTCTGCTTTTGTTTAGTGTTTACTTTCCGCTTGCTTACTCTGTGGTTTTTGTTTACTTTACAAAGGCAATGCCTTCCCTTTTTACCGGGATTTACGCCTTGGTGCTAGTCGCCAGCCCCTGGCCTATGGAAGGCGGGCTTGGGGTAATCACGGCACGGACCCCGAGGGCGGGTCATGACAATGTTGATGTTGGTTTTTAGACAGATCGGAATGATCTGAAGTCGCAATCTAGATATGTTTTCTATCTCAATAGAGGAGCTGTGAGCTGGAAGAGTTCAAAGCAGCTAGTTTTCACAGATTCTACAGTGGAGTCCGAATATATAGCGGCTTCTGATGTAGCCAAAAAAGTCATCTGGATTCGGAACTTTTTCTAGGAGCTTGATGTGGTTCCTAGCAGTAAAGATCCCATTACATTGTATTGTGATAATACTGCAGCGGTGGCTCATGCAAAAGAACCAAGGTCACATCAACGAACAAAGAATATACTCTGAAAGTATCACCTCTTTAGGTATTTCTATAAAAGGGGTGAAGTTGCAGTGAGAAGAGTGTCCACGGAAGAGAACGTGATAGACCACATGACTAAAGTCATATCTCAATAGAAGCATGAATATCATGTGAGAGATAGAGGGTTAAAGGTTTGTAGCAGTTGGCTATAGTCCAAGTGGGTGTCTGTTGGAGTTGGTGGCCAAGAAACAACTACTTTGTACTTTATTCATTAATAAAATCCTTATCACATCTTGATTTTTCTTCTATGTGACAATGCATGTGATAATGTTCTAAGGATAGTTGTTTTATTAAAGGGTTATAGCGGATCCCTACTATGATGAGAACCCAGAAGTTCCATAACATTGTTCTTGAATATATGTTCTATGGACAGATGATATTATTTGAGGGACATAAATAATACAGGACATTAGGGGTGAGGACTCATAAAAATTTAAGGCATCATCTCAGGGTGTGATCCCTTGGTAATATCTAGGAGGATATTATGAGAGCGAGACCCGCCAGTAGGAAATCCACAATTCATAGTGTCATTGGATATTCCTATCTGTGGACGTGTGTATTGATCCTTAGACTTTAAGATTATTATTAATGGTTATTACAACTCATGCACTTAGATATATTGACGAAAACTGTGACGACACACTGTTCGCAGTGAGGTAGGATACGTTGGGTGCATCACGAGTAATACTGCATTAATAGATAATGTGAGAAATGATTTGTCCCTTCTATTCCATAATGGAAGTAGATATCTCAGGCCCTTTGATGGAATTGATATAGCTTAAATAAATCCTTGTCCATGGTAAGGTATGTGAGATTTCGATTACAGAAAGTCAAAGAACGAATAATCAAGCATGTGCGTTGATGACACTAGCATGCAACCCGCTTGATTCGAGATATCGTGACAAATGGATTATATTACACAGTAAGCGTTTGTATGAGGTGACACGTCATCGCGACGTTAACTTCTTTCTCTATGGGTGCCTTGGCATGTTTCTAGATGCTAACCTTAGACTTTAGGCATGATCTGCCTAATGCCACTGAGAAAGAGGCCTAGAGGGTCACACACTAAGTGTGTCCAAGTATCTTAGTTAAATATTAATTTAACAAGTTAAATAAAGATTATTCCCGACTGTGGTTTAATAATTGTTTAAGGATGTCTGATCGCATTTATTTCGACACTAGTTATTTGAGAGAATATATTATGGACAAAATAATAGTTATTAGCAAGTGATGTAGTTATATTTATTTAAGAAATAAATATTCATTACTCAAGGTCTAATTAATGTGGTGGAGGAAATAAAGGAAAGTGGAAAATAAAAGTACACGTCGTGTATATTAAATATGCACGCTGTGTAGTTTTATGGAAAATGAGTACACGCTGTGTATTAATGATTACACGCCATGTAGTTTTTCCAGTTAGGATTTTGAGGATATAATATTGTTTTATTAAATGATATTTATTATAATCAGCGTGGGTGCATTTCAAGGAATTAATAATTCGACATGGGGGTTTTCAATAAGAGTTAATGGAATAAATAGAACGCGTGACGCGTTTATTTATTGTCATAACTCTATAACCTCAAACCCGATTATAAATATCCTCACAACCCCAACACTTTTCCACAAGAGAATCATTGTGCACAACAATTCTGGAGAATTCTTTCAAGGTCGAAAAAAATCCTTCCTCCAAGAACGCTCTCAAGACTGAGAGACCAAGGTGATCGAAGGCGGACATCGCAAGTGAAGGTTCTTCCATGCTAGCACCCGGAGATCCCTTCGGTGACATCCGGAGATACGTGGCACACGTGTGGATAACCGCTAGAGGAATCCTACACTTGGATTCTACGACGCAGCAATGTATCGCAGGATCATGACTGGAGACATCAATGAAGAAAGAATTCCACCAAGGTAATTCTTGTGAATTAATTAAATTAATTATAAAAAACATATGATGATCCTATCTCTATGGTTCTGTGATTCCCTCTTAAGTTTTTTATTCCTCGTTCTATTCTAAAGATTCGGCATTTTACATCATGACAGATCTCAGATTGAACGTTGTTTAACGTTAAAATTAAAGTTGGGAAAACCCACCAACACGCTTCCACTGCACCCTGAACCAACAATAACAAGAGACAACCTCCTACCCATTTCTCAACCCATTACAAAGAATTGGATTAACCAAATATCTAACCTATTCTCTCAAAAACATCATTTCCATTCCTTTAAAGTCCTGGTCTCACTGTAATACCAATCTAAGGATCCGTAAGAAGCTACCCGAGGGGGAACTTCCAAGGGAGATCTAATACTCCCCATCAAACCATTCTAGTTCCCTTTATCTTCTACACACCTCATGGACCCTCTATAAATGATGGTGTGATAAAAACCTTTGATATAATGATTCAATGTTATTATACTAATGGAATATCCATTTTATAAATTCTTCCAAAATAATTGAAAAAATGAAAACATTGTCAGGCGTGAGTGAGGATTGTCGCTTCCATGGATGACATGTTTTGTTTTCCATTACTACCTAACATAGTTGGCTTGAAAAAATTATTTAGTTTATGAAAATTATATTTTATACTCTATTAATATTATTTAATGATAATATATGAAAATATTTATGTAATAAAATTAATAATCAGTTATAGAAACTTAAATTTCCTTAAGTAGACTTATCAAGGAACCTTTATTAATTTGGATCTATTTTTGTATAAAATTTAAAACTATATTATTATTTTTATAATGGAATGATAAATAACATAAAACTATATAATTATGTATATCATGAATTTATTTTAAAATATCTTTTACCGTGGTCAAAAAACTGAAAGCATTGTGAATAAATTAATCTAACAACCTTGAGTAACGGATGTAAGCAGAAACTATATTAAAAATAAATAAAAAATATAATTAACAAACTTTATAATTAAATATAGATGAATAATATATTGGTTATATATTTATTTAACTTAATTTAATTATTTATGAAGTTAATTTTAATTGAATAGCGCTTTTATACATGAAGGTATGGGATTATCTATACCTCCTTCATGACTTTTTTATTACACATTTTCTTTATTTTTTTCCTTTTATGAAAGATTATACTCATGTATATATTTTATATTGGTATATATTACCCATAAATATATAAATCGATAAATATCCTTTTAATTTCTTGGGTTTTTCATGTTTTATGTTCCCTCAAAAATGAAAAAATTTAAGTAGACTCAGTTTAAGGAAACTTTATTATTTCTTATCTTGTGTTAAGAACCACCCCCATTAATTGTTTTCAAACCACAAATAGATTAAAAAAATATAATTATTCTATGTTTAAACCTATTGGATCAATTTTTGTTTTACATAAAACAATATATCCTTTTCTTATTTAATTATTTCATTTAATTATTTCATAAATCTTCCACCAAGTTGTACATTTTTATTCATTCTCCTCCTAGATCCTCCGCAAAAAATCTCTGTATTGGAACTAAATGATCAAGAACTAAGTTTAATTATAAAATATAAACATAATAATGATGTAATTCCTTCTTCTCTTGGGAATACTTATGATTAAGACTTCATTTATTTCTTCAATAAATGTTATGATACACACTTACTTTCCATGGGTTTTAACATGATTTTGGTTTTTGTATGGTTTTGTTTCCTCATGTGGCATGCACATATATGATTTTAATTATGTGATGTGTGGGCCCAAAATTATGTATCCCTCCAATTAATTGGGTAAATATTTATATCTAATGTGATGTTATGTATTTTATTATAGAGTGAACTTAATTAACTATGAGACTTTGTCCACTCTGTTTATGGGAATCGGGAGTGAACCCAATCCACCATGTGACCTTGTCCACTTAATGATTATGGTCTTTGGAATACCACTTAACTTATGTTTATAATGTCATATATTAAGTTGATTTTACATATACCATGATTCCATGATCTTGTATTTCAATTACTATTATCATTCACTATATTTTATTATTCTTTACTTCTTCTTTTTTTTGAAAATGAAAACAAAATTCAAACTTATATACGGAATATTGTCTCCATGAAAACTTTAATTCTTTATTCTATCTTTAAAATATATGGATGGTTATAAATATGTATATAATTAATTTATATGACTTTTATAACATTATTAAAAATATATATATGAATAAAACATGATCAATATGAATAGACTATATCATCAAAATCGAAACAAACATGAAAAAAGAATTAGTTATCACACATAACTGTGATTTTAATAAATAATTTTTAATGAATAGGTGATAAGATATCATAACTATAAAGCAGATGGTATTATGAGTATGAATATGGTTCATTTATTGAAGTACAAAAATTTTAAATTTATTATAATATAGGTTAGATTACTTATGAATATAATCAAACTTAAGTTAAGGGTTTGTCATTTTACTTTTGTTTCTCTGATCCATAGGATATATTCACTACCTGTTTTTTCTTATAGTGTATAAACTTCCAAATTGACATATAATATAATTAATATATTTATATTAGTGGTATTTAAAGTTTCATTTGACGTTATTTCTTTCATTGTATCATGATTCAAATGTTATCAAAGTGATGAGGGTTTTATATTAAAATCTCATTATTTACATGTTTTGTTTAGGCTTAAAATTATGATTATGAAATTATATAATATATCTATAGTAAATCTCATTAATGTTATTATCCTATATTTATTTATAGATATTAAATTTTTTCCTTTCATTTTCATCGATCTAAGTACTCAGTAGTCTAAATGAATGTTTTTAAGGAAACCCAACGTTATTTCTCTATTCAAGATAGAATATTTTTATTCAATGTCCATATTTTCATTAAAATGTTCTCAAAAATGTTTTTTACTATTATACAAGGAATATTTAAATTAATTTTAAAATAGTTTTTAATTTTTTACAAAGGTTTAAAATGAATCTCCTTTTCATTTTCTAAATAAGTCACTATTGACTTTTAACTAAAAATGTAAATAAAATAATTGTTTTAATGTATACGACATGAAAGAATTTTCTATCCATAATGAATTATCTTTGTTTTGAATATTTATTTACATTTTTACCTGATTATTTTCATCAAAGTGTTTTTTCTTAATATTAGGATTTTTTTATTTTAAATAATCAATTTTAAAATTAAAAGGGTATTTTTCTCAACAATTATTCTAGTGATATTATAAAGATATTTTCATCTATAACAACACCCTTTGTTGTTTCATATTCTATAATTAGGATATGATCTGTACCAACATTATTCTTTATATAAATGGTTATTTATTATGATTATCAAATATTAATGAAACTCATTTTCTTTTCCATGGTTTAAGGTATGATGAAATGATAAATGTTTTCATGATTTTATGGCATATATATAAATGAATTAAGATTATGTGAGGGGTTGATCAATTATAGACCTACAATGAAATGGTTAATGTTAAATGTTTATAATCTCAAAGGGTAAACAAGTTGTTATCTCAATCCCAAAATAGGGTACATGGGAGGTTATCTTAAGCCTAAAGTTGGTGCATGGGTGGTTATCCCAAGTATAACATATTATTAATGTATTTATCGGTAGCCTTTATAAAATATTTCTATGATTAGGATTATGTGACACATTTTATGCCACTCTCTATGATATATTATCAAGATTATTATATCATCTTATGTCTCATGATCTTTGATTATTTCATGATTAATGTCTTATGATTTTCCAAAACCTTATGTTTTAATTATGATCTATGGATTATTGGCTATTAATTTCAAATGTTAAGATCATGTTCTCATATACTTATGCTAATTATATGATTTCATATAATCATTTATTTATATATATTTTGTGTACCCATGCTATATATTTAAGATCACTCATTATTATGTTTCCTTTCTACAAGTCAAAAATATTTATTTTAAGTAGGGTTTTCTAAGAAGCATACTATGTAAGAATAACTTTATGGAAGATTTGGAAGATAATTCACAAAATATGATAATTATGGATTTATTATTCAATGAAAAGAAATGTTTATGGTTTTGGGAAATGTATTACTATTATAGGTATTTAACATTCATCCAAAATGATGTAATATTTATATATGTAATGTATAAGTCACCTTGGATGGTATCATATCAAGGTTATGTTTTTTTTAGAAACTATGATGAGGAAATGTTAGTGAGATACCTTAGGATAATCCTTATAATACAAGAACGTCCTTTGTTATGGTAAATAAAATAGTGTGGTTTTCTTAGAAAATACATTCATGTTTGGATACCAGCAAGTAGATGTAGCTCTTTTACAAAGGAACCATGGGGTAACAACTCTAAAAGTAGTATATTGGGTATTAACTTTAACATCGTTGGTTCATGATGAGTGGGAATAAGACTCAAATATGGATACACATTCTCGAGTGATATGATTGGTTTAATTCAATTTTTATTTATAAAACATTATGATGGATTTTAATATACATTATGGGGAATGTATTATTGTTAGAATTATTGAATATTCATCCAAAATGACATAATATTTATGTATATAATTTCTAAGTCACCTTAGAAGGTATCAAGTCAAGGTTAAGTTTTTTTGTAAACAATAATGAGGAAATGTTAGTGGGATCCCTTAGGATAAGCCTTAGAATATAAGAATATCCTATATTATGGTAAATAAAAGAGTGTGGTTTTCTTAGAAAAAATATACATGTCTAGATACGGGAAACTGGATTTAGATCTTTTATAAAGGAACCATAGGGTAACAAATCATAAAGTGGGATATTGGGTATTAAATTGAACATCACCAGTGCATGATTAGTGGGCATAAGACAACAAATCTATATATACATTCTCTATGGATATGATTGGTTTAATTCACCTATTATTTATAAACCATTATGATGGATATGAATAGATAATAACCAAGGGTGGATAATGTTAAACCTATGGTTTCATAGATTAGAAATAAGGTGTCATGATATATACATCCTAAAATATTTTTTAATAATATATTATTTCGCACTATGATTATTCTTTCTCAAACTATGCTTTTTTGTTTTAGTCAATTGATTAAATTAGGAAGAATTTTTTAAATGCTAAATATAATGGATGATATAGTGATTTTCCATATGATAATCCAAATGATATGGGAGTTATAATTTGAATTACTATGATTATTCCTAACTATCTATCTCAATATATTATTAATAAACTTAATTCATTTGATCTTTTGAAAGAACCAAATAATAGAAAATTGGATTTTAATAAAGAACATAGAGGAGTGATGATTAAACTTCCTACATGTAATGAATGTGGAAGAAGCACCCAGGTAAATTTGTCAAAGTAAAATTAATATATTTTATGTGTAGACGGGAATAAATAAACTAATTATTGAGGGAAAATAAAGATTTTTATGGAGGGGAATAAATTACATGCTTACATAGAATTTATAATTTAATTTCATATGTTTTTGGAACCAGGGAATTATCTAATTCAATTCTAAAATCATAGGGTTGACTCCTTAACCAAGGAATCACTTATGTTATGCTATGCTAATCTATGATATGAAATGATTATAGAATTTATGTATTGAGATTCAAAAAGTATGTTACATAAGTGTTTTATTAGTGATATTCATGTTATAAGAATCATGAAACATATATGGATTTTTATAGAAGTTTTTCATTAAGTATTTAGAAGCATATATTTAATGGTACTAATAACCAAGAAAAGTTATTTAACAATAAGGTGATATTATTGTAAAATACATGGTTGAGGGGTAGATAACCTGTAATATATGCCTAATTTAGTGATAATAAAATTTATTTTGGATAAAGAGATGATTGATATTTATAAATTAAATTGGATAGTATTAATGACCTTGATATTAATTAGTGATTTTATGAACAAGTTATTTATGTTATCATTGATAAAGATTATTTATTTTTCATATTTATGGAATATATTTGATAGTTTATAATTTTATTTGATGAATAAGGATAGAGTTGATTCTTGGAAGAAGAAGTTTTTATTGAGGTCTTACGGTGATTTAGTTTATTAGAAAAATTTAGGATAATATATGATCAAGGTATTGATATGTTTGGTATGTGGAATTAGGAGCTACATAATATTGATTGAGGTTCAAAGTGGAGTTGATTTTTTAAATTTTGTGACCTAATATTTTTTAGTTTTTTAGGGTTTTGAATACTGGTTAGGAATGATTTGAGTTATTTTATAATTCAGCTATATGTAGAAATTATTAGGTAGATATTTGGGTATTAATATTTATATTGGTGAGATTAATCCCTGAAATGATAGTTTTGAGTCAAAAGTCAGACTTTTTACTTTTCCTTTCCTTAGTTTTGGAAATCACAAACACTTTATTAAAATTCAATTTTACTAACATTATACATCCCAAGTGTTTTAGGCATGTGTGTGTGTTTAAATTTATTTATACCCCCAAGAACCTAATATAATATATCCCAAGTGTTTTAGTATGTTTTTTTAGAAATCATATTTTTATACCAAACATAGAAATAGTTATATTATAAAATGAATATAAACTTTTTATTATTCAATCTGATCCATAAGACTAAAAGTGTGTCTGGTACATCATATCAACTATTATTCTAGATAGTGGTTAGACTAGTGTTCTATATATTAGACTGACTGAAGTAATAACTAGAAAATAGTACTAATACATCAGATTAAACTTTGTTTAGTTTATCAAATTTTCAAACAATCATGAAGTCTGTCATACTATCAAAAGTTTATAATTATAGTAAATATAAATATTTTTATTGGATGAAAATATTTTTTATAATTGTAATGGTGAAAAATAAAAATGACACCAGATAAAAAATTACATTTCATTCTTAGTTACAAAATAAAGATCCATATTATTATGATCAGTCAAAGTGAAATACATCTAATTCCATTGCAACCAAATCCTAAATATGAACATTGAATAATTTTCAATAAATAGGAATTCATTTGAAGAATTTGGAGCTAATGCATTTTCAACTCAACACTTATGAAGATTTCTATGAATGAACATATCATTCCTAATATTTTTAATCTTATAGAGAGTTTTTACTTCTAAGGAATCCATATAAGGATTGTAAATTCTTTAGAATGTTTTTCTTTTGTAGTTGTTGTGTATGGTCATGGTTAGATTGAAGGATTTCAGGGATAGGAAGACAGGTGAATCTGATCCATTTAATTGATGCGTTCCGGGTTTGGAAGATAAAGACGTATCGATCATCACAATGAGGGCTTCCATGGTATTGAATAATAGAGATGTATTAATCATCTTGTCAAGGGATTCCAAGGCATTGGATGAAAGAGATATTTGAATCATCGTATCAAGGGATTTCCTAGTATGGAAAGATAGACCTTTATAGTAGGTATTAAAAATATGGATATGTTAAGTCAATATTTATGACTTAATCTCCTCTTAAGGTCAATGAGTAAAATTAAATTTTAGTAAATCTAGTAATTCATTCTTAATATTATAATAGTTTGTTTTAAGTTTTTCTAAAATTTTATTATTATATCATGCAATTACATTCGAAAGTTATTTCATTACATATCTTTCTGTTAAACCATTTTATTGATGTATCTGTGATACCAATAAAAACTCAAATAAATCTGATCCTTTATGGATCATATTTTAACACTGTGATCATCAGAAAAAATTTGATTCTGATCTTTTTTACGTAAGATTTTTTATAATTTTTCTTAGTTTAAATTTTTTAACTACAATTAACCCCCCCCCCCTTATTGTAGTCATCGTATACTCTTACGATCCAACAATTGGTATCAATAAAGGTACTACTACTATACTTGATTAGTTTTTATTTTTGTTGTATACTTCAACTTGTTAAGTTTTTTTATAAGCATATTGTTTATAAACTGCTTTTACACTAACATGTTTTGATATAAAAGAGCTTATATTTGATAATATGGTAGGTTTGAATTTTAGCACACTAGAAAATCCAAATCCCAATAGACTACATATTTTTTATAGGAATTATTATGAATACTAAAGTGATAGAATGAATAATTTTATTATCAATATTGGTGAGGATAATTTTTTTCATGTTAACTATAGAGTATAATATTCCAGATAAGAAAGTTACAACTTTTATGAATCAGTAAAAGTGGGAATATCAATTGAATTACAAAGGGAATACTCTACTTTGATCTATAAAAAGAAGTATCTATAGTCATATTTCTTTATGTAAAGTAGCTAAAACTATATGGAAGAAGTTAGAGGTTACTAACTTTGTAAATTCAAAAGTTATTGAATTTAGAAGAGCTATATTTATATTTGACTATCAGTATTTTGATTTCTTGCCAAGAGAATCGGTATCTAAGATGCATCGAATATTTATGACCATTATTAATAGTTTATATTTATATGGAGAGAAAGATTTAATATATGGGATCCTAGTTGAAAAAATTATTAAGATTTTTCATAATGAATGGGAATCTAATAGAAAAGATTTAGATGATATGAGTAGAATTAAAAATCTTAATCAAAATGATCTCATTGGTACTCTTATGAAATATGAAGGTATAATGAAAAGGGATGATGAAAATATGAAAAATAAAAATAGAGTTTTTTCTTTTACAACTACATATATTGTTCTTATTAAATATTAATATTCTTATAAATTAGTGAAAACTTCTAAGAAGAAAAAAGTGATTATTTAATTATACACTAGTTATTCTGAGTATACTGAAAGTGAGTTAGCTAATCTTGCAAGAAGAATGAATAAGTTGGTGGGAATAAATATTTTTATTACAGATATACAATAATTCATATAGATAAAATTGAGAATAAATACTCTATAGAAGTTATATGTTATGAATTCAAGAAGGTAGGACATATCATACCTGATTATCCTAAGCTTAAGATAAAGGATAATAATAGAGAAGTTCTAATAGGAATGCTAAGAAATATTACGAACACAAAAGAAAGAAGAGTTTGAAAGCTTCAGACACTTGAAGTACAAGTGGTGGAGATAGTTATTCTGAATATTCTTTTTAAAATTATAGTTATAGATAGAGGAATATTGGTTTACTTGCAGAAATAACAAAGCTGAATAAATGTCTCCTGGCTAATGTACAAACTGCTAAATCCCTTACCAACCTTACATTAAATGATAACTATCCTGATAGTAATGATGAAATAAATTAAACATATTTTGATTAATAATCTTCCTCACCTAAAGAGGAAATTACTTTACCTAGTTATGAATAAGTATATAGGTTTTCTAAATTACTAGAAAATGAAAACTACAATTTTTCAAAAAAACATGATAATGCTCAAGAAAACCAAGAAAAGTAAAATTCAAGGATATCTATTTTAACTACCTAAATATCTGATCATTATAAAAATATTAATAAATATAATTTTCAAATATATATTACTTCAAAAGATCTTTAGAAAACTATCTCTAAGAAAAATAATTTACAAACTTATTTCATAAAACTTAGTTCAAATACTATTTATAGTAAAGATAAAAACTCAGTTATAAAACTAAAATCTGAAATATGTAGTTTAAAGAAACTTTTTCTTAAGTTTTTCTTGGAAAGGAAAACATTGATAAAATGTATAATCAAATCGGACCTCATAGAGATATTTCTATAATGGATTTTGCTAAAAAAAACTTTTTTTAGTAATAATTACTTGGTTCTAAATAGTTTTCTATTTTTTAGAAAATATAAAAGTGGTGGACACTAGAATAAAAAAATCTTTATATAAAATTTAGTCTTTAGGATTTTATAAATCTTATTTTTTAAAAGAAATAAAATTTTACCAACATAATAATGTTGAAAAAAATTGGATTCTAAATATTTTACATTCTGGATAATATCATACTAAATAAGGTTTGGGTTCTAAAACACTAATGTTTTTGTTTTCAGGAAAATAAGGAATGTTCCAACAATAAAAACACTTTGTATATGAATAGTTTTTGTTCAAGAAATGTGACTAGTAATAATTATTTATTTAATAATATCATAAAGATGAAAGTTGAAAAGGTCACTTTGAGAGATAATGATCATGGAGATATCATTTTACAATTCCTTAGAACACAAGAACAACTTGTTTATATTTTTACTAAACCCCTTTGTTTCGATAGATTTGAATATATTAATATAATGACCCAAACTTTTATTAATAAAAATTCCTATTGATCTAATTAAATGTATTATTATATAAAATGGTTATATAAAACATATGCACTTCCTTACTTTTATGTTTTTGGTTTTTAAAATATAGTTAAGAATTTTTATCATTGCTAATATAGTCGTTGAACAATGATCACATGATTAGTATAAATATATGGCCTTAAAAAATCCAATTTAATCAGAAAAAAGAAGCAACAGACTCATCCAGTATAATTGCTCCATATGAAGCCCATTTTTCGGAGCTCAAAAAGGAGGTGAAATTATTGGGATTTTCTCTTGACAAATCCCAAGTCGAGCTTCAACAGGTTAAGCTTAAAATTAATCGCCCATGGGAGAATTTGAAGTTAATAGAGATTACCACTCGAGCGATGTTATATGAGCTGCCCCAGGAGTCTCTCATCATAGCACACCTTACCCTTAGGTCTTATGTGGGAGTTATAAGGGTTTATTTAATAATACTCTAACACTATGATTATGTGCATTGTTTTTATAGAATAAATAATATACATTCATTTTATTATGGTTACTTTGTAAATGGTTTTTAAAGCATAAATAGTATTTTTAAATAATATTCAATTAAGAAATATATTTTGATGAATTAATGGATTTTTGAATTAAATAATATTTTAATAAAATATTATTACTAAATCAATTTTTATTAAATATAAATCATTATAAATTTTTTTATGAATACAACTGTAATTTTTATTAAGGTTTGAAAGCTGTTTTTGTCAAAACCCATGAATTTTAGATAAATTCCAGTATTTATTTTAAAAGTAAAAAATTCAAATTTTAGAAATTTATTTAGATAAAATGAATATTATTTTTGGATTCAGGATGCTAAAATTATCCAATGGTGAATTTTTCATAATTTTCTGAGACAGTCGAATTTTTGGGTAAAAATTAAATATTGTTTAAATATATAATGTGTTTTATGACATCATAATGACCCAATAGTGATTTAATAAAATACTATAAAAGATATATTCGGAAAATATATTTTTTAACTTTAAAATAATGTGATTTTATATTTTTTTTATTTTACAATGCCTTAGTGGACCCTCCAAGACTTATAAAACATTTTATCATTTTAAAATGATTTCCTTGAGAGTGTGACTCACCTCCACATAAGAATTACTAATATTTTAATAAGTTTAGGAATTGACCTTATAAAATAATTTTTTCTACTCCACTTTGGTAAAAACCATTGTCAAAAACCATGGGATGGTTTTTGGTTTTGATTAGTTTAATGTGCAGTGTCCAAAACCCAAATAATAAACAATTCCCTCTCATTTCTTATATAAACCCACTAAATTTGACATTCCTTTTCACTAAAAACCTTTGGATTTGTACCAACCTATGACCTCTTATCTCTATAATCCTCCAAAGGCACCCCAATATCCCTATAATCCTCTCTCAAGCCTCTCCCAAGCCTTTGGGATCACACTTCCAAGTAAGGGATTTCTTCCTTTCTCATTTTTTTCCAAATTTATTTATGTTTTTAAACACTTTTATTTTCAATTAAAAATGTTGGGGTATGATATCTCACCTCCCCCATACTTTCCTACTTATTTTTGAATGGTGATATACCTCTTTCTCTCTCATTAATTTCTCCCATGTATACTCGTTACCATGTTGAAATTCCATAAGGAGTTTCTCTCATTTTGTTTACATTCAAGAAATTATTTTATATTATGCATCTAAATTCCATTAAATATTTTGGGATGTTATATTACATGACACAATTACTATTCATTTCAAGTTATAAATGATGATATAACACTTTCTCTCTCATCAACCCGTTTTACAATTTCAATTTGACGTCATTATGCTGCCAAAGGTACACCAAACTATCCCATGCCAAAATCATCATGTAAGTGAATACCATACCCATTTCTCTATCAAGGGTATTCACCTTTATGAACATGTACTTTTTGATTGATGACTTACATTTATGTACTCCACGTATCTTATTCATGGAATAAATTATGATGTTTAATGAATCCATGTTGTATGATCCATATGGCACACATATGCATGGAATGAAATGTTTATAAAGGGTTTAATCATTCTAGTTAAAATCAAATGAGGGTTTAATCATGCTCCATGTGCAATGATCCTTGTCTCATGATAATATCATTTTAAATGTTGTTTCCACATCTCCATGTTGTGATAATAATGATATATCATGTCTTTATGTTCATGTTTCTCTTATGATTTATTGATACGAATATTACATAACATGTATTTTATTCTTCATATTATTCCATGTTTACTACCTTATTGGTCTTTATAGCTCACCCTTTTCTTATGTATGTCCTCATGTTATCCCATGCAATGCTAAGTATAAAGTAATTTTCTGGTCATGCAAAAGAAGTTTTCAATAAAGATTTTGTGTTTTATGTTCTAAGTTGTTATGTAATGTTCCTAATTTCCCAAGACATTATACCTATCGATCCTCAGAGTTGTATTAAGTGAAAGTTTATGTAATAAATCATGCTTATGTGTGTATTAAAGAGCAGGGTTGTTATAGTTGGTATCAGAGGATAGGTTTTGTTATTTTTGGGATTAGGATTAGAAAACCCTAGTTAAAGCCTTAGGGATAAGACTAAGTATAATAAAAACAACCCTAAATTTTGGTGAGTATAGAGTAAGTGTTTTATCAAGAAAATATATCCTTGTATGGATACGAACAAGTTGAGGTGGATCTGACATAGATGTATCTAGGGATAAAACCCAAAAACACCACTTTGATCTAAACTCGAATGGGAACTAGTGCACGACAACGGGCCTTGCTACATTCTTGGTTACAACACTCCTAGGGGATATGCTTTGTTAAATTCATAAGCTTAGTATGAACCATTTTTTATGTAATAAAAAAATACCCTAAGAATATATGTTGGGAATTAGATCATGGATAACATATATTGAAGCCTATAAATTCATAAGTTAAGGAAATAAATGTAATTTATAATTTATCCCTTTTTTTCATTGGATTACCCTTTATGTGTTACCCCTAAATTTCTTTTTATTCAATCCAATTTCTGGTAATATTAAGACTCGGGCTAACAACTGATATAAAGATTAGTGTGATGATTGTTCTAATGAGATGCCGAATCCAATGGGAGTGGGAATCGAAAACTTTTCCATGATACTCTCTCACTTAACTCAAGTTTTCAACAGAAACATGGGTCAAGAGGAATGTAACCCCCCCCCCCCCCCCCCCCCCCGAAGAAAGAATAAGTCACAATCGAGAGATTCATGAGACAAAGGCCTCTTACTTTTAATGGATCATCTGATCCCTCAATCACCGAACAATGGATCAACTCCATTAAAAATATCTTCTCCATCCTTTAATGTTATGAACAAGAGAAGGTTATTTTGGATTCTTATTGTATGGAGGGTGTAGCTGATCAATGGTGGACATTGATAAAAAATATGAATCCTGAGGAAGCGATTGAGGCTTTGGAATGGAAGGATTTCTGAAAAAAAAAATTGATAAATATTTTTTGTGCACTCATTGACTTAATATAGAAAGGTACTTCCTTTACCTCAAGAAAAAAGATGGAAAATCCATCAAAGAGTATGAGGAAAACTTCACATGGCTTGCACGATACGCCTTTGGATTTTTCATTACCTCTGAATGCAAGGTTGACCACTTCTTTGGTGGGTTAAAACCTAGCCTACGGAAATCCCTGGTGATATGTGACCTCAATAGCTATGACAAAATTGGCCGATGTTCCCTCAAAGTGGAAATAGAGATCATAAAATCTCATAGGTATCATGGGGATAAGAAGCCCAAAGTGGACTTTAATTATGGCAGTTCGATGGATAAATCCAACATTGCTAAGAAATTTCAACAACCCACTTGCCAGAGGTGCAGAAAGAAGAACCCCGAAAATTGCCTGAAGGGGACAAGGAAATAATTTATGTGTGGAATAGAAGGGCCCCTAGCCATTAATTTCCAGAAAGGAAAAACCCGCTACTGCGACAGAGAATATAAACACTTTGTTTTACCCTGAACTCATTGTTCATTACTTCAACTTCAAAGTACCCGGGCACTTTACAAATCAGTGCCCTAAGCGAAGGGTTTTCGAAGGCAACCAACAACCTCCAAGGCAGCAAGGGTGATATGTTTTCATCACTACTGCCAAAGTGAACCTAAAAAATGAAGTGGTTACAGGTACACTAGTTATTAATTCAATAATAGAAAACATAATTTTTTATTCTGGTTTTATGCATTATTTTATATCCTAAACGTTTAGTAGAACAATCACAACACCACCACAAATCATTGAAGTAGAGATATAGGTGAGAATGTAGAATGGGGAAATCATTGCATCCCATGAATATAACTCCTCCCCTATCACAATTTGTGGATTGAACTTCCCAGTGAACCTCTTCATACTCCCTTTGGTGGAATTTAATGTAATTCTTGGCATGTATTGGATTTCTCTATATAGATCCAACATAAATTGTCATGAGAGGGAAATTACTCTCCATATGGAGAATCAACCCCCAATTCTATAAAATTTCAAGGATGAGGATGAATCTTATTTAGCACTATCATCTCAAGCATGGATATTACTACCCTATGAGCATGCGTATCTTGCTCAGATGATTGAGTCTAATGAAGCAACCATCCTTGAAGACATGCCTATTGTGAGAGAATTCACTGAAGTGTTTCTTGAGGAATTGTGTAGTATTCCTCCTAGAATAGATATTTAATTCTAAATTGATCTTATACTTGGGGAATTGCCAATATCCAAGACTCCCTATAGAATTGATGTTGTGGAAGTTGAGGAGCTAAAGAAACAATTATAGTAGAATCTGGATAAATGGTTTATACGCCCAAGTGCTTCACTATGGGGTGCACCAGTCCTCTTCATCAAGAAGAAGAATGGGTCAATGCACCTTTACATTGATTATCGTGAGCTCAACAAAATCAATATAAAGAACAAGTATCCTCTACTATGAATTGATGAATTATTCGATCAGCTACGTGGAGAATAATACTTCTCCAAGGTGGATCTTCGGTATAGATATTACCAAGTAATGGTGAAGAAGGAGGATATCCCCAAGACTACTTTTCGTACAAGTTATGGGAACTATTAATTCATAGTAATGCCTTTCAGACTAACTAATTCTCTAGAAATATTCATGGACTTGATGAATAGAGTCTTTAGAGATTACCTCGACAAATTTTTGGTAGTATTTATAGAAGATATTATAATATAATCCAAAACCAAGGAGGATCATGATGATCATTTAAGCACGATACTAGAGACCTTGGAAAAGGATAAGATCTATGAAAATTATAGCAAGTGTGAGTTCTAGTTGAAGTAAGTCTCATTCTTGGGTCATATAATCATAAGAAACGGGATATCTATGAATCCCTCTAGGACAAATGCAATTGAGGGATGGCCAAGGCCAACATATGTAAAGGATACTCATTGCTTACTTGGGTTAGCTGGATATTATCGAAATTTTTTGAGAAATTTATCATTATTTTCAAACCCTATTACCAAGATAACTTGAAAGGGAGACAGGTTTTATTGGAGTTATGAATGAAAAGAGAGCTTCAAGGAGTTAAAATGGCACCTTATCATTGTGCTCGTGCTCACACTACCCACAACTGTAGAAATTTTTGTGGTATTTAGTGATGCTTAAAAAAGGTTATGGGTTGTGTGTTGATGAAAAATGATAAATTCATTGCCTATGATTCAAGGAAATTGAAATTCTATGAGAAAAAATAACCAACACATGATCTGGATTTGGCTACAGTAATCTTTTCTTTAAAATTTTAGCAGCATTACCTCTTTGGAGAGAAGTTTGAAATATACACGGATCAAAAAATCCTCAAGTATATATTCAAAAAACATTAGTTGAACATGCACCAATAAAAATGGTTAGATCTGATCAAAGACTATGACTTCTCAATCCATTACTACCTTGGGAAAGTGAAAAAGGTGGCGGATGCTCTAAGCAAAAAGGACCTAGTGATTCTATCATTGATGAGAAATTAACAAGACCCAATATTCTTAGATTTTATGAATATGGACATGGGAATCATTAAGAAGAGAAAATCATCAATCCTTTCACAAATGATCGCTCAACCGTCTCTTTTGGAAAGGTTAAAGGATGCTCAAAAGGATTATGTGGGAATTCAAAAGAAAGTGGAAAATATTCGAAAAGGGAAATTCTCAAAGTTCAATGTTAATAAAGGAATTGTGAGATTTGGATCAAGAATATGTGTTCCATAAAATATGGAGTTAAAGAATTAGCTTTTTGATGATTCACATAGTTCAAATTTCTCCATTCACCCAGGAAACACAAAGATGTATCGAGATCTCTGAGAGCATTATTGGTGGGATAACATGAAGAGGGAGATCTCTAAGTATACATCAAAGTGCCTCATATGTAATCAAGTGAATACTGAGAGTCAGAAGTCTAAGGGGATGATGCAACCATTACACATACCAACATGGAAATGGGAGAACATCACCATGGACTTTGTCACCGGACTTCTGAAGACATCCAAAGGAAACGATGTTATTTGGGTTGTTATGGATCCTCTTACAAAGACTGCACACTTCATTGTAATTCGATAGGATTTATCATTGGATCAACTCGCACGGATAAACATCAGAGAAGTGATAAGTTTACATGGTGTACCACTATCTATTATATTCAATCAAGATCCAAGATTCACTTCTAAGTTCTGGAAAAGTCTCCAACACGCTATAAATACTGAGCTGAAATTCAGTATGACTTATCATCCTCAAATTGATGGCCAATCTGAGCAGACTATCTAAACACATGAGTAAATTTTTATATCATGATCAATGGACATAAAAGGAGGATGGGATCCACATCATCCTCTAGTTGAGTTCTCTTATAATAACATCTTCTACTCAAGAATCCAAATGGATCCTTATGAAGACCTTTATGGGAAGCAGTGCATAACAGCGACATGTTGGGATGAAGTTGGGGAGAGAAAACACCTAGGTCCAGAAATGGTTGAAGAAATGGTGGAGAAGGTTAAGACCATCCAACAGCACATTAAAGCTGATCAGAGTCGACAAAAGAGATATGCTGACAATCATCGATGAGACCTAGAGTTTGATGTTGGAGACATGGTATTCCTTTGCATATCACCATGGAAGATAGTTATGATATTTGGTAAGTAGGGAAATCTTAGTCCAATGTATATCATCCCTTTTGAGATCCTTGATCACATTGGAGTAGTGGACTACCAACTAGAACTCCCACTGAACCTATCTCAATTACATGATGTATTCCATGTATCACTATTGAGGAAGTACATACCTGACCCAGCACTCTAGAGGTGGTACCATTGGAGAATGACATCTCTAATGAAGAGAATCCAGTGAAGATTATAGATCGTAGGGAAAACTTTATACTAAATAAGACAATTCCCATCATCAAGGTGTTGTGGAAAAATCACAAGTTTGAAGAAGTAATGTGGGAATCAGAGGAAGTGATGAAGCAGAGTTACCCTCGTCTGTTTTAGTGTGGGAAAATAAAATTTTGAGGGTGAAATTTCTTGACGGGATAATATTGTAATGACCCAAACTTTTATTAATAAAAATTCCTCTTAATATAATTAAATATCTTATTATGTAAAAGGGTTATATAAAATATATTAACTTCCTTGGTTTTATGTTTTTGGATTTTAAAATACCGTTAATAATTTTTACCATTTCTAATATAGTCATTGAGCAGTGATAACATGATTAGTATAAATTTAGGGCCTTAACAAATCTAATTTACTCAGAAAAAGGAAGTGATAGCCTAATCCAGTAGAATTTCTCCATAAGAAGCCCATTTGTTGGAGCTTAGAAAGGAGGTGGTGTCACTAGGATTCTCTCTTGACCAAGACCAAGCCAAGATTCAATACGTTAAGCTTGAATGGAATCACATATGGGAGAAGTGGAAGTTAATAGAGATTATCACTCGAGCGATGTTATTTGAGCTGCCCCAAGAGTCTGTCACCATCACACACCTTACCCTTAGGTATTATGTGAGTGTTATAAAGAGTTATATAACAACACCCGAGCACAATGATTATGTGAATTATTTTTTTATAAAATAAATAATATGCATTCATTTTATTATTTTTACTTTTTAAATGGTTTTTAAAGCAAAAAATAGTATTTTTAGTCAATATTCAATTAAGAAATCTATTTTGATGAATTAATGGATTTTTGGATTAAATAATATTTTAATAAATTAGTATTACTAAATAAATTTTTATTAAATTTAAATGAACGTATATTTTT
This sequence comes from Viscum album, assembly GCA_963277665.1. Lineage (NCBI taxonomy): Eukaryota > Viridiplantae > Streptophyta > Magnoliopsida > Santalales > Viscaceae > Viscum > Viscum album. Next base: position 85,976,112 of record OY728154.1, read on the forward strand.
TTATGAATACTATTATAATTTTTATTAAGGTTTGAAAGCTATTTTTTGTCAAAACCCATGAATTTTCGATAATTATCGGGTTTTTTTTAAAATTAGAAATTCACATATTTAGAAAATTATTTAGATAAAAATAACATTATTTTTGGATTCAGGACTTTGAAATTATTCAACGGTGAATTTTTCATAATTTTCTAAGACAGACGAATTTTTGGGTAAAAATTAAATATCATTTAAATATATAGTGTGTTTTATGAAATCATAATGACCCAATAGTGATGTAATAAAATACTCTAAATGGGATATTCGGCCAATATATGTTTTAACTTTAAAATAATGTGATTTTAGATTAGTTTTATTTATTTTACAATGCCTTAGTGGACCCTCCAAGACTTATAAAATAATTTATCATTTTAAAATGATTTCCTTGAGAGTGTGACTCACCTCCGCATAAGCAAGCATAATATTTTAATAAGTTCGGTCATTGGCCTTATAAAATAATTTTTTTACACTCCAATTTGGTAAAAATCCTGGGCAAAAACCATTGGATGGTTTATCGTTTTGATTAGTTTAATGTGTAGTTTCTAAAACCTATATAATAAAGAATTCTCTCTCCCTTCCTATATAAACCCACTCAATTTCTCATTCCTCTTCACTCAAAAACCTTTGTATATTGACCAAACTCTGCCCTACTCTCTCTATAATCCTCCAATGGTTCCCCAATCTCCATGTAAGCCTCTCTCAATCCTATCCCAAGCCTTTGGGACACACTTCCAAATAAGTGATTTCTTCCTTTCTCATATTTTTCCTAATTTCTTTATGTTGTTATACCCTTTTATTTTCAATTAAAAATGTTGGGGTATGATTTCACACATCCACCATACTACCCTCATTATATTTTAATGATTATAGACCTATTTATCCTCATTAATACCTCCCATGTACACATGTTTCCATACCAAAATTCCGTAAGGAATTTCTCTCTTTTCATTTACATTCAAGAAATTATTTTATATTATGAATCTAAATTCAATTAAATATGTTGGGATATTATGTTACATGACCCCATTAATGTTAATTTCATGTATAAATTATGAGATACCCCTTTCTATCTCATCAACCCATTTTACAATTTCAATTTTATGTCGTTATGCTGCTGAAGTTAAACCAAAATTTCCCATGCCAAAATCATCATGTACGTGAATATCATACTCATTTCTCTGTCAAGGGTATTCACCTTTATGCACATGTACTTTTTGATTTAGGACTTACATTTATTTATTCCACGTCTCTTATTCTTGGAATAAATTATGATGTTTAATGGATCTATGACGTATGATCCATGTGGCACACTTATGCATGAAATGAAATGTTTATAAAAGGTGTGCCCTGATAACACTCCAATGCATTGGGTAAATAATAGTATCATTATACACCATATGTAATGAGGGTTTACTAATTATAATTTAAGTGAAATGAGGGTTTACTCCTACTAATTCAAGTTAAATGAGGGTTTACTCGTTCTCCATGTGCAATGAGCCTTGGCTTATGCTAATATCATGTTAGATGTTGTTCCCACATCTCTATGTTGTGATAATCATGATATATCATGACTTTATGTTCATGTTTCTCTATTTCTCTATTGATATGCCTATTTCCTAACAAGTATTTTATTCTTCATGTTATTCCATGTTCACTCCCTTACTGGGCTTTATAGCTCACCCTTTTCTTATGTATGTCCTCAGGTTATCCCATTCAATGCTAAGTACGAAGGAATGTTGTGGTTATGCAAAAGAAGTTTTCAATAAAGATGTTGTGTTTTATGTTATAAGTTTTTATGTAATGTTCCTAATTTCCCAAGACACTATACATCACGATCCTAATAGTTGTCTTAAGTGAATTTTTATGTAATAAATCATGTTTATGTGTGAAATAAAGAACAAGATTGTTATAATTAACCAGAAGCTATGAATGATTAATATCAAATAATAATTCATATCTACTTCATGTTTAACAATATCCTTATATTTAATGTAACACCACAAGATTCCAAGGTACGTTTCCCTTTGAATAATTTAGTAGCTTGCATTGTACGCAAGTTGGAGTTTTAACACACCACGACCAATCAAACTAGACGTTATGAATAATAATACCCACTTTTTAAAATTTTATAAATTTTATTTTTCAAAATGGAATTCATTTTTGGATTTGGAATATCAAAATTAACTTAGGGTGAATTTTTTGGTATTTTTCTAAAAACTTTCAATTTTTTATGAATAGTGAAAAACACAACGTTATTGTTTCAAACCGACTTTTTATTTAAATAATTAATTGTTTTATTTTAATTTATTTTAGGTAAAAATAGATACATAATACCTATATATTTTCAACATAATTCATTGGAGTCATTTTATAATAAGTTTAGATATATAAAATTTCATCGAACTTTTTACCATCTCTTACCCACCTTCTAGGAGCATTTACAAATTTGAATAAAACTTAATTTTACCACTTCTGTAAGTTGAATTTCAAAAATCCAAGAGACACTTTTAACATCATTAAGTAAAATTTCGTTCAATAAGATGAAAATAATTTTTTTGAATAGTAACTTTTGACTTTTATTTACCACGGTTAAAAGTAAATAGGGTAATTAACGGTGAAAATGATATTATAATTACCGTAAAACATATCCTAATTCTATTGGATAAGTTTAATTCAACTAAAAAAACCTTAGGAATAAAATATGATCCTCTTTGGTCCACTTGGATTAGATTAGGACATTTATTATTATTTTATTTAAAGAAGGGTTAAAAGTGTTAAATTCAAAGTTTAATAAATAAACCATTTTTAATATAGGGTTACACACAATATAAATTTGACTATAAATTTTCATTGAAAATATAAAAATATTTCATAAATAATGGTATTTTATTTATAATTTTTAGACATTAAATAATTTAATTTATTTATGACACAATGATGATGCAGTAATTACCTTATTAATGAAATATTAAAATAATTGATATTATAAATATCCAAATAAATGTAAATTGAGACTTTTTATGAATTCCACTAATTTTATAGGTTAATATTACATGTTAGGTTTGATTAAATAAATTTTATTTGAAGTTATAAAGCGTTTATGGCTTTCAAAAAAAAATCAAATACTAAATGGTGTCAAAATTGACATAATGGAATTTTTAAAACAAATACTACATTATTAATTGATATAATATTCCTAAAAATCTAAGGTTTGGAAAAAGGGATTAGATATGGTTATATATATTAATAATTAACCACTTGGGGTTCTCGTTTCTTGTAATAGTAAGTTTATTAACCATATAATATACAAATACAAAGAGACATGGTAAATGTTGAACTGTTTAACTAAGAGTTAAATCTAAAAGATAATGTTAATATGGTTATCGAAACCAGTCTAAAACCTATTGGTTGAGAGTTTTTCTATCCATACCCACCTTAACCTCGAAATAAATCATTTTTGAGACATTAGAAACCAAAAATGATTTTATTATAAAATAATATTTCAAACATTTCCTAAAGTGACCATCACCTCTCTTATAAAAGGGTACTTCCCCTTATCTTAATTTTACAACTCCAAATCCATTTGTATCAGACAAAACCTACCAAAATATCCTATAAAATATCCTACCTTCTACCTATAGGTCTTAATTTGATCATAAATCCAACCTAAAGATCCCTTTTGATCCACTCAAAAGGAAACACCCGAAAAAGAGGTCATAATTTCACCACCCTCTTTCAAGTTCTTTTATTCTTCCACTTACTCTTTCTTTGTTGTTTCCATAACAAAATAATAACTCTATTATCTTCTACATACTGTGATATTATTATAAATATGAAACAACTATATTCATTATTCTATCCATCCTATGAATGACAAAGTCACCATACGTGCGTACGTACGGCTTACCATCTCCACGTCGTGGTGTAGTTTGTTATTCAAACACTTCATTATATGGATGGGTATAATAATGAGTATAATTGATGTAAATAATAAATATAACAAGTTAATTATTCTGTATATATAATATACAATCCAATTACATATTATTTCACTATCAATATAATGATATTGTCGCTCGTGCATATGTACGGATTACCGTCTCCACGAATGCGCTGAGATTCATTCCTCGTCGTAATCATTCAAGAATAATTGTCATTTTATGATTAAAAATAATGTTTAATAACTTAATATAATTCTGGATATGAATCAAATAAATCCTATTCATAACAAATATGGCATACGTAACTAAGCGTATAAAGGAAAACAAATCAGTTAATACCTGAAACGATGATACTACTAAAATATTATTAACAAATAAATATTAGAAGATCATATATGATATCTTATTTATGTATATTAGTATTGTATAATTTAATAACAATGATTTAACTATTATACATGAGGTTAACGTACCATCTACCAAGTAAAAGTACAAGGTAATGGTTAATTCTACAATCTCTTTACTTGTCTGAGGTTGTCAATACGTAAGTATCTACTGGGACCTCTTTATCATCCATATCTGTGTTTTCTTAAATATGTAATTCAAAACATTTTTACTATTTACTGGACTATGGGTTAAATTAATTTATAACCTTATTTGAATATATATTTTTTTAAAGGAATATTTCTGTTGCTTTCCAAACAAGGTACTTTATGACATTTTTGACAAAATTAAGGCAAGAATTTTTTTTTAACTTATAAGGCGGGTGCGGCTATTTCTTGCCGTTATAACATCGTCGAAGCTTCCCATAAAATCTTATAAGAATATTTTCAAAATAAATGTTTTATTTTATAATTATCTAACTTTTAAATGCTTTCAAAATAGAAAGAGGTATTTCTTTCAAATAGTTTTCATTTCATCTATGTCAACATCCTTTAATGAATTTTAAACGTTTTTGAAGTTGATTTATTAAGATAAAAAACTTCCATATTATATTAAAGGTTTTGTGATATGTTTGACTATGGATGTGTTATTTTTGTACCATTCATGGTTTATGTATAAAGTATTGACATTTCATATTCTAGTTTTAATACGAATTTTTAAGTTATATTTAAAACTTTTCATATGAGGAATGCATTGGACTTAGTAAGTGACAGGTGGAGCCCACAATAGCTCCTCGATGCATCGGTAGGTCTCATGAGACAAACTAGTGTCTTGGAACAAGTCCTTGATAAAATCTTATTTTTATTCTTGGCATGAGGCTTTGACTATGTGGTTATGAAGTCTGGAATTATGCATTCCATCATTATGAAATTGGCTAATGATATTACATGTGATTATTCGACTAGTAGAATATCTATGTGAATAAGTAAATGGAATTATTTGATTTATCTTTACCATATTATGATTAAGTTTAAGTTTAAAAGGCTTGTTTTTTAGTCTTATACATTGACTTAAATGTTTATGTTTATTTATGAAAGTTTCCACTATATTGTTATCCTTACTCAGCATCTGAGCTCACCCCTTTATATGTTTTATTTTTCTCAGGATGCGAAGAAGTATATTATGATTGATCTGCAAGGATATTCTAAGGGATATGAATGTGGTCAATAGAGACAATGTTGTTGTTGTTTTTCATTTTATAATGTATTATAAAACTTATGAATGTTTCTAGTACTTCCAAGGCTACTAAACTGATCGGTCTTTCAGGATTTGATCCCTTGTGATTATGCCAATGTTATGTAATAATACACCGACTCTAGGTAACTAGGTTCGGGGAGTTAAATTAAATAAATCCTTCTCAAATTGGGAGTAAATATGTTTTTTTTGTAAAAAAAATTCTTTTCTCGATAATTTTGTTTTCTATAAAGTTTTTTTATTTTTAGAGTAAAAAACTTTAACAGTCTTTTTGGGATTAAAAAAAATTATAAAACTTTTTGGAGTAAATTTTTTAAAATAATATACAACCAAAATGTTTTAAAAATATTTATATAGTCAAAAAAAATTCCATACTCGATAAATGTTATAAAATTATTTCAAACAATATTTTTGTTATAAAAAATATCATAATTAATTTATTTTATAAAAACCATTAAGAACATGTTGCTCATACTTAGAGAAAACCTTTACTCTAAAAGGTAGTCTTATTTTTGTTTTAACACTTGTTCATTGCTTTATTTTTTCCATGCTATTGTGCACATACTATTTTAGATTAATAAACATTATTTCTCTAAAAACATAAAAAGATTTTCTAATTGGACTAATTTTTACTCTGATGAATATTTTTCTTAAAAAAAATAAGAGTTTAGATTTATTTTTAAATAATTATTTGATTATATATCGATCATTGGATCGGAAAAGGATATTCAATATTAGTCTTTTACTTATCTAGAATTTTAATTGTCACCTCTCATTCTTATATAAGGGTGGGTCACCCATGTCCCGCATCTATTTTTAGAGATTTCTACCTAGACTCTCCTCACCTAATTTAGTATTGAGTCTGATATTTTAGAATTAATCTGATCTCTGGTTCTAGTCTCACTATGATGGCCACTGGTAAAGAATTTTCTAAAAGATAAGTAGTTAGAGAAAGACTCATTGAGAAAACCTGGTCTGATAAAAAAGGGTTATTTATTGAAAATAGTAATAAAGTTTCTTTGTTGGGAAAATATATGCATCGAAAAAGAGGATTTCAAATTATATCATCCTAAGATTATAAGAGAGTTTTATACATCAGTAGAGTTTCATTCAGAAGAGGATAAGGTAGAAGATTATTTTACTTTGTTTAGTTAAAAGTATAAACCATGTTATCAACAAGTATCTAAAATTTTAGAAGTGACTTTAGAAAGAGAACTGTATATCCCTTCTCAAAATCTTTCTAAAAAGCATGTAACTTTTATGAAGTTGAATGTTGAAGTATCTTTATTCACAAATTTTGTGAAATTAAGAAAGGTTTCACATCTTAAACCAAATTAAAGGGTCATAATATTATGGATAAGTGGTTATTTGATTCTAATAAAGGGTAACAGGGATTTCATCAATGTTATTGACATATTTTTCATATATTTTCTAACGAATATAAGTTAGATAAACCTAATAAAGTTTGGTTTTCTATCAGTGGAATCAATTAATAAGGTATCAATGAAATAAAATAATTTTATGTTTCCTTATTTCATGAACAATTGTTAGTGAATTTCATGAAATTATTGTGGTTAAAGAATCTGTTATATGTTATGAGGGAAAATATTTCCCTTACTGGAGAAGAGGCTATGGTGAGGAAGAAGCTTGATTTTGATTCCAAGTTGAAAATATTTATTGATATAATAGATAGAACTATGTTTGATGATCAACCTATAAATGAAAAGGAACCTATGGTAGAAAATAAAACGGCTAAATACTCACTCCCTAAAATAAAAAATAAATAGAAACATATTACTAATGAATAATTCAATAGATTTTTGGATCAAAAGTAACAAAATAAACCTGGTGATCCTTCTTTTTTACATTGATAAGGATGAATACTTGGAAATAAATATTAAAACTATTGATGAGATTAAATAGTCCTAAAAGATAAAGAAACAAATAAAATATTAGAAGATGCAATATTAGTAGAAAAGTTAATAAAGGGAGTTAAAAATCTTCAAAAGATCCAGTTTTATTTGTTTCTCTATTATCAGTTGTGAAACCAATTATAGTGTCTAGAACCATTCCCTAAGCTGATCAAAAAATTCCATATGCTAGTTTAGAAATTTTTTAAACATCAGTAATTCCACCAGTAGTCTCAGTAGTTGTTGACAAGTGGAAAGGAAAATAGATGGATGAAGAATCTCAATTTCAAAAGTCTATAACAAAATCAGTCTTAGTACAAGTTAAGAAAATGGTTTAAAATAATAAAACCAAATAATTTAAGAAATTTGGTAAAGTTTTTTAAAGAACTACATGTAAGTTGGAATAAGAACTTAAGGGATAATAAGAAGAAGAAATAGATATTGAGGAAGAAAAAAAGGAAGTAGGAATTTCTTCAGAATCATCCTCTAAATCAAATCAGCTATCATCTCAGTCAGACAAGAATCTAGAGATATAAATTTCAAAGTAATATAAATCATCTAAAAATGAGGAAGAATAATGTCAGCATTCACAAAAAAAAATTGACAAATCTGATATAGATAATGAAGTATGTTATGCTTTGTGTATGTTGTGATTTTCTAACATTTCATGAGGTTATATACTTTCCCTATTCCTTTTTTAAAATAAAAAAGGTGGAGAAGTTTCAGGAAATTTTATAGGATAATTTATTTAAGTGTTAGAGTTAGTTTAAAAATAAATTTAGAGTCCCATAGGGAGATTTTATCTAAAATGGGAGAATATTTCTAAGGATAAATTTTTACTAAGGGGGTGAATATGAATTATTTCTTTCTATCAAATGAAAAAGAATTCATTATCTTAGGGGGTTAATATATGATAATATAAGATATATTTCTATAAATATTATCTTTGAAGTTCATAAAATAATAAAGGGTTGTAAGTATTTTAAATTTATTATTTTTTCATTCTTAAGTGTCGTGTTTTGTGCTTTCCAAAAAGGGGGATATTGTTGAGTTGAAATTCATAGTTTCTACTTTTACTATCCTTATATTTGGAAATCACAAACACATATTAAAACTCAATTTTACTAACTTTATATATCCTGAGTGTTTTAGTATGTTTTTTTAGAAAACATGTTTTTTTATCGATCATATAAATAGTTTAATTGAAAATAGATATAAACTTTTTATTATTCAATATGATCTATCGGAATGAAGGTAAATCTAATAAATCATATCTACTACTATTTTGGATAGTGGTTAGACTAGTGTTATATCTATTAGACTGACCGGAGTCATAACCAGTGGATTGACATTAGTACTGATAAATCGGATTAACCTTTGTTCATTTTATCATATTTTCTTTCAATAGTGAATTCCATCAGACTATAAAAATATTATAATCAAAAAAATAATAAATGTTTATATCAGATATAAATATTTGTTAGCATATTAATGGTGCTAAAAAATGATTTCGGACAATGAGGTATGGTTCATTCTTAGCTTTCAAGATCAAGATCAAGATGATTATGAGTTGTCAAAGTGAAATCTATTCAAGGCCATTGAAGTCAACTTGGAAATATAATCATTGAAGAAATACCTATAAATATTAATTCATTTTTAATATTTGGGAGCTGATGCATTTGCAACACAACATGTTTAAAGATCGATCTGTGTGAACTTATCATTCCTAAACTTCGTAATCTTTCAAAGAGTTGTTGGTTCTAAAGAATCCAAGTAAGGATTGTAAATTCTTTAGAACCTTTTTATTTTGTATTTGTTGTGTCTAATCTTGGTTATATCGAGGGATTAGGGGGATAGGAACATGGTTGACATGATCCATAGTATCGAGGGATTCTAGGGATAGGAAGATAGAAATGTAACAATAATTATATCAAGGGCTTCAAGTGGATTGGAAGACAGAGACGTATTGATCATCATATTGATGGATTCCATGGGATTGGAAGACAGAGACATTCTAATCATCGTATCGAGGGATTTCTTGATAAGGAAAGATAGACCTTTAAAATATGTATTGAAACTGTTGATATCCTAAGTTAGGATTTATGACTTCCTTAACACTTAAGGTTAAAGATTAGAATTACATTTTATTAAATCTTGTAATTCATTCTTACTATTATAATATTTTTTTTACTTTTTTTACAAGTTTATAATTCCATTGTATAATTACATTAAAAAGTTAGTTATTTACTTTTCTTTCTAAAAACTATTGTATCGGTGTGTCTATGATACCGATAACAACTTTGATATATACGGTGCTTTATGGATCTGATTTTAACACTATGACCATCAAATGAAATTTGAGTATGATCTTTTTAACTTAATAGGTTTTTTTGTCTTAGTTTAAATTTTTAAACTATAATTCACCCCCCCCCCCCTCTTGTAACCATCGTATACTATTATGATTCAACATATAGTTTATTCATATTAGTTATCATAGAATGTACAATCCATTTTTCATTTCAGTAACTGAATAGATACTTGAGGAATATATTGTCATCCATTTATACATCTTATGATCTATTTAAAAGTTATTTGAGTACTTCATGTATGAAAAATTCAACATGAATATTTATATAAAATGAAATAGTGTTGTAAAACTTCTCAAAACAAAACCAAAGGATGAATTATGCTTATTGATCTGAAGAATTAAAGTAAGTATATTTTATCATATTCTATGGTAAAATTATTCATAAACTCTACAAATAGGATCTTGAAAATAATTTTTTTCTCTTATAATAAATTTTGATGAATTGATATCCTTTTAACCCATTAATTATTATTTGTTTTTAATCATTAACTTTCTTATAACCTTGTTCTCTATCAATCTCTAATATTATTTGAATTTTATCTTTCCCCTTTATGTTAATATTTTCACTTCCTGCTAAATTCTTTCTGATTTGGGATGCTAATTATGTGTTATTTCAAGAATCCTTTATGTTTCCTTATTCCCATTTTCATAGAGAGTTTTATTATCCCATTGTATAATGTTGGTTTTCAACAATGTTTTTTTAAAATATTGAAACATTTATTACCAATATAAAAATAGTGAAGATTGATTTTATTTAAGTGTTGTGGGAGAATGTAACACCCAAAATATTTGGTTTAAAATAATACTATGCTTGATATCTTTCTTAACACACAACACATAGGTCTAAGAAAATTTATATATACATTAAAAATATTATTATTTAAATGTGACCATTATAACATAGTCATCAAATTAGAGGTATGAATAGGAATAACCATAATTTTAAAAATAAAATTAATTTTTTTGTGTAATTTAAATTTATTGAGTAATTCATAATAAAAATAGTACTCAATTTTCATTAAAGTCATTTTATTCTTCCAAAATATTTTTCTTCAAAAAAGGTTTTTATTGAATTTTGTGCATGGAATGTATAATTAATTTCTACAATATATAAAAATTTTATTTGAGTAATTGGTTATCATTTTTTAAAGAATAATGTTAAAATTATCTCAAAGTTAATTTTTTATATTTTTTAAAAAAGATTTATTTTTAAGTGAATAGTAAAAATACCGATTTTTATACAACTATGATTTCATTTCATTAAATCAAGTAATTTAAAAGACACTATATATTTTTAATTTGATATTAAATTAACATAATTATTCTTAAATGAGGAATAATATAATTAATTATATAGGATTCAACATTATAGATGATTTTGGTATAAGTTCATTTTTGAGCATAAAACACATTTTTTTAAACTATTTTTTATTGCGTTTTATGCATTTAAATTAAAAGATATTTTTTAACCTATATAAATTTAATATTGAAAAATGAATTATATATTTTTAATCATGTGGTTGAAATTGAATAAATTTATTTCTTTTATTTTTTGTCATTATGAAGAGTAACCATGGTAAATATTTTTACCATAGTAAGGGTGAAAGAGGTAAAACTGGGATAATACTATGTGATAAGGCTTTAGGATATCCCTAAAACTCTAAATTATTATATTGGATGAGTGGAGTTCAATGAAATTAATACTATATATGAAAATAAGGAAATATCTTGCAAATTACCTTCCATTATAAAATTTATATTATTATAAGAAAAAGATTAGTATAGAATGTCAGTGTCTAGAATTTAATTTCCATTATATGTTGTAACTGGGATTAAAAAATAAGTTTCAAATGAATATAAAAAAGTTATTTTAAATATAAATAATCTATTTTTATGATGTTTATTTGTTTTTAATTTTTAAATATCGTATAATTACTTAAATTCATATGCAGTACTAACTCAGTGACTATGAAAATGATAGGAAAAATTAAGTAAGTGATTTTTAAAATATTTATATATATTTTTTTTTGATGAATTATAGTATTCCATGAATATTATGTTTAATAATAAATTAAAATTATTCTTAAAGGTATTTATAATCAAAATCCATGGTTATTATTATGAATTTAAAGTCAAATTAAATTAATAGTCCCAAAAATGACTTTAATGATATTTTATATCAATTAATATATTTTTAAATGATTTTAAAATTTAAAAAAAACATATAAGAGGATAGGTGGAATTTAAAATGGTCTAAAACTCATAAATTAACAATTTCTTATCCAAGTATAAAAATATAAGTAAATTTATGATCCATAAAGACTGAAAAATGTGTTATAAAGGCTAAGGTTAAAATAGTTAATAAATGGGTGAAACAAAAAGATAAGGTTTAATATGAAACATAAAAAAATGTCTAAGTTTTATTTTTTGAAATTATTTAGACATTATCAAGACCTATAATTTAAATTATGGTTATTTTTTCAACTTTACATGATTATGACATATATTATATTTAAATATTTTAATTAATTTCAGTTGTGTATTTCCCCTCACTTATAAAAGGGAAACTCCTCATCTTTTTTATTCACAATTACTGGTCACTTTAGATCATCCAATCTATAATATAATACATTTATAGATTAAAAAAATATCTATATCCACTAATATTCTCCTAATACCAATATTTCAATTTTTCACCTATAATCCAAAGAAGGTCTCTCAGAGAAAAGGTATGCATCTTAACAGAACTCTTATAATTTTATTTCTTCCTCCTCCTCATATAAAATAATTTATCCATAATAAAATGATGAATCATTTATAATAAATATAATGATATGTTATTATGATTATTATACAAACATTTTCCTCCTCCTATTAATCAAATTGGAAATGAAAGTATCACTCATGTGTATATATGAACTACCACCTCCATGTAGCATTATGATTATTTTTACATCACTGCATCACATTGATGGATATAATGAATGGATTTAATTTAAATATATGATATATATGATATAATTATGATCTTATAATGATAAAAATTATTTATCTCTTTTTAGTTCTTTTCATTATAAAATGAAAACAGTGTTCATGCGTACTTATGGACTACCGTTTCTACGAACAGTGTAATTCATTTTTCTATATCTCTATTTTATAGATGGATATAAATATGTATATAATGAGTATATATAATATTTATATGGTTATTAACAATATGAATAAAATGGAATCATTATCAAGATACAAGTACCATAACAACCATATCTAAACTTACATGAAAAACAGAATAATTAACACCCAGAATAGTGATTTTAATAATGAATTGTTAATGAATGCGTATAAGATGTTATAAGTGAACCATATATTTTATTATAAGTTTTAATATGGTTTATTTATAGAAAATATAATAAATTAAATTTATTATATAGGAGGTTAGAGAACTTACCAAGCAATTCACACATGAGGTAATGGTTTTTCATCTCACTTTTGTTTCTATGAGAAATACGCCATATTCCCCCACTTGTTTCTTTAATGTGGTGAATATAATGACCCTTTTATATTTTATATCATGAATATTATTATATTTATGGTATTTAAATATTTATTTTATTTTATTTCTTCTATGGGGTGATTACTCAAAAGATACCAAAGTGGTAAGTGTTTTATTTTACAATCTCATAGTTTGTCGAGATTGTTTATGATTAAATTTTCAAAGATTAAATTATATAATATATATATTGTAATTTTTTGACTTTTATTATACTTTAGTTATTTTTTTAGATGATATTTTTTTCATCAAATTTCCTATCTCTATGTACTCAAAATTCCAAAATAATGATTTTAATCAAAACTAACTTTATTTCTCTCTTCGGCTGAGAATCGTTTTATTCTGTAACCATATTTTCATTAAAATGACTTTAAGATTTTTTTTAATATTCCCCAATTATTATATAAAATAATATTTAAAAATATTTGGATTTATTTACCATGTTTTAATAGGATCATTCTTGTAATTTTCTAAATGAGGTACTTTTGATTTTTTACCATAAATTTAAAAGGAATCTGTGTTTAAGTGTATATCGTATGAATAGATTTTCCATCCATCATCGATACTCTTTTATTTAAATAATTACTTATAATTTTAAATGTTTCTCCAAGTATTATAGATTTGTTTAATTTTAAATAAGTGATTTCAATATGAAAAGGGTTTTTTCCTCGTGAAATGTTCTAGTTATATTTTAATTGTATTTTCATATATAACAACATATTCTGATGTTTCTTATCAATTAATAGGTATATGATTTAATGTTACAATGTTTATTCTTTCTATGGATGATTTTTTATTTTGATGGTGAAATCTTAATGAAACCAGTTTTCATTATAATAGGGTGAGCTATGATGAAATGATAAATGTTTTCATGATATTATGGAATATATATAGATGTATTATGATTATGTAACAGATTGGTTAATTATATCCCTCCAATAAAATGGGTAATTTTTATAGATTATGAGCTCAAAGGTTATATGGGAGGTTATTCAAAGCCCAGAATAGGGTACACTATAGGTTATCCCATGACCAATACAGGTACACTAGTGGTCATCCCATGCCTAACATGTGATGAATTCCTTGGTGGGTATCCTTGACATAATATTTCTATGTTTAAGATTATTAATATTATTGTATTCCACTCTCTATTATAATTTCTCAAGGTTATTATATGATATCATGGATTATCTTTAATTCTTCAATGATTCATGTATTCTGATCTTCCAAATCCTTATTTCATGATTATGATCTATGAATTATTTGGTATGAATTTCAAATGTTTATCATACCCTTATTCAAATGATATTATTTCATATGAAAATTTATTAACATCTCCCATTTTTACCCTTACTAAGAATCTGATCTCACTCTTTATCATGTTTACTTTACTTATGTTATGAAGAATGGTTTTAAGTAGGGTATGTCTATTAAGAGTACTATATTAGAAGAAATCTATGGGAGATATTATTGGTAATTTATGAAATAAGATTATTATGTATCTAATCCTCAAGGAAACTAAACTCCTATGATTTAGGGGTCTGTATTATTATGAGATGTATTGAATATTCATCTACAAAGATGTAATATATTTGTACGTTATTTTTTACATCACCTCAATAATTATTTCACAAAATATTCTCATTTATCCTTCATGAATTTTTTCAATTAATTATACCTAATTATATTTATTTAATTCTTTTTATACCTTTAATCACTTCATGATATACCAAAATCTCCATGCCCGCTTTCCATTATAATTTTCATTAAACCCATATTATTATCTCCATGTTTATATGAAAACATGAATTTATTATCATTACGGTGTTATACTATATTCCTTCGGGCCACCCAAGACTTCGGGTCAGTAAGGCCTTTGGGCCACCTCAAGGCCTTCGGGCCACCTTAAGTGCAGATACAAACCAGATGACCTATGAGGAACAAGCTCTATAGGAGGATGAGCAAGGAGATTTCACCATAGCAGAAGCTAAACGGATTGTAAGAATGAGAGGGTATGGCACCTGCCATCGGGAAAAGCCTATGCATGCAAGGGAATGCCTAGTTGAATAGCCATGTGAAGGTGGAGAGCTGATTTCACGATGAAGATACTGGGGAGGAGCATTTCCAAGTAGTTAGTCTGTGTTGTATGTAATGTTTTAAGCCTACGAGCAAGTGAATTCCTCTAAGGCCTACGGGCCATGTAATACTTACGCCTACGGGCCTTGTAAGGGTTCCACCTCACCCATTGAAAGGCGTATTATCAAAAATCAATAAAAAATAAAGGCCTTCGGGCCATTGGATTCAAATAGATATTTCACATGTATCTCTAAAAAATAAAATATATCAATTTTTGAATCTTGTGTTTCATCTACAAGATATTATATTCCACTATGATTCCCAATAGTTTTCCATTCTTTCATACTACATGTTTTGGAAATATCATAAGTGATATGTGATGTATCTTAAAATATCTTCAGTAGATTAAAATTAATTTTACCCAACATTGATCTAGTATGACATATAATATATGATTTCAAAATGAATCTCATATACCATTAGTCTATTCTATGATATATTCGACCAAATCCTCTAAACCTAGTGATGTCACAAATTTACTATTATTAATACCTCATTTATTAAAACATGGATTATATCTTTATGGGATTAATCTAATAGAACTCATGTTTACATATTATTACTCTAACATAACACTAATTTATTCTGATGTGATAACCGCAACACCATTTTTGTATGATGAAACAATTATAAGTTTAAAATTAATCTCACATAGAGTTTCTTTCATGATAATAATCTAATATAGATAGATATATATGAAACTAATTTATTATAGACTTTTTAATTTATATTTATTTATATAAAAAATATGGAACTCAATATTATTCAATCATCGGAATTCAAGTCAGCTCCATCTTTCCCAAGCAAGCGCAAAAGTTCCCAAAAATCTCGAAAACCTAAAATAACATTTAAATAACTTAAAATCATCATCAATCAATACTATAATAATTCCATTTATTGATAATAACTTTTAGTAACTTATATTCATCACATAAAATTATCCAAGTACCATCATTACATAGAATAATCCTTTGCTAATGAAAATACTTAGAATGAATCTCTAACAAAGTGATCGCTAGCTTTTATTCTTCAAAAAACTCAACCATATCCTTGATATCTTCATAGAGATATAATTATTAACACTATTCACTTTACATGGTAAAATTCATTATTTTTTATAATAATCAACTTAAAAATATTATTTATATGAATTATTATTTAAAAACATTCTCAACATTCAACCAAATTTTACAAATAAATAATCTATAATATCAACATCAATGGATAGATCTTAATAATCTTATTTTAAAATCATTAATGTTATCAACTTAGTTACATATTCCACATCATTGATCAATTTATTTATAATGAATCAAACATTAGGTAACTTCTAACCATATAAATAGGGTGTTTTCTAATTTTCCTAACTTATTGCAAGAATAAAAACATGATTAGGATCTTAGACCAAGCTATTCTTATAACATAATCATTTAATTAGTTATTTCACTCTTATTCCAATAACTTATTCTCAAAAAATATTTAAATGATGCTTATTAAGAAAATAAAACTAGACACCAAGTGGGTTTAATACTCTCTCCCTTTGGATTTATTGTCAACTCCCATATAGAAAAAGTATGCTAGTAAGTTTTCTTCTATTTTTATCCATATCTCCTTTATACACAATAAATAAAAATCTTCATATCTAAATTTTTATATTATTAATTAACCAAATATAAGTCTATATAAACCATTCCCTTTATAGAAAAAATAGTAACTATTAAACTCCTTAACATTCTAAATTCATATCCATGTATTCCACAATTTATTCTAATCTCTAAAGTAATTAATTAATCCAAATACCCCCATCTTTCATTAAAATTAATTTATTCAAAATAATGATGAATAAATATGAAAATATACCATATCAATGAAATATTCCTAGTACACTTCAATAATTCAAGAATTTCATAAATATTAACTTTATCTAGGTTTCTTAAACTCCACCTTAATGGGAAAACTCTAAAATATTCTTTATCAAGTTTTTTCTTTTTATATATATAATAAAACATCTAGATACTAATTTATATTATCACTTCCATGATTTTAAATTCGGATCTACTAACTAGATTTGACAATATATTCATCTCCTTAGATCTTTCAGGATGATAAGAAACTCTTTCACTTATCTATAATGAATGAACAAAAAATATATATATGGAAATAATATTCGACTCCAAATATCCTTAGTGAGATCAATTGGATGGAATTTTTGTTCTCATCCAAGATAATCCTAAATTTTTTATTCCATTATTGATAGAGAACATCATTATTACGATCTTATATTTTAAGAAAGTATAATCCATGGATTACATGGTCTTTACACTCTTTTAGTCTATATATTTATGTGTAATAATCTTCTTTACTTCAGTACTTAATGAACATGAGTTTGTTGGTGATAGATTCATTATATTTAAAATCTCAATATGGTCTATAAGCATTATTAAATAATGTTTATAATTTTTTCCATCCTACTTATACCTTCTACATAACACCACATTAATTCATTGTTCATTATTTTCCGACAACCCATCACGTAATTCAATTTTTTCTTCATATGTATTTTTTTTTTTATATTACATGAATTTATTTGTATTTTTTTCATCTTTATTTCAATTTATAATTGACATTAAAAAATAATAATTTAAACAACCACAGAACATAAGAAGTTATTATTGTGGTTTTCCATTAATGTGTATGACTACATGCCTGGTGTATTGTAGTTGTTATCCCACTCACAAACTACTTCCATTTTATTATCAATATGAAGTGAATATCCTTTAAATTGTATTCTTGGAACCAACCAAGTTACATGTAAGGATAAACTATCTACTTTCAAACATTGACACCAACCAAGTCTTATACTTTAATAATGAAATTTATCTTTATTTTATTGAATTATAATCAATAGGAATGCATGGGTCTCCACTTGACTAAATTAACATGACCACCTTCCTAAATTTTAAAACAATATTGATAGATTACCCTTTTATGCAATATTAACATGAATCAATATTAATATCTCTTTAGTTTATACAATTTAAAACTGTCATGGGATGGTCTTCAGTCAATCTTATTCTTCATACATGATAATATCTGATAATTAATATGCAAGAAATTATCTCTCTTTTGTTCATCATATTCTTCTCCATTGAACAAAATATTCATTGAATGGTTATATATTTAAAATACTCTTTCTTTATCCCTTATAATATGAAACTATCATAGGGATCCTCTTCTCTCTCAATTCCAAGATAATTATGTAGTATCAATGTATCACAACATCAGTATCTCCACTCATGATCATAGCATTTTATTCTTCTACTTATCTTTATTTTATCAAAATATGGCATGGTTTTAGTTTCCAAATTTTGGATATGAAAACCCATCAATCACAAACCATCAATTTTCTCTGATTCCCATTCTTTAAAATCATTCAAACCAGTCACATATGTTCTCCATTAAATCATTAGAAGACTTGGTTTATTAATACTCATTCAAAATATATCAGTTAATGTATTTAACAAAAATTCAATATAATATCTTTTATTATCCTATATATCAAAAACTTTTTAGCGACTCGGGTTTTGGCCCTGTCAGGCTTCGGATTATTTCTATGAATAATTCTAGAGCTAGGTGTGAAGACAGAGTGTGATTCCGAGGCCCGGTGTGCCTGGAATTGATTTTATAAAAATATAAGTATTTTTATACTATGCACGTGGAGGGGGTGTGATATCTACTAAATGGTAGCTCAGAATGGGAATATGAGGGCACGATTGCACCTAGAACGTGTCGTTTACCCTAGGCGAGGGTAAACTTTGCGGGCGCGGGCCTGTGGTGAGAAAAACCACCAGGGAAATTTTCATAATTAAGTGGAAAAGTTTAATTATGAGCATCGGCTCGAATAACTTCTAAATGGAGTCTCGGATTGAAAATCTGAGTCCGTCGTTGCATTCAGAACGACGTGTTTACCCTAAGGGCGACCTTACTTTTGTCTGCATCGGGCATCGAGCGGAGGCGTGTCAGGAGCCGTAGATATTTTAAAAAAAATAAATATCTTTTTATCTCCCACCCCCTTTTTTGTACATGTGATGCACAGAGGAGGAGTTCCTCCTCCTTCCTCCTCCTTCTCCTCCCCTTCCAACGGCGAATCGGCGGACGAATCGTGCGATCAATGTGCCGTCAAGCTCATATTTCGACGACGGACGTTCCAGGATTGTGCAGCGGAAGCTTTGGAGCGCTGAAAGAGCGCTGTCGTGGGCGCCCTCAAATGATTAGTGCGATTTGGGGTACTTAAGTGCAGCAGAGTGGCTGACCAAGGTCGTCTCTCAAAGGAGGAAGTGAATTTAACAACTTATTAGAGGTATTCTAAAAAATAAAATAAAATATAATAGAATAAAAACACTACTTTAAAGGATTGGGGTTTGTTGTAGTTTATGAATCTAGAAGAAGTTTGCTGGAAGAAGATTGTATAATTTTTTTTTTTTAGTTTTGAAATGAATTTCAATTTAAATGACACAACAAGAAGATGTTTTTTTTTAGAAATCTATTTAAAAAGCGTAATCGATCTAACTCTACCTCTTCACTTTATTATTAATCATTTTTATTTAAATTAACATTCACTTAATTATGATCCCTTAATTTTTTAAATCCCGAACCCTACGAGAATTAACTTTACCACAAAGATGATGTGAATTTAAACCTAGGCTAACTTTGGAACGTGCAATCGCAGCACCCTGCTTTGATTGATGTTCTAAGATTAGCTTATGATCAGTGGTAAATTAAGGCACATATCCATTCTAGAAATGAGGATGAATTGTGTTTAGAGATTATATTTGAACTCTACAAATTTATCCCGTGTGGTCTTGTATTACCGATTAAGATCGCGCTCTCACAATTTACACAAAATCCCGACCTCGCGTGTTTTTGTGTTAATTGTTCAATTGCTTGCTTAGTTTATTACAATTTAAAAACACAATTCATGGATCATATTAAGTGAATTAAAGTAGCTCATTGATTCAAAATAATTAAATGAATAGGGTAGAAGATAGATCGATTACTAAAATACTACTCTTCCATGGGTGGCGTAATCATCGTAGAAGCATTTTGCATGTGCAAAGGTTTAAAATGGGTATAACCCAATAACGCTTCTACTCAAGAAATCCAGACCAATTAGGAAGATTAAGAGAAGAATAAATTTAAACAAAACAGAAGAAAAGAGAAGAAATATAAGAAGAGCAATGAATTTTATTACACAAATGAAAACATTACAAAATGAAGAAGAGAAGGAGGCTTCGATGAGGGGATCCTTGCTTCAAGAGATACCCCTCTTACAATGGTTGGAGAATTTGGGTGAAACAAATTCTCCTCTGCCTCCAATCTCCCAATGCACGTCCCAACCCCTCCAAATGAGAAAAACTCTAATTTATAGAGGGGAGGGGAGGAGAGGTTACAAGTGGTTTCAAGTGTGAATGTGGAAATTCGGCCAAATATTTTATGCCCACTTTTACCGCCCATTTTACCACCAAAACGCGTGAATTGGCCGGCCTTCCAGAATTATGGTTTGTGCCACATCATGTCCCCGAGCTTTCATCAAAATTTGGGCTCAATCCAAGCCCGTATGTAGAATATATGGCCCAAATACAGAACCTTCTCCATTCTGGCGAGCCCAGCCCAACTTTGACTTCATGGCCCAATTTCAACAACCAAATGAACTCTTTAGCTCTAGTGTCATGAATAAAAGTTGTATATAATTAAGTTAGGAACACTGTTACAAAATTTCAAATTCAAATAAAAAATATAAAAATATTTATCTTCGAAATACTACAGTGCACTATTAAGGGTAAAACTGGAATTTTCACCAAATTTTCAAATGAATGATCAAATCCCAAATATTTTATAAATAAACATATTTAACACAATGTGAGGAAATTATATCATTTATTATCAATAAAATATTCAATAAAATAGTGTTTTATAAACTCCCCCACACTTACCCTTTTGCACACCTGGGAAAAACCTCATATCAAGTAAACATCAATATCAAATCAAAACCAATTTTAAAACACATATCTTTAAGATCAATCAATTTCACACCAAGAATAAAAAATATATCATGCCTCATAAAAAACCTTATTTCAAGTTCTCCATTTATATCATTCAATATATTTCCACTTCATTTATCCGCCCATGCACAAAACACTTACCTCGCTTGAATTTTCTCTCATCACTCAAATATCAATTTTTTTTGCAATGTCTTTCTCATCCAAACTCATACAAGGGTCACCATAGGCTTGATAGATTCCTACATCGCTAACCGATGTGAGTCAAGGAAATATGTTTATCATGATGACTTTTCAGGGTTGTTCTGTGGCTTTCGGTTGGTAGGATTAAGATGTGAAAAACTCTGAGGCTGAATGAGGAGGGCTTGACTCTTTTAAAGCAAAATTGCATTAATCTAATTTTCACTTAAATATGGTCTTCTCTTCAATCCCCATAGTATCAATTCAGCTCCATCATCATGAAAAGTCATGAAAGGTTTACACCATTCATCATTTCAACATAAAAAATGTCAATCTTCTCAAACATGATTTTCTTGAAAGCTCCAGATGGGCACAGCTTTCCACCTCAATTAGAAGCTCCAGAAAAGGTACAGCTTCACTTGTCATGAAAGCTCCAGAAAACGCACAGCTTTCAATATAATGACTTTCTTTATCAGCAAACACATCTCTTCAGAATTTAATTTTCCACCCAAAGTATCACAGAATGTGGTGGCAAAACCCAAGACAACTTCCCCCACACTTAAGCTCAACTAGATTATGCAATTTCACTTCAAGAGTTGGTTGGATAGGGGAAATTGGCTTGTAATGTGGCTTAACCTAACAGGCTGTGCATGGCTTCTAAGGGATACAAGGATTAAATATTCAAGGTAGGCCATTATAAAAAAAGGATTCTTTGAAATAGGGGTTTTAATACCAAACAAATGCCTCAATCATTTAAACACAAGTACCTCAAACCCTCAAGTTTTGACAGAAATAGATCAAATTCTGGTTAAATCAAGTATGGTTTGGTTCTCTCAAGAAGTGAGGTGAATGTAAAGAATATGAAAATAATGGTTTAGAATCCTCACAGGAAAGTGATTTCAAATTTAAAGACAGTTAGATGTGGCATGGGATTCAAAATTCGGTGTACTTTCCATGAAATTACTAAATATTTGAACTTGAAACAAAGTCATTTCAGCATTCATTTAAGCTTAGTTTCAAGGGGTAAATTGTTTCACTTATTGATATGGATTTAAAAATGGTGATGAGAATCATTTTAGCTCAAAAGTTTCAAAAACACACAGAAAATTGTAAAATAAACACACAAATTTTGAAAAACATACAATTTTTTTTTTGGTTTTTTTTTTAAACAGGAAAACAATTGAAATTACTAAACTAAAAGGTTCCCTCCCCCACACTTAAAATATTGAATTGTCCTCAATGTGAACCCATGAGATGATATATGCACATGAAATGCAGAATTTTTAAATAGGACAAATAATATAAAAGTGAAAGGGTTAGGAACAGCCTGATGTGATCAAGTGATGATGGGGTCATGCAGTGTGATAAAATCCACTGCATCAGTAGGATGTCCCTCAATGTATCTCTTCAAACGTTGCCCATTGACTGTAAAGCTCCTTCCAGTTTCCTCTTGTGTGATCTCCACTGCACCATAAGGAAAAACATTAGACACAATATAAGGACCTAACCATCTGGAACGCAACTTACCAGGCATCAACTTCAGTCGTGAACTATAGAGAAGGACTTTCTCTCCAACATGAAACTCCCTTTTTTGGATCATTTTGTCATGAGCTGCTTTTGATCTTTCCTTGTAGAGCCTTGAGTTCTCATATGATGACAGGTGAATCTCCTCAAGCTCTTGAATTTGCAACTTCCTTTGAATTCCAGCTTGGGCCAAATCCATGTTGCATTTCTTTATAGCCCAATATGCCCGATGCTCGACTTCCACTGGGAGATGACATGCTTTCCCAAAAACAATCCGAAATGGGGACATACCAATGGGGGTCTTGTATGCTGTCCTATAAGCCCACAATGCATCATCCAAGCGCTTGCTCCAATCCTTCCTATTTGGCTACACGGTTTTCTTCAAGATTTGTTTCAACTCACGATTTGAAACCTCAGCCTGGCCATTTGTTTGGGGGTGGTATGGTGTTGATGTTTTGTGTGTCATCCCATACTTACGAAGGAGGGAAGCAAAATTCCTATTGCAAAAGTGTGTCCCTTGGTCACTGATGATGGCCTTTGGTACTCCAAACCTGCAAAAAATTTGTGCTTTGACAAAGTCCACAACAACATGAGAATCGTCAGTCCTGGTGGCCTTGGCCTCCACCCATTTACTCACATAATCAACAGTAACCAAAATATACAAAAATCCAAATGAACTAGGAAAAGGACCCATAAAGTCGATTCCCCATACATCAAAAATCTCACAAAATAGTATGGGTTGTTGGGGAATCTCATGTCTCCTAGAAATGTTCCCAGTGTGTTGACAACGAGAGCATGACTTACAAAACACATGGGCATCATGGAACAAGCTAGGCCAATATAATCCAGAGTCTAAAACCTTCCTAGCTATCCGTTGGGGTCCAAAGTGTCCACCACAAGCAAGTGTATGACAGAAATGCAAAACAGACTCAAACTCATGATCGGGAACACACCTCCTAATGACTTGGTCACTACACATGCACCAGAGGTACGGATCATCCCACACATAATACCTAGACTCACTTTTTAATTTTTGGACTTGATGCTTCTTCAAATTTATTGGGATTTCAGAGCCAACAATGTAATTAACTAAATCAGCATACCAAGGATGCTTACCTGAGATGGTATAGAGATGCTCATCGGGGAAAGTGTCCCGAAGTGGTACCTGATCCAAGGTGTCATCCTCTAGCGTGTGAGTAAGCCTACTCATGTGGTCCGCCACCAAATTCTCTGATCCCTTCTTTTCCTTTATCTCAATATCAAATTCTTGAAGAAGGAGCATCCAACGGATAAGTCGTGGCTTAGCATCTGGCTTCTTTAGGAGGTACCTCAAAGCTGCATGGTCAGAAAAAACAACTACTTTAGAGCCCAATAAATATGAACGGAATTTATCTAAAGCAAATATGATAGCAAGAAACTCCTTTTCTGTGGTAGTGTAGTTTGATTGGGCTGAATCTATTGTCCTCGATGCATAGGCGATCACATGTGAATGCCCCTCCACCCTCTAAGATAAGACATCTCCAACCGCGAAGTTGGAGGCGTCACACATAAGCTCAAATGGAAGGTCCCACCGTGGGGGCTGTATGATAGGTGGAGTGGTCAGACACTTCTTTAGATCATCAAAGGAAGTCCTACAAGAATCATCAAACACAAAATCAGAATCTTTTTGAAGTAATCGTGACATAGGAAGAGCGATCTTACTAAAATCTTTGATGAAGCGCCGATAAAATCCTGCATGCCCTAGGAAAGATCTAACATCACGCACACATGAAGGATAGGGTAAGGATGAAATAATTTCTACTTTAGATCTATCAACCTCTATCCCATGTTTTGACACCACATGCCCTAAGACAATGCCATGCTCTACCATAAAATGACACTTTTCAAAGTTCAGGACCAGATTCTTCTCAATACAACGATTCAACACATTTCCCAAACTACTTAGACATTCATCAAATGAAGACCCATACACTGTAAAATCATCCATAAATACCTCCATGCAGGTCTCAATAAAATCAGAAAAAATACTCACCATACATCTCTGGAAGGTACCTGGGGCGTTGCAAAGTCCAAATGGCATCCTCCGGTAGGCAAATGTGCCAAAGGGACAGGTGAATGTAGTCTTCTCCTGATCCTCTGGAGCTATAGGAACCTGAAAATATCCAGAAAATCCATCCAAGAAGCAATAGTGTGTTTTCCCAGGTACTCTCTCGAGCATTTGATCAATAAATGGGAGGGGGAAATGGTCCTTGCGAGTGGTCTGATTTAGTTTCCTATAATCAATACACACACGCCAACTGTTTTGCACCCTCATTGGAACTAAATCATATTTCTCATTTTTAACAACAGTAAAACCAGTTTTCTTAGGCACAACATGAATTGGACTTACCCACTGTGAATCTGAAATGGGAAAGATTATACCTGCCTCGAGCAATTTCTCAACTTCCTTTTTAACAACTTCCAGGAGGGTGGGATTGAGTCTCCTTTGTGGTTGTCTCACCGGTTTAGCCCCATCCTCCAAGAGAATCCTATGCATGCAAATGGAGGGGCTAATACCTGATATGTCAGCCAAGGTCCACCCAATCGCCCTGATGTTCTCCCTCAAAATATTCAAAAGCCTTTCTTCATGTTCAAAAGGGAGATTGTTAGCAATGATAACAGGTAATCTCTCACCACTCAACAAGTATGAGTATTTCAGATTTGGTGGCAATGGCTTGAGTTCTAATGAAGGAGGGTGTAGTATGGATGGAGACATTGAAGGAACTGAAATATGTGCACAAAGAGCATCAGTATCAGAATAGACATTATCAAAATCATAGAATAAAGCATCAAATCCATCAGCATACTCAACAGCCATTTCATAATCAGAGTGAACATGATCAAAATCAGAATATGAATCCACATCAAAATCAAATTTTAGAGAGTCTTGTTCATTAGAAACAGGTGTGGAAGTTCTCTTAGTCATTAAACCAGAACCAATACTCATAATCTCCCTAAGCATAGGATAATCCAATTCCATGATGTTTTTACTTGGTGGTTCAAAATGGGAGATAACAAAAGCAGAATGGTCCTCTGAGGGGTACTTCATGGAATCCATAACATTAAATATCACAACTTCATCTCCAAACTCCATGGAAAGTGTACCCTCATTGACATTTATGATAGTTTTTGCAGTTTTTAGGAAGGGTCTACCTAAGATAATGGGGGCATGAGAACTTACCTGATCATCCTCCATGTTAAGAACATAGAAATACACTGGAAAGATCATGTCTCTTACCCGAACAAGTACATCCTCAAGAACTCCCACTGGATATGCCGTAGCTCTATTCGCAAATTGCACCACTACTCTTGTTGGCTTCAACTCACCAACCTGCAAGGAAGAGAATACAGAGTGAGGCATCACATTTATTGAAGCTCCTAAATCACAAAGAGCATCAGAGAAGTGCAACTCCCCTATGGTACATGGGATGGTGAATGTCCCGGGATCCTTGCACTTTGTTGGAATTGCTAGAGTTGGTGTAATGAGTGCCGACACATTCCTTCCAAGGTTGATCCTCTCATTTCCCTTGAGCCCTCTTCGATTGGTACAAAGTTCTTTTAAGAATTTCGCATACCTTGGAATTTGCTTAATGGCTTCAAGTAGAGGAATGTTGATCTCCACACACTTGAATGTGTCCAAAACCTCCTTTTTCATTGCTTCTTCAGCCATCTTCTTGGTTTGAACAACCCTGTTTGGAAAAGGAAGGGGGTTAGGAGTAACATCATCAATCTTTTTCTTACCTTTATCGTTCTCCTTGGATTGCTCATCAGTTGGTATGGAATGCGGCTTCTCTGAAGTTGAGGTGAATCCTGGTGGAATGGTAGGTGCAGATGTATCGTTCATTTGCTTCCCACTTCTCAATGTGATGGCACTAACATTCCCCTTTGGATTTGGAGTGGGTTGGGAAGGTAGATTTCCAGAATTCTTACTCACAAGTTCATGGAGGGCGGTGGCAATCTGACTCATTTGAGTCTTCAACTCTCTCAGCTCCGAACCTTGACTCTTCAGCTCATTCTGTTGATTAAGAACAATTTGTTTCAAAAGATCATCAGTGTTAGAGTCTACCTTGTGTTGGATATTCCCTTGTTGCTGACTTGTTGATGTTTGAGCTTCAAATCTCCTTTGGGGTTGTTGGAAACCCTGCTGGTAAGGCGGAGGCTGCTGGAAGTTTTGTTGAAAAGGGGGCCTTTGTTGTTGTCCAGAGCCATACCTCATGTCCGCTAGATCTTTCCACCCTTGGTTTTATGTTGGATCAAACTTCTTTTGGGGATATGGTTGTTGTTTTTGCTGCTGAAATGGTCTCCTAGGGAACACTGCTGCACAATCTTCTGTCTCTTGTAGTTGTGGGCAACAGTCAGTCGGGTGGCTTGTCTCAGTGAAAATACCACAAGGCCTTGAAGGAGGGGGTTGGGATGTCTTTTGAGCCAATGCAATCTGCCTCACCATAGTTGTCAATTCTTCTAACTTAGTATCAATCAAATGACTTTCAAGAGAAGAAGGACTTACCTGATGTACTCCCCTGACATGTGGTGTACCTCTATCACCAAATTGTTGGGAGTTTTGGGCCATCTTGTCGATCAACGCACGTGCAGCTACATGTGTCTTGTCCACCAATGCTCCTCCATCCGCAGCATCTACCATGCTTCTCTCCATAGGTGTGAGTCCTTCATAGAAGTACTGAATGAGTAGTTGCTCACTGATTTGGTGATGTGGGCAGATGCACACAACTTCTTGAATCTCTCCCAGTACTCATACATTGACTCCCCTTGGGCTAGCTTGATCCTCGATATCTCCTTTCGAATGGATGTGGTCCTTGATGCTGGAAAAAATCTTTGCAAGAAAATACGTTTCAAATCATTCCAACATGTTACATCTTCAGGTTGCAAATAATACATCCAATCTTTTGCAGCTCCATCAAGTGAGAATGGGAATGCTCTTAATTTAATTTGATTTTCAGAAACATTTCTAGGTTTTAGGGTTGAGCAAACCACATTAAATTATTTCAAATGTTTATTGGGATCCTCACCAGAGAGGCCATGAAACTTTGGAAGTAAGTGAATTAACCCAGATTTCAGTTCAAAGTCCGATTCGAGATTTGGGTATGCAATACAATTTGGTTGATAATTAATATCAGGTGCAGCCAATTCTCGAATGGTTCTATTAAGTTCATTTCCATTGTTTCCAGCCATTGGTTCTTGTTTTATGGTTGAATTTGAATTACTTCCAATTTCAATGTTCTGATATTGGAGTAATTCTCCAACTGGTTGAATGTTGAAACTTCCCGTAGATTGAGAATGTCTGATTCGTGCCCTAAGGCTACATTCAATCTCAGGGTCAAGATCTAAGAGATCTTCGGGATTAGTTCGTGTCATCAATCAATGAAAGATAAAAAGAAGGAATGTGGACCATAGTAAAATAAAAATTAGAAGTTTGAGTTGATGGTCCAAAAAGAAGTAGAAAGAGATAAAAGAAGAAGAAGAAAAAAAAATCAGATTGGGTAAAGACGGAAGAAAGAAGAGAGGAAGAGAATTAAAATGTAAAATAAAATAAATACCTCTAATTGGTTGAAATAATTACTTGCCTCCCCGGCAACGGCGCCAATTTGAAAGAGCGCTGTCGTGGGCACCCTCAAATGATTAGTGCGATTTGGGGTACTTAAGTGCAGCAGAGTGGCTGACCAAGGTCGTCTCTCAAAGGAGGAAGTGAATTTAACAACTTATTAGAGGTATTCTAAAAAATAAAATAAAATATAATAGAATAAAAACACTACTTTAAAGGATTGGGGTTTGTTGTAGTTTATGAATCTAGAAGAAGTTTGCTGGAAGAAGATTGTATAATTTTGTTTTTTAGTTTTGAAATGAATTTCAATTTAAATGACACAACAAGAAGATGTTTTTTTTAGAAATCTATTTAAAAAGCGTAATCGATCTAACTCTACCTCTTCACTTTATTATTAATCATTATCATTTAAATTAACATTCACTTAATTATGATCCCTTAATTTGTTAAATCCCGAACCCTACGAGAATTAACTTTACCACAAAGATGATGTGAATTTAAACCTAGGCTAACTTTGGAACGTGCAATCGCAGCACCCTGCTTTGATTGATGTTCTAAGATTAGCTTATGATCAGTGGTAAATTAAGGCACATATCCATTCTGTAAATGAGGATGAATTGTGTTTAGGGATTATATTTGAACTCTACAAATTTATCCTGTGTGGTCTTGTATTACCGATTAAGATCGCGCTCTCACAATTTACACAAAATCCCGACCTCGCGTGTTTTTGTGTTAATTGTTCAATTGCTTGCTTAGTTTCTTACAATTTAAAAACACAATTCATGGATCATATTAAGTGAATTACAGTAGCTCATTGATTCAAAATAATTAAATGAAGAGGGTAGAAGATAGATCAATTACTAAAAGACTACTTTTCCATGGGTGGCGTAATCATCGTAGAAGCGTTTTGCATGTGCAAAGGTTTAAAATGGGTATAACCCAATAACGCTTCTACTCAAGAAATCCAGACCAATTAGGAAGATTAAGAGAAGAAGAAATTTAAACAAAACAGAAGAAAAGAGAAGAAATATAAGAAGAGCAATGAAGTTTATTACACAAATGAAAACATTACAAAATGAAGAAGAGAAGGAGGCTTCGATGAGGGGATCCTTGCTTCAAGAGCTACCCCTCTTACAATGGTTGGAGAATTTGGGTGAAACAAATTATCCTCTGCCTCCAATCTCTCAATGCACGTCCCAACTCCTCCAAATGAGAAAAACTCCAATTTATAGAGGTGAGGGGAGGAGAGGTTACAAGTGGTTTCAAGTGTGAATGTGGAAATTCGGCCAAATATTTTATGCCAACTTGCACCACCCATGTGACCACCAAAACGCGTGAATTGGCCGGCCTTCCAGAAGGATGATTTGTGCCACATCATGTCCCCGAGCTTTCATCAAAAGTTGGGCTCAATCCAAGCCGGTATGTAGAATATATGGCCCAAATACAGAACCTTCTCCATTCTGGCGAGCCCAGCCCAACTTTGACTTCATGGCCCAATTTCAATAACCAAATGAACTCTTTAGCTCTAGTGTCCTGAATAAAAGTTTTAGATAATTAAGTTAGGAACGCTGTTACAAAATTTCAAATTCAAATAAAAAATATAAAAATATTTATCTTCGAAATACTACAGTGCACTATTAAGGGTAAAACTGGAATTTTCACCAAATTTTCAAATGAATGATCAAATCCCAAATATTTTATAAATAAACATATTTAACACAATGTGAGGAAATTATATCATTTATTATCAATAAAATATTCAATAAAATAGTGTTTTATCAAGCGCAGATCATCGGCGTTTCGCCCGCAAGGTAGGTAGTTTGAGTTTTAAAATCCCGTACCCCATGTATGTGTTTTTTCTTCAAATCGTCATAAGGGTTGTATAGTTCGGGTCTCGAGGTTTTCGAAACATGTTTCGGATCTGATTTTGGAGCACCGGGGTGCTCCTGGGGGTTCCTGGAAGTTTTCCGGTGGAAATCCCAATTTTCCGGCGGCAAGGGCGGTGGCCATGGCAGAATCCGGCGAGGCGGCGGTGGCGGCGCGGCAGAATCCGGCGGCGGCGTGGCGGTTCCGGCGGCTGCATGGTGGTTTCCGGCGAGGCAGGCGGTGGTCCTGCCAGATTTTTCTGGGGGTTCTTTAAACCCCCGTAACGTGCAAACCATAACTCCAATTTGTGATCCGTTTGCGACAACACATTCCTTGCGTCGAGACAGACCTTTTGAACTCACCTTGGGAATTTTAAGGTTTGAGATCGTGGTCCGGGAGCTTGAAACGTCGAATAAAATAATAATATTTTATTATTATTCGACTTCGGGCCATTGTATCTTCTACCCGGAGCGTCTGATTGACGTGTCGTCAGTGGCGTTGAGACCCTGATGATACGGCGGACTTTTCTTGAGGGTTTCCGGGTGTTGGGACCGAGTTTGGGGTGCGGGCCTCACGAGGCCGGGTTTTGGCATTTGCGGAGAAACGCAACTTTCTCACTAGGAGTCTGATTTTGGCGAATGAATAGTTGATCCTGTGTGTTTTTCCAAGAGGATCACAATGGTGTGATCCATTCGACGAGTTTAGGGATCATGGTGTGGGCCCCAGCCGGGCTGGCTTTGGTGAATAGTGCCTTTTTCACTGGGTGTCTGTTTCGGACGAACGTGTAGTGGATCCTGCGTGTTTTTCCGAGGGGATCGCCATGGTATGATCCGCTTGATGAGATTCGAGATCGTTGTGGGGGCCCCGCATAGGCTAGCTCCGGTGAATAGTGCCTTTTTTACCGGACGTCTGTTTCGGGTGAGTAAATAGCCTATCCTGCATGTTTTTTCGCACGGATCGTGATGGTGGCATCGGAATCGGTCTTGGAGGTGCGCGGTGTGGCATTATTGCGGGTCGCTCGGGTTAGTGACGTTTAGACCAGTAGTGGTTTAGGGTTCTCCCTTGGTTCGTTCCTACGAGGGTTTGAACTACATCACAATCCTAGTATAGGGTTATGATCCCCTCGATGGGATGTTTAATCTGTTAGAGTTGTGGCATCCCTCTAGTGGGCCTGGAGCGAGATCCTCTTGCATCGTTACCCTAGATCGGGTTCTTGGTATCGTTGTGACCGCTTATCCACAGGCGGTGATCCCCTATCTAGTAGGTTAACCCCATAGGGTTTGTAGCATCATTGGGAATATGATCCCCTACGCAGTGACCCATGCTCAGTAGGGTTGTGGCATCGTTGGGTATACAATCCTCTGCTCAGCATGAGGTTTTCAGTAGGTTTGTGGCATCGTTGGGTATACGATCCCCTACTCAGCATGAGGATTATAGTAGGGTTGCAGTATCATTGGTTATGTGATCCCCTACTCAGCGCGTGGTTTCAATAGGATTGTGGCATCGTTAGTTTGATCTCCTACATCGCGATTATACAAGATAGGGTTCCAGTATCATCGTGACCACCTTTATATGGGCAACGATCCTCTATCTGAGTGACGTGCTTCTGTCAAGCGCCAGATCGGGTTG
This sequence comes from Viscum album, assembly GCA_963277665.1. Classification (NCBI taxonomy): domain Eukaryota; kingdom Viridiplantae; phylum Streptophyta; class Magnoliopsida; order Santalales; family Viscaceae; genus Viscum; species Viscum album. The sequence continues at coordinate 86,008,551 of OY728154.1, forward strand.
TGGTATCCCCCAGTAGATCCTGAGTGTGATCCCCTATCTGTGAGATCTATGAATGTCAGATCAGGTTGTGGTATCCCCCAGCAGACCCTGGGAGTGATCCCCTATCTGTGAGATCCTTGTATAATGGTATGGGTTCTGGTATCCCCTAGCGGACCGTAGGAGTGATCCCCTATCCGAGGAGTTTGTTGTTCATGTAGTTTCAGTGTGGTTTCCTCAGTGATGGTATCCGACGAGCGTGATCTCTCAAGTGAGAATCTGAGATGCTTGTGTGAAACCCGATGGAGTATATCTCTTGGACGATTGTCATCTGGGATGACAGTGATCATGGAGTGTGTTCTCCTGGTTATGGAAAAGTTGCTGGTGATGAGGTCGGTACCTCATGCGGCTTGTTGCGTGAGCTGAGTATATCCAGATTATTCAAGGTGTATGTATGGGAATAAACCTGAGCTCATCTGACCAGTTGTGTTTAGCCAAGGATGGTCACGAGATGGAGTTTCTCTCTCATCTGGGTTCCCTCTGGCTGGGATGAGCGGACTGTTTCCTTTCAGTTTCTCTCTTTTGTTTTGTGTTTTTGGGGTGCCTACTGAATATTGTTATACTCACCCCTGCATGGGCTTTGCCCGCACATGTTTGTGTCTTGTGCAGACCACAGGCCTTTCGACGGAGTCCCAAGAGGACCTGGAGTAGGTGGAGCTTAGTGAGCGGGTTTGACCTGGGGTGTTTATCGAAGTTGTGCCGAGGAGCTTATCGGTAGGTGTTTTGGCAGGGTTTTCACTCTTTCTAAGCAGGTTGGACGCTTTTATAGTTTTTTTTTGTGGGCCCTATTTTTCTCTTTTGTACTTCAATTGTACTCTTGTTGTGGGATAGTTGTATGCATGCATTTAATTTTTAGTTTTCTATATCTCTGCACTGTTGCTTGGAGGTGTATGTGGGTGTTTGTAGGTACCTTAGGGTAATGCCTCCCATGTGTGTGATAGCCTACTCAGCGCTAGTCGCTAGCCCCTAGCCTATTGGAGGCGGGCTTGGGGAGTCACGGCTCGAGCCCCATTGGGTCAGGTCGTGACAGAGTGGTATCAGAAGAGGTTTCACATTTGGGATCTCAGAGCGTTGCTAGTCTAGCTGTGAGTTTTGTTTGGGTTGCATAGCGGTAGTGACATGATGTTTTGAGTTCGGATTTCAGGATAGAGAATCCAGTGTTAGTGCGGCAGCCGACATATCTATACACCAGGACTCTGATAACCTGCCTTTCGACTTTGGACATTCGTACACTGGTCGTAGGGACATAACGGTACATGCATCATATAGGAATGGGTTTTTGGGTTTTCCTTGTCCTTCTTGAGTCAGCTCTTCAGATATACTCTTTGATTGTGGTGCATCTTGAATGTATTTTAGGATGCCTCCATGACGACAGCCAACGAGGGTTCCGCAGCAGAATTGTGGTGACGATCTTCCCCATGTAGAGGATGTGGACTAGGGCGCAGGTTTTGAGGTTGTACCTCCAGGTGGTCTGCCAGTTGAGCCACCACCTGTCGAGCAGCTGGTTATACCATCAGTGCAGGATGAGGTTGCGTGCAGGCTGAGTGTGTTTCAAGAGTTCCAGAGGCAGCGACCTCTGAGGTTTCGGGGTGATCCAGACCCTGAGGCAGCTGATGACTGGCTTGAGGCAGTCAGCCGAGTTTTCTGCCTGCTGAGGACACCCCCAGATCAAATGGTGGTCCTAGCGGTGATACTTATGCATGGTTCGGTCGGGCGATGGTGGATCCTAGTGATGCAGTCTCATGATGAGGAGATGCTCACGTGGGTAGAGTTTGAGTGGCTCTTCCGGGAAGAGTTCTATCCAATGACGCTGAGGTCAGTGCGGATCGAGGAGCTTTTGCAGCTTCGGCAGGAGGGCATGACTGTGTTGGAGTACTCAGCGAGGTTAAAAGACCTATCGCACTACACCCTAGATATGGTTCGAGACCCATTCTTTAGGGCTCAGACCTTTGAGCAGGGCTTACGCAAGGACATCCGAGCAGGTGTGGTTTCCTTGTGCCTGCCCACCTTTACTGGAGTGCTGGAGCGAGTGTTGGTGGTGGAGAGATTTCTGGCTGAGCAGATCCCCCCTGTTAGTGTTGGGTACACGAGAGCAGAGACATCAGCATCTGGTATCCGACGGCAGACACATGGGACTGGGCGTGGACGACATTTCAAAAGGCGACCCCAGGATGGAGGATCTGAGGCTCAGGGCTCGCAGGCCAGTTTTAGTCAGCCATAGGAGAGGCGGTGTCTTGCAAGAGATTGTCCGACCCATCATGCTGTTGAGATGGAGCCGGTCGACAGACATCCATGGCATAGGCAGCGTCTCGAGCAAGGAGGTCTGTAATGTGGTGGACGTGGCGACGGAGCTGGTGCAGCAGTAGGAGTTGGTAGGCGGTATCAGTTTTCACCACCCCCACCCTCAGGTGGTCCACCCCAAGCTCAGGGAGTTGGTGGCCGAGGGCGAGGACAACTGCATGCCCTAGAGGTTGTTGACCCAGAGGCTCCGCAGTTGGATAGAGGTACACCTTCTGTCCTTTCTACTTTCTGCAGTAGTTTGATAGACAGTGTGTTGTGGTACTCTTCCCTTTCCATTGCTTGCTTGAGTTTTTTCCAGGGCGTTGGTAAGACCCTGTGTGGGTGTTGTTCGGCATGCTTCGAATGTGTGAGGAAGAAGGATCCTTCCCCCACCGAGAGGTGTTTTTTTAATTCGATTAAAATTGTGCGGGCAAGTCAGTGTCGCCCAAAGCAGATAGTGTTGAGGTGTGGTGGATGAGTCCCTATGACTTATGCATTCGAGCAGGGGTTTTTATTGGTGAACTCGCTAGTGTGGGAGACTCAGTTGGGAGTCCAGTCTCTTTCCTTATGCTTATGGATTTTTGGGGATGAAAATTTCTAAGGGGGGAGGATGTAGCGACTCATGTTTTTTCCCTATCAGGCTTTGTAATATTTCTATAAATAATTCCAGAGTTAGGCACGAAGACGGCGTGCGATTCCGAGGCCCGTTGTGCTCGGAATTGATTTTATAAAAATATTAAGTATTTTTATACTATGCACATGGAAGGGGTGTGATATCTCCTAAACGGTAGTTCAAAATAGGAATCTGAGGGCATGGTTGCGTCCGGAACATACCGTTTACCCTATATGGGGGGTAAACTTTGCGGGCGTGGGCCTGCGGTGAGAAAATACACCAGGGGAATTTTCATAATTAAGTGGAAAAGTATAATTACAAGTGTCGGCTTGAATAACTTTTGAACGGAGTCTCGGATCACAAATCCAAGTCCGATGTTGTGTTCCGAACGGCACGTTTACCCTAAGGGCAGCCTTACTTTTGTCTGCATCGGGCATCAGGCGGAGGCAAGTCCGGAGCCGGAGATATTAAAAAAAATCAATATCTTCTTATCCACCCCCCCCCCTTTGTTGGATGTGTGATGCATAGAGGAGGAGTTCCTCCTCCTTCTTCCTCCTTCTCCTACCCTTCCATTGGCAAATCGACGGCCGAATCGCGCGATCAAGGTGTCGTCGAGCTCGGATTTCGACGTCGGACGTTCCAGGATCATGCAGTGGAAGCTTTGGAGCGTGGATCGTCGGCGTTTCGCCTGCAAGGTAGGTGGTTTGAGTTGTAAAATCCCGGACCCCGTTTATGTGTTGTTTTTATTCAAATCGTCATAAGGGTTGTACAGTTCGGGTCCCGAGGTTTCCGAAACATATTTGGGATCTAATTTTTCTGCAGCGGGGTGCTCCCGGGGGTTCCCAGAAGTTTTCCGATAGAAATCCCGATTTTCTGGCGGCAAGGGCAGTGACCATGGAGGAATCCGGTGAGGCGGCAGTAGTGGCACAGCGGAATCTGGCGGCGGCGCGGCGGTTCTAGAGGTGGCGCGGTGGTTTCCGGCGAGGCAGGCGGTGGTCCGACCAGATTTTTTCGAGGGTTCTTTAAACCCCCGTAACTCGCAAACCGTAACTCCGATTTGCGAGCCATTTGCGGAAACAAGTTCCTTGTGTCGAGGCGGACCTTTTGAACTCACTTTGGGAATTTTAAGGTTCAGGATCGTGGCCCGGGATCTTGAAACGTCGAATAAAATAATGATATTTTATTATTATTCGATTTCGGGTCGTTGTATCTTCTACCCGGAGCGTCTGATTGACGTTCCGTTAGTGGCGTTGAGACCCTGATGATATGGTGGACTTTTCTTGAGGGTTTCTAGGTGTTGGGACCGATTTTGGGGTGTGGGCCCCATGAGGCTGGGTTTTGGCGTTTGCGGAGAAACGCAACTATCTCACTTTGAGTCCGATTTTGGCGGATGAATAGTCGATCCTGTGTGTTTTTCCGAGAGGATTGCAATGGTGTGACCTGTTCAATGAGTTTTGGGATTGTGGTGTGGGCCCCACCCGGGCTAGCTTTAGTGAATAGTGTCTTTTTCACTAGGCATCAGTTTCAGACGAATGTGTAGTGGATCCTGTGTGTTTTTCTGAGGGGATCGTCGTGGTATGATCCGCTTGATGCGTTTCAGGGTAGTTGTGTGGGCCCCGCACGAGCTAGCTCTAGTGAATAGTGCCTTTTTCACCAAACGTCTGTTTTGGGTGAGTAAACAGCCTATCCTGCGTGTTTTTCCGCATGGATCGCAATGGTGGCCTCTATATTGGCCTTGGAGGTGCACGGTGTGGTGTTGTTGTGGGTCGCTCGGGTTAGTGACGTTTGGACCAGTAGTGGTTGAGGGTTCTCCCTTGGTTCGTTCCTACGAGGTTTTGCATTGCATCACAACCCTAGTATAGGCTTGTGATCCTCACGATGGGATGTTTAATCTTTTAGAGTTGTGGAATCCCTCCGGTGGGCCCGAAGCGGGATCCTCTAGCATTGTTACCCTAGATCGGGTTCTTAGTATCACTGTGACCGCTTATCCACGAGCGGTGATCCCCTATCTAGCAGGTTAACCCCATAGGGTTTGTGGCATCATCAGGAATATGATCCCCTACGCAGTGAGCCATGTTCAGTAGGGTTGTGGCATTGTTGGGTATACGATCCCCTGCTCAGCATGAGGTTTTCAGTAGGGTTATGGAATCTTTGGGTATACGATCCCCTGGTCAGCATGAGGATTATAGTAGGGTTGAGGTATCATTGGTTATGTGATCCCCTACTAAATGCGTGGTTTCTATAGGGTTTCGTCATCTTCAGTTTGATCCCCTACATTGCGAGTTATACCAAATAGAGTTCTGGTATCGTCGTGACCACCATTATATGGGCGATGATCCTCTATCTGAGTGATGTGCTTCTGTCGAGCGCCAGATCGGGTTGTGGTATCCCCCAGCGGATCCTAGGTGTGATCCCCTATCTGTGAGATCTACGAATACTAGATCGGGTTGTGGTATCCCCCAGCAGACCCTAGGAGTGATCCCCTATCTGTGAGATCCTCGTATACCGTTATGGGTTCTGGTATCCCCTAGTGGACCCTAGGAGCGATCCCCTATCTGAGGAGTTTGTTGTTCTTGCAGTTTCAGCGTGGTTTCCTCAGTGACAGTATCTGATGAGTGTGATCTCTCAGGTGAGCATCTGAGATGCTTGTGTGAAACCCGATGGAGTGTATCTCTCGGACGATTGTCTTCTGGGATGACAGTGATCATGGAGCGTGTTCTCCTGGTTGTGGAAAAGTTGCTGGTGATGAAGTCGGTACCTCATGTGGCTTGTTGCGTGAGCTGAGTATATCCGTATTTTTCAAGGTGTATGTATGGGCATACACCTGAGCTGAGCTGACTAGTTGTGTTTAGCCGAGGATGGTCACGAGATGGAGTTTATCTCTCGTCTGGGTTCCCTTTAGCTGGGATGAGTGGACTTTTACCTTTCATTTGCTCTCTTTTGTTTTGGGTTTTTGGGGTGCCTACTGATTATTGTTATACTCACCCTTGTATGGGCTTTTCTCACACATGTTTGTGTCTTGTTCAGACCACAGGCCTTTTGCCGGAGTCCTATGAGGACCCAGAGCAAGCGAAGCTTAGTGAGCGGGTTTGACCCGGGGTGTTTACCGGAGCTGTGCTGAGGAGCTTACCAGTAGGTGTTTTGGCAGTGTTTTCCCTCCTTCTAAGAAAGTTGGAAACTTTTGTAGTTTTCTTTTGGTGGGCCCTGTTTTTCCATTTTATACTTCAACTGTACTCTAGTTGTGGGATAGTTGTATGCATGCATTTACTTTTTAGTTTTCTATATCTCTGCATTGTTTCTTGGAGGTTTATGTGGGTGCGTGTGTACAGGTACCTTAGGCTAATGCCTCCCATGTGTGTGATAGCCTACTCAGTGCTAGTTGCCAGGCCCTGGCCTATTGGAGGCGGGCTTGGGGAGTCACGGCTCGAGCCCCGTTGGGTCGGGTTGTGACAACTTTATTTTCATCTTTGTGATAGTCTATAACTTTTTTGGACCCTTTTTCACCAAATTATAATAATTAATAAACCATAATTATCATACATAATCATCTATTTACTCTTCCATAATTTTCTAAATTAACTCTACTTAGTTCTCATTATTTAATTCTATAAAAAATTCCCCTTAATATTATCTCAATATCTCAAAATCATTATTAACCTATTTTAATTATTATTTCCATAAAACCCATATTTTTATATCGACATGTCCATGAAAACATGAAATAATTATCTCTATTGTGTGACATTATATCTCAAAATATAAAATTATTATTTTTCTCAAACCTTAATCATAAAAATATTTTACTTTAATCATGATTATAATAGTAATAATTATTTTAAATCATTTCTGAACAAAGTAATAATCATCAACATTAAGTTTTTTCTCCTAAAATCTATAACAAAATTCCATCAAAAGTCAAAAATTCTAAAAACATATATTTATTATATAACAGTTGATGAATATTATATTCTATTTTCATAATATATAATTTAATATTTGTGATATCTCATATCAATGTGATTAATAATTTTTTTCAATTTTTCCAATCTATATGTTTTTGGAAAGAACACACATAAATATTTTGTATTTTACATAATCCATGGTAGTTTCAAAATAATCTGACATGACTCCAATCTATTTTAGCATAGGAAAAAATGATTTCAGAGTTAATCTCAGGTAGAATCAATATATTATTTTTTATCATTATCTTAATATTACATAACTAATGATTTCATAGGTTTAGTCCTACACATAAATCTTTCATTTTGATGTAGATTCTATCTCAATGAGATTAATCTAACACTACCTGTGATTCCGCAGAGTTACTCTAACATAGAGCCATGTTTTTCTGATACTAGAACCACAAAACAATTTAATCAAACATATTATTCATAAATTCACAATTAATCTCACTCAATATCTATATTGAAATTGTAATTATATATGTATTTATTTTTGGGGAACTAATTTGACAATTCCCTAAGCATTTCAAATGTATTCACACATTGTATGTACAACTCAGAATTTATTCCAATGTGTAAATTAAAATAAACTATAGATTTATCAATATGGATCAAAACATAATAGATTATATCAATAAATTAAAATTACTTTAGAATAATCTAAAATCATCTTAAATCATAACCCTAATAATTCCAAATCTTAATAAGTGCATTTTTTACTCATCTTGATCCCACAACATCATCCAAGTATCATATTTATATAGTAATATCCTTCACCAATGAAAGTATATAGAGTGGATCAAAATAAAAATAAAAAAATATGTTATTATTATTTAAACTCTAATAGATTCATAGATTATTCATAGAGGTATAATTATCACTATTCTTCACACTCCATGGTAAATAATATCAACCTTTTACTTTAATATTCTTAAAGATATTTTTTATATAAGATATCATGTAGAAATAAGCTCAAAATTCTACTAGATTTTCAGAATGAATAATATCCAATATCATCACCAATGATGTGATATTAATAATATTCCACTCCAATCATTAATGGAAGAACCTTAGTTAATTATTCCCCACTGTTGAAAATATTCTTAATTGGAAATGATGTAAATTTGAACTCTATGATGAAATATGTTTTCCAATCTAATTAACTATTTACATGTAGAAAACCTTTTCAGGTTATTCAACCACTTGATTTTTCCAATATTCTAATTTTCTTGGGTACTTCACTCCCCATAGAAGATCCTCTTCTTAACACATATTTAAATGATACTTATTGGAAACAAATACAACCCAATAACTCATGGGTTTAAAAAACATCCTAAATATGTAAAAGATAATGTATGCACAAAAATAGTCATATATATAGGATACTTCATTAATATGAATATTCCAAACCCTATCGCCAAAATTCTTCATTTCCAATAATAATCTATGATATAATTTCAAAATCTAGAATATATATATCACTTACCAACATAGGAATAGAAAATCATTATTATGTATAATGGTAGAAAATTTCAATACATAATATCCATACAAAACTTTTAAGCTGTATCTTATACTATATATACTGTATTTACAAGATTCTAAAGATCTTTACCTATTATTAAAAAATATAATAATCATAATTATTTTGTTACATCAATATCCTATTTTGGATTTGTTTTCAATACCTTCCCAACAAGATAAAGTCAATATACTCCATCTCTTATTTCTAATAATAATTATCAATAAATATAATGGATTTTCCATTAGGGTAGTCACAATCATATCAATCTCTAATTTGATTGAAACTCCATCTCCTACCACCTTTGAAAATAAAACCTAGTTCACTTGAGAGAAGGGTGGCATAAAAAATCTATTTAAAAATAATCTATTAATCAATTAACTCTATGTATACATAAACTATCTTAGGATATAAATTGGGAGTGATAAATCTAGACATCAAGGATTTTCATAAACATCTAAACATGTGATACCATGTTAGATATAACTTTACATGAATTTTTCATAAATATTTCACAAAATATTTCCTACACCCAAATAAAAAAACATAAAAATAATTCAAGTATGATCATGTTTTGGGAATACCCACACTTTTAATAGTTGTGAAGTTTGGGAGGAATCTAAATTTTTAACTCTAGATTAAAGGTAATTTTAATACTGAGATGTTGATTGTAATTTTGATAGCTGGAGATCTCAATGAGATGTTTTTTCATAGATATTTTGTAAAATATACATCTAGGTTCTTGGTTGAGCATCTGAATATTTAGGATAAATTTTGGAATTTTGTATTGGGATTTACCCTATCTCATGGTTATTATGTGGTTAGATGAAATTTTTTAAGTAAAACATGTGAGGTGGGTTTTTATTATGTTTTGGAATATATTTTGTACATGGTTATCTAAAAATAAATAAAAATCTACAATTTGAGTTTTAGATACATCTTTATAGTTTGTGTATGTTTTGGAAATTCTTGTAGCCCAACTGTGCGAGAGGGTGTGTCTTAAGACAGTACATGGTGCATGGTTGAAACATAGTTTGGAAAACCATGAGACTACCCATGTTTTGTAATACTCTATATTTTACCATTTTACCCCTCTTGATTTTTTACAAGCACTCCCCTCCTCTACTCTCCCTCATGTGTGTGTGTGGACCAGAGTGCAGCCTCCCCCTTCTTATTTTCAATACCCTATGGTTTGAGGTAAATTTTGGTGTGATTTATTTGGTATTTGGAGGTTAATCACTATCTTTATCCATCTTCCTATTCTAACTAATTATGCACTGATTTTATATGTTCTTTATAGGGTTTCATTTACTATTCCACTATAGAATTGTAGAACCATCCCTTTCTGATGGGGAATTTGCTCAGCATGGTAAGAGGACATCATGATATGATATCTATGTACTGTTTGTCACCATTTTGATAGAGGAACGTTAACCTATGTATTTTTATATGGATTTTAGTTTAATTTAATGAAATTGAATATTGAATAATTAAAAATGTATTAAGGATTATTCATGGATTGGGTCTGGGTGTGTGTCAGGAGTGGACCACACCCTTTTGATCAATTATTCAATAATATTATATTTCTTGATGAGTTTTTATGAATTTATAACTATTTAAATTTAATTTAATAATTAATAATAAATTATAATAACTATTTTAATTGAATGTTTTGGATTGGTATTGGTTATCAATAGATGATCTAAACTTGGAGGATGCTTAAATAATCTTAGGTGAGACTATTTGATATTTTCTTAAAGTAAATAAATATATGTATAAGGTTGGTGGTCCACATGGATTCCCATATGGTTTAAAAATGTTTTAATATGCACATTATGTGTGGTATCATGACCTAGGGTGATCAACATTTGGTTTAATGAGTTGTTTCAATAAAATAAAATTGGTATGGATGGATGCAAGTGTCAAGGGCTATAATGGACCCTTAAGCATTGGTTTGACACCAAAACATCTGATTTATGAGGAATTGATTATAAAATATATGACTTGAGATATACAGACATTGAGGTACATAAATGAAATGAAATGAATGGAAATAATCGGCCTTGATATAAGTTATCTTTACTCCCCTAAGTGTGGAGTTATGATGGACCATGAATGGACAACCTTAGATACCACCTTAGAACTCAAGGATAGGTCATGACGATACTGATATGACTTATAAACCATGTTATAGTTTATTAAATAGTGTGTAAAGTGATCCTCCCCCACTACTGTGTGAGTATTGTAAGTCCTTGGACCCATGCTCCCAGATCCAATTCCATAAACACACACTTTATATACTCACTCTAATACTAGTTGTAAAATCTTATATATAACCATCCATAATTACAAAATTATTAATGATTATTGTATCTCTTATAGAGTAAAAATCTTATTAGGTTTATAGAATTAGAAAATTAAAAGATTTTATAAAAACATAAACTAAAAAAATCCATGTTCATTGTATCAAACTGAAATTTTTTACACAATATATACAGAACTACTTAATCCATAGTGATTCATCAACATCTCCCCTAAATTATTTCGCATGTCATGTCCTTATAAATATGTCATGTGTACTAATTTTAATCGTTATATGGGGAAATGGAAACATACGAAGGGGTGATATCAAATGGTCAATAAGGTAAAACATTCAAATAAGGAAATCATGGTATAAATATTATATTAGGAATAAGTAGACATCATAAATCCATAATCAACTTGAAATAGAGAGTATTATATATACATGGAAATTAATGAAATCATGGATATCAATAATACTGATCTCATACTGATAGAATGAATAATTTAAAACATTATAAAGTTGATGTCAAGTCCTTGTTCCAAGACACTATCTTATTATAAGGAGAGGTATATACCAAAATCCAACCTATTTTTTCACATGATACCTATTGATGCATTGAGTTGATATATAATTGTGTGCCAAAATCATTGCTTGTTTTCATCCAATACATTCACCATAAGAGTCCAAAAGACTTTTCATATCATTACCTAAGGAATCACATATAGATTAAAACATGGATATCCATATAATAAAATATATAGAATAAAAATAAATGATCATCCTAAATTAGTAGTTTATAATCATCAATAATTTAAATACTTTTTCCCATGACAGAAAAAGGGATAATAGGTGATAAACCATCCAAAGAAAGAATGTGTATGGTCAAAAAATACAAAGTAAATTTTTAATAATATTATGTATTGGAACAATTACTTATCTAATGCCAATAATTTTCAACATGAAAATAGAATATCATTATTTTTAGGTGAACATAATCCAATATTAATAATGTAAAAATTTAATGTTCACACCATTTAGGGCAATGTATATAAGAATAAGTCAATACTAGAATAACATTATCATAAGACCTGAATGGAAAGAATTTAGATAGATACATAAGGATATATCATCATTGTATCAAATTAAACTTAAAAGGATGTTGACATAGATGAATTAAATTCCTTAAAAAATGCTTCAAATGTTATCTCAAAGGAAGGGGATGAATAATAGAATTGTTTGATACCATGTGTTAAATATTCTAAATGATAACACACACACAAACACACATATATATAAATATTAGATAAAAAATCATGAAACAAAAACCCTATTAGGGAAAAAATTTTGAATATAAAATGGGAAGTGTAAATGAAAACATAAATGAGAATTTATAATAGCTTTTTAACATTGATGTACAATAAAAATTTATTTGTCACTTTCAAAGGTATGTTTTTAAAAGGTGATGTGAAAGTTTTTGAAAAATTTATTTTTAAAAGGAATATCCAATAATGGATATTTTAAGAGGCATAATTATTTTTTTGATAAATTAAGAGGAGATTACATAACATATGAAATTGAAAGGAGAATCCCTCTTTAATATTTTCAAAATACCATTGTTCAAAACTCAAAATATATGATTAAAAAATTAATTTGTGTTAAAAAATTATTTTACCAAATGGGATTATAAAATATAATATAATATAATATTAGTTTGAGGGAACCCAAGAATGGAAGAAATAAGTTCAAGAAAAAATGATTTAACTCATAAAAAAGAAGACTTAGTTATTAATATCCCTTACAGGTAACAGAATCCATGAAGCATGAAGAATTTGAAAAGGGTGTTATGTGGTAAAAATATAAAAATTAATATAATATCATGTGATGAAATCAAAGGGGTAGAATGTACCCAAAATATATGAATTAATTTCAAGTGAAAAATCATAACTCAATGGTTGAAAATTTAGCTACCAAAAACTATTACACCTTGGGTAACAACTGAGTTAAAATGAGTTTGAAGAAAATAAATTCATTTGGATTTTTTATCCAATAAATTATAAGGAAAAAATATATAGAACATTCATGTGATAGTAAATCAATAGAACACTATACAAATTAAACATTGTTTATACCATGTAACATGTCTCAAAGAATTGGAATTAAGATTGGGAAAACTCGTAAAGCTTGAGTAACACTTTAATCAAAACCCCTATAAATATATTGCTTATAATTGAACATAAAACACGATTATTAAAATATAATTCATGATATAATATCTAAAATAGGATTTGTATAAAAAAATATAAATGACATTAGGTTCATAATAGCAAATATGTCTCAATGAGATGAATTTAAGATGAAAACCCTTGCCTCAGTCTTGATTCATTCCGCACTTTCACTAAAAACATGAATAATTAAATTAAGTTCATTAAATATAGACTTAATAAAATTATTCATCATTATAAACATTTATAAACCTAAATTATAATCATTATATATATATTATAGTTATTACCTATTTTTATCACTAGGTGTAAGTAATATTTATCACTTTGATGTAGTTTAAAAATATTCATGTTGGTATCTAATATTTTTCCAAAGTACATCAAAATTATATAATCTATGATACTAGAATATAGGTCCCCGTATAGTTTATAAAACTATAATTTCATTCCATGGTAGGTTTGGTTACTATCCATGAGGTTCAAATCAATTGTGATCATGTTTCACCAATTCTTAATGAATTAAGGGTGATTTCATAAATAATGAGTTAAATTTTGATATAACATTACTAGGGGAAAATATTTAAATAATTATATCATATTATACCACAATACATGTTATCACAGTAATCAATAAAATACAAAATAGTATTATTTAAGTTAGTGGTTAAACTGCCCAAACATGGACCTATCATGATTAATGGATGATTATAAGGTGGTTTAGTTGTAATATCAGTATACTAGAATCATAATGGTCTTATTTATTTTATATTAGTGTGATATATTAAAATTTTAAGGAATTAAAGGTAGAATTAATGGATATGAAAATATTTCATATTATGAATAAAAATATTTTCCTCTTAGTATGGTTGTTTACAAGAGTTAATGTTACAATGATCCCTTATTTATACTATTAATTATATAATTCATAATGTATATTTATTGAATACAAACCATGAAATATGTAACATATATATTCACTAAACCCATTTATATAATCATCCATGAAAGGTGTTCATGAAAAAATGAAACATGTCGTTTGTGGAGGCGTTAGCCTGCAGACACACATTAGAAACATTGTCATTTTTTTATTAAATGGGAAGGAAATAGGTAATTATTATTCCATAAATATAATTAAATTTTAGTATATTATTTATATTTATGTAATTATATATATTTTTATAATGGTTTTGTAAGAGAGTGGATGGGATAGATAAAGTATAAATGTAAAAGGGTAAGTAATACTTATGTTGAGAATTTGGATCTTTACTTGAAGTATACTTTGAAAATTATGGAATTGAGAAACAATTCTGAGTCTAGGGGATGAAAAACATTTAAAGGGACTAAAAATAAATAAATTTAGCAAAGTTTCATGTGAATTTTTAAGTATATTATTGGATTGAATGGGAGTAAGTGTGCACTTTTTTAGCTAAAATAGAGGGACAGATCATTGGAAAATAATGTTAGGTAAGAGATAAGAATGTAATGGTATTAGAGTTAGATGATTTATGTTGTTAAATTGTAGGAAATACATTATAGTATGACATTCATGCCTAACAGTACTCTCTAGAATGTATATGTGACCTTTTAATTATTAGAAATTTGAGATATCACATTCACCTATTTTACCCTTATTAATGATTAAAGATTATCCATTGAAATTATGTTATTATTAAAAATATAATATGGTCCTTATTAACAAATTTGAATTTTATTAATTCAAATTTTTGATATATCTAACCTATTTTAGTTTCTACATATGAGAAAATTGAATAAAACCCACATTTTTTATACATAAATATTATTTAATTTTATATTAATATTCAATACCTTTCACAATAGTATATGCTTGAGGACCCTAGAGGTTTAGTGTCTTATAAATTTATATATGTAATAAAATTTTACATAAAATATCTAGAACATTTCTGATTATGTTCTTCATAAATATCACCCATCTTAGACATAACATACTTAAAACCTTTATCCATAACTTGGGGAAGGTAAACATAAGAAATACTGAGTTAAATTCTCAGTAAGGTTAAATATAAGAGATATCAATAAATGATCATAAGTTAACATAATATAAGAATATTTTTATAATAACATGAGATAAAAATTATAAAATCATAACTATCAATTCAAATATCATAATCATGAAACATGGCATAATGTTTTATCAATCAAAATACATAAGACATAGGAGTTCATCACCATCAATATATAATCATGAGCTGTAGAAACATATAATAATCATAAGAAAAAATATTTTAGAATTCACATAAGTATAAAAAATCACTTCCTTAGTAAATTATTTCTTCCAATACTATTATAGAGGATTGAGTTCAGTCCTCATTTCATCACTTTGTTTATCATGGTTCACTCCCAAGACTGTGTTATCAGACAATGTCCTTTATTAAATCAGTTTCAATATTTATTACAATCATTTTTATTTGATGATATACCATTATTTACCCAATGAATTTTAGGGATAAATATTTCTGGTTATACACACCACATAATGAAAATCATACATATGTGTGCCATAAGATCATAAAATATTCATAATATCATCAAATAATAACCCATGGAAAGGATATGGGTTTTATAATCATTTAATAATCATATTCATAAACCATGTAGATAAATAATAATGATACTAACATTGTATTATATCTCTATTAAATCTTAACAAACATCAGAGTATATTTTTATAAATAAAAATACCTTTAAAAATCACTAGAACGTTTCTTAAGGAAAATACCCCTTTTATTTGAAATAACTTATTTAGAATCTTAAAATTTCCAAAATATTAATGAAATCATTTTATTTTCAATGAAAAAAGAAGACTTATAATTTAATATTTAAATAGTATAGTATTTATGATAGTGGGGAAAACCATTTGTGTGGAGTATGTTAAAACAATAATTCTTTTCACTTTTTGGGTAAAAAGTGTCAAGTTTAGTAAGTGACAAGAAGGTTCCTTTGAATACTTGTTGAGGAAATTAAATATATTAAAAATTAATTTAAATAATATTTTTTTAATAGTAAAAATATTCTTCAAAATATTTTAATGAAAAAAATGAACATGGATGAAAAGAATCCTAAACAAATGGAAAAACAATATCGAGTTTCCTTAAAAAAATTCATTCAGTATCTTTAGTACTTAAAGAGTATAAAATGAAAGGAATAAATAAAATATATAAAAAACCTAAGTGGAAGAAAATACATAATAAATTTTAAATATATATTATAAATTTTCATCATCTAAAAATTTCACATAAACAACCCCTATAAAAATGAGATTGTAACATAAAACCCTTACCTCAAATCTATCTTGCTTCGTAAGTTCTCTAAAATCATATATAATAAATTTAAATTTATTACACATATATAAAATAATAAAAAATACTTTTAATACTATACATGGTTTAATTATAACATCTTATCACCCATTCATTAAAAATCTTTCGTTAACTTCATTATTTCAGGTGTTAACTACTTCATTTTTCATATATGTTTTGGGTTATGTAGTTATGTTACTTTTACTTTGATCATAGTTCCTTCACCTACAGAATGTTAATAATGATATAAATATCATATATATTCATTATGTAAATATTTATAAAAATACATATAAATTGGATATTAAAAATAAATTTCATCGTTGTGTGGAGACGGTAGTCCATCCATACATACGAGTGATGTTTTCATTTTTTGATAGATGTAATAAAAGAAATATAAATAATAATTAACATTTAAAAAATAATTATTATAATATAAATATCATATACAAAACTTATAACTATATTAATAACTAAACATGAATGATGGTGGTAGAAAATGAGCTGTATCACTACATGGAGGTGGCAGTCCATGCATACGCACGAACGATACTTTCATTTCCCATTGAATTGAGAAGAGGTTGTAAATGTTTGTGAAATCATTATAATAATATCTTAGTATATTTTTTATACTATATTAATTATGTTTTTAGGGATAAAACAAGTTTTTATTAGGTATAAGAAGAAATAAAATTAAAAGAGTATGGATAAGATTTATACCTCTTCTTTGAGAGACCATCATTGGATTACTCCCTAAGCCTTAAAGGATTGGTCTTATAAGAAGAAAATAAGATCTAGGATTAAGGAAATTATTCTAATAAGTATTTTATATTTTTAATTTTCTGATCTATAAGGCTCAAATGGTGTGAAAAAGGGTGGAGGAGAGGATCCATTTTATCAATGAGGGGGGAACACATGGAATTTCTTAAAATATTTCAATGATTTAAAGTCACTTTCTTGGAAAAGTTTCTCAAATGGGTAGGTATTCAAAAGGTAGGACATTTTAAGGTTTTAATATCTCAAATAAATAATTATTTAAGTGGTTTGGGTTCAAATCCTACCATTATCACATGGTTTAATGCCCAGTAAACTTGTTTTAACCTTAATCGTGGTAACAAAATTTTAATATTTTTAATCTTAACTATAACCAAAAATTAAGTATACCCTTTTACATTATTCTATTTATAATGATTAAAAATATGGAATAAATTTTACCAGTTTCAGTTTCTATAAATGGTACAATACAATTTTATATAAACTTGCAAAATGTAGTGAAGACCTATTTTCAAAATATAAATTTTTAAATATAAAACGTAATTTACATTCATTCATCAACTTGTAGAAACCATAAGATTAATTTAAAATATTATATTGAATATATAGTCTATAAATTTCCTTAAAACAATTAATAAATAGTTATTAATTTTTTTTATTAAGATAAAAGCACATTTCATGAATAAAAAACGTTTTCACTTTGAAAAATGTGTTTTAATCCCAAACATTAACCTATAAAAAATAAATTATAATGGTGATTTCTATGTAATAAATTATATTATTTTAAAGGATGAATTTTTAATTTAATATCAAAATAAAAACATAATTATATATTTACTTGAAAAAAAATGGAATTTTTTTCAAAAAACTGTATTTTTCTCTATTAACTAAAAGATAAATATTTTTAGAAAAATATTAAAAAATCACCCTAAGATAATATTAACCTTTTAATTTTAAATATGATATTAATTTACTCAAATAAAATATCTAAAATAGTAGAAATTAATTATAAAGGTTTGTTAAAAAAATGGGGTAAAAACCATTTTTGAAGATAACATATTTTTAAAGGGTAAAATGACTTTACTAAAAATTGAGTACCTGTTTTTAATAAATTAATAAATACATTAATAAAAATATTATAAATTTTTTTCATCAATTATTTTAAAATATTTATACCTACCCATTTAATTGTTATGTTATAATGAGTTACTATATGACAGTTCTTGTATACTCGGGGTTGCATGTAAGGAAATATTTTGAGTAATTCATGTTTTAGTTTAAAATAAATACATATAAAATCTTGTAGTATTACATTATATCCCTTTAAAATTAATTTATAATTTTAAATTTGATCACTATGGTGTGAAAATGGGGATATATCTACTTTAACACATCCTTAGGTTCACATGTAGCTTCCTCAATTTTCTAATTTCTCCAAAGAACTTTAACGGGGTGAGTAGTCTTGTCCCATAGAACTTTATCTCTACGATCCAAGATTTATACCAGTTGTTCTTCATAGGAAAGATCATACTCTATTGGTATAACATATTATTTCAGAATTTGTTAAGAATTATTTATGTACTTCATTAGTATAGATACATGGAACATATCATGAACTTGAGAGAGGTTTATTGGGAGTGCCAAGATATATGATATTATACTTGATCAAGAATGTCGAATAGACCAATATACATAGGGATTATCTTTTTTATGGGATGCATATTATTTAGACCATCAGATGTGAGTACTCATAAGTAGATTAATCTTATTCTTATGAAGTTCACACTTGGTAATATCTAAGATGGGAGATTATGAGAACAGACCCGCCAGTATGAATTATACAGGTTTTGGTGTCATCAGATATTCCTATATGCGAGCATGTGTAATGGTCCTTAGACTTTAATATTACCATTAACAGATGTCATGATTTGCACACTTATATTTTTTTGATGAAAATAGTCACACTATATATTGGTGAGAAGTATGGTGTGTTGGGTACATCACGATTGACATGTTATTAATGGATAAGTCGAGGAAGGATTTTTCCATTCCATCTTTATAGAAGTTGGTATCTCAGACCTTTGATTGGAATAGAATCATCACATTAAATTCCATTTTCATGTTATAATGTCATGTTTATTTCAGATAGTCAAAGAAAGATGTATTGATTAAATAGGTTTATGACACCATCATGCAACCTGCTTGATGAGATATTGTGATAAAGGGATTGTATTACATAGTGGGAACTCATATGTGGTTTTTGAAATTGTGATATTAAATTATTTCTCTTGGGATTCTTGACCCATTTCTAGACATTAATCTTGGAAATTAGGCAAGCCTTTCTGATTCTAATAAGAAAGAATCCTATAAGGTCATACACTAAGTGTTTCCACTGATCTCAATTAAATTATATTTGAGATTAATTAATGGAATAAATATTATTCTCAAGTCTGATGATCAATTTTATTCAAGTTATATTGATCACATAAATTAAATAAATATTTTTTTGTCAGTATGTGAATAAAAATATATTTATTTATTTTATTGAATATCTATTTATTAATAAGAATTTTATTTAGGTGTTCAATAAATGCAAGAGGATTTCGAATGGACCAAGACTGTGTTTGGTGATAAATATTAATTAAAAATTTGGTTAAATAATATTTGTTACTGTTCAAGTTGGTGCACACCAAAAAATAATAATAATACTAATAATAATAATAATATGTGGCATGGGGTTTATTAAAGGTAATAAACATTATTTAATGTCCAACATATAATTAAATAATATTTTAGCCTAAATCCAAACTCTATAAATAGATGGTTATGAATATTTTTTATAGCATCCAAAAATTGAGAATAGAGAATTGTTACGTACAAGTAATTATATCTCAACTCCTCCTTCTCTCTCCCTCTCAAGAATGAGAAGTGCAAGAGAGATTTATTCAAGACCAATTAATGAGTGATCAATAATGAACAATGCAAGACATTTGACTCACCATGCTAGCACCCATAGATCGAGTGGTGTTGCTAGAAGATCGAAGGAGCGCATGTAGATCACCACTAGAGGGATTATATCCTTGGATCCTCACATCATAATGAAGGTAATCTGAAAGGGACTTTTCATATGATCAAAATTCACCAATGAAGAAATTTCCCAAGCCTGGGTATTTATTTCTTCAAATATTAAATAAATTAATTATAAATTTTAAGTGCAAGATCCTTGTTCTTGGTTTCAAAAAATGGTTATTAGAAGAAATTTTAATATATCGCCCACCATCACATGCTTCTACTATGCCCGAAACCATCAAGTGGTATCATAGTGATCACATCTAAATTTATAATAATTTATTTTATTATTGGTCTATGTGAAATTGTGGTTATATTTTCATTTTATGTTATTCATTATTTAATCCTATTTGAATTAACGTGTTATTAACATATTAATAATGTTCATTTAGTGTTTAATTTTATTAACAGATTAAAAAAATATGAAGAATGACTGTAGATTCCATTGGGAAGTTCCAAATTTTTGTCCGGTAAAACTGTGTTATACAGTATGTAGCCAGAGCATATATCATGTACTCATTCACATTGCACCTAGATGCACCGAGTAGTTAATTACATTAGGTGAATTTATTACACATCAAGTTTTGACTAGACCAACCTAGAACATGGAAAGTGGATACATGGAATGTATCTCTCCTATACACGTCGTGTAGTCCGATCAAGTTAACACACAAAATCCTCAAGTGTGTCACTCTGATACATGGAAACCAAGGTACATAGAATGTAGCTGGACCATACATGTCGTTTAGTCTCCCATTAAAATATAGAATTAAAAATTACATTAAATTGAAAATTAGAGTATTAAAACCTTATTTTATTAATTGGTAGACCAATGTGTGTTTAAAAAATTAATAATGGTTTATAAGAATAGTAAATGCACAATTAATTTATTATAATTAATATGTCATTATTGGTTATATCATTTATCTATCATAAATGTAATAAATGATGAGTATATCACATTAAGTTCATATGATCATTAAGATAAAAGGGAATTAATTAATTAATTAATTAATTATTACAAGCATGTTCATCTTAAATAATAAATAAATTATTTATTACTAGTTACTTTTTCATATTCATTATTTGTATGACCATTCATGATCTTGAAAAAAATTGGTGTATGCATTGGATGTTTAAATTTAATTTATTGTATGAATTTGAAATTATTTATTATTAAATTAAATATGATGGTCTACATATCATCCCTCCCTCCATTGTTATGTAAGACCTACATGTCTAAATGATATTTATATAATCCCATTTTAAACAATCATTTGGTTCCCCTCACCTGCATGTGAGTCATAAATACATTTAATTAATATAATATCTCAAGGCATGTGGAGGAGGTTCAATATAGAACCATTATGATGAAAAAGTAGGTGATACACTGGTGGATAGGTGGAATGTTGTAACTCGTGCCAAGACTAGTAAAAGGAGTTATTTCCCCTAGGTCATAGGTTGGTTTAATGTCCTATCATTAAATTAATTGTTAGATAAATCTCATGAATGGATAATTTAATTATTTATTTATTTCTAACTATGAAATTATTTATTTTATGCATTCAATGTCGTGGTCACATAAATAAATTAATTAATGTGAAAAGATGGATTTGAAATAAATGTATTATGTGTAAATGATGCACCCAATTTGTGTATACATTTTCATATACTCTATTGAAAAATAAGAACAAGTTTTCAGAAATTACCTACTGATTAGGGAACAAATACTTTGATTTTGGTGATCTTGTTCATTTCTAGGAGATTCATGGCCAAATACACCAAACAGGGAAGAACTGAGCAAAAATTTACAACTACACGGCGTGTACTTAAATACACATCGTGTACATTCAAGATCAGACATGGGTTGACCAGGACAAGTATATTCCCAATTAACCAGAATCTGGTACACAGCGTGTTCATACTATACACGCCGTGTATAACATTCTAGAAGCGGTTGGTTGACGAGAAGAGTCTACATGCCCATGTGGCTGGATGAAGGTGACACATCGTGTTCCAATAATACATGTCATGTATACATTTCTAGAAGTAGTTGGTGGCCAAAAAATGATATTACATGCCATGTATGGCGGCGCTACATGCCGTGTACATTCACCTATCAGGCGGCGTCGTGTTCTAAGTCAAAGATGGCATGTTAAGCCACCTACCAGTGGAGAAAATGAAGGCAAAAATGCGTTGACAAAAGTACACGGTGTGTACTTTTTCCACATGCCATGTACTTATTTTTTCTATAAAAAGAGGTCATGGCCTCTAGACCAAAAAAAAGGAGGAGTGTGTGGGAATATTGTGTGGAGAAAAGAGTCGAAGTTCCAAAGGAGAGATGCTCTGCCTTCATACTACCGTCATTCCAACATCTACCGAAGAATCATTTCCACCTCTAAGTTTCAAGCATGATCACATTAAGTATCAAGAGTTTTGTGTTTATTTTCTTCTCCATGTGTAACTAAACACCCAGTGTGTTGGGGTTGTGTGAGATATCGAGTTGTAATTTCAATTAAGTTTCTATGAATGTGTTTGTTTTATTAACATCTTCTTATTCTTCTTAAATCACTTCATATTATCACTGGAAATTATGTACCGGACCAAGGGAAGAATTTTTATGGATTCAAAAGAAGAATACCGACGAATAATTTCATGACCATTAAAAGTATTCATCGACTCAAAAATGAAATAATCCAAAGAAAGATCTGTTAAACACTAACTACCAAACCAAGGAGTTATCTTTTCACCTCTAAATATAAAGTTTACCGAACTAAGGAAACTTTATTACAAATTGAACCCAGAGTGTTGGGTTATTATGATCAACACAACCCCATAAGCAATTTTATTTAAGAATCAACTTCTCATAAATCCATAACCCCAATGCATTTCTATCTATATGTGCATCAAATCATATTTTCCCTTATTCAATTTCATTTCAGTAATTAATTTGTTAGAAGAAACTTAAAACCAATTATTCCTTTTGTATCCAAACAATCAACAAAAAATCGACTCTAAATTCAACAGCCTTTTCTAAAACAAAAATACAAACTAAGTTAAGAAAGATAAAATAATCTCTTAATTCCCTATGGATCGACCCCTTACTGGTGCTATACTTTTTAGGGTAAAAATAATTTGGGACACTGAAAACATACCATCGGTGAAACGACTCACCAAATTTTGGCGTCGTTGCCGGGGATAGGGGTGGAAGGATGGAAAACGGAGGGAGCTAGTACACCAGAGTGTCTAGGTCTAGCTGCATCATAGGTCAGAGTTGGATCTGACGATAAATGGACCTCTCTCCCTCAGTGGCGGAGACGGGCTACTTCTCGCGAGAAGGATATCGATCTGCCATAAATTCACAAAAATTTCTTTTCTATTTTCATTTTTGTTTATCTTTATTTTTCCTCAATTACACTTGGTGTTTTGTTTTGTTTTGTGTCAGCCTTTAGGTGTATGAGCAGCCACCTCATGCGCTCCAAGAACACTGAGTCATCAGGGATTTTCCCAACTGACCCAGAGATCGAACAGACGTTTTTGAGGCACCAATGAGCACTAATGGCCAAACGCAACCAAACCACTCTAATATCGCAGAACGAGGAAGGAAATCCAGCTACTGTCTAAGGAGCTGGACAACAGTTAAGACTAGATGACTACTGGAACCCTCAGCAGCTCCAACAATTCTAACCAGAGTGGATGTTGTATTTAAACCAAGGTCAAGGGTCATTCTATGCTCCTCGGGAACAACAATTCATGCCAGTTCCCCTTCCTCAGCAGCCTCCTCCATGTCGTACTCTCATGGAGTACGGCCTGCCATCGATTTACGGAGCTGATACGGGCATCGTCTATCCACCAGTGTAGGCCTAACACTTCGAGATCAAGCTTGCTATCATGAAGCTGATCCAGAACACCATTCAATTCAGCGGCCTACCCAGCAAGGATCCCAATTCCCATCTCTCCAATTTTCTGGAGGTCTGTGACACGTTCTGCTGCCACAGAGTGTCCACAAATCCATTTATCTTCGCCTCTTCCCATTTTCTCTAAGGGATAAGGTGAAATATTGGATTAAAGGATTTCTACAACAATCCATCCTCATCTGGGAAGAGCTAGCCCAGACATTCCTATCCAAATACTTCCCACCCTCGAAGATGGTGACGCTACGGAACAAGATCCACAACTTCCAGTAGCATGACGTGGAATCATTATACGAATCATGGTAATGCTTAAAAGAGATGTTGCACAAATGCCCACACCACAGACTCCCACTTTGGATGCAGTTCCAAACCTTCTATGGAGGGTTGACAACTAAAACCAAGTCCATGGTGGATGATGCTGCTGGAGGTACAGTAATGAGGAAGTCCCCCGAAGAACTCTTCGAACTACTGGTGGACATGTCTGCAAACAGCTTCCAATGGCATTCCGAGCGGGGCACACAGAAACGAGGTATGCATAACATTGATGCAACTATCATTCTAGCTACCCAGTTGGACACTATGTCCAAAAATATAGACGCACTCAATCTGAAGAGAATGTCCCAAGTACATGCGGAAAATCATCCAATGTGTAGAGAATGTGGTGATAACCACATCATTGGAGAATTCCCAGGTTCTGCTGGAGGCCCATCAACAAGCGAGGTCAGTTATGTTACACATAATTGAGGTCCCAACCAGTACCAGCAGTATCAGAATCTGGCATGGCGTGCTCAATAAAATACAAGTTGGGGCCAACAATAGCAGAATCATCTGCCCCAGCGTTATCAGAACAAATACCAAAGGTCGCAATTGCCCCAACATGGACCTTATCAAAATCAAGGGTATTAGAACCCTCACCCACAGCATCCACGGTAGCCACCACCTCCACCAGCTCAACAACCACCTCAGTAGGAGAACACCTCAAGGTTAGAGGATCTCATGACCAAATTTATATCTACTACTGAGACCAGGTTATAAAATCAAGAAGATTCAATCAGAGTCCTAGAGAACCAGATTGGCCAATTGGAAAACCAACACTTGGGAAGGCAGCCTGGTACTCTACCAGGCAACACAGAGAAAACCCCAAGGGAGGAGGCCCATGTTGTCATGATCCGGATTAGAAAAGAGCTCCAATAGAACCAACTGGCATAGTCAGGTGCAACCACACCCCCTGTTGATAAAGAAAGTGAAAATTTAGACCCCTCCTCAGCCAAAAATCCACAGAAAGAGGATTCACATAATAAAGGAAAGGAGGTTGTCAAACCCTTTGAACCTGCCTTACCCTTCCTAGAGAGATTGAAGTAGAGAAAGCTAGACCACCAGTTCAGAAAATTCATGGATGTATTTAAAAAGTTTGATATAAATATTTCATTTGCAGAGGCACTGATGAAGATGCCCACTTATGCCAAATTCATGAAGTAAATACTCACCAATAGAAGAAAAATGGAGGATTTGGGCACCATTTCCCTAACCAAGGAGTGTTCTATAGTCGTTCAGCATTTAATTCCTTCCAAACTCCAGGATCTAGGTAGTTTCACTATTCCCTGTACTATTGGACCATGAAAGTTTGGGAAGGCCCTCTACGACTTAGGGGCCAGCGTGAACCTCATGCCCCTTGGAGTTTTCAAGAATCTAGGGCTCAAAGACTTGAAACCTACCCGATTATCCCTTCAACTTGCTGATCGATCCATCAAACATCCAAAGGGACTACTGGAGGACGTGCTGGTCAAGGTAGGTAGGATGATCCTTCCTGCAGATTTCATCATCCTTGATATGGAAGACAACCAGGAGGCACCTATAATTTTGGGAAGTCCTTTCTTGGAAACTGGGAAGGCACTCATTGATGTGTATCAGGGTGAGATAATTTTTCAGGTATGAGATGAGAGAGTATCCTACAATGTCCTCAAGGCCGTCAAACATGCATCATCGCCCGATCATGAGGGATGTTATGCAATAACTACAGTGGATGATCGCTTAGTGGATGATCTTGTATGTTCTTTTATTTTTGATAACTTTATCATTCCATACATTCCAGTTGAAGAAGATCCAGAGAACCTACAATTCCTAGAAGGCCAGGGTGGCTACTATTGAAACCATTATCCACCATAGAGCTCAGGTAAATGAGGTAAGTAGGTCGATCCAATGACCTAAAACAAAGGTGCTTCCTGGGAGGCAACCCAAAGGATACACGTCGTGTACCACCTATATACACGGCGTGTAATTTTCTGTTTTTGTTTTCATAGCTATTATAAATGTATATATTAACTAAAAAATAAATAGGGATGATGCTGGTGTTGATGGTAAGGTTGGTGGAGTTTATCTGAGCTGTCCCCGGTTCAAATTTTCCCGGCCTACCTTCGCCACGGGATTCCTCATTTTTCTTTTCATATTTTCTTACACGGCGTGTGTGGTAGTTTTTCACACACACACACACACACAGATATATATATATATATATATATATATATATATATATATATTCTTATAAGAAAACCCATGGTGGGGATGGATTAGTTGGCCAAGATCATAACCCGGCTCCAAAAGACCCGGGTTCGAATCCTGACAACCGCCCCATTTCCATCATTTACCCTTTTAATAAAACCACACAGCGTGTATTTCGATATACGTCATGTGTGCCATATTTTTCCTTACTAAATTAAAAACTTTTTCATATAAAGTAATTCATGTGGGTGAAGTTGGTTGATTGGAAAAGGCTCGGCCCTGGGTCCAAAAGACCTAGGTTAGAACTCAGCTAATCTCCCTGCTTCATCCCCTTCTTGTATAATTAAAAAACCCACACACCATGAATTTTATTCTTTCTTTGTAGTATAGCCCATATAAAATAACTATATATAAATGATAAATTAGAGCAACAGTACAACATTCACTCCAGCGGTTGAGGGCTTCCCTTCGGAACGGCCGATCACTGGTTCGAACCTCGCCCCAAGCACCGGACCAAAGGTTGTACTTCTCTTTTTACAATTTTAAGACACACGGCTTATATTTCCCGATACATTATGTGTATAGTTTTATTTTTAAATTATGTATATACATATATATATATTTACTTTTACTATTTTAGTTATTAATATTAATTATTATATAGTTTACTATAATAATTATATATATATGTATATCTATTTTTTTAAATAAAAAATGTGATACATGGTGTGTAGTCTGTATGTACACGCCATGTACCTCGGCTTTATAAGCTGCGGACACATGGCTTAAGTCTATGTCACGCGGAGCCTCTCCTCTTCCCGTTTTCTTCCCCTGTACAACACCCGGCCCCCTTAGCTCAAATCTATCGATTTTTTTCATTTCTGGTTTTGATTTATGTTGCATTGTGATCCTCAATCTAGGTACACCCTTATACACCCTCTCTTTCAAGTTATTAGAAGCGTTTAGGGCAATTTCGGGATCATTCGACCATTTGACTTCCACGGTACACAACCACGAGATGAAGAACACACGTCGTGTACATTTGTACACGACCACAGACTGGATGCTTCACAATTTGAAACTACATGGTGTGTATGTTCGGTACACACCGTGTACCTTCCCCCTTCGTGCCTGAGTATCCTTTTCACACGGCCTCACATACCATTTTCATAAACATGACGTGTGTGTTCAATACATGCCATGTATGCCATTTCCTTTGGCCCATCCATGTGTAGCACTTAACACGGCCTCTCACCCCATGTTCACATACATAGAGTGTGTGTTAGGTACATGCCGTGTATGTCATTTTCTTCATCCAGCCCGTGTCTATCCCCCCACACGGCCATGTTCCTTTGGTAATGAACATGTTGTGTCTGATTAGTACACGGCGTGTCCTTTATTATTAGAACTGTTAAAATCATGGCTGTGTCTTTACAAATACACGACCATGTCCACTTTGCATGAACATGGCGTGTATGTTCTATACATGTCGTGTACCCCTTTTCTGGTCTACCTTCTTCTCCCTCAGCATGTTTATCCAGAGAACACGGTATGCTACTTAGCTTTCACTACACGCTGTGTACTCTAGATGTACACGTCGTGTACTTTTATTTTTTTAAGTTTTCTTACATTTTCTTTGTTTTATTTTCTTTACTTTTTCTTTTGCTTGGTTTTTCTTTCTTTTTCAGGTTATGGCAGATTGAGATCCTTCCTCTGAGAAGCGGCCTGCCTCCGCCACTGAGGGTGAGAGGCCCATTTATCATCAGATCCGACTTCGACCAGCGATGGAGCTAGACCTAGACCCTCTGGTATACGATCTCCCTCTATTGGCCATCCTTCCACCCCTCGCTCCCTCAGAAGAGGCTGGTCCTAGTAGCTTTGTGACTCCACCACCCCATAGTGAGCCTATGAGCACCATCGTTACTTCTCCACCAGCTACCGCACTTCCTGGGCCCCCTCTAGTAGCTACTGGCCCCACATCAACCGCTTCATCTAGAGGGCCACCATCTACTTTAGCAGATCCACCCCCAGAGCCAGCTCATGCTGCTGCACCTCCACCTGGACCGGGACTTGTAGGTGTTCCCTACCCATACATGGTGTTTCCAGTCACTGGCTTGTCACACGATAGGGTCTGACGCTTCTCTCACCACCTGATTTCATTGAGTGGTCGCTACCTCGACAGCAACATTCCACAGAAGCTCGGTATCTGGGGTGAGTTGGAGGATCTTCTCGGCCATACTCCCTTACTTTCAATCTTCCAGGTCAACACTCCTATTTTTCACGATTTATTTTTGGAGTCCGCTGCCTCGTTCAAGTTATATGGGGCCGAGTACCGGGAGACACCTGGTGATGCAGTACCAGTGGTTCGGTTCTGGCTGGGCGGTCGACAATTTTCCCCTACCATGACCGATTTCGGCCGAGGGTGTGGTTTTTATCCTCATCCCATCACCCCACCCCCTGTTTCTACCCTGACCAGGCCCGAACGCTCTAATCTCATTGCTATGTGTTGGGATATTGCTAGGCCTTACCACCACTACACCCCTACCTCGCATAAGAGTACCCTTATTACTGGCCCCATCCTTCGTTTCACCCATCGATGCTTTAGCGCCATTCTTTTACCACACCCTGAAAATATGGGGGTTATGACTGGTCATGACATGGATCTCCTTACCTATGTCATCCGGCAGGACTACCCGAACCTCCCATACCTTTTCGCCTCCTGCTTCCATGCCATATTTACCGGCCGTCAAGGAAACCTAAAGGGCGGGTTTTACGCCACCCGCCTTTCCCACCACCTCAGGGTTTTTGATCCTTCTCTACCCCATGACATGTTAGGTTCACACCAACGGATGGACTATCTCATGATTATTCACATGGGATTGGTCCGGAAGCAGGGGGTGCCTACGTCCTTGCCCAGGCTCTACCCCACCCACCTGCTGACCCTCATGCACCTGCTGATGGACCTCCTCCTCCTTCCCCACCCCCTCTAACTTCCCTAACCCACCCCCTTCTACTAACCTGACTTCTTCTAGACTTACTTATTCTATACCACCACTTACCCCCTATCCCCACACCCTCGGTTCGTTTCGCCCTTTCCCTCCACCTAGCCGCGATGGAGTAGCACTTGGTTCGTATCGACAACCGCCAGGACTTCATGGAGCAGTTGTTGGGGATTATTCTTCAGGATCTTGGTATTCCACTGCCCCTTCCACCTTCCTCTGCCTCAGTTCCTATCCCTTCTTCTATAGCTCCACCACTCTTCATTGCACTGGCCATGGAGTCCGTTCTCCTATCCAATGTGAGTCTAGCTATTGCTACTACCAGTTCCACTGATGCTGCCAGTCCAGGGAGTGATGTCGAGCTTCTCATTCTGAGTCTCGCAACTGCAACTCCTCCTTCTTCGGATTCTCTTCTGGGTGCAGATTCTGAGCCTCTAGCTTCCACGGATCATGATCCATCTATTCCAGCTGGTTCTGTCCTGGATGATGCATCTTCTGAGGTGACCCCCTGACTGGTTTTTGGCCACATGTTTTTCATTTTATATATATTTTTTTGTGATATCATGTGCATGTGTCTGTTATGTATACTTGTAGTGTTCTCTTTCTTCCCCCTTCACAGGTACTCTGGCACATTTTGGGCTGCACTTTTACATTACATTTTGTTTTTCTACACCTAGACATGATGGGAGTATTCGTTTTCCATTGTTTACTTTTATTTCTTAATTTACTTCTTTCCTTCCCCTCGGTATGGTCCACTATTGTGTCCCCATCTTGCCTTGTTCCTCTTTTTCGACACTTGGTGGACCATGTGCGGTATTAAGTATGGGGGGCGTCTTTCGACAACTTTAGTCTTTTCCCTTTTTACCATTGTAGGAGAAATAATTTTTAGAAGATATATTTTAATATGTGAGGAAATTTTTGGTTAATCATATTTTTCAGTAATAAGTTGATAGGGGAAATTTTTAAAACAAAATTGCATTCTTATTTTGGTTCTTCAGTATTTTAAAATTATTGCTGATATAGTTTTAATTGCAACTTGTAATCCTTGGATAATTACATCGATTAGACTAATCAATTATTTTCAAGTCATGAACTGATTGTCTCTTTATTTATTTTTCCCACTCCTGAGAGGTATTATAAACCCTTTTTCATATTATTTATAATACCCTCTTTCTTGAGAGATTCTTAGAATATACATAACTACCAGAATTTGTAAGTTTTCTTTTTTAAACATGAGGAATTTTTGAATCACATTAAAATTATTGAGGCATTAGATTGTTTAAACCCTTTTATCTTGATACCTACCCAACATCTTATCTTTGTAAAGCCCTTAGAAACCATGAATATCCTTTATAAGAAGCCATATTACAAGACTATTTCCCTTCCTACCCTAATTGTTTTATGATTTTTCATGATTATTTATTTGAGATCAAAAGAAGGGATTGGCAACACATGGTATAAATTAGTGAATTGTCAAGAAATTAAGTATGGGGGAGAGCCTCTTGATCATTTGGGCGAAAAGAGTTCCAAACCTCTATTTTTTGAAATTCTGAAAGGTTCCCTTTGTGTTTTATAAATAAAAAAATGGTACAAACAAAGAAACCTTATACACACTTTTTGGTTTGTGACTCCTACTCAACTAAAGGAGATGGTGGTGATGAGATTATTTGATAAAGCTTATTGAGGACATTTTTACATTGAGTTTAATTTTGAATATCATGCATTATTATTTAAAGAATTTAACCTCCTCTTTCAAGCCTTAGAGTTATTTTCACATCTTTTCCTACCAACCTTTATCCATAGAAACATCTTATCCTTATTGAAAATTCCTCATGGTTTTTGTAAGTCAAATTTTCTAAAGTAGAGAACTAGATTTCTTGAAAACCTATAGATGGAGTGTATATATCTTTGATTGAGCATAACTCTGATTAAAAGAATCTTGAGTATGAGTAAGTTATTGGTGAGTTAAATCATCAAGTGGATTGATTATTTTTGGAAGGTTGAAACATGTGTTAAAAGTGGATGAAAGTAGTTAATTGATTTATATAGGAGTCATGATTAGAATATCTCTTGGATTGAAACTGTTTTGTATTCTTTTTGAAATTTTCTCCTGTAACTTATTATTTACATTTATGATTAACTAAATTCCTTCCTTTTAAAATATAGACTCTTTTAATTAGATGTCGAGATTTTCTTAAGGGAAATCAAATGGCTAAGTATGGGGGGGTTTGATGCACCCAATTTGTGTATACATTTTCATATACTCTATTGAAAAATAAGAACAAGATTTCCGAAATTACCTACTAGTTTGGGGACAAATACTTTGATTTTTGTGATCTTGTTCATTTCTAGGAGATTCATGGCCAAATACACAAAACAGGGAAGAACTGAGAAAAAATTTACAACTACACGGCATGTACTTATATACACAACATGTACATTCAAGATCAGACACGGGTTGACCAGGACAAGTACATTCCCAAGTAACTAGAAGCTGGTACATGCCGTGTTCATACTATACACACCATGTATAACATTCTAGAAGTGGTTGGTGGATGAGAAGAGTCTACATGCCCATGTGTCTGGCTGAAGGTGACACATCGTGTTCCAATAATACACGCCGTGTATAAATTTATAGAAGCGTTTTGTGGCCGAAAAATGATACTACACGCCATGTATGGAAGAAATACATGTCCCATACATTAACCTACCAGGCGGTTCTGTGTTCCAAGTCAAAGAAGGCGTGTTAGGCCGCCTACCAGCAGAGAAAACGAAGGCAAAAATGCGTTGAAAAAATTACACGACGTGTACTTTTTCCACACATTGTGTACTTATTTTTTCTATAAAAAGAGGTCGTGTCCTCCGGACCAAAAAAAGAAAAAAGAGAAGTGTGTGGGAATATTGTGTGGAGAAAAGATTCGAAGTTCCAAAGGAGAGACGCTCTGCTGTCATACTACCATCATTCCATCGTCTACCGAAGATTCATTTACACCTCAAAGTTTCAAGCATGATCACATCAGGTATCAAGTGTTTTGTGTTTATTTTATTCTCCATATGTAACTAAACACCCAGTGTGTTGGGGTTGTGGGAGATTTTGAGTTATAATTTGAATTAAGTTGCTATAAATGTGTTTGTTTTATTAACCTCTTCTTATTCTTCTTAAATCACTTCATATTATCACTGAAAATTTTGTATCGGACCTAGGGCAGAATTTTCAGGGATTCAAAAGAAAAATACCAAAGAATAATTTCATGACCATTGAAAGTATTCATCGACTCAAAAATGGACTAAGACAAATAAAGATCTGTTAAACACTAAATATATGGCCAAGGAGTTAGTTTCTTCAGCTCTAAATATAAAGTTTACCAGACCAAGTAAACTTTATTAAAAATTGAACTCAGAGTGTTGGGTTATTATGAACAACACAACCTCATAAGAAATTTGATTTAAGAATCAACTTCTCATAAATCCATAACCCCAATGCATTTCTATCTTTATTTTCATCAAAATCAGATTTTCCCGTATTCACTTTCATTTCAGTAATTAATTTGTTAAAAGAAACTTAAAACCATTTATTTCTTTTGTATTCAAAAAATCAACAAAAATCGACTCTAAATTCAGCAGTCTTCGCTAAAACAAAAATACAGACTAAGTTAATCAAGATAAAATAACCTCTTAATTCCCTGTGGATTTACCCCTTACAGGTGCTATACTTGTTAGGGTAAAAATAATTTGGGACACCAAAAACATACCATCGGTGAAACGACTCGCCAGTAAATGTTTTATCAAACATGGTTAATTAATTAAGTAACATACATTTAATATTAACAAGACATGTAAAGGATAAAAAAGATAAAATTTATGTATAATAAATTAAATAAATGAATTATTTGTTAATATTTTATCCAACATGGTTGATTAATTAAGTAACATTCACTTAATATTAAAAATACATGTAAATGTTAAAAAAGGATAAAATTTATACATAATTAATTAAAATCCCTCAACCTAATATTGAGTCAGACTGATCCTTCAATTACATGGTTAGAAACAAAACCCAATAGAACTAAGTGTTCGAAAAACCCTTGTCGAGACATTTAATTTTATAAGGGGGATATTATGAAGGTTTTGGGTTGACTTAACCATTTTAAATCAATAGGATTATCCCTTTATAGACTTTGTGTGATTTAGAGGCAAGTGTTAAGGAAATCCAATTTTAGATTTTAGCATTAGGGAATCCACTCAACGGATCAAGGAGTTTCAAGCCTGCAGTTGGCAAGTAATTTCCTACCTAAATACCTTCAAGTAGTTTCCCAACCCTTATTGGGGTTATGTTAAGGGTAATATGGGTCCTTTCCACTAGAATGTTAAAGAAACTAGACATTCCAAGTTTAATGGTGAGGGCTATTAGGACTTGATAAAATAAGTGTGATATTTAATAAAATCAATTAATTTATTATTTCCCACATAATCTTTAATCAAGAAAATATACTAATTATCTTCTCTATTAATTGTAGAATAAAATAGAAAGCTCAAAATCAGCATTATCCCTATGATCAATATTGGATAAAGACAGCCTCCAAACTAGAAGTAACTTCGAGTAGTGGTTTATACACCTTCGGGTTGTTTTACACCACGAACGAAAATATTATGGGCTAGAATCCTCAATTCTAGATCTATCTACTAAGGAGGTGAGTGATGAAGAGTTCTTTGTATATGAAAAACATGTGAGAGATGTGGTTTATGTTCAATTTTTGATGATTTAATCAACGTCAAGTGAACTCCTAAAGTCTCATGAAAACATGGATGTGTATAGCTTACTTGATAACCTTTGTGGTCTTTACCAGGAGAGAGCTAGATAGGAAAGTTTTGAGATTTACAAGGCGCTCTTTCAAAGAAATATTGTATAGGGCGCCCTAGATGGGCCTCATATAGTCATGATCATTGGCTATATTGAGAACCTAGAGGTTTTATGGTTTAAACTCCCCAAAGAACAAGGCGTTGATCTCTTTCTAGCATCACTCCCTCAATGCTTATCTATATTTTTTGTGAATTTTAATATGAACAACATTGAGAAGTCTCTTCCAGATATTCTCACTCTTTTTAGACAAGTAGATAAGGATACAATTCATGAAAAGACTTCTGTACTTATTCTGAATAAACAGAAAGTGAAAGAAAAAAGATTTAATTACAAAGTCTCTTCACACCCTTCAAATAAGAGAAAGATCAAGGGGAAATCAAGGAAACATGATGCTATCTGTTTTTCATGTAGTAAGAAGGGCCATTGGGGAAAAAAACGCACCCAACCAAATAAGCAAATATAAGCTTCAGGAGCGTTTTTTATCAAGTGAAATTTATTGGTTCCTAAAAATTTGGTATTAGATATAGATTTTGGTACTCACATATGTATTCAAATATAAGAACCAAGTAGATTCAGAAAGATTGAATGAGGGGAGGTAGATCTATGATTATCCAATAGAGCTAAACTTGTTGTTGTAGCTATCGAGGACTACCAACTCACGTTATTGACCGAAAAAGTCTTGACTTTGAATGGTTGTTAGTATGTTCCATATATCACCAAAAACATTATATTTGTATCCAGACTTGATACAAATGGACTTATTTTCAAATTTGGAAATAAACGTTTCTTATTTTATAAAGATGTAATTTTTTAGGGTAATGCACATTTAAATAGTGGCCTTTATGTGTTGGATTACACGAACCAAGTAATGGAAATAGATAATGATGTTACTTAACATGACTCATAACACACCCAAATTTGGCATCACCTACTAGGTCATGTAAATGAAAAGTGCTTGAATAAATTACATCAAGATGGATATTCAGATTCTTTTGAACTAAAACTACTTGGTGTATCTCACACATGTTTAAAAGTCAAAATGACCAAGGATACATTTAGTGGGAAAGGTGAAAGGGATAAATAGATTCTTAAATTAGTTTATATTGATGTGTGTATACCATTTCCTTTTGAATAAAGGGGTGGTTACTCATACTTCATAATTTTTACTGCTGATTTTAGTAGATGTGGATATGTCTAATTAATGAGGTATAAATCAAATTCTTTTAGTAAATTCTAGGAATATAAGAATGAAGTTGGGAACTATCTTGATAAGATGATTAAGAAACTCCACTCATAACATGGTTGAGAATATCTTAATAAAATATTCATTGATTACTTAAGGGAGTTTGGGATCTTATCCCAACTCACTCCTCCTTACACACCTTAGTAGGATGGTGTAAGAAAAAGGAGGAACCGTACCTTTTTAGACATGGTGAGATCAATGATGATTCATGTGACTCTTCTATTATCCTTTTGGGGATACATATTACAAACAGTATTATATATACTAAACCAAGTACTAACTAAATTGATAAATGGTATTCCATATGAATTTTAGAGTGGAAGAAAAACCATTTATCAAATTTACATATTTGGGGAAGCAAAGCATTTGTTAAGGCCTCTTCAGATAATAAACTTGAACCCCAAGGCACAAAGTGTACATTTATAGGACACCCTAAGGAAAAAAAGGGATAGTTCCTATATTAACCCTAAAACAAAAAAATTATAATAGCAAGACATACCATATTCAAGATATTTAGTATGGAACAATCCAAGAGGGGATTTTTTTCTAGCATCCAATGGCATTCATCTTTCTAGGAAATGTGTCCTAAAACACATGAGGAATGATGTATAATGTTAAGGATACCATATGAATTAGTTATTGTTCTAGTAATGTATGATATGATATGTACTATTCAAGATGTTTCCTATTCATTAAGTGTGGTAGGAAGATATCAAGATGATACATGTGACCACCATTTGATGGTAGTTAAGAATATACTTAAGTATCTGAGGCATACTAAGGATGTGTTCCTAGTTTATGGAAGATATGAAGAACTAGTCATCATAGGATATGCAGATTCTAGTTTGAAAAATGATCAATGTGACACGAAGTCACAAACGGTATACATATTCACTTTTAATGGAGGTGTTGTGAGATGGAAGAGCTCAAAGCAGGTTGTGGTCGTAGATTCTATAGCAGATTCTGAGTATATTACGGCTTCTGAGTCAGCTAAGGAAGAAGTATGAATTAAAAACTTCATGAAATATTTTTATGTGGTACCTAGAATTAAAGATCATATCACACTCTAATTTGATAATACTTTAGTGGTGGCTCTCACAAAATATCTTGGGTCACAAAATAGGTGAATCGCATACTTCATAAGTATCATCTCTTGATGTATTTTTCTAAAAGATGTGAGGTTTCAGTGGTCAATATTTCTATATAATACAACATAGAGGACCCCTTGACTAAATATTTGACTCAAAAAAACATGATTATAATGTGATGTCTAGAATACTGAAAATCATAGGTAGTTTTCTCTATTCTAAGTGGGAGTTTGTTAGAGTTGGTGTACTATGAAAAACTAAGTGTACTTTAATTACATGTATATTCAATGTATTGAATATTAAGTAATCATATTATTACATATTTTTCATTATTATACATGGATTTAATTTAATTATTTATTAGATTATTTTTCACATTGATAAGGTCATATTAGTTCCCTACTATGATGAGAACCTTGAAGTGTTATGATAATATTCTTAATATAGTTCTGTTGTTGGATGACATACTATGAGGAGACACATAGTATTTAGACTATCAGGTGAAAGTAATCATAAGTGGATGAGGCTTCCTCTCATGAAGTTTTCACTTGATAATATATAATATGGAATATTATGATAACAAACCCTCTAGTAGTAATTCTACATGTTTTGGTCTCATCATATATTCATAATGCACTAGAGAGTTATATCAAGCTCACCCATTCTTGGTTTATAACAGAACCACTCATCATTGGTTTATAATGGAACCATACAACCTTAGTTTATAACAAAACCACAAATCCTTGTTTTATAATTGAACCACTCATCATATAAAAAATTTCCAAAAATTATAACATAACCATACCACATTAATGGTCGTATAAAAATATTCTTTGGAGGCATAAGAAAAAAAAATTGGATATCAAAATATTTTTTCCATTAAAAACCCTTTTTGAAAATAATAAGAATAATGTAAAAGTGGGTGTTTCTTTGAAGAAAAAAATAATTTTTAGAAAGGTATACAAAAATAAAAATATGGTTACAGTGGTGTGAAAAACTATTAATTTTATAGACATTAAAATAGAACATTCCTTTAGCCTTTTTGTCGAAACGTTCCATATAAAATAAGTTAAAAAGTCCATTTTAAAACCTTTTAATGAATGTAAAAAGTGACATAAAATTTAATTTATAATTCATTTATATCAATATAAATACCTCAAGAAATTAATTTTATGAATATGGATATGGAATAGCAAGATTTATAAAAGAAACCTTTAAAAAATTTAAAATGAGGTTTTTAATATAAAGTGTCCCTTACCTCGAGTCTGACTCTTCATGTATGTTATTTATCTTACTGAATAAAAAGATTATGTTAATTATTTAAAATATTAATATCTTTCTTCAAGTTTATTATTCCTTTAATTTTACTTATTATCATGTTATATTTAATTACTTAATCAATTATGGTCACATCAAATGTTTTGATGATATTAGGATAATATGTCCAAAATGACATTAGTAGGATGACTATAGTTAAATATTTAATTATTCCAGTATATCAAAAAAATTAATAATTACATAATTATCATTTTTACACATTAATTATACTTTGAAAATTAACCATTAAATATGGGTATGAAAAATAAATTATGTTACAGTCCTGGAGATGGTAGGTCATATATACCATGTGTAGCGTGTCCATTTTTCAAAAAACATGATGGAATAAAAGTAAGTATTATATTATATTTCAAGAATTATGATTAAATAATAAATATCATATTATTTAATTAATTAAACTTACATATATTATCTATGTGTTGTGGCGATGAAATATTAATCACATCAAATCATAGAGGAGGTAATCCACATGTACGCATGAGAAACATTTTCATTTTTAAATGGATGGAAAGGTGAGAAAATATATTATATATTACCTTTAAATATTGATAATTATATCACTAATATAATATATAAACTTTAAATCCATCATTATAACTTTTTGTAATAGGAATTTATGGAAAACATATTACATTGGTTCGTGAGGCTATATTTTGTCGTGCACATGACTGATGGTTTCATTTATCATTTAATGGAATAATAAGATTAATATATGTTATAACATTAACATAAAAACTTATAAATATATGAAATATAGTTTTTTAAATATTATATCATGTTTGAAGAATATTTTAATGACGTATAAAAGGAAATAAAACTAAAACATTTGGTTAAAAGCTATGCCTTTTCTTTGGAAAAGCTCATTTTCTTTACACCTTAAGACTTGTAAGGTTGGTATTATGAAAAACTTAATACCTCTAGAAGGTGGTTATGAATGTAATAAAGTGATTTTTCTAGGTATTTCCTTATCAATAGTGTTAATTTCTTTTAAGAATATAGGAGAGGAGGTGACGATTTGTAAGTGAGGGGAGGGGCAGTCTTGTAATTTTTCGAAATATTAAAATATTTTAAAGTCATATTCATGCAAATTTTGTCTCGAATTGAATTAATATCTAATTAAATTTGATATAGGATTCAAATAAACTTAATCGATCATATTTATACTAGTTTTGGATACATTTTAAGACTTATCTCATAGTTAAACCACATCAAAATCATTTTAATCTTTACTATGATAACTTAACTCTTTACCATAAGATGAAAAATAAAAGGGGTATTATAAGTGAATTTAAAAATTTTGATTCCAAATTTTTATCTCATTTTATTAGTAAAAATTACTATAGGTGGAAGAAAATATTTTCTACATAAAAACAAAAAAAAATCATGAAAAAACTGTTTTTAGGAAAATACCATATTTTATAATAAAAATTATTTTACCTTGAAATCGAGTAATAAATTATTTTCCAGGAATTTTTTTATTTAAATTATACAAAAATAATTGTTTCCAAATTTTTGGAGTAATAAAAATCTATATGGAATCTTCCAACCATTCCATTAAATTTAAAGACACAAAAATATTTTTAAATTTGTATGAAATATATCTTTTCTTTATAAAAGTAAAGATTGGATTAAAAAATTCAAAATAATGTTTTAAAATGCATTATCTAACTCTTTAAGAATAAGTTTGGTAGAGAACCACTCATCCAGTTATATAAAGGAAATTATTAGGGTTATTTTAATGTTTTAACCTGTGGTTTTAACCTTTCTTACCCCATTTTACCCTTTACGGATGTGATGAATATTACTATAGTTACTAATCATAATGCTTAAAAATAAAAGGAAATAATTTTAAAAAATGTACCTTTTCACATAAAGGAAGTAGAATCTTCTTCCCTCCATGGTCTTTATGAAACTCCATTTTCCTCTTTTTAGTTGTTTCAAGGAACTCACCCACATTGATATTGATAGTCATATAATGAGATATAAATTTTGGAATAAACTTATATTTTCATATTCCAACTCCATATTTAATTGGCTGCTCATAAGGGAAATCATTCCATTGTCTATCACATTTAACATTAACAAAATTCCTATGGGTTCCAGCCATTAACTAAGACCAAAAAGCATAGTGTGATTTTTAATAATCATAGTGGGAATCCACATAATCATGAAAAATCATTTATACGATGTCTAAATCATGATGCCTTCTTTTCAATCTATTAAACCTTAGATTTATCCTTGGTCATCAATGTTTATTAACAAAACTATAGTATATTATACTATACAAATACTTATCCCCAATGTTCTCCTAATGTTTTCTCATATTATTTTCCAAAGGTAACTAAACCTTTCTTTTATACCATATATAGAGACCCATACTTTCCATACACATATATTTCATCTTATTTGATTAATATTCATTACAAAACATAACAAACCATGCTATAATAGTATAGGTCTAGTATCCTTGTAAACATGAATACAAAAATAATAGGTTAATAAATGAATTTTATAATCTTCCAATAAGTTCTTCATAACTACTAGAGTTCATAAAAATATCATATATAATATGTTTCATCATGCCATGGGGGAAGTAAACATAAGAAAGTGTGCTCTCAGATGATCAGTATGTGTAAAAAAGTGAGATATTATAGGTTTTGAGTGTAAAGGAAACATCCTTTGAAGGTATGACCAAGTTGAATCTTAGTCTTAAGTACTATTTAATCATTTCTTTACATGATCATGAGATAATTTTCAATAAAAATAGTATATTAATAGACTAAATTAATATACTAGAATCATAGGGAGATGATCTTCACAGGTAATTTATAATTAATTTATGAGCATATATAGAATTACCTAAACTTATAATTCCTTATTTGTTGATGATATGATGGAATAAAATTCGTCTCACCGCTATTGTTCTATAATATTCAAGTGAATAATACCTTTAGTGGTGATCCACATGTTCACTATAATCTTTCATTAACATCATTGAAATTTTGGGATCCAACTTGACTGATATAGATTGCTTGGGTTGTTCATGGTTGATCACAACAGTATTATTCATGTAGGATTAAGAAACCTTAATGTTCTCTTGATGCCTTGATAGAGGAATAAGAGAAATTACACTGTAGAGACTGAGCCAATCTCTCTTTATCTGTTATGGGCACCAAAATTAAATTAGGAAAATGATATAACTAGATAGTTATTATAGCTTATTTAGGGTAATAAAAGAACACACAATCCCCCAAGTATCTTTAATATTATTAATTGGCCCTGTTCCCATTAATAATAATAATATTATTCTTATTAATATCTTGATAGGTGAAACACATTAAGAATATATTTAAATATTAATTATATCTAATTGAGCCATTAAACTCGGTCATCTTTCATTCCTCAGCATTTACTGATCCTTGAATAATGATAATTTAATTAAATAATTGCCAGTACATTAATCTAAAATAAATATAATAAATATTATATTCTACAAACATGAAAACTAATATTTATAATTATTTTACTAACTTTATCATTTTGAATATTTTTTTATTAAATTAAAGTGATCAACCAAACCCAAATAAATATTATTTATTGTATCTTGTTAAATTCAATATGTGAATTTAACTTATATTTTGGATGCACTTAATGTACATCCCTTTAGAAATATTTCTTGGTGGAATTAGGTATAACTAACTAAATTCCTAGGTTAGAATCTAGAAACACCCTAAGTAATCCAAAGAGAAAGAAGATAACATCATGATGACATCCAACCACCCAAGAACACTTACCATGTAATATGATCCTTTTATACCAATATATATAATCAAGTTGGTTTCACATCAGTGCCATCAACCTATATGCTTGATGTATCTTTCTTTGACTTTATGGAATTTATCTCACCCACAAAACATTGTGTACATAGATTTATGTAGGTAGTTAAGTTCCATCA
Source organism: Viscum album (assembly GCA_963277665.1). Taxonomy (NCBI): domain Eukaryota; kingdom Viridiplantae; phylum Streptophyta; class Magnoliopsida; order Santalales; family Viscaceae; genus Viscum; species Viscum album. The sequence continues at coordinate 86,050,569 of OY728154.1, forward strand.
AACAGTTTGAGATATCAACTTCTGACAATTGATATAAGGGATAAAGACTTTATCGCATTATCCATTAATGAAATATCACTCATGACTCACCCAACATGTCCTACCTCACTGTGAATGTATATCGGCGTAGTTTTTATCAATAAAAAAAGTAGATTAGTCATGATATCAATTAATTATAATCTTTATATCTAAAGATCAATACACACATCCTTGGATTGGAATATTCAATGGTACATGGAAATACATATTTCTTATTAGTGGGTATGTTCTATTAACCTCGTATCTTAGAGATTACAAAGGGTGAACACTATGAGAAGGTTTCTTAATGACTAATGATCCACCACCCATAATAGAATGTATCGTCAGTGTCCCATATGAAAATATCATTCAACCATAGAATAATATTGAAGATTAATTTCATATAAACACCATGTTCTTATTATTATACAGAAATTCTATAACATTTCAGTGTAACATATAGTAATATGGTATTATTATATATAGATATTAAGTATAACGATAATCATGAAGTGATATGAAATAATATATAATAATACAACATGTAATTAATTACTAAATAAGAAGATTATAGGGAACCAAATCTAATAGACTCCCACTTTCACTAGAGTAATTGACAGTGGATTTCAGTCCACATACTCTCACATGATAGTCATGCATCTGTAGAGAAAACGCCTTTATCAAGGGGTCCATCAAATTTTCTCCCATGGAAAATGGATCACTGAAACATCACCTCATTCAGAAAAATCCTACAAGTGATGAAAAATTTGGAAGTATGTTATTTATCCTTTAGTGTGACCTTTCCTCATTAGAGGTATCCACCATTATAGTGTTATCATAGTAAATAGTGATAGGATCATCACTTCTAGGTATAACATCAAGTTCATGGGAAAAAATAATCCAAACTACTTCCTTGGTTGCATAAAAATCTAAAATTAACTCTAACTCTACTATACAATCGACTGCAATTGGATTCTTTGAACTCTAAAAACTTACACCTCCTCTATTGATACAAAATAAATATCTATACTATGAATTCAAATCACTTTGTTGTTTTTGAAAGAAATAATATGTATAAATCTTGATCATTATCTCTCCATCTACTCCATATAGTAGGAACATATCTTTAGTTCTCTTCAGATACATTAGGATAGTCATGACAATAGTCCAATGTTTTTCACCTAGATCTTCTTGATATTTTCCTAGAATACTCAAATACTAAGTAACATTAGGCCTCGTACATAAAATGGGTTATATGATAGATCCTATCACATAAGTGTATGGGATATTAACCATTCTCTCCATTTTATCATGTGTTTCAGGAAACATTTTCTTAGTATGATGTAAACTATGTGACACTGGAACCATTCCTCTCATGGGTTCTTCGACATTGAACCTTTTTAGTATCAGGTCAATGTATGTACCTTGACTTAGACCAAGCATCCTCTGGGATTTTTCATGCATGATATTGTTCCCTGAAATGTATGATAGTTCACCTAAGTCCTTCATATATAATCACTTACTCAACCACACCTTAATCTCTTGAAATGATGGTATATAGTTTCCAATATGTAGTCTATCATCAACATACATTATTATGAAAATAAATTTACTACCACTAAACTGCTTGTAAATACATGGCTCACATTCATTCTTAATGAAACCAAATGGATTTATGGATTCATCTAATCAAATGTTCCATGACCTAGATTCTTACTTTAATCTATAACTAGTTCCCTACAACTATAATACCTTTTTGGAATTCCCAAGAGTCGCAAAACCTTTTCTTTGTGTCATATAAAAATCCTATTGAATTATCCTGTTATATAAAGTCATTTTGACATTCATTTTACAAATATTATAGTCATGGTAAGCTATTATTCAAGTAGTATTTTGATGGATTTAAAAATGGAAACAAGGGAAAAGTATTTGTCATAGCCAATTCCATGATGTTGTGAAGACCCTTTAGAAATTATCCATGCTTTATAGGTATTCACATTACCTTTAATGTCTATTTTTCTCTTGAATCATTATTTTCACCCAATAATCTTTACATCAACTAGGGTATCGATCAAAACTCAATCTTTGTTTTGATAATATAATCCATATCAGAATTCATAGATTCTTTCCATCTTACATAAACTAAGATCTCAACTACCTACTTATAGGAGACAGGATCATTGGTGTCAACCAATAATGAGTCACCATCATCAGTGACTAGAAACCCATATCTCTTTGGTTCTATTATGTCTCTAGAACTCCTACATAGTAGTTGTGTTTTAGAAATGCCTTCTTCAATGAGGACCTATGGAATCATTTATTGTACCAACTCTTATGTATCTTAAGCATCAAAATCATCTAAGTCAATCTTTCTCCCACTATCCTATTTGAGGATGTGTTCCCTCTCAAGAAGGATGGTATATATTTCAATACTTACATTCTTTTATGAAGGGTTATATAGATATCATCCCATTATCTCCTTGTGATACCCTATAAAGATACACTTCATACCTCATGGTACTAGTTTTTTACTTGATCTATCCTTAACAAACGACTTACAAACCCATGCATGAACATGTGGCTATAAATGTTTCTTTTAACTCTATAAATTGAAGGTAATATTGTTTTCCACTTTAGTTGGTACTTGGTTTAGTAAGTATGTTGGATAATTGAATACTTTCAGGATTGATCATCAACCTTACCATGTCCAACACAGTAAGATTCATCATTTCACAAAAACCATTCCACTATAGATTATAAGGTGGGGTTAGTTGATTTAAAATACCATATTCCCATAGATAATCTATGATGTCTTGGTTAATATATTCACCACCTCAATCTAATCGAAGTTTTTTTATCGTCTAACCATGCAGATTCTCAACCACATTCATGAATTCTTTGAACTTCTAAAATAATTCAAACTTATACCTCATTAATTATAAATAACCATACCTACTCAAGTCATTAATAAAAGTAATAAATTATGAGTATCCACCTCTATCTTCTACATGAAAAGGTATGCACACATCTTTGTGTACAAAATATAGAAACATTGTGGCCCTTTCACCTTGACCATTGAATGGTGCCTTGGTCATATTTCCTCTTTTATAATCATGACATCTTTCATGTGGATTTAGTTCAAAATATTATAAATAAAAATCTTTATATATAATTTTAAAATGAATCTCATTTACATGAACAATATATTGATTCCACAACTGGGTGAAAAATGAGTCATGTATATTACTTTTTTTATGAATTTCAAATATATTTTTTCATAATTAAATGCGTAAAAACTGTTATTCAATTATTCCATGCCATAACATATGAAATATTTAAAAAATTAGAAACCTTTATTTCTAAACATGGATATAAAAAAACCCATGTATATGAATGAAATAGAAATAATGTTCTTGGTAAAATTATCCACATAATAACATTTCTTTAAATCCAAAACCAATCATGTTAGCAATGTGAGATAGTAGTCTTAAATGGATAGATCATCCAACCTCAATCCATTGGCAGCCCATAGATCCACCTCATCACTGGTAATCTTATGAAATATACTTCATTCCTATATTTATATAAAAATTTGAGCACCACATAAAGTATATAATATACAACTTGTAGATATAGAAATATTACACTCGATAATGAATACACCAGAATCAACCCATTTCTTCTTTAGCAAGGTGAAATTCCTCTTCCAATGCACTTTCTTTCCACATGAAAACATATTGTATATTATTCCTTTTCATGCCTCTTGATATTATTCCTTTCCTTATTCCTAATATTTTTATTCACCATTAGGACAACAGGTTTTCCACACCCCATGTATTTATCAACATTGATGATATGAGTAAGAAGTTTAGATAATGTATTCGTACTATTTTTATATTATAATTCACAATAAAACTGAAGATGTTTTCAGGTTTTGAGGACAGAATGAGACCTTTGTGCATCTCATTAGAGATCATAAAACCCAAGATGTCTAGGAACTATATATATCCAATCATATTTAATACATGTTCCTCATCTGGTGCTAAATCTACATGCTTGTACATGAATAGTGCATTGGGGATCTCATGACTCTCTGATCTCTCATTCCCTTTATTGAGATTCCAAAGTTCAGAAACTATGTTATACACATTCATATCCACATATTAATTAAAAATATCATTTTTCATGGATTATAACATAAAATAATGGGAATCCATTATGTCCTCCACATGATTAAGATAGAGAGATACTTATTCCTCACTAACCTCTATAGAAAGTGACAAGGGAAGTGGGGTTTTGATCACAAACAATTTCCATTTGTGGTGTAGTATAAAACACAAGCACTAATACCATTCCTAGAATTTTCATAGGTTACAAAGTTATCCATCACTAGTATAGATCACTTTAATATTTTCAATTACATTTTATTTTCCATTTCTAAAAGTTATGAGAATATAATTAGTACTTTGTTTGATTACAAAAATATATTAATAAATTTAAAATTAATTAAATCCTTATTAATCTCCTATAATTTTTTGAAACCTAATATCCTTCGCTATCAGTTTTGGAATATATTTTTTCTTAGATATTCTAGTGTCAAGGATCTATATTCTCTTCTCATAACCCATACATGGACCTAACATGATATTTGAAGGGTTTTTTGTAGGTTTAACTAGACATATACATTAACTCCTAGTTCCTTTATATGTTGAGTGAAATCCCCAATCCAAAAAACATATTTTAAGATTTCCTTAACTATTGCCTCTTATTTATACTAGGTCCTTCCAAGGTTTTCCAACCTTGATATAAAATATGTTAATTCAACCAAAAACATCAGTCTAAAACTTCTATGATAATTGAATGCACCAATACTTGGGTGGGTAATGTACTCTAAACTATGAGGTAGATTATAACATTAGTGGTGGAAGTAAAGCCAGCAGAATATTTTAATTGAGGGATTTTACCCATGTATGTAAAGCCCATTTTATCCTTCTACATGCCCAGTTAATATTAAGTGGATTTTACTTATGTTATTAACCATATCTGATAAAAAATCTATACATAATTTGATTATATTTTATACAATATTACATGCTTGTTTATTTATTTATTAGTTCATTATGTAGCATTCATAATTATAAGCAATAAACCATGCAACTGATAAAAATAAAATATATATGGCATGATCATGATATTTTCTAATGGTTACTTTATCTAGAGTATGATATATTATCCCTTTACCCTATAGGAAAACACCATGAAACATAGTATCATTTGCGTTGATGTATTTCACCTCATATCCTTAACTCGGACCACCTCCACTGGCTAGGGATCTACCTCCTTACATTAGATTTTACTCACGTGCAAGTGAGGGGGTCCAATGAATTAGATAATACGGGTTTAGATAAAATAAACAATGAGAATGAAGGCCCTTAAAAAATAAGGAGGAGGGAATTACTCATAGGATTTCAATAATAATTTAACCATAATAAATTAAAAGAATAAAATAACACACAATGTCTTGTATAATCTCATGATCTTCTGCACATCAAGAAATGGACATAATTTTTCAATCTTGTAATCAATTAAATCAATTTTTTCTTTAATTAAGATAATTCCATGAATTAATCCTATTAATTGAATTTTATCTTAATTCCATCCAACCATAATTAAATCACCATCATCAATAATTTAAAAAAAATTTATTTTCATTTAATGTTAATATAGTACACAATTGTGCTTAAAGGTAAACTTGTGTGGTCATCAAAATTTTAACACAGGAATTAACATAATGTATAATTGTTAATCCTATGACATGGAATATACTGTTGAATTAAAAATACATATAAAAAATAAAAAATATGTTTAGTAATATATTTAATTATTTTTATTTTTAAAATTTAAGAACACTTCTGGTAGCATACTACATGGTGTGTACAAAATTACACGATGTGTACTTGTCATCTACTCATGTCAATAGAACACGCATTGGGTCAAGCCATGTTGACTATTATGGACATGTTCAAGGTACATGGTGTGTACTAGGAATACACAACATGTAACCTCATATTTAATAAATTTGTATTCCTCATTCCAAGTATTGAATACGCATATCTCTTAGGACACCCCATGTTCTCAGCTGTAAGAAGTGGGGTACTATATGTCATGTACAGTGGTTACATGACATAAAGTTCTTAAAAACATGTTTCATCGTGTATGGATCCATACAGTGATCGACTTTTTTTATATTAGATCTAATTAGATCTTATTCATCTGACTTTATGATGAGATCTGGTCATGTGGTGAAAACAATATGGTGTATACTCAATAAGTACATAACATGTACTTTGTTTTTCTCTAGGAAGAACCTTTGGAACCTTAAGAAGGTATTATATATTTTATTATTTGTTTTATCATCAATTATCTACTCTTTATGTTATCAAGAATGGTGAAAAGGAGAGAAAAAAGCATTCAGAGACTAAAACAAATCCAATTATGTAAAACAAAAAACAAAAACATGCATTAAGTCAATGAATAATAAAAAATTGTAAATTAAAAAAGGACCACTATGATACCACTTGTAGGTTTCAGGTGAAAAAGAATCATCCTTTGAAGGTTTGACCAGCTCCTATTTTATTCTTAAATAAAATTTAAACATTGATTTTCATGATCATGAGATCATTTCCAATTAAAAACATTAGATTAACAAACTAACTTAATAATATAGAACCATAGGGAGAGGATCATAAAATATAATTTATATTTAATTTATGATCAAATATAGAATTATCTCAACATGTAATACTTATTTCATTTATTATATAATGTTATAGAATCCTTCACTTCCTCATTACACTGTAGGATTCGAGTTTAGAACCCATATACCAGTGATCCACATGTGTACCACAATCTATGATCAATGTTATAGAAATGAAGGGTTCCAACACGGATAATCCTAATCACTTGCATCAGTCATGGTTGATTTTAGTAGTATTTTTCATAAAGGGTGAATAAACCATGTTTTTATCTGAAATTCTAGAGTAATGAGGAAGATGGATTACACTCAAGGTATTGATCCAATCTCTAATTATTTTTTGGGCACACCAAAAGTAAATTAGGAAATTGATATAACAATATATATATTATATATGGTTTAGGGTTGGAAAATTTCACATAATCCCCCAAATGTCTTTAATATTCTTAATTTTCCACATGTACAATCATAATAATAATAATAATAATCTATTGACATGCACAACACATTAAGAATATAAATAACTATCAATTACTTCTAATTGTACCATTAAACTTAGTCTTCTTTCCTTCCTCAACATTTACTATTCTTTGAATAATTAATATTTTATTTAATAAATTTCATTACATTATTCTATGGTAAATATAAAAATATTATATTTTTCAAACGTGAAATGTATTTTTTTTTAATTATTTAATTCACTTTATTATTTTGAAGATATTATGATTAAATTATGGTGATAAACATAACCTGAATAAATATTATTTGTTTTATCTTGTTAAATTCATTACATGAATTAAAATGACATTGTAGATACACTTAGTGTGTGACCATTTAGGCCACTTTCTTAGTGGAATTAGGCATAACTGCCTAAAGTCCATGGTTATCATCTAGAAACACGCCATGGAATCTATAGATAAATAAGTTAACTTCACAATGATTTCAAACCTCCTATGAATGGTTACCATGTAATATAACCCCTTTATCATGATATCTCTAATCAATCTAGTTGCATGTCGGTGCCATTAACCTTTATGGTCGATGTCACTTTATTTGAATTTATGGAATTCAACTCTCACACCAAACACTATAAACATGGATTTATGTATGTAATTCCATTCCATCAATGGGCCTACGATATAAAATTACATCAATAGATAGAAGTGATAATTTTTTTTCTCACATTATCCCTTAATATAATATCACATTTGAAATAACCAACATATCCTACATCATTGGGAACATATGTCATCATGTTTTTCATTAATACATCAATATAAATGATTCATGTTATCCAATAATGAATATCTCAAAGTCAATGTACCAATACACTTGTATGCAGATAAGAATATCCAATGACACATGAAAATGTGGATTTTTAATTAACGGTTCGATTCTTATAATCTCTTATATTAGAGATAACCTTTTGGATAACACCATGAGATCATGTCTCAATTTCTTGTGATCCCCCTACCTATAATAACATGTATAATCTATGTACCATTAGAAAATTTCACCCAACCATAGAACATGATTCAAGAATAATATTATGGGACCTCTAAGGTATCATTATAATGGATAACTTTTGAAAGATTTCAATGTGACATTTATTATTTGGAGATTATCACATAAATATATTATGAATAAGGACTATATTTAAGTGATAAGAAAAATTATTTAATAATAAAAAATATATTTTCTAGTTTGGAATAATTTTGTTCTATCGATCCAAATCAAGAATATATCAACATAACATGATCATATATTTAAAATAACTCAAGCATATTATTGTAAAACCATACCCTTCATATCATATATCATATTCTTGAACAATATTATAATTATTGGTAGTTAATAAGATAGAAATCATATAGTAATCAAAGAACATGAGAAATGAGATCATAACATTAGCATAAGACATAAGTTTTTAGAAGACACATATGCATAGAAAGTCATTTAATTAAAAATTAAGGCTCAGTTACAAGACTATCCTAGTGGATTTTTTTTTACTCTATAAACCATCATAGTAGTTAATTTTTACTCCCCAAACTATCATAATAGACAAAATATCTTATTGAACTGTGATCACTCCCTATTCAAGTCATATTTATATAATGATATATCCATATTAACCTAATGAATTGGAGGTTTATTTAATTAAAATTCTACCAATCACATAATGAAATACATATATCAATGTTTCATAAGATTATCATATCCTATGAAAAATAAATGTGTTTTTTAAACATTTCATCACAGCATTACCCATGGAAAATAAATGAGTTTCATGAACATATTTTCCTAATAATAATAAGTTATACATAGAAAAAATATGTATGGGTTCATTGGATCGTACCTTCTAGTAAAACATAAGTAACATCAAATGATGTCATCTTAGTTGAAAATTACTTTATAAGATTCATTGGAATATTTCGAAAGGAAAATACCCATTTCAATTTGATATCACTTATTTCAAATGTAAAAATTTCAAAAATATTAAGGAAAAATTTTATTTGAAAATGAAATTGAAAAATTATAAAGTTGTCTTGAAATATTAGAGCATAAATTACAGTGGAAAATTGTATTCACACCATATAGGTTAAAAGGAAACGTTACTTTAACACTTTTTTAAAAAGTCAAAAGTAACTATTTCAAAAAATGATAATAAAATTCATTTACACCCATTATGTAAAAATTAAATCATGGTTAAAAATAAATTTAAAGAATAATTTTTTAATATTAAATACATTTTTAGATAATATGGATATGGAATAACAAGTATTTTCAACTAAAGAGAGAAATAAAGTTAGTTTTTCCTTAAAAATATTATTTTTATGCCATGAGTACAAAAGTAGATTAAAATGAAATAAAAACATGTATTACAAATAAATAACTGGAGTAGAAAAAATTTCATGAATTTTTTAGAGGTAGATCATAATATTACATCTTCAAGAACATGATAATAAATAATCTCGGTAAACAATGACATTGTAACATAAAACCCTTACAACAGTTCTGACATCCTTCATTCATGTTTGAACCTCATATATAATAAATATTTATTTGTTAAGAATACATTATATAAAAATTCTTATATATATCATATCATATATGTTTTAATTATAACTACTTAACATCTATTTATTAATAATTATTTATTAAAATCATTATTCTAGGTGATAACTTCTCTATTTCTCATGTATATTTTGGTTCGGTGGTTTTCATCCATATACCTAGACCATGTTTAAATATTCTAAATAATGTTAATCATGATATAAAAATCACATATTTTCATTTTTTTATATTTTTTTCATTCAAAAACTTATATAAAGAAAAGTAATTTATACTATTCATGAAGATTGTAGGTCGTACGTACGCATGAATGTTGTTTTCAATTTTTGATAGATGAAAAAAAAATATTATAATAATAATTCCACATTATAGAGTAATTATTATATCATATATATAAAATATTTTCATTAAATATATCCTTATTACCATCTATGTAAAGTGGATATGAAAAAAGAATCACATTTCTTCATAGAGGTTGTAATCTGTATGTACGCATGAGGAGTGATATCATTTTCCAACTAATTAAAAGGTATGAAGGTAGATATGATATTATAATTACTAAAAAAAATCATTTCATAAATAACATATATAAAAAATTAAACCCATTATAATACTCATCCATTAAATATGGTGATCAAAAATGATTTTTATCTCTACTTGGTGACAGTAATCTATATGTATGCGTAAGCGATACATCCACTTCCCATTTGATGGTAACAATGTTGTATAATGGTGGTTTAATAATAATAATAACATTTAATTATATTTAGGATATAAGATTTATTATTTTATAGTAGATACCACATATTTATAGGATATAAATGAAGGAGTAAAATAAAAGTGATGGTTGAGGTGATTACCTCTTCTTTGAAGGGACTCCTTTAGATCTCCTCTTAAGGACTATAGGTTTGGTATATTGGGAATACTAAAATCTCTAGAATGTGTATATTGATTTAAATAAGATAATTTTTTAGGTTTTGTTTATAATATAAGGTTCTAAGAGGTGTAATAAAGAGAAATAAGGGGTGTCCTTTTTATAAGGGAGGTAAAAGACACACATGGAATTTATTAAGATTAAAATATAATAAATTATTGCTTGAGAAAAATTCATCCAAATGCTTATAAATTCTAAGAAAAATCATATATCGTAATAATAAAACTATAAATTTAAATTAATTCACTTTTTAGTGTCATTTGAAACCTTATAAGTTTTTATTAAACCTATCGTTAACTATTTATGACCTTAACCACAATAACGAATCATTCACTCTCATGGGGTTATGAATCTTAAAATAAATGGAAAATTAACTCATAAATGGACCAAATTTGATATGATCAACCATATTCCATTTAAATTTACTAATACAATATTTTTTTATGAATTTAATTTCAATTAGTAAAATACTATTTGTTAAAAAATATCATTAACAAAAAATTTGGAACTATCTATTTAATTTCAGTTTAGAGACTCAAATACCAAGATGTAATTAGAATATAATCCTTTTACATAATATTAATATGTTATGTTCATCCAAAAAAAAATAGTAATACTATAAATCATTGAAATTATATTAATTTTAATATTTTTAAAATCATATATTTTTTTTCTATTAATTGAAAAAAAATCTCAGCGTTGTGAATGAATTTAAGGTAATTATATAATTACTAAAAATAATAAATAAATTTTCATCACAAAAATAATATTATTATTCTCAAAATAATCATTAATATCCATCCATGAATTTCTTTTTTCTCATGTGAACAAAAAAGAGATATTTAATAGTACGTGAGTGACATTTTGTATTCTTATTTTCTTTAAATATTATATAGGTCATTGTTATAGGAAATTGACACTTAAATAATTTAATCTTGAACCTTAGGTGATAAGGGTCGAATTCCTTTCATCCAATAAGAATTAAAATGATAAATGGTAATCATAAAATTTAGTTCTGATCTAGGTTAACTAGACTTACACTTTACTAAGTTCATAAATTATACAATAGTTTCTATTCAAAATGCAAAAAATGACATATTTTCCAAATATGAAACTTTGGATTACAAATATGGAATAAATGTTTAACATTCAAAATTATATAAGTATAAAAAATAATTTAATATAAAAAGTAAAAAAAATCAATGAAAAACAATTTTTCAGAAAAATTTCTTTATAACCATTAAAAATATTTTATAAAAAAATCAACAAAAAAAATTAATCTAATTAACATGGTTGAATTAATAATAATATCATAGAAATAATTTTTATTTTGAACCATTTTAAAATAAAATGGAACCTTATAATATCTTTAGAAAAATACCGTTTTTAACGAATTGTATTTTCCTGATTATATTTTTAGAAAAATTCTTTGAAAATTTTGAGACCAAGCCTAAGACGGCATTCGATTATGAGACCTGATGTGCTCGGAACTGTTCGGTGAAAATTTTAATTTTTTAATATTGCACACAAGAAATTTTTCTAAATGTGTAATAACTTCTAACTGGGTTCCCGAATCAGAAATATAAGAGCATCGTTGAGTTCGTAGTGGTGGATTTACCAAAGGCGTGACTTAACTTTAGTCAGCGTGGGTCTTCTGTGGAAAAACCCAAAAATGGAATAATCATAAATAAAATTATTTTATTATTAAAATCATAATAAATCCTAGATGGTAACTCAGATTGGAAATATGATACCACTGTTGAGTTTGTAAGGGGTTGTTTTCCTTAGGAGATGTCTAACCTCAGTCGGTGCAGGCCAGCTGTGAGAGATAGTTTTTGGACGTGAAGGTCATTAAAATATTTTAATAAAAATGTTTTATTTATCATTATGTGATGACACAGTGGTGGTTTCCCTTTTTAATAAACCTTTTCAAGAATTCCTAGGTTATCTCCATAACCCTGTAATTTACCTAAGGCAAGGAGAAGGAGGATCTCTCACTGGTGACGACAGATTGGAGGTCAGAACTCAGATCAAGCATCAATGAACAATGACAACGTGGCTTTTTCCTTCATCAACGACTGATCCAAACCCTAGGTAGGGTGTTATTTTTGTTTGATTCTTCTTACCCATTCATTATCCCTATTATGAATGTGGTTTAGTCAATGAACAGGTTAATCAATGGATCGTACATATTGTGGGATGGGTTTAATCTATTGTGGGTTTGTTTTGGGATGATTCATGTTGATAATTTCTTTATTTGCCCCTCCGTTCTTCAACTATAACATGAACGGATCGAGGCCGACCTGAAAAAGGCCAAGAGCCATCCATTTAGGTGTTTATTATGCTTGTCCCTCTCCTCGTTCCTCATTCTTCATGTATTGAAATTCATGATGGGGATCTAACCCCACAACGGCACATGGTGGTGGCGGCACGAGATGAAGTCTGGAGGCTATGGATCTAGCTATTCCATGTGGGGTGCAACAGGGTGAGGTCATCGGCAGGGCAGCTAGAGGTGGAGGCGGCACCGGCTCGGTGGCACGGTCGGGCCTGGAGGACCCGGTAGGAAGGTCTCTAGTAGCAAGGTCAATGGATGCAGCAACATCCAACTATCCAAGTGGGACTACAACGACAATATAGCCCATGACATGTGGGTTGTGGGTAGTGATCAGACAAGGCCGCCGGTATGGCGGCCAGCGACGGACTGTGGAAGACGCAGTCCAGTGGGACCGCATCAGAGGGAGAACCTACGGCTCCACCATGGGTGTGTACTGGTCATGTGGACTATCCGTGTTGACTAGGAAGCTACCTGGCATGTGGTCGGGTGACTTTGTGAGCCAAGGGCGGGTGTGGTCAGGCCAGCTCGTGCGATGCGAGCCGAGCTGGAGAAACCAGGCTGCTCTGGGGGCCCAATGGACCAATGGGCTAAGCCCATTGGACTGGGCTGATTTGGATCAACCTAGACCGATTAGGTCAGGTCAGTCAAACCAGGTTGGGACAGGCCTGGGCCGGACCCCTTTTCATTAAAATGGCTATAACTTTCAAATGGAAAGTATGTTTGACAATATGATTGTGGAATTGGGACCCTTATGAAGAGATTTTCCTTTTGAAATTACTTGGTGAGTCTTTAGTATGGACCAGTTTAGGTGCAGAGTTTCCCCTGGTTCTTACCTCGAGGGTTCAGTAAGGCATTACATCCACATCACTAGATAGTAATCCCCTCTAGAGGTCGAGTCTCGAATAGAATTTTGGCATCCCTCCTTTGGACTGGAGCGATCCTTTATCACATCTGATGGATTTTATGGGAATTAATGTGACCTCTGAGTGAAGTTCATTAATCCTCCATCCAGGGGGCCGTATTGGTAGGGTTTTCAGTATCCTCTGATAAGGATCCCCTATGTTATGATCCACATTGATAGGGTCATTGGTATACTCTGAGAAGGATCCCCTACATTGTGCACTAATAGAGATTGGGTTGTCGGTATCCTCTGGGAAGGATCACCTCTCTATATATCATGACCTTGACCAATGTATTTCTCTTTGGTGGGGCCCAAATTAGCGGGACCTCTTTATGGGAGTCTTTGATAACATCATAACACGAGGAGTACGTTCTCCCGGAATGAGCGTTCCTAAAGAAAAATCATGTGGATAATGATTGGTTATGATATCAAGATTCTGTGTCTTAGAGAGACCAGATGTCTTAGGAAAACTTTGTGATGTATCGAGACCAGGTGCTCTCTTGGATACATTTGGTAAACCTGTTCTACATGCTTACTATCAGATGTCTCAAGGAGTGAGATCTCCCAAAACAAGAATACTATGAGAGGAACCATATGGATGGAATTGGAGGAGACCATGAGTTTTGGAATAATTTATGAGTAAATATGGATGTTCTTATTATATGTGTTGTATACATATACCTACATTGAGCTGACTATATCCTCTTAGTGTTGTTTTATTTGTGGTATTTTACTTGGTGTTTTAGGGTTTCCTACTGAGTATTGTTTTACTCACCTCTTCATGGACTTTGACCGCATGTTTTGTGTCTGGTGCAGATGATCGATGCTTTTATGGAGTCCTTGGTGGATCGGGTCTAGGTGGTTCTTGGAGAGACCTGATAGAAGAGGTGTGCTTATGCGGATTCAGACAGTTGTTATGTACTTACCCTTCAGGTAGGGTTTTCTATGGAGGGTTTCCAGGGACTTGTTCCTTTTTACTTTTTCTTTTTGTTGGGATTGTATTCTGGCCCCATTTACTTTCAGTTTTCTACTATCGTACTCTATGTCGGTATCTTAGTGGTATGCCTATTTGTTTACTTAGTATTTTATATTTTAACACTTTTTCCTAGATATGTGTGCATGTGTACAGGTACTTAGGCAAATTGTAACACCCCAAGATTTCATATTACGTTATCTCATTAAAGTAATTCAATAGCTTGCGCTACACGCAACACCGTGTTCGAGCTCACTACAACTTACTAAACTAACCGTTCAAAAAGCAGTTATGAATAGTATTAACTGCATTTTGAATCTTATATACTCTATATAATTTTAACATCCATATTATGTGTTTCTTAGACATAATATAAGAACAAATTCATTTTTTCAGATAAAATAAGTATTTTTCAAAAAATGAAAATTTACCACCTTTTAATGGAGAACCCTTCTTAAAACCAATATTTGAAAATTTTATATATTCAATTTAATTAAATTAAATTATTATTTAGAATTGGGACATAAAAATTTATTTTGGATAAATATTTGGTACTTTTCTGATAACTTTCATATTTTGATGAATATTGAAAATTACTATATTTTAATTGAAAACAAATTTTTTAATCGAAATAATTTATAGTTATAAATTATGAATTTGAATGGTTTGGAAGTATAATTAGATTGTATGTTTATAATTTAATAAAATTTAGTTCATTATAAGTAATTTCACATTTAAATTTGACATAAACAAATGTCATTCTTTTGATAGTTTTTACTTTTTTTAAAAACCCACTTTTTGGTTTTGACAACGGGAATTAATTTAAAATTAATAAATTCAACTTCTATGTTTTTAATTTGGAAAATTAGACTTCATTTTTGAATTTGTAATATCGAAATTAGCTTAGGGTGAATTTTTGTTATTTTTCTGAAAACTATCAATTTATTATGAATAGTGAAAATACATTGTGTTATTGGTTAAAACCGAAATTTTATTTAAATAATTATTTATTTTATATTAATTTATTTTAGGTACAAATAGATACATAATACCTATATATGTTCAACATAATTCATTGGATCCATTTTATAATAAGTTTAGATATATAAAATTTTATCGAACTTTTTATCGTCTTTTACCCACCTCCTAGGAGCATTTTCAAATTTGTATAAAACTTAATTTTACCACTTCTATGAGTTGAATTTAAAAAATCCAAGAGACACAATGAATATAAGTAATTAAAATGTGGTTCAATAAGATGAAAATAATTTTTGGTGAATAGTAACTGTTTACTTTTATTTACCACGGTTAAAAGTACATAGGGTAATTAAGGGTAAAAATGATATTATAATTACCCTAACATGTGTAATAATTCTATTGGATAAGTTTATTTCGATCAAAAACAACCTTAGGAATAAAATATGATCCTTTAGGTCCTCTTTAATTAGATTAGGACATTTATTGTTATTTAATTTAAAGAAGAGTTAAAAGTGTTAAATTCAAGTTTTCAGAACTAAAATATTTTTAATATAGGGTTATACATAATATAAATTTGACTATAAATATTCATTATAAAGATAAAAATATTTCTAAATAATGGTATTTTATTTATAATTTTTGATACATTAAATAATTAAATTTATTTATGACACAATGATGATGCAGTAATTACCTTATTAATAAAAGATTAAAATAATTGATATTAAAAATACCCAAATAAATATAATTTGAGACTTATGATAAATTAAACTAATTTTATAGGTTAATAGGAAATGTTTGGGTTGATTAAATCAATTTTTTCGAAGTAATCATGCTGTTATGATTTTAACAAAAAAAACAAATACCAAATAGTGTCAAAATTGACATAAAATAGTTTTTAAAACAAATATTATATTATTAATTGATATAGTAGTCCTAAAAATATAATGTTTAGAAAAAAAGACTTATATGATAATATATATGACATTAATGAACCAATTGTGGTTCTATTGGCATTTTATAGTAAGTTTATTAACCATATAATATAAAAATATAAAGAGACATGGTAAATGTCAAACTATTTAACTAAGAGTTAAATCTAAAAGATAAGGTTAATATAGTGACCTAAACCTGTATAAAACCTATTGGTTGAGAGTTTTGCGACCCATCCTCACCATATCCTTTAAATAAATCATTTTTGATCCATTAGAAACCGAAAATTAATTTATTATAAAATAATATTTCAAGATTTTCCTAACGTGACCATCACCTCTCTTATAAAAGGTCACTTCCCTTCTCCTAAGTTCACACCTCCAAATCCTTTTGGCTCGGCCAACCCATACCCAAATTTCCTCCCAAATATTTTTCCCTTCATCTTAGAGGCCTTCCTCTGGTCATAAATCCAACCTAAGGAGCCCTTTTGATCAAATCAAAAGGAATAACCCAAAGAAGAGGTAAATATTTCATCACCTCTTTCAAGTTCTTTTCTTCTTCCACTTTCTATCTCTTTATTGTTTCCATTCTAAAATAATAACTACAGTATATTCTATATAATTTAATGTTATTATAAAAATGGTACAACCATATTCATTATTCTACCCATCCTATAAATGACAAAGTCACCATACGTGCGTACGTACGGATTACCGTCTCCACGTCGTGGTGTAGTTTGTTATTCTAACACTTCATTATTTGGACGGATATAATAATGAGTATAAATTATGTAAATAATAAATGTAACATGTTAATTATTCTTTATATATGATATACTATCCAATTACATATGATTTCTCCATCAATATAATGATATTGTTGCTCGTGCATACGTACGGATTATCGTCTCCACGTCGCGATGAGATTCATTTCCATGTTCACCATTCAACGATGATTATAAAATATATATCATTAATATGTATTTAATATATGAAATAATAATTATACTGGAGATATAAATATATATATATATATATATATATATATTTATGTACTTACATATATCTTATTCACTTAGTTTTGTTCAATACGATATGAAAACGAAAACAGCGTTTATGCGTACGTACGGCCTACCATCTCCATAAACAGTGTTTTTTATTTCATATATATGTATATTATACATATTTATATTCTAAATATATATGATGTTTTATATTCTGGAAGTATTTAAATCATGATCTAAGTGATACAATCAAGAATAACAAGTTAAAACATGTACGATAAAGAAAGCAATTATTACCTGAAATGTTAATTTAACATAGAAATTATTATTAAATGGGTAGTATAAAGTAATAAATGAATCATGTATGATATCATAAATATTAATATGGTTCTGGAATAATTTAATAACATACTATGGTCTTTATATAGGAGATTAAATGTACCCTCGACTAAAGGAAAGTACAAGGTAAGGGGTTTTCATCTCACTCTTTATTCTCATGAGATTCATGCTATATTGACACTATTTACTTTTGTGTGGTGTATGTACTACCCATAATTGTATTATTTGTGTAATAAACTTTAATTTATGTGTATTTACATCTTCATTGTATGATACTTCTTTCATGGGGTGTATGTTTCGTAAGTTACCAAATTGGTAAGGCTTAATTTCAAAATCTCTTTATTATCTGAGGTTGTTTTTACGTAAGTATCTAGTGGGACCTCTTTATCATCCACATATGTGTTTCTTAAAAATTTATTTCAAAACATTTTTAATATTTAATATACAATGGGTTAAAGTCATTTATACCCTTGTTTGAATTTTTATAAAATGTTTTGAAAGGAATCATTCTGTCGTTTTCCAAACAAGGTACTTTATGATCTTTTTGACAAAATTAAGGTAAGAATAATTTTTTAACTTATACGGCGGGTGCAGCTATTTTCCACCATTATAACATCGTCGAAGATTCCCTTACAAGATTATAAGAATATTTTCAAAATAAATGTTTTCTTTTATAATTATATAACTTTTAAATAATTTCAAAATAGAAAGAGATATTTCTCAAAAAAAAGGTTTTGATTTCATCTATGTCAACATCCTTTGATGGATTTTAAGCTTATTTGAAGTTGATTTATTATGATACAAAAATTCCATATTGTATTGAAGGTTTTGTGATATGTTTGACTGTGGATGTGTTATTTTTACACCATTCATGGTTTATGGATGAAGTATTGACATTTCATATGCTAGTTTTAATATGAATGTTTATGTTATGTTTAAACCTTTTCATATGAGGAATGCATTGGACTAGTATGTTTCGGGTTAGGGACCGGTAAAAGTAAGCCCTCCATGTTGGGGTATGGTTACAGCAGACCCACCTGGTTGGAGTCTAGTTACAGAGGCTCTCCAGGTTGGATTCCGGTTATAGAGGCTCTTCGGGTTGGAGTCCGGCTACAAAGGCTCTCCAGGATGGATTCTGATTACAGAAGCTATTCGGGTTGGGGTCTGGTTACAGTTAGCCCCTAGGTCTTGGCATGAGGCCTTGACACAGAAATTAAAGTTCGGTATTATGCATTCCATCATTATGAAAGTGGCTATTGATATTGAATGTGATTATTCGACTAGTAGAATATCCATGTAAATAAGTAAATGGCATTATTTTATTGTATTTTTGCCATATTATGCTAAAGTTTAATTTTAAAAGGCTTTTTTAGTCTTATACATTTCCTTAAATGTTTATGCTTATTTATGAAAGTTTCCTCTATATTTTTATCCTTACTAAGCATCTGATCTCACCCCTTTCTATGTTTTAATTTTCCCAGGATTCCAAGAAGTGTATTATGATTGATAATAAGGGTTAAGCTAGGGGATTAATGGCATTCTCAAAGGATCATTTATGTTGTGTTTTATTTTCTAATGTGTAATATAACATTCATGTATATAATCTATTTTCCAAGAATGCTAAATTGATCAGTCTTTCGGGACTTGATTCCTTGTAATCATGTCAATGTATTAAAATAATGCACCGACTCTGGGTAATTGGGGTCGGGGCGTTACACAAATGCCTCCCATTTTTGGGATATGCCTACTCAGTTCTAGTTGCCAACACCTGGCTTTTGGGAGGTGGGCTTTGGGTATTCATGGAATGGGCCCCTCTAGGATGGGTCGTGATAGAGTGGTATCAAAGAAGGTAGATTCTATATTAAGGACCTAGAGTCTGTGTGTTTTGGTTTGTTTCAATAGTGTTAAATGTTTCAATTTTGGCTTTCTGTCCAAGGAATCCAATATTGGTGTGGTGGCTGACGTATCCATACACCAGGACCCTAAATCCTTATTTTCAACTCGGTACATGAAAATATTAGTTGAAGGGGAAAATGATGGTTCATGCATCATATAGTAATGGGTTATGTTTTCGATGTCCTTCTTGAGTCAAATCACCATGTATACTCTATTGACTATCTTACATCTTGTTTTACTTCAAGATGTTTCGACTTAGATAGATATCTAGTATTCCAACATGTTATCATGAGGATGATCCATGGGGTAATGATATATTAGTACAAATATTTTTACCAGAGACAATACCTTCGGGTGGTGTGTCAGTTATACCACCACCTGTAGAGTAGCACATGGTACTCATAATACCAGTGGGTGAGATGCCTAGGTTGTGCTCACTTCATGAGTTTCAGTGATAGAGACCCATTAGGTTCTAAGGTGATCCTGACTCTCAGGTAGTTTAGGAATGTCTTGAGGTGGTGATCAATATTTTCATCCAATCATGGCACCATCAGATCAGATAGTGATCATGTCGTCTAGCCTTCTATGTGGCTCGGTAGGGTTATGGTGGGGTTTAGATTACTTGATCTTACGATGAGGTGACTCTTCCATGGACATAGTTGAGAACTTTTTTTAGAGAAGGAGTTCTTGCCTTATAAGATAAGGGTTATGTGTTCCCAAGATCTTGTACATATTTGGCAGGACGTCATGCCAGTATCTGAGTGTTCATTGAGGCATACTGATCTCTCTAGGTACCCATTGAATACGATACACGACCAGTGTTTCAGGGCTTAGAACTTCTAGGAAGATGTGTTTAGGGACATCTAATCCAGTTTTATTCCTCTGTGAATTCCTACTTATTATAGGGTTCTATAGAAAACCTTTTTGGTTGAAAGTCCCTTGGTTGAATGGATACAGCTAGTGAATGTTAGCAGTGGGAAAGCAGGGACTGAGACCTTATGAGTAGGAAACTGATGTCAGTCTTAGATACTGGATGTGTGATGTGTTCTGAGAGGAGGTCCCAATATAGGGGATTTATAGCTCAGGGATCATATTGTGAGTCTAGTCATCTTGGAGAGAGGAAATTATTTTTATGTGACGGTTGGAGCCATCTCACTAGAGATTATCCAGCCTGTCGTACTGTTGGCAGGGAAACGGTGGATGGTCCACTGAGGAAGAGATGGTGACAGGAACAGATGGATATGTAGGGTGGAAGATGTGGTAGAGGATCTAGGAAATCAGCCGAAGGTAGTATAAATTTTGACATGTTACCACCACCACCCCCATGTGGTATACACCAGGATTAGTGATCTGTAGGAAAAGGGAGGGGACAACTGTAAATGGTCGAGGCATATGACCCAAGGGCTCTAGGAATTATTCAAGGTACAGTCAATGTCTTATCTTAGCTATAATATTAATAGAAACAGGTGATAATAATTCTTTCGTATCATGAATCTTGTTCAAGACCTATAGTTTCTGATTAAACTATTGACTTAACCCTTATGCCTGGAGATAACTATGGGAGGAGACTCGATAATCACACTTATTCTAATAGTGTGATCTGACCCTTGATTTGAGACTTTTGGTTGGAACCTCTTAGCGGCAGCATCAAGGCATTATGATTTCATTCTTGGTATAGATTGGTTATCGACAGTCCATGATCAAATTGACTACTTTAGGAAAAGGGTGTGGTATGTCTGCAGAGATGGAACAGGGTTTTCCTTGTTCGGTGAAAAAACAAACCCAAGATGCATGAGGTGGACTCATGTATAGGAGGGTGCAGCCGATCACTCATCAACCGGATAGCCTTACCCTTAGAGAAGTATATGTTATGAGTTTTCAAGTTTCCAATGGTAGTGTTAGAATGCGAGGACATCTTCCCTGAAGATGTTCTAGGATTAATTCTCTATTGGGAGATAGAATTATTCATTGTTTTACACCCTGTAATGGAACCAATACCAGTATCAGTATATCGGATGCCTTCCATAGAGCTTCGCGAGCTGAGGGTGCAGTTGGAGGAATTGTAGAGGAAGAGATTAGTAAGACCTAGTGTTTGAGGTTATGTGCGGATCACCGATACTTTAACCATGTGACCATGAAGAATGACTATGCAATGCCAAGGATCGATGACCTCTTGGATCATTTGAGACAGATTTTTATGAGTTCCCCGATCTTGAGTTTTCCAAAGGAGGGAGTTGATTATGTAGTGTTTTGCAATGCATTAGGGACCAAACTTCGTTGTGTCATAATGCAGAGGCAAGCGGTGATTGCCTATGGTTCATTCAATTTGAGAAAATATGAGCATAACTAAGCAACCCATGATCTTGATATGGAAATGGTAGTCTCTGCATTGAAGATGTAGTGGCACTACCTGATGGGTGAGCGGTTTAACATCTAATCTGAAGAGACTCAAGTATATCTTCTCTCAGAAGGACCCAAACTTGAGATAGAGGATATGGATAGAGTTCCTCTAGGACTAAGACTTGGATATTGTATATGCTCCTAGGAAGGGGAATGTGGAACTAGATTCTCTTAGCAGGAGATCCAGTTTGTAGTTACTGAATAAGGCATCGGAGTAGTTTTCCTCGTTTCAAATATCCTTTATGGTTGGTGATAGAGCATCTTACCTCCAAAAAATGGTTTTCACCCCTCTGCTCATATGGTGAGGTTGGGAGTCATGACTTAGGGATGCCAACTTTGAGGCTATGTGCGCTCAAATTTATATAAGTCATGCCCTTGATGCATATTCAAAATTTTGGGATTATGTTGTTCTTTTCAGAGGATGCACGATGATACCATTGGCTTTGCGAGAGGAGGTTATGAGGGAGTTCATGAATCTCCTTTAATGGTATATCTAGGTTTATAAATGATGTACCAAGACCTCCGAAGTCAGTTTGGTGGCTAGGGATAACTAAGGAAGTTGCAGAGTCTGGGTCTCGGTGTCTTACTTTCCAAGTGAAGGTTGAGCATCAAGTTCCAGTGGGTTTAAATCAACCCCTTGAGTTTCCATAGTGTAAGTGGGATGGGATATCAATGGAATTCATGATGTTTTTACCACATATGACCAAGGGACATGATTCCATGTATGTGACCATTGACTGACTCACCATGATGGCCCACTTATAAGTTTTTTAGGAGAAGAGTTCAGTAGAGAGATTGGGGTGTCTCTATGTGTAGGAGATAGTTTGACTCCATAGAGTCCCTTTGATGATAGTTTCAGATTGTGATTCTCTCCTTACATCCCGGTTTTAGATGGGATTATAGGAGTCATTTTGGACTTAGCTTCACTTCAGTACAGTGTTTCACCCATAGAGAGATGGACAGATTGAGTGTACCATTCAGGTTCTGGAGGGCATTCTATAGGCTTGCATGTTAAAGTTCTGGTTGTAGTTTGAATGATCGCCTACCTATGGTGTAGTTTGCGTATAACAACAACTACCCCTCCACCATCGATATGGAACCATTCGATCCTTGGTACAGGTGACCCTATAGGTCACTGCTTTGTTGGACTGACCCAGGAGAGTCAGCAGTCATGGGCCTAGAGTTGGTGCAGGTGACTATAGAGAAGGTGTTGGTTATCTAGGAGTGGATGAAGACCACACAAAGTCATGAGAAATCTTATGATGATAGGCAACGGAGACCTTTGGAGTTTGATGAGGGAGACCATGTGTTCCTTAGGTTCTCTCCTCGATGTGGGATATAGAGATTTGGCTGGGATGGTAAGCTATCTCTGAGGTTTATCATCCCTTTTCTAATACTGTGTAAGTTAGCAAGGTGGTGTATCTCTTGGCTCTACCCCGATTGTTGTACTGGGTACACAACACCTTCCATGGGTCTCAGCTGAGGAGATATGTGCATGATTCATCACATGTCATTGACTAGGGAGACTTTTTCAGAGGACCCAGTGGAGATCGAGGATCAATAGGATCAGATCATTTGTGAGTGGTTGATTCCTATGATGCACATTCAGTGGCAGTACGAGAATCTCCAGGACAGCACTTGGGAATGGGAGGCTTAGATTCATGCTCAGTTCCCTAATCTTTTTAAGTATCCTTTATTCTGGTTTTCGGGGATGTATAGACCTAATGTGGGGATAATTTCATGACACGTATTTTTCCGATTTTATTTTTAGAAAATTTCTGGGAAAATTCCAAGACCGGGCACTAAGACGGAGTGTGATTCCAAGGCCCGATGTGCCCAAAATGGTTCAGATAAAAATGTTATGTTTTTAATATAATGCGAGTTCTTTTCCTGAAAAAGTAGAATAAATTCTAAACAGGTGCTAAGATCAGAAATATGATGGCACTATTGAGTTCAAAGAGGTGGATTTACCCAAGGCGCAACTTGAATTTACTTGGCATGGGTCTTCTATGGAAAAACCCAAAAATGGAATAACCGTAAATAAAATTATTAAAAAATATATTTTATTTTTAAATCCTAATAAATCCCAAACAGTATCTCATATTGGAAATATAAGACCATCGTTGAGTTCATAATGGGGTTTTTCCTTACATGAGGCCTAACCTCGGTCGGTGCAAGGCAACTGTGAAAGATAGTTTTTGGACATGAACATCATTAAAATATTTTAATAAAAATATTTTATTTAACGTTATGTGGAGCCATAGTGGAAGTTTCCATTTCTAATAAGACTTTTTAGAAATCTAGGGTTATCGCCATAACCCTAGATCTTTCCTAAGGCAAGAAGGAGGCTCTCTCGCCAGCGATGTTGGATTGGTTGTCGAAACTCAAATCAAGCATCGACAAATGATGAAAATGCATATTCTCCCTTCATCAATGAATGATCCAAACCCTGCGAAGGGTGTAAGTTTTTTTCATTCTTATTCCCCATTCATTATCCCTATGAATAACATGGTTTATTCAACAAACAGGCTAATCCACACATCATGCATATTGTGGGTTGGATTTAATCTGTTGCAAGGTTTTTTTGGGATGATTTGTGTCGATAATTTATTGATTTTCCCCTCTATTCTTCAACTCTAACATTAATTTATTGAGTATGACTTGAACAAGGCCAAGATATGTTAATTTGAGTGATTCTTATTCTTGTACCTCCCCTCGTTCCTTGTTCTTCATGTTTTGTGATCCTTGATGATGATCTGACCCTACAATGGAACATGGCGGTGGCTGCATGAGGCAGAGGTTGGAGAAGGAGGCTTAAACCATTCCATGTGGGGCACGATAGGGAGAGGGTACCGGTAGGACGGGTGGTGGTGGAGGCAGAACTGGCTCAGTGGTGCGGCCGGGCCAGGTGGACCCAACAAGAAGGTCGGGTCAGGCAGACCCAATAGGAAGGCCGAGTCAGGCGGACTAGATAGGAAGGCTAGACTAGGCAGACCTAGCAGGAAGGCCGCTGGCAGGGCTACTGGTGGCGGCAGCAGCATCCCACGGTCCAGGTGGGATGGCTTCTGGCACGCAGGCTACAGTCAGCAATCAGATAAGGTCATCAGTAGGGTGACCGGTGGAAGGTTGTGGCGGTCACAGTACAGTGGGATCACGTCGGAGGGAGAACTCACAGCTCCACTATTGGTTTGTGCTGGTCATACGGACCGGCTTCATGAAATGCAGTCTGGCCGCATTGACTGGGGAGCCACCTGGTATGCGGTAGGGTGACCGTGTGAGCCAGGGGCGGGCGCAGCTTGGTTGGTTTTTTCTGGTGGAGTCGGGCCGGCCTGCCTGATGTGGGACGGGATGGAGAAACTGGGCCGCTCTAAAGGCCCAATGGGATAGACCACGTGAGGTCGGGTTATCTGAACTCGGTCGGGTCTACCGAACTGGGTTGGGTTATTCAGACCCCTTTTCACTAAAATGGTTGTAACTTTCAAACAGAAATTCCATTTGATGTGCCATCTATGGAGTTGGGACCCTTGCATCGATACGGTCCTTTTGAGATGACTTGGTGAATCTTTAATATAGAATAGTGTATGTGTGGAGTTTCCCTTGGTTTTTCCCTCAAGATTTCAGTACGGAATTACATCTACATCACTGGATAGTAATCCCCTCTAGAGGTCGAGTCCTAGATAGATTTTTGGAATCCATCCTTGGGACTGGAGTGATCCTCTAACACCTATTATAGAGTTTTATGGGAATTGATGTGACCATCGAGCACAGGGCATTAATCCTCTATCTAGTGGGCCATATCGGTAGGATTTTTGGTATCCTCTAAGAAGGATCCCCTGTATTATGATCCATATCAGTTGGGTCATCAGTATCCTCTCAGAAGTATCCCCTATGTTGCGGGATAATATATATTGGGTTGTTGGTATCCTCTAGGAAGGATCCCCTCTTTGTATATCATGACCTTGACCAGTGTATTTCTCTTTGTTATGGCCCAAATTAGGTGGACCTCTTTACAAGAGTCTTTGATGACATCATAGCATGAGGAGTACGTTTTCCCAGAATGAGCATGCATCAAGAAGAATCATGTGGCTAATGATTGGTTGTGATATCGAGACTCTATGTCTTAGAGAGACCTTAGGGAAAAAATTTGATGTATCGAGACTAAGTGTTATCTTGGATACTTTTGGTAGAAATTTTCTACGTGCTTATTATCAGATGGTTCGAGGAGTGAGATCACCCAGAACAAGCATTTTATAAGGGGAACCATATGGATGGAAGTAGAGGAGACCTTGAGTTTTGGAATACTTTGTGAGTAAACTTATATTTTCTTATTATATGAGTTATAGACATATACCTGTGTTGAGCTGACTGTATCCTCTTAGTTATGTTTCCTTTGTGGTCTTTTATTTCGTGTTTTGGGATGTCCTACTATGTATTGTTTTACTCACCCATGCATGGGATTTTCCCATAGGTGTCATTTCTACTGTAGATGATCAGTAATTTGACAGAGTCCTTGGTGGACTGGGGCTAGGTGGTTCTTAGAGATACCTGACATACAAGGTATGCTTCTGGGGCTTCAGACAACTATTTTGTACGTACCCTTCATGTAGGGTTTTATGCGGAGGAGTTACAGGGACTTGTACCTTTTTACTTTTCCTTTTTTTTTTGGTATTGTATTATGTCCCCGTTTACTTTTATTTTTCTACTCTTGTACTCTGTGTTGGTATCTTATTGGTATGTCTATTTTTTACTTAGTGTTTTCGGTTTCATCAATTTTTCTTGGAGACGTGTGTGTGTGTATACAGGTACTTAGTCAAATGCCTCCCATTTTTGGGATATGCTTACTCAGTGCTAGTCACTAGACTCTAGCCTATGGGAGGTAGGCTTGGGGTAGTCATTTCACGGGCCCCTCTAGGATGGTCCATGACACAATTTTCAATAAAAATAAGATTTTTTCACCGTTCATCGAAAAATCAATCTTTTCAAAAAAATTAGAAATTTATCCTAATATAATTTTGTTGGTACGATATAAAAAATAAATTTTATTTTTAAATATAATTTATAAATGTGGAAAAAATTAAATAAAACATTTTCTCACTAAAATAAAAATAATAATATTTTTTAAGGAAACATATATTTGAAGCATAATATGAATTTACTAAAAAATGCAATGTTTATTTCATAATAATTGATCAATAAATTTGTATTGAGTAGAAAATTTATATATATTTCATAATTTGGTTATTCCTATTCATACCCTATAATTCAAGGGCTAGGTTCTAATGGTCATAATTAAATAATAATATTTCATAGTTGTTTATACTTGGTGTTGTATTTTGTATACTCTATCAAAAATAACATTCTTCTTTTAAAAAATATCAAGGTGTTACAATATGTATATGTATTTATAAAAACATGTGTGTGTGTGTGTGTATCAATAATACTATATATCAATACAGTAGGGTCTTCTTCAAGGACATTTGAATAGTGTGAGAGTGCCTTCATTCTGTATTCCAGTGTTATAAGGACTTTAGAAGTATATATTTTACATGATCATGGGAGTCACAAACAATATTGGACAAAATTAATTAGATACTTAATAATATACAATAATAAATTTATTGTCCTTTATAGAAAAGTAAAAAATGTGGGGGGACAAGCCATCCATATTTAAGGGTCTCCATAAATTTTTTGTAAAAAACTAAAGAAAATAAAATAAATATAATAATAATACTAATAATATTACTGGTATATTAGAGTTTTCTAATATAAAGGAAATTTCATAAGAAGAGAACTGGTGAGCTCCTTTACCAATGTTATGCATTATTTTCAAAGAGATATAGTGAGAGATAAAAGACCTTAAGAGATTACCTTTAAAAAGAAGCATTATAAGGGATAAATATAGATCAATTTGAAAATTTATATTAATGGGAAACAAATTTCAAATATTATTTTTTAATATTATCAATCATCTGTATTTTTTAAAAATAATCAAACTTTATGTTTGATTTTTGAATATATTTTCATTAGTAAATGGAAAAGTTTTTTTTAATATATTATATGTTTCCAAATACCATATTATAAAATAATTTATTTGGAGAAATTAATTTTGTTTTCAAATTTTGTTTAATACATTTCAAATGTTATCATTTTATAGGAAGTAAAAAATATTGTTAATTGATTTTTTTAATTTTTCATAGAAGCCTCTTTGTAAATGAGAAATGTTTTTAAAGTAAATTTTTATTTTTAGTTTTCTAAAACCTTATCATGAAGGAATTATATTATGAGTTTTTTTAGTTTTCAAATATAGTTTTATATATTTAAAAATTTATCATTTTATGTAATAATGATTTTTTTCTAAATGTTCTATTTTTTGTTTCTAAACAAACTCTCTCTTATTTTAATTAATTTCCAACATTGGTTTTAAGTGTTTTAAAGTTATATTATCATGATTAAACTTTTTTCTTGGAATATCTCATCCTTATTATAAATTTAATGTATATTTACCATTGAAAATATAGTTATAGTATTGAAGAAATTTCTTTCATGGGTGTTGTCTATGGTTAAAACTATTATATGGTCATTATTTAATTTAGTTTGATCATCGTCCAATGTATTTTTTTTAAATATTTTCTCAATAAAAAATAATTATTTTTCTTTATTTTAATTCTATAAGAATATGGACATACCCACCAATCTCTTTTTTCATTTTCAATAAAAAATCCACTTTTACGGCTGAGTGGGAACCTCACAGCTACCACTGTTCATACGTCATACCAAGATCAAAATGAGTGCCAAATAACCCAGTACACATCCAACCGATTCAAATTCAAAAACAAAAAAAATCATACCATATCAGCATGAAAGATGAACCATATCGAGCTACACACCCTATGAACCATCAATCAACACCCCTACCTCAATGCCGGTGAGGACCCGGAAAAGGATCAACGACATCACTATTCTGAATCATAAATACACAAAAACAAATCCACTGATAGGTTGGCCCTATATGTCTTACAAATATCCTCATGTTTTTATTTTCTATGCTTGTAGAAAATTTTTTATAAATATAAATAGATTTATTATTTATGAAAATATTTTTCAATTAATTTTCAAAATAAATGTTTAGATCTAGAAATATATTTCTTTGTTTTATAAAATTGTAAAGGTTTTTGACATAAAATAAGTTACTTTAAATTATTTAAAAAATCATCTTAATGGATTTTTTCGGGAAAGAATCATGATAAAAAAGATCGTAAATTCCTTTTCTACACTTATTATAGGAAAAGGGTAAATATTTTGTTTCATTACATTTTTTATTAAAATTAAATTTGTTTTTTAGGTGAAATGTTTTCAACATATTTCCAAGAATTTTCCAAATAGCATAAAAATCTTTTAAAACCCCTTACAATGTCTTTTTCACCCCCCCCCCCATGTTTTGAAAATGTTTTTAATGGGATATAATGATGAGTAGAAGAAATTATAGAGTTTGGCCACATGAATGATATTTAGTTAGAGTAGAGAAGGATTAGAATCCAAAGTACTTATACTAAAAAATGCATAATTGAGTGAGATATTATGTGTTTTATTTTTCTTAATCCTCTAAAGATCTAGAGATGAATGATTCTTAGGAATTTAATATTGTATATTATTCAGTTATGTTAAATATTTTATTTAAAAAACACATTTATAGTGTTTCATCACCATAATTAGGAGAAAATGTTTGGGATGTTACAATAGGTATAAGAGAAATATTTTATAGAACTTTTTAGATTAGGAAGATAAAGATGATTTAAAAATTAGAAATTCCTTTTGTGGTATTGATTGGATTTTTAGTTGATCCTAAGGATAAGAGACCTTGTAAACTATGAAGAATTACATATACCTTTATGGTTTTAGTATTTTGGGTTTAGGAATCAGTTTTTGTATTTTCTAAATAAATATTATTATAGTATAATTTATCATAATTTTATTTTAAAATTACTACTAAAACAAAAATTATTATTATATAGTAAAACTCAATGTAATCCAAAGTAACAAAATATAGTAATTTTTTCCTTTTTTAATAAATGGTTTCTTTAACCCTGAATTTTTTTATTTATGGTAAATAAGAAGAATATGTGTTTTCTCTATGATTAATAATGAATTAAAAGTTGTCTATGATAATTTAAAATTTCAAGGGTACATTTTATTTAAGAGTGATAATGTAAAGATGTTTATTTTTAATATAAATTTACTTGTATATTTTAATTTGTTCCATTCAAGATATTATATAAATATTATAATTAAAACTATATTTCCTTAGGATGTATTATAAATTTATAATTTATATAATATTTATTATGATTATTTATATATTTATATACACATATTTGTTTTAAATATAATTTTAGGAATATAAATGTTATGATATATAATGTATTAAACAGAAATAAATAATTATTATAGGTAAGTAATATTAAAGATAAATTTAATTAAAATCTATAAAATATTAAATTTAAATAATACATATATAAAACATAATAATGTATTTATATTAATTATAAAATATATATTAAATAAATTTAATGAGATTTACTACCTTAAAGTTATTTTTTAATATCAAAATTATGTCTGTATTTTGAAAGGAAAATAGTAATAAAAATTATATTTACATAATAAGTTGTTATGTAGTTATCCATTCCTAAAATTTTGGGTAAAACAATTATTTATAAATAATATGGAATTATCTAATGATATTATTTTACAAGTAATAAGTATATATTTTAATATGTAAAGCAATGTTTTTTGAGAAATATAGAAATTAGAAGAAAAAGAATTATAGTAATCTGAATTAAATATATATTTTATTGATAATATTAAAACATTTAGAATAGTATATTAATCCAATAAGAATATATTTTACAATAAATAAAATGATTGATAGTGAGATGATACGTAAAATTTTATAAGGGGGTTATATTAATAAATTTCGTATAGTTAAAAGGAAAATTTAATAGATGATTAACTCAAGATAAATAATAATATAATTATAATTTTCATGACCCCCTCCCTCAAAATATTCCCCTCCTAAGATAGAAATGAAGGAATAGAGATAATGACCCTCGAGTCCCACCTCTAGTAGGCCCAGGGGTGGCGACTGGTACCAAGGGTATAAGAATCTCACAATATGGGAGGCATTACCCTTTATAAGAAAACAAGATAAGGAGATAAGATACTTCATCCAAAAACAACTCCAATACATATATATATATGTGTGTGTGTGTGTGTGTGTGTGTGTGTAAGAAATCCAAAACCATCCCACATGCATATTTAAAATATAACTGTTAC
This sequence comes from Viscum album, assembly GCA_963277665.1. Classification (NCBI taxonomy): domain Eukaryota; kingdom Viridiplantae; phylum Streptophyta; class Magnoliopsida; order Santalales; family Viscaceae; genus Viscum; species Viscum album. Next base: position 86,082,435 of record OY728154.1, read on the forward strand.
AAAACAAGAGTCTCTAAAGTAAATACCATAAACAAGGCTAAGCAGCGACACAGCAATTATCCCAAGGTATGAGCTAGTGATTCCCAAAATGATCTACATAGTCTTCATGGAAACCTAAAAGAAGATTTATATATATAGGGTGAGCATACGAGTATACTCAGTAGGGAAAAACCAAAGTCTCTCATGTACAATTGGGAGAATCATACTAATTCCCTTATGAGAAAACAACATAAACCAACAACACCTAACAAGGAATACTAGACATCCCAACCTCACCAAGGCATGCTCACCAAATAACACAAGTCAAGTGAAGTAATATAATAATCACATCAATTTTTGGGTACCCCACACCAATTCCTACTATTTAACTGCTCATGCCCTAATGGTAAACATCCTGGCAATTCTATACTCTTCCACAAGCCTCATGTCACAACCCACCCACTCACACATGGGCCTCAGATCTTATCCCACAACCAAGGAAAATGAAGCTCACCACATCCCGCTAGCAGACACTTGGGACACAACCAAACCACATCCCCCCTGTAGACACCTAGTCCACAACCACTCCTCATCCTAAAGACACCTAAGAAATCACACCACATAGCATATCGCAGACACCTGGGAAATCACACCTCACCCACAGACACCTAAGAAAGCACACCACATCTCATATCATAGACACCTAGGAAAGTAAACCTCTCCCATAGACACTTGGGCCTTACAACCACACCATAACCTTCCCAAAGAGTCTTGGACTACCAATTCCTGGAAGAGGGAGCAGGGAAGATCCAATAATCATCCATCCATCCTCCCACTAGAATGTTGGGAAAAGACACCCTCACCCATGAAAATGGGGGTGTTCGGCACATAGTTCTCAACTAGGGTGGGGTGTGTATATAAATCATAAGTAATTACAACTATATATATAGGTATCAAACACTCAAACTAACCTATTGGTTTTTACAAACAAACAACCAGCCCATAAAATCACCTTTGTTGTTACCTCAAAATGCACAACTACACATCAAGCCACAAATTGATTCATAACCATAGCCAACTCATTTAACCAATTATCTTTCTTTATTGAGAAATCCATTTATCTATTCCATCCCTACCCGAGTAGCTACCAAGCATAGAACATCACAAGACACACAACATAAACCACACAGAGGAAGAAGAACAGAGTTAAAACAGCCCACTCTATATTTCCTCTCCACTTTACTCCCATACCAACCACTGCCATCATCATTCTTCAAAGTCATTCTGCCTAATCCACCATCTCAACCACAACAAAACAAAAACCAACTCACAGCCACTCCCATAAACTCCCCTTATTGCAACCATTAACAACTCCACTGCACAAACACACCACACCCATCAACACAAATAAAACAAAACCCAGTTGTAGTCCCATTCCACAATACTACTCATCCATTCCACAATAAATCAATATCTCAACCTAAGATTCCATTACACCACCTAAACCACCCACACATAGTCATACCCTCAATAAAAGAACTATATAACCATACAAGGCACAACTTATAGATTTAACAAGGCTCCCGTTATTTAATTCCACTTTTTAAATTTAGGGGTGATTACATAACAAGTTCAATCCTAGGGTATCCATTTATTTAACCGAATATGCATGTTTAATCAATTACACACACACACACACACACACACATATATATATATATAGTTTTTCAACAAAATACTAGAAACAAGCATTCACAATTCATCACAGGTGTGCACACAAATACCACCAATGTCTATGATTTTCAGTAGGCATATAGCCCATACGGATCATAATATCAACAAATAATAAAGTAGAACACAAGTCACTTTTCACTAGCCCCGCATGTTAATCTTTAAACTGAATAAATTACCTTTACATGATTGTAATTATTCTATCTTCACAAGAGGACTTTTATACACCCACACTGCATGATATAAAATTAAAAGAGGGATGAAGGGATCCCTACCTCAAAGAAGAAACAATCAACAATTCCTCCTTACATAAAAAATAAGGGGTGTGAATGCAGTAGGGAAAAAACCTCCAGGGAAACATGATTCGAAGGTCACAACACAACACATGATCGCTTAGGGAAGAAAGGTTCAGGGTATGATCAGTAGAAATGTTAAATGGAAATGTACAAGGAGGAAAGGGTCTCATCTTTAGAAAGGCCATATCCTATATTAATGGAAGAAACAGTTTCAAAAGGCATTAAAGCCGGATCACGATCAAGACCACACATTTTGACTATCGAAAAGCCTCCCGAGCATTAGGAATTTAAAGATATATTTTATATCCTTTGAAATGGCATCAAAATTACTTAAATATGGCCTTAAAATAATTTTATTTCAAAGGAAACGTCAAAGGGTGAAATTAGGAAAACTGGAAAAAACTAGAATTTTGAAAAACTATTGGAAATGACTCACCGTTGGGTGAGTCACCATCGTGAATCACTGGTGGGTGACTCACCAGTGCGAGATATCGATGGATGAGTTGATATTGGGTGAATCTCCATTGGATGAGCTACTAGTGTATGAATCATCTTTGGGTGAATCGATGTTGGATGAGCTACCTTTGGATCAGCTACTGGTGGATAAGTCATCGTTGGGTGATTCATCGGTGTGAGTCACCATTGGAAGTCACTATCCAAGTCACCGCTGGTGACCTACCGCTGGTGACCTACTGATGCAAGTCTCCATTTCAACTCATTGGTGGGAGCCGCCATCACAACTCACTATCATGACCTACTATTTCCACCTATAGTCAATGACTCACCATTACGAGTCACCAGTTCAAGTCACCGTTCTAACTCACTGATGGAGGAATCACCATTAGATGAGCTACCATCTCCACCTACCGGTCCTGGATCACCGTTGGAAAAACATTAATTTTGGAAAACTCATGAAAATAGCCACTATGACCTCTCAAAACATCCCAAATATTAGATTTTCACAAAGTAATGGATCAGGGAGATCTATGACATTACATTAGATTCCTCTCAAACTATTATCACCCTTGAGAATTATAAACAAAGCCCTGAAGAAAGAGGGGTCCGAACAACCACCCCGTGAAATGCTTCTCAAGGATCCTGCAACACTTGAAACAGTGCTACCAACATCAAAGTTCAAAAATAAACCACCTTGTGTTGTTCGAAAGCTGGAGTGAGCCCTCAACATCCAAGAACACCTCCTTGAACATATATTACCCCAAATTAACACACAACACACCACAAAAGCACTAAAATCCACACTATCTAGACATATGAATCAAGTAATTCCTTCCTCTATATCCAGACACTATCCACTCTGGGTGGCACTGACTTGCCTGCAAGGGTTTAATCGCATCTCAATTAATGCGTCTTGATTAGGAATCAGGTCCTCCCCTTTCCACATGTCAAGACTTAAATATAAATTCCACCATAATCATCACAAATTAAGGAGAATAGATCATCATATTAAATAGGTTTCAAACATCACAACACAAGATGAAGCTGAGAAAAAGGAAACTCAAAACAACTCTGGGTACTGGGCACGCATCTGTGTCTCCATTTCCCAAGTACTCTTCTCCAGGCCACCATGCCTCCACAACACATTAACCAAGGGAATGGTGCATCCACATAGCACATTCTTCCAACAATCCTGGATCTCTATTCGCCGCTCCATGAACATCGTGTTGTGTTCGAAATCCAACTCTCCCCAGTCAATGACATGGGATTCATTTTGAATACACTAATAAAGTTGTGATATTTGAAATACTTCATGGACCATCTCAAACTATGGTTGCATTGCCAACTGGTATGCCACATTGCCAACTTTCCCCAACACTTCAAAGGGTTCGATAAACCTGGGATAAATCTTTCTCCCTCTTACAAACCTCCACTTCCCACGTCGAGGGGAAACTTTTAAGAACATGTGGTCCCCAACCTCAAACTATAAAGGTATCCTCCTACGATTGATGTACGAATTATGCTGGTCTTGTACTACTTTAATCCTCTCACTGATAATATGAACCTTCTCTATTGTTCTTTTCACTACCTCAGGGCCAAGAATAGTTGTCTCCCTAACCTCTATATAGCACAAAGGCGAACGACGTGGTCTTTCGTATAAATCTTCAAACGGATCCATGCCAATGGAAGAGTGATATCTATTATTGTATGAAAACTCTACTAAGGTAAGGTGTCATACCCAAGATCTACCAAAGTCCAGGATTCATGCCTACAACATGTCCTACAGAGTTTGGATGGTCCAATCTATCTGCTCATTCTTCTGAAGGTGGAAGGTAGTGCTAAGTTGTAACTGAGTGCCAAAAGCATGATGAAATCCCCTACAGAATGATTAGGTAAATCATGTGTCCCGATATGAGATGATGGATCTTGAAACTCCATATAGCTACACCACCTCATCCAAATACCTCTCGGCCAAGGCATCCATTACACCCGACTCCTTAATTGCTAAGAAGTGGGTCGATTTTATTAGCTGATCTACCACTACCAAGATTGTATCATAGCCTCCCTGAGCCCTGGGTAATCCTGTGATTAAATCCATCAAAATGTCATCCCATTTCCACTCAGGGATATCTTGGGGATGCAAAAAATCACCAGGAACATGGTGCTCAGTCTTCGCCTGATGGAACACTAACCACTTCACTGCAAACTCTACTAATGCTCATTTCATCCCAACCAACCAAAATTGCATCCTCATGCCATGGTATATCTTATAAACTTCTAGGTGTACCGCTAAGGATGATCTATGAAACTCCCTGAGGACTCCCTCATGTGTATCCAAAAAATAGTCTTCCATAGAACAACATATTAATTTTACCATCCTCTGACCATCCCTCTGGAGCATCACCATGGTCAATGAGATCGCGCATCACCTCTTACTCTGAATCTCTCCACTAAGTCTCTTCCACTTGGCACATTAGAGAAGACTACACTTTCATCTGGAATAGATAGCCTCTGCCACCATCCATTCCTACATCTAATTGTAAGGTGGACAACTCCCCCATATCCTTCCAAGAATTCGTGGATTCCCAAAAAAACTCTTTCTTTGACTTCCTACTCAAAGCATCAGCCACAACATTCCCCTTCCCTGAGGTGCAGTAGATCTCAAAATCATAGTCCTTAAGAAACTCCATCTACTAACACTGTTTTAAGTTCAGATCTCATTGGAAAAATAGATAACTTAAGATCTTTTGATCCTTGAAGACCACAAAGTGCTCCCCAATGAGGTAATGTTGACACAACTTCATCACAAAAACTACCAATGCTGGCTCCATATCATGGGTGACATAGTTACATTTTTGGAGATGTAACTTCCTAGACCCATAAGAGATCACTCCCTCCACTGGAAACTGGAGCACCGAAGCACTGAAGAACTTCCCCTTCAGATAATCGAACACTATTAGGCACTTTTCACTCCACACAAAATCTTGGTCTTTTCTGGTCAGAGCTATCAATGGGGATGAAACTCGAGAGAAATCAGGTACAAATATCCTATAATATCCCACCACACTGAGAAAATTGCGAACCTCTATGACATTATTGGGTGATTCCCAAGAAAAAAATACCTATAACCTTGATGGGTCCACTAATATACCCTATTGTGACACCACATGCCTGAGGGAATGTACCTCTCATGTCCAAAACTTATACTTGTAAAACTTTCTGTAGATCTAGTGGTGTCGAAGGACCTGTAAGATAGTCTGGAGATGCTTGTAATGTTATACCTCTAACGTCGAGTAGATCAAGATGTGATTAATTAATATGATGAGGAACCAGTCTAAGAACTCATGAAAGATGAATTTTATAATCTCCATGAACACGGTTGGTGCATTCGTAACATAGAACATCATGACTACGAACTCGAAGTGCCCATACCTACACCTAAAAGTAGTCTTTGGGATATCACCCTCCTTTACCCTAAGTTGGTGATATCCAGACCATGGATTGATCTTATAGAAGAAACTGACTCCTCTCAGCTGGTCGAAAATATCTTCTATCCTTAGGAGAGGGTAACAGTTATGGACTCTTACCTGATTCAACCTCTAGTAGTCTATGCACAACCTCAGACCACTATCCACCTTTTTCGAAAACAAGACTAGAGCACCCCGCGGCAACACACTGGGCCAGATAAAACCCTTATATATCAGATCACATATTTGAATCCTCAACTCCCACGGCTCTGAAGGTGCCATCTGATAATGATCCATCAAAATCAGAGAAGCACTGAGCTGTAACTATATCCTGAACGCAATATCACGTTGAGGAGGTAGAGTCACAACCTCCTCAGGGAATACATCCAAGAAACCCCCAACAATGATGGGAACCACCTCCATCTTAGTATCCACCTATTATACTTACATATCATCTAACAAGGAAAGAAGAGGCTCCACACACCGACTACCCATCTGATAACTCTTCTTGCCAATGAAATCCACATGTTGGTCATCCACATCTAAAAATGTGACTCTCTCCTAGAAGAATTTGATAACAACATGAATAGAATACAACCAGTCGATTCCAAGGATGATATTTTATATCTACATCTATAGAAAGAAAATATCCCCACGGGACTGATGAGGTCCCATCATCAATCTACATCCCTGGCATACATCAAACAAGTTGGTCCGACCTCCTACTGGTGTACTCAACACCAGGGGAATTGGAAGCCTCTATATATCTAGTCCCATAGTATGGGATAGAATAGGTGTAATAAATGAGTGAAAATATCTTGAATCAAAAAACGTACAAGCAAGGGTAATGAACAAACTAATCATACCTCAAACAATCTTTGGCCCTGCTGGAACTACTACCTCTACGGCGTGCAACTGACCATGCCCATCTCCTCTTCCCCTCTACTGAAGACTACCTCCCTGACCACACCTAATTCAAGATCCCTAAGGAACACCCTAAGGTCTTCCTCCACCTACTCTGTCTCCCCTTAGTAGAGTAGGAGAATGTTGTCCCTGCTACTAAAATGGCCTGACTAGCAACTACTACTGAGGCGGGTGATGAACCTGCCCACCTCCACCATACTGATCTTGAACAACCACTAGGAACTGAATTTGAAGATAGACATGGGATCCACATACAAAACACCTTTTCCCCAAGTTCATGGGAAAGGAACGAGGATGAGAAGGTCTAAACATGAACTACTGAGGTTGACTCCCCGCTGACTGAAACCTAGAAGGCCCTAGTGCCTAAGACCTACTGCTAGTATCCTTTCCCTTCGAAGAATTATGATGGATCCCCTCTCACAATATACCTCCTCTTGAGTGCATCTGATCAACTACCTATGCCTTCTTCTGGACCTCCAAGTATGTCAGCAGGGGGAAGGGAGTAACCACGTACTAGAGAGAAGAACGAAGTGCCTCCTCTAAGCATCTAGCATGAGACTCCGCATCCGAAAAGATATTCAGAGTAAAATGAAGAAGATCCTTGAATCTGATACCTAACTCATGTACTGACATACTCCTCTACTAGAGGGAGAGTAAATCCTACCTCTTCTCAACCCTCATGGTCAAAGAAACAAATTCAGCTCGAAACTCCTCAAAATCGGCCCATAGAACGTTAGCCTCCTTCCTCCCCCATAGGTACAACATCCACCACTGATGTGTGGATCCCCACTTCTGGATCACTGCCAAAGGAACCCAATACTATGTTAAATCCTGGATTAAGATAAAGGTGATCATAATCTCTTCAATCCAACTCTATATATCCATTTCTGAAACGCTACCCTTGTACATTCCCAGAGTCTGCCAATAGAAATCATGTAGCATCTTTTTCCACTCATCATCCTCTTCTACTCGATCAACCCTCCATCGATCAATCAGGTTAGCCTATTGAGCCTCCACTGCCTGCACTACATGTATAAAATGACCTAGTTCCATGGATGAAAAAGGTAAACAAGGAACTCATAATCTTGAGTAGTATGAAATTTTATTTAAGATTCATTTTAACTCATTATTGATTTAAATTCTCTATAATGCACAATTTAAACAAGAACACAAGTCGTTATGATACATGTACATTTCCTAGGGTCACTACCTTGCAAACGGTGTAGCCTCACTTGGTCGTTTAGTAGACTCAAAGTCCTTGCATTAGATCATGAGGGGGGATAAAATCCCATGTCCTAATCGGTCTTCCCTAGCCTATGTCATGCACCAAGATCAGCTGACATTGTTTCCCTAATAACCCATGAAACCCTCACTATGCCTAAATCCAAACTCCATACTATCTCTTAAACATTAGATCTGATACCATTCTGTCATGACCTCCTCCCTCCAAATATTCCCCTCATGAGATGGAAATGAAGGAAGAGAGATAATGACCCCCGAGTCCCACCTCCAGTAGGCCCCGGGGTGGAAACTAGCACCAAGGGTACAAGGATCTCACAATATGGGAGGCACTACCCATTATATGAAAACAAGATTGTGAGATAAGATGGTTCATCCCAAAACAACTCCAAGATATATATATATATATATATATATATATATATATATATATATATATATATATATATATATAATAAATCCAAAACCATCCCACATGCATGTTTAAAATATAACTATTACAAAACAATAGTCTCCAAAGTAAATACCAAAAACAAGGCTAAGTAGTGAAACAGCAACTGTCCCAAGGTCTAAGCTAGTAATGCTCAAAATAGTCCACGTAGTCCTCCTAAAAACCTAAAAGAAGTTTTAAATACTTAGGGTGATCATATGAGTATACTCAGTAGGGAAAAACCAAAGTCTCTCATGCACCAGTGGGAGAATCATACTAATGCCTCTGTGAGAAAATAGTAGAAACCAAAAACACCTAACAATAAATAATAGTCATCCCAACCTCACCAAGGAACTCTCACCAAATAACATAAGTCAAGTTAAGTAATATAATAATCACATCGATGTTTTGGTACCCCGAACCACTTCCCACTAGTTAACTGCTCATACCCTAATGGCAAACGTCCTGGCACTTCCACACTCTTACATAGGACCCATGTCACAACCTGCCAGCACACCTAGGCATTAGAGATAGTCCCGTAACCTCAGAAAATGAATCTCACCACATCTCACCTATAGACACATAGGCCACAACCATACCACATATTTCCCATAGACACCTAGGCCACAACCACACCACATCCCAAAGACACTTGGGAAAGCACACCACATCTCATATCATAGACACTTGGAAATCACACCTCGCCTATAGACACTTGGGAAAGCACACCACATCTCATTCTTTAGACACCTGGGAAAGCACACCTCGCTCGTAGACACTCGGTCCTCACAACTGCACCACAACCTACCCAAAGATTCTTGGGCTAACAATGCCTAGAAGAGGGAGCAGGGAAGAGCCAATAACCATCCATCCATCCTCCCATCAGGATTTTGGTCAAAGACACCCTCCCCCATGAAAATGGGGTTATTAGACACATAGTTCTCAATTATGGTGGGGAGTGTATAGAAGTCACAAGGAAGTACAACTATATACATAGGTATCAAAAACTCAGCCCAACCTATGGGTTTTTTCAAACAAACAACCATCCCACAAAATCACTTTTGTTGCTACCTCTAAATTCACAACTATACAACAAGATGTAATTTGATTCATAACCCCTGACAACTCATTTAACAAATTATCTTTCTTTATTAATAAATCCATTTATCCATTCCATCCCTACCTGAGCAGCTACTAAGCACATCACATCACAATCCACACAGTATAAATGACACAAAGTAGGAAAAACAAAGTTAAAACAGCCCACTCCACATTTTCTCTCCACTTTATGCCCATGACAACCACTGTCATCATCATTCTTCAATTTCATTCCACTCAATACTCCATCTCAACCACAAAAAAACAACTTCTAACTCACAACCACTCCCATCAACTCCCCTTATCGCAACCATTGGAAGCCCCACTGCACAAACACACCACACCTAGAAACAAAAACAATACACAACCCAATTGTAGTCCCACTGCACAACACTACTCATCTATTCCACAACCAATCAATCTCTCAACCTAAGATTCCATTACCCCACCAAAACCACCCCACACACATTTTTACCATAAACAGCAACATCACATGACCATACAAGGCACAACTTCTATATTCAACAAGGATACTATTCTTTAATTACACTTTTTTAATTCAGGGTTAATCACAACACAAGTTCAATCCTGGGGCATCCATTTATTTAACTTAATATGCATGGTTAATCAATTTTTTATATATACAGTAATTAAAAAAAGAATAGAAATAATCATTCACAACTCATCATAGGTGCGCACACAAATACCACCAACATCCATGATTTTCAGTAGGCATATAACCCATATAGATCACAATATCAACATATAACAAAGTAGAACACGAGTCACTTTTCCCCAACCCTGCATGTTAATCTTTAAACTGATTCAATTACCTTTAATTGATTAGAATTATGTTATCTTCACAAGAGGAAATTTATACACCCACCCCTCATGATACACAATTAAAAGAGGTATGAAGGGATCACTACCTCAAAGAACAGACGATTAGCAATTCCTCCTTACACCTAAAACAAGGGGTGCACATGCAACAGGAAAAAAACCTCCAGGGAAACATGATTTGAAGCCCACAGCACAACGCACGATGGATCAGGGAAGAAAGGTTCTAGGGATGATCGGTATAAAGGGTAAAGGTAAATATACAAGTAATAAATGGTCTCATCTTTAGAAATTCTAGATCCTATATTAACTAAAGAAATTGTTTCAAAAACCATTAAAGTCGGATCATGATCAAGACCAAGTGTTTTGACTATCTAAAAGCCTCCCGAGCTTTGGGAATTTAAAGATATATTTTATATACTTTTAAATGGCTTAAAATCACTTAAATGTTGCCTTAAAATCATTTTACATCAAAGGAAACGTCAAAGGGGGAAACTGGAAAAACTGGAGAAAACTAGAATTTTTGGAAAACTTTTGGAAATGACCCACTATTGGTTGAGTCACCACCGCGAGTCACCGGTGGGTGAGTCACAGGTGCAAGCTACCGGTAGATGAGTCATTGTTGGGTGACTCGTCGTTGGATGAGCTACTGGTGTATGATTCATTGTTGGGTGACTCACCATTGGATGAGCTATTGATGGATGAGCTACTAGTGGATGAGTCACTATTGGGTGAGTCACTAGTGTGAGTCACTATTAGAGGTCACTGTCGTGAGTCACTGCTGGAGACTTACCACTGGTGACCTACCAGTATGATTCACCTTTTCGACTCACCAGTGGGAGTCACTATCGTGACTCACTGCCACGACCTACCATCACCACCTTCCATTAGCGACTCACCGTTGCGAGTCACCAGTTTAAGTCACCATTTTGACTCACCGGTGGATGACTCACTATCAGATGAGCTACCATCGCCACCTACCACTCCTAAATCACTGTTAGAAAAACTGGAATTTTGGAAAACTCTTGAAAAGAGCCATTGTAACTTCCTAGAATATCCCAAACACTGGATTTTCACAAAGTAATAGACTTGGGAGATCCAATCCATTACAATAATGCTCCCAAAATTATGGTTTTCATATATAAAAATGGTATATATATTTAACTAATGCTATATTACATGTATAAATAAAAATATTCATAATAAATGTTAGTAAATACCTTAAAATTAATAAATATTATCTATATATATACCTATGTTTTTTAGAAAATATATATGTACAACATAAAAAGAAAAAAAATGAAAAAGGTAAATCATTTTCCCCCTCCCATCATCAATTTCCTCTCCAACATTTTCTTCTTTTATGATAAGTTTTTTAGAGATATTTAAATGGGATGAGAATATGTGTGTGTGTGTGTGTGTAAAACTTTACATCAGAGAGACTCTCAATAAATCTTCTTAAGCTATGGGTGGTCAAATAAAGTCATCAAACCCATCTTGGCATCTTTGATTTCCTCCAATCGTACTACAATGACTTTTTTATGGGTATATATGATATACATATTATATATATTATAGGTAATTATTACAAGATTCGTCAATAGTTTGAGATTTTATTATTTCTATATTTCCCTATTATAGGGAATTTGGAAGTATATATATTATATGATTATTGGAATCATAATCAATCTAGGACCAAAATTATAAGATACATATGAATAGATAATTTGGAATTTAGTGGACTTGGAGGAAAAGTAAAAAAATGGGGATAAGACATCCCTTTGTAATCATTATAATAGCTTAATGTTTTATGAAATATTTTTTTTCAAATATGTTTTATTTCTTCGATATCTTGTGTTACACGCAACATTGATTTTTAAAGAACTATAATATACTATTAATATTATTATTTAAACATGACAGTTATAAACTAGGAATGAAATTCAATGGTATGAATAGGAATAAACACATTTTGAAAAGTAAGTATAATGGTATTATATAAATAAAACATATTCTTAAATAATTTGTTATTTTCTGGTACAGTCTTCATATACTTTGAAAGTGTATTTCTTCTCCAAAAATGATTTTCATTGGTTTTTGTAAACAAATAATAAAATTAATTATTTACACTATTATAATTTTTTATAATAATATAAAATTCAATTTTGGTATCAAAATTTCATAATTATATTAATATAATTTTCGAAAGAGATAAATTTTTCAATGAAAAGTGAGAGATACTGATTTTTATTAAAAACTGCCATTTTATTTAAAGAATTTACAAGTGAAATTCTATTGTAATATGGTTTTAAAAGTAAAATTAGATCAATTATATTATTTTTAATCCAATTTAGGTCATTGGAATCAATTTCATGTATATGTTTTATAAAAAACCTTTTATACTTATAAAAATGTTTTCATTGGAAAACTGCTTTTTCGTTACATCTACAGGTTTAGTTTTAAAAAAAATTATCCTACTCAGGTGAATTAAATTTATTAAAATGGATCTAATATTTATATTCAGAATAGTATATATTATATAATGATTTTAACATAATTTTTTTTCATAATTAATAGTGCAAAAATCTAAAAAGAATTATCATGATTACGGTTAAAATGGGTTTACTGGGGGTTAAACCAAAAGATAAGGGTTTGTTTTCAAATTAAACTTGTCTAAATATTATTGTATAAACATATTTAAACCTTATTCTATACAAATTTATAATATATTTTCATTTTTAATTATTTTTATTCATAATTAATTTATCATTTTGGATTATTTTGGGAAATTTCCATGTAGTTTTCAAGTGGGTTTCTTTCCCAACATATACAAGGACATATCCTCTTCTCTTATCTCCACCCTCTAAGATCATTTTGGATCAACCAGTTAATATAAAAATTCATTCCTTTATTCCATAAATACATCTTAAAGTCATAATTTGTATTATGAAACCCTCTTATGAAGGCTTTAAGTATAAACCTAAAGAGATTTTCTGAAGAAGATGTATAGTTCTTAAACGAGCATTTTCATTTTATTTCTTCTTACACCTCCATCATATGTTATTAAATTATGATGATATAAAAAATAAATATGTCCCATATAATGATATTCTTTATACTAATATAACAACCTATATCCATCTCCTCTTCCATCAAATGGGAAACGAAATAGTTGATTATGTGTATAGTAGACTACTGCCTCTCGAACCAATGTAATTTATTTTCCATCATTTAATCTCAAGAAATTATATAATGATGGATTTAAAATATTTATATTATATTTATGAAATAATTATACTTTTTGTGTTATAATATCAACTATATCATATTTCCTTACAATTTTTTGGAAAATAATAATGTTGATAATTCTTATGTGTGAACTACAGCCTCCACGAAGTGGTGTAATGAATTATTTATTTAATTTTGACATGGTCGGTAATAAGGATATATTTAATAAACATATATGATATAAAAAAAACTCTTGAAATATGAATTATCATGTACCTTTATTTCTTTTCATCCATCGTGAAAATGGAAATAACGTGCATGAGTACCTGCGGCCTACAATCTCCATGAACGGTGTGATTCATGTTTCTATCTCTAATTTTTATGGATGACTATAAATAAATATATAATTAATATATATGATATTAATATCATGTTATAAATTCTGGATATTATTTCACCATGGTCAATGTAAAATGACTAAAACAACGAAATGAAAATATACATAAAAAACAAAGCACTTATTGACCGAAATGTGATTTGAACAAAGAATTGTTAATAATCTAGTGATGAAATGTTATAAATAAAAATATATGGTATATTATAATTTATTATAATTCTATAATATTTGTACAATAAAACTATAATTTTTATATAGGTGTTTTTAATTTTTATGATGAATGTCGAGACTTGAGTTAAGGAATTTTCGTCTCACTTTTACTTCATTGGGACACATGCCATATTCACCACTTATTTATTTTTTATGGTGTATATACTTCCCATAAATGTCTTTTATGATTATTATCATGAAAATTTTAGGATATAAATATATATCTATTTTCATTTATTTTATGGGTAATATGATCTAAAATCTACAAAAGTGGTAATGGTTTTATATTATAATATTGTTTTTCATCAGTATTGTTTATGAGTATGTTTTCAATGATTAAATATAATGATATATATCTCAAGATACTCATAATATTTCTGATACACTTTTTATTTCAATAAATTATATATTTCCTTTTCATTTTCTTCTCTTTATTTACTTAAGAGTCTGAATAAATATTTTTTAGGAAAATCGACTTTATTTCTCTCATCGGTCAAAAATCTTTGTCCGTGTTTTCATTTATTATACAATTTTTATTTAGATAATTTAATTTTTTTTCCTTTAATTTTACTCTCTTTACTTCTCTCATAACATTTAATCTATCTTTTTTATTCCTTTTCAATGTTTTCTAAAAATGTTTTAAATAAAGTTTTTACTATCCTAAAATATTTGTTTAAAGTAATTTTTCACATTTTTGATTTTTTTTAAAAATTAAAAGGATTCTTCTTGTCATTTTCCAAAACAATGTACTTTTGATATTTTATAAAAAATTTGAAAGGAATCATTGGTTTAATATATAAAATAATAATAGTATTATATGCCATCATTATCTATCATTTATTTAAATCTTTCCTTACAAGTTTCCAAGGTTATTTTAAAATAAAATTCATTCTTTAATTTTTGGGAATTTTTTATATTTTAAATAAGTTATTTCAAAATGGAAAGTATATTTTCATCTAGAATGATGTAATGATACTTTTATTAAATGTAAATTAATAAATTACAAAAAAAAATTGGTGTTGATTATGTTTTAATGGGGATGTGATCCAATGGTACCATCCATAATATTTCTCTGCATGGTTTATGATTATGGTGAAAATATGTTTATGAAATGAGGTTCATTCCCATGGGTTATATTATATGAAATTTTTATGAACCCCATTTATTTTTCATGGGTTATGATATGATTAATGTGTTATAATATTTAGGAACAAATATATATGATTTACTTTATGTGATGGGTGGGAATGAAATTATATATCCCTCTAATACATTAGGTAGAGATTAAAAAATCATGAGTTAATTATGTCATGCATGAACATGATTTCATGTTCACAATGTTATGTGTGGACTTGGTTTCATGTCAATAGGGTTATGTGTGGACTTGGTTTCATGCCTATAAGGTTATGTTTGTACCAGGTTTCATGTCCATAAGTTTATGCATTGACCTGGTTTCATGTACATATGGTTATGTATGGACCTAGTTTAATATCCATACGTTTATGTGAGGGCATGAATTCATGTCCAAAACATAATTTGTGAACCAATTTCTATTTATACATGTTCACAATGTTATAGATTTATGTTGTTTCACATTTCTATGTCTATGTTATTCTCTTATGGCATATTTTCATTAGTTTATTAATGATTCATGACTTTTGAACTTCCGTGATTTATGTCATGACTTGTGATTAAGATCATTTTTATAATGGGTGTGGTTTGAAAATGTTCAAATATGTTCTCATATCATTATGATAATGTTATACCTATGTGATCACTGATATCTACCATATTTACTTTTACTGAGCATATGAGTTTACACTCTTTTTATGTTTCATTTTGTCCAGTTGTGGAGAAATTTTTTAAGTAGGGTATGTCTAAAAATAGTACTATTTGGGATGATTTTTATGGTATATGTAACACCCCAAGATTTCATAGTATGTTATTTCTTCAAAATAATTCAATAACTTGCACTACACGCAACACCGAGTTCAATCACACCATGACTTACAAAAATAATCCATTCAAAAGCAGTTATGAATAGTATTATCTAAATTTTAAACTTTATATAATCCTTATAATTTTAGAATCCATATTATGAGTTTCCTTGATATAATGCAAGAACAAATTCATTTTCAGTATTGCACTTTTATCAACTTTTAATAGTGAACCCTTTTTAAATACAATATTTTAAACATTTTGACTAAATGGGGACATCAAAAAATTTAAAATGAAACATCCCAAGCTTCCACGGTATGCTTTCCTTTGAATAATACAGTAGCGTGTGTTATACGCAACTTCGAGTTTTAACACACACCGTAACCAATCAAACTAGCTGTTATGAATAGTAATACCTACTTTTTGAAATCATATATATTCTATATTTCAAAATGGACTTCATTTTTGGATTCGGAATATCGAAATTAACCTAGGGTGAAATTTTGGTACTTTTCGGAAAACTTTTATATTTTGATGAATAGTGAAAATTACTAAATTTTAATTAAAAACAACTTTTTTAATCAAAATAATTAATAGTGATAAATTATTAATTTGAGTGGTTTTAAAGTATATTTAGAATATATTTTTACCACTTAATATAATGTTGGTCATTGGACATAATTTTACAATTAAACCGAACATAAACAAGTGTCAATCTTTTGATAGTTATTATCTCTTAAAAACACGCTTTTTGTTTTGACAGCGGGAATTAATTTTAAATTAATTTCTGCCACTTCTGTGTTTTGAATTTAGAAAAATGGATTCCATATTTGGAATCAGGATGTTCAAATTGTGTAAATAGGTAACTTTTATTTTTAGATATTTTGAATAATTACTGCGGTAAATATTTTATTTACTATGGTTAAGGGTAAATCCGGTAAATAAGGGTTAAAAAAATAATATTATAATAATACTAAATTACCCTAAAACGTGTCTTAACCCTATTTGTTGATACATGGTCGACCATGGGAATCTTTGGGTCTATTTTGGGACCCCATGGATCCACTTGTAAGTGATAATGACACATTATATTAATAAAGTTAAAATAAAAATAAAAATGGCATAAGCTTACATCTTTTAGAAGAACAATTTTTACATAGGGTTATACATGTTTGAATTTCAATTATAAATATTCATTAGAAAGATAAAAAGATTTCCTACATAATGATATTTTATTTATAATTTTTAGACATTAAATAATTTATTTTATTTATGACACAATGATGATGCAGTAATTACTATAATAGTGAAAAATTAAAATAAGTGATATTATAAATACCCAAATAAATATAATATGAAACTTTTAATGAATTAAACTAATTTTCTAGGATAATATGATATATTAGGATTGCTTTAATTGACTTTGTTCGAAGTAATCAATCTGTTATGAGTTTCACAAAAATCAACTAATGAATAGTGTCAAAATTGACATAAAAGAGTTCTTAAAACAAATATTATATTATTAATTGATATTAAATTCCTAAAAATCTAAGGTTCGTCCAAGAGACTTATATCATGATATTTTAATCATTAATGGACCACTTGGGGGTCGCTTGGATGTATATGGTAAGTTTATTAACCATATAATATAAAAATACAAAGAGACATTGTAAAAGTGAAACTAATTAACTTAGAGTTAATACTTAAAGATAAGGTTAATATAAGTACCCAGACCTGTCTAAATTCTATTGGATGAGTTGTTTTCGACCCATCCCCACCTCAACCTTTGAATAGTAAACTTTGGAGCCATTAGAAACCGAATATGAATTTATTATAAATTAATATTTCTAGCTTTTCCAAAGGTGCCCCTCACCCCTCTTATAAAAGGGCACTCCTCCTTCTCATTTCTTCACACCTCTCAAGCCACTTGGCTCGTCCAAACTCTGCCCAACTAAGCTCCCCACAACCCTATCCTCCTCCTTGAAGCTTCCCCTTAGGCAGAAATCATTTCAAGAAGTCCTTTTGTTCCAACCAAAGTGAGTTACCTAAATTAAAGGTAACGATTTCTCTTAAATTATTTTCATTCATTTTGCTTCTCCAACCCCCAAACTCTTTTTATTTCCTTTCTTTTGTAACAACACCAGTATCCTCAATATACTAGGATGTTGTTATAAGAAGGATTCAAACTACACATACACACAACTCCATCTAATGGATGATGAACATAATGTTTCTGTGGATGGCAAACTAACGCCTCACGAAACGATGATTGTTCAAATACATCTTACCGCCTCTCATGGTGGCCATTATGATGGCACTGTAATTAAATATGATATTAATGATATATATTTTATATATAAGCTTCTGTAATTCCATTTTATTTCATACCATTATTCGTTTCATGTTGTATATACATACGATAATTTCATTTGAGGAAGTGCGGACTACCGCCCCCTTAAAATGATATGACTCGTTCATACCACACATGGAACGTATAAAGGATGGTGTTAATGAACTTAAGTAACATATATAAAATATTATATTATACTGGAATAGTAATATACCTATGTATCATTTGGATTCGATTCTTTTAAAATAAAAATTAAATGGAAATAGCGTTCGTGCGTACGTACGGACTACCGTCTCCACGAACGCGATGAGATTCATTCTCCATCGTATCCATTCAAGTATAATTATCATTTAATGATTTAAAAATGATGTTTAAGGACTTGATACCATTCTGGATATGAATAAGATACAACAAACATGACTTATGTAACAAAACATATAAAAGAAAATGAGTAAGTTAACACCCGAAACGACGATAATACTAAGATATTATTAATAAAGCAATATTAAAAGATCATATATGATATCATATTAATGTATATAATTCTTGTATAATTTAATAACAATTATTTCACAATTATACAGGAGGTTAACCTACCCCAACAAAGGAAAAGTACAAGGTAAGGGTTATTTCACAATCTCTTCATTATCTGAGGTTGTATTATACGTAATAATCTACTGGGATCTCTTTATCATCCACATCCATGTTTCTTCGAAATGTATTTCAAAACATTTTTTTTATTTACAAGAATATGGGTTAAATTCATTTATACCCTTGTTTGACTTTTTGTAAGAGGTTTATAAAGGAATCTTTCCGTCGTTTTCAAAACAAGGTCCTTTCTAACCTTTTCGACAGAATTAAGATAAGAATGTTTTTTTTAACTTATACGGCGGGTGCGGTTATTTTCCGCCGTTATAAAATCGTCAAAGCTTCCCTTACAATCTTATAAGAATATTTTCAAGAAAATGTTTTATTTTATATGGCTCTTAAATGATTTCAAAAATAGGAAGAGATATTTCTCTAAAAAGAATTTTGATTTCATCTATGTCAACATCCTTCATTATTCTTGATTGAGTCAATGTGATACAATACAATCTTCCATATTGTATCGAAAGAGTTATGTTTGACTGTGGATGTGCTATTTTTATATCACTCATGGTTTATGTTTAAAGTGTTGACATTTCAGAAGTTATTTTTAATCCGAATGTTTATGTTATATTTCAAACTTTTCTTCAAATGAATGTGCTAATCAAGTATGTTCCGGGTTGGGGACCGGTAAAAGTAAGCCCTCCAGGTTGGGGACTGGTAAAAGTAAGCCCTCCAGGTTGGGGACTGGTTAAAGTAAGCCCTCCAGGTTAGGGACTGGTAAAAGTATGCCCTCCGGGTTGGTGTCCGGTTATTAGAGGCACTCCGGGTTGGTGTCCGGTTATTAGAGGCACTCCGGGTTGGTGTCCGGTTATTAGAGGCACTCCGGGTTGGGTTCCGGTTAGAAGTAACCCCTAGGTCTTGGGATGAGGCCTAGACAATGAAATTAACGTTTGACATTATGCATTCCAACATTATGAAAGTGGTTTTTGATTTTTGCATGTGATTATTCGATTAGTAGAATATCCATGTGAATAAGTAAATGGCACTATTTCATTTTACTTTTGCCATACTATGTTGAAGTTCAAGTTTAAAAGGCTTTTGTTTTAGTAATGTATTGCCTTAAATGTTTATGCTTATTTTGAATGTTCCGTTATATTGTTATCCTTACTGGGCATTTGAGCTCACCCCTTTTCTATGTTTTATTTTTCCCAGGTAGTGAAGAAGTAAATTATGAATGACTTGCAGGGATATTATGAGGGGTTAATAGTGTGGATATGAAGACTTTGTTGTTGTAGTAGTTTTTCATTTTGAAATGTAATGTAAAACTTTATGATTATATCTAGTGTTTCCAAGGCTACTAAACCAATCGGTCTTTCGGGATTGGATCTTTCTTGTGATCATGCCAATGTTACGAAGTAATGCACCGACTCTGGGTAGCTGGGGTCGGGGCGTTACAGTTGGTATCAGAGGAAGTTTAGTACAAACCTTGGAAGCTAGATTTAGATAAACTCTGATTAGAGCACATAGACCTAAGATGAACTTTGAGGATTAGTATAGAAGAACTTCCTAGAATTTTGGTATTGTAGAGACTTTGTGAGTTTTCCGAGCAATACATCCCTGTCTGGATACGAGCAGGTAGAGGCGGCTCTGGCACAGATGTACCTAGGGGTAAAACCCGAAAACACCGATTTGAGCTAGACTCGAACGGGAACTGGTGCACGACAACGGGCCTTGCTGCACTCTTGGTTACGACACTCCCGGGGGATATGCTTAGGATAACTCTCACTTTCTTTACAAATCATTATGAAGGGTTTACGAGTATATACTTCCTCAAAGAAAACATATTTATGATTATGGATTATATCCATAGATAGTTCAATTTATGTTTAGTGTTTTATAAGTATGGGATTATGTATTTTGATTCATAAACTGATCTAGTGTATGCCATTGTTTAGAAATGGCGCCCAGTAGAAGGAATGAGAACTCCAGAAATTCACATGATCCAAAGAGAAGGAAGGATCATATCTTTCATGGTCTTAAGCTAGAATTTATAAGAGAAATAGTCTCCCATGTATTATCATCATATGAAGATATAATATCATGTGTTGATAAGATAAGTAAAGAGTTTGTTGAGTCCTATGGCCTTGAAGTGAAGCAAGAGAAGAACAAGATGGAAGAGAGAAAGATGGATAAAGGGAAGGGGGAAAAGAGGAATTTTCCCATATGTGGTAACTGTGGAAAGAAACACCCTGGAGCTTGCCTGAAAGGAATGGGAGTTTGTTATAAGTGTGGAGGAAAAGGGCACAAAGTACGTGACTGTAAGGGTAAGAAAATGGTTTCAAATGTACAATGCTTCATTTGCAAGGAGTTTGGACACTACGCGAACCTATGTCCCAGTCATCAGACTATGCCGCAAATGATGCTATTGGATAATAATCAAGTTATGATACTACCACAGATGAAGAGGAATGATTAGAGTTCTTATGTTGATTATGTCAATTGAGTGTTGTATCAACAATGTACTTGTTATAATAATTATGGAGTATATAAGGATTGTACTGCAGTACTATTTCATTAAGGACTTGAGATTGTGTGGAACAAAGAAAAGTGACTCAATAGAAGGTTAAATTTTTGGAAAATATATGGTTTAGAGAAAGATAAACCATAATATGGTTCTGATACCGAAGTAGTGATTTTAGAATAATACATGATTGATTTGGATAAATTATATTGGATATTCTTGACTACCTTGAAGCTGATTAATGATTTGTATATTCCATCATTGTTGGGGTTTAAAACATTTTTGGATTAATGAAGTATATCCATCATTCTATATGGAATAAGGGAGCATGAATGTAATCAATAAGGAATATGGTAATTCAGGATGTTTCAGTATATTAAAAGAATACATGATGAAGGTATTCATATTCTATTACGGGGTAAAAAGGATCTACATTATGTTTGACTTCCTTATAAATGTTGGACTGTGAGTTTGGACAGAAGTATTTTGGATAGTTCTAGTTTTGATTATTTTGGATTTCCATAAAATGACAACCCGGAGGTCGGGCGGCAACCCGTCGCGTCCGGCAAAGCTGCGAGACTTGAACCTGCAACCGAAGGGCGACAAGGGTGTATCACCTACCACTGGCCCACGAGATGTCCTGGATTAAATAATGTAGTTTTTATTAAAAGATCTTGTAGATGAATTATAAATTCGTTTATTTTGGAACCCTATACGAATAGTGTAAATAGAAATTTTTTTACATTCTATTATCTTTTAGAGTGAAAGATGAGTTTGTGGTAGAAATTTATTAATGGATAAAACTCTAATTATAAAGTAAGTATATCTCCTTATGATCTTAGCCAATCTCATAAATAAATTCCTCAAAATTAAGAAAAGGAACTTAGAACAAAAATGTTGTCCTAGATGGTACCTTAAATCATCACTAATTTATGGCTTTGGGATTGTTGGCCTTTTCATAGCCATGTTCTCTACCACTCTCCATCAGATAAATGATGGTTAGATTTTTCTTCCATATCCATATTTTCCTACATATGTGTTATTTTTGGTAATCTTCATACTTTCCACTCTTTATTTTAAATAGAGGCCTCATTAATTCATTTTTCGATGTGGGATTTCAACTAAGATATTTTGGAACGTCAAAAATGTGTCATCCCAATATCCTATGTTTTGTTGAACCGATGGTATTTCAAATCATCATAGATTGATGAGTTTAAGGACCTCAATTTTATACTTGTTTGTGATTGATGACCTCAATCACTACCTATAAATATTTACGTTTTTCCTCCAATTATATGTCTCTAATTACCACCAATGTTCTCCTAATCGAGATCATAATTTGGTGGTGACACTTTCATTTCTCTTTTCCTCATATTAAGACTAAATTTTAGTAACCCTATTTCCGATGTGGGTTTTCCCACAAATATATTTTCTATTTTCAACCTTTTATTTTCAAAGAATAATTTCAAATTGCGAGGACGCAATTTATTGAAGGAGGGGAGAATGTAACACCCCAAGATTTCATAGTATGTTATTTCTTCAAAATAATTCAATAACTTGCACTACACGCAACACCGAGTTCAATCACACCATGAATTACAAAAATAATCCATTCAAAAGCGGTTATGAATAGTATTATCTAAATTTTAAACTTTATATAATCCTTATAATTTTAGAATCCATATTATGAGTTTCCTTGATATAATGCAAGAACAAATTCATTTTCAGTATTGCACTTTTATCAACTTTTAATAGTGAACCCTTTTTAAATACAATATTTTAAACATTTTGACTAAATGGGGACATCAAAAAATTTAAAATGAAACATCCCAAGCTTCCACGGTACGCTTTCCTTTGAATAATACAGTAGCGTGTGTTATACGCAACTTCGAGTTTTAACACACACCGTAACCAATCAAACTAGCTGTTATGAATAGTAATACCTACTTTTTGAAATCATATATATTCTATATTTCAAAATGGACTTCATTTTTGGATTCGGAATATCGAAATTAACCTAGGGTGAAATTTTGGTACTTTTCGGAAAACTTTTATATTTTGATGAATAGTGAAAATTACTAAATTTTAATTAAAAACAACTTTTTTAATCAAAATAATTAATAGTGATAAATTATTAATTTGAGTGGTTTTAAAGTATATTTAGAATATATTTTTACCACTTAATATAATGTTGGTCATTGGACATAATTTTACAATTAAACCGAACATAAACAAGTGTCAATCTTTTGATAGTTATTATCTCTTAAAAACACGCTTTTTGTTTTGACAGCGGGAATTAATTTTAAATTAATTTCTGCCACTTCTGTGTTTTGAATTTAGAAAAATGGATTCCATATTTGGAATCAGGATGTTCAAATTGTGTAAATAGGTAACTTTTATTTTTAGATATTTTGAATAATTACTGCGGTAAATATTTTATTTACTATGGTTAAGGGTAAATCCGGTAAATAAGGGTTAAAAAAATAATATTATAATAATACTAAATTACCCTAAAACGTGTCTTAACCCTATTTGTTGATACATGGTCGACCATGGGAATCTTTGGGTCTATTTTGGGACCCCATGGATCCACTTGTAAGTGATAATGACACATTATATTAATAAAGTTAAAATAAAAATAAAAATGGCATAAGCTTACATCTTTTAGAAGAACAATTTTTACATAGGGTTATACATGTTTGAATTTCAATTATAAATATTCATTAGAAAGATAAAAAGATTTCCTACATAATGATATTTTATTTATAATTTTTAGACATTAAATAATTTATTTTATTTATGACACAATGATGATGCAGTAATTACTATAATAGTGAAAAATTAAAATAAGTGATATTATAAATACCCAAATAAATATAATATGAAACTTTTAATGAATTAAACTAATTTTCTAGGATAATATGATATATTAGGATTGATTTAATTGACTTTTTTCGAAGTAATCAATCTGTTATGAGTTTCACAAAAATCAACTAATGAATAGTGTCAAAATTGACATAAAAGAGTTCTTAAAACAAATATTATATTATTAATTGATATTAAATTCCTAAAAATCTAAGGTTCGTCCAAGAGACTTATATCATGATATGTTAATCATTAATGGACCACTTGGGGGTCGCTTGGATGTATATGCTAAGTTTATTAACCATATAATATAAAAATACAAAGAGACATTGTAAAAGTGAAACTAATTAACTTAGAGTTAATACTTAAAGATAAGGTTAATATAAGTACCCAGACCTGTCTAAATTCTATTGGATGAGTTGTTTTAGACCCATCCCCACCTCAACCTTTGAATAGTAAACTTTGGAGCCATTAGAAACCGAATATGAATTTATTATAAATTAATATTTCTAGCTTTTCCAAAGGTGCCCCTCACCCCTCTTATAAAAGGGCACTCCTCCTTCTCATTTCTTCACACCTCTCAAGCCACTTGGCTCGTCCAAACTCTGCCCAACTAAGCTCCCCACAACCCTATCCTCCTCCTTGAAGCTTCCCCTTAGGCAGAAATCATTTCAAGAAGTCCTTTGGTTCCAACCAAAGTGAGTTACCTAAATTAAAGGTAACGATTTCTCTTAAATTATTTTCATTCATTTTGCTTCTCCAACCCCCAAACTCTTTTTATTTCCTTTCTTTTGTAACAACACCAGTATCCTCAATATACTAGGATGTTGTTATAAGAAGGATTCAAACTACACATACACACAACTCCATCTAATGGATGATGAACATAATGTTTCTGTGGATGGAAAACTAACGCCTCACGAAACGATGATTGTTCAAATACATCTTACCGCCTCTCATGGTGGCCATTATGATGGCACTGTAATTAAATATGATATTAATGATATATATTTTATATATAAGCTTCTGTAATTCCATTTTATTTCATACCATTATTCGTTTCATGTTGTATATACATACGATAATTTCATTTGAGGAAGTGCGGACTACCGCCCCCTTAAAATGATATGACTCGTTCATACCACACATGGAACGTATAAAGGATGGTGTTAATGAACTTAAGTAACATATATAAAATATTATATTATACTGGAATAGTAATATACCTATGTATCATTTGGATTCGATTCTTTTAAAATAAAAATTAAATGGAAATAGCGTTCGTGCGTACGTACGGACTACCGTCTCCACGAACGCGATGAGATTCATTCTCCATCGTATCCATTCAAGTATAATTATCATTTAATGATTTAAAAATGATGTTTAAGGACTTGATACCATTCTGGATATGAATAAGATACAACAAACATGACTTATGTAACAAAACATATAAAAGAAAATGAGTAAGTTAACACCCGAAACGACGATAATACTAAGATATTATTAATAAAGCAATATTAAAAGATCATATATGATATCATATTAATGTATATAATTCTTGTATAATTTAATAACAATTATTTCACAATTATACAGGAGGTTAACCTACCCCAACAAAGGAAAAGTACAAGGTAAGGGTTATTTCACAATCTCTTCATTATCCGAGGTTGTATTATACGTAATAATCTACTGGGATCTCTTTATCATCCACATCCATGTTTCTTCGAAATGTATTTCAAAACATTTTTTTTATTTACAAGAATATGGGTTAAATTCATTTATACCCTTGTTTGACTTTTTGTAAGAGGTTTATAAAGGAATCTTTCCGTCGTTTTCAAAACAAGGTCCTTTCTAACCTTTTCGACAGAATTAAGATAAGAATGTTTTTTTTAACTTATACGGCGGGTGCGGTTATTTTCCGCCGTTATAAAATCGTCAAAGCTTCCCTTACAAGCTTATAAGAATATTTTCAAGAAAATGTTTTATTTTATATGGCTCTTAAATGATTTCAAAAATAGGAAGAGATATTTCTCTAAAAAGAATTTTGATTTCATCTATGTCAACATCCTTCATTATTCTTGATTGAGTCAATGTGATACAATACAATCTTCCATATTGTATCGAAAGAGTTATGTTTGACTGTGGATGTGCTATTTTTATATCACTCATGGTTTATGTTTAAAGTGTTGACATTTCAGAAGTTATTTTTAATCCGAATGTTTATGTTATATTTCAAACTTTTCTTCAAATGAATGTGCTAATCAAGTATGTTCCGGGTTGGGGACCGGTAAAAGTAAGCCCTCCAGGTTGGGGACTGGTAAAAGTAAGCCCTCCAGGTTGGGGACTGGTTAAAGTAAGCCCTCCAGGTTAGGGACTGGTAAAAGTATGCCCTCCGGGTTGGTGTCCGGTTATTAGAGGCACTCCGGGTTGGTGTCCGGTTATTAGAGGCACTCCGGGTTGGTGTCCGGTTATTAGAGGCACTCCGGGTTGGGTTCCGGTTAGAAGTAACCCCTAGGTCTTGGGATGAGGCCTAGACAATGAAATTAACGTTTGACATTATGCATTCCAACATTATGAAAGTGGTTTTTGATTTTTGCATGTGATTATTCGATTAGTAGAATATCCATGTGAATAAGTAAATGGCACTATTTCATTTTACTTTTGCCATACTATGTTGAAGTTCAAGTTTAAAAGGCTTTTGTTTTAGTAATGTATTGCCTTAAATGTTTATGCTTATTTTGAATGTTCCGTTATATTGTTATCCTTACTGGGCATTTGAGCTCACCCCTTTTCTATGTTTTATTTTTCCCAGGTAGTGAAGAAGTAAATTATGAATGACTTGCAGGGATATTATGAGGGGTTAATAGTGTGGATATGAAGACTTTGTTGTTGTAGTAGTTTTTCATTTTGAAATGTAATGTAAAACTTTATGATTATATCTAGTGTTTCCAAGGCTACTAAACCAATCGGTCTTTCGGGATTGGATCTTTCTTGTGATCATGCCAATGTTACGAAGTAATGCACCGACTCTGGGTAGCTGGGGTCGGGGCGTTACAGTATATGTTGAAAATATTTCAAGAAATAATAATATTGACTATTTAGTATCAAAATAAACTATACCTTTATAGTCCTCAGGAATTTATTTCTGTGATGTATTGAATATTTATCTAAAAAGATGAAATATTTTTGTATGAAAAGTGTGGGTCTCTATAGTTGTAATTAGAGGTCTGGTTTAGTTATCAATTGGATACTATGATGAGAAAAATTTAGTAAACATTATAGAGATAAGTCCATGTATAACAAAATTTCCTTATATTTTGGAGAAGTATAAAGTGAGTGTTTTCTAAGAAATTGAATCCATGTCTGGATTATACAGGTGGATGTGGCTCTAGAATATTTTTACCTAGGGGTAATTACTTAAAAAATGGTTCATTGGGCATTTACTCAATCTTCACTTGGTGTATGACAACGAGCCTTGCTGCACAACTGGTTTGACAATCTTGGGGGCTATGTCTTGTAAATTCACAAACTCTTTATGAAACATCATGAAGGATATGGATATATGATGACCATGAATGACCTAAGATAAATCTAAAGGTATTATATAATAAAAACATGGTTTCGTTATTTAGATATCATATAAATTATTTTTTAGGATTATGTGGTTTCCAACAATAAATATTTTTTCTCACAGTTTGATTATTGAATTTCATTAATTGAAAGAACCCGAAGGAACCATGTGAAAAATGAATGAAATTTTTATTTCATTGACTATCCTCATGAGAAAAAAAATTGGATTTAAAGCTAAGACAAAACATTTTATTACTATGATCACTCATGTCTATCATGTTATAAGTGGTAAAAAGGGTCATTTTGAACTTATTAATTTATCAAGGAAGGTGCAACATGACATTGAATCTTTTATGAGGCAATATCCACCCTTATTTTATGGGAAATATGACCCACTTGTTGCTGAGCAGAGGGTCAGTGTGATAGAAAATATATTTTCATTTCTTCGGTGATTGGGTAATGAAAAGGTTTTCATAGCCATTTATCAACTCTAAGGTGAAGCAGATTAATAGTGTAATATTAATAAGAATATTAGGTAATAGGATGAAATTAACTTATTGGAATGCAATGAGTTTATAGGAATATATTTTAGTAAGTATTTCCTTCATATTAAACATAAAAAATAGATAAGTAATTCATTCATCTTTAGCAGAAAGATGATGAATCTATTGGTACCAATGTGTAAAATTTTACAAGACTTGAAAGGTGTGACTTAGGTTTAATCATCATCCCTAAAATCAAAATTTATCAATTATTTAGTGTTCTAAAACCATGTCTTCAAATGGAATTATACATAAGGGAATTTAGATGATATTAGGAAATCATTTGATGTGAAATAAAAGTGAAAATGTAAGCTATAAATCCTTAAGGTTTTGTAATTAGAATAGTAATATGGATTTTCATGGAATCTATAGTGTTATGTCAAATGGTGGGAGGAAAATTGTTCAACATCATACCAACAAAAGTAAAGGATTGATAACTCAGGCGGATGTTTGGAAAGAACGTGAAAATGTTTCAAATGTGGGATGCCTGATAATTAAGAAAAAGAATATTGAAGTGATGTGAAGACTCTGGTCAATGAATTGAATTAATAGGAAGAGATCAAAATAATACTCCACTCACATATTAGTTCTATAAATGCATAGAGTTTAGGAATTATGAAAATCAATTCCCCAATCCAATGACTAATGATGATAATAATCTTGATCAAACTTTAAAGTCAAATGAATAATGGAATGCTTATGAAATTACAATAGTTGAAGTGAATCATGATAGTTAGGGAACACTTATCTACCACTATAAAATTGGGTATTTTATGTTAATGTTTTTATAAATAATCCTGATGAAAATTTTATTCTTTAGTGAAATATGATGTGATTCCAAGCATTGATTTTCTCTCCCTTCATAGATTTAATATAAATTTATAAAATAATAAAATCCTCTATGAAATTCTGTATCAACTTATTATTGTACCAAGCCTCCAATAGAAATATTTTTTTCTATATTAATATATTACTTAAGGAATAAATTGAGACTTTTCTTTTTGAATCATATGATATTTTATTTTTGAAAATAATAAGGTTATTTACATTTTTATTTTGGTAAATATCTAGAGACAGGAGGAATAAATTTTCATCTTTTTATGGATTATATAATCTATTAAAAGTTAATTATAGTTCTTAGGGCTTGGTAAAAATCATTCCTGAATATTCATTTATTTGAGTAAGTGATGATGTGAAAATTGAATGACTCATAATCAAATGATGAGTTTGTGATTATGAATTAGAATGAAATCATGAATGTATATATTCTTAGAAAAAATACTGATCTTTAGGAAAAACAATATTTTAATAAATATGTTATATATTTTTCTTTATTTTTTCATGAATTAATAGTCTTTTCACCCATCATAGATTTATGGATTTTTTGTCATTAAATTTCTTTTTATCATGTTCCCTATCACTCTCTAGTAGTATTTAGGCCTTAGTTTTCTCTTTGATGTCCATATTTTCACTTCCAACCAATTTTATCCTATTTGGAAACCTAGTTATGTATTATTTTATATTCCCTTTGTAATTTATTTCCCCTCTATTCAAGAGGAAGTTTTATTGACCTTTTTTATAATGTGGATTTCCCACAATGGAATTTTCAAATGTCAGAACCACCTTAAAAATTATCAAATTATGAGGATGAGATTTATAAATGGTTGGAAATGTAACACCCTAATATTTTATAAAGTATTTTTTAAAAATATATATTTAATTTTTATAATAGATTTTGTTACATGAAACTTAATTTTTTAACAAATAATAATATACTATTAATATTATTATTTAAAAATGACTTTTATAACTTAGCTATTAAATTTTGCTGTGATAATACGAATAATCGATTTTGAAAAGTTATTATAAAGGTTTTATATGAAGAAAACATATTGATAATTAAGTGCCTAATTTTTGGTTAAGTAATTATATACATCGATAATATATTTCTAATCAAAATTTGATTTTCATTTCTTTTTTTGAACAAATAAAAATAATAATTTTTTTCACTATTATAAAATTTATTTGAAAATTTGAAATTAATTTTATGAATCATATTGTAAAAATTATATTAGGTTTAATTATTGATAATTTTCATAAATGATTAATTTTTCAATGAATGGTGAAAAATACTGATTTTTATAAAAAAACTAACATTTTGTTAAAATCATATACAAGTTAAATTTTGTTTTAATCTGGATTAAAAAATTAAATTAGTTCAATTATATTATTATTAATTAAATTTATATCATTATAGTTAATTTCATGTTAATATTTAATATAATAAATTTTTATACTTATGAACACATTTTCTTTAGAAGACCATTTTTTCATTGCGTGTAAAGGTTTAGTTTTAAATTAAATTCCTCAACTTATATTAATTTAATCTGGTAAAATAGAAAGAATATTTTTATTTAAAATAAAAAAAATTATAATAATTTTATCTTGAAATTTTTTCATAATGAATATTGAAAACAGTAAAAATTAATTACTACAGTTAAGGTTACAACAGGTTTATCAGAGGATAAACCAAAAAATAAGGGTATGATTTCCAATTAAACATATAAAAATCCTATTTTCATTCTATATTTAAACCTTATACTACCCAAAATTTAAATCTATTTTAAAAATTGGAAAAAAAATCTTATGAATTACTTTATCATTTGGGATTATTTTGGGAAATTTCCAAGTAGTTTCCATGTGGGTTCCTTTCCCCTCTTATAAAATGACAACTCTTATTCTCTCCTCTCCACTCTCTAAGATCCTTTTAGTTCAACAAAGACCTACCCAAATAAATTCCTTACTTATTTACACATTTCCTAGAGTTTTATTTTTATTATAAAACTATCCAATGAAGGATTTAGATATAAACCTAAAGTGGTTCTCCCAAGAATAGGTATAATTCTTAATCACGAATTTTTGTTTTATTTCTTCTTCAAATTACTTTAAAACATATTAAGATATGATGATATAATAACATAAATATTAAACATATACTAAGACATTATTATATTAATTTAATAACCTACAACCATCTCCCTCTTTCATCAAATGGTAAATGAAACTGTCGATCATGTGTACAACGGACTACCGTCTCACTAACCGATTTAATTTGTTTTCCATCACCGCCTCTCACAGCTGGATATAATGATGGATTTAAAATATTTATATTATATTTATGAAATAATTATACTTATTTAGTTGTATTATTACATCTATGTTCCTTTATTCATATTCTTTGGAAAATTATAACGTCTCTCGTGTGTACATGTGGACTACCGCCTCCACGAATTGATGTGATACATTTTTCATTTTTTTAGAGGGATGATAATAAAGATATATTTAATTAATATATATTATATATATTATATATATTATATAAAAAGGATTATTTAATATTGATTTATTATTACCCATTATTTTGTTTCATCAGTCAATAAAATGGAAGCAACGTTCTGGCATACATACAACCTCCCATTTCTATGAACGGAGTGATACATTTTTCTATATATAATTGTTATGGATGATTATAAAGACATATATAATGAAAAAATATGATATCTAAATCAGTTATAACATTATTTAGATGATTTAACCATGATCAATGATAATTGGTTGAAACACAAAATCCAAACAACCATGGAAAATGAAGTAGTTATTACCCAAAACATGATCTTAACAAAGATTTGTTAGTAAGTGGGTGTTGAAAGGTTACAATTAAATAATATATTTTATGATAAATAAGAGTATGTTTCTATATTATATTTATAAAAAACTTATATTTATTATATATGAAGTTTGAAAAGTTATGATGAAAGTGGATACTTGTGGTAAGAGATTTTTGTCTTGTAAGAACCCAGTTCTTATTCTTGAGGTACGGGTTTATTCTTTTCCTTTTTCTTTAATTGTTTTTTAGAAAATAAGGAAAATGGGGGAAAATCCCAAATTTTATGACTACATGCCATGTAATTTTCCACACGCCATGTACTTTGTCTGTGTGGGATGGGTACACAGGGCGTGTAGGCCTGTTGGCAATGAAGGGTGTAAAAACTGACTACACGCCGTGTATAGGGTATTTACACATCGTGTATTCAGTCAGAAAGTGAATAGTAAAGTGGTGGAGTCAGCCACCAGCAGAGCAACAGTATACGTCGTGTAATCGAGAATACATGTCAGGTACTCATGTCGGCAAGTGAACAGTTCGGCGATGAAAAATTAGCCGCTAGAGGAACAGTTAAATGAGAAAAGTACACGCCGTGTACTTGAGAGTACACGCCGTGTATTCAGTCGGCAAGTGAATAGTATGGTGGTGGAGGCAGGCGCCAGCAGAGCGACATTACATGCCATGTAATTGATAATACACGTCATGTACTCATGTCGGCAAGTGAATAGTTCTGCGGTGAAAAAGTAGCCGCCAGAGGAACAGTTAAATGAGAAAAGTACACGTCGTGTACTTGAGAGTACACGCCGTGTAGTTTGGTTTTTTTCTTAAAATGGGAAGTAGCCTCCTCTATTCATAGAGGAAGCTTAGAACATCTTAGGAGAGCGGGAGAGACGGCCGGAGCTTAGAGGATCTCCTGACCGCACACTGGGAACCCGATTCCTACGTCGTCGATCTACTTGGAACCGCATGGATCTACTCCGTTCTCATTTGTTTTGGGAGGCGACATTCATGTATACCGATCAAGGGAAATCGAGGTAGGTGGTCTGGTGTTTATTTCCAACTGTTGTGTGTTTTTGTGTACCGTTGTGCTACAAACCCATGTTTGGGGTGTCGTATGGCTATGGACTTTGCTGAAAGTTATCTAGAATTGCATAGATAAACTTTTGATAAGTTAAAACTGTTGTTTGGGATCACTTCTTGGATCCAGGACCACCCCGAGGGTGTGTTCCTCTGTTTAGCCATTTGGCCAGGATACCCGAGGGTATTCCATGATTATATTGTGCATTGAATTTGCCTTGAGAGTAATTGTATATAAATTTCTTGCTTATGTGTGGGGCTCGGCCTGGTTACTTGCTTAGCCTAATGGTAGTGTTCCATTTAGCCTGAGGGCAGTGATTCTTTTAGCCTGAGGTAAATATTCATTATGCCTATGGGAAGTAGATTCTATGCCTGTGGGAGACACTTTGTACGCCTGAGAGAAATATTCATTTTTCATGTGGGCAATCACCTACAGGTTTTGATTCTAATTACCTGAGGGTAAGGATTGTATGTATGAAGATAGTGTTATCATGAATATTCACCGTGGTGTTTTCATATATTATACTTTCCAAGTTAAAGCACAGGATTGAAATGGTTAAATGAATATTAAAATGGCAATGTAACTAGTAAAGTTAGTTACTTTTGAGTACTGCTTAGTTTATTACATTTACTACTGCACACTGTTGTTGAACATTTTCACTGACAGTTGGGCACGGGACTTTGGTGGGTGCCTACTGGGATTTATTTCTAACACCATGTTTGGGTCATGTCTTCAGCCCAAACAGACTATATTGTTGTAGGTGTCGACCGGGGAAAGGGTCCCTATACAGGTACATGATTGTAGCAAAGGAGTAGGAAAGCATGGGACCGAGCTTAGGCTTGTGATGTTGTTGCATTCTGTTTACTCTGCTTGTTATGTTTTATTGTAGCTCGTACTTTGAGTTGTATTATATTATATTGTAGTGTATCCTGTTCTAGATATTTTTATAGAATTAGTGACATGATGCATATTTATATATATGACTGTTGGTTCTCTTTTCTATAGTTCTCCATTTCAATTGAATATTGTTTACTACTTTCGTTGTTGTATGTTATTTATCTTTTCTGATGCGCTACACTTTGACAAATGAGGGCATAGTTTCCCCACTATCAGACTTATGCTCTCACTGCTAGTCAGCAGCCTCTGGCATTTGGGGAAATGTTCTTGAGGTCATGTGACCAACCGGGTTCGGGGCACACATTGTGTGGCACCTATATCAGGGATGTTACAAAGTGGTATCAGAGGAGTTCTTTTCTTTGACTTACTGTTAGGAGCCTAGAGTTAGGGATAGGATGGAAATGGTAGTTAGTAATAAGTTGTGCCCGGGAGTAGCTAACCCGTGAACAGGGATAAGCCAGTATACCTCGGTTATTACAATTATTACTAGTTTTTCAATTTTACAGTTGATTTTATTTTCACCATTGGGTGACGCACTTGTGGTGTGTTGTTTATATGTTATACTTGGGTTCTATTTAGTTACAACCCGATGAGATGAGGGTATTCCATCTCATGCGTCATTTAGGAAAATTCTAGAAATCACATGTCATGCATTCTTTCCATTCCATGTAAGGTGCATTAGAAATTGCATGTTGTTGTGATAGTTGTTGTGCTAGAAAAGCATGTTTTTGTGATATCTGATTTGATAAATATCTGCTATTTGATAGGGTAGATTTGTGTGAGGTTTTGATATGATGAATGCCAAACTTTGGTTTTTTGGGAGTATGGGCCCTCAATGAATGGAATTTGGTGGATCATTGATGTGTTTATTTTGTTATAACATGTGTAAGATTCCAAAATTTGATTTGCAGGGAGCATGGGCCATCACAAATTGGAATTTGGCACTTAGATGTTTGTTTCCATGTTTTTCTAGGTTCTGGAGTAGTTTCTGAGGCATATTGTTCGGAAAACCCAGGATACGCACCATGTATTTCTATGGACACATGTCGTCTGTTCTTCTTTTCAGGAAGAAATGAAAACTTTTTAAGTACATGATGTGTACCCTCAGTACATGCCGTGTAGTCTCTTCTCATGTCATAGACCGTGTGGGTGGGGAAATGGGGTAGGGAATGGCTTGGGTAAACACGCCGTGTACCGTTTTTACATGTCATGTAGTGTTGACTCGGAGTCCACCCGTGTAACTAACAACATGAACGGAGGAAACCTTAAGACATACATGCAGTGTCTACCTTGAACACGTCGTGTAGTCTGACCCAGGTACCCGGCCATGTCACTAACAACACGAGTCGGTGTTATCTTTCCTAGGTACACAGACCGTGTCACGAACAACACGGGTCGGTGAAAGCTTGTCGAGTACACGTCATGTTCCCATGGGACACGTTGTGTAGTCTTGTTTTAAGAGATCCATGTGGATTAGTCGTGTAAAAGGACTCGAGCATGGAAGGAGGATTCAAGTACACACCATGTAGTCAGACGACACTCCGTGTGTTTGGGGTGTTACACGGCCAGTTTTAGCTGGAGTACACGCCCATGTGGATGGCTTGTGAGAACACACTGTGTAGTTCTTATACATGCCGTGTAGTCAAGTTTTATAAATCTCAAATGCTCTCCTTATCCTGTTCCATTCTTGGTCTCCTTGTTTTCGGTCTTTGATAATCTTGATCAAAGGTGTGCATTCGACCTTGTAGAGTCATGCCACCGAGACGACCATCGTTTGTTCGCCAGCAGAGTGGTGATGATTATACTCCAGAGATGGTAGGACATGGGATACTAATGGATCCTCTAGAAGAGCCAGATGTGGCACCAAGCGTTATACCGGACACAAGCGCGGAGGCGCAGTTCCATGAAGGCTTCATGCGGTTTATGCAGACCTTCCAAGGAGCACCGCAGGCTGCCACATCTATGACAGAGCTAACTCATATATTCAAGCAGCAGCATCCGCATATGTTTTCAGGGGATGGGGGACCACAGGCTGCGGAGTCTTGGATGGGTTCGATGCAGACGATATTCGAGCATCTAGAGACGCCTCTTGGGAGGAGGGTCAAGTTCGCTACATACATGCTATGTGATTCTTCTAAGAGGTGGTGGGATGTTACCACACAGTCTGAGAATCACCGAGACATGGTGTAGGAAGATTTTCAGACAGCCTTCTATGACTTCTTCTTCCTGGAGACGCTGCGGGCAGATCGAGCTTGAGAGTTCATGAATCTGCAGTAGGACGCCATGTCAGTGATGGATTATTCTGCTCGATTCATCGAGCTTCAGTTTTTTTCACCCGTTCTGGTGGGTGATGAGGTGCCGAGAGCTAGATGATTTGAGTATGGTCTTCAATATGACATCCAAGCGCTGGTGAACGTTTTCAGGTTGCCTATCGTGCAATCTATTGTAAACCAGGCACTTATTACTGAGCAGAACCTGCGGTAAGCTAGTGGTGTGGGCCAGGGCGGTTCAACACCAGTTTCTGGTACTATTTCTACTGGTAAGAGGTAGAGACAGATGTACTTCTCTCACAGTAGCAGTACTAGCCAGAATAATTCTTCAGGTGGCTAGGTTATTTGCTACCAGTGTGGCAGAGATGGGAATAAGAGACCTCAGTGTCCTCGAGACCCAGTGGAGTGTCGAGCTTGCGGAAATATGGGTCATCTACAGTGATTTTATAGGGCATTTCCACCAGTGGATAGTGAGAGGGGTTCGGTTCAGACTTCGCGTGAGGGAGTAGGGCCAGCAGCTTCTTACCAATCAATAAATTGGGATACGTCGGGACGTACAGGTAGAGGTGGTGGTCGTGGTCATGCTATCCAGACACCAGGATCTCAGAGGCAGTAGGGCAGGACAGCTCAGGGTAGCTAGGCTGTGTCGTAGGGTCATGGCACTGGACAGGCATATTCAGTACAACAGACCCAATAGGAACAGGATCCCAGACCTTCCACTGTTAGAGGTACTATTCTAGTTGCTTCTGTTTTGTCTTCTATACTTTTCAATACGAGTGCTATACATAGATTTATATATGTTCCCGTTGTGGAGAGCCTTGGGCTCTGTGTTTCCTTTTCTTCAGATATTATGATGCTAGACACATCATTGGGGACTAGAATGACTAGTGTGTGTCAGTGTAGGGAGTTCCCCTAGAGGTTGGTGGGTGTCACTTTCTGTGGTTCCTCTATGTCTTAGAGATGACACCTTATGACGTCATTATCGGGATAGACTGGTTGGTACCCTTTCAAGACTTTGTGTATTTCTATCATTGCAGGGTGAGTTTCACATCACCAGAGGGCCGAGAGTTTTTATACAAGGGTGAATGGGATGCCCATGCGAGTTGATCTGGACCTGAGCATTGTGGGCGAGGTGGTGTGATAGCCCATATTGCGAGTTTGTTTCTAGATAATCAGGGGACTTGTCATTAGGATTTCCTTCCAGTAGTTGATCATTTTATTAATGTCTTCCTGGACAACTTTTCAGGTCTACCTCCGGAGCGAGAGGTGGATTTCTCTATTGAGATTATGCCAGGAGCAGCACCGGTGTCTATTCCTCACCTGAGTTCCAGGTGCTAAATAGGTAGTTAGAGGAGTTGCAGACAAAGGGTTTTATCTGACCCAGTACTTCTCCTTAGGGTTCTCTGCTCCTTCTTACGAATAAGGCGAATGGTACCCTCCGACTCTGTGTGGATTATCGGAAGCTGAACCAGTTAATGGTCAAGAACTGATATCCCTTGCCAAGGATCAATGATATTTTTGATCAACTTCAAGGATAACGAGTGTTCTTGAAGATTGACTTGAGATCTAGATATCACCAGTTACGTGTTAGACTATCAGACATACCGCTTACAGCTTTTCGAAGCAGATATGGTCTATACGAGTACTTGGTTATGCCGTTCGGACTCGTGAACACCCCAGCAGTTTTCATGGCTCTAATGAATTGTGTGTTCCATATTTATCTGGATTCTTTTGTGGTAGTCTTCATGGAAGGCATCTTGGTGTACTCTCACACTCAATATGACCATGTTACCCATCTTGATATCGTATTGATTACACTGAGAGGGCATTATCTATATGCTAAGCTCTTGAAGTGCCACTTTTGGATGGACCAGATTCACTTCCTGGGCCGTATTATCTTAGAGGTAGGAGTTGCAGTAGACCCAGAGAAAATGAGAGCAGTAGTTTCCTGGGAGTAGCCTAAGAATGTGTTTTAGATACGGAGTTTCTTGGGGCTGGCTGGTTACTATAGGCACTTTATACAGGACTTCTTCTGCTTAGCAGTGCCGCTGAAGGGTGTGACTAAGAAGGGTGCGAAGTTCGTTTGGTTGGAATCTTGCGAGACCTCCTTTCAGGAGCTGAAGGGTAGGTTGACATCAGCATCAATCCTGATACTTCCATATCAAGGGAAGAGATATACAGTTTACTATGATGCATTAGGTATTGGGATGGGAGCAGTGTTGATGTAGCGCGATCGAGTTGTTGCGTGCGGGTCTCAGTAGTGGAGGCCATGTGAGAGGAATTACCCGACGCATGATCTCGAGCTGGCTGTAGTTGTTCATGCATTGCGCTGTTGGAGACATTATCTCTTGGGAGAGCATTTTGTGGTTTTCACCAGCCACAAAATTCTAAAATATATCTTTACTCAATGTGACTTGAACCTGAGACAATGAAGGTGGGTTTAATACCTTTAGTCCTTCGACTATGAGCTTGCCTATACACCTAGTAAGGGTAATGCAATTGCTGATGCACTGAGTAGGAAGACTCAGACACAGGCATTTCATGAGGCCAGTGGTGAGTGGTAGCTTATGGATTTGCTCTCTGAGATGCATTTGGAGGTGCATGATAGTCAGGGGAAAACCTATCTTTCTTCCTTAACTGTGACTTATACCTCCTAAATAGATTGAGGATGAGACAGCTATCGGATTCAGAAGGCATATTTCTGCGGGAGTCGGTGGAAAGTGAGGACCCTCCTCCTGGATGGACAATAGGTGATGATGAGGTCTACGTATCCATGGATGAGTGTGAGTTCCAGGGGATATACGTGAGGAGCTGATACGGGAGTTTCATGCTTCGGCTTGGGTTGTACACCCCGGGGTTACCAAGATGTACCGTGACTTGAGACGTTAGTATTGGTGGTTGGGTATGAAGAGAGAGGTAGCTAGTTTTGTTACGAGATGTTCCACCTATCAGCAGGTAAAGGCGGAGCATCAGAGGCCAGCAGGACTATTACAGCAGTTACACATTCCGTAATGGAAATGAGATGATGTCGTGATGGATTTCATGACCAGGTTGTTGAGGTCACCTCGAGGCAATGATGCTTTGTGGGTTATTGTGGACAGACTCACAAAGGTAGCTCACTTTTTTCTGATCAAGGAGACCTTCGGTGTTGACAAGATTGGGAATTTGTATATCCAAGAGATAGTGTATCTTCATGGGGTCCCTCATTCTATCATTTTAGATAGGTATGCCTGATTTACATCTCGTTTCTGGTAGAGTTTTCAGAGGGCACTGAGTACACAAGTGCTTCAGAGCATAGCTTACCACCCTCAGACTGATGGCCAGTCAGAGCGTACGATATAGGTGTTTGAGGACATGCTACACGCATGTGTTCTAGACTTTGGGGGCTCTTGGGAGAAGAATATACCCCTGGTTGAGTTTGCCTATAATAATAGTTTTCAGGCAACTATTGAGATGGCACCTTACGAGGCTTTATATGGTAGGCCATGCCGATCACCCTTATGTTGGATGGAGGCAGGTGAAGTAGCTTTACTGGGACCATGTCTCATACAGGAGACTTCAGAGCAGGTCCAGTTGATTCAGAAGTGGATGGCTACTGCGCAGTCTCGTCATAAATCTTATGTTGATCGCTGCAGATGACCCTTGGAGTTCGTGGTTGAGGATCAGGTTTTCTTGCGTGTTTCACCGAGGTTGGGACATAGGCAGATCAGGAGACAGGGTAAACTTTCACCGAGGTATGTGGGGCAGTTTGAGATTCTAGAGAGAGTCAGGCCAGTTGCCTATCGATTTCAATTACCACAGAGGTATCGGGCCATGCATGACGTCTTCCATGTATCTTAGCTATGCCATTATCATTCAGACCCATCTCACATATTTCATCCCGAGGAGGTTAAGATTCAGATCGATGTGTCCTTTGAGGATCATCTGATTCATATTGTTGATAGGAGCATGAAGGTTCTCTGAGTCCGATCAGTTCCTCTCGTATGGGTGATATGGTAGCATGGCCGAGTGCAGGATGAAACTTGGGAGCAGGAGACCGACATACGTGCTCAGTGGCCAGAGTTGTTCTGAGCTTTATCTTCACCAACCTTAGAAGGAAAATTTTGGGAATAATTTCTTTAAGGGAGAAAGTTTGTAAGAACCCGGTTCTTATTCTTGAGGTACGGGTTTCTTCTTTTCCTTTCTCCTTAAGTGTTTTTGAGAAAATAAGGAAAATGGGGGAAAATCCCAAATTTTGTGACTACACATGATGTACTTTTCCACACGCCATGTACTTTGGTCGTGTGGGATGGGTACATAGGGCGTGTAGGCCTGTCGGCAATGAAGGGTGTAAAAACTGACTACATGCTGTGTATAGGGTATTTACACACCGTTTAATCAGTTGGCAAGTGAATAGTAAGGTGGTGGAGGCATCCACCAGCAGAGCGATGGTACACGCCGTGTAATCGAGAATACACGTCGTGTAATCATGTCGACAAGTGAACAGTTTGGCGGTGAAAAAGTAGCTGCCAGAGGAATAGTTAAATGAGAAAAGTACACACCGTGAACTTGAGAGTACACACCATGTAGTTTGTTTTTTTCACTTAAAATGGGCAGTAGACTCCTATGTTCATAGAGAAATCTTAGAATGCCAGAGGAGAGCGGTAGAGATGGTCGGAGCTTGGAGGATCTTCTGACCGCACACCGGGAACCTGATTCATACGCCGTCGATATCCTTGGAACGGCACGGATCAGTGTCGTTCTCATTTTTTTCAGGAGGCGTCATTCACGTATACCGATCAGGAGTGATCGAGGTAGGTGGTATGGTGTTTATTTCTAATTGTTGTGTGTTTTTGTGTACCATTATGCTATGAACCCATGTTTGGGGTGTCGTATGGTTGTGGCCTTTGCTGAAAGTTATCTATAATTGCATAGATAAACTTTTGATAAGTTAAAACTGCTATTTGGGATCACTGCTTGGATCCAGGACCGCCCCGGGGGTGCGTTCCTCTGTTTAGTCATTTGGACAGGATACCTGAGGGTATTCCATGATTATATTGTGCATTGCATTTTCCTTGAGAGGATTTGTATATAAATTTTTTTCTTATGTGTTGGGATCGGCACGGTTACTTGCTTAGCCTGAGGGTAGTGTTACGTTTAGCCTGAGGGCAGTGGTTCTTTTAGCCTGAGGGAAATATTCATTATGCATGTGGGCAGTAGATTCTGTGCTTGTGGGCGACACATCGTACGCTTGAGGGAAATATTTGTTTTTCCTGTGGGAAATCACCTGCGGATTTCGATTCTGATTACCTGAGGGTAAGGATTGTATGTCTAAGGACAGTGTTATCATGAATATTCACCATGGTGTTTTCATATATTATACCTGCCAAGTTAAAGCACGAGCTTAGAATGGTTAAATTAATATTAAAATGTAAATGTAACTGGTAAAGTTAGTTACTTTTGAGTACTGCTTAGTTTATTGCATTTAATACTGCACACTGTTGTTGCGCATTTTCACTGAAAGTTAGGCACGGGCCTTTGGTGGGTGCCTACTGGGATTTATTTCTCACACTTTATTTGGGTCATGTTTTTGTCCCAAATAGACTATATTGTTGTAGGTGTTGATCAGGGAAAGGGTCCCTATACAGGTACATGATTGTAGCAGAGGAGTAGGAGATCATGGGACCGAGCTTAGGCTTGCAATGCTGTTGCGTTCTGTTTACTCTATTTATTCTGTTTTGTTGTACCTCATACTTTGAGTTGTATTGTATTGTATTGTAGTGTATCTTGTTCTGGATTTTTTCATAGAATTAGTGACATGATGTATCTTTATATATATGACTGCTGGATCTCTTTTTTGTAGTTTTCCATTTCAATTGTATATTGTTTACTACTTCCGCTGTTGTATGTTATTTATCTTTTCCGTTGTGCTACACTTTGACAAATGAAGGCATAGTTTCTCCACTATCTGACTTGGGCCCTCACTGCTAGTCGACAGCCTTTGGCGTTTGGGGAAATGCGCTTGAGGTCATGTGACCAACCGGGTTCGGGGCACCCATTGTGTGGCAGCCGGATCCGGGATGTTACATGTATCACCTTTATTTATGTGGGAAGCATACCATATTCACCACTTATTTCATTTGTGAGGTGTATATACTGCCCAAGAATGCATTTTGTGATTATTATCATGAAAATTATAGGATATGAAAACACATATAAATTTCCTTCTTTCATGTGGTTTATGATCCAAATTTTTTAAAAGTAGTAATGGTATTATGTTATAATATCATTGTTTATCGGTATTGTTTATGGTTATGTTTATAATTATGAAATATTATGATATATTACTCAATAAACTCATTAATATTCTTATAATGTGGTTATATATGGATATTAGATATTTTTCTTTTATTTTTCACTCTTTATGTACTCATATGTCTAGTAGAATTTTTTTTAAGGGAAACTTGTTGTATTTCTATCTTTAGTCAAATATCCTTTTTTACTCAATGCCCATGTTTCCTAAAAATGATTTAAAGAATGTTTTTCATATTATTCCATTATTTTTTGAAGTATTATCGACTAGTTTTTTACATTTTAAAATATGTTCTAAAAGGAATATTCTTGTCATTTTCCAAAATGAGGTACTTTTTAATTTTTCACCATAAATGTGAAATAAATATTTATTTAAACATATATGAAATGGACAATATTTTCCATTTTAATATCCAAAAAATTAATTTAAGTTTCCATTGCAAGTTTAAATATTTATTTTCAAGGAAAGTTTTTTATTTAGTATTTAGGAATTTTTTATATTTTAAATAAGTTATTTCATAATGGAGTGGATATTTTCCTCAAGTATTAATTAATGATATTTTTATGAAATTTAAATTCATTAATGACCACATTCATTCATGTTTATTATGTTTTATTGTGGATATGATTCAATGGTACCATCCATGTTATTTATCTCGATATTTTATGATTATGGTGAAAATATGTTTATAAATCCCATTTTCTTCCCACAGGTTATACTATGATGAAATGTTTTTGAAACCCATTTCCTTTTTATGGTTTAGTATATGATGAATGTGTTATGATCTTGTATCACACATATGTATGATTTTCATTATGTGATATCCATCTCAAAAATATATATCCCTCAAATTCATTTAGTAAAGATGGATAACTCCTGAGTTAATTATGTTATGCATGAACCCGATTTCATGTTCAAAATGTTATGTGTAGACCTGGTTTCATATTAATATGGTTATGTGTGGACCAGGATTTATTTCTATAAGGTTATGTGTGGACCTAGTTCTATATCCCTAAGGTTGTACATGGACCTAGTTTCATGTCCATAAGATTATGTGTGGTTATGGTTTCATGTCTATAATTTTATTTAAGGACCTTAACTTAATTAGTGAACCTGTTTGAATTTATACATGCTCACAATTTTATAAAGTTATGTTTTTCT
This sequence comes from Viscum album, assembly GCA_963277665.1. Classification (NCBI taxonomy): domain Eukaryota; kingdom Viridiplantae; phylum Streptophyta; class Magnoliopsida; order Santalales; family Viscaceae; genus Viscum; species Viscum album. The sequence continues at coordinate 86,126,463 of OY728154.1, forward strand.
ACATTCCTATGTATATGTTATTATCACATGGATTGTGTTATTTGGTTATATTATGACTCATGTCTTATGAACTTTTAAGCTTTATTACATTACTCAATATTATAATATTTGTTATATAGGTTGTGATTTTAAAATGTTAATCTCATGTTATTATACCTTTACACTCTAGTTATGCCTATGTGATCATTGATATATCCCTTTTTTAACCATAATGATCATCTAAGTTCACCCTTTTCTTATGTTTCCTTTCCATAGGTTATGAATAAAAAATTTATGTAGGGTATGTATAAGAAGAGTACTATATGGGAAGATCCTTATGGGACATGTTGAAGATCTATCACGAAATTAGAATATTGGGTATATATTATCCAAGTATAGTAAACTAATATGGTCTTTAGGAATTTACTTATTATATGTATTAAATATTCTTATAAAAAGATGAAATATTTATGTATGAAAAGTGTGGGATGCTATAAGGGTCTCCAAAATTATTTACTAAAAAATAAAAATAATTATTAATAATAACACACACAAAAATGTGAGTGGTCTTATATAAATGATTCTTTGAAAGAAGACCAATGTTATGTGCCTTAATTAGTGTTATGCATTCCTTTTAGAGAGAGATAGTGGGATACAGAAGACCATAGAAGATTATATTTAAAATGGTATTCTACTAGGAAGAAATACAAATTGTTTTTCATATTTAAGGTAAATAGAAAATATATTCAATTTTTCAATTTAAAATTTGCAATCATCACTATGTTTTAAAAAAATATATAATTTCAATTTTTATTTTTGATTATAATTTTATTGGCAATGGGAAAAGTTTTTTAAAATAAATATCTATTTTATAATTCCTAAAACCTTCTTGTAAAATTATTACTTTAATGAAATTAATTTTTTTCATGGTGGGATTAATAGATTTATAAATTTTTCATTTTATGTACAGGATAAAATTAGTTTTATTTTCTATTTTAAAATTTTCCAAAACCCAATTTATTAATGGAAAAAAAAATTATGTAATTTTTTATTTTATATTTTCTAAAACCATCTCATTAAGGAATTTTCTTAAAAGATAATATTAGTTCTCAATGTAAGATTCATATATATTCAAATATATCATTTTATTTAAAAGTTATTTTTCTCTAAACATTCTATTTTATTGTTCCTAAAAAACACTCACCTATTTTAATTGATTTTTAAAATTGGTATTTTTTAAGAGTTTTGAAGTTATCATACCAAGTTTAAAATGGTTTATTTTGGAATCATAAATCATAATTATTAATTTAAATCTAGTTCACTATTGAAATTTTTTTATACGAATGAATAAACTTTTTTCATGGATTTCATCAATGTTTAAAATTATTGTATAGCCATGATTTTAATTATTTTGATCATCATCCCTTATATGATGTGAAAATCATTTTCCAATCAAAATAATTACTCTTGTTTCTTATAATTTTCTATAAAAATATACAAATACACACACACACACACACACACACATATATATATATATAGGTTTTCATATATAATTATATACATGAAATTTTTTTGATACTAATATTTTGATGGAAAACTCCAGTGTAGAAAAAGTAAGGATACACATGTTTTATTGAAATTTTCACTTATACTTTGTAAGAAAATGAGGAATTAAGATTGAACCCAAAATTTATGGAACCTTTTCAACTATATTATGGGTATAACTTATATATAAATCAAGATTCCAAATCACCTAATGTATTTTTTTCTATTCTTGCTGAATTTTTTTCTAAAAATAACTTGAATTATTATTTGAGAAAATATTTTTCAATTTATTTTTAAAATAACATTTTGTATTTTGAAATGTATATTTTGTTTTATAAAATGGTAATGGGTTTTGATATAAATAATTGTTTATAATGATATTTTAAAGAAACCATCTTGATTTAAGTTTTTGAGAAATCATCTTACAAAATATGTGTTTTGAAAATAATTTTCTAGTATTTTTATCAGAAAAGTGTAAATATTATGTTTTGTTAATTATTTTATTAAATTTATATTATTTTTTTATATAGAATGTTTACAGTTTATTTCCAATAATTTTAAAAGGGGGATTAAATGGTTTTTAAACCCCTTACTAAGCCTTTTTCACACACCATTGTTTTTTAAAAATCACAAGATCTGTTGATAAGTAGAAGCAATTATAGAGTAAGGCCTCACATATGAGATCTTTTAGAGCATAGATGGTATAGAACAAAAAGTTTTTATATTAAAAAAATGTATATTTGAGTGAGATAGTATGTTTTTTAGTTTTCATAATCCTATAAAAATTAAGATCTAAATGATTCCTAAGAATTTAAGATTTTATATTATTCAATGGTGTTAAATATTTTCTTTTAGAAAAAAAATATATAATGTTTTAGCCCCAAACTTAGGAGTGAGGGTATGGGACATACCATTGGATAAATCATATGATAGAGGAAGAAATTTCATATAATGAATATTTTATATTAATTAAATGCTCAATTATTTTATGAAGTGACTATCTGTAAATTCCATGGATGAAATTTTTTAATGGGGTAATAATTTAACACTCAATCATTGGTTACAGTAAGTAATCTTTTTGTTCTTAAGAAACTAGATCATAGTGCACATAACATTATTCAAGAATATGGTTAGAACTGAAATTAAAAAATTTAATATTTTTAATTTTATGGAATATTTTTTTAATTCATCGTGAAAATATTACCTTCTGGTGAATTTTTTAGATTTTTCATAAATAGATGATTTTGGTGTGAATAATAAAAAATAGTTATTTTACAAATAATGTCACTTTGATGAATTATATAAGAATGAGTGGAATGTTTATGAAAAAATATTAAATAACAAATATATATATTATAAGTAATATAATTTCTTTAAAAATATAATATTGAACATATAAATATTTTTCTAACATTTTGGATGTCTAACTAACTTTTTATTCATATAAAAACTATTTTTGATTCTTATCTTTAAAGAAGTTTTGACAATATTCCTTTTAGTTTTGTTTTTATTTGAATGTAAAATAAGTATAATTTTATTAAGAATAATTAAATTAATTCCATTATAATCAAATTTATACATTATGTTTGTATAAAATCATTTTTATGGATAAAACGAACATTTTTCTAAAAAAAATTGGTTTTGGTTGTTTTTTGTGACCATATATTAAAATTAATTTATTTTAATTCTATGAATTTAATTATTTAAAATGTATTTAATATTTTTAATAATAATAATTATAAATAGGTAGTGAGGTCAACTTAACTATTGGTTATAGTTAATAGTAAGCATGGTAAATACTTCTCACTAGAGTAAAGATTAAAAGGATTAATGTGGGGGTAAAACTAAATATATAAGCATTAAAATAACATAATAACTTCTATAAATATTATTGGATAAAAATTTTTCAACCATATATTATCCTTTCTTTGACATGGATCCCCTTTGTATTCACCTTAAAATGATCATGACTTTATTATATTTTAATGTTCTTTATATTTACATGTTTTTCATCCACCTCACTAATAAAAGAGAACCTCCTCTTCTCTATTATCAATACATATTGAGCCACATATATCAACCACTCCCTACCCAGATACCTTAAAAATTTATCCTTTCTTGATCTATAGGTTTATATCTTTCCAAAAGACAAATTTAAAAAGGTATAAGGTGTAAGCTAATAGAGGTTACCAAAAGAATAGGTATATATTATTACAAGTCATTTTCAAGCTCTATTTTTTTATACCTAAATGAAATATTCAATAATATTTTGAACATAATTATATATGTGTATTTAAAATTATTATTTATTTTTTGTAAATTGTAAATGTATTTTCTATTTCCTTCCCATCAAATATGTAAAATGAATGCATCGCTCATGTGTACGTACGTACTACTATCTCCACAAAGAAATGTAATTCATTTTTCATAAAAATATCACATGGATGGTTTTAATTGTTGAATTAGAAAATATATATTTATTATATTTATGACATATTTATGATTCTATAAATCTAATATATCAACTACCATATCGCCCTTCCATATGTTGGAAAATGATAGCATCTCTTGTCTGTGCATGTGGACTGCCACCTCCATGAAGAGATATGATTTTTTTCTATTACCACCTTGAATGGATGATTATAAAACTATATTTGATGAATAGAATTTATATTTATGAAATTATTAATATTCTAGTGATTATAATTCAAATTTATTTCACCTTTAGCAGTGGGTAATATACCGAAGTAATTTTGAATAAATTGATAGAAAACACTTATGTGGTTTATGTAAGAAAGATATATTCAATGAATATTTTTCAAATTAATACAAAAGGATATTAAAAATTGATTAAATTAGGAAGATTTAATGCATCTAACAAAGAAGGAATCCAAGGTAAGGGTTTTTTATCTCATTTCCACTCTATTGAGATATATTTTATATTATGTACCTAATTTCGTTATATTGTGTATATACTACCTCTTTGATATATTATATCATTAATTCATATTTATTAATTATATTTAATATTTCTATTAATTTTTTTATTTTATAAAGTTTTGATTCAAATTTAATTGAATCTGTGAATATTTATTTTATAATCACACTCTTATTCAAATTTCTCATGTCTAAATTTACATTAAAAGATTTAAATGGTATTTATCTTCATAAACCCTATATATTTTCTTATCATCTAGTTATTTATTTGGTTTCTATATTATCTTTTATCTTTTACTCTCTTTGGTAATCAATGACTGAATGAATGTTTTTAAACAAAACCAACCTTATTTTACATTTTCAGTCAAAAATTTCTCAAATTCATGTCCATATTTTTCAAATTATTATATGAAAATTTTATAGACATTAAAATTAGTGGTAAAGGTGTTTTTATGCTATATTTGAATTTATATAAAAAGGTTTAAAAGGAATCTTTTTAATGTTTTCCTAAACAAGTCATTTATGAAATTCTTTATAAAAGTGTGAAAAGAATGTTATTTTTAATATACATGATGTGAATGGATTTTCCCACTGTCATAGTTGGTATTCATTATCAAGATTTATAAAAAAAATATGTTTTTTCATAGAAAATAATTTTTCCATTATTATATTAATTTTTAGTTTTTATATTAAAATAAAAAGGTATACTTTTATAGTAGTACAAAAATAATTTTTGAAATAATTTATAAATTTTTTAACAACAATGTTACAAAATCATTAAGGAAGATTCATTTTAATGTTCACTTCCATTTTCCATGATTAATATCGAAAGAATTTTTTTTACTTCACACCATTATTTTTTTATGAATTTATGGTCTTCCATAATCCATTTACAATTTATGGATTATGCCATATTTTGAAATCATTCACATTCAAGTGATCATTTTTCCTGTCACTATGCATTATTCATTAAACATTATTTTTAAACATATTGTTTATATATTCAATATCATGGATAAATTTTGAATCATTTATACAAATTTATTATTGTATTAATAATATACCATTTCAATATACATTTTTTTAAATAATATTATTAAGAAATTTATTTCATTTAATGGAAATATTGATTTTTAGTATTCTCAAATTAATACTAATATTTATTTAATGATAAGAAATATAGATTATGTATTAGATTTTTTATTAAATATATGAGAAATATATTGGAAATTTTTAAGTGATGGGTAGTCTTGGTTATAGATATTATTTTAATGATAGGTATCATCAGATAGACAGTTATCCAAATCAGTTGGGTATATTTGTATACCTACCCATTTATTGAAATGTTATTGAACAAGTCCTTTATAACACCCCAAGATTTTGAAAATAAATTTAATAATTAATTTTAAAAACACTAAGTCTCTACAAGAATCACTTTGTTATAACCTATCCAGTAAACATAATTTTTTCACCTCTGTGATTTGAATTTTGAAAAACTATCACACACGGTTGCGTTTAGTAAGATATTTAGAGTCTTATAAGACAAAAATAATCTTTAGTGAATAGTAACATACCCTTGTCCATAGTAACATACCCTTATGAATATTAATGAATAGTAATGAATAGTAAATTAGACAAAAAAAATAGAAACTTCACCCATGAATGTATAAATACAATTCATACATCTTATAAGTGAAAAAAAAATCATAGTATAAGTATTGGTATTTTTGTATGTCATAAATATTTTAATTAAAATTTTGTGATTAATTTAATAATTTAAAATGTAAATTAATTTTAATAAAATTTAATCATAAATTGTTACTTTATTTTCTTATGTTTATAAGATAGTTTTATGGGAGCTTGATTAATTTCTCAAGGTGTTATAAAATGAGTTATAGTTTTAAAGTGGTTTTTTTAGAATAAATTATGATTTTACTTAAAAATTATATTAAAAATATTTAGAAACTTGTTTTCAAAAAATGGATTTCATTTTTGAATTCTACACATAGAAAAATGGTTGGGGTTAATTTTTGGCATTTTTCTGAAATACTTGAATTTTTATGAATAGTAAAATACGGTAATTTACCGTATATTTACATTATCAGTTAAATTCACTATTCCTAGAATCATGGATGATGTAATAAAACTTGGTTAGAACTCAAATGAACTTATTACTATTAAGTTTTACATGAATCAACACTATTGGTTATCTTGAGGTAAATAATAAAACAATGAATAAGATATTCAAAAATTACTCCTCTCCTCCACTATAACCCCCACCCCCTCACTCCCCCTTTTATTCACTCCTATAGATCCTTTTGAATTTTCTAAATTCTAGTAAAATATCCTTCCAATCTCCTCCCCCATGTCCAATAACCCTTGGTCTCATAAAAAGACCAAAACCTCTCCCCTAAAGAGGCTCTCAAGGAAGATTACTTCAAGAGGTAAACACCTCTTTTCATTTCTTTTATTTCAAGTTATCTTTTATGTGGAATGTATTTCAAGTTTCCATAACATGTTCTTATTTCCATTTTATTATATCCCTCTACTATATTATGAGTCTTTTATGAATGGGTGACCCATGTACCCTCTCTTTTAATGTTCTCTAAAACCATGTTGTATAGCCGTTATGCTGCAGATTTTTCATCTCAAAATATCTCTCTTTTTCAACCACTATTACTATCAAAATTATGTAAGAATGATTAGATACCCCTTTTATCTAATAAAAATATTTTATCAATTTTTAAGTGATGTCATTAGGCAGCTGAATTTTCATAAGGGATTTCTCAACTTTTCTTTTATTTCGAGTTCCTTTCTTTTCTTTTTTTTCTTTCCTCACCTCATTTCATCCAAATGTTATGATAAATACAGTAACTTACATGTACTGGAATTTTTTTTGATAATGTAATAATTCATCATCATATCTCCTTTCCCCTTATTTTATAATAGAAATGAAAACACCATCCGAGATGTGTTAAATTATCACATTCAGGGACGACGGGTTTTCAATTTCTACTTCCATATTCAATTCTAGTCATGAAACCATTTTGATGGTTGAACCAGACTATAATATATATATTATAACTTATTTAAGGTTCTATAATCATTTTTTACACATGATATTATTTTATAAATCAAAATGAGTTCATTGTGATCAAAAAAAACCAATTAACCCAAACAATTATCATTAAAGTTTTATATAATGGTTCATTTTCACTCCCAATAACCAAATGAATTTTATAACCATGTAATATTCTGGATGTTAATAAATAAAATATAACTTCTATTTTTTACAACCATTCACATATTACATGTTTATTCTTACATGTATATAAGTAAACCGGTCATGAATACCAAGAAAGAAAACACTCCCAAACAATAAAATTAAACCTATTAAACCCATCAAGAAGGCCATAAATGAACTTAATAAGGCTATAATAAATCAATTACATAAATAAGAGGTTATTTAAATATTAATTAATTAATTTAATTTGGCTATCAAGGATACTAATATCAAGTGAATAACAACATCGGACTTAAGGTAAGGGGTTTCCTCACCTCACTTCCATTTTTGTGAGATATTCCTTATTCACTACCATTTCTTATGTATAGTGTATGTATAATGACCATTGATGTTTAATATCATGAATATATTTATTTTAATTTTATTAAATGTATCATTAAATGATTATTAATTTTGGGGCATATGATTCAATTGATTATAAAGTTGTAAGTATTTTCTACCTGAACCTCCATTTTCATTCGGGTTTCCCTTATTCTCTACTCACCTCAATGATATTATTATTTATTCCTATATACTCATCATAAATTTTGTGTGAATGTTCTATATATGTGTACCAACCATAATCCTACTTTTATTTATGGGGAGTTATATGTTTTAAAAGGATCTTTAAAAAAATTATTCCCGATAAAAGAGAAATTCTAAAATTCATACATATTTTCAAGTGCACTATGTAATCTATTTTAAGTCATTATTAATTTTTTAAAATCACAAATTTTATCATGAAAACCCATATTTGTTAATTTATGGTTTTATTAAATCAAACACACCTTTCCTTTTTAAAATCTCTTTAATATTTTCCTAAAACTACACTAAAATTTTTTACTTCCAAAGCTTTTTTAAAAGCTCTTTTTACATGATTTCACTTAAGTGGGACATAATTTATGCTTAAAATATAATTTCAATGTTATTCCCTCTCCTTTTCTGGAAATACGGTTTTAAAAAATAATTTCATGACAAATGAAAATGATTTTCCAAAATAACTCTTCTTTCTAAAGTAAAAAAGGGTTTCTCTTGTCTCACTTTAACTTTTTTGAGATATATGCCTTGTTTACCACTTATTCCTTGCATGTGGTGTATGTAATTCCATTTGGTATATTGTATAAAGAGTATCCTTATTATCATTATATTCTAAAGGATTCTGATTTTAATGTTTCAATGTAGTATGGGACACTTTTTAGTATTTAAGGATTGTTTCCTCAAGAAATGATTAACGGTATCGCCTAAAAGTATCTTTATTTATGTCAACATACTTATTAAATCTTTTACTTAGTTGAGGTGGATCTCTTATGATATCATCTACAATATTTTGTTAAAGGGTTTTTAATTAGTTTGACCATAGATGTGCTATCTTAAAACCATTCACCAATTTACTCCGAATAGTTAGTGTTTATGCTTAATGTTTGGGGAAAGTTATTTACATTTCATATATTAGTTTCAATATGAATGTATATGTTGTTTATGTTTATCTCCGTTCATATGAGGAATTAATTGGAATTAGTAAGTGTTGGTTGGGGCCTGTTATATCCCCCCGATGCATCGGTAGGTCTCATGAGAAAAATTACGGTCTTGGCACAAGGCCTTGACGGTATGGTTATGATGTCCCACATTATTCATTCCATCATTATGAAAATAGTATTGATAGTTCATATGGTTATTCGACTATTAGAATACCCATGTTTATATTTTATTGTGTCGTTATTTATTCATCTCTTATTTATACCATAATTTGTTCAAGTTTATTTTTAAAGGCATGTTTTTTTAGTTATTCACCATGCCTAATGTTATGTTTATGATATCTTCTATTGTATTGATTTCCATTTCTGAGCATATGAGATCACCCCTTTCATATGTTTCATTTTCTTAGGAAATTAAGAAGTTTATTATGAATGATCAGCAGGGATAAACTTAGATTTTTGGATGTTACCAATAAAACATATATGTTGTATGTCCTTTAAAGTTGTAATGTTGAACCTATATATGTATCTGGTTTTCAAAAACTACTAAACTACTCAGTCCTTTAGGATTTGATTCCTTGTAATCATGCCAATGTAAAAAAATAAGGCACCGGATCCGAGCAACTGGGGTCGGGTCCTTATAGTTGGTATCAGAGGAAGTTTATTGTAAAACTTAGAAGCTAAATTTAGGAAATGTAGATTAGGGAACAAAACCCTAAGATATACTTTGAGGATAAACATAAAATAACATCCTGGAATTTTGGTAAATAATATATTGTGTGAATATTTCTAGAAAATACAACCCTTCCTAGATACTATAAGTGGTTGTAGTTCTAGCACAGATGTACCTAGGAGTAACAACTCCGACAAGGTATTTTTGGCTTGACCTGGGGTAACCTGGTATAAGAAAACGGGCCTTACTGCACACCTGGTTTGACACTCTTGGGGAATATACTTAAGATAATTCACATTTCATTTCTTAGAAACCATTAGGAGGGATTTATTCTTCCAAAGTAACCAATGTATATGGTTCTAGGATTTACGATGCATAAATTTATGATATGTGCTATACCATGTTTAATGTTGTAGAAAGTTCATAATTTTATGAGTTAATATACCATATATAATTGATTAGAAATGGAACCAAGAAGAAGAAATGAGAACATCACCAATGCATGTGATAAAAATAGTAAAAAGGATCATATCTCTCATAGTCTTAAGCCATTATTTCAAAGGAAGATAGTCTCCTATGTATCCTTATCATATGAGGAAATAGTATCATTTGTTAACAAGGTATGTAAATAATTCTCTGAGTCCTATGGATTTTAAGGGAAGAAAAATAAGAAGAGGATGGTAGCAAAAAATATGGATAAAGTGAAGAAGGGAAAGAAGGGTTTTCCCACATGTGATAACAGTGGAAAGAATCACCCTAGTGAATGCATGAAGAGAATGGGTGTTTGTTATAAGTGTGGATAAAAATGACACCAAGTTCATGATTTCAAGGCTAAGAAAAAAGGTTTCTGATGTACAATGCTTCAACTACAAGGAGATGGGACATTATGTGAATCAATGTCCCAAGCATCAAAGGAATATACCCTAAATGATGATTCTAGATAATGATCAAGTTATAATATTGTCACAGATGAAGTATAATGATTAATATTCCTAGTTAAGAATCGTTTCATTTGAATATTTTTTCAATAATGTATGAGTTATAATAATTATGGAATATAAGAGGATTGTACTGCAATACTTTTTCATTAATTATTTGAAATCATGAGTTGAATGGTACCAAGAAAAGATATCCACTTGAATGTTAAAATTTTTGGAAAATGCATGTTTAAGGAAGGACACCCATTAATATATTTCTAATGATGAATATATAGATGAATATATTATTCATTTGGATAAGTATTTACTACCTCAAAACTGATTTTTGACTTTTTTACAAGTGATCTATGCTATCATTGATGCAGTTTACAACATTTTTGGATATAAGGAATATATCCAATAGAATTTGTAAGGATGAATTCATGTTTTCAATAAGTTTTTATGGTAATTTAAGTCATTACCATATTTAAAGAGGGCACATAATGAAGACATTCACATGTTTGGAATGTGAAAATTTAGGGTTGCTGCATGTTGATTAAATGAAAATAAGGTAGTAGATCCATTGAGAAGGATAGATCATGGAGTTCTAAACAAAATGAGGATTTTCCAAATACCCCATATACATGGATCTACCAAGGATGGATATGAGAATGATTCTAAAGTATTGGATCATGATCTTTTGTAAAGTTAAACCATTTTTGAAATGGTTTAAGTTGATCATTGTATGAGGTTTTAGAGTTTAATGTCACTACATGATGCAACTTGTGTTAAGAGATGAAGTATACATAGTTCAAGGCACAAACAAAGGATAAAATTTTGTTTATGAAATAGAAACGTATATTTATACTCTTATAGAGTGGAATAATTCATAAACTCCAGGAAAAGAGTCTTAAATAAAAATTTTTTCCTATTATTATTTTTTTATGATATCAATGAAATTTTGAATAACTGTAGTTTAAGGTTTTGTGGTAATGATCTTTAATCTGAGCATGTTCTCTATCAGTTTCCATAAAAACCTGATGGTTTGATTATTATTCCATGACCATGTTTTCCAATTAGAATGTGTTGTTTTTTTTAGTAACTGATGCATTTCCCTTTCCTCTTATTAAGAGGTTATTTTAACAGTATTCCTGATATGGGTTTCCCACAAGGGAATTTTCAAGTATCAACCATTATCTTTCAAAGTTCAATTTTAAATTTCGAGGATGAAATTTTTGTAAGGATCAGATAATGTAACAGCCCAAGATTTTGAAAATAAATTTAATATTGAATTATTAAAACACTAAGTCTCTACAAGAACCACTTTGTTATAACCTATCCAGTAAACATAATTTTTCCACCTCTGTGATTTGAATTTCAAAAAACTAACATACACGGTTGTGTTCAGTAATATATTTAGAGTCTGATAAGACAAACATAATTTTTAGTGAATAGTAACATACCCTTATGAATAGTAACATACCCTTATGAATATTAATGAATAGTAAATAGGAAAAAAATAAAACTCCACCCATGAATGTATAAATAAAATTTAGACATCTTATAAGTGAAAAAAATGATCATAGTATAAGTATTGGTGTTTTTGTATGTAATAAATATATTAATTAAAATTTTATGATTAATTTAATAATTTAAAATGGATGTGTATTTTCATAAAATATAATCATAAATTGTTACTTTATTTTCTTATGGTTATAATATAATTTTATGGGAGCTTGATTAATTTATCAAGGTGTTATAAAACGAGTTATAGTTTTAAAGTTGTTTTTTGGAATAAATTATGATTTTATTTAAAAATTAAATTAAAAATATTTAGAAAATTATTTTCAAAAAATGGATTTCATTTTTTAATTCTACACGTTGAAAAAAATTTGGGGTGAGTTATTGGGATTTTTCTGAAATACTCAAATTTTTTATAAATAGTAAAATACGATAATTTACCATATATTTACATTATCAGTTAAATTCACTATTCCTAGAATCATAGATGATGTAATCTCACTTGGTTAGAACTCACATGCACTTATTACTATTAAGGGTCACATTAATTAACACTATTGGTTGTCTTGAGGGAAATAATAAAATAATGAATAAGATATTCAAAAATTACTCCTCTCCTCCACTATAACCCCCCCTCACTCCCCCTTCTATTCACTTCTATAAAGACTTTTTCCTTGTCTAAATTCTGGTAAAATATCCTCCCAAGATCCTAAACCATGTCCATAAGCCCTGTTTCTCATCAAAAGACCAAAACCTCTCCCCTAAAGAGGCTCTCAAGGAAGATTACTTCGAGAGGTAACCACCTCTTTTCATTTCTTTTATTTCAAGTTCTCTTTGATGTGGAATGTTTTTCAAGTTTCCATAACATGTTATTATTTCCATTTTATTCTGTACCTATATTATATTATGATTATTTTATGAATTTTTTACCCATATCCCCTCTCTTTTAATGTTTTCTAAAACCATGTTGCATAGTCGTTATGCTGCATATTTTTCGTCTCCAAATATCTCTCTTTTTCAACCACTATTTTTATGTTATTCACTTTTATTTTCAATTGTATTATGTTGGGATATTTCATTCCATATCCACCTTACTTTACAAATTATTTAATAATTATGAGATACCCCTTTTCTCTCATCAAAATACTTTATGAATTTTTAAGTGACGTCATTTGGCTGCCGAATTTTCGTAAGGGATTTCTCAAGTTTTCTTTTATTTTGAGTTCCTTTATTTTCTTTTATTATTTCCTTGACTAATATTATCCAAATTTTATGATAAATCCATTAACTTAAATTTAATATAATGTTTTTGTGATAATGGAATAATTCATCATCATCCCTCTTTTCCCATTCTTTTATACTAGAAATTAAAAGACCACCCGAGATGTATCAAATTATCACATTCAAGGATGACGGGTTTTCAATTTCTATTACCATATTAAATTCTGATCATGAAACCATTTTTATGGTTGAACCAGACAATAATATATATATATATATATATTATAACTTATTTAAGCTTCTGTAATCTTTTTTGTACACAGTATATTATTTTATAAATCAAATGAGTTCGTTGTGATCAAAAACCACCAATTAACCCAAACAATTGTCATTAAAGTTTTATATAATAATTCAACTTCACTCAAAATAACAAAATTAATTTTATAACCATTTAATCTTATATATGTTAAAAAAAATAAAATACAACGTATATTCTAGAAAACCATTATCATATTACATGTTTATTCTTACATGTATATAAGTAAACCGGTCATGAATACCAAGAAAGAAAACACTCCCAAACAATAAAATTGAACCTCTTAAACCCATAAATAAGTCCATAAATTAACTTAATAAGGCTATAATAAATCAATTACATAAATAATAGATTCTTTAAATATTAATTAATTAATTTAATTTGGTTATCCAGGACACTAAGATCAATTGAAGAACACCATCGGACTTAAAGTAAGGGGTTTCGTCGCCTCACTTCCATTTTTGTGGGATATTCCTTATTCACTACCATTATTTGTCTATAGTGTATGTATACTGAAAATTTATGTTTAATATCATGAATATATTTATTTTCATGATATTCAATGTATCATTTAATTATTATTAATTTTGGGGCATACGATTCAATTGATTACAATGTTGTAAGTATTTTCTACTTGAACCTCCATTTTCATTTAGGTTGCCCTTATTCTCTACTCACCTCAATGATATTATTATTTATTCCTATTTAATCCTCATAAATTTTGTTTTAATGTTCTATATATTTTTACCAACCATAATCCTACATTTATTTATGGGTAGTTATATGTTTTAAAAGGATCTTTAAAAAAAATTCCCGATAAAAGGGAACTTCTCAAATTCTTACCTATTTTCAAGTGCACTATGTAATCTATTTTAATTCATTATTATTTTTGTAAAATAAAAAATTTTATCATGGATACCCATCTTGGTTCATTTATGGTTTTATGAAATCAAACATGCCTTTCCATTTTAAAATCTCTTTAATATTTTCCTAAAACTTCACTAAAATGTTTTACTTCTAAAGCTTCTTTAAAAGATCCTTTGACATGATTTCACTTTAGTGGGACATAATTTATGCCTCAAATATAATTTAAATTTTCTTACCTCTTATTTTCTAGGATATACATTTTTAAAAATATTATTTCATGACAAATACAAATTATTTTCCAAAAGAACTCTTCTTTATAAACTAAAAAGGGTTTCTCTTGTCTCACTTTAACTTTTTTGAGATATATGCCTTTTTCACCACTTATTCCTTGCATGTGGTTTATGTACTTACCTTTGTTATTTCAGTAATTCATTGTACTTATTAAGTTTTGTATGGGGACCGCCATAGCCCCTTGGTGCATCGGTATGTCTCATGAGACAAACTATGGTCTTGGCGTGTAGCCTTGACCAAATGGTTATTTATAGTCTTGGCATGAGGCCTTGACAGTATGGTTATGATTCCCCAAATTATTCATTACATCATTATTAAAATAGTATTTATAGTTCATATGGTTATTCAACTAGTAGAATACCCATGTTTATGTTTTATTTTTGAATTATTTATTTAGCTCTTATTCCTTCCATAATGTGTTCATGTTTATTTTTAAAGGAATGTTTTTTTAGTTATTCATCATGCCTAATGTTATGTTTATGATATATTTTTCTATATTTATTTCCCTTACTAAGAATCTGAGCTCACCCCTTTCTTATGTTTCATTTTATCATGACATGAAGAAGTTTATTATAAATGACATACATGGATAAACTTAGATTTGTACATGTTTCCAATAAAACATATATGTTGTATTTCTTTTTTAAAGTTATAATGTTGAACCTATGTATGTATCTGGTTTTTCAAAACTACTAAACTACTCAGTCCTTTAGGATTTTATTCCTTATAATCATGCCAATGTAATAAAATAAGTAATCAAATCCAAGAAACTTTGGTCGGGTCCTTACATCCTTGATGGTAAAGTTCAGGATATCAGTAAATGATTTCATAATATAGATATAATTATGCTTGAAATTATTAATTTCCTTTAATATTTTAGTTATTATTATCCATGTAGTTGTTATTTTGATATTTTATATGGATACGTTTTGAAGGAAAAGTTATTAATTAAATGTATCGATTATCCACATTTCTATATTATTAATGCATTATATATTCATGAAGGATTCTGTTTTATACTTTCTGTTATTGAGAAACTAATCTCTCCCTTTATTATGTTTTCCTTTCCCTAGGAAATAAAGAAGTAATATTTGAATGATATTTAAGGATCCAATAAGGTTTTTTATGCTATTTTTGATTTTTCTAAAATAATATATAAATTATGTATGTATCTATTATTTCAATACTATGAAACTAATCTATGCTTAATTTTGGGATCCCTTATATTTCATACAAATTTAATAAGATAACAAATTAATATGGGTTACTGTAGTTGGTTTAGTTAGAATACATATACTAAGACCATCTCCAAACTTGTGCATAGAACAAAAATACCCAACATTTGTTGGTATAAATCCAGTGTTAGGGTGAGTATGAATATACTTAGTAGGATACCCTGAAAGCCAAAAACAACATGTAATATCAAATCCCATGAAACTATAGAGTTTATAGTAGGAAAAAAATAAAAAAAAATTATATGTTTAATCACTAGAAGCCTTAAGTACAAAGAAAGTTCCCAATTATCTTTTCTCCAATCCTCAAATGTCATAAGATATGAGAAAATAGGGAATCTTGGAACACTGAAGAGTCTAAAAATCATGAATTCAATATCCTGATATATACAACATCATGAAATAAACCCATTTGTATTTAAAGATTGAAAATTCCCAATGAAGTTGGTATTGCTCGACTCTTCCAACTTCTACACCGATGTAGAATTCACAAATGTGGAGCCTGCTCAATAATGATGCACGCCCTTTTGTCAAAGGGAAATCCACATCCTTTACTCCACCAACAACATATCACCATTCACGTGCCTTAAATACCTATTACATGTAACCCACATAACAACATAATAATATTAAATGGAAATTCATGGCTCACAAGAAGACACATCATTCAAGGGACTACTATAACGACTAGAGTATTAGAAAAATATTCCTCCATAAATAAATTATATATTCAATATATTTCTCTATATGAAACATAAAAAACAAAAAAAATACCATTTTAAGGTATTCATATAATTGGAAGGTATAAACTATGATAATATAATTATGAATTATATATAAATACATATTAAAAATATCAAAATAAAATAAATTTCACTTTAAATATCATCCCAACTAATAAATTACTTTTTATAAAATTTAATTCTATTTAAATTATAAAATATTTCATTTTTAAAAATTAATTACCTCTACTTTAAATATAAATTTATATGAAATGTGAATGATAATAAACAATATACCAAAAGTTTTCCTATAAAAAATAGGTTTTCATATTATTTTATGATTTTATTTTAAATTTAAATTTAAAAATTTTAGAATGTGAATTTGATAAAATTATATTCATTTTTTAACATATTATAACAATATTAACTAAAGATTAGTTTTTGTAATTTTTCTAAAAATATTGATTTTAGGTTAATAGTGCAAAATACCATTTATACATATAACATAACTTTTATGACATTATTAGTATATAAGTATGATTTGAAATTCCATGAAACATTTTTATCTAATTTAAAA
This sequence comes from Viscum album, assembly GCA_963277665.1. NCBI lineage: Eukaryota > Viridiplantae > Streptophyta > Magnoliopsida > Santalales > Viscaceae > Viscum > Viscum album. Next base: position 86,144,022 of record OY728154.1, read on the forward strand.
TTTATTTTATATATAAATTTATAATTTTATAAAGTTTTCATTTAATTTACAAACCCATATTTGAAATTTTAGATCTTATGTTATATTTTTCAAAATAATTTTTTTAATACATTATACATCACATAATTAAAAAATAATTTTTATAAATTTTAAAAATTAATTTATTAAAATGGATTTAAAATTTGAGATAATTAGGTACAAATTATATAATAAATTCCATTTTTTAATTAATAAAGAATAAATTAATTTGGTGAAAACTAGTTACCTTGGAAAACAATCAAAAGAGGTAAAAAAATGGTTTAACAATGAGGGAAATACCACAAACATGTTTAAAAAAGGTGTGGTGATGGATTTTTGAGGCCTTTATTTACCTTATCCATTACCCACTCTATTATTTACTAATTGTTTAGGTACTTTTGTTGATAGTGACTTCCAATAATTAAAATTTTTTGGGTTTTTACAAAATTGCTTTCCCTTTTCACATATAAAATGGGAAATCCTATACTAATATAACATCACAAAAAAACCCATATGTTTGGACCAATATCTACCCAACCCACACATAAACATTTATATCTACCTTCTATAGGTTCTAGTCTTATCAATAGACCATCCATCAATGGATTCATACCCTTTACAAAGGAGAAAGTCCATGAAGTGAAGTATAAATTCTTTACCCCTCCTTTCTTATTTCTATTTCCATACATGAACATATTCTTTCTAAAATTTCATTACACCATCTCAAAATGACAACATTAGTATATAAGTATTATATTTATTAAAAAAAATTATATTCTTAAATAACAACCATATTACTCATTTTCCTCATTCTGTGGGAAACAAATCATCATCCATGGGTACATGTGTACTACCGCCTCTTTGAAATGTTGTGTGTTATCTGTCACTACTACCATCATGGATGGTTTTAGTTTATATTTTATGAGTATATATGATATATATAATTATTATATATCATGAATTTGGTTCTTTATGGACAATAAAAAATGTAATGATCATTAGAAGGTAATCCATTGATTTCAGTGAATAACCCAAAACTAGTTCATCACTATTTTAATCTTCATTAAAAGTGTATAAGAGTCCCATTTAATGAGATTATAAAATTATAGGCCTTTATATAACATCAATTATATTACCTTGAATTTTTTTACATTATGATATTTGGTAGAAAAAGGAGGATCAACGTCACTTTTAAAATCCTAGTTCAAAACGTTCATGATTATTTACACATGATGTTTGGAAAGAGATAATAATAATATAATACATGAAGATAATTTAATTTAATAATGAGTATAAATACAAAATTTATTTTAATAAGGCTATGAAATTGGTGATTTAGATGTTTATATTTATGATACAGGATGATAATGTACATCTGAGAAAATCAAGGGTGAAGGTAAGTAACTTGGTAACTCAAACTCCTTTCATTGAGTTATATAATTTCTTATTGAAAATAATTCATAAAATACATTTAATTTTTAATGATGTTATCTATATATTCTTAGTAAAATATTTTATGATCTAAATCCACATCCATAAAAGGTTTAATTTTAATTCATTTTTTTAATAAGGGTGTTATTGGAGAAGTTGACTCGTAACTATGGATTCTACATTTATGAATAAAACTATTTTCAAGAAATACAAATCATTATTTATTTTAAATTTTCCAATATATATTTAAAATAATCTACCTATGATGGAGTTATGTTTCATGTTTAACCAAATTTTTTTATTTATTATATGTTTATTTGGAGTGTTCATGTGTTTAGTATCGAACAATTTAATTGAAGATGTATTTTTACCATTTAGATGTTTTATGAAATCCATTTTATTTCAATGGGTTCTTTATTATTGTTGAATGATTTCAATTTGGATGTTACATGAATCTCATTTTATTTTCATGAGTTATTTATGAAAAAATAATAATTTTCATTAGGAATTTTTATAAAACGCATTATATTTATATGGGTTATTTATGAAGTGAAAATTGAATGTTTTTTAAGTTGTATAGGAAATTTTGGATTAATTATGGGTGGGGTATTATATCTCCCACCAATAAATTGGTTAAAATTTCATATTTCTTTTTTAATGTATTCATGATTACATTTTATTTTCTATAAAGCATGGTCAATAATTGTGTGTCTCATGAATTTAATGTTTACCTATGATAATTTTTGTCCCATAGCTAAATAATGGTATTAATTATGATATTATTTTACCATGGTTGAACATATATGTAAAATGATTTTAGAAATTTTCTAGTTATTATAATTTCTTATTCATATTTTTTGGATTTATTTTCTTATCTTGTATTCTTTGAAGGTCACTTATATCTTATGATTATCACTCATGATGTTATTATATTTCACTTATGATCATATTTTTTGTTATAAATATTAACATATCATTGATGAATTGTTTATTCATCCCATACTAAGTGTTTTAGATCACCTCATTCATATGTTTTTATTTCCCATGTATTGAGGATGAGTATTAGTAATGAGATGTCTAGAATATGTCTTAGAATGGTTCCTTTAAGAATAAATAACCATGAATTTTTTCAAAATATGTGTATTATGTAGATAGTCACCAAAGACACATAACCTATTAGTCTATGGAATATTACTACATAGGAAATGTATTGTTCTAAATCATGTGAAAAAATTAAAATAATGGAATGTTTATCTTGGGTTTCTATAGATGGTGTTAGATAAATTTTTTAATTATTTTTGGATATTATAGAAGTAATTTATGATAATTTGGGTTATAAAACCATAGTTTATACCTTATATATGACTCTATGTATGGAATGATATCCTAAAATATTAGTAAACCCTTAAGTATGTGATTTTACTATAAATTCATAACTTTCTTGATATTGGGAAGTGGATACATTTGTGTCATATATTAACCTAGGGGAAATCACCCTGAAAAGGTTTAGTTAATAATTGACTATATATTAAATATAAGGCATGAATAGTATACCTAATACTATACACCTAGATAGGCACTCTTGTGGGAAATGCCTTGGTGGATCACATGCTATTTATGAACCATTTTTAAGGATTGATTTCCTGGTTACATTTTTGAAATAAGTTAAGAAGAGTGATAAATCCCAACCTAAATTTTAACCAAGAATAATGTAAGTAGAACATAAATAAATATAGAATAACATGATATTGTCATCAAGTATCTTTATAGTTGAATTCATTTGAGGGAATTATTCTGTTCTGATGTTAATTTTTTTCCTCATGGTAACATATTTTTCATTTTAGTAATTATTACAACCAAAAGTAACTATGTTAATAATGGGTGTGGGGGAAAATGTGATAGTTTCACTAATTAACAACCTAGTGGACTGGGAGTTAGAGTTCATGACATCATAACAATTGTAACTCAACTATTAAAAACTGTGAATAATAATGTAATATGTGTTGAGATCTTAAATGCTCCATGGAAGGAGAAATGTGTTGTTGAGTCATTCATGTGGAAACATCTACACTCTTTCTATGGATATTAAAATCTACTTATTTCTAAGAAATGGACCAATTAAATGGAATGATATTTTCAACTCTCCAATGATTAGAACATGATACAGTTGTTCTATATATTTACTATTTGGAAGGTGAGTCTTACTAATGGTAAAATATTTTTAAGAGTGCAATGAATAAAGAGGGAGTAGAGTCAATGGACTGGTAATAGTTTAAGAAATTGTTCTTTACCATGTAATTTCCTATAAAAATTCACCAAAATATAGAGGGGGGATTCTTAGAGTTGAAAACATGTGGATAAATCCCTTGGAACATAAGACTAAAACTTCAAGAAGCTTGAAAGATAATCCTGTATCTTTATCTTTGATCAAGAAAGTAGAATTAATCGTTTCTTTAGTGGACTAAAACCTAGTATGCAAAAGGCATTATACATAAGATTATTTTGAAGGTATAATAAAAAAAATTAATGAAAAATAAAGGTTTATGTGGAATTTGGGGAATCTCATTGCTCTTTATAGGGAAAATGGAAAGTAGAATACCAAGGTAACCCCAATGGTAAGTCATATGAGGGTAGGGAATTTCAAAATCCTACATGCCAAAAGTGTGGGAAAAAACACCTAGTTAATAACCATAATGGATAATGGATGTTTGTTATGTGTATTCTTATAATTTAATAATCTTATAACTATAAAATTAAGTCTAAGATGATTATTAACACAATTTAGGATGATAATGTTCCAACTAATGATTTAACCACAGTACAAAGAATCGTGTCAAAGGATTTTTGACACTATATGAAAAAATTCTCTAACCCACAGGACAATGAAGGAAATAGTCCCTAGAAACCTCTCAAACCAAGGGACCAAGTAAGGGTATTGGAGATCATTAATATTAAGGTGGATCATGATAATGAAGTGTTGTGAGGCACACTTATTATTTATTCTAGATCTGAAAGTACCTCATTTTAATATGGTTCATCACATTAATTCACATAACACATGTTTTCTAGGAATATGGAATCGCCACCTTAAGTAATGGATATTGATCTATATTTGAGATAACCAAGTGGAAAAACTATCATGTCTGAGATATATAATTATTCACTAGTTGATATTTTTATTAGCATACTTTCTATAGTTATAATTCTTCTTCCCATTATTTAATTTCATATAATATTGGATATGGATTGGCTATCCCAACATAGAGACCTTATCAACTATCAAGAGAGGGAGATCTCATTCCATATCCTGAATCATCCTATTATAATGGGAAAATTAAGATGATATCACCCTAGAATAAATTTCTATAATATGGGTTCTGATATACATCAATGAGTTATTACTAACATAGATGATTAGATAGGAATATAATATTGATTACATGCCTATTGTATGGGAATATACTAGTAAATTCAAAGAAAAAAATTCTTGTCTTCCACAAGAGCATGAGGTTGAGTTCTTCATTTTACTCATACTTGGATCTATATACACTACTATAAAAATTCTCTATCACCACACATCTACAACCACTAATTATTTTAAACCTTTGGAAACACATATCCTCCCAATCGAGTTACTCTCGGACCTATCCCTCCCCTAATAGAGACCTCCCCTATCCCCTCTTGATCCTATTGGCACTTCACATCCTCCAATGTGCTCCCAAATATCCTCCTCCTATGATGTAAGAAGACCACCTCCCCACTGGAACGGCTCTGACACAGCCTCCCCACCTCTGTACTAATGTAGCTCTTAAGAGAACTCTCCACCTCCCCATGATCCACCTCCCCATGATCCACCTCCTCTGATGCAGCTCTGATGTGGCTCTAACATGGCTTCAACACGGCCACCCCACCTTCCCTAAACCTCCATCTCTCTTAAATCACAATTTGGATCACCCCATTCAACTAGGTTTTTCGAGGCGTCAAGTACCATCAAAAGCAAGTTTGGATTCCCCAAACCTCCACCTCTCCTCATTTCTCATTTCTCTCAACCAGAAACATATATTTTAGATTCATCTAGAATGATAGGTTTCCCATAATATCATTCTCATATTTTTATCAAACTACACATTTAATATTTCTTTCTCACTAAATCCACTCAAGGTGAACTTTTATTATCAGTTCACAAAACACAATAAATCATGGTATTCCCTATATTCTAAGGATCATTGTGTTAAGACTACAACATCTCAAAATTTACACCTATAAAAAACTATAGTTTATTCCCCTTTAGTTCACTCCTCATGTGGTGTAATCTCCATTTCTTAAGCATGTAGCATCTCAGTCTCTAACATATTACACCGTTAGAACATCAAAATCAATAACATGAGTAATAATAAATCTAATTGATTATGATATTTAATATCATTTATGATTCTTGCACATGGTCCTAAAAAGTTTTTCTATAGTATTTTTAATCTTAAATATCTATGTGTGGATTGTCTTTGGTTGATGGACTCCATATTTTGATTGAATCTTTTTGTTTCCTATATTCCTATTTCCAATATTCTGTAATGTTACTAATACTCTTAAAGAGTTTTTATGGTAGTGTTATGAGGCTTAGTCAATTTAATTCTAAGGAAATTTTTTATTCTAATAAATTTTATATTAAAATTTTTCTGGAGTATTTTATATTTGTTTATTGAATTTTTTTTTAAAGATATGGTCTATTATAATTTTATTTCATGCCTAATTTTTTAAACTAATTTGAAAACATTTATTTTGTTAACTAATCATAGAATACTATGATCAAACATACTCTACAAGCTTATAATATTATCATTGTATGATATCCATACATTATTAAGATCATAGATACTACAAGGAACTTTATACAATATTCATTTTTATGTTTTTATGTCATAATAATTTTAGAATAATCTATTAAGTGGACATTTTTTCCTTCCCAAATACATAGAAAAATTGTAATTATTCATTTGTCCTTCTGCTAAGAAATTATTGTTTCTCAATATATACACAATAAGTTAATCAGTTGATGTACAATGTATTTTTAGTTACTTAAAATCTCCACTATTAACCATTGAATTTTTTTTTCAATGTTCAGGTCAATCTAGGAAACCTATTCAATAGCATCTCAGTATTCAAGAAGGAATCCCTCAAAGACCTTAGCAATTGTATGTGATCCTCACTAGGATCCATGTCTAGTTACCTAGTAAAAAGATCCCCTTTCTTAATTGCATGAGATGTGATATGGGTTAATACATTCAGCCACCATTCTAAAATCAATTATCCTTATTTAGTTATTGTTTTCTTTCAATATAATTTGTTCATGGACTGATAATACATAAAAATTATTTTAAGCATTTTTAATTATTATTTTTATTGTTTTTATAATTTTACATCAATATTTATTTCTTTTTAGTTTATTATTGAGGCCCTAGTTCATTTATATTGTTGAAATAGATCTATAAATATTGTTATATGGATAGATAATTTGATTTATGGATTACTATTATACATTATTAAACTATTTTCATTACTAACTTCATATCCAAAATATAGATTGGTTGTTCAACATCATGTATCTATAGCATAAAAATAGTTATTAATGGACTATCTTTAAGTGGATTTAGTTAAGCTTTTATTGTTTCATCAATGTAGAGTTTTGTTTTCACAAATTATGGAAAAGTACAACCATTTATTGTGAATAAATATTTAAAGTTATGTTTTTAATTTCTTTATTTTATACTAGAAATAAACATTTAAATGGATAAATGTTGGTACTTGGAGTTTTTTTTGGGTATTAATATGGTTTTCTGTAATAATTTTCAGCCGACGCACTCTTTGTTTCTACAACACAAAAGGTCACTATATAGAGTAATATGTAACCAAACTAAAAAGTGAATGTATTCAAATTTATTACATTAAAAGATTGAATTTTTTCCCCATTATATTCCTGGACCTTATTATTTTCATAATTTTTAATGTATAGAGTGAAATTTAATATATTCAGAGGATCTTGTTTCTATGTGACTTCCATATCAGTGGAAAAAGAAAATAGTGGCATGATAAATTCCAAAGTTTTGAATCAAAATTTATACATTTATTTTTAATGAAAGGATCATATTAATAAATATAATTTTAGTTTAATTGTTTTTAAAAGATCTATTATTAAAGTCTGTCATCTGGCTCGTGGACTTTTAGACCACTCCCCTATTTTAATTTCCATTCATTATAGGATGGAAAGTGAGGATTAATTTCACTTTTCTGCCACCTGGGCTAAAATTCACGAGTTTTTGGACTTAGTGAGGAATTCTTGGAACCACTCTATTAGAGGTAACCCTTGGTTCTCTATCCATAATAACCTAAGACATCTAAAGTGTCTCCTTCGGTTCTAGGTCAAGACATTCCCTTTATGAGATCAAGAGCTATAAAATATTGATATGTACATAATTTATATTGAATATAGCCTTGAAGATACCTGGGATAAAGAGGTCTTCACAGCTTTGTGCTTCAAGAAGGATCAATTAGCAGAGGTTCTATTGAAGCAGGAGTTCCTAGCTCGTGAAAAATTAATAGTTAAATGGCTTTGTAAAGGTGACAAAAATACATGATACTTTCATTCTTACCTTAAAGAAAAATTCAGATTTATGCCTCCTAATTTTTTTTATGGAATACGGAACATATTCTAATGATAGAGAGGTTGTTGGTTTTTTGGAAGAATCCTTATTCAGATTGTTGTTGGATCTTCCCAACCCGAGTATGATGGGGGGATACCCAAGAGGTTTTTCATAATTTTTTGATGTGATTCCTTTCATGGTGTCAAGTGAAGTGAATGATATCTTGAAAGCTATTCCAAATGAAGCAGAAGTTAGAGAAGTGGTCTAGTCAGTTAGGCTAGATAGCACTCCAGGTCTGGAAATGTTTTCAGCTTCTTTTTATAGGATCACATTGGACATTATTAAGGGGAGTTTAATCAATGTGGTGTAGGACTTCTTTCAGGGTGGGAATCTCCCTAGAGTGTCCAGCGCGACTAAAATTTTTTTGGTTCCCAAATTCAAAAACCGAAAATCTCTAAATTAATATCACCCTATCAGTTTGTGTAATTTTCCTTACAAAGTACTCACTTTTTTCTTCAACATAATACTTTCGGCCTTCCTTCCTAGTTGGGTGTCTGAGGAGCAGCACGGGTTTGTGGAAGGTAGGTCTACTCAAGGGGCTATCAACTTGACTCATGAAGTGATTAGTGATATCAAGATAAAATCCTTTGGTAGAAATGTTTCCATTAAGCTTATAGCGGCCCTATTGTTTTACATATAACATTACATGATTTTAAGCATAATTATACATCGGATTACAAGCCAAGGATCGTTAAGTCTGGTGTCTTAGAAGACTAGGTACATAATACATAAACATGTGATTAAAAAAAGTTATTTATTTAATATTAATAAATATATACTAACTTCCTTTAAGAACTTACATCTACATAGGATAACCTAGGGATAACATGAAGAAAGGGATGAGCTAAAAAATCCAGTAAGGGAATGAACATAAGAAAGAATCTTAAGCACATGAATTAGGAGGCATGACATAAAGATACCAAAAGCATGGAACATATGAAATCATAACATATAAACATGGGATAATATAAAAATGGAATCATATAAATGTGACAGAAACATAAAACATGTCTTTAGTACAAGTCAAGTCTAACCTCCAATCGCATTTCCCATAGTAGTGTGGGTCAAGGCTAACCGCCAATCTCGTTTCCCATAGCAGCACAAGCCAAGGCTAACCACCGAGACCGTTGCACATAGCATCTCATGAGACTTAACTTTACCCAATGCATTGGAACGCTATATGGGAACACCCATATTAAATTTCATTAATATGTTTACCACATAAATAATCAATCTTACATAAACATAAGGGTTACCCATGGAATGAATTAGGTACCACAATCATGGCATAAAGCATAACCAATGGGCGTATCCTGAAAGTGTCCATAAAAGAAAGGAATTAGAACATACATGGACGTTCATAAGGTAAATTAGGCATATATCATGGTAAGTGATTTCAAATAGAGGTGATAATATGTAAGAAATGTATTTGATAAATTTAGCATTTAAAACTTTTTTGTGCAGTTTTAAGGAAAATATCATAGAGCATTTAAAATAGAAAAGGGAACAATCTTTTATATAAAACCAGAAGTGAACCAAGAAGTTTTTAATGATAGAAAAGACTGATTTTATAAGTACAATGGTGGATTAAAATATAGGATATATTTCACTAGAAGTTGGGTAAAAATTTGGGAAGTTTCCTTAAAACGAGTTTGCTTATTAGGAAGTATCGGGGAGGGAATCAATTAAAAGCATGTATATCCCCGAAAGAGAATGAGGGTTATATCTTTAATCATCAGTTTGGAGCATATAAATAGGATTTATAAGTTTTACATGAAAATAAAAATACAACTTCATTTGAGTAAAAATAAATATAGATCAACCTGAAGGAATAAAGGAGGTTCAGGTAGAATTCATTACGGATTATACGCATGGTATCAGGTGTACCTAAAATTGATTGATGAGATGTAAAATGGGTTTCTCATCACTTATAAATAAATAGGGAAGTATGGGGGATGTGATAAATCATACCCCATTATTTTGGATTACACATAAAAGGCATAGTATAGAGGAAAATCTTGATTAAGAGTGAGATGGGGAGGATCCCTTGCTTTAATTTCTGCTTAATTTCATCTCTTCTACGCCTCCTAAATAATAAATTTATGTTTATTAAAACAATGATCTAAAAGTTAATTATAGTAATTTTATAAAAATATTTATCCATTAAATTCATTGGATTTTATTTCATAATTTTCATCGATGAAAATGAAGTGTTTTGATATCATATTTTACTTAAAAATTTCCCGTCTTGCGACGATTTCACTTTTTATTAAATGTAATTTATAAATTAGTATAATTAGTTCCAGAAGAATATAATACATTTAATTTGATATTAATATATTTTATATAATTTATATTTCCCATACATGAAGTTGTTTATAATAATTATCTCGGCAACCTCTCTGTAGATGGTTAATCGACCTTTAACGGGACGTTGTCGATAGTGCAGGGAAAGGGAAGTATGACATTTATATTTGTCATTAATATGATAATTACCATATATTAACGTCATTAATATAATTTTAACTTACTGAATAATCAATTTTTTAGCATAAGTTTATGAAAGGGATAGGGTAAAAGAAAAAAGGAATAAAAGAGAGAGGATTTAATAGAGTCTTACTCTCTCCTCGGTGTAGCTCCTCTTGCATGAAACTATAAATCCCTTGGTGATTGGAGTTGGAGGGATCCAAAAATCCATAAGTATTCTAAGAGGATTGATAGGGAGAATTTGGGTAGATATTAGGCTTATTAAAGGATGAGAGGAGTGGTTTTCAAAGGGGGGGAGAGGGGTTATTTATACTTGAGGAGGGGTGTTTTTAGAATAAAATATTAAATAAAATAATATATCAAATGTTAGACTTGTAATGGTTGTTTTTTGACATCATAAATCATATATTAATATAATATAATTCTTTTTAGACTTTAAATCATCTTTATCATTTTAATTTTTAATTTATTAAAAGGAAAGTGAAAAGAAAGAGAAAATGATTTTTAAGGAATCACTTTTTGACTTTAGGTTTTGGAAAGTTCTTTTTAGGTTTGAAAATTGATTTTATTGTATTTTAAGGAAACATTTATGAAATTAAATATAAAATGGCAGAATCTAATGTTCTAGAAAGTTTATGTCATCATTACATCATGAATGATGCAATTTAGGATATACCGGTTATGTGAAAAACTGTATTTTTACTATTCACCCAAAAATTAAAGTATTTTAGAAAATTCACAAAAATTCACCCTAACCATTTTTTGACATTTATAATCCAAAAAGGAAGTCCATTTTTCAAAATTAATCTTCTAAATATGATTAATTTATTTTTTAATTAAAATCATAATTTACTTGAAAATGCGGTTTTTAAAATTAAAACTGACTTTGTAATGCTTTAAAAAATTACATAAGGTCTTATAAAATTATCTTCAAACCAGAAGACATAGAATTTTTAATTTATGAACACATTTTATGAAAATAAATTTTATTATAAAATAATTAATTATAATTAATTAATTATGACTTAAAAAATACCAATACTTTTACTATGGTCAAATTGCCACTTATAAGATTTATAAATTTTATTTAATCATTCATGGGTAAGATTATTATTATTTTGGATGATTTAATATTCATAAGGGTCGTATTACTATTCATAAGGGTAGGTTATTATTCATAAGGGTATGTTACTATTCACCAAAAATTAAGTTTTTCCTATCAGACTCCAAATAACTTACTAATCGCAACCGTGTATGACAAATTTTCAAAATTCAAAACATGGAAGTGGCAAAATTATGTTTAATGGTAACATAGTATTTAGTATCATGATATGTCATTGTGATTCTTAATACTATAAGGAATAATTATAATAAGGGAATTCCATTGATAAAACTTTGGGTCATTACATTCTTTCCCCTTATGAAATTTCACCGTTGAAATTTCGTTTTACAAAAACAGGTGAGGGTACTTCTCCTTCATTGCCTCCTCCGGTTACCAAGTCACTTCTTCAAACTTATGGTTCCTCCACAAAACTTTTACAAGGTGGGTTTTCTTGTTTCATATAACCTTATCTCTCTAGTCTAGAATATTTACTAGCTACTCCTCATAGGAGAGATCATCTTCCAGTTGTACCACCTCCGAGCTTAGTACATGTGAGGAATCTGGTATGTACTTCCTCAGGAGTGATACGTGAAACACATCATGAACTTGATCCATATTCGTTGTAAGTGAAAGCCAATAGTCCACGTCCCCTATGCGGTCAAGGATCTCAAAGGGGATAATGTACCTTGGGCTTAGATTCCCTTTCTTTCCAAATCGCATTACTCTCTTCCATGGTGATATTTGAGGGAAAAATTTATCTCCAATGTCGAACTCCAAGTACCTTCGACGGTTGTTAGCATAGCTATTTTTTCAACTCTGAGAAGCTTTGATATGTTTCTGGATGACTTGAACCTTCTCTATCATCTCTTGAATAAGATCAGGTCCAAGTAGCTTTCTTTCTCCAACTTCATCCCAATAGGTTGGAGTTCTACATCGTTTTCCATACAAATCTTCATATGGAGCCATCTGAATACTTGAGTGGAATCTATTATTGTATGAGAACTCAACCAATGAGAGAATTTGATCCCATCCGGCTTTGAATTTTAAAGAGTAGGCTCTTAGCATGTCTTCAAGTATCTGAATAGTCCTTTCATATTGGACATTAGTTTGGGGGTGATAGGTTATGCTGAAATTTAATTCAGTACTCAAAGTATGTTGAATACTCCTCCAGAATTTAGATGTGAACCTTGGATCATGATCAGAGACAATCAAGAGTGTAACACCATGCATTCTCACTACTTCCTTCATGTATATCTTTGCAAGTTGTTCAAGCGATAGATCTTCCTGAATAGCGATAAAATGGGAAGTCTTAGTGAGTCGGTAAACCACAACCCATATCGCATTATTTCCCTTGGATGTCTTTGGGAGACCTGTGAAAAAGTCCATAGTGACATTATCCCATTTCCACATGGGTATAGGCAATGTCTGCATCATCCCTTTGGACTTTGGTTTCTCTACTTTAACTTTCTGACATACCAAGCACCTTGATATATATTCTGTAATCTTCTTCTTCATGTTATCCTACCAGAAGTGTTCTCATAGATCATGGTACATCTTGGTACTACCAGGATGGATAGAGAATGTTTATCTATGTAAATTATCCAATAGATCGTTCTTTATCCTGGGTGATGAAGGCACACAAAGATGCATTCCAAACTGAATCACACCATCATTGTCAATATGGAACTCATGCAGCTTCCCTTCCTTTACTACATTCACCTTCTTTTGTAACTCCAGATCATCCCTTTATGCTTCCTTAATCTTCTCTTGGATATATGGTTACATAATAATTTGGGAAAGGTGGGATGTATCCCATGCCCTTATGATTTCCAAATACATCCTTTTCAAATCCAAGAAGATACGATCTTTCTCAATCTGTAACATGGATAGAGTAGCAGGTTCTTTTCTACTTAGAGCATCAGGTACCTTGTTCACCTTTCCAGTATGATAGTGAATAGAGAAATCATAATCCTTGATTAGATCTAACCATCTCCTTTGATGCATGTTGAGATCCTTTTGTGTGAATATATACTTTAAACTCTTATGTTCAGTGTATATGTCACACTTCTCACCATAAAGGTGGTGCCACCAGATGTTCAAGGAAAAAATCACAGCTTCCATCTCTAGATCATGCATCAGATAGTTATTCTCATGGATCTTTAACTTTCATTAGGCATAGGCTATCACATTATCATTTTTCATGAGTACACAACCCAAGCCTTTCTTTGAAGCATCACTGTATATCACAAAACATTCTCCACTTTTCGGTAGTGTGAGTATAGGTGCAGTGATCAGCCTTATCTTTAGCTCCTTGAATCTTTCTTCACATTCTTCTATCCCTGCATAATTTACCCCTTTTCTTTTTAACTTAGTTAGTGGGCTTGACAATCGTGAGAAATTTCTCACAAAACGTCGGTAGAACCCAACTAATCCAAGAAAACTATGGATTTATGAGACACTAGAGGTCCCGGTCCATTCCTCAATCACCTTTGTTTTTTAAGGGTCCACATAAATTCCCTCACTTGTGATCACATGTCCCAAGAATGTGACTTGATTCATCCAAAAGTCACACTTGCTGAACTTGGAATACAACTTCTTCTTTCTCAAAGTCTCCATCACAAATCTTAGATGTTCTTCATGTTCCTCCTTTCTCTTGGAGTATATGAGAATATCATCAATAAAAATTACCAAAAATTTGTCGACGTAATGTCTAAAGAATCTATTCATCAAATCCATGAAGATTTTAGGGGAATTAGTAAGTCCAAAGGGCATCACTAGAAACTCACAGTGCCCATACCTTGTACGGAAGGCAGTCTTCTTAATATCTTCCTTCTTCACCTTTAGCTGATGATATCCAGAATGAAGATTTACCTTTGAGAAGTATTGATATACTCTTAACTAATTTAACAAGTCTTCAATCCTTGGAAGAGTATACTTGTTCTTTATAGTGATCTTGTTAAGTTCCCAATAATCGATACACAGCCGCATTGTTCCATCCTTCTTATTCACAAAGAGCATTGGCACACCCCAAGGTGATGCACTAGGTCATATGATCCCTTTGTCCAAATGTTCTTTCAGCTACTTATTTAACTCCTCCAATTCAATAGGATCCATCCTATAGGGACACTTTGAGATAGGAGTATCTACGGGTATGAGTTCTATTGATAACTCTACCTCACTATCTGGGGGAATTCCGGGTAACTCTTTGGAAAATACATCACTATATTCCCTCACGATGGGCATGTCTTCAAGAAAGATTCTATCCTTCATCTCAATCATTTGAGATATAAATGCTTTCTCATAGGGTATTAATATCCACACTTGAGAAAACTATTCCAAAGGAGATTCATCTTCCTCCTTACATTTGTAAAGAATCGTAGGATGTTTTAGGATGTGAAGAGTGATCTCACTTTCTCGACGGTTGATGTTGGATTTTTATAAAGATATCCAATCCATGCCCAGTATAGCATCGAAATCCACTAAAGTAAGTATGAAAAGATTTTATAGGAGG
The DNA here is from genome assembly GCA_963277665.1 of Viscum album. NCBI lineage: Eukaryota > Viridiplantae > Streptophyta > Magnoliopsida > Santalales > Viscaceae > Viscum > Viscum album. The sequence goes on from OY728154.1 coordinate 86,159,269, forward strand.
TTTAGTCCACAAACATTAATTAGGGAGGAGTTATAAACCATGGATTCCATAATTTCCCCATTTGTTGTTCTCACAAATAACTTATCCTCTAAATTTTGAGGTAGTGTTTTAATAGTTCTACTAAACTTGCAAGATATAAAATAATGCATAGAACCAAAATCAAATAGTACTTTTTCTATTCTTGAATGAATAACTAGCATACCTGTCACCACATCATTGTCTGGATCCACCTCAGTAGTAGTGATATCATAAGACCTTCCTTGTTTTCTTGGAGGTTTTTGTTGATTTCCTTCTCCAACCCTTGGATTAGGGTAGTTTTTGGCATAATGTTCATGCTCCTTGCAGTTTTAACACTACACCATTGGCTGATCATTGATCTGAAACTTTCTTTCTTCTTCAACATTAGTGTGATTTTTCATATCCCTTCAGTAGTTCTTAGCCAGATGACCAAACTTTCCACATTTGAAGTAATTCTTGGTTCCCTTTAAATAGTTCCTAGGATGCTTCTTCCCACAAATTTTACAAATGGGATATTTGGGCTTATTTCCATCATGGGATTTTTTTACGGAACCACCCATGTTGTTCTCCATTTTCCACTTCTTGTAATTAGGCCCATGAGACCACTGAGAGTCTCTAATCTCCATTTCAACCTTGAGGGCACATCAGACAATCTACTCATAACTGTCAAAGTCTTGAATCACCAATGCTTTTTGTAGACTCGGCTTTATTCCTCTAAATAATCAATCCACCTTTCTTTTGTTTCTCATGACAAGGCCATAGTAATACCTTTAAAACCTTGTAAAGTTTGCTTCATACGCCCCGATGGACTCATCTCCCTTTTGCTTGAGTCCGAGTAACTCTCTTTTCATTTTGAGACAGAGGGTTTGAGGAAAATATTTATTGAAAAACATCATCTTTAATTCCTCCCAATCCATGGAATCAATTTCCTCCTAGGGCTTCATATTCTTGATCAGTTCCCACCACTGATAAGCTTCCCTATCAAAATGATAGACTGCCAATACAACTTTATCTTCTTCCAAGCACTGTAGTATGGAGAATATCTTTTCAATGGAGTTAATCCGCTGTTTAGCGAGGAGGGGATCAGAAGATCCACTAATCATGGGAGGCCTTTTCTGTATGAAATATTCTACATAAACTTGATCTTTCCTTATAGGTGGAGGGTGTTCCACATGATTCAAGTTATTATTCAAAACTTGATCCAGCTGAGCAAGTACTGTCATGAAGTTTTGAGCACCTGTTCCCATCATATCGGGCATATCATTAGGGAAATATTCACATTTCCTATCACATTGGTTGTTGTAATGTGTTATTTTATTTCCTTCCATTAACTAAGAAAAATAACGTACAATTATAGGGCTTGAATTCTTAGCTATTGAGAATAAAAAAGGAAACATTGAACATAATAGGATAAACTTGTAGAGGAGAAGTATATCCCAACTTGTGATTCCATGTGTTTAAATCTAGGTTATCCTTGATCTATTTCTTAACTTATATTCTTATGGGATTTTTTTCCTTAATAATGGTTTGTACTAAGATCATGAATTCACCAATGCATATCCCTCATAATTGTAATTTCCAAGATTACAATAAGTCCCATTGTCATGCACTAGTTCCCATTCGAGTCTAGCTCAAAGCGGTATTTTTGGGTTTTACCCCTAGATACATCTATTCCAGAGCTGCCTCTACCTACTCATATCCAGACAGGGATGTATTTTCTTGATAAACCACTTACTCAATATTCACTAAAATTTAGGGATGTTTTCTTATACTTAGTTCCGTCCTTAAGGTTCTCACTAAGGTGCACTATTCCTAATCTCCAAAAATAAATAGGCCATCCTCTAATACCAACTATAGTAACCCTAGCCTTTTACATATAATATTACATGATTTTAAGAATAATTATACATCAGAGTACAAGCCAAGGATCATTAAGTCTGGTGTCTTGGAAGACTAGGTACATAATACATAAACATGGGATTAAAAAACTTCTTTATTTAATCTTCATAAAGAGATCCTAACCTCCTTTGAGACCTTAAATATGCATAGGATAACCTTGGGATGACATGAAGAAAGGTATGATCTAAAAATCCTAGTAAGGGAATGAACATAAGAAAAAATCTTAAGCACATGAGTTAGGAGGTATAACATAAAGATACCAAAATCATGGAACATATGAAATCATAACACATAAAAATGGGATCATATAAACATCGAATCATATAAATGTGGAAGAAACATAAAACATGTCTTTATTATAAGTCAATCCTAACTTAAAATCTCATTTCCCATAGTAGTATGGGTCAAGGCTAACTTCGAATATCGTTTCCTATAGCAACACAACCCAAGGCTAACCGCCAAGACCGTTGCACATAGCATCTCATGAGACTTAACTTTCCCCAATGCATTTGAGAACTATCTAGGCGCACCCATATTATATTTCGTGAATATTTTTACCACATAAATAATCAAGAATAATCAATCTTACATAAACATAAGTTTTACCCTTGGAATGAATTGGGTACCACAATCATGACATAAAGCATAACCAATGGGTGTATCATGAAAGTGTCCGTGAAATAAAGGAATTAGAACATACATGGATTTCCATAAGGTAAAATAGGAATATATCATGGTAAGTGATGAAAAATATAGGTTACCACATGTAAGAAGTGTATTTGATAAATTTATCATTTAAAACATTTTTGTGCAGTTTTAAGGAAAATACCATAGATATTTTAAAATAGAAAAGGGAAAAAGCTTTTATATAAAACCAAAAGTGAACCAAGAAGGTTTTAATGATAAAAAATAATTATTTTATAAGGAAAATGGTGGCTTAAAATAGATGATAGAGTGTACTTGAAGTTAGGTAAAAAAAATTGGAAGTTTCCATAAAATGAGTTTTCTTATTAAGAAGTATTGAGGAGGGAATCACTTAAAATCATGTATATCCCCGAAAGAGAATGAGGGTTGGATCTTGAATCATGAGTTTGGAGAATATAAACTGTAAGGATTGGTGTCATGAGAACCAACTGTTTTGTACTTTGATTATAGGAATGTTCTCTTATTATATATTGTCCATTGTTCTGCATGACTATAATATAATAATGTCCTAGAATATTTGTTGCATTAATAAGGTCATGTAAGATCCCCGCTATGATGAGAACCTTGAAATGATATAACAATATTCTTAAATAAAGTTCTGCGGTTGGATGACATACTATTATAGGACACATAGTATACAGACCGTCATGTGCGAGTACTCGTAAGAAGATGAGACTCTCTCTCATGGAGTTCGCACTTGGTAATCTCCAAGATGGGATATTATGAGAACAGACCCACCAGTAGCAATTCCGCATGTCTTGGGGTCATCATACATTGCTATCTACGAGTGTGTGTAATGGTCCTTAGACTGGAAGATTATCATTAACTCATGTCATGACTCACACACTTTGATTTGCGGACGAAAACCGTCATGAAGAGAGTTGGCGGGAAGTAGGGTACGTTGGGTACGTCACAAATGACATGATGTTAATGGATAATTCGAGTAAGGATTTTTCCCTTCCATATTTATGGAAGTAGATATCTCGGGCCCTTTGATTGAAATAGAACTATCGAACAAATTCCATGGCCATGGTGACACGACGAGTTTATTTCTGGAAGTCAAAGAATGACAGATCAAGCATATAGGTTTATGACACTGCCATGAAACCTGCTTGATGAGATATTAAGACAAAGGGATTAAATTACATAGTAAGCATCCATATTAGGTGATACGTCAATTCGGCGTCAACTTCTTTCTCTTGGGTGCCTTGACTCGTTGCTAGACAGTAATCTTGGATTTTAGGCAAGCCCGCCTAATGCCAACGAGAAAGAGACCTAGAGGGTCACACACTAAGTGAATTCAAGTATCTCAAGTAGAATAAATATTATTCTCATATGTGGTTTAATAATTATTCAAGGAATCCTAAATAATTTTAATGTTGGAGGAAGAATAAAATGAAAACAAGTACACATCATGTATTAATTATTACACGTCATGTAGTTTTTATTTTGAAAACAAGTACATGTCGTGTATTATTAAATGTACACACCGTGTAGTTTTCATTTTTGTAAGAAAATGAATAAATGAAAACAATATATACATGTCGTGTACATTGAATGTACACGCCGTGTAGTTTTCAATGAAAAACAAGTACACGCCGTGTATTTATGATTACACGCTGTGTAGTTTTTCTATTCGGGATTTTGAGGAAATATCGTTTTATTAAATGATATTTATTATAATCAGTCTAGGAAAATGTCAAGGAATTAATGACTCAACATGGGGTTTTCAAAAGAGTTAATGAAATAAATAAAACGCATAACGCGTTTATTTATTGTCATAACTCTACAACCTCAAACCCGGTTATAAATATCCTCACAACCCCAACTCTTTTCCTTAGACAAGAGAATCGTTGTGCACAACAATTCTGGAGAATTCTTTCAAGGACAAAAGAACCTCTTCCTCCAAGAATGCTCTCAAGACCAAGAGAGATCCTATTCCATCGGATCAAGACGATATAAGGCAGACAACGCAAGCAAAGGTTTCTCCATGCTAGCACCCGGAGACTCCTTTAGCGATGTCCAGAGATATTTGGTGCACGTGTGGATCACCGCTAGAGGAAGTCTGCACTTGGCTTCTACAACGCAATGATGAATCACATCAGAACGTGATCAAGAACATCAACGAAGAAAGAACACCCAAAAAGGTACTTCTTGCCAATTAATTAAATTAATTATAATCAACCTGTAACGATCCTACTTTGTGGTTCTGATAATTTCTTCTTCTTTGTCTATTTCTGTGAATTGATTCATGGAGACTGGCATTTATCGTCGTATTGATGCCGGATTGATCATTGCTAATGAAAAAAATCCAAGTGGGCACATCCACCCACGCGCTTTCGCTATGCCCAGAACCTTCAATTGGTATCAGAGCGAGGTTACAAAGTTGATTATAGTTATTTAATTTTCTTTGATAATTTACGCATTTATATTTGATTCAATTTGAAATAAATCGTTCTATAAATCTGAATAAACGAGATATATTATTCCTCCTTAATTTCTCAATTCATATCATAGAAATGGCCTTTTAATTTTAATTTTGATTAAAATAAAAACGAGGAACTCATCCAGAGGATCCGCTCTTTCTGTCTTTACAACATGACAATACACGGCGTGTAATGAAAACTACACGCTGTGTACTTAGGTTCAATGAACCAGTACTGGTCCATCAAACCATGTCGTGTGAATTGATTACACCTAAGTATTTATTACCCCGTGTTGACTAGAAATGAATGGCGTGTGGAACCGGAATACATGACGTGTATGTTGGAGCAACACGCCATGTAGTCCGATCTGGCCCAAGTGAAACTGTGTACAAAGGAGAAGACGCGTACCATGTACACGTGATTGCCAAGCCATTTACTGCGTAACAAGGAAGTACACACCATGTATAATTTATCTACATGTCGTGTACTCCAAAATTTCCAAAGTACAGAAAACAAACCAAATCCCCCGACGTGTACTTTGGATAAAAGGTGAAAGAAATACACAACATGTAAATATAAACTTCACACCATGTACTTTCCAGAAATGGAATTTCACCAGGTTTCCTCCAAATGTAAAAAGACATCGTACAAGGAATATGGATGAAAATAATCTCAAGGAAATTCAGAAAGGAATTTAAGATAAAGAATTGATTAATTATAAGATAATAATTAATTGAATTCAAGCGCGACTTATCTTGAATAATAGAACGATTAAAGGAATTTGAATTCTAAATATGCATAAATGTTGTTGCATGCTATGGATGATCATGACCTAGACCAAAGACCCTTTTTATGTGTGTATGGTTTAAGTTAAATTCATTGGCCTGCAAGCCTTCTTTTAATAAAATGTAGGGCTTGTGTGCCCATGGTTTCTTTAATGTAAACCCCATGTAATGGAGGATCTCCCAAGCCAGAGGAGACGGTTCAAAATCTGAAGCTGAGGCAAAACCACCCAAGAAGATACAAAAGTGGACATGTGGGAGCTACAAAACACAAACCATTAGGTTCAAGGTGTTTTACCTAGGTCAATGTTAGCTTATCAAACCACTAGATAAGCTAACCAATAGAAGCTCATGATCATGCCATCTTATTTTAATTCTATCTGATTACATGGTTTATTTATTATGTATGTGTTTTCGTGATCACATAATTAATAAAAAAAGCATGCAAAGATGGAATAAAATAAAAATAGGACTATGCGTAAACATTAACAGAACATGGTTAATCACTTAAGAAAGCATCACTTAATATTAACAAGCATGTGATAATGCAAAACTACACATAAAGAATAAAATCCCTCAAATACCATATTAATTCAGACCAAGCCTTCCATTACTTGATTAAGATAAAGACTCAATAAAACTATGTGTTTTACCAACCCTTGTTGGGACACTTACTTTTATAAAGGAAGCCCCTATGAAAGGTTTTAGGTTGACTTAACCATATTACATCAAGAGGAGTATCCCTTGCTAGACTTGATGTAATATTGGAGGCAAGAGTTGAGGAAATCCAAGTTAGGATTTCAGGATTGGGAGTCCACTCAATAGATCAAGGAACTGTAAGCTCACAGTTGGAAAAGACCTGCCTACCTAAATACCTTCAAATAGCTTGACCAACCCTTATTGGGGTTATGCGAAGGGGAATATAGATCCTTGCCACTAGAATGTCAAAGCAACTGGACATTCTGAGTTCAATGGTGAGGGCCATTGTGACTTTATAAAATAGTGGGAGAATTAATAAATTCATTTATTATTTTTCATAAAATGTAATCAAAAGGTACTGATAAATCTGATATTTTAATCTGTAGAATCGAAATGACAAACTCGTTAACTACATTTTCTCTACGATCAATTCTAGATAAAGACAATATCCTCACTGGCAGTAACTTTCAGGAATGGTTTAGGCACCTTCGAGTTATCCTACGCCATGAACGAAAGTTTTACGTGCTAGAGTCCTCACTTCCTGATCCGCCTACCCAAGGGGCGAGTGATGAAGATTTCATGGTCTATGATCAACATTTGAGAAATGCACTCGACATTCAATGTTTGATGATGTCATCAATGTCTAGTGAGATCATGAAGTCTCATGAAGACATGGATGCCTACAGCATGATTGAGCACCTCTGTGGTCTATACCAGAAGAGAGCAAGACAGGAAAGGTTTGAGATCTCCAAGGCTCTATTTCAAAGCAATCTTAGAGAGGGTGCCCTAGCTAGGCCTCATGTAGTCAAGATCATTGGCTACATTGAGTGCTTCGAGGTTCTAGGGTTTAAACTCCCTGAAGAACTGGGTACCGATCTCATTCTTACATCACTCCCCTAGAGCTTCTCAAACTTTGTTGTGAAGTTCAATATGAACAACATTGAGAAGTCTCTGTCTGATCTTCTTATCCTCATTCTCCAAGTGGACAATGACATGAAGCGTGAAAAGTCTTCTGTCCTCATGGTGAATAAAAGGAAAGGGAAGGCGAAGAGCTTTAAGCCCAAAGCATCTTCAAGGCCTTCCAAGAAAATAAAGATCAAAGGGGAGGCAATAGAACAAGAGGATGTTTGTTTCACATGTGGCAAGAAGGGCCACTGGAATAAAAACTACACCTAGCCAAGGAAGCAAGGGGAAGCATCAGGTGCGTTTGTTATCGAATGAAATCTATCTATTTCTACCAATTGGGTATTAGATACTGCTTTTGGTGCTCACATCTGTATCCAAATATAGGAACCAAGTAGATTCAGAAATATTGTTCAAGGTGAGGTAGATCTACGAGCAGCGAACGGAGCCAGACTTGTTGTTGTAGTTGTCGGGGATTACCACCTCACATTGCCAACTAGAATGATATTGGTGTTAAAGGGTCTTTATTATGTGCCTTATGTTACTAAAAACATTATTTCAGTATCCATATTAGATACTGATGGATTCATGTTCAAGTTTGGAAATGAATGTTGCTACTTTTATAAATATCGCATTTGTTTTGGTAGGGAAAATTTATATAACGGCCTTTATGTGTTAGACTACACAAACCAAGTAATGGAAATCGATGACAAAGTCAATTCACATGACTTATACCACACCCAATTTTGGCATCACTGGCTAGGTCATGTCAATGAGAAACGTTTGGAAAAATTACATCAAGATGGGTATTTAGATTCTTTCGAACTAAAACCACTTGGTGTATGTCATGTGTGTCTACAAGGAAAAATGAACAAAGCCCCATTTAGTGGGAAAGGTGAAAGGGCTAAAGAGCTTCTAGAATTAGTTCACACAAATGTGTGTGGACTATTTTCAGTTGAAGAAAGGGGTGGGTTCTCGTACTTCATAACTTTTACTGATGATTTTAGTAGATATGGATATATTTACTTAATGAGGTATAAGTTAGATTATTTTGATCAGTTCAAAGAATACATGAATGAAATTGAGAACCAGCTTGGTAAGAAGATTAAGAAACTCTGCTCAGATAGAGGAGGATAATATCTCAATCAGGACTTCATTGATTTCTTACGGGAGTTTGGGATTCTATATCAACTCACTCATCCTTACACACCTCAGTGGAATGGTGTAAGTGAAAGGAGGAACTGCACCCTATTGGATATGGTGAGATCAATGATGAGTCATGTGATTATTCCATTATCCTTTTGGGGATATGCATTATAAACATCATCACACATACTAAACCAAGTACCAACTAAATCAATAAATGGTATTCCATGCGAGTTATGGAGTGGATGCAAAGCCATGTTATCGAATTTACATGTGTGGGGTAGTCAATCATTTGTTAAGGCCTCTTCAGGTAACAAACTTTCACCCCAAGGCACAAAGTGTATCTTTATAGGATATCCCAAAGAAACAAGGGGATATTACCTATACAAACCCTCAGACAAAAAGGTTACAGTGGCAAGACATGCTATATTCCTTGAGAGGGAGCACATATCCAAAAGAGATAGTGGGAGCAAGATAGACTTCAATGAAGTTGAGGCTCAAGATACACAAGAGTTGGTACAAGAACAGATTCCACAGATCCCCATGGAAGAATAATTTGTTCCAGAGACATAAGAACTGTGTAGGAGCACGATAGAGGTGAGAGAACCAGAATGATATGGTTTTCTTGTCACTGAGGATGGTGACTCATTATTGGTTCACAATGATGATCCTCTTACCTACAAGGAATCAATTGAAGGCACAGACGTTGCCAAGTGGAAAGAATCCATGAATTCTGAAATGGATTCCATGTACCAAAACCAAGTCTAGATTTTGGTAGATCCTCCGGATGATGTAAAGCCTGTTGGTAATAAATGGGTATTCAAGAAGAAACTGGACATGGAGGGGCAATTCAGCACCTATAAGGCACGACTGGTTGCAAAAGGTTTTAGACAGCGTCAAGGAATTAACAATGATGAAACCTTTTCACCAGTTGCGATGCTGAAATCCATCAGAATCCTATTGGCCATTTTCGATTACCATGACTATGAAATTTGGCAAATGGATGTCAAAATAGCTTTCCTTAATGGGAACCTCTAGGAAGATATCTACATGACACAACCTGAAGGGTTTGTGACTCCAAAGGATGCCAACAAGGTATTCAAGTTGCAGAAATCCATTTATGGATTAAAGAAAGCATCAAGTTCATGGAAAATTGGTTTTGATGAAGCTGTAACGGAATTTGGATTTGTTAAGAATGAATGTGAGCCTTGTGTATACAAAAGGTTTAGTGGAAGTGCAGTCGTTTTCCTAATTATATGTGTTGATGACATATTACTAATTGGAAACGAAGTACCTATCTTACAGTAAGTTAAGGCATGGTTTCATAAATGCTTCTCCATGAAAGACTTGGGCAAGGCCGCATATATTATAGGGATCAAGATCCATCGTGATAGATCCAAGAGAATGTTGGGCCTGAGTTAAAGTACATGCATTGGAAAAATACTGAAAAAAATCAGTATGGAACAATCCAAGAGGGGATTGTTTCCAGTGTCACGTAGCATTCATATTTCCAAGAAAATGTGTCCTCAGACACATGAGGAAAGAAAGAAAATGTCAAGGATCCCTTACGCATCCGCGATTTGGTCAGTCATGTATGTTATACTATGTATGATGCTTGATGTTTCTTACGCATTAAGTACGGTAGGCAGATATCAAGCTAATCTAGGAGACCACCATTGGATGGCAGTCAAGACTATCCTTAAGTATTTGAGGTATAATAAGGATATGTTCCTGGTTGATGGAGGATATGAGGAACTAGTCATCAGAGGACATGTAGATGCTAGTTTCCAGACTGATCAAGATGACATGAAGTGGTAGACTGGATACATCTTCAGTTTGAATGGAGGTGTAGTGAGCTGGAAGAGCTCAAAGAAAAGTGTGGCAGCAGATTCTACAATGGAATCCGAGTATATCACAGCTTCTGAGGAATCTAAAGAAGCAGTATGAATTTGAAGCTTCGTCTAAGATCTGGATGTAGTGCTGAGCATTAAAGATCCTATCACACTTTATTGTGATAATACTACAGTAGTGGCACTTGAAAAAGATCCAAGGTCACATCAGCGGACAAAGAACATACTTTAGAAGTATCATCTCTTGAGTGATTTTTCTCAGAGATGTGAAGTTGCAATGAGAAGTATTTCCGCGAAAGACAACATGGCGGACCCCTTGACTAAATCCTTGACTCAGCAGAAACATGATCATCAGGTGAGGTCTAGCATACTAAAAGTCATAGGTAGTTGGATCTAGTCCAAGTGGGAGTTTTTAAGGGTTGGTGTCCTAAGAACCAATTGTTTTGTACTTTGATTACATGAATTTTCTCTTATTATATATTGTTCATTGTTCTGCATGACTATAATATAATAATGTCCTAGAATATTTGTTACATTAATAAGGTCATGGTAGATCCCCGCTATGATGAGAACCTTGAAATGCTATAACAATATTCTTAAATAAAGTTTTGCGGTTGGATGACATACTATGATAGGACACATAGTATAAATATCATCATGTGTGAGTACTCGTAAGAAGACGAGACTCTCTCTCATGGAGTTCGCACTTGGTAACCTCCAATATGGGAGATTATGATAACAGACCCGCCAGTAACAATTTTGCATGTCTTGGTGTCATCGGAAATTTCTATCTACGAGTGTGTGTAATAGTCCTTAGACTGTAAGATTATCATTAACTCATGTCATGACTCGTGCACTTAGATTTTCTGATGAAAATCGTCATGACGAGAGTTGGTGGGAAGTAGGGTATGTTGGGTGAGTCACGAATGACATGTTGTTAATGGATGAGTCGAGTAAGGATTTTTCTCTTCCATATTTATGCAATTAGATATCTCGGGCCCTTTGATTGAAATAGAACTATCAAACAAATTCCATGGCCATGGTGACACGATGAGTTAATTTCTGGAAGTCAAAGAATGACAGATCAATCATATAGGTTTATGACACTGCCATGAAACCTGCTTGATGAGATATTGAGATAAAGGGATTAAATTACATAGTAAGCATTCGTATAAAGTGATACGTCAATGTGGAATCAACTTCTTTCTCTTGGGTGCCTTGACCCATTTCTAGATAGTAATCTTGGACTTTAGGCAAGCCCGCCTAATGCCAACGAAAAAGAGACCTAGAGGGTCACACAATAAGTGAATTCAAGTATCTCAAGTAGAATAAAGATTATTCTCGTATGTGGTTTAATAATTATTCAAGGAAGCCTAAATCATTTTAATATTGGAGGAAGAATAAAATGAAAACAAGTACATGTCGTGTATTAATGATTACACGTCGTGTAGTTTTTATTTTGGAAACAAGTACACGTCATGTATTATTAAATGTACACGCCGTGTAGTTTTCATTTTGGAAAGGAAATTAATAAATTAAAACAAGATATACACATCGTGTACATTGAATTTACATTCCGTGTAGTTTTCAATGAAAAACAAGTACACGTCGTGTATTTATGATTACACGCCGTGTATTTTTTCCAGTCATAATTTTGAGGAAATATCATTTTATTAAATGATATTTATTATAATCAATGTGGGCACATGTCAAGGAATTAATGACTCAACATGGGGTTTTCAAAAGAGTTAATAAAATAAATAAAATGCATAACATGTTTATTTATTATCATAACTCTACAACCTCAAACCCGATTATAAATATCCTCACAACCCCAACTCTTTTCCTTAGACAAGAGAATCATTGTCCACTACAATTCTGGAGAATTCTTTCAAGGCCGAAAGAACCTATTCCTCCAAGAATGCTCTCAAGACCGAGAGAGATCCTCTTCCATCGGATCAAGATGATCTAAGGCAGACAACGCAAGTAAAGGTTTCTCCACTCTAGAAACTGGAGACTCCTTTGGAAATGTCCAGAGATACGTGGTGCACGTTTCGATCACCGCTAGAGGAATTCTACACTTGGCTTCTGTGACGCAACGACAAATCACATCGGAACATGATCAAGAATATCAATGAAGAAAGAACACCCAAAAAGGTACTTCTTCTCAATTAATTAAATTAATTATAATCAAACTGTAATGATCCTACTTTGTGGTTCCTATACTTTCTTCTTCTTTATCTATTTATGTGAATCGGTCCGTGGAGACTGGCGTTTATCGTCGTATTGATACCGGATTGATCATTGCTAATGACAAAAATCCAAGTGGGCATATCCACCCACATGCTTCCGCTGCACCCAGAACCTTCATAAACATCATGTAAAATTTATACATAAAAATATAAATACAACTTAATTTGATTAAAAATAAAGATAGAGAAACCCAAAGGAATAAAGGAGGTTCATGTAGAATTCATTATGAATTATACGCATGGTATCAGGTGTACCTAAAAGGACTTGATGAGAGATAAAATTGGTTTCCTGTCACTTATACATCAATATGGAAGTATGGGGGAGGTGATAAATAATACCCCATAATTTGGGATTACACATAAAAGGCATATCATAGAGGACAATCTTGATTAAGAGTGAAATAGGGATGATCCCTTACCTTAATTTCTGCTTAATTTCGTCTCTTCTACGCCTATTAAATAATAAAGTTGTGTTTATTAAAAAATTATCTAAAATTTAATTATAGTCATTTTATAAAAATATTTATCAATTATATCAATTGGATTTTATTTCATAATTTTTGTCGATGAAAATGAAGCGTTTTAATATCATATTTTACTTAAAAATTTCTCGTCTTGCGACGATTTCACTTTTTATTAAATGTAATTTATAAATTAGTATAATTAGTTACAGAAGCATACAATACATGTAATTTGATATTAATATATTGTATATAATTTATATTGTCCATACATGAAGTTGTTTATAATAATTATCTTGGCAACATCTCCGTAAATGGTTAATTGACCTTTAATGGGACGTTGTTGGTAGTACGGGAAAGGGAAGTATGAAATTTATATTTTTCATTAATATGATAATTAAAGTAGGTTAACATCATTAATATAAAGTTAAATTCCTTCATAATAAATTTTTTAGCATAAGTTTTTGAAAGGGATAGGGTAAAAGAAAAAAGGAATAAAAGAGCGAAGATTTAATAGAGTCTTACTCTCTCCTCGGTGTAGCTCCTCTTGTACGAAACTATAACTCCCTTGGTGATTGGATTTGGAGGGATAGAAAAAGTCCCTAAGTATTCTAAGAGGATTCAGAGTGATAATTTGGGTAGATATTAGGCTTAGTAAAGGATGAGAGGAGTGGTTTCTGAAGGGGAGGGAGAGGGGTTGTTTATACTTGAGGAGGGGGTGTTTTTAGAATAAAATATTAAATAAAATAATATATCAAATGTTAGACTTTTAATAGTAGTTTTTTTGAAAAAATAAATAATATATTAATATAATATAATTATTTTTAGACTTTAAATCATCTTTATAATTCGAATTTATTAATTTATTAAAAGGAAAGTGAAAAGAAAGAGAAAATGATTTTTAAGGAATCACTTTTTACTTTAGGTTTTGGAAAGTTCTTTTTAGGTTTCAAAATTGAGTTTATTATATTTTAAGGAACTATTTATGAAATTAAATATAATATGGACTAATCTAATGTTCTATAAATTTTATTTCATCATTACATTATGAATGATGAAATTTAGGATATACTGGTTATGTGAAAAACTGTATTTTTACTATTCACCTGAAAATTAAAGTATTTCAGAAAAATCCCAAAAATTAAACCTAACCATTTTTTGACATGTTTAATCCAAAAATGAATTCCATTTTTCAAAAATAATTTTCTAAATATGATTAATTTAATTTTTAATTAAAATCATAATTTACTTGAAAATACAGTTTTTAAAATTAAAACTGACTTTATAATGCTTTCAAAAATTACATAAGGTCTTATAAAATTATCTTAAAACCAGAAGATATAGAATTTTTAATTTACGAACACATTTTAGGAAAATACATTTCCTTATAAAATAATTCATTATAATTCATTATTTATGACTTACAAAAATACCAATACTTTTACTACGGTCAAATTGCCACTTATAAGATTTCTAAATTTTATTTAATCATTCATGGGTAAGGTTATTATTATTTTGGATGATTTACTATTCACAAGGGTTGTATTAATATTCATAAGGGTATTTTACTATTCATAAGACTAGGTTACTATTACCAAAAATTAAGTTTTCCTTATCAAACTCCAAATAACATACTGATCGCAACTATGTATGATAGATTTTTGAAATTCAAAACATAGAAGTGGTAAAATTGTGTTTAATGGTCACATAGTATTTAGTATCATGATATTTCATTTTTCTTCCTAATACTATAAGGCATAATTATAAGAAGCGAATTCCATTGATAAAACTTTGGGTCATTACAAAGATGGATATGAGTAAATCTTATGATATAATTGAATGGAGTTTCATCATCAGGGTTTTGGAATTGATGGGTTTTTCAGTTTGGGTCATTGATATTCTTTTTTGATGCTTCAGTTCTCCCTAGTTTTTAATATCCTTCATGGGAAATCAATATGGATTCTTTAAATATGTCATAGGTTTGAGTCAGGGAGATCCCCTTTATCCCTCTTTATTTATCATTTCTCAAGATTACCTCAGCTGTTATTTAAATCATTCCATAACTTTGGGAAAGATCCTTCCTTTTTGGAACAAGTGTCAGTCTAGATGTGTGGATGACACCATTCTCTTTGTTAATGGTTTTAGGAGGTCTGTACAAGGGGTTAATGAGGCTTTAGAGGTGTATTTCTCTTGGAGTATTCAAGTTGTTAATCACAAGAAAAATAGATTGTATGTTCGCAACTCTTGTTTAGAGAGGAGGGTAAGGGAGTTAGCCTCCAGCCTTGGTATGAAATTGGGATCTTTCCCTATGACCTACTTGGGTGCACTTATATCCCCTTACTCACTACTCATCAAGCACTTTGATGGGGTTCTATAGAAAATATTGGGTCGGATTATCAACTAAAATAATAGGTTCTTATCCTTTGGAGGGTGTATCACCTTGATCAACTCCATTTTATCCTCCATTCCAATGCACATATTGGATACTCTTAAGGTTCTGAATAAGTTTATCTATAATATTGAGAAAATGTTGTCATCCTTACTATGGGATGATCACATTGAAGGTAAATTCCATTGGGCCTCTTGGTCCAATCTTGCCAAAACTATTAAGGAAGGGTCCTTCAACTTGAAGAGTATTTTAGATTCCATGTGTAGCCTTCATGCTAAACTTGCCTGAGAAATATTAGAGGGGAAGTCCTTATGGGTCAAGCATATGTTGAATTGCAATGTAATAGAGGAATGCTCTTCCAGATTTAATCCTCCTAGGATTAAGTTGTTGGTTTAGTGGTATATATTTATACTGCAACAACACACTCGTTGGATTATTATAAAGGGTGAAGTCAATTATTAGAACCACAATTGGTTTGGGACTCTCCTTGGATTCCTGCACTGCCCTTGTCCCAATATTACATTCAAGGAGGCTAGGAATCATCCCTCTCTTATTCGAGCTACATTGGATGACAACCAGAAAAATGTTTTTGCCAGCATTGAACTTTCTAATGATCCGAATCGCTATGTGTTCACTAGGTCTGCTTCAGGTTTTTTCAAAGTCCATGATTTTCATAATACCCTTTTGGTTTCTAATTTCCAGTACCCATGGGTTGAAACCTTTTGGTTCAAGGGTCTTCCACTGAAGTTACTATTTCTACTATGGTGATTTTGGAATAATGCACTTCCTACCAATGAGAACATTTAGTAGAGATGGATTAGCTTTGCTTCTAAATGATTTTGTTGTGGGGTTCTGAAATATGAGTCCTTAATTCACATTTTCTTCAATATCTTCTGGGAACTGGAGGTGTAGGGAACCTTCATTCAGTTTATAGTTTGTTCTGGACAGGTGAATTCAGCTAAGACCTTTTTCCTTCAATGTTTCCATGGTTCTGCGATTTCCAACCCTGAGAGGAGGGGTAGACTATTTATCCTCATTGCTGGCTATTGGAATCTTTGGTTAGCTATAAATGAGTCTCACCATAAGTCTTCTCATAGGACTATCTCAATTATTATCTATAAAACTAGATCTCTAGTGTTGTATTTTTGCAGGTTAAGCAAGGACCTGGTTGATGGACCCTCCCTCGCAACCTTGCACCCAAGGATTCCATCTCTCCATGTTGGATCTCCTGCTCAGGGAAATTGTTTAAAATGGTTTCCCCCACTCTCAAGGAACAAACTCAACACAAACAGATCATGTGCAATGGGATCCATGTGCGATAGAGAAGTGATTAGAGACCCCAATGGTTCAGTTATTGAGGCTTTCTCTTCTTTCTTTGGAAATGGCGACTCTCTCTAAGCCTAATTTCTTTCCATCCTTACTAGTCTCCTTCTTTGTTCTCATAGAAACATCCCCATCAATGAGATCGAGACTAATTCTATCATTGCTTTTAATATAATTTTATGTAAGAGTCTTATCCCGTGGTCCATCAAGTACTCCATAAGAAGGTGCAAGCATCTGATGAACACCCATATACGCATTTTACATACTTGGTGTGAGGGAAATATGGTGTCATAATTTCTTGCTTCTTGTGCATCTCAAGAGAATAGCTATATCTTATTCACTAATCTTGGTTCTTTTCCCCCCGAGGGTGCTAAAATTGTTTGGGTTGATTCTCTTGGGTTACATTACTTCAGACCCCCGTAAGTGTATGCTTGTTGGGTCCTCTTTATTTTAATAAAATAAAAAATTATTTTTGTGTGTGTAATAGAAGGATGCTTCTTTAAATGTCAATATAAAGGAGAATGTTTCATTAACATGTATTTCATTTTTATCATTTTTAGGATGTTTATAGATAGAGAAGGATTATAAGATAGATTAAGTTAGTACAGGTCTAAGTTTTTGAAGAGTACAGGAAACACATAATTATTTGAGTATTTATAATCGAATTTATTTCTTTATTTATTCAAGCTTAAATTCCTTGATATAGTTTCATTATAGTTTTATATTTGTTCTTTTTTGAATTCAAATACATATTTCAATGAGATCTTAAATTAAAAATTGAAACAAATAAAGAAATTGATTGATATTTTCTCCACTTATGGAAATATTTTTACATGATGGAAGATGATACTCTATATTACTAGTTAGAAACCCCAAATAATGGAAAAAATCAATTTTGAAAAATTAGAATACCGCACTAATTTCAATATGCATACATATATTCATGATTCTCATGCCAAATAAATGGTTCGATTTGAGTGGTTTTGTATCAGTGATGAATAAGAGTGTTTCTTGAATATAATATCTACATGTTATTATATTCATTTATCAATTCCTCGTAGGTTGAAATATGTAAATATATGTGAACCCGCTACTTAGCACTCAAGATGCAACATTGTGTAAGGATATGGACTTATCTATTGATGGGATGTAGGTTTGTCTAAAACCTTTTGTTGTGAAATTTGGCTTATATCTTATTTACATGAACATATTCTATGGAATTAAATTATAATTATATGTATCAAATTTTCCTATTATCGATGATTATGTTGCACATAATTGTTCACATGCTTCATCACATTGGCTACTTATAGATTTTATCACTTGTATCGCACATGAAAAAAAACAAGTGGTACTAGTTATAATTCTAAGAAAAAAAATTAAATTATAGAAGAAAACCACTTAATTAAGTTGAAAAATCATTTATTCAATAAAAAATCTGGAAAACCAGTATAGATGCATTTATCAAAAGTGATAAGCGTTAAATCAGTTTTCATTTAGTTTCATCAAAAAATCCTATGAGTATCTTCTCCCAAAGATGTCCTTCTAACACTATCAATCCATTGATGATCTCCTAATTCACCCTCTCCTTCTTTCCTTTGCTATAATTCAGTTTTATCTTATATAGAACTATCTCTCCTAGAAATATAATCATTTTTTATATAAAATTTTGAAAGTTTGATACATCTAAAAAACATTTGTTATGTTTATTTTTACACATATAGTAATATAGAATTAATTATTTTTCAAATAAATTTTCATACAAAAAATTTTAGTTGATTACTCATTTTATTTAACTAGTCTTTAAGAGTTTGTTGGATTACCAACTAGTTTGGACAATACACCTTCCATTACATTAGCCCCTTTTCTATCACATATATATAAGAAGTTGTTAAATCTCACTTCTTTTCACATTATTTTCTTATAGGTGGTTCCTTATGATGAGGTCGATTCTATCCATCGCCATCGAAGGCAGTGAGTTTGACATTGGATTCAGGTAAGGTTTCTTCTATTTTTATTCTTTGTCCCAATTTTAATTAGGAAATTTTTGATTTTTGGGTTCCCTATATTTTTTAGTGCATTTTGGATATTGTTGAAAACATAAAACCTTATTGATGTACCCATCTTCTTGTTTTGAAAACGTGAACTAGAATATTGAATGGTGATCAAATTGTAGATTATGTTTGTTATTTGTAACTCCCTAACAATGTTTACTCCTATCTATGCTTAACTTGTAGATATTATATTTGTTTGGAATTAATGTTATGTAATTCTTAGAATGTGTGTGATTTATGCCATGTTGATATGATATCTAGTATATCATTGAGATGAATGTCTACATTTTTATGTTGATAATAATGATGATCTATATACTGTATTTATACTTGAAGCATGATAATTTATCTATATTTCATGAGAAATATATAAGGGGTATGTGTGTATTTGTTCTTGTTATTATAAATTGTTAAAGCAGGTTGGTTAAATTTTGACATATCGGTACATTATATGGGAAATTGTTTTTGAGCCCTAATTGAGTATACTCCTTACCCTATTCCACAAGATGGTTTTTGGCCCTAATTTTATTTAAATTTCCCCTTTCCATGCAGGAGACTTATGGCGTTACTCTAGAAATTTCACCTAGGTGGTATGGGCTACAAGACAACCCAATCCCTGGCCTAGATAGGACGGACCAAAATATTGACCAACCTGCAACTTGATATTGATTTTTGTCATTCCACTCGCAAGTATGGTCAGATGAGTTTAAGTATAAACTAAAGAGATAAATTATTATAATTTTTTATGCCTAACATTCTTTACTAAGCATAATTGGACTTTAAGGCAATTGACCCTTTTTGGCATTACACTATTATTTATATATTCGCATACTAACTCCTTGAGTTAATATATGTTGTTGTGATATTTACCAAGGATGAAGTTCTCATTCACTATACATAACACCTTTTGTGTGTACAGATTGAATGCATTATGTTTCAGGTAATTGAAAGTGGCATTTGTAGCTGAGTGTTGATTTATAATGACAGTTTGAAGCTTAATATACTATCTTATATATTATTAAGGATTTTGTTGTCCACACGATGTGTAATAATATATTTCATGTATCATTTACTTCTATATTAAAAACTCATTCAAAGATATTCCCTTCATTTTGTATTTCTGTTTATTTATTGATGTTTTAGTGATTCTATTTTAAATTTTTTCATGAAAATACGAGTTTAAATGTTAATTTTGGAGTATCATATACTAGGATGGATATCCTGATAGAGTTGAAGAGAATTTTCAACTATCCAAAAAAATATTCTCTTAACCTGAACTTTTGAATAACTTCAAACATAAAGTCCCAAATTATAGATTCAAAGTATTTTTTAACATCCATCTAAAGAGAAATTCCACCACTATTAGGAAGAATACCATTTCAAAAGAAAATATAAATAATTTTTAACAAATCATATATATATAGCACTACTATGAAATACATTGTGATATTCTTAGTTTTTTTTTTCATTTAATTTAATGAACATATTGATCATTGGTTCATTCTTGTGAATCTTCCTACCTACCTTGAGCATGAGAAATTTATTGAATTCTACATATTTTCTTTTTGAATATAATTTATCTGACTAGAATCACTAGATTTATTTTCATTTCTTTGCTAATTTTTTATTTTATTATTTTCTATGTGTGTGTGGATTCAAGAATTTCTATTATGTGTGTGTGGATTTAGGAATTTATTGGCAAAACTAATTATATTTTTCCTTCCCCAAACCACAACAACACTTGTCTCGGATAATTTTAATTCTGAAGACTAGAATTGTCCTTTTAACTTCCTTTCGCCCTTTGCATGTGCACCTACATTGCTATAAATAAGGCAATGTATTTTCTTGCTTCAAGACTTCTGTCTTCAATTTTATTCTTCAATGAATCTTATGGCCTTTAACGCTTCCTAAAATCTAGGAATTAACTTCATAACTGCATGCATTTTTTTATCTTCTATGATTATGACTTCTCTAACTGCCTACATCCATATTTTTCCCATTAATTTTAGAAAGATAGTAATCTGCAGGCTATAGGTGTGTTCTATTTTCTAAAATATACCAATATTTCATATTACATCTTATAAAAACATACACTAGATATTATTTAATTAATGGGCTAAATATTCTTCAAACATTAAATATTTAATCTTGTGACTTTTTATTTAGTATCATGAACTGAATTTGAATTTTATTTTCAATATTCATGAAATTATATTTCTTGGATATACATTTAGTTTTTAAAATTGTATATTACCTTATTTTCTATATATACTTATAGTTTATGCACTAAAAAATTTCATTACCTTGTCTACAAAACCGTTTCTTTTATTTTATAAATATATATACAGTTTGTCCAAATGTATTCAGTGTTATTCAATTTGAATTAAGCATTTAGTTTCATTAACCTAATATAAGCATGTGATTTCAATTACATAATATACGCATTAATTTTTATCTTTTGACTTTTTATCTAATACCATTTACTTAATACAAGTATACAATTTCAATTATCAATATAAACATTAGTTTATATTGAATAATAATGCAATTTAAATAAATTAATATGCATTTAATTTAACTATTTCATGTTCATGTTTTCTATATTTTAGACTATATTAACATACATGTTGTTTCCTATTGTATTCATTACCATGATCAGAATATATATTTTATATTTCATTATATTTCATTTTATAGTGCAATACGATATTGCAGTTTATATTGTACTGAAATTTTAGTTTACATTTCAATTTATATTTCCATTTAAATAAAACTTTATATTGAAGTTTATCTTGAAGTTTATATTTCATTATCATGTACTGAATTTTAAATTTTCTTATAATTTACATTGCAGTTTTTTTAATATACTTGTTATTTCCTTAGGTAAAGTCAATTTCTTTCTTTATGCATTATCATGTACTGAAGTATAGTTTATATTCAATACACATACAATTTCATTTAATTATTATACAAGCTATTTATATAATTCATGCAGTTTCTTTTACTAAACATGCAAGCAATATTACTGGGTTCATTTTCTTACAACACATAATATGACATTACTTTGTAATTATATAATCATGTATAAGTCATTGAAGTATGTTATTGATCAGGTGAGTATTTCAATCTCTTTTCCTTAATCAGTCATCACACATATAGATTATTCAAGTTCATAAAATTCTATACATATTTAAAAATAATAATAGATTAGTACAACTTTAATGATAGAGAATGTTTCTGCATTCAGTTTTAAAATGTTGTTCTGAACTTTTAATTTGAATAGATTTGATGCACATATTCATAAAATTTTACATTGTATATGTTTAAAAATATACATATCCATACATTTTACATATTTTTTGTTAATCATTTTTTATATATATGTTTGTACAATTAATCAAATCTTGTACATATTTAACAATTTTTGTAGTTTATTACATTTATAATGATTAGAGTGTTTCTTAATTTCAGTTTGCAGACGGTGTTTTGATCTTATTTAGTATTAAAATTATCATCATCTTATAATGTCTACAATCACTCTTATGATTGAGAATATTAAATATACAAAATGTTCATAACCTCTTTATTCTTTATGCGCACTGTAAGCATACAGATAGAAAACATGATATGTTGTACCACTGTAGATATACTAATCCATTTAACATATTTACAATTGTAACCATGTTTTTCTAATTCTTACATATTACTTTGATAGTATTTAACATTCCCTACCAAACAATGCATAATCATTACATGTTCTTCAACCCTCGAAGTGTGGTTTGAGTTTTTTGTGTGTTTTATCATAATTTTTTTCATTACTTTTACCTTTTTGTTGGATTTACTGACTCAAACTGAACATAGATAAGTAAGTTATATGATAATTACAAAGACCAAGCTTTTATTTTTGCACATTTTTTATGCATATAAATAGAGGGGACTGATTTATTTATTTTGGTTGTCATTGATTTATTTATTTTAGTTGTCATTTAGGGTTAGAAATTTTGGCATTCCCATGCATTCAATTATGAGCACAGGAACCTGGAAACAATGAACATATTGTGTAATTTTCTTGCAGACACTACAAGGTTGTGTTTCCCATCTTTGACAAGGTACTACCAGCGATAAACTTCATGAAATAAGATCTTATTTTTCTTATTTTAGAGTTATCTAATTTTTGTATTTTTTATTCAAGACTAAATGATCTGAGATGATCTAGGATGACATGAATGGCCAAACTGCTTCTCTACTGTACAAGTTCATGAATTCATGCAAATGGGGGGGGGGGTTGGGGATGATCTAAAATGGAATTTCTCTATTTTCATTTCATTATGCATTTACACATCCATTTAACAATTATAGAAACCATTTAATTCATTTTGTGTTGGCTTTTTTCTTTTCACATACCCAACTCTGTGTGTAAGTTCCACCAGTTGCATGTGATGACTGCTGCCAAAGGGTTGTCAGTGAGTTCATGAAGCTGGAAAAGGTCCTCTCAAATTGATGCTTTGTTTCCATATTCCTTTACTATAGGTTGTGTGTCAATAACATATTGTAATTGAGTATGAATTTGTCTGCTCTACTATATTTTTGTTGATAATGGGCTATGTCACCCTTATTTTTGTCTTAAGTCAATTGGTATTGTAGTGGATGGATCAGTGGATTAAGATAGATGTTTATATTTTTTATCTAAAATAAATCAATTTATGTTGTGTGTGTGTGTGGATTCAGGCATTAAAAGGTAAAACAAATTAGTATTTTTTTTATACCATGTAAAGAATATAACCACGGTTTTAACTGTGGTAGTAGGTCACCTATGGACATGGTTTAACCATGGAAATTGGGACCTATTGTCATGGTTTAAACTGTGGCAGTGCTAAAAAATAGTGAGATTAAAAGGGGTTATTTTTCATTTAGAAGGGGTTTTAACCTCTAAATACTTTAGTGACAGTTACCCATAGTCACCGCTAAAGTGGCCACCTACTCTAATTAGAGGCAGTTTTGGGGAAGTGCGGGTAAAATAGGCTTGTGTTTAGCAGCGGTTAAATTATAGGGGGTTTTAACCCCCTCTAATTTCGCTCTAAATTCCCCAAAATATTATGCATTAGGGATGGTTTT
This sequence comes from Viscum album, assembly GCA_963277665.1. Taxonomy (NCBI): domain Eukaryota; kingdom Viridiplantae; phylum Streptophyta; class Magnoliopsida; order Santalales; family Viscaceae; genus Viscum; species Viscum album. Next base: position 86,183,291 of record OY728154.1, read on the forward strand.
AACCACCTATAATCCTAAGATCGTAGTAGGGGCAGTTCTAACCGCCCCTAATTAACTTTAAATCCTCAAGTTTAGGGGGGGTCCTATAACCGCCCCTAAACTTACCCCTATTTTTATTAAAAAAAATTGCCCTGATGACACCACCCCACAACTGGACAACCCCTTGACACCCCACACACACACCTGGACACCCCCATGACACCCACACAATGATAACCCCTTAAAACCCACCAGGACACCCCCATGACAACCCAGAAAACCCCTTGATACCCAACCACGCCGCCTGGACACCCCACACAGACACCTTAGTGTCCAGCACGCCCCCCCCCCCCCCCCCCAGTCAGGGCCCACCCCCTTGTCTGTGGGACAAACACGTAAACACCCCAGGGCTCGAGCGCTCACGTGCGCACCTGTGCCCCATGCCTGCAGAAAAATTGCATTCGTCAGGATTCGAACAAGAGACCAGTAAGAAGTAGCGCAGACCCCTGAACCACTATGTTGAACGTCGTTTCATTAATTTTATATAATGAAATATATTTATTTACATTCCAAAATATTAGATTATATATATATATTTGTGTTTAGAGATATAAATAATATGATATATTTGTGTATATATAATATATTTCTCTATAATATAAAATATATTTGTGTATAATATTTATATATAATATATATTTATGTATAATTATAATATATTTATGTATAATATATATGTGTGTGTGTGTGATATATATAAATACGTATTTATACATATATTATATTAAATACATTTATATTATATATTAATGTTTGTAATTATATACATTTATATTATATCATCTACACACATATATATACACACAAAATTAAATACATTCATATAATTGGAAATAAATAATATAATTAAATTATATATATATACTAAATTGATTTATAATTAATAAGTTATACTACAATACACATAAAATAATTACATAACATATATAAATTTATTTATAATAAAATATATATATTATAATATATATAATATAAATAAATAATATATTTAATTTTAATTTTGTTTGAATTATATATATTTATATACATAATATAATATAAATGTATTTATATATAAATATACAATACAAATGTATTTATGTACGTGTGTGTGTAACAATAATATTATTAATTATTATTATTATTACACCTATTTTTTAAACTATAAAAATTATATGTTGGTTTTATAATTTATATATTTTATGATTTATATTATACATATATTATATAGAATATATTTATATTATATATTTATGTATGTGACTATATACATTTATAGTATATCATATATATATACACACACAAAACTAAATGCATTCATATAATTGGAAATATATAATATAATTAAATGATATATATATATACTAAATTAATTTATAATTAATATGGTATACAACAATATATATAAAATAATTATATAATATATATAAATTTATATATAATTAATTACTTATAATATAATATATATATATATAATATAATTATATAAAATATATATGTATGTGTATAGTTATATTTAATTTTGTCTATATTATATATATTTGTATACATAATATAATATAAATGTATTTATACAAAAATCTACAACAAAAATGTATTTAATATAATATATGTATAATATAAATCATAATATAAATTTATAGTATTTATAAAACCATATATAAATTTTATAAATTTGAATAAATATATTTATAATTACTTTTATATTATGCATACCAATATTTATATATGTATACAAAAAAATTATAAGTATAAGTATTTATTTAAAGTATTTATATAATGTCCTTATATATGTGTGTGTTTATAATATATTTAAATACATTTATATAATGTGTTTATGTAATACACACACACACATGCGCATGCACACATATATATTATAAAATGTGAATTTATATGAGATTTATTTTAAAAAATAAATAAATAAATAAAGGGAGTTTAAAACCCCCTCTAATCAAAGGGATTTGTGGCAATTCATAACATTCATCAAATTTCTTGAATTAGAGGGGGTTAACAACCCCCTCTAATGTCATAAATTAGAGGGGGTTCTAACCCCCCCCCCCCACTCTAATGTCATGAATTAGAGAGGGTTCAAAACCCCCTCTAATGTCATTAATTAGATAGGGTTCAAAACCCCCTCTAATGTCATCAATTAGAGGGGGTTCAAAAATCCCTCTCATTTCTTAAATTAGAAGGGGTTCAAAAACCCCTTTGATGTCATCAATTAGAGGGGGTTTAAAACCCCCTCTAATTTCTTAAATTAGAGAGGGTTCAAAACCCCCACTAATTTCTCAAATTAAAAGGGGTCCAAAACCCCTCTAATCTAAGGGATCGATGGAATTTCATCAACTCCCTCTAATATATTAAATTAGAGGGGGTTGTGAACCTCCATTATTTTCTTTTAAAAGAATCAATTATATATATATACAAATGAATTTTATATATAGATCCTATAAAATCCAACAGAATATATAGAACCACTAATTATTAAATTAGCGGTGGTTTTGACTGTCATGACCTGTCCCATGGGGCCCAGACGTGACTACCCCAAGCCTGCCTTCCATAGGCCATGGGTTGGTGACTAGCACCTGAAGGCTTTTCCCAAACAGGGAAGGCATTGCCTTAGAGATTTGTACACAGTCAAAAATGGAAACTAAAGTAAACAACCAACAAAAGTAATGTATAACCACGAGATTAAAGTACAACAACAAGTACAACTGTAAACTGAAAATAGTGGGCCAGAATATAATCCCTAGAAACTAAAAAGAAATTAAACAACGGTCACATATGCCCTGGAGCTCTACTTGGAAGGTAGTAGCTATAAGTCTGAAGTCTAAGAAGAGGATCTCGACTACTCCCATTGCACCAAGCTCCACCAAGTCTCGAACCTCCAAAGTCTACCTCGGAGCGTCGGTAGTTTGTACCAGACACACACATGTGGGCGGATCCCGTGCAAGGGTGAGTATAACAACTCAGTAAGGGACCCTGAGACCCTCGAAGATCTCTCAATAATCCAAAAAGTAAAACATCACAGTAAATTACACAAAGGAAAACATCACAATAAATTCCACAAAGGTAATATCACAAGCATGATCTAAATTATGAAGCATAAAGAAAAAGGGATAGCTCACTCTAACGGTATAACTTCAAGGTTACTAGGATAGGGATGAATATTCATAAATCCAGATCATCCTATTCATAGAAACTCCACTATTGACCCATATAGGTCACTGTATGCTGACCTGTATTGGTTGCTAGATGTTAACCCATATTGGTTGCTGGTGATGACCCGTATTGGTCTCTAGTGCTGACCCATATTGGTCGATGGTGCTGACCCATATTGGTCACTGGTGATCACCATTATTGGTCGCTAGTACAGAGGTAGGGATGATTAGTCGTACAGCTATATCATCCCACTCTGAAGTTTCTAATACTGACCCGTATTGGTCACTCTTCTTCTTCATGTCATAGCCATCCACTGGATTCCCGCACGAAGCTCACCTGATCTCCAGAATACTCTGCTCCTAAAGCCATCGGTTATATTTCAACTGGTACTAAGTCCCAAAAAAATCATACCCAAGGGACCGCCCCGCCATAGGGGTCCCAACATGATAGACGGCACGTCGATCAAACGCCCGGACTGTGAGATATGGGCACTTTTGTAAAAATGGCATGGTTAGATTCAAGTCTAATCCAACCCAGGTCACAGGTCAAACTCTGAAAAAAAAAACTCACTTAGAGCATCTCCAAAGGACTACCTTGTCACAAGGGTCCTTATACCATAAACGGCACGTCGATTGGACGTCCGATCTGTTAGTTACACCCCTTTCCATGAAACGGGGGTGATCGTACCTCAGTCTGGCCTGGCTCGGTTGGGCCCACTGGAATATGCCAAAGGGACTAATTCCAAAAAAGGGGTCCCAACGCCACTGACGGCATGTCAAACGGACACCTAGTTTGTCAGTTACATGTGTTTCTTTATTCGGGGGCCGGTTGGGTCTGGGCCCAGTCCGACTCGATCAGGCCAGCTCGACGCAGCGGGTCTCGGGGTCTACCTGACCTCGCTTGGGTCCAGCCCATCTAGGGTTGGACTTGCTGATTCACGGGCCCGAGCCACAGTTGGGTCGGCCTGCTCGCTGGGGCTCGGCCCACCCGCACTGGCCCACTGGGCCATTGGTCCGGCCCGACCCGCTGGGCAGGTCCGGCCTGGTCCACCTGATGGCGGACCATTTCTCCAACTGGCCCCGCGGACGTGGGGCCGTTTCGTCCGGCTGGTGGGGTGCTACCCCACCATGTGCTACAGTCGGCCAAATAGTCGACCGGTCTCCATCCAACGCAGCGCGGTGCGGGGCCGCGCCGCCTCCTCCTACCATGGACCGCTGGCCGCGGTTGTTGCCAACGGCGGCGCCTACGGGTGCCGCCCTTCTCCCACACGGTCGGCTCGTGCCGTCCACCTCTGGCCACCATGGCGCGTGATGGTGCGCCGCCTTCCCACTGCCCGCGGCCGGTTTCCACGGGTCTCCTCCGGCCACCGCCGGTATGGCGCATCGGGGGTTCTTTCTGCAGGCCACCATACGTGCTCTGGGGGTCCATTCTTAATGTTGTCTGCGCCTATGGGCCTCCCGTACTTTCGTCGTCACAGCGTGACCCTCTGTCTCTCATTGCCGTCAAAATTGAGGAAATTCATCCTCAAAGAACGCAACATAAATGAAGCGGAAGAGGGTCTAGGCCTTGTTTATTCGGCCCGCACCCTCCGCATTAACATGATAACAAGTAGAAGAAAATTTATATAACATTAAAGATTAAATAAACTCCTTTCAATAATGTTAAACCAAAACCAAACATAAATCCCCTACCTCGAGATCCGTTGGAGGTGTCGCAGTTACGATGGGAGGAGAATCCACGTTGGGTGGAGTTGTCAGCGTTCATTGATCCTAGATCATTGCCACCCAAGCTTTCATCCTCCATCAGTGTATGTTGCCTCAAAACTTCACCAGAGTTTCCTCGCTTGAAGAATTCATGCCAAAACCCCACCCTGAACTCCATTTAAATAGGAGGGGGAAATGTGAGTAGCGCGTTGAGGAATTAATGAGGTTCATTAAATGAATTAATGAACCTATTTTAATTTACAATGGTGGAGTTATGCAGTTTATTAGTCAATCCATTAATTGTCTTGAAAATTCACCGGTCCTGCCACCTCCACTCATCCATTGGAGAAAAAGAAAATAAAATAACAATTACTTGTTATTTTATTACTCTTTAAAAATTCCATAAACTATATTTTTTCCTCGACCAACTGCGGTCGAAGTAAAGCTTCCCTTAGGAAAATCCCAGTGCTGAAAATTCAATGGTGCTCTCAGATTTCAATTCTGATCACTAGTTCAAAAGATATAAAACTTTGCCCACACGTTTACTGAATGTACCTTAAAAAAAGTTCAGAAATTCATTCCGAGCACACCGGGCCTCAGAATCACACGTCGTCAATTTTCACAGCCTTATAATAATCCCAAATAATTAAAAAATATATGTAATTTTTCAAGTCTTTATATTCTCCCCACCTTGGGGCTTTACGTCCCCAAAATCCAAATTAGGCTACACAAACAAAGAGGGGTACTGGGTACACATTTGATCCTCTTTCTCCCATGTGCTCTCCTAGAGATTCTCATGCTTCCAAAGAACTCACACCAGAGGTATCGACCACCCACGAAGGATCTGCTCATATCGATCCTCTATCTCCACTAGGCACTCCGCAAAGGTCGCCCTATTTTCAATCTTCTGCTCTCCATGGTCAATGACGTGAGATGGGTCATGCACGTATCTCTTCATTTGGGATACGTGGAAGATGTCATGCACCCTCTCCAGTTGCGGTGGAAGTGCCAAGTGGTACACCACCTTTTCAATCCTCCGAAGTATCAAGAATGGTCTGATAAACCTCTGTGAGAGTTTGTCGCCTTGTCCAAGTCTTTGTAGTCCCTATCGTGGGGAGACTCGCAAGAATACATAGACCCCCTCCTGGAACTCTAGTGGTCTCCATCACCTATCAGTATATGAATTCTGTCAGCTCTATGCAGTCTTCATCCGCTCTCAGATGACCTGCACCTTCTCAGTGGTAGTATGTACCATCTATGGGCCCACGAGTGTTGGCTCTCCTGGATCCATCCAGCACAAGGGTGATCTGCACAGTCGTCCATACAACGCCTCAAAAGGGGTCATACCAATGGTGGAGTGATAGTTGTTGTTGTACACAAACTCTACCAAGGGTAGGTGGTCCTCCAAACTACGAACAAAATCTAGGACACATGCACGAATCATGTCCTCCATGGTATGGATGGTCCGCTCTATCTGACCATCTGTCTGCGGGTGAAAAACTGTGCTCAAGCAAAGATGAGTACCAAAAGACTCCTGCAATCCTTTCCACAACCAGGATGTGAAGTGTGTGTCATGGTCTAAGACTATCATCTAAGGAACCCCATGAAGTCACACGATCTCCTGAACCTAGAGACATCCCAAGCTCTCTATCAAACCCTTCTCTCGAATAGCAAGGAAGTGGGACGACTTGGTGAGTTGGTCAAAAAACGCCCATATGGTATCATGACCTCTATATGTATGTGGTAACCCCATCATGAAGTCCATCGATATCCCTTTCCACTTCCACTCTGGTAACTCGAAGGGTTGGGTCAAGCCTACTGGTACCCGGTGCTCGGCCTTCACTTGCTGTCAAGTGAGGCATCTAGAAAAACACTCTGCCACAAATTTCTTCATCCATGGACACCAGTACTGATGCCAAAGGTCCTAATACATCTTCATCATGCCTGGATGTACTGCCAAGGGGGATTTATGGAACTCCCTCAGCACCTCCTCTCATAGTGCCACTGGTACAATTGTACGTCCTCTAAAAAGGATAGTGTGCTCCCCATCTTCAAAATATCTGTCAGGTTCATGGCCTGAGGATATCTGAGAACGTTTAGTCTTGCAATTGTTGTCTCCGAGTTGCACCTCCCTGACTCTCTGAATGAGTGGAGGGGAAACTACCATCGACTGGAGGTAAACCGTCTCATCTCTATCCACGTAGGATATTTGAAGCGAGGATAATTGCTCAGAATCCGCGTTCAGTAGCTACGAACTCGATCCCCGATTAAGTGCATATGCCACTACATTTCCCTTCCCATGAGTATAGAATATCTCAAAGTCATAGTACTAGAGGAACTCTAGCCAACCTCACTGTCTCAGATTCAGATCTTTCTGTGTGAAGATATATCTGAGACTCTTGTGGTCTAAGTAAACAATGAACCGCTCGCCCATCAAGTAGTGTCGCCACATCTTCAGTGTAAAGATTACTGCTTCCAAATCCAAGTCATGAGTAACATAATTCTACTCATGAGGCATCATCTATCGTGATCCATAATCAATCACTGCATCATCTTGCATTAGGATGTAACTAAGTCCGGTGCTTGATGCATCATATTAAACCACATAGTCAGTGCCCTCCTCTAGAAACCTCAGGATGGGAGCACTGGTCAAGCTCTGCCTCAGCTGTTGAAATCTTTGTTAGAATGTCTCTGACTGTAGGAAGGGTTTCCCCTACTTATTCAAGGCAAACATAGGTGCCGCTACTCTAAATAAATTGGGTACGATCCTCCGATAGTAGCATGTTAATCCAAGGAAGCTTTGCACCTCAGTAACACTCTTGAGTGGTTCCCAAGCAAGTATTACCTCGATATTTGCTAGATCCACTACAAATCCAGCCTCTGAGATGGTGTGTCCCAAGAAGTGGAACTTTTGTATCCAAAACTCACACTTCGAGAGCTTCCCATATAATTGGTGCTCCCAGAGTGTGTCCATAACTATCCTCAAGTGTACAGTGTGCTCTTCCTTGGATGCTGAGGACACCAAGATGTCGTCGATGAAGACCATCACAAAGTGATCGAGGTATGGCTGAAAGATCCTATTCATGATCCCTATGAACACTTCTGGACAGTTGGTTATGCCGAAAGGCATCACCAAGAACTCATAATGGTCATACCGACGTCTGAAGGCTGTCTTTGGTACGTCCCCGTCCCGTACCCTGAGCTGATGATAGCCTGATCTGAGGTCTATCTTTGAGAACCACTTCTCTCATTTCAACTGATCAAACATATCATAAATCTCAATAGAGTATACTTGTTCTTTATAGTCACCTAGTTTAGGCACTGGAAGTCCACGCATACCCTCAAACTTCCATATAACTTCTTGGAAAACAACAATGGGGATGCCCATGGAGAAACACTAGGCCTTACGAATCCCTTCCTCTATAAGTCCTCCAAATATACCCTCATCTTCTGGAGCTCCGTAGGGACCATGTGATATGATGGTGTAGATATCAGTGTTTTTTCTGGGTACAATTCAATGTGGAAGTCTACCTCTCGACGAGGAGGTATTCCTGGTACATCTTCTGGAAATACGTCCTCATACTCGTCCACCACCATTGGGAACTATGGACACGCCCCATCCACCATGTCTAAGGTCATGCAAGTCAGCTGATATGTAATCAGTTGCACCCTCCTGAGTGCAAGTCCATCTCATGCTGCACTATTTTCCTTCTCACCAACAAAGGAAAATTGGCCTCCATCTCTACGCGTAAATCAAACTATACGTCTCAAGTAGTCAATTCGTGCATCAACTGCTGATAGACAGTCCATGCCTAGAATGACATCGTAGGGCTTCAACACCGCTACTATAAGATACCATCTAAAACTCACTCCTCTGAGAGTAAGATAACACTTTTGGCACTAGTGTGTGACCGCTGAATCTCCTCCCATAGGAGTATCCAAACACAAAGGTCGATCTAAAAGCTCATTTAGAATCATAGAGTCCTGAACTAAGTCCATGGAAAGAAAATAATGGCTAGCACCTATGTCGATAAGAACTACCACTAAAGTAGAGAAAATAGAGATTATACATCGTATCATCTTAGGGATATCAGGATCATGAGCCTCTACTGCATGTAGATGATCCTATCCCCATCCACCTGCTCCCTGAGCTCGTGGTGGACCGCTTGGGGCTGGTGGTGGTGGTGTCTGGTGACCCTGACCACCTCCCATTGCATGTCCTGCTCCCCTGCCTCATCCTCTGCCTAGCTGACACTCATGCTCCTACCATTGTTGCTGCCTCGGTGGCCCCTCCACCATCTTCTGATCATCCACGTGGGGAGTCGGACAATCACGAGCTTTGTGGACCTGTCCCCCATAGAAAACACAGATCATGCCTCACTGGTGGATCCCTTGGCCTCTCAATTCTCGCGCCTCTGACCCTGCATCACAGGGTCTCCCTTCAGAAGGTCTATCCTTCTTGGGCTTCTACGTCGTCTGTCTACTACCAACTGCAGATGACTCTGCTACCTGTTGTCTGGTAGGGGCTCTCACTATCGGTGCCTACTCGGCAAGGAAGCTCCCAATAATCAAAGCTTGCTCTATCACCCCAGCCTGCGTCAGGATATTGAGAGAAACTGGCATAGATCTGATATCTCATCGAAGCCCCTTCTCAAAGGTTCATTCCCTGAAGTAAGGGTCTCGTACCATGTTGGTGGAGTATCAGGAGAGGTTAGTAAATCTCATCAAGTACTGAGCCACAATATGGTTGCCCTGCTACAGATGTAGCAGCTTCTGAATATGCAAAGAGCATAGTGTCGCTGGTACAAACTCTGACCTAAAAAGTCTCTCAAATACCAGCCAGGTGAGGGTCGTCTCCTCGTGCACCTAAAGTGTTGAGCTCCACCGTCGTCCTACTGATCCCTGAAGAAGGCTAGCGGCCAAGATCGCCATTTGCTCAGCGGGTGCCTCTACTAAGCGAAAGACCCGTGAAACCGCCTCAAGCTAGTCCTCTACTGCCTGGGGATCTGTCCCGCCTTGAAACCTCAGAGGCCTCTATCTCTGGAACTCATGAAACGTGCGCAAACAGCGTGCATGATCCACAGGTAGCATCTGCTACTCAACGGGTGGTGGTGCTGGTGGTACACCACTTGAAGGTTCCATCACTGTGAGTGGTCTATGTACCAACGCCTCGTTGCTCGGTGGGCCACAATCATAGTCTCTAACCAGAATCCTGGATAGCTGTCTTTGTGGAGGCATCTTTTAAGAAATAGATGCACCATGGTCAATAATTTATACCTGGTAAGCTTACTCAAGAAAGATCAAGAAAACTTTTCAAAACACTAGCAACTATTGTTTTCATGTACCGAGTCAGAAAACATAATTCAGGGTCTTGGTGTATGGATATGTTGGCCGCCACACCAACACTAGTCTCCCTGTACTGAAAACTGAACTCAATAAACTTTACACCATTACATCATTAAAATTAGACTCTTAATTCTTATGGTAGAACTGATGGCCCTTTAATACCACTTTGTCATGACCCGTACCATGGGGCCTGGACGTGACTACCCCAAACTTGCCTTCTATAGGCCAGGGGTTGGCAACTAGCACCAGAAGGCTTTTCCCGAATAGGTAAGGCATTGCCTTAGAGATTTTTATACACTCAAAAAGTGAAACTGAAGTAAACAACCAACAAAAGTAAGGTATAACCATGAGAGTAAAGTAAAACCACAAGTACAACTATAAACTGAAAATAGTGGGTTAGAATACAAGACCTAGAAACTGAAAATAAAGTAAACAGTTGTCTCATCTACCCTGGAGCTCTACCTGGAGGGTATTAGATGTAAGTCTGAAGTCGAAGAAGAGGATCTCAATTTCTCTCGTCGCACCAAGCTCCACCATTTCCCAAACCTCCAAAGTCTTCCTCGGAGCGTCAGTAGTCTACATCGGACACACATGTGTGGGTGAATCCCATTAAGGGGTGAGTATAACAACTTAATAGGGGGCCCCACGACCCCCAAAGGTCTCTCAGTAATCCACAAAGGAAAACATCACAAGAAATACCACAAAGGTAATATCACAATCATGATCTAAATCATGAAGCACAAAGCAAAAGAGACAGATCACTCTGACGGTATAACTTCAAGGTTACTAGGATAGGGATGACTAGTCATAAAGCTAGATTATCCTATCCGTAGTAACTCCATTTTTGACCCGTATAGGTCACTGTATGCTAACCCGTATTGGTCGCTAGATTCTGACCCTTATTGGTCACTGGTGCTGACCTGTATTGGTCGCCAGTGCTGACCTGTATTGGTCATTGGTGTTCACCGGTATTGGTCACTGGTGTTGACCCGTATTGGTCACTGGTACAGAGGTAGGGATGATTATCCATACAGATAGATCATCCCACTCTATATTTTCTGATGTTGACCCGTATTGGTCTCTCTTCTTCTTTATGTCACAGCCAGCCACTGGATTCCCACATGAAGCTCGCCTAATCTCTGAAAGACTCTGATCCTCAATTCATCAGTCATATTTCAACCGGTATGAAGTCCCACAAAAAGCATACCCAAGGGACCGCACCTCCATAGGGGTCCCTGGTCGCATTGTCGAGCACGTCAAATTAGAGGTTAAGTTTTTACTAGAATTTCTGCAGTATAGCAGGAACCCTAGGTCGTCTCTCGACGGAGCCTTAAATCACTAATTTCAAAATAAGGTTATGATTATGTTAACAAAGTTGAAATTAAATTAAGTGTTTGGGGTTTATATGATTTTAAAATAGCAATTGAAACTATAAAACTAAGTGAGAGAAACTTGTTGGAGAAATCGTGATCAACCCGGGTAAGTGTCCCTTGATGCTCAATTCATCATCGCTCTCAAGGGAATGGGAAGAATCATTGATTACTTGATTTTATAACCACCAAAACCAGTAGTATGTGAGTTATTACTAGGTTACCACCTAGTATTTGATCGATCAATGATTTTGATTATCGGCGACCGCTCATAATCAATAAAATTATGTCGATGTAAGAACCGAACTCAATCAAGGCATCACATCAACAACGTGATGAGATGTCCAGATTTAGGTATTTATCAAAATTTATCTCAATACAAAAACATGCATATTCATGGATTATAACTTCTGGATATCATCAAACAAGTCAATCCAAAAGCAAACTCATGAAATAGAAGAGGTGAGAAAAGAGGCAAACACACTCAAATCATCACAAGATTCGGGTTGTGCATGGAAGCGTGAGGATTATTGTTCCTTTGATTTGTATTTGATCATACCAGAATAAACAAAAATTCAGAAGGTAAAAATTGAGAACAATATACAACAAACCTGGAAATTAAATTACCTTATGAAGATTACAAATGTGGAGCTCAGGATTACAACAATGGACACCCCCCAAGTTGATCACTAAGAAACTTAGAAGTACATGAGGGAGAAGAGAACTAAAATGGGTGAAAGAAGCTCTCCAATTCGACTCACCTTCACCCATGGTCGTGAAAAATGAGATAATGGGGTTGAGAGGTGTTTTTATGGACATACACATCACACTTTCCACAAAATAAGTCAAGTGCTTAAGAGACTAGGTCACTATTCAGGGCACACTTTTTACTCCATATTTATCCGGCTGGTTGACTAACCAAAACGTGTGAAAATGACTTTAAATTCATTGTAGAGTTGGGACTTCAAGTTATCTGTCCATGGAAGGTAAAATCATCCCAATTGGATCTCAAAGTCCCGAGTTATGGCCCAAATACAGAAGGGTCATCTAATCTGGCTCGCCCAAAATTGTTTCACATTGTGGGCCTATTATGGGCCTTTAAATGGGAGAATTGGGCTCCATGGTATTCTATATAAATATATCCAACACAATTTTAAATTTATACACCAATTTTTAGACCAATTGAATGCACTGAGTATCCAAAGTATATATTTTTTTCCACATAAATGCTTGGGCCCTTACGCAGTTTGGGCCGTTTTGCTTGATTTCCATCGTGGGCCCTCCGAATCACCTCCTCCTACAATGTAAACACTTAAACAAGTAAAATTTCCCTATTAAATAGTCATAAACATTAATTCATTAAATCAAACATTAAGTCCAATTTATTATTATATTTGGAATATTCATTACAAAACCAGTTTAAAACAGTGGTGTAAGGGTGAAATAAAGCAGCGAATTGTGGTATGATCACACCCCCACACCTAAACATTTTCACTCCTAGGAAAAGTCATATATCCTAATCAAATATCATTCCAAAATCAAATGTGGTAAAATATACAAGATTTTTTTTGAAATGGAATTCATCATGTCTCGTTTATGAAATCAATTTTTACATCATTTTTCTTTTCTCACATTCAAATTTGGTCAACTTCATTTGTTCACCCATGCAATATGTCGCAAACTACCTCACATAGAAAATTTCCCTATTCACTCAAGGAACATATGAAAATGGAGTTATGCTCTTTTCCCAGATTTCATGATATCTTACCATATTCTTTCCAAGATTCTAAGTTCTCTACCTGCAGAAACTAGTGTGCTACTCAAGAGGACTTCCAACAGGTTGTTCTAAGGTTCAAGGGTTGGTAGGATTTAATGTATAAAAAAATCTAAGGTAGAAGAGGAGTGTTTAATATATTAAGTACAAAACATGTAAAAATTCATCAAGTGTTCACAATGAATGTACACACTCATCCCCTCACAAAATGAATCACTTCCAACTCACTATCCCCATTGTCTGTTTATGTGGGTCACAGTCGATCAGTGAATAATAATGAATAATCTTCCACTTTTCTCCATTTTTTTCTTTTGTTCTGTTTTTTTTTCAATGTACAGAACTATTGTTTTTTTTTACAATTTTTATTGGATATAAATAGGAAAACATGTGTAATACAATGATATAATATGGCATGTGAACCCACTACCAAATTAAAATGTAGGCACCCTTTCTATCAACCCATAATAATAATCATTCCCAAAAATTCCCATGGAAACACCCTCCCCCCCACACTTGCTGAAATTAAAACAAGAATGTACACAAGAGATGGGTAGTTAGGGATAAATTATCTTGTAATGTGGCTACCTAACAGGCATTTCATGGTCTCTAAGGCTTAAGAAGGGTAAAATGTCAAGGTGGCCAAAATATAGGTTAATTGTACAAAGGGATTTTCAATGCACGATGGCCTCTATCATGAATGTAGAAAACTTGAATCTTATAGATTTAAATAGAATTAAGGCAAGTTATAGTTTCCCTACATGACACGAGACTCTCAAGAAAGTGATTAAAAGGAAGAATATGCAATAAAGGTCTTAGAATATCTCTCGGGTAAGGGATTGAAATATTGGTCAGTGCTAATGAGGCATGGGTTTCAAAAATCCATTAAACACATAAGAATGATTTGAAAAGACAAATTCTAGAAAAATATTTCATATCAACATTCATTTGAAAAACATTTTTCCAAAAATAATGAAATTTTTTCACACAATTGACTCAAAAATGAAAAAATATTTGGATATTCTTTTAAAAACAATGTTTATCTAAAGACACCAAATAAAGAAAAAGAAATGAAAATGCATTTTTTTTGTGTTTTTTTTTGTGTTTTTTTTATATTATATATATTTTTTGTGTTTTTTTTAAATCCTAACTATGACATGTCACCCTCCCCCACACCTAAAAATAAAATTGTCCTCAATTCATATATTTAAATAAATAGAGAAGTAAATAAAGGTAGGGAGAAGGGACAGCCTGCTAAGTGGTGTCATATGTGGCATCCATCAGTTGGATTTCCTCCACAGGATGCTGGGGAAAATCCTTATAGTAGTGTTTGAGCCTCTAGCCATTGATATTAAACCTCTGTCCACTCTTCTCATGCAAAACCTGTATAGCACCAAAAGGGTAAACATCATTAATAGTATAAGGATCGAGCCATCGGGAGCGAAGCTTACCGGGTGGAGCTTTAGCCTGGAATTATACGTGATTACCTTCTCAATAATATGAAACTTCCTCTGATGAATCGTCACATCATGGATTGCCTTTGTCTTCTCTTTTTAGATTCGAGAGTTCTCATATGCATTACGCTTAATTTCTTCCAACTCCTGAATCTGTAACTTTCTATGTTCACCTATATATGAGAGATTCATATTACATTGCTTAATGGACCAATATGCACGGTGTTCTACCTCCACCGGGAGGTGACAAGACTTTCCAAACACAATCCTATATGGTGACATTCTGATCGGGGTTTTAAAAGCAATACGGTATGCCCAAAGTGCATCATCCAAGCGCAAACTCCAATCTTTCCTATTGGGTTGTACCGTTTTCTCCAAGATTCGCTTAACATCCCGATTTGAAATTTATGCTTGTCCGTTAGTTTGGGGATGATATGCAGTGGAGACTTTATGAACAACCCCATACTTATGAAGTAAGTTTTTCATGTTACAATTGCAAAAATGTGAACCCTGATCACTAATGATGAATCTTGGTAGACCAAACCTACTGAAAATCTGGGACCTCACAAAATCAACAACAACTCAAGAGTCATAGGTCCTAGTAGCCTTTGCTTCCACCCATTTAGAAACATATTCAATAGCTAGTAAGATGTACACAAAGCCAAATGAATTTGGAAAAGGCCCCATGAAGTCAATGCCCCATGCATTGAAGATTTCACAGAATAACATGGGTTGTTGGGGAATTTCATTCCTCTTAGAGATATTCCCTATGAATTGACAACGAGTACATGATTTACAAAACCTATGGGCATCTCTATACAATGTTGGCCAATATAATCCTAAGTCAAGGACCTTTTGAGTAGTACGTTGAGAGCCAAAGTGTCCCCCACAAGCCAATGTGTGGTAGAAGCTCAAAACTGAGGTTAACTCATGGTCAGGGACACACCTACAAACAACCTGGTCACTACAGATCCTCCAAAAATATGGGTCATCCCAAATGTACCATCAAGAATCATGTTTAAGTCTCTGGGATTGTGAAGTGCTAAAATCATTGGGGACCCTAGATGTTGCTAGAAAATTCACAATGTCTGCATACCAGGCGGTAAGGTCCACAACATCACAAAGGTTCTCATGAGGGAATAATTCTATAATGGGGAGAGGTGAGTCAACATGATGGTACAATGGTGGGGAAATCTTATTAATGTGGTCAACTACCACATTTTCCACTCCTATCTTATCTCTAATCTCAATGTCAAACTCCTAGAGGAGGAGCATCCACCGAATGAGGTGGGGCTTAGCTTCAGGTTTCTTAAGGAGAAACCGAAGGGCAGCATGATTAGAAAAGACAATGATTTTTTACCCAATGAGTTAGGATCGGAACTTTTCCAAGGAAAACACAATAGAAAGAAGTTTCTTTTCAGTGGTTGTGTAGTTTGCCTGGGTAGGGTCAAGGGTACGTGAGACATTCGCAATGACATGAGGGGACTTCTCAAACCTTTGTGATAAAACTGCCCCAATTGCAAAGTTAGAGGCATCACACATAAGTTCGAAGGGCGGATCCCACCTTGGTGGTTGGATGATGGGAGGTGATGTGAGACTCATTTTTAGTGAATTGAAAGCATCATCACAATTTTTATCAAAAACAAATTCAGAATCCTTTTTGTAATAACCAAGATAAGGGAAGCGTGATCTTAATGAATCGGCGGTAAAAACCAGCATGACCCAAGAAAGACCTCACCTCACGAACACATTTTGGATATGGAAGGGATGAGATTAATTCAATTTTAGATTTATCAACTTTAATTACCTTATTTGAAATGATATGCCCAAGAACTATCCCCTGCTCAACCATGAAATGACATTTTTCATAATTTAAAACAAGATCTTTTTCAATGCAGCGGCGGAGGACAGAACCTAGGTTTTCCAAAAAATCATCAAAAGAAGAACCATAAACTGTGAAATCATCCATAAAGACTTCCATAAAACTCTCAAGGTACTCAGAAAAAATACTCAACATGCATCGCTGAAAAGTACCAGGAGCATTACATAGGCCAAAAGGCATTCTTCTGTATGAAAATGTGCCTAATGGATAGGTAAATGTGGTCTTTTATTGATCCTCAGGGGCTATATGTATTTGGAAATAACCCAAATAGCCATCAAGGAAACAATAATGGGACTTACCAGCCAGTTGTTCTAACATTTGGTCAATGAAAGGTAAAGGAAAGTGGTTTTTCCGCGTGGCTTGATTCAGTCGACGGTAGTCAATACAGACTCGCCAACTATTTTTCACATGCATTGGAACAAATTAATTCATTTCATTTGACACAATTGTTATTCCTGTTTTTTTAGGCACAAATTGAACTAGGCTAACCCATTTACTATCAGATATAGGATAAATGATCTCAATAGTAAGTAATTTACTGACTTCCAATTTTAACACTTCAAGGAGAGTGGGATTCAACCGGCTTTGATCCTACCTTACGGGCTTAGCCTCATCATCCAAAATTATATGGTGTATACAAATAGATGGGCTAATCCCAAGAATATCAGCCAATGTCCATACTATTGCCTTTTTACACTCTCTCAAAAGATCAAGCAGTTTTGATTCCTACTGTTGAGAGAGGTTATTATCAATAATTACGGAAAATTGGTCAATACCCTCAAGATAGGAATATTTTAAATTTGATGGAAGTGGTTTTAATTCCAACACCAGGGTTTTTTGGATTGAGGGAGTGGATTTAGGGGGAGTGAGGGCCATGAAACTATCTATATGCTCATGTTTATTCTCAAAGGAAAGAGAATATATTGAAATGAGATTTTCAGAATCATCTATAGTCATGGGTACCTCAGAATAAACACACTCATAAATTAAACCAAAAAAATTACATTTTTCTGAACCCACACAACATTCAAAAGAAGAACCAAAAATCAAATCATCCATGGGTGAATAAGAGGAAAATAAATCAGAGGATGGGCCGAGGATAGAATTTTGTGTGCGTTTATCATTAGAGAGCACTTCCATCGAATAGACAGGAAGAGTGGAGTGCTCTTCAACAAGGTGTTTCATAGCCTCAAGGATGTTAAAACTTACCTTTTCTCCACCAAACTCCATAGACAACATAACATTGTGAACGTTGATGATCGTATTTGTTGTTTTGAGGAATGGACTCCCAAGTATGAGAGGGGAATGTCCTTGGGTTCGGGTATCTTCCATCTCAAGAATGTAAAAGTCTGCAGGGAAGATGAGATTCTTAACTTTTACGAGGACATCATCAACCACTCCTGATGGGTGTGTTGTGCTTTGATTGGCAAGTTGAATGACAATGCCTATTGGTTGAAGCTCTCCAAATTGAAAATAAGTATACACGAATTGAGGCATTGCATTAATAGAAGCACCTAAATCTATCATAGCATCAGAAAAGAATGTCTCCCCTATGGTACAAGCTATCGTGAATGTGCCTGGATCCTTGTATTTGGTTAGCATTGCTGGTTGAATCAAGGCCAAGACATTCCTTACCAGGTTGACTCTCTCATTCCCCTTTACCTCCTTCTATGGGTTCAAAGCTCTTTAAGAAATTTGGCATATCGAGGGATTTGTTTAACTACATCCAATAAAGGAATGTTAACTTGAACCTTTTTAAATGTATCCATTATTTATTTATCAATCTCGTTATCAAAATTCTTCTTAGATTTAGAGAGTCTTTGAGGGAAAGGAAGAGGAATGGATTGTTCATTTGAACCATCAATGAAAATTCGATTACCATTTTTGTCTTGTTTTTCTTTACATAAAATTTTTGAGGGTTGGGAAAGAGAGTTTTCATGGGGGGGCATACCTGCTGTGTAGAATCAATAGAAGGAGAAACTTCTTTACCACTACGAAGTGTAACTTCACATACATTACCTTTGTCCTTTGGATTGGAAATGGGTTGGGATGGAAGTTGTACAAAACCTTGCATCTTAAGCTCACCGATGGTATTTTCCAATTGCCCCACTTGAGTTTGCAGGTCTTGAATAGCTAATTGTGTGGTTTGTTGGAACTGGAGGTTCTGGGTTGCCATTTGCTTCACCATATCCTCAAGGCTTGGTTCAGACTTGGGAAGAGGAGGATTGTTTTGAGATGTTGAAGGATAAGAAGGTTTCACACCTTGGCCTTGTTGATACCTGTAACACCCCGAGATTTTATGAAAAATATTATTTTAATTTCATTAATGTCTTGTGTTATATGCTACACCAAAAGGATCTTGCACAACACGCATCCTTGACTTGCCTTGCATTACACGCAATCGCGACCTTCCTCGATAGCGTGTGTAGTACGCAATAATGAGTTTCACTAAACAACAATATGCTATTAAAATATTATTAAAACTAGCCGTTATGAATAGTAATAACCACTTTTTGAAATTTTGTAAATTTTATTTTTCAAAATGGAATTTATTTTTAGATTCGTAATATCGAAATTAGCTTAGGGTGAAATTTTGGTGATTTTCGGATAACTTTCATATTTTGATGAATAGTGAAAATTATTAAATTTTAATTAAAAACAACTTTTTCAATCGAAATAATTAATAGTGATAAATTATTAATTTGAGTGGTTTTAAAGTATATTTAGAATATATTTTTACAATTTAATACAATGTTGGTCATTGGATGTAATTTTACATTTAAACCAGACATAAACAAGTGTCAATCTTTTGATAATTATTATCTCTTAAGAACACGCTATTTGTTTTGACGACGGGAATTAATTTTTAAATTAATTAATGCAACTGATATGTTTTGAATTTGGTAAAATAGAAATCATTTTTGAGTTCATAATATCAAATATATCTTAGGCCTAATTTTTGGCATTTTTCTGAAAACATTCAATTTTTGATGAATAGTGAAACCACTAAGTGGTAGTTAAAAAAACTGAATTTTTCATAAAACTTAATTTTACCGCTTCTGTGAGTAGAATTTCAAAAATCCGAGAAACACGGTTGATGTCAGTAAGTAAAATGTGGTTCAATGAGATGAAAATAATTTTTTGGTGAATAGTAACTTTTTACTTTTTTTTACCACGGTTAAAAGTAAATAGGGTAATTAAGGGTAGAAATGATATTATTATTACCCTAACACATGTCCTAATTCTATTAGACAAATGTAATTCGACCAAAAACAAACTTAGGAATAAAATATGACCATTTAGGCCCACTTGGATTAGATTAGGACATTTATTATTAATTTATTTAAAGAAGGGTTAAAAGAGTTAAAATCAAAGTTTATTTACTAAAACATTTTTAATATAGGTTTATACATAAGATAAATTCTATTTTAAATATTCATTAGAAATATAAAAATATTTCCTACATAATATTATTTTATTTGTAATTTTTAGACATCAAATAATTTAATTTATTTATGACACAAAGATGATGCAGTAATTATCTTATTAATGAAATATTGACATAATTGATGTTATAAATGCCCAAATAAATATAATTTGAGACTTTTTATGAATTCCACTAATTTTATAGGTTAATATGACATGTTAGTATTGATTTAATTAACGTTTTACGAACTAATCATTCCGTTATGATTTTCACAAAAATCAATTACTAAATAGTGTCAAAATTGACATAAAATGGTTTTTAAAACAAATATTATATTATTAATTGTTATTTTATTCCTAAAAATCTAAGGTTCGGCCAAATGACTTAGATAAGGTTATATATATTAATAATAAACAACTTGGGGTTCGTTTGGCTTCTTATAGTAAGTTTATTAACCTTATAGTGTAAGAACACAAGAAGACACGGTAAAAGTAAAATTATCTAACTTAATGTTAAATCTAAATTATAATGTTAAAATCGGAACTTAAACTTATCTAAATTTTATTGGATGAGATTATTTCGACCCATACCCACCTTAGCCTTGAAATAAATCAATTTGGAGCTATTTAAAACCAAACTTGACTTTATAATAAAATAATATTTTTAGTTATTCCAAAGGTGCCCCTCTCCTCCCTTATAAAAGGGCACCTCCTCACTCTCTTCCTCACACAACTTTGAGCCTTCAAGCTCGGCCAAACCCTGCCAAATTCTCTTCTCCACTTCCCTATCAACATCCTAGAGTTTCTGGTCTTCCTCAAAGACCAATTTTAGTGCCCTAAGAGGAGGTCTCAAAGAGGCGCTTCAAAGAAGAGGTAATTTCCGTTACCGATTCTTTCAACTTTATTTCTTCTTCCACTTCTTCTTCTTAGGTTGTTTCATTATGAAGTAATAACATCAGTATCACTAATATACTGATATGTTATTATAATTATGAAACAACCCTATTTCACCATCTATCCATCCTACGGAAAACAAAATCACCGCGCGTGCGTACGTACGGAATACCGTCTCCACGTCGTGGTGTAATCTGTTTTTCCACCAACACCTTACATGGATGGGTATTATGGTGTAAAGAATAACTATACATAGTTATTATAACATCATAATTATTCTGATATATTGTATCATCCACTCCAATTCAATTCAATAATTATGGAAATGATATCATCGCTCGTGCGTACGTACGGACTACCGGCTCCACGACGCGATGAGATTCATTCTCCATGTTAACCATTTAAGAATGATTATAAAGTATATATAAGCAATAATAATGAAATATATTACATTATAAAGCTACTGGATTTATGTGTATATATATGTATGTCATCTACTTAATTCCACTCAATTCAATAAGGAAACGAAAACAGCGTTCATGCGTACGTACGGCCTACCGTCTCCATGAACGGTGTATTTCTTTCCATTTATCGATCCATTATATATATGTATATTCTGAATATATATTATATATAAATCATGTTTTATATTCTATAATTAAGTAATAATGATCTATGTAATCATATGAATAATTACAAGTTAAAACACGAACGACAAATGAGACGATTTTACCCAAAACGCTACTTTAACATGAATTTACAAAAGAACGGGTAATATAAAGTCATAAGTGAACCATATATGATATAATAACAATGAATATGATTCTGTAATAAGTCAATGACATTATTTAAATCATTATACAGGAGGTTCGGACACTTACGAAGCAAATCGGACCTAAGGTAAGGGAAAATATCACAATCTCATTTTTATCCAAGATTGTTTATACTTTAGTATTTACTGGGGTGTATTTTATCATCCACATCCATGTTTCCTCAATATGTAATATTATTTCCATCCACCTACAATTGTTTAAATCCAATTTTACCCTTCTTTGAGTTTTTAATAAAGGATATGAAAGGAATCTTTTATCGTTTTTCGTACGAGGTACTTTTTGACTTTTCCGACAAAAGTACGAAAAATGTTTTTTTTAACTTATATGACATGAATGGATTTTTAAAACATTATTTCCAAGAAGCATCCTTTAAAAGTTTTCAAGTTTATTTTTAATCAACTTATTTTAGTTTAATGTTGTATGACATGTTAAGAAAGGAAAAATGTTTTTGAAGAAGAAAGGATATTTTCCTCAAGAATGGAGTTCAAGTGTTTTATCAAAATTATTTTCCATCTAAGATAATAAAGGGTTCTATTTTTATCCCTATTATTACATTTATTTGATTATGTTATGATGGAATTATTTTTATGAAATCCTTTATCTTATATGAATTGTTTTAGGATGTCATGTTGTTTAAGAATCCCATTTTTATTACATGGGTTATGCTATGATGTATGGTTTATGATTTTGTGGCAAACATAAGAATGGGGTCATTATGAGATGGGTGGGACCTATATCTCCCTCCAATTCATTGAGTAAAGATTTTATATCTCATGAGATAGACATGGCTGGAATGGTAGGTTATACCGGTTCAGTAAAACAGGACTGAAACGAGGGTTACTCGGTTCAGAAAGGGACTTTGTCCACTAAGATAGTCTTGGCAATGAGTCTTGACTAACAAGAAATGATTCTCTATGATTATGTGTATATACCACAAAGTTTCATGTTTTAAGTTATGATTATTGTGATTACATTTCACTGCCATGATTTATCCCATGTTATGAAATTATGCTCTCTTTTGCAGGTTAAGATTTCCAAAATGTTATGTTCTTATGAATATGATGTGATTGATATTCCTTTTGTTTACCCTTACTGAGCATTTGAGCTCACCCTTTTATGTTATCTTTTCCCCAGGATATAAAGAAAGGTTTTAGGTAAAAAAAAGGAAGATCTTTATGGGAGATGTTGAAGATCTTTCACCACGATTAGAAGATTATATTCCAAGTTTTCAAAGACACTAAACTATTACGATCCTTGTGTGTGTGTTTTTTTATTATGTACTAAGTATTCCGCAAAAGTAATGTAATGTATATGTACGTCAAGATATGGGTATCTACAGTTGGTATCAGAGGAAAGTTTTAGTCAACCTTTGGAAATTAGGATGCGAAAACGTTAGTGAGATCCCTAGAGATATTTCTAAGGTATGTCTAGGGATGTCCCTATGGTTAAGTATACGTATAGGTTATAGTACTAGAATTACGCTAACGATCATAGAATTAAACCTAAGATGTTAGATATTGAAGGTACTTCCCCTTTATTATGTTGTTTTCCCTAGCATTATTTTTTCCTCTCACACTATTCTTTTTGGGTTTTAGACGATGGCTAGAACCCGAAGGAACCGTGTTGATCAATGCAATGGACAATGCAATGATTGCCCTCCTGAACAAACAAATGTTATGGGAGATGGAGTGAAAAATCTTATTGCTATACTTACACAAGCTATGAATCATTCTGGACTTCCAAATAAGCAGAGAAGGGAACAATATTCTATTGAGTCCTTCATGAGGCAACGTCCACCTTCTTTCTATGGGTCTTCCGATCCACTTGTTTCTGAACAATGGATCAGTACCACTGAAAAGATATTTTCAGTTCTTCAATATTCTGAGCATGATAAAGTCATCTTAGCAGTATATCGTTTGGAAGGTGAAGCTGATCAATGGTGGAATCTTATCAAGAATACGAGGGCAAGAGATGAAATTGAGTCCATGGAATGGGACGAGTTCAAGAACTTTTTTTTCAGTAAGTACTTCCCTCGTATTCTTTGAACAAAGATGGAAAAGGAGTTTCTTGAGCTGAAGCAGAAGGATGATGAATCTGTTGGTATATACGAAGCGAATTTTAAAAGACTTGCAAGGTATGTATCTGGCATTATCATCCAACCTGAAAGTAAAGTTGATCGATTTTTCAGTGGCTTAAAACCAAGTCTTCGAAGGGCATTAGCTATAAGAGATTTCAGTAGCTATGAAGAAATTGTGTGTTGTGCTATGAAGTTAGAAATGGAAGTTGGTGTTACATATCCATCTCATGGTTTTGAAAAGAAACGAAAGATGGAGTTTAAGGAGAAATCTCAAAATAATGGTGAAAAGAAGATGAATGTTTCCTTATGCACAAAGTGTGGAAAGAAGCATGGTGGAGATTGTCTTAAAGGGACTAGAAAATGTTTTAAGTGTGGAAAAGAAGGTCATCGAGCAGCTGAGTGTCGAAGTAATGGAAAAAGGGTTTCTAATGATGTGAATAAAGCAAACACTGCGGAGAATGCACCACCAACACTTCAATG
Source organism: Viscum album (assembly GCA_963277665.1). Lineage (NCBI taxonomy): Eukaryota > Viridiplantae > Streptophyta > Magnoliopsida > Santalales > Viscaceae > Viscum > Viscum album. The sequence goes on from OY728154.1 coordinate 86,207,710, forward strand.
CTTCAAGTGCAAGGAAATGGGTCATTATGCTAATAAATGCCCTAATCCAAGGGTTAGTGATGATTGACATGTGCAACCACTTAAGGAAAAGGACAAAGGGAAGTCACATGCGATCATCATTGGCGATGTTGAATATGACAATGATGTGGTGGAATGATTAAGTGTTTATGTAATGGGATTCCAAAATAATGTTGTATCATAAAGTATTGGAATATTTATGTATTGGTCTAATGTGGTATTCAAAGTGATTGAGATATTTTTGGAAATAAGATGATATGTGCATAATGAAGGGAAAATGATAAAATGAAATGTTTAACAGTATTCATGAGCTCATGATTGATATAATGACTAAGTGATATCATGGTTTGAGTATATAGAATTTTGAGGATTTTGGTATGTGAAAAGTGTTAACTTTTAACTGCATTCAACTTTTCACTATGGTTCAATGGGTATTCAATAGAATACATGATTAAGGCCTTTGAATGTTTGGAATGTGACCAAAAAGACATATCTTATGATATATGGGGATCAACGATGGTATTAAATCTCTGGTAATCGTTTTCACTATATTATGAGAATGGACTGCAGTATTATGGATAAGCCTAAAGACTAGAATGGATTATGTTGGATATAAGTTAGTATTGTTTAAGGATAGAAGTTTTTTTTCGATATTATTGATGGGATGTTATAGTAATATAGTTTTAGAAAAAGGACAACCTGCAGGACGGGCGACAACCCATCGCGTCGGACAAGGCTGTGGGAATCGAACCCACAATCGAAGTGCGACTGGCCTTTTTCGCCTACCACTGGCCTACAGGAAGTCCCTGTTTAGTAGAAACTAGTTTTATTATATTAAGCAGTATGATATATTAAGTATAAGTCCATTTTAGGAACCATATATGATTAATCTCACTATAGAATGACTTATGTATATTTAATAACTTTCGCTAACCTTTTGTTTGAGACAGATGGAATGACCCGTCATTCTATCACATGATCTGCTAACACTTCACGAATAACAAATTCAACTTCATTTATTTAAGAGATGAAGTAAAAATTGTTCAAGGCACGAACAACAGTGAGATTGTACCAAAATAAAGTAAGTATTTATTCTAATTCAAATTCTTCAACTTTAGGGAAACGATCTTGAAAACCAAAAATGTTGTCATAGTGCTCTTATATCTGATTAATCAGATGGTACCTTAGATAGTCACAAATTTATGGATTTGTGATTGTTGTCTTTTCCATAGCCATGTTCTCTACCACTCTCCCTCAGAACATGATGGTTAGATTTTTCTTCCATATCCATATTTTCACCTATGTGGAAACCTAGTGATTAGTTTATTTGGGTAACCATTACATTTCATACTTTTGTTTTTAAAGATTGGTTTTGGTATTCCTTTTTACGATGTGGGTTTCTATTAAAGAAACTTTCAAGTAGTAAACCATTTATAACCCCGACGAATTTCGAGGGTGAAATTCATTTTAAGGGGGGTAGAATGTAACACCCCGAGATTTTATGAAAAATATTATTTTAATTTCATTAATGTCTTGTGTTATATGATACACCAAAAGGAGCTTGCAAAACACACATCCTTGACTTGCCTTGCATTACACGCAATTGTGACCTTCCTCGATAGCGTGTGTAGTACGCAATAACGAGTTTCACTAAACAACAATATGCTATTAAAATATTATTAAAACTAGCCATTATAAATAGTAATAACCACTTTTTGAAATTTTGTAAATTTTATTTTTCAAAATGGAATTTATTTTTGGATTCGTAATATCGAAATTAGCTTAGGGTGAAATTTTGGTGATTTCCGGATAACTTTCATATTTTGATGAATAGTGAAAATTATTAAATTTTAATTAAAAACAACTTTTTCAATCGAAATAATTAATAGTGATAAATTATTAATTTGAGTGGTTTTAAATTATATTTAGAATATATTTTTACAATTTAATACAATGTTGGTCATTGGATGTAATTTCACATTTAAACCAGACATAAACAAGTGTCAATCTTTTGATAGTTATTAACTCTTAAGAACACGCTATTTGTTTTGACGACGGGAATTAATTTTTAAATTAATTAATGCAATTGATATGTTTTGAATTTGGTAAAATAGAAATCATTTTTGAGTTCATAATATCAAATATAGCTTAGGCCTAATTTTTGGCATTTTTCTGAAAACTTTCAATTTTTGATGAATAGTGAAACCACTAAGTGGTAGTTAAAAAAAACTGAATTTTTCATAAAACTTAATTTTACCGCTTCTGTGAGTGGAATTTCAAAAATCCGAGAGACACGGTTGATTTCAGTAAGTAAAATGTGGTTCAATGAGATGAAAATAATTTTTTGGTGAATAGTAACTTTTTACTTTTTTTTACCACGGTTAAAAGTAAATAGGGTAATTAAGGGTAGAAATGATATTATTATTACCCTAAAACATGTCCTAATTCTATTGGACAAGTTTAATTCGACCAAAAACAAACTTAGGAATAAAATATGGCCATTTAGGCCCACTTGGATTAGATTAGGACATTTATTATTAATTTATTTAAAGAAGGGTTAAAAGAGTTAAAATCAAAGTTTATTTACTAAAACATTTTTAATATAGGATTATACATAAGATAAATTCTATTTTAAATATTCATTAGAAAGCTAAAAATATTTCCTACATAATGGTATTTTATTTGTAATTTTTAGACATCAAATAAATTAATTTATTTATGACACAAAGATGATACAGTAATTATCTTATTAATGAAATATTGACATAATTGATGTTATAAATGCCCAAATAAATATAATTTGAGACTTTTTATGAATTCCACTAATTTTCTAGGTTAATATGACATGTTAGTATTGATTTAATTAACGTTTTACGAACTAATCATTCTGTTATGATTTTTACAAAAATCAATTACTAAATAGTGTCAAAATTGACATAAAATAGTTTTTAAAACAAATATTATATTATTAATTTTTATTTTATTCCTAAAAATCTAAGGTTCGGAAAAATGACTTATATAAGGTTATATATATTAATAATAAACAACTTGGGGTTCGTTTGGCTTCTTATAGTAAGTTTATTAACCTTATAGTGTAAGAACACAAGAAGACACGGTAAAAGTAAAATTATTTAACTTAATGTTAAATCTAAATGATAAGGTTAAAATAGGAACTTAAACTTGTCTAAATTCTGTTGGATGAGAGGATTTCGACCCATCCCCACCATAGCCTCGAAATAAATCAATTTGGAACTATTTAAAACCGAAATTTACTTTATAATAAAATAATATTTTTAGTTATTCCAAAGGTGCCCCTCTCCTCCCTTATAAAAGGGCACCTCCTCCCTCTCTTCCTCACACAACTTTGAGCCTTAAAGCTCGGCCAACCCCTGACAAATTCTCCTCTCCACTTCCCTAGAAACATCCTAGAGGTTCTGGTCTTCCTCAAAGACCAATTTTAGTTCCCTAAGAGGAGGTCTCAAAGAGGCGCTTCAAAGAAGAGGTAATTTCCGTTACCGATTCTTTCAACTTTATTTCTTATTCCACTTCTTATTCTTAGGTTGTTTCATTATGAAGTAATAACATCAGTATCACTCATATACGGATATGTTATTATATGTATAAAACAACCATATTTCACCATCTATCCATCCTACAGAAAACAAAATCACCGCGCGTGCGTACGTACGGAATACCGTCTCCACGCCGTGGTGTAATCTGTTTTTCCACCAACACCTTACATGGATGGGTATTATGGTGTAAAGAATAACTATACATAGTTATTATAACATCATAATTATTCTGATATATTGTATCATCCACTCCAATTCAATTCAATAATTATGGAAATGATATCATCGCTCGTGCGTACGTACGGACTACCGGCTCCACGACGCGATGAGATTCATTCTCCATGTTAACCATTTAAGAATGATTATAAAGTATATATAAGCAATAATAATGAAATATATGAAATTATAAAGCTACTGGATTTATGTGTATATATATGTATGTCATCTACTTAATTCCACTCAATTCAATAAGGAAACGAAAACAGCGTTCATGCGTACGTACGGCCTACCGTCTCCATGAACGGTGTATTTATTTCCATTTATCGATCCATTATATATATGTATATTCTGAATATATATTATATATAAATCATGTTTTATATTCTATAATTAAGTAATAATGATCTATGTAATCATATGAATAATTACAAGTTAAAACACGAACGACAAATGAGACGATTTTACCCAAAACGCTACTTTAACATGAATTTACAAAATAACGGGTAATATAAAGTCATAAGTGAACCATATATGATATAATAACAATGAATATGATTCTGTAATAAGTCAATGACATTATTTAAATCATTATATAGGAGTTTCGGACACTTACGAAGCAAATCGGACCTAAGGTAAGGGAAAATATCACAATCTCATTTTTATCCGAGATTGTTTATACTTTAGTATTTACTGGGGTGTATTTTATCATCCACATCCATGTTTCCTCAATATGTAATATTATTTCCATCCACCTACAATTGTTTAAATCCAATTTTACCCTTCTTTGAGTTTTTAGTAAAGGATATGAAAGGAATCTTTTGTCGTTTTTCGTACGAGGTACTTTTTGACTTTTCCGAAAAAAGTACGAAGAATGTTTTTTTAACTTATACGACATGAATGGATTTTTAAAAAATTATTTACAAGAAGCATCCTTTAAAAGTTTTCAAGTTTGTTTTTAATCAACTTCTTTTAGTTTAAAGTTGTATGACATGTTAAGAAATGAAAAATGTTTTTGAAGAAGAAAGGATATTTTCCTCAAGAATGGAGTTCAAGTGTTTTATCAAAATTATTTTCCATCTAAGATAATAAAGGGTTCTGTTTTTATCCCTATTATTACATTCATTTGATTATGTTATGATGGAATTATTTTTATGAAATCCTTTATCTTATATGAATTGTTTTATGATGTCATTTTGTTTAAGAATCCCATTTTTATTACATGGGTTATGCTATGATGTATGGTTTATGATTTTGTGGCAAACATAAGAATGGTATCATTATGAGATGGGTGGGACCTATATCTCCCTCCAATGAATTGAGTAAAGATTTTATATCTCATGAGATAGACATGGCTGGAATGGTAGGTTATACCGGTTCAGTAAAACAGGACTGAAACGAGGGTGACTCAGTTCAGAAAGGGACTTTGTCCACTAAGATAGTCCTGGAAATGAGTCTTGACTAACAAGAAATGATTCTCTATGATTATGTGTGTATCCCAAAAAGTTTCATGTTTTAATTTATGATTATTGTGATTACATTTCACTGCCATGATTTATCCCATGTTATGAAATTATGCTCTCTTTTGCAGGTTAAGATTTCCAAAATGTTATGTTCTTATGAATATGATGTGATTGATATTTCTTTTGTTTACCCTTATTGAGCATTTGAGCTCACCCTTTTATGTTTTCTTTTCCCCAGGATATAAAGAAAGGTTTTAGGTAAAAAAAAGGAAGATCTTTATGGGAGATGTTGAAGATCTTTCACCACGATTAGAAGATTATATTCCGAGTTTTCAAAGACACTAAACTATTACGATCCTTGTGTGTGTGTGTTTTTATTATGTACTAAGTATTCCGCAAAAGTAATGTAATGTATATGTAAGTCAAGATATGGGTCTCTATAGTTGGTATTAGAGGAAAGGTTTAGTCAACCTTTGGAAACTAGGATGCGAAAACGTTAGTGAGATCCCTAGAGATATTTCTAAGGTATGTCTAGGGATGTCCCTAAGATTAAGTATACGTATAGGTTATAGTACTAGAATTACGCTAACGATCATAGAATTAAACCTAAGATGTTAGATATTGAAGGTACTTCCCCTTTATTATGTTGTTTTCCCTAGCATGATTTTTGCCTCTCACACTATTCTTTTTGGGTTTTAGACGATGGCTGGAACCCGAAGGAACCGTGTTGATCAATGCAATGGACAATGCAATGATTTCCCTCCTGAACAAAAAAATGTTATGGGAGATGGAGTGCAAAATCTTATTGCTATACTTACACAAGCTATGAATCATTCTGGACTTCCAAATGAGCAGAGAAGGGAACAATATTCTATTGAGTCCTTCATGAGGCAACGTCCACCTTCTTTCAGTGGGTCTTCCGATCCACTTGTTGCTGAACAATAGATCAGTACCACTGAAAAGATATTTTCAGTTCTTCAATGTTCTGAGCATGATAAAGTCATCTTAGTAGTATATCGTTTGGAAGGTGAAGTTGATCAATGGTGGAATCTTATCAATAATACGAGGGCAAGAGATGAAATTGAGTCCATGGAATGGGACAAGTTCAAGAACTTGTTTTTCAGTAAGTACTTCCCTCGTATTCTTCGAACAAAGATGGAAAAGGAGTTTCTTGAGCTGAAGCAGAAGGATGATGAATCTGTTGGCATATACGAAGCGAATTTTACAAGACTTGCAAGGTATGCATCTGGCATTATCATCCAACCTGAAAGTAAAGTGGATCGATTTTTCAGTGGCTTAAAACCAAGTCTTCGAAGGGCATTAGCTATAAGAGACTTCAGTAGCTATGAAGAAATTGTGCGTTGTGCTATGAAGGTAGAAATGGAAGTTGGTGTTACATATCCATCTCATGGTTTTGAAAAGAAACGAAAGATGGAGTTTAAGGAGAAATCTCAAAATAATGGTGAAAAGAAGATGAATGTTTCCTTATGCACAAAGTGTGGAAAGAAGCATGGTGGAGATTGTCTTAAAGGGACTAGAAAATGTTTTAAGTGTGGAAAAGAAGGTCATCGAGCAGCTGAGTGTCAAAGTAATGGAAAAAAGGTTTCTAATGATGTGAATAAAGAAAACACTACAGAGAATGCACCACCAACACTTCAATGCTTGAAGTGCAAGGAAATGGTTCATTATGCTAATAAATTCCCTAATCCAAGGGTTAGTGATGATTGACATGAGCAACCACTTAAGGCAAAGGACAAAGGGAAGTCACATGCGATCACCATTGGCGATGTTGAATATGACAATGATGTGGTGGAATGATTAAGTGTTTATGTAATGGGATTCCAAAATAATGTTGTATCAGAAAGTATTGGAATTTTTATGTATTGGTCTAATGTGGTATTCAAAGTGATTGAGATATTTTTGGAAATAATATGATATGTTCATAATGAAGGGAAAATGAGAAAATGAAATGTTTAACAGTATTCATGAGCTCATGATTGATATAAGGACTAAGTGATATCATAGTTTGAGTATATAGAATTTTGAGGATTTTGGTATGTGAAAAGTGTTAACTTTTAACTGCATTCAACTTTTCACTATGGTTCAATGGGTATTCAAGAGAATACATGATTAAGGCATTTGAATGTTTGGAATGTGACCAACAAGACATATCTTATGATATATGGGGATCAACAATGGTATTAAATCTCTGGTAATCGTTTTCACTATATTATGAGAATGGACTGCAGTATTATGGATAAGCCTAAAGACTAGAATGGATTATGTTGGACATAAGTTAGTATTGTTTAAGGATAGAAGTTTTTTTTCGATATTATTGATGGGATGTTATAGTAATATAGTTTTAGAAAAAGGACAACCTTCAGGACGGGCGACAGCCCATCGCGTCGGACAAGGCTGTGGGAATCGAACCCACAATCGAAGTGCGACTGGCCTTTTTCGCCTACCACTGGCCTACAGGAAGTCCCTGTTTAGTAGAAACTAGTTTTATTATATTAAGCAGTATGATATATGAAGTATAAGTCCATTTTTGGAACCATATATGATTAATATCACTATAGAATGACTTATGTATATTTAATAACTTTTGCTAACCTTTTGTTTGAGACAGATGGAATGACCCGTCATTCTATCACATGATATGCTAACACTTCACGAATAACAAATTCAACTTCATTTATTTAAGAGATGAAGTAAAAATTGTTCAAGGCACGAACAACAGTGAGATTGTACCAAAATAAAGTAAGTATTTATTCTAATTCAAATTCTTCAACTTTAGGGAAACGATCTTGAAAACCAAAAATGTTGTCCTAGTGCTCTTATATCTGATTAATCAGATGGTACCTTAGATCGTCACAAATTTATGGATTTGTGATTGTTGGCTTTTCCATAGCCATGTTCTCTACCACTCTCCCTCAGAACATGATGGTTAGATTTTTCTTCCATATCCATATTTTCACCTATGTGGAAACCCAGTGATTAGTTTATTTGGGTAACCGTTAAGTTTCATACTTTTGTTTTTAAAGATTGTTTTTGGTATTCCTTTTTACGATGTGGGTTTCTATTAAAGAAACTTTTAAGTAGTAAACCATTTATAACCCCGACAAATTTTGAGGGCGAAATTCATTTTAAGGGGGGTAGAATGTAACACCCCGAGATTTTATGAAAAATATTATTTTAATTTCATTAATGTCTTGTGTTATATGCTACACCAAAAGGAGCTTGCAAAACACGCATCCTTGACTTGCCTTGCATTAAACGCAATCGCGACCTTCCTCGATAGTGTGTGTAGTACGCAATAATGAGTTTCACTAAACAACAATATGTTATTAAAATATTATTAAAACTAGCCATTATAAATAGTAATAACCACTTTTTGAAATTTTGTAAATTTTATTTTTCAAAATGGAATTTATTTTTGGATTCGTAATATCGAAATTAGCTTAGGGTGAAATTTTGGTGATTTTCGGATAACTTTCATATTTTGATGAATAGTGAAAATTATTAAATTTTAATTAAAAACAACTTTTTCAATCGAAATAATTAATAGTGATAAATTATTAATTTGAGTGGTTTTAAATTATATTTAGAATATATTTTTACAATTTAATACAATGTTGGTCATTGGATGTAATTTCACATTTAAACCAGACATAAACAAGTGTCAATCTTTTGATAATTATTATCTCTTAAGAACACGCTATTTGTTTTGACGATGGGAATTAATTTTTAAATTAATTAATTCAACTGATATGTTTTGAATTTGGTAAAATAGAAATCATTTTTGAGTTCATAATATCAAATATAGCTTAGGCCTAATTTTTGGCATTTTTCTGAAAACTTTCAATTTTTGATGAATAGTGAAGCCACTAAGTGGTAGTTAAAAAAAACTGAATTTTTCATAAAACTTAATTTTACCGCTTCTGTGAGTGGAATTTCAAAAATCTGAGAGACACGGTTAATGTCAGTAAGTAAAATGTGGTTCAATGAGATGAAAATAATTTTTTGGTGAATAGTAACTTTTTACTTTTTTTACCACGGTTAAAAGTAAATAGGGTAATTAAGGGTAGAAATGATATTATTATTACCCTAACACATGTCCTAATTCTATTGGACAAGTGTAATTCGACCAAAAACAAACTTAGGAATAAAATATGACCATTTAGGCCCACTTGGATTAGATTAGGACATTTATTATTAATTTATTTAAAGAAGGTTTAAAAGAGTTAAAATCAAAGTTTATTTACTAAAACATTTTTAATATAGGATTATACATAAGATAAATTCTATTTTAAATATTCATTAGAAATATAAAAAAATTTCCTACATAATGGTATTTTATTTGTAATTTTTAGACATCAAATAATTTAATTTATTTATGACACAAAGATGATGCAGTAATTATCTTATTAATGAAATATTGACATAATTGATGTTATAAATGCCCAAATAAATATAATTTGAGACTTTTTATGAATTACACTAATTTTATAGGTTAATATGACATGTTAGTATTGATTTAATTAACTTTTTACGAACTAATAATTCTGTTATGATTTTCATAAAAATCAATTACTAAATAGTGTCAAAATTGACATAAAATAGTTTTTAAAACAAATATTATATTATTAATTGTTATTTTATTCCTAAAAATCTAAGGTTAGGCCAAATGACTTATATAAGGTTATATATATTAATAATAAACAACTTGGGGTTCGTTTGGCTTCTTATAGTAAGTTTATTAACCTTATAGTGTAAGAACACAAGAAGACACGGTAAAAGTAAAATTATTTAACTTAATGTTAAATCTAAATGATAAGGTTAAAATAGGAACTTAAACTTGTATAAATTCTATTGGATGAGAGGATTTCGACCCATCCCCACCATAGCCTCGAAATAAATCAATTTGGAGCTATTTAAAACCGAAATTGACTTTATAATAAAATAATATTTTTCGTTATTCCAAAGGTGTCCCTCTCCTCCCTTATAAAAGGGCACCTCCTCCCTCTCTTCCTCACACAACTTTGAGCCTTCAAGCTCTGCCAACCCCTGCCAAATTCTCCTCTCCACTTTCCTAGAAACATCCTAGAGGTTCTGGTCTTCCTCAAAGACCAATTTTATTGCCCTAAGAGGAGGTCTCAAAGAGGCGCTTCAAAGAAGAGGTAATTTCCGTTACCGATTCTTTCAACTTTATTTCTTCTTCCACTTCTTATTCTTAGGTTGTTTCATTATGAAGTAATAACATCAGTATCACTCATATACTGATATGTTATTATATATATGAAACAACCATATTTCACCATCTATCCATCCTACGGAAAACAAAATCACCGCGCGTGCGTACGTACGGAATACCGTCTCCACGCCGTGGTGTAATCTGTTTTTCCACCAACACCTTACATGGATGGGTATTATGGTGTAAAGAATAACTATACATAGTTATTATAACATCATAATTATTCTGATATATTGTATCATCCACTCCAATTCAATTCAATATTTATGGAAATGATATCATCGCTCGTGCGTACGTACGGACTACCGGCTCCACGACGCGATGAGATTCATTCTCCATGTTAACCATTTAAGAATGATTATAAAGTATATATAAGCAATAATAATGAAATATATGAAATTATAAAGCTACTGGATTTATGTGTATATATATGTATGTCATCTACTTAATTCCACTCAATTCAATAAGGAAACGAAAACAGCGTTCATGCGTACGTACGGCCTACCGTCTCCATGAACGGTGTATTTCTTTCCATTTATCGATACATTATATATATGTATATTCTGAATATATATTATATATAAATCATGTTTTATATTCTATAATTAAGTAATAATGATCTATGTAATCATATGAATAATTACAAGTTAAAACACGAACGACAAATGAGACGATTTTACCCAAAACGCTACTTTAACATGAATTTACAAAAGAACGGGTAATATAAAGTCATAAGTGAACCATATATGATATAATAACAATGAATATGATTCTGTAATAAGTCAATGACATTATTTAAATCATTATACAGGAGGTTCGGACACTTACGAAGCAAATCGGACCTAAGGTAAGGGAAAATATCACAATCTCATTTTTATCCGAGATTGTTTATACTTTAGTATTTACTGGGGTGTATTTTATCATCCACATCCATGTTTCCTCAATATGTAATATTATTTCCATCCATCTACAATTGTTTAAATCCAATTTTACCCTTCGGTGAGTTTTTAGTAAAGGATATGAAAGGAATCTTTTGTCGTTTTTCGTACGAGGTACTTTTTGACTTTTCCGACAAAAGTACGAAGAATTTTTTTTTAACTTATACGACATGAATGGATTTTTAAAACATTATTTCCAAGAAGAATCCTTTAAAATTTTTCAAGTTTATTTTTAATCAACTTCTTTTAGTTTAAAGTTGTATGACATGTTAAGAAAGGAAAAATGTTTTTGAAGAAGAAAGGATATTTTCCTCAAGAATGGAGTTAAAGTGTTTTATCAAAATTATTTTCCATCTAAGATAATAAAGGGTTCTGTTTTTATCCCTATTATTAAATTTATTTTATTATGTTATGACGGAATTATTTTTATGAAATCCTTTGTCTTATATGAATTGCTTTATGATGTCATGTTGTTTAAGAATCCCATTTTTATTACATGGGTTATGCTATGATGTATGGTTTATGATTTTGTGGCACACATAAGAATGGTATAATTATGAGATGGGTGGGACCTATATCTCCCTCCAATGCATTGGGTAAAGATTTTATATCTCATGAGATAGACATGGCTGGAATGGTAGGTTATACCGGTTCAGTAAAACAGGACTGAAACGAGGGTGACTCGGTTCAGAAAGGGACTTCGTCCACTAAGATAGTCTTGGAAATGAGTCTTGACTAACAAGAAATGATTCTCTATGATTATGTGTGTATGCCATAAAGTTTCATGTTTTAAGTTATGATTATTGTGATTACATTTCACTGCCATGATTTATCCCATGTTATGAAATTATGCTCTCTTTTGCAGGTTAAGATTTCCAAAATGTTATGTTCTTATGAATATGATGTGATTGATATTTCTTTTGTTTACCCTTACTGAGCATTTGAGCTCACCCTTTTATGTTTTCTTTTCCCCAGGATATAAAGAAAGGTTTTAGGTAAAAAAAAGGAAGATCTTTATGGGAGATGTTGAAGATCTTTCACCACGATTAGAAGATTATATTCCGAGTTTCCAAAGACACTAAACTATTACGATCCTTGTGTGTGTGTGTTTTTATTATGTACTAAGTATTCCACAAAAGTAATGTAATGTATATGTACGTAAAGATATGGGTCTCTACAATACCAGTTCTGCTTGGGGTAGCTTGAGTTTCCTTTTTGTCGGTATTGTGGTTGTGCTTGCCGCCCAGGGTTTGGATTTGGCCTGAATGGTTCTTTCTTGAATGGTGGTGCTTGTTGGAATGGACGCCCAAGGAACACTGTAGCACAAGACTCAGATGAATCCTGAAGTTGTGGGCACTGGTCAGAAAAATGAGTATTATCAGAACAAATACCACAATGTAATGGAACAGGAGGAGAGTGTGAGTTACCTTGTGCTTGAGCTAATTGCCTTATAATGGTATGCATCTCATCAAGTTTATTATCTACCTTTTGTTCTAGGGATGAATGACTTACCTCATGAAATCCTTCGGTTGGTGAAATAGGTCGTGTACCAAATTGTTGTGCATTTTGAGCCATGTTGGCTATTAAGTCACGAGCGGCAGAAGGAGTTTTGTCAACTAGGGCACCACCAGCTGCAGCATCAATCATTCCACAATCCATGGGGATAAGTCCCTCATAGAAGTATTTAATTAAAATTTGTTCACTAATCTGGTGGTGGGGGAAACTTGAACAAAGTCTTATGAATCTCTCCCAATATTAATGAAGGGTCTCTCCTTGTAACTGCCTAATGCCACAAATTTCTTTCCTAATTGATGCAGTTCGGGAGGCAGGGAAAAACTTCTCTATAAAGAGTCGTTTAAGGTCATTCCATCCCCCAATTATGGTAGGCAGATATTATAGCCAGACTTTGGCTACACCATCAAGGGAGAAAGGGAAGGCCCTGAACTTAATGAGGTCCTCAGACACATTTTGGGGTTTCATGGTGGAGCACACTATGCGAAACTACTTTAGATGTTTGGGAGGGTCCTCACCGAGAAGACCATGGAATTTTGGAAGGAGGTGGATGAGGCCTGATCTTAGCTCAAAATTGGCCACTTCCTCAGGATATTGGATGTACGCAGGTTGGTACTCCACATCTAGGGTGGTCAGTTCTTTTAATGTTCAGTTATTTTCATCCATGATCTCTGGGGTTTGATTTGGTTCAATTCTTGATTGGTTTAAGACCACTTGAGGTTCCAAATGGGGTTCCTCAGTGTTAATTTATTTTCCTACTCTATATGAACTGATTTGTGAGTGGAGTGACTTTTCAATTTTAGTATCAAATTCGAGTAGTGTTTCTTTTCCAGATCTGGTCATGCAACAACAATGTCCAATTTGATTGATTATTTTTTTGTTTTTTTTTAAAAAAAATTGTTTTATGGAAGGTGAATAAAATTAAAAAAAACTTAAGAAATGAAAGTATTATATAAAATAGAATGTTATACTACATAATTAGAGAGATAGAGAAAAAAAAGAAGAGAGAGAGAGAGAGAGAGAACACACAAAAACAAAAACAAACAAAAACAAAAACAAAAACTATAAAATGGGGAGAAATTGAATAGATTAATGATTAAGAAGTAAAATATATAAATAAAATGAAATAAATGATCTTGGTTTCCTGGAAACGGTGCCAAAATTTGATCGTGTTGTCGAGCGCGTCAAATTAGAGGTTAAGTTTTTATTAGAATTTTTGCAGTATAGCAGGAACCCTAGGTCGTCTCTCGATGGAGTCTTAGATCACTAATTTCAAAAGTAGTTTATGATTATGTTAAAAAAATTGAAATTAAATTAAGTGGTTTGGGGTTCTATGATTTTAAAATAGTAATTGAAACTATACTACTAAGTGAGAGAAATTGGTTGGAGAAATTGTGATCAACCCGGGTAAGTGTCCCTTGATGCTCAATCCATCATCACTCTCAAGGGAATGGGAAGGATCATTGATTACTTGAATTTATACCCACTAAAACTAGTAGTATGTGAGTTCTTACTAGGTTACCACCTAGTATTTTATCGATCAACGATATTGATTATCGGCGACCGCTCGTAATCAATAAAACTATGTCGATGTAAGAACCGGACTCAATCAAGGCATCACATCAACAACGTGATGAGATGTCCAGATTTGGGTCTTTATCAAAATTGATCTCAATAAAAAAACATGAATATTAATGGCTTATAACTTCTGTATATCATCAAACAAGTCAATCCAAAAGCAAACTCATGAAATAGAAGAGGTGAGAAAAGAGGCAAATGCGCTCAAATCATCACAAGATCCGGGTTATGCATGGAAGCACGAGGATTCTTGTTCCTTTGATTTGTATTTGATCATACTAGAATAAACACAAATTCAGAAGGTAAAAATTTATAACAATAGACAAAAAACCTGGAAATTAAATTACCTTACGAAGATTACAAATGTGGAGCTCGGGATTACAACAATGGACACCCCCCAAGTTGTTCACTAAGAAACGTAGAAGTACATGAGGGAGAAGAGAACTAAAATGGGTGAAAGAAGCTCTCAAATTCGACTCACCTTAACCCCTGGTCGTGCAACATGAGGGAATGGGGGTGAGAGGTGTTTTTATGGACATACACATCAAACCTTCCACAAAAGAAGTCAAGTACCTAAGAGACTAGGTCACTATTCAGGGCAGACTTTTTACTCCATTTTTATCCGGCTAGTTTACTGACCAAAATGCGTGAAAATGACTTGAAATTCGGTTGAGATGTGGACCTTCACGTTATCTGTCCATGGGAGATGAAATCAGTCCAATTGGATCTCCGAGACCCGAGTTATGAGCCAAATACAGAAGGGTCATCTAATCTGGCTCGCCCAGAATTGTTTCACATTGTGGGCCTATTATGGGCCTTTAAATGGGAGAATTGGGCTCCATGGTATTCTAGAGAAATGTATCCCACACAATTTAAAATACATACACCAATTTGTAGTCCAATTTAATGCATAGAGTATCCAAAGTATATATTTCTATCCACATAAATGCTTGGGCCCTTGCGCAGTTTGGCCCGTTTTGCTTGATTTCCATCATGGGTCCTCCGAATCACCTCCTCCTACAATGTAAACACTTAAACAAGTAAAATTTACCTATTAAATAGTCATAAAAATTAATTAATTAAATCAAATAGTAGGTTCGATTTATTATTATATTTGTAATATCCATTTCAAAACTAGTTTAAAACAGTGGTGTAAGGGTGAAATAAAGCAGTGAATCGTGGTACGATCAGTCCCAACGTGACAGATGGCGTGTCGATCGGACGCCTGGTCTATGAGATATGAGGAATTTTGTAAAAAGGTTCTGATTGGATTCAAGTATGATCCAACCCAAGTATCATGTCAAACTCCAAAAAAAACTCATTTAGAGTATCTCCAAAGGACTGCCTTATCACAAGGGTCCTTATGCCACAGACGGCACGTTGATCGGACGTTTGATCTATTAGTTACACCCCTTTCTATGAAACGGGGTGATCGCACCTCATTCTGGCCCACCAGAATATTCCAAAGGGACCACTTCCCAAAAGGGGTCCCAATGCCACTGACGGCATGTTAAACGGACACCCGGTTCGTCAGTTACGGGCACTTCTTTATTTGGGGGCCAGTTGGGTCTAGGCCCGGTCCGACTCGGTTAGGCCGGCCCGATGCAATGGGTCCCAGGGTCTACCTGACCCCACCCGAGTTTGGCTCATTAAGGGTTGGCCCGGTACACTGGGTCTTTTCAGTCGGGGTCGGCCCTGCTGATTCGCGGGCCCAGGCCGCAGTTGCCCCGGCCCGCTGAGTGGGGCTTGGCCCACCCGCGCTAGCCTACTGGGCTGCGGGTCCAGCTCAGTCCACCTGATGGTGGACTGTTTCTTCATCTGGACCTATAAATGTGGGGCCATTTCATTCGGCCGGTGGGGTGCTACCCCACCGTGTGCTACGGTCGGCCAGATAACCAACCATTCTCCAGCCTACGTGGCACGACACGGGGTCGCGCTGCCTCCTCCTTTCGTGGCCCGCTGGCCGCGGCTGCTGTTGCCGGCGGCACCTACGGGCGCCACCCTTCTCCTGCAAAGTTGACTTGGGTCGTCTTCCTCTGGCCACTATGGCGCGTGACGGCGCACGACCTTCCCACCACCTACGGTTAGTTACCGCGGGTCTCCTCTGGCCACCGCCGGCCGCCGCCAGCATGGCGCGTCGGTGGTTCTTTCCACAGGTCATCGTACGTGCTTCAGTGGTATGCTCTTGGTGTCTTCTATGCCTATGAGGCTCCCAGACCACCACCATCACAGCGTGACCCTCTGTCTTGCGTTGCCGTCAAAATTGAGGAAAGTCATCCTCGAAGAACGCAACATGAACAAAGCGGCGGAGGACTTGGGCCTTGTTCGTCTGACCCGCGCCCTCCACGTTAACATGATAACAAGCGGGAGAATATTTATCTAACATTAAAGATTAAATAAACTATTTTCAATAATTTTAAACCAAAACCAAACATAAACCCCCTATCTCGAGATCCGTTAGAGGTGTCGCGGTTGCGGCTGGAGGAGCATCCACATTGGGTGGAGTAATCAGCGTTCGTCGATCCTAAATCGTTGTCGCCTAAGATTTCGTCCTCCATCGATGGATGTTGCCATAGAACTCCACTAGAGTTTCCTCACATGAAAAAGTCGTGCCAAAACCCCACTCTGAGATCTATTTAAATAGGAGGGGGAAATGTGAGTAACGTGTTAAGGAATTAATGAGGTTCATTAAATAAATTAATGAACCTATTTTAAATCATAATGGTGGAGTTACGCAGTTGATGAGTCAATCCATTAAATAGCTTAACAAGTCACCAGTCATGCCATCGCTTCTCATCCGTTGGAGAAAAATAAAATAAAATGACAATTACATGTTATTTTTTTATTCTTTAAAAATTCAAAAAACTATTTTTTCTCCCAACCAACTATGGTCAAAGTGAAGCTTCCCTTAAGCGAATCTCAGCACTATGTATTCAACGGTGCTCTCAGATTTTAATTCTGAACACCGGTTCAAAAGATAAAAAATGTTGTCTACGCGTTTACTGAACGTACCTTAAAAAAAGTTCAGAAATTCATTCTGGGCACACCGGGCCTCGGAATCATGCACCGTTAATTTTCGCAGACTCATAATAATCCCAAATAATTAAAAAAAAATTACATGGAATTTTCTGGGTCTTTACATTGACATAAATACCTCTAAAATCAAACCAAATATTAAAAACACAATGATAAAAAAATTAGAGGGGGTTGTGGATAACCCCCTCTAAAATGAATTTATTGGGGGTAGTGCATAACCCTCTCTAAAAAACTGCCTAATCTGCTATTTTTTGTAGTGTAGTAGGTACCCTATTTCCACGATTTTAACCATGGAAATAGGTAAGACCTATTGTAATGACTTTAGTGGCCATAGTTTTTTGGCCTATAACCATGGTTCCAAACCATGGTCGTAGGTGAATTTTATAGTTTTGATATATCACAAGGAGTCTATATAGAGTTTCTCTCACTGAATTGGAGGAATTAAAGAAGATATTACTTGAAAAACTAGGAATGGGTTTTATTCTCCCTATTTCTTTACCATGTATTACTCCAGACATTTTTAAAAAAAATAAGGATGGAACAATTCACCTTTTCATTGACTATAAGATGCTAAATAAGATGATAATTATGAACTAGTATTTTTTATCCCATATCAATGACATGTTCAATTGTATTAGAGGAGAAAAATACTTTATAATGATTGACATGTGATCTGGATATCATTAGTTAAGGGATATAGTGGAGGATATTTTGAATCGAATACCCCATTCTGAATGAGGTATAGACACTATGAGTTTATAGTGATGTCATTTAGATTGACTAATTCCCCTGAAATCTTTATGGATCTAATTAATAGAGACTTTAGAGACTATCAGTATCAATTTTTAGTTATCTTGATAGGCAATATTCTTATTTATTAATTGATCAAGAAATATAATGAATATCATTTCTTGATTGTATTTATGATGTTGATAAAGTATAATTTGTATTCCAAATTTAGAGTGTTTGAATTATTAATATATAAGGTTTCATTTTTTAGTCATGTGATCACTTGTGAGGGAATATCTATAGATCCATTAAAGGAAGGAGTTATTGAATAATAACCCATACCAACCACACTAATTGTGATCTATCATTTTTTTTGAGTTATTTTGATACTATCAACACATAGTGTGGAATTTAGTATATCATCTAATAAACAATATAACATATAAGGTAGTAAATCTTATTTAGATGGAGGAATGTGAATAATGGTTTAAAAAACTAAAAAATGGATTTTTCACAGCACCTATACATTCATTACCCTACAATAAGGGTTTGTAATATACAATGATGCGTTATAGAATTAATTGGGATGCATTGTCGTGAAAAAATAACTGGTAATTTCTCAGGCCTTGTGATAATTAAAAACTCATGAGAAAAATAGGTCGATGGATGATTTGGAGATAGTAAGGGTTATCCTTGTATTAAAATTTTAGTGGCATTATCTCTAGAGTGATATGTGTTGTATTTATATCGACAATAGGAGTATGAATTATATCTTTACACAAAAAGTGTTAAATATGAAACAATGGAGATGGATGGAACTAATCAATGACTATGACTAATCAATACATTTACACCCTGGGAAGGAAATCATGGTGGTTGATACTTTGGGTAGGAAATATTATTCTACCTTATCTATTATGAGGGTTGAAAAACAACTAATATTCAAATATTTTCATAGGATGAGTCTTGAATCCATAAGGTAATTTGATATATCCTATCTTTCCCATGTGACTTCTCTACCATCCATTTATGAAAATATCAATGAAATATAGAAAGATGATGTGTATCTATAAAAAGGTAAACAATACTCTATAGATCTATATTGATAATGATGGAGTTATAAGGTTTAAAACCTAGATATATGTCCCATAAAAACTAAAATTGAAGAGGGAAATTTTAGATCATGTATATAGATCATCTTTTTCTATTCATCTAGAAAGTACATAAATGTATAGGGACCTAAAACAAAACTTCTAGTGGTAAAACACAAAGATAGAGATTTTAGAATACGTCTATTGATTCTTGGTATTTCGACAAGTTAAGGATAAACAAAACAAATCTAAGTGTATGATAAAACCATTACCCATACTAGTATGAATATGGGAAAAATCACTCTGGATTTAATTTTAGGACTCCACTAAACATTTAAATGACGTAATGTTATTTGTGTTGTAATTAATCACCATACAAATGTAGAAAATTTTATTTCAAGAAAAGAAGATTTCTCTCTTGACCAACATTCTAGGATATACATAAGGTAAGTGGTAAGGTTTCATAGAGTAATACTCTTTATAGTATCTGGATGAGATTTGAGGTTAACCTTGAGGTTCTAGAGAATTCTTCATAAATAATTATAGGTAGTGATGAATTTCAAAATATTTTATCATCCTTATATGGATAGGCAGTCTGAAAGGACAATTAGAACTCATGAGGATATTATGAGGTATTTTTAGATGGATTTCAATATATTTTAGGATCAAAAAATCCTCCTAGAAGAGTTCTTATATAATAATAGTTTCCAATATAGCCTTTATATGTCACCATGTGAGGCTCTTTATAGGAAGATATGTTGGAATCCAACAAACAGTGATGTAGTTAGTGAGAGGATGTTGATAGGTCTTAAAATTTTCTAAGAAATAATTTAGAAAATAAAAACAATCAACAATATATGATAGTATCCCAAAGTCAACAAATTAATTTTGAAAATAATCATCAAAAAAATCTATAGTTTGATGTTAATATAAAGGTTATACTCTAAATATCTCTACGGAACAGATTATGAGACATGGAATGAAAGGGATATTGATCCCTACATACCTCAGTTCCTTTGAGATCCTTAATCATGTTGGGGTTATATATTATCACATATAACTCCCTCCATACCTCTATCAAGTGATTTATGTGTTCCACGTATGTCTTTTTTGTTAGTATATATCATATCCATTGCATGTACTTTATAGGAGGAACAAATTGTGGAAATCATGGATTATAAGGACATACTTTTTTGAAAAAAGACCAGAAGTCTAGAAAATGTTCTATGAAGAAATAATAAGCTTTAAAAGGCTGTAAGGGAACCTGAGGATATGATGAGAGAAAAGTATCATCCCGTGTTTTCTTCCATATATTAAAATTACAAGGGAATTTTTATTTTAAGGGGGTAGAATGTAATGACATGAATTATTGTAAAATATTCATCCTTAAATAAACACTATGTTAGATAAAATATGCCACATGAAACATTGAATCTAATAAAATGTAAACTATTATAATATAGTTATAGAATTGGATTGTACAAATAGTGGTAATAGAAGAATTAAATATATATAAATATATATCAAAAAAGGAGAAAAAAACAGATAATGTTCACTTTAAAAATCGAATCAACTAATAATTTTGTTTCTTAATGCTCACTTCTTATTTAAGTATAATATATTTTTATATTAATAAAGTATTCACACTAGTTTAATTATTAATTTAAAAGAAACATAAAGAAGAATAAATCATATAAAAATCCATTTTCTTATAAAAACATTTTTTCAAAACATTTTATTAATTTATTTTGTATATAAATTTATAAATTTTATAGTGCTATTTTGAAAAAATTAAATTCATTTTTTGAAATATTATAATAATATTAACTTACAATTATTTTTTTCTATTTTTCTAAAAAAAAAATTTAGTTGAATAGTGTGAAATACCACTTTTACATGTAACATAACTTTTATGAGATTATAAGTATATAAATATGAATTGGAAATCAATCAAACATTTTTCTATGACCAAATATATAATTCATAAGTGAATTAATAATTTTTAAATTTTTTTATAATTTAAAAAACAATATTTTATATTTTATTACTTATGCTATATTTTTCATAAAAAGTTTTTTAATACATTATACATTTAGTATTTTAATATTAATTTTTTTAACTTTTATAAAATTATTATAATAAAATTAATTTAATAATTGAAATAATCATAAAAAATTAATAAATAACATTTTATTTTCATGCAAAAAATATCAATTACTTTGTAAAATATAGTTACCTTGATAAAAATCAAAAGGGGTAAAAAGGTTTTAACTAAGAGGGAAACATAAAAAATATTTTTATAAAATTTTGTTAGAATGGGTGATTGAGACCTTTCTTGAACTTATCCCTTCCCTTATTCATTATTTCCCAATTCTAGAGCAACATTCCCTAAGAGTGACTTTCCATTATTAAAATTTTTTGGGTATTTATAATAATGTCATCCGTTTTCACTTATTAAAGGTGAACTGATCTCATCACCTCCCCTCACACCACAACCTATAATAATCAGCCCAAAAACTACTCGACCATATACATAGAATTCCTTTACACCATCAAGAGTTTTATTTCTTCTAAAAACACCTATCCCTCAATGGCTTAACGCCCTTTGCAAAGCAAATAATTCACTAAGTTACATAAAAACTTCTAACAGCTCTGTTCTCATTTTTATATATTTATGTTCACTTGTTTTTACACTAATTTTACTAAACCATCATAAAATTATAACATAAATATCTTTATTATATATTTTTGTTATTATAATTATGGTATAATCCTTATTAACCTTTCCAAATTCAATTATGAAAAATGAAAATGTGAATTAGGCATACCTTCAGACTACCACCTCCACAAAATAACATTTCACATTTTCAAAAACTACCTTAAAAGGATGGTCATAAGAGGGGATTTAATGTATATGTATTATATTTATTACATATTTTTTATTCTTAAATGATAAACCAAATTAATCTTTTTAATTTTCTATGAAAAAAATCATCATCCGTGGGTACGTGAAGACTATCACCTCAATGGAATAATGCATTTCATATTTCACTACCACCTCAAAGGATGTATTTATTATATATTTTATGAGTATATATGATATATATATATAAGTAATATTTATCAAAAATATGGTTCTTCATGTATAAGAAAAAAAGTTAATGATCATTATAAGTTAATCTATCTATATCATCGAATAACCTGAAATAAGTTCATCAGCATTTTGTATTCATGAAACAAGACTAAAACTCCAATTTAATGGAATTATAATAATAAATGTAATTATGAAACATAAATTCATATACCATTAATTTTTTGTAAAAGATTATCTTTGATATAATAAGGAATATCAACATGACTATTATAAAACTAGTTTAAAATAGCCATGATTATTAACATGTACTGTTGGAATAATATTATAAAAATATAATACATAAATATAATTGGTATTGATGAAGTGTATAAATATAAATGTAAATAAATAAGGTTTTAAAATAGGTAATTATGATGTTTTACTTTATGATATATATGGTTAAAATACTTTTATAGAAATCAAGGGTAAAGGTAAGGTACTTGGTAACTCAAACTATTATCATTGAGCTATAATTTTTTTATTGAACTTAATTCGTCCAAGTCATTCCATTTTGAATGATTTCTTAAATTTAATTTTTAGGGAAAAGTATTTTTTTATCCAAATCCATTTCCATGAAGGGTTTTCTTTTCACTTATTTTTTTAAAGTAGAATTCTAGAAAAGAGACTCATAACTATGGATTTAAAATCATTGAATACAAAATGTTATCATGAAATATATTTTCATGATTTAGTATTCATTTTCCTCTATATCTTCAAAATTATCTACCTCTAATGGAGTTATTCTCTATGTGTTAGCATATATTTTTTATCATGTTATTACTTTGGGTGGTCAAGTTTTCTATATTAAATGATTTAATTCATGATGTTATTGTATTCCATTTGAATGTTTTTTTAAACCCATTTTATTTCAATGGGTTCTATATGAAAAGTGAATGATTTCCATTTGGATGTTTTATGAAACCTATTTTACATCCATGTGTTATTTATTAAAATAGAATGAATTTCATTTGGTAGTTTTCTAAAACACATTTTATTTTCAAGGGTACTTTATGATATGAAATGTGAATGGTTTTTAAGTGGAACATATAGGTATGGATGAAGTATGGGTGGGGTATTATATCCCCCTACATGGTATTGGTTAAAATATGATATCACTTGAGAGAAGTTTTCATGAGTATATTTTATTTCCTCATAAGCATTGGAATTGATGGTATGGATCATGAATATAATTTTTCTCTAGGATAATGTTTTTGCAAAAGTTAAAGGATTATATTCATTATGAACATATGAACTCATGATTAAAGGTTTATATAAAGTGTTTCTAAGCCATGTTATAGTTATTATACCTATATATTGATCTTTTGTGGCTTTAAGTTCATATATTGAAAGAGCGCTGTCGTGGGCGCCCTCAAATGATTAGTGCGATTTGGGGTACTTAAGTGCAGCAGAGTGGCTGACCAAGGTCGTCTCTCAAAGGAGGAAGTGAATTTAACAACTTATTAAAGGTATTCTAAAAAATAAAATAAAATATAATAGAATAAAAACACTACTTTAAAGGATTGGGGTTTTTTGTAGTTTATGAATCTATAAGAAGTTTGCTGGAAGAAGATTGTATAATTTTTTTTTTTTAGTTTTGAAATGAATTTCAATTTAAATGACACAACAAGAAGATGTTTTTTTTTAGAAATCTATTTAAAAAGCGTAATCGATCTAACTCTACCTCTTCACTTTATTATTAATCATTATCATTTAAATTAACATTCACTTAATTATGATCCCTTAATTTGTTAAATCCCGAACCCTACGAGAATTAACTTTACCACAAAGATGATGTGAATTTAAACCTAGGCTAACTTTGGAACGTGCAATCGCAACACCCTGCTTTGATTGATGTTCTAAGATTAGCTTATTATCAGTGGTAAATTAAGGCACATATCCATTCTGGAAATGAGTATGAATTGTGTTTAGGGATTATATTTGAACTCTACAAATTTATCCCGTGTGGTCTTGTATTACCGATTAAGATCGCGCTCTCACAATTTACACAAAATCCCGACCTCGCGTGTTTTTGTGTTAATTGTTCAATTGCTTGCTTAGTTTCTTACAATTTAAAAACACAATTCATGGATCATATTAAGTGAATTACAGTATCTCATTGATTCAAAATAATTAAATGAAGAGGGTATAAGATAGATCGATTACTAAAAGACTACTCTTCCATGGGTGGCGTAATCATCGTAGAAGCGTTTTGCATGTGCAAAGGTTTAAAATGGGTATAACCCAATAACGCTTCTACTCAAGAAATCCAGACCAATTAGGAAGATTAAGAGAAGAATAAATTTAAACAAAACAGAAGAAAAGAGAAGAAATATAAGAAGAGCAATGAAGTTTATTACACAAATGAAAACATTACAAAATGAAGAAGAGAAGGAGGCTTCGATGAGGGGATCCTTGCTTCAAGAGCTACCCCTCTTACAATGGTTGGAGAATTTGGGTGAAACAAATTCTCCTCTGCCTCCAATCTCCCAATGCACGTCTCAACCCCTCCAAATGAGAAAAAATCCAATTTATAGAGGGGAGGGGAGGAGAGGTTACAAGTGGTTTCAAGTGTGAATGTGGAAATTCGGCCAAATATTTTATGCCAACTTGCACCGCCCATTTGACCACCAAAACGCGTGAATTGGCCGGCCTTCCAGAAGGATGATTTGTGCCACATTATGTCCCCGAGCTTTCATCAAAATTTGGGCTCAATCCAAGCCCGTATGTAGAATATATGGCCCAAATACAGAACCTTCTCCATTCTGGCGAGCCCAGCCCAACTTTTACTTCATGGCCCAATTTCAACAACCAAATGAACTCTTTAGCTCTAGTGTCCTGAATAAAAGTTGTAGATAATTAAGTTAGGAACACTGTTACAAAATTTCAAATTCAAATAAAAAATATAAAAATATTTATCTTCGAAATACTACAGTGCACTATTAAGGGTAAAACTGGAATTTTCACCAAATTTTCAAATGAATGATCAAATCCCAAATATTTTATAAATAAACATATTTAACACAATGTGAGGAAATTATATCATTTATTATCAATAAAATATTCAATAAAATAGTGTTTTATCATATATCATGTACTTTGAAGAACACTTATGTCTTATGATTATCACTCATGATTTTATAATATTTCCATTATACTCATGATTTTCACTTTTTCATTTGAACTCATTGTTGATGAAATATTAATTCGTCCCTTATTAAGTGTTTGTGTTATCCCCTTTATAATGATTTCTTTGTATAGTTTTTTAGGATGGGTCGTACAAATATAATGTCTAAAATATGCCTTGTGTGGTTCCTTTAAATATAAATGGTTATGAGCTTTGTAAAATAATCTTATTATATAGCTAGTTTCCAAATACATAGAACCTATCAGTCCTTAGGATATTATTATTTATAGAATTTAATGTTTTAAATCTTTTAAAATACATTTATTCATGGATTTATAATATTGGGACTCTATAAGTGTGTCCAGCTAATAGATTATCCCACATCCATAATAAAGGGGGTACACCTAAAACAATATATACTATGTGATGGAGTATATCACACCCTATATATAAGAGGGGGGACACATGACACTATCTATAAACTGACACACAGATAGAGGATCACACAACCATGTATACTAAGGGATAACAAACATTATCTATAAACTGACATACAGATATATGATCCCATGCTTGAGTATACATGGATACACCTGACCCAACCAGTAGGATGGGAATGCTCTAATCACCATGCATGAACCCTTTCATCAAGGCTTCATAGACAAATTCAAAATTTTCTTAACACACCTCACAAATTCCCTCATATGGATGAATGGATCAATTCATTATGATATAATAATAATTGTACATCAGATTGAGTATTATTTTATTGATAATGTGCATTAGATGAAAAATATGCATTTTATCATATCAAACATGATATATGATACATGAAAGAACATAGGGCTCATGAAATGTGATAGAATTATTTATCACATATTGATCATGAAATGTTACTCTCAATGTCTAGTTTGTGATTCCATAGATGGATAATCAATATGATGTAGTATGAAGACTTTACAGTGGAAACATGATTTAATAATAATAATTATATATTAATAATTATATTATTTATATAAAATAATTATATCATATGGGGGGAACTTCACATGGAATTAACAATCATATCATCCTCTTCTCTCATCTCTTGAATCGAGTTTCAATTACATTATTACTCCTATTTTATTTTTTATTTATCATCATCGTCTATTTTATTTCATAACATCCATGTTTCTAGGGTCATATACATCCTCATATCCCACACATGCAACACCTTATATGTCATAGGTATTTATAGACAAACCACTATTGCTTATCTTAGAACCCAAGCCTACCCCACCCCCACCCTCATAAGAGGACCCCCCCCCCCAATGTGTTACGTCACACAATCCACTAGATACCAATGCAAACCGACACAATTTTTCAACACTCCAACCATGCATAGTGGCAAAACATCCCCTACACACATGTTCCATAAATCATAGCTTACTGATGTGCCTCCTCTCCCTTGACCAAAACTATACTTGTTTTCTAACCAGATAACCTCCCACATAGTTCCACCACTGTCCAACCTCCCTTGAATAGAAACACCTCATGCTAGTCACATCATGGTCATTTAACACTAACACATTCTTAAAATTCTTTCCTAGACCATCATCAATGAGAAAAGGGGAGGGGAGGTGTAACACCCCAAGAATTTAAAAATAGATTTAATACAGAATGCATTAAATACTAATTCTATACAAAACACCACTTTGTTATAACCTAGCTAAGTAAACATAATTTTTTCACCTCTATGATTTGAATTTTGAAAAACCGACATACACAGTTCGTTCAGTAAGATATTTAGAGTCTGATAATACAAACTTAATTTTTGGTGAATAGTAACATACCCTTATGAATAGTAACATACCCTTATGAATAGAAATGAATAGTAAATTGGCCAAAAAAATATAAACTTCACCCATGAATGTATAAAAACAATTTAGACGTCTTAAAAATGAAAAAACAATCATAGTATAAGTATTGATATTTTTGTATGTCATAAATATTTTAATTAAAATTTTATGATTAATTTAATAATTTAAAATGGAAATATATTTTCATAAAATGTAATCATAAATTGTTACTTTATTATATTATGGTTATAAGATAATTTTATGGGACCTTGATTAATTTCTCAATGTGTTATAAAACAAGTTATAGTTTTAAAGTTGTTTTTTTTAATAAATTATGATTTTATTTAAAAATTAAATTAAAAATATTTAGAAATTTAATTTCAAAAAATGGATTTCATTTTTGAATTATACACATCAAAAAATGGTTAGGGTGATTTTTTGGAATTTTTTTGAATTACTCAATTTTTTTATGAATACTGAAATATGGTAAAATGCCGTATATACAAATTATCAGTTAAATACACTATTTATGAAATCATGAGTGATGTAAGGACACTTGGTTCGAAATAACATGAACTTATCACTATTATGGGTCACATTAAACAACATTATTGGTTTTCTTTATGGAAATAATAAAATAATGAATAAAATATTCAAAATTCACTCCTCTCCTCCACTATAACCCCCCCCCCCCCTCACTCCCTCTTCTATTAACTCCTATAAGCATTTAATATCTCCAAAGTTCTGCCCAAATACCCTCCCCTAGTCACTCCCCACGTCCAATAATCTCTTGTTCTTTCCAAAATACTAAAACCCCTTCCCTTAAATAGATTCTCAAGGAGGTGGATTCAAGAGGTAAATTCCTCTTTTCATTTCTTTTATTTCAAGTTCTCTTTTATGTGGTATGTATTTCAAGTTTTCATACCATGTTCTTATTTCAATTTTATTCTATTACACTAATTTTTTATGAGTATTATATGAATGGGTTACCCCGTTACACTTTTTTTAATGTTTTCTAAAACCATGTTGCATAGCCGTTATGCTGCAGAATTTTTGTCTCAAAATCTCTCTCTTTTTCAAGCACTCTTATTATGTTATTATCTTTTAATTTCAATTGTATTATGTTGGGATATGTAATTCCATATCCCCCTTACTGTATATATTATTTAATAATGATGAGATACCCTTTTTCTCTCATCAATATATTTTATGAATTTTTAAGTGACGTTGTTAGGCTGCCGGATTTTCATAAGGGATTTCTCAACTTTTCTTTTATTTTGAGTTCCTTTCTTTTCTTTACTCTCCTACTTTATTCCAAATGTTGTGATGAATACATTATCTTACATGTACTGGAATTTTTTCATGATAAAGGAATAATATTTCATCATCTCTCCTTTCTCATTATTTTATACTAAAAATGAAAACACCACCTGAGATGTGCTAATCTACCATTGATGCACTCGATTTTTGTATACATTTCCACATACTTTATTGAAAATAATAACATGTTTCAGAAAATACCTACTAATTAGTTGGAAAATACTTTTATTTTGGTGATCTTGTTCATTTTCAGGCAGTTTCTGGCCAAACACACAAACCGGGGGGAAACTGAGCAAAATTCCCAACTACACGGCTTGTACATTTATACACACCGTGTACATTCAGACTCAGAAATAGATTAACTGGATGAGTACACGCCCAAGTCACTAGATCAAAGATGACACACCGTGTGGGAATACCTAAACACTATGTACAAGCTTCTAGATGCAGTTGGTGGCATTTTCCAGAGACCACACACCGTGTGTGGCAGCACCACACGTCGTGTACCCTCCACCAACCAGTCGTTGACGCCGCAGAAGTCAAGGGCGGCACAGCTGGCCACCTACCGAAGAAAAACGGTGACAAAAGTGTGTTGAAAAGACTACATGGTGTGTACTTTTGATACATTTCATGTACTTTTTTTCTATAAATAGAGGCCTTGGCCTCCAGTTTGAGGTGATTATAAAAGATCATAAGGAAGGAGGTTTTGATGCCCTGCTGTCGTGCTACCATCATTCCACTACTCTTCCATTCCACCAATCTACCAAAGAACTCACCTCTTCTCTAAGTTTATGTGATGACCACATTAGGTATCAAGGGTTCTATTGTCATATTTTCTTTTATGTGTAACTAAACACCCAGTGTGTTGGGGCTGTGGGTGATTAAAGAGTTGTAATTTGGATTAGTTGTTATGATTGTGTTTGTTCTATTTAACCCATCTTATTCTTCTTAAATTATTTCTTTTATTAACTAAAAATCCTCAGCCAAACCAAGGGTAGAATTTTCAAGGAATCAAAAGAAGAATAACGATGAATACCTTTATGATCATTGGAAGTATTCACTGACTCACAAATGGACTAATCTAAATAAATAATTATAAAACACTGACTATCGGACCAAGGATTCAGTTTTCTCAGTTCCAGACATAGTTTATTGGACCAAGGAAACCTTGTCGCAATTGAAACCCAAAGTGTTGGGTTAACATGAACAACACAACCTCATAAGGAAATTGACTTAATAAATAACCTCTTAAAAATCCACAACCCCAACACATTTCCCTCCATATTTGCATAAAAACCAAATTCCCGTGTTTTTCTTTATCCTTTAAGTAATTTTCTAAGAAATTAAAATCCAATCACCTTTTCATACAAACATTGAAAATCGACTCTAAATTCAGTACACTTCACTAAATCAAGTACAAACTAGATAAGAAAGACAAAAATAACTTCTTTTCCCTATGGATCAACCCCTTACTAGTATTATACTTTTCAGAGTAATACAATTTGGGACACCGATAACATACCTTCAGTGAAACGACCACCAAATTTTGGTGTCGTTGTCGGGAAATCGGGAGTTAAATTTGTTTTTTTTTAAATCAAGTTTATATCAAATAGTGAAAATAAAAAAAAATTAAAAATTCCCAAAAAAAATATATTTTCTAATCTCATTTTTGTTTATATTTCTTATTTATCTTTTATGCTTGGTGTGTTTAGTATTTTGTAGGTTCATAGGTGTATGAGTGGCTACCTCACTCGTTCCAAGAACATTGAGTCATTGGAGTTTCTCCCAATTTACCCAGAGATCGAACGGATGCTTTTGAGATGATGATGAGCACTCATGGATGAGCACAACTAAAACAATCACATGGCATGGAAAGAAGAAGGAGATTTAACTGTTGTCCAAAGAGCTGGAAATCCATTTGGTCCGGATGACAACTGGAACCAGCAAGCTCTACTTGCTCTAGGATATGGCCCGCAGCAGCTCCAACAGTTCCAACCAGATCAGATGCCATTCTTACAGCTAGGTCAGGGGCCATACTTCACCCCTCAGAAACAACAATACATTCTGCCACCACTCCCTCAATAGCCACCTCTACGTCGTACTCTCATAGAGTACGATATTCCATCTATTCATAGAGTTGACACAGGCATTTTCCATTCACCAGTGTGGGCCCAACACTTCGATATCAAGCCTGCTATCATGCAGCTGATCCAAAACGCAGTTCAGTTTGGCGGCCTACCCAGTAAGGATTCCAATGCCCATATCTCCAATTTCCTAGAGGTTTGCGACACGTTCCGCTACCACGGAATGTACACAGACACCATTTGTCTTCGCCTTTTCCCCTTATCTCTAAGGGATAAGGTGAAAGACTGGATAAAAGGATTGTCAGAGCGATCTATCCTCACTTGGGAGGATCTAGACCAGGCATTCCTATCAAAATACTTCTCACCCTCAAAGACGGTGACTCTGTGGAATTAAATACACAACTTCCAAGAGCACGACTCGGAGTCATTGTACGAGTCATGGGAGCATTTCAAGGAGATGTTGCACAAATGCCCATACCACAGACTCCCACTCTGGATGCAGGTCCAAACCTTCTACGGAGGACTAAGGAAGAACACAAAGTCCATGGTGGATGCTACTGCTAGGGGTACAGTTATGAGAAAGTCCCCCAAATCACTTTTCGAACAACTAAAAGACATGTCTGCCAATAGCTTCTAGTGGAATTATGAGCGGGGCACACAAAAACGAGGTATGCACAACATCGATGCTACTACTATGCTTGTTGCCCAGTTGGACATTGTGTCCAAAAAGATCGACGTGCTAAATCTGAAGGGAATGTCCTAAGTACATGTGGCAAACCATCTGGAATGCAGCAAATGTGGTGATAACCAAATCATGGGAGAATGCCCAGGACCTACAACCGGACCTTCGACGAGCGAGGTGAGCTATGTTGCTTAAAACTGAGAGTCGAACCAGTACCATCAGTACCAGAACCTAGTATGGCGTGATCACCAGAACCCAGGATGGGGCCAACAGTATCAGAATCTTCTGCCTCATCGACCGCATGAATATGGTCATCCCCAGTATCAGAGCCAATACCTGAGGCATCAGCAGCCCTAGTAGGGATCTTACTAGCAAAAAGGGTATCAAAACCCTTGCCCACAGCAGCCTCGGTAGCCACTTCCTCCACTAGCTACACAGCCACCTCAGTAGGAGAACACCTCAAGGTTAGTGGATCTCATGAACAAGTTTATATCTACTACTGAGACCAGATTCCAGAATCATGAGGCTTCCATTCAAGGCCTGGAGAACCAAATTGGCCAGCTGGAAAACCTACTCTTGGTAAGGCAGCCCGGTACACTACTGGGTAACACTGAGAAGAACCCGAGGGAGGAGGCCCATTCCATCACACTATGGAGTGTAAAGGAGCTACAACAGAAGGAACTGGCATAACCAGGTGCACATACACCCCTTACTGATGAAGAAGGTACAATTACAGACCCCCTCATCATCCAATGGCCCACCAAAAGAGGCTTCACAGGGTAAAGGAAAGGATATTGTCAAACCCTTTAAGCCCGCCTTACCCTTCCCAGAGAGGATGAATCAGAGAAAGCTAGACCACTAGTTCGGAAAATTCATGGAAGTTTTTAGGAAGTTGCACATCAACATTTAATTTTCAGAGGCACTAAAGCAGATTCCCACGTATGTGAAATTCATGAAGGAGATCCTCTATAATAAAAGAAATATGGAGGATCTGGGAACCATTACCCTGACCAAGGAGTGCTTGGCAGTTGTACAACATTCAATTCCTCCCAATCTCTAGGATCTAGGTAGCTTCACTATCCCTTGAACTATTGGACTATGTGAGTTTGAGAAGGCCCTCTATGACTTAGGGGATAGTTTCAACCTCATGCCCCTCATAGTTTTTAAGAATTTAGGGCTCAATGACTTGAAGCCTACCTGAGTAGCCCTTCAGCTTGCTGACCAATCCATCAAATATCTGAAGGGGCTACTAGAGGACGGGCTGGTCAAGGTGGGAAGGCTAATCCTCCCCAAATATTTCATCATCCTCAATATGTAGGAAGACTAGTAAGTGCCTCACATTATGGGAAGGCCTTTCCTAGCCACTGGGAAGGTACTGATCTACGTACACTAGAGGGAGTAAATTTTCAGAGTAAGAGAAGAAAGAGTCTCCTACAATTTCCTCAAAGTCGTCAAGCAAGAATCATTATCAGAGCATGAGGGCTGATATGCAGTTACCACTGTGGATGATCACTTGATTGAAAAAGAAGATGATATGGTATGTTCTTTCTCCTTAGATGACTTGGTTTTTTCAGAAATTCCAGTTGATGAAGCACTAGAGGACCTGCAATTATTAGAAGTCCAGGGCAGCCACTACTGGCAACGTGCTGTTATACCCAACATTCTGGAGCAGGCGGAGGTGCAACCAATTGTACCTTCAATTCTAAAGATTCCTACACTAGAACTGAAGCCTCTTATATCTTCTCCGAAGTATAGGTATTTGGGATACCATCAGACATTTCCCATCATACTTAGTGCAGCACTGTCACAAGAGCAGGAGGATGCACTTCTGCAGGTTTTGAAGAGGAATAAGCATGCTATTGGGTGGACAGTTGCAAATTTAATGGGCATAATCCCTACCATTTTCACCAACAAGGTGATGCTCAAAGAAGGAGTGAAGCAATATCGGCAACCACAGTGATGCCTGAACCCCCCCCCCCCCCATGAAGGAAGTTGTGAAGAAGGAGGTAATCAAGTTGTTAGATGCAAGCATCATATACCCCATCTCAGATAGTCTTTGGGTGAGTCCCCTACAAGTGGTACCCAAAAAGGAGAGTATCACTGTGATATCGAATGATAAGAACGAGCTCATCCCCACATGCATTGTCACAGGATGGAGAGTCTGTGTGGATTATAGAAAGATTAATGATGCCACGAGGAAGGATTATTCCCCCTGCCCTTCATGGATCAGATGCTAGAGAGTCTAGTGGGTCACAACTTTTACTGCTTCCTCGATGGCTATTCTGGATACAATCAGATTGCCATTTCTCTAGAGGATCAAGAGAAGAGAAAATTTATTTTCCCCTATGGTACGTTTGCTTACAAAAGGATGTCCTTTGGCATGTTCAATGCTCCCGCCACCTTCTACCAATGCATTCTAGCTATCTTCCATGGCATGGCGGAATAGATCTTGGAGGTATTCGTGGATGATTTTTTCATTTATGGAAAATCATTCACCACTTTCTTGCAGTACCTGGAGTTGGTTCTAGAAAGATTTGAGAACACGAACCTGGTTTTGAACTGGGAAAAGTGTCATTTCGTGGTATAGAGTGGCATCTTCCTTGGATACAGAATCTCAGCAAAGGGGATAGAGGTGGACCTGGAAAAGATAGAAGTAATTTCATGACTTCCTATTCTGACTTCCGTCAGAGCCATCCGCAGCTTCCTGGGGCCTGCAGGTTTCTACAGGCGGTTTGTCCGCAACTTCTTGAAGATAGATCATCCCCTCACCAACATTCTGACCAAGGATGCCATTTTTGAGTTCTATGAGACATGCACCATAGATTTTGAGCACCTAAAAAAGATCTTGGTTGAATCTCCAGTGATGATTTCTCCCAACTGGGAGGAACAATTTGAAGTGATGTGCGATGTCAACGACTACGCAGTGGGAGAAATCTTGGGCTAGCATCTTGACTGAACTTTCTGACCCATATATTATGCCAGAAGGATGCTCAATGAGGCACAAATGAACTACACTACCATAGAAAAGGAGATATTGGTGGTGGTGTTCGATTTTGACAGGTTTCATTCTTACTTAGTGCTATCTAAAGTTATTGTTTATACTGACCATACAGCACTCAAGTACCTACTGAACAAGAAGGATGTGAATCCATGACTGATCTAATGGGTACTCCTCCAACAAGAATTTGATCTAGAGATCCAAGACAAGAAAGGGAGCGAGAACATTGTTGTTGATCATATCTCCCGCCTGGAGATACCACATTTATAGAAGGAGGAAGATCAAGAGATCAGGGAGTATTTCCCTGATGAGAACCTCTTTTCAATCAAATAATCACCTAGACCCTGGTATGCTGATATTGCTAATTTTTTTGTTACAAGTATCATCCACCCCGACCTCTCCTTCCAGTAGAGGAAGAGGTTTCTCTCTGATGTCAAGAGGTACTTCTGGGAAGATCCTCTACTATTTTGATCCTGTGGGGATGGGGTGATCCGACGTTTCATCCTGGAAACTGGAGTTCATGGAGTCCTGGAATTCTTTCACGCCTCACCAGTTGGGGGACATCATGGGACAGACCATACTATTAAAAATATCTTGCAGTCTGGTTTTTTCTGGCCCACCATGCATAGAGATGCTCGATCCTTTGTTTCCTATTGTGATTGATGCCAAAGAACAAGTAATGTGGGGTGCAGAGCTGAAATTCCCCAACACCCCATCCTAGAGGTCGAGATCTTCAGTGTCCGGGGAATAGATTTCATGGGGCCATTCCCCCCATCTTTCGGGAACACTTACATCCTGGTATGCATTGAATATGTCTCCAAGTGGGTAGAAGTAGCTGCTACAGTACATGATATGGACAAGGTGGTCATGGGATTTTTAAAGGAACGCATTTTTACCAAGTTCAGCGTTCCTCGTGTACTGATCAGCGAAGGGACCCACTTCGACAAACAAATTAATGAAAGGAGTACTGTCAAAGTACGGATTGAAACATCATATGGGGACACCATATCATCCCTAGTCCAATGGACAAGTAGAGCTCTCCAACCGTGAGCTCAAGCAGATTCTAGAGAAAATGGTGAACACTTCAAGGAAAGACTGGTCCAAGAAGCGAGATGATGCTTTTTGGGCATATCGGACCGCTTTGAAGACACCACTGGGGATGTCCTCATTTTGTATCATCTATGGAAAGTTATTCCATCTACCAGTAGAGTTGTAGAATAAAGCTTATTGGGCCATCAAGGCCCTAAATTTTTATCTAAAGGTAGCTGAAGAAAAGCATAAGTTCTAACTGTCGAAACATGATGAAATCTGATTGGAGGCATATGAGAATGTCAAGTTGTACAAGGAGAAGACGAGAGAAATCCACGACTGGATGATTTCATGAAAATCTTTCTAACCCAGTGATCTGGTACTTCTTTTTAACTCTTGTCTTTGATTATTTCCAGGAAAGCTAAAGTCAATATGGTCGGGACCATTCCGAGTCATATGAGTATTCCATCATGGAGTGATGGAAATTTCTAGAGAGGATGGTTAACCATTCAAGGTGAACAGACAACATCTGAAGACTTACCATCACATGGAAGACATGGTGGGAATACTCTCCACCATACATCTCATGTAAGTAGAGGTAAGTCAGTCAAGCCAATGACCTAAAACAAAGGTAGTTCCTGGGAGAAAACCCATAAAATACACACTGTGTACCACCTATATACACAGCGTGTACTGATTCCTTTTTGTTTATATTCTTACTATTATAGATATATATATTAACTAAGTAATAAATAGGGATGATGTCGGTGCCGATGGTAATTTCACTAGATTTTATCCGAGCCGTCACTGGTTCGAATCCCTCCCAACCTACCTTCGACACGGGGTTCCTCCTTTTTATTCTTGTGTTTTCTTACACGGCATGTGTGGTATTTTTCATTATATATATATATATATATATATATTATAGTAAAACCCATGATGGGGATGGATCGGTTGGCTAGGGTCATAACCCGGTTCTAAAAGACCCGGGTTCGAATCCTGACAACCTCCCCATTTTCATCATTTTGTCCTTTTTAATAAAACCACATGGCGTGTATTTCGATATACATTGTGTGCACCATATTTTAATTAATAAACTAAAAAGATTTTCACAATAAAGGAATACATGTGGGTGAATTTGGTAGATTGGTAGAGTCTCAGCCCTGGATCCAAAAGACCTGGGTTCGAACTCAGCTAATCTCCCTACTTCATCCCTTTTTGTCTAATTAAAAATCACGCGCTATGAATTTTCTTTCTCCCATGTATTATAGGCCTTGTATATTAAATATATTTAAGTAATAAATATGAGAATTAGTACAACCTTTGATCTAGTGGTTGAGGGCTTTTGTTCGGAATGACCGATCGCCGGTTCGAACCTCACCCCAAGCACCGAACCAAAGGTTGTACTTCTCTTTTTCCAATTTTAGAACACACGGCGTGTATTTCTTGATACATTACGTGTATAGATTTATTTTTGGTAAATTATATATATGTATATATTTATTTATTTATTTTATTTTAATTATTAATATTAATTATTATATAGTTTACTATAATAATTATATTATATATTATAAACCAAAAAAACTACACGGCATTTCTACTAGAGTACACATCGTGTACTCTAGCTATAAAATATGGAAACCCTACGTGGCCATACCCTGTGTCGTGCAGAACCCCCCCCCCCCCCCCCACACCGTTTTCTTCTCCTGGAAACCGAATGACCTCTCCTCCCCCAATCTGCCATTTTCGTCTTTTTTCGTTTTGATTTCTTCTCTATTGTGATCCTAACTTTAGGTATGTCATTTAACACTCCTTATTTCCCAGTTCTCTATAGCATTTAGGATTATTTTCGGATCAGCCGCTGGTTCAGCTCCCACAGTACATGGGAACAATACCAAGAACACACGTTGTGTACTTCTGTACATGGCCATGCACTGAACAATTCAGAATTTAAAAAAAACATGGTGTGTATGTTCGGTATACACCGTGTACCATCCAGACTCATGCCCACATACCTCATTCACATGGCCACACACACCATGTTTGTGTACACAATGTGTATGTTCGGTACATGTAATGTATACCATTTCTCTAGGTCAGCCCGTGTCCAGAACTCCACACAGCCATATGAACTCTGTTCTTAAACATGTTGTGTTGTACCTTCACATAACGTGTACTGCATTTTTTTCTCTACTCAAACGGTGGTTGTGTCTTTGAAACACACGACCAGGACCACTTTGCACGTACACTCACGTGTATGTTTGGTACACACCATGTATCCTTTCTTGGATAGTGACATTCCCACTTGGTATGTCTATCTAGAGAACATGGGATGCTAACCCACTTACACTACACACCGTGTTTTCTGGATCTACACTCAGTGTTCTTTTACTTTTCTGGTTTTTCTCACATTTTCTTCTTTTTATTTTTATTTTTCTTTTCTTTATTTTGTTTTTTTCATTCTCTTTCAGGATATGGTAGATGGAGAACCTTTGCGTGGGAAGTGGCATGCCTTCGCTACTGAGGGTGAGAGGCCCAATTTTTACCGGATACAACTCTGGCCCGCAGCGACACCAGCCCCAGACTTCTCAGTGTACCAGCCTCCTCTACTAGCTATCTTACCACCAATCACCACCCCGGCAGATGCTGGTCCTAGTATTGCACCTCCACCACCCCGTACAGAGCCTCCGAGCACCACCCTTTCTTTACCATGAGCTGTCACACCTCCTAAGCCCCACTCAATAGCAGTTGATCCCTCATTGGACGCCACGTGCAGCGAGCCTTCGTCTACTACAGCTGTTACACCACCAGATCCATCCCATGCTGTTGCACCACCTATTCCGTCCCCTATAAGTATTCCCTTTTCATGCATGGTGTTCCCGATTAAAGATCCGGCGCACGATAGAGTCTAGCGCTTCTCTCACCGCCCGATCCCATTGAGCAGTCGTTATCTCAACAGAAGCGTACCTCAGCAGCTGGGTATTTGGGGAGAGTTAGAGGATCTCCTCGGGCACACACCATTATTCATGATCTTCCAGGTTAGCACTCCTATTTTTAGAGATTTATTTTTGGAGTTTGTTTCTTCCTTAGAGTTTGACGGGCTTGAGTACAAGGAGACACCTAGCGACACTGTCCCAGTGGTCCGATTTCAACTGGGCGATTGGCCTTTTTCCCTTACCATGACCAACTTTGGCTGAGGGTGTGGTTTTTATCCCCATCTCGTCACCCCTCCCCTTGTCTCCACCCTGAACCGTACCAACCATTCTGAGCTCATCACCATGTGGCGGTATATTTCTAGACCCGACCACCGCTACTCCCCCACTTCCCAAAAGAGTACCCTCGTTACTGACCTTATCCTCTATTTCACCCACTGATGCTTTAGTGCCATCGTTTTTTCCTACCACAAGGATATGGGCATTTTAACTGGTCGTGGCATGGAATTTCTCACTTGTTTCATCTGGGAGGACTACCCAGACCTCCCCTACCTTGTCGCCTCTTACTTCTATGCTATGTTCACCAGCTGTCAGTGAAACCTGAACGGTGGGTTCAATGCCACCCGCCTTGCCCACCACCTTGTCATTTTTGAGTATTCCCTTCCCCATAACCTATTAGGTTCCCCCCCATTGGATGGACTTTCTCATGCTTATTCACATGGGATTGGTCCGAAACCAGGGGTACTTACGTCTTTGCCCAGGCACCACCCCCACCCCATGTCGACCCTCCCGCCCCCGTCGATGCACCTGCACCTCCTTCACTACCCCTTCCAGCTTCCTCACCCTTCCCTTATTCCTTCCCCATTACCCATCCTGGACCTCCCCCTACCCCTTCCCCTTCTGCACCCTCAGCTGACCTCCCCATCCCCATCCACCTAACCAGGATCAACCACCACCTGGATTGTTTGGAGCATCAGCAGACTGCTCTCCTTCAGTAGTAAACTACCTCTGCTCAATGCCTGGACTGCATTGAGTGGATAGTGGAGCTACTACTCAGCATCAGGGGATTCCCATTCCACTGGCGGCTACTTATCCTTGTGCGCCTCCAACATCCCCCATACCACCTTCTGGCGTTGATGTGTCCATGGACTCTATCCTCATCTTCACTACAAGTATCGGCCTGGCTCCTCTTGTAGAGATCACCATCACAAACGCCCCTTCATTGGCATCCTTACCACAGGCTAAGGGCTCTCTACCTCCGGCTCCTACAGCTTCTATTCCGGATGCAGCTTCCGAGCCTCCATCTTCCATGGCTTCTGATCCTTCTTTATCGGATGCTTCTGTATAGGATGATGCCTCTTCTGAGGCGACCCCCTGACTGGTTTTTGGGCACATTTCTTCCATTATCTATATATATTTTTGTGATATCTTGTGCTTGTGTTCTGTTGTGTATCATTGTAGTTTTTTCTCTCCATGACCGTCACAGGTACTCTAGCATGCTTTGGGTTGTACGTATCCACCACTTCCTGTCTTCCTTCACTTAGACACAAGGGGAGTATTGTTTTTCCAGATTCCGTTGTTTTCTTTTTCTTTCACATTTTACTTCTTCCATTACTTCCCCTCTTCCCGGTCCACTGTTGTGTCCCCACAATGCCTTCTCCACCTTTCTATGGCATTTGGTGGACCATATGTAGTATTAAGTATGGGGGGGTCTCTTGACCACCTTAGTCTTTTCCCTTACCATCATCTAGGAGACATCATTATTGGAAGATATATTTAAAAACGTTAAGAAATTTTGGTTAGTCATATTTATAAATAATAAAGCTAAAAGTAGGAAATTTTTAAAGGTTTCATGCTTATTTTGGTTCTTAAGTGTTTTAAAATGTTTGTTGATATAGTTTAAATTGCAACATGTAATTATTGGATAATTACATTGATTAGGCTAATCATTTATATGCATGTCATGACCTGATTGTCTCTTTATTTGTTTTTCCCACTCCTAAGAGTTATTATAAACCCTTTGTCATATTTTTTCTAATACCCTCCTTCTTGAGAGATTATTAGGATATACATGACTGTCAAAATTTTCAAGTTTTATTTTCGAAACATGAAGACGTTTTGAATTACATTAAAATGATTGAGGCATTAGATTGTTTCAACCCCTTCTATCTTGAGACCAATCCTACATCTAATCTTTGTAAAGCCCCTAGAAACCATGAACAAGATTGATAGGAAGCCATATTATAATCCTATTTCCCTTCTTACCCTAATTCTTTTTAACTTTGCATGATTATTCACTTGAGCTTTAAAGAGAGAATTGGTAGTACATGGAAAAATTTTGTGAATCATCGTGAAATTAAGTATGGGGGATAAACTCTTGTTCATTTGGAGTAGAAAGGGTTCCAAAACCCTATTTTTGGAATTTCTAAGTGGTCCCCTTTGTTAAAAAAATGATACATACAAGGGAACCTTATACTCACTTGTTGGTTTGTGAACCTTACCTAACTAATGGAGATGGTGGTGATGAGAGTATTTGACAGAGCTTATTGAGGATGATTTTACATTAAGATTTATTTTAAATATCATTCATTGTTATTTAAAGAATTTAGTCTCCCTTTTCAAGCCTTGGAGTTTATTTTTCACATCTTTAAATACCATCCCTTAGCCAAAGAGACATATAAACCTTATTGAAAAGCCCTCATGATTTTTGTAAATCAATTTTCTGAAGTAGAGAACCAGATTTCTTGAAAACCTATGGATAGAGTGTATATATCTTTGATTGAGCATAACTTTGATTTAAAATATCTTGAGTGTTGAGTATGTTATTTACTGGTGAGGTAGATCATCAAGTGGCTCGTTTATTTTTTAAAGGTTGAAAAATGTGTTTAAAGGAGGATGAAAGTAGTTAATTGAATTGTGTATGAGGAATTATTAGAATATCTTATTAATTGAAACTGTTTTGTACCTTTTTATAATTTTCTCATGTGAGTGTATCATTTAAAATTATGATTAATTGAATTCCTTCCTTTTAAAAT
Organism: Viscum album; assembly: GCA_963277665.1. Lineage (NCBI taxonomy): Eukaryota > Viridiplantae > Streptophyta > Magnoliopsida > Santalales > Viscaceae > Viscum > Viscum album. Next base: position 86,249,296 of record OY728154.1, read on the forward strand.
ATAGACTCTTTTAATCATATGTTGAGATTTTCTCAAGGGAAAGCAAATGACTAAGTGTGAGGGAGTTTGATTCACCCAATTTGTGTATACATTTCCATATACTTTATTGAAAATAAGAACATGTTTTCAGAAAATACCTACTACTTAGTGGACAAATACTTTGATTTTGGTGATCTTGTTCATTTTCAGGTGGTTTCTGGCCAAACACACAAATCGGGGGAAGACTGAACAAAATTCCCAACTACATGTCATGTACATTTATACACACTGTGTACATTCAGACTCATACATGGATTGACCGGACGAGTACACGCCCAAGTCACCAGATTAGAGACGACACGCCATGTGGGAATACTTGCACGCCATGTACAGGCTTCTAGATGGGGTTGGTAGCATTTTCCAGAGACCACATGTCATGTGTGGAAGCACCACATGTCGTGTACCCTCCACCAACTGTTTTTCGACGCTGCAGAAGTCAAGGGCGACGCAGCTGGCCACCTACCAGAGAAAAACTGTGAAAAAAGCGTATTGACAAGACTATATGGCATGTACTTTTGATACACACCGTGTACTTTTGTTTTCTATAAATAGAGGCCTTGACCTCCAATTTGAGGTGATTAGAAAATATCTGAAGGAAGGAGGTTCTGCTGCCCTGTTGTCGTGCTACCGTCATTCCACTACTCCGCTATTCTACCAATCTACCAAAGAACTCACCTCTTCTCAAAGTTTTTGTGATGACCACATCAGGTATCGAGGGTTATGTTGTCATCTTTTATTCTATGTGTAAATAAACACCCATTGTGTTGGGTATGTGGGTGATGAAAGAGTTGTAATTTGGATTATTTGTTATGATTGTGTTTGTTCTGTTTAACCCATCTTATTCTTCTTCAATTATTTCTTTTTATCACTGAAAATTCTGAGCCAGACCAAGGGAAAAAATTTAGGGACTCAAAAGAAGAATAATGATGAATACCTTCATAATCATTGGAAGTATTCACAAACTCACAAATGGAATAATCTAAATAAATAATTGTGAAACACTGACTACCGGACCAAGGAGTCAGTTTACTCAGTTCCATACATAGTTTACCGGATCAAGGAAACCTTGTCACAATTGAAACCCATAGTGTTGGGTTATCATGAACAACACAACCTCATAAGAAAATTGACTTAACAAACAAACTCGTAAAAATCAACATCCCCGACACATTTCCCACCATATTTTCATCAAAACCAAATTCCTGTGTTTTTCTTTATCCTTTAAGTAATTTGCTAAGAAATTAAAATCCAATCACCTTTTCATCCAAACATTAAAAATCGACTCTAAATTCAGTACACTTCTCTGAATAAAGTAAAAAATAGATAATAAAGAAAAAAATAACTTCTTTTCCCTATATATTGACCCCTTACCATTACTATACTTGTCAGGGTAATACAATTTGGGACACTGATAACATACCTTCGGTGAAACGACGACCAACCACATTCAAGGACGATGGGTTTTCAATTTATATTACTCTATTTAATTATTTTCATGAAACCATTATTATATTTGAACCTTAATATAATATATGTATTATGTATCATCTATATTTCTGGAATATTTTTTACACATGGTTTTTATTTATAAAGAAAAATGAGTTCGTTGTGTTCAAAACCGCAAATTAACCCAAACAGTTTTCATTAAATGATTTAAATAATGATTCATCTTCACTCCAAGTAACCAAATGAAATTTACAAACACGTAACCTTCTATATGTTAAATAATAACATATAAATTAAATTTTGGACAACAATATTCATTTTACATGATTCTTCGTTCATGTATATAAGTACACTGATCATGAAATAAACGGACCCGAACAATTAAATTGAACCTCTTAACCCATCAAAAAGGAAATGAATGAGCTTAATGTGGTTGTAATAATTCAATTACATATATAATAGGTTCTTGAAATATTAATTAATTAATTTAATTTGGTTATCTATGACACTAATACCAAGTGAAGAACACTATCGGACTTAAGATAAGGGTTTCTTCGTCTCACTTCCATTTTTGTGAGATATTCCATTTTCACTACTATTACTTATGTATGGTATATGTATACTTCCCATTGATGTTTAATATCATGATTAAATTTATTTTAATGATATTAAATGTGTCATTTAATTATTATTAATGTTGGGTCATATGATTCTATTGATTACAAAGTTAAAAATATTTTATACCCGAACCTCTATTTTGATTCAGGTTGCTCTTATTCTCTACTCACATAAATGATATTATTTTCTTATGTACTCCTCATAAATTATATGTGAATTTTGTATATATTTGTACCAATCATAATCCTAATTTAATTTATGGGGAGTTATATTTTTTAAAAGGATCTTTCAAAAATTCTTCCTGAAATACAAGCTCGATTCAAGGAACTTCTCAGATTCTTACCTAATTTGAAGTTCACCCTATAATCTATTTTAAGCCATATTTATCTTTCTAAAGTCACACATTTTACTATGAAAAATATATTTTGGTTAATTTCTGGTTTTATTAAAGCAAACATGCCTTTTCACTTTAAAATCTTTTTAATGAATTTCTTAAAGCGCACTAAAATGTTTTAATTCTAAAGCTTCTTTAAAAAAACTTTTTACATGATTTCACTTCAGTGGGACATCACTTGTGCCTAAAATGTAATATCAATGTCAATACCTTTTCTTTTATGGGATATAAATGTTTAAAACTAGGTTTATGAAAAATATAAATTATTTTCCAAAAGAACTCTTCTTTCCAAAGTAAAATGGATTTTTCTCATCTCACTTTAACTTTTATGAGATATACGCCTTGTTCACTACTTATTCCTTGCATGTGTTGTATGTACCACCCTTTGGTATGTCATATCAAGAGTCTCCTTATTCTCATGATATTCTAAGGGATTGTGATTTGAATATTTCAATGTGGTATGGGACACTTTGGAATGTTTAAGGATTATTTCCTCAAGAAATTTTCAATGGTATCATTTAAATGTATCTTATCTATGTCAACATCCTTGTTGAATCTTGTAATTCATTAAGTTTTATCTCTTATGATATAATCTATCATATTTAATTTAATGGTTTATGATTAGTTTTACTGTGGATGTGCTATCTTAAAACCATTCACCAATTTACTCTGAATGGTTAGTGTTTATGATTATTGTTCGGGAAAAGTTATTTATATTTCATATGTTAGTTTCAATATTAATGTATATGTTATTTATGTTTATCCCTATTCATATGAGGAATACATTGGACTTAGTAAGTGTCATATGTGTCCCTCTATAGCCCCTCGGTGCATCGGTAGGTCTCGTGTCACAAACTATGGTCTTGGCATGAGGCCTTGACAAAATGAATATTTATAGTTTTGGTTAAGGCCTTAATCATTTTTAGACATCTTATTTGAGGCCTTGATGGTATATTTTAGAATGTATGACATATGAATTTACCTAATTATGAAGCTAGTAATTGAAATTTCATATGGTTATTTGACTAGTAGAATACCCATGGTTATGTTTTATTATGGCATTATTTACTCAGCTAATATTCCCTCCTTAATGTGTTCAAGTTTATTATTTGTAGAGGCATGCATTTTAAATTATTCACCATGCCTATTGTTGATGTTTATGATATCTTCCACTATATTTCTTACCCTTACTGATCATTTGATCTCACCCCTTTCTTATGTTTCATTTTCTCAGGACATGAAGAAGTTTGTTTATGATTGACCTATAAGGATAATATTAGAGTGGTGGATGTTTCCAATAAAACTTATATGTTTTATTTATTTTCAAGTTTTAATGTTGAACTTATGTATGTATCTGGATTTCCAAAACTACTAAACTACTCAGTCCTTTGGGATTTGATTCCTTGTAATCATGCCAATGTATTAAAATAATGCATCGGCTCCAAGCTTCTGGGGTTAGGGCATTACAAGAGGGAGGAGGGGGGAATTAGAGAGTGAGAGTGAATAGATAGAATAGACAATCTATCCTTTTTTCTTAGTTATAGTGAATGGATATCACTCCTTTTTAGTTTATTTTTGTAATGTATGTCTTGATTCCTATTTTTTTTATTTTCTATTTCTCCTCTAATACATTTTTCTTCTTTCTTGGTTTGGTTTTGGAATCCTAGATAACTATGGGAGCCAAACATAGGGCTTCAAGTTATCATTTAATGAAATTTCATGGTCTTCTATGTTTGTAGTGATCCATTATTCTTATTTCATTTTGTTTATAATGAAGGAAATGATTTTAAATCTAATTTGAGGTGGGTATCTCTGCATAATCATACATTCCAATATAATACATTGAGTTCATTGTTTTAATTTTTTTTAATTTGAAAAAATTATTTTTATATGTGTTTTTATTGGCTTTCATGTGTTTGTTTGATGTATTACTTGGATTATGATATTTTTATGGGTGATTTCACATGTTTTTTCCAATAAAATAGATTTTTTTCACCTATGGTGTATCATAAATGGATTCAAAGATAATTTCAAATGATTTTCCTTGAAAATTTGGTTTTAAGCATGAAATATATTTGGTAAATTATTTTAAAATGGAGTTTATGTCAAAAGTGATTTTAAAGGAAGGATTTTAAAGTTGGTTTTACTTTATTGGTGTTTCATTTGATTATAAGATTTTGAGAATGTTATTTGATTTATATTGGTTATGGGTTACTTATTAGATTTATATGGGTGACATTAGTTTTGGGTGAGTGAAGGTGTGCTCAACCAAATTTAGGTATGATATTAAATAGTGGTCATTTCCAATTTTCCTTGGGAATCTTGAGTTTTATTACTTTTTTAGGATCACATAATTTTCCTAGAGTTCCATGAGAGTGTACTAGTGCCTTTATAACCTATATGTTAGAGCTCCCCCATGTTTCATGTATTATATTTTTTTTAATTCATGGATGGTCATCAATTGGGATGTGATACTGATTTCTCCCTATATATTAAGATTAATGGTATTTAATCATGTTTACCTCCACCTTATTTATGGTTTCCATAATTATGTTGTTTTGGAACATTTCATACATTAAATAAAACCAAATGATTTAATCAAACTATTCAAAAATGTAAAATGGAATACAATTATTATTTTCAAATATGGAATAATGGTTTTCATGGCTAAAAACATTATTTATATTCATGTTGGTATCCTATTGGGCATTTCCTCACAGCATTTATATGAATTTTTATTCATGAAGTCTTCTTTTACAAGATACCGATTGGGAATGGAGCTCCATGTGTATGGTTACTCCTCTTGTTTATTGTTGACCTTCCTAAGAATGATTTTAGTGGTGAATTATTCTCACATTGAGGTTAGAATCATTTATAGTGTTTGTGGATTCCTTATGGTTTTAGGATATGTGTATTGGCCTTACCAAACTCAATTATGTTGTAGTGTTTTGTATTTTGGGTTGTTTTTTTCTGTTATTTCTTATTTTGAAAATAGATAATGGTTATTGTTTAATTTATACCTGCATCATTCTGATTACAAGTTATTTGTTTATTCTTACATATTTTGTTATTCTCTATTTCTCTTTCATATATTATATACCTATATTATTTGATAGTGTGTACTTCCAACTTATGGATGAGTCATTATCATATTATTAATGGAATCCATGTTATGTTATTTTTTAAATTTGTGGGTGAAACCATTACTTAATGGTTACACTTTGTTTTCATGGTGTTTTACCCCAACCTGTGGAAATCAGGAATGCCCTTCTGACCCAGTGACATGTTGTCCTAGGTGAAATTCCTATTTTACCCTAATTGGTTCAATATAAAATTGTATTTAATCTTCGTCTTGTTGTATGGGCTGTTTTTTTTTTTGAAATTAGACTAGGATCATCATTGGGAATCAATAGGTAGATCATGATTAATAGCATGAGCACCACTTTTAATGATAAAACTTAAGTTACTAGGGGATGTTGTCAATTGAATATTCATTTTGTGTTTTTTTTGTTTCACATTAATATCAATTTGATATAAAGATTTATTGAGAATCATTAGAGTTTTATTAGGTGTTTTAAGAGTTTTTACACTTATAGGCTACTGATGAGGAAAGATTCAGGTATTCACAGTTACCCAGAATGGTCAATAAAACTAATGGTATCCTTTTGAGGACATAGAGGTGGGAGAATATATCAAAATATTTACCCATTTCCAGGGTGATTATGCAGTCAAGGAGTGGGTTATGTATTTCTTGAAGATTGTGTTGTTTATTCTTGATTGAATTGCTAATGGTGTTCTTCCAATTCAAATTTATCAAGATGGTTTTCAATAAACATTAGGTTTGTGGGGTCTGAAACAACCTTCATGTTGGTTTGTAATAACTCTCATTTGATTTTTTTTTTGTATTTCTAATCATTTTTCGTGAGTGGGTATTTATCTATTTGTGATCTTATCTTACACATCAAGTGAGTTCTTTGAGGTTTCAGTGGGTAAAAGTGATAGTGAAGAGGCTTGATCCTAATGAATTTTTATGGGGAGGTTTTTTTAGGGTGTTAGTGAAGTTTCATCCTTTAATATTTTTTAATGATGCTAATGAACCTTAATTTCTAGTCATTAGGTTTTCTCTTGAGTTTCATTCTTTTTCTGTTAAAGAAGACATAGTCTAGTTTGTGACAAGATTTTGGTGCTCTATAATAACGTCTCATTAATGGTGAATGTGGAGATGCATGCTTTTATTGAGTAAACTTGTTTGGATGGGTCACTCATTTATTCCATTATTACATATGAATTCTAAATTATGGGTAGACCTCAATTAATTTATCTTGATCTCACATTGGTACCCTTTTCTAGAAAAAGGCTTCAAAGTCCCTTTTCTTAGAGTTAAGAGTTATAGGAATCAGACCACTTTCCATGTGAACATGGAATTTATTTCCCAGATTAAAGGTTTCTCCATGTATGTCAAAAAAATCATTGAATGTACGTTTTAATAATGTACACATGATTTAATTATCATGTGATGAACCATCTCATGTTGGGGTTGAACTCGTCAATGAACGATCATCAAACACTGATACATATGACTCCATTGAAAACTCATAAAAAATATTTTAATCTCCCTTTCATCAATCATATTGTGGTGAACACTCATTGTTCTAACCGTGTTTCATCCTAATGATTTTTAATTAACCTAGTTGGTTTGGATTCACTAAAGATAGACTATAATATTTAAAAAAATTCCTAGTGGTTTCTTTTTCATTATTTTGGGTTGTAATTAATGACCAGATACCCTTTTGGGGTATTTATTTTATCGGTACCTCATCTTTCAGCTGATTTGGTTTGGTTAGTGATGCATTATGGTAAACCATTAAGTCATGGTGCACCTTGTAAAGAGTATTTTTTTTAGATAGGTTATCTTTCATTGTTCATAGATATGATTGGGAGTCAAAAAATGATATCACCATCGTTGAACAATATATTTTTGGTTTTAGAAGATTTGGTCTAATGCTTTGTGGTAATTGGTCTCTTTAGTCCTTGAACTATAAAAATTGGTCTAGTATCACCTTGAGTTATGTGTTGTGTCAGACTTAGAGGGAGTGATTTATGGATTTTCCTTCTCATTAATGATAATCATTGAGGAAATTCTGTTGGAATAAAGAGGCATGGTGGGGTGAATTTTGGTAGAAATATTGTCATCATTATGGTAGTATTTTAGTCTTAATTTTCATTTAGTTTTTATTAATAATTTCCTAGAATCGAGGGTCAAAATTTTGGATTTTGGGTTAAACAAGCCACGACACATGGAAACAGAGGGTACATGAGGTGGGATATGGGGAAGTGGAGAGGCATTGACATCAATGGGAATGGGGAGATGATGCTGCTCATGGGAAGGGTGAATGGGAATTGGGAGAGAAAAATGAGTGAGTTGTGTCAGTGGTAACACGTGGAATTGACTAAATGTAGAGGACACATATGTACATGGAGAGATGTGATTTTATATGACTATAGATGTGTATACTTATATTAATTTTGAGCATAATTTTCCACCTCCATCTCCCTACCTCTCTCTTTCCTCTTTGTGTATTCAAAGATAGATCAAATCATCTCTCAATAGTTAAGGCTCACTATTTCATGATCCTCTCTCAGTCAGTCAGCTTAGGGCTTCTTACTTGCAAATTTGATTTTCGAGAACCAATCACACAATTTTAAGCTTTCCGTTTGTTTGTCTTCTATTTTCCATGTTTTCAACACCCCTCATTTTGTGGAACTCTGTGATTATTTCTCTATTTTCCCATTATTTCTATTAAAAAATCAATTCATTGAACATTGGTGCACTTCTCTTCCTTCTTGGATGACATCTGCACCCCCGATTGTGTAACCCTAAAATTAGTTTCCTCCTCCTCTGAATATTTCCATAAATGACCACCCTGTCAGTGCATTATATCCTATAATCATTGCATTATAGAATATAATCACTACATTATTTTTTATATTCTATAATTTGGAACCTTTTTGTATTGTTTGTACTATATATGATCTTTCATTCATAATTTCATAATGTGCATTATCATTGTTTCGATTTTTGTGTGTATCATATTCTATAATATGTTATTCTATAGGTTTGGTTGTTTGTCACTTTAGGAAGAGTTGGGTGAATGGTTTCATTGCATAAACTAATATAGAATCGTGACGCCTTTAATATTATTAGCTTTCTAAATACTTATTTTTAGCTAAATATTTTACCCTCACATTATTCAGAAAGGAGACCATTTTTTGGTTATGTATTATTAATAAGTGAAACTACTTCTATTCGGTTCAAGTATAAAAAAAACCTTCCATTAATAATTTTATTTCTAATTGTCATTATTGATGTTAAAATTTTTAAATACATTCCTTTACATTGATATCTTATGATATCATAGGGCATGATAATTTTTTTGAGCAATTTCTTTGTGTAATCTCATTTTTTTCTGGGAATTTAATATTTTTATTCCTTTTTACGTTTCATGTTTTTCAAATTCACATTTTTATGTCAATGATTTCTGACAATAATGGAGGCTAGCTGTCAGTTGAATTATATATATTTTTTAACAAAAAATAGCTTAAGAATTTTATTTGTAATTTTCATTGGGGATTCTAATCTTTTTCATTGTGAAATTTTAATGAAAAATTTTATGGAAATTTTTTAATTTTCCATTCTAAATTTTCACTATAAATTTTTATTCAAAATTTAAATGTAAATTTACATGTATATATGTATGAAATGAAAATTTCCAGTGTATTCATGTACTAGAAAAATCTAGTATAAATTCTCAATGTAATTTGTAACGAAAAATATCAATACAAATTTTTAAGTATGCATTTCAATTACTATCATTTTTCATTGTAAATCTCTAATATAATTTTATACAATATCAATAAATGTATAAATGTATTTCCACCAATAGATGAAAACTTTTGGCATGAATTTTCATTGGAAATTTTGATTTTTTTTTTGAATTTTTTAATTGAAAATCGAATTTCATGTTCAAATTTTGACTCAGATGAAAATTCTCTGAGTGTTTTTATTAATAATATATATTGAAATTGTATAAGGTATTATTGAAAATTGAATTTATTGTCAGAATCTCTGCTAATAATTGACAATTCTCACCGTGAATTTTCATCAAAAATATTGATTGAATGCGTGTGTTTGTGTGTGTATTTATATATGCATACGTGTTCATATACAAATATAAATATATGTATGTTGGTATGTACACATACACATAAATAAATAAATTCATATATATATATATATATATATATATAATAAATGCATCCTGAGTATATAAATGATTTTCCATGCATAATAATAAAAAATATATATTAATTTAATTATTTTAAAATTTATGATACACATAATAATTTCAATATATATATATATGTTATTATGCATATTTATATTATTAATAAATATCATATAATAAATATTATATATATATAATATTATAGTAAATATATCTATATATATTATAAATATATATAGTAAATATATATAGTAAATATATATAAATAAAGAAAAAATATTGGACCGAACGTAAAATCAAAAAATAATTGATGAAACTGAGGAGTATTTTTATCTAGAAAATGGTTTAGACAGTCAGTTTAGTCATCTCCTCCAAACCTCCTCTCGACCTCAGCCTCCCACTCATGTTCTCATCTGCTCAACTGCATCTCGTCCTCCATCTCCCCACCTCCCCCTTGACTTATCACCTCCACCTCATCATTTCTTCCTCCTCACCCACCCATCCCCACATCTACCTCCCAACCTCTGCTTCCGCCTCCGCCTTCTGGCCTCCTCCCTATCACCACCTTTCCATATCTGTCCACCCAACTCCATGCTTCTTGCTCCACCTCTACCCCCTCCTCCATACCTACCCTCCTGGTGTTTTCCTCCTTGTGTGTTCAAACATAGATCAAATCATCTCTCAATAATTAAGATTCTCTCTTTCATGATTCTCTCTCAGTCGATCAGCTTAGGTCTCATTGCTTGCAAATTTGATTGTTGGCAACTAGTTTCACAATTTTAAGCTTGTTGTTTGTTTTTCTTCTTTTATCTATGTTATCAACACCCCTCATCTTGTGAACCTCTATGTTTATTTCCCTCTGCTCCCACAATTTCTGTTAAAGAAACACTTTGTTGAACATTGATGCACTTCTCTTCCTTCTTAGACGACATTTGCACTCCTAATTGTGTAACCCTAAAATTAGTTTCCTCCTCATCTGATGATTTCCACAAACGACCACCTTGTCGGTGCATTATATCCTATAATCTCTGCATTATATAATATAATCTCTGAATTATTTTTTATATTCTATAATATAAAACCTTTTTGTATTTGGTGTAGTATATATGTTCTTTGATTCATAATTTCACAATGCGCATTATCATTATTTCAATTTCTATGTGTATAGTAATTTATAATATATTATTCTATAAGGTTGATTATTTGTCACTTTAAGAAGAGTTGGGTGAATGGTTTCATTGCATAAACTAATATAGAATTCATGACGCCTTTAATATTATTTTCTTTCTAAACACTTTTTTTCATCTAAATATTTCACTCCCACACTATTCAGAAGGTATAACATTTTATTTTGGTTATGTGTTATCAATAAGTTAAACTACTTATATTTGGTTCATATATAAAAAAAACTTCCCTTTATAATTTTATTTTTAATCATCTTTGTTGCTATTAAAAACTTTAAATCCATTCCTTTCCATTAATATCTTATGAGATCATAGGGTATGATAATTTTTTTGAGCAATTTCTTTGTGTAATTTCATTTTTTTCTTGTCATTTAATATTTTTATTCATTTTTATATTTCACATTTCTCAAATTCACATTGTTATGTCAGTGATTTCTGAAAATAATGGAGGCTAACTTTCAGTTGAATTATAGATTTTTTTCAACAAAAAATATCTTAAGAATTTTATTTGTAATTTTCATTTGCGCTTCTAATATTTTTCATCGTGAAATTTTGATGAAACTTTCTATAGAAATTTTTGAATTTTACCTTAAAAATTTTCACTATAAATTTTTATTCAAAATTTCAATTCAAATTTACATGTATACATGTATGCAATGAAAATTTCCAATGTATGCATGCACTAGAAAAATCTAGTATAAATTCTCAATGTAATTTGTAATGCAGAATATTAATGAAATTTATAAGTATACATTTCTATTACTATCAGTTTTCATTGTAAATATCCAATATAATTTTATACAATATCTATAAATGTATATATGTATTTCCATCAGTAACTGAAAAACTTTAATCTTGAATTTTCATTGGAAATTTTGATTTGTATTTTGAATCTTTTAATTGAAAATAAAATTCCATGTTCAAATTTTGACTCAAATTAATATTCTCCATGTGTATTTTTATTACAGATATTTATTGAAATTGTAGAAGTTGTCATTGAAATTTGAATTTATTTTCAGAATCTCCACTAATAATTGAAAATTTTCACTATGAATTTTTATCGAAAGGTTTGATTGAATATGAATATTTATGTGTGTATTTATATATACATACATATACATATACAAATATAAATATATGTACATAGATATATACATATAAATATAAATAAATAAACGCATATGTGTGTGTGTGTTTATATAATCAATGCGTCCTTGAGTATATATATGATTTTCTATGCATAACAATAAAAAATATATATTAATTTAATTATTTTAAAATTTATAATACACATAATAATTTCAATATATATATAGATATATTATTATGCATATTTATATTATTAATAAATATATATAATAAATATTTTATATATAAATTTTACAGCAAATATATCTATATATATTATAAATATATATAAATAAATAAAAAGATTGGACCTAGCATAAAATAAAAAAAATGATGAAATCGAGGATTATTTTTCTCTAGAGAATGGTTTGGACATCCAGGTTAATCCTCTCTGCCTCGGCTTCCCACTCATGTTCTCGTCCGCTCCACCACATCTCGTCCTCCATCTCCCCGCCTCTACCTTGTCTTCTCACCTCTACCTCGTCGTATGTTCCTCCTCACCCACTTGTCCCTACATCCGCCTCCCTACCTCCACCTCCACCTTCGCCTTCTGACTTCCTCCCTGTCACCACCCTGTCATATCCGCCCACCCGACTCCATGCTTCTGGCTCCACCTCTGCCCCCTCCTACACACCTACCCACCCCCTTGGTGTTTTCCTATTTGTGTGTTCAAATGAAACAAGCATCATCTCTCAATAGGTAAGGCTCTCTCTTTCATGATCCCCTCTCAGTTAGTCGGTTTAGGTTTTCTTGCTTTCAAATTTTATTTTTATTAGGGTGGAAGTACCCACCCTCTCAATAATCGCACACAAATAGAGAAACAAAACTGAAATAGGGATACATAAATTTAAGTGATTCAGACGGATGACATACATCCACAGGGAAGGCATCAAATTCTTATTTAAATGGGAATACAAAGATCATAGATTCCCCCACTCATATTACATATGGGCACTTGCACACACACTACCCACACAACGAAACTCAAATTTAAAGCAGTGATAGGAGGAGAAGATGCAAATGGTAGCTGAAATTTTTCTCTGAATGGCAACTAGGTCCTATAGGATTATCATCATGGGTGGCCACCAAATGCTACATCATCTCTCCTCTGGTGGTTGGTCATCAAAGGCGATCACCCACCATAGTAGGACGATGGTATGTTTCATAAAAAAAATCAACAATCTCTACCTTGATGAAAAAATATCATCATGTTGTTGTTCAAACAAAACTTCATGCCACTGTTGTTGTTGTATTCTCGATGCTCGTAGGCATCTCAAATATAATACATATTGGTCAAGTCCAAAGAATATTGGAACTTGATCCTTGTAGAAGCCTTATTGTCCTTAAAAGGAGGAACAAGATCCCATATCATATTTTGATGCATTGAATTCATATCTTCTTCGATAACAAACTTCCAATGGTTTAATTCTTTTCCATCCAAAATGTCTCAATAGCAATCTAGAACACCATATTCAACTATAGAAAGAGCATAGATAACTTATTTTACATACCTAGAAGGTATTTATATAGTCTTTCATGTTCTACCAGTGGTGTTACTCTTATCTGATGTCACTGATCCACCTGTAATGGTACCAATAATCAAATAATACAAATAAAATTTTCAAATATCGTTCATCGTAAGGAGTGCACCGCAGATAACTTTCATGAATCCATCTTCAATGGTTATCCGGTAACCATGTTTATCCAAAACTCTAAGTGATATAAGGTTCTTCTCCAATTCTGGTACATATCTTACATCTGTAAGGCATTGAGTTGTATCATCATGCATCTTCAACTGTATCATTCCAATACCTCTCATATGGAAAGGGTGGCTATTTCCCATAAACCTCACACCTTTATCTAACTCATTGTGGTTTGAAAACCAATATCAATTCCTGCACATATGGAATGAACAACCTGAATCAAGAATCCAACCTTCTGAATGGTTGACCATCGAGAAAATGAGGATAATATCTTCAACATCCTTGGTTATATGTAAACATTTTCATTTGATTTCCCAATTTTGGGAAAATCCTTCTTCCAGTGCCCTTTTTCATGACAGTAGGAACACTTGTCTTTCGCTGGATGTCTAAAGCTAGAATCACCTTTTGACATCGATCGTGATTCGTATCTTTTGAATATTTCATATTTCCTATTAGATGACCTTCCTCTAATTTTCATCAATGCCTCCGATGCGGAATCTCAATGGTCATACTTTTCCTTTTACCTGTACTTATTGTTAACTAATTCATTTGATGCATCAAAAAAATTTACTCCATCCTTACCATACAACAATTTTGTAGTAAGGATAACTCTACAATAGAGAGTTCAACAATAATATGTCCTTATCTTTATCTCAAATTGTTACTTCCAAACTTTGAAAATCTACCAGGATTTTATTAATTGAATCAAGGTGCTCAATCATAGACATAATTTTCTTGTACTAAAATCTGAACAATTTATTTTTCAGGTACAGCCAATTTTCAATGCTTTTGTCCACATACTTGTTCTCCAAAATACTCCACAAACTTTTTTCTAAAGTTTCTCACATCACAGTGTATTTTTTATCTTTAGCCAAACAAATTCAGAACGTACTGTAGGATTGACAATTGAGTCTCCTCCAGTCACTATCATAGATGTTAGTGGGCTTTTCTTCCAAGGTGATATCTAACTCTTGTTGAGTTAGAATATTCAAAACTTCACACTACCACATGTTGAAGTTGTTTGTCCCATCGAACTTCTCCACCTCGAATTTGGTGTTGGAAACCATACTTTTATGTCTGGAAGTATTTGTAGTACCGGCATGTGTAGCTGTAATAGAATCCTGGGGTGGTACCAAACTACTTTCATTTTGGGAATTCTTTATCACAAAACCAGATCATAATTTCAAAAAACAGACACCACTGATGAATTTGGAATAGTCTAAAATTCTAAAATTGACTATTTAATTTTCTAAATAGGATATCAAATGAATACCAAAAAAAATTATTCCAAGTTTTTTTCCCTTCCAAAATGTGGCACCTCTCAAAAAAACTCATTCACATACGCACATAAAATTTTGACTTTTCAATCCCCCTCACTTATTTCTACTAAAAGACAAAAAAACAAGCAACCCACATTTTTACATGCCCTCTCACACTCACGCCACCCCACATGTGCCCCCACATGTGCCCCATGCATCACGGACTATACAACCAACAAAAAAAGTGGGGCGGAAGTGAAATCAAACCAGACGAACTGCGGGATGTGTGGGGGGTTGTATATGTGTGGACAATAGCAGATGTACAAGAGTACAAACAAAGGGATCATTGGGGGCTCAAACAGCAACCTCCCAGATGTTGCATAGGCCTAGATGATCGTTAGAGAGAGTGAAAAGGCGTGGACAACAGTTCTGGGGAGCAGATCCAAACACTATCTTCAGGTAGGAAGCGTGGACAACAACAATCGATGTGTTACAGACAGCGGATTCGAAATGATGGTGTGATTTATTCCCCAAGTAATCAAACCCAAACCATCTGATACCACTTTGTTAAAGTGGAAGCGCTCACCCTCTCAAGAATCGCACACAAACAGAGAAACAAAACTGAAATAGGGACATGAAAATTTACGTGGTTTGGTCGAATGACCTACATCCATGGGGAAGGTAGCAAAGTCTTATTCAAATAGGGATACATAGATCACATATTCCCCACTCATATTACATATGGGCACTTGCACACACACTGGTCACACAACAACACTCAAATTTAAAGTAATGGTGGGGGAGATGATGCAAATGGACGTTGTAATTTTTCTCCAGATGGTAACCAACTCCTGCATGATTTTCATCATGGGCGGCCACTAACTACTACAATAGGTCTCCTCCAGCGGCTGGTCATCAAAGTCAGTCACCCACCACAGCAGGACGATGGTATGTTTCATCAAAAACTAAAAACGCTAGCCTTTATTCCACTTGTGTGTGTACCCTGCCTCCCCCTGGATTCGAACTCGAGACCTCTTGTCTGTGCACCTAAGTCTTTATCACTCTACCATATTGCTTTGCTCTTCATTTATTAATATATCTATTTATATATATATATATATAGTTATATTTACTCGTATATTAATATATATTTATATTGACATATATATATTTATATTAATATATATATACACATACATATATAGTTATATTTATATATTTATATATTTATTCATATATTAATATATATTTATAATATTAGTTTTAAATACATTTATAAAATATGTTTTTTTTTTGTGTTTATAAATAAATAAATACACATATACGACACACACACATATTATATGTGTATTTGTAAGTATAATTATACATATTTATATATATTTACAAATATTATATATTAATATGTATATATATATATATGTTTAGAATATATAGATAATATATATCAGTTTGTCAATACAGACGCACACAAATACACAAACACACACACACATCATATAGGTATATAAATATTAATATATTTGCATTTAAAATAAAATGGATATTAGTTTTTTATTTATATAACCCTTATATATTGATAAATATACTTTATATATAAATATTTTTAATTATTTATTTATAAAATTAAATTTTTATGGGTGAATATATGAAATATATGTATATATTGTTATATAGTTGATTATAAATAACATTATATTGTGAAAAATGATAAAATTTCAAAGCCATAATATCAATATAAATGTAATCCCTTGGAATAAATTCAATCCCCAGTGAAAAAGGTCAAAAAGACCCCCTGAAACGAGGCTGAAATTCCATCGAATGTTAAAAAATTTGGGTATCTTGACTAAAAACTCAGTTTTGGAGGCCTTATGGGCCTTTTATTGCCTCGAAAAATATGACATAAGGTTTCCTTGTATTTAAAATGCATAGATCTCATTGCGGGCTTTGATTTGATATGTCATAGAGCTCAAACGAACACCAGGATTAAAAGTTATGGTCGTTTGAAGTTTGAGTTACGTTTTCAACTTATTTTAGATCTTTTATTGATTTTTTTGATTTTTTGTATCTTCAAATTGTTATTAAATGATTATTATTTGATGATAATTAGAAAATTATTAATTAATAATTTTTTTAAGATAGTTTATAAGCCATTTTCACTACATATCTTATATATTAAGTGTAAATGTTTATTTATACTTATTTAAAACATATTTAAAAAATATATATTATATTTATATCAATATAAATACACTTATATATTTATATATCAATATATTATTTTTTATGAAATATAATTTTTTTAAAATATACACTTTATCAATGTTAGGAAAAAAAGAGCTAATAAATCCCCCCCTTTATCAGCGTTACTAAAAAAAGCACTGATAAAGGCGGCCCCTTTAACCGCGCTGATAAAGGGGGTGCCTTTATCAACGCTTTTTTTAGCGTTGATATATATATATTCCACTTCACATGTATATGAAATGCATGTATGTATTCCGCTATGCATATGTGTTCTACTACACACACACACATATGTATTCTGCGTGTATATAAATGTATTCTGCTATACATATATATGAAATGCATATATGTATTCCACTATTATGCCATGCATATATAAATTTCATATATGTATTCTACTATACATAAACATGTATTTGAATAGATATGAATTATGAATATGTGTGTGTGTGTGTGTGTGTCTAAAACAATCACTACCAACTGGTAACATTTTTTCCATCTCAAACTCCTAATCTGAAAAAAAAAATGTTGTCTCTCTTTGGATGATATTGTTTTTCCCTCTAACTATATAATTTATATGAATAACTATGCAATATTTTTACACATAAATCGAAAATTCATTCTTTTATATTGTTTAGATATCGTGTACTATGGCTCTTTCACTATTTTGAAAAATTTGACACTCATACTGTTTGCCTATTATATATGCATATTCTATATAGCAATATGGTATATCCACTATATAAGATACAAATTATCTATATATGTTTGTTGTAAGGATCTGACCCCAGTTTCCCAGAGTTGGTGCCTTATTTTATTATATTGGTATACAATAAGGAATAAGAATCCCGAAGGACCGAGTAGTTTAGTATTATTGGAAACAAGATACATATATAAGTTCAACGTTACAACTTGAAATGAAAAGAACATAGAAACTCCTTAGACACTTCCATAACTCCTAGGTTATTTCAGTATGTCAATCATGATAAAATTATTCATGTCCTAAGAAATTGAAACATAAGAAAGGGGTGATATCAAATGCTCAGTAAGGGTATGCAATACATCGGAAGATAACATAAACATTAGACATAGTGAATGATTGAAAACACATGACTTAAAAAATAAACTAGAACATAATATGGCAGAAATATGAGCTGAGTAAATATTGTCATAACATAGCATAATAATGGGTATTATACTAGTCTAATAACCACATGAACCATCAATACTATTTTCATAATGAGGGAATGCATAATACGGGACAACATAACCATACCGTCAAGGCCTCGTGCCAAGACCATAAATAATCATTTTGTTAAGGCCTTGTGCCAAGACCGTAGTTTATCTCATGAGACCTACCGATGCACCAAGGGGATATAGAGGGCCCCACATAACACTTAGTATTTCCAATTCATTCCTCATATGAATGGGGATAAACATAAATAATATATATATTCATATTGAAACTAATATTTGAAATGTAAATAACTTTCCCCAAACATTAAGCATAGACACTAACCATTCGGAGTAAATTGGTGAATGGTTTAAAGATAGCACATCCACAATAAAATAATCATAAACCATTAAATTAAATATGGTAGATGATACCATGAAGTATTAATCCCAATAATACATAAGAATCATCAAGAGTGTTGAAATAGAGGAAGATACTCTTATAAAATCTTCAAGTAATTCTTGAAATAAATACTCTTTTACTTTGAAAAGAAGAGTTATTTTAGAAAAATATTTATATAAAACCAGAAGTGAAGTAAGATATTAATTTCATAATAAAATTATTGATTTTATAAATATAATGGTTTCCAAAAATAGTTTAGATATTGCCCTTGAAAATAGGTAAGAAAATGAGATATTCCCTTGAATCGGGCTTGCATTTCAGAAACAATTTTGAAAGCTCCTTTTAAAACATATAACTATCCATAAAATAAAGAAGGATTATGGTTGGTGAAAATATATAGAATACTCACACATAATTTATTATTAGTATATAATAATACATAATAATTTCATTGAGGTAATTATACAATGAAAATAGCTTGAATGGAAATGGAAGTTCGGGTGGAAAACCCTTACCTTAAATCTGAACGTGTTCTGCTCTTGAACTAAAGCTCCTGGAATATGAAATTATACTTATTAATAACCTATTTAAGAACCTATTAGACATGTATTTATTTTATCATAATTTTTTTAGTTCATTTATTCCCTTATTGATAAGTTATTATATTGAATTTTGTGATTCTGCAGTGTTTGTTTTCTTTATTTTCATAATCAGATCACTTGTTTTTAAGTAATGGAGTTCATGTGGAATGGATGTAAATCTCCAGAATTGGATTCAAATATTATTTATGATTATCTATAGGTGTTATTGGTGATTTATATAACTTGGTTACATGAATGAGGATGAATTATTATATAGAACTTTAATGATAACTGTTTCAGTTAATTTGTGGGTTTTTTATTACAACAAACTCATTTATCTTTATAACTTAATACCATTTGTACAAAGGGTTTACAGAACCTTACATAGGATATATTAAATATATAATAATCTATTTTAACCATAACAAGAATGGTTTCTTGACTAGAATTGAGAATGATAATATAAATCGAAAGCCCGTCGTCCTTGAATGTGGTAAATTGACACATCTCGGATGGTGTTCTTGCAACTAGTATAAAAGAAGGTAAAAGGAAGAGATGATGATAACTTATTCCAATATGATGAAAAAATTCCAGTACATGTAAGTTACTGGAGTAATCACAAAATTTGGATAAGTAGAGGTAATAATATAAAAATAAAACAAATGAACATGAAAGGAAAGACAAAGAATTAAAAAAGAGGAATTTACCTCTTGAACCAAACTTCCTTGAGAGCCTCCTTAAGAGAGATGTTTTGGTCTTTTTATGAGACAAAGGCTTGATGGACATGGGAGAGAAGGTTGGGAGGATATTTGGACAGAATTTGGAGAATGCACAAGGCTTGAGAGGAGTGAAGAGAAGAGGGAGTGTTGGGGGGTTTTATAGTGGAGGGGAGAGGGGATGTCTCAATTTTATATTCATTAATTTATTATTTCTCGACAAGACAAGTAATAATGAGTCTTCCATGAACAAGAATAGTGATAAATGCATGTGAGTTTGAACCAAGTGGGCTTACATTACTTGTGATGTCATAAAGAGTATATTTAACTGATAATTTGTATATACGGTATTTTACCGTATTTCACTATTCATCAAAAATTTGAGTTTTTTCAAAAAAATACCAAAAATTAAACATAACCATTTTTCAATGTATAAAATCCAAAAATGAAGTCCATTTTTCAAAAATAATTTTCTAAATATGATTAATTTAATATTTAATTAAAATCATAATTTATTCTAAAAACAACAGTTTTAAAACATTTATTTACTTATTCCAAAGCATAGGTATATCATACTTCCACTTGAATATTATTTATATACCATCATAGGTAAAGTTACTATTCATTATGGTATATCACTATTCATAAGGGTATGTTACTATTCATAAGGGTAGGTTACTATTTACCAAAAATTATGTTTTTCTTATCGGACTCCAAATAACTTATTAATCGCAACTGTGTATGTCAGATTTTTGAAATTCACATCACAGAAGTGACAAACATATGTTTTAAGGGTCACATGGCACTTATTAGTTAATTATGTTGTGATTTCATGTGATTATGACATATTTATAAGAAATGAATTTTCATTGAAAATTATTGGGTCTTTACATTCTTCCCCCCTTCAGAAATTTCACCCTCAAAATTTCATTTTATAATCTTGGACAAAAAACATGTGGGGGTACTTTTCCTTCATTGCTTCCTCTAGTTCCCATGTTGCCTCCTCGTACTTATGGTTTCACCATGGTATCTTGACCAGATGAGTAGTCTTGTTGTGTAAAACTTTATCTCTACAATCTAAGAGTTTCACTGGCTGCTCCTCATAGGAAAGATCATCCTCCAACTGTACCACCTATGAAGAGAGTATATGTGAAGGGTCTGGTATGTACTTCCTTAAGAGGGATACATGAAATACATCATGTACTTTCAACATGGTAGGTGGAAGTGCCAGTCAATAAGCCACAGCTCTAACTCGATCAAGGATCTCGAAGGGGCCGATACACATGGGACTTAGCTTTCCTTTCTTCCCAAACCTCATGACCTTCTTCCATGGAGATATGCATAGAAATACCAGGTCTCTAACTTTGAATTCAAGGTATCATTGATGGTTAGCTGCATAACTCTTTTGTCGACTTTGGGCTGCCTTGATATGCTGCTGAATGGATTTCACCTTCTCCACCATTTCTTAGACCATTTCAGGTCCTAGAAGCTTACGCTCACTGACTTCATCCCAACACGCCAGTGTTCTACACCTTTTCCCATAAAGGGATTCATATGGTGTCATTCAGATGCTTGAGTGGAAACTGTTGTTGTGGGATAATTCAACCAGTGGAAGATGTTGGTACCATCCTCTTTTGAACTCCACAGAACATGCTCTCAACATGTCTTCCAGTGCCTGAATAGTCTGCTCAGATTGGCCATCAGTTTGAGGATGATAGGTCGTACTGAAGTTCAATTCAATGCTTAGATCATGTTGGAGACTTTTCCAGAACTTTGAGGTGAATCTAGGATCACGGTCGGATACAATAGATAGTGGTACTCCATGTAGCCTTATCACTTCTTTGATGTAAATTCGTGCAAGTTAATCCAATGATAAGTCCTCTCGAATCGTGATAAAGTGAGGTGTCTTTGTAATACGATCCACAACAACCCATATAGCATTGTTTCCTCTATATTTCTTTGGAAGTCCAGTAACAAAGTACATGGTAATTTTCTCCCACTTTCATATTGGTATGGTTAGTGGTTGCATAATCCCCTTAGAATTTTTCTTCTTAGCCTTCACTTGTTGATATTCTAGGCACTTTGATGTATATTCAACAATCTCCCTTTTCATATTGTCCCACCAAAAGTTTTCTCGTAGATCTTGATACATATTTGTACTAACAGGGTGTATAGAGAAATTAGAGCTATGAGCATCATCCAATAGTTTCCTCTTTAGCTCAGGAATAGCAGGAACACAAATCCTCTTTCCTAATTCCAAAATTCCACCTTCATATACGAAGTCAATCAACTTCCCATCATTTACAGCATTAATTTTCTTTTGAAACTCATCCTCATCAGCCTGAGAACTTTTTATCCTCTATAGTAAAGAAGGTTTGGTAAATATTTGAAAAAAGTAGTGATGTGTTACCTTCCTTGATAATTCCCATATCCATCTTTACTAGATCCATAAACAAAAGATCCCTTTCAACTCTCATATTGTTCAGAACTCCATGATCCTTTCTGCTCAAAGCATATGCTACCTTATTTTCCTTCCCTATGTGGTAGTGTATTGTGAAATCATAATCTTTGAGTAGCTCAATACATCTCCTTTGTCTCATGTTGAGTTATTTCTATGAGAATATATATTTTAAACTCTTATGATCTGTATATATCTCACATTTTTTTCCATAAAGGTAATGTCTCCAAATCTTCAGAGAAAAGATTACCACTGCTAACTCAAGATCATGAGTTGGATAGTTTTTTTCATGAATTTTTAGCTGCCTATATGCATAGGAAATCACTCGATCATTCTACATAAGGACACAACCAAGTCCTTTCTTTAATGCATCGCTATAGACAACAAACCCATCATTCCCCGATAGTAGGGTTATGATCGAAGCATTCACTAACCTCCTCTTCAATTCTTCAAAACATTCTTCACATTTCTTTTTCTATATGAACTTAACCCCTTTTCGTGTGAGCTTGGTCATTGGGTTGGCTAAACAGGTGAAGTTCTGAACGAAACGCCGATAATAACCTGCTAAACCAATAAAACTGCGTACCTCAGTTATGTTCGTTGGAGTAGGTCATTCTTGCACAGCCTTTGTCTTTGTAGGATCTACAGATATTCCATCCTTAGAGACAATATGGCCCAGAAAATAAATTCATTGGAGGTAAAAATCACACTTGCTTAACTTCCCATATAATTTATTTCTTCTAAGTGTCTTCAGAATAGTGCGCAAGTGATTTTCATGATCTTTATGGATTTTAGAGTATACCAGGATATCATCAATAAAAACCACCAAAAATTCATCAAGATATTCCTTGAAAACTCTATTCATCAGATCCATAAAAACATATGGTGCATTAGTTAGTCCAAAAGGAATTATTGTAAACTCATAATGCTCGTACCTGGTTCGGAATTCTGTTTTTGGAATGTCTTCCTTCCTCACAAGAAACTGATGATATCCAGATCAAAGATCAATCTTAGAAAAAAATTGGGCTCCATGAAGTTGATCAAATAAGTCATCAATTCGTGGTAGAGGATACTTATTCTTTATTGTAATAGCATTGATTTCCCTATAATCAATGCATAGCCTCATGGATCCATCTTTATTCTTGACAAAGAGGATAGGGGCTCCCCATGAAGAAACACTAGGTTGAATAAATCCTTTATCACTCAATTCCTCTAGTTGTTTCTTTAGTTTCACTAACTCCACAGTGGCCATTCTATAAGGGGTCTTTGATATGGGTCTTGAACCAGGAATTAAGTCAATGTAAAACTCAATTTCCCGCTCTGGAGGATGTCCAGGTAAATCCTCTGGAAAGACTTCAACATATTCTTTCACAATAGGTACATCCTCTATCTGTACATTCATCTCCTCACCCATATTTATTTCATTCCCTTCCCAATAATTGAATTCAATGGAGCTATTGGGGGTGGATTTATATGAGAATCAAATGGAGAGGTTTCTGCTCTAAAAATAAGGGATTCTACACCATTCTCAAAAATTGCAACTTCCTTCTTCTTGCAATAGATCTTCGTGTCATAATTTGATAGAAAATTCATACTGAGAATTATATCATAGTCAACCACTGGTATGATGATAAGGTTAGAAACTAAATCACGTTTATGTGTCATGAGGGGGACTAATCGACACGACTTTGTTGCAATGATACATCCACTAGGAGTTTTGACTGATAACTCCTTTATTAAATCAAATTGGACACATCTAATTTTCTTGGAAAACTGGGAAGATATAAATGAATGTGATGATCCAGAATCAAATAAAGTATTGGATAAGTTGGATGAAACAATCAATGTATATGCCACCACTTCATTAGGAACTTCAACCTTCACAGTTGTGACCACATAATCTTGGTCTTTATCCCTTGCCCTTCTTTGGGGAACATTTCCCTGATGCTTAGGACATTCATGTGAATAATGTCTCATCTCCCTAAAATTGTAGCATAGAACATTGGTAGCTTCTTTATTCCCCTTACAATCCCGAGATAGGTGGCCTTTTTCTATGTACTTGTAACAGACTATCATTCCCTTCAGACAAGTTCCAGGGTGTTTCTTCTCACAATTATTGCATGATGGAAATTCATCTCTTCCCTTATTCCCCATTTCTTTATTTCCTTTCCCAGAGTTTTCAATAGCCCTCTTCTTCTCTTGCTTTCCCTTAAATTCATAAGACTTAAAGAATTCATTTTCTATCTTGATAGCACTTGAGACTATATCTTTATATGATGAGAAACTTTGGGAGACTAGAGCCCTTTAGAGGAATGGTTTTAAACTATAAAAGAATCGATCAATTTTTCTCCTTGGATTATGTATGTAGTCCGCAACATGCCTTGCTAGCCTTGTAAAGTTGACTTCATACTTGGCAACATTTTCATCCTCCTTCTGCTTCAGATTCAAGAATTACCTCTCCATATCTGCTCGTTGTTCACGAGGGGAATATTTTTCTAAGAATATTTCCTTAAAATACCTCAATTACATCTCTTCTATTTCTTCTTCCTCCTTTGTGTTTTGGATTAATGACCACCACTAATCTGCATCTCCCATTAGATGATAAACTTCCATGACAACCTTCTCTCTTTCATTACATCCCAAAGCGAGAAATATCTTCTCAAGGGAACATATCCACTGCTCTGCTACAAACGGGTTTTTAGTCCCATTGAATGATGGAGGTTATTGTCACATAAATAGATTTAACATAGATCCTCTATGTGGTGGATCCGGATGCTTCATATGGGTATGTTTATTATTCATAACTTGAGTAAGTTGTCCCATTATAGTTATGAGTTTCTCAACACCAGTCACAGCACCAGAGCCAAAATCATTATCATGCATCAAAGGGAAATCCATACAAGGGACACGTGCGTTCATGCGGTTTCCATTCCTTACACTAGGTTCCATATCTAGATAATGGCATATACTAGATTAGGTTATGAATCATAATGTATAATATTGACTTAACAAAATAATTATCACAAATTGAAATCCTATGCATAGATAATCCCATAATCACAAAAATGGTTTCTTTGAGGAAAATTTTACATTTAAATCCTTCATAATGGCTTTTAAAGAAAATGTGAATTATCCTAAGCATATCCCTCAGGAGTTTCATAAACAATATTGCAACAAGGCCCTGTTGTCGTGTACCAAGATACCCCGGGTTAAGCCCAAAACTCCTTGTTAGAGCTTTCACTCCTAGGTACATCTATGTCAGAGTCACCTATGCCTGCTCATATCCAAACAGGGATGTATTTATTAAAAGATCCACATAATCTATTCCTTACCAAAATACCATGACATTCTTGTATGTTTATCCTCAAATACTAACTTAGGGACTCCTCCCTAATCTACGTTTTCTAAATCTAGTTTTCATGTTTTCTACTAAACTTCCTTTGATACCAACTGTAAGGACCCGACCCCGGTTTTCTGGAGCTGGTGCCTTATTTGATTATATTGTCATACAAAAAGGAATAATCATCCTGAAGTACTGAGTAGTTTAGTATTATTGGAAACAAGATACATACATAAGTTCAATGTTAAAACTTGAAATGAAAAGAACATAGAAACTCCTTATACACTTCCATAACTCCTAGGTTATTTCAGCATGTCAATAATGATAAAATTATTCATGTCTTGAGAAATTGAAACATAAGAAATGGGTGAGCTCAAACGCTCAGTAAGGGTATGCAATACAGCATAAGTCAACATAAACATTAGACATGGTGAATAATTGAAAACACATGCCTTTAAAAATAAACTAGAACATAATATGGTAGAAATATGAGCTGAGTAAATATTTTCATAACATAACATAATCATGGGTATTCTACTAGTAGAATAACCACATGAACCATCAATACTATTTTCATAATGAGTGAATTCATAATATGGGACAACATAACCATACCGTCAAGGCCTTGTGCCAAGACCATAAATAATCATTTTGTCAAGACCTTGTGCCAAGACCGTAGTTTGTCTCATGAGACCTACCGATGCACCGAGGGGCTATAGCGGGCCCCACCCGACACTTAGTATGTCCAATTCATTCCTCATATGAATGGGGATAAACATAAACAACATATACATTCATATTGAAACTAATATTTGAAATGTAAATAACTTTCCCCGAACATTAAGCATAAACACTAACCATTCGGATTAAATTGGTGAATGGTTTAAAGATAGAACATCCACAACCAAAATAATCATAAACCATTAAATTAAATATTTTAGATGATACCATGAAGTATTAATCCCAATAATACATAAGAATCAGCAAGATTGTTGAAATAGAGGAAGATACTCTTATAAAATCTTCGAGTAATTCTTGAAATAAATACTCTTTTACTTTGAAAGGAAGAGTTCTTTTAGAAAAATCTTTGTATAAAACCAGAAGTGAAGTAAATTATTATTTTAATAATAAAATGAGTGATTTTATAAATATAATGGTTTCCAAAAACATATTATATATTTCCTTTGAAAATAGGTAAGAAATTGAGATATTCCCTTGAATCGGGCTTGTATTTCAGAAACAATTTTGAAAGCTCCTTTTAAAACATGTAACTATCCATAAAATAAAGAAGGATTATAGTTGGTGTACATATATAGAACACTCACACAGAATTTATTATGAGTATATAATAATACATAATAATTTCATTGAGGTAATTAGACAATGAAAATAGCTTAAATAGAAATGGAAGTTCAGGTGGAAAACCCTTACCTTAAATCCGAACGTGTTCCGCTCTTGAACTAAAGCTCATGGAATATGAAATTATACTTATTAATAACCTATTTAAGAACCTATTAGAAATGTATTTATTTTATAATAATTCTGTTTAGTTCATTTATTCCCTTATTGATAAGTTATTATATTGAATTTCGTCGTTTCGCGGTGTTCGTTTTCTTTATTTTCATAATCGGTTCACTTGTTCTTAAGTGATGGAGTTCATGTGCAATGGATGTAAATATCCAGAATTGGATTCACATATTATTTATGATTATCCATAGGTGTTAGTGGTCATTTATATAACTTGGTCACATGGCATGAGGATGAATTATTATATGGAATTGTAATGATAACTATTTTGGTTAATTTGTGGATTTTTTATTACAACAAACTCATTTTTTTTATAACTTAATACCATTTATACAAAGGGATTACATAAACTTATATAGGGTATATTAAATATATAATAATCCGATTCAACCATAACAATAATGGTTTATTGAACATAATTGAGAATGATAATAGAAATTGAAATCCCATTGTCCTTGAATGTGGTAAATTGACACATCTTGGATGGTGTTCTTGTTACTAGTATAAAAGTAGGTAAAAGGAAGAGATGATGATAACTTATTCCACTATCATGAAAAAATTCCAGTACATGTAAGGTACTGGATTCATCATAACATTTGGATAAGGAGAGGTAATAATAGAAAAAGAAAACAAATGAACTTGAAAGGAAAGACAAATAATTAAAAAGAGGAATTTACCTCTTGAACCAAACTTCCTTGAGAGCCTCCTTAAGGGAGAGGTTTTGGTTTTTTTATGAGACCAAGGCTTTCTGGACATGGGAGAGGAGGTTGGGAAGATATTTGGATATAATTTGGAGAAGGTACAAGGCTTTAGAGGAGTGAAAAGAAGAGGGAGTGATGGGGGGTTTTATATGGAGGGGAGAGGGGATTTCTCAATTTTATATTCATTAATTTATTATTTCTCCAAAAGATAAGGAATAGTGAGTCTTATATGACCAAGAATAGTGATAAATTTATGTGATTTCGAACCAAGTGGGCATACATCACTTGTGATGTCATAAATAGTGTATTTAACTGATAATTTGTATATACGGTAGTTTACCGTATTTCACTATTCATCAAAAATTCGAGTTTTTTCAGAAAAATACCAAAACTTTACCCTAACCATTTTTCGATGTTTGGAATCCAAAAATGAAGTCCATTTTTCAAAAATAAATTTCTAAATATGATTAATTTAATATTTAATTAAAATCATAATTTATTCTAAAAACAACAGTTTTAAAACATTTATTTACTTATTCCAAAGCATAGGTATATCGTACTTTCACTTGGATATTATTTATATACCATCATAGTTAAATTTAATATTCCTTAAGGTATATCACTATTCATAAGGGTGTGTTACTATTCATAAGGGTAGGTTACTATTCACCAAAAATTATGTTTTTCTTATCGGACTCTAAATAACTTACTGATCACAACTGTGTATGTCAGATTTTCAAAATTCACATCATAGAAGTAACAAACTTATGTTTTAAGGGTCACATAGCACTTGGTAGTTAATTATGTTGTGATTTCATGTTATTATGACATATTTATAAGAAAGGAATTTCCATTGAAAAATATCGGGTCGTTACATTTGCTACTTAATTAGTTTATTCATATTGTACATTCATGTTTTTACATGTCTTCCCCTATATCTATATTTCATATAACAAATGTTATATTCATTATATATATATATATATATATTCTTCACATATATATGAAATGCATATATGTATTCTGTTATATATATGTATTCTATTATACATATACATATGTATTCTGCATGTATATAAATGTATTCTGTTATACATATATATATAATGCATATATTTATTCTGCTATACATATATGTATTCCGTTATTCTGCCATGCATATATAAATTTAATATATGTATTTTTATATACATACATATGAAATGCATATATGTATTCCGCTATACATATATGTATTCAGTTATTCTTCCATGCATAAATGAATTTCATATATGTATTTTTCTATACATATATATGTATTCTAAATAGATATGAATTCTGAATATACGTGTGTGTGTGTGTGTGTGTGTGCGTGTGTGTGTATTGTGATATATATGTATTCTATTGTGCATATATATATGTATTCCACTAAACACACACATATTTATTCTATTATATATATATATATGCATTCTGCTACACACATATTTATTCTGCTATACATGTGTGTTTTTTCATACATATACATGTATTCCATAATACATACATATAGATGTGTTCACCACTATATATATATGTATTCTACTATACATATATGTATTCTTCTATACATACATGTATTCTAATTTCTCTATATACATGCATGTTGCTATACATATATATGCATTCTGGTGTGTGTGTGTGTGTGTGTGTGTTATAAAGGTAGAAGGGAAGTCAACATTTTTTATTATGAAATCAAAAGCTACCATTTTTTAGGCTGAGAAGAGCCCGTCACATTATCATCAAGATCCAATGGGCCACAAAGGCCCAATAAACAAAGCCCATAGGCCCAATGAAATTAAACTCTAACAATATGCCTGCAAATTAGTCTTGTCATCAATCGTCGTTCACGTTGCCTGAGCTAACTGCCTTGCCGTCGAGGGTCACCATCCTCCATCAAATCTGCCTCATCACTGGTCGTCCACGCTGTCTTCCGCGACAGTCTTGGCACCAACGCTTGTCTGCGTCGCCCTCTCACCATCAAGCCAACCACTGAAGCTTGACCCTCATCATCGTGCCGATGAATAGGTCTACCTCTGAGGCTGACAACGCCAAGCCCCGCCGTCAGCCATCGTCAACCATCATCGTTTCCCACCTGAAGTGGCATGTCCGCAGTAATCATACATGTTGCACGCGCAATGCGTCCCGCATCACGCTGCTCATAAATCCCCAAATTTGAGTTTGTTAGGGATTGAACCCTAGTTGGTGCAAGATTGTAACACACGCATGTTTTTATGAAATACTTTCTTTAAATAATTTTTATTCTTCAGTATCATGCTTTGCACGCAATCGTGAGTTTAAAAAAATCGTGAGATTCCCTTATTATAAAATTATCATTATATCCTATTCATTAGGTTAGCGGGAATAATTATAACTAACTTATAAAAAATCATTATGAATTTATTGTCTATCAATTATTTATGAAAAATATAAATCAATTAGATATTTTTATTTCAAAGTGAATTATTTTTGGTAATGAAATTAATGATATATATATATATATTATATACTTAATAAAATATTTTTGATATTCATCCAATGGATATTTTAGTTATAGGTTTTGAATAAAACCCTATTTGATATATAAAAACTTATTTTTTTAAGGTCAATTTTACACCTTTGAATGGAGAACCCATTTTAAATTAAGATTTTGACACATTAATAATTTTTATATGACAAAATAAACATGTTATTTTGAAGAGGGATATAAAAATTTACTTTGAATAAACTTCTGATATTTTTCTGATAACTTTCATATTTTGATGAATAGTAAATATACGCTAAATTTTAATTAAAAACAACTTTATTTTATCGAGATAATTTATATGGTTAAATTATAATATTGAATGGTTTTAAAGTATAAATAGAATATATTTTTATCATTCAATATAATGTGTGTCATTAGTATTAATCTTATATTGAATTCATAGGTAAAAACATTTCAATCTTTTCCAATATTTTAACTTTTAAACCTCGTTTTCTCAACAACGGGATTAATTTTAAATTAATTACAGCAATTTCTATGTTTTGAATTTTGAAAAATTAATTTCATATTTGGAATCAATAGGTCCAAATTATGTTAATAGGCTACTTTTATTTTTTTAATTATAAATAGTAACTTTGGTAATTATTTTTTTTACCGTGGTTAAAGGTAAATCGGGTAATTAAGAGTAAAAATAATATTATAAAATTACCTTAAAACCTTTAAAAATTTTATAAGATAACTAAATTCTACCCTTATTATCTACTTTTATAAATAGAATCACTTTATGTCCACTAACCTATAAATATGGTATGAATGTAATAAAAACTAATGAATGTGACAAAATGTCACAATCTCATTTTATATAAGTATATTAATTTTAATATATGGATAACTAGGATATAAAATCGACTATAGATAGTCTATATAAAGATAAAATGATTACCTACATCATATAAATTTATTTATAATTTTTAGATATTAAATAATTTCCATTAATGATGACACAATAGTGATGTAAAACTTATTTTATTAATAGAAATATCAAATAAATGGTTTTAAAAATATTAAAAGAAATATCATATGAAAAAATTAATATGCTACATGAATTTTATAAGTTAATATGACTTTTTAGTAGTGTATTAAATATTTTTTTTCGAATTTATATTTTTTTGGATTTTATTTAAATTCAAATAAATTAATAGTGTCAAAATTGACACTATTGACAATTTATAAAAATAACATTTTATTAAATTATTTAGAAATCATAAAAATATTTAAAAATTAAAAAGTGATGATTATAAAGTCTAAAATTTCATAAAATATCCATTTTTGGTTATTTAACACCACATAAGTAAATATTTATAACCATTAAAAATTTAGAATGTTATTACAACAATTAAAATTACATATAATAACTAAGTGTTAATTAAAATGATAATGATTAAATTGACATAAACACTTGTCTAAAATTTATTGTTTGATGAGATTACAACCCTAACTCATCTCATCTTTTAAATTTGGACATTTTTTAGGATTTTAAGTGGGGTCTTATTTTATTATAAATTAATATTTTTGATGTTTCCAAAAGTGCCCCTTACCTCAATTATAAAAGGGCACCTCATACCTCACCTATTCACTTAATTTTGAGCCTTAAAGCTTGCTCAACCACTACCATTTTTCCTTCTCAACTTACCTAGTTTCATTCTAGAGTTTATGTTCTTCTTAAAAGACCAACTCTAGTGCCCTAATAAGAAATTTAAAGGAGGCACTGAGAAAGATGTAAACTCTTCTACCGATTCTTTCAAATTTCTTTCTTCTTCTACTTCCTCTTCATTAGTTATTTCATTATAAAGTAATAACATAAGTATCACTCATATACTGATATGTTATTTTAAATATTAAACAACCTTATTTCACCTTATATTAATCCTACAAAAAATGAAATTACCATGCATGCGTACGTACGACTTACCGTCTCCATGCTGTGGTGTAATCTGTTTTTCACCACCACCTTACTTGGATGGGTATAATGGTGTAAATAATAACTATATATAATTATTATATAATGATACTAATTTTGAGATACTATACACCATCCACTTAAATACCATTCAACAATTATGGAAATGATATTGTCGCTTGTGTGTACGTACGACTTACCATCTCCACGGTACGATGTGATTCATTCTATATAATCTTCATTAAACCATGATTATATAAATGATTTGAATGGATAAATATGATATATATTAAACTAATACCATTTTGTAAATGATATAACTATAACCTAAAAATGTGAATAATAACTTATCTGATAAAACATGCATAAGAACATAAAGTAGTTAATTCCCAAATAATGAGTAACAATGAAATGTTACTAACAAATGGATGAAAATATGATCATGAATGTTATCATAAAAATGATTATTATAACAACCCTGCTCTTTATCACACACTTAAACATGATTTATTACATAAAATTTCACTTAATACAACTCTGAGGATCGATAGGTCTAGTGTCTTGGGAAATTAGGAACATTACATAAAAACTTAGAATAAAAAACCCAACATATTTATTGAAAACTTCTTTTACATGACCACAACATTCATTCGTACTTATCATTGCATGAGGTAACTTGAGGACATGCATAAAAAAGGGTGAGCTATAAATCTCATTAAGGGAGTAAAAAAGGCATAATATGAAGAATATAGTACATGTTAGGCAATAAGCATATCAATGGATTATAAGAGAAATATGAACATAAAGGCGTGATATAGAACGATTATCATAACATAGAAATGTGGCATCAACATTTTACATGATATTAGCATGATCCAAGGCTCATTGCACATGGATCATGATTAAACCCTCATTTCACTTGAATTATCATGATTAAACCCTCATTATACTTGACGTATTATGATACTAATCTTTATCCAATGTATTGGAGCGCTATCAGGGCGCACCCTTCTTAAACATTTCATTTCCTGCATAAGTGTGCAACATGGATCATATAACATGGATTCATTAAACATCATCATTTATTCCACGATAAATGAATTTGGAATTCATACATGAAACTCTATAATCAATAATTAAATGTGCATAAAGGTGAATACCCTTGATAGAGAAAATGGCATGGTATTCACTACACAATGACTTTGGCTTGGAAAATCACGGTGCAATTTCGGCAGCATAACGACATGATATAAGAATTTATAAAAATGGTTGATGAGAGAGAAATGGGTGTCTCATCATATGTAAATGAAATAGACTGTAAGAGGATAATATAGATACATATACCAACATATGTAATGGAATTTAGATGCATAATACAAAAGAATTGCTTCAATGTAAATGAGAAGAGAGAAATTCCTTACGGAATTTCGGCATGGTAACAAGTGTACATGAGAGGTATTAATGAGAGATAAAGGGGTATATCATCATTCAAAAATAAGGAGGGTAGTATGGAGGAGGTGAAAAATCATACCCCAACATTTTTAATTGAAATTAAAAGGGTATAACAACATAATGAAATTGAGACAAAAATGAGAAAGGAAGAAATCTCTTACTTGGGTGTGTAATCCCAAAGCTTGGTTGAGGCTTGAGAGAGGCTTCTTTGGAGCTTGGGGTGCCTTGGGAGGATTATATATAGATGAGGGAAGAGTTTGTTCGATCTTCAAAGGCTTTGAGTGAAGAGGAAGTGAGATCTTGGTGGGTTTATATAGGAAAAGAGAGTGATTTTTTTATTATTTAGGTTTTTGACACCACACATTAAATTAATCAAAAATACAAACCAACCCATGGTTTTTGCTCATGTTTTTTGATAAAGGGGATTGAAAAATGTTATTTTATAAGTTCAATGTCTTAACTTCTTAAAATATTATGCTTTCTTATGTGGAGGTGAGTCACACTCTCAAGGAAAACATTTTAAATGGTTAAAATATTTTATAAGATTTGGAGGGTCCAGTAAAGCTTTGTAAAATAAATAAAAAAAACCTAAAATTGAATTATTTTAATGGTAAAACATATATTGGGCAAAAATATCATTTATATTATTTTATTACATCACTATTAGCTCATTATGATATCATAAAACACATTATATAATTAAACGATATTTAATTTTTACCCAAAAATTCGACTGTCTCAAAAAATTATGAAAAATTCACCATTGGATAATTTCGACATCTTGATTCCAAAAATAATATTTATTTTATATAAATAATTTTATAAATATGTGAATTTTTAATTTTAAAATAAAACCTGACATTTATCGAAAATTTATGGGTTTTGACAAAAACGACTTTCAAACCTTATTAAAAATTACAATTGTATTCATAAAAATTATACGATCATTTATATTTAATAAAAATTAATTTATTAATAATATTTTATTAAAATATTATATAATTCAAAAAAAATCCATTAATTCATCAAAGTATATTTCTTAATTGAATATTAACAAAAAAATATTATTTGTGCTTTAAAAACCATTTACAAAGTAAAAATAATAAAATGAATGTATATTATTTATTATATACAAAAATAATGCACATAATCATAGTGATAAGGTCTTGTTACATAACCCATTATAACACCCGTATAAGATCTATGGGTAAGTTGTGTGATGGTGACGGACTCTTGGGGGGGCTCATATAACATCGCTCGGGTGGTAATCTCTATCAACTTCCACTTCTCCCGTAGGTGGTTTTGTTTGAGCTTAACGTGTTGAATCTTGGCTTGGGATTGGTCAAGAGATAATCTCAATGATGCCACCTCCTTTTTGAGCTCCGAAAAATGGGCTTCGTACAAATAAATTCTACTAGTTCATCGCTTCCTTTGTCTGGGTAAATTGGATTTGTTAAAGCCCTATATTAATACTAATCAATTGATCACTGTTCAATGACTATATTAGCAATGATAACAATTATTAATGGTATTTTTAAATCCAAAAACATAAAACTAAGGAAATTTATATTTTATATAACCATTTTATATAATATGAAATTTAATTAGATCAAGAGGAATTTTCATTAATAAAAGTTTGGGTAGTTACAATATTCCCCCCTTAAGAAATTTCGCCCTTGAAATTTCTTTTTCCCACACTAAAACAGATGTGGGTAACTCTACTTTTTCACTTCCTTTAATTCCCACATTGCCTCTTCAAACTTTTGGTTTCTTCACAACACCTTAATGAGGGGCATTGTCTTATTTTGTAGAACTTTTTCCCTACAATCTAATATCTTCACCGGCTTCTCTTCATAGGAGAGGTCATTATCCAATGGTACCACCTCTGGATTGATTACATCTGATGGGTTAGGTACGTACTTCCTCAAGAGTGATACATGGAATACATCATATACTTGAGATAGGTTCGGTGGGAGTGATATTCGATAGGCCACTGCTCCAATGCGATCAAGGATCTCAAAAGGACCGATATACCTTGGAATAAGATTTCCCTTATTCCCAAATCTCATAACTCCCTTTCATGGTGATATGAGGAGGAATACCATGTCTCCAACATCAAACTCTAGGTCTCGTCGATGATTATTTACATAGCTCTTTTGTCGACTCTGAGCAGCTTTAATGTGCTGCTGGATGATTTTAACCTTATCCACCATTTCTTCAACCATTTATGGACCTAGGAGTTTTCACTCCCCAACGTCATCCTAACATGTCAGTGTTCTGAACCTCTTCCCATAAAGGGATTCATAAGGATCCATTTGGATGCTTGAGTGGAAAATGTTATTGTAAGACAACTCAACCAGGAGAATATGTTGATCCCATCCTCCTTTGAAGTCCATTGAGCATGCTCTCAACATGTCCTTAAGTGTTTGGATAGTCTGCTTAGATTGACCATCAGTTTGAGGATGATAAGTCGTACTGAAGTTTAGCTCAGTATTCAGAGAATGTTGAAGACTCATTGAGAACTTAGAGGTGAATTTTGGATCTCGATCAGATACAATCTATAGTGGCAATCCATGCAGCCTTAATACTTCTCTGATATATATACGTGCCAGTGAACCCAATAAGAAATCCCCTCAAATTGTAATGAAGTGTGCAGTCTTTGAAAGACAATCCACAACAACCCAGATAGCATTGTTTCCTTTGGATGTCTTCGGAAGTCTAATGAAAAATTATATAGTGATTTTATCCAATTTCCATGTTGGTATGGGTAATGGTTTCATCATCCCCTTAGACTTTTACCTCTCAGCCTTCACTTGCTGACATACCAGGCACTTTGATGTATACTCAGCAATCTCCTTCTTCATGTTATCCCACTAATAATTCTCTCAGAGATCTCTATACATCTTTGTGTTTCCTGGGTGAATGGAGAAATTTGAACTATGTTCATCATCTAAAAGTTCATTCTTTAACTCCGGATTTGATGGAACACATATTCTTATCCCAAATATCACAATTCCTTCTTCATTAATATTGAACTTCGAAGATTTAATTTTTTTGATAGTTTCCACTTTCTTCTGAATTCCCATATCATCCTTTTGAGTATCCTTTAAGATTTACAAAAGAGATGGTTGAGAAATAATTTGTGAAAGGATTTATGATGTTCCCTTCTTTATAATTCACATGTCTATCTTCATCAAATCAAATAATATTGGATCATTTTAAATTCTCATCAATGATAGAATCATTGGATCCTTTCTACTTAGAGTATCTGCCACCTTGTTCATTTTCTTAGGGTGGTAATGGATTGAGCAGTCATAGTCTTTGATCAGCTCTAACCATCTTTGTTGGCGCATATTCAACTCTTTCTGTGTGAATATATACTTGAGGCTTTTGTGATCTATATATATTTCACACTTCTCACTAAATAGGTAATGTTGCCAAATTTTTAAAGCGAAGATTACTGCATCCAACTCCATATCATGTTTTGGATAGTTTTTCTTATGAACTTTCAATTTCCTTGAAGCATAGGTAATGACTTTGTCATTTTGCATCAACACACAGCCCATGCCCTTCTTTGAAGCATCACTGAATACCATAAAAAGTTCTCCACTTGTGGGTAGTGTGATCACGGGTGCAGTGATAAGCCTACTTTTCAACTCCTTAAAGCTATCTTCACATTCACCACTCCAAGAAAATTGTACTCCCTTCTGAGTTATCTTGGTAAGAGGGTTGGAAAATGGTAAGAAATTTCTCACAAATCGACGATAATATCCAGCTAACCCCAGGAATCTATGGATATCCATCACCGATGTTGTCCTCGTCCATCCCTCAATTGTAGCTTTCTTGGAGGGATCCATAGATATCCCATTTCTTGTGATAATATGACCCAAGAATGTGAATTCCTTCAACCAAAACTCACATTTGCTGTATTTTTTATAGAGTTTCTCCTTTTGCAAGGTCTCTAGTACAGTGCTTAGATACTCCTCATGCTCCTCCTTGGTTTTGAAGTATATTAGAATATTGTCTATAAAGACTACCGCAAATTTGTCGAGGTAATCTCTAAAGACTCTATTAATTAATTCCATAAATATTTCTGGAGCATTAGTGAGTCTAAAAGTCATTAATATGAATTCATAGTGCATGTATCTTGTACGAAAAGCAGTCTTGGGGATATCCTCCTTCTTCACCCTTACTTGGTAATATCTCAACTACAAATCCACCTTGGAGAAGTATTGTGCTCCACGTAGCTGATTGAACATGTCATTAATTAGGTAAATAGGATACTTGTTCTTTATTATGATTTTTTTGAGCTCATGATAATCAATGAAAAGGTGCATTGACCCATACTTCTTCTTAACGAAGAGGATTGGTGCACCCCATGGTGAAGCACTTGGGCATATAAACCCTTTATTCAGATTCTTTTGTAGTTGTTTCTTCAGCTCCTCACGCTCCAAAAAAACATTCTATACAGAGTCTTGGATATTGGCAACTCCCTAGGTATAAGATCAATCAAAAATTCAACATCTCTTCTAAGAGGAAGACCAAGAAATTCCTTGGGAAACACTTCAGCAAATTCCCTCACAATAGGAATGTATTCAAGGATGGTTGCTTCCTTAGACTCAATCATCTGATAAAGATACGTGTGCTTATAGGGCAGTAATATCCATGCTTGAGATGATGGTGCTGAGGAAGATTCATCCTCCTCCTTGCACTTCTACAGAATCAGGGGTCGATTCGCCATATGGAGAGTGATTTCTCTCTCATGGAAATTTATGTTGGCTCTATATAAGGAAATCCAATCTATTCCAATAATTGCATCAAATTCCACTAAAGGGAGTATGACGAGGTTCACCAGGAAGTTCAAACCGCAAATTGTGATAGGGTAGGAGTTATATTCATGGGTTGCAATGATTTCCCCATTTTTCATTCTCATTGACATCTTTACTTCCATGATTTGTGGTGGTGTTGGGATTGTTCTACTAAACTTTCAGGATATAAAAGAATGTTTAGAACCGTAATCAAAAAGTATGTTCACTATTATTGAATGAATAACTAGCATACTTATCAACACTTTGTTTTTGGGGTTCACTTTGGTTTTAGTGATGGCAAAAGCTCACCCTTTTTGCCTTAGAGGTTGTTGGTTGCCTCCGAAAACCCTTGTCTTAGGGAACTGGTTTGAAAAGTGCCCTAGTTCTTTGAAGTTGAAGTAATAAACAATGCTTTGAGGGTCAAACAGAGTGTTTCTCTCCTCTGTCGTAGTTGTGGGTTTTTCTTGTCAGCAGTTAATGTCCAGGTGTCTTTCTCTTCCACACCTAAAGCATTTCCTCATCCCCTTCAGTTAATTTTTGGGGTGCTTCTTTCCACACCTTTGGCAAGTGGGGTGCTGGATTTTCTTAGCACCATTGGATTTATCTATCATAACACCAGAATTGAATTCCACCTTACACTTATTATCCCCATTATACCCCTAAGATTCACCGATATCCATTTTGACCTTAAGGGCACATAAAATAATTTCCTCATAGCTCTCGAAGTCACGGATCGCTAGGGCTTTCCATGGGCTAGGTTTTAGCCCACGAAAGAAGCAGTCAACCATGCATTCAGGGGTAACGAAAAAGCCAAAGTAATATCGTGAAAGCCTTGTGAAGTTTTCCTCATATACTCTGACAGATTCGTCATCTTTTTTCTTGAGGGCAAGGAAGTCCCTGTCCGTCTTAAGTCGGTGGGTGCGAGGAAAATATTTACCGAAAAACATTTTCTATAAATCCTTTAATTTCAATGTCTCGATCTCCTTCTCAGGCTTCGTATTTTTTATCAATGTCCACCATTGATCAGATTCACCCTCCATATGATAAGCATCCATAAGTACCTTTTCTTGTTTAGAACGTTGAATGATGGAGAATATCTTCTCAATGGAGTTGATCCATTGTTCGGCGATTGAGGGATCAGATGATCCATTAAAATTAGGAGGCCTTTGTCTCATTAAACTCTTGATTGTGACTTGTTCTTTCTTGGGGGTGGGGGGTTGAACGTTCCTCTTGACCCATGTTTTTATTCAAAACATGAGTTAACTGAGAGAGTATCGTGACAAAGTCCGTGATTCCCACTCCCACTGGATTGGGTATCTCATTAGAACAGTCGTCACATAGATCTTCGCATCGGTTGTTAGCCTGAGTCCTCCTATTACCAACCATTAGCTAAATAAAAGGAAAGTTAGGGGCAATGCATAAAGGGTAATCCAAATACAAAAACTGATGACTTATAAATTACTTTTATTTTCTTAACTTATGAATTTATAGGCCTCAATCTATGTTATCCATGATCTACTTCCTAACATATATTCTTAGGGGAATTTTTTTATTCCCTTAATAATGGTTTGTAATAAGATTATGAATTTACCAAAGAATATCCCTTGGGAGTTTCATAACCAAGATTTCAGCAAGGCTCATTGTCATGTACTAGTTCCTATTCGAGTCTAGCTCAAAGCGGTATTTTCGGGTTTTACCCCTAGATACATCTATGCCAGAGCCACCTCTATCTACTCATATCCAAACAGGGATATATTTGATTGATAAACCACCTAATCAATACTCACCAAAATTTAGGGATGTTTTTATTATACTTAATTTTATCCTTAATGCTTTCACTAGGGTTTTCCAATCTTAATCCCAAAAATAACTAAATCTATCCTTTGATACCAACTATTACAACCTCACTCTTTATTACACACTTAAACATGATTTATTACATAAACTTGCACTTAAGACAACTATGAGGATTGAGAGGTCTAGTGTCTTGGTAAATTAAGAACATTACATAACAACTTAGAACAAAAAACCCAATATCTTTATTGAAAACTTCTTTTATATGACTACAACATTCCTTCGTACTTAGAATTGCATGGGGTAACCTGAGGACATGCATAAAAATAGTGAGCTATAAAGCCCAGTAAGGGAGTAAACAAGGTATAAAATGAAGAATATAGTACATTTTAGTAAATAGGCATATCAATGGAGCACAAGAGAAACATGAACATAAAGGCGTGATATGGCATGATTATCATAACATGGAAATGTGGCATTAACATTTTACATGATATTAGCATGAGATAAGGCTCATTGCACATGGATCATGGGTAAAACCTCATTTAACTTGAATTAGAATGAGTAAACCCTAATTTAACTTGATTTATCATGATACTAATCTTTACCCAATGCATTGGAGCGCTATCAGGGCGCACCCTTCTTAAACATTTTATTTCATACATAAGTGTGCCGCATGTATCATATAACATGGATTCATTAAACATCATAATTTATTTCATGATAAATGAATGTGGAATTAATACATTAAACTCTATAATAAATAAGTAAATGTACATAAAGGTGAATACTCTTGATATATAAATGGGCATGGTATTCACTACACAATGACTTTGGCTTAGAAATCGTGGTGCAATTTCGGCAGCATAACTGCGTGACATAAGAATTTATAAAAATGGTTGATGAGAGAGAAATGGGTGTATCATCATATGTACATGAAATTGACAGTAAGGGTTTAATATATATACATGTCCCAACATATGTAATGGAATTTAGATTCATAATACAAAATAATTTCTTGAATGTAAATGAGAAGAGAGAAATTCTTTACGGAATTTCGGCATGGTAACGGGTGTACATGGGAGGAATTAATGAGAGATAAAGGGGTATATAATCATTCAAATATAAGGAGTAAAGTATGGGGGAGGATCTAAATCATACTTCAACATTTTTAATTGAAATTAAAAGGGTATAACAACATGATGAAATTGAGACAAAAATGAGAAAGGAAGACATCCCTTACATGGAAGTGTAATCCCAAAGCTTAGGAGAGGCTTGAGAGAGGCTTATTGGGAGCTTGGGGAACCTTGGGATGATTATAGAGATAGGATGTAAGAGGTTGGTCGAGCTCTAAAGGCTTTGAGTGAAGAGGAAGTGGGAGCTTAGGTGGGTTTATATAGGAAAAGAGAGGGAATTCTTTATTATTTAGGTTTTGGACACCACACATTAAACTAATTAAAACCACAAACCAACCCATGGTTTTTTCCAAAGGGGGGTGTAAAACATTATTTTATAAGGGAAATGGACGAAATTCTTAAAATATCAGGCATTCTTATGTGGAGGTGAGTCACACTCTCAAGGAAAACATTTTAAAAGGTTAAAATATTTTATAAGCCTCGGAGGGTCCACTAAAGCTTTGTAAAATAAATAAAACAAACCTAAAATCACATTATTTTAATGGTAAAACATATATTGGCCGAAAATACCATTTATATTATTTTATTACATCACTATTAGGTCATTATGGTGTCATAAAACACATTATATAGTTAAACGATATTTAATTTTTACCAAAAAAATCGAATGTCTCAGAAAATTATGAAAAAATCACCATTGGATAATTTTGAAATAATGATTCCAAAAATAATATTCATTTTATCTAAATAATTTTATAAATATGTGAATTTTTAATTTTAAAATAAAAACTGACATTTATTGAAAAATCATGGGTTTTGACAAAAATCACTTTCAAACCTTAATAAAAATTACAATTGTATTCATAAAAATTATAAAATAATTTATATTTAATAAAAATTAATTTATTGATAATATTTTATTAAAATATTATTTAATTAAAAAAATCCATTAATTCATCAAAATAGATTTCTTAATTGAATATTAACTAAAAATATTAGTTCTGCTTTAAAAACTATTTACAAAGTAACAATAATAAAATGAATGTATATTCTTTATTATATACAAAAATATTGCGAATAATCATAGTTATAAGGTCTTGTTATATAACCCCTTATAACGCCCA
The DNA here is from genome assembly GCA_963277665.1 of Viscum album. NCBI lineage: Eukaryota > Viridiplantae > Streptophyta > Magnoliopsida > Santalales > Viscaceae > Viscum > Viscum album. The sequence goes on from OY728154.1 coordinate 86,292,273, forward strand.
CATAAGACCTAAGGGTAAGGTGTGCGATGATGACAAACTCTTAGGGTGACTCAAATAACATCGCTCGGGTGGTAATCTCTATCAACTTACACTTCTCCTGTAGGTGGTTTCATTCGAGCTTAACGTGTTGAAGCTCAGATTGAGATTGGTAAAGAGAGAATCCCAGTGATGCCACCTCCTTTCCAAGTTCTTACAAATGGTCTTTGTACAGATTAATTCTATTGGATGAGGTCATCACTTCCTTTGTCTGAGTAAATTGGATTTGTTAAAGCCTTATATTTATACTAATCAATTGATCACTATTCAATGGCTATATTAGCAATGGTAAAAATTCTTAACGGTATTTTGAAATCAAAAAACATAAAACCAAGGAAGTTCATATTTTATATAACCATTTTACATAATATGAAATTTAATTAGATCAAGAGGATTTTTCATTAATAAAAGTTTGGGCCGTTACAATTATGATTCTGAAATAAATCAGTAACATTATTTAAATCATTATACAGGAGGTTCAGATACATACGAAGCATATCATACCTAAGGTAAGGGATAAATTTGCAAGTCTCATTTTTATCCGAGATTGTTTATTCGTAAGTATTTACTAGGGATTATTTATCATCCACATCCATGTTTCCAAAATATTTATTTCAAAATATTCTTTAACTTTTTCTGCAAAAGTATGAGAAGAATATATTTTTTAACTTGTACGACATGAATGGATTTTTACGATTTCATAATGCTTTATTTCCTTGAAGCTTCCCCTACAATCTTATAAGGTTATTTTCACATAAAATGATTTCTTCTAAAATTTTATGATATTTTGAGGAAGGAAAACATTTTTGAAAAAGAAAGAATATTTTCCTCAGGAATGGAGCTCAAGTGTTTTATCAAAATTATTTTCCATCTAAGATTACATGGGTTTATGTTTCTATCCCTATTATTAATTTGATTTTATTGTTTAAATTATGGAATTATTTTTATGAAATCCATTTATGGATTATGTTATGATGGATTGATGTTTAATAAACCCATTTTATTTCATGGGTGGGACCTATATCTCACTTCAATGCATTGGGTAAAGATTTATATCTCATGAGATAAACATGGATGGAATGGCAAGTAAATTTGGTTTAGTAATACAGGGTTGGAATAAAGAGTGAACTCAGTTCAGTAATAGACTTTGTCCATAATTATGGTCTTGGCAATGAGCCTTGACTAATATGAAATTATTTTCTATGCTTATGTGTGTATGCCACAAAATTCCATGTCTTATGTTATGACTATAGGGATTACATTTCACTTTTATGATTTATCTCATGACATGATGTTAGGATCTTTTATACGCAGGATAATATTTTCAAATTTTATGTTCTTATAAATATGATATGATTGATATCTCCTTTGTTTACCCTTAGTGAGCATTTGATATCACCCTTTTGTATGTTCCTTTTCCCCGGGTCAGGAAGAAGGGTATTAAGTATGATATACCAAAAAGGAGTCTAGTTATGAAGAAATAAACATGAGATAATGTAGATGTTTTCTGAACCAGTTGTTTATGTTTCCCAGTTTCTAAAGACACTATACTTATATGGTCCTTTCATGGTTTTGTTATATATTGTAATTAATTTAATTCAATTCTAAATTAATATCAATGTATGTAATGTATGAGTTGTTATAGTTGGTATCAGAGGAAATGTATAGTTAACCTTTGGAAACTAGGATAAGAAAGCCTTAGTAAGAACCCTATAGATATGTCTAAGTATGGGATACAATCCTAGTGTTTTATAAATGATCATGAATAACCTATGATAAAACCTAAAGTGTCCTAAATTGAAATTTTATTCTTGATTATGTGGTTTTCCTATTATGATTAGTGTTGCTCACACTATGCTTTTTGGTTTTAGTCAATGGTTGGAACCCGAAGGAATCATGTTAATGTTGAATGTGATAGATAATGTAATGATTGTCCCCCTAAGTAACTAAATGTTATGGGAGATGTAATACAAAATCTTTTATCCATTCTCACACAACTTTCTCAAGCTATGAATCATGCCAAACTTCAAAATGAGCAAAGGAGGGAGAAAAATTCTATTGAGTCCTTCATGAGACAATGTCCACCTTTATTTAGTGGGTCTTCTGATCCATTAGTGGATGCATAATGGATCAGTATGACTGAAAAGATATTTTTAGTTCTACAATGTTCTGAACATGATAAAGTAATCTTAGCAGTATATCGTTTGGAAAGTGAAGCTGATTAATGGTGGAATCTTATCAAGAATACAAGGCAAAGAGATGAAATTGAGTCCATGGAATGGGACAAGTTAAATAACTTATTTTTTAATAATTACTTTCCTCGTATTCTTTGAACAAAAATAGAGAAGGAGTTCCTTGAACTTAAGAAGAAGGATGATGAATCTGTTGGTACCTATGAAGCAAATTTTATAAGACTTGCAAGGTACGCTTCTGGAATTATTATCCAACCTAAGAGTAAAATTGATCAATTCTTTAGTAGATTAAACCCAAGTATCTAAAGGGAATTATCCATAAGGAACTTCAATAGCTACGAGGAATTTTTTTGATGTGCTCTCAAGGTTGAGATGGAGATTGGAGTAACCCACCAGTCATGTGGGTTTGATAAGAAGAGAAAAATGGAATTCAAAGGAAAATCTAAAGACCAAACTTAAAAGAAGATGAGTTTTCCCTTATACTCAAAGTGTGGAAAGAAACATAGAGGGAATTTTCTTAAAGGGACAAATAACTATTTTAAGTGTGGAAAGGAAGGTCATCAGGTAGTTGAATGTCGAAGTAATGGGAAAAATATGTCTAATGATGTGAACAAAGAAAAGGCTACATAGAATGCACCTCCTACACTTCAATGTTACAAGTGTAAGGAAATGGGGAATTATGCCAATCAATTCCCTAATCCAAGGGTTATTGATTATGATCGATTTCAATACACTTATAAGGCAAAAGAAAAAGGAAAGTCACATGCAATTACTATCGGCGGTGTGGAGTACGATAATGAAGTGGTGAAAGGTACACTTACCATCCACTCTAAAGTAAAAAAATGTTTTATTTGATTCTGGATCCATCCATTCTTTTATTTCTGAAAATTTACTAAAGGTATCATCATATTACCTCAACAATTAGATGTTGAGTTAGTTATGACAACTCCAAATCGCACAACGGTCGCATCAAAAGTTTATAATTATTCTCCGGTTGAAGTTTGTGGGAAAGTGCTTCCTGTAAATCTCGTGATCCTTCGTATATTTGAATTTTATATGATTCATGGCATGTATTGTCTTTCTCTATATGTAGCTTATATCAATTTCCAAGTAAGGGAAGTCACATTTCATATTCCATACCAATCTATGATCATCTATCGATTCAAGTATGGATATAATCTTCCATTAGAAATTTCTTCCATCTTATGGGTCTTGATTCCAATAAATGAGGGTTATTTATCTCAAATGGTTAGAGATAAACTCACGATTAAGAATACACCCATTGTACAGAAGTTTGATGATGTCTTTCTGGAGGAATTGCTAGGTCTTCCACCAAAGCGTGAAGTTGAGTTTTCAATAGAAGTTGAGTTTTCAATAGAACTCATATCGAGTGTTATGCCTATTTCAAATACACCTTATAGAATGGCCCCAATTGAGTTGCAGGAATTGAAGAATCAACTCAAAGAGAATCTTGATAAAGGATTCATACGCCCTAGTGTGTCACCTTAGGGAGCACTTGTTATGTTTGTTAAGAAGAAAGATAGATCAATGAGACTCTGCATTGATTATCGAGAACTTAACAAGATCACTATCAAGAAAAAATATCATCTTCCCCGCATTGATGACTTATTTGACCAACAATGCAGAGCTCAATACTTTTCCAAGATTGATCTTCATTCAGGATATCATCAATTAAGGGTAAAAAAGGAGGATATACCAAATAAGGCATTCCTTACAAGGTATAAACACTATGAATTTATAGTGATGCCTTTTGGTCTTACTAATTCCCCTATTATATTCATGGATCTAATGAATAGAGTCTTTAGAGACTATATGTTGAAATAGTGGGTGCCCTAGACCCAACTATTATGTGATTTTGATTACCATATTATGTATACAATAAGGTATGCATGATGTCATCTTATCATTATATTGTAGACTTTTCTGCGTCCACTATTGAAATGGTAATGTCCAAAGATTAATTTTCGTATCGAAAGGTTATAGCAGTTCCCAGGCTATAATGAGAACCTCTAGATACTATGACATTAATCTTAAATATATATGTTCTATGGTCTAGATACATCTTACTAATTGGACATAGTAGATGTATGGCCATTAGGTGCTGGGGGCTCATAAGCATTGAGACTTCTTCTCATGAAGTTCACACTTGGTGATCTCTAGTAGTGAGATCATGAGGACTGACCCGCCAATAGGAACACCACATGTTTCGAGTGTCATTGGATGTTTCTATCTACGATCATGTGTAATGGTCTCCTGACTTGAGATCATTACCAATGTATTGAAGGTTCCGGGCGCAACGGAAGCACGTGGGTGGATGTGCCCACTTGGATTTTTTTCATTAACAATGATCAATCTGGGATCAATACGATGATAAACGCCAGTCTTCACGAATCGAATCACAGAAAATGGACAAAGAAAAGGAAAGTCCCAGAACCACAAAGTTGGATCGTTACGGGTTGATTATAATTAATTTAATCAATTGAAAAGAAATACCTTTTGGGTGTTCTTTCTTCGTTGATGTTCTTGATCACGTTCCGATGTGATTCGTCGTTGCGTCGTAGAAGCCAAGTGTAGACTTCCTCTAGCGGTGATCCACACGTGTACCTCGTATCTCGGGACGTCGCCAAAGAAGTCTACGGGTGCTAGCGTGGAGAAACCTTTGCTTGCGTTGTCCACCTTAGATCGTCCTGATCTGATGGAAGAGGATCTCTCTCAATCTTGAGAGCATTCTTGGAGGAAGAGGTTCTTTCAGCCTTGAAAGAATTCTCCAGAATTGTTGTGCACAATGATTCTCTTAGGTGTAGGAAAAGAGTTGGGGTTGTGAGGATATTTATAATCAGGTTTGAGATTGTAGAGTTATGATAATAAATAAATACATTATGTGTTTTATTTATTTCATTAACTCCCTTTTGAAAACCCCATGTTGAGTCATTAATTCCTTGACATGCTCCCACACTGATTATAATAAATATCATTTAATAAAACGGTATTTCCTCAAAATCCTAACTGGAAAAACTACACGGCGTGTATATTCAATGTACACAGCGTGTATATCTTGTTTTCATTTATTCATTTCCTTTCCAAAATGAAAAACTACACGGGGTGTATATTTAATAATACACGGCGTGTACTTTTTCAAAATAAAACTACACGGCGTGTAATCAATGATACACGGTGTGTACTTGTTTTATTTTATTCTTCCTCCAACATTAAAACAATTTAGGATTCCTTGAATAATTATTAAACCACGTATGGGAATAATCTTTATTCTACTTGAGATACTTGAATACACTTAGTCTGTGACCCTCTAGGCCTCTTTCTTGTTGGCATTAGGCGGACTTGCCTAAAGTCCAAGATTATTGTCTAGAAACGGGTCAAGGCACCCAAGAGAAAGAAGTTGACACCGCATTGATGTATCACCACATACAAACGCTTACTGTGTAATTTAATCCCTTTGTCTCGATATCTCATCAAGCAGGTTTCATGGCAGTTTCATAAACCTATATGCTTGATCCTTCGTTCTTTGACTACCTGAAATAAACTCTTCGTTTACACCATGGCCATGGGATTTAATGCGACAGTTCTATTTCAATCAAAGGGCAGAGATATCAACTTCCATAAATGGAAGGGACAAATCCTTCCTCGACTTATCCATTAACAACATGCCACTCGTGACGCACCCAACGTACCCTACTTCCCGCCAATTGTCTGCGTGATGGTTTTCGTCAGTAAATCTAAGTGCGCGAGTCATGACATGAGTTAATGATAATCTTCCAGTCTAAGGTCCATTACACACGCTCATAGATAGCAATGTATAATGACACCAAGACATGTGGAATTGCTAATGGAGGGTGTGTTCTCATAATCTCTCATCTTGGAGATTACCAAGTACGAACTCCATGAGAGAGAGTCTCGTCTTCTTATGAGTACTCGCACATGATGGTTTGTATACTATGTGTACTATCATAGTATGTCATCCAACCGTAGAACTTTATTTAAGAATATTGTTATAGCATTTCAAGGTTCTCATCATAGCGGGGATCTACCATGACCTTATCAATGCAACAAATATTCTCGGACATTATTATATTATAGTCATGCAGAACAATGAAAAATATATAATAAGTGAACATTCATGCAATCAAAGTACAAAACAGTTGGTTCTCAGGACACCAACCCTTACAAACTCCCACTTGGACTAGAGCCAACTGCCTACGACTTTTAGTCCGCTAGACCTCACATGATGATCATGTTTCTGCTGAGTCAAGGATTTAGTGAAGGGGTCCACCATGTTGTCTTCCGTGGAAATATTACTCACTGCAACTTCACCTCTCTGAGAAAAATCCCTCAAGAGATGATACTTCTAAAGTATGTGCTTTTTCCGCTGATGTGACCTTGGCTCTTTTGCAAGTGCCACTGTTGCAGTATTATCAAAATAGAGTGTGATAGGATCTTTACTGCTCGGTACTACATCCATCTCTTGGACGAAGCTTCGCATCCATATTGCTTCTTTAGCTACCTCAGAAGCTACGATATACTCAGATTCCGCTGTAGAATCTGCCACCACACTTTGCTTTGAGCTCTTCCAGCTCACTGCACCTCCATTCAAACTGAATATGTATCCAATTTGCGACTTCATGTTATCTTGATCGGTCTGGAAACTAACATCTACATGTCCTCTGATGACTAGTTCCTCATCTCCCCCATAAACCAGGAACATATCCTTTGTACACCTCAGATACTTAAGGATAGTCTTGACTGCCATCCAATGGTGGTCTCCTAGATCAGATTGATATTTGTCTACCTCACTTAATGCGTAAGAAACATCTAGACTCATACATAGCATAGCATACATGACTGACCCAATCGCAGATGCGTAAGGGATCCTTTACATTCTCTTTCTTTCCTCGTGTGTCTGAGGACACATTTTCTTGGAAATATGAATGTCATGTGACACTGGAAATAATCCCCTCTTGGACTGTTCCATACTGAATCTCTTCAGTATCTTGTCAATGTATGTAATTTGACTCAGGCCCAGCATTCTCTTGGATCTATCACGATGGATCTTAATCCCAAGAATATATGTCGCCTCGCCCAAGTCTTTCATGGAGAAGCATTTATGCAACCATGCCTTAACTGACTGTAAGATAGGTACTTCATTTCCAATTAGTAATATGTCATCAACATATACTATTAAGAAAACGACTTCACTTCCACTAAACCTTTTGTAGACACAAGGCTCACATTCGTTCTTAACAAAGCCAAATTCTCTTACGGCTTCATCAAAACGAATGTTCCATGACCTTGATGCTTGCTTTAATCAATAAATGGATTTCTGCAACTTTCATACCTTGTTGGCATCCTTTGGAGTCACAAACCCTTCAGGTTGTGTCATGTAGACATCTTCCTAGAGGTTCCCGTTAAGGAAAGATGTTTTGACATCCATTTTCCAAATTTCATAGTCATGGTAAGTAGCAATGGACAATAGGATTCTGATGGATTTCAGCATCACAACCGGTGAAAAGGTTTCATCATAGTCAATTCCTTGACGCTGTCTAAAACCTTTTAGAACCAGTCGTGCCTTGTAGGTGCTGACTTGCCCCTCCATGTCTAGTTTCTTCTTGAATACCCATTTATTACCAATAGTCTTTACATCAACTGGAGGATCTACTAAAATCCAGACTTGGTTTTGGTACATGGAATCCATTTCAGAATTCATGGCTTCTTTCCACTTGGCAATATATGTGCCTTCAACTGCTTCCTTGTAGGTAAGAGGATCATCATTGTCAACCAATAATGAGTCACCATCCTCGGTGACAAGAAAACCATATCGTTCTGGTTCTCTCACCTCTCTCGTGCTCCTACGCAGTTCTTGTGTCTCTGGAATAGATTGTTCTTCCACGGGGCTTTGTAGAATCTGTTCTTGTACCAACTCCTGTATATCTTGAGCCTCAACTTCATAGAAGTCTATATCGCTCTCACTATCTCTTTTGGAGATGTGCTCCCTCTCAAGGAATATGGCGTGTCTTACCACTGTAACCTTTTTGTTTGAGGGGTTTTATAGATAATATCCCCTTGTTTCCTTGGGATATCCTATAAAGATACACTTTGTGCCTCGGGGTGCAAGTTTGTTACCTGAAGAGGCCTTAACAAATGTTTCGCTACCCCACACATGTAAATTCGATAACATGGCTTTGCGTCCACTCAATAACTCATATGGAATACCGTTTATCGATTTAGTTGGTACTTGGTTTAGTATGTGTGTTGTTGTTTGTAATGCATATCCCCAAAAGGATAATGGAAGACTCACATGACTCATCATTGATCCCACCATGTCCAACAGGGTGCGGTTCCTCCTTTCACTTACACCATTCCACTGAGGTGTGTAAAGAGGAGTGAGTTGAGATAGAATCCAAAAATCCTATAAGAAATCAATGAAGTCCTAATTAAGATATTCTCCTCCTCTGTCTGAGAGGAGTTTCTTAATCTTCTTACCAAGCTGGTTCTCAACTTCATTCTTGTATTCTTTGAACCGATCAAAATAATCCGACTTATACCTCATTAAGTAGATATATCCATATCTACTAAAATCATCAGTAAAAGTTATGAAGTACGAGAACCCACCCCTTGCTTCAACTAGAAATGGTCCACACACATCTGTGTGAACTAATTCTAGAAGCTATTTAGCTCTTTCACCTTTCCCACTAAATGGGGATTTGGTCATTTTACCTTGTAGACACACATGACATACACCAAGTGGTTTTAGTTCGAAGGAATCTAAATACCCATCTTGATATAATTTTGTCAAATGTTTCTCATTGACATGACCTAGCCAGTGATTCCAAAGTTGGGTGTGGTATGAGTCATGTGAATTTACTTTCTCATCGATTGCCATTACTTGGTTTGTGTAGTCTACCACATAAAGGCTATTATATAAATGTGTCCTACCAAAACAAATGCTATCTTTATAAAAGTAGCAACATTCATTTCCAAACTTGAATATGAATCCATCAGTATCTAATCTGGATACTGAAATAATTTTTTTAATAACAGAAGGCACATAATAACAACCCTTTAACACCAAGATCATTCCAGTTGGCAATGTGAGGTGGTAGTCTCCTACAGCTACAGCAGCAAGTCTGGCTCCATTGGCTGCTCGTAGATCCACCTCACCTCGGTCAATCTTTCTGAATCTACTTGGTTCCTATATTTGGATACAGATGTGAGCACCACAAGCAGTATCTAATATCCAATTAGTAGAAATAGATAGATTGCATTCGATAACAAATGCACCTGAAGCTTCCCCTTGCTTCCTTGGCTGGGTGCAGTTTTTCTTCCAGTGCCCCTTCTTGCCACATGTGAAACAAACAGCATCTCGTTCCCTTGCCTCCCCTTTGATCTTTCTTTTCTTGGAAGGACTTGAAATAGCTTTGGGATTAAATCTCTTCTCCTTCCCTTTCCTTTTATTCACCATGAGGACAGAAGGCTTTTTACGCTTCATGTCATTGTCCACTTGGCGAATAAGGATAAGAAGATCAGACAAATACTTCTCGATGTTGTTCATGTTGAAGTTCACAACAAAGTTTGAGAAGCTCTGGGGGAGTGATGCAAGAATGAGATCGGTACCCAGTTCTTTGGGGAGTTTAAACCCTAAAACCTCCATGCTCTCAATGTAGCCAATGAGCTTGACTTCATGAGGCCCAGCTGGGGCACCCTCTCTAAGCTTGCTCTGAAATAGAGCCTTAGAGATCTCAAACCTTTCTTGTCTTGCTCTCTCCTGGTATAGACCACGGAGGTGCTCGAGCATGCTATAGGCATCCATGTCCTCATGAGACTTCATGAGCTCACTTGACATTGATGATAGCATCAAACATTGAACGTCGAGTGCATCGCTCAAATGTTGATCATAGACTAGGAAATCTTCATCACATGCCCCTGGGGCAGGAGAATTAGGAAGTGAGGACTCTAGCACGTAAAACTTTCGTTAATGGCATAGGATAACCCAAAGGCACCTAAACCATTCCTGAAAGTTACTGTCGGTGAGGATATTGTCTTTATCTAGAATTGATCGCAGAGAAAATGTGGTTGACGAGTTTGTCATTTCGATTCTACAAATTAAAAGAGCATATTTATCAGTACTTTCTTGATTACATTTTATGAGAAATAATAAATGAATTAATTAATTCTCCCACTATTTTATCAAGTCCCAATGGCCCTCACCATTGAACTCGGAATGTCCAGTTGCTCTGACATTCTAGTGGCAAGGATCCATATTCCCCTTCGCATAACCCCAACAAGGGTTGGTCAAGCTATTTGAAGGTATTTAGTTAGGCAGGTCTTTGCCAACTATGAGCTTACAGTTCCTTGATCTGTTGAGTGGACTCCCCAATCCTGAAATCCTGACTTGGATTTCCTCAACTCTTACCTCCAATATTACACCAAGTCTAGCAAGGGCTACTCCTCTTGATGTAATATGGTTAAGTCAACCCGAAACCTTTCATAAGGGCTTCCTTTATAAAAGTAAGTGTCCCAACAAGAGTTGGTCAAACACATAGTTTTATTGAGTCTTGCCCTTAATCAAGTAACGGAAGGCTTGGTCTGACTTAATATGGTATTTGAGGGATTTTATTCTTTATGCGTAGTTTTGCATTATCACATGCTTGTTAATATTAAGTGATGCTTACTTAAGTGATTAACCATGTTCTGATAATGTTTACGCATAGTCCGGTTTTTATTTTATTCCATCTTTGCATGCTTGTTCATTTTATTAACTATGTGATCGCGACAACACATACATAATAAATAAACCATGCAATTTAGACAGAAATAAAATAATATGGCATGATCATGAGCTTCTATTGGTTAACTTATCTAGCAATTTTGATAAGCTAACCCTGACCTAGGGAAAACACCTTGAACCCGATGGTTCGTGTTTTGCAGCTCCCACCTGTCCACCTTTGTATCTTCTTGTGTCAGTTTCACCTCGGCTTCGGGATTTGAACTGTCTCCTCTGGCTTGGGAGATCCTCCATTACATGGGTTTACATTAAAGAAACCATGGGCACGTAGGCCCTACATTTTATTGTAAAAAGGCTCACAGGCCAAAAAAATTAAATTAAATAAATTTAAATGAAACCATACACATACGAAGGGTCTTTGGTCTAGCTCATGATCATCCATAGCATGCAATGACATTTACGCATATTTAGAATTCAAATTCTTTTAATCGTTCTTTCATTTATGATAAGTCGCGCTCGAATTCAATTAATTATGATCTTATAATTAATCAATTATTTATCTTAAATTCCTTTCTAAATTTACTTGAGATTCTTCTCATCCATATTCCTTGTACAGGTCTTTGTACTTTTGGAGGAAACCTGGTGAAATTTCTGGAAAGTACACGGCGTGTAGTTTATATTTACACAGCGTGTATTTCTTTTCACCTTTTATCCAAAGTACATGTCGGGGGCTTTGGCGTGTTTTTTTGTACTTTGGAAATTTTGGAGTACACGGCATGTAGATAAATCATACATGGCGTGTACTTCCTTGTTACGCGGTAGACGGCCTGGCAATCCCGTGTACGCGGTACGCGGCTTATCCTTGTACACGGTTTCACCTGGGCCAGAACGGACTACACGGCATGTTTCTCCAACATACACGCCGTGTATTCCGTTTTCCACGCGCTATTCAATTCTGGTCAACACGGCATGATTAATACTTAGGCATATTCAATTCACATGGCGTGGTTTGGCAGACCAGTGCCGGTTCATTGAACCTAAGTACACGGTGTGTAGTTTTAATTACACGCCGTGTAATCCCGTGTTGTACAGATAGAAATAGCGGCTCATCCGGATGTGTTCCTCGTTTTCATTTTAATTAAAAATTAAAATTAAAAGGTCGTTTTTGTGATATGAATCAAGAAATGAAGGAGGAAGAATAGATCCCGTTTATTCATATTTATAGAACGATTTATTTCTAATTGAATCAAATATAAATGCGTAAATTATCAACAAAAATTAAATAACAATAATCAACATTGTAACCTCGCTCTGATACCATTTGAAGGTTCCGGGCGCAGCAGAAGCGCGTGGGTGGATGTGCCCACTTGGATTTTTTTCATTAACAATGATCAATCTAGGATCAATACGACGAAAAACGCCAGTCTCCACGGATCGAATCACAGAAAATGGACAAAGAAAAAGAAATTCCCAGAACCACAAAGTTGGATCGTTACAGGTTGATTATAATTAATTTAATCAATTGAAAATAAATACCTTTTGGGTGTTATTTCTTCATTGATGTTCTTAATCACGTTCCGATGTGATTCGTCGTTGCGTCGTAGAAGCCAAGTGTAGACTTCCTCTAGCGGTGATCCACACATGTACCTCATATCTTGGGACGTCGCCAAAGGAGTCTCCGGGTGCTAGCATGGAGAAACCTTTGCTTGCATTGTCCGCCTTAGATCGTATTGATCTGATGGAAGAGGATCTCTCTCGATCTTGAGAGCGTTCTTGGAGGAAGAGGTTCTTTCAGCCTTGAAAGAATTCTCCATAATTGTTGTGCACAACAATTCTCTTAGGTGTAGGAAAAGAGTTGGGGTTGTGAGGATATTTATAATCAGGTTTGAGGTTGTAGAGTTATGACAATAAATAAACGCGTTACGTGTTTTATTTATTTCATTAACTCCCTTTTGAAAACCCCATGTCGAGTCATTAATTCCTTGACATGCGCTCACACTGATTATAATAAATATCATTTAATAAAATGATATTTCCTCAAAATCCCAACTGGAAAAACTACACGGCGTGTACATTCAATGTACACGGCGTGTATATCTTGTTTTCATTTATTCATTTCCTTTCCAAAATGAAAAACTACACGGCGTGTATATTTAATAATACACGGCGTGTACTTTTTCAAAATAAAACTACACGGCGTGTAATCAATGATACACGGCGTGTACTTGTTTTATTTTATTCTTCCTCCAACATTAAAACAATTTAGGCTTCCTTGAATAATTATTAAACCATGTATGAGAATAATCTTTATTCTACTTGAGATACTTGAATACACTTAGTGTGTGACCCTCTAGGCCTCTTTCTCGTTGGCATTAGGCGGACTTGCCTAAAGTCCAAGATTATTGTCTAGCAACGGGTCAAGGCACCCAAGATAAAGAAGTTGATGTTGCATTGACGTATCACCACATACAAACTCTTACTGTGTAATTTAATCCCTTTGTCTCGATATCTCATCAAGCAGGTTTCATGGCAGTGTCATAAACCTATATGCTTGATCCGTCATTCTTTGACTACCTGAAATAAACTCATCGTTTACACCATGGACATGGAATTTAATGCGACAGTTCTATTTCAATCAAAGGGATGAGATATCAACTTCCATAAATGGAAGGGACAAATCCTTCCTCAAATTATCCATTAACAACATGTCACTCATGACGCACCCAACGTACCCTACTTCTCGCCAACTGTCTGTGTGACGGTTTTTGTCAGTAAATCTAAGTGCGCGAGTCAGGATATGAGTTAATGATAATCTTCCAGTCTAAGGACCATTACACATGCTTGTAGATATCAATGTACGATGACACTAAGACATGCGGAATTGCTACTGGCGGGTCTGTTCTCATAATCTCCCATCTTGGAGATTACCAAGTGCGAACTCCATGAGAGAGAGTCTCGTATTCTTACGAGTACTCGCACATGACGGTCTATATACTATGTGTCCTATCATAGTATGTCATCCAACCATAGAACTTTATTTAAGAATATTGTTATAGCATTTCAAGGTTCTCATAATAGTGGGGATCTACCATGACCTTATCAATGCAACAAATATTCCCAGACATTATTATATTATAGTCATGCAGAACAATGAACAATATATAATAAGTGAAAATTCATGTAATCAAAGTACAAAACAGTTGGTTCTCCGGACACCAACCCTTACATGTATGTCATTTGATTGCGTACTTTGATGCAAGACGAAAACCATGGCAATGAAGTTGTGGTGAGGTAGTTTGTGTCGGGTGTGTTATTGGTGGCATGACATTAGTTGAATGGTCAAGAAAGGATTTGTCGGTTCCAGGTTATGGAAGTAATATATCTCTGGCCATGTTGATATGGATTGTAGTACCTTTATAAGACCATGGTCATGGCAGTCGAGGGTAAATCCATCCTGTTACATCAACAAACAATAAAGCAAGAAAAGGGTGATGACACGAGAGTGCGTCCTGCTTTATGAGATATTATAGACAAAGAGATTATATTACACAGTGCATGTTTGTAGGTTGATTGTCACTGCTGTGAAAATCCTTATTTCTTCAGGGGCCATGATGGGTTGCTAGATCCCGCTCTTGGTCTGTGAATACTATTCACGGCTGTCGAAATAAGGGCCTAGAGGGTCACACACAATAGAGTATTCAAGAATCTGCCCTATTCAGTTGAATAGGAGAATTGGACATAGTGGGCCCCGCCACAAGGGTCTGGGAATTATCCAAAGTTAAACGATCACCAATGCAATAAATAAATTCATATTATTTGAGTTTAGAATAATGAGTATTGAATTTATTTATTAAATGTATTTATGAGTTTTTAAGTAAATACATGAAAAAATATTAATTGACGAATATTAAATTATTCAAGGTTCAATTAATATTTATGGGAACGACGAGTCGAGTTAATGACTCAATTATTATCATGTAATATATTTTAATATATTACAAGTAAATGATAATAATATTTATGACTCGGTGTATTAGTCATAAATTTTGTTGATAGTGCGTTAAGTATTCAGGGGTTGGCGAGGCGATACCGGGTATTTTAATTGTGCACTATAAATAGAAGAGGAGGGGCATTTGACAAACACTATTCATAGAGCTTATCTATCCTCTCCTCTCTTCCACATTCTAGAGAGAGATGCTCTGAATCCAAGGAGCTTGGATGGAGCTCTCTCTCAGGCATCGCTAGCGATGCGATGCGGTGGTCGTTGGAGCGTCGAAGGCATTGTCACAAATTCGCGCTAGCACCCGGACTACGACGAACGGTGCTCCCGCGGATTCCTTGAAGCGCGTGTGGACGATCTAGAGGAATTTGACTTCGGATTCTTTGAGCAGCGATCACCAACGACGAGCAGACGTCGTGCGCAGCTTCGGATTTAAACCAGGTATTTTACGGTTTAATTTTGTGCTTAAAATACTTCATGTGTGCTCCTCGGCTAAGACCGGGCTGCTCTTTTCCGACGTTGGAAAGTTTATGTCGACCGTCGGTGGAAAAAATTTTAAAACCCACCTACTCGGGACTTCCGCTGCGTGCCCAATTCCAACACTATCTTGATCAGTTTGTGGTAGTCTTTATAGACAATATACTTATCTATTCAAAGAGTAAGGAAGAACATGAAGATCGCTTGAGAATTGTACTAAAGACCCTGAGAAAGGAGAATCTTTATGCCAAATTTACCAAGTGTAAATTTTGGATTCATAAAGTTTCATTTTTGGGTCACATAATCTCAAGAGATGGGATATCTGTGGATCCAGCAAAAATAGAGGTTATTGAAAGATAGTCAAGACCAACAATAGTAACTGAGATCTAAAGTTTTCTTGGTTTGGCTGGATATTATCAATTTTTTTTTGTGAAATATTTTTCATGATTATCTAATCCACTCACTAAGTTTACTCGGAAAGGAGTTAAGTTCGTTTAGACGGAGGAATGTGAAGATAATTTCAAAGAGCTAAAAAGAAGATTATTCAGTACACCTGTGCTCACACTGTCTTGTAGTAGAGAAAGGTTTGTGATCTACAGTGATGCATCTAAGAAGGGGATGGGGTGTGTTCTCATGCAAAATGATATGGTGATAGCTTATGCCTCACGATAATTGAAAATCCATGAGCAAAATTACCCAACTCATTATTTGGAGTTAGCTGCGGTAATATTTGCATTAAATATATGGAGGCATTATCTTTATGGTGAAAGGTGTGATATTTATACTGATCATAAAAGTTTAAAGTATATTTTCACACAAAAGGAGATGAATATGCACCAAAGAAGATGGTTGGAGTTGATTAAAGATTACTATTGCTCAATACATTACCATTCTGGGAAAGCAAACAAGGTGGAACATGCATTAAGTCGATAATACCATGCTAGCATATCCATGATAAGGATCACAAAAGATCTAATATTTATGGATTTCAAAAGGATGGATCTCAAAATTTTAAAGGAAGGGGGAATATTATCTTTCTCAAATGAATGTTCAACCATCAATATAAGTGAATGTTAAGGAGGTGCAGAAGAAATATGTAGAGCTACAAAAGAAGGTGAGAAATATTCCTGAATTCAACCTTGATTATGATGAAATAATAAGGTTCATGAACCGTGTTTGTATTCCTCCCATACCAGAATTAAAGAATGAACTATTGGATGAGGCTCATAGTTCTTCATTCTCTATTCACCTTGGAAGCACAAAGATGTACAGGGATCTGAAAGAGTACTTTTGGTGGGATGGCGTGAAAAGAGATGTTGTTGAATATGTCTCTTGATGCTTGGTTTTTCAGAAATTTAAGGCTGAGAGACAGAAGTCTAAGGGTATGTTACAACCATTACCCATACTATAATGGAAATGGGAAAACATCACTATGGACTTTGTCATCATACTTCCCAAAACATCTAAAGGCAATAATTTTATCTGGGTTATAGTTAATCGTCTTACGAAGTCGGCACACTTCATTTCTATTAGAGAGGATTTATCTCTTGATCGGCTTGCCAAGATATATGTAAAGGAAGTGGTAAGATTGCATGGAATACCACGTTCCATTATATCTGATCAGGGTCCGAGGTTTACCTCGAAGTTCTGGAGAAGTCTTTAGCATGCTCTGGATACTGAGTTAAATTTCCGCACTTCTTATCATCCTCAGACAGATGGTCAGTCGAAGAGGACAATTCAAACTCTGAAAGACATGTTGAGAGCTTGCTCTATGGATTTCAAAGGTGGTTGGGATCAACACCCACCATTGGTGAAATTTTCTTATAATAATAGTTTTCACTATAGTATTCAGATGGCTCCTTATGAAGCCCTCTATGGAAAGAAGTGTATAACTCCAACTTGATGGGATGAAGTTGGTGAAATAAAGCTATTAGGACCTAATCATGTTGATGAAATGGAAGAAAAGGTCAGATCTATTCAATAACACATAAAAGCAGCTCAGAGCCGACAAAAAAGTTATGATGAAAACCAAAGAAAAGACCTAGAGTTTGAAGTGGGTGATAAGGTGTTCTTGTGAATATCTCCCTGGAAGAGAGTAATGAGGTTTGGAAAGAAGGGCAAGTTTATTCCTAGGTATATCGGTCCTTTTGAAATTATGGATCGTGTTGGGAAGGTAGCTTACTGATTGGCGCTTCCACTGAATCTCTCTCAAGTTCATGATGTGTTTCATGTATCTCCCTTGAGAAAGTACATACTAAATCCTTCACATGTACTAAGCTAAGAATTTGTACCGTTGGAGCATGATCTTTCTTATGAAGAACAACCGATAGAGATTCTAGATCGTAACGAAAAATTTCTATGAAACAAGACCACTCGCTTGGTTAAAGTTTTATGTAGAAACCAAGAATTTGAAGAAGCTATATGGGAACTTGAGGATATGATGAGGGAGAGGTATCCTCATTTGTTTTTTTTTCCAAGTGACGAATTTTAAGTGTGAAATTCAGTTTAGGGGGGGTAGAATGTAACACCCAAATTTTTTTATGAAATATTTTCATTAAATAATTTTTATTCTTCAGTAGCTTGCTTTGCATGCAATCGTGAGTTTAAAAAAACTGAGAGATGCCCTTATTATAAAATTACCATTATAGCCTAGCTGTTAGGTTAGCAGGAATAATTATAACTAACTTATGAAAATGCATTATGAATTCATTGGCTATCAATTATTTATGAAAAATATAAATCAATTAGATATTTGCATTTTAGATTGAATTACTTTTGTTAATAAAATTAATGAGATATTTATATGTTATATACTTAATAAAATATTTTTTATATTCATCCAATGGATATTTTAGTCATAGGTTATGAATAAAACCTTATTTGATGTATAAAAACTTATTTTTTTAAAGGTTAATTTTACACCTTTGAATGGCGAACCCATTTTAAATTAAGATTTTGACACATTAATAATTTTTATATGACAACATAAAAATGTTATTTTGAAGAAAGATATAAAAATTTACTTTGGATAAATTTCTGATATTTTTCTGATAATTTTCATATTTGGATGAATAGTAAAAATACGCTAAATTTTAATTAAAAACAACTTTTTTTCATAGAGATAATTTATATGGTTAAATTATAATATTGAATGGTTTTAAAATATAAATAAAATATATTTTTATCATTCAATATAATTTGTGTTATTAGCATTAATTTTATATTGAATTCATTGGTAAAAACATTTCAATTTTTCCAATGTTTTAACTTTTAAAACCTATTTTCTCAACAATGGGATTAATTTTAAATTAATTACTATAATTTATGTGTTTTGAATTTTGAAAAATGGATTCCATATTTGGAATTAGTGGGTTCAAAGTATGTTAATAGTCTGCTTTTGTTTTTGGGCATTATGAATAGTAACTTTGGTAATTATTTTTATTACCATGGTTAAAAGTAAATCGGGTAATTAAGGGTAAAAATAATATTATAAAATTAACTTAACACCTATAAAATCCTATTATATGACTAAATTCTACCCTTATCATCTATTGTTTGAACTAGAATCACTTTATGGCCACTTACCTATGAATATGACATGAATGTGATAAAAACTAATGAATGTGGCAAAATGTCATAATCTCATTTTATATAAATATATTAATTTTAATATATAGATAACTAGGAGATAAAATCGACTATATATAGTCTTTGGAAAGTTAAAATAATTACCTACATCATAGAAATTTATTTATAATTTTTATAGTTTAAATAATTACCATTAATGATGACACAATAGTGATGTAGAAATTATTTTATTAATAGAAATATCAAATAAATGGTTTTAAAAATATTCAAAGAAATATCATATGAACAAATTAATGTGCTCCATGAATTTTATAGGTGACTATGACATGTTAGTATTGTATTAAATATTTTTTTTCGAATTTATCTTTTGATTTGATTTTATTTAAAGTCAAATAAATGAATAGTGTCAAAATTGACACTATTGATATTTTATAAAAATAACATTTTATTAAATTATTTAAAAATAATAAAATATTTAAAAATTACAAAGTGATAATTATAAGGTCGAAAATGTCATAAAATTTCCATTTATGGTCAATTAACACCACATAAGTAAATATCTATAACCATTAAAAATTTAGAATGTTATTACAACAATTAAAATTACATAGAATAACTAAGTGTCAATTAAAATGATAATGCTTAAATTGACATAAAAAAATTGTCTAGGATTTATTGGTTGATGAGATTAAAATCCTATATCATCTCATATTTGAAATTGGGACATTTTGGATGATTTTAAGTGGGGTTTGATTTTATTATAAATTAATATTTTTTAGGTTTCCAAAAGTGTCTCTCACCTCAATTATAAAAGGGCACATTCTCCCTCACCTCTTCACTTAATTTTGAGCATTCAAGCTCGGTCACCCCTTGTAATTTTCCCTCCTTAACTTCCCTATTTTAATTCTAGAGGTTCTGGTCTTCTTCAAAGACCAACTCAAGTGACCTAAGAGTAAATTTAAAGGAGGCACCGAGGAAGAGGTAATCTCTTCTACCGATTCTTTCAAATTTATTTCTTCTTATACTTCCTCTTCATTATTTATTTCATTGTAAAGTAAAAACATAAGTATCAATCATAAACCGATATGTTATTCTAAATATGAAACAACCATATTTCACCTTCTATCCATCCTACGAAAAATGAAATCACCGCGCGTGCGTACGTACGACTTATCGTCTCCACGTCGTGGTGTAATATGTTTTTCACCACCACCTTACTTGGATGGGTATAATGGTGGAAATAATAACTATATATGATTATTATAAAATGATACTAATTCTGAGATACTATACAATATCCACTTCAATATCATAACAGTTATGGGAACGATGTCGTCGCTCATGCATACGTACGGCTTACCATCTCCACGGTGTGATGTGATTCGTTCTATATAATATTCATTAAACCATGATTATATAAATGGATTGAATGAATAAATATGATATATATTATACTAATACCATTCTGTAAATTATATAACTATAACCTAAAAATAGGAATAAGAACTTATCCGATAAAACATGCATAAGAACATAAAATAGTTAATACCCGAATAACGAGTAACAATGAAATGTTACTAACAAATGGATGAAAATATGATCATAAATGTTATCATAAAAATGATTATGATTCTGTAATAAATCGGTAACATTATTAAAATCATTATAAAGGAGGTTCAGATATATACGAAGCATATCGGACCTAAGGTAAGGGATAAATTTGCAAATATCGTTTTTATCTGAGATTGTTTATTCGTAAGTATTTACTGCAGATTATTTATCATCCACATCCATGTTTCCTAAATATGTATTTCAAAATATTCTTTATATCCTTAAATAATTGTTCAAAGACAATTTTACCCATTGATAAATTTTTACTAAATGGTATGAATGGAATCTTTTGTCGTTTTCGGTACGAGTTACTTTTTGACTTTTTCGGCAAAAGTACGAAAAGAATGTTTTTTTAACTTCTACGACAAGAACGAATTTTTACGCTTTCATAATGATTTATTTCCTTGAAGCTTCCCCTGCAAGATTACAATGTTATTTTCACATAAAATGATTTCATCTAAAATTGTGTGATGTTTTGAGGAAGGAAAATGTTTTTGAAAAAGAAGGGATATTTTCCTGAGGAATGAAGCTCAAGTGTTTTATCGATATTATTTTCCATCTAAGATTACATAGGTTTATGTTTCTATCCCTATTATTACTTTGATTTGATTGCGTAAATGATGGAATTGTTTTTATAAAATCCATTTATGGATTATGTTGTGATGGATTGATGTTTAAGAAACCCATTTTATTTCATGGGTTATGCTATGGTGAATGTTTTTATGTTTTTGTGGCACACGTAAGAATGGTTTCATTATGAGATGGGTGTGACCTATATCTCCCTCCAATGCATTGGATAAAGATTTATATCTCATGAAATAGACATGGCTGGAACGACAAGTAAATCCGGTTAAGTAATACAGGGCTGGAACGATGAGTGAACTCGGTTCAGTAATGGACTTTGTCCGCTATGATGGTCTTGACAATGAGTTTTGACTAATATGAATTGATTTTCTATGCTTATGTGTGTATGCCACAAAATTTCATGTCTTATGTTATGATTATAGGGATTACATTGCACTTTTATGATTTATCTCATGACATGATATTATGATCTTTTATATGCAGGATAAGATTTTCAAATGTTATGTTCTTATGAATATGATATGATTGATATTTCCTTTGTTTACCCTTACTGAGCATTTGAGCTCACCATTTCGTATGTTTCTTTTCCCCTGGTCGAGAAGAAGGGTATTAAGTATGATATGCAAAAAAGGAGTCTAGTTGTGAAGAAATAAACGAGAGACAATGTAGATGTTTTATGAACCAGTTGTTTATGTTTCCCAGTTTCTAAAGACACTATACCTATACGGTCCTGTCGTGGTTTTGTTATATATTGCAATGAATTTACTTCAATTCTGAAGTAATATCAATGTATGTAAAGTATGAGTCGTTATAAAGATTACATGGTAGTCTTAGGCCAGAACCCCAACTGCTCTGCTGTACATATATATGTATTATGCTACACATATGTATTCTGCTATATATATGTATTCTTCTATACATATATACTCAGTCTACATGAAATGTTTTCTAATGTTTTCTGCTTTAGGCTACTGAATCAAAGTTTTTTCAATTTAAACATTGTATTACATTTACCACATGGCATCCATTGCTTTGTTTCATCTAGCTGGACTGAACTATCTATGGATGTTAGATATCATAGATATTTCATGTATTACCATATACTTATCTGAGAGTTCCAACATTTTTGTGTACTGTTTATGGGTATTGGTTTTCATAGATATTGAATTTATGTGTTCGTACATTCAACTCAAAATCATGTATTCAGAAACATGTATTCATACACGTATTTTAAGTCGAATCGATGCTATTTTCTTTTATTGTCTAAAAAAATTAATAGCATGTACTCATATATACAAATCAACAACATGACCCAAATAAGCTATTAGTTTTCATAATTAGTGCTATTTTCCTTTACATTTAGCATATATTTTTTTGGTTGATGTATTCCATATGGCACAAATAAGTTATCTATGGTTGTTAGATATCATAGATATTTCATTTATTACAACATATTTATCTTAGATTTTCAACATTTCTATGTACCTTTTTTGGTTATTAGTTTTCAAAGATTGTATTAATGTGTTTATACTTGCAAGTCAAAAACATCTTTCCATACATGTATTTTTAGGGTAATTAATGCTTTCCCCCTTACTATCTAAGAAAATTAACATGCACCCAAACATACAAAACAACAATGTGAATTAATGTCTTTTTTTTTGGGTTTTCAGGTTATGCTACATTCATGAATTAATGCCTTCTTTTTTTTTTTCTCTATTGTTTGGGGCTCAAGGGTGCTGATCCACAAATACGTTGGATAACAGAGGAAGAAAAATTGTATCTGATTTACTTTATGTTGCATTTTTATTTTTCCTAAAAATGGAAATATATATATATTTTGTGTTATCTAAAATACTTTCATTTCCATTTCTATTTCCTAAAAAAATTCTTCCCATCCATCCATTAATCTCGTCTGTTTTTTTTGTAGTATGATTCATCATGAATAAAAACAAGGGAATAATATATCTTATTTTCCATATTATAATATTCTCAAATTGTAATAATCCTTTTCTTTTAAATATTTGATCCAATTTAAAGAAAATCTTATTAGTAGATTCAATTCAGTTAGTACAACAAGTACACCTCAATCGTTTATATTTGATATTAGATTGAAATTTAGTTCATACTTTCCTAGCTAGCCCCTTTTTATATTTCAATCTTCAATTAAATTATTTTCAACAAACATGATACATGAAGGACTCTTTTTAACCAACCTATATTTATCAAATAGATATTAAGTTATTTCATACACACGTAGGTTTTCATATTTGCCATTATTATTGTTTTCTTTTAAACATTACACTGAGTTCATGACATTCGAATTTATTTGATTGATGTTGAAGAAGTTAAGTTGAACACAAAGTGAGTAGTTCCGTGCATTTGTACGATGAAGTACTAGTTACATTTATAAATTTATTATTATTATAAGATAGAGGTAGTTTTGTTCTTTCAAAATTTTAAGATAGGGCATTTAATACCCAATTTCATGATCAAACTTTCTTACACGATTTTAAACATTTTCTGTTGTACCAAACACGCCATTACACTTGCTGAACTCGAAACCCTAGAGTTTCATCTCAACAACTTGATTCCAGCGTTCTTCCCTTCCCTCATCTAAACGGCTCATCTGTTGCGCGTTGAAGGCTCTCTTGTTGTCTCCAGACTTTTCTGCGTTCGATTATTTCATTCCCAATTTACTCTTTGACTGCCTAGATATTTTATCGTGTCCGTTTTTTATACGTGAGAAGATGGCTAAGAAGAAAGAGAAGCCGGTGAATGTCTCGGGGAAGCCAAAGCATTCTCTGGATGCGAACCGAAGTGCCGATGGAAAGAATAATGGTCGAAGTGCGGCCACTGTTCGGCGACTCAACATGTACAGCACCAAGCCGAAGCGTAACAGTAAAGGAAAGATTCTCAAGCACGAATTTCAGTCCAGGGAGTTGCCTTCTACTAGAATCCAACCGGATCGTCGCTGGTTTGGTATACTTCTTACCCTGTATTTATTTAGTTTGTTTATCTGATTAATTAAATTCATTAATTTGCCCCTGTTGTCCGGATATTTAAGTTAACTAATAGTTTTTGTGTTGTATTTACTTGCCGTGTGTTTATAGATTTGATCGCCCATATCTATCTGACCTTTTTTGGTTATTTTAACAGGGAATACTCATGTTGTGGGTCAGAAACAACTTGAACTTTTCCGTGAAGAACTTGAAAACAGGATGTCCAGCCAGTATAATGTCATATTGAAGGAAAAGAAACTGCCGATGTCCCTTTTAGTTGATCGCCAAAAGGTTGGCCTTCCTTCCACACGATCAGAAAATCACCGTGATAATCCTTAATTATTACATTTTAATTACTGGTTTTCAAGACACGTGGTTCGATTACATTTCATGTAATTTTGATTATTTATTTTTCTTTGTATGTAACATACGCCCCTTTCCCTCAACAAAGTTTTGTTCTTATTTTAGATATAAGACTGATGTGAATTTGTTGTTTTCAATTTTTATTAGATGTTGTAACCCAAAAAAAAGTCATTTGGTGTCTGAAATCACATCTTATACTTGCAACTACTCCTAAGCGCATTCCACTTCATAATGTGGCTGTTTTCCCATAAGATGTCATTGGAAATTCTTTTGGAATGGTTTGTTTTTCCTTCTATTGGAATTTCATTGCACTGCTTGGAGGTTGGGATTGTTGCTCCAAATTGTCATATTTATTGAAAAATTGCAGCACGCACATAATCTTTTTTTAGTACAAAAACATGGAATCTTTCCGGTTGATGATGTTGGTCATTTTTTCAATTTCCCGTATTTTTGTGATTCCAAGCAAGCAAGAGTTCATCTCCTTGACAATGAACCCTTTGAGGATGCATTTGGACGTAAGAAGAAGCGGAAGCGACCAAAGCTAATGGCATCAGATTACGAGTCATTAGTGAAGAAAGCTGGTGGCTCACAGGGTAAATCTTTTTCATCTTTTCATTTTTTTTCTTATTGTGGTGAGGGTTAATCATTTTACTTCTTAGGTGCTCACCCCCTCACATATAATCATGCTCATTACATTACCTTCACATGTGAAGAATTAGAATTCAGGATAGCTATCTTTAATTTGTATTTAAACCTATATAAGTGCCTAGTATTGGAATTCAAATCTACCTTACATTCTCTTAATAATTCCTTAGTTTATGCTATACATTTTTCTTATTACCACAGAAACTTTTGAGCAGAAGCATGAGGGCCATCCATACACAGAGGAAGATGGTGAAGGGGATGGATTGAGGGATATGGTCCGACATACAATGTTTGAGAAGGGTCAAAGCAAACGCATATGGGGAGAACTCTATAAAGTAATTGACTCTTCAGATGTTGTTATCCAGGTCAGTGCTTTCGTACCGAATGCAACCTCTGAGAAGTAATAAGTCACCATTACATGTTATTTTCTCAGGTTTTCTTTTTGCACACTAGCCATTTTAAAATCAATCATGGTGTATATTTTTTCACATTTTTTTAATAGTGATCAATATAAAAAGGTAAATAACTACCAAGTTGAACCAGATCTAGTAAGATATTGTGATGTGCATGATGCGTTGGATTTGTCGTCAACATACAAGTATGTTGGATTTGATATACATTGAGGAGTTTTGATGTTCCAAGCATATGACGTGTTGAAGGACTTGAAGGAGATCATCAGTAGATTAAATGAAGCAAGGAGGTGCTGTGGAAAAAGTTCAATGAAGTTCTAGCATCTTATATGAGATGACTATGGCTGGAGTTTCCAGGCTATATGTGGAGGTCAACGAAGATGTTCATATGCCTTGATAGCTCATGGAAAAGAACTCACGGAAGGAGTTTCCATTGGCTGCATGATTGCATGTTCAGTGGGGGATGGAGATCTTTCACAAACACCATGGAAACTGATTGTGTGGTGGCATGAACTTCTGAAAGGAGCTGACTATGGACTCTATCTACGATAGAGTTCATGACACACTAGCATACATCATACGTTTTGTAGTTGTGTCTTGAAGGAGAGAGTGACTCGAGTTGAAATTTAAGAATGAGCTGATTCGAAGACATCATAGTGTAGGCTGGAACATTTTATGGATGCTGGAGAAGAACGGAAAAGTTGCGGAGATTCGCACTTGAAGGAAATTAGTGAAATATTATTTTAGAGAAAACCACGACGTGATGAGTTTTTCTTATGCCGTGTTTTATTTCCGAAGGAATTATTGAAGTATTCTCATTGACTCAAGGATGGGAGGTGTGCTACGTGAAGATCGTGCCACAATACATTATATTTGCACCATGATTCATATGTGGAGTCTTGGAGCTTGAGGTATAAGGCAATCACAGTTTCAATGCTACACAACTATTATGCCTCAACAACATGCCGTAATTTGTGTGAAGTTTACCAGACTTGAAGGATTTGAGATGGTGCACGACTGGGCGTTACAGGCAAGGAATAGTGACGCAATATTAAGAGGTACAATGTTATGACTTAGATTACGCCGCAATTCCATGTCGTGATTTTTGTAGGATGGAGGAGCCAAAGTTGTTGCATTGCTGGTCATTACCATGAGATGCTTACGCCATAATTTTTTGGGCTACACTGTAGTTAATGAAATCATGCCGCAATGATCATGCTGCAAGAATTTGATGTTGCTACTGGAATTCAAGGTCGAAGTATCACACCGCAATTATTTTGTGTCACACTGCAATATATTTCTAGACAGGAAATTGAAAGTCGAAATTATTATGCCATGATAATAATCATCATGCCGCAATGGTCGCGGGATCTGTGTGGATTTGAAGGGTCTTGTTGGGGATTTTGAGGAGTAAAGAAAGAGATTCGATCCGACATTTTAGGATGTTTGATTATATATTATGCCGTAAACATTTCCCATTACACCGTGATTTGGTCAATTCCAGAATAACTAGAATTTAATGGTCTAATTTTTGGAGTGGATTGAAATGGGATCTTTTGGCAGCTTACCGGACAACTTTGGCTTGAGATTTAGTGTTCATGACCCTTGATGAAGACATGGAGATGTGAAAATGTGATGAATCAGAGATTGGAAGGCCACCCATATGGGTCATGCTTGATAGGAGAGTGCACGCAATATCTGTTGGATCGGAGGTACCTGAGGAAGGTCGAGGGCGATCACACATGCTAGCCTTTGTTGCTGATCTTATTTCACTTGTATTGTCATTGACGTACTTGTAGGAGACCAGGACCATCTTTTTACTCTATCTGCCACTTTGTTCATCGTTGATAATAAGACGTTGACGTGGGCAGCAGGATAAAAACCGCCGAACATTGAGGGCGTAGCCACTCGATAACAAGAGTGTGGTGAACCTTTTAATCCCCTGTGTTCTGTGCTTTACTTTCTATCTCTCATCGTCATCGTCACCATTCCCTTTATTGTAAGGAGATCCATGCACTAATTGGCATCTAGAGCATGATGTTTGGAAAAAGTGGGAGAAGTTCCTATTGGACTTTGGCCACCAATTCACCCCCTCTCAGTGGTCAGACATCTCTCCTTTGGGACCTTCATATTGATGCATTTAGTAAAGGATGTTGTTTTGTAGCATGAAGGATGATGGGTTTGTCTTGTTTTTCCTTTTGCCATTATAGAACGAATTACCTTTTTTCACTTTATTTTGACTATTTTGAAAATGAATTTTGACTCATATAATGAATCAGATATATTTGGAACATGGCTAGTTATATCTCTGAATCCAAAGGCCTCTGTCCCTGCTTCATTATTGCCTGTTCATTGGTTGCAGGTTTTGGATGCAAGGGATCCACAGGGTACGAGATGTTTCCATTTGGAGAAGCATCTCAAAGAACATTGCAAGCAGAAGCACATGATTCTTTTGCTAAACAAGGTTTATTTATTTATTTTATGAATTTAATCCTCTTAACACACCATATCCCTTCATATGTTTCATTTTCAATGTGAAGCTGTCTGAAAATGTGAATCTCTATCCTTTGTTCAGTGTGATTTAGTTCCTGCATGGGCTATAAAAGATTGGCTTAGAGCACTGTCAAAAGAATATCCTGCTCTAGCGTTTCATGCGAGCATTAATAAGCCCTTTGGCAAGGTATGTTCATTCAGTAAATGTTTGTATATTTATAATACTTTCTGACAACATTTGTTTCTCCTGTACTCAATGAATTTTGCGTCCATTGTAAAGTTTTTTTCTTTGGTTTAAGATTATGTTAGAACTGCATTTCAACATAAGCACACGTGTTTCTCACGAGTGCATGTTTTTTTGGTTCCAGGGTTCTCTCTTGTCAGTACTGAGACAGTTTGCACGTCTAAAAAGTGACAAACAGGCGATTTCTGTAGGATTTATTGGGTACCCCAATGTTGGAAAGTCCTCAGTTATTAATACTTTACGCACGAAGAATGTAATGCCTCTATTCTCTTGCCAAGTATTGATGTTGCAATCATGCATTGTATCTAAATTCTGCTCAAATTTAACTGTTAACATGTTTGATGAAAATGCATGACATCTCAACCGTTCAATTTAGCTGATGATACACGTCTAGCTTTTCTGCTTAGCCAGGTCTGCAAGGTTGCTCCCATTCCAGGAGAGACCAAGGTTTGGCAGTATATAACATTGACGAAGAAGATCTTCTTGATTGATTGTCCTGGAGTTGTGTATCATAATAATGATACTGAGACGGATATAGTCTTGAAGGGTGTGGTATGTATTTTACAGTTTGATTCTGGATAGCCATTCATAATAATGATTTTTAAACAGATATTGATTATTGAAAAGGTTTTTTTTGTCACTTTTCAAAGTCGGGTTTCCAGGAATAATATAAGGTTTTGTTTCACAGCATTTATTGAAAACTGCTTACGACACTTTTAAGTGTTTTCAGATTTTGAAATTCAAGTATGATAGAACTGTAGATTGGAAATCTGTTCTCGTATTCTGAATTCTCAAATCAATCAATCGGATTACAAGGATATGGAGAAAATGCTACAGGAAGAAGAAGAAAACAGAAGGATGTGAGTTGCTCCCCTGGATGTCCCTTCCAAGAGCCAAGGCCACGGCCTCCTCCAGCATAAGCTGTCCCGAACAGAATCCTTCCCGCTTGCCTCTTCAACCGAAAGACCAAATATAGTTCCAACTAACTGAAGAAAATTACCTGCTTGCCCTTCATTATTTAGTAACAGAATATTTCCTCCTTGAATAGGTCTTGAGTGGCTGGGAATCTGAACCCCCAGCCTCAACCACTCTATCAAAGTATAAGTGGTGTTTTTTCCGTAACAGAACAAACATTTGATTTTTTTTCGAACCGCGCATCATTAGTGATAAATGCTGTAAGCAATTTCAATGAATGCTGTCAAACTGAGCTTAGTCTCAGTGATTTTTCAGAAATGGAACAACGTGTTTAAATATTGCTTGTTTGCAGGTACGTGTTTCAAATTTGCAGGATGCTAGCGAACACATCGGAGAAGTACTTCGACGGGTAAAGAAAAACCATCTGGAGAGGGCGTATAAGATCAAGGATTGGTATTGTTTATTATTGTCTTTATTGCAATATTCTTCTTTTAACGGCGGTGATGATGAAACGCATTATAATTCATGGGATATTGATTTAATTTGTTTCAAAAAATTAAACACTGAAAAAAATGCACTTGAGCAGGGATGACAAATGGGTTGAATACCTGCAAAATTTTTGATACTTGGATCTGAATCCGTCTACTCTTACAAAACCCAAACCTTTTTATAATCTGCTTATTTTTGAATCTCATTATTTGATTATATATTTGAAATTTTAAAATTCATTGGTAAATCTAAAATGAACGGATAACAAACTAAATATGTTTTATAATTTAATTATCATTTAGAATATATAGTTAATGAATCAATAATATTAATTTAATTGGATTTGGATTTAAAAGTCATTTGTAAATCTAATATGAACTGAATCCAAATTAGAAAAACATTGAAATTTTAAAATTCATTGGTAAATCTAAAATGAACGGATAACAAACTAAATATGTTTTATAATTTAATTATCATTTAGAATATATAGTTAATGAATCAATAATATTAATTTAATTAGATTTGGATTTAAGTCATTTGTAAATCTAATATGAACTGAATCCAAATTAGAAAAACACATTTTATAATTTTTTTTATTTAAAAATATGGTCATAAGTGATAAGTGCCATTTTAAGGAATTTTGAGTTAGTGAGTGATGTTAAATGCAGCTTTAGTGTAAGATAAGAAACTTTTTTCTTATTGTTTGTCACAAGTTTTGAATAAGTGACTGAAAACACGCAACCTTAAACAATCATCTAACCTGCAAAAAAATCCATTGTTTTTGGTCAGGGAGGACGAGCATGACTTTCTGGTTCAACTATGTAGATTGACGGGCAAGCTTTTGAAGGTATCAGTTGCACTGATTCTTACTGGTTTTCCATTTAATTTGGGTTTGGTGTGAATGGCGTTGGTGGGTGTTGTTAGGGCGGGGAGGCCGACTTGATGACGGCGGCAAAGATGGTTCTTCAGGACTGGCAGCGAGGGAGGCTGCCGTTTTTCGTGCCACCACCCCGACAAGATGACAAGTCGGCCGAGGAACTCACTCTGCAACCCCAGGGCAAAGATGGTTCTTCATGATCTTCACTTTCTTTCTCTGAAACTGTTTCTAAGCTTAAATATCATAAATTTATGTTTAGTAAAATCTCTTCTGTTGATCTGCGTAGAGTGAAAAACTAATATTATTCTCTTCTTTTTGCTGCAATGCATGAATTGAAATGGAACATGCACGAGATGTTTGGTTCTTCCTAAGCTGACTAATTCAAGGATCAAGGAGCATATAAAGATAATGTGTCAATGTATTAGAATCCATTAGAGTGCCCTGTTGTTATAATGTTCGGAACAGATTCACGTCTCTTTTGGTTTACAACCATTCACTCTTTGAAATGTCACTGCTCCATCTGCTGATTTGTACTCACTCTTCCTTGTAGACTTTCTTTGATGAATTGTATCGCCCTTGATTACATCACAATTGATGTGTCATGAAGTTCTTTCATCTAAATGATGAATACCTTTATTTATCACAGGATTTTAGGCAATTCCTTGAGGTTCATACAACTTTCACTTTCACACAACCTTTGCACACCTTTTGTGCAACTGTTTGCACAACTCTACGCCCGTCATTGACCATTCGTGCTACTCTCCACACCTGAAAAACATATCGCCTCCGTCGTCACTTTTTGCGCGTAACTCATGGTCTTCACGCAACTCCCCATCTATATGTATCGGGTTCGTGCAACTTCGTTCAGGTTCGCACAACTTCGTTCAGGTTCACACGACTTTCAAATTTGCGTGAAAAACCTTCATTCTCCATTTTTCTTAAGAAACTTCCCAAACACCTTTTGGAGCTTCCATACCTCATCTTCATAAAAATTGAAAGGTCTCCATGGTCTTAGAACTTTGTCAAAACATCTTGTCAACAATCGCACTAGAACTTTGTCAACCAACAATTTCCTCATTTTAGTTTTTTGACGACACTTCAAAATCACTTAAAACTTTCAGTTGACAAAACTTTTGCACTTTCGTCTCCAATCAACGCTTTCCCTTCCGCAACTCCAGATAGTGATTAAAGACCTACTCAACATGTACTCTAAACCCACACAAGTGAAACTCATCTTGAGAAACAAGAGTATTATGCAAAACTTATCAATGAATCACTTCATTCTCGAAACCAAATATTGAATGATACCAACTGTTATGATTGATATCAATTGTTGCACAAAGTGTAGGTGATGAGAAAACTACTTCATGAACCATACTTGGTGACTACTTTCATCATATAGTCACACCTTCCATGATTTGTCTTCCTTGAAAGAACAACTTCAACATCAATAAATTTTAAATTTCCCCAACATCCTTGCTCCCCCTATGATTCAACACAAAAAATCTCTTCCATTTCATTACCTTACTCTCCCTTGTAGCAAGTTTGAGCAAACTCTCTTCCATGTTTATGAACAAAATCTCTCTCCCATTGTCAATGAATCCAAATCCTAAGGTACGCAACAGGAAAAGAAAAATTATCAAAACATAGGGAAATTTCCAACATTTATCAAAACATAGGAAAATTTCCAACATATCTCGGGGATTGGGGTTCCATGTGCACACTGTTTAAGTGTGGAGAGTCGACTGGACTCTGAGAACTAGTTGATGTTTTTCAAACACTTCTTTGGGTAAGACCTTTATTGGGATGTCTGTGACATGGTGCTATGTAGGCATATACTCCAACTTGCCCTACCCATGCTCCACTTTTTCTTTGATAAAATGATACATGATTTCGACGTGCTTCAATATTGAGTAATGAATTGTATTTTTTTCCAAGTTTAATGACAATCAAATTTCATTGAGTAATGGATTGTATTTTTTTCGAAGTTTAATAACACTCAAATTATCACAATTGATTATGATCGGATGCTTCACTTTGACTCCCATGACTTCAAGCTACTGCTTCATCCATAATAATTGCATGCAAGTTTGAGTGATCGCAATATATTCGGCTTCTGCAGTGCTCAGAGAAATGCAGTCTTGTTTCTTGCTTAGATAAGAAATACACAATCCACCAAGATAGAATCTACCACATGATGTTGACTTCCTGTCATTCATGGAATCGACCCGATCTGTATCTATACATCCCAATAACTCTTGCTGAGATGTTTCACTGTGCAACAAACTGAAATCCACTGTGCCTTTAATATACTGTAGTATTCTTTTCACCGCAAACAAGAAAATTTCATTGAGATTACTTTGATAACGAGCCGCCCGACATGTGACAAATACAATATCAATTCATGCCACTGTTAAGTACAATAATCTCCCAATGATCTACTTGTATTCTATGTCATTGTTCACTTTGCCATCATCATCCCTTGACAACTTCATCTGGGTAGTGATCAATGTCGTTATCTATTTGAAGATTTTCATTTCAAATCTTCTTATTATCTCTTTGACATATTTAGTTTGAGAGATGAAAGTATATGCCTTTCATTGAGTTACCTATAGACCTAGGAAAAATGTTAGCTCTCCAATCATCAACATTTCAAACTCACAATTCATGAATTCTGTAAACTGTTTGCACCGTGCTTCATTTGATCCACCAAGAAAACCATTTGACCGTTTGTTGTAAACCTCTTTCTCTAGAACTCCATTCAGAAATGCTAACTTGTTTCTTTGCACTACTATGACTAAGAATAGCCTAATTGTCTTCAGCCTTGTCACATGTGCAAATGTTTTATCTACATCATTACCCTCAATCTAGGATTATCCCTTTCATACTAATCGTGCTTTTATTTCGAATCACCTTACCGTCATCATTTAGTTTGTTACAAAAGACCCATTTGGTCCTAATGACGTTCTTATCTGTCGACCTCAAAACAATTTTCTAAGTCTGATTCTTCTTAATTTGGTCATGTTCTTCATCCATCGGATGAACCCAATTCTCATCTCTAGAAACATGTTCTAATCACTTCGACTCTACCTAATATAAGAAAGGTGTTTTCTATAGAGGCTTCATTCTCCTTGTTTATACTGATGTTGTTTGATCACCGATGATATTCTGCCAATCAATTCTAGCTCGACTCTTCAATTTTTAAACAGAAACAGGCCCGACTTCATCCTAATAATTATTTGCAACTAATTCTGAAAAGGTATTTTGCTTAGGCGCTTGTGCTCCCTCTGAGCTGATCAACTCTTCATCACTACCCTCATGAAACTACTCACTATTTTGCTGAAGATTTTGCTCATTCTCTACTATAGTGCCATCACTGCTTTCAACAACCTTTCCTAGTCGCTTATTGAAACATTTATATTTTTTGATTTTTCCTGAGTATCCAAGGAAAATCCCTTTATCTCCATGAGATTCAAACTTCCTATGTTTTTTCTTATTGAGAATGGAACACTTATTTTGAAGATTTGAAATTACTTCAATGTCGGCTTCTTTCCATACCATAGCTCGTATAAAGGATTTTCTTCCCCCGAACACATCAAAGCTCTATTTGAAATGTAAATAGATGCCAATATTGCTTCTTTCCAAAACTTCTCTGGTAGGTCTTTTTTAATAAGCATTATTCCTGACTTGTTATTTATGATCCAGTTTCTCCTTTCAACGAAACTGTTTTGTTGAGGAGCTCTCACTGTTGAGATTTGGTGCCTTATCCCATGCTTTTTGAGACAATCCTTCACTTGGATATTAGTAAACTCCGTACCATTATCGGTCCGGACCTTCATAATATTTCATCCAAGCATCTTTTCGACCTCCCTCTAATACTATGTCATGAAAATAAACACCTTGTACTTGTGAGTGATGACCATAATCCATGCCATCATGCTATAATCATCAATAAAAAGAACATAATATCTCATCCCATTAATAAATCTTGGAGATATAGGTCCACACATATCAACATGCACCAATTCAAGCACTCTTGTTGACTTCTATTCCTTTGCCTTGTATGTCTTTCAAGTGATCTTACCTTTTTGGTATACATCACACATGTGTGTACGATCACAATTAGGGAGATCACAAGCTCTATTAATTTTCACTAGATCATCCAAGGATGGTTGTCTCAAATGAACAAGTTGTTTATGCCACAATCTATTTTCTTCCTCCTTGGATAGAAAACACATCTTCTCCACTAACAAGGTGGAGATTCCCTTTCGCATGCTTCCCCTGAAAAACAACAACACTATCTTTTCCCTTGATGATATATATCTTCTTTTTCACATTCAGGTTTTTATTTTTCTTCTTTATTTTGGTTTATCATTTTATCTTTGGCCATTCCCTTGAGTTTCTGGTCTCTCAGATTAAAATTTTGAGTTTTGGAATGTTTTTTCTGTTGGGCGGAGAGTGATGGCAACAGGGGGGGTGAATTGCCTTTTAAAAAATAATTAACAATTTAAAATCAAAGTTAAAGTGCAGCGGAAATAAAAGAGGCAAGACACAAAACTTGATAACGGAGTTCGGCTTAAACCAAAGCCTACGTCTCCGCTCCCAACTCAACCGTTGAGAGATTTACTACCGCTTACTTTTTAATGGTTTTAGCAAGAATCAGCTTAAACCAAAGCCTACGTCTCCGCTCCCAACTCAACCGTTGAGAGATTTACTACCGCTTGCTTTTTAATGGTTTTAGCAAGAAACCCACTAGACTTTAAGGTAGTCTAGAACCTATTACAGTTTGCTTTTAATGGTTGAGCAAGAACCCACTTGCTTTTAATGGTTGAGCAAGAACCCACTAGCCTTCTTACAGGTGAAGGCTAGCTCACCTATGACTCAAGCCTTTTAAAGGGAAGGCTTGACTAACCTCTTCACACCTTGAAGGTGGTGTGAAAACCCAAACAAGAGAAAGATGAGAGAAAGAGGGGTTTGTAGGCACAAACCCAAATTGATGCTCAAAATGAATAAAACAAGAAAAACCGTAAGAGGAGAAGCCTTGGGCGCCAAAGGATTGATTGGTGATGATGAAGGGCGCTCCCAAGCTTCTATGGTGGTGCTCCTTGGTTGTGGAATTGAGTTGGAGCAATTGAGGTTCCTTGAAGCAATCCGCCGGAGGTTCGCCAAATGATGGAAAAATGTTCCCGTGGGCTTCCGTACGTTTCCGGGGCTTCCTAGTCCTTTATTTATAGAGGGGGAACCCTCAAATGGCCTTTGGGGGTCTTCAGAGCCGTTGGAGAGGCCTTCGGAGCCGTTGGGAGTCAAGTGGACAAGTCTGGTCAAAGCCCAACGACTAGTTTGACTGGCTCCACCGGCTGACCGGTGCTTGGCCACCGGTTGGCCGGTGCTTGGAAAAAGGAGGGGCCTTCTGCCCAGGCTCCACCGACTGGCCGGTGAGGAGGCCACCGGTTGGCCGGTGAGGAGACAGTAGCTGTCCCTTCTGTCTGGGTTCCACCGGCTGACCGGTGATGGGACACCGGTTGGCCGGTGGTCTGGACAGAGGGGATGCCTTCTGCCCAGGCTCCATCGGCTGGCCGGTGGTCATCCACCGGTTGGCCGGTGGACTGAAAATCAGTCCACTTTTGCCTTCTGGCTTTCTTGGCCCAATTCCTTGGCAACTTGAAATCATGCCTATCATCCAAAAACACTTAAAACAATATTAGATAAATAAGAGAGTGATTGTGATCATGAAAATTAAACCACGAGGGGTACGAGAGGTACAACAATCTCCCCCTATTTTGATGATCACAATCACCTAAACAAGTAATGTAAAAGACTGAAATGAAAGGCATGCTTTAAAGGATAAAATGAAAAACAAAGTATGAGAGAAAGATTTCTCCCCCAATCAACCAAGAATTTCTCCCCCTTTGTGATTATCAAAATAGCACGGGGCATAAAACTTGATTGAGGGAAAGTTTGAAAAACAAGATAGAGTTTTTAAACCAATTGAAATTTTTGAAATTTGAATTGAAAGTTTTGAATTGAAAGTTTTGAAATTGAAAGTTTTGAATTGAAAGTTTTGAAAACGCAAAAATGCTTAAACGATCCTAACTCCCCCTAAATAAAAACAACAAATCACCGGGGAGAGGATTTTAGAACCGAGACAAATTTTGGTCCGGTGAGACTCGCTAAAAGGGATTTTTCAATCCAAACTTGTCTAGTGGCGGGTCTTCTCCTATGAAATTCATCATTGAAGGAAATGGTTTTGGGCCTTCCATACCGGGCATTTTTGCAATCGCACTCATAAATTAAGTGCCCGGGTTTTTTACAATAGTTGCAAAATTTATATTGGGAGCTCCCCCTTACAAAAATAGTTGGAGCATGGGAAGAGGAAGCTTGCTTGGAATAGCCAAGCCCTTGGGTGGTTCTAGATATGCATTGGGAACCTAGCAATTTGGTCAAATTTTGTTCACCTTGAGTGAACTTGGCAAGAGATTCCCTTAAATCTTTAATAGTTGAATTCAAAGAATCAACATTTGGAATATCTTGGACCTTTAGGGCAAGTTCCTCATTCTTTTTGAGAAGTTGTTCTTTTTCGGAAGAAAGTTTTTTGAAATTCTTTTTTAAAGCAACAAATTTGGAAGAAAGTTCGTGAAAACCTTCCTCCAATTGATCTCTAGCATGTTGGAGATCCTCATAAGATAAATGATTGAAAGAATTTGAAGAACAAGAGGAAGAGGAGTCGGAAGAGGTTACCTCATGAAATGCCATTAGGCATTTTTTACCGTTGTCACTTGAGGAGGAGGAGGATGTGGAGCTATCACTCCATGTGGCCTTGAAAGCCTTCTTCTTTTCCTTTTGCTTGGCCTTTTTCTTGTGGAGTGGGCAATCGGGCTTGTAATGGCCTTTCTTGCCACACCCGTAACATGTTACCTCGGGCTCGGATTTTTCGTTGGGTTGAGCCTTGCGGGATTTCTTCTTCTTGTGCTTCTTCATGAATTTGTGCATTTTGCGGGTAAGATTCTCCATTTCTGAATCGCCGCTTGAAGAGGAAGACGATGAGGAGGAGGAGCTTTCTTCTTTTTGAACTTTGAAGGCGATGTTCTTTGGAACTTTGATCGGTTTGCCTTCCTTTTCAGCTTGCCTCCTCATGGTAATCTCATAGGTCATAAGTGATCCAATGAGTTCTTCGACCGGCATGTTCTTGATGTCTTTTGCTTCTTGGATTGCCGTGACTTTTGGTGCCCATGAGCTTGGTAGGATCCAAAGGATCTTCTTGACCATCGTTTCTGCAGACACATCATCACCAAGGGACTTTCTCCCATTGCAAACATCAGTAAAACGCGTAAACATTTCAGTTATATTTTCAGATGGATGCATGGTAAAACTTTCAAAATCTTGGCGATACATATCCAATCGAGTATCCTTGACTTTGTTGGTCCCCTCATGGGTAACCTCCAATAGTTTCCAGATTTCATGAGATGAAGTGCATGTGGAAACTCGATTGAATTCATTACGATCAAGGCCACAATGAAGAGCGTTCATGGCTTTGCCATCAAGCTCAAAATTTTTAATATCGGCTTGAGTCCATTTGGATTCATCGGGAGAAGAAAGAGAATAACCATGCATGACAATTTTATAAATAGGATAACCAATGCTTCTAAGAAAAGTGGTCATGCGGGTTTTCCAATAGGTATAGTCGGTTCCATCAAAGAATGGAGCACGACCCAATTAATATCCTTCGGGGGCGAAAGAAGATGAAGCCATCACAATAGATCTTGAATTTGAAACCGGTGAAGGTATTACTCAATTTTTCCTCTGATACCAATTGTTGGGCGGAGAGTGATGACAAGAGGGGGGGTGAATTGCCTTTTAAAAAATAATTAACAATTTAAAATCAAAGTTAAAGTGCAGCGGAAATAAAAGAGGCAAGACACAAAACCTGATAACGGAGTTCGGCTTAAACCAAAGCCTACGTCTCCGCTCCCAACTCAACCGTTGAAAGATTTACTACCGCTTGCTTTTTAATGGTTTTAGCAAGAAACCCACTAGACTTTAAGGTAGTCTAGAACTTATTACAGCTTGCTTTTAATGGTTGAGCAAGAACCCACTTGCTTTTAATGGTTGAGCAAGAACCCACTAGCCTTCTTACAGGTGAAGGCTAGCTCACCTATGACTCAAGCCTTTTAAAGGGAAGGCTTGACTAACCTCTTCACACCTTGAAGGTGGTGTGAAAACCCAAACAAGAGAAAGATGAGAGAAAGAGGGGTTTGTAGGCACAAACCCAAATTGATGCTCAAAATGAATAAAACAAGAAAAACCGTAAGAGGAGAAGCCTTGGGCGCCAAAGGATTGATTGGTGATGATGAAGGGCGCTCCCAAGCTTCTATGGTGGTGCTCCTTGGTTGTGGAATTGAGTTGGAGCAATTGAGGTTCCTTGAAGCAATCCGCCGGAGGTTCGCCAAATGATGGAAAAATGTTCCCGTGGGCTTCCGTACGTTTCTGGGGCTTCCTAGTCCTTTATTTATAGAGGGGGAACCCTCAAATGGCCTTTGGGGGTCTTCGGAGCCGTTGGAGAGGCCTTCGGAGCCGTTGGGAGTCAAGTGGACAAGTCTGGTCAAAGCCCAACGGCTAGTTTGACTGGCTCCACCGGCTGACTGGTGCTTGGCCACCGGTTGGCCGGTGCTTGGAAAAAGGAGGGGCCTTCTGCCCAGGCTCCACCGGCTGGCCGGTGAGGAGGCCACCGGTTGGCCGGTGAGGAGACAGTAGCTGTCCCTTCTGTCTGGGTTCCACCGGCTGACCGGTGATGGGACACCGGTTGACCGGTGGTCTGGACAGAGGGGATGCCTTCTGCCCAGGCTCCATCGGCTGGCCGGTGGTCATCCACCGGTTGGCCGGTGGACTGAAAATCAGTCCACTTTTGCCTTCTGGCTTTCTTGGCCCAATTCCTTGGCAACTTGAAATCATGCCTATCATCCAAAAACACTTAAAACAATATTAGATAAATAAGAGAGTGATTGTGATCATGAAAATTAAACCACGAGGGGTACGAGAGGTACAACATTTTCCCTATTGCACGATTTGTGAGCACGATTAGGGGAAACCATGCATGTCCTTTAGGCCATGTCTCTTTTTAGTTCATTTTCTTGCATGATTTGTGTTGTACGTGTAGAGTATGATTAAGGTCAAATCGTGTGGCTCCTAGGTGTAATCGTGCGGGTCTTGGTGTGTCCCTAGATGAGGGTGCACGACTTGAGCACGGTTAGTCCAAACTGTGCGGCAAACATGCGTATGGCTCTGCAATTTTTGGCAGAGCCAAACTACACGATTTGTATATGGTTTATCAGATCATGTGACCAAACTATGCGGGTGTCCTGTGAGTCCAGTAAGGGATGCACGATTGACATATGATTTACCAAACCATGCATCCAAACCATGCGTAGTGCCCAAATTCATTAAAAATGTGTTTTTACCTTTTTTCCCTCCTTAAATTTTAACCCCAAATCACCTCTTCCCCCCCTCATTTGGATCATGCTACTCAAGGGAGGCTTTCCCTTCTTCCTCACGCCTCCCCTCTTCCTAGGGTGATTCCAAGTGATTCCTTCACGTTTTGGGGCTAAATCTTCAAAGTAATCTCTTCCTTTCTTCTCCCTCTTCCCTTTTCTTTCATTTTCTTCTTAGTTCCTCCTCTCCCTTGGTTCCTCTACTCTAGGGTTCATGTTTCTTTGGGTTTTAAATTGGGGGTTTTGTCTTTTTAAGGATCTTCTTGGGTGTTCTTATCTCTTTGGACCTCTTTGAATTCGTTTCGGGTTGCCATCATCAAAGCGCCATGAGTTTGAGGTAGGCTCCCTTATGTATTTGCCTTTAAATATAATGAATTATCGATTGCCTTGCTTTCGCACCACGTTTTTGTACTAATTAGTGATGTATAATTCTTAGAATGATTATTTGATGTGAAATAAAGTGGTTTACCCTTTTTATTGGATTGTATGAAATTGTTTTATTAAGTATCGCACACCAGTGTTTGACAAAATGCCCGATTGGCCTTTGTAAATGTGTTTTGATTTCTAAATGGTGATTTGGGGTTTTCATGTGGGTTTCTAAATGGTTTTTTGGACTATAAGTGGTGTGATTTTCTCTTTTGGAAAGGGTTTGTTTTTCATATGATACGTGAGACCCGTTTGGCATCTTCTTAAATTGGTCTCATTTTGAAAACTCTCCTAGGGGTGAGTCTCTTGCCTTGTTGGTTGCTAAAGGGAATGATAGGTCCTTGGCATGGGACTTCCCTCATGTGTTGTTAGTTCAAAGGCAAAGTGTCTATCCCTTAGAGTGATTCAGGGGTGATGCTTGTGTGTATTGCTTGTGTTCTTTCTTTATATATATATATAGTCAGTTGTTTGTTGGCATTACTTGGCTCACCCCCACTTTAGACATGACATGAGAATCTGACATAACTAGTGGATTATCCGAGAACGTTTACTGCATTAGTTTAGGATTACGCTCTAGCTAGTGACCCTTAATACAAATTTTCTTTGCTTTGGGATTATGCCCCTCAGTTGAGCCATGTAGGGTACAACCGAGAGTCAGGGCTACTTGATTGCATCAGGTGTGCCAACATGATGGATCAGAGACAATATTTTCTAGATTATCCTATGAGATCCTAGGTATTCCCATGTTTCCCAGGCACTTATTCATCTATGGTGGATGGTTTAGGTGCCTCAGCTAATTTGGTTACATGTGTGCTGTCTCCCATTACCCTTGTGCGGTTAGTGTATTTGCTTCCTTTTTATGGTTTATCTCTTTTGTAAAAGTGGATAATGGGTTTTTAAATGTTTTATGGAAAATGTTTTGAGAATGTTTTATACTTGTTTCCCCCTTTTAAATAAAAACATCACTCTTCTTACTCCCCCTCTCCTTCTCTAAAATGCTAAATCCTCCTTCTTTTGGAATAAAAACTTGTTTTAAACAAAGAGGGAAATGGACCGTTACTTGTTTTAGAAAGAAATGTGTGAACACCTACATTTATACATTGCAATTCAAACTAGTGATAAATGAGTCTTTTATTTAAAGGGAATGCATTAAGAATAGATTATTTGGGTACGCTTACTGAGTTTTAATACTCACGCTTATATTTTATTTCTTGTTTTTAGTCTCAGGTGCATGTTCCAGCTTTGTCTCGATCACTATGGGTGATGTTGGGTTTTGGGAATAGAGAGTGGCCCATAGGGTCACATGGAGATTTAGTAGTCGTTAGGTTCGATTTTGGTTTTATTTTCAATTTATGTTTATATGTTCTGTTTGGTTCTTTTTATTTTTATTGAGACGATCTATTTATTTATGCTGCTTTTGTTCATTTATATTGGTTGAAATCATTCCCTCTATCTCTCGTTGATTCCCTTAGTGCTTGTTCCCACCCCGGGGTGATCGAGAATGCGCCTTGGGGATGTCACGGGTTAGCTTGGGTGACCGGTTTGGGGTCAACCCAGGTTGGTTCGTGACAAAATGGTATCAGAGCATAGGTTCTTTAGAGGACATAGCTTTCAGAACACCCTTTGCTATTTGGGATGTCAAGGTAGAAGGAGTAGGACTGTCCGAGCTTGGAGTGTAGGTATAAGGAAGTGTCTGAACAACACTTTCTATACCGAACCTTGGGTTACCATGGGAAGTTGGGTTTTGATTTTTTCTTTTCATTTTGCCTTCTGTTTTGATGTTATTCAGTTTATGTAGCTTTTTGGAGTTGTTTGTGGGTGGTTTCATGTTTGGGAAATGAAATGGGAGTTGGGACAGTGGTTCTGGTGAGCTCGCATGGCCTAACAAGCTATTTAAAGCTCGAGGACATGGTCTTGAAAGACTCTCCGTGATAGTGGTGTGATCGACATATGACTTCCAACCATATGAAAAAATCACCATCGACCCTCATTCCTCGTGAATTTATTTTGGGTATTTCTTAATTTTAAAACCGTTTTGAAACCCTTCTTTTAAATTGTGAAAACTAGATTTCTAGTGGGGATGTTTTGGATTTTTGGAAATGATGAATGAGTTTTCAAATTTATTTAAATAAATCCTTAATTAGGTAATGGAATTTTAACAAAATTACTTTCGATAAAAAGGTAATTGGATTATTGAAATCAGATTTCTATAATTGAAACCTTGGATTGTTTGGGAATAAAATGGGTAGTGTTGGAAATGGGAATTATTTTTTGAAAT
Organism: Viscum album; assembly: GCA_963277665.1. Taxonomy (NCBI): domain Eukaryota; kingdom Viridiplantae; phylum Streptophyta; class Magnoliopsida; order Santalales; family Viscaceae; genus Viscum; species Viscum album. Next base: position 86,335,144 of record OY728154.1, read on the forward strand.
GGTATGGTTTTTGGGAAATGCTTTGGGTTTTTTTGAAAGGTTGTGTGAAATGTGAAATGGGAAATGAGTAGAATTTGAGATTTGGGCTCAATGTTTTGTTTTATGGAAATGTCTTCTTTTGGCCTTTGATATTCTCATGAATGCTCACATATATGGATGTGTATGTAAAAGTGGATGGTTAGTCGTATGTGTGGATTGGTTTCTAGACTGGAACAAGAACATATATGTGTGAGGCTTCATGGAATACCATTGGTAAGCGCACAATTTATCAAGATTGTTTTGTTTTTCAAAGGTGTTTTTAAATAAGGAGTTGTGTTGTTTTGATGAGAAAATGTTGCATGACGCTTTCTTTTGCAATATGGGGTTTTCATTTTTGGGATTTTTGGTTTTGAGAATATTGGAAATGTTAAGTGAAATTTTTGAATTTGGGTTCTTAGTTTCCTTCTATGTTTGGTTTTATTGTGATGAGTTCACGATGGTGAGTTGGTTTTAATTGATTTTTTGTTTCCTTGTTATTTAGAGTATGCCCCCACCAAAGATTCAATGGACATTCGAGGTGCGACTACCAAAGATTCAATAGACATTCAAGGTGTGACTACCAAAGATTCAATGGACATTAGAGGTGCGACTATGGGCAGTTCACCATCAGCGAACCCTCTAGTTGATCAACCAAAAGACTTACTCCTTGAGTTTCAGAAGTTGAATCCTCCTCTCTTTTATGGTCGATCAGTTCCTTTTGTATTAGAAGAGTGGATGTGAAAAATCAAAAGGATATTTGATTCCCTTGAGTTGCCTGAGTCTCTAAAGGTTAGGTTCACTACCTTTATGCTCGGAGGTCCGAGTTGGAAGTGGTAGAAGTCGCTCATTTGAACTAAGATTTGAGAAGATGTTTCCTAGGAACTCTTTAAGGCTTCATTCGTCTGATAGTACTTCTCTAAGGCCGTGAAGGTGGAAAAGGTGATGAAGATGTACTGACTTCAGAAAGGTGATGGATTGGTGTTGGATTTTGTTTTTCATTTTGTGGATCTAATTCCCTATCTCCTAGAGTTGGTCGAGGATGATATCCTGAAAGCTCGACGTTTTGAGGTTGGGCTTCATCCTAACCTATAGAAAAAGGTGTCAGAGTTCGGTCTAACCTCCTTTGCTGATGTGATGAGACAAGCGGTGAGGGTTGAAGCTATGTTAGCGGGAGTGCTCAAGGTATCCAATCCCCTTTCAGTCTCTGTAAGTGGTGAAGGGAAATCCAAAAAAGAGGTTGGGAAACGGCCTGAAGTTTTTTATGCTAGTGGTGGAATTAAGAGGCCACTGAATCTCTCATCAGCTTCCTTTGGGCACACAAGCCTGGTGTGTCATCAATGCAGAAATCTGGGTCACAATAAGCCTTCATTTCCAAGTGCTCTGAATAATTTTCATGTTTTTGGTCATTTAGGCCATCACCATAAATTCTACAAGGGTGTTGCTTGAAAGAATAGTGGATCCAGATCCACTCCCTCAAAGAAGCACATAGTTCAATCAGATGAAGGTGGTGATGGTGTGAGTTTTGTTTAAGGTTTTTGATTTAAGGGTTTCCTTCATTATAATAGTTGTATCATGTGGTGTTTTCTTTTGTTCTAAATGTAAATTGATGACGTGTATCTTTTGAGAATCTAAGTTTTAATGGGAACACCTTTATGGAAATTCTGATTTTTTTCGTCAGGAAGTGAAAGTGTGTCTCGTTGTGTATCAGGTTCATTTGGTTCCTTCTATGGTTTGCACACAGTTGTTCCCGTTTGGAGGTTCAATGTTGATGGGTGGTGTTGGCTAGGCATCCGGTTAGAATTCCAAAATGGTGAGGAGTCCAACTTGGCACCTCCTATGTTGATTAAAGTAATCCCTTACCTTATATATTGTTCCCTCCCTTATTTTCATTTGAGGAGTGGTCAACCCTTGTCCCCCCTGGGTCATCTAGCCTTGAGTTTCTCCTCTCCTTTGGCAAACTTTGGGCTCGTGGAGCATACCCGATGTTTATGGTGGTGGTATGGTGTTTGGCTTGTGGAATGGGATTTTCATTGTTGTTTGAGGAATAGTTAGAGCCCAATAGTTTATTTTGGGTAGAGGTGTAAATCTTGTCCTGGTGGTGCTCAAGGTGTTTTCGGTTTTACGATTTACATCATGCGAGTGTGTGAACCTTTGTCTTTTACTTGATCAACTCGAAAAAATTGTGGCTTTTTGGGGTAGAAAACGTTACAGTGAGGAGAATTGTCATATCCTGATTTTTATTTTTCTTTTTTATTTTGTATTATCATTTTATCTTTGAATCCTACCTTGAGTTTTAGGTGTTTCATATTGAAATTTTGAGTTTTCGGTTGTTTCCCCTCTGTTTCACGGTTTGTGAGCACAATTAAGGGGAAACCATGCATTTCCTTGAGGCCGAGTCTACTTTCAGTTCATTTTCTTCTTGTACGTCTTGTGTTGTGCAGGTAGCGCACAGTTGGGGTCAAACCGTGCAGCTCTTAGGTTTTACTGTGTTGATCTTGGGGTTTCCCTAGATGAGGACACACAACTTGAGCATGGTTAGTCCAACAAACTATGCGGAAAGAGTGCACATGGTTCTGCAATTTTTGATAGAACCAAAACACACGATTGACACACAGTTTACCAAACCATGTGGCCATACCGCGTGGGTGTCCTGTGAGTCCAACAAGGGATGCACGGTTGGCGCACAATTTATCAAACCGTGCGCAGTGGCCGGATTCATTAAAATTGCGTTTTTACCCTTTTTCCCTCCTCAAATTTTAACCCAAAAATCACCCATTCTCCCCCTCATTTGGATTATGCAACCGAAGGGAGGCCCTCCCTTCTTCCTCACTCTTCCCCTCCTCCTAGGGTGATTCCAAGTGATTCCTTAAAGTTTTGGGGATAAATATTCAGGGTAATCTCTTCCTTTCTTCCCCCTCTTCCTTCTTCTTCCATTTTCTTATTGGTTCCTCGTATCCCTTGCTCCCTCTACACTACAGTTCATGTTTCATTGGGTTTTAAATTTGGGATTTTTCTTATTAAGTCTATTCTTGAGTGTTCTTGTCTCTTTGGACCTCTTTGAATCCGTTTCGGGTTGTCGTTGTCAAAGCCCCTTGAGTTTGAGGTAGGTTCCCTTATGAATTTACCTTTAAATATAATTAATCATTTGTGGATTGGATTTCACACTATGTTTTTGTACTAATTAGTGATGTATAATTATTAGAATGATTATTTGATGCAAAATGAAGTGGTTTACCCTTTGTATTGGATTGTATGATTTTTTTATTATCACACACCAAGTGTTTTACAAAATGCTCGTTTGACCTTTATAAATGTGTTTTGATTTCTAAATGGTGATTTGGGTTTTTCATGTGGGTTTCTAAATGGATTTCTGGACTATAAGTGGCGTGCTTTTCTCTTTTTGAAAGGGCTTGTTTCTCAAATGATACGTGAGACTCGTTTGGAATCTTTTTAAATTGGTATTCTTTTGAAAACTCTTCTAGGGGTGAGTCTCTCTCCTTGTTGGTTGCTAAAGGGAATGGGAGGTCCTTAGCACATGACTTCCCTCATGAGTTGTTGGCTCAAAGGCAGAGAGACTATCCCTTAGAGTGATTCGGGGGCAGTGCTTGTGTGTGTTTCTTGTGTCCTTTATATATATATAGTCAGTTGTTTGTTGGCATTGCTTGGATCACCCCCACTTTAGACATGACATGGAAACCTGACATAACTAGTGGATTATCTGAGAACACTTGATGCACTAGTTTTGGATTATTATCTGACTGGTGTCCCTTAGTACGAATTTTCTCTATTTTAGGATTATGCCCCTCGATTAGGCCAGGTAGGGTACAACTAAGTGTGATGGATATTTAATTGAATCAGGCACACCAAAATGATGGATCAAGGATAATATGTTCTATATTATCCTCCAAGATCCTAGGTATTCCAATGTTTCCCTGACACTTATTCATCCACGGTGGATGGTTTAGGTGCCTCAACTGATTTGGTTACATGTGTTCTTTCTCCCATTGCCCTCGTTGTGTGGTTATTGCATTTTCTTACTTTTTTATGATGTATCTCTTTTGTAAAATTGGATAGTGGGTTTTTGAATGTTTTATGGATTTTTTTAGAATCTTCTACACTCATTTCCCCTTTTTAAATAAAAACAACACGCTTCCTACTCCCCCTCTCCTTCTCTAAAATGCTAAAGACTCCTGTTGCAATAGAAACCCATTTTAAACAAAGAGGGAAATAAACCATTACTTTTTTTAGAAATAAATGTGTAAACACCTACATTTATACATTTTAATTCAAACTAGTGGTAAATGAGTCTTTTATTTAAAGGAAATGCATTGGGAATAGATTATTTGGGAACACCTAATGAGTTTTAATACCCATGACTATACTTCCTTTATTGTTTTTAGTTTGAGGTGTAGGTTCTGGATTTTTCTCGATCACCGTGGGCGATGTTGGGTTTTGGGATTGAAGAGTGTCCCACGGGGTCACATGGATATTTAGTCATCATCAAGTTTGGTTTTGGTTTTATTTTTAGTTTATGTTTAAATGTTCTATTTGGTTCTTTTTTTATTTGTATGCTCTATTTATTTTCACTACTTTTGTTCATTTATATTGGTCAAAATCATTCCCTATGTGTCTCGTTGATTCCCTTGGTGTTTATCGCCACCCCGGTTGATCGGGAGCATGCTTCAGGGATGTTATGGGCCGATTCAGGTGACCGGTTCAGGGTTGACTCGGGTTGGTTCATGACATTCTTGGTAAATTTTATCTTATGATCTAAATCAAAAAGCTGACAATTAATTAGAAAATTGTGTCTGAGACCTTCCATAACTAAGACATCCATACATCTCATACCTTTGCCCCCAAAATTGTCTTTTTTTGGGCTAATAATCTTTAGACCTTCATCGTTTCCAAATCTGATGACACCTTCTTTGTTGTACTTGATTCTTGTAACCAAATAATCATTTATCTTCATATGATAAGTGTATCCACCATCTATGATCCAAACACCAACATGACCTTATGCTTCTAGAATAATCTCAACAATTTCTTTCTCAACTCTTCTTTTTGATCCATGTATTCTAATTCATACTAGGTGATGATTGATATGCTTGATATTCCTCAAAGTATGATGAAATAACTCCATCTTACAAATATTTAAATTGATTTTGAGTTTTTATCTCACTTGATGAATCCTTGAGCTACTATGTACGACCACTTTAGATTTTCATCGACACATTCCTATACATTATTAATGATAAATACCTGACCATATGTCCAAATATTCCACACTATAAATAGTGACCATCAAATGTATGATTGGAATATTGAACTCTTTTTATCTGCCTATGTTTCTCTTATGCCCTTTAGTACCTATTAGAAATGGAACAAACATTTTGATAATGTCCCATATTTATACAATAATAACACATAACACGAGGTGCATTCCTGCGTGTCATTCCTACAACACTAGTTGTCCCTTGGGTTCTCTGAGTATTCTGATTCTGAGTCATACCCAAATCAACCTTCAATTTTAGAGCGGGTGCTTGTGGCCTGACTTCAACCATCACTGCTTTCTATTTGCAATCAATCCCCATAACAACTTTGTCATCCTGATGTGTCTTTTGCTTCTCCTATCCATCCTTTTCCTGTTTTTTCTAGACCTTTTTGCTCAACTTGCACATTAATTTTTTCTTGCATGATTTTCTTTCCCGATGTCATATTTAGAGTCAAAAGTCGCTCATGATCCTCTACATTTCATTATAGGTTGATAACTTTATCCTCAATATTTTCAATACGTTTAACATGTTATTTCTCTATATTAGTCAAACCATTGATAACCCTGGTTTGTTCTTCAAATTTGAGCTTGTACTCAATGATATTCTCTAAGTTTTCTCACACTATAGATTATAGATTTTAAATTTCTTCCTTAAACTCAGAATTCTCCTCTTTTTGCTGCTACATATATAGTTTGACACCATGAACCACTATATTTGATTTCTTAATTTTGGATCTCCTAACATCTATCTATTCAAGATCATCCTCTAATTCTACTTGGAGATTAACTCTTCCACTTTCCCCTCATCATCATCGCTCACTTACCTCATCCGGGAAATTCCACAACAGACACCATAACATCTTCTCTATGATCTTTGCAATCCTAAAATTCTTTTGATTTAGTTTATTCTAAAGTATTATTTTTTACGAAAGAAAGTTCTTTTTAAAGAAGTTTCATTTCATACTTCTCCTGCCTTTCTCATTGGCTGAAGATTTCTTCAAGAGAATTTCATCTCATCACCATCTTAAAACTTCTGGAAACACTTTGCTGCAAGGTGCCCAACATTTACACATAAAAAAAACATGAGTGGAAGTCTCCCTTTAAACTTTTTCCCCCTTTTTAAATTTGAGTAAAGGAATGACACAAATTCATCCACCTCTTTTTTATACCATCCATCCTCCATGATGACCTTCTTTATGGCCTTGAATGCCACCACCTTAGACTTCCCCTTTTTCACAACCTCATTATCATCATTTATCATCTTGTAAGTGACAAGAGTATTGTACAAACTATCCAATGTCAGCTCCTTTGGATATTTTTCCTCAGTATAGATACTTTCAAATTTAATTGGGGTGGAAATATTCTTAGGATGCGCTTGACGATCTTCACATCACCGAGGGTTTCTCCAATTCCATGCATGTCATCTATAATAACATTTAACTAATAAAAAATGCATCAAAAAATTCATTTGGATGAATCCTAAAATCCTCTTATTCCAAAAACCCTGTAATTTGGATTCTCACAATTTCTAATTGACTTTGCAGATGTTTATCATCTTTTCCCACATGGTGTGTGAGGATTTAAACACCACCACCTTCATGTAGTTTTTTTTGAATAAATCCCCCTCTTAAATCATTGATTCCTATAACATAAACATCCAGTTATCTTTAGTCACTGCCTAATAAATCCACATCGTTCATACTAATCAATATACCATTCCCATCAAATATATAAACATCCATGCCTAATGATCAGAAATAGCGCTGCCTCCGATTCTTTAAAAGTTGAAAATTATTTCCCTCAAAGATCATAATCCCTTTATGATTGATTGCTACCATGAATTCTACTAAGAGAGATTCACTGACTTTAAACTTTATCCTTGATACCAATTGTTTCCTCTAACTAGGTTAAGTACTCTGGGTGAATCATGGTATGTCAAATAAAGAAACTCTCCATTCTGATCTTGTTTCACCATTGAACAAAACACTCTTCTCTCTTCCTGCAACAATGTATGAACTGAAATGTAAGAATGCACGAGACATAACAATTTTACTTAGTTCACCATAACCAGGATAATACAAGGAGAATAAAAAGTCAATGTTCCAATGTACCAAAACCCATTAGAGTGAATTAATTTTATAATGTTCAAAGCAAACTAAATCTTTCTCCTGGTTTACAACCATTCACTCTTTGAAAGCTCACTGCTCTCTTTACTGAAATATACTCAATATTCCTTTAGCAGACTTCCTTTAATGAACTGTATCAAATTTGATTACACCTTAATTTATGTTTCATGAAGGTATTCTTTCATCCAAATGATGAAAACCTATTTATCGTAGAATGTCTAGGCAATTCCTCAATGTTCACACAACTTTCACTTTCATAAAATCTTTGCGCAGCTTTCACACAACTTTCCATTTTCAAACAAATCCTTGCTTTCACAAAATTATAAAAAATTCACGAAACTAAATTGTTCCTATAGACAAAATTTCCTTTCTTCTCATTAATTATGTTTGTGAAAATTCTTTCTTGAAAGAAGTATGTTCACATAAGTCTTATGTGAAAATAGATCCCCTGCTATTCTCTAAGTCTTGGACCTTCCAAATGAGGGGTGTGTTTCCTATTTATAAGTAGAGCTGATCATTCAAAAAACTCTACACCCATCACCAACCATTCATGAAACTTTCCATGCCTAGAAAACATATCACCTCCATCATCTCTTTTTGTGCACAACTCATCGTTTTCATGCAACTCCCCATCTGTATACACCGGGTATGAAAAACATTGTTTATGTTAAAAAAAAATCAATTTTCATGAATTCAATAAACTTTTTCAAAACTCTTTGATGAATTTTGAATGAGGCTTATTTAAAACACTATGCTCACACAACTTCACACATGTTCATGCGACTTTCAAACATGTAAAAAAACATTTGCTTCATTTTTACTGCGAAACTTCCCAAAAACCTTCCAGATCTTTTCGAACCCTTATTTATTAAAATTGTAAGGTTCCCACAGTCTTTAAACTTTTTCAACACTCCTTTTCAACAAATTCACTGGAAATTTGTCAATTGAATTCATCAACCGGCTTTGTCAACAAACTCAACAACCCAAAAACACTGAACGTCACCTTGAGGTATTTTTTCCCAACACAACCCATGTATAATAATAAGGAAACCATATTTATACACGGTAAGAAATAAATGACAATATTATCAACTCAATAAAACATAACATACAACATACAAGGAATGCTATCAATAATGAACAACATAATAAACTCAAAATAAATAAATAATTTAATTAATTTCAAAGAAAAACAGTTTTAAACACATATGTTTAATATAGAATCCATTTTTCATTTGATTCTCATACTATTTCATGCTGTTATCCACATAGGCTCATGGTAAGCATACAAGATAGAAGGGGTTACCCTCCCTCAATTCACCAAGACTAAGGACTACCCTTGGTTTAGGTAAGATTTGAATCCACATCTCAAAATTTACCTCACCAATAGTGGTATGGCTTTACAACTTATTCCACCCCATTTCAAAACCAAACCATATATGAAAATTAATTAAGAGATCAACATTTAAGAACACCCAAAGTACATTCCCACCCTGTAAAAATATAAACCATTTATCAAAAGGAACTTTATCCTTGGTGATAAGGCCTTTTCCATATCATTCTATCATTCCTATACTTGAACTAAATGAGAATCCAATCTACTCACATTAGGGTCACACTCATGGAAGAACAAAGTCACATGACACTAATTAAAAACAATCTCATGTGACTTGTCTCACCTTGAAAGTTCACTTTAATCAAGAACATCCATATTAACCTAACACATTACAAAAATTGACTCATTACTCTATATGGAATTGTCGAACACCATCTCATCAGAATCCACCAGGTGATACAAGACTCAATTTTGGGCCATGTGCCTTTCATAGATTCTAATTAAATTTATAATCAATAATCTTGTATTGATATAATCGATGAAAAACCCTATAATCAATGCAATATCACTAAAATTATGGCTCACTGCATGTTATACATCTATATTATTTGAGGAACCTTACTCACACCTGAACACCCCAAGTCCCATAAGCTAACTCTTAGGTCACATGCACCCACTTAACCTAGCTTGACATCACACAACACATGATAATGCATATAAATATAGGGAAAATGAAAAGGACCACCTTATTTATTTAATCATAAGTAATCCCATCCATCACTACAAGTTGAATCACCCCAAATTTCCTAAAATCATAAAATAATGTATAAAACCCCCATAAATTTGTGATTTGAGATGAATAAATAAGAAACAATGAGAGTAACATCAAGAAAAATGATGAAAAGGATTAACCTTACCTCTAGGATATTGTTTCTTTAGATTGATTGTCGATCAAATGTGATCTATAGGAGTTTGAATAAGGATAGGGGAAGAGGAGGTTTATGCTCCTAAGGCTTTACTCAGACGGAGTGAGGAACGAGGGGGTGAAAGATTTATATATTTTATAATTTAATTAAAAACTTTAAAATATATGGGCTGTTAGGAATATGTGGGGGCTAGCTGGGGGTGTCTAGGAAGTAGTGTGTAATTAGGGTCATTATTGTATTTTTGTTCCCTTTTAGTTGTAAGAGTCATTAGTGAGAAAGTGGGTTGTTGGCAGAGAAGTTTATGTAATAAAAATGGGAGTGGCTTGTAGGGAAGGGGATACAGATTCCTTTTGGGATTTTCTAGCAGCAGCTGTGGGGCTTGGACATTGGGACGTTCCCGCTGGGCTCGAAAGTGGTCTTCTACGGGTTCCTCTCAATATTCTTCCTATTCTTCCTCTTCTCCCCCAAACTGTAATTCTATCTCTCTCTGTTTAGTTGATTCGAGGCACAATATACATCAAGTTTCTCCTCTATTCTCCCTCTATCAATATTTTCACCTAACAATTGGTGACTCTATTGAGGAACCATGGTGGAGATAGATGTCGCTGCTGAGAAGAGATATGATTGAAGAAATTAGAACATAGCTATGCGTAGTTCATGGCAACATGGAGTACGTTAGACAAATAAGAATAAGAAAAAAAGGAAAATAAAATAAAAGAAAACAAAATCTAGAAGATATGGACGACGGGATACCAAGACAGGTGGAGGTGGCCATGTTTGAGTCTTGATCACAGGGGGAAGGCGGGCATTGGGAGCAGAGGAGTAATCATTGATTCATTGTGACTGGAGGCAACAATTGAGGATCACTGGAGGCACGCAAATAGAGGAAATGTTTTCTTACTGGATGAACAAAACGGAGAACTATGTTTGCTGCTGGAGAAAACACGATCACTAAGAAACTGCATGCGACTTATGTTCGTTCTATACATACTGGACGCGGAGAAGAAAAACACACACTATTGAACAAGTTTTCTCTCTAATATACCTATTGTCCTTTTGCATGATCAACTATCTACACATCGTTGGGGTAATCATGAAAACTGTGGAGCCGAACTGTGCTAGGCAGTTTTTGTGAAGACGATAGAAACCCTGTGCGAGGGAGGATGATCAGAGTTGGTCTGATCTTGTCGAACAACTTGCTGAAACCGCATACGCTGCAGGTCACGATCACAGTTGGTTTCGGTCAACGTAAGGATTACTCACATGTGGAACTGTAGGTCGATACCAGTTGGTCAAACAGAGAGTAGTTTGCAGCTGAATAAGATTGTAGCAAGGAATAAAAATATTGAATTCAGGGGAAGAGAGTCGGTCGCTGCTGCTAGAAATGACTCTCTTGGACTGGTTGTTGACAATACGCTGTTGGAGATGTGTTTACAGTAGTTTGGGAGGAAAGGGATTTTGTTGAGAACAACATGACAAAGGTTTTGAGAATGAAAAATATAGAAGACTGTAACATTTGATGAATCTTTTTATAGGATCAACAGGAGGTTCTGAGAGTTACAGTTTGAGATGGATCTGATGGAAGCTTCCGCTGGATTTCCAGATCGGTAGGAGAATACTGGACAAATGATAGAGAAACTCATGGGGAATGAGTTTCATGTGGAATGTGGTTCAGATTCTAAAAAACTGAGTAAGATAGACCCTATCACTCCACATAGCAGTGGAAAAATAGAGATTAGTAGCAGATTGGGAGGAATTGTGAAACCTAAATAACTTGATCTAATTGAAGGATTAAGAGGCATGACAAAGAAAGTTGAGCTTCCATTGGGTTGGATCACTAAGACAGAATCATATTTCTAGTATTTTAGAATGAAGGAAGACATGGAAGTGCATTATTCACATATTAGTATGGAGAGCATGATTTTGTTTTGGTTTCTACCATGGTTGAGTGGAAATCCTCGTGTGACTTGGGAAAAAATTAAGCCAACACTTCTGGAAAAGTATGGGAATGGTTGGGGGCACCTTGAACCAGCTGTATTGGAGAAAGACGAGAAGGTAGAGCGAACACAACTTAGGAAAGTGAATCCTCATAAGCCTATGGAATTATGACCAACTATTTTGAAATGCATGTACAAGTATGAATCTGGTTCAAAACTTTTTGAACAAAAAAAAGAGGAGGGATACACTGCGACAGAAGGGAGTAATAGATGAGATACGGATGAGTAGAATAATTTTAATTTTAATTGGTGTGAAAAGGTTATTCCATATTTAGGTTTTATCCTGGATAAGCGGGATAAGAACTTCAAGGAGGAACCTATAGCCCTTGGTCTTCATTCTACTACTTGGAGCATTGAAACTCATCTTTTGGGAGTACACAATGTGATGGGAGATGGGAATATTACTAGAAACTCTGTAAAAACAAGTTCAGTAGACAACTCATGTCGATCTACTGATTTTGGTTTGGAACAGTTAGAAGATGTTGGGAAATTAGCAAGTCTGAGTGTTCCACCAATTTCTATGGGTTGACAGAATGATTTAGCTCAAGTTGAGAATGTAAAGTAGCATTTCATGTTGAAACTTGGCATGAAAGAATTGCAACAACCAGCTTAGGCGAGCAAAGATGAAATGCTAAAAAACAAAGGTACATATGAGATAATATCTCCTAAATATATTGGGCTTCTTCAGGCTGAAGAATCTGGTTTAGAACTTGGAAAACTCAGCAGGTGCTATGCCCCAAAAACTTGGCTATTAGATCTCGACTATGATTTTTATGGAAATGGACTTAATGATGACTTTTGGTGATTTAAAGGACATCAAAGAAGAAGTGTATTGCTGATGATGATCTGTTTTCCTTGATCTCAATTGAAATTTTCCAGCCTCAAGCGATATGGTCGCTTGGATATATTCATACGTTTGATTTGGCTGGGCCTAGGTTTGGAATGAGGTACGTGGCTACTGCAACTTTAATGGTTAATCCAGTTGGCTGTTGGATGCTGATGCATTGGACTACCAACCACCTTGCTCTAAAAGAGGCTATTTGGAAGACTGTTATGGTTGCTTCACATGTTTGGCTTGGAGAGTGCTATGCTGTAATGGAAAATTCAAGGCTTCAAGAACATTTTGCGATCAAGATGGAAGCACTTGAGCTAGTCACCACACTTCTAAGTCATTACTTCAGTACCAAATCGTTAATGCTGTTGAATGAGGGAGGTTCGGTCTTCTGTTTCAGAGGGACTGCTAGAAAAGGTGATTTGAGTACCACTACAAGCGTAAACAACCCAAATTTTTTGTAGAGGGCTTCTCTACAGGCAATATTAGGCCACATAAAATACTTTATATGTGAGGATATTCCATTTTTTCAAAAAATGGGAGGCAACACACAGTTTTTCAATTCTAGATACATGGAAGAGGTCCTACCTAGCACAATTTCGAACCAGAGAACAAGTGGGCTCATTGCTACTATTTTTTTAACTAGTACAGTGAAGCTTCAACCTTGCATGGGGCAGCTCAAAAAAGGGAAGGTTTCTCTATTTTTGGCTTGAACGAGGCTACAAAATCCTAGAAATTCAGGTTCGAGATAAGGATCCTTCCTATATTTTGTGAGGGTGTCAACTTAAGTGAAGTAGAATTAAAGGAGTTTGTTGTTCAAGATGTCAGTTGATAATTATATCAGAATAGTTATCCACCTACAATGGTTTCCTTAGATTTCCCAAGTGTGTTGCTGACTTCCAATGAAGGTGCATTGATACTGAGGCCTCCAACAAAGCTTCCACTAGGAGATGCTATCCCAATGCATAGACGAGCAAAGTTTTTGTAATTCCACCTTGAGGACAAGGTGGTTTTTAAGGGGGAGGTAATGTTATGAATAAGTGGGGGCTGGCTGGGGGGTGTCTGGGTAGAGGTGTGTGATTAGGGGCAGTATTGTATTTTTATTCCTTTTTAGTTGTTAGATTTGTTAGTGAGCAGGTGGGTTGTTGTATGGGTAGGTTATGTAATAAAAAGGGGAGTGGCTTGTAGGGGAGGGGATACAGATTCATTTTGGGATTTTCTAGCAGCAACTGTGGGGCTCGGATGTCGAGACATTCCAGCTGGGCTCAGAGAAGTGGTCTTCTATGGGTTCCTATCCATCTTCTTCCTCTTCTTCCTATTCTACCCCAAATTGTAATTCTCTCTCTCACTATTCAGTTGGTTTGAAAAAAATATATACATCTAGTTTCTCCTCTATTCTCCCTCTCAATATTTTCAACTACTAGGGGCTATCGGGTACCTAGTGGTTTACCCAAGACCACCCCCTTCCGGACCTCTCACCGAGCACTTGGTGTCATCTACAACCTCTTACTGTATATGAAACCACCTATGAGATTCATCTAGACTCACGAACATCCACCAATAACTCCAAAATGTTGTAAAATTACCCCAAATCCCATCCCATGACTTCAAAATTTAAGACCAAAACTCAAAATCAAAAATAGTCTTGACTCCAATTCACATGCCTAAATCAAATACTGTACCTTATCCTTGGTCTTAAAGAGACACATGCATACCACACACACTAGAACATGATAATTAACCCTTTTCGAAGACTCCTGCTCTAAATCTAAATATCCACCAGTCATCTTCTGAATGAAGCACCTGATTATAGACTCATATTAGCATGATCAAATATAGACAATAATATCTACATGATTCTCACCTTATCAGTTTTTCCTAAATTAACCAACAACCTAAATACCAAAAAACCAACATACCACATTTCATAGTAATAATGGTTCTTTGAACCCAATAATATCCTCCACCACTTGATTGCCGATGCCAAGCTTATAACAGTCAATGTCACCAGTTTGAGCCAAATTACCACTCATTTAGAGCTATATCAAGCATCACCTGATTATCAATACCAAATTCTCAACCTATATCTTTAGATATGGTATATTGGAAATTTCATCACTAAAAATAGATCACTATTATAATCTCATTGAACAATGAAATTTTATGTCCCAAGATTTATACCTACTCGCATATTTAATTATACACTAGTTAGTTATCGAATGTACTGACTTCCTTTCAAGAATTAAAGAATAATTAACAAATCTTGTTATCATTCATGGATCATAAATTTCTCATATTATTCAGTAGCATACCATTCTATTCATTGAATTTTACCTAATAATTTCCACATGATCTAATTCTCACTAAATAATACCTGCTAGTACTCTTTAGTTCTAGTATTACATATATTTTCAAGTGTAACTCACATGATTATATCTTCATGTTGACGTGAAACCTCAATTGCTAAAAACATGGGTCCACTCGATGCGTCTCTTGTGATGTTCACCATAAAATATCAAATTCTCAAATAGTCAATGGTGTGATCCTCACCATAGGATTGCGCTTATCTCTTACTCCCTGAGTAACTAGTGAATTCGGTTTCAAATACCACTTAAACACCTTCAATCACAATCCATGACCATAATAACCCAATTAACTTGTTTCACAAGCCTTACTCTAGGTTAGATAATTTGATGGTGTTTAAAACTACCACTTCCCTAAGCATTATGCATACTTCAGTCATTCAAGCCATAGTATCCTGTACTTCCACATTGGAAATACATCAAAGGATACTTTATGTTGAAGAGGTTTATACCTACCTCAGTGATTGGTAAAACCTCAAACATATCGAAGTTTTTCACCCTACAAGCAATTCTTTTTAGCCACCACATTACCTTTCAAGGAAGAGGTAATCAACCTCTACCTCTGATAGATATCTGATATTTAGTATATAAATAGACATATTAAGGTAAAATAGGACACCTTACCACAACCTATATAACTGGAGGAATATTCTAGAAGAGTATTTTACAGCTGGTATAAGTTATATATAAAGAGGAGGGGTTGGTGAATAGGAGGGGAGAGAGAGGAATAGTTTTGTTTTTCAGCTGTGAGGCTTAGGAAGGGATATTGTGGCTTGGGCTAGTGAAGCTGGGCTTCTCCAGAGTTCTTCATCTTATTTATTCTTCTTACTCATTTCCTCATCCTATACTTCGACTTATGGTTCATTATATATAAAGTAGTTTTGTTATGGTGCTTTAGTCGGAACTAGTATTATCATTTGGTCCGATCTTTCCACTGCATCCTCAACGGAGGCGCGCTATCGGTTTCTTCACCTCCAACATCAACACACACAACAGAAGCAGATGAAGCACACTACCATTCTTCATCCTCTCCCTCGGACGCTCATACTGCTACCACCAGCTATAATCGGTGGAAGGAAGCACACTGCTGCTGAATTCATTTTCTACCACTGTGGATGCACACACTCATTTCTCACACATGTTTACCAGAAATGATCGGTGCTACACTGCTCGTGCGTCCTGCTCTGTTCCATGGATATGCCCTTAGATTACATTTGACGTCCATTGTGGGATGCTTTTCACATGCACTGCATTTTATTCCCGACAGCACACACCACATTGTTGGAAAATTACGCGGAGGAGCCGCTCCTAGCCTGTAAGCCTAGGTGTGCATCTGTTCTCATTCGCATGGGAAACGTCTGGTGGTTCAACCTTTAGGTTCTGTTTTGATCTTCTTATATGGGGTGAACCATAACACCCGTGCACTGTCTGCCCATTTCCATCGCTGCACAACACTTCATCAGGTGGAGGTGCGCTCAGCGGAGTCACGTACTGCCCGTTCTAGACTAGCGGAGATGTGAACACACTTCAACGATGCACAAGAACTTCTACATAAACTTTAGTTCCACTGTTGTTGCGATCATCCGCTTTCAATCACGTAGGAGGCACACCTGATTGGACAATGTTCCTGGTTTCCCCGACTTTAGGAGTGAGGCGCTACTACGACACCCCCAAACACACGATAAAAAAAGCATTCCTGCCTGTCCATTCCGTATCCTAAAAAAAACTAAAAAAATAGAAAAGAACACTTCCCTGCATATGTGGGAGGAGAAATGGGCCTGCCACTGTTGCGAGAAGGTGGGATTTCGGAAAATGATGATACAGTGGATGAGTTACCGTGAGGACCTTCATCATCCGATGGAAGAGTTTTCTCCACCACCACTGCCGCAACGTATGCCATGGACTATGTTAGAGAATCACAGGGAAACACTTCAGTCAGCATCCACTACGGAGATGGCCAACTCACATTCACAGGCAGTGCATCTGCTACCATTGTTGACTGCGCAACAGGTGGTGAATCCATCTCCATGCAGTATACTGCCGGCGATAATACTGGTGGATTGGGTAAGCTGGGGGAAAACATGCAACACGATGCATTTTTTGCGACCCTTATTACTAGAAACATGCAAACTTCAACTTTGGGCGGCATGGAGGCAAAGCGGTTTGACCATGGGTGTTTTCCAGCCACTCATCGATGGTGGGACATCAGATAGCTAGGGGACTGCATCATTGGGAGACACCGACACAACATGGTGTCGTGCTTTCCATTGACACGCCATCGTTAGTGATTGTGAGCAAGGGGTAGCCGGACACAGTGATACCGCAGGTAGCACCTAGTGGCGTCAGGGTGTCAGACTGCATGATGGGGGAGACCACACATTCTCTTCAATAAAATCAGCCACATCATCCATGAAGCATCACCTTCCACCCCCTCAGACTCCTTTAGAGGGAGAAAAATTAATTCTGATTGAGATCATTGAGACCCACTGGTAGCACATGATGGATCACGACCTCTCATATCGAAAGGAGAAACATCACAAACCGTTGACAACCCATTTGTAGGCTGATCATCTACTGGGAAGGACTATAAGGAAGTTTTCTTGGAAAGTATCTATGCTCGGGCAGTAACACACTCGACGAGCCCATAGTGTTGGATGATCCATCTAGGATATTTCTTGGAGAATAAGTGAAGTCCGGGTGCTTTTCCCATAGGTGTTGCAAGTACATGGCACATGGAGGATCATTTGGTTAATTTATTGGAATGACTCTTGTCTTCAGTTACATGGCGCATGGTTGGTTTGGGAGATTTCTTGGCATACCAGCAGGATCCACCACCTAGAGGACAAGGTGGTTTTTTGGGATGGTGGTAGTGATAGATATTGGGTATGTAGTACATAAACACACATATTAAGGTAAACTAGGATACCTTAACACAACCTATATAGTTGGAAGAATATTCTAGAAGAGTATTGTACAGCTGGATGGAGTTATAAATAAATAGGAGGGGCTGGTGAATAGGAGGGGGAGAGAAGAATAGTTCTATTTTTTTTGCTGTGAGTCTTGGGAAGGGCCATTGTGGCTTGGGATAGTGAAGCTAGGCTTCTCTAGAGTTCTTATTCTTCTTCTTCTTCTTCATCATCATCATCATCATCATCATCATTTTTTCCTCCTGTACTTCTACTTCTGTTTCATTATATATGAAGTAGTTTTGTTTTGGTTCTTTAGCCGCAACTGGTATTATCAACCTCCCATGACAACACCTTCTTGATTACCTCATAGAAGGCTTCAAGGTGAATATCATTACATGCATTCATGAAGAATCCTCAAGATCCTACTCAAAATAGGGGTTTTTATGAATTCATCCCTTGAAAGGAAAATACAAAGAAAAGTGATTTTTTAAACTTAGGAATTTCATCCATTACTAATCAACTAACCCGCTGGTGCTTTATAAATTCTTAAAACTTCCTGGGCATGCTGACTCTTGACGGAAAATCTCATAGAAGAAATAGTGGAAATTCATTTAAGATAATATCCCAATATCTCTTTATAGTTCCATGGGTATCTACCATTTACATGTGCCACCTTCTAGTCTAGAGACGATCAAGGATACATGAAACATCTAGGAATACCGGTCACTTTAGAAAAAAATAAAATACTCACAACCCAATTTTTGAGGTCCTAGGTCTTAATTCATCACCAAGAGTAGTATATAACAACTCTCAAGATTAGATATGACCCTAACCATCACATCTTCTTTTGTTAAACCTTTATCAGGGTCTATAGGAAACTCACAACACCCTTTTTATAAGAAAGTCATCCGCTAGATCACCCCTTCTACAAAACCCCAAGGCTCACCATCTCTAAAACATTGGTAACTAAGGTCCCTATATTTGACTCTCAAACAAGCATATATGCTAGTATTATCTTATAACTCACTCGACTCATATCATAATGATTCCAATCATATTGATCCTAAAGCAACACACCTAATCATCTCGTTTAAGCATATGATATGCTTACATTTTCACACACTGTCCATCAATACCAAGTACTATTCATGCTTTAAACCCAAATGCACTCAAGTAAATTTGCATACTTGAGCTTACATAATAGGGATACCCTAAACTCATACACATCACAACACCACAAAACCAAGGTTTATAACCAATATCAACATAGGTAGGCTGGAACCAAGCTATGACATTATCGTAACTAAATCAAGACGCATAAGAAACATCTTAAAGGAAATATAGTTTTCTTTAAAACCATAGGTATTTAACTCATATTTATATCTCAAAAACATCAATATTAAGTGATAAATATAATAAAAATCATTAAAATTGTGGCTCAATTAAATATTAACATAGGAAAACATTTTTTAATTCATTATTGACGTGTCAATTAATCAAAACCATTTTATTTTCATTAAAAAGAATTTAAAAACATTTCTAAAGAATTTTAATCAAGGCCGAGTTTAGTTAAGTAAGACATCTTTAGTAAATTATTTTGGAGAACACTGATTAATTTATTATTTACACTAAATTATCAAAACCCTAGTTTAGAAATAATTTTCTCAATTTTTTTTTAATATTTTACCAAAATATTTCAAAAATCTACTTTACTAGTCACACACAAGAATGCATGTGTGACATGGACCTACGTGCTGAGTGTTATGCTTGAACAAATCTAAAATGGCTCCTGAATGAGCCATATAACTCAAGAAATCTACCTCAAAACTCACTAATTCCTAAGGTTCCTATCCTAAATATCCTTGTTAAGTTAAGATTCTACCATAAATAGAGTTATCAATTTTATTTATGGGTTAAAAAATACCAAACCACCCTATATCCTATTTATAAAATCTTAAAAAACCAAAACACTGCTTTGGTACTACTTGTAACAACTTGATCCATATCTTCAAATGACTTGATTTGGACCTCCACTACCCCAAGTGCATTCCATGATCATTGAGGAATATAGAACAACATAGATGGCCTAAATTAATTGTTAGGGAATGATTTACCCTCTTTTGATGGTGTTTTAGGCCAATTCCAGACAATAATAAAAAATATTGCACGACTTATATGTATATTAAATGTTTTATAAAATAAAAATGTAATATTATACACCAAGAAGTACTTTATATACTATTAAGAACAGAGGATTGACTACTTGTATTAGGGTCTAAAATGAACCATAAATACAATAGATATTGGAGAAGAAGACGATTGAGAGTTTTCACTCAAAATCCCGCCCAAGATGAAGCTGCGTCCAAGCCCTATGGCCAATTCTGAACAATATTCCCCCCTCTAGTGTAGTTCCCATTGATCCATTTTGTAGAGGGACTTAATAGTATATTTCCTGGATATTCCTCTGGCCCACAACATATTCCCCCTACTCTATCTCTCTCATCTAACCTCTTCCTCCTCCCACAATTACCCAAACACCTTTATTCCTAGCACATCTATATCACTTCCACTTCCTTAAAATTTACCTTGTCCTCAAGGTGAGATACATGATGAGGTTTTGGTGCAACCACCATTCTTAAGTGTTGGACATCGGGGCATGTATCACTATAGTGATCAACATTGTCCTGCCCCCTTTCAGCACAATCTCCAAGAAATCTACTAGATGAACCTCCTTGCTTTATGAAGATGCATCTTGGCTTCACCCACTTTCTAGGAAATCTCCCAAATGGTCCTTCCTACACTGTAGTTCGAATGCGTTTGATGCTTCCCAAGTGTTAGTGCATCACTCCCTTGCACTGACACATAAAATACTTTCCACAGTGTAGGTGAAAGGTCATTTATCATCATCGAATCCACCATTGGCACTAAATAAGATTGTGTTGGTGCAACATGATCTTGCACCTCAAAATCGCCAGACATCCCAGGATGTACTGCAAGTAGTGCAAAGGAGTGAGGTGGTATAGGTGGATGTAGGTGATCTTAGGGTTTCACCTACGACCTAGGAGAAAGTTGATGGTCCAATAACGTTGCTCGGGAATCTGTCTCAAGCTAAGACATCTTCTCCTGATGACATCCTACAACTTTGAAGAATTCTTGGACCACTGTTCTGGATGTAATCACCAGGTTGTAGTCTAACTAGTGTTGTTGGATCGAGATGATAATCGCTTGAAGCTACCTGAGTTGCCGGACCACCTCATCTCATGACATCGTCATCATCCATCAACATTATCCTCCAAAAAAAAAAAAAATCGAAACACCCTATGTATCTACCTATTTTTTTCTTTCTCCCAAAAAAAATATTGAGCTATGCACTTTTTTTAAGATGTGAGCTAGTATTGGCCCACCTTGTTTGATCGAGATAAAACCCATAGTGCATACCAGTGGGGTGTGTTAGTGGGGCGCTGCTTGTTGAAACATGAAGCAATAGAAGTGGGAGAGTACTTGCTATCATACTAATGTGAAGGAGTGCGTGTTTCCTCTGGGTGGATTGGAGAAAAACTGGTAGTATGTGTGCCACCTCTGGCCAAGTGCAACAAAAGTCACCAGAATAATGGTTTCTCCTTCGGTGAGTGTACTCGTGGATGTGGCTCCGCAAGATGGGACATCTACCGAGCATAGGAACATCCTTGCCTGAGCATCCATCGCAAACCAACGATGTGTAGCATCTGAATGCAATGGTGGCTGGGTGTGCCTCCGTCGAATGAGGGGAAACAACACAGAAGGTGTCTGACAAAAATGGACCCAGTGATAGGAAGAGAGGAAGATGACAAGTCAAACCAATTGATAAGAACAAAGGACCAAATAATTGTATTAAGGTATGAAATGAACTAGAAATATAATAGAGATTGGAGAAGATAACGATCGGGAGTTTGCACTCCCGACCATGTCGAAGCCGCTTCCAATCCCTATGACCGGTTCTGAATAATATTTTCTCCCTCTCCTATGCAGTTCCCATTAATCCCTTTTGTAGAGGCGTTTAATAGGATATTCCCTGAATATTACCCTAGCCCACAACATATTTTCCTACTCAATCTCTTATCTAACCTCTTCCTCCTCCCACAATTACCCAAATTCCTTTATTCCTAGCACATCTCTATCACACCCATATATATATATATATGTATGTATCCAATAAACATATGAAAACAACATATTAGTTTAAATATAAAATGATACCACTAATAATATCATGATAAAATGAATAACCAAAGTGGAAATATGCCAGAGACTCATACCAATGCTATTCACCATCACTCAACATCCCGATGGTGTCTTGACCTATTAACTGACATCATCCTAATATATTACAGTGTCTATCACAACCATAGGTTGTAATGTTGGATTTGTTTTCAATTGGAGTTAGTGGTTTGAGTTGTGGTAATTTAGAGAAGTTTGGTGAAGGTTTAAAGGTGTTTTTATGATGTGGGACATATATCACGGTGCAACCATGTTGATCACACTATGAAAGGATGTCATGAATGAAGAAAACTAGAAGGAGAAGGTTTATCATGCTGCATGGATCATAACCATGCTATAGTAATTAGTTTCACATTGTAGTGAGAACCCCATAAGAAGTTGTGATCACCCAGTGAGAATTTCATGTTTCACTATTTTTACTCGATAAATAAATCACACCATGACTGGTTTCATCACATTGCAATGAATGCTTCATTAGAACAAAAGGGTGAATTAAAGGATGATACCATTCCACAATGCCCAAGTTGAAATAATTGGGCTTAACTCTATTTGGTGACAAACCAGATATCATGTCGTGGGAGAGATTGTCACGCCTCAACATAACTGAAAGTTGGAAGAAATCAACATTTAAACCAACCCATCACATTGTAATGCAGGTGGTCACACTGTGATTATTGAATAAATTTAGAATTCAATGAGAATTGATGACCTAGACTTCTTATGACTATTTGGTGGCTATAACAGGATCTTCATCAGTGAAAATGAATTTTAATGATGAAGATTCACTCAAAAATGATCCAATGGATGAATTTTAAGCAGAGGAAGTTTGAAGTGGTTAAGATTTTGAATTTTAATTTAAATTTCAACTTCCTTGACTTGAAATAGAAGAATTTTTTCTATAAAAATATGAGAATAATATAATACACATAATATTTGAAAGAGGAGAAGAGAAAAACTTGAATGTCTTAGAAAAATTTGGGATTAAAAGAGTGAGTTTTTAGATTATCTATTATTAATAAAAGGTGGGTTGCATTACTACACATTATATAAGAGAAAACAACTTGTGGACTCGACCCCATGACCAACACACCACACCCTAACCACCCATGACACCCTAACTGCCTGCGGGGGTAGATTAAATATTATTAATAATTAAGCTTGAAAGAGGAGTTTGATTCACAAACTTATAAAGATTAGGAGGTGAATATCCAAGCATCATAGATAACATCCATGTTGTATGGTGTTATTTCATTTACTAGTATACTTGTAACTTTGAACAACATGTTGATACAATTTTTTCTTGAATCACCCTTGGAAATCATGAGTGAAAGTGTGGAAAAGGATGTGGAACTTAGATGAACAATGAGCCTTTACCAAATATTATAATAAAAAAATAGCGAAGTAGTGATTATTAAACATATCAACACATCATTGATATGTGCTCCTTGTATATCACCTAGTGCTGGTGAACCAAGTAAAATCTCAGTGTCTATGATCCTTTCATTTATATATTTTTGTTTGTGTAGTTGTGATAATATTTTCATAGATTCCAAGTGTTTCTAAAAACATGGATATAAATTATCATCTATTTTTAATTTGGTACTATATTACCCTAAATATTCTATCAAGAAAGGATATATTTATTATAAGAAGAAAAAAATTAATTTTGGGATGATCCTTTACTCTATGAAATATGGCTAGTTTATTTGTTTTCTTATACCCTATTTCAAATTGGAAAGTGTGAAATAGTGTTACTTATATTCTCCTCTAGTAAGAAACCATGGAAAATACCACACATTTTTAAATATCATTCAATATTTTTTTTGAACAATATGTTAATACGATGCATGGAATTTTATAGAATCTTTTTATTTATACTTAAGAAACACTAATATCATCTAAAAGTATTAAATATCAAAGTATCCCATCATTGAGGTCAATTTATTTCATATTTATTGATTCAATTTCATAGTCCCCATTCACAATTATTTCTTCCACACAAACAATGTGGGGTCAGTTGATTATATTAAAAAAATTGGTTGAATCAAAACCCACCTTGAATAACCTAGTGAAGGAAGTCACTATTTTTCCAATGATTTAAGTTTCAAAGTTATTATCCAATGACCGAGGAATACATTATAACTCCCTTTTTTAACAGGAGTTATGGAGTGGTAAAATGTTCAATATGACACAAGAACTCATTTCTATCCTTAAAGGAGTTGACAAGTGGAAATATCGATCCATGATATCAAATAAATTATGACGATGATGGAAAATTAAATCAATAAGGATTGGTCTATAATACATAAAAATAATATTTCTCATGTCTCCATTCATATAGGTGTATTAGATACCATGAAACCACTTAGTGTAGCAATTCCATTAGTAGTATAAGGATGTTAATGATAAAAATTTTATAGAATATGAATATTGCAAGAAGGGGATGTTTTATCTTTACGAGAATAAAGAAAAATATAAAGCATCATATGCAAACACTACTATTTAAAAGAAGAAAACTATGAATTAATATTATTGAAAAATTCATTGAATGTTGATACACCATAGTGATAAGGTATTAATTTAAACCAATGATTATATTTTTTCTAGGGAAACTTAAATTAAAATTCCCAGGACACATCACATTAGTGAAAATCATTATAAATGGAAAATTAGTCTTCTAGTCGAATGAAAAGAAAACAATCATGTTTTATGGGTTATGCATGAAGTGAAACCTGACTGAAAATTATATTTTTATTGGATTTTCCAAAACCAGTTTTTGGGTGAGCGGGAACCAGGCCATACATGAAAAAACCAAATCACCAAAAACATAAAACCGCTGCTTAGACGAAGTCCACTTTTGATTCAAAATTCAAAATCAACGACCCATCAACACCAGGACGCCTCAGGACACAGATCTTAGATCAATGAGCCTCCTTGAGCCGCCCCCTGACATCAAACCACCTCATCATCACTATCATCACCTCCAACAAACATCGCCGACAAGAACCCATCGGCCATCGCTGCCGCTGCTTTAAACATTAAACAGAAAAGTCTTCACCCGCTTCATCGAACCACCATCACAGAAGAACCCCATCATCCACTCGCCGTCGTAGAAACAAATGGCCACCACCAAAATCAGAAACAAACGATACCCAGGACTATATCGGCATCTCACCAAACAAAAATGTAGAAAAAAAACCAAAGAAACTTCACCGAAGCATGAGGAAACACTTAACAAAATCAACAAACCGGAATCTTCGCCATGCCGTTTCCATTTGAAAAAACTCAAATATGGGTGTTTATTATGCATGAAGAATATTTGAATAAAATCATGTTTATCATGATTTTGACTTTAAATAATGTGCTAAATTGCATCAAAATCATGTATGTCTTTAGATTTTTCATTCATAGATATTATTATTTAGTCTGGATAAAATGTTTGAGACTACATGTTATATTTTAGGTTTTTTGTGAATCCATTTATGATGCCTCAAAAAACCTATAATATCACTCAAAATCTATTCATTAATGATTAAAAAAGTAGCGTAGAAGTGTGAAAAAATTAGGATATCATTGAATAAATAAAATATGTTTTTTAAAATCATCCAAAAAACCTGTCTTAATGGAAACTTATTTTATTATAAAGCCATAATAAAAATAAACTCAAATATATGGGAAAAACCATGAGAAACTGATTAGACCATAAAAATTGATGGGCAATGTTATGTGGAGGAACTAAATATTCATGAAATCCTAATTCACCATAATTTATCCCACCAATGAAAAATTAGTCACCAATGGAGAAATACATAATAAAATTATGTATTAACCCATGTTATGATATGGAAAATCCAAAACTAAATAAATCATGGTGTAAGAATTAAATTGGAATATACAAATGGAATAGAGAAAAAAAGATAATGAGCCTAAATGAACAATTCTTCTCAATAGTTTTAATGGGGCCCCATCAACATCATAACAAAAACCAATAAGTGATAATGTTATTGAAAATTTAAAACCATGGCCTTGAGATATTTCAAAATAATAAAGACATAATGACCTGCCCCATATAAAAAAATATTGCAATAATCATCATGAAACTATTGAACTTTATATATGTATATGATTATCTAAAGAAAAATCATGGCCTAACATCATTCTATCATGTATGGACCACAAAGCATAGCCCGAATTTTTTTTCTAAATGTGTTGATGTAAAAAGATGGTGGCATTGTGCTAGATTTTTATTACGTCACAACATTCTATGGTTTGACATAAACAAACCCACTAGAAATTTTATCATGTAATCAGGGGAAGCACTGCATGAGATATATATTAGTTCAAAATTAAAGAACCCATGGGTTTCTATTATTAATTAAATGATAAATAAAAGTAAATTAAGATGTAATGATCAAAATTAGTTTACAATATAATTAAAAAAAATTAGAATTTAAATTGAACCCAACCCCTTGAGCTCTACACCGATTCTTCTTCTCCCATTTTACTACTATTCTCTAATATATAATTGATTACTCATGTTAATATTGAAATACCCCAAAACCTCATTATTTCTTATTTACATTCCCTGTCGCACAGATTCACTCCAATCCACCCCAAAACCTAAATATATTCCCCTATTTATCAGGCAAAACAACATCATTTATCCAACCATAACCCATGACCTATAAAAAAATCTCTAATGCATCATTTAACACCATTCCAATAATTCTTTACTAATAAATTTCATAAAACCATTGGTGAGTTTCTATAAGAGGAAACACTCAATTGAATATCCTCCCATATTGTACATTCTCCTTAAAAAGATGTTTTATGGTTACCCCTAGCCACCCCAACCATATAATAAAACCCCATTATCATCTATACATACCCATAACTAATGTGGGGATGATAACCTTTCTCACTTACACCTCTATTATTATTTTAATACCAAATCCAACCTCAAGAGATTATAAATGGTGGATTACTAGAATATTTTAATCAACAAGAATCTTAATAGGTCCAATATTTCTATGATTTATCATGTTGTCTATAAAGTTTATGCACATTAATAGTATTCAACTGATGAGGTAGGATGCATATTATAAACTAACAAAATAGTTCCTCCCCACACTCGAGTACGATCACATAGATGTGCAGTTTAGAATAATTGTTTTATTGGATCATCTCTCGTAATAATTTGTAGATTTTGATTGGACATCTAGTTTAATACATTTTTAATGATTAATTCTTACATATAGTGAGTCATGGACCTAGTATGGTAGTGAATCTCTATGAAATGAGTAGGTTTGGCATCTTACTTCTCCATTGTATATAACCTCTTGGAGTCTATGAGCACATAAGTGATGATAATTCACCTTCATATCAATTAAATAGAATTATAATATTTTTGGATAACTATGGGTAATAATCATGATATTTTAGTGAATATGTTTTTTTAAAAAATTATCTATAGAGGACAAGAATTGATCATTATAAATATATTTCCTATAATAATATTGAGGCATTATGAAATAAAATAAATTTGATAGTCATGGGGGATGTTCATCACATTATTATAATATCATCGTACCCATTGATAATTTTTTCCATTTACCTAATTAGATATTTGAAACCTCATTGACCTATTAATGTTGGTGGAGATGAGACTAAACTAGATACTGTGTAATATCAATGTATTTTTTGAGGATAATTCTTTCAATTAGGTGGATAAAAATATGAGGAATTGGTCCGTATTCAACCAAATAATTCCATTTTTAAACAAGAATTCATTTTATAACACTCCAAAAGAACGTTTTTGGTTAATTTGTTTAGAGAAATAGGTTATAAATCTTATATAACAAACCCATACATGTCAACTTGGACACTTCCTCTTCGTATACATTTTTTTGAAAATATAATAATTTTAAAATTAACATATTTTATTTTCATGAAAAATATTCATGATTTTCAACATGACCTTATCATTATTATTACTAATCCTTAAACTATATGAAAAAATTTAAAAATATGGGAAGATAAAAATCTCAGTAAGGGTCATATAAAAAAAGAAAGAATCCCATTAGTCCATTTCAAAACCATGATATCACAAAAGATATTTTTCCTTTAACATTATAAGATTTGAGCTCAATTAATCATTTACATAAACATGAAATATTCTTTGCTACACCATTTTATTAAAAAACCACTAAATAGGAAGACAAAAAAGAAAAGTGACAATCATGAGTGTTTCTTATAAAACATGAGAACCCATGAAATTTTTTTTACTTAAAAACATACCTTTTTATCCTGAAATGGAACCATCATTTTATTAATACAAAATATCATTATATTACAATGTGAAATCAAAATACTTCTATAAAAAATCATTTGGAATTATAAAAAATTCCTTAAGGAGCCTTGGGAAATCATCCTTTTAGTAACCTTTCAAGAACCCTTATTAGAACCCCTATAAATGGAATAACCTACTTAGTTAATTCCAACATAATTATCATTACCCAATGATTTAGATAGAAATATCAGGCTTACCCATCATCATAGGTATATCAGGTTGACTCATCATTGATAAAAATTTCCATGTATCATATTATGAAAAACCAGATAAAAAAAATCTTTAACATCATCAAGATCGTAAAAATTATCCTTTTGAACACATTAGTAAAATTTATTTGGATATTCATACATACCTTTCCTTTTAAATCCAATAATGAAAACTAAAATGACTAGAAAAAATGGAAGGATACTTTTTTAAGAAAAAAAAACCATTTGATTATTTTATGTAAACCTCTTCCTCTATAACTCCATTAAAAAAATGCTAACTTGACATCCATGTGGAATTTTTTTAATTTTCTTTACACTACTATAACTAAGAATAGTTGAATTGTCTCCAGCATTTTCATATGTGAATTTTTTTTGTCTACATAATTACCATTGATCTTGGATTATCCTTTACACACTAATCATGATTTTATTTCAAATCACCTTACCATATTCATTTAGTTTGTTACAAAAGACCCATTTGGTCCTGACGATGTTCTTGTTTGCCGACCTCAAAACAATTCCCCAAGTCTGATTCTTCTCAATTTGGTCAAGTTCTTCATTCATCGTCTAAACCCAATTCTTATCTCTAGAATCATGTTCAAAACACTTTAACTCTACCCAAGATAAGAAAAGTGTTTTTATAGAGACTTTATTCTTCATGTTTATACTGACATTTTCTGATCACCAATGATATTCTTCCAATCAATTCTAGCTTGAATCTTCAAATTTTATATAGACATAGGTCTGAATTCATCCTATTAATTATTTGTAACTTCTTATAAATTTTCTCTCAAGTGCTTTTTATCCCTCTGAGTGTAACATTTAGGGTTTTTGAATCGGGTTGAAAACCTCTCCCATTTTGAATTTTTGAATTAGTGGGGGTGACCTTTTCTTTTTTATTGATCAGAACCAAATTTTGAGAGTTTTGTTAGCCTTATATCATGTTTTTGGGTGGGTTTAGAGGATTGGAGGGTGCCTCAGGGTTTTGAAATATGTTTTAGGAGAATTGGATGCCCAAAGGCCTGTTTTGGAATTGCAGGTCATGGCGCACGATTTGGGGCAAACCGTGTGACCTCTTTCAGCTAACCATGCGCCCTATTTTTGAACTTCTGCACAGTTTGAGAAAACCACGCCTGGGAAGCTCATGGACATGTGTCCTTGTATTCAGTTTTTGTAGAGGACACTGCACGATTTGTGCATGGCTAGAGAAAACCATGCAGTAATCTGCACAGGTAGTGCCACTTAGGCAGTACCCATGCACCGTAGCCAGCACGGTTTGCACATGGTTTGGAAAACTGTGTGAGCTAACCATGTGGCCCATTAGAGATATGAAATTACTTTTATAACCTCTATTTTATTTTACTTTTCATCCTATTTCCCCACTTTATTCTTCCTTAGCTGTGCACACAACAAGAGAAACCCTCCATTTTCTTCCTTCAGTGGATTTTGATCCAAACTCTTCATCCAGACTCCATTTTCAGATTCGTCAGGTGTGTTCAAACCACCTTGGTAAGGCTTACCAAAAAAATCCTTATTTTCTCTTTTGTTTTTGCCTCATGGAGTTATAAATTCGTTTGATATCTTTTTCCCTATTTTTAGGGTGCTCGACGGAAACATCGATTTCTTCCAAACCACTTGGAGTTAGAGGCTAATATCGGACATGCCTACATCCATGAGTCCAAGGTAGGTGGTGCATGACTTACTTCGTGTTCTCACTATAATTTCATGAATTTTTTTGTTTATTATTTTTAAATATTATATGGACTAATTTTGGGACTAGGCGCTCAGATGGCGTGCGATTCCGAGGCCCGGTGTGTCCGTAACAATTGCTTGAAAAATATCAAAATTTTAATAGCATATGAACACTATTTTTTTTGAAAAGGTAAAATAACTTTTAAAAGGTACCTAGATTAGAAATATGAGAGAACCATTTAGTTCAAAGCAGTGGCTTTACCTTAGGCATTACCTAAGTTTGGTCGGTGTGGGTCATCTGTAGAAAAAGTTACTAAGGACGTAACTGTAAATAAAATAATTAAATAAAATTATTATTTTTTAAATCCTAATAACTCATGAATGGTGAATCAGATTGTAAATATAAGACCACCGTTGAGTTTTTAAAGTGGTTTTTTCCCAGGCATGAGTTAACTTTAGTCGGCGTAGGTCTTCGGTGGAAAAACTCAAAAAGGACGTAATCGTCATTAAATAATTTAAATAAAAATTATTTTTTTGACACAATGATTTACTTTAAAAATATCCTTATGCAGAAATCCCAGGGTTAGCTACATAACCCTGGGAACACTGGAGAATCACTAATGATATCTTTGGAGAAATCTCTCAAGAAAACGGTGAAAAAATCACATATCGATGATCGACGAATGCTGTTCTTGACAAATCCTGCCAACGACAGTGATGCAACAAACGATCATCATTAGCGAGTGATCCAAATCAAAGGTATGATGCATTATTTTGGATTCCCTTCCCTATTCTTGAATTCAACGACGGATGTGGACCAACCAATGAACATGTTGATTTGCGATTCGATAGTAGCCTTGCGAGATGGGTTTTATATTTGTAGGATTGATTGGGAGTTTGATCTTGTGATTATTTGTTGACTAATTCAATTTTAATTCTAACAAAAATAGACCATGATTGAAATGAAAATCAATCAAGGTCCGTTCCTCTTGTTTGATTTATGTTTTTCTCCCCCCGTTCATTATTCATCACGAGAATTCTTCGCTTGGACCATGACTCAACATATCCTAATCAATCGATTGTTACACACCTTATTCTTGAAATAATGATCCAATATCACAGATCTGGGATCAACATGATATGACGGAGGTGTGAATACAGACACATAGAAATTTTGATGATAGTGGATCCCCAAATCCACATTCTTCAACGGAGAAAATAATGACCATTTTAACCCATTGTGCGACTGGATCAGAAGATGAAACATGTTGTTTGGGTGATAGCATGACCAAACAAGGCTGGATTTTGAGTTTCCCAGAAAGGTTCGGTCAGAATGGTGGCTGGAGCAGTGGAGGATACAACTGGATCATGGACCAGGGATTCTGGAAAATCCCGTGCTACACGACATGTAATCTGGAATTACACGATGTGTGGGGCCCCTGAGTAGCGGCCATGGTTTCAGGTATGAGATAAGTATCACACGACATGCAGTTCTGCCTACACAGTGTGTGGTCTATCCCGAATAACTTGGCATGTACATGGGAATTACACAAACACTGGGTGGAGTACATGGGTTTCCTACATGGTGTATACCCCACCACATGACTTGGAATGGAACAAGTACACGAACTACCCTGTGTATTGCTACATGAGCAGAGACACATGGGTTGACACCATGTACTGGTACACAAACAGAGTATATAAGTGGACCCTGGATGGAAGGACACAATGTGTGACCTTTCTATATGATGTGTTCCCATCATCTACACTACATGTTCTAAATACATGAACCTTTGTACACAGGAAATACCTAGGGTCAAGGGACATGACTATGACACTACTACATGCTGTGCACCCCCTTTATACATATATTGATATCCTTGTCCACCGTATCTTGGACAAGTTTCATCAGGGTTGGTTCCCTTTATCGTTCCCTTGAAGGTTAGTTGGAATCATTTCTTATTCATAGGAGTATGATCCCTTTAGCAGGACTTTCTAGATAGAGTCTGGAATCCCATCTAAGAGGTCCACAGTAGGATCCTTTATCCATTCTTGTGCCCTAAGTAGAGTCTTGGTATCAGCATGACCAATCCTACTAGACATCGATCCTCTACTTAGCAGGTGAATCTAGATGAGTCGTGGTATCACACATGGCCCTAGAAGTGATCCTCATCTGTGTATTGTGATCTTCCCCACTCATGGAGTGAGTTATCCCAGAATGAGTGTATCATATTCTCTCTTCAAATCTATCAGTGTATCAATCTCATGGAAGTTCCCAATGAAAAATACTTCTTGGGAAGATGTCATCAGTGCTATTAGAATTAGGAGTGTGTTCACCTAGATGAGTGCTTTGTGTAATCTTCAAACTGAATCCCTAGTGCAGGTATGCAGTGGCTGTGACTTACCTTTAGACCACGTGTCTTAGTTTGAGTATATTTAGATATTCTTGTTATATGTTCTATAGACATATACTTGTATAGAGTTGATTGTACTTTCCTTTGTGTGTTGATTTATGGTTTTGGGGTGTCCTACTAAGTATTTTTATACTCACCCCTACATGGGGTTTGACCGCACATGTTGTGTCTTGTGCAGACGAGTGACCTTTTTATGGAGTCCTAGGTGGACCAGGACCGAATGGAGCTTTATGAGATCAGGCAGGCCGATGTGTTCTTATGGCTACAGATAGAACTCCCAATACCTATATTTACAGGCTGGACTTTTGGTTATAGACTTCCTTTAGTGGGTTTGTATTTGGACCAATTTCACTTCACTTTACTTCTTATCATACTCTATTGGTTGGGATATAGTGGTATGCACGCATTGTTTTCTTAGTGGGTTTTACATTTCAGAATTTTTTGGGCTTGAAGATGTGTGTGTGCATACAAGTACATAGGAAATTCCTCCCATGTTAGTGATATTCCTTCTTGCTGCTAGTCACTAGCCCCTGGCCTATTGGAGGCGGGATTGGAGAGTCGCGGTATGGGAACCACTGTAATGGGTCGTGACATTCACGGTCTAATTGGGGGTGCAGATTTTAGCACGCTGTCGGGAAATTAAGAGAGAGCCATTTATTTGATATTAAATTGATCATATGACTTTATGGGGTTCCATTGGGAATTCCCTATCCATATTTATAGGTGTGAGGATGGGTTAGAGGTCATTGACCACTTGGGCTAATTAGGCTGGGGTGAGTTCTTAATTTAATTAGAGATTGTCCTTTTAAATTGAATTGTTTTATTACCTTAAGTTAGGTTGGTTTTGAATTGGATTTATTGAATTCAATTATATTGAATTGATATGTTCATTTATATTGTACAATTAAATCATATTAAATTGATTTTTTTATTCAAGTGAGTTGTTTATTGAATTTTATATGAGCAATTCAATTACATTGAATTGATTGTTTAATTGAAAGTGAATTATATATATGTGTGATTTCTTGTGGTAAGCCATTGAGATCCATGGGATCGTGACGGGCTTGGCCTAAGGAATTGGGATGGTATGAACATCAGGATTGAGGCGACATGATCACCTGGTTGGGCATGTCCCGAATTACTTGGGGGTGGTTTTGGCCATTGGTTGGGCGTCATGAATGTTAGTTGAGGTGGCGAGGCCATCAGGTTATGAGTGAGGCTCATGTGGTATTGGATGAAATGGCCATCTAACTTGAGAGACATGCTCTCAAGGGCATGAGGTGATGGTTGGGTCTGTCTTAGGAACTAATTTGGTGATTTCCGCTCACCCATGATGGCCAAAGAGCCAATTAGAGTCATGTGAACACAGGTTAACGCAAATGATGATGTAATTTTGACCACTCGTGTGGGTAGAGGCCCCTGGTAGTGCGACTTAGAAAATTGTGTTTGGGGTGATTTCCATAGAAAACCACGTGGAATGTGAGGAGACTTAGATTGATAATGATGAGGCCATTGATTGGGGGATAAGGATCACTATATCGAGGCCAGTGTGCCTAGATTTATATTGGAGGATGAATATCGCTGTTCTTAAGGACGTAGTGCTATAAGAAAAAAATGATTTATATTTGAGGAAAGATATCACTGTGCCTTTGGATATCAAGATTCAAGTCGATGTGTGCTTTTGAGCATGGGTTTGAGGGACTAGTTACTTTGTTTTGGATGTGCCTTTGGGACGTCGGTACTTGTTGAGACACATGGTGTCAGGAGGCACATGGTTCTAGGTTACTTGATTGAGGTGGAACCTGAGGGTTCACCTGGGCTATTCTACTTTAGGGGATACCTTGGTCCATGGGCCAAGTATCCTCTCCTTTACTGATATTCCAGCATTTTCCAAGGAAGGTGATGAATTCCCAGAAGTTGTTGAGCACCAGGGAAGTATTTATTTACTTTCTGCATGTGTTTATTTATTTATTATATCACACATACTTAAACACTTACGTTGAGTATACACACTTGGGTGGTATCATACTGAGACTCATTCTCACACCCTACATGGGTCCTTTGGGACACGTGTATACTTTATGTATTTACATTCAGGTAATGGATCGACTTCAGGAGCTGGACCTTAGTATATGTTTGGCTTGGGATATTGGCATGAGACCTTGAGATCTTGCCTCAGTTGGAGTTTTGTTTTAGTTTTCCTTTTTTTTTCAGAATACTGCTTTGTATATGTATATGCTGTGGTTAGACATGGGAGAACCTTATTTTGTATACTGATATATATGACCTGATATGTATTTATGTCTTTTTCTGGTTCTATATGTGGTATTTTTGGCTTGTTTCCTTCATTTTCACTGCTATTTTTTTTATTATTTCCACTATTGTATATTGTTAAATGTGATTCCTCCATTGGAGGGTCTGGTTCAAGTCTACTGAGTCTTATTCTTCCACTGCATGTTATATAAATATACTCAGACCTTGATTATATCTTTCCCCTAAGGGTATAGTCTCCCCACTATTGCCTCTTACACTCTTGCTGCTAGTCAGTAGCCTTTGGCGTATTGGGTGGCACATCTAAGGCGAGTGGCACCTAACCCAATAGCACTATTCAGCTGTCTAATTGGGTTGGGTATGCTACAAGTGGTATCAGAGTAATTCTTGACTGAGATTAGTAGTAGTGTAAGGTTAGATACTAATGAGATCAAGAATTCATTTTCTTTTCTTTTCTGTTAGTCTTAATATTTGGGTTATGGTAGAATAGAGATTAGGATGTGGTTAGAACTAGATTTATAGCTCATTCTTGGGTTCTTGTATCCCCATGTATGAGGGACGGACCAAGTTACCATGGGTAGGATTTTTTGTTCTATTTTTCTCATTTTATGGTTGGTTTGATTTCCACCTAGAGTGTTTTATTTGAAATGTGAATTTTAATGGTTATGAGATGTGCCCCTTTTTAATGTGAATTTTAAGCGTCTTTAAGTGGCTTAAGTGAAACAAAAATAAAATTGTCGCACAACTTTATTTTATTTCATAACTTTAAACCCAAAAATTAAAAACCACAACCGAGCAAACGCAACTCCGGAAGAGGCGTTTCTAAGCAAATACCGGCGCTGCGATTCCATCGGTGCCCTTAGAATTCGATTCCAGGTACCGGTTCAAAGGTTAGAAAAACCCGCTCGTCCGTTCACTGAACGTACCCAAGCCAAACTTCGAAACATGATTCTGGGCACACCGGGCCTCGAAATCAGGTGCCGTCAGAAACTGCGCTCTTGTAAAATTCCAAAGAAAATTAAGAAAAAAAAATTTTTCTTGAAATTTCCGGGGCTTTACATTACTCCCACCACAGGGCTTTACGTCCCCGTAAAGCTTCTACACAAACTAGGGATACAAAGGCGGTAGAGCTAGGTGGTAAGCCACCTCGCCAATCCTGCTGAGGACCTGGAAGGGTCCGATGAAGCATGGAGACAACTTGTCACCTCGGCCAAATCTCCGTAATCCACGTCGAGGTGAGACCCGCATGAAGACGTGGTCGCCATCCTCAAACTCTAGTGGCATCCGCCTCCTGTCAGCGAAAGACTTCTGTCGGCTCTGAGTTGTCTTCATCCTCTCCTGGATGACCTGGACCTTCTCTATCGTGGCCTGGACCACCTCTGGTCCCACAAGAGCTGCTAAGATTTCTTCTTTGCCGATAAGAGAAATCTGGTCTCATCCCCTGGATGAACCACTTCCTTTGCCTAATACAGTCAATTCCGACATGGATGTTACTAATCCATACCAAGGATGACGTCGTAAGGCCTCAACGCTACTACCAAGAGATCCAACCGTTACTCTCGCCTCCAAGGGTTGAGTCACACTGTCGGCATCAGTGTGTGGTAACTGGGTCTCCTCCAGTAGATGTATCACAAGTGAGGGTCAAGTCAACAGTCTAAACCGGAACCTCTTAGTAACAACACAAAAGAGGACAGGAATAAAAACATCACAAGGGTATTCGTCTTTTATTATTTCAGCTCATAATACAAAGACACTACACCATAACAACAAGGAACTAGAAGTACAAAAGATGTATCCACTAGTTCCGCTCCTGTCCATCTGCTCCCGGAGCTCCATGATCGTTGGCCTCAGCTGCCTGAAGCTGAGCTCTCCCATGTCCTTCTGTCCCCTGCGGTCGGGGTGGACCTCCTGGTGGTGGTGGTGGCAACACCCTGAAGCGTCGTCCACCTCCAGCTGCACGGCCAGCTCCCCTGCCATGGCCGCCTGCTCCTTGCGGCCCACAACCAAACTTCCCGCGGATCAACTTAGTATTGAGTTGATCCGCGTTCTTTATTTTCAAAAGGAAACATCCGAGGAAAATTTGGTATGTTTCAATTTTTTTTATTTGAGGAATTGTGGAATGGTTTGATTCAATTTTTATTTAAATAAAATTGATTATTTCTCCCGACGGTTATTATCTAACGCGGAGGGTGCGGGCCAAACAAACACGACCGACAACCCTCCGCAGTTCTTCCTTGTTGTGCGGATTTGGCGGGCGATGACAAAACGTGCTGTAGAGGCGATTTAATGATCCCGCAGTGAAGAACGGAACCCGGGAGGAACAACGGCGCAGACGAGAAGGAAATCGGACCACCAGAGCAACTCCGGTGGCCCGCGGAAGCTTCCGCCGGCCGCTAGGCGGCGGCGGCGCCCAGCGCGCCGCCGGGAAAACCTCGCCGCGGTTGAAGCCGTGGCGGCGAGGCGGTTCCGCGGCCGCGCGGAACCGCGGTTCAGGGACGCGGTGGCCCGGCCGCGTCCGTGTGATCCAGGGCGGCCCCCCGCCACCCGGGGGTGTGCGCGCCCCCCGCGCTGCTCGGCCGAGCCGAGCCGGACGGCAGGCCGAGCCGGGCCACGCCCCGGCTTGGCCGGACCGGGTCCAGCCGGGTCGGGTCGACCCGGTTCGGGCCGACCCAGGGGGGGGGGGGGGGGGGGGGTCGGGCCGGGCCCAGACCCCCCGTTTCCGGACCTTTTTGGTCTTTTGCTCATATCTTGAGCTACGAGCCTCCAAACGACGTGTCGTCAGCGGAAACACGATCCTTGGATCGAGACGGTCGTTTCGGTATATTACACTCAAGGTTTCGGAATACTTTGGGTTCGGCCGGGTTGGTTCATCCACGAAACCAACCGGGCCCTCGGAGCGGAAACGCTCATATCTTGAGCTCCGGAAGTCTGATTGACGTACCGTCGACTTTGATGGATTCCTCTAAAGGAGATGGATCTTTTGGCTTACTCCGCTCGAGGGTTGGATGCAGTTGGAGTACGGTCGGGTTGGTTTTGACTTAAAAACCAACCGGGCCCCCGGGACGAAAAAGCCAATAACTTCCAGACTGGGCGTCCGATTGACGCGCCGTCTGTTGCGTTGCGTTCCTGTTGACGATACGGAACTTTTGGCATCCTTCGCCCGAGTTTTGGATGCAGTTGTGTTATAGCCGGGTTGGATTGTACCCGAAATCCAACCGGGCCCCTGGAACGGAAAAAGATGATATCTTTCAGACCGGACGTCCGTTTGACGAACCGTCAGCAGCGTTGGTGATCTCGTCGAGAAAAGGTCCCTATGAGTATACCCTATGAGAGTTCGGGGTACAGTTGGGATACGGCCGGGTTGGTTCGCTTACGAAACCAACTGGGCCCCTGGGACGAAAAGGCTAATAACTCACAGACCGGGCGTCCGATTGACGTGCCGTCTGTTGTGTTGAGACCCCTGTGACGAGGAGGTCCTTTGAGATACTTCTTCGTGGGACTTGTGATGTTTTGGAGTATCGACCAGTAGCTCGTGGAGCGGACCCTCCCAGAGAAGAGCGTGCGGAGTACGGAGACCGTGTAGCCGGCTGAGACCTGATGACTGCTTGTCCGATT
Source organism: Viscum album (assembly GCA_963277665.1). Lineage (NCBI taxonomy): Eukaryota > Viridiplantae > Streptophyta > Magnoliopsida > Santalales > Viscaceae > Viscum > Viscum album. The sequence goes on from OY728154.1 coordinate 86,373,730, forward strand.
CGACTCGGAGTGACTTGCATAGCCCAGTGGGGAGCACTACTTTATGAGGTGGCAGACCCACGGTGGAGGAGCACTACTGTGTGAGGTGGAAGACCCGCGGTACTCGACAGGAGGAGTACCTCTGTAGGCTATGAGGGGGAGCACTACTGTGTGAGGTGGCAGACCCATGGAGGGAAGCACTACTATATGAGGTGGTAGGCCCGTGGTACTCGACGGGAGGAGTACCTCAGCAGTCTTAGGTTAGTGAGCAGTACCTCGGAGTCGTGATAGGACCACTGTACACTCTAGAGACGAGGTTCTTCGGCAGTTACAGTTTCGATAATGAAAATCCTGGTTTGAGATGAGACTTTTGACCATGTGTTTACCTCATGTTTGAGATGGGTTACTTGATAACTTAGGTATATGTATGGGCATATACCTGGGTAGTGGTTATCCGTTGTTTTCAAAATCCTTGTGTTTCCTCAGGATTGAGATGGGTTACTTGATAACTTAGGTATATGTATGAGAATATACCTAAGTAGAGGTTATCTGTTGAGATCTTCTTTGTGGTTATCCTTGTTGGTTTTAGTGAGACCTTGAGGGTATCGGGGTCCCTACTGAGTATCGTTATATTCACCCCTGCACGGGCTATGCCCGCACCTCGTTGTGTTGGTTGCAGACGACGAGCAGTGCTGACGAAGGCTGAGTGTTCGAGGACTGGACGGTACCCGGAGGTGGACTACACGACGAGTCAGTACCCGGAGGTGGACTACACGACGAGTCAGTACCCGGAGGTGGACTACACAACGAGACGACACACGGAGGAGGTTGACAGACGAGAGCGTGGAGGAGGCTATCTGTACCTACCCTTCAGGTAGGATCCGTGGTGGACGACCAGGAGCTGGGCCATCTGTACCTACCCTTCAGGTAGGATCCGACGAGGATGACCCAGGAGCTGCTTCCTTTCTTCCAGCTGTTGTCTTTTTCTGTTGTACTTTGTTCAGTTGTAGTTGTACTTTCATTTGGTTTGTATTCTGGCCCATTTACTTTTCATCACTTTAATTTGTACTTAGTGTTTTGCTTCCGCTTTTACTCTGTGGTGTTTTGTTTACTTTTATAAAGGCAATGCCTTCCCAGTTATCGGGATTTACGCCTTTGGTGCTAGTCGCCAGCCCCTGGCCTATGGAAGGCGGGCTTGGGGTAGTCACAGAACGGGACCCGATGACGGGTCGTGACAAATTTAATTAAATCTGTTGTTCTTGAACCTCGGAGTTCGTCGACGCGATGCCCTTCCGCGACGACGCGACGCCTATCCGCGACGACGCGACGCCCTTCCGCGACGCGATGATCGCCTCCTTCCGCAGCGATCAACTCCGCGAAGAACGCGCGTGCGACGACTTGACGAGGTAAGAGTTTTATTTGAATGTTTTATATTCCCGTGAACGTTTCTTTAAAAATAAAGAACCCGGTTTCATAAGAACAATTTTAATTTATTAAAATTGTGGTTTGATATGTTGATTATTTCTTCCTGATTGTTATCGCCTAACGCAGAGGGTGCGGGCCGAACAAACACGGCCCGAAAACCCTCCACAGTTCTTCTTTGTTGTGCGGATTTGGTGGGCGACGACAAAACGTGACGCAAGGGCGATTTGATGTTTCCGTAGTGAAGAACGGGACCCGGGAGGAGCACTGGCGCAGACAGGAAGAAAAACGGACCACCGGAGCAACTCCGGTGGCCCGCGGAAGCCTCCGGCGGCGGCGGCGGCCAGCGGACCCGCGGCCGCACGGGTCCGGCTCACACGCACGGGACGCGGCCTTTGCCGCGTCCGTTGATTTCAGCGTGGCCCCACGCGGGGCCGCGACACCGTCTTCCCGCGGGGGCAGCGCCCCGCGGCACCCTCGCTCGGCCACTCGGCCGAGCTGAGCCGGGCCGGTCTGACCGGCCAGGCCGCGCCCTGGTCGGACCGGACCAGGTCCAGCCGGGTCGGACCGGGTCAGGTTGACCTAGTTCGGCCGACCCAGGGGGGGTCGGGCTGGGTCGGCCCGAGCCCAGACCCACTCGTCTCCGGATTGTTTTCGGTCTTTCGCTCATAACTTGAGCTACGGGCCTCCGAACGACGCGCCGTCAGTGGAGATGCGATTCTTGGATCGAGACGGTCGTTTTGGTATACTGAACTCAAGGTTTTGGGATACTTTGGGTTCGGCCGGGTTGGTTCGTACACGAAACCAACTGGGCCCTCGGAGCGGAAACGCTCATATCTTGAGTTCCGGACGTCCGACTGACGTGCCGTCGACTTTGTTGAATTCCTCTAAGTGAGACGGATCTTTTGGATCACTCCGCCCGAGGTTTGGATGCAGGTGGAGTACGGTCGGGTTGGTTTTACCTTAAAAACCAACCGGGCCCCTAGGACGAAAAAACCAATAACTCTCAGTTGATGTATAGGCCTCTCGGATCGTGGAGCAGACCCTCCCGAATGAGCTTGCTGTGTGCGGGAACCTTAGAGATGGCTAATACTACTGCTGTGACGACAATGACTGTACAGAGATCCTCAGTCGATTTGACTGTGACGATGATGAAAACCGTACGAGAATCCTCCGTGTTTCGGTAGTGACCACTACGGTACATCTTGGGATACATCAACTCCGGACTACATGTCAGTTGATGCATCAACCTCTTAGCTCGTGGAGTGGACCCTCCCGAAACGAGCATTCTGTGTGCGGAAACCCTAGAGCCGGTTGAGACTTGACGACTACTGATCGAACGACTCGGTGTGTTACGGATAGCCCGGTAGGGAGCGCTTGGTTGTAGCGGAAGACCCACGACAGAGGTGCGCTTGGTTGTAGTGGCACAGGGGAGCGCTTGGTTGTAGCGGCAGACCCACGATAGAGGTGCGCTTGGTTGTAGCGGCACAGGGGAGCGCTTGGTTGTAGCGGCAAACCCACGACAGAGGAGCGCTTGGTTGTAACAGCACAGGGGAGCGCTTGGTTGTAGCGGCAGACCCATGACAGAGATGCGCTTGGTTGTAGCATCACAGGGGAGCGCTTGGTTGTAGCGGCAGACCCACAACGGAGGAGCGCTTGGTTGTAGCAGCACATGGGAGCACTTGGTTGTAGCGACAGACCCACGACAGAGGTGCACTTGGTTGTAGCGGCACAGTGGAGTGCTTGGTTGTAGCGGCAGACCCACGACGGAGGAGCGCTTGGTTGTAACGACACGAGGGAGTGCTTGGTGGTAGCAGCAGGCCCACAATACCCGATAGGTGGATAACTACAACAGTCCAAGGTAAGAGGGAATCGCTTGGTTGTAGCGGCATAACCACTGTACTTGATGGAGAAGGAGTTTCCCAATAGCTTTGGGTCCAACTTCATGATCGATCCTATGTGGGTCATTGCGGGGGTTTGTACCTTCCGATCCCTTGTGGGTCCGACGGATTAGATGAATCAGTGGCTACATCTGATCATCTCTATTGTCATTTGAAGAAGTATACCTGTGTGAGCTGAATCCTGTTTGCTTTCCTGTGTGGATTGTGTTTTACTTTCCTGTGTGGACTGAGTTGTACTTGGGCTCGTAGGTTGGAGAGTATTGGAATTGTTAACTTAGGTATATGTATGGGCATATACCTAAGAAGTATCGGTTGTTACTTCGTGATTGTATCTTTCCTTTGTGGTTTATCCTTTGTGGATTTTGGGAGACCCTCGGGGGTCTCGGGGTCCCTTCTGAGTAGCTTATACTCACCCCTGCACGGGCTATGCCCACACTACGTTGTGTTGGTTGCAGACGACGGACAACGTTGATCGTGGTTGAGGATTGCAGAGCAGGACGATACCTGGAGGAGGACCACTGGGCGGGACGTACTCGGAGCAGACGGCGGGACCCGAGGTGCAGTGGAGCTATCTGTACCCACCCTTCAGGTGGGATTTCCAGTGGACAGCTCGGCGTAGCGGATTTTACCTTTCAGTTTCTGTTTTCCCTTTTTAGTTGTACTTTACTTTCAGTTTGGGTTTGTATTCTGGCCCACTTACTTTCCGCACTTGCAGTTGTACTCTATTTTTACTTAGTGTTTACTTTTTCCACTTTCTTACTCTGAGGTGCTTGTTTACTTTACAAAGGCAATGCCTTCCCTGTTTATCGGGATTTACGCCTTGGTGCTAGTCGCCAGCCCCTGGCCTATGGAAGGCGGGCTTGGGGTAGTCACGACACGGGCCCCGAGGACGGGTCGTGACACCCTTGACCTGGTGTGGTAAGGGAGAACATGTGATACTTAGTCTGGTACAATAAGGAAGATATTTGGACCCTTGTCCCAGTATGGCTAGGGGTGTTATGCTTGTCTATGTTTTGATTATGAACATATTAGGGTTTTTTAAAATTGAATATGCATGTTCCTGAAATATGAATTGTTTGAGATGTAAAATTATTTGTGAAATTGTTCATTCCATATGATATATATATATATATATAAATTTCATGTGATATGTGAAATGGGTTTGGATTCTATAAGAGCAGACATGTATAGTGAAATGGGGTGATGTTGATCACCGGGTTAGGTGACAAGGTCGTCGGTTTGCGATAACATTGGTTTTTAGGATGGGAATGGCCTGAGGTATATTGGATACTTGACGTTGTTGAGGGTGGGTAAGGAGGCCATGATATCGGGATTCCATGTGGCATGGTTATGATAAGAAAGGTGAGTTCTTCCTAGATGGCTCAGATGGAGTGTTAGGTGGGTGATGGTTTAGTGCTACAGGAGCATGAGCAGGTTCATACCCCTAAGGTTTAGGCAGAGCAGGTATAAGCTTAGGTATAAGGATAAGATCAGGCTTAAGTATAGGTTCTAGTGTAGGTGGGTAGCTTCCAAATCTTACTTCTTTTGGCTGTGGATTGATGAGAAGCTCCGAGCGAGACTGGTACGGGTTATCCAGGGTATTGACCAAGGTGCTTAGAGAGAAGATCCATCTGTGGCATATCTTACTCGAGAATTACATTTGTAGTACCAATTGTGTTTTCAGGGTGAGGGTGGTCCACAGGTGGCTAATAATTGGATCAAGGCTATGTAGATGATCTTTGAGTAGCTCGAGACGCCTCTAGGGAGGAGGGTCAAATTGTAAACCTATATGCTCAGATGGCCAACTAAGCACCGATGGGATATGAAAGTGTAGGGTGAAAGATACGAGGGACTGGACTAGAAGGACTTTGAGTCTAGATTCTTTGATTATTTCTTCCTAAATACATTGAGGAATGAAAGGTCTCAGGAGTTCTTGAGCCTTCAGTAGGGCGACATATCCGCCATGGACTATGTAGTGACGTTAATTGAATTGTATCAATTTGAACCCAGCATGGTCAGCGATGAAACATTGAGGGTGACATGCTTCGAGGGTGGTTTACGACATTCCATTCAGGTGCAGGTAAATATCTTTAGGTTAGCCTCATTCTCATAGGTGGTGAACCAGACAATCATAGCTGATAGAAACCTAACAGATAGGTCATACTCAAGTCATGCAAAAACTTCAGGTGATTTCAGTGGTGGCACTTCAAATGGTAGGAAGCAAGGCTGGGATGAGTTCCAACAAGTAATTTTGGACAAGGACTCATCTAAACCACTTCAGAGTGGGTCTTTGACACTTTTCTTTTAGTGTGGGCAGCCAGGACATGCTCAGACTCTATGTGAGCGGCCCCCAAAGGAGTGTTAGGCATTTGGATATATCAAGTATCTCAAGAGGTTTTGTAGGAAGCCTTATTGGACAACAAGTAGTCAGGGATCAGTGCAGAATTAGGCTTCTGAGGCTGGTTCGGGATCAGTACCAAGTGAGGGTATCCGAGCTTCAGCTGCACGCAGAGGTCGTGGAAGAGATAGTGGGACCCAATAGTTAGGTCAATGGATGGTATATTGTACAACACCATAGGAAGGTTAGGATTCAGGTAGTCAAGATTCAATCCAGGTGCATGCTGCAGATATTCCAGGGGCTAAGTAGGATAGTGATCCGACAATGGTTAGAGGTACGCTGTGGGCATAGCCTAGTTCTTTTTTGTTTTCTTTTGACATGGCCTATTGATCCATTTATATTTTGGGTACAAGAGGTGCATGAGATATGTAAATGGAATAACCAGATTCTAGTTAGTAGGTTGGAACTAGCTTGGGTGTGTTGTATATATATATGAGGTGCGAGGCACCAGGTTTTATGTTTGAGCATCATTGGATGTAAGATTACTGAGGTTCTTGGCATCAGGGCATCAAGGAGATGTGGGTTACTTGAGGTGAAAGGCATCTGGCCATCAATGCAATGTGGGATTTGACTGAGGTGTGAGGTATTGAGAATGTTTTGAGCATCTAATGAGATGTGATACCTCATTGGTGCCATGTGTGACATGAGCACGAGGTGGGAACTGATGTAGTGTGGGATTCAGATGGGTGTCAGATATTACATAGGAGCACTTGAGGAGGTGCAAGAGTGACGATGCATCATGGGAGGGTTTTTGAGTCTGGGGATTGGTTGATGGACTATTTATTGATTTTATTTTTAGGTCAGTTAAGACAAGGGTAGGTCACTCCTAAGGCGGGGAGACCCATTGAGGTGCTTGACCCACACCCTTAAGACCTGGGTAGTCTAAGTTTATTTTAAATGGGATGGTTATGTTCGGTACCATCTTCATGTTTGGTTTGATTGCTCAGGGATGATCTATGTTATAGTGGATAGATTTTAACATCTAGGGTTTTTGAATCAGGTCAAAAACCTCGTCCGTTTTGAATTTTTGAATTAGTGGGGGTTCCCTTTTCTTTTTCGTTGATCGGAACCAAATTATGAGAGTTCTATAAGCCTTATATCATGTTTGTAGATGGGTTTAGAGGCCTGGAGAGTTCATTGGGTGTTCAGAAAAGGTTGCAGGAGCATCAGAGGCCTGATGACCTATTTTGAAATTGCAGGTCAAGGCATACAATTTGGGGAAAACTATACGGCCACTTCTACATAACTGTGTGCCCTATTTTTGAATTGTCACATGGTTTGGGTAAACCATGCAGGGGAGGTGTATGACCATGCAACCTTGTCTCCGGTTTTTGTAGAGGATACCGCATAGTTTTCACATGGTAAGAGAAAACCGTGTGGTAAGCCACACAGGTAGTGCCACTTAGGCAGTACCCATTCACTATAGCCTGCACGATTTGGAAAACCATGCGAGCTAACAATGCAACCCCATTAAAGAGGTGAAATTAGTTTTCTAACCTCTCTTATTTTTTTATTTTTCTCATATTTTCCCCCTTTCTTCTTTCTTGGCCATGCACACAGTTGGAGAAACCCTCCATTTTCTTCCTCTGGTGAATTTTGATCCAAAATCTTCATCCAGACTCCATTTTCAGATCTTTCGGGTGCGTTGGAACTGACTTGGCAAGGATTAACCATCCTTATTTTCTTTTTTTTTTCCTCACATAGAAATAAATCCTTTTGATCAATTTTTACCTATTTTTAGGGAACTCAATAGAAATGTCGATTTATTACAAACCACTTAGAGTTATAGGCTAATACCAAGCATGCCTATATACATGAGTCCAAGGTAGGTGGTTTATGCCTTACTTGTGTTTTTGAGATCAATTTGGGGGTTTGAATTTTAGTGTCCATTGGGTAATTGAGTGAGACCAATTTTTTTGATATTAAATTGATCATATGACCTTATAGGGTTCCATTGGGCATTCCCTATCCATATTTATAGGTGCAAGGCTGGGTTAGAGGCTGTTGATCACTTAGGGTAATTAGGCTTGGGTGAGTTAACTTCTTGATTTAATTAGAGATTGTATTTTCAAATTGAATTATTTTTTTCCTTAAGTCGGGTTGGTTTTGAATTGGAGTTAGTCAATTCAATTATATTGAATTGATATGTTCATTTATATTGTACAATTAAATCATATTAAATTGAATTGTTTATTCAAGTGAGTTGTTTATTGAATTCTATATGTGCAATTCAATTACATTGAATTGATTGTTTAATTAAAATTGAATTATATATATATTTATGATTGCTTGTGACAAGCTGATGAGATCCATGGGATCGTGAAGGGCTTGTATCAAGGAATTGAGATGGCATGGCCATCAGGATTGAGGTGACATGGTCATATGGTTGGGCTTGGCTCAAATTACTTGGGTTGTTTTGACCATCGGTTAGGCGTCATGGACATTGATTGAGGCGGTGAGGCTGTCATGTTACGAGAGAGGCTCATGTGATATTGGATAACATGGCTATTAGACTTGAGAAACATGGACTCATGAGCATAAGGTTCCAATTGGATGCGGCTTAGGTACTAATTTGGTGATTTTCGCTCACCCATGATGTCCAAAGCACCGATTGGAGTCATGTGCACACAGGTTGACTCAGATGATGGGGTGATTTTGACCACTCATATGGGTAGAGGACCCCAATAGTGTAGATTAGGAAATTGTGTTGGGGGTTCTTTCCATAGAAATCCACATGAAAGGTGAGAAGCTTTCATTTTATTGTGATGAGGCTATTAGTTGGGGGTTGAGGCTCGCTATATTGAGGACGATGGTCCTAGATTTATATTGGAGGATGGATATCATCATTCCTTAGGATGTCATGCTATGAGATGATAATGATTTATATTTGAGGATATATATCACTATGCCTCTAGATGTCAGGCTTCAAGCCGACATGCGCTTTTGAGTAAGGATCTGAGGGACCAGTTACTTTGTTTTGGACATGCCTTTGAGACATTGGTACTTGTTAAGAAACATGGTGTCAGGAGGCATGTGGTGCTGGGTTACTTAATTGAGGAAGAACATGAAGGTTCACCTAGTCTATTCTACTTCAGAGGATTCCTTGGGACATGGGCCAAGTATCCTCTCCTTTACATATATCTCGACATTGGCCGAGATAGGTGATGGATTCCTGGTTGTTGTTGAGCTCCAGGGAAGTATTTTTTTTACTTTTCACATGTGTTGTTTTATTTATTATATTGCACCTGATTAAACACTTATGTTGGGTACACACACTTGGGTGGTATCCTATTAAGACGCATTCTCACACCCCACATGGGCCCTTCAGGGTGTGTGTAGACATTATGTATTTATGTTAAGGTAAGGGATCAAATTCAGGAGCTGGAACTTAGTAGCTGTTTGGCTTGGGATGTTGGCATGGGACCTTGAGGTCTTGCCTCAGTTGGAGTTCTATTTTAGTTTTCCTTTTTTGGTTCAGCAAGCTGCTTTGTATATGAATATACTATAGTCATCCATGGGAGACCCTTATTTTGTATAATGATATGTATGACCTGATATATATGCACGTCTTTTTTTGGTGCTATAAGTGGTATTTTTGGCTCATTTCCTTTATTTCTACTACTATTTTTTATTATTACTTCCGCTATTGTATATTGTTGAATGTGATTATATCATTGGTGGGTCTGATTAGAGTCCGCTGAGCATTATTATTCCATTTCATATTATATAAATTCACTCATACCTTTATTATATCTTTCCCCTGAGGGTATAGTCTCCCCACTATTTCTCCTCACCCTCTCTACTAGTCGGAAACCTTTAGTGTATGGGGAGGCGCACCTAAGGCCAGTGGCACATGGCCTGATATCACTATTTGGGTGGCTAATCGGGTTGGGGATGCTACACTAAGCTTCTCAACTCTCCATCGCTACCCTCTTGAAACCACTCACTATTTTTTCTGAAGATTTTGTTCATTATCTACTATAGTGACATCATTGCTTTCAAAAACATTTCCTAGTCACTTATTGAAGCATTTATATGTTTTACTTTTTCCTGAGTATCCAAGTAAAATCCATTCATCTCTATGAGATTTAAACTTCCTATGTTTCTCTTTATTAAGAATGAAACACTTAGTTAAAATATTTGAAATTACTTCAACATTAGCTTCTTTCCATACCATAGATCATATAAAAGATTTTATTCCCTCAAACATAAAAAAACTCTATTTGAAATGTAAACAGATTCCGGTATTGTTTCTTTACAAAACTTATTTGGTATGTATTTTTTAATAAGCATTATTCTCGACCTGTTATTTATAATCTAGTATCTTCTTTTAATGACACTGTTTTATTGAGGAGTTATCATTGTTGAGACTTGGTTCCTTATGCCACACTTTCTGAGATAATCCTTCACTTGGATATTAGTAAACTTTATACTATTATCAGTCCATAACTTCATAATTTTTTATCCAAGCATCTTTCTAGCCTCCCTCTAATACCGTGTTATGCAAATGAACACCTCATATTTGTGAGTGATGACCATAATCCATGCCATCTTGGTATAATCATCAATGAAAATAACATAATATCTCTTCCCATTAATAAATATTGGATATATAGGTACACACACATCAACATGCACCAATTCAAGCACTCTTGTTGACTTTTATTCATTTTCCTTGTACGTCTTTTAAGCGATCTTACTTTTTTGGTAGACACTTCACATGTGTGTATGATCACATGATAGACTAGGGATATCACAAGCTCCATTAATTTTCACTAGATATTCCAAGGATATTTATCTCAAATGAACAAGTTTTTATTCCATAAACTATTTCCTTCTTTCTTGGATAGAAGACATATATCTCCTTCTCTACAAACAAGGTGGAGATTCCATTTCATGCGCTTCCCCTAAAAAACCAAAAAACTATCTTTTACCTTTGATCACCAATCTTGTCACAAGGAGTGGTCCCAAATTAGAATTTGATAATTCCCTTCTGAACCAACTACTAGGTAGCGAGTGGCAGTCAGGGTCGATCCCATGGGGAACATGAAAAAGCAATTGGACCAGTGAAAGTTAGTGAATTTTGGTCAGTTATCCAGACAAGAGGAGTGAAGGGAACATTTTACTAAGTGAAACCATTTGTGAAAATTTAAATAAAACTAAGAGAAGAACAGAACAAATAGAAGACAAAAATTTCAGGGTTATAATTCAGATCATATTTCATTATAGTCGTCATTCTTTAGCATTGAGTTTATTAATAAAAGTTGTTTATCATGGGGATTAAATTAAGGTGTTTCTTGGTATAAAAACAAACAATTACATGTTTAAAGGTTAATTAATTGGTCCTGTAATTAATTACTTAAACATGTTTAAGTTCTTTACCCCTTTAGTAAGCAATAATGAGCTCACCCAATGGTTATGGGTTTTCACATTGCTACTCCTTCAGTTTTTCCATTGGTTTTTTTCTTGGTCCGAAATGAAACCAACAGTAAAATATGATTCAATTTTTATTGAAGAAATTGTAAACAATAATCATAATAAAACAACACTTTGGAATTGGAATTAAAAATCACTCAAAACCATTATTATAACCCCAACATGGGGAAAACTAACCTCTTATGACCATGGTCACGATGTGTAGATTGAGCAGAAACTAAATTCCTACCATGAATATGAGAGGAAGAACAGGGGAAAGAGAGAATTACACTAAAAATAAATTGAAAATAGAAAAAGAGAACACGAAATGGATTCGAGGGGAGAACCAGATGTCAGAGTGGTAACACCTTCCCCTAGATATCCAACCCCAAATGTGGAGGGCTGCCCACTCTATTTATAAATTTTTAAACTACATAGTGTGTAACCAAAAGTACACGCTGTGTACTTATATCAACTTTCTTTTCCATGGTTTTCTCTACTGGTAGGTGTGTCACCGAGCTGCCCTTTACCTTAAAGCATCGGTGGCCGGTTGGTGAGAGTACACAACATGTAGTGCCACCTCACATGGCATGTAGTCTTGTCTTCAGCCACCAACCGCTTCTAGAAGGTAGGACATGACATGTAGAAATGAACTTCATGGATTGTATTCTCTGGAAAACTACTTGGGTGTGTACTCGATCCTGCTGATCTGTGTCAGGGAAATATTACACGGCGTGTATAGGAAGTACATGCCATGTATATTTGAATTTTTGTTCTGACCCTTCCCGATTTGTGTCTTTGGCTAGGAAACACCTTAAAATAATCATGAATACAAAAATAAATCATTTTATCCATAAAACAAGAGTTATTTGGTGAAAACATGTTTTAATACTCAATAATATATATGAAAAGGTATACAAAATTCGGTACATCAACCTTGATGATATATATATATTCTTTGTCACATCTGAGTTTTTATTTTTCTTCTTTATTTTGGTTTATAATTTTATCTTTGTCTCTTCCCTTGAGTTTTAGGTGCTTTTGATTAAAATTTTGAGTTTTGGGATGTTTTCCCCCTATTACACAGTTTGTGAGCACGATTAAGGTGAAACCATGCATGTGCTTGAGAACGAGTCTTTTTTTAGTTCATTTTATTCTTACATGGTTTGTGTTGTAAGAGTAGGGAACAATTGGGGTCAAACCATATGACACCTAGGTGTAACCATGTGGGTCTTGAGGTGTCCCTAGATGAGGGTGCATGACTCGAGAACATTTAGTCCAAACCTTACAACAATCATGAACATGGTTCTTTAATTTTTGACATAGCCAACTACACAGTCGAAACATGATTTACCAAACCATGTGTTCAAACCATGTGGGTTTCCTATGAGTCTATCAAGGGACTAACTATTGACATACATTTTAGCAAACCGTGCGGCCAAACTGTGCATAATTCTTAGATTCATTAAAAATGTGCTTTATCTTTTTTCCCTCCTCAAATTTTAATCCCAAATCACCTCTTCTCCACCAAAATTTTCTTGTGTGACTCAAGGGAGGCCATACCTTCTTCCTCACACCTCCCCTCCTCCACCTAGGGTGATTCTAAGTGACTCCTCCAAGTTTTGGGGCTAAATCTTCAAAGTAATCTCTTCCTTTCTTCTTCCTCTTCATTTTCTTCAATTTTTTTCTTGGTCTCTCCTCTCCTTTGGTTCATCTACTATAGGGTTCATGTTTCATTGGGTTTTAAATTGGGGATTTTTTCTTGTTAAGGATCTTATTGTGTGTTCTCGTCTCTTTGTACCTCTTTGAATCTATTTTGGGTTGCCATCATCTAAGCACTGTGAATTTGAGGTAGGTTTCCTTATGCATTAAACATTGATTTATTATCTTTTAAACCATATTTTTATACTAATTAGTGATAAATAGTTCTTATAATGATTATTTTATGTGAAATAAAGTGGTTTACCCATTTTATTATATTGTATGGAATTGTTTTATTAAGTATCGTACAACAAGTGTTTGAAAAAAATGCCTGGTTGGACTTTGTAAATGCGTTTTGATTTCTAAATGATGATTTGGGTTTTTCATGTGATTTTATAAATGGATTTTTGGACTATAAGTGGCGTGCTTTTCTCTTTTGGAAAGGGTTTGTTTCTCAAATGACACATGATTCCCATTTGGAATCTTCTTAAATTGGTATCATTTTGAAAACTCTCCTAGGGGTGAGTCTCTTTACTTGTTGGTTACTAAAGGGAATGGGAGGTTCTTGTCATGGGACTTCTCTTATGTGTTTTTAGTTCAAAGGAAAATGTACTATCCCTTGGAGTGATTCAGGGGTGATTCTTGTGTGTATTGCTTGTGTCCTTTCTTTATATATATATATAGTCAGTTGTTTGTTAGCATTTCTTGGCTAAACCTCACTATAGACATCACATGGGAACCTAACATAGTGGATTATCTGATAATGTTTTCCAAACTAGTTTAGGATTACGCTATGGCTAGTGGTCCACAATATGTATTTTCTCTGATTTGGGATTATGCCCCTCAGTTAGGCCATGTAGGGTATAACTGAGCATCAAAGCTGTTTGATAACATAAGGTGAATGAACATAATGGATCTGAGACAATATGTTCTTGATTATCCTATGATATCAAAGGTATTCTTATGTTTCTCGGGAACTTATTTATCTATGGTGGATGGTTTAGGTGCCTCAGCTGATTTGGTTACATGTGTATTGGCTTCTATTACCCTCATTGTGTGGTTAGTTCATTTTCTTCCTTTTTATGGTGTATCACTTTTGTAAAAGTGTATAATGGATTTTTAAATGTTTTATGGAAATTTTTTTGAGAATGTTTTACACTCCTTTCCCCTTTTTAAATAAAAACATCACTCTTCTTACTCCCCCTCTCCTTATCTAAAATGTTAAATCCTCTTTATTTTGGAATAGAATTTTAAACAAAGAGGGAAATATACCATTACTTGATTTATAAGGAAATGTGTGAACACCTACATTTATACATTGAAATTCAAGATAGCGGTAAATGAGTCTTTTATTTAAAGGTAATTCATTAGTAATAGATTATTTGGGCATAAATATTGAGTTTTAATACTCATGCCTATATTTCATTTATTGTTTTTAGTCTCAGGTGAAGGTTCCAACTTTGTATCTATCTCTAAGGGTGATGTTGTATTTTAGTATTAGAGAGTGACCCATGAGGTCGCATGGAGATTTAGTAGTCATCAGGTTCAGTTTTGGTTTTATTTTTAGTTTATGTTTATATGATCTATTTGGTTCTTTTTTTATTGGGATGATCTATTTATTTCTACTAATTTTGTTCATTTATATTGGGTGAAATCATTCCCTCTTCCTCTCATTGATTCACTTCATGCTTTTCACCACCCCGGGGCGATCAGGAACGCGCCTTAGGGATGTCATGGGTTAGATCGGGTGACTAGTTCGGGGTCGACCCGAGTTGGTTTGTGACAAAATGGTATCAAAGCATAGGTTTTTAGAATACCTAGCTTTTAGAGTACCCTTTTCTATTTGGTATGTCAATTTAGAAGGAGTAGGACTATCATAAATTGGGGTGTAGGCATGAGGAAGTGTCTAGCCAACACTTTCTACGCAAGACCTTGGGTTACCATGGGATGTTGGGTTTTAATTTTTTCTGCTCATTTTGTCTTCCATTTTGATGTCGTTTAGTTTATATAACTTTGTGGAGTTGTTTTTGGGTGGTTTTGTGTTTGGGGAATGAAATGGGAGTTGGGAAAGTGGTTCTGGTGATTTCTCAAGGACTAACAAGGTGTGTAGAGCTCGGGTACATGGTCTTGAAAGACTCTACATAACGGTGGCATGATTGGAATATAACCACCAAACATATGAATAAGTCACCATTGAGCTTAGTTCCCATATCATGAATTTATTTTTGGTCTCTCTTAATTTTAAAACCATTTTTAAACCCTTGTTTTAAATTGAGAAAACTGGATTTCAAGTGAGGGTGTTTTGGATTTTTGGAAATGATGAATGAGTTTTCTAATTTATTTAAATAAAGCCTTGGAAAATAGAGTTTTAACAAAATGTATTTTGGTAAAAATTTAATTAGTTTATTGAGATAATATTTCTATAATTAAAACCTTTGGTTGTTTGGGAATGAAATGGTTAGTTTTGGAAATGGAAATTATTTTGGAAATGGGATGGTTTTGGGAAATGATTTGGGTTTTTTTGAAAGGTCGTGTGAAATGTGAAATGGGAATTGAGTAGAATTTGAGATTTGGGCTCAATGTTTTGTTTTTATGGAAATGTATTGTTTTGATCTTTGGTATTCTCATGAATGATCACATATATGGATGTGTATGTAAAAGTGGATGGTTGGTCATATGCCTGGATTGGTTCCTGGACTAGAATAGGAACATATATGCATGAGGATTCATGGAATACTATTGGTAGGCTCTGAATTTATCAAGATTGTTTTGTTTTTTTAAAGGTGTTTTTAAAGAAGGAATTCTGTTGTTTTGATGAGAAAATGTTGTGTGAGGATTTCTTTTGCAATACGGGGTTTTCATTTTTGGGTCTTTTTTGGTTTTGAGAATATTGGAAATGTTGTTTAAGTGACCTTTTGAGTTTTTTTATTGGTTTCCTTTTTTTTGGTATTATTGCGGTGAGTTCTTGATGGTGAGTTTTTTTTGATTGAGTTCTTATTTCCTTGTTATTTAGAGTACACCCCACCAAATATTCAATAGAAATTTGAGGTACGGCAATGGGTGGTTCACCATTATAAAACCCTCTATTTGATCAACCAAAATACTTACTACTTAATTTTCACAAGTTGAATCCTCCTATATTTTATGGTCAATCAATTCCTTTTGCAAAAAAAGAGCGGATGCAAAAAATTGAAAGGATATTCGATTTCCTTGATTTTATCGAGTATTTAAAGGTTAGGTTCAATAAATTTATACTTGAAGGTCTGAGTTGGAAGTGGTGGGAGTTTTTCATTCAGAAGAAGTTTCTTGGGAATTATTCAAGGGTTCATTCATTCAATAGTACTTCTATGAGGTTATGAAGATGGAAAAGGTGATGAAGATGTGCTGCGTTCAGCAAGGTGATGGATTGGTGTTAGATTTTGTACATCATTTTGTGGGAATAATTCCTTATCTCATGGATTTGGTTGAGGATGATATCCTGAAAGCTTGATGTTTTGAGATTGGGCTTCGTCCTAACCTGTAGAAGAAGGTTTCAGAGTTCAGTCTAACCTCCTTTACTGATGTGGTGAGGCAAGTGGTGAGGATTGAACCTATATTAGTGGGAGTGTTCGAGGTATCCAATCCCCCTTAGGTCTATGTAAGTGGTTGAAACTATATTAGTGGTGAGGATTGAACCTATATTAGCGGGAGGCCATTAAATCTCTCATCCTCTTATTTGGGCACAAGACCCTTGTGTGTCATCAATACAACAAGATGGGTCACAAGAATCCTTTGTTCCCAAGTGATCCAAAGATTTATTATTCGTATGGTCATTTAGGACATCTATAGAAATTATATAAGGGTGAAACTTGAAATTATAATGAAGCCCGATCCACTCCCTCAAAAAAGCGTGTAGCTCAATCAAATGAAGGTGGTGCTGGTGTGAGTTCTATTTAAGGTTTTTGATGTAAGGGTTTCCTTCATTGTAATAGTTGTATCTTGCCGTGTTGTCCTTTTTTTTAAATTTAAATTGATGATGTGTATCTTTTGAGAATATATAGTTTAATGGGAATTCCTTTATGGAAATTATGAATTTTGTCATCATGAAGTGAAATCATGTCTCATTCTATACCGGGTTCATTTGGTTCCTTCTATGGTTAGGGCATGGTTGTTTGAGTTTTGAGGTTCAGTGTTGATGGGTGGTATTGGCTGGGCATCTGGTTATAATTATGAAATGATGGAGAGTCCACCTTGGCTTCCTGTGTTGATTAAAGTAATTCCTTACCTTCTATCCTATTCCCTCTGTTGTTTTCCTTTGAGGAGTAATTAGGGACTCAACCACTATCTCCCCTGGGTCGTATAGCCTTTACTTTCCCCTATCCTTTGGCTAACACTAGGCTCGTGGAGAATACCTGATGGTTTTAGTGGTGGTAAGGTGTTTGTCTCGTGTCTTGGGATTTTTATGATTTTTCGAGGAAACAGTTGGAGAACAATGATTTATTTTGGGTAGAGGTGTAAATATTGTCATGATGGTGCTCATGATGTTCTTCAGTTTGAGGAGTTACATTGTGCGAGTGTGTAAACCTTTTTATTTTACTTGATCAACTAGAAAAAATTATGGATTTCTAGGGGTAGAAAGTGTTATGGTGGGGTGAATTATCACATCCTGGTTTTTATTTTTCTCCTTTATTTTTTTATCACTTTATCTTTGGATCTTACCTTTATTTTAAAGTGTTTCATATTGAAATTTTGAGTTTTGGGTTATTTTGTTTCTCGGTTTCACGGTTTGTGAACATGGTTATGGGGAAACCATGTGTGTCTTTGATGATGAATTTATTTTCAGTTCATTTACTTTTTTTACGATTTGTTTTTCACAGGTAGTTCATGGTTGGGGTTAAATCATGTGGCTTCTAGGTGTAACTATGCTAATCATGGGGTTTCCCTAGATGAAGGTGCATGACTTGATCATGGTTAGTCCAAACTATATAGAAGGTGTGCACATGGTTTTTTAATTTTTGATAGAACCAAACCATACGGTTGGCACACATTTTACCAAACCATGTGGCTAAACCATGTGGGTATCTTGTGAGTCTAGCAAGGGATGCACGGTTGGCGCATGGTTTACTAAAATGTGCAAAGTGCCTAGATTAATTAAAATTATTTTTTTACCTTTTTTACCTCCTAGAATTTTAACCCAAAATCAACCCTTATCCCCATCATTCGGCTTGTACGACTCAAGGGAGTCCCTCCCTTATTCCTCACTGCTACCCTCCTCCTCCCAGGGTGATTCCAAGTGATTCCTTCATGTTTTGAGGCTAAATATTTAAGGTAATCTCTCCCTTTCTTCCCCCTATACCTTCTTCTTCCATTTTATTCTTGGTTACTCCTCTCCCTTGGTTTCTCTACTATACGGTTCATGTTTCTTTTGATTTTAAATTCAGTGTTTTTTCCTTTTAAGTATCTTCTTGGGTGTTCTTGTCTCTTTAGACCTATTGGAATCTATTTCGGGCTGCCGTTATCATAGTGCCATGAGTTTGAGGTATGTTACCTTATGCATTTACATTTAAATCTAATGATTCATTGTTTTCTTGGTTTCCACACCATGTTTTTGTACTAATTATTGACTTATAATTCTTAGAATGATTATTTTTTGTGACATAAATTGGTTTAACCTTTGTATTGGATTGTATGAAATTGTTTTATTAAGTATCGTACACCAAGTGTTTGAAAAAAATGCCCGATTGGCCTTTTTAAACGTGTTTTGTTTCATAAATGGTGATTCAGGTTTTTTCATGTGGGTTTCTAAATGGATTTTTGGACTATAAGCGGTGTGCTTCGTTCTTTTGGAAAGGTTTTTTTCTCAAATGATACGTGAGACCCATTTGGAATCTTCTTAAATTTCTCTCCTTTTGAAAACTCTCCTAGGGGTGAGTCTCTTACCTTGTTGGTTGCTAAAGGGAATAATATATCCTTGGTTAAAAGGAAAAGGGACTATCCATTGGAATGATTTGGGGGCAGTGCTTGTGTGTGTTTCTTGTGTTATTTATTTATATACATACATAAAATCATTTGTTTGTTGTCATTTCTTGGATCACACACAATTTAGACATGACATGGGAAACTGTCATAACTAGTGGATTATCTAAGAACATTTTCTGCACTAGTTTAGGATTACACTCTGGATAGTGTCCCTTAGTATAGATTTTCTCTACTTTGGGATTATGCCCCTTGGTTTGGCCAGATAGGGTAAGATTGAACATGAGGTATGTTTGATTGAATCAAGTGTGCCAACACGATGGATCAGGGATAATATGTTCTGAATTATCCTCTAAGCTCCTAGGTATTCCAATGTTTCCTTGACACTTATTCATCAATGGTGGATAGTTTAAGTGCCTTAGTTGATTTGGTTACATGTGTGCTACCCATTTAACTCGTTGTGTGGTTATTGAAACTTTTTTTTTATGGTGTATCATTTTTTTAAAATTGGATAATGGGGTTTTAAATGTTTTATAGATTTTTTTGAGAATTTTTTACTCCCGTTTCCCATTTTTAAATAAAAGAATCAATCTTCTCACTCCCCCATCCTTTTCTAAAATTATAAAGACTCATTCTTTTGGAATAGAAACCTATTTTAAACAAAGAGGGTAATGGATCATTAATTTTTTAGAAAGAAATGTGTAAACACTTAAATTTATATATTATAACTAAAACTAGTGGTAAATGAGTCTTTTATTTAAAGGAAATGAATTGTGAATAAATTATTTGGGAACACCAACTAAGTTTTAAAATCCATGCCTACACTTACTTTATTGTTTTTAGTTTCAAGTGTATATTCTAGATTTGTCTCAATCACCATGGGAGGTGTTAGGTTTTGAGATCAAAGAGTGACCCATGGGGTCACATGGAGATTTAGTAGTGATTAGGTTTAGTTTTGGTTTTATTTTCAGTTTATTTTTAGATATTATGTTTGGTTCTTTTTTTATTGGTCTGCTCTATTTATTTATACTATTTTTGTTCATTTATATTGGGTGGAATCATTCCCTCTTTCTCTCGTTGATTACCTTGGTGCTTTTCACTAACCCGAGGTGATCCGGATCGTGCCTTGGGGATGTCACCGGCTAGCTCAGGTGACCGGTTTGGGGTCGACCTGAGTTGGTTTGTGACATTATTGGTGAATTTTATCTTATTCCCTAAATCAAAAAACTAACCATTAATTAGAAGATTTTGACTAAGACCATACACAACCAATACATCCACACATCTCATATCTTTGCCCCCAAAATTGGATTTTCTTAAGCCAACAATCTTTAAAATTTCATCGTTTCCAAATATGACGATAACTTCTTTGTCATACTTGATTATTATAACCAAATAATTATTTCTCATCACATGGGAAGTGAATCGACCATCAATGATCCAAACACCAACATGACTCTTCTAGAATAATATCAACAACATATACTTTCTAAAATCTTTTCTTTTTGATCCATGTCTTTGAATTCATACTAGGATATGATTGATATTCTTTATCTTCCTTAAAGAACGATGAACCAAATTCATCTTCCAAATCTTCAAATCGATTTTGAGGTTTTATCTCACTTGATAAATCCTTGATCTACTATGTATGAACACTTTAGGTTTTCATCAACACATTACTCTACATTATTAATGAGAAATACCTAATCATATGTCCAAATATTACACACTAGAAATAGTGACCATAAAATTAATGATTATAATATTGAACTCTATTCATCTTCCTTTATTGATCTTATTCCCTTCAGTACCTATTAGTTATGGAACAAACATTTGGATAATGTCCCATATTTCCACAACAATAATAGATTACATGAGGTTCATTCCAATGTGTCATTCCTACAACACTAATTTTACCTTGGTTTCTCTAAGTATTATTATTCTAAGTCATACAAAAATCAACCTTAAATTTTAGAGTGTGTTCTTGTGGCTTGACTTCAACCATCACCACTTTCTATTTGCAATCAAGACCCATACCAAATTTGTCATTTTGATGCATCTTTTACTTATTTTATCCATCCTTTGATTGTTTTTTCAGACCTTTGTGATCAAATTGAACATTTTATTTTTCTTGTATGATTTTTCCCAATGTAATTTTGAGATTTAAAATTTGTTCATGATCCACTACATTTCATCATAGGTTGACAACTTTCTCCTCAAGATCTTTAATACGTTTAACTTGTTCTTTAATTGTATTAGTCAAACCATCTATAACCCTAGTTTGTTCTTAAAATTTGATCTTGTACTAAATTATATTCTCTAAGTTTTATCACATTATAGATTTGAGCTTTTCAATTTCTTCCTTCAACTCAGACTTCCCCTCTTCTTACTACTATATATAGATTTTGACACCATAAACCACTATATTAAATTTCTTCATTTTGGCTCTCCAAACATCTATCTCCTCAGGATCATCCTATAATTATACCTATAGATTAACTCTTCCTTCCATTTCCCATCATCACCACTTCTCTCTCACCTCATTTGGGAACTTCCCACAATAGCCACCATAGCATCTTCTCTGTGATCTTTTCAATTCTCAATTTCTTTTTTCATGGTTTCTTATAAAGTATTATTTTCTTATGAAAGCAAGTTATTCTTCTTGAATAAGTTGAGATTCATACTTATCATACCTTTCTCATTGGATGAATATTTATTCATGAGAATTTCATCATCCTCATCACCATTTTGAAACTTTTGAAAACACTTTGCAGTAAGGTGCCCAAACTTTCCACATTGAAAAAACTTGAGTGTAAGTCTCACTTTAAACTTTCCTTTCTCACTTTATAAATTTTAGGAAAGTAATGACTTGAATTAATCCACCTCTTTTTCATACCATCCATTCTCTATGGTGAGCTTATTTACATCCTTGAATTCCACCTCCTTAAACTTTACATTTTTTGTAGCCTCATTATCATCATTTCTCATCTTGTAAGTGAAAAGAGTATTGTACAAACTATCCAATGTTAGCTCCTTTAGATATTTTTATTTGATTATATAGACTTTCAAATTTAATTGGGGTGGAAATATTATTAGCTCTCACTTGAAAATATTAACATCATCGAGGGTTTCTCTAAGTCCATGCATGTCATCCACAATAAGATTTACTTGATAAAAAAATGCATCAAACAATTCATTTGGGTGAATCCTAAAATACTCTTAATTATTCCAAAAAAACTGTAATTTTGGATTCTCATACTTTCAAATATCCTTTGAAGATGTTTATCATATTTTCCCACATGTAATGTGAGGATTTAAACAACATCACCTCCATATAGATTTTTTTTGGATAAAGAACCCCCCAAATGATTTATTACTCTAACATCAATATACAGTTCTCTTTAGCTAGTGCCTAATAAATCCAAATTGTTCATACTAATCGATATCCCAATACCATAAAATATATAAAAATCCATTCCTAATGATAAAAAATAGTGCTGTATATGATTCTTCCAAAGTTGAAATTTTTCCTTAAAATATCAAAATCCCTTTATGATCGACTGCTACCATGACTTCTACTAAGATAGATTCATAGAATTTAAACTTTATCCCTAATAACAATTGTTTTCTAAAACCAGGTTAAGTACTAGGGTGGGGTGGGGGGGGGTGAATCAGGGTATGTCGAATAAAGAAAATCCCCCTTCTGATCTTGTTTCACCATTAAACAAAACACTCTTATCTCTTCTTCCCACAAAAATGTATAATGTAAGAATGAATGAGACATAACAATTTTACTTGGTTCACCCTAACCGGGATAATGCAATGAGAATACAAAGTCAATGTTTCAATGTATCAAAATGAATTAGAGTGCATTGCTGTTACAATGTTCAGAGAAGACTCAATCTCTCTCCTAGTTTACAACCATTCACTATTTGAAATCTCACTACTCTCTTTACTAAAATATACTTAATATTCCTTCAAAATAATTCATTTAATGAACTATATCAAATTTTATTACACCAAAATTGTTGTTTCATGAATCTATTCTTTCATACAAATGATGAAGACCTATTTATCCTAGAATGTATATGAAATTCCTTGAGGTTCACACAACTTTAAATTTCATAAAAAATTTACACACCTTTTACACAATTTTCCACTTTCAAACAACTCCTTACTTTCAAAAAATTCTCAAAAATTCACAAAAATCAATTGTTCCTATAGATACAATTTCCTTTATTCTCATGAATTATGTTTGCGCAAATTCTTTCTTGCAAGAAGTATGTTCACATAAGTATTACCTAAAAATAGACCCCATGCTATTCTCTAAGTCTTGAAACTTCCGAATGAGGGGGTAGTGGACTATTTATAAATGTAGCTAATCATTTTCATAACTATTCACCCATAACAAACCATTAATGGAAATTTTTGTGCTAAGAAAACATGTCACCTTCATCATCACTTTTTTCACACAAATCATCATTTTCACACAACTCCCCATCTGTATACACCAGGTATTAAAAAAACCATTCAGGTTCAAACAAATTTAATTTTAATGAATTCAATAAACTTTTAAAAAAATTATTCCTTTCAATAATTTTGAATTAGGAGGCTTCAAAACACCATGTTCACACAACTTTACACATGTTTGTGCAACTTTCAAACATGTAAAAAAAACCTTTGTTCCATTTTTAATGTGAAGATTACCAAATACCTTCCAGAGATTTTAGACCCATTATTTATAAAAATTTTAAGGTTTACATAGTCTTGAAACTTTTTCAACACTACTTTTCAACACATGCACTATAACTTTGATAACTGACTTCATCAACCGGATTTGTCAATAAACACAATAACCCAAAAACACTGAACGTCACCTTGAGGGATTTTTTCCTAAAAAAAACTCTGTATAATAATAAGGAAACCATATTTATACATTATAAGAAATATATGACAACATTATCAACACAAAAAAACATACCATACAACATACAAGGAATGTTATGAATAATGAACAATATAATCAACTCAAAAAAATAAATTCTTTAATTAATTTCAAATAAAAAATGTTTTAAACACATATGTTTCATATAGAATCCATTTTTCATTTGATTCTCATAATATTTCAAGATTTTATCCACATAGGACCATGGTTAGAATACAAGAGATAAGGGGATACCCTCCCCCAATTCACCAAGAATAAGGACCACCCTTGGTTTAGGTAAGAGTTGAATCCACATCTCAAAAGTTACCTCACCAATAGTGGTATGAATTTAAAACTTATTACACCCCTTTTCAAAACCAAACCATATATGAAAATTAATTAAGAGATCAACATTTAAGAACACCCAAAGGACATTCCCACCTTGTTAAAATATAAACCATTTATCAAAAAGAACTTTATCCTTGGTGATAAGGCCTTTTCCATATCATTCTATCATTCCTATACTTAAACTAAATGAGAATCCAATCTACTCCCATTAGGGTCACACTCATGGAAGAACAAAGTCACATGAAACTAATTATTAACAATATCATGTGAATTGTCTCACCTTGAAAGTTTACTTTAATCAAGAACATCCATCTTAACCTAACCCATTTTAAAAAGTGAATCATTACTCTAGTTGGAATTTTCGAACACCATCACATCATAATTCACCAGGTGATACAAGAATCAATTTTGGGATATGCGCCTTTCATAGATTCTAATTAAATTTATAATCAAAATTATTACATTGATATATTCGATGTAAAAACATATAATCAATAAAATATCACTGAAATTAAGGTTCACTTCATGTTATACATCTATAAAGTCTTTAAGAAACCTTACTCACCCACACCCAAACACCCCAAGTCCTATAAGCTAACTCTCATGTCACATGCACCCACTTACCCTAGATTGAAATGACACAATACATGTAAATGCATATAAATATATGGAAAATGAAAAGGATCACCAAATTTATTTATTCCAAAGTCATCCCACCCATCAAGTCGGGTACTCTGAGACTGAAAGATTGGGATCCATGGTTTGATCCTGCTCAGGTAAAAAAATCAATGAACCAATCTTGGATCAAGGTCACAAGATTGAACTAGTTTTTTTGGCATCCTAGAATACTATGGGATGTTTCCTCCATTATGGGAATGCCCATAAAAATTAATAAAGATACCTATATTTCTATATTTGGTCATTTTACACGAATTCTTGTGGAATTTGATCTTTTCCCTCCATTGATTGACATTATTTATTTAGTTGTTGATGAGTTTAAATTTGAGCTATCTATTGAATATAATAATTTTTCTAATTTTTGTCTTAACTGTTCTTGTATTTTCTATGTCAAGGAATATTTCCACAAGGGCCTTAAATGTTCCAATTTAAAGAGGCTTGGTCATGTAGTTGATCAATGAAAATTTAAGTTACCTCTGAATGCAGATGTCAAGGACACTCGACCCAAATTGTATAAGCCTACAACTTGAGTAAAGAAGTAGGTTGCTGATTAACTAGTACAACCATAGAGTAGTCATCCCTCTTACAATGATATGCTTGTATCTAATGCTGGGTCCTCTTCTAGTGAAAGACATCGTGTTGTGGAGGGGTTCAGTCAGGGCATGCCTCCTCATTAGATCCACCAAGTTGGTGGAATGAAGGTCTCAAAAGCTGCTGTAGGTATTCCCTACATGGAAACTTCCCCCCTACCTTGACTACTCATGTAGTGGAGGATGGGAGTGGGGTAAAATCTGTAGGTCATGCCTTGGGCCCTGATAAATGTGATGGTGAGGTGACCTGCTACAATGAACACTGATGTAATAATATAAGACTCTAATGTAGAGGTTTCATACAAGGTTTCCTATGATTTAATGTTGGATGAACCACAGGCTGTTCTAGGTCCAAAGATCTCTTCCCCTACACTGGATCCTTCAGTGGAGTGTGGAAGTGGGGTGATTTCTACAGGCTTGTCCATGGGCCTTGATAAATGTGGTTCCCATACTACCGAACCTACTATAATGAATCTCGTGGGATGATTAATAGGCTACAATGTAGATGAATATCACAAGGTTTCCTTTAAGGTAAAAACATTCTTATTTGACCTAAAACTGGATGAATCAGCTCTATTATACAGGCTAATAAGATTCCAAATTTCTTTTCCATTTTGGACCCCATTAATAATTCTAAATTTTATGCAATATACAGTGAGGGGCTTGAGAAGAAAGGTTTCCAAAACAAAAAATCCTGAAGAAAAGCTGCTCATATATTAACATTGATAGTGCTTCTCCCTCTTTGATGAACCTATAGGGCACAAAAGAGAATCTCCAGGTGGGATCTGATGGGGTGAACCTGAGTGGGAGAATTTATATTACTCATGATGTACCTAGGGA
This sequence comes from Viscum album, assembly GCA_963277665.1. NCBI lineage: Eukaryota > Viridiplantae > Streptophyta > Magnoliopsida > Santalales > Viscaceae > Viscum > Viscum album. The sequence goes on from OY728154.1 coordinate 86,399,881, forward strand.
TGTGTCTTTAAATGAGTGTGTTCCCCAGGTTGAATCTAACACGACTGATGCTCCAGACCGTCAAGATTTATTTCCAGGAAATGATTCACATGGGGATCATAATTCTAATTCCCATAGAGAGGAGGAAGAATCACTATACATAGATTATCAAGATGATGCATGGATGGATCCAAAACAATGGAGGTGAGTTAGGAACTCGAAAGGTCGAGGTGGATCTCGTGGATGAGGTGGTAGACATAGAAATAGGTGAGTGTAGGTTCTTCTGTTGTTCTTATTGGTGTTATGTGTGTCACATTTGCATCGTTCATTTTCATCCCTCCCTTGTATCTATACTTTATTTTAATAAAATTTTGGGGCCATTTTTTTATCCATGGTCACACCTTTCATGGTAAATGATGAAAAGGATTAACCTTACCACTAGAATTCTATTTCTTTAGATTGATTTTTGATCAAATATGATCCATAGGAATTTGAAGAAGGATAGGGGAAGAGGAGGTTGATGATACTGGGGATTTGTTCCGAATGAGTGAGGAATGAGGGGGTGAAAGTTTAAGTTTATATATTTTATAATTTAAATAAAAACTTTAAAAAAGTGGGACTATCAGTTACCACGTGGTTTACCCAAGACCGCCCATTCCGAACTTCTCACCGAGTACTTGGTGTCATTTGAAACATCTAGATATATATGAAACCACCTACGAGCTTCACATAGACTCAAGAACATCTACCAATAACTCCAAACTGTTGTAAAATTACCCTAAATACCATCCCATGAATTCAAAATTCAAGACTGAATCTCAAAATCAAAAATAGTCTCAACTCTTGATTAACTTAAGCTCGATTTTATCCAATTACACCAAAATAATAGACAAAAGTCACTATAAAATCGCTAACATAGGTCTTCTCATCCTTGAGAAGTACCCATGATCTTTTCTCAGATTCAATTCACATGCCAAAATCAAATACTATACCCTACCCTCAGTCTTAAATAGACACAAGCATATTAAACACAATAGAACCTGATAACTACCCCTTTTTGAAGAATCCTGATCTAAATCTAAATATCCACCAGTCATCTTATGAATGAAGCACCTGATTATAGACTCATATTAACATGATCAAATATAGACAATAAGATCTAAATTATGATCACACTATTACTTTTACCTAAATTATCCAACAACCTAAATACCAAAAAACCAAAACACCACATTTCATAGTAATAATGGTCCCTTAAACCTGATAATATCCTCCACCACTTGATTGTAGATTCCAAACTTATAACAGTCGATGTCATCAGTTTGATCTAGATTACCACTCATATAGAGATATATTGAGCATCAACTGATTATCAATACCAAATTCTCAACCTATGTCTTTAGATCTAGTATATCAGAAATTTCATCACTAAAAAAGATCACTATTTTAATTTCTCAGTGAATAATGAAATTATCTATCCCAAGCTTTATACCATCTCACTTATTGAATTATACACCAGTTAATTATCAAATGTACTAACTTCCTTTCAAGAATTAAAGAATAATTCCCAAATATTTGTATCATTCACGGATAATAAATTTCTCCTATTATTCAATAGCATAACTTTCTATTCATATAATTTTACCTAATAATTTTCACATTATATTATTCTCACAAAAAAATACCTACCAGTACTATTTAGTTCTAATATTACTTAGATTTCTAAGCATAACTCAAACGCTTATATCTACAAGTTTATGTGAAACCTCAATTGCTGAAAGAATGGGTCCACTTGATGCATCGCTTGTGATGTTCACCATACTTCAATCGTGAGAGATATCACATTCTCAAATAATAAATGGTGTGCTCCTCACTATTGGATTGTACTTATATCTTAATTCTTGAGTAACTGGTGCATTCAGTTTCAAATACCACTTAAACACCATCAGTCATGATCCATGATCATAATAACCCAATCAACTTGTTTCACAAGACTTACTCTAGGTTATATAATTTTATGGTGTTTAAAACTACTAATGCCCTAATAAGTACACATACTTCAGTTATTTAGGCCATAGAGTTTATACATGTCCCATACTTACACATTAGAAACACTTCAAAGTAAACTTTACTCTATATTGAAGAGTGTTGAGCCCTCTGGAAGATTGCTGAATTCATTCCTATGATTGTTGTTTTAATAATCACAAATCATTATTACTTAATCCAGTTGGATTTCTCACAATATACTAGTGAATCTGTTATCATGTTTTTATCTATGTTTTTATTGATTTACAAGTATTTTGGAAGTCTTCTGGATCAATCAGACAACGGTCGCACCGATCCATATCAGAGGACAACGGTCGCACCGATCCAATATCAAGACAACGGTCGCACCGATCCATATCAAAGGACAACGGTCGCACCAATCCAATATCAAGACAACGGTCGCACCGATCCAATATCAAGACAACGGTCGCACCGATCCATATCAGAGGACAACAGTCGCACCGATCCAATATCAAGACAACGGTCGCACCGATCCAATATCAGAGGACAACGGTCGCACCGATCCAATATCAAGACAACAGTCACACTGATCCAATATCAAGACAACGGTCGCACCAATCCATATCAGAGGACAACGGTCGCACAGATCCAATATCAAGACAACGGTCGCACCGATCCAATATCAAGACAACGGTCGCACCGATCCAATATCAAGACAACAGACCGATACCGATGCTGATCAAAATGAGTCACCGATCAAGCTGAGTCACCGATGCTGATCGAATGACTCACCGATGCTGATCAATCTGAGTCACCGATGTTGATCGAATGATACACCGATGCTGATCAATCTGAGTCACTGATGCTGATCGAATGATACACCGATGCTGATCAATCTGAGTCACTGATGCTGATCGAATGATACATCGATACTGATCAATCTGAGTCACCGATGCTGATCGAATGATACACCGATACTGATCAATCCAAGTCACCGATGTTGATCGAATGATACACCGATGCTGATCAATATGAGTCACCGATGCTGATCGAATGATACACCAATGCTAATCAAAATGAGTCACTGATCAATATGACTCACTGATGCTGATCGAATGATACACCGATGCTGATCAATCTGAGTCACCGATGCTGATGACCTACCGATCACTTGAACTCATCGATAGTTATAAACAACTGTTTGAATTTATTTATCTTTATCTTTATTTAATCTAACCAACGGTCATATCAGGTATATTTTAATGCTCTGTCAATTAATTAATAAAGGTTGTCGGATGTCAGGAAACCGTACCTCGTACCTGCGGAAAGGAAATCTTTTCTGTCTTCTGGAGCACGTGACATAAATACAAGAAGACTCTACTGCTGAAAAAGAGAAGGAGAAAGACATTAGAGAACACACGAGAAATACAAGAAGAACAGAAGATACATATCAAGAGATTACACAGAACCTCATACACAATCAAGCCTACTCAAGAAGAGTTCTGTTCATAAAAAAGAACATTGAATAACTTCATCGACTACATCTCACTGCCTATGAACCAGAAGCATACGACACTCTGCTTCTCAAACAAAAATGAGAAGAGGACTCAGAATTACTTCTGATCAAATCCAAAAAGAGTCCAGAGCTACACTGAAATCACCAGAGCCATCTCTAAACTCTACATCTCTACTCTGTGATTCATTTATTCTACATTTTGAGCAGTGTGTGTTATCTACTGTATTAAACACACACACTGACTCCTGTAATTTAACTGGAGGATCTGTAAATCCTCAGAAAACCTTTTTATACTTCATTGCCCACTGTGGATAGTGGTAGAGGTCGTGTGTGACCTGGACAATTGGTTGCTGTTGTTTTGTTTCCCACGAATAACAGTGGTAGAGGTCTTGGACCTGGACAGTTGTAAACTGTTGAACCCCGATCCAGGGTGTGGATCATCTTTATAAACTTTTGAGAGGACTAAGTCTCGACTTGAGACTGAACCTCTTGGTTAACTCCTCTGTGTTTTTAGTTAAAGATTATATCCATACTATATATATTTATTTCATATTCTACTGCTATTACTTTGAAATATAATTTATTTTCAAAGCTACTTTGATAGTTAAACTCGCAAGTGTTTATATTCATTGTAAACCATTAAGTTAGTTTCAAAAGTTAATTTAATCATAAGATTAAGTTAACTGAGAACTAATCAATCTTTGAGAAACTAATTGAACCTTTATAATCTGTATAAATTCACTACAGTTTAATTTGTTTTTGAAATTGGGGGATTTTAATAGAAATTGTTTTTAACAGAAATTTTAATTGGATCTCAATTCACCCCCCTCTTGAGTATCCACTCCGACCAACATTTGGTATCAGAGGTTGGAAAATATTTTCTAAAGTACTCTTCTTTCCAACTGTGATTTTAGTTGTATTTTAAAGTTCTTAAAATTTCTGTTATTTATAAATTTTTATCTCTTTAAAATTATTTTTGTGATATCATGGATAATAGACTTGAGGGTGCTGCTACTAACTGGCCACCTTTTTTCAATGGAAACAACTATGCTCAGTGGAAACTCAAAATGAAAATTCATCTTTAAAGCATAGGTTTTGATATTTGGACTGCTATTGAATCTGAATATAAAATTCCCATTACTGCTAGATCTACTTGGGATGAACCTACAAAGACTGCTTACAATAATAATTGTAAAGCTATGAATGCCCTGTACTGTGCTCTAGGAGATGAAGAATTTAATATAATTTCTTCTTGTAAAACTGCATATGAAATTTGGGATACCTTAGCTGTTTCTCATGAAGGAACAACAAATGTTAAGGAGATGAGATTGAATACCTATACTATTAAGTATGATAATTTTAAAATGAAGCCTGATGAACCCATTTCTGATATGTATCTTAGGTTCAATGAGATAGTCAACACAACGACCTCTCTGGGAAAGGATGTTCCAGCAAAGGAACAAATCATGAGAATTCTGGGATGTCTACCTGAAAGATGGAGAGGAACCTCTGTCTCTATTAGAGAATCGTGTGACATTGGAGAACTGCCAGTCAAATAACTAATTGGAAAACTGATGATGTATGAAGAGGAACTCAAGGTGAATAAAGAAGAAGATGATGAACCTAGAAGAAAGTCTGTTGCCTTCAAAACTAAAAACTCAAAGAACAAGGATAAGGAAACACTTCAAGCTATAAATGAAAGCTCAAGCTGTGAAGACAGTGAGAGTGACTCTGATAGTGATGCTGAGATGGCTCACATTGCCAGAAGATTTAAAAAGTTTTATAGGAAGAAGAAGTTTTTCAGAAAGTCAAACTACAAAGGTAAGTATGATAACAAGGGAAATTGGAAAAAGGACTGGAAGAAATATGATAAATCAGATGAAGTTGTCTGTTATGAGTGTAAAAGGAAAGGACACATAAAAGCTGACTGCCCAAAGCTGAAATACAGGAAGAAGTATGAATACAAGGACAATAAGTTTAAAAAGGCCATGAAGGCTACTTGGAGTGCTTATGAGGACAGTTCTAGTGAATCTGAAGTTTCTGAAACTGAACACAGAAACAAGGCAAACATGTGTTTCATGAAAAACACTTCTGAGGTAACATCAGAAACTCCTACTTCTAATTCATATTATTCTGGAGATGATTCTGAATGTGATAACATGTCTAAATATGAACTGTTTGAATATTGTGATATGTTAAAAGAAACATGCAATGAACTTAAGGATAAATACAAATCATTAAAGAAACAACATGCTCTCACCACTGCAGTTAAAACTGAACTCACTATTGAAAAAGAGAAAAATGCTCAACTGTTAAAGGAGAACACTGAATTGAAATTATCTAATGAGAAACTCAGAAAGGATTTAGAGAAATTTACCAATGGTAAGGAAACTCTAACTCAAATTCTAGGAAAACAAGTTGCACCAAAATACACTACTGGAATAGGTTACAAACCTGGACAGAGACAGTTGACCAAGAATAGATTTATTCCTAAATCTGGACAGAATGTAACTAGCTCTGGAACTTCATACGCCTCAACCAGTTATATTCATAGTTATGGATCTAATAAGGTTTATGTTTCAATGTATGGTGATTCTACAAATTATATAAGACCCATTAGACAAATATGGGCACCTAAAGTATTATTGGCTAACCTGTCTGGACCCAAGAAAATCTGGGTACCAAAATCATTTCCTGTTTAAATATGTTTTATAGGAAACCTGCTTAAAGAGATCCTGTAGAAAGACCTGGTACTTGGACAGTGGATGTTCAAGACATATTTCAGGAGACTTTTCATGCTTTAAAAGCTTAGTCAGAGTTGATGGAGGTTTTGTTACCTTTGGTGACAATTCTAAAGGGAAAATCATTGGGTTAGGTCAGATTGGTAACACTAACTAAGTATTTATTTCTAAAGTTTTATTTGTTGATGGCCTTAAATACAATTTATTAAGTATCTCTCAGTTATGTGATGATGGTTTTTATGTTAAATTTGAAAATGATTCTTGCAATGTTTTTAATTCTAAAAATGCTTTAGTGTTTTCTGCTTTAAGAAATGAAAACGTTTATGCTGTCGACTTAAATTCCTTAGCTAAACAAAACATTGCTTGTTTAAATGATTTTCAAAAAGAGTCTTGGCTTTGGCACATAATATTAGGACACTGCAATGTGCATTCACTTAGAAAACTTTCTAGGAAGAACTTAGTAAGAGACCTACCCAAACTTGAATTTCCAACAGACAAAGTTTGTAATCCCTGTCAAAAGGGAAAGCAACATAAAGTTTCTTTCAAATCAAAGAAAGAAGTGTCAACTTCTCAACCTCTTGAGTTGGTTCACATGGATTTATTTGGACCTTCTAGAGTTTCTAGTTTAAATGGGAAGCACTATGTCTATGTTCTTGTAGATGAATTTTCTAGATATACTTGGGTATATTTTCTAGCTCACAAAAGTGAAGATTGTTCTTACTTTGTTAAATATTCCAAGTCTATAGAGAACCTTAGTGGACTTAAGATTAAGACCCTGAGAAGTGATCATGGCTGTGAGTTTGAAAATCATGAGTTTGAATCTTACTGCTCACACAGTGGCTATAGTCACAATTTCTCTGCCCCTAGGACACCTCAACAGAATGGTGTAGTAGAAAGAAGGAATAGAACCCTGCAAGAAATTGCTAGGACTATGCTCAATGAGTATGACCTACCTATTTATTTTTGGGTTGAATATGTCAATACCGCTTGCTATGTTATTAATAGAGTCTTGATTAGACCTATTCTTAAGAGGACCCCTTATGAGTTATGGAACCATAGGAAACCTAAAGTTAACTACTTCAAAGTTTTTGGCTGCAAAGTCTTTATTCTTAATACTAAAGATAATCTTGACAAGTTTGCATCCAAGAATGATGAAGGAATTTTCTTAGGTTACTCTACTTCTAGTAAATCCTATAGAGTTTTCAATAAAAGAACCAAATGTGTGGAAGAATCTGTTCATATCAAATTTGATGAAACTGACCTCTCTTGAAAATATTGAAGATGATCTCTCTGGTTTGAACCTTAATGATAAAAATAGTGGACCTGAAGTTAAAACATCCAGCTCTGGAAATTCTCCAGACCCTGCTTGTGTTGAACCTCAACCTGTAGATGAACCTGAAATCTCGAGTCCTACCTTTTCTAGATCAACTAGGATTCTGAGGAATCATCCCTTAGATACTGTTGTAGGAGATCTTGATAGAGGGACACAGACTAGAGCTTCTCTTAGAAATCAGGTTGAACATCAAGCCTTCTTATCACAGCTAGAACCTACGAATATCAATGATGCCATCAATGATGAATTTTGGGTAATAGCTATGCAAGAAGAACTAAATCAATTTGAAAGAAACAAAGTCTGGAAATTAGTAGAAAGACCTAAGGACACTATAACCATAGGCACAAAATGGGTGTTTAGAAACAAAGTAGATGAATCTGGAAACATCATTAGAAACAAATCTAGGCTAGTTGCACAAGGTTACAATCAAGAAGAAGGAATTGACTATGAGGAAACCTTTGCACCTGTAGCCAGATTAGAGGCAATTAGGATCTTACTTTCTTATGTATCACATCTGAATTTCAAGTTATATCAAATGGATGTGAAAAGTGCTTTTTTAAATGGTTTTATTATTGAAGATGTTTTTGTAGAACAACCACCTGGTTTCACAAATCCTCATTTTCAAAATCACGTTTTTAAACTTTCTAAAGCCTTATATGGTTTAAAACAAGCTCCAAGAGCTTGGTATGAAAGAATTTCAAACTTTCTTATTTCAAAAGGATTTACAAAAGGAATAGCTGATCCCACTCTATTTATAAAAAGGTTTTCAAAAGATGTTTTAATAGTACAAATCTATGTTGATGATATTATTTTTGGATCTTCTAAAAATTCTTTATATACTGATTTTTCAAAGGTTATGCAAAATGAATTTGAAATGAGCTTAATGGGAGAGCTTAAGTACTTTCTTGGATTTCAAATCTTTCAAACTAAAGATGGTATTATTATAAATCAAAGTAAATATACTGAGGATTTGTTAAAACGTTTTGGTTTGGATAGTATTAAGGAAAGTGATATACCCATGAGTACTACCTGCAAATTGAATATTGATGAAACTGGGAAACCAGTTGATCAAACCAATTACAGAGGTATGATTGGGAGCTTACTTTATCTTACTGCTAGTCGACCAGATATTATGTTTAGTGTGTGTATGTGTGTTAGATTTCAATCTAATCCTAAAGAGTCACACTTACTGGCTGTTAAAAGGATTTTTAAATATCTTAAGTATACTGTAAATTTAGGTTTGTTTTATCCAAAAGGACAATGTTTTGACCTAACTAGTTATTCAGATGCTGACTTTTCTGGATGCAAGTTAGATAGGAAAAGCACATCTGGAACATGTCACTTACTTGGAAAATCTCTAGTATCATGGTGTAGTAAGAAACAGAACTCAATTGCATTATCTACTGTTGAAGCAGAATACATCGCTGCTGGTAGTTGCTGTGCACAGATTCTGTGGATGAAACACACTTTATTGGACTATGGATTTGATTTTAAACATGTTTCAATTAACTGTGACAATACTAGTGCAATTAACAAATCTAAGAACCTTGTGTCTCACTCTAGGACTAAGCACATTGATGTCAGACATCACTTTCTAAGAGATCATTATCAGAAAGGTGATATCTCTCTAGAATTTATTAACTCTGAACATCAATTAGCTGATATCTTTACAAAGACTTTATGCTCTGAAAGAATGAAGTTTATTAAACAAGAGTTGTGTATGATCGATCTGTGAAACCGATATGTGAAACTGATCTGTGAAACCGATATGTGAAACTGATCTGTGAAACCGATCTGTGAAACCGATCTGTAAAACCGATCTGTGAAACTGATCTGTGAAACTGATCTGTGAAACTGATATGTGAAACTGATCTGTGAAACTGATCTGTGAAACTGATATGTGAAACTGATCTGTGAAACCGATATGTGAAACCGATCTGTGAAACTGATCTGTGAAACCGATCTGTGAAACTGATATGTGAAACCGATCTGTGAAACTGATCTGTGAAACCGATCTGTGAAACTGATCTATGAAACTGATCTGTGAAACTGATCTGTGAAACTGATCTGTGAAACTGATCCGTGAAACCGATCAGTGAAACCCATCTGTCACACCGGTCTGTCAAACCGATTCTTTGTATTACTTTTTATTATGTTGAAATTAATTAATTAATTTCTTTTATCCTTTTTATGGGAACCCTAAATGATAAAATAAATGATACGCGACTATTTATCTTCCCTAAACCTTTGACCTTTCATTTCCCGCCGAACCCTTCAACTTCTCTTCTCCTCTACCTCGAACCTTCGAACTCCTGCTTTCCTCAAAATCTTCGAATGGATAAGCAAAAGAGACCGAGCAAAGGATCAGATAGTCCTGTACCTCCAAAGCATGCTCGAGGCGAGTCAAGTAGTGCCTCTCAACGATCAATAAATCCGAACCTGGAAACTCGGATTGTTGCTGTAGAAATAGAAGTCAGTTCTTCCTGGCTTTTATCAAGTAAGTCACTGTTACTGCAAGTTCTTGAATCGCAAGGATGGACAGACTGGTTTTCAGACAACTCACGAATAGACTACCCGAAGCTGGTACATGAGTTTTATATGAATCTGAAAATCACTCTAGATGGTGTGGAGGCTGCCCGGATGTCGTCTGAAGTGAAAGGAAAGAAAATATCCTTTTCATCTAAACAGTGGTCATAGTGCTTAAATGTACCCCATGAGGGTCGGTATGAGGATTATGCTGGGAATATTCCTCCAATCACTAATTACTTCTCTTATGAATTAGCTCTAGAGATTCTGACTGGAAACAAAGAGTCGAGGAGAATCACATCCTCAAAGTTGGATGGTGAATGCAGACTTCTTTTCAAGTTTATTCAGCACCAACTTTGCCCTAGGAGAGGAGATTTTGCTGCTGTAAAGTAACAGAATGTTTTCCTATTGTTTCTTATGAAAACCCATGAGAAGATCAATTTGTGTAGATATGTGATGGTGCACATAGCTAGAATGGTAAAACTGTCCAAGAAATCAACTGCCTTATTTTACTCCAAGATGATCTCTACCATGCTCAAGAATCTAGAATGTGTTGATGAAGATGATGAAGTAACTGAAACAGATCATCCTTTCTGTCTCAACAAAGAGATCTGCAAGAGGATGAAAATCAATTAGAATCCATGGAAGAAGTGTTGGGTTGCTGATGAAGACAAGCTGTATGAAGCCTACAATCCCATAGATCATGCAAAGAGGCCTAAGGGTTTGAGAGACCCTGGTTTGAAAGCAAATGAGGAACCAGTTTATTCTGATGATGAGGAAGAGGATGAAAGAAATGAAGCTACCGAAGGTCAAAGAATGGAAGAAGCTGAGACAGAAGATGGAAGTGTGTCACCTCCTGATGATAGGAGTGATCCTAATACAGTGAGTCCAAAGAAAAGAATAGATTTTGGACCTGCTAGTCCACCTTTGGCCTTACCTGAATCTGAACCAATTCTTGGTGATGAAGAAGATACTGACACTGAAGTTTATACCAGTGAAGACTCTGAGAAGAGTGATAATGAGCAAGGTGGTGATGATGGTGTTGATGATGATGATGATGGTGATGGTAATAATGATGATGGTGTTAACCAACCTGTAGATGGTCTGGCTGAACATTCAATAGAACCACAACAAAGTGTTGATGGTGATGATGATGGTGTTAACCGACCTGTAGATGGTCTTGTTGTACCTCCAACGGAAACACATCAAACAGTACCAGAAACAGATGCCACTGGCAAGAGAGATTCACCAAAAATCAGTGGAACAACAAGTTATGAGAAACCGAAATATAGCCTGTGTGCTGCTGTTTGGGATGACTACCCTGGTTTTGCTATTTTGGGCTTAGACTATTCTGAAGAAGAAGAGGAAATGTCAGAATCTACTGCAGTTATGAAGAAGAGCCTCCCAAGTGAAGCAAGATCTGCTCCTGTTGTTGATTCTACAGATGTTCATCTGCCTGGTTCTGCAACCTCTCAAGCTGATTTTGATAAGTTTAAGACTGAATTGCTGGCTACTGTGAGAGATACAATCAGAGAAGAAATTTCCAATTCCCTTACTCAAGTGTCTCTGCAAGTTTCTGAAGCATCGTTGGAAGCTTTCTCACAAAGAGTATCGAATGCTGTGAAGCCAGACCTGGCCAATACTGGTGAGCTTATTGGCAGGCACATAGCCTCTATGAACCAGACTATGAAGGATCTCCACACTGGCTTAGTATCTTTATCAAGAGAATTTAGATCAACCATATCTGGTATGATGGAAGTTTTGAGGAATTTAATTGAACATTTCAACAAGTCTGATTTGAGAAGATTGAAAGCTGAGATAACTCAAATAGTTAGCCAAGCTAGTACTGCCAAATTAACCAAAATCACTACCTATGAGCTAAAGGCTCTAAGGGAGGTTGTGCATGATGAGTTAGCAGCTGTTAGACAAGTTCTTGATCTGGATTATTTAAAGAAAATGAAGGAGCACTATGATCACAGTCATGAAATGGCAACCATATATTCAGCAGATGCCAAAAAGGCTCTGAAAGAGATCAAGGAAAAGGTTGATCATTACTTTTCAAAGATTTATACAAAGCATGAGATGGCTGCAAATTTCAAGGTGTTGGCAGAGAATCTGAAACTACCTCCAGTTACTCAAGATTTCAAGGCTCAAGTTCGTCAGTTGCAAGATTTTACTCCTACTTTGGCACAGTTCATGGAGAATAAAGATGATTTTGAGAAGGCTATGCAATCTGGTGCAGAAGTCATCCAGGACTTCATTAATCTTTTGAAGCCTTATTTGGATGCACAGGCCACTGCAATTGTACTTCCTACTTTTGAACCTCTCAGTGCATCTGATATTGCTCCAAATCAGCTTTCGGTTGCTCAAGCTCTATCTCAGTTAAGACCAGTTCCTCAGCTAGCTTCTCAACCAGCTCCTGTTCCTCAACAACAACTCTCTGTGGCACCTTCTCCTACACCTGCCAGAGTTGTCCTACCACCTATTTAGATTCGCCCAGTACAACCTGCCTCCAAGTCTTCCAACTTACCATCTATTGATCCCAAAGACAAAGGCAAAGCCCCTTTATATCCCCAGAAATAGCTGTGTATTGTTTTTGATAGGGTGCACTATGTGTTGGTTGTAATCTTCTGTACTTTATAATTTTTTTTCCTCTCTCTCTATTTTCTACACTGCCTTCTTTTTTACTCTCTTATTTGTATGTTTTCCCTCCTTTTTGATTATCCCAAAGGGGGAGAAGGATGTATAGGGGAGAAGGATGTATATATATGAGGGAGAAAGATGTATATATATGGGGGAGATAATTATTTATATCTAAGGGGGAGATAAATCTCTAAGGGGGAGATTAATATCTGTGAGGGAGAATTAATTTCAGGGGGAGATTTATATCTCATTATGTTTTTATTATTGATTTTTTTAGATTTGTGATTATCAAAAAGGGGGAGATTGTTGAGCCCTCTGGAAGATTGCTGAATTCATTCCTATGATTGTTGTTTTAATAATCACAAATCGTTATTACTTAATCCAGTTGGATTTCTCACAATCTATTAGTGAATCTGTTATCATGTTTTTATCTATGTTTTTATTGATTTACAAGTATTTTGGAAGTCTTCTGGATCAATCAGACAACGGTCGCACCGATCCATATCAGAGGACAACGGTCGCACCAATCCAATATTAAGACAACGGTCGCACCGATCCATATCAGAGGACAACGGTCGCACCGATCCAATATCAAGACAACAGTCGCACCGATCCAATATCAAGACAACGGTCGCACCAATCCATATCAGAGGACAACGGTCGCACCGATCCAATATCAAGACAACGACCGCACCGATCCAATATCAGAGGACAACGGTCGCACCGATCCAATATCAAGACAACGGTCTCACCGATCCAATATCAAGACAACGGTCGCACTGATCCATATCATAGGACAACGGTCGCACCGATCCAATATCAAGACAACGGTCGCACCGATCCAATATCAAGACAACAAACCGATACCGATGCTGATCAAAATGAGTCACCGATCAATCTGAGAACTAATCAATCTTTGAGAAACTAATTGAACCTTTATAATCTGTATAAATTCACTACAGTTTAATTTGTTTTTGAAATTGGGGGATTTTAATAGAAATTGTTTTTAACAGAAATTTTAATTGGATCTCAATTCACCCCCCCTCTTGAGTATCCACTCCGACCAACAAATAGGTTTATACCTACCTTAGTGATCGATACAAACTCAAACATATTGAAGTTTTCACCCTAATTACACTTATTTTTTATCCACCATATTTATTTTCATGGAATTGAGGGGTAATTAACCTATACCTCCCTTGACAACACCTGCTTGATTACCCTGTAGAAGGTTTTAAGGTGAAGAGCATTACATGCATTCATAAAGAATCATCATGACCATACTCAAAATAGAGGTTTTCATGAATTCATCCCTTGAAAGGAAAATACAAATAAAATTAATTGTTTAAACTTAGGAATTTTATCCATTAATGATCAACCAACCCACTATTGCTTTATAAATTATTAAAAATTCCCAGGTATACTGAATCTTTATGGAACATCTCATAGAAGAAAGAGTGGAAATTAATTTAAGATAATATTCCTCCATATATTTCTAGTTCTATAGTTATATATCATTTACATGTACCATGTTCCAATCTAGATACTATCAAGGATACATGAAAAATCTAGGAGTACGAGTCAATTTAGAAAAAATAAAATAAAATACCCCCAACCCAATTTTTGAGGTCCTAGGTATTAATTAATCACCAAGAGTAGTATAAAACAACTCTCAAGATCATAGATGACCATAACCATCATATATTATTGTTTTTTTAAAGCTTTATCAAAGTCTAGGAAACTCACAACACACTTTCTATGAAAAATTCATCCGCCAGATCATACCTTCTAAAAAACCCCAAGGCTCACCATCTCTAAAACAGTGGTAACTAAGGTCCCTATATTTGCCTCTCAAATAATCATATATGCTAGTATTATCTTATAACTCACTCAAATCATATTATAATGAGTCTAATAATATTGATCCTAAAGCGACACACCTAATCATAACATTTAATCATATGATATGATTAAATTTTCACACACCGACCATCAATCAAAAGTACTATTCATGCTTTAAACCCAAATACACTCAAGGAAATTTTCATATCTAATCTTACATAATAGGGATACCCTAAACTCATATACATCACAACACCAAAAAACTAGGGTTTATAACTAATATCAACATAGGTAGGCTGGAACCTAGATATGACATTGTCATAACTAAATCAAGCCACCTGAGACACATGTGAAAGAAAATATATTTTTATTTAAAACCACATGTATTTAACTCATATTTATATCTAAAAAACATTAGTATTAAGTGATAAATATAATAAAAATCATTAAAATTATGGATAAATTAACTCTTACTTCACCATAAAAAAATTCTTTAATTCATTATTGATGTGTTAATTAATCAAAACCATTTTATTTTCATTCAAAAGACTTTTTAAAAAAATTTCTCAATCATTTTAATAGAGGCTGGGTTTATTTAAGTAAGTCATATTTAGTAAATTATTTAGGAGAACACTAATTAATTTATTATTTACACTATGAATTTCCAAAACCCTAGTTTAGAAAGATTTTATCAAATTTTTATTAAATATTTTACCAAAATATTTCAAAAATCTACTTTACTAGTCACACATAAGAATTCACATGTGATATGAACCTTTATGGCGAGTGTGATGCCTGAACAAATGCTAAAATAGCTCCCAACTGAGCCATATAACTCAAGAAAACTCCATCAAAACTCACTAATTCCTAAGGTTCCTATCATGAAATACTTGGTAAGTTGATGTTATACCATAAATATGCTGATAAATTTTATTTATGGGTTAATTAATGTAAAACCACAAGATTTTATGGTTTGTATTTCTTTAAAGTTAATCTTTTCATAAACTTACATTGCACACAACACCCAACTTAAACATAGAATGAAATATTATTGTAATCTAGTCATTAAATTGGGGAGAATGAATAGTATTAACCAAATTATAAAATTTATATACTATAATTTCAATATAATTTTTAACATTCATCTTATATATTTTCTAGACATGATATAAAATTAAACAAACTTTTATACATAAAAATCTATATTTTTTAAAGGTAGTTTTGGAGCCTTTTGATGGAGCACTTGTTTTTAAAATAAATTTTTACACTTTTATAAATTATATTTAAAAAAAACTTCTTATTTGAAATAGTAATATCAAAATTTATCTTGGTTTAATTTTTGACATTTTTCTGATAAGTTTCATGTTTTGATGAATAGTGAAAAATACTGGATTTTAATTGAAAACAACCAGTTCATCTAAATAATTTAGAGTAGTAAATTATATTTTTGATTTGTTTTAAAGTATAATTAGATAAATTTTATATAATTTAATCTAATTTAGTTCATTGGAATCAATTTCACATTGGATATAAAAAATTTCAATCTTTTGAACGTTTTCACTTTAAAAACCCATTTTCTCGTCCTGTCAATGAGATTAATTTTAAATTAATTTTAGAAAATTATGTGTTTTTAATTATAAAAAATGGATTATATATTTTTAATTAAAAGTTATAAATTTATTAAATAAGCCACTTTTATTTTTGGACAATATGAATAATAACTTTAGTATTTTTTATTACCACAATTAAGAGTAAATCGAGCAATTAAGGGTAAAAATAATATTATAAGTATTAGAAAATTACCCTAAAACTTGTATTAATTTTATTGGATGAGTGATTTTTGACAAAAATCATCCTTGTGCTTATTTTATGAGATCTTGGAGCCACTTGGATGACTTTAAGCCATTTATAGTATTTTATTTTAAAGAAAAGCAAAAGATATCATATTTTTGTTTTTATTAAGTTAAATATTTTAATATAGAATTAACTAGAGGATAAATTACACTATAAATAGTCATTTTAAATTTTAAATATTTATATTTAACATGTTTTTTTAAAATTTTTAGAGAATAAATAAGTAAATTAAAGGCTTGCATAATGATGATGCATTAATTGTTTAATTAATGGACATATCGAATAATTATTATTAGAAATATTAAAATAAATATAATTTGAGATAATTAATTCCATACATGAATTTTAAGGATAAAATATATATATCAGGGATGTATTAAAGGTTTTGGTTTGAAGTTATCTTGTGTATTGATATTGTTTAAAAAGTCAAGTAATGAATAGTATCAAAATTGACATTAATGATATTTTAAAATAAATAATATTTTATTAAATGATATAAAAATAATTTTTTTAAATAATCACAAATGGGATAAGATATGGCTGAAAATGTATTCCCATGTTCATTTATAGTTCATTTAGAAGTTTTTGTATCTAGAATAACCTTATTATATTTTAATATTTTGAGAATTTCTGAAAGTGCCCCTCACCTTAATTATAAAAGGGCACCACCTCCCTCATTTAATCACACAAATTTGAGCCATATAGATTGAAAAATCCCCAACCATTTCTATTATAAAAATACTTAGTTAAGTTCTATAGGTTCCGGTCCTTCAAAAAGGCCTACCCAATATCACTTAAGAAGAGATTAAAGGAAGTCCGCCAAAGAAGAGGTAATTGTTTTTATCGACTCATTCAAGTTCATTTATTTTTATACCTAATATTTATATATTTTTTCCATGATAAAGTAATAAATCCAGTATCATATATATACTGATATTTTATTATGATTATGGGACAACCATATTCCATGTTTTATCCATCCTATGAAAAGAAAAAGCACCACGCATGCATACATACGACTTACTGTCTCCATGTCGTGGTGTAATATGTTTTTCATCACCACTTTACTTGGATGGGTATAATGATGGAAAAAATGGATATATATGATAATTATTACATTATATTAATTATATAAAAATTAATATACCATACACTTCCTTATCCTTTTACTTATTAAGGGAATGATACTGTCGCTCGTGCATACATACGACCTACCGTCTCCACGATGTGATGCAATTTATTTTACATATCCAACATTAAAGAATGGATAGAAAATATATTTAATGATTAAATATTATATTTATAACATTAATATCATTCTGGATATGTTGGATATATATTATATTCAAAATAACTGAGGCTTAGACTACAAAACATGCATAGGAAAATGAAGTAGTTAACACCCAAAACAAGGGTAATAATGAAATATTATTAACAAAAGAGTGATAAGATGATATAATAGGATCATATATGATAAAATAAATATGAATATGGTTCTGGTATAAATTAATAAAATGCTTTAAACCATTATATAGGAGGCTAAAACACATACAACTAAAAGGAGTTGTGAGTTAAGGGTTTTTATCATCTCACTTTTATTTCTATGAGATATGCCTTATTCATGACTTATTTATTTTGTGTTGTGTATTTCCCCTTTGATATATCACATCATGAATCTCTTTATATTCATGGTATTAAATGTTTCATTTGATAAATATTTACTTTTATGGGGATTATGATTCAAATATTACAAAGTATTACATGATACTTTGATTTAAAAATATCATTTTAAAATCGATTATTCGATAGGAATGTTTTGGAAATGAAGGACACGGGTTGGAAACCGATTAATGAAATCCCCTTGATGCATTGATATTCTCTTAAAATTAAATCAATTGGCAACAAAACCTTCAAATTTGTTTCCAATAATAATCAAATGGGTTTCTACCTATATACTTAAACTGGAAAGAGGATTGATCTTGACAGTAAATATATATAGGATATATCTTATAGTTTAGATGTCTAAAATTATTCATTTCATTAACTTTAGTTATTACTATACAAAGTATTTTCACTATGAAAAAAATCTATGGATGCATTTACATTTTCAGTTTTTTGATTACATGACATGTGTGTTCAGTTATTCACCTTGTCATGATAATTATCCTTTATTGATTTATGATAGATTATTCTATACTTAACCCTTACTGAACATTCGATATCACCCCTTTCACATGTTTCATTTTATCCCAAGATTATAAGAAGTATATTAAGAATGATATATAGGGTTACACAAAGGGAGTATAATGGTGTTCTCAAAGAAAATATGTTTTGAATTTTATGTCCAAAATATAATTTGAATTTCAAATATGTATTGAGTTTCCTAATATTACTAAACTATTCCGTACTTTGGGATGATATTTATTGTATCTTATGCCAATGTAATAAAGTAAGTCACCGAATCTGGGTTACTGGAGTCGAGTTCATTACAGTTGGTATTAGATAAATTTTAGTAGAAACTTTAGGAGCTAGATTTAGGAAATCATGGATTTGAAAACATAGCCCTATTACTGACTTTGAGGATAAGTCTAAGTATATGATAACATCCTATATATTTGGTAATGACAATTGATAACCTAGGTTAAACCTAAGGATTCATATATTAAGAAATTATCACAATTTAGACATCCTATAAATGATTCTTCATGACTATATCACTATGATCAATGTTTCTCAGGTTGTTCTTTAGGTTTTGGTCAATGGTTAGAATCATCCAGGTTATACAAGTAATGGTTATATTGATAATTATGAAGATACTACAAGATAAAAATGAAAGGAAGGAGGTATTAAGGAATACGATGATGAAACATAGTTAATGGTTTGATAATGAAGTAGAATGATTAATGTTCTTGTGTATTTGGATTCAAAAATTATCTCATAAATGGTTATTTAGTTATAAGAATCATGAGATATATAAGGATTGTACCCTAGAACTTCTTATTTAAGGATTTCAAAGAATGAAAGTTTTCATTAAGGGTTTTAAGTTGATCAAGATATTAATATATGTGGTATGCGACAATAAGAGATATATTATATAGTTTGGGGAATCTAATGTTAAGATTGATTTTGGAAATTTATATATATTTTTGGACTATGAATTTGGATAGATATATTTTGGATGAATATTAAGGTTGGAATGGATTAATTTGAACATTGGATATTTTTGTTTGAGGTTAAAGTGTGATTTATTATATTGGATATCATGTAATAAACATTTTGGTTTTGATAATATTTAATGTTATAAGGAATGAATTATGGATATTTTGTTAAAATTGATTTAGGAATAAAAATCTATCTTGAATATCTATCTCCAAGTGTACAAAATAAAGTGAAAATAGATCAAAAAACAACCAAAAAAAGGGATTATGTTCATGAAATGAAAATTAATCAAGTAAGTTTACTTTCTTAAGTGTTTATCAGGATAGTAAAACAATACCTAAACTCTAAGAAAAGGATTTTGGAACAAAATTTTTATTCTTTTAATTTTATTACTGAAAAATCAATGGCCTCTTTAACCTATCATAGATTTATGGTTTTGTGATGGTAGAATTTATGATGAACATGTTCTCTATCACTATCAATCAGAACTTGATAGTTTGATTTCTATTCTATGTCATAGTTTTCACTTCCCACTAATTTTATCTTATTCAAATGCCTAATTTTTGGCGACCTTCTCATTTCCCTTTCCCTCTTATTGTGGGGATGTTTTATTAACCCTATTTCTGATGTGGGTTTCCCACAAAGGAATTTTAAAGTATCAGCCTTTGATTTCCAAAGTGAAATTTCAAATTGTGAGGATGAAATTTATTGAAGTAGGGGATAATGTAACACCACAAGTTTTTATGGTATTCCCCTAAATTTAATCTTTTTTAAAGCTTAGGTTGCACGCAACACCCAACTTAAATGAATAATGAAATATTATTATAATCTAACTATTAAACTAGAATGAATGAATAATATTAACAAAATTATGAAATTTATATATTATATGTTCAATATAATTTTTAACATTCATATTATGTGTTTTATAAATATTATATAACAATAAATATACTTTTACACATATAAAGCTATATTTTTCTAAAGCCAGTTTTACCGCCTTTTGATGATGCACTTGTTTTAAAACTAATTTTTTACTCTTTTATAAATTATATTTGAAAAAATAAAATTATTATTTGAAATAATAATATCAAAATTTATTTTGTTTTAATTTTTGATATTTTTTTGATAAGTTTCATGTTTTGATGAATAATGAATAGTACTAGATTTTAATTAAAAACATCTTTTTTGTCTAAATAATTTATAGCGATAAATTATATTTTAGTTGGGTTTTAAAGTATTATTAGATCAATTTTATATCATTTAATCCAATTTAGGTAATTAGAATCAATTTTACATTGACTTTGGATATAAAAATATTTCAATCATTTGAACGTTTTCACTTTAAAAACCCATTTTCTCGTTCTGTCAACGTGATTAATTTTAAATTAATTTTATCTAATTATGTGTCTTTAATTTTAAAAAATATATTCCATATTTTGAATCATAATGTCCAAATTTAGTAAATAGGCACCTTTTATTTTTGGACAATATGAATAATAACTTTAGTAATTTTTATTACCACAGTTAAGGTTAAATCATTTAATTAAGGGTAAAATAATATTATAAATATTATAAAATTACCTTAACACTTGTAATAATTTTATTGGATGAGGTATTTTCAACAAAAATAATACTTGGGATGATTTTATTATCTCTTTGTGCCACTTGTATGACTTTAAACCATTTATAATATTTTATTTTAAAGAAAAGTCAAAGATGTCATACTTTTGTTTTTAACAAGTTAAATATTTTAATATGAGGTTAACTAGGGAATATATTAAAATATAAATATTAATTTTAAATATAAATTTTTTAACTTAATCATGATAATTTATTTTTAATTTTTATCAAAGAAATAATTAAATTAAAGGCTTGCACAATGATGATACAATAATTGTTTAATTAATGGACATATCAAATAAATGTTATTAAAAATATTAAAATAAATATAATTTGAGATAATCAATGTCATAAAATAATTATATATATAAACTATACATATTAGGTATGTTTTAAATGTTTTTTAAGTTATCTTATGTATTGATATTTTTTAAAAAGTCATGCAATGAATAGTATCAAAATTGACATTAATGATATTTTAAAATAAATAATATTTTATTAAATTATATAAAAATAAAAAAATATTAAATAATAACAAAGGAGATAATATATGGTATAAAATTTACCCCCATTTTCATTTATAGTCCATTTATAAGCCATTATCTCTAGAATGAACTTATTATATTTTAATATTTTGAGGATTTCCAAAAGTGCCCCTCACCTCAATTATAAAAGAGAACCTACTCCCTAACTTCTTCATACCAATTTGAGACATATATATCAACCAAAATCTGACATTTTCTCTTATAAACACACTTAGTTAAGTTCTATAAGTTCTGGTCCTTCCAAAAGACCTACCCAATATCACTTAAGAAGAGATTAAAGGAAGTCTGCCAAAGAAGAGGTAATCATCTTTATTGACTCATTCAAGTTCATTTATTATTTTACTTCCTCTTAATGTGATGTTTAAATTATAAAGTAATAAATACTGTATCATATATATTATGATATTTATTATGATTATGGAATAACCATATTCTATATTTTATCCGTCACATGAAAAGAAAAAGCACTGTGCGTGCGTACGTACGATTTACCGTCTCCACACCGCGGTGTAATCAATTTTTCATTACCAATTTACTTGGATGAGTATAATTATGTAAATAATTAATATATATGATAATAATTACATAATATTTATTTTTTTAATAATTATTATACCATACACTTCCTCATCCTTTCAGTTATTGAGGGAATGATACCGTCGCTCGTGCATATGTATGGCCTACCGTATCCACGACATGATATGATTCATTTTCTATACCCAACATTTAATAATTGATATAAAAATTTATTTAATTATTATATATGATATTTATAACATTAATACCATTCTGGAGATGTTGGATATATATCCTATGGAAAAGAACCAAGACTTACACGATAAAACATGCATAGGGAAATGAAGCAGTTAACACCAGAAACAAGGGTAATAATGAAATATTATTAACAAAGGGGTGATAATATGATATAATAGGATCATATATGATAACCTAAATATGAATATGGTTTTGGAATAAATTAATAACATGCTTTAAACCATTATATATAAGGTCAGAACATGTACAACCAAAAGAAAGTATAAGGTATAGGTTTTTCTCATCTCATTTTTATTTTTGTGTGATATGCCTTATTCACCACTTATTTATTTTGTGTGGTTTAATTAATCTTTTTCATATCATATCATATCATAAATATCTTTATCGTCATGGTATTCAGTGTTTCATTTGATAATTATTTACTTTTATGGGGCTTATGATTCAAATATTTCAAAGTGTTATGAGACACTTTGATTTAAAAATATCATTTTAAAATTTATTATTTGATATATAAGTAATGTTTTGGACATGAAAGACACGGTTTTGGGACCATTTAATGAAATAATCTTGATGCATCAGTAGTATCTTGAGATAAAATTAGTTGAAAAAAACCCTTCACATTTGTTTCCAACAAGAATTAGATGAGTTTTTAGCCACAAACTTAAACTGGAAAGAGGATTTATCTTGACTGTAAGTATCTAGAGGATATATCTTGATATTTCAAACATCAAACATTATGTATTTACTTAATTTAAATTATTAATATTTAGAGTATTTTCACTATGATAAAATATATGGATGCATTTACATTTTTAGTTTACTGATCACATGGAATGTGTGTTCAATTATTTACCTTTCCATGATAATTATCCTTTATTGATTTATGATAGCTTCCACTATACTTAACCCTTACTAGGAATTTGAGCTCACCCCTTTCATTTTTTCATTTTACCCAGGATTCTAAGAAGTATATTAAGATTTATAAGTAGGGTCACAAAAAGGGGGAATAATGGTGTTCTCAAAGAAAATACATTTTGAGTTTTATGTCTAATATGTAATTCTAATTTCAAATATGAATATATTTTAGCAAGACTACTAAACTATTCGATTCTTTGGGATGAGATTTATTGTATATTATTATAATGTAATAAATTAAGTCACCAGATATGGGCTACTAGATTTGGGGTCATTTTACTTAACAAATACTAAACCATCATATATCTTATTTATAAAATATTAGAAAACCAAAACAATGTTTTGATACTACTTGTTAGGACCTGACCCTAGTTGCCCATAGTTGGTGTATTATTTTATTACATTGGAATATAAACAAGGAATATTCATCCCAAAGTACCAAGTAGTTTAGTAGCTTTTGGAAACAAGATATATACATAAGTTCAACATTATAACTTGAAAAGAAAAACAACATAAAAGTTCCACTGGGAACAACCACCACTCCAAGATTATCCTTGCAAGTCAATCATAATATACCTATTCATGTCCTGGAAAAAATGAAACACAAGAAGGGGTGATCTTAGATGCTCATTAAGGGTAAACATTACAGTGGAAGATAACATAAACATTATACATGGTGAATAATTGAAAACACATGCCTTTAAAAATAAACTTGAACATAATATGGCAGGAATACGAGCCAAGTAAATATTTCCATAATAAAACATAATCATGGGTATTATAATAGCTAAATAAACACATGAACTATCAATTTATAGCTTAATAACGAGGTAAATGCATATTCTAGACATTATAAAACTTAACGTCAAGGCCTCATCCAAGACATCTAAAAATTATTAAGGCCTCGACCAAAACCATATCTCAAAATGGGCAAGGCCTTGGCCAAGTCCATATATATTTGTATCATGAGACCTATCGACGCATCAAAGGGATATAGAGGGCCCCACCCATCACATAATAAGTCCAATTAATTACTCATATGAATAGGTATAAACATAAACAACATATACATTCATATTGAAACTAACATATGGAACATAAATAACTTTCCCTGAACATTAAGCTTAAACACTAACCATTCAGAGTAAATTGGTGAATGGTTTTAGGATAACACATCCACATTCAAACTAATAATAATCCATTAAATTAAATATGGATTATGATATAATAATATATTAGTCCTAAAAATACATAATAATCAACAAGAGTGTTGAAATAGATGAAAACACTATTATAAAACAATCGAGTAATTCATGAGATAAATACTCCTTTATATTGAAAAGAAGAGTTATTTTGGAAAAATATTTTTATAAATCCAGAAGTGAATTAAGATAGTATTTTCATAATAAAATGAGTGATTTTATAAAAATAATGGTTGTTAAAAACATATTATATAGTGTCCTTGAAAATAGGTAAGAATTTGGAAAATTCGCTTGGATTGGGCTTGTATTTCAGAAAGAATTTTGAAAGTTGCTTTTAAAAAATATAACTCCCCCATAAATGAAGGTAGGATTTTGGTTGGTATAAATATATAGAACATTAAAACATAATTTATATGGAGTAAACATGAATGGATAAGGATTTAATTGAGTTAAGTAGATAATAAAAGTAACCCGAATGAAAATGGAAGTTCGGGTAGGAAACCCTTACCTTAAGTCTGAATGTGTTACGCTCTTGAACTTAAGGCCCTGGAATATAAAATTAAAATTATTAATAACTTAATTAATAACCTATTAGACATTTATTTATTTTATCATAATTTTATTAAGTTCATTTTTTTCCTTATTGATAAGTTATAAGATTGAATTCTCTCGTTCCAGAGTGTTCGTTTCCTTGGTTTTCATGATCGGTATATTTGTATATGAGTATGGATATTCATGTGGAATGGATGTAATTATCAAGAATTGAAATTATATATTTTTTATGAACATAAATAAGTGTTAATTTTTATATATATAATTTTTACATGGTATGTGGATGAACCATTGGATGAAATGTCAATCACTTATATTATTTGGCGAAATTTGGGTAATTATGAACTAGTTTTTTCATATGAATTAATACTAAGTACGTATAATGGTTACTGAATATTAATTAGAATATAATTCATATATTATAGTCTTGTTCAACCATAAAAATGGTTTCATGATCAGTAATGAGGGATAAATTGAATAATGAAACTTCATCGTCCACAAAGGTTGTAAATTGGAACATCACAGATGATGATTTCATTTATAAAAGAGAGAGAAAGAGTAAGAAGATTGATAATGGTAATTACATTGACATGGTATAATTCTAGTATATAGATGATACTAGAGTTATAAGTATCAGTTGGACAAATAAGGTTATGATATAATAACAAAATAAGATAAATTGAAATGAAACTAAATGAAAAAGAAAGATGCTTTACCTCTTGAAATAACCTCCTTGAGAACCTCCTTAAGGGAAGGGGTTTTGGTCTTTTGGAAATAAAAAGAGCTCCTGAACATGGTGAGTGACTAGGTAAGGGTATTTGGGTAGATATTTGAGGATATTAAAGGCTTATATGAGTGAAAAGAAGAGGGAGTGCGGGGGGGGGGGGGGGGGTTATAGTGGAGGAGAGGAGTGATTTTTGAATATCTTATTCATTATTTTATTTTTTCCCTCAAGAAAACCATTAGTGTTGATTCATGTGACCCATCATAGTAATATGTGCATGTGATTTCTAACTAAGTGTGCTTATATCAGCCACGATTCTAGTAATAGTTAATTTAACTGATAATATATACATACGGTAAATTACCGTATTTTACTATTCATAAAAAATTAGAGTATTTTAAAAAATCCCAAAAAAATCATCCTAACAATTTTCAACGTTTAGAATAAAAAAATGAAATCCATTTTTTGAAAATAATTTTCTAATTATTGTTAATTTAATTTTTAAATAAGATAATAGTATATTTGAAAAATAACAATTTTAAAACTATAATTCATTTTATATCACATAAAAAAATTAAACAAGATCTCATTATCTTATAACATTAATAAAATAAAATAAAAATAATATTTACTATTCATAATGGTCATATTAATATTCATATTACTATTCATAAGGGTATGTTACTACTCACCAAAAATTAAGTTAGTCTTATCAGACTCCAAATATCTTACTGAACACAACTGTGTATGTCGGTTTTTTGAATTTCAAATCATAGAGGAGGAAAATTTTTGTTTACTGGATAGGTTATAATGAAGTAGTGTTTTCTAGATACTCAGTGTTTCATGCATTCAATATTAAATTTATTTTTAAAATCTTGGGGTGTTACATAATCCCCTATTTACAAAAATTTTGTCCTCAAAATTAATTAGAATGTTACCTCACAAAAATATTTGGGCAGTTCTTCATCATAAGCTCCTTAGGCTCCCATGTTTCCTCTTTGATTTTATGATTTCTACAAAGTATCTTTATGAGTAGAGTTGTTTGATTTCTTAACACTTGTTATTTAGTGTCCAGAATTCGTATAGGCTCTTTACAGTATGATAAGTCATCCTCCAATTATATACCTTCAGAAGTGAGGACATGCATTGGGTCTGGCATTTACTTTCTTATCAATGAGACATGGAACACATTTTTTAATTTAGACAGGATAGGTGTCATAGCCAAACGATATGAAATATCTCCAATTCTCTCCAAAATTTTAAAAGGGCCTATGTACCTAGGGATTAGTTTCCCTTTCCTCCCAAATATTATAACACCCTTCCATGGAGATACTTTTAAGAAAACATGATCTCCCACTTGAAACTCCAAATAATTAAATCGATTATCAACATATATTTTTTTATGCTATGAGATCCTTGAATAGTATTTACCTTCACAGTTGTTTCCTCCACAAGATTTGGGCCCACAAGCTTCCTTTCTCCAACTTCATCCCAACAAGTTGGTGTACAACATCTCTTTCTGTATAATACTTCATATAGTTCCATCTGAATACTTGAATGGAAAACATTATTATAGGGAAAATCCACTAAAGGTAAATATTGACCCCACATACCTTGAAAGTCAAGTGAACATAATCTCAACATGACCTCTAAGGTTTTGATAATACTTTATGATTGCCTGTCAGTTTGTGGGTAATAAGCAGTACTCAATCGAAGTTCGATATCCAAATATTTATGAAGACTTTTAAATAATTTTGATGTAAATAATGGGTCATGATCAGACACAATTTAGATAGGTTCCCCATGAATTCTCACAACTTCATTGATATAGAGTTGTTCCAAGCGCTCTAGTGGAAAATCCTCCCTTATAGTGAGGAAATGTGCAGATTTCATAATTCGATCAACAATTACCCATATTACATCATTCTTTCTCAGAGTTTTGGGTAATTCAGTGGAAAAATCCATAGTGATGTCATCCCATTTCCATGTAGGAATAGGTAGATGTTGCATGAATCCCCTAGGATGTTGTCATTCAGCCTTCACTTGTTGACAGACTCGACATCTTGATACATAATCAACAATTTCCCTCTTCAGGTCATCCCACCAGAAATATTCTTTCAAATATCTATACATTTTAGTTATAACAGGGTGTATAGAGAAATTTGAGCTATGAGCATCATACAAGAACTCCCTTTTCCATCTCGGGTAGAGAAGAAACACATAGCCTCTTCCCAAATTTCAGAATTCCATATTCACAAGTGAAGTAATCCAACTTCCCATCTTTCACAGTATTAATTTTCTTTTGAAGATTCTCATCATAAGACTCTAAATCTTTAATTATTTCCAATAAATATGGTTGGGCAACCATTCAAAAAATTAGTGATGTTTTACCTTCTTTGATAATTTCTATATCCATCCTCACTAGATCTATGTACAAAGGATCCTTTTCAATCCTCATTTTGTTGATAAATCCATGATCCTTCCTACTCAATACATCAGTTAACTTGTTTGACTTTCTTGGGTGGTAGTGTATGGAACGGTCATAATCCTTGAGTAGTTCACTCCATCACCTTTTCCTCATGTTGAGTTATTTCTGTGAGAAGATATATTTTTTATTCTTATGATCTGTATATATATCACATTTTTTTCCATAGAGATAATGTATCTATATCTTAAGAGAAAATATTACCACTTCTAACTCAATATCACAAGTAAGATAGTTTTTTTCATGAATTTTTAATTGTCTTGATGCATAGTCAATAAATCTACTATTCTTCATAAGGACACAACCAATTCCTTTCTTTGATGCATCAATATAGATCACAAACCCATCATTCCCTGATGGTAGAGTTAGAATCAAAGCATTCACTAATCTCCTCTTAAATTCTTTGAAATAGTCCTCACATTTTTTGTCCATATTAACTTGACCCCTTTTCGTGTAATCTTGGTCATTGGGTTGGATAAACAGGTGAAGTTATGAATGAAATGCCTATAATAACTTGCTAAACCAATAAAACTACGTACCTCATTTTTGTTCGTTAGAGTAGGACATTATTGCACATCTTTTTTCTTCATAGGATCAAAAAATATTCCATCCTTAGAGACAATGTTCCCAAGAAAGGAAATTGATTGAAGCCAAAATTCACACTTAATAAACTTTCCATATAATTCATTTCTTCTAAGTATCTTCAGGATAATACGCAAGTGATTTTCATGATCTTCATAGCTTTTGGAGTATACTAATATATCAGAAATAAATACCACCACAAATTCATTAAGATATTCCTTGAAAACTCTATTCATTAGATCCATGAAAATAGAGGGTGAATTAGTCAGTCCAAAAGAAATTACTATAAACTCGTAATGCCCATACCCGGTTCAAAACACTATCTTTGGAATGTATTCCTTCCTTACTAGCAACTGATGATATCCAGATCACAGGTCAATCTTTGAAAAATATTGGTCTCCAGGAAGTTGATCAAATAAATCATTAATGTGAGGTAGGGGATACTTATTCTTTATTGTTATATCATTGATCTCCCTATAGTCAATGCACAACCTCATAGATCCATCTTTCCTATTAATGAAAAGAACAAGGGATTCCGATAGAGAGACACTAGGGTGAATAAATCCTTTATTACTCAATTCCTATAGTTGTTTCTTCAATTACACTAATTCCACAGTGTGAATTCTCTAAGGGGTCTTTGATATAGGTCTTGAATCAGGAATTAAGTTAATGGAAAACTCAATTTTTTACTTTGGAGGATGTCTAGGTAAATCCTCTAGAAACACATCAACATATTCTTACATAATAGGTATGTCCTCTATTTGAAAATTACTTTCCTCACCCATAGTTATTGCATTCCCTTAAAGTTATAAGACTTAGAGAATTACTTTTCCCTATTGATATCACATGAAATTATATCCTCATATGATGAAAAACATTTGGAGACCAGTGCCCGTAGGAGGAATGGATTTAGGCCATCAAAGAATCGATCAATTTTTCTCCTTGGATTATGTATGTAGTCCAAAATATGCCTTTCTATCCTTGTGAAGTTAGCTTCATACTTTTCAACATTCTCACCTTCCTTTTTACTCAAATTTAGAAACGACCTTTCCATATCCGCTCACTGTTCATGAGGAAAGTATTTCTCTAGGAAGATTTCCTTAAATTACCTCCATTCCATCTCTTCTATCTCTTCCTCATCCTTTGTGTTTTAGATTAACAACCACCACTGATCCACATCTCTCGATATATGATAAAATTCCATGATGAACTTATCTCTTTCATTACATCCCAAAGCACGAAATATCTTCTCTAGGGAACTTATCCACTGCTTAGCTACAAATGGGTTTGTAGTCCCATTGAATGATAGAGGCTGTTGTCGCATAAAGTGATCCAACATAGCTCCTCCACATTGTGGATCTGGATGCTCCATACAGGTAAGGTTATGTTCATAACCTAAGTCAGTTGTCCTAGTATAGCTATAAGTTTCTTAGCACTAGTTGTAGTTCTAGAGTCAACATCATTATCTTGCATCGTAGGGAAATCCCTACATGGGATATGTGTGTTCATGTGGTTTCCATTTCTTCTACTAGGCTCCATTTCTAGATAATGTCATACACCAGATTAGGTTATGAATCATAATGTATAATCTTAACTTAGAAAAATACTTAGCATAAATTGAAATCCTATGCATGGCTAATCCCATAATCACAAACATGATTTCTTTGAGGAACAATTTACATTTAAATCCTTCATAATGGATTGTAAAGAAAATGTGAATTATCTTAAGCATATCCCCAAGGAGTATCTAACCAGGTGTGCAGTAAGGCCCATTATCATGTACTAGGATACCCTGGGTCAAGCCCGAAACTCCTTGTCAGAGTTTTCACTCCTAGGTACATATGTTTCAGAATCAAGTACACTTATAGTGTCTAGATAGGGATTTATTTTCTATAAAGTTCCAAATAATATATTCCTTACCAAAATAACAGGATATTCTTGTATATTTATCCTCAAATACTCTCTTAGGGGTTTGTTCCTTATTCTATGTTTTCTAAAACTAGTTTCTAACTTTTCTACTAAACTTCCTCTGATACCAACTGTAAGGACCCGACCCCAGTTGCCCAGAGCTGGTGCCTTATT
Organism: Viscum album; assembly: GCA_963277665.1. Taxonomy (NCBI): domain Eukaryota; kingdom Viridiplantae; phylum Streptophyta; class Magnoliopsida; order Santalales; family Viscaceae; genus Viscum; species Viscum album. The sequence continues at coordinate 86,430,965 of OY728154.1, forward strand.
TTATTAAATTGGAATATAAACAAGGAATATGCATCCCGAAGGACCAAGTAGTTTATTAGATTTTGGAAACAAGATACAAACATAATTTCAACAATAAAACTTGAAATAAAAAACAACATAAAAGTTCCACTAGGAACAACCATCACTCTAAGATTATCCCTACAATTCAATCACAATATACATCTTCATGTCCTAGGAAAAATGAAACATAAGAAGGGGTGAGATCAAATGCTCAGTAAGGGTAAATATTACAATTAAAGATAACATAAACATTAGACATGGTAAATAATTGAAAACACATTTATTTAAAAATAAACTTTAATATAATATGGCAGGAATATGAGTTGAGTAAATATTTCCATAATAAAACATAATCATGGGTATTCTATTAGTCAAATAACCACATAAACTATCAATTTATAGATTCATAATGAGGGAAATTCATATGCCAGACATTCTAAAACTTAACATCAAGGCATTGGCCAAGACGTCTAAAAATGATTAAGGCCTCGACCAAAACCATATCTCAAAATGGGCAGGGCCACAACCAAGTCCATATCTATTTGTCTCATGAGACCTACTGATGCATATAGGGGATATAATGGGACCCACCCATAATATATTAAGTCCAATGAATTACTAATATGAATGGGGATAAACATAAACAACATATACATTTATATTGAAACTAATATATTAAATGTAAATAACTTTCCCTGAACATTAAGCCTAAACACTAACCATTCCGAGTAAGTTGGTGAATGGTTTTAGGATAGCACATCCACAGTAAAACTAATCATAATACATTAAATTAAATATTTATTATGATATCATAATATATTAGTCCAAAAAATACATAATAATCAACAAGAGTGTTGAAATATATGAAAACACTCTTATAAAACAATCGAGTAATTCTTGAGATAAATACTCCTTTACTTTTAAAAGAAAAGTTATTTTGGAAAAATATTTGTATAAATAAATAATTGAAGTAATATAGTATTTTTATAATAAATTATTTTTTTAGAGAAATAATGGTTTCTAAAAACAGATTATATGGTGTCCTTGAAAATAGGTAAGAATTTGGAAAATTCCCTTGGATTGGGCTTGTATTTCAGAAATAATTATGAAAGTTCCTTTTAAAACATATAACTCATCCATAAATTATGGTAGGATTATAGTTAGTACACATATATATAACATTAAAATAGAATTTATGAAGAGTAAACATGAATGGATAATAATTTAATTGAGGTAAGTAGATAATAAAAGTAACCCGAATGAAAATGGTTGTTTAGGTAGGAAACCCTTACCTTAAGTCTGAATGTGTTCCTATATTGAACTTAAGATCATGGAATATAAAATTAGACTTCTTAATAACTTAATTAATAAAATATTATACATGTATTTAGTTTATCATAATTTTATTAAGTTCATTTATTTCCTTATTGATAAGTTATAAGATTGAATTCCGTCGTTTTGGAGTGTTCGTTTCCTCTATTTTCATGATTGATATATTAGTATATGAGTATGGATGTTCATGTGGAAAGGATTTAATTCTCAAGAATTGAAATTATATATTATTTATAAACATTCATAAGTATTAATGGTTATATATATAATTTTTTTACATGGTATTAGAATTAATCATTGTATGAAATGACAATCACTTATATTATTTGGCGGTATTTGGATAATTATGAACTAGTTTTGTCATATGAATTAATACTATGTAATATAATGGTTATTTAATATTAAGTAGGTTATAATACATATATCATAGACTGGTTCAACTATAAAAATTGTTTCATGATCATTAATGAAGGATAAATTGAAGAATGAAACTTTGTCGTCCATGAAGGTTGTAAATTGGAACCTCACAAACGATGATTTCATTTATAAAAGAGAGAGAGAGAGTAAGAAGATTGATAATGGTTATTAAATTTACATGGTATAATTATACTATATATATGATACCTAATTTATAAGGATCAATTGGACATAGGAGGTTAGGATATAATAATAAAATAATATAAATTGAAATGAAACTAAATAAAAAAGAAAGATGTTTTACCTCTTGAAATAACCTTCTTGAGAACCTCCTTAAGGGAAAGGGTTTTGGTATTTTGGAAAGAACAAGAGCTCCTGGATGTGGGGAGTGGCTAAGTAATGGTATTTGGGCTGAAATTTTAGGAGATTAAAGGCTTATAGTATTGAAGAGAAGAGGGAGTGAGGGGGAGTTTTTTATAGTGGAGGAGAGGAATGATTTGTGAATATCTTATTCATTATTTTATTATTTCCATAAATATAACCAATGGTGTTGATTAATGTGAACCATAATAGTAATATGTGCATGTGAGTTTTAAATAAGTGTTCTTACATCAGCCATGATTCTAGTAACAGTTAATTTAACTGGTAATGTATACATACGATAAATTACCATATTTTACTATTCATAAAAAATTCGAGTATTTCAGAAAATACAAAAAATTCACCCTAACCATTTTTTGACGTGTATAATTCAAAAATGAACTCCATTTTTTGAAAATAATTTTCTAAATATTATTAATTTAATTTTTAAATAAAATCATAGTATATTCAAAAAATAACAATTTTAAAACTATAATTTGTTTTATATCACATTGAAAAATCAAACAAGATATCATTACCTTATAGCCTTAAGAAAATAAAATAATAATAATATTTACTATTCATAAGAGTCATATTACTATTCATATTACTATTCATAAGGGTATATTACTATTTACCAAAAATTAAGTTTGTCTTATCAGCCTCTAAATATCTTACTAAATGTAACTGTGTATGTCAATTTTTTGAATTCCAAATCACAGAGGTGGAAAAATTATGTTTACTAGATAGGTTATAACAAAGTATTGTTTTTTAGAGACTCATTGTTTCATACATTCAATATTAAATTTATTTTCAAAATCTTGGGGTGTTACATTATCCCCTCCTTACAAAAATTTCTTCCTCAAAATTACTTAGATTGTTACCTAACAAAAATATTTGGGTAGTTCTTTATTATAACCTCCTCAGGATCCCATGTTGCCTCTTTGATTTTATGTTTTCTCCAAATTATATTTACTAGTCGAGTTGTCCGATTCCTCAATACCTATTCTTTAGTGTTCAGAATCCGGATAAGTCGGGTTCTAATTCTATACCTTCAGAAGTGAGGACATGCATTGGGTTTGGCATGTACTTTCTTAGCAATGAGGCATAGAACACATTGTGTACTTTAGACATGCTAAGTGGAATAGCCAAATGATATGAAACAACTCCAATTCTCTCAAGAATTTCAAAAGTTCCTATGTACCCATGGCTCAGTTTCCCCTTCCTCCAAAATCTTATAACACCCTTCCATGGAGATACTTTTAAGAAAACATGATCTCCCACTTGAAACTCCAAATCCTCCCTTCAATTATTAGCATAACGTTTTTGTATGCTTTGAGATGCTTTGATATAACCCTGAATAGTATTTACCTTCACTTTTGTTTCCTCCACAAGCTCTGGGCCCAAAAGCTTCCTTTCTCCAACTTCATCCCAACAAGTTGGTGTACGACATCTCTTTTCATATAATGATTCATATAGTTCCATTTGAATACTTGAATGGAAACTGTTATTGTAGGAAAACTCAATTAAAGGTAAATATTGATCCCACATACCTTTAAATTCAAGTGAACATGATCTCAACATGTCCTCTAAGGTTTGAATCATCCTTTCTAATTGCCTTCCAGTTTGTGGGTGATAAGCAGTACTCAATCGAATTTCAGTATCCAAATATTTATAAATACTTTTCCAAAATTTTGATATAAATCATGGGAAATAATCATACATAATTGAGATAGGTTCCCCATGAAGTCTCACAACTTTATTAATATAGAGTCTTGCTAGGAACTCTAGTGGAAAATCCTCCCTTATAGCAGGGAAATGTGCAGATTTCATAAGTCGATCAACAATTACCCATATTGCATCATTATCAATTGGAGTTTTGGGTAATCTAGTGACAAAATCCATGGTTATGTCATCCCATTTTTACAAAGGAATATATATAGGTTGCATGACTCCCCTGGTATGTTATCATCTGACCTTCATTTGTTGATAGCCTAGACATCTTGATACATAATCAACAATTTCCCTCTTTATGTTATCCCACTCGAAATGTTCTTTCAAATCTCTATACATTTTAGAGCTAATAGGGTGTATAGAGAAATTTGATCTATGAACATCATTGAATAAATCCCTTTTCAACTTGGGTAGAGAGGGAATGTACCACCCCGACCCTAGAATCCAGAAGCTAGTGCATTATTTTAATACATTGGAATGATTACAAGGAATAAAGTATGAAATGACCAATCAATTTAGTAGTCTTGGAAATAAGATATATACATAAGTTCAACATTACAACTTAAAAAGAAAAACAACACTAAATCATTCCATTAGAAACATCCAAGCTTCCTAGATTATGATTGCAAGTCACTCATAACTAACTTCTTCATATCCTAGGAAAATGAAACATAAGAAAGGGGTGATCTCAAATTCTCATTAAGAGTAAGAAATACAGTGGAAGATATCATAAAAATTAGGCATGTTGAGTAACTGAAAACACATGACTTTACAAATAATTAACATGAAAAATTTATGGTAGGAATATGAGATGATTAAATAATTCCATAATAAATCATAGTCATGGGTATTCTACTAGTCAAATAACCACATGAAATATCAATAGCTAATCTCATAATGATGGAATGCATAATGCCGGACATTATAACCACATAGTCAAGGCCTCGTTCCAAGACTACAAATAAGATTTTGTCAAGACCTTGTGCCCAGACACTAGTTTGTCTCATGAGACCTACCGATGCATCGAGGAGATATAGAGGGCTCCACCCATCACTTACTAAGTCCAATGCATTCCTCACATGAAAAGGTTGAAACAAAATATAAACATTTTTATTAAAACTAACATACTAAATGTCAATATTTTAACCACAAACCATGAATGACATAAAAATAGAACATCCATAGTCAAACATAACTCATTCAATACAATATGGATGATTGTATTATAATTAATCAACCTAAATTGAGAATAATGAAGGATATTGACATAGATGAAAATAATCATCAAAACTATTTGAGAGAAATATCCCCCTTTTTCTTGAAAACATTTAAAATTCACTATTTATCAGGAAGCCGCTTAAAATAGACTTTTGAATAAAAGTGTCCCATAGAACTTTGAAACTTTTAAAAGGAATTTTAAAACATTAATGTCTATATAAATAAATCCTTAAAACCATTTTTAAAATGTGGACATTAATGAGAAAGATTTAGAAGAATAAATATTTAAAACATTTAAAATGATATTTTAGTTAGAGTTCCTAACCAAAAGAGAGACACCTGAATACAAATAATTGAGGTACTTTATAATATCATGAGAATAAAGGTATTAATGATACACCATGTCAAAGTACATTATATACACCATATAAAAGTGAATTGGCATATAACAACAAATAAGTCTCAATGGAATGTAAATTGAGATGAAATCCCTTATAAAGACCGTATCCATAGGTTAAGAATAAATCAATGACATAATTATGTGTGAAAAATATAAAGACACTAAATATGATTGAATATTCAGTGTAAATCAATCAGAGGACATTCACACATATTCTTGTAAAAATAGCACCAATGACTTGGATGTTTAACTCAATGAATGAAAATTGAGTTAAGATTACTCTTATCAAGTTCATATCAATGAATTGAGAAATTATCAATGGAGTGATTATGTGTATCAAAAGTATATCCACAAAAAGGGGAGTGTAAATTACTACATAAATAATAAATAGTGATTCCACACATAATCTTGGAGTAAAAATAATCAATGAAGCATGCGTAAAGCCCAATGAGTGGAAATTGAAATTGGAAATTCCCTTACCAATTTGGTACCTCACGAAACATAAACCCCATGAAATAAGGATCATACAATGAAGATGTAAATACCTATAAATTAAATTATATTACACAAATAATACAATCGTGGTCATTACATACACCACATAATAGAAAATAGTGGCTTATATAGCATGAATCTCACAGGAATAAAAAGTGAGATGAAAAACCCATATCACGTTGTAATCAATCGAGTCGTATGAACAAAAGTTAATAAAAATCAAATGAATCACATAATACCAAAAATTTAAATAGAATCATGATAATATATATCAAATGGTAGTATACAATACACCATATGCAATAAATAAGTGGCAAACATTGGAAATCTCACGGAATTAAAAGTGATATAAGAAACCCCTTACCTCAAGTCCGACTTGTCTTGTATGTTCCTTGTTCTTCCTAAATAATAAACTGAAGTTAATTTTTACTTTATTAAGAACATTTTTCAAGTTTATTATTCCTTTTATATCACTTATTACCTTGATATAACAATTAGTTAATTATTTGAGTTCATATTGGATATTTTATCGATGTTCGGAACTTGAGTAAAAAATGAACTTGTTATAATTACAATTTGTCCCTGTGGTCAAAAGTACATTATCTACAGAATGATATAAATGATTTAGATATAATATATATTATATATTTAGTATATATATGTATTTATAATAGTACATAACATTTGGGGATAAGAAATGAAATGCACTGTTCATGGAGATGGTAAGTCGTACGTACGCATGAACGCTACTTTCATTTCTATTTTGTATTTTAATGGAATTAAAGCATAATGATACATTGGTATATTATAATTATATTATAGTATAATATAATATATAATATAATTAAATCCATCCTTTATACATCCCACATAAGTCATTAACGAGTCATATCACTTTGAGGGGGCGGTAGTCCGCACTTCCTCAAATGAAATAATCACATTTACCCATAATAGAAACCATAAAGGTATGATATAAATGGAAAATACAGAAGCATAAAGAAAACATAAACATAATATATATCATATATAAATACAGTTCCATATTAATGGCCACCATGAGAGGTAGTAGGAGATAATTGGACAATCATCGTTTCGTGTGGCGTTAGTTTTCCATCCACAGAAATAGTGTGTCCTTTACCCATTAGATGGAGGTGTGTGTAAGTCTAGTTCAAATAATTTTCATAATAAAATTCTAGTATATTGATGATAATTTTGTTTTTATAAAATAAATGAATAAAAAGAGTTTAGGGGTTGTAGAAGTAAAATAAATGAACATAAGTTAAGAGAAACCATTACCTTCAATTTAGGTAACTCCCTTTGGTTTGAATCAAAAGGACTTCTTTAAGTGACTTCTGCCTAAGGTAAGGCTTTTAGGTGGAATAGAGGGATCTTGAGAGATTATTTGGGTTGGTTTTGGACGATCCAAGGGGATTTAGAGGTGTGATTAATGGGTTAGAAGTGGTGTCCTTTTATAAGGGAGAGGAGGGGATCTTTAGGAAAGTTTGAAAATGTTATTTTATTATAAACTTATCTTCGGTTTCAAAAGGTCCAAAACTCATTAAAGTATAAGATAAGATTACTAATGTTCAAAATAAAACCATACAATAATAATTGGACAGGTTTTGGATATTGTTTTTATATTAATAATCTTATTTATTTTAATCATTTATTAATGAGGTGAATACTGCAACATTATTATGTCATAAATAATTTAATTTATTTGATGTATAAAAATTATAAAAAAAACCATAATGTAGTAAATATTTTTATATTTCCAATGAATATTTATAGTCAAAAAATGATTTATATAAAACTATGTAAAAATTGATATACTAAAAGATATTTGTTAATGTCATTTTGGTCTTTACTTTAAGTTAATTAAAATAAATTGTCATTATCACTCTTAAGTGGCTCCATGGGGTCCCAAAATCGACCCAAGGATGACCATGATCGGCCATGGCTCATCCAATAAGGTTAGGACAAGTGTTAAGGTAATTTTATATTATTATACTATTCTTTTTACCTTGAATTACCCTATTTACCTTGAACCGCGGTAAATAAAAGTCAAAAGTTACTATTCAGCAAAAAAATATTTTCAACTCATTGAACCAAATTTTACTTAATAATAAAAACAATGTATGTTGGATTTTTGAAATTCAATTCACAAAAGTGGTAAAATTTCATTTAAATGAAAAAGTCAGTTTTTTAACTACTACTAAGTGGTTTTACTATTCATCATAAATTGAAGTTTTTCAGAAAAATACCAAAACTTTAGCCTAATCTATATTTGATATTCCGAATTAAAAAATGATGTCTATTTTACCAAATTCAAAATATAGAATTTTCATTAATTTATTTAAAATTAATTCCTGCTGTCAAAACAAATAGCGTGTTTTTAAGAAACAATAACTATCAAAAGATTGACACTTGTTTATGTATAATTTCAAAGTGAAATTATTTCCAATGACCAACATTGGATTAAATGGTAAAAATATAATCTAATTATACTTTCAAACCATTCAAATGTATAATTGAATACTTTAAATTATTTTGATTAAAAAAGTTGTTTTCAATTAAAATTTAGTATTTTTCACTATTCACCCAAATATGAAAGTTATCATAAAAACACAAAAAATTTATCGAAACTAAATTTTTATGTCCCGATTCTAAATAAGGAGTTTATTTTGTCAAATTGAATATATAAAAGTGTCAAATATTGTATTTAAAAAAGGATCACCATTAAAAGGTGGTAAAATTGAATTTTTTGAAAAATACTTCCTTTATATGAAAAAAATGAATTTGTTCTTATATTATGTCTATGAAACACATAATATGGATGTTAAAATTATATGGAATATATATAATTCAAAATTCAGTTAATACTATTCATAACTACTTTTGAACGGCTAGTTTGGTAAGTCGTCATGTGCTCAAACTCAGTGTTGTGTGAGGTGCAAGCTATTGTATTACTTTAGAGAGATAATGTACTATGAAACCTTGGGGTGTTACATTATAACCTCCTTAAATAAATTGCATCCTCGTAATTTAAGCTCGGGATTGAAAACTTGGGTTTTGACATTTCAAAATATCATAGTTAAAATCCCATATCGAAAATGGATTAATGAGGCCTCTATTTTAAAATAAATAAAGGTAAGTATGTAGGTTACGAAAAATAACACATACTAGGGTTCCATGTAGGAAAACATGGATATAGAAGAGAAAACTAATCATAAAGTTTTGATGGAGGGTGATCGAGAAAATTATTAGGAGAAAGTTAGCGATCTGAAATCCATAAACTTGTGATGGGTTGAAAGGACTTCAATTACCTAGAATCAACTTCTAGAGAATCACATGATCCACAAAGGATAAACTATATATTTACCTTGTCTTTAAAGATAAACGAAAACCAAAATGGTTAGTACAAGATCAAATGATCCCCAAAAAGGATAATACTTTAAAGAAATAAATACTAATATTAATTTCTAAAATTAAACCAAAAATACCCAAAGTTCAATAAATACAATTCAATAAAAAATTGTCCTTAAAATCCTTCAATATACTTCAAAATAATATTTAAACCCATAACTTAGAAGAATTTGATTACGTAGTCTTCCACGTTAAATCTTATCATTTATCTCCAAATAACATCGACTACTCTTAAAGTCACATACTTAAAAGTAATTAACCGAATCAAATATTCTCTATGATTGGTTAATAATTTCAATTAATAACCTAAATTTCTATAAGTTTACTATAAAAACATAAATTCTTCCAAAATAAAAAATCCACCATTACTCCTCAAATCAAATCTCATAGTATTCTATTTTCCTTAGGCATATAGTGTTACTAAAAGATCGAACATCTTCCAAAATAACATTTATCACTTAATCACCAAATCATTTTCCTATACTAAGGATAAATCATAAGTTCCCAAAATCAACATATTCTTGATCCATAAAATCATTTAACTAAAAAGAATTAGTCATACTAACAAGGGAATTAATATAGTCCAGTGGTAGGCGATAAATCCCAGTCGCACTTTGGTTGTGGGTTTGATTCCCGTAGCTTTGTCCAACATGATGGGTTGTCACACTGTCTGCGCATTGTCCTTTTTCAAAAACTATAAGAATTTATAATATTCCCAAAAATGAGATAGATTCCTCAAAAATAACCATAACATAATTTAACCACAAATGTTATCTCATACCTCACATTTTCATCCCAAAAATTAATAACCTGTAATTGCCTCAAATTCAAGGATCATATAATCCCAAATGGTTCTTTATGACTATATCCACAAAATAAGAGATAATTCTTCCTCAAATATCATTTTCACAAAACAAACTGCATGGTTACACATACAAGAGAATAGTCTTCCAATGTAATCCCATAGTTTTAAACATTTCTCCATCCATTTATTTCCACATAGGTTCTTCCTTGAATTAGTGGTTATCCTATAGAATAGGGTATTGACTTAGGTAATGACAATGTCCCTTACATTTATGGCAAATGACTGTAATTGGATTCTTAGGATCATTTTTGTTTTCTTCCATTGTACTCTTCATTTTTCCTCAGAAATTCTTTACTTTATGTCCTTCTTTCCCACACATAAAGCATTTCTTTATTCCATTGAAACACTTTCCTAGGTGTCTCCTTCCACATTTCCTGCATGATGGAAATTGAGCTTTCTTTTCTCCATGGTCTCCACTGCTGGAGCTCTTATCATTCACCGCCTTTCTCTTATTTGTTGAGTTCGGGAGTTGGTTAATATATATGTTGTTGATCATATTTTTGGAAAACTAATTCGGCATGAACACGATATCTTTTACACCTATCAACATTCATTTTCATTTCTCATTTCCACCACTGTTCCCACCTTGTACATCATCTTCAATGTTACGATGACTTCCTTGGAATCCAGCCATTGACTAACACAAGAAAGCATAGTGTGAGTCATAAAATCATTTAGAGAATATCATAACGCCATATTTTCAATCTAAATATCTTAGGATTAACCAAGATTATTTATTCTCATCTTATATTAAAATCATTCAAATCAGTTTGTAAAGAAAATGTGAATTATCCTAAGCATATCCCCCGGGAGTGTCATAACCAAAAGTGAAGAAAGACCCATTGTCATGTACCAGGATACCCCGAGTCAAGCCTGAAACTCTATCAAAGTTTTCACTCCAAGGTACATCTGTTCCAGAGCCGCCTCTACCTGCTCGTATCCTGACATGGATATATTTCTTGGAAAATACAAAAAATATCTACATTACCAAAATTCTATGAAGTTCTTCTATACTAATCCTCAAAGTCTATCTTAGGGTAGTGTGCTCTAATCAGAGTTTATCTAAATCTAGTTTCCAAGGTTTGTACTAAATTTCCTCTGATACCAACTATAACACCCTGACCCTAGAATCCAAGAGCCGGTGCATTATTTTAATACATTGGCATGATTACAAGGAATCAAGTCCCAAAGGACCGATCAATTTAGTAGTCTTGGAAACAAGATACATACATAAGTTCAACATTACAACTTAAAAAGAAAAACAACACTAAATAATTCTATTAGAAACATTCAAGCTTCCTAGATTATGCCTGAAAGTCACTCATAACTAACTTATTCATATCATAGGAAAATGAAACATAAGAAAGGGGTGAACTCAAATTCTCAGTAAGATTAAGCAATACCGCGAAAGATATCATAAACATTAGGCATGGTGAGTAATTGAAAACACATGCCTTTACAAATAATTAATATGAACACTTTATGGTAGGAATATGAGCTGAGTAAATAATTCCATAATAAAACATAGTCATGGGTATTCTACTAGTCCAATAACCACATGAAATATCAATAGCTAATCTCATAATGATGGAATGCATAATGCCAGACATCATAACCACATAGTCAAGGCATCGTGCCAAGACTACAAATAAGATTTTGTCAAGGCCTTGTGCCAAGACACTAGTTTGTCTCATGAGACCTACCAATCCATCGAGGAGATATAGAAGGCTCCACCAATCACTTACTAAGTCTAATGCATTCCTCATATGAAAATGTTGAAACATAATCTAAACATTCGTATTAAAACTAGCATACAAAATGTCAATATTTTAACCACAAACCATGAATGACATAAAAATAGAACATCCACAGTAAAAAATAACTCATTCAATACAATATGGATGATTGTATTATAATAAATCAACCTAAATCGAGAATAATGAAGGATATTTACATATATGAAAATAATCATCAAAACTATTTGAGAGAAATATCCCCCTTTTTCTTAAATTCAATTAAAAGTCACTATTTATCAGGAAGCCATTTAAAATATATTTTTGAATAAAAGTGTCCCATACCACTTTGAAAATTTTAAAATGAATTTTAAAACATTAATGTCTATATAAATAAATCCTTAAAACCATTTTTAAAACATAGAATTAATGATAAAGATTTAAAAGAATAAATATTTAAAACATTTAAAATGGTATTTTCGTTAGAGTTCCTAACCAAAATAGAGACACTTGAATACAAATAATTGAGGTAATCAAAACTTTATAATACCATGATAATAAAGGGATTCATGATATAATATGTCAAAGTACATTATATACACCATATAAAAGTGAATTGGCGTATAACAACAAAGAAGTCTCAATGGAATATAAATTGAGATGAAATCCCTTATAAAGGCTATATCCTTAGGTCAAGAATAAATCAATGAAATAATTATGTGTGAAAAATATAAACACACTCAATATTATTGGATATTCAGTGTAAATAAATCAGAGTACATTCACACATATTCTTGTAAAAACAACACCAATGACTTGGATGTTTAACTCAATGAATGGAAATTGAGTTAAGATTACTCTTATCAAGTTCATATCAATGACTTGAGAAATTATAAATGGAGTGATTATGTGTATCAAAAGTATATCTACACAAAGGGGAGTGGAAATTTCTACATAAATAATAAATAGTGATTCCACACATAATATTAGAGTAAAAATAATCAATGAAGCATGCGTAAATCCCAATGAGTGGAAATTGAAATTGGAAATTCCCTTACCGATTTGGTACCTCACGAAACGTACAACCCATGATATAAGGATCATACAATGAAGATGTAAATACTGATAAATTAAAATATATTACACCAAGAATACAATCATGGGTAGCACATACACCACACTATAGAAAATAGTGGCTAATATAGCATGAATCTCACGTGAATAAAAAGTGAGATGAAAAACCCTTATCATGTTGTAATCAATCGAGTCGTATGAAAAAAATTTAATAACCACCAAATTAATTACATAATACCATGAATTTAAAAATAATCATGATAATATATATCAAATGGCAGTATAAAATACACCACATGCAATAAATAAGTGGCAAACAATGGAAATATCATGGAATTAAAAGTGAGATAAGAAACCCCTTAACTCAAGTCCGACTTGCCTTGTATGTTCCTTGTTCTTCCTGAATAATAAACTTAAGTTAATTTCTACTTGATTAATAACATTTTTCAAGTTTATTATTCCTTTTATATCACTTATTACCTTGCTATAACAATTAGTTAATTATTTGAGTTCATATTGGATATTTTATCGATGTTCAGAACTTGAGTAAAAAATGAACTTGTTATAATTACAATTTGTCCATGTGGTCAAAATTACATTATCTACAGAATGATATAAATGATTTAGATATCATATATATATATATATTATATATCCCATATATATATGTATTTATAACAGTACATTACATTTGGAGATAAGAAATGAAATGCACCGTTCATGGAGACGGTAAGCCGTACGTACGCATGAACGCTACTTTCATTTATATTTTGTATTTTAATGGAATTAAAACATAATTATACATAGGTATATTATAATTACAGTATAATATAATATATAATATAATTAACTCCATCCTTTATACGTCCCATATAAGGTATTAACGAGTCATATCACTTTGAGGGGGCGGTAGTCCGCACTTCCTCAAATGAAATTATCGCATTTACCCATAATAGAAACCATAAAGGTATGATATAAATAGAAAATATAGAAGAATAAAGAAAACATAAACATAATATATATCATATATAAATAAAGTTTCATCTTAATGGCCACCATGAGATGTGGTAGTAGATAATTGAACAATCATCGTTTCATGAGGCGTTAGTTTTCCATCCACAGAAACAGTGTGTTCTTTACCCATTAGATAGAGGTGTGTTTAAGTTCAGTTAGAATCCTTCTCATAAAAACATCCTAGTATATTTAGGATACTTTTTTTGTTATAAAATAAAGGAATAAAAATAGTTTAGGGATTGGAGAAGTAAAATAAAAGAAAAGAAGTTAAGAGAAACCATTACCTTTAATTTGGGCAACTCCCTTTGGTTTGAACCAAAACGACTTATTTAAGTGACTTATAGCTAAGGTAAGGATTATAGATGGAAGATAGTGATATTTAGAGCTTATTTGGGCAGGTTTTAGATGATCCAAGGGGCTTGAGAGGTGTGAGTAATGGGTTAGAAGTGGTGTCCTTTTATAAGGGAGAGGAGAGGCTCTTTAGGAAAGTTTGAAAATGTTATTTTATTATAAACATATCTTCGGTTTAAAAAGGTCCAAAACTCATTAAAGTAGAAGATAAGGTGACTCATGTTCAAAATAAAATCATCCAATAAGAATTGTACCAGTTTTGAATATTGTTTTAATATTAATAATGTTATTTATTTAAATCATTTATTAATGAGGTGAATACTGCATCATTATTGTGTCATAAATAATTTTATTTATTTGATGTCTAAAAATTATAAAAAAATACCATAATGTAGTAAATATTTTTATATTTCCAATGAATATTTATAAAAATGATTTATATAACCCCATGTAAAAATTGATATACTAAAAGATATTTGTTAATGTCATTTTTGTCTTTACTTTAAGTTAATTAAAATAAAGTGTAATTATCACTCTTAAGTGGCTCCATGAGGTCCCAAAATAGACCCAAGGATTCCCATGGTTGGACATGACTTATCCAATAATGTTAGGATAAGTTTTAAGGTAATTTTTTATTGTTATAATATTCTTTTTATCTCGAATTACCCTATTTACCTTTAACCGCGGTAAAAAAAAGTCAAAAGTTACTATTCACCAAAAATTATTTTCATCTTATTGAACCATATTTTACTTACTAATAACAACCATTTATGTCAGATTTTCAAAATTCAATTCACAGAAGTGGTAAAATTTCATTTAAATGAAAGAGTCAGTTTTTTTAACTACTACTAAGTGGTTTTACTATTCATCAAAAATTGAAGTTTTTCAGAAAAATACCAAAAATTCAGCCTAATCCATATTTAATATTCCAAATTCAAAAATGATGCCTATTTTAAAAAATTCAAATCATAGAAGTTGCATTAATTAATTTAAAATTAACCCCTATTGTCAAAACAAATAGCGTGTTTTTAAGAAACAATAACTATCAAAAGATTGATACTTGTTTATGTATAATTTCAAAGTGAAATTAATTCCAATGACAAAAATTGGATTAAATAGTAAAAATATAATCTAATTATACTTCCAAACCATTCAAATGTATAATTGAACACTATAAATTATTTTGATTAAAAAAGTTGTTTTCAATTAAAATTTAGTGTTTTTCACTATTCACCCAAGTCTGAAAGTTATTATAAAAACACCAAAAATTTATCAACACTAAATTTTTATGTCCCGATTCTAAATAAGGAGTTTATTTTGTCAAATTTGATATCTAAAAGTGTCAAATATTAGATTTAAAAAAGGTTCTCCATTAAAAGGCGGTAAAATTGCATTTTTTGAAAAATACTTCCTTTATCTGAAAAAAATAAATTTGTTCTTATATTATGTCTAAGAAACACATAATATGGATGTTAAAATTATATGTAATATATAAAATTCAAAATTCAGTTAATACTATTCATAACTGCTTTTGAACGGCTAGTTTGGTAAGTCGTCATGCGCTCGAACTCGGTGTTGTGTGAGGTGAAAGCTATTGAATTACTTTAAAGAGATAATATACTATGAAACCTTGGGGTGTTACAGGAAACACATAGGTTCTTCCAAAATTTCAGAATTCCATCTTGAATCATGAAGTCAACCAACTTCCCATATTTCACACCATTAATTTTCTTTTGAGGATTCTCTTCATCAGACTGTGAAGCTTTAATTCTTTCCAATAAAGATGGTTGGCCAACCATTTCAAAAAGTAGTGATGTTTTACATTCTTTGATAATTCACATATCCATCCTAACTAGATCCATGTACAAAGGATCCTTATCAATCCTCATTTTGTTGAGAACTCCACGATCCTTCCTGCTCAATGCATCAGCTACCTTTTTTTCCTTTCCTGGGTGGTAGTGTATGGAACAATCATAATCCTTGAGTAGTTAGAGCCATCACTTTTGCCTCATGTTGAGTTCTTTATGTGAGAAGATATATTTTAGACTCTTATGATCTGTATATATCTTAAAATTTTCTCCATAGAGATAATTTCTCTATATCTTCAGAGAAAATATCACCACTGCTAACTCAAGATCATGTGTGGGATAGTTTTGTTCATGAATTTTTAACTACCTTGATGCATAGGAAATAACTCTATCATTCTGTATAAGAACACATCCAAGTACTTTATTTGATGCATCAATATAGATAAAAAACTCATCATTCTCTGATGGTAGAGTTTGAATCAGAGAATTAACTAATCTCCTATTCAATTATTCAAAATAGTCCTCACATTATTTTGTTCATATGAACTTAACCCATTTTTGTATAAGCTTGGTCATTGGGTTGGCTAAATGGATTAAGTTCTGAATAAAATGATGATAATAACCTGCAAAGCCAATAAAACTACGTACCTCATCTATGTTCATTAGAGTAGTCCATTCTTGTACAACATTTATCTTTATAGGATCAACAAATATTCCATCCTTAGAGACAATGTGGCCAAGAAAGGAAACTAATTAAAGCCAAAATTCACACTTGCTAAATTTCCCATATAATTTATTTCTTCTAAGAGTCTTCAGGATAGCACACAAGTGATTTTCATGATATTCATAGCTTTTGGAATATACCAAGATATCATCAATAAATACTACCACAAATTCATCAAGATATTATTTGAAAATTCTATTCATTAGATCCATGAAAAAAATGGTTCATTAGTCAATAAAAAAGGCATTACTGTAAAATTGTAATGCCCATACCTAGTTCAAAACACTATCTTTGGAATGTCTTCCTTGCTTTCTAGAAACTGATGATATCTAGATTGAAGATCAATCTTCGAAAAATATTGGGCTCCATGAATTTGATCAAATAAATTATCAATGCGAGGTAGGGGATACTTGTTCTTTAATTTTATAGCATTGATCTCCTTGTAGTCAATGCACAACCTCATAGATCTATCTTTCTTATTAAAGAAAAGAACATGGGCTCCCCATGGAGAGACACTAGGAAGAATAAATCCTTTATCATTCAATTCCTCTAGTTGTTTCTTCAGTTCCACTAATTCCACAATGATCATTTTATAAGGGGTCTTCGACATAGTTCTTAAATCAGGAATTAAGTCAATGGAAAACTCAATTTACATCTTTAGAGGATGTCTAGGTAAATCCTCTAGAAACACATCAACATATTCTTGCACAATAGGTATGTACTCTATTTGAACATTCCTTTCCTCACCCATATTTATTGCATTCCCTTAAAGTAATAAGACTTAGAGAATTCCTTTTCCGTATTGATAACACGTGAAACTATATCCTGATATTCTGAAAAACACTGGGATACCAATGTCTGTTGGAGGAATGGATTTAGGCCATCAAAGAATCGATCAATTTTTCTCCTTGGATTATGTATGTAGTCCACAACATGCCTTTATAACCTTGTGAAGTTATCTTCATACTTTGCAACATTCACATATTCCTTTTACCTCAAATTTAGAAACCACTGTTCCATATTTTCTCACTGTTCATGAGAAAAGTATTTATCTAGGAATATTTCCTTAAAATCCCTCCATTCCATCTCTTCAATATCTTCCTCCTCCTTTGTGTTTTAGATTAATGATCACCACTAATCCGTATCTTCTGATAGATGATAAAATACCTTGATGACCTTATCTCTTTCATTACATCCCAAAGTGAGAAATATCTTATCTATTGAACTTATCCACTGCTTAGCTACAAATGGTTTTGTAGTCTCATTGAATGATGGAGGTTGTTGTCTCATAAAGCGATCCAACATAGATCCTCCACGTTGTGGATCAGAATACTCCATAAGGGTAAGGTTATTGTTCATAACCTGAGTCAGTTGTCCCAATTTAGTTATAAGTTGATCAACATCAGTCATAGCTCCAGAGCCAATGTCATTATCTTGCATCGGAGGGCAATTCATACATGGGATACATGTTTTCATGTGGTTTCCATTTCTTCCACTAGGCACCATTTCTGGATAATTTCATACACTAGATTATGTTATGAATCATAATGTATAATCTTAACTTAGAAAAATACTTAGAATAAATTGGAATCCTATGCATGGATAATCCCATAATCACAAATATGGTTTCTTTGAGAAAAATTTTACATTTAAATCCTTCATAATAACTTGTAAAGAAAATGTGAATTATCCCAAGCATATCTCCCAAGAGTTTCAAACTAGGTATGCATTAAGGCCCGTTGTCATATACTAGGATACCCTGGGTTAAAATTGAAACTTTTTGTCAGATTTTTCACTCCTAGGTACATCTGTTCCAAAACCATGTCCACTTGTAGTATCCAGACAAGGATGCATTTGCTATAAATATCCACATAATATATTCATTACAAAAATACTAGGATGTTCTTGTATGTTTATCCTCAAAGACTCTCTTAGGGGTTTGTTCCTTAATCTATGTTTTCAAAATCTAGTTTCCAAGTTTTCTACTAAACATCCTATGATACAAACTGTAAGGACCCGACCCTAGTTTCCTAGAGCTGGTGCCTTATTTTATTACATTGAAATATAAACAAGGAATATGAATCCTGAAGGACCAAGTAGTTTAATAGCTTTTGTAAACGAGATACATACATAATCTCAACATTACAACTTGAAAATAAAAACAACATAAAAGTTATACTAGGAACAACCACCACTCTAAGATTATCCCTGAAAGTCAATCATAATATACCTATTCATGTCATGGAAAAAAAATGAAACATAAGAAGGGGTGAGCTCATATGTTCAGTAAGGGTAAACATTACAATGGAAGATAATAAAAACATTATACATGGTGAATAATTGAAAACACATACCTTTAAAAATAAACTTGAACATAATATGGTTAGAATATGAGCTAAGTAAATATTTATATAACAAACCATAATCATGGGTATTCAACTAGTTGAATAACCACATGAACTATCAAATTCTAGCTTCATAATGAGTGAAATGAATATGCTTGACATTATGTAACTTAACATCAAGTCCTCAACCAATACGTCTAAAAATGATTAAGGCCTCGACCAAAACTATATCTCAAAATGGGAAAGGCCTCGGCCAAGTCTATATCTATTTGTCTCATGAGACCTACCGATGCATTGGGGGGATATAGAGGGCCCCATCCATCACATAATAAGTCCAATGAATTCCTCATATGAATAAGTATAAACATAAAAAACATATATATTCATATTGAAACTAACATATGAAACATAAATAACTTTCCTCAAACATTAATCTTAAACACTAACCATTCAGAGTATATTGGTGAATGGTTTTAGGATAGAACATCCAATTTCAATCTAATAATAATCCATTAAATTAAATATAGAGTATTATATCATAAGATATTATTCCAAAAAATACATAAGAATCAACAAGAGTGTTGAAATATGTGACACCCTAAACCTTTTCAATGTGTAATAATAACTTTTTATTATTTAGTAATTTAAAAAAAGGTTCTCAAAATAAAGGAAGACACATATTATTAATAAACCATAGAAATGTTTACATCTCAAAAGGGAAGAAACCATAACTAGCCTAAGAAACTAATAGCAAATCCGAGAAGTTCCATTGGGAGACCTGCTAACACTAGGAAGAGGCCGAGTAGGTATCCCTTGTCGCTTGAACCAACCATAAAGAAGAATGTGATCTCTAGGAGAATAACACAAGTAATAAGCTTAAAAGGAATGTAGAGAACCATCTTGGTAAAATGAACCAACTTAGATATGATATACCATAAACATGTATTTATAAGGGTTTTCTTGACTGTTAGAAATACTTGTGACCATTTTATAGCTGTTGGAGTTCAAAATGAAGCAACCGTTGGAGTTTTAGTAGAGTGATTGTTAGTGTTTTATTAAATGGATACAATTATAATTTTTTAAGACAGTTTCTTGTAAAATAATAATAGAAAATTTACATTTAATTACAGTTTAAAATAAATATTTTTATTCTTTTCGAATTATTATTTTAAATAATAATTATAATATATATATATATATATCTAATTTGTTGTTTAGTCCTAATATGTGATATGTATATATATACACATATGTATACTATATTTGAATTATGTGAAATTATGATAAGATTATAATTCTATATTGAGGTTATAAATGATATTGAAAATTATTGTTTTAAAATATTTTAACGACATTATTTTTTAAAAAGTGCACAATTTTAATTATGCGGACAATTACTTAATATATTTTATATATTTTAAAAAATGTGATGTATACATAATTATTAGATTAGATTAAAAGTTTCATAACATTGTTAACATTTTGAATACATAATAAAACTATTTTAATAGATTGATTAAAATTGTACAAATATGAATGATATTTTGATAAAAATTATTGTTATCTTGAATCATACATATATATGTGTAATATTAACATTTTTCTAGAGTTTCAAAATTAAAAATTATGATAATTATTATATTGATTTTCAATTATCAATTTAATTTATAAGCATATAATATGAAATATACAAATATATATTTTATAAAGGAACTTAACTATAATAAATTTTTCTTTTAAAAGTATTGATAAAATAAGTTTAATATATTATTAGTTTTGTTTAAATTTTGAATTTTTTTAAAAGTTATTGATAATATAATATGATAATAATAGATTAATGATATAATAAAATAATAATAACAATATAACAATATCAATATTATAATAATAATAGAGGATTTAATCAGACAAAAGAAAGAAAAAAACAAAGAAGAAGGGAATCCCGTGAGATCTGTGAAGAAGGGAGACTGCGCCTAGGGGGTTGGGGTGCATCGCGCTTTTGCTGCAGGTCGCAGGTCCATGTTGCAACTAGGGTTTCATTAGGGTGGGGCGAGCTCAGTGGTAGAGTCGAGCAGGGTTCAATGTCAGGTGTCGGGTTGTGAGGCATGGGGTTCGAGCGACGTCGCGACACTAGAGTTCTCGAGCAGGCTTGCGAGTCTCTTTTGTGAGAGGAAGATAGCGCCAAGGAAGTGTCGCAGTGAGTGCAGGGAGGTCAAGTGAGATCCACGTGATGCCTTTGGGCTTCGTCCGAAGAAGACAAGGTTCTCATAAGGCCGTGCATCGACCGATGTTGAGCTCCGAGATCTGTCACGGTCACAACAGTAGTCTCCGAGAAAGCCTGTTGTCCGGCGGTCTTTTGTCTACATGAGGTAGGGTTTTACTTTTGGTCTATGGGTCTAGTTCCGAGGGTTCTGATTATTCTTCAATCTACTAGGTAGGTTCCTTGTTTCTCCTTTTTAGGTGTCCTAGTTTTCTTTTGATAAACTTTGGTTTGGTTGTCGTATACCCATTCACTGTCAAATTTTCTATTCACTTGTAGAATATGGATCAATTATTTCTACTAAAACATTTTGAATGGATTTAGTCCGTTTATGTCCTCTTCAGTTTCATTTTATATTCACATGTCATTGTTTTATAGATAAAGAATTTTTGTCCGCTTATTGATTGGTCTTTCCGTTTTAGTTGGGTCACAATATAAATAAATAAATATATATATATATATATGCTTACTATACTTATTTCAACAAGTTATAAATATATAAATACTATATAGAAGAGTTTTTAAAGGGACGATGTTACTGCTCTCCATCTCAGTTCTTCACTCTAATAAGGTCCTGCTCACACAATCAGGGTTATTCCATACCCAACCTGAGCACTACACCTCCTTCGTGAATCTGAGTCTTGCCATAAGGAAATTAACATATAAGGTAAGGGTTTTTTTGTCTTGAATTGTGTTATTTTTAGAATATATACATATGTATACTAATGATGTATATTTATACATCTCACGGTTTGAGTTTAAACCCTTCCTTACCTGATTTAGAGCTTTGGGATTTTTGAGTTATAGGGTATTAGTAGACCCGAAACATGAATACCTCATGCAAAATTATTTTCTTATTTATATATATACAATCAGTTATGTATATACATATATGTATATAAATATATAAATTTATGGATCACTGATTTACATAAACTCTTTATGTCCAGATTTAAGTTTTTTTAAAGCTTGAGGTTCAAAGTTAAATTAAGAACCTCAAAATGCGAAGAACTATATTTTGTATATCAATTTTACTCAATTATGTATGTTCTTATATATATATATATACACGGTTACAAATGTTACAAAAATAACATGGTTTGGTTTTTATTCAAGTAATGATGGTGTTTTAAAACTTATATAGAGTTATGAAACCTGTTGGCGTAAGGGAAAATACAATTTATTTTCAAACGCCTATTTATCAAAAATTTATTCATACAATGGAAATGGTTTTCTTCACTTTTTCTATTGCAAATCATATAAGTAGATTATATTATTTATTTAATGTTAAGTTTTAATTTAAGTTTGTGTAAGGGTTTAATATACCTTGTCTTCCTTGTGAAAAACCTATACACACACTTTGTATATACAGATATATATATATATAGTCACATATTTTATATAAGTCCCCCCCTTTGAACTGATTTTTTAAGTCTTCTAAGTGTTATTTATCATTGTTTTAACCATGTTTAAAAAAATGCATGGCAATAGTATGTGTTAATTTTCAGTTTCGGTTTTGTTATATAAAACCCATATATACACTTTTGTAAATATGGATATATATATATATATATATTTATATATATATGGTTTTCCATCCTAAACCTATTCTGGATTTCTAAATGTTGTTTACCAATGTTTAACTGACGCGAGCAGTACTTGTTTGGTTGTGAAATGCAAAACCCATACACTTATATATATATATATTATATATATATATATATATCATCTCTAAGGTGAATCTAGGTTTTTCAAAGGTTAAAATTTTGTATGTATTAATATTTCTAAGGTCGAAAATTATATTTGGGTTTATTTAATATGGTTTTTAATTATGAAAAGCCGAATATACACTTAGTGTATATTCAGACATATACACACAATTCAATATATTTCCATTTTATGTTATTAAAGATGATTTACAATCTTTAAATAAATACTAGGATGTGAATAAAGTTTTGGGTTCAAATGAATTTGTATTATTATGCAAAAATTTAGTTTTTATGTATGTATGTCCATGCGTTTATGTACTTTAAACCTAACTTGAGTTTTTGTTTTCAATCCGGTGATATTAACAATTAAATAATGTTATGGAGTATTCATTAATTGTAAGTGGGTGTGACATGTACATATTATATAGATATATATATAATTGTTATATGTATGCACCTATAAGCTTTAACCATAACTTGAATTAAATTATCCTAAAACAAACTTTGGTTTTAAATTACGTTTATGATATGTTTAATCAAATTCTCATGAATGCATGCAACAATTATTGCACTACAAATCAATTGGCCTTATATGCTATAGAGCACAAGGCATGGCCATTTATTAAGACATGACTGTTTATTAGCGCATGCTTGTGTATAAATGGCATCTATCTTAATTTAAAATTAGTCATTTTAAACTATAGATATTCATTTCCATAAATCAAGTGTTTTGAAAATTAAGGAACTATCAATTTATGTGGTAACTCCATCTATTCATTACTTGCATGTTTTAAATTAATATTACATGTGAAAAGAATGTTTACTAGTTTATGCATGTCATTGGGAAAATTATTATTTAAATAATAATTGCCATATTTTGATTTAGTCTAATGTTATTTCCATTTATCAGTGCATGAATTGAGAATGAATAATACCTATCCAAAGTTATAAACATGCAATCTAATGCATTAAAAGTTTATGGATGAGTTGTAAAGTTATAAATTTATGTGATAAATCGAACAATTTATTATTTATCACTTATGAAAATGAATTAAAAATTTAGGTATTCAAGGTGGTATGGGAAACTTTGGATACATGGCCTTATTAAACATATGAGGAATGTATTAGACTAGTATGTTCCAGGTTGGGGACCAGTAAAAGTAAGCCCTCCGGGTTGGGGTCCGGTTACAGTAAACCCTCCGAGTTGGAGTCTGGTTACAGAGGCTCTCCGGGTTGGGGTCTGGTTATAGTTAGCCCCTAGGTCTTGGCACGAGGCCTTGACATAGAAATTAAAGTCCGACATTATACATTCCCTCATTACGTGTATGAAAATTAATTAACCAAATGGATATTCGACTAGTAGAATATCCATGGTTAAGATCTGGTACTTATGAGTATCAGAAAAGTAAAAGCTTATGGCATGACATATGTTTAGCACTCAGTGATTTAGTATTCGATGTATGAAAATGAAGTTATTACCTTTACACGCAACTTTGATTATTCATTACTATTAGCTATTTAATTTATGCTCTAATATGCATATGTCATACATGTTTAGAATGTTTTTTATTTATTACTCCAAATGAGCATGCCTATAATTGAATCATGTATCCTTGTAATTCTGTTATCATATATTTAATTGAGCACTTTTATGATATGTTACATTTGTAACAACTTTTCATTAAGAGAAATGTTTTATTGAAAGTTTTAAAGAATGTTTTCAAAAGTTATATTGGTTTATTTTAAAACCCCTTACTGGGTATTCTTATTCTCACCCTACATTTTTGAAATAAATGTTTTAGGTATTGGGTTTTAGCTGAAGAATCATTTCAGAAGTAGCTGGTTTCCCGGAACCTGAACTGAATTTGATCCTCGACATAAGACATGATGTGTAATTTATCAGTGCTTGTTTTTGTAATTAATTGAACATCATGTCTGAAGGCACCGGCTCTGGGTATTCTGGGGTCGGGACCTTACAGTTGGTATTAGAGGATCCATTTTAGTTAACTCTGGAAAACCATAAATGAACAAAGGAAAATTTATTTTAGCATTACTAAGTATGGTTTTTTCTTGGAAAAACAAAAAAATACCAGTCTTATGTCTCTTCGGAGACATCTGATAAAATTAGAATAATACTGAAAACTTGGTTATGTGTTACTAATTAGTAGTTTCCTCAAATTTTCAGATGGATGATACATCACGCCTTCTGTATCTACCAACAAAGATAGTAGAAACTATAGTGGCAAAGTCATGTTCAGGGGACTACGAGACTTTTGAAAACCTTAGGTTGTCCTATAAACAAATACATTGGGCGTCGAACCGCCCAAACATCCTCCATCTTTAACAAGGAAGAAATATGGTTTATTACCATATCGCATTTCCACAATTTGCAGCATATAGGAAAAGATGAAAGTTTCATGAATCCCTTTTTCTATGTTTCACATTGGCTGATAACTACTGAGCTGTAGGTAAATCTCTAGAAGCTTCTTTGGATGGTGACCATCGAGCAGCCTACCTATTCCAGGTCCTAAGTTTTATTATGTATGGAGAACTCTACGACATCAATATTTATATGAACGACGTGGTACATGGGACTTATAAGGATTTAGTCCACTCTGAAATTTCCGACCTCCACACTTCTCATGCCTCTTTATGGAAGGCTGAGTGCTTTAGGCACAGATTTGACCCTAGCTGTTGATAGTGTGTCTGAGCCAAGGAAATCGAGCAGCTGAATACTAACTTAGGAATCCACCTAAGGTCATCAGCACCCTACTATCGGTGGTGTTCCTGGTATAGGGACCTTGAAAGTGACGTGTGTTGGGTGTTTCTGTAGTTTGTTTACAAATATTTTAGAATTGCAAGGATGCAATTCTTCGAATGGGGGAATAATGTGACGCCCTGAACCTTTTCAATGTGTAATAATAACTTTTTATTATTTATTCATTCAAACAAAGGTTATCAAAACAAAACAAGACACATATTATTAATAAACCACAGAAATGTTTACATCTCAAAAGGGAAAAAACCATGGCTAGCCTAAGAAACTAATAGAAAATATGAGAAGTGCCATTGGGAGAACTGCTAACACCACAAAGAGGCCGATCAGGTATCCCTCATCGCTTGGACCAACCATAAAGAATAATGTGATCTCTAGGAGAATGGAACAAGTACTAAGCATAAAAGGAATGTAGAGAACCATCATGGTAAACTGAACCAACTTAGATATGATATACCATAAACATGTATTTATAAGGGTTTTCCTGACAGTTAGAAATACTTGTGACTATTTTATAGCCGTTGGAGTTCAAAATGAAGTAACCATTGGAGTTTTAGTTGAGTGATCATTAGTGCTTTATTAAATGGATACAATTATAACTTTTTAAGATTTTTTCTTGTAAAATAATAATAGAAAATTTACATTGAAGTACATTTTAAAATAACTATTTTTATTCTTTTTGAATTATTATTTTAAATAATAATTTTACTAATATATATATATTTATCTAATTTTTTGTTTAGTACCAAGATGTGATATGTATATATATATATATATACATATGAATACTAGATTTTAATTATGTGAAATTATGATAAGATTATAATTTTATATTGAGGTTATAAATGATATTGAAAATTATTGTTTTAAAATATCTTAAGGACATTATTTTGTAAAATGTGCACAATTTTAATTATACAGACAATTACTTAATCTATTTTATATATTTTTAAAATGTGATGTAACATTTTTAATACATAATAAAACTATTTTAATAGATTGATTAAAATTTTACAAATATGAATGATCTTTTGATAAAAATTATTGTTATCTTGAATCATACATATATATGTGTAATATTAACATTTTTCTAGAGTTTTAAAATTAAAAATTATGATAATTATTATATTGATTTTCAATTATCAATTTAATTTATAAGAATATAATATGAAATATAAAAAAATATATTTTATAAAGGAATTTAATAATAATAACTTTTAATTTTAAAAGTATTGATAAAATAAGTTTAATATATTATTAGTTTTGTTTAACTTTTGATTTTTTTAAAAGTTATTGATAATATAATATGATAATAATAGAGTAATGATATAATAAAATAATAATAACAATATAATAATATCAATATTATTATAATAATAATAGAGGATTTAATTGGACAAAAGAAAGAAAAAAAACAAAGAAGAAGGGAATCCCGTGAGATCCGTGAAGCAGGGAGACCACACCTCAGGGGTTGGGGTGCGTCGTGCTCCGGCTGTAGGTCGTGGGTCCAGGTCGCATCTAGGGTTTCATTAGAGTGGGGAAAGCTCGATGGTAGAGTCGAGTAGGGTCCGATGTTAGGTGTCGGGTCGCGAGGCATGGGGGTCAAGTGACGTTGCGGTGCCATAGTTCTTGAGCAGGCTTGAGGGTCTCTTTTGGGAGAGGAAACTGGCACTAAGGAAGTGCCGCGGTGAGTGTGGGGAGGTCGTGTGAGATCTGCATGATGCTTTTGGGAATCTTCTGAAGAAGACGAGGTTCTCGGAAGGCCGTGTATCGGCCGGTGTCGAGCTCAGAGATCCATCGCGGTCACAACAGTAGTCTCCGAGCAAGCCTGTTGTCAAGCGATCTTCGGTATATGCAAGGTAGGGTTTTGCTTTTGGTCTCAGGGTCTAGTTCCAGGGGTTCCAATTATTTTTCAATCTACTATGTAGGTTCCCTGTTTCTTTTTTTTAGGTGTCCCAGTTTTCTTTTGATAAAATTTGGTTTGGTTGTCGTATACCCATTCACTGTCAAATTCTTTGTTCACCTGTAGACTATGGATCAATTATTTCTTCTAAAACATTTTGAATGGATTTAGTCTGTTTATGTCCTCTTCAGTTTCATTTTATATTCATATGTCATTGTTTTATAGACAAAGAATTTTTGTCCACTTATTGATTGGTCCGTCCATTTTAGTTGGGTCACAATATATATATATATATATATATGTTTACTATACTTATTTCAACAAGTTATAAATATATAAATACTATATAGAAGTTTTTTTAAAGGGATGGTGTTACTGCTCGTCATCTCGGTTCTTCACTCTAATAAGGTCCTGCACACGTAATCAGTGTTCTTCCATACCCAACCTGAGCACTACACCTCCTTCGTGAATTTGAGTCTTTCCACAAGGCAATTAGCATATAAGGTAAGGGTTTTTTTGTCTTGAATTGTGTTCTTTTTAGAATATATACATATATATACTTATGATGTATATTTATACATCTCACGGTTTGAGTTTAAACCCTTCCTTACCTGGTTTAGAGCTTCGATATTTTTTAGTTATAGGGTATTAGTAGACCCGAAACCTAAATACCTCATGAAAACTTATTTTCTTACCATATATATATATAATCAGTTATGTATATACATATATGTATATAAATATATACATTTATGGTGCACTGATTTACATAAACTCTTTATGTCTAGATTTAAGTTTTTTAAAGCTTAAGGTTCGAAGTTAAATTAAGAACCTCAAAATGTGAAGAACTATATTTTGTATATCACTTTTACTCAATTATGTATGTTCTTATATATGTATATATACGGTTACACATGTTACAAAACTAACATGGTTTGGTTTTTTTTAAGTAATGATGGTGTTTTAAAACTTATATAGGGTTGTGAAACCCGTTGGTGTAAGGGAAAATACAATTTATTTTCAAAAGTCTATTTATCAAAAATTTATTCATGCAATGGAAACAATTTTATTCACCTTTTCTATTGCAAATCATATAAGGAGATTATATGTTTTATTTAATGTTAAGTTTTAATTTAAGTTTGTGTAAGGGTTTAATATACCTTGTCTTATTGTGTAAAACCTATATACACACTTTGTATATGTAGTCATATATATATATACAGTCACACAGTTTATATAAGTCCCCCCTTTCGAACTGATTTTTTTAAGTAATCTAAGTGTTATTTATCATTGTTTAAATCTTGTTTAAAAAAAACGCATGGCAATAGTATGTGTTAATTTTCAGTTTCGGTTTTGTTATATAAAACCCATATATACACTTTTGTAAATATGGATATATATATATATATATATATATATATATGGTTTTCCATCCTAAACCTATTCTGGATTTCTAAATGTTGTTTACCAATGTTTAACCGACGCGAGCAGTACTTGTTTGGCTATGAAATTAAAAACGCACACACTTATTTATAATTATATAGAGTTTATATATATATATATATCATCTCTAAGGTGAATCTAGGTTTTTCAAAGGTTAAAATTTTGTATGTATTAATATTTCTAAGGTCAAAAATTATATTTGGGTTCATTTAATATGATTTTTAATTATGCAAAGCTAAATATACACTTAGTGTATATTCATACATATACACACAATTCAATCTATTTCTATTTTATGTTATTAAAGATGATTTACAATTTTTAAATAAATACTTGGCTTCAAATAAAGTTTTGTGTTCAAATGAACTTGTATTATTATGCAAAACTTTAGTTTTTATGTATATATGTCCATGAGTTTATGTACTTTAAACCTAACATGAGTTTTGGTTTTCAATCAGGTGATATTAATAATTAAATAATGTTATGGAGTATTCATTAATTTTAAGTGGGTGTGGCATGTACATATTATATATATATATATATAATGGTTATATGTATTCAACTATAAGCTTCAACCATAACTCGAATTAAATTTTCCTAAAACAAACTTCGGTTGTTAAAATATGTTTATGATATGTTTAATTAAATTCTCATGAATGCATGAAAAAATTGTTGCACTACAAATCAATTGTCCTTATATTCTATAGAGCATAGGGCATGACCATTTATTAAGACATGACCGTTTATCAGTGCATGCTTGTGTACAGATGACATCCATCTTAATTTAAAATTGGTTGTTTTAAACTATAGATATTCATTTCCATAAATCAAGGATTTTAAAAATTAAGGAACTATCATTTTATGTAGTAACCCCATACATTCATTACTTGCGTGTTTTAAATTATTATTAGATGTGAAAAGAATGTTTACTAGTTTATACATATCATTGGGAAGATTATTATTTAAATAAAAACTGACCTATTATGATTTAGTCCAATGTCATTTCCATTTATCAGTGCATGAATTGAGCATGAATAATACCTGTATGAAGTTATAAACATGCAATATAATGCATTGAAAGTTTATGGATGAGTTGTAAGGTTATTAATTTATGTGAGAAATCAAACAATTTATTATTTATCACTTATGATAATGAATTAAGAATTTAGGTATTCAAGGTGGTATGGGACACTTTGGATATATGGCCTTATTAAACATATGAGGAATGTATTGGACTAGTATGTTCTGGGTTGGGGACCAATAAAAGTAAGCCCTCCGGGTTGGGGTCTGGTTACAGCAGACCCTCTGGATTAGAGTACAGTTACAGAGGCTCTCCGGGTTGGAGTCCGGTTACAGATGCTCTCTGGGATGGAGTCCGGTTACATAGGCTCTCAGGGTTGGGGTCCGGTTACAGTTAGCCCCTATGTCTTGGCACAAGGCCTTGACACAGAAATTAAAGTTTTAGATTATACATTCCCTCATTATTTTTATGAAAATTAATTAACCAGAGGGATATTTGACTAGTAGAATATCCATAGTTAAGATCCGGTACTTATGAGTATCATAAAATTAAAAGTTTATGGCATGACATATGTTTGGCACTCAGTTATTTAGTATTCGATGTATGAAAATGAAGTTATTACCTTTACACGCAACTCTGATTATTCCTTACTCTTAGCTGTTTAATTTGTGCTCTTATATTCATATGTCATACATTCTTAGAATTTTTTTTATTTATTACTCCAAATGAGCATGCCTATAATTGAATCATGTATCCCTATAATTCTATTAGAATATTTTTAATTGAGCACTTTTATGATATATTACATGTGTTACAAATTTTCTTTAAGATAAATGTTTCATGTAAAGTTTTAAATAATGTTTTCAAAAGTTATATTGGTTTATTTTAAAACCCCTTACTAGGCATTCGTATTCTCACCCTACATTTTTAAATTAAATTTTTCAGTTATCGGGTTTTAGTTGAAGAAGCATTTCAGAAGTAGCTGGTTTCCCGAAACCTGAACCGAATTCGATCCTCTGCATGGGACATGATGTGTAATTTATCAATTAATTTTTTTCTAATGAATTTCACATCATGTACGGAGGCACCAGATCTGTGTATTCTGTGGTCAGGACCTTACAAAATAGATGAAAACACTCTTATAAAACAATTGATTAATTCTTGAGATAAATGCTCCTTTATTTTGAAAAGAAGAGTTATTTTGGAAAAATATTTTTATAAATATAGAAGTGAAGTAAGATAGTATTTTCATAATAAAATGAGTGATATTATAAAAATAATGATTTCTAAAAACATATTATAGAGTGTCCTTGAAAATAGGTAAGAATTTGAAAAATTCCCTTGGATTGAGCTTGTATTTGGGAAAGAATTTTAAAAGTTTCTTTTAAAACATATAACTCCCCATAAATGAAGGTAGGATTCTGGTTGGTACACATATATATAAAATTAAAACATAATTTATTAGTAGTACACATTAATGGATAAGAATTTAATTGTGGTAATTATATAATAAAAGTAACCCAAATGAAAATGGATGTTCGGGTAGAAAACCCTTACCTTAAGTCTGAATGTGTTTTTCTCTTGAACTTAATGTCCTGTAATATGAAAATAGACTTATTAATAAATTAATTCAGAACCTATTATACATTTATTTAGTTTATAATAATTTTATTAAGTTCATTTATGTACTTATTGATAAGTTATAAGATTGAATTCCGTCGTTCTAGAGTGTTCATTTCCTCTATTTTCATGATCGATATATTAGTATATGAGTATGGATATTCATGTGGAAAGGATGTAATTATTTAGAATTGAAATTATTTATTATTTATTAACATATATAAGTGTTAATGGTTATATATATCATTTTTTTACATGGTATGAGAATTAATCACTTTATGAAATGAAAATCACTTATATTATTTGGCGGTATTTGGATAATTATGAACTAGTTTTGTCATATGAATTAATAATATGTACATATACTGATTACTAAATATTGAGTAGGTTATAATACATATATTATATTCTGGTTCAACCATAAAAATGGTTTCATGAACAGTAATTAAGGATAATTTTAAGAACGAAACTTTGTCATCCATGAAGGTTGTAAATTGGAACCTCACGGACGATGATTTCATTTATAAGAGAGAGGGAGAGTAAGAAGATTGATAATCATTATTACATTGACATGGTATAATTATAGTATATATATGATAATGGATTTATAAGGATAAATTGGATATACTAGGTTAGGATAGAATAAGAAAAGAAGATAAATTGAAATGAAACTAAATGAAAAAGAAAGATGCTTTACCTCTTGAAATAACCTCCTTGAGAACCTCCTTAAGGGAAGGGGTTTTAGAATTTTGGAAATAACAAGAGATCATGGATGTGGGGATTGACTAGGGAAGGGTATTTGGGAATAACTTTTAGAAGCTTCAAGGCTTATAGGAGTGAAGAGAAGAGGGAGTGGGGGGGGGGGGGGTTATAGTGGAGGAGAGGAGTGATTTGTGAATATCTTATTCATTATTTTATTATTTCCCTCAAGAAAACCAATAGTGTTGATTAATGTGACCCATAATAGTAATATGTGCATTTTATTTTGAACTAAGTGTGCTTACATTGTCCATGATTCTAGGAATAGTGAATTTAACTGATAATGTATACATACGGTAAATTACCGTATTTTACTATTCATAAAAAAATCGAGTATTTCAGAAAAATCCCAAAAATTAACCCTAACCATTTTTTGATGTTTAGAATTAAAAAATGAACTCCATTTTTTTAAAATAATTTTAAAAATATTATTAATTTAATTTTTAAATAAAATTATAGTATTTTTGAAAAATAACAATTTTAAAACTATAATTCGTTTTATATCACACTGAAAAATTAAACAAGATCTCATTATCTTATAACCTTAATAAAATAAAATAATAATAATATTTACTATTCATAATGGTCATATTACTATTCATATTACTATTCATAAGGGTACTTTACTATTCCCCAAAAATTAAGTTTGTCTTATCAGACTCTAAATATCTTACCAAATGCAACTATGTATGTCAGTTTTTTGAATTTCAAATGAAAGAGGTGGAAAAATTATGTTTATAGGCTAGGTTATAACAAAGTGGTGTTTTTTAGAGACTCAATGTTTCATGCATTAAATATTAAATTTATTTTCAAAATCTTGGGGTGTTACACTTCTTGTAAAAACTTGATCTAGATCTTCCAATGAACTAATTTGGACCCTTACTACCCCAAGTTCATTACTTTATCATTGAAGAATAGAGAATAATACCAAGGGCCTAAAGTGATTTTTAGGGAATTATTTACCCTCTTTTGATGGTGTGTTAGTCCAATTCTAAATTATACTTAAAAATATTGCATGACCTATACATAAATCAAATGTTTTAAAAAAAAAGTCATCTTATACACCAAAGAGTACTTTATGTACCTATATGAAAACATGAAGACACCCATATATATATATATATATATATATATATGTATCCAATAAAAATATGAAAACTATACAATACTTTAAATATATAATGATATAACTAATAATCTCATGATAAAATATATAACCAAAGTGGCGATATTCCAAAGACTCCTCCTACCAATGCCATCCGCTATCACTCAACATCCCAGTGGAATATTGACCTATTAACTGACACCATCCTAATATATCACACAATCTATCACAACCATAGGTTTTAATGTTGATTTTTTTTTCAATTGGATTTAATTGGATTTAGTGGTTTGAGATGCGGTATGTTAGAGAAGTTTGGTGAAGGTTTGAAGGTGTTTTTATGATGCTAGATATATACCATGGAACCACCATGTTGATCACACTATTAAAGGATGTCATGAATAAATACAACTATAAAGAGAAGGTTTATCGTGCCACAATGATCATAGCCACACTATGGTATTGGGTCTCACGCTGTAGTGAGAACCCCATGAGAAGTTGTGAGTACCCACTAAGAATTTCATGTTTCACTATTTTTACTAAACAAATAAATAACACCATGATTGGTTTTATAGAATCATAAGTAATGATCCATTATAAAAGAAGGGTGAATTACAGGATGATAAGATTACACAATGACCAAGTCAAAAGAATTGGTCTGATCTTTATTTGGTGAAAAAACAAACATCATGTCATGGAAGAGATTTCCACGCTGCAACATAACTAGTAGTTTGAAGAAATAAACATTGGAACCATACCATCAAATAACAATGAAGGTAGTCACATAGTGATTATTGAATAAATTTAGAATTCAATGAGAATTTATGACCTTCCCTTTTTATGAATTCTTGGTGGCTGTGAAACAATCTTCATCAGTGAAAATGAAGTTTGATGATAAAAATTCACTCAACAACGATCCAATAGATGAATTTTAAGTAGAGGAAGTTTGAAGTGGTTAAGATTTTGAATTTTAATTTTAATTTAAATTTCCATGACTTGAAAGAGAAGATTTTTTTCTATATAAATATGAAAATAATATAATACACATAATGTTTGAAAGAGGAGAAGAGAAAAACTTGGATGTCTTAGAAAAATCTGGGATTAAAATAGCGAGTTGTTATTGGATTTAATATTATTCATAATTAGGCTTGAAAGAATATTTTAATACACAAACTTGTTAATATTAGGAGGTGAATATTCAAACATCATAGAGAACACCCATACTGTATGGTGTTATTTCATTTAATACTATATTTGTATGTTTGAAAAAAATGTTAATACAATTTTTTCTTGAATCAATCTTGGAAATTAGTGAGTGAAAGAGTGGAAGATTCTATGGACCTTGGATGAGAAATGATATTTTCCTAAATATTTTAATAAAAAATTTTGAATTAGTGATTATTAAACATATAAACACATCATTTATATGATATCCTTGTATATCACCCAATGCAGGTGAACCAAGTAAAATCTTGGTGTCTATGATCCTTTAATTTATATATTTTTGTTTGTGTGGTTGTTCTAATATTTTGATAGATTCCAAGTGTTTCTTCAAACATGGATACAAGATTCGAACATGTTTTATAAAAGACCAAAAAATTAAAAACACCTCAATCCCCCCCTCCTAGGGTGTGTTTTGGGAACTCAGGTTGTAACAAGTGGTATAAAATCTACTGGTTAATTCTTAGTGAATCTGTCAAGTGAAGTATGTTTTCATAGAGAATGTTGTTAATGAATAAGGAGTACCATTATTTTATGAATTCAATTGTTAGGTTTGTAAGAATAAAATGAGATCAAACTTGCAATATCTCATGCTTGATATCTTATCAGTAGTAGTGTTGGGTTTTAACCATGTGCAAAACCCATTTTTTGACAAGGGTTTTAGTTTTATCAAAAAGAAAAATTATGATAGTCCAATTATCTATAGTTTTGGATGGTGATGGTGTGGTGATAGCTACCAAGCCCATATGAATGAAAGTTACAAACTAAATGGATAGATTACCAGAAGGTAAAACTATAAGATGCATCATAAATTACCACCTTGACTCAATCAATGGAAGAAATGAAAAAAAGGTTAAATCACTAGAGTTTTAGGAGGTGATCTATGCACTGATTGGAGGATATGAGGTGGTGGGATCCTTCAAATAAATAAATATATAGATATGAATATGATATCTATGTGAAAGAACTCATTTTTATGAAAAATAAATAGGGTGATTGGTTTCACTAACTACTTTATACTATAATTAGTAGGTTTGATCAATTGTGATCCTAAGAAGAAGAAATAAAGACACTCAATCCATTGTAATCATCCTTTATTTCCTTAGTAGTCAAAGTAAATAAATATAACCATTATGGAGAAGGACTCATGTATGGACCATATAAGTTATGTTGTTCTTTTTCCTTGCATTATTTCTATTATTTTATTCCAATAATTCTTGTTTGTTTTCTTTCAAAGATGTTTTATGCATTATAGTGTGGTGATTTATGTGTGAGGACTTCTAAGTTTCAAACATTATAGTGTGAGGTCATCTACCGACCCTTTTTTCCTTGTAAGTTGTAAGAACCTGATTCTTCTTTGAGGTAAAGATCTATTGTTTTCCATAAATTCTCAGTTTAATTGCTTAAATATTCCCTAAGGTTGATGTCCGTTGGGGTCATGAAGGTCTCTAGGGTGTCCAGGGCTAGTTCAGAGCCTAAAACCTAAAGTTTGGGTGTTTTTATCCTAGCACATGATTAGTGAAACCATGCATGGTTGGACGCATAGTTTGACTAAACTGTGCGAGGTTGGAAAGTGGGGGATTACAAGCCACACAGTTTGGGTAAACCATGAGAGAGGAGCCTCATAACTATGCAAGAGGTCTGCATTTTTTAGAAAAATTTGATAAAGGTTTTTTGCATGTCTTCCGCATGATTTATAAACCGCGTGGGTGCCCAAGAACTATAGTAAACTGTGCGGATAAACCATGAATACCTGTAATTTTATTTTTTTAATAATTTTTAGTAAAATTAAAATTCAATTTAAACCTAAGTGAGGATACCCCTATCATA
The DNA here is from genome assembly GCA_963277665.1 of Viscum album. Taxonomy (NCBI): domain Eukaryota; kingdom Viridiplantae; phylum Streptophyta; class Magnoliopsida; order Santalales; family Viscaceae; genus Viscum; species Viscum album. The sequence continues at coordinate 86,467,926 of OY728154.1, forward strand.
CAAAAACCTCACCCTCACTATAGAAAGGATCACCTTTGAGCCTATTCTTGGTTTTCATATCTAATCATCTTCCAATCACCAATTCAAACATGGTTTGTCTCCTTAAATTCGTAATGGTAAGGCCTTAATTACTTTTTAGCCTTTCTCGATTCTTTTGGATATCGACTGCACTATTTGGATTTAGGACCATATGACCTAATTTATAGTTCTTCATCCATTCTTAAGATTTATTCCAAACTAGGATGAATCAAATCTTGATACTGGATGAACTATCAAGAACGATCCTAAGGTAGGTGGTTATGTACTTTTCATTGAAGGTTCGATCATTTATATGTGCCGGTGTGCCACACACCCATTTTTGGGGTGTCACCTTAAATTGAATTGAACCTTGTTATTACTTATTATGATTTAGGTAAATAAATAATCATATTTATGCATGTTATAGGTTGTATACCTTGAATAAGGACCACCCCATGGGTGAGTTTCCTTTAATGACCATTTATGGATTTTGGCCTTGGATGCCTATGAGGCATGCCTTTATTACCATGTTATGGGATTTCAAATGTGAAATTGGTTTATGAATTAAATTGTAATGATGTTAGATTGTAATTGGTTATAATTAAGGGTATGGTATGGATGTTTTTTCCCTTGAACCATGTATGCCTTTATTGTTTAAATCATTTTTTCCTTTCCCATGCGAGTAAGTAGAGGCTACGAATTGAATTGATGCAATTGGTTTGAATTGATATAAATATTGGTTTTACCATGTGAGATATGTGACAACTAATCCCTTTGGTAGATTATTAATATTGTTAGTCTTGTTATGTTAAAAATTTCCATGTGAGTATTTTAAGGCAAGCCCTTGAGCTTTGACTTATTTTGAAACTTCCATAATAGGAAGGGATTGCACCTTTTAATGCATTTACCATGTGAGTTATATGATAAACAAGCCATGTAGTGGCTTGTTATGACTTTGAAACCTATTATGAAAAATATTCTCACATAATTAATTGGAAGGACAAGCCCCTTGAGGCTGGTCCTTGTCCAAGTCACCCTTTTGAGGTGAGTTATATTGAACACCTTTGGTTTTGACCTTGGTATGTTAAATGAAATGTTAAATGGAATTGAATTGGTTAAATGATAGATATCCTTGAGTGACACATGGATTTAGATTATAATGCCATGGATAGACTCACATGACTATTGACCTTTATACCTTGAGTGATACATGGGTTCACCTTAGAAATCCATGGATGGACTCAATGGTTAATATGATATTTTCATGAGTGATACATGGATCCAAATGAGAGATTCCATGGATGGAATCATTGAGGCTCGACTTATATGCCAAGTGATACAAGAATTATTATAATAATTCTATAGATGGACTCAAAGGGAATTTAAATATTATGCTAAGGGTGATACTCAAGCTTATGTCGAGGAGCGTTGAGGACAGAATCGATTTGCTGGGACATTTTACCTCACCTAGAGTGATATCAGGTTCCTGAGAGGTTCTCTAGGGGAGAGATTGTAGGGTGTTGGTTGAGATTGAACCTAGAGTGATACTTGAATTACAACTTAGGAATGTCAAGGATGGGATCATGTTTTGAATTTAATTATAAATGAAATGACTTATGACACATCTACCAAGCCCAAGTATAAGCTTGAATTTGGTCTTCACTTGTACCTATTTAGATGGCCTTCTGAGGCATCTATTGTGCTACCAGTTATATAGGGGATGTTGGGCTTGAGCCGGATCTCAAGACTTATAAATTAAATGTAATTGAATTTTTAAATGGATATGAAATGAAAACTAGATCATGTAGGATGTTTAATTTCGAGTTATCCCTTGCTTACCGCTTTTCTTATTGCACAATGCCAGCTATATATATTCACTGACTGATTGGAACAGAACTTGGGTGGTTTCCTACTAAGATTTAGTCTCACACCCTATTTGGGTCATGTTTTTGGGACCAAACAGATTATATGATTTCAAGTAATGATAAGGGAAAGTTCTCTCCTACAAGTACTTGCTATGATGCTTTGGAGTAGGAGAGCATGAGACCAAGTTGAGGCTTGTGATGTTATGGGGATTATTTTGGACTTTTTTTTTACTCTTTTATATAGATTTTATATCTAACTTATATTATTATTTTGGTTGTTTTATTAGAAACATATGACATGTAGAATCATTCTGTATATGAGACATATTCTGATGTTTTCATTTATCAGTCTTCTACTATTTAATTCTATTGTATAGTTTACTGCTTCCACTATTTATATCTATTATTGATATTATGATATGCTACACTCTGCTAATGAGGGCATAATCTTTCCATGGACTCACCCAATCCCTCACCGCTTGTCAGAATCCTATGGCATTTAGGGAGATGTGCTTGAGACCATGTGACCCACCAGGCTCAGGGCACCTTTCAGTGGCATCCAGGTTCGGGACATTAAAAAGTTGTATAAGAGGTATTTTCTTGGTTTTAATTATTATTTAGAGACAATAGAAAGGTATAAGAAGTAATAAGTATTTGTTAATGAGTTGTGCCTGGGCATAGCTAACCCGCATACAGAAAAAATACAAATTTCCTCGAATTAAATTTCTATTTTCTGGATTTTGACAATTACAGTTGATTTGATTCCACCATTGGGTGTTGAACTTGATTTATTATTTTATTTTTGATATTATTTTGGTTTTTATTATGTTTCAACCCGATGAGATGAGGGTATGTCATCTCAAGGACCATATAGGAACCTTCTAGATTTCACATGCCTTGCATTATTCCATGCCATTTAGGATGCATTACTGATTGCATGCTGTTGTGATTGATTCCATGATAAATATGACTACTGTTGTGTTAGGTGTATTATGATATATTATGGTGTGAAATATATAGACACCAAGATTTGGTCCCTGAGGTGTATGGGCCCTATTAGATCAGAATTTGACAGATCATGCTTCAACCTTAAAGTGGATTGTGTTATGATGTGCCATAGGTGGATGCCAAGATTTGATTATTGGGGAGTATGGGCCCCCATAGATAGGAATTCATCTTGCCAGTAAATTTCCTTTTTAAAAAGGGATGTGATAAACTTTAAATGAGTATTAATTCAGTGAATGTGAATGTGAAATCGATTTGAAATCCAATGAATATTAAATCAATTTAAAATAAAATGGATTATGATATAGAACATGACCAGAACCAACCTTAGTAGTGGGATTTTGGTAGAGCCTCACTCTTGAGTTAGCCATTTAATACCTAGACCTGACCCATGGGGTAGGAAGATGGGTGAAAAATCATAGGAAGGCCTGTACCTGTCCTATATTTCTATCTGCACTTTAGAGCTGTGAAATATTTAATGGTTGTAAACTGAGGTTTGTTTTTGTAATTGTATATCTATGACACCTCAATGACCTATATATATATATTCTAGGAGGGTGGTGATGATCATACTTTGGAGGTGGTATTCCATGGGCTACCAGTTGATTCTCCAGTAGTGCCAACTATGGAACCGGTTATTATACCAGACGCAGGTGTAGAGGAATAGTTCTATGAAGGATATTTGTGGTTCATACATACCATTCAGGGTGAACCAAAAACTTCCCCAACTATGGAAGAGTTGACATGTGAGTTTTAGCAGTAGCATCCATCCATATTTTTAGGAGATATCAGACCATAAGATGAGGAGTCATGGCTCGAGGCCATGATGTCTATCTTTGATCACTTAGAGGCACCACTTGAGATGAGGGTAAATATCTCTATGTACATGCTATATGATTACTCCAAGAGGTGGTGGGATGTTATCACTCAGACTACTCATCATCGAGAGATATACTGGATGGAGTTCCATAAGGCCTTATACAAATACTTATATCCGGAGAATTTGAGGGCCAATAGAGCCCGAGAGTTCTTACATTTGGAGTAGGGTACGCTATCAATCATGGAATACTCAGTCCATTTTACTAAGCTCCAACACTTAAAACATATTCTAATGGGTGACAAGTTATTGAAAGCAAGGTGATTCGAGGATGGACTCACATATGACATCTGATCATAGGTGAATGTCTTCTGAATGACTACTATATCTGGGATAGTGAATTAGGTGATGATCATAGAGCGCAACTTGAGGGAATCGGGAGGTACAAGATAGGGTGGTTCAACACCTAGGTATGGTAATGCATCAACCTTTAGTAGGAAGCATCATCTGTAGCTTCCATGTAGTGATAATAGTATTCAGAACACCCTTCAGGTAGCTAGGTGAGGTATTACCAGTGTGGTAGGCTGGGGAACATGAGGCCACGGTGTACGAAGGACCCAGTCAAGTGATGATCTTGTGGAAATATGGGCCATCTATAGTGCTTCTGTAGAATGTTTCCACCAACAACTAGTGAGAGAGGTTATGCACCGACTCCAAATTCAAGAGTAGGGTAAACAACTTCTCACCAAATTGGGAGCTAGGGTATTTCAGTACAATTTGGCCATGGCGGTGTTCATGTCCATGATAGTCAGACCCTAGGTTTACAATGGCTGTAGGGAAGATCAACTCAGGGTAGCCAGACAGTGTCACAGGGCCACAATACAGGCTAGGCATATGCAGTGCAATAGACCCAGCAGAAGAAGGATCCCAAACCTTCTACTATCAGAGGTACTATTCTAGTAGCCTCTATTTTATCTTCTGCACTTTTTGATATAGGGTATTCACATAGCTTTATATCTATACCCATTATGGAGAGCCTTGGGCTTTGTGTTTATACTTTTGATGGTGTGATGATGCTAGATACTCCATTAGGGATCGGGATAGAAGGTGTGCGTCAGTGAAGGGAGTTCCCCCTTGACGTTAGTGGGAATCAATTCACATGGGACCTCTATATACTCAATATAATAGGATTCATTGTCATTATTAGGATGGATTGGTTGGTTTCCTTTTGACCCTTTTTTGATTTCTATCACCACATGGTGAGTTTTACATCATCAGAGGGTGGAGAGTTCATTTACAAGGGTGAATGGGATGTCTAGGTGAGCCGAGCTGGACCTGAGCATTGTGGGATGGGTGGGATGATATCCCATATTGCAAGTTCATATCTAGATGATCAGGGGATATGTCAGACCAATTTCCCTCTAGTGTTTAATCATTACATGGATGTCTTCCCAGATGAATTCTTTGGATTACCTCCAGTGATAGAGGTGGAGTTCTCTATCGAGCTAGGGATAGTAGATGCAACCATATCCATTACTCCTTATAGGATGACTACTATGGATTTTAAAGAGATTAAGAGGCATCTAGAGGATTTAGAGACAAAGGGTTTAATATGAACTAGTACTTCTCTATGGGGTTCTTAGGTACTTTTTTTTCAAAAAAGGCAGATGGTAACCTTAGGCTATGTGTGAATTACTGGAAATTGAACCAACTAATGATTAAGAACTGGTATCCTCTACCATAGATAGATGATCTATTCGACCAGATCTAAGGAGCTATAGTATTCTCAAAGATTAATTTGAGATCCGGTTATCATCAGGTGTGTGTTAAACCATCAGACATACCTCACACAACCTTCATAAGTATGTATAGTCTATATGAGTATTTGGTTATTCCATTCGGTCTCACGAACATGCCAATGGTCTTGATAGTACTGATGAAATGAGTGTTCTATCCTTACCTCGATTCATTTGTTGTAGTTTTCGTGGATGATATTTTGGTGTATTCTCACAATAGACATGACCATTCCAAAAATCTTGAGATAATTTTTAATACACTAAGAGAACATCAGTTATATGATAAGATCACAAAGTTCCACTTATGGATGGATCAGATTCACTTCCTAGGTCACTTCATCTCAGAGACAGGAGTATCAGTGGACCCAGAGAAGGTGAGAGTGGTAGTTATTTGGGAGCATCCAAGAACATCTTTGAGGTGCATAGTTTCTTAAGGATGGATGGTTACTACAGGTGTTTCATACATGACTTATCATGCTTAGTAGCACTATTTATGGGATTAACTAAGAAGGGTGTGAAGTATGTATGGCCAGATTCCTATGATATGACCTTTCAAGAGTTGAAATGGAGATTAAATTTGGTGTTGATACTGATTTTTCTAGAGCTGGGAAGGAGTTACACCATGTACTACAATGCATTAGGTATTGGGCTGGGAGAAGTTCTTATGTAGGGGGATTGAGTCATTGCGTATGGGTATCATAAATTGAGGCCACATGAGAGGAACTACCTGATGCGTGATCTTGAGTTAGCTGTAGTTGTTCACACGTTTCACTATTTGAGACATTACTTACAGGGAGATCATTTTTTGGTGTAAAAATACCAAAAAAGACTTAATTACATATTTACACAGTGTGATATGAACTTGAGATAATGAAGGTGGGTAGAATATCTTCAGTATTTTGATTTTGAGATTCCCTACATGCCTGGTAAAGGCAACATAGTGGCCGATGAAATGAGAAGAAGGACTCAAATATAGGTAGTGTAGCAAACCTGTATCGAGTGGCTGTTTATGTTGTTGTTCTATGATATGCACTTAGAGGTTCACAGTAGTCAGGGGTAGACATTTCTATCATCCTTACATGTTACCTCTACCCTTCTAGATAGAGTGAGGATTAGGAAGCTACCAGAATCTGAATTCATAGTTATATGGGATAGTGTGGAAGGTGAGGACCCTCCTCTTGGATGGACCATAGGTGAGGATGAGGTCCTATATACACATGGTCGTGTGTGGGTCTCTGAATACATGCATGAGGGGTTTTTGCAGGATTTTCATGATTTATCTTGGGAAGTGAATCCTGGTGTCACAAAGATGTATTGAGATTTACATTGTCAGTATTAGTGTCTAGGCATGAAAATAGATATATTTGGTTTTGTCAAGAGATGTTCCACCTATCAGTAGGTGAATGCGGAACACCAGTGACCATCTGAACTTTTATAGTACCTACCCATTCTTGAACAAAAATGGAAAGGCATCGTGATGTATTTCATGACAGGTTTACCGAGGTCACCTCATGGTAATGATGCTGTATGAGTTATTATTGATAGGCTCACTAACTTTTCTCATTCCTTTCTGATCAAGGAAACGTTCAATGTTGATGATATTGAGAGGTTTTACATTCATGATATTGTAAGAATAAATGGGTCCCCACATTATATCATTTCAGATAGGGACACCTGGTTTAATTATCATTTATGAAAAGGGATATAGAGGGAGTTGGGTACATAAGTTCTTCCGAGCATGACATACTACCCCCAAACATATCGCCAGTCAGAACACATGATTCAGGTGCTTGAGGACATGCTACGGGCATACATCCTTGATTTTAGGGAATCTTGGGAGAGGCATATACCCCTGGTTGATTTCTACTATAACAATAGATTCCAAGATACTATTCACATGGCACCATATGAGGATTTGTACGGTAGGCCATGCCGATCACCCTTGTGTTGGCTGGAGGCAGGAGAGGCAGCTATCCTGGGACCTTGTCTTGTCCAGGAGACCATAGAACAGGTGTGGTTGATTCAGATGCAGATGAATACTATGCAGTATCATCATAAATCTTATGCCTATCACCATAGATGAAATATAGAGTTTAAGGTCAGGGATCAGGTTTTCCTACGTGTTTCACCGAGGCTGGGAAAAAATAGGATCATGATACAGAGTAATATTTTTCCTAGATACATTGGGTCATTTGAGATTCTAGAGAGATTCGGGCCAGTATCATATCGATTGTAGTTACCTTAGAGGTACTGGGATATGCATGACGTCTTCCATGTTTCTCAGCTATGATGGTACTATTCGGACCCATATCATACTTTTTAGCCACATGAGTTTGAGTTGCAGGTAGATGTGTCCTTTTAGGAGAATCCTATACGAATTGTGGATCATAGCATGAAGGTTCTCTGAGGTCGGTATGTTTCTTTAGTATGGGTTCTATGGAAGCAAAACCGATTGTAGGATGAGACCTGGGATATGGAGACCAATGTATGATAACAATTGCCAGATTTGTTATCTGATATTGTTTCACCACCCTTGGAAGGAAAATTCGGGGACAAATTTCTTTAAGGGGGGAAGTTTGAAAGAACCTAGTTCTTATTTGAGGTAAGAATCTCTTATTTTACATAAATTCTCAGTTTAATTGCTTAAATATGGCCTAAGGTTGATGATCGTTGGGGTCATGAAGGTCTATGGGGTGTCTATTGATGGTCCAGAGCCTGAAAACCAAAGTTTGGGTGTTTTTAGACTGACACATGGTTAGTGAAAACCATATAGGGAAGGCCACACAGTTTGACTAAACCATGTGAGGTTAGATAGTGGGGGATTACATGCTTCATAGTTTGGGTAAATTGTGTGATTGGAGCTGTACTACCATACGGTAGGTCTGTAGTTTTTAGAAAACTTTGAAAGAGGCTTTTAGCATGGTTTGCACATAGTTTATAAAACATGAGGGGTAACCATACTGGTTCCCCAGACCTAAAGGAAACCATTCAGATAAACTGTGCTACCTTGTAATTTTAATAATTTTAATAATTTTTAATTAAATTAAAATTCAATCTAAACCTAAGTGATTCCACCCTTATCGCACAACAACATCACCTTCACTATGGAAAGGCTATCCTTTGAGACTATTCTTGGTTTCTAGATCTACTCACCATCCGATCTCTGATTAAAATGTAGTTTATCTCCTTGGATCCATAATGGTAAGGCCTTACTTCCTTTTTAGTCTTTCTTGATTCTTCTGGATATCGACCGCGCTATTTGAATTTAGGATCATATTCCCTAATTTCTTGTTCTTCGTCCATTATTCATATTTATTCCAAACCAGGATAAATCAAATCTTGATACTAGATTATCTATCAAGTATGATCCTAAGGTAGGTGGTCATTTTCTTTTCATTGAAAATCAGATCGTTTATATGTGCCAGTGTGCCGCATGCCCATTTTGGGGCGTCACCTTAAATTGAATTGAACCCTGTTATTTTTTTATTGTGATTTAGGTAATGAAATAGGCATGTTTATACATGTTATAGGTTGTATACATTGAATAAGTACCACCCCATGGGTGAGTTTCCTTGAATGACTATTTATGACTTTTGTCCTTAGATGCCTATGAGGGGTGCCTTTATTCTCATGTCATGGGATTCCAAATGTGAAATTGGTCTATGAATTAAATTGAAATTATGTTAGATTGTAATTGGTTTGAATTAAGGGTATGGTATGGATGATTTTATTCTTGAACCATGTATGCCTTTATTGTTTAAAGCATGTTTTCCTTACCCATGTGATTAAGTAGAGGCTATGACTTGAATTGATGAAATTGGTTTAAATTTCCATAAATGTTGGTTTTTCCATGTCAGATATATGAAAACCAATACCTTTGGTATATTGTTAATCTTGTTAGGATTTTCATGTTAAAAATTCCCATGTGATTATTTGAAGGCAAGCCCTGGATCTTGGCCTTATTTTTCAACTGCATTAATAGGAAGAGATTACACCTTTTAATGCTTCACCCTTATGAGTTATAGGAAAACCAAGCCATGTAGTAGCTTGTTATGAATTTGAACCCTGTTATGTAATGTATGACCACATGAGTAATTGGAAGGCCAAGACCCTTGAGGTTGGTCCTTTCTTGAGTTACCCTTTTGAGGTGAGTTATATTGAACTCCTTTGGTTTTGACCTTGGTATGTTAAATAAAATGTTAAATGGAACTGAATTGGTTAAATGATAAATATCCTCGAGTGACACATGGATTCAAATTAGAATTCCATGGATAGAATCATGTGAATATTGAAATTTATACCTTGATTAATACATGGATTCACCTTAGAATTCCATGAATAGACTCAATACTTAATATGATATTATCATGAGTGATACATGGATCCAAATGAAAGATGACATGGTGTTTCTTCTAGAAATGGGGATAACCTTGTTTGTTTAAGGTTCAAACTTTCCAATCAGTTTCTAACAGGTTTATTTGTAGAACCAAAAACATCCAATGATTCTATATCCATTTGGACCTACTTTCCAAAGGTAGGTGCTCATTAGTTGTGGACCGATTAGGCTTAAGAATTTTCATTGGTTGAGAGGATGGGAGGTCAGGCTCATCACACCTTTTGAGGGGAAATATTACCTACTCTGGGACTCTCTTATAGATTTAAGTTATGTTCACGAATCCTTATTAATTCACCAAGTATGAAAATGAGTTTTCCTTTAGATTTGGAAATCAATGATTGATATGTATGAGATTTAGAGAATCTTTTATATGTATTTGAGGTTCTTCATCGATATAGAATCATCCGTATTTATTAGAGATTCTTAGTCAAAGGTATACTTCAACACATTATATAGAAATCTATTGGTCATTATGATAACCATACTGATTTTAAATCCAATTAGTGGGCCACTTGAAGTTTATTGTCATTCAGAAAGGCAGGGATTATTTCAGAGTTGGGATTGTACCCGTAGATGGGCTACCTAGGTATCCTTGTTAAAAAGAAAGGAATCAGAACCCATGTAGTTAGATAGGAAGGATATAGTTTATCATAATATGGGATGGAAAAATAATTAATGAAAGATGGGCTTGGACCTTATAAAGGCTTCCTACGTACTCTACTTTAAAGGCAGAGATCAAAGTCCACGTAGTTCGGGGATTGAAGTATGAGGTTTATGCATGATTAATGGCCCAAAGAGAGATGTAATAATTACTTTTACACTATAATCCCACGTGAGTCATACTTAGTGTTAGAAAAAAGAGGTATAAGTAATTTTGATGATTTTTCCATGAAAGATGCAGTCATAAGAAATGATGTGGGGCTTACGTATGTATGACAGGCCAAGTAAATGAAGATTAGGACTTAGTTCAGGAAAGAAGCCCAGGAGCAGGGTCTATAAAGGTATTTTTGATTTATAGAGATATGGAACTTATAACTTGGGGCTTAATCCCGAGAAGGAGGCCCATATTAAAGGAACTTATGATTGGGGCTTACTCCTAAGGAGGATGCCCAGATTAGGGAACTTGGGGCTTACTCCTAAGGAGGATTCCCAGATTAGGGAACTTGGGGCTTACTCCTAAGAAGGATGACCAAATTAGGGAACTTGGGGCTTATTCCTAAGAAGGATGCCCAGATTAAATATTTTCTCATCTTAAAGGATAAGGTTGAATGAAGGAAATCTTTGACCTTAATGACATAAAGTTATGTAAATCATGAGGTTTTGAGAGATGTTCCACATAATTCCTTTCAGATAAGGAATCCAATAAAGGAACCATGCCATAAATGGCTTTGAAGATGGTTTCGAAGGCTAAATCTTGAAGAGGAGAGGTGAATTTGAGGAAAGGAATGACTAGGAAGGAGGCGCACAAGTTTTGTTCTAGCACGCCAGTCCTGGTCGCGCAAGTATACTTGCATGACATGAGTCAAATTGGGCGACGCAGAATCCATGAAGTGATACTTGGGAGACTTTGAATTGGAGCCCTTAGTATCATCCCTAGAGGCTTTCAGATGTGTGGCACGTAAGTTTCCTTGAGAGGGAAAGGTGGCGCGCAAGTGTCTTCACTTCCCTTAAGGGATGGACACTTAGGCGCGCAAGTATTGATGATTTCTAACACTTAGGCCTTATTCTTCCTCTTTAGATCTTCCATTATAGGTAATAAATTACCTTAGAAGTGTTTGGAAGACTTCAAGCAGAGACTAGGGTTCCCAGAGCTTAATTATGAGTTTTAGAAAATTCGTCCTCGAAATGGGGGCCCCACAGGGGGTATTTATAGGCCACCTGAGGTTTGGGAAAAATTTCACTTAGGGCGCGCAAGTGATTTGCGCACCTCATATCTGGCGTGCAAGTGACTTGCGCCCCCAAGGCTGGAGTGTAGGTATACTTATGAACCTTAATTCCTTTGCAATATTTGATGAATATTCCATCTTCTTTGCTCGAGGTATTCCCCTTAGTCAATCTTTGGACTCTATGATGGAACTGAGCATCAACAAAAGTCCCCCCTCAGAGTTGGATCTGAAAAAGGAAAGAAGATTTGACTCTGAGGTAAAGGATAAAACCAAGATCCAGTGGCACATAGGTATGAGGTGCACAGGTTGCGGCGTGCAAGTTTCTGGATCACCTATAAATATAGGCGTCACTTCACGCAAAGAATCCAGCTTTCGAAAGCTTCTCAGTCTCGTCGCACAAGTGAGCTCTCATCGTGCAGGTGTCTTGGCTTTTTGCTCATCCGCACTTCTGTTCATTGTGTCACGCTTCCTCAGTCTGTTTCTAACTTGCGTGCCATTACTAGTGTGGTACAACTTGTGCGACCAGCTTAGACTTGTGTGCCAATATTAGAATTGCGCACCTTAATGAATTAGACATTTTTTTTTCAATTTCTTCAAAAATTTTATGAAAAACCAACTTACTTAAAAGTTAATTATTTGATATTTGTGTAGATTCAATGGATTCTAGAAGAATTGGACCGGCTGATGAATTGTCTAGAAAGAGAATTGATGATATGATGAACATCATTGGCCATGACTATTATGATATCTGTGACAACACTCTCCCAGATTTGGCCAAGTACTTGAAGAAGTATCATGTCAATTTCCCACAGAGCATTTACTTGCCTTTATATGGCCATAGTCATCTGCAAGGAGTCAACGTTCCAGATGCAAAGAACTATACGCCCGAGATGCAGCCGCACTGCTACCCCTATATTTTGGTTATGCTGTGCATTAAGAGCAGTAACGATGGTGTGAACTTTCAAATTTTTCCTCCATGCCATTTCCTTACAGATATGAAAATGTAAAACCCATGGGATGATATGTTTTCTGCTTCCAGTTGGTGGAGAGAAGACTATCATGACATTAGAACAATATCTGAAAAGATTACTCTTTCCAAATGGCTATTTACTTCCAATGCTCCATTCTCAAATCCATGTATCCATCTTCCAAGTATCTTGGACAAAAACAGAGTCACTGTTTGATTAGCAGAAAGTTTTCTCAAACCGCACTCAAGAACATTCTTCTACAATTGTTCCAAGAAGAGCTGGTATCACTACATCTCTTATTGTATCTGGTTGAATGAGTGAACTCCAGGTGGATGCTAATGAAGCTTGGGATGCTGTAAATCAAATGAAAAGTTATGTTGAAAGGATCTTGTAATTCTTGAAAAAGAGAAGAGACTCCAATCTGTGGATGTCCTTCTAATTCTTGTGCATCAATGAAAAACACTTTCATCTTCAATCATTTGTGCCTGCATTCTCTTACTACTTGCTGTAGGATCGAAATAGTGATGTAGATGCTCAATTTACAAGAGGGGGGGGGGGGGGGTGAATTGTAAAATTTAAAAATTCCTTTGGAACCTTTAAAGCTAGATACAAATAACTATGTTTTCCTTAAGCAAAGGAAAGTACTAAGTTTAACAAAGTTAAACTAAGCAAATTCACAACACCTCTAATACCGAATGCAAACTTGGAAAGAGATTCCGAAAGTAGGTTCCGGAAATATGGTTCCAGAAATTTAAACTTAACAAAAGATTACAATATGAGATTCTACCTTAAAGCGTATAGAATCTAAATGAAACAGAGTACAAGTAAGGAAGTATAAGAAAGTTATACTTTCCTTATAAAACAAAATGCAGCGGAATATAAACAAGTAGTAGAACTACTAGTAACAAGATATAAGTCTTTTAACCCAAAGAGAAGGGTATCAAACAACCTTGGATAAAGGCCCCTTGATTTATACTTTCAAGCAAGTCTGTCTTACCCACACCAGGGTAAGCCCTCGATACGAAGATTGGAGTCTCTGTCTTGTAATCCCCGCAAGCCCTCAACTTCAAGGTAGTTGGCAACCTCTGTCTTCCTCAGCAAGGAAGCCCTCAAACTTCAAGGTAGTCGGCACCTCTGTCTTCCTATCCTCGGAAGTCCTCGAATGTAATCACCAACATTTGGAGTCGCACGAAGCTTTGAGAGTTAATAAGAGCCTCTCTCTCTAGAAATCACTTCAAGTATGTTATCACATAAGTCGAAGATCAGTTAGCCTTTCAGCAGCTCTGAGCTCTTTCAAATGAGCTCCTATTTATAGGCAAATTTCCAACGGTCGGCTCCTTCTTCCAACGGTCATATTTTCCATGAAATTTGGAAGGACCTGTACATGTGTAACTCAACCAATGGTTAATAAGAAACAGAATAGACGACATCGTTTTATAACAAACTTTGTATAACTGAATGTACAACATCGTTTTAGAATGAAGCATACGTAAGTAAAGGCTAATTAATAGTTCGGAGTGTAATCATGCCAAGGGTTCGGAGTCTAATCAAAATGAAGTTTGGAGTCTATGTTTAAGAAATATTCAGATTCTATTTTATAGGAAATCAGAGTCTGGTTTCATCAGAGATCAAATTCTAAATCTGTAGAGTTCGGAGTCGAACTGCTTAAAAGTTCTGAGTCAAACTTCTAAAGAGTTCGGAGTCAAACTTCTTAAGAGTTCGGAGTCGAACTTCTAAAGAGTTTGGAGTCGAACTTCTTAAGAGTTCGGAGTCAAACTTCTTAAGAGTTCGGGGTCGAACTTCTTAAGAGTTCGAATTAGAACTGCTTCAGAGTTTGGAGTCCAGAATTCGGATTAAAACTATATTACAGATCACATCCAAGATTCGGATCCTAAAAATAGAATACTCCAACTTTTCATTATAAGGCTCCGAAAATTTGGTTGTGATTCCAGTTTTTGATTTTAAGGGAAAAAATGGCTAAGTATAAGAAAATCTAGGTTAAGGTAAATTTCCTTAAGGAAGTAAATTTTCTTTATTTGAGTAATAATAATATTTGCTTAAGTATAAGGTGTTTGCGATTTTCAAAACAAGAAGGAATGGAAAATTCATAAGGAAAACCTTATTGACTCAACAATCTCCCCCTTTTTGGAAAGCACAAACATCCTTTTGAAAAAGTATAAGGATTTTGAAAAATTTCATTAGACTATTTAAAACTTATCTCCCTTCGTTCATGGATAGAAGTGAATACAAATAACTCCCCCTTAGGCATTGAAACTCTAAGGATTATATTCTGGGTTTCCGGAGTAGAGTTTTCATTATTGTAAGAATGAAACAAAACGTAGTGGGAAACTCCCCCTTTCCTTAAGGATATTTTTCTCAGAAATTTTTCTTTTTTCCTCCTCAGGAACAGTTCTTTTTCCTTCTCCCCCTTTGTGATTTTCAAAAAGAATTAAAGGGAATGGAAAACAAATTATGCTACCTGAAACATTAGTATATAACAAGATACAAACCGAACAGATAATCATTTCATTAGAGTTGGGTGGAAAAAAAATACAAGGAAAGACAACTACAACAAAAGATCGGAGTGGGTTCATTTGTCTTCATTTTCCTTTGGAATAAGCTGCTTCAACAAGGCTTTGAGTTTCTTCAGGTCTCTTTGGTCTTCCTCTCGTTGCCTCTCCAAGGCTTTTACCTTTTCTTCTTGAGCTTTTAACAGTTGTGCTTGAGCCTCCAAGGCTTCTTTTTGCAAATTCAACAACTCATCCTGCTTCTCCATCCTCTGCTGAAACTCAATCCGGAAATCTCTTTCAAATTTCCAATTCTGAGATACTGATTTAAGCTTGCCATTCAGATCCCTGACCTGTTGATTTCAGACATTTTGTTCCTGGGTCAACTTCTCAGAAATTTCTGTAACCTTTTTTTCCTCCATTCCAAAAGCACTTTGAACATCAGCCTGAAAATTTTCAAAGTGTACTAAATCTTCGTCCACTCTCTTATACCACTTGGTTACTTTACTACAAGATTTCCTATGCACGTCATAATCGATCAGAAAACTTTTCTGTTCAGCTTCCAACTTCACAAACTTATCCATTACCATGGATAAGGAATCCGATTTTTGATTCATAGATTGTTGCAGCAACTGGCATCTTGAATCTATAGTTGGATGAATTAGTATTGTGTCCACCAGCTTTCTTAGAGATTGAACCACAAAATCATGCCCGTGGGATGATGATTCCGAATCCGAGACTTCTTTTTGAGATTCCTCTTCTTTAACTGGCATCAGCTTCCTTCTAGAGGTACCACCAACCTCTTTCTTTCTAATGATATCCTTAATAGGTGTCTCCATTAAAGTTTTCTTGCCTTTATCGGATTTCGGAATGGATTGCACATTTGGAGAAACTTACTCAGATTCAGAAACTTGAACAATCTGATCTTCATCTGGTTGATGTCTTTATTGTACTTCTTCAAGATAGTTCCTTTGATATGATTCTTATTTATCAAATAGATCATTCTCTTCTTCTTCCTCTTGGTGTTGCTTGCCGACTTCCTCATCTCCCTTCCCTGGAGATACTATTTTTCCG
The DNA here is from genome assembly GCA_963277665.1 of Viscum album. Classification (NCBI taxonomy): domain Eukaryota; kingdom Viridiplantae; phylum Streptophyta; class Magnoliopsida; order Santalales; family Viscaceae; genus Viscum; species Viscum album. The sequence continues at coordinate 86,484,258 of OY728154.1, forward strand.
GATTCAGCCTTATAATCCTGAAATTGTTTGATCAAGGTATCTAGATCTTCACTCTCCTCTTCTTCTTCTTCTTCTTCTTCCACTACTTCTTCTACTTCTTCCTCAATAGCTTCAACACCTTCTTTCTCAGCTTCTACTGCAGGTTCTTTACCCTTGTTCTTTTCCGGAGTGACAAAATTTTTCACTGATGTTTCTGGTAAAGAAGGTTCGACTCCGAAAGTTTCTGAAACTGGAAGCCTTTCAGAAGCCAACTCTGTACCTTTTAGCAACGATTGTACTAGTTCAGCTTTAGTCATCTTCTTCCTCAACTTCTTTTCCTTCGTTTGTCTTTCCATCTCCTCAGCAGCCTTTTCTTTTAAAGCCTTAGCCTCAGCAGGGTCGATTCCGAATAGAGGATCCCCTTCCTTCCTCATTTCCTTATCTTTCCTCCATTTTTCTGCTACTTCATTTGTATAGATTTTCTGCTTCTTCGGTTTGGGTGGTACAGATTCAGTTTCCTTCGGCTGAGGAAATTCTTCATCAGTAACTACTTCCTTAGACTTTCTCTTCTTCCTTTTCTTTTTTAAAGGTTCCGGAGATTGTGTTTCTTTTTCAGCTGCTTCAAATATTTCCACAGATAGGGGGTAAAATTCTCCGGATTCACTAGAAAATCCCATCTTCATTCTCTTAAGCGTATCATCACTGACAAGCATGAGCTTGCAATTCCGGATCTTTGATTTGCAGGAAACTTTGAAAGATTCTAAGCATCAAACAATCAAATTTGATAATAAGACTCGATACATTATAATCTGAGCTCTCAGATTTCCTTCTTTGATATTCTTGATCATAACCAAGACATGCCTTATCAGATTTATCTTTCTTAGATTTACCAAAAAATCTAAGACATAGATATCACTCTTCTTCAGATTGTCTTTATCTCCTCTTCTCGGAACCAGAAAACCTTGCACCCATAGTTGCAGTATTCTATTATTTGGAGCGAGTCGAGTAATCTTAGTAGTTGAATCATCCTTGAGCCCAAGACACTGCAGTGCTTTTTCCTTAACGAAACTTCCTTTCACATCCGGAAGTTTGTGAGAGCAAAATTCAGCTTCTCCCTCATATGCTATACCAACCAGGCTTGCTGCCTTAGTGTAAGAAAGTTTATAAGTCTTTCCATAAGACTTAAAAGAAAATTTTTCTCTGCCATCTTCCACTAGGAAGGAAACAGTCTCATAAAATTCTATCAACAAATCAGTGTAAACCGGATCCTGTTTATCTGACTTGACTATGCAGACGTCTTCCCATCCATTTAGTCTAATATTTTTTGAAATAATAGAGTCAAGCTTATAAAAATCCGGATGGACTAACCTTTATCTGTAAAATAACCACTTTGAAATTGGTTTCGTAGTTGACATATCTTGTGAAGTTGCTTCAATAGACATTCGGAGTGAAGTAAACTGTAGGATTCGGATCAGCTTCACAAGGTTCGGAACTGGCCTTAAGAGGATCAGCAGGGCTTCGAGACACAAAAGCTTGAAAACCGATGTGGGATGAGTCTCGGGACCTCCTTTTTATAGGCAAAGAGAATGACCGTTGGTCTTCCAATGATCATCCAATGGTTGAAAATACTTTGATCTGATCTGACGGTTGAGAATAACCCCGCAAAAAAAAAAATGACTCTGATCTTTTGAGGTTTTTTTAAAAAAAAATTCAGAATTGAGGCAAAACTAGAATCCGAACTAAACAATGAAGATACTAGTAAGCAAAATTTGATTATAAAACTAGATAGGGAAATCATAACTTACGGATTGACAAGAAATATTATTTGAAATTGGTAATATTCTTCCCAAAAAAAACTTATTATGAAAAGTCTAGAAAAAAAAAACGTTACGAAAAGCCCAGTCCGAAAATCTTCGTTCTAAAAATTTTCAGTACGAGAATTCCATTCTGAAAGTTTTTAAATGTGACAAAAAAAATTCAATTTGGAAAATTTCAGTTCCGGAAATTTCCATTCTGGAAGTCTTAGTTCCGAAAAGTTTGAAAACAAACTTTAATTTTTTTTGATATTCTAACAAACAAATGTACTCCCCCTATGAAAAGGAGTTTATTACTGTAAGGAGACTTTTTCAACAGAAGGTTAATTAAGAAGGATTACCTTACGGTTATCATCCCTAAATTCTATTTAATGTATTCAAATCTATCAGAAGGAAAAGATTTTGTGAAAATATCAGCAAGTTGATCTTGTGTTCTGATAAATTGAGGAATGATATCTCCTTTAAGTGTGTGATCCCTAAGAAAGTGATGCCTAATATCTATGTGTTTTGCATGGGAGTGATGTGCAGGGTTCTTACTTAGGGCAATGGAACTTGTGTTATCACACAAAATTTGAGTTTTGGTAAAACTCAAGCCATAGTCTGTGAGTGTGTGTTGCATCCACAACACTTGAGAACAACAACTTCCAGCTACTACATATTCAGCTTCAGCAGTGGAGAGTGCTACAGAATGTTGCTTCTTGCAGGACCAAGATACTAGTGAATCTCCTAAGAAATGACAAGTTCCGGATGTACTTTTTCTATCCATTCTACATCCACCAAAGTCAGCATCAGAAGAGCTTTTTAGAATAAAATCATTTCCAGAAGTATAAAATAATCCTAGATCCATGGTTCCCTTAAAGTAGTGAAAAATTCTTTTTACTGCCTTTAAGTGAGATTCCTTAGGATTGGATTAATATCTTGCACATAAGCATACTAAAAACACTAAGTCTGGTCGACTAGCTGTTAAGTAAAGTAAACTTCCTATCATTCCTCTAAAAGATGTTTGATCTACTGGTTTCCCAGCTTCATCAAGATCTAAAGAATTTGAGGTACCCATGGGAGTACTTATACTCTTAGTATTGTCATAACCATACTTTTTAAGAAGATATTTAATATACTTATGTTGAGATATGTATGTTCCTTCTGGTTTTTGAGAAATTTGAAAACCAAGGAAAAAAGTTAACTCACCCATCATACTCATTTCAAACTCATATTTCATTAGACTTGCAAAAGAGTCGGTCAAAGATTGCTGAGTTGAACCAAATATGATGTCATCAACATAAATTTGAACAATCAAAACATTTTTCTTATCTTTCTTTATAAAAATAGTTGAATCTGCATTTCCCTTAACATAGTTATTTTGAAGCAAAAATCCAGTGAGTCTATCATACCATGCTCGTGGGGCTTGTTTAAGGCCATACAAAGCTTTGGTAAGTCTAAAAACATGATCATGATGTTTTGTATCTTCAAATCCAGGAGGTTGTTCAACAAAAACTTCCTCTTGAACATAACCGTTAAGAAAAGCACATTTCACATCCATTTGGAAAAGTTTGAAATTAAATAATGCTGCAAAGGTAAGTAGAATACGGATAGATTCAAGTCTAGCTGCTGGAGCATAGGTTTCTTCATAGTCTATTCCCTCTTGCTGATTATAGCCTTTAGCAACAAGTCTAGCTTTATTTCTTACTATGACTCCATTTTCATCACATTTATTTCTGAAGACCCATTTTACTCCAATAACAGAAGTTTCCTTAGGTCTTTCAACCAAGGTCCAGCCTTTATTCCTTTCGAATTCATTTAGTTCATCTTGCATGGCTTTGATCCAATCATCATCATCTAAAGCTTCATCAATGCTTTTAGGTTCTAATTGGGAAAGAAATGCTAGATGTTCTACTTCATTTCTTAAGGAACTTCTAGTCCTTATAGGTTGATTTACATCACCAATCATACTATCACTGGGATGATTCTTAAGAAACACCTGATTTGGGTTTTGTAAAACCTGTTCATCAACATAGGGTAGAAAGTCTTCTGGAGTAAATGTTTCAGAAACATCTTCTAGAACATTATCCTTATCAGAAGGTTCTTCTATCAAAGGTTGATAATCAGTTTTTGAAAACACATCCGAAGATGTAGGTTTAGGAGGTTTAAAAACAAAAGGATCCGACTCATCAAATTTTACATGTACTGTTTCTTCAACAGTACAAGTATTTTTATTAAAAACTCTATAAGCCTTAGATGTTGTGGAATAACCTAAGAAAATTCCTTCATCAGATTTTGGTGCAAATTTATGTAAGTTATCTTTAGTATTAAAAATGAATACTTTGCAACCAAAAACCTTGAAGTAGGATAGTCTTGGTTTTCTACCATTCCATAACTCATAAGGAGTTTTATTAAGAAAAGGTCTAATCAAAACTCGATTTATAGTATAACAAGCAGTACTTACAGCTTCAGCCCAGAAATGTCTAGCAACAGAATATTCACTCAACATGGTTCTAGTTATCTCTTGAAGAATTATATTTCTTCTTTCAACTACACCATTCTGTTGAGGAGTTCTAGGTGCTGAAAAATTGTGAGTAATACCTTTCTTACTACAAAAAGTTTCAAAATCAGAATTTTGAAATTCTCCTCCATGATCACTATGAATAGTTTTCAATGGAAGGTTTTTCTCATTTTTAACTTGAGCTCTAAAACTTTTGAAATATGAAAAAGCTTCAGAATTCTTTGCTAGAAAATAGACCCAAGTAAACCTAGTGTAATCATCAACTAGAACAAACACATAGTATTTGCCTCCAATACTTCCAGTTTGTGTTGGACCAAAAAGATCCATGTGCACTAACTATAATGCATTGGTTGTTGAGACTTCACCGATTGATTTAAAACTAGATTTATGTTGCTTACCAAATTGACAAGGATCACAAACTTTAGAAGAATCAAATCTAAGCTTCGGTAGATCCTTAACTAGTTTCTTCTTAGAGAGTTTACATAGGTTCCTAAGATTACAGTGACCTAGTCTTCTATTCCATAACCAGGAGTGATCTTCCATTGCACTTAGGCAAGGTAAATCTTGACTTCTGAGGTCTTCTAAGTTCAGAGTGTAAACATTATCTTGCCTCTTGGCTGAGAGAATAAATTCTTCCTTGGAATTGTGAACTAAACACTTATCATTCCTAAAATTCACAAGGTAACCTTCATCACATAACTGACTTATGCTAATGAGGTTGTGCTTAAGACCTTTAACAAAAAGAACATTTGAAATCAAGGTTTTACCAAGAAGAACAATATTACCAATACCAACAATCTCACCCTTAGCATTATCTCCGAAAGTTACCTTTCCTCCTTTCGTTTTGATAATATTTTCAAAAAAGATTTTGTTACCAGTCATGTGCCGGGAACATCCACTATCCATGTACCATGTATTGTTGCTGGTACTCTCTTTATTTTCCTGAAATCAAGAAGAAAATTAGAATTTCGGAATCCAAACTTGTTTGGATCCGAGATTTCCAGATAATAAAATTTTAGGAACCCACATCTTCTTAGAGAAGTAAGCTTTGTGAAATCCTAAAGATTGGGTTTTGTTTAAGGAACAATTCTTTGCCCAGTGACCACCACATTGACACTTGGTATAAAATGGAGCACTTTGAGGAACAAAATAATTGTTACTGAAAATTGGTTTTGCATGGGTATAACCAAATCCGGATTTATTTCTTAAAGGTCGTATTTGAGAATACATTTTATCAAAATTTTCCTTACCATGGGTAAAGTTTGATAAACACTTCTTTAAGGAAAAAATTTCGGACTTGAGTTTTACAACCAAGTTTTTATCCTCAAAATCATTAGTTTTAGAACTAGATCTAGGATCAAAATTTTTTTTATTAGAAATTTTTTTTTCTAATTCTTTAGAAAGTTTATTTTTCTCAGAACTTACTTCCTCAAGATTCTTTGAAATACTTTCAAAATCAGTATTTTTCTTATCAAGATCTTTAGAAAGATCTGATATCTCTTTTGTAAGAAAAGAATTCCTAGAGTTTGCCTTATCAAGTTTTTTATTGAGTTTGGAATTCTCAATTTCAAGAAGTTCAGCAAACCTAGAGACTTCTTCATAAGTAGGTAAAGTATTTTACTCATCAGAAGATGATTCTTCATCAAAAGAATTATAATACTTACTATTATTAGAATTTAAAGAAACATTGGTCAATGATTCAGCATTTCGTACCTTAGCCATAAAACAATGATTTTCAATAGGTAATCTGGCTATAAGACCAAGATTCTTCTATCCTGAAGATTCATAATCAGAAGATTCATCTGAAGAGTCACCACCACTGGCACTCCAGGTGTCATTGGCTTTCAAAACTTTCTTAGCTTTGGCTTTATAATATTTCTTTCTGTTCCTGTCTGAATGCCTTTCTTTTCTTTCTTTCTTTTTGAGCATAGGGCAATCTGGTCTAATATGTCCAACTCTTTTGAATTCATAACAAGTAACCTCTCCATCTTTGTTATCTTTCCTTTCCTTTTTCTTATACTTTGATTGGAAATTTCTCTGGCCAGCTATCTTGTTCGTCCTTCGAGAAAAATTTTCTAGTTCATTTTCTGAGACTTCACTCTCACTAGATTCTGATTGGAAAATAACTTTCTTAGACTTGGATATGGTTACTCTCTCAGGAGTCTTAGCTTTCATCTGATTTGATGTTGTAGTAAAAGAAACAGTACCATTTCCATTCTTCTTCTTGATATTGTCAGCATCTCTCTTCATTCTGGTTTCATGTTGTAGAAGAGTTCCAAAAAGCTCATCAAGAGAGATCTGAGTGACCTTCCTGTTCTCATCTATAGCTGTTCTTTTGGATTCCCACTCATTGGGCATAATATCAATTATTTTATCCACAAGAGCTTCATCATCTAAACCTTTCTCTCCCATAGATTGTAGGCTGTTGACTATAGTCATGAATCTCTGTTGAACTTTACAGATTGGTTCTCCATAAAGAAAGTTGAAGCCATGATATTCAGCTCTAAGAATAGCTCTTCTAGTCTCAATTACTTTAGAATTACCAAAGTGTGTAACCTCTAACTTCTTCCAGATACAGTTAGCTGCTTCACAAGAAGAAATTTGGCTATATATATTTCTAGTAATTGAAAATAGTAGAGTATTGTGTACCTTATAATTAAGTTGATATTCTTGCTTTTCCTGGTTAGTGAAAGTTCTAACTTCCTTGTCAGGAATTTTATAATCACCAGTAAGCATTACAAAATTATCCACTCCAGTGTTGATAACAAAAGTCTTCATTCGATCTCTCCAATACTCATAGCCATTACCATCAAATATAGGTGGTCTTGTAGGATTTAGATTATCAATCGAACCAACATTAATTCCTGCCATACTAGAACAACCCTTGGCACACAAATTTGTTAGTAGCAAAAGTTTTGTAATAAAAAAGTTCGGAATGAGAAAGTTCGGAATGGTAAAGTTCGGAATGTCAAAGTTCGGAATGACAAAGTTCAGAATGACAAAGTTCGGAATGAAAAAGTTCGGAATGACAAAGTTCGGAAGGAAAAAGTTCGGAATGACAAAGTTCGGAATGAAAAAGTTCGGAATGACAAAGTTCGGAATGACAAAGTGAGCAAGAAAAACTTATTCGTAAGTATAAGTATTTCAGAAACTTCCTCTGATACCAATTGTAGGATCGAAATAGTGATGTAGATGCTCAATTTACAAGAGGGGGGTGAATTGTAAACTTTAAAAATTCCTTTGGAACCTTTAAAGCTAGATACGAATAACTATGTTTTCCTTAAGCAAAGGAAAGTACTAAGTTTAACAAAGTTAAACTAAGAAAATTCACAACACCTCTAATACCGAATGCAAACTTGGAAAGAGATTCCAAAAGTAGGTTCCGGAAATATGGTTCTGGAAATTGAAACTTAACAAAAGATTACAATATGAGATTCTACCTTAAAGCGTATAGAATCTAAATGAAACAGAGTACAAGTAAGGAAGTATAAGAAAGTTATACTTTCCTTATAAAACAAAATGCAGCGGAATATAAACAAGTAGTAGAACTACTAGTAACAAGATATAAGTCTTTTAACCCAAAGAGAAGGGTATCCAACAACCTTGGATAAAGGTCCCTTGATTTATACTTTCAAGCAAGTCTATCTTACCCACACCAGGGTAAGCCCTCGATACGAAGATCAGAGTCTCTGTCTTGCTATCCCCGCAAGCCCTCAACTTCAAGGTAGTTGGCAACCTCTGTCTTCCTCAGCCAGGAAGCACTCGAACTTCAAGGTAGTCGGCACCTCTGTATTCCTATACTCGGAAGTCCTCGAATGTAATCACCAACATTCGGAGTCACACGAAGATTTGAGAGTTAATAAGAGCCTCTCTCTCTAGAAATAACTTCAAGTATGTTATCACATAAGTCGAAGATCAGTCAGCCTTTCAGTAGCTCTGAGCTCTTTCAAATGAGCTCCTATTTATAGGCAAATTTACAACGGTCGGCTCCTTCTTCCAATGGTCATATTTTCCATGAAATTTGGAAGGACCTGTACACGTGTAACTCAACCAACGGTTAATAAGAAACAGAATAGACGACATCGTTTTATAACAAACTTTGTATAACTGAATGTATGACATCGTTTTAGAATGAAGCATACGTAAGTAAAGGCTAATTAATAGTTCGGAGTGTAAGCATGCCAAGGGTTCAGAGTCTAATCAAAATGAAGTTTGGAGTCTATGTTTAAGAAATATTCGGATTCTATTTTATAGGAAATCAGAGTCTGGTTTCATCAGAGATCGGATTCTAAATCTGTAGAGTTCAGAGTCGAACTGCTTAAAAGTTTGGAGTAAAACTTCTAAAGAGTTCGGAGTCGAACTTCTTAAGAGTTCGGAGTCGAACTTCTAAAGAGTTCGGAGTCAAACTTCTTAAGAGTTCGGAGTCGAACTTCTTAAGAGTTCGGGGTCGAACTTCTTAAGAGTTCGAATTAGAACTGCTTCAGAGTTTGGAGTCCAGAATTCGGATTAAAACTATATTACAGATCACATCCAAGATTCGGATCCTAAAAACAGAATACTCCAACTTTTCATTATAAGGCTCCGACAATTTGGTTGTGATTCCGGTTTTTTATTTTAAGGGAAAAAATGGCTAAGTATAAGAAAATCTAGGTTAAGGTAAATTTCCTTAAGGAAGTAAATTTTCCTTATTTGATTAATAATAATATTTGCTTAAGTATAAGGTGTTTGTGATTTTCAAAACAAGAAGGAATGGAAAAGTCATAAGGAAAAGCTTATTGATTCAACACTTGCTTTAATTAATTTTACCTAATCCAATGGGCCTAGTAAGCATAGTTTGATTTTTTCTAGGGTGATACAAACAACCCCACAAACTTTTCATCTTTTGTTGCTCAATATTGCCTAAATCATACAATATGTATGTTTAGCGAGCTGGGACTCGACTTTTATTCAGAGTTCCTTTTACAAGTTCCCAATTTAATGAGTACCCTGTCTCTTGTACGCAGTTTAAAGCCATGCATGTCAGACATAAAAAAGGCTAATGTTTAAAGGTCGAATAGCTTTGACCGATTAGATTAAAATTGTCTCAATTCCTTGATAATTTATTTGAAAACATATTACCACATTCAAGTATGGGGGAAAACATGTAAACTATGACCTAAGAAATTTTGAATCTGAGGGATGATATGAAAAAGGGCTAAAAGGCATTAGAGGAAGTATTTCTTAAGAGTGAAGTTACCACTATTTGAAAAACCCGTTAGGGGGTTGAATTATATAGGGACACTTAAGGGCATTGGCTGCATAGTCAAATAATAGCATCTTTTGGATGAAAGGTCTGTTATGTAGACTACTTATGCAAGGACACCTAGGGGCACATGCTGCATAGTCAAGCAAAAGAACTCTCAGAAATTTTACTTTTATATTACTAAAAATTCAGTGGAAGTTTATGGAGATTAAAATTTTCCAAACCATGGAGTTTTCTGTATAGAGAGGGGTAATTGAATATGGAGAGGATATTCCCAATCAATGTTGTCAAAGAACTGGATGAATGTAACTCCTGCGAAGGTCTGACCCAAATATAGGGAAGGGAAATATAAACCATAGACTTGAATACTTTCAGATCATGAAAAAGAGTATGGGAAAAATATGTTAAGGATGGATATTTTTTGCAAATCCCTACATATTGTCATTAAGACCAATAAGGACAAAATAGATTTTCCTCCCATGAATGAAATTACCACTATTTGACAAACCCGTTAGGGGGTTGAATTATGTAGGGCCACTTAAGGGCATTAGATGCATAGTCAAATAATAGCATCTTTTGGGTGATAGGTCCATTATATAGACTACTTATGCAAGGCTGCCTAAGGGCATGTAATGCATAGTCAGGAAAAAGAATTCCTAGGTATCAAGAATTTTGTGACCAGAAGTCAAGAAAAGGGTTATGGAGATCTGGAAGTATTTAAGGTTAAGAGTATGACACATGAAATTGGGTATTGTCCAATGCATGAAGGAGATACATAGACCAATGCTAACCATAATCATGTTGTGGCTGGGTCCTAAATTGAGGTACTGTACTTCACTACGTATCCCATAAGGATGGGAATCAAGCCATACGTAGTTCTTGAAATACAGTTTAACGTCATGTGGGACGAGAGTGTAGGAGATCTTATTTTAGGGTCATAGAGCTCGGACTATAATGAGGAATACACATTGTGTGTTTTATAAACCTGATGTGAATGAAGACCAGGGTTTTTATACCACCTTCATGTTTTCACAGGGGGAATTTTCAGCCAAGGTACTGAAAGTGGAATTTGGGGTCAGGCCCAAAGACTTGGGGCTGGATTCGAGGGATGCTCGAATGTTCCTATGTATCCTATAAGGATGGGAATCAAGCCATAAATAGTTCTTGAAATACCCTCTGTACAAATTTGGTTTGTATAAGTGAAGGGTGAAAGGGGACTTTAGTGCAATGATGGTTTGACCCAAGATTAAAGGTTCAGGCATTTCCATGTATGCACGTAGTCCTTGGAATATGACATGGTTGGAGATCAATGTCAATAATGATTCCCTCTCAGGTGAGGGTGTCAAAGACTGTGGTAGTTTATTGTCATACTGGACAAAAGTACAAATAGTTTAGGGTCATATGCATGGACCAGTGCTGCATAGTTTAGCGTCATGTAGCTAAGATGTATTTCTATGCAGTTTAATGTCTTGCAGTGAGTCCAATGGGGGACTGTATAGTTTAATGTCATATAACAAGGATGATGGTGAACCAATGTGAAGATATTGGTTTTGGGTGAGGGGCTTCATGGATCAACATCGTATGAGATGGAGGTGAACCAATGTGAAGATGTTGGTTTTAGGCTTGAACCTCGGGAGGTTGCCTACGTACCCAGCCTAGAAGGCAAGGATCAAAGTCCGAGTAGTTAGATTAAGAATGAATTAGTGATCAAGTTGTACTTGAGGACAACCCAAAGATGATGTTGGGACTTGTGTGTGGTTAGCGGCCCAGAGAGGGTGTTATAGTTGAAGATTACTCTAAGCTCACGTGATTCATGCTCAGCGTGAGAAACAAGAGGTAATAACAACCCTAACGATTCACAGTTTAACTTCATGTAGGACAAAAGGGTGATGTATAGTTTTAGTGTCATGTAGGTAGGACGTATTGTAGTTTAACATCTTATAGGACATCTGCACTATTTAACGTCATGTAGGACAAAAGGGACATAGTTTAACATCATATTGGATGATAGAGGGACCATGTAGTTTAAAGTCTTGTAGTGAGGACTAGAAGGGAGTATGCAGGTTAAAGTCTTGCAGTGAGGACCAGAAGGGACTATGCAGTTTAAAGTCTTGCAGTGAGGACTATAAGGGACTATGCAGTTTAAAGTCTTACAGTGAGGAATATAAGGGACTATGTGGTTTAAAGTCTTGCAGTGAGGACTATAAGGGATGATGCAGTTTAAAGTCTTGCAGTAAGGACTAAAGGGACCATGCAGTTTAAAGTCTTGCAGTAAGGACTAAAGGGACCATGTGGTTTAAAGTCTTGCAGTAAGGACTAATAAGGTGTATTTGTATTACACAAAATACTTCTTCAAGAATCTTTCATTGGTTGGAGTTGTAATGAGTTCTCCATCCATTGAGATTAAATAATAAGCTCCATTGGAGTAGACCTTATGTATTGAGTAAGGTCCTTCCCACTTTGACTCAAGATTTGAAGGTTTCTTTCTTGGTATCATTGGAGTTATGAGGACCAATACCAATTCTCCTTGAATGAATGAACAAAGATGAACTTTTTTTTATTGAAATCTCGTGCTATTTGATTCTGATAGACTTCCAAGTGGTGCAGGGTGCACAATATTTTTTCATCTAATCATTCCAATTCATCCAATCACTTTTGAGATTGTTCATCTGTAGATGACTGATCACAAATGGATACTCTGAGTGAAGGTAATTGAACCTCAATGGGCAAGACTGCTTCTATTCCATATACCAATGAATATGGAGTTTACCGCGTAGTAGTGCGGGTGGTGGTCCGATAAGCCCATAAAGCATGAAAAAGTTTATCAGGCCATGATTTCTTCTCTTTATCCACCATCTTTTGCAGTATGTTTGAAAGAGTCTTATTGAAGGCTTCTATTTTTCCATTGGCCGCTTCATGATACCGAGATGAATGGTTGGATTTGATGTTGTATTCTTGATACAACTTCCTTGCCTCAGATGAACAGAAGTTGGTGCCATTGTCTGTAAATATGGTATGAGGGACACCAAATATAGTAATGATATTAGACTTGATGAAGCTAACAATGCCTTTAGAACTAAATTCTTTGAGAGGTATTTCCTCTACCCATTTGGAAAAGAAATCAGTAGCAGTAAGAATATACTTAAACTGCTTGGATGTAGCTGAAGGTTAAGGTCCTACTACATTCATTCCCTATATGGAAAATGACCATGAGTATTTACATGTATGAAGCAACTCTGGGGGTTGATGAATGAAGTTGGAACATATTTGGCAAGAATGACACTTCTTATTGAAATCAACACAATCTTGTATCATTAAAGTCCAGAAGTATCCAAGTCTTCGAATTTGATCAGACAGTCTATGTCCAGACTGGTGGGAACCACAGACTCCTGCATGTACTTCTTTCATGACATCCATTGTCTCTTCACCATCAATACATCTGAAGAGAATTCCATCAAAACCTCGCTTGTAGAGAATTTTTTCTAGGTGATCTGGGCTATCACAAAGAGTAAAATTGACCACATGTCACCAGACTTGTTCTTTCCTAGCTCTATCAGGTGGGAGTGTTCCATTTTGAAGGTATTCCCTGATAGCTGTCATCTATCCTGTAGTATGACCAAATGGTTCAAAAGTGGGACTAATTTCATTGATTTCCTTTGTTCTGATTTGAACATAAGGTGAAACTGTACGACAGTGGGCAATACTGATGATTGTTTCATCCTGATTTGGAATTTTCAGAGATGTGGCTACATTAGCCAGTGCATCAGTTTGAGCATTTTGTGATCGTGGTACTTAAGAAAATGTTGGTTCCAAAGGAAATTCTTCCATTAACTCTCTGACGTAATCATACAAAGGGATTAACTCTTCTTTTCTAATGGAAGAGTCCCCATTGACTTGTTTGATTACTAGGTCTGAATCACCTTTAACCTTTAAGTGATTCACCTGTTCCCGAAGCACCAACTCCAATCCTGCGATGAGAGCTTGATATTCTGCTTCATTGTTTATACCGCCTTCCAACAAAAAGAAGGAATAGGGTAGCACTGCATTTTCTGAGGAAATAAGTACAATTCCTAACCCAACTTTTTTGAATTTAGGATCTTCCATTTTCTTCCCTGTTGGACTTCTAGAAGCACCATCAAAGTACATTTTCCATGTTTGAATATTATCTTGAATAGAGAAGACTTCCTCATCAGGAAGTTCAATATCTAAAGATGTATCTTCTACTGAAGGGTGTTTAGAAAGGAAATCAGCCAGAGCTTGGCCTTTTATTGCCTTTTGAGACACATAATGGATATCAAACTGCTGCAAAATAACTGTCCACCTTGCCAGAAATCCTGTAAGCATTGGACGAATAATGATAAATTTGAGCGGGTTATTGCGAGATAAAAATTGTACCTTATGATGTTGCAGGTAGTGTCTCAATTTCTGAACTGCAAATATTAACGCTAGTCAGCGTTTTTCAATACTTGAATATCAAGTTTCTGCCTCAAGCATAGTCTGACTGAGATAATAAAGGTTGTTTTCATTCCCAGCATCATTCTTTTGGGCAAGGAAGGCACCTAATGATCACTCTAAAGTTGTTACATAAAGAATAAGTGGTCTTCCTTCAACAGGTGTCATTAATATCGATGGACTCAAGAGATATTTCTTGAGAATATCAAATGCATCTTGGCAATCTTTGGTCCATTGGTAGGTGACTCCCTTTTTCATTAATTTGGTGAAGGGTAAACACTTGCCTGCCCAATTGTCAATGAAATGCCGAATATAGGACAAGTTTCCTTAAAGTCCTCTTAATTCTCTCAAATTTCAAGGAGGTGACATACCAAGGATTGATTTTGTTTTCTCAGGATCAACTTCGATACCACGATGGTGTATAACAAAGCCGAGAAATTTTCCTGAGGTTACCCTGAAAGCACATTTCAAGGGGTTCATCTTCAAATTGTTTTGTCGAAGTTTATTGAATATGATTTCCAGATTATCCAAGTGATTATGACATTTTATGGATTTAACCACCAAATCTTCCACATAACATTCAAAAATTTTCCCTAAAAAGGGTTTGAAGATATGGTGCATGGCACATTGATACGTTGCACCTACATTCTTCAGGCCAAAGGGCATTACCCGATAGCAAAACACACCTTGAGTGGCACTGAAGGCTATAGATTCTTCATCTTCTGGAGCCATTCAGATTTGATTATACCCAGAATATCCATCCATGAAGGAAAGTGCTTCATAACCAGCTGTTGTGTCAATTAAGAGTTCTGTGATCGGAACCGGAAAATCATCCTTGGGACAATGCTGATTAAGATCTCTGAAGTCAATGCAAACTCTAATTTGTCCATTCTTCTTTTTCACAGGGATAATGTTAGCCAGCCATTTGGGATACTGAACTTCTCTGATGAAGTTAGCTTTGATAAGATTATCAACTTCAGCTTCAATTTTGGAGGCATAAGTTGGGTGTGTTCTTCTTGTTTCTTGCTTGAATCCTCGATGTTCTTCTGGAAAACCCAAATGATGAGTGGAAACATCGGGATCAAGACATGTCATTTCTGTATAATTCCAAGCAAATACATCTTGATTTTTCTTTAAAAATGTAGTATACATTTCTTTCCCTTCAAGATTCATGGCTGCACTAATTAAATTGGGGTGTGGATCTTCTTTTGTACCCAGATTTATTTCTCTAAGTTCATCCACAGTGGTAGAGATCCCCTCTTTAAATGCTAGAGGAGCATCTCTGAGATCTTCCTCTTCTTCTTCAATATGTGTTACTTCCTCTATTTCTACTTTCATAGTAGATGACAAAGCATAACTTCTATGGTCAAGGGAGAAGTTAAAACTTGAATATCTTGAAAAAGAGGCTGCCATTTCTGACCCTATTGATTATGAAGGGTCTTTCTGAGGTGATAGAGAGGAGATGATGGATTGAGAATCGACATCATTATTTTCCTATGGTATTTCTATAACTTCTTATGGACTGGTTGATGAAGTATAGAATTGTTGGATTTCAGCAGATGAAATAAATACATCTCTATTTGAGATTTCATCATTTCCTGGTGAATCAACAATTTCTACCATGCTATCTGGCTTGGTTGTCATAATTGACATTATGGAAGTTTCCATAAGAGTATTTGGATTTGGGTCTATCTTGTCAATTTGACTGATAGGAAACACATAATTTTTACTCACATGTATGAATGGGTTTACTGGAATCTTTTCCAAACCATATGGAGCATTAACTTTGGTGACCTTCTTCGCTGTGGATTTTTCCTTTCCCTCTATGTGATAAAATTCTGACCCAATGTATTGAGATTCACATGTTTTGAATGAGGCTTTATCACCATACAATGTACCAATTTGACCATTGAAACAATATTTGAGACATTGATGGTATGATGAAGGTACGACCGCGTGTTGATGTAGCCAAGGTCTTCCAAGCAAAATGTTGAAGGCTGTGTCCTGATGAACAACCATGAAATATGAATTAGATACAAGGTCTCCAAATTGAGTTCTGAGTGTAATTTTGCCCATAGGTTCTTGTTCATTCTTATCATATCCTTGCAACATCAAAGTAGAAGGAGATAAATCAGATTCGGTGAGGCCTAATCGACAGAGTGTACGAATAGGAATGATATTGACTCCTTGTTGGGCAAAAATCCCTCAAGGTATCATTGAAGCATTTTTGAGGTGATTGTGTTTGTTGACAAAGTGGACATCTGAGTAGTGATTGTTGACAAAGCAAAACAATGACATACAAATTTGTTGACAAAGAGGATTTCATGGTGGAATGTCGAGTTAAAGAGCTGAGGTCAACGATCCATGTTTGATTCAAGAACATCGATAAAAGGAATGGATGATCTGGAGGCGGTACAAAAGAACAGATACAAGGTGGCGCCGTTTTCCAGTGTTTGCCAAATTCTAGGGCCTAAAAATTGGCAAATGAAGAAAAGTGTTTTTGGCAAAAGGACTTGCGCGCCGAGGACTTGGAGTATAGGAAACTTTCACACCATATGTTTTTCAAGATCATAAGATCAAAATATGGCAAACTAAAGAGGTTCACGCAAGTTTGGGAGTTGTTCGCGCAAGTGTCTAAAATGACAGGGGACTTGCGCGCCGAAACTGGGTCGCGCAGGTGACTTGCACGCCGTTGTGCAGGGTGGTCAGATTGCCTATAAATACTGGACCACCCCTCCTCATTTTCAACGGAGTTCAACACTTTGAGAAATCAGAGCTCCCGTCGCGCATGTGTGGTGGTCGCGCAAGTGGTGAGTGTGGGTCGTGCAGGTGAATTTGCGCGCCAGTAGTTGAAGTTGTGCGCCGGTGTTAGAAGTTTCGCACCGGTTGGAAGTTGCGCGCCAATATTGGTTTGGGCGTAAAAGGAAGAGAGTCACGCAAGTTTGGAGTTGAGGAAGCCTGAGTCGCGCAAGTGTCTGAGGAGGACTTGCGCGCCAAGTAAGGTTTTGTTCCAGCGGTGCTTCTCAGACTGCGTGGAAGCTGGTACGTTGCTCGATACCTTCGGTGCAAAGAGATATTCATCTACGGGTGAAAGTTTTACTTCAACAGAGCATCTACGAAAAGAGGAAGATGCATTCATTCATGCAAATTAAGAGACCTACATGTCTATAAACTGTGAGTGGATTCCTTCCAAGAGTAGTGAGCTTAGGAATAGGAAGAAGGCGATCCTCTCCACCGGCAGTGAGCCAGAGAGAGAGAGGAACAGGGAGTGACCCTTGGGAAAGTAGTGAGCTGACCCTAAACTTGTAAAGGCAGTGAGCCTGGGCTTATAAGTGATCTAGCCCGAACCTTGTAATCCACAACTAGTGAATATTAGTGGAATTTAGTACGATCGGCAACTTGTCGGCATATGCTCCTTGGACGTAGCCCTTTGCGGTGAACCAAGTAAAATTGCTATGTCCTGTGCATACTTATCTTTCTATTTACTTTGTGCAACAATAAAAAGAGAGAAGATAGTTTTTCTCAACAGCGAAACAAGATCAGAACATGCATTAATTTTAAATTAGTCATACCCTGATTCACCCCCCCTCTCAGGGTATTCAGCCTTGTGGACCTAACAATTGGTATCAGAGCGACAGGTTGAAAGTTGTTCTTCTATCAATGGAGGTCACCAATCATAAAGGGATTCCAATCTTCGACGGATATAATTTTCAGATATGGAAGAATCGGATGCAACACTATTTACGATCCTTGGGAATGGATGTGTTTTCATCAGCTATGCATGGTATCACAACTGATATTAATAGTGGTGCTTTATCATAAGCTGAGCATAGAGAGTTGGATGCTGATTCCAAACAAATCAATGCCTTAGGGGGAGCCCTTTCCAATCCCATCTACACGAAGGTGATGTCATGCAAAACGTCACATGCCATGTGGGAAAAGCTTTTGAATATATATGAAGGGGACACAAAAGTCAGAGAGGCAAAGCTGCAGGTGTTGTGGAACAAATATGAAGATCTGAAAATGAACCCGAATGAGTCTGTTGACGCATTCTTTGACAGGGTAAACATTGTTGTGGAAGATATGCGAGGTCTTGGAGAAGTCATTGAAGACATAAAGATTGTAAAGCGCATCTTGAGGAAACTTCCACCTCAGTTCAATCCGAAAGTTTCAGTACTAGAAGATAAAGATCCAAAGGAGCTGACATTGGACAATTTGCACAGTACCTTGGTTTCATATGAAATGAGGAACGATGATAATGAGGCTGTGGAAAAGGGGAAGTCTAAAGAGGTGGCATTTAAGGCCATGAAGAAGCTCACCATTGAAGATTCTAATGAAGAAGAAGAGACAGATGAGGTGATGTCATTTCTTTCTTCAAATCTACAAAGAGGAAGAGGAAAATTTAAAGGTAAACTTCCACTAGCATGTTTTCGATGTGGAAAGGTTGGTCATCTTGCGGCAAGATTCCCAAAGAAGTTTCAAGATGATGATGATGATGAAGTTGAAATTACCAAGAAGAAAACTTCAGCTTTTGTGAAAGGGAAGAAGCAATTCAAGGGAAATTTATTCAAGAAAAAGAATCTTCTCTCACAAGAACTTGAAAGTTCAGATGAGTATGAGGATGAAGAGGTTGAGGAAATTGAAAATTGCATAGATCGTGGGGTAAATGCCTTGGTGGCGATTGTTGGTAGTTCTCAAAAGGGAGAAGAAGCTGATGCTAAAGAAGAAGAAGAAATTGAAGGGAGAGTTGATATGGAAGCCGAATTGGAAGCAGCTCTTGAGGAGATAGACGTTTGGAGAGCAAAAAACGAATAAAGATAATAAAGTGGTTCGTGATTCCAAACTCTATATGCAACAACAGGATGAAGAAAAGTCTGAGCTGTTAGAAGAAATTGAAAGACTAAAATCCTCAACACCAGAGAACTCAGAAAATATTGTTGAGTATAAGCTTAAATTTGTGGAAAAAAAGAAGGAAATTGATTGTTTGACCAACACAGGAAAAGATCAGGTTAGACGTATCAAATAGCTTGAAGAAGAAGTGGTCAGTCTGCGACAAAAACTTAAGGATCAAGATAAACTCTTGACCTCCAATGTGATATCCGAAAAGCAGGCCATTCAGAAGACAGAGAAGATGAAAGCGGAGCCTAGCAGTTCAGTAGGGAAGAAGAAGCAATTGATCTCAGATGTTAAGGTCGTTTCTGGGCTTAGTCAAGTACAAAAATTTGCGACAATTGCAGTCAGACCTCAAGCACTCATCCTGAAAGTGAAGGTTGATTTGGGCACAAAACAGAATCAGAATATTCAGAGATCTCAAAGGGAAAATCATAGTGCTGAAATATCACGAGGGAATGCATCCTATATCAGGTGTTATTTCTGTGGGAAAATGGGACATTCACAGTATGTGTGTTCCATATCTAAGAGATACAGAAGGGAACATGAACAGAGATGGCAGCCAAACAGAGAACGGTTTTCCAGAACACATTTTGAAGGACACTGTTTTTGGTGCGGAGGATTTGGACACATGGCTAGGTATTGCACTTCAACCATTCAGAGAAATGTGTCAAAGCAGAATCAAAATGTTCGCAAGCAACAGATCAATAAACCAACAAGTGAGTTAAAAGTTCAGAACAGATTTGCAGCTCTGCAAGATGAGGGTGGTCCATCATACTCTAAGAAAGAACAGAAGTCTCAATCCATGCCGAGTCTGAAAGAAAAGGTATGGACCAAGAAGAAGAAAAATGAGAAGGCTATGGTGGCGAAGATTTCCCTTAAAGCATCAGATTGATCTGGTGTTTGAATCCTTGATAGTGGTTGCACATCCCACATGACGGGTAATAAGGATCTTGTTACATGCATCAAATATGACAAAGAAGGAGTTGTCAAATTTGGAAATGATGAAGTCCTAAAGATTGTTGGCTCAGGGAAAACCAAGTTTGGGGGCAAAGAGATGAGACGTGCTGATGTCTTGGTAGTAGAGGGTCTCAGTCATAACTTACTCAGTGTCAGTCAACTATGTGACTCTGGGCACTCTATCCAATTTACCAAGAAGATGTGTGTTGTGAAAGGAAAAGATGGAGTAGCTGTTCTGCAGGGAAAAAGGTCAAAGTGAAATCTCTACCTTATAGGTGGGGAAGAAGGTACTTGTCTTTTATCCAGAGAGGAAGAAAACCAGTTGTGGCATAAGCGACTTGGTTATCTATGCCAACCATCTATGGAGGATCTCGTAAAATGTGATGCTGCTAGAGACCTTCCCAAACTATCACGTGATCGCACTCATACGTGTGATGCTTGCCAACAAGGGAAGATCATTAGAAAGACATATAGGCCAAAGGAAGAGAAATCAACTAGAGTGCTCGAATTGGTTCATGCTGATGTATGTGGAACTATTTCACCACGGGCTATAAATGGGTAAAGGTACTATGTTCTTTTCATTGATGATTATAGCAGAATGGCCTGGGTATTCATCATTACCCATAAGACAGAGGTGTTCAGTTGTATAAAGCAGTATAGGAGGGAATCAGAAAAGATGCTTGGGCAGAAAATCCTGAAATTTCGTACTGACAACGGTACAAAATTTACAAATAGTCAGGTTGAAAACTATCTCGAGAAACATGGGATAAGGCATCAAGTATCATCAGTAAGAACTCCCCAACAGAATGGAGTGGTTGAAATAAAAAATCGGATCATCAACAACATGTCCAGAACAATGCTTATTGATAAGGACCTACCTGATAAATTTTGTAAGGAAGCCGTTTTAACATCGGTCTATGTTTAAAACAGGTCTCTGTTGTGTTCGAAGCAAGGGAAGACTCTGGATGAACTATGGTACGGAAAGAAGCCAACGTTGAAATACTTTCGAATCTTTGGAAGTAAGTGTTTCATTCTCAACAAAGAAAATCATAGGAAGTTTGAGGCATGAGGAGATGAAGGGATATTCCTTGGCTACTCAGGGAAAAGTAAATCATATAAATGCTTCAACAAGAGTCTGAGAAAAATCGTTGAGAGCAATGATGTCACTATAGTTGAAAATGAATAGAATACTCAACGATCCAGTGAAAAGTTCATGGATGAAAGTGATGATGAGGAAAGCAACACAGGGGGGGCAGAAGTTGCAGAGGCTGACTCAGAAGAAGATACTGATGATGAACAAGAAAGTGTCAAGTCTATATCTGCAAGGAAGCCAAAGAGTCGAGCTGAAATTGATAGGCAGAATATCATTGGTGACCAGACAACACCAGTTCAGACTCGAAGAATGAAGTCATTACAGCAGACATCGTTTTTATCTCAGGTGGAGCCGAAATGTTTTTCCGATGCAGCTGAAGATGAAAACTGGGTTCAAGCTATGAATGAAGAGCTTGATCAGATTGAGAAGAACCAGACGTGGGAGATTGTTTTGAGACCAGCAGACAAGAATGTCATTGAGACTAAATGGGTCTATTGCAACAAGATGAATGAAGATGGAACTGTGATTCGAAACAAAGCACGACTAGTGTGCAAGGGGTACTCCCAGATCGAAGGAATAGATGTTGATGAGACATTTTCACCAGTTGCAAGGCTGGAGACAATCAGATTATTCTTGGCCATAGCAGTGCAAAGAAAGTTTAAAGTGTTCCAGATGGATGTCAAATCCGTGTTCTTGAATGGGGTTCTGGAAGAAGAGGTGTACATTGAGCAGCCAGATGGTTTTCTTATTCATGAGGATGAGAACAAAGTTTGCAGGCTGAAGAAGGCATTGTATGGGCTGAAACAAGCACCACGAGCATGGTACTCAAGGCTTGATCAGTATTTGAAGAAGCTTGGTTTTCAGCGTGGAGGAGTTGATTACAATCTCTATTTTAGTAATGAAAGTAATCAACAGATGATGGTGCTGGTTTATGTTGATGACATAATATTCGGCGGATCAGATGAAGCTCAATGCAGACAGTTCTCCAAATTCATGAAAAATGAGTTTTAAATGTCAATGATTGGAGAGCTAACATTTTTCCTTGGTTTACAGGTGACACAAGGAAGTAATGACACTTTTATTTCTCAATACAAATATGCCATTGAGGTTCTAAGAAGGTTTGAAATGGATAATTCCAAGGAGATGAAGATTCCGGTTGCTACCCGGATGAGATTATCAAAAGATGAGGATGACAAGGCAGTTAATATCACAAAATATAGGCAAATTATCGGAAGTCTGTTGTACTTGACCGCGACAAGGCCTGATATTGTTTTCGCCACATGCCAAGCAGCGAGATATCAAAGTAATCCCAAGGAAAGTCACATTCTTGTAGTGAAAAGAATACTTCAGTGTATCAAGGGCACAATGGACTTCGGGCTGACATATAACGACAAGTCTCAGACAGAATTATTGGGATATACTGATACAGACTGGGCCGGTTCAGCAGATGATAGGAAATCAACATCTGTAGGTGCATTTTATCTTGGCGGACTATGTATTTCTTGTTTGAGCAAGAAGCAGGATTGCATTTCATTAAGCACCGCAGAAGCTGAGTATATTGCAGCCACTCAAGCATGCACACAGTTATTGTGGATGAATCAGCAGCTTGAAGATATGGGAGTTGAAGTGAAGTCTCTGATCGGAATCCAGTGTGACAACTCAAGTGCTATAAATCTTAGCAAAAATCCTGTCCATCATTCCAGGACAAAGCACATTGAGATCAAGTATCATTTCATCAAGGAGAAGGTTGAGCAGGGCATCGTGAAGTTGGAGTATGTGCCTACAGAGCTACAGGTTGCAGACATTCTGACAAAGGCCTTACCCAAGGAAGCTTTTGAGAGGCATCGACTGGCTCTGGGAGTTCAGTCGATTCCCCGCACTTGAAATAGTGTGGATGTGGGACCCCCCCTCTCCCCGAGGTATGATGTCTTTTTCCCTAATGTGCTGATTTGTGTTCTCTACTCTGTTACAGCCTACAAAGGATTGACCTTTGGGTTCGTTGACAAAGGGGGGGATAATAGTGTTTGTTAAAGGGGAAGAAAATAGTGATTGGGAGACAGTGTGGCTATTTGATAAATCATGAAAGATACGGGGAGAAGCTGATAGGTGGAGCAGCCAGAAAGGGGGAGAAATGAGAAAGGGGGAGTGTATTAAATCTGATGATGCTAGAAGTGATCGATCAAAGAATAGATATCACGACAGCAGAGGATCGTGATAAAAGCAGAAGAGTGGTGTTGGAAAGTGGTAAGACTATTTCCAAACCAAACATTGGTCTTCCAACAAATCCATCAACAATTGGTATCAGTTTAGTACAAATTGGTATCAGTTTGGTGTCAACAGTGGATGTCAGAGATAAAGTGATTCATTGATGAACTTTTCATTTACTCTTGTTTCTCACACCGATCATTTCTCATGTGGGCTTAGAGTATGTGTTGAGTAAATCCTTGATCACTATCAGAATCGCAATGAGGCGAATGGAGGCTGAAGAATCAACGACGTATCTTTGTTTTGAAAAATTTCTCAACAAACCCAAAGGGGGAGATTGTTGGGCAAAAATCCCTCAAGGTATCATTGAATCATTTTTGAGGTGATTGTGTTTGTTGACAAAGTGGACATCTGAGTAGTGATTGTTGACAAAGAAAACAATGACATACAAATTAGTTGACAAAGAGGATTTCATGGTGGAATGTCGAGTTCAAGAGCTAAGGTCAATGATCCATGTTTTATTCAAGAACGTCGATAAAAGGAATGGATGATCTGGAGGCGGTACAAAAGAACAGATACAAGGTGGCACCGTTTTCCAGTGTTTTCCAAATTCTAGGGCCTGAAAATCGGCAAATGAAGAAAAGTGTTTTTGGCAAAAGGAATTGCGCGCCGAGGACTTGGAGTATAGGAAACTTGCGCGACATATGTTTTTCAAGATCATAAGATCAAAATATGGCAAAGTAAAGAGCTTCACGCAAGTTTGGGAGTTGGTCGCGCAAGTGTCTAAAATGACAGGGGACTTGCGCGCCGAAACTGGGTCGCGCAGGTGACTTGCGTGCCGTCGTGTAGGGTGGTCAGATTGCCTATAAATACTGGACCACCCCTCCTCATTTTCAATGGAGTTCAACAGTTTGAGAAATCAGAGCTCCCGTCGTGCAGGTGTGGTGGTCGCGCAAGTGGTGAGTGTGGGTCGCACAGGTGAATTTGCGCGCCAGTAGTTGAAGCTGTGCGCCGGTGTTGGAAGTTTCGCGCCGGTTGGAAGTTGCGTGCCAATATTGGTTTGGGCGTAAAAGTAAGAGAGTCGCGCAAGTTTGGAGTTGAGGAAGCTTGAGTCGCGCAAGTGTCTGAGGAGGACTTGCGCGCCAAGTAAGGTTTTGTTCCAGCGGTGCTTCTCGGACTGCGTGGAAGCTGGTACGTTGCCCGATACCTTCGGTGCAAAGAGATATTCATCTACAGGTGAAAGTTTTACTTCAACAGAGCATCTACACATAGAGGAAGATGCATTCATTCATGCAAATTAAGAGACCTACAGGTCTATAAACTGTGAGTGGATTCCTTCCAAGAGCAGTGAGCTTAGGAAGAGGAAGAAGGCGATCCTCTCCACCGGCAGTGAGCCAGAGAGAGAGAGGAATAGGGAGTGACCCTTGGGAAAGCAGTGAGCTGACCCTAAACTTGTAAAGGCAGTGAGCCTGGGCTTAGAAGTGATCTAGCCTGAACCTTGTAATCCATAGCTAGTGAAGATTAGTGGAATTTGGTACGACCGGCAACTTATCGGCGTATGCTCCTTGGACGTAGCCCTTTGCGACAAACCAAGTAAAATTGCTATGTCCTGTGCATACTTCGCTTTATATTTACTTTGTGCAATAGGAAAAAGAGAGAAGAGAGTTTTTCTCAACAGCGAAACAAGATCAGAACGGGCATTAATTTTAAATTAGTCATACCCTGATTCACCCCCCTCTCAGGGTATTCAGCCTTGTGGACCTAACAATTGGTATCAGAGCGACAGGTTGAAAGTTGTTCTTCTCTCAATGGAGTCACCAATCATAAAGGGATTCCGATCTTCGACGGATATAATTTTCAGATATGGAAGAATCGGATGCAACACTATTTCCGATCCTTGGGAATGGATGTGTTTTCAGCAGCTATGCATGGTATCACAACTGATATTAATAGTGGTGCTTTATCAGAATCTGAGCATAGAGAGTTGGATGTTGATTCCAAAGAAATCAATGCCTTAGGGGGAGCCCTTTCCAATCCCATCTACACAAAGGTGATGTCATGAAAAACGTCACTTTCCATGTGGGAAAAGCTTTTGAATATATATGAAGGGGACACAAAAGTCAGAGAGGCAAAGCTGCAGGTGTTGTGGAACAAATATGCAGATCTGAAAATGAACCTGAATGAGTCTGTTGACGCATGCTTTGATAGGGTAAACATTGTTGTGGAATATATGTGAGGTCTTGGAGAAGTCATTGAAGACATAAATATTGTAAAGCGCATCTTGAGGAAACTTCCACCTCGGTTCAATCCGAAAGTTTCAGTACTAGAAGATAAAGATCCAAAGGAGCTGAAATTGGACAATTTGCACAGTACCTTGGTTGCATATGAAATGAGGAACGATGATAATGAGGCTGTGGAAAAGGGGAAGTCTAAAGAGGTGGAATTTAAAGCCATGAAGAAGCTCACCATTGAAGATTCTAATGAAGAAGAAGAGACAGATGAGGTGATGTCATTTCTTTCTTCAAATCTACAAAGAGGAAGAGGAAAATTTAAAGGAAAACTTCCACTAGCATGTTTTCGATGTGGAAAGGTTGGTCATCTTGCGGAAAGATGCCCAAAGAAGTTTCAAGATGATGATGATGATGAAGTTGAAATTCCCAAGAAGAAAACTTCAGCTTTTGTGAAAGGGAAGAAACAATTCAAGAGAAATTTCTTCAAGAAAAAGAATCTTCTCTCATAAGAACTTGAAAGTTCAGATGAGTCTGAGGATGAAGAGGTTGAGGAAATTGAAAATTGTAGAGATCGTGGGGTAAATGCCTTGGTGGCGATTGTTGGTAGTTCTCAAAAGGGAGAAGAAGCTGATAATAAAGAAGAAGAAGAAATTGAAGGGAGAGTTGATATGGAAGCCGGATTGGAAGCAGCTCTTGAGGAGATACACGTTTGGAGAGTCAAAACGAAGAAAGCGAATAAAGTGGTTCGTGATGCCAAACTCTATATGCAACAACAGGATGAAGAAAAGTCTGAGCTATTAGAAGAAATTGAAAGACTAAAATCCTTAACACCAGAGAACTCAGAAAATATTGTTGAGTATAAGCTTAAAGTTGAGGAACAAAATAAGGAAATTGATTGTTTAACCAATACAGGAAAAGACCAGGTTAGACGTATCAAAGAGCTTGAAGAAGAAGTGGTCAGTTTGCGACAAAAACTTAAGGATCAAGATAAACTCTTGACCCCCAATGTGATATCCGAAAAGCATGCCATTCAGAAGACAGAGAAGATGAAAGCGGAGCCTAGTAGTTCAGTAGGGAAGAAGCAGCAATTGAACTCAGATGTTAAGGTTGTTTCTGGGCTTATTCAAGAACAAAAATTTGCGACAATTGTAGTCAGACCGCAAGCACTCATCCCGAAAGTGAAGGTTGATTTGGTCACAAAACAGAATCAGAATATTCAGAGATCTCAAAGGGAAAATCGCAGTGCTGAAATATCATGAGGTAATGCATCCTATATCAGGTGTTATTGCTGTGGGAAAATGGGACATTCACAGTATGTGTGTTCCATAGCCAAGAGATACAGAAGGGAACATGAATAGAGATGGAAGCCAAACAGAGAACGGTTTTCCAGAACACATTTTGAAGGACACTGTTTTTGGTGCGGAGGATTTGGACACATGGCTAGGTATTGCACTTCAACCATTCAGAGAAATGTGTCAAAGCAGAATCAAAATGTTCTCAAGCAGCAGATCAATAAACCAACAAGTGAGTTAAGAGTTCAGAACAGATTTGCAGCTCTGCAAGATGAGGGTGGTCCATCATACTCTGAGAAAGAACAGAAGTCTCAATCCATGCCGAGTCTGAAAGAAAAAGTATGGACCAAGAAGAAGAAAAATGTGAAGGCTGTGGTGGCGGAGATTGCCCTTAAAGCATCATATCGATCTGGTGTTTGGATCCTTGATAGTGGTTGCACATCTCACATGACGGGTAATAAGGATCTTGTTACAGGCATCAAATATGACAAAGAAGGAGTTGTCAAATTTGGAAATGATGAAGGCCTGAAGATTTTTGGCTCAGGGAAAGCCAAGTTTGGGGGAAAAGAGATGAGACGTGCTGATGTCTTGGTAGTAGAGGGTCTCAGTCATAACTTACTCAGTGTCAGTCAACTATGAGACTCTGGGCACTCTATCCAATTTACCAAGAAGATGTGTGTTGTGAAAGGAAAAGATGGAGTAGCTGTTCTGCAGGGAAAAAGGTCAAAGGGAAATCTTTACCTTGTAGGTGGGGAAGAAGGTACTTGTCTTTTATCCAGATAGGAAGAAAACCAGCTGTGGCATAAGCAACTTGGTCATCTATGCCAACCATCTATGGAGGATCTCGTAAAATGTGATGCTGCTAGAGACCTTCCCAAACTATCACGTGATTGCACTCATACGTGTGATGCTTTCCAACAAGGGAAGATCATCAGAAAGACATATAGGCCAAAGGAACAGAAATCAACTAGAGTGCTCGAATTGGTTCATACTGATGTATGTGGACCTATTTCACCACGAGCTATAAATGGGAAAAGGTACTATGTTCTTTTCATTGATTATTATAGAAGAATGGCCTGGGTATTTATCATTACCCATAAGACAGAGGTGTTCATTTGTATAAAGTAGTATAGGAGGGAATCAGAAAAGATGCTTGGGCAGAAAATCCTGAAATTTCGTACTGACAACGGTACAGAATTTACAAACAGTAATGTTGAAAACTATCTCGAGAAACATGGGATAAGGCATCAAGTATCATCAGTAAGAACTCCCCAACAGAATGGAGTGGTTGAAAGAAGAAATCGGATCATCAACAACATGGCCAGAACAATGCTTATTGATAAGGACCTACCAGAGAAATTTTGGAAGGAAGCCGTTTTAACATCGGTCTATGTTTCAAACAGGTCTCTGTTGTGTCTGAAGCAAGGGAAGACTCCATATGAACTATGGTACGGAAAGAAGCCAACGTTGAAATACTTTCGAATCTTTGGAAGTAAGTGTTTCATTCTCAACAAAGAAAATCATAGGAAGTTTGAGGCATAAGGAGATGAAGGTATATTCCTTGGATACTCAGGGAAAAGTAAAGCATATAAATGATTCAACAAGAGGCTGGAAAAAATCGTTGAGAGCAATGATGTCACTATAGTTGAAAATGAACAGAATACTCAACGATCCAGTGAACAGTTCATGGATGAAAGTGATGATGAGGAAAGCAACACAGGGGGGGCAGAAGTTGCAGAGGCTGACTCAGAAGAAGATACTGATGATGAACAAGAAAGTGTCAAGTCTATATCTGCAAGGAAGCCAAAGAGTCGAGCTGAAATTGATAGGCAGAATATCATTGGTGACCAGACAGCACCAGTTCAGACTCAAAGAATGAAGTCATTACAGCAGACATCATTTTTATATCAGGTGGAGCCGAAATGTTTTTCCGATGCAACTGAAGATGAAAACTGGGTTCAAGATATGAATGAAGATCTTGATCAGATTGAGAAGAACCAGACGTGGGAGATTGTTTCGAGACCAGCAGACAAGAATGTCATTGAGACTAAATGGGTCTATCACAACAAGATGAATGAAGATGAAACTGTGATTCGAAACAAAGCATGACTAGTGTGCAAGGGGTACTCCCAGATCGAAGGAATAGATGTTGATGAGACATTTTCACCAGTTGCAAGGCTGGAGACAATCAGATTATTCTTGGCCATAGCAGTGCAAAGAATGTTTAAAGTGTTCCAGATGGATGTCAAATCTGTGTTCTTGAATGGGGTTCTGGAATAAGAGGTGTACATTGAGCATACAAATGCTTTTCTTATTCATGAGGATGAGAACAAAGTTTGAAGGCTGAAGAAGGCATTGTATGGGCTGAAACAAGCACCACGAGCATGGTACTCAAGGCTTGATCAGTATTTGAAGAATCTTGGTTTTCAGCGTGGAGGAGTTGATTACAATATCTATTTTAGTAATGAAAGTAATCAACGGATGATGGTGCTGTTTTATGTTGATGACATAATATTCGGTGGATCAGATGAAGCTCAATGCAGACAGTTCTCCGAATTCATGAAAAATGAGTTTGAAATGTCAATGATTGGAGAGCTAACATTTTTCATTGGTTTACAGGTGACACAAGGAAGTAATGACACTTTTATTTCTCAATCCAAATATGCCATGGAGGTTTTAAGAAGGTTTGGAATGGATAATTCCAAGGAGATGAAGACTCTGGTTTCTACCCGGATGAGATTATCAAAAGATGAGGATGGAAAGGCAGTTAATATCACAGAATATAGGCAAATTATCGGAAGTCTGTTGTACTTGACCGCGACAAGGCCTGATATTGTTTTCGCCACATTCCAACCAGCGAGATATCAAAGTAATCCCAAGGAAAGTCACATGATTGCAGTGAAAAGAATACTTCGGTATATCAAGGGCACAGTGGACTTCGGGCTGACATATAATGACAAGTCTCAGACAGAATTATTGGGATATACTGATGCAGACTGGGCCGGTTCAGCAGATGACAGGAAATCTACATCTGGAGATGCATTTTATCTTGGCGGACTATGTATTGCTTGGTTGAGCAAGAAGCAGGATTGCATTTCATTAAGCACCGCAGAAGCTGAGTATATTGCAGCCACTCAAGCATGGACACAGTTATTGTGGATGAAACAGCAGCTTGAAGATATGGGAGTTGAAGTGAAGTCTCCGATCGGAATCCAGTGTGACAACTCAAGTGCTATAAATCATAGAAAAAATCTTTTCCATCATTCCAGGACAAAGCAAATTGAGATCAAGTATCATTTCATCAAGGAGAAGGTTGACCAGGGCATCGTGAAGTTGGAGTATGTGCCTACAGAGCTACAGATTGCAGACATTCTGACAAAGGCCTTACCCAAGTAAGCTTTTGAGAGGCATCGACTGGCTTCTGGAGTTCAGTAGATTCCCCACACTTGAAATAGTGTGGATGTGGGACCCCCCCTCTCCCCGAGGTATGATGTCTTTTTCCCTAATGTGCTGATTTGTGTTCTCTACTCTGTTACAGCCTACAAAGGAGTGACCTTTGGGTTCATTGAAAAAGGGGGAGATAATAGTGTTTGTTAAAGGGGGAGAAAATAGTGATTGGGAGATAGTGTGGCTATTTGAGAAATCATGACAGATACGGGGAGAAGCTAACAGGTGGAGCATCCAGAAAGGGGGAGCAATGAGAAAGGGGGAGTGTATTAAATCTGACGATGCTAGAAGTGATCGATCAAAGAATAGATATCACGACAGCCGAGGATCGTGATAAAAGCAGAAGAGTGGTGTTGGAAAGTGGTAAGACTATTTCCAAACCAAACATTGGTCTTCCAACAAATCCATCAACAATTTGTATCATTTTATTACAAATTGGTATCAGTTTGGTGTCAACAGTGGATGTCAAAGATAAAGTGATTCATTGATGAACTTTTCATTTACTCTTGTTTCTCACACCGAGCATTGCTCATGTGGGCTTAGAGTATGTGTTGAGTAAATCCTTGATCGCTATCAGAATCACAATGAGGCGAATGGAGGCTGAAGAATCAACAACGTATCTTTGTTTTGGAAGAGTTGTCAACAAACCCAAAGGGGGAGATTGTTGGGAAAAAATCCCTCAAGGTATCATTGAAGCATTTTTGAGGTGATTGTGTTTGTTGAAAAAGTGGACATCTGAGTAGTGATTGTTGACAAAGCAAAACAATGACATACAAATTTGTTGACAAAGAGGATTTTATGGTGGAATGTCGAGTTCAAGAGCTGAGGTAAATGATCCATGTTTGATTCAAGAACGTCGATAAAAGGAATGGATGATCTGGAGGCGGTACAAAAGAACAGATACAAGGTGGCGTCGTTTTCCAGTGTTTGCCAAATTCTAGGGCCTGAAAATCGGCAAATGAAGAAAAGTGTTTTTGGCAAAAGGAATTGCACGCCGAGGACTTGGATTATAGGAAAATTGCGCGCCATATGTTTTTAAAGATCATAAGATCAAAATATGGAAAAGTAAAGAGGTTCACGCAAGTTTGGGAGTTGGTCGCGCATGTGTCTAAAATGACAGGGGACTTGCGCGCCGAAACTGGGTCGCGCAGGTGACTTGCGTGCCGTCGTGTAGGGTGGTCAGATTGCCTACAAATACTGGACCAACCCTCCTCATTTTCAACGAAGTTCAACAGTTTGAGAAATCAGAGCTCCCGTCGCGCAGGTGTGGTGGTCGCGCAAGTGGTGAGTGTGGGTCGCGCAGGTGAATTTGCGCGCCAGTAGTTGAAGTTGTGCGCCGGTGTTAGAAGTTGCACGCCGGTTAGAAGTTGCGCGCAAATATTGGTTTGGGCGTAAAAGTAAGAGAGTCGCACAAGTTTGGAGTTGAGGAAGCTTGAGTCTCACAAGTGTCTGAGGATGACTTGCACGCCCGTTGTGACTTGCGCGCCGATACTTGCGCGCTGAGATTGACTTGCACGCCAAGTAAGGTTTTGTTCCAGCGGTGCTTCTCGGACTGCGTGGAAGCTGGTACGTTGCCTGATACCTTCGGTGCAAAGAGATATTCATCTACGGGTGAAAGTTGTACTTCAACAGAGCATCTACGCACAGAGAAAGATGCATTCATTCATGCAAATGAAGAGACCTATAGGTCTATAAACTGTGAGTGGATTCCTTCCAAGAGTAGTGAGCTTAGGAAGAGGAAGAAGGCGATCCTCTCCACCGGCAGTGAGCCAGAGAGAGAGAGGAACAGAGAGTGACCCTTGGGAAAGTAGTGAGCTGACCCTAAACTTATAAAGGCAGTGAGCCTGGGCTTAGAAGTGATCTAGCCCGAACCTTGTAATCCACAGCTAGTGAAGATTAGTGGAATTTGGTATGACCGGCAACTTGTTGGTGTATGCTCCTTGGACGTAGCCCTTTGCGGTGAACCAAGTAAAATTGCTGTGTCCTGTGCATACTTCGCTTTCTATTTACATTGTGCAACAGGAAAAAGAGAGAAGGGAGTTTTTCTCAACAACGAAACAAGATCAGAATGGGCATTAATTTTAAATTAGTCATACCCTGATTCACCCCCCTCTCAGGGTATTCCGCCTTGTGGACCTAACACTCCTGAACCATTATCAATGAAAGCTCATTGGATGTCTACATCATTGAATTTTCCTGATAGATACAAAGATCTGATATGTCCATGTACAACATCATTTTCATCTTCATCTGTAAAAGATATCACTGTATGGAATTCTGCAGGATCATTCTCTATATGGTAGACTTCAGCCGCAACAATTTCAATTTCGAATTCCTGAGGACTTGACAAAGCCTCAATGAGTGCCTCCCGAAGATCCTTTGATAGATTCAAGGCATCCATAATTGATAACTTGGCTGGTACTTGGGCCAAATGTTTCAAGAGATCATACTTTTGATCCAAAGGTCTGCGTTTCCCAACAGGAAACTGTAGTTTTGCAGGTGCCTTAGAAGTTGATGATTTGGCAGTAGATGTATCTTGTATCGGGGTAGGAGTTGGAAATACTCCTGGATTTGGTATATTAGACCAACTTGGTCTATCTATTTTCTAAGAGGAAGAAGGTGTAACCTCTAACCGATCTTCCAAAATAACTGTGCCAGGAATGAATCTGCCATGTGTGGAAGAACTTTCTTGTTCTTGTTGAGCCCGCTAAAGGGATTTCCACGAGTTTCTTCTGCATATATAGTTTTAGAAGGGGTAGGATTGGAATAGTGGCTTCTGAAATATCCACGTCTTCCCCTGTATCCTAGACCTCTGGAACTCCCTCTAATTCCTGTGTTTGATACAGGGAACTCAGGCTCATCAAGATCAAAAATGTGACTGGCATATGGATCCATTAAGTGAATCATGTTAACATAACTATAGATCAACTCTTCATCCGATGAAGACTCTGCCTGATGAACCATTTTAGGATGTACCATTTAGTGAGACGGTGCTCGTGCTTTTGAAGCAGATGGTATAAAATCTACCAGAGTCAAAGACAATTTAGGCTTTGACACGAAGTCATTTTCTTCTGACTGCTCTTCTTTCTTCAAATTACGCTGCTTCTTTGAAGATTTTACTTTTGATGAAGGGGGTTTTGCTATGGAATTTATAGCAGAAGACAGAATTGGTTGATTCAATTGTGTTCGTAAAATGGAATGAGTTCGGTTGATCGTTTTCCTGACCATCCAATCATCATATTTCCGCACATTTTTACTTTTGACTTCATGCCATTTACCTTCTTTCTCTGGATCAGTAGCAATAACACATGCAACCTGGGCTGAAGAACCTTTCAGTTTTACCTGTCCAGAGTCCACCATCTTTTTCAGGAGGTATTTGAAGGCAAAACACTCCTGAATGGGATGCCCCAACATCTGATAAAATGGGAAATAATTGGGGAGGTCTTCATCTCCTTCCTTGTTCGGACTTTTAGGCCTTGACAATTGAACCAGGTTGTTTTCTAGAGTCAAGATGAAGTAACCCGGAACTTGTTCATTTCGGAAAGAATAAACTTTGTTCTTCAAATATTCGAACTATTTCCACCTCTGATCTTTTTGATCATCTTGACGAGGCAACTGTTATTATTGACATTTAGGAGGTGGAGCCCTTCGATATGATGAAGGTCTTGAAGTGGAAGCTGGTACATGTGCTTGTTTAAGTGTAACTATAGTAGTCTCTACTCTCCCAATTCTCATTCCTGGAGTTGATGGAATTACACGAGTTTTAGCCTTAGTCTCTATAAGAGACTCTTCGATCTACTGAGCGATTGAAGTAAGGTCTCAAAACCCTCCTGTGTATTTCATAGGAATCAACAGTGTGCGTAATTCATCACGCAAATTTTCCACAAATATTGGAAAAAAATCTTCTTGAGGGAGTGCTAAGCTTAAGGAATATGTTAATCCCTTCCAGTGAGCAATGAAATATGAAACTCTTTAATTTTACATTTTCTTACAATTTGTAAGATCAAAAACTATCATATTTGGTAATGTTGAGCTAAATTGAAGAAGGAATCATTGAAGAAGATCTTCCCACCCAGTAATTGACCAGGATTGCAAGCTTGTATACCAGACAAAAGCAGGCCCTTGTAATGACTGTACAAAACACCTGATCTTAACTGCTTATTTTTGTTGAGGAGTTCCCATCATAGGATCTAAACGAGAAACAAAATGTTTTAAGTGTTGTTCTAGATCTCCTGAACCATTAAAAATTGGGAACGTGGTACTTGAAAAATTTGATGGGGGAGGAATTGTATCCACCCATTCAGGGTAAGCTCTCTTTTCTGGTTGAATTTGTGCACGCTTTCCTTCCATAGCTTCCAACCAAGATGTTAATGACTCAATGGTAGTTATTAACTTTTGAGAAACATCTGGTTGAGCTTGGACCTGAGCAGGTGCAATAATTGGAGTTTGGACAGGTGTGGTGACTGGTATTGCAACTAATGGTAGCACTACCGGTTGTTGTTGTGCATGACCCATAGGATTGGAACTGTGATGGTGTACTGGAAAAAGGGGGATATTCTTGATCCATCACAGTAGCTGCAACGAATTCCCTTGACTAACTGACTCCAGCATGATTAGAAGGAAGACTACCTTGAAGTAGTTCTGCATTCAACCTCCTTAACTCCTTCATTTCTTCCTCTTACTACGCGAACCTTTCCTATAATGAGAGTGACTGGCCTTCTCCAGAGGAAGGGTGTGACGTAACCTGACTTTTACCCTTTTCCTTGGTATATTCCTTTCTGGAGTATGGAAGGGCATATCCCGAAGGAATATCTTACCTCTGGGCATCCCTCTGGCTTCTGGTACGCACACCTTCTTCATTTATTTCTATGTGTACAACCTCTTGAATAGGAACTTCTTCATCTGATTCCTCTAGGTGAACCTCATGTTCTGGGGGATCAGTGACAACGACATTGATGGCATTTATCGATGCATAACACATTGCAGTCCTTTTGTCAACATTTCTGCGATACTGTCTTCTTCCATGTCCTTTATGAGACATTTCCCTTGGTTTAGTTGATCCCTCAGGAACTTCTTGATGAATCGTAATTTGGAGGGAATCTCCTGATAATTTGGTTTTACGTTCCTCTTGTGGCTTCTTCCCTAATCGAGAGAAGACTGGCTTTCCCTGAGGAAGAGATTGAGAATTTGAAAAAGTCCCCAGTCCGGTGGACTGGAGATGTTTATGTTTTTCTTTCTCAACTCCTTGAATCCTATCTATTTATCCTAAGGGTTGGATTAAAAGAGTCCCAAGTCTGGAAAGCTGAGGTGGATCTTGAGTTGCTACATCTGAAACTTTCTTAAAAGCTCTCCTGATTTTGCAGACTTTAGTCTGGAAATTAGCCATATGCATCAACCTACATCCACTCAAATCAACTGGCTCAAATGACCATTAGATTATTTCTGACACTTCTGTCACCTGGTGATGTGCATGGTCTAAATGAGAAGCCTGTTCGATATTCTCATTTTCTTGATGCAAGAGTAATTCAACAACTTGTTCTTTATATGTCTGACTTTGGGAAGAACTAGTTGAGGCATATTCCTGAGCAAGCCTTTGATTACACACAAAACCAATTTGCTGTGGCTGGCCATGAGCAATAACATTGCATGAGACCACTTTTGGAGGGCTTTGTTGACTGGAGAGTATAGTGAAATGCAGTGCTCCATGAACACCCCATCCCCTAATATGAATACCAGATGGGGCATTGGTAATTAACTGGCGCAAAATTTTTAACACGCCAAGGCATGAACACTGAAGGGCTCTCTGCTATTTTTCAACCTTTGTATGTCAAGAAACTGAGAGAGATTCCAAGTCAATTTGGCATTGCAACCCTTATATTATCTTGACATGATTTTTATATTCATCATAAGATAATATTTTCTCTTTTAAGTGACAAAGAGTTTTCCATATGTTGAGATGAATATCATGAATACAATATTCTGTCAACGTTTATGAAATATCATACTGAGAGTTAGCCAAAGGCCAAAACATGACTGGTACTTCACCTTTCGCTAGTTGTTTTCTCAAATTCAGAACTTCCTCCTTATCATTAGATGAAGATTATTCTACCTGATTAGACCAAAGATGGTGCTTCTTTATTGCTTCATCAGATTCAATAAGATTGGTAGAGAATTCATTTATCAAATTAGAAGATGAATGACCCAGGGGTGGTTCAGAGAATGACTTACACCCTGAACTATCTTCTGATTGAGAAAGTATTTCACCTACTAGTGGTAAGGCATCAGACATGACTAGCTTCTCATTTTCAAGTGCCTCAAGATAAGATGGATTTCTCATTACTTCATTTTCCATTGAAGAATTTTCCAGGCAATGCAAATTACTACTGTGGAGAGGACTTTCGTAGCTAAATTCATCATCATCATAGAGAGGACCACTATAGCGGGTTACAGAAAAAGATGAAACCTCTTGCTCCTTTGTCTTTTGGCCACACAAAGGGTTATCGTGGCTTTAATCTAAAGATAATACTTCAAGATTGACTGAATTATCATGAAGAAAGCCTTTATGAAGAAGTGTCTGATGAAGACCTTCGGAATTATTGTTGTCACTTCCAGAATCTGGAAATGAGAGAGTAGAATCTTGATTTGCAATAGACAATTGTCTGAGGGCTTCAAGAACTCCAGAATCGAGTAAGGCCTTATTGCAGACTGGATCTTGATTTCTCAACTGTGCTAGACGGGTCTTTTTATTAAATGCATTTTTACTGAATTTGGAAACCACTTGTTGATGAAAGTGGTTATTATGGGTAGGTGTATGTGCCTGCTCAGGAGAAATGGCCAGGTTAGGCTGATTATCTCCATTCAAATCGGGTGTACGTGCCCAAATTGATTGTCCGTATGACATGGAGGAGTATGCCCCACGACCCTCATGGACTGGAAAAGAGGTGCATATCTACTTTGAGGTGACATTTTGATGAGTCACTCCACTGATAGGGACAAATTTGTATTTCTTTCCCTGTGATGTCGCTGAAGTTGTTATAATATTCTGAAAGGTATCCAGAATATGGATAGGGATTTGTTTTTGCTCTTTCACCATTTTCAGAATGTTCTTGGTGAATTCAGCTTCCGAAATGGGAATATACGTCCATTTTGTGTCTGGAGTAGGTTTATGTGCCTGCTCCTGTCCTCCTTTTCTTGTCAACAATTTTTGACAGTACTTATGCATAGGGGCGGAGAGTTGAGTCTGCTCCAAATTTGTCGTCAGAGCTTTCCGACTGACTTCTCTGGGTGATACCAAACGAGACTATTAGTAGGATTGATGGACATTGGTAGGTGTATGTACCTACTGTGTATCATTTTTCAAGTATGGTTGACAAATTTCCTTCAATACTGGCAGAAAAGACTACTGATAGAATTGGTGATTGTAAACAGGTGTATGTTCCTGATTATTAGTTGCCACCATACTAGATTGGTGAGCTTCTTTGGATGCAGTCAGACGAGCCTGCTGACTGGCTGATGAATTATAAATAGGTGTATGTGCCTACCTATATTACTCCACTAGAAGTTCCTGGTGGGATTGATGTGTTACTTCCAGACGAGTCTGATGGGTAGTGAAATTAGGACGGACGTGTGTATATGCCCGCTCGTTGCTTGCCATCAAGTTAGGTTGATGGACCTCTTCGGAGGGGGAATAAGTAAGAACCTGATCCCTATTGGATTAATTTATCCTCTAACGATTCGTCTTGCATGCTCGGGTCTGAGGGACCTGAGCCAAACATCTAGAGGTGATACTCTCATCATGTTGAGAGTGCACTACCGCACGAGTCTGGCGGTGATTGTTGGTGGGAGTCCTCAGGAAGAACTCATACCTTCTTGTACCGAGTCCTTGAGTGAAATCTTCATTAAAATACTTGTAATATGGGAGGGACTGGTTGTTGCGTTCTAGGGATAACAACCCAAAATGGTTGGAAACGGTGGTTGGGACCACCTTCTTCTTGACCATTGGTCATTGTTGTCCGGACAACCAGGGTGAGTTGTTAACTTGGAGGGATCGTCGAGCGGCCTCCAGAGTCGGAATGGTACCGTGTTGATGGTATTCCCTCAACAATTAATTTGAAACCCAACATTGCAGACACTGAGTAGGTGATGTCGTCCTCAGAGCGGATGAGGATCCAATAGGAGTAGTGGCCGAGGCATTCACATGTGTTAATTTTAAAGAATCCATTTCGTATTGCAAAGAGAACTTGAAAAAGAGTTCTTGTTTGATATAGCAGACACAATCAAGATAAATTTGGCCCAAACTACATCTTTTGGATGATAATATATGTTATTTACTGCTTTGTTGGCCCTCATATTGAATTTAATAGGGGCCTAACAAATAAGTAAAACATCATTTTAACTTGGTTAAAGATTCACGTCAGGTTCACCAATTTTTGTTTCTTCCAGAAATGGGGATGACCTTGTTTGTTTAAGGTTCAGACTTTCCAATCGGTTTCTAATGGGTTTATTCATAGAACTGGAAACATCCAATGATTCTATATCCACTTGGACCTACTTTCCAAAGGTAGGTGCTCATTATTTGTGGACTGATGAGGCTTAAGAATTTTCATTGGTCAAGAGGATGGGAGGTCAGGCTCATCACACCTTTTTGAGGGGAATTATTACCTACTCTGGGACTCTCTTATAGATTTAAGTTATGTTCATGAATCCTTATTAATTCACCAAGTATGAAAATGAGTTTTCCTTTAGATTTGTCAATCAATGATTGATATTTATGAGATTTAGAGAATATTTTATATGTATTTGAGGTTCTTCATCGATAGAGAATCATCCATATTTATTAGAGATTCTTAGTCAATGGTATCCTTTAACACATTATATAGAAATCTCTTAGTCATTATGATAACCATAATGGTTTTAAATCCACTCAGTGGGGAACTTGAAGTTTATTTTCATTCATAAAGATAGGTATTATTTCAGAGTTGGTATCATACCCACAGATGGGCTACCTACGTATCCTTTTTAAAAAGAAAGGAATCAGAACCCATGTAGTTAGATAGGAAGGATGTAGTTTAACGTCATATGGGATGGAAAAATAATTAATGAAATATGGGCTTGGACCTTATAAAGGATTCCTATATACTCTACTTTAAAGGCATAGATCAAAGTCCACATAGTTCGGGGATTGAAGTATGAGGTTTATGCATGATTAATGGCTCAAAGAGAGATGTGATAATTAATTTTATACTCTAAGCCCACGTGAGTCATACTCAGTGTGAGAAACAAGAGGTATCAGTAAATCTGACGATTGTTCCATGAAAGATGCAGTCATAAGAAATGATGTGGGCATTACGTATGTATGATGACCCAAGTAAATGAATATTAGTACTTAGTTCATAAAATAAGCCCAAGAGCAGGGTCTATAAAGGTATTTGTGCTTTATGGATATTTAGAACTTATAACTTGGCGCTCAATCCTGATAAGGAGTCCCATATTAAAGGAACTTATGATTGGGGCTTACTCCTAAGGAGGATGCCCAGATTAGGGAACTTATGGCTTACTCGTAAAAAGGATGCCCAGATTAGGGAACTTGGCACGCAAGTGACTTACGTGCCCAAGGCTGGAGCACAGGTATACTTGCACTCCTTATTTCCTTTGCAATATTTGATGAATCTTCCATCTTCTTTGCTCAAGGTATTCCCCTTAGTCAATATTTGGACTCTGTGATGGAACTAAGCGTCAACACATGGATGGAATCATTGAGGCTTGAATTATATGTTTAGTGATACATGGATTCTTATGAGAATTCCATGGACATACTCAAATGGAATTTAACTATTATTCCAAGGGTGATACTCGAGCTTATGTTGAGGAGCGTTGAGGACAAACTTGATTGGATTAGATGTTATACCTCACCTAGAATGATCTCGGGTTCCTGAAAGGTTTTTCAGGGATGGGCTTGTAGGGTGTTGGTTGAGATTGAACCTGGAGTGATACTTGAATTCCAACTTAGGAATTTCAAGGACATTATTAGGTTTTGGATTTAATTATAAATGAAATGACTTATGATGTGTCTACCATGCCAAAACACAAGCTTGGATTCGATCTTCACTTGTACCTGTTTAGATGGCCTTCTGAGGCATCTGTTGTGATACTAGTTTTATAGGGGATGTCAGGCCTAAGACAGACCTCAATAACTATAAATTAAATGTAATTAAATTATTAAATAGATATGAAATGAAAACTAGGGCATGTAGGATGTTTACTTTTGAGTTCTACCTTGCTTACTATTTTTTCTTATTGCACACTGCCTGCTATATATATTCACTGAATGATTGGAATATACCTTGGGTGGTTGCCTATTGGTATTTATTCTCAAACCCTATTTGGGTCATGTGTTTGGAATAAATATATTATATGATTGCAGTTAATGATAAGGACAAGCGCCCCACTATGGGTACTTGGTATGCTACTTTGGAGTAGGGGAGCATGGAACCAATCTGAGGCTTGCGATGATTCGAGGATTATTTTGAACTTTTTGTAATTTTGTTATATGGATTGTACATATACCTCATATTCCTATTTTGGATGTTTTATTAGAAACATATAACATGTATCATCATTCGTTATATGATACATATTCTTTAGTTGTCATTTATCAGTCTCTCTCTGTTTACTTCTTTTGTATGGTTTACTACTTTCGCTATTTGTATCTATTATTGATATTTCGCTGTACTAGAATCTACTAATGAGAGAATAGTTTCCCCAAAAAATCACCCAGGCCCTCAATTCTAGTTTGAATCCTTTGGCATTTTGTGATATGTGATTGAGGCCATGTGACCCACTAGGCTTGGGGCACATTTTAGTGGCATCTAGGTCTGGGATGTTACATAAGTTCTGATGGATATATTATAATGGGTTTAACAAAATATAGCCATGGGAACAACAAGAAGAATATGAGAAAATATGGAGTTTTGAATGGCCATTCCCTAACAAAGGTTATTTAGTGATCGGTTCAACATCATTATCCCACCGTTTTCCTTATAAGAGATATTTCTGTAAGTAATTACTTATTTATCTTACATGTTCTAGAATTTAGTGGGAGTTTATTAATTTCTAGAGAAATGGAATTGAATGAAGGTAAGGTTTTAGTTGAGAAGTTCAATGTCACAAAATTTGGGGAGAATTAAGATGAAGGATTGTCTAATGTAGAAGGTCTTTGTTCTACCATTGATAAGTACTAAGTCGGAAGAAATGAGGAAGGAATAACAATATAGTCTATAAAGGAAATAACTAGGGTTTATGTAGATGTTATTAGAATAGAACATGGATTATAATATCTAATACGTAAAAAATATATCATAACTTTTGAAGACCATAATTAACATGTATGAGAAGCTGGCCATAATGAATAAGGGTTTCCTTTTGCAAAGTTTATTAAAGGTTGTTAGAAATAAGGATTTTAGATGGTAAAGTAATGATAGAACACATAAAAAATTTAAATATAATAATGAGTTAGTAGGAGTTAGTGAATATGAAATTTTTGGATCTTTATTGGGAATTTTATTTCTATCATCCGTCCTTGAGTCTTGGTATGTGATGGTGATCACTGTTAGAAAATATAACAGAAAGGATGAATTAGTTTTTGTGGATGTTGAGGAACTGATCCTGAAAGATGAAATTTATCAAAAGGATATTCAAGAATATTTTTACAATTCTTATAATGTGAAAGGATGAGGGTTAACACTGGTATATAATGGTTAGAGAAAATTTAATGAAAGGAGAAGTTAAAGTAGGACAAGATTTGTAGGAAGGTGGTCCCATGTGTTGGAATTATGGAAAGAAAGGACACCTAAAGAAGGATTATAATGAGTGAATAGTGAATTATAGAAGATATTATTCTATAAGTGGATATTCAAATCTTGTATCAGTGGATTAAATTGGTCACCTATTGAGTGCTGTTACCTTAAAAGATTCTTATGTAATAGAATTTGAAGATTCGTTTTGTATGAACCCAGTTTTTATATCAGGTACTGATCCTTTTTATTTCGGTATAATTATTTATTTTGGACCTAATATGGATGAAAAATGAATTCTTTTAATTTTTAGGGTTGACTGGGTCTTTTTCGGTGCCCATAACCCAACTCCAAGAGAAAAACAGCTTGCCTTCATGGTTAGGAGAAGCAGTGCGACCCAAGCCACACTAGAAAGTGGGTTGGAGAATCCCACATGATTTAAGGAAACCATGCAGATGGAGGTTCACACCCATACGGGGGAACTTGGATTTTTTAGTAGATCTGAAATGCACAGTTTGTGCATGGTTAGTCAAACCATGTGTAGTGACTGTGTGGGTTCCCCCTTAGCATAGTAGAGGGTGCACAATTGGCGCATGGTTTGACCAACTTTTTGGCCAAAACCTACGACCCATATATTTTGGGTGAAATGACCATTTCTTACTTAATTATAATTTAAACCCCACCCACCATTCTTTTGTTATTTACAATGGAGGATAGCCCTTCCTCTCCCATTTTGAGCTCCCAAAGCCTTCTTTTATATGTTTTGATTCAAATTCATCATCCATGCTCAGAATAAAGCACCGTTTATCTAGTTGGAGTCCTCTTGGTATATTCTCTATTCATCTTGATCTATTATTTGTTTTTATTCCTCTTGATGGAGTTATTTAGATGTAGGATCATATGCCCTATTTTTAGGGTGTTGACCCATTATTCAGATTTATTCTGGTCTAGAACAAACTAAAAGATGATACTGGATGAGGAGATTTGTATGAGTATAAGGTAGGTGGTCTACTAAATATCCCTTATTTTTGGTGTTTTATAATATGTTCCATTGTGATTCATGCCAGTTTCACTGTGCATTGTCCCTAATTTGTATCTGCCTTAAATTGGATGCCTTGCTTGAAACCTAATGACTTGTTGTAACCCAAATCACATCGAGATCGACCACCTCAGAGTGACCCAACCCTTTGGACGTGACCTATTACATGCCTAATTGGATTTATTGAGTATGTATCCAAAGCACCAATTGGAGTGTTTGGATTTATTTTTAAATGATGTTATCCCTATGAAAGTGGATGGATGTAGTGGCATATCATGGCTCATTCTCTTAACATTTATAATAAAATGAATTGGTTAGAGGTGAGTGGAAATACCACATCACCTAATTAAGTTAAAAAATGGTTAGGACCTTATCATTATTAAATGTAAATGAATTATGAATTATTCCTTGGATTGTATTAAAGCTAATTAATATTATTACTATAGATGTGTGGGATTTTGACTCTCTTTGATTATGAAATATGGGCATGATGACCCTTATTCATGTTATAAATGAATTGACATGATGTCCCTTTTGATTCATATCAAATGGGCATGATGATCCTTAATAGTTGTATTAAATGGGCATAAATACCTTTGTTATAATTAAATGGGCATGAAGACCCTTGTGTTTGTTATATCTATATGGGTGTGACGACCCTATGTAATGACCCAAAACCCTATGAATGAAATTTAATTTCTTAAGTTTATTTCATATAGTATAAATCACATAAAATAACTTAGAGAACATAATACAAACATCACAAATGAATAATTAATGAAATAAGAGGTATTTCTAGAAGTTAAGGAACCCATAATGATGAAATAATAACTTGAACTTAGGAATAGTAATATAGCCCT
Source organism: Viscum album (assembly GCA_963277665.1). Lineage (NCBI taxonomy): Eukaryota > Viridiplantae > Streptophyta > Magnoliopsida > Santalales > Viscaceae > Viscum > Viscum album. The sequence continues at coordinate 86,528,054 of OY728154.1, forward strand.
TATGAATAGTAAATCAGAATAATGAATAGTAACCTCACCCATGATTGTATAAATAAAATTTAGGAATCTTATAAATGAAATTATGATATAATTATATAACAGTATAGGTAAATCAATATTTTAAAAATTATTAATTAGGTGTTGGTATTTTTGAGTCATAAATATTTAATTATAATTTTATAATTAATAAAATTATTTAAATGAACATTAATTTTCATAAAATATATTCATAAATAAATATTTTGTTGTCTTATGTTTTTAGGATAATTTAATAAGACCTTAGTTATTTTTTCAGAATGTTATAAAATCAATTATAATTTTAAAAACTGTATTTTTTGAGTAAATGATGATTTTAATTAAAAATTAAAATTTTCATATTTAGAAAATTATTTTCATAAAATGGAGTTCATTTTTTAATTCTACATGTCAAAAAATTGTTAGGGTAATTTTTTTCTATTTTTCTAAAAGACTTGAATTTTTGGTGAATAGTAAAATACGATAATTTATGATAAATGATAAATACATGATTTATTGAGTTATAGGTGATGTTTGGATGATGTAAGCACAATTGGTTCGAAATAACATACACATATTACTATATTTAGTCACAAGAATCAACACTATTTCTTTTCTTGAGCAAAATAATAAAATAATGAATAAAATAATGAGAAATCACCCCTCTCCTCCACTATAAATACCACCCCTCACCACCCCTTCTCCTCGCACCTTCCAAGTTTTGAGCCTTCTAAAATTTATATCCAATCCTATCCCCAAGCCTATCCCCCATGTCCAGAATATCTTGGTCTTAACAAAATACTAAAACCAATCCCCTTAATGAGGTTCTTAAGGAGGAGTATTTAAAAGGTAAAATCCTCTTCCTTTTCCTTTTAGTTTCTTTTCAAGTTCTTTTATTTTATTATTATCTCCTCACATGATATATCCAAATGAACATGATAACTCCAGTATAATCTATATAATTTAATGATATCATGTTAATGGAATATTCTTACTCAGAATTCTTTATCTCTCTCTTTTATTTTTAAAAAGTGAAATCATCATCTGAGAGGTGCCGATTTACAACCTTTGTGGACGAAGGATTTTTGTTCTTCAATTTATCCTTCAATGATGGTAATGAAACCATTTTATGGTTAAACCAGACTATAATATATGTATTAAAACATTTATTATGTTATGTAAGTAACATATTTACATAATACTAAAGGATAAAACAAAATGGGTTTGTTATGATCAATAACCGCTGTAATAATGCAAACGATTATCACTAAATTTGTTATCTAATGATTCATCCTCATACCTTATAAAAAATTATATATATATATATAACCATTTAAACTTATGTATTTTCATTAATATCATATAAATTCAATTCTGGAGAATTATATCCATTCCACATGAACTTTCATACTCATATACAAGTATACTGATTGTGAAAACCAAGGAAACTAACACTCTTGAGCAATAAAATTGTATCTTATAACTCATAAATAAGGCCAAAAATAAACTTAATAAAATTATAATAAATAAAATACATGTATATAAGGTTATTAATTAATTAATTAATGAATTTAATTTGACTATTCAGGATGTCAAGGTCAAGTGCAGGACACATTCAGACATAAGGTAAGGGTTTTCTTCCCGAACCTCCATTTTCATCTGGGTTACTCTTCATCTCTCTTTACCACAATATAATTCTTATTTATTTTTGTGTATTTATTTTATATTATGTGTGTATGTTCCAAAAACATATATCCATATCATTTAATCTTTCTTTTATGGGAATTATATGTTTTACAAGGTTCCCTTCTTAATTATTCCCGATACGTAAGCCTGATTAAAGGGAACAACCCGATTTCTTACCCATTTTCAAATACCATCCATAATTTGTTTTAAGACACCATTATTTTTCTATAATCACTAATTTTGTCATTAAAAAACAATATTTTTTTCATTAATGGTTTTATACAAATAATTATGACAAATAAAAATAATTTTTATAAAATAACTCTTCTTTGAAAAGGAAAAAGGGTATTTATATCATGAATTCCTCAATGATTTTATTAGAGTATTTTCATATATTTAAACACCTTTTTTGAATATTATGATTTATTGAGATTGGTTTATTATTATTATTATCTATAATATTTTTTTAAATGGTTTATGATCGGTTTTACTATGGATGTGATATCTTGATACCATTCACCATGCTACTCAGATTGGGTAGTGATTATGTTTACAGATTGGGAAAAATTATTTACATTTCATATGTTCAGGTTTTTTATATTTATCCCCATTCATATGAGGAATTAATTGGACTTATCAAGTGATAGGTTGGTCACACTATATCCCCTCGATTCATTGGTAGGTATCATGAGACAAAATAGAATTGGGTTTTGGTCGTGGCCTTACACTAGTATTTTCAAACGTCTTGGCCGAGGCCTTGAAAAAATGTTTCAGATGTTTGTCATTATGAATTACCTCATTATGATATTATTAATTGACAAAACATGTGATATTTGACTAGTATAATATCCATGATTAATGTTCATTCTCTTATGATTAGTTATATGGATTTATTTACTCATCTTTCATTCATGTCATATTATGCTCAAGTTTATTTTTAAAGGCATGTGTTTTTAGTTATTCACCATGCCTAATGTTTATATTTATGATAATTTATGTTGTACTACTTATCCTTACTAATAATCTGATCTCACTCATTTCTTATGTTTTATTTCTCCCCTAGATACAAAGATGAATATTATGAATGACTTGTAGGGATAATCTAGGAGTTATGGATGTTTCCAATGGAATTGATATATCGTATTTCCTTTCAAGTTGTAATGTAAATATTATGTTTGTATCTAGTTTTCAAAAACTACTAAAATATTCACCCTCTTAGGATATAATTTCCTTATCTTTTATACCAAAGTATTAATATAAGGCACTGGCTTAGGGAAACTGGGGTCCGGTTCTTTACACCCTTTATATAAATGTGATACTAGGCATGGTGTCCCTATACTGTGATACTGGTCATGGAATCCCTATTATATGATACAAGGAGTGGAATACCTATACTATGATACTGGGAATGGTGTCCTTATTTTGTGATACTATGCATGATGTCCCATATACTACTGTGATACTAGGTATGTCGTCCCTTATAAATGTGATACTAGGCATTGCGTCCCTTGAAACATATTCAGAGTTATTTTGGCATGGGCTGAAGTAGGTAGTATCATCGTAGTTTCCTTTAACAACTAGATTCAACCCATTTAGAGTTTTTATCACTACTTTAAATTATTATATATGCACACTTCCATGTTATACTTTTGTACTTTTTGTACATTTTTTTTATTTTTGTACAACATGTATTTTCTGATGCCTTGTATCTATGTTTTCCTGCTTTGTATACACATGAAATTATCATCCTTTGTATGTGATGCAACTTACAACTTTTGATTATTATTTTGTGTTGGGATATTTATTCTTTCTTCCACCATAGTGGGTTACTGGTCCAGTCATATTAGTGTTTGATTATACCATTCCATCTGTTTAATCATTTTTATACTACTTCCACTTTTTATATGATATTTTATCCATTATTCTTAACTCTGGTAATGAGGGAATAGTATCCCCATAGACACACCCTAGGCCCTCACTGCTAGTCGATAGACTCTGGTGTTTGAGGATATGTACTTGAGCCTATGTGGCCCATCGGGCTCACGAAACCTGTTAAGTGAAATCCAGGCCAGGGATGTCATAAAGTGGTATCATAGAATTCTTTTCTTACATTACTATTTTGAGACAATAGTAACAATATTAGAAAATGTTATGGGATTTGGTAATGAGTTGTGTATGGGAGTATCTAAGCCATGTACAGAGAAAATCCAAATTGCCTCAAATGGAAATTTCTATTTTCTACTTTTTCCTATTACAGTTGATATGATTCCATCATTGAGTGATGCACTTGAATTGTGATATTACTATTTAAATAATTGAGGTTTATCTTATATACTTGTACTAATGAGATGAGGTTAATTAAACATTGATCATGCATCATATTAGGAACTTTATAGGAAATTCACATGCCATGCATATGATATACCATACAGGAGCATTATGTTAGTTGTATTTCCTGTGATTTCAATGAGTGTTTTGACTGTTATAAATATAATTTTCATTGGATACTGATTCTTGCAGGGAATTTAGAAAGAATAGTTGGTACTTAGAGTCCCTGCTATAACCTAAACAGATTTTTCTTACTTATTCTATAGTAGACACCCCAAGCAGTCAACTATGGAATATTGATTCATAGACCGTTGGTCTCATGGACTGGAACATGTTATGGTATGGATTGACTTGATTCCATATTTTGGTTCATAAGGTGTATGATCCCTTATGGATTGGAAGTGGTGAACCATTTGGTTCAACCATTTAAAAAGAAATTTAATACAACTATTAAATTATTAAAATGAAATTAAATTTCAAACTCATAGCTTGACCTAGTCCCGACCTTAGTAGTGGGTAGAAAGCAACATCTCTATTGTTCTATATAAATGTTTCTATCACCCAGACCTGACTCTTTGAGATGGAATAGAGGTAAAACTATCACATATAAAGGATTTTTACCTATTCTATTTCTATATTATGGATTATCCTATTATTGAACTATCTGAGGCATATGTTTGGAAACTGTAGAGAAATTCCACAAGGACATCCTCTGGTTATAATCCATGAGGGTGGTGATGACCATGATCCAAAGTTAGTGGTCCTTGATTCACCATTTATAAATCCTATAATAACTCTTATGGCATATATTTCTATTCCTGATGTGGGTGATTATGCCCAGTTTGGAAGAAATTTCCCGCGACTTATGTAGACGATATAGGGAGCTCCGCGCTCTGCCCCTTCTTTGGGAGAGTTGATAGGGAGTTCTGGTAGCAGCATCTGCCCAAGTTTTTGAGGGATGGAGGAACATAGGATATAGAGTTATGGATTGAGATGGTCATGTCTATATTTTATTATCTTGAGACACCTCTTAAGAGGAGAGTGAAACTCACTACTTATAAACTTTGAGGATCCACCAAACGTTGGTGGGATATTCTAAATCAGACTGGTCAGTATCGAGAAGTAACTTGAAGGGACTCAAAATCAAGATTATTTGACTATTTATTTCTAAAGACCCTAAGGGACTATCATTATAGGTATTTTATGAACCTTCAGCAGGGTTTGATGGTAGTTATGGACTATTCAACTCATTTTACAGAGCTTCAGTGCTTTGCACCTATCTATATGGATGATGAGAAAGTGAAACAAAGATGATTTGAGGATAAGATTTTGCATCCTATTAATTATTAGGTGAATGTTTTTTGGTTTAATACCATATTAGATATAGTGAACTAGTCCCTTATCACTGAGTGAAACTTGAGGAAATTAGATGGTGTGAGCCAGGGTAGTTCAGAACCCAGATAGAGTAGTGGTTCTACTAGAAGTCGAAAGTGATGCTTTGAGACTGTGTACATGAGTAGAGGTAGCTAGTTGACACACATATATAGTTACATGGTATGTCACCAGTGTGTGAATCATGAGAATAATAATCCCCAGTGTCCTAGATAACCCATCAAGTGCCAAGGATGTAGCATATTAGGGAATCTACAATGATTCTATAGGACCTTCCCATCTATTTTGAGTGGTAGAGGATCCATGCTAGCTCTACTTTCAGGAGATGGTTTAGTAGAACCTCTCTAATTAGGCATCTGGAGTACTACTTTCCATATAGTTAGAGGAGGAGGTCATGGACATGGTATCTAGACTTTGTATTTTTAGTTCCAACAGATCATAATCGCTCCAAGTACTTAGGTTATAGTATAGGGTCGAGGATCATGCCATATCTATTCAGTGCGACCTATACTAGAGGAGTAGGATGTTGGTCCATCTATTTTTTGAGGTACTATTCTAGTAACCTCAATTATCATTTATTCCTTATTTGATATAGGTGCATCACATTCCTTCATATCTATTCCTATTGTGGAGAGCCTCAGACTTCATGTTGAGTGATCCTATGTTGTTATGATGCATGATATTTCTTTGGGTATACATTCCGAGAGTATACACATGTGAAAGGAATATCCTCTTGAAGTAGGATTCCATCATTTCTCATGGTACATATTCATCCTTGAGGTGACTATATTTGATGTCATTCTTGGGATGGACCGGTTGGTCCCTATCAAGCCTATGTAGATTGTTATCACTGAGGGTGTCTTTTACATCACAATAGGGTGAAACTTATATTCACAAGGGAGAGTGGGAATTCCAAGATGGTAGATATGGACTAGATAATCACAGGCTAGGTGGAGTAACCACCCATATTGCTATCCTTTTTATGAATGATCATGGACTACATCAAATTGAGTACCCTCCTATAGTCGATTCATTCAGGGATTCCATCCCCGATGACTTTTCAGGACTATCTCATGAGAGATAGGTAGAGTTTACAATCGAGCTAGTTATTGGAGCTACACCAGTATCCATTCCTCCTTAGAATATGGCTAATACTGACTTGAAAGAGATCAAGAGGTAGCTATATGATTTAGAGTCTAAGGGTTTTATATGGCCTACTACTTCTCCCTGGGGTTCGCCAGTCCTTTTCTCCAAGAAGGTGGATAGAAACCTCAAGCTTTACATGAATTACCAAAATTAAATCAACTTATAGTGAAAAACCAGTATCACTTACCTCACATATATGATCTTTTTGACAATTTTAGAGAATCTAGGGTGTTCTTGAAGATCAACATGATATTGGGTTATCATTAGGTTCAAGTTAGGCCTTCAAATATTCCACGTACGACTTTCCATACTTGGTAAGTCTTATATGAGTATCTCATGGTTCATTTCAGTCTTATGAACATGTCTACCATCTTCATGGATTTGATGAATAGGGTTTTCCATCCCTATCTGGATTCCTTTTTCATGGTCTTTATAGATGATATCTTGGTGTATTTGTATACTCTTAGTGACCATGCCACTCATCTTGAGATCATTTTGAATACACTAATAGAGAAATAGATTTATGATAAGATCAGTAAATTTCAATTCTGGCTTGAAAAAGTTCACTTATTGGGTCATATTATCTCATAGGAAGGATTTTTAGTTGACCCATATAAGGTGAGAGAAGTGGTTACTTGGAAGAATCCCAATAAAATCATTGACGTATGGAGTTTCTTAGAGCTAGATGGCTAGTGAAGGTGTTTTATATAGGAATTAACATGCCTTGATACACCTCTTAATGGTATTACAAAGAAGAAAGTAAAGTTCCTGTGGTAAGAAGTGTGTGAGAAGGCATTTCAGGAGTTGAAAGGAATACTTACCTTAGGACCTATTTCGATTCTAATAGATCCTGGAAGAGGTAATACAATGTTCTATGATGCATTAGGCATTGGACTGGGAGTGGTGATGATGCAAGATGATAGATTCGTTGTATATAGATCTTGGTAGTTAAGGCCTCAAGAGAGAAATTACTCAACACACGATATCAAATTTAAAACTATAATACACTCCTTTAATTTTTAGAGGCATTACTTATCGGGAGAGTGTTTTTTGGTGTTTACGAACCACTAAAGCCTCAGGTATATATTTAAAAAATTATACTTAAATCTATGAAATCGAATATGGGTATAATATCTATAGTGCTTTGAATTCGAACTAACCTATACACCTGGGAAAGGAAATGATATTGATAATGATCTAAGTAGGAGTACCTAGACACATACAGTTTAGGAGGCCAGCAGCGAATGAAAGATCATGGCCCTATTTTCCGATATGCACAAAGAGGCTCAAGAGCATCATAAAAAGTATGTACTAGCATAATTATCAGCAACCTCTTATCTTATGAAGAAGGTAAATATGAGGTAGTTTTTAGATCTTGAGGGCTTGGTCCTATGATACCACATTGTTGGTAAAGACCTTCCTCTAGATTGGACTATCGATGATGATGAAATCCTGTGTATACATGGGTGTATCTGGGTTCCCACAAGTATAAAGGAGGAGATGATGCATGAGTCACATACTTAATAGTAGGTGGTTTACCCAGGTATCTCTAAGATATATCATGATACACAATGACATTATTGGTGGCCTGAGATGAAGCATCAAATAGTATGTTTTATCACTAGGTGTTACACCTGTTAGTAGATGAAGGTGAAGCATGAGTGACCTGTAGAATTTCTACAGTCGTTTTCAACCTCATAATGAAAATGGGAGGACATTAATATAGATTTTTTATTTATCTTATCGTGGTCACCTTAAGGCAGCAATGCGGTTTGGGTAGTCATGGATCGACTGAAGAAAGTATCCCACTTTCTTTATATCCAGGATAATTTATTAGTTGACGAGATGGAAAGATTTTATGTTCGTGAGATTATATGACCACACATGGTTCCTTCTAATATCATTTCAGATAGGGATTCTCGCTTCATATAGAGGTTCTGGTAGGGTTTATAGAAGGATATGGGTACACAGGTGCTTCTTATCACAACCTTTCACCTTCATATTGATGGTCAATCAAAATAGACTATAAAGGTTTTAGAGAACATGATACGAGAATGTGTCCTTGATTTCGGCAGTTTTTGGGAGAATTATATCCCTATCATTGAGTTTTCCTACAATAATTGTTATCATAAAACAATTCTCATGGATCCTTATGAGGCCCTATATGGTAGGTCGTGTCATTCAACACTATGTTGGTTAGAGGTAGGAGAGGTAGTGCTACTAGGTCCTCATCTCATTCAAGAGACTTTAGAGTAGGTTCAACTGATCATAAAGCGTATGTATACTGCTCATTCTAGACATAATCATATAATGATCACCGTCGATGACCTCTAGAGTTTGAGGTCAGGGATTATTTTTTATTTTAGATATCACCTAGACTTGGGAATAAATGGATACAGAGGAAAGGGAAATTGTCTCCATGATTTTCAGGCCATTTTATATTCTAGAGAGATTCAGACCGATATCCTATAGGTTGTTATTACCACAAAGGCACTATTCCATGTACAATGTCTTCCATGTTTCATAGCTTTGCCGATATAATGCTGAACCATATAATACTTTTGATCCTAAGGATGTTGATCTTAATAATGATTCTTTTTTTGAGGATTGTCCTATATGCATCATTGAGTGGAGCATGAAGGCTATTCGAGGATAGTTTTCCCACTTATTATGGGTTCTATAGAAGCACAACTGTGTATAGGAAGAGAATTGGGAGCGGGAGGTCCTCGCACGTGCTCAGTGGCCGGATTTTTTCTTAGATGAAGTTTTTTCTCCCTTGGAATATGAACTCAGTGACGAGTTCCTTTATGGGGGGAATACTGTAAGAACCTAGTTTTTACCTCAGTTATAGATCCTTTTAATTTCAGTCTAATTATTTATTTTGGACCTAATATTAATTCCAAATGCATTCATGGAAGTTTTGGGGGGTGACCAGGGCTTGTTCGGAGTCTAAAACCCAACTTTAGAAGAAAAATTGTTAGGCCACATAGTTAGGAGAAATCATGCAACCCAAACCACCTGGTTTGATGAAACCATGTGGGGCTGGAAAGTGGGATATAGAATCCCACACAGTTTTAGGAAATAGTGTGGATGGAGGTACATGCCCATATGGGGGCACCTGTAATTTTTAATAGATCCAAAATGCACATTTTGTCCATGGTTAGTTAAATCGTACACATTGACCATGCGGGTTCCCCCTTAGCACAACAGAGGGCACACAGTTGGTGCATAGTTTGGCCAACCGTGTGACCAAACCATGAGACCCTGATATTTTAGGTGAAATGACCATTTTTCACTTAATTGTAATTTAAAAATCACCCCACCTTTTTTCTTATTTCTAGTAGAGGAGAGTAATTCCTCTCCCATTTTGAGCACCCAAAGCCCTCTTTCATAGGCTTTTATCCAAATTAATCATTTGAGCTTAGAATCAAACACTATTTATCTTATTGGATTCCTCTCGGTATGTTCTCAATTCATCTTAAGCCATTCTATATTTTTCTTCATCTCGATAAGGTTATTTATATGTAGGCTCATATTCCCTATTTTTAGGGCATTTAATTGTTCTTTATATTTCTTCTGATCTAGGCCAAACTAAAGTTTTATATTGGATGAGGAGAGTTATAAGAGTATGAGTTAGGTGGTATACTAATCATCCCTCAAGTTTTGGTGTTTTATAATATGTGGCATTATGTCGCATGCTGGTTTCACAACACGTTGCCTCTAATTTATATATTCCTTAATTATTTGCCTTTCTTGGAACCTAATAACTTTTTATAACCCAAATCACATCAAGATTGACCACCTCAGAGTAAGCCATCCCTTTGGGTGTGCTCTCCTATATGCATAATTGGCTTTATTAAGTATGTATCCAAAGAACCAATTGGTGTGTTTGGCTTTAATTTTAAATGATGATACCCCTATGATAGTGGATGTATGTAGTGGGATATCATGGCTCATAACCTTAATACTTATAATGAAATTAATTGGTTAGAGGTGAGTGGTAATCCCACATCACCTAATTGAGTGGAACAATGGTTATTCCCTTGTCATTATTAAATGTAAATGAATTATAAATTATTCCTTGGATCGAATTAAATCCAATAGATATTATTACTATGGATGTGTGGTAATGGAGACCCTCTTTGATTATTAGATATGGGAATGATGATCCTTATGTATGTTATAAATGAATGGGCATGGTGTCCCTTATTATTCATATCAAATGGGCTTATAGGCCCTTAATATATGTATTAAATGGGTATGATGACCCTTGTGTTTGTTATAACTATACATGCATGATAACCCTTTATATAAATGTGATACTAGGCATGACGTCCCTATAATTTGATACCAGACACCACATCCTTATTCTGTGATACTGGGCATGGTGTCCCTATACTATGATACCAGGAATGGATCCCCTATTCTATGATGATGGTAATGGATTCCACTATAATACTATGATAATGGGCATGTAGTACCTTATAAATGTGATACCACGCATTGAGTCCCTTGATACATGTTCATAGTTATTCCAGTATGAGCCGAAGCAGGTAGTGTTAGCCTGTTTTCATTTAGGAACCAGTGTTGATCCATTTAAAATTGTTATTACTGCTTTAAATTATTATATCTTCACATTTCCATGTTATATACATAGAATATATTTTTATAAATACTATTTTTGGTGGCCTACTAATTTTATCTCACACCTTATCTGAGCCTATGATGGTACCCATAAAGACTACATGATTGCAGGTGTAGATAAGGGGACACCTCCTCTTATGGATGCATGTATCCTTGCATGAATTAGGATAGATCTGATAACAGATGACAAAGCTAGAGCTCAAGATTCTTGGATATACTTTTGTCCTTTTTGTAAATTTTATTTATTTTTATAGCATGTTTTTCTAGTTGCCTTGTATGTATGTTTTCCTACTTTGTAGACACATGAAATTATCATTCTTTTTATGTGATTCAATTTACTACTTTTGATTATTATTCAGTTTTGGGATATTTATTTTTCTTTCTCTACAATGGGTTACTGGTTCAATCATATTAGTTTCTTCTTATGTCATACCATCTATTTAATCATTATTATAATACTTTTGATTTTCATCTAATTTTATCTTATCCAATATGCTCTAATATAGAAGTGAGGGAATAGTCTCCCCATGAACACACCCTAAACCCTCACTACTAGTTGGTAGCCTCTGGAATTTAGGGAGATGCGCTTGAGGCCATGTGTCCCACTAGGATCAGTGCACCTATTGAGTGGAATCTGGGTTTGGGATGTCACACTTTTCACTCAATATCCAAGAGGGGAAGTATTGATAACTATACTACTAGAAGATATAGTGAATTCCATCTTGTTAATGATATGGATCTTGAGATTAGGGGAAGGGTTAAATCACTATTTGAATAAGGAATGGGAGCGTGGTGGAGTTGAAGAGTGAGCAACACATCTCAATGTTAAGGAAAAGTTTAATTTCTATTGGAATGATAGAAGATGAAATTTTTTATACAATATTCATGGATGGTGCATGGAATATTTAACATGGTTCCATGGTTGTGTCCAAATGACTGAAGGATGTGACATTGTACCTCATGGGAATACCAGAAGGTATAATGCATACTAGACAAGCAACTTTTTTAAAGTTATGGCATGACCATCGGGTTTATTTGAGTGAGTAAGGGATGAAAATTATCACTCCTGAAGGTTTGCTGAAGGTTAGTGACGTACGACTATTGTAACGACCCAAACTTTCATTAATGGAAATCCCTCTTGATCTAATTAAATGTCTATTTATGTAAAATGTTTATATAAAATGTCAAATTCTTTGGTTTTATGTTAAGAATTGTGACCATTGCTAACATAGCTGTTGAACAGTGATCACATGAATAGTATAAATATAGGGCTTTAACAATCCAATTTACCCAGACAAAGGAAGCGATGGCCTCATCCAGTAGAATTTCTCCATACGAAGCCCATTTTTCAGAGCTCGTAAAAGAGGTGGCATATGGGCTTCACTCTTGACCAAGCCCAAGCCGAGTTTCAACATGTTAAGCTAGAACGAAACCGTCTATGGGAGAAGTGGAAGTTGATTGAGATTACCACCCGAGAAATGTTATCCGAGCCACCCCAAGAGTGTGTCACCATCACACACCTTACTCTTCGGTCTTATGTGGGTGTTATAAGGGGTTATATAACAAGACCTTATCACTATGGTTATGTACATTATTTTTGTATATAAAAATGAATATACTTTCATTTTATTATTGTTACCTTGTAAATAGTTTTTAAAGCTCAAATAGTATTTTTAGTTAAAGTTCAACTAAGAAATATATTTTTATGAATTAATGGATTTTTGAATTAAATAATATTTTGATAAAATATTATTATTATTATTAAATTAAATTTATTAAATATAAATGATCGTATGATTTTATGAATACAATTGTAATTTTTATTAAGGTTTGAAAGCCATTTTTTTCAAAACCCATGAATTTTCGATAAATGTCGGTTTTTATTTTAAGAGTGAAAATTAACATATTTATAAAATTATTTATATAAAATGAATATTATTTTTGGAATAAGGACATCAAAATTGTCCAATGGTGAATTTTTCATAATTTTCTGAGACAGTCAAATTTTTGGGTAAAAATTAAATACCGTTTAAATATATAATGTGTTTTATGACATCATAATGACCCAATAGTGATGTAGTAAAATACTATAAACATTATGTTCGGACAATATATGTTTTACCATTAAAATAATGTGATTTTGGGTTTGTTTTACTTATTTTACAAAGCATTAATGGACCCTTCAAGACTTATTAAACATCTTTTCTTTTTAAATTGTTTTCCTTGGGAGTGTGACTCAACTCCGCATAAGCAACCCCATTATTTTTAGAAGTTCAGACTTTGGACTTATAAAATATTTTTTTCCACTTCCCTTTTACAAAAACCATGGGCAAAAACCATGATATGGTTTGTGTTTTGGATTAGTTTAATGTGAGGTGTCCCAAACCTAAATAATAAAGAATTCCCTCACCTTTCCTATATAATCCCACCCAAGATCCCACTTTATCCTCAATAAAAGACTTTGGAGTTCGTCCAACCTCTACAATACTCTCTCTAGAATCCTCCCAAGGTGCTCCAAACTCCAAATAATCCTCTCTCAAGCCTCTCTCAAGCCTTTGAAAGCACACTTCCAAGTAAGGGTTTTTTCTTCCTTTCTCATTTTTGTCCAATTTTCTTAATGTTGTTATGCCCTTTTAATTTCAATTAAAAATTTTGGGGTATGGTTTAGAACCTCCCCCATACCGTCCTCTTTATGTTTTAATTATGAGAGACCCCTTTATCTCTCAATAAATGCCTCCCATATACACCCGTTACTATGTTGAAATTCTGAAAGGAATTTATCTATCCTCACTTACATTCAAGCAATTATTTTGAATCATGAATCTAAATTCCATTACAATTGTTGGGACATGTATCTATATGAACCCTTAATTTCCATTTTATGTACATATGATGAGGCACCCTTTTCTCTCTCATCAACCATTTTTATGAATTCTTACGTCACGCCGTTACGCTGCCGAAATTGCACCGATTTTCCAAGCCAATATCATTGTGTAGTGAATACCATGCCCATTTCTCTATTAAGGGTATTAAACTTTATGCACATTTACTTATTGATTATAAAGTTTAATGTATGAATTCCACATTCCTTTATCGTGGAATAAATGATGATGTTTTATGAATCCATGTTATATGATCCATGTGGCACACTTATGCATGAAATGAAATGTTTAATAAGGGTGCACCATTATAGTGCTCCAATGCATTGGGTAAAGTATAGTATCATGATACGTCATGTGCAATGGGTGTTTAAGCGTGCTAATTTAAGTGAACCGAGGTTTTAATCATGCTTCATGTGAAATGAGGATTTACTCATGCTCCATATGCAATGAGCCTTGGATCATGCTAATTCCATGTTAAGTGTTGTTTCCACATTTTTATTTTATGATTATCATGATTTATCATGACTTTATGTTTATGATTCTATTGTGCTCTATTGATATGCCTATTTTCTAACATTTATTGTATTCCTCATCTTATTCCATGATTATTCCCTTACTGGGCTTTATAGCTCACCCTTTTCTTATGCATGTCCCCAGGTTATCCCATGGAATTATAAGTACAAGGGAATGTAGTGGTCATGTAAAGGAGGTTTTCAATAAAGATGTTGTATTTCATGTTTTAAGATGTTATGTAATGATTCTAATCCCCAAATACACTAGGCCTATTGATCTTCTATGTTGTATCAAGTGAAGTTTATGTAATAAATTATGTTTAATTGTGTAATAAAATATCAGGGTTTTCATAGTTGGTATTAGAGAATAGGTTTAGTTATTTTTAGGATTAGGATTAGAAAAACCTAGTAAAACCTTAGAGACAAGACCAAGTATAATAAAAACATCCCTAAGTTTTGGTGAGTATTGAGTAAGTGGTTTATCAACCAAATACATCATTGTCTGGATACGAGCAGGTAGAGGCGGCTCTGGCACAGATGTATCCTAGGGGTAAAACCTGAAAACACTGCTTTGAGTTAGACTCGAATGGGAACTAGTGCATGACAATGGGCCTTGCTTCACTCTTGGTTATGACACTCCCAGGGGATATGCTTTGGTAAATTCATAGGCTTATTATGAACCATTATTAAGGGACAAAAAAAATCCCTAAGAATATATGTTAGAAAGTAGATCATGGATAACATATATTGAAGCCAATAGATTCATATGTTAAGGAAATAAAATTTATTTATAAGTCATTAGTTTTTCCTTGGATTACCCTTTATGTGTTAACCACAACTTTCCTTTTATTCTAGCCAATATATAGTAATAGGAGGACTCGGGCTAACAACTGATGTGAAGATCAATGTGATGACTGTACTAATGAGATGACCAGTCCAATGGGAGTGGGAATCACAAACTTTGTCATGATTCTCTCTCAGTTAACTCAAGATTTTAATAGAAACATGGGTCAAGAGGAATGTTCAACACCCCCTAAGAAAGAACAAGTATCTATCAAGAGCTTCATGAGACAAAGGCCTCCTACTTTTAATGGATCATCCGATCCCTCAATCGATGAACAATGGATCAACTCCATTGAAAAGATCTTCTCCATAATTCAATGTTTTGAACAAGAGAAGGTTCTCCTAGATGCTTATTATATGGAGGGTGAAGCTGATTAATGGTGGAAGTTGATAAAAAGTACGAAGCCTGAGGAGGAGATTGAGGCGTTGGAATGGAAGGTTTTCCAGAAGATGTTTTTCGATAAATATTTTCCACACACCCTCCGACTTAATATGGAAAGGGACTTCCTTTCCCTCAAGAAAAAAATGACGAATCTATTGGAGTGTACGAGGAAAACTTTCCAAGGCTTTCACTACACCTCTAGCTCTGTCGTTACCCCCAAATGCAAGGTTGACCGCTTCTTTGGTGGGTTGAAGCCTTGTCTGCAGAAAGCACAAGTGATCTGTGACTTCGACAGCTATGAAAAAATTGTCCGATGTGCCCTAAAGGTTGAAATGGAGATTGGATAATCTTAGGGGTATCATGGGGATAAGAAGCATAAGGTGGACTTCAATACTGGTGGACCGATGGACAAATCCAACGGTGCTAAGAAGATCCAACACCCCACTTGCCAAAGGTATGGAAAGAAGCACCCCGGAAATTGCCTGAAGGGGATGAGGAAATGCTTTAGGTGTGGAAGAGAAGGGCACCTAGCTGTTAACTATCGGAAAGAAAGACCCGCGACTACGACCGAGGAGAGAAATGATTTGTTTCGAACCTCAAAACGTGGTTCATTGCTACAACTATAAAGAACCAGGGCATCTTGAAAATCAGTGCCCTACGACAAGAGTTTTCGGAGGCAACCAACAACCTCCAAGGCAGCAAGGGAGAGCTTTTTCCATCACTACTACTGAAGTGAACCCCAACAATGAAGTGGTGACAGGTACGCTAGTTATTCATTAAAGAATAGTGAACGTAATATTTGATTCCGGTTCTATGCAATCTTTTATATCTCAAAAGTTTAGTAGAATAATCTCAGCACCACCAAAAATCATGGAAATGAAGATGTCGGTGAGTATGACAAATGGGGCAATCATTGCATCCCATGAATATAACTCCTCACCTGTCATAATTTGTGGATTAAACTTCCCGGAAAACCTTTTCATACTCCCTCTGGTGAAATTTGATGCAATTATTGGAATGGATTGGCTTTCCTTATATAGAGCCAACATAAATTACCGTGAGAGGGAAATCACTCTCCATGTAGAGAATTGACCCCCAATTATGTACAAGTGCAAGGATGAGGATGAATCTTATTTAACTCCATCATCTCAAGCATGGATATTACTGCCATATGAGAACACGTATCTAGCTCAGATGATTTAGTCCAAGGAAGTAACCATCCTTGAAGACATGCCTATTGTGAGGGAATTCGCTGAAGTGTTTCCCGAGTAATTGACTGGTCTTCCTCCTAGAAGAGATGTTGAATTCTAAATTGATCTTATACCTAGGGAATTACAAATATCCAAAACTCCATATAGAATGGCTGTTGTGGAGCTTGAAGAGCTGAAGAAACAACTACAGGAGAATCTGGATAAAGGGTTTATATGTCCAAGTGCTTCACTATGGGGTGCACCACTCCTCTTAGTCAAGAAGAAGGATGGGTCAATACGCCTTTGCATCAATTATCATGAGCTTGAAAAAATCACGATAAAGAACAAGTATCCTCTCCCACGAATTGATGACTTGTTCGATTAGCTGTGTGGAGCACAATACTTCTCCAAGGTGGATTTTCGGTTGGGATATTATCAAGTAAGGGTGAAGAAGGAAGATATCCCCAAGACTTCTTTTTATACAAGATACGGGCACTATGAATTCATAGTAATGCCTTTCGGACTCACTAATGCTCCAAAAATCTTCATGGACTTGATGAATAGAGTCTTTAGAGATTACCTCGACAAATTTTTGGTAGTCTTTATAGATGATTTTTTGATATACTCCAAAACCAAGGTGGATCATGAGGAGAATCTAAGAACTGTACTAGAGACCTTGCGGAAGGAGAAGCTCTATGCAAAGTACAACAAGTGTGAGTTCTGGTTGAAGGAGGTCTCATTCTTGGGCCATATCATCACAAGAAATGGGATATCTGTGGATCCCTCCAAAACAGATGCAATTGAAGGATGGTAGAGGCCAACATCGGTAACGAATATCCGTAGCTTCTTGGGGTTAGCTGGATATTATCGACGATTTGTGAGAAATTTCTCACAATTGTCCAACCCTCTTACCAAGATAACTTGGAAGGGAGTAAAGTTTTCTTAGAGTGATGAATGCAAAGAAAGATTTAAGGAGTTGAAAAGGAGGCTTATCATTGTGCCTATGCTCACTTTACCCACAAGTGGAGAACTTTTTGTGGTATTCAGTGATGCTTTGAAGAAGGTCCTGGGATGTGTGTTGATGTAAAATAACAAAGTCATTGACTATGCATCAAGGTAATTAGAAGTTCATGGATAGAAATATCCAACACATGACCTCGAGTTGGATGCAGTGATCTTCGCTTTGAAAATTTGGTGGCATTATCTCTTTGGGGAGAAGTGTGAAATATATACGGACCAAAAAATCCTCAAGTATATATTCACACAAAAAGAGTTGAACATGTGCTAGCGAAGATGGTTAGAGTTGATCAAAGACTATGACTGCTCAATCCATTACCACCTTGGGAAAGCAAACAAGGTGGAATATGCCCTTAGTAGAAAGGACCCAGTGATTCTATCATTTATGAGAATTGAAAAGGATCAAATATTCTTAGATTTGATGAATATGTACATGGGAATCATAAAGAAGGGAACATCATCAATCCTTTCACAAGTGATTGTCCAACCATCACTTTTAGAAAGTTTAAAAGATGCTCAAAAAGATGATTTGGGAATTCAAGAAAAAGTGGAAGCTATTGAAAAAGGGAAATCCTTGGAGTTTAATATTAATGAAGAAGGAATTGTGAGATTCGGGAAAAGACTATGTGTTCCAACATGTTCGGAGCTGAAGAAGGAACTTTTGGATGATGCACACAGTTCAAATTTCTCTATTCACCCAGGAAACACAAAGATGTATCGAGATCTCCGAGATCATTATTGGTGGGATAATATGAAGAAGGATATCGCTGAATATACATCAAAGTGCCTGGTGTGTCAGCAAGTGAAGGAAGAGAGGTAGAAGTCTAAGGGGATGATGCAACTATTACCCATACCAGAATGGAAATGGGAGAACATCACCATGGAATTTGTCACCAGACTCCCGAAGACATCCAAAGGCAACAATGCAATCTGGGTTGTTGTGGATCATCTTACAAAGGCTACACACTTCATTGCTATTTGGGATGATTCCTCATTAGATCAATTGGTAAAGATATATATCAGGGAAGTGGTAAGGCTGCATGGAGTAACACTATCTATTGTGTGCGATCAAGATCCAAGATTCACCTCTAAGTTTTGGAAGAGTCTTCAACATGCTCTGAATTCTGAATTGAACTTCAGCACGACCTATCATCCTCAAACTGATGGCCAATCTGAGCGGACTATCCAAACACTTGAGGACATGTTGAGAGCGTGCTCAATGGACTTTAAAAGAGGATGGGATCAACATCTTCATCTGGTTGAGTTCTATTATAATAATAGTTTCCACTCGAGCATACAAATGGAACCATATGAAGCCCTTTATGGGGAAAGGTGAAAAACACCGACGTGTTGGGATGAGGTCGGTGAGCATAAGCTGGTTGGACCAGAAATGGTCAAAGAAATGGTGGAGAAGGTGAAAACCATTCAACAACATATCAAGGCATCCCAGAGTCAATATAAGAGTTATGAAGATAACCGTCGATGATACCTTGGGTTTAAAGTTTAAGACATGGTATTTCTATGCATATCTCCATGGAAGAAGCTCATGAGGTTTGGAAAGAAAGGGAAGTTAAGTCCAAGGTACATTGGCCCCTTCAAGATTCTTGATCATGTCAGGGATGTGGCCTATCAACTAGAACTTCCACCTACCATGGCCAAAGTACATAATGTCTTTCATGTATCTCTCTTAAGGAAGTACATAACAGACCCTTCACATGTACTCTCTTCAAAGGTGGTACAGTTAGAGGATGATATTTCTTATGAGGAGCAACCGGTGAAGATCTTAGATCATAGAGAAAAAGTTCTACGAAATAAGACAATGCCACTCATCAAGGTGTTGTGGGGAAACCACAAGTTGGCAGAAGCGACATGGGAATCAGAGGAAATGATGAAGAAGAGTTACCCAAATCTATTTAGTGTGGGAAAAGGAAATTTCAAGGGAAAAATTTTTTAAGGGGGGAAGATTGTAACGACCCAATATTTTATTAATGGAAATCACTCTTGATCTAATTAAATGTCTCTTTATGTAAAATTTTTATATAAAATTTCAAATTATTTGGTTTTATGTTAAGAATTGTGACCATTTCTAATATAGTTGTTGAATAGTGATCACATGATTAGTATAAAT
The DNA here is from genome assembly GCA_963277665.1 of Viscum album. Classification (NCBI taxonomy): domain Eukaryota; kingdom Viridiplantae; phylum Streptophyta; class Magnoliopsida; order Santalales; family Viscaceae; genus Viscum; species Viscum album. The sequence goes on from OY728154.1 coordinate 86,548,219, forward strand.
ATAGGTCTTTAATAATCCAATTTACTCAGACAAAGGAAGTGATGGCATCATCCAGTAGAATTGCTCCATACAAATCCCATTTTTCAGAGCTCGGAAAAGAGGTGGCATCATTGGGCTTCACTCTTGACCAAGCCCAATTCAAGCTTCAACATGTTAAGCTCGAACAAAACTGTCTATGGGAGAAGTAGAAGTTGATAGAGATTACCACCCGATCAATGTTATCTGAGCCACCCTAAGAGTCTATCACCATCACACACCTTACTCTTCAGTCTTATACGGGTATTATAAGTGGTTATGTAACAAGACCTTAGCACTATGATTATATACATTATTTTTGAATTAAATAATATTTTAATAAAATATTATTATTATTAAATTAAATTTATTAAATATAAATGATCGTATAATTTTATGAATGCAATTGTAATTTTTATTAAGGTTTGAAATCCATTTTTGTCAAAACCCATGAATTTTCGATAAATGTCGGTTTTTATTTTAAGAGTGAAAATTAAAATATTTAGAAAATTATTTATATAAAATGAATATTATTTTTGGAATCAGGATGTCGAAATTATCCAATATTTAATTTTTTCATAATTTTCTGAGTGTCAAATTTTTGGGTAAAAATTAAATACCGTTTAAATATATAATGTATTTTATGACATCATAATGACCTAATAGTGATGTAATAAAATACTATAAACATTATGTTCAGCCAATATATGTTTTAACATTAAAATAATGTGATTTTGGGTTTGTTTGACTTATTTTACAAAGCATTAATTGACCCTTCAAGACTTATTAAACATCTTGTCTTTTTAAATTGTTTTCCTTGGGAGTGTAACTCACCTCCACATAAGAAACCCCATTATTTTAAGAAGTTAGGAATTTTTCCTTATAAAATATTGTTTTCTAATTCCCTTTTCCAAAAAACATGGGAAAAAACCATGGGTTGGTTTGTGGTTTGGATTAGTTTAATGTGAGGTGTCCCAAACCTAAATAATAAAGAATTCCCTCACCTTTCCTATAAAACCCACCCAAGATCCCACTTTCTCCTCACTCAAAGCCTTTGGATTTCATCCAACATCTACCATAATCTCTCTATAATCCTCCCAAGGTTCCCCAAGCTCCCAAGAAGCCTCTCTCTAGCCTCTCTCAAGCCTTTGAAATCACACTTCCAAGTAAGGGTTTTTTCTTCCTTTCTCATTTTTGTCCAATTTTCTTAATGTTGTTATGCCCTTTTAATTTCAATTATAAATGTTGGGGTATGGTTTTGAACCTCCCCCATACTAGCCTCTTTATGTTTTAATTATGAGATACCCCTTTATATCTCAATAAATTCCTCCCATATACACTTGTTACTATGCCGAAATTCTGAAAGGAATTTATCTCTCCTCACTTACATTCAAGCAATTATTCTGAATCATGAATCTAAATTCCATTACAAATGTTGGGAAATGTATCTAAATGACCCCTTAATGTCCATTTAATGTACATATTATGAGGCACCCATTTCTCTCTCATAAACAATTTTTATGAATTCTTACGTCACGCCGTTACACTGCCGAAATTGTACCGATTTTCCAAGACAATATCATTGTGTAGTGAATACCATGCCCATTTATCTATCAAGGGTATTCAGATTTATGCACATTTAATTATTGATTATAAATTTTCATGTATGAATTCCACATTCCATTATAGTGTAATAAATGATGATGTTTTGTGAATCCATGTTATATGATCCATGTGGCACACTTATGCATGAAATGAAATGTTTAAGAAGGGTGCACCCTTATAGCACTCCAATGCGTTGGGTAAATTATAGTATCATGATACGTCATGTGAAATGGGTGTTTAATCATGCTAATTAAATTGAAACGAGGTTTTACTCGTGCTTCATGTGCAATGAGGATTTACTCATGCTCCATGTGCAATGAGCCTTGGCTCATGCTAATTCCATGTTAAGTGTTATTGCCACATTTCTATGTTATGATTATCATTGTTTATCATGACTTTATGTTTATGCTTATCTTATTATCTATTGATATGTATATTGTCTAACATGTATTGTATTCCTCATGTTATTCCATGATTATTCCCTTACTGGGATTTATAGCACACCCTTTTATTATGCATGTCCTCAGGTTATCCCATGCAATTCTAAGTATGAGGGAATTTAGTGGTCATGTAAAGGAAGTTTTCAATAAATATGTTGTATTTCATGTTTTAAGTTGTTATGTAATGATATTAATCCACAAAGACACTAGACCTCTCATTCTTCTATGTTGTATCATGTGAATTTTATGTAATAAATTATGTTTAATTGTGTAATAAAAGATCAGGGTTGTCATAACTATCATAGAGCATGGAAAAAAAATAAAATTTCTATGTTTTCCTAGTGTAGAAAAATGGATGACCAGAGTTGTCTCACTTTAAGACCTTTATCAGTTTATTCAACTAATTAATCTAATTAACCTAATAACTAATTATTTTTATTGTTTTATGTTTTATTAAATAAATGGGATTTATGGAGATAAATTAAATTCTAAAAAAAAGTAAACTAACATGCAATGATAGAATTTGATTAGTAAGGAAAGGACTTGGATTTTGTGGTTTGGTTCATGGGTTCCATCATTCTTCTTATTGGTGATTAGATTATGTTTGATAATTAAATTCTGAGATCTCATTTATGAATACTATTATTTTATTTATTTTTGTGAAATCCTGAATAGCTTTTAATAATATTAATTCCACCTCCTCATATAATCAAGGTTGATGGCTCAACCCAACCGATAGTGTGGCATCTTCCAAGACGTGGCTCCATCATATGCCATTTCATCCACTGAATGGATCAACTCAATCATATGAATATATTATATCCAGTAAAAGGGAGGAAAAATATTTAATAAAAAATAGAAATGAGTTTTTGATCAGTGTCATGGTGGAAGATCCCATCACCCATGCACATCTTCCTCTCTCTCATCACAAACTTAATAAAACATAAGAATTTAAGCGCAAAATAAATTAAATTTCCACTATCCTACCTCGGGGCAAGCCTTAGTTTAGCCCCTCATTTTTATGGTAATAGGTCACGATATGTAGAATAATAATAAAAGAATATAATAAAATAAAAATAATGAGGATGATGAAAGGAGAAGAATAAAAACAAACACACGAAATCCCAAAATAAAAAATAGAATAAGAAGAAAAAGAAAAGAGGGTGGATGGGGGGAAGAAGAAACAAAAGTAAAAACCAAGCATGAATTATATTTTATTTAAAATAAAATAAATTTGAATTAAATTTTAAATAAAAATAATGTAAAAATAATAAAAAAAATACAAGAAGAAAAGAAACGGGTGCCACAAATTCCCCTCTAGAATGCGTTATCTAAAAGTTTTATCCTGTTTGGTACCACATATAGGGACCCTAGAATTTTACACATCTCATTACATGATTTTATGCATAATAAAACATCATATTAAAATCCAATGATTGTAAAGTCTACTATCTTGGGAGACTAGGTACATAAAACTAAAAACATGGGACTAAATAAAACATTTATTTATTTAATATTCATAATGAGATCTTAACTTCCATTATGCTCATACATCTTCATGGGATAACTTGAGGATAACATGAATAAAGGGATGATCTAAAAATCCAAGTAAGGGAATAAGCATAAGAATAAATCTTTAGCACATGGGTTAGAAGACATGACGTAATGATATAAAAAGGCATGGAACATATGGATTCCTAACATATAATATCAGGATAATATACACATAGAGTCATAGTAATGTTAAAGAAACATAAAACATTCCTTAAGCACATGTCAAGTCTCGTTTCATATAGAGGATCACAAGTCAAGGTTAACCACCAATACCGTTGCACATGGTAGCATGATTCAAGGTTAACCACCAAGACCATTGCACATAACATCTCATGAGACTCAAATTTACCCAATGAATTGGATTTATATCTTGGTTCACCCATAATAACATGTTCATGAATATGATTTACACTTATAGAATCATATATAATCAATCATATATAAACATAAGGGTACCCAGGGAAAGAGATGAGTATCATAATCATGTCATAAAGCATAATAAATGGGCGTATCATACAAGTGTCCAAGAAATAAAGGAATTAAAACATACATGGAAAATCATAAGAAAAAATTGGCATATATAATGTTAAGTTATGTCAAATATAAGTGATACCATGTAAGAATAGTATTTAAGAAATTATAGCATTAAAACATTTTAGTGTGGTTTTAATGAAAATACTAAAGAGTATTTAAAATAGAAAAGAGCATAATATTTTATATAAAACCAGAAGTGAACCAATAATGTTTTAATAATAAAAATAATGATTTTATAAAAACAATTTTGGCTTAAAATAGATGATATATTGTACTTGAAATTGGGTAAGAATTCGGGAATTTCCCTTGAAATGAGTTTTCTTATCGTGATTTATTGATGAGTGAATCTTTTAGAAACATGTATATCCCCAGAAGATAATGATGAATGGATATTGATACATGATTTTGGATCATATAAAAAAAATTATAAGATTTATATAAAAATAATAGATAAATTCATTTGGGTAGAAAGAAAGATAGAGTAACACGAAGGAATAATGGAGGTTTGGGTAGAATCCCTTACCTTAAGTCTGATGGTGTTCTTCACTTGATCTTAATGTCCTGGATAACCAAATTAAATTAATTAATTAATATGTAAATAACCTCTTATTCAAGTAATTGATTTATTATAACCTTATTAAGTTCATTCATGACCTTTTTTATGGGTTAATAGGTTCAATTGCATTGTTTGGGAGTGTTTGTTTCCTTGGTTTTCATGATTCGTTTACTTATATACATGTATGGATAAACATGTAAGATGAGAATGGTTGTCCAAAATTTAATTTTTATGTTATTATTGAAAATAAATAATATTACTTGGTTATAAAATTCATTTGGTTATTTGGAGTGAAGATGAATCGTTATATAAAACTTTAATGATAAGCGTTTTGGTTAATTGGCGGTTTTTTGATCACAACGAACTCGTTTTTATTATAAATTAGTATCATGTGTAAAAAATATTGAAGAAACTTAAATTAAAAATAATACATGTATTATAGTCTGGTTCAACCATCAAAATGGTTTCATGACCAGAATTGAAGACTGTAATAGGAATTGAAAACCCGCTGTCCTTGAATGTGATAAATTAACACATCTCGGATGGTGTTTTAATTTCTAGTATAAAAGGATGGAAAATGAGAGATGATGATGAATTATTCAATTATCATAAAAAAATTATATTAAATATAATGTACTGAAGTTATCATAAAATTTTGATGAAAGGAGGTGGGGAAAGAAAAAGAAATAATAGAAATTGAAAGAAAATAAAAGAAATGAAAAGAGGAATTTACCTCTTGAATATATCTTCCTTGAGAACCTATTTAGGGGAGAGAGTTTGATCTTTTGAAGATAAAAAGGGATTATGGATATGAGATAGGTTATTAGGGAGACATTTGAGCAGAATTTGGATTAGGAACAATGCTTGAGAAGAGTGAAGAGAAGAGGGGGGTGGGGGTGGTTTTTATAGTGGAGGAGAGAAGGGGTTTTCCATTATTTTAATCATTAGTTTAATATTTTTGCTCAATACTATGAATATTATTGATTCTTGTGACCAAAAATAGTAAATTGATCATGTGAGTTCGAACCGGTTGATTTTAATTCATAAAAGCATCATCGATGACTCATCCATGACGTAGAAATTCATTTATTTGTTAAATAATGAAAATTCACTATTCACCGAAAGACAAGTATTTTCGAAAAATCACAAAAATTCCTTATTAAAATTTTTAGACATGTAGAATTCAAAAATTAACTCTGTTTTTCAAAAATAATTTTATAAATATGAAAATTTAATTTTTAATTAAAATCATAATTTACTTAAAAAATACAAATTTTAAAATTAAAAGTGCACTTCTAACACTTTGAAAAATTAATTAAGGTCTCATAAAATTATCTTATAATAATAATATATCAAAATAAAAATTTATGAATAAATTTTATGAAAATAAATTTTCTTTTAATTTATTAAATTAATCACAAAATTATAATTAAATATACATGACTTACAAATATACCCACACTTTATTAATAGTTTTTAAAATATTTATTTACTTATACTATGATATAATTATACCATATTTTCACTTATAAAATGGATAAATTTTATTTATAATTTCATTGGAGAGGTTACTATTACATTGATAAATTTACTATTCATAAGGGTCACACTACTATTCCAAAGGTCAATTTACCATTTCATCGATACATGTTCCTTAACTTCAAGAGATACCTTTTATTTCACTAATTCTAAATTTATAAGGTTTTTATTGTGTTTTATAAGTAATATTATGTGATTATACTATAGGACACAATTATAAAAAGGGAATCCCATTGATAAAATATTGGGTCTTTACACCGCTTGTATTAGAATCACGCAATTCACTTTATTATAAGTTATTAAAAATTTAATTTAATTTCCCCTCTCAAAATTTCACATTAATTGGACAAGTATTTAGGAAGTTATGGAATTATTAATTGGTGTGAATTTTTCTAGATGAGAATTCTAGAAATCTTCCTTTAATGTTTATCATCCAATGATAACTTTAATTAGTGTATAACTCCATGGAATTTATTGGAAAAACGATCTTGTGAGTTCTATTTCAATTAGATCTAGAATCACCTCAATTTTAGGTGTGTATCTCGCGTTATGACTCATTCCCATAGGTGGGGTCCACTCTATCTGCCCGAACAATTTTTCAACTTGATTAATTTTTTCAGGAATTAAGATGTTCAAATCATATCTTTTTTCAAAAGACAAAGTTAGATCCCATAAATAAATAAATCCTACAAAAAAACAATTCTTCCAATTGAAATAATATTTTTAATTTTATTCCCAAAATATCTTTGTGATTAAAATCTGTTAAAATTCCAGAATTAAGCAATTTTCACATTTTATCCCAAAACACACCCAAAAACCAAAATTCATGAAAATATGCTCAAATTGATAAATTAGTAGGAATTAAATCATTTAAAAACATATAAAAAAATGAGGAAAATATTATCTTTATCAATTCCCCCACACTTAAACCATGATTATCCTCAAGAATAAAATTTCAACATTGAAAATAAGAGGACAAAAATGTTACCAATATTCAAATTCCAAGGAAATAAAATAAAACAACTTTCAATGTCAAATAAAATTATCAAATTTCACAAAAAAAATATCAATTAGATTTCTCATTTTTCAAAGAAACAATCAATTCACGTATTTTACTTTTCCCTTTTGAGAAATGATGAAACTTCTCCTTTCATTCATTTAAGTTCCTCAATTCATTATTATTAAACATGCCAAATCATGATCTACCTCACAATGGATTATTTTCTCTCATCACTCATGATACAATTTAAGTTGAGTAATGATAATATCATGTGAACATTACTTTTATACATAATCTTTAAAAGGAACTAATTTCTCTACTTTGTAAAGAAAAAAGGAACAAAAATCATGAGTACTTTTCAATAAAGGTTCAAATGACTCTAAGGCTCAAAGTTGGTAGGATTTGATGCTTTAAAAATTAAGTCTCAAGTATGAGTCTTACCTCTTAAATACAATGCATGATATCAAAAATAAAAGTGTAATGAAATTCTCCCCTTAAATTTAGAAACTCCCACTTCCCCAAAGCTTAATGTAAAGGTTACAATCAAATAAAGAATAATGAATGATTTATGCACCCTCTTGAATAATTTTTTACATATATTTTTTTTCATTTTCAAAAAAACCTTTAATTTATTTTTTTATTTTTTCGAAAGTTATAATTAGAATAAAACTCTCATCCACCACCTACCCATGCATGATAAAAATCATAGGTCTAATAGTGGTTATTTTTGGTCTTTCCAAATCACAACCCATTTTTCTTATTTTTTGGTTATATTCGTCATTTTTAATTTTTTTAATTCAAGAGGGGAAATAATGAAGTATCATGAATAGATCAACAACCTTAATTTATTCCCATAATAATAACCCCCACACTTTTTACTTACAATTTAAATCATCCCTTCCACCATGATTCCCTTCACCCCCACAATTCAAATTTAAAATATCATAAAAATACCAAGAGTAGGGTAGGAATAGATAAAAATGGATTAAAAAATGGATCATCCCTATAAAGGTCATTCATGGTCTCTATGAGGCAAAGAAGGATTAATGTAAAGGTATTATTTTAAGTATAAGTGGTTTATCAAAATAGTAATCAATAATTTTAAATGTGTTTTCTCACAATGATAGATTTGACAAGCTCAAATGCAAGTTCTGGTCAGTGACATGTCCCAAGATCACTCAAGAATTATGCTCAAGAATAAATTGGAAGTACTTGGTATAAAAATTCTCTTAGGAATGAGACATATGATTTGGAAAAATCACTCATGGAATGACCAATAATATCAAATCAATTCACATGAATTTTATAATTTCAAAGAATGAAAAATGTTAAGGAAATTTCATTTACATGAATCAACTAATTCTCTCAAATCATGAGTCCTTGTTTCAATATCCATGATTAACTTTAAACATACAATTATCAATTTTAATCATTAAATATCATTAACATTGAAATCTATAATATGGAATCAAAAGATTCCTAAGTAAATTATTTCTCCTAGATAAGTAAAGTAAAACATAAATTCAAGTGTGATCATACAATTTTAGTTTAAGGCTCAAAACATGTTTTTAGAAAAAAATGTATGGAATTTAAATGATAAAAAATAAAATTCAACTCCATTTTAAAATGAATCTTAGTCCTCTTTCCTCCTTGAATATTTGGGGATTACTTATGCTATCATTAACCTATAAAATAAAACTAACCAATTAAGCACCAGGATCATTTAATTTAAGCTCAAAAATATAGAGGGAGTGGGCTACATGCTATACTACTTCCTAAAACTGAAATTGAAATCTAAATTCCTCGAAAGAATGTAAATATAAATCTTGGTATGATTCTATAAGAGGGACCTAAATTTTTACTACCTCTATAGGGAAGTACCAGATATTATCCATAATCTGATGGTGGATGAATCTTCTTATACTTGAACCACCACATGTGGATTTTCCTAGCTTGTGCTTCTTCTTTCTTGGTGAGTAATGATCCATGGATTGTGTATACTAGATCCATCCCCTTCACAATTAAGTATAGATTTCATGGTGGGGGTAGTATTAAGTATGGATCATCCTCTTCCTTGGTTGATACTTGTGAAACCTCCCCTCATTCTTCCAGTGCTGGCTCAACATGGGTTGCATGAATTTAATGATCAAAGATGAAGTGAGTAAGTATTTTTAAATGAATAGAATTTAAATTTGAATAATAAAAAAATATCTATTTTTTAATAACCAGCCTCTATCTTTATTTCCAAAAGATCAACTACTTGGGTTTCTTCATGGGCCTCCTCAAATTCATGATCAATAATGTCAGGGAGCTCCATGTGTTCCTCAACAGGTGCATGTTTAGTTTCTTCCTCTTCCTCTAAGGAAAATAAATGATTAATCTGATATGAAAATTCAAAACTATAAGGAGTGATAATCAAATAAGATTGAATAAAATAATAAAATAAATATTTCAAAGAAATACCATCTCCTCTATTTGGTTGTGGTTCAATCACTTATTTAATGGTAAGTGCCTCTTGAAGTTTGATCTCAATGGATGGAGGTAGGTAGTCGGGATCCTCCATCTTTTCTTCAAATTCTACCATTTTTATATATTCCTCTTATTACATTACTAGAGATAATTAGAGTGGTTTTATATCTTCTACTATGTAAGTAATGAGTATATCATGTTGTACCTCATACTCGTTCCAAATTTCATCCAAATCTTGTTGATCTCCCATACGTAGCTTAGAAGGTAAGTATACCTCATCATGAATCCACTCTATCTCATCATGGTCATCTTGAATATAGTTCCTAAAATGGTTGGGTTGTTGATATTCATTAATTTTTGCCTCAAATTCTTGGATGTATTTAGTGAAATTGAGGAAAACTAGTGGCACTTCCTTCTTGTCCTTGAATCATTGCATGTCAATTTGAAGCTCATCAACCATGGCCATCAAATCTTCAGGTGAGATCCATGTTGTTATGCCTCTTTTCTTCTACTTGATAATTATCATAAGGGAATAAAACCCTATTTGAGGGGCCTCCTAAGTATAATCCATTTCTTATTCTTTCACCTATGAGTAATTGTTCCATTTATTGAAAAACTGATCACCTAAAAACATCATGGAAAAATAATTATATTTTTAGTTTTTTTAAAAAAGTAATATTTTTTTTTATAAAATATGAAAATAGAAAAATAAAATAAAATAATAATTTAATCCCTGAAAACGGTGCCAGTTTTGATGCACACCTGTTGTAGGGTGTGACAAAGGAAAATTTCTATATTTTCCTAGTGAAGCACAATGGCTGACTAGGTTCATCTCACCAGATAATATTTATCAGTTTGTTCACCTACTTAATATAATTCACCTAAGAACTAATTATTTTTGTTGGTTTATGTTTTATTAAGGAAATGAGGTTTATGATGATAAATGAAATTCTAAAAAAAGTAAACTAACATGCAACGATAGAATGTGGTTAGTAAAGAAAGGACTTGGCCTTTGTGGTTTGGTTTATAGGTTCCATAATTATCCTTGTTAGTCTTTAGATTAAGTTTGATAATTCAATTCTGAGATCTCATTCATGAAATAATATTCTTTTATTTATTTGTGTGAAATCATGAATTCCTTTTAAAAATCTCAATCCCACCTCCTCCTATAATCAAGGTTGATGGTACACCTCGATCGAGAGTGACATCTTCCAAGACCTGGCTCCATTATATGCCATTTTATCCACTGAATGGATCAAATCCATCATATAAAGATCTTGTATCCAGTAGAAGGGAGAGAAAAGATTTAATAAAAAAATAGAAATGAGTTTGAGATCAGTGTCGTAGTGGAATATATCCACACCCATAAACATCTCTCTTTCTCATAAAAAACTTAATAAAACACAAGAATTTAAGTGAAAAATAAATGAAATTGCCACTTACCTACCCCAGGCCAAACATCGGGTTATCCCCTCATCTTTTATGGTAATAGTTCATGGTGGATTGAATAAGAAGAAAATGATATAATAAAATAAAAATAATGAGGATAAGGAAAGAAGAAGAAGAGAAATAGACACATGAATTCACAAAATAAAAAAAATAGAAGAAGAAGAAGAAGAAAAGAGGGTGGATGGGTGGAAGAAGACAAAAAATTAAAAAACATGAATGAATTAGGTTTTATTTAAAATAAACTAAATTAAAATTACATTTGAAATAAAACTAAAGTAAAAATAATAAAAATAAAAATAAAATAAGAAAATAAAAAGGTGTCACCACTTCCCCTCTAGAATCCGTCATCTGAAAGTTTAATCTTGTTTGGAACCCCATGTCTTAGAATCCCCCTAAGTCACCATCATATAATTTTATCCAAATTTAATTTAGTTTCTCCCTTAAAAATTTCATATTAATTGGACACTTATTGATGAAGTTATGGAATTATTAACAAGTCTAACTTTTTCTAGCTGAGAATTCTAGAAATCATCCTTCAATGTTTAGCATTAAATGGCCACTTTAATTAGTGTATAACTCCATGGAATTTATTGGTAAAATGAGCTTGTGAGTTCTCTTTCAATTACAACTATAATTATCTCAATTGGAGGTGTGTATCCCAAGTTATTATTCATTTACAAAGGTTGGATCCACTCTATCCACCCAAACATTTTTTCAACTTTATTGATTTTTAGGGCCTCTAGATGTTTGAATCAGAGCTTAGTCCAGAAGAAAATGTTGAGGCCTATAAATCAATAAATTTTTAAAAAATAATACCTACAATTGGAATAATATTTTAAAATTTATGCTCAAAATTACCTTGTGATTAAAATATAGTAAAATTCAATAATTAAGAAATTTTTACATTTTATCCCAAAACATAACAAAAATACAAAATTCATGAAAATACACTCAAATTGATAAATTGTTAGGGATTAAATCACTTAAAAACATATAAAAATGAGTAAAATACTATCTTTATAAATTATTAGCATGGAGTATGGGATATGTGAAGATTGTATATTTGGATAGTAGTATAAGGTTTCCTTTTAAATGGAAGGTAAAGCACTGAAGAACCGGAAGTTAAAGTTGGTGCATACAGACATATGGTGGGATGCTCCAATTGTTTCCCATAAAGGGTCATTATTATATGTAAACTTCATTGATGATGTGACATAGAAAGTGTGGGTGTTATTTATTAAGAAAAACTCTAAAGTATTCAAAACATTTATCTGATGGAGATCCATGGTGGAAAAGGAGACTAGTTGAAAGAATAAGTTTTTGACATCTGATAAAGGTGGGGAGTATGGAAGTAAAGAGTTATATAGATTCTATTGGTGAAAGGGAATATAGTTTGAGAATATTATACCGGGTAATATGAAACATAAAAAATTCATATATATGATGAAATTTATATTAGTTTAAAAATAAATAAGTATAATAATTAACATAGGATTTCCTTAGGTGATTTGGGAAAAATTGATGAATTGTGTGGCACAATTGATCAATATAAGTGATATGCACTATTTTATTTTTACAAATGATGGAGCGCTCAAGATCCTAAAAGAGGATATAAATATAAAAGACCCAAATTAGTTGAAGTTAGGCATGAGGGATGAAATTTATTCCTTCTATGTGTATGGAACATGGGATATAATAAAAATACCTACTGGGAAGAAGGTTCTTTAGATGGGTGTATCAGCTAAAAGAATATGTGGATGATAGATGGAGGTACAAGGCATGACTATTCATGAATCATTTTCAATGAATATGAGGTGTGGATTTCTTAGAAATTTTTTCATTGGTAGTTAAACATATGACTATTCAGATTGATACATAGTATTTTTTTCATAGATAATTATCATATGGAGTAGTTGGATAGAAAGATAATGTTCTTTCATGAGTACTTATATGAGGAAATCTATATAGAGAAACTGATTGATTTCATGGTTGTTAGAACTAAGACCTTTTGTTCAAGATACATAGGGTCCTTTATGGTTTTAAGCACACACTAAGAAAGTGGAATCATAAGTTTATTGACTTCATAGTGTAACAGAAGTTTATCCAGAGCAATGTTGAAAATTTTCAACTATCATTTGTTCTTCCAATAACATATACCCTCACAAAGACAATGTATGAGGGTATAAATTTCTATATTTTATCTCCTAAGGATATCTCCTTGATTACAACAAATTAAGAATAAATAAAAAATTAACGAATCATTAATAAGATTGTTAATATAAAAGAAAAAACCAAAAGGTAACATTACACTTACCCAAAATGCTTCTTGTCTTCTACTTTCAAAAAATTTATTCCATTAATATTCATCTATAAAGGGATATATATTTCACGGATTATGATATTTCCTATGCCAAAATATTAATTCTGATTAGAGGGTTGATTTTAAATCCCTCCATCTTCCAGCATCCAATGATAAACATTTCCTCTAGACTCCTCTAGTGTTAGGTATATCACATGTCATCTGATAAGAAGTGGGAAACATATATTACTATAAAAATTTCAAGATATTTAAAATAATAACAAACTATCTTACCCAAATGGTCTCCCATAAGTGAGATAGTGTCAATTTGTCAACACTTCTTCAATCATAAATCAAAATACAGACTTTTCTTATAGCCTAAAATGATATAAAACTCTTGAATTATTTTAAATTAGGACCTATTGGAATATCATTATCATAAAATCCTACCAGTATCCTGTGGTCCTGAATATAGAAAAGTGAAAATTTTGGTAAATGTGTGCTACCATGTTTACAAACCCTAAAACTCGTCTTTGAACCTATGGGAGTATATGTCTCTTGTAAAGAAGGATGTGGCTCATGAAGAGGTTTATGTGCATGTTCCTTCCCATAGGTATGGGTATGGTAATCTCTATGTGGTGGATTAGTGGATTTATTTTTCATTATCCTATAAATCAAAGTAACAAATAATTAGCAGAATAATATAAAAATTCATCTATTATAATACTAATGTAAATAGAAAATAAAAAATTGTCAAATAATAAAGTGAACTAAACTAAAAACAACACATTTTTATTCATATTTGTTATAGTTAACTAAAATTCTAATAATAGTAATGAGATATGAAATTTCATATAAAAAATGAAAACAAATCCAAAAAATTGTGTGAATAGTAAAAATTCTCCAACCTAATAAATAAATTTTTACACAAAAAAAATATTTTTTCAATATACTATTATAAAATATTTTGGTTTTTATTTAATATATTATATATAAAATAATTTTTTTTCAACAAAATTCATTAATAGATAAGTTGCGTAAGGGTAAACATGGAAAACTAAACAAAAATAAGCTAATATAAACAACCCATTTAACCTATAAGTTATAATAGATATTTTAATAAATAAAATAAAATTAAAATATCTAACATTTTATGAAATTTAAAAAAATAAATGAGAAATAACCATATGTTATCTCTAATATTAGGAATGTACTAAAGGATTGTTTCCCAAAATTCCTTCATCATGATCATTCCATATGGCACAAACCATGTCTATAATGTGATCATAAAAATTATATATTAATATTTCCATGGAAGTAGGTATCTCAAATAAATCATCATCTTCTTCAAGTTTATGATCACTAACATACTGTTTTTACATTTTAAAATAATATACCAGTGCATATCGAATTGATCAAGAATATAGATTTTTTTTCCATGTGTTTCCATTATAAAAGGATCAAATGTGTATTTTAATCTATTTATATTCACAAGATTCATTCCAAATTCATCACATCTGAAACTATTACTACTGATAAACCATTTACAGTTAAACTCTAGAACTTGAAGTTTAATGTAATTAACCACCCATATTTTTCAATGACTCCATAATATTCACTTTATAATGAAATTGGGTTTTTTTATTTAGCACTCAAAAAATGCATTGCTTCGGTGAACACCAATATACTACTATTCTGAACTACACTTTGACTGTCCTGATCTTTCATATGATATGTATAACCATTAATGTCATACCCAAACCATGTTATCACATTTAAAAATGGACCAACCACTAACCATATCAATGTTTCTGATGCATCTAATCTAAAAATAATGGTTTCTTTAAACAATGGAAAAAAAGTTTTGTTATGATCATTCAAAATCCATATATTTTTCTTCATTGGATAACATTGTTTCGACATAGTAATATGAAATTTTATATATTTTTAGCATAATCTATGTTATTCCAGATGTATAAATGTACCTTCTTTATCTTTTCACCTATCACAGATTTGACTTTAAACACATGAATCCCCTTTCCAACATTATTAAATCATTCATGATGAGATGGAGGAAAACCAATATGCTCTAGTGCAGGGAAGTAGTTTGTAAAAAAATCCACAACCTCCTCAGAAACATACTTCTCAACAATTGATGCTTCAGGTCGATATAGATTCTTAACATAACACTTCAATATATTCATATACCATTCAAAAGGATACATCCAACGTGGATATATAGGTCTGTAAAGATTTATTTCTCACATGAAATAAACTGTTAAATGCACCATGATATCAAAAAAAGATGGAGGAAAATACATTACCATTTGAAAAAGTATATAAATTTCATCATTTTACAAATTTTTCAAACCATTCACATCAATAACCCTATTAAAAATTGAATTTAAAAAATAAAACACCTTCATGATAGTCATTCTAACATAGATGTGAGATATTCCACATAATGAAACCAGTATGAGTTGTTTTATCATGACATGAAACTCAAGAGATTTCATACCATTCAACTTCTAAACCTTTAAAGATAAAAAAATTTACATTTGAAAAATAACCCTATGACACTTGGATATCATGAAGACAAAGAAAAAAGATAATTTTCTCCCTCTTGTATAATATATGAAAAGATGGGGATAGGAATATTCCCCTTCCATCAGGAGTGGGAGATAAATGAAAACATATTCCCATTGAGAGTCAGTCTAATCTTTTAATCAAACCATCTTTAGTGTTTCCTTTAATATTTAACAATGTACTAATCAATTTGTCATATATATTCTTCTCAACATGCATGAAATCATTTTTATGATTTAACTCATGATATCTCTAATATGTAGCTCAAAAAATATTAACTGTTTCTTCCAAATATTTCTATCATTTTAAGATTTATGTGTCTTTCCGAATTTCACATCAAGGTTTTGCATCCTCTCAAAACATTGATCAGTGAATAAAGTTTTTGGAGAAATATCAAATTCTTACGAGACATTTAATTCCTTTTTTAATCTTCTATATGAGTGATCCATTGAAAAAAACTTTTAATGGAACAAGTATAATATGTTTCTCCCATGATGAAATTAATAATATGATGTATTTTGTTCACAAATTGGTCACTCTTTATTCCACTTAACACTATATCCAAAAAAAGTTCCACATGCTGGAAAGTCATTTATAGTGAACAAAAATCATTTCATGCAACTGAAAATATTCCAATTTATAAGAATCGTACATCCTAATACCATCCAGTCATAAGAGATCAAAATCATCAATTAACAGTGACTAGAAAACATCAATATCATTTTTGGGCTGTTTTGGTCTAGAGATAATTTAATTCAACATGACATATTTTCTCTTCATACAAAATTCATGAGGTAAGTTTTAAATTACCTATAAAACAGGCCATACACTATGTGTGCTACTAAGGCTTCGATATGGATTCTTTCTATCTATGCATATTCCAAGTCTGAGATTTCTAACTTCATTTCTAAATTTAGGAAGCTTATGATCAATTTTCTTCCACTATGGAAAATTAGATGGATGCCATAATTTTCCATCACATATCCTATCATCTGCATGCCATATTAACCTTTTTGAATCATGTGAATTGGAAAATAAACATTTCAAATGAGGAATTATAGAAAGATACCCAAATGCCTTGGAAACGGGTCTTTATAAATACTAAATCAACATGTAAATTTTCTTTCAACTTATACCATGATGTCCCACCTTTAGGACACTTTGATATAAATTCATATTCCTTCCTATATATCACACATTCATTCAGAAAGACGTGTATTTTTTTGTAACATAATACCATCAGGCATAGTATTTTCTTCACTTTATAATGTGAATAAGGAGAATCGTTGTCTTTAAGAAGAATATCCTTAAAAAAATATAACAAATTAGTAAAACTCCTATCACTCCAACCAGGTTTCGCCTGCAAGTTAATCAATATTTACACCGATGATTAAACCAAATTTTTTTTACAACTTGGTTATAATGGTTTTTAAACATCACCATATAGAAACTCAATTTTCAGTTCTTTATTAATTGAATCTACTTCATTATCATGAATAATTTCTTCAGTTTCATCATGAGTATCAACTTTCAAAGAATTATCATCAATAGATCCAAAATTCTGCCCAGTTTAACCATTCCAAATGCAAGGGTTCTAACTCAGATTAAAACAATGAAAAAGTAAATGATATTTTATCTCTCTTATTTTCAAATTCATTATATTTAAACATTTTAGGTGTGGATAAAAAAACATGTCATTGATTAGAACATTCCATTTATAAAATTCCAAAAAGCATCAACACCTTCCATAGATTCATCACTTATTCAAAGTGTTTTAATCCAACTTTGAATCATTATTATCTATAAAAAATATCAAAAATAAATATCTTTTCAAAAAAATATAGTGGTGATAAAAGTGAGAATAATGAATTCAAGTCACACTTGGTTTAAATTTATAACAAAGATGACATAATTTTAAAGTAAGAAAACTTTGAAATTTATATATATATATATATATGCATATTTGAAAAGTATAATTATAAATTCTTGATAATAATTGAATATAAGTTTAAATATTATTGATAAATAAAAATGAAGCACCCTTTACATTTCTAATCCAAAATACCACTACATATTATTTATATTTAAAAAAACATCATTAATATCAAATTACTTTTAAAACAATTTGTCATAATAGTTTTTCAAAAATAATTTATTTTAAAAAATAAAATCATTTGTCGTTATAATTTAATTAAAAACATTCTCAATGTTTTACTTTATAAAAAGGGAACTATTTAAAAATAACCATCACATTTAAAATAAAAAACAAAAATTTAAATAAAACGTTTAGTGAATTATTTCTATAAATTGAATAAAAAGTTTATTTCCCTTAATAGAACATTTTCAACAACAAAAACTTCATATCATCATGGCTAAAAAATGATTACCCATTATTGTGAATAATTTTCAAAACCCAGATACAAAATTTTCAACATAAGAAACCATAATATTATATATTATACAATACTGAACAAACAACCTGTAGGATGATATATTATAAGAAACTGAATAGATGGAGGGTAACATTCTCTAGAATTTAAAATATATAAATATTGTATAATACAATGATAAGTAAGATACAAACAACTAATCCTAACATATAAAAATACTAGAGTGACTTTAATTAATTATATAACATATAATAAGGTTATTAGGAGAATTATGAGTACTTTATGAGTTGTTATTTAATAAATCATGGACATTCATATATAATAGTAATTATACAAAATGAATGTAGAAAATATAATTTTATAATAATATATATCATTTATGAATAATCACTAACATTTTCTCCCAATTTAGACCTACTATTATCCCTATTTTTTCAATTACATCTCAAGATTACCAAATCACTAACTCATACATTCCAAAAGTGATAAGAATGAACATTTAATATAATTAGCGAAGGGATTGAAAATAATTTACATTAAACCAAAAAAATCATTTTCTATATTCAAGTGTGATTTAATTCTATATCAAAGTTTAATAAAAAAATCCTTTATAATAAATAAAATTGAAAAAACAATGGTAATGTGAGATTTGAATAAATGGAATCGAAAAAAATAGGAATTATGATGTTTGTAAAAGAGATCAATGTGTGATGTTTACAAGTGAGTTGAGAGATGAAATGGTAAAATTAACAACCATGATCCCAAAGAAACCTGATGATATATGAAGATGGAAAACTGAGATTGGAGTCTAATGGATCAAAGAAACAAGTTTAGGTCTTCTACACTAGATAGATTCAAGTTTACTTTCGTGATATCGAATAACAACGAAATGATTCAAAACAAAAATTCATAAAATTTAAAATAGTATATCACATTAGTTATATTATAAATGATACAATAATGATATTTTTAATGGTTTATCCCTTTGTCTATACAAAAACTTACCTGAAAAATGTGCTCTATCACATCGATTAAAATATAACTGATGTTAAAAACCGCTTTATCATGTTAGTTACTGTATAACTGATGTGATAAATCATGATACTGGTTTTTTCATGTCAGTTATATGATAAAATAAATGATAAAGAAAAATACATGGATTTTTAATGTAAATTATGAATAACCGACATGAGAAAGATAATGCACTAAATACATTTTGTACTATTGGAACCCACAGGGAGAGGGCCACACCTCACTGTATTTAAGGAGAACTACCTCCTAACCAAGTGTCACACATAACAAGTGGAAGGTCCTTCTCCTCATAATTGTTCTCTATAGCATAGGGTTCTCAAACTTCTAGAGAAGACCCTCTCCCCATTGGAAATAGATGACAGGTGAGTACCAATCCGTAGATAGAGGTCCCACACCCTGTGTTGAGGGGAGTTCTATCTCTACTTATCTGATCGCAATGGGTGACCCACACCCTGTCATGATAGGAAAGTACCAACCATGGAATAGTGAACCCAAACTTTGATAGGATATGGGAGTACCAGCTCTATCTAAACATCGAATATGGAGGACCCATTTCCTATTGTTATAGGGGAGTACCGACTTCATGGATAAAGGTCCCTCACCTTGGTATGATGGGGGAGTACTTCCTCTCTCTAGACAATGAGTATAGAGGGACCACACCTTGATACGATAAGGGAGATATATCTCTATCTTCTTGAATGACACGGGGGACCTGCACCCTAGTCCTATAGGGAGTAACAACCTCGAGAGAACTACTTGATGGGTAGAGGACCTATGCCTCTTGTGGGGGAGTTCCACCTCTACCAACCTAAGAGGTAAGGGAAAATAATTCCCTAGTATGATAGAGGAGCACCAGTCCTAGAGTCTCTCAAGTAAACCAATCCAACCTCTACCATAATCTCACACCATTGGAAGGAGTGTCATGCTAGTTAAACCAAATGTCACAACACCGCCATAGGTAGGGGCCCTCCACCCTTATAGTAGGGGATCACTACTCTACCAATGTAATGAATCTATGGGGACATGCATCCTCAGATTATAGATAAGGGTAACAACCCCAACCTCTCTCCATTGATCTAACCAGATCATTACCCATGATTAAATACTGATAATGAAGCTTCGTGTTAGAATCACACCATGTTATATCTCAAAAGACACTATAATGGATACCATAACGTTCTATGAAGAAAAATTTCCAGAATATGCTACTCATAGCACTACGGCAAAATCACGATTTAGCGGCGGTTTTTTTTTATTTCGTGGTGGTTTAAACCACCACTAAATAGATTGGCGGCGGTTTTGAAAAACCGCCGCGAAATCGTGCGTCGGGAAACTATTCACGGCGGTTTTTAAAACCGTCGCAGAACATTTCACGGCGGTTTTTTAGCGGCGGTTTTTTAAATTTTTTTAATTTTTTTAATTTTTTTTAATTTTTTAATTTAATTTTATTTATTTATTTATTTTATTTATTTCGTATTTATTTTATTTATTTTATTTATTTCATATTTATTTATTTTATTTATTTTATTTTATTTATTTTATTTATTTTATTTATTTCGTATTTATTTTATTTTTCGTATTTATTTTATTTTTCTTATTTATTTTATTTATGTTATTTATTTTATTTATGTTATTTATTTCATATTTATTTTATTTATTTCGTATTTATTTTATTTATTTCGTATTTATTTCGTATTTAATTTATTTATTTCGTATTTATTTTATTTATTTCGTATTTATTTATTTATTTCATATTTATTTTATTTATTTCGTATTTATTTATTAACTTTATTTATCCATGCATGCACATGCCCATGCACATGCCCATGCAATATAAAGAAATACTGCGTTTGGTGAGATTTGAACCCCTAACCTCTTGCATATTTTCCAAAGACTTAACCACTCCAGCAAGCTCGTCACGTGGTTAATAAACAGAATTTAATATACTTATATATATAAATTGAAAAAACAAATAATATATAAATAATAGATATAAACTCAATAATAATAAATAATGAATAATAAATAATAAATAATAAATAATAAATAATAAATAATAAATAATAAATAATAAATAATAAATAAATATAAATAATAAATAATAAATAAAAAATAAAAAATAAATATAAATAATAAATAAATATAAATAATAAATAATAAATAATAAGTAAATATAAATAATTAATAAATATAAATAATAAATAATAAATAATAAATAATAAATAAATATAAATAATAAATAATAAATAATAAATAATAAATAATAACTAATAAATAATAAATAATAAATAATAAATAATAAATAATAAATAAATATACATAATAAAAAATAAATAATAAATAATAAATAATAAATAAAAAATAATAAATCAATATAAATAATAAATAACAAATAATAAATAACAAATAATAAATAGTAAATAGTAAATAATAAATAATAAATAATAAATAAATAATAAATAATAAATAAATAATAAATAAATAATAAATAATAAATATAAATAATTAATAAATAAAAATAATTAATAATTATTAAATAATAAATAATAAATAATAAATAATAAATAATAAATAATAAATAATAAATAATAAATAATAAATAATAAATAATAAATAATAAATAATAAAAAATAAATAAATATAAATAATAAATAAATATAAATATAAATAATAAATAATAAATAATAAATAATAAATAATAAATAATAAATAATAAATAATAAATAATAAATAATAAATAATAAGTAATAAATAATAAATAATAAATAAATATAAATAATAAATAAATATAAATAATAAATAAATATAAATAAATATAAATAAATAATAAATATAAATAAATATAAATAATAAATAATAAATAATAAATAATAAATAATAAATAATAAATAATAAATAATAAATAATAAATAATAAATATAAATAATAAATAATAAATAATAAATAATAAATAAATATAAATAATAAATAAATATAAATAATAAATAAATATAAATAAATATAAATAATAAATAAATATAAATAATAAATAAATATAAATAATAAATAATAAATAATAAATAATAAATAATAAATAATAAATAATAAATAATAAATAAATATAAATATAAATAATAAATAAATATATATAATAAATAAATATAAATAATAAATAATAAATAATAAATGATAAATAATAAATAATAAATAATAAATAATAAATAAATATAAATAATAAATAATAAATAAATATAAATATAAATAATAAATAATAAATAATAAATAATAAATAATAAATAATAAATAATAAATAATAAATAATGAATAATAAATAATAAATAATAAATAATAAATAACTAGTAATAAATAATAAATAATAAATAATAAATAAATATAAATAATAAATAATAAATAATAAATAATAAATAATAAATAATAAATAATAAATAATAAATAATAAATAAATATAAATAATAAATAATAAATAATAAATAATAAATAATAAATAATAAATAATAAATAATAAATAATAAATAATAAATAATAAATAATAAATAATAAATAATAAATAATAAATCATAAATAATAAATAATAAATATAAATAATAAATAATAAATAATAAATAATAATTAAATATAAATAATAAATAATAAATTAATATAAATAATAAATTAATATAAATAATAAATTAATATAAATAATAAATATAAATAATAAATATAAATAATAAATATAAATATAAATAATAAATAACCAGTAACAAATATTATTATTAATAATAATATTTTATTATTAGTACTAATAAATAATAAATAATAAATAATAAATAACAAATAATAAAAATAAGTAAATATAAATAATAAATAAATAATAAATAATAAATGTAACACATGAAAAAGTATGAAAATACGTGGTAAGGGATGAAAAATTATGAAAACGCATGAAAACGGATGGAGAAGCATATGAAGAATGAGGCATTCGAAAGAATGAGAATGCATGTAAACTCATGACAACTCTGGAAAACCCCTTAATAATTCAACATAATAATCATAATAACCCACAAAAAACCATTGATAAAGATAACAAGTCATGGAAACCCAAATAAACAGTAATAAATGGTTCAAATGTTAAAACCCGTCAAAACGGTCATAAAGAGACAAAAACATTGGACTCACATTAACAGAGATAACTTATGATCCGAGAGTCCGTTTTAGATCCACGACCTGTCAAATCAAAGATCCTGAAACAATCTTTGACCTGATAGGTGAAAGAGTCCGAATGGATAGGCGGATCAGAAGTTATGACCATTTAAAAAAAAGCTGACGGGGAACAGGTGCTAGAAACGAGGCATCGAAAAACATAACAAACCCGATACCCACTAAAAAGGCCATAACATATGATCCAAGAGAGCATGTGGGCGCCGCGACCAGTCAAACTGAAGCTCATGGAATGATCTATGATCTGGCAAGTGGAGGTGTCCGAACTGACACGCGGATCGAAAGTTAGGTCCATTTGAAGACAAGTTCGACGGGACACCGGTGACGAAAACGGGGTTTCGGAGGACTTCGGAGGGGTTTTTGGGGTTGAAAGACATGAAAAAACCTTTCTTGTGTCAATCTGGTGCGTAGCTCTCTTTGCTGGCTTCGATTTGATATGTGGTAGAGCCCAAACGGACACCCGGAGCGAAAGTTATGGCCGTTTGAAGTTGGAGAACTTTTTTCAACATTCTTATAACACTAATATCTTCTGTACCTTAGACCGTCTCATGGTTTTGATTATATGTGCCTCTAGATCTCTTCATGAGCTTCGATTTGACTAGTTTTGGCGCTCCAATGGACACCCATATCAAAAGTTATGGTCATTTTAGTGATTTCGGGTTTTCTCGTGTTTTTTTATTTTTTTACTTTCATTTCGCGGCGGTTTTACCGAAACCGCCGCTATTTTGCGGCGGTTTTTTAAAAAAATGCCGCTAATCCTCGAAAAATTAAAAAAAAAATAAATAAAAAATAAAAAAAATTTATGCCATTTAGCGGCGGTTTTTTCGCGGCGGTTTAAAAACAGCCGCGAAACGGCGGCCCGAAACGCGTTTAGCGACGATTTTTAAAACCGCCGCGAAAAAACCACCGCTAAACGGCCGTTTTCTTGTAGTGTAGTCCTAAATCTGAGCCCCAAAAAAGGAGATACACTTGGTGGAAGTTCCCAAGAATAGTACACAGTGTGTACTGAGGTCCACATGGCCACCTAAACACCGAGTCTTTTCCTCTTCCGCATGACTTAGCTGGCCATGTGAGCTTCCACGATATGTACATGGTGTTAATGGCATGTCTTGCCTCACTCGGGACCCTGGATATTTCCTTCCTAGCATAGCCCAGCTAACCATGTCATCAACATAGTGTGTATCCTAGGTACACTGTGTGTTCTGGATAGATGACCTATTGGACATACCCTCAGCTCGTGCCTGTATATGGAACCCCACATACATGTATCTAGCCATGTACTTTAACACGATCATGTCCCTTATCATGACATGTTTGGACATGTACATTGGCCACATGATCTGGGATCACCACATGGAGTTTATTCCCCAAATTTTTTATCTTCACTGAATATGAATAAAAAATGGCGTGTCCCCCTTCACCACATTCCATGTGTTCTGGAATTTCGAATGGGAATTCTGTACGAGCCACCCAAAACACCCAAGTTTCCAGCGAAACCCATAGATTGAACCCTCGAGTCACTAATAGTCATCTAAGGTATCTAAAACCTGAAAAAATACATAAAATAGAGATCAATATTTAAAATTAAAATCTACCAATGCATGGATAAAGGTCAAGCTTCGGGTTCAATACAATGCTTGAGAGAAACTGTATAAATATCTAGTCATGATCTATGTCAAAAATGGGTTTCAAAGGAACCTCATGGCTTTGGTTCATCCTCAGGTTGTCTGCCACACAAGGGGGGATCTTCTCCTCCTCTACCATGTTCCAAAAAATGGGATGGGGAGGGGTTATTTATTTAAATATTATTAAATAAATAAACTATAATTAACAGCCCACCAACATTCACTCCTGACCGGGTGCTCAATGCTGACAAACATTATGTCACACCTATGGTAAAACCCACATTCTAAAATCAACCACGATTTCATATTTCTAGTCGGATACTCTACGTAGGTGTTCTTACATGTTTACAAATAAATTGTGTGAATGTGATAAAATATATTTAATATTTTTTATATCACCACACCAAGGCTCTCTGTGCCTTGGAATCATGTGCCAACTCAACACCTAGCTTTAGAAATATTCCTATAAATATTCCAAAATCTTAGAGGTCAAGACTAGAGTTGCTATAATTCAGTGATTGGATAACTAGATTCACTAAGAAGATCTTGGAATTAATGATGTGAGATCATTCAGTTGGAATGTGATCAAGTGATAAAGTAAAGTTCACATAGTTTATTCAACACACATTGATACACAATTTTTCTTCACATACGATCAAGAATCTTTGCGACTTATGTTTCATTGTAATGAGATACTAAAACTATGCTATCCACTATTTCTAATGTGATCAAAGGTCATAAAAATTCATCATCTTTATAAAATTCATCATCTTATCATTATTGTTGTTTTTTCTATTTTTCATTGTGTAATACTTATTTAATTTATTTGTATTAGTAGCACTGGTTTATGCTTGTATAAATAAAAATAAGTTATGTGTCAGTTATTATACCCCCCAAAAGTTAGTTCACAGGTCGTGTCTCCTAAAGAAAAGTCAAGTCAAGACTAGTTTGTGACTCCCAAACAAAGTCAGGGTTGTACCACTAGGCATTGTAAAAGGTAGTGTCCATAATTGGTTATCACACCTTTAAAAGCGAGTTCTTCTTAGTGGGTACCAATCATATCTACCAGTAGAGAATGTTGATGATTATACTAGGATCTTGGTGATATAAACCACTATAAAAATATTGTGTTCACTATTTTAGTTTTTGATGCATTGTATAACTTGAACACTACACTCACTATATATTATTTAATTAATAAACACATATTGATTATTTTTTCTAAAATATTAAATGACTATTCACACCATCGAGTCAATTTTTCAATTACTTTCAATCCAAAATTTGGTATCATAGGTGGTATCTAATTATTTGGCACCTCTATTTGCTTTAATCTGATACAAAACTATTGGTATTAGAGTATTTTTCCTTTGAGATATAAGTTTTTTTATTTTTAAATTTATTAATAACCTAAATATCCTAAACTTAACAGTATAAGTAATGAGGAATATTTATATAATATATAAGGTATTAATGTGAATGATGGATGGATTATGAAAAATCGCTATTTTTTTTGGAAGTGATTATGGATACTTGAAATACAAAAATGAAACTCAACTAAAATAGTTTTGTGTGGATCATTGGACAATCATGGAGAAACTATATAATTTACCTGAATCTGATCCAACGACTCTTGTAGGTAATGTAATTTTTAAGTATGTTTTGAATTATAAATTTATGAATATTTTGTATTGTTCTATAAGTATAAGTGTATATAGTCTTGTTTTATCTTGTAATACAACCCATGACATAGGTAGAATACTTTAAGTCACTCAAAATGAAACCGACAAGATTAAAAGAATCAAATATAGAATGCTATGAATAGATTACCAAGATTTCAAGATAGAAAAATATGATTTAGTCGACCAGATGTTCCACTGGTTTATAAGTATTAGAAATGATATGAGTTCACTAAGAGAATTACTAGAAAACAAATAATTATTTGAAAGTGTACTATAATCTCTTCTAAAAAGATGGAATGAAATGAAAGTGGTGATCAAATAAAGTAATAATTTTAAAGAGAATACATTAGATGAATTAATCAGTTCTTTACTATAATATGAACTTGAACTAATGAATACATTTGTTTATGAGTCCACAAAGAGAAAATTATTTTATTTTAATTCGAATGTAGATAAATCATTTGAATCTTCTGAATCTGAGTTCTAAGAAAGTGAAAAAGAGATAAATAATTTTATCAATAAGTTTTTAAAATTTATAAGAAATAATGGTGGAAAGATACAATTCAAAATGAATTTAAAATATGAGTACAAGAAAGGTAATAATAGTAATAATAAATATGTTTCATAATTAATACAATAGGAGTGCATAAATATAGGTCACATTGGGCATGATTTACCAAAAATCAAGAATTAAAATAATTACAATGATAATCAAAGAAAGAAAAAACATGGATTTTTGGAGGATGTGATTTCTCAAATAGTTAGAATTCAAGAAGTAACTGAAGAAGTGAAAAGAAAAATGAAATATTTCTCTCATGGGTGTACAATACATGGTAACTGATTCATTATTTACAAAATTAATTACTCATACTACTATTGATCACAATTATATATCTAAAGATGAAAAAGAAATAGATTTTGATTCTTATCATTATTTAGATTATTTGAATTCTAAATTCAAACTATTTTATAAAGTGAATGAAAAATTAAGTAATGATAGTATCATGATTATTGATAATTACAATGATGTAACACCCCAAGATTTCATAGTACATTATTTCTTCAAACTAATTCAATAACTTGCACTACACACAACACCGAGTTCAAGCGCACCATGACTTACCAAACTATCCGTTCAAAAGCGGTTATGAATAATATTAACTGAATTTTGAACTATATACAATCCTTATAATTTTAGAATCAATATTATGAGTTTCTTATATATAATGTGAGAACGAATTCATTTTTTAGATAAAATAATTATTTTTTAAAAAATGCACTTTTACCGCCTTTTAATGGTGAACCTTTTTAAATCCAATATTTGAAACTTTTATATATTAAATTTGAAAAAATAAACTTTTTCTTTAGAATCAGGACATAATAATTTAGTTTCAATAAATTTTTGGTGTTTTTTTGATAACTTTCATATTTGGGTGAATAGTGAAAAATACTATATTTTAACTGAAACAAATTTTTAATCAAAATAATTTATAGTGTTAAATTATACATTTTAATGGTTTGGAAGTATAAATAGATTATATTTTTACCATTTAATCCAATGCTGGTCATTGTAAGTAATTTACTTTGAAATTGGACATAAACAAGTGTCAATCTTTTGATAGTTATTATTTCTTACAAATACGCCTTTTGGTTTTGACAACGAGAATTAATTTTAAATTAATAAATGAAACTTCCATGTTTTGAATTTGGTAAAATAGACTTTATTTTTGAATTCGGAATATCAAAATTAGCTTAGGTTGAATTTTTGGTATTTTTTCTGAAAACTTTCAATTTTTGATGAATAGTGAAAAACACTGAGTTATTATTTAAAACCAACTTTTTATTTAAATAATTATTTATTTTATATAAATTTATTTTAGGTCAAAATATATACACAATACCTATATAAGTTCAATGTAATTCATTAGATTCATTTTATAATATGTTTAGATATATAAAAATTTATTTAAATTTTACCGTCTTTTACCCACCTTTTAGAAGCATTTGCAAATTTACATAAAACTTAATTTTACCACTTCTGTGAGTTGAATTTAAAAAATACAAGACACACAGTTAATATCAAGAAGTAAAATGTGGTTCAATAAGATAAAAATAATTTTTGTTGAATAGTAACTTTTTACTTTTAATTACCACGGTTAAAAGTAAATAGGGTAATTAAGGGTTAAAATGATATTATTATTACCCTAACACATGTCCTAATTCTATGGGATAAGTTTAATTCGACCAAAAACAACCTTAGGAATAAAATTTTACCCTTTAGATCTACCTGGATTAGATTAAGACATTTATTATTATTTTATTTAAAGAAGAGTTAAGAGAGTTAAAATAAAAGTTTAATAACTAAACCATTTTTAATATAGGGTTATACATAAGATAAATTATATTATAAATATTCATTATAAATATAAAAATATTTCCTACATAATGGTATTTAATTTTTAATTTTTATAGATTAAATAATTAAATTTATTAATGACACAATGATGATGCAGTAATTACGTTATTAATGAAAGAATCAAATAAATGGTATTATAAATATTAAAATAAATATAATTTCAAAGTTTTTATGACATCCACGAATATTCTAGGTGAATATGACATGTTATTATTGATTCAATGTATTGTTTTTGAAGTAATCACGCTGTTATTAGTTTAACAAATAACAAATACCAAATTGTGTCAAAATTGACTTAAAATAGTTTTTAAAACAATATTATATTATTAATTGATATAATGGTCCTAAAAATCTAAGGTTCATCCAAAAGACTTATATAATAATATATATGACATTAATGAACCAATTGGGGTTCTATTTGAAGTATATAGTAAGTTTATTAACCATATAGTGTAAGAATACAAGAGACACGTTAAAAGTTAAATTATTTAACTCAGAGTTAAATCTAAATAATAAGGTTAAAATGGTAATCTAAAATTGTATAAAACCTATTGGTTGAGATTATTTAGACCCATCCCAACCCTATCCACGAAATAAGTCACTTTGGATATATTATAAACCGAATATGAATTTATTATAAAATAATATTTTATGTTTTTCCAAAGGTGCCCCTCACCCCTCTTATAAAAGGGCACTTCCACTTCTCTCAAATTCACACCTCCAAAGCCATTTTGATCTGCCAAACCCTGCCCAAATATCCTCCCAACTATCCTAAATTCATCATAGATTCCTTCCTTTGGTCAGAAAGACAACCTAAGGAGCCCTTTTGATCAAATCAAAAGGAAGAACCCTAAGAAGAGGTAATGATTTCACCACCCTCTTTCAAGTTCTCCTATTCTTCCACTTAATCTTTATTTTTTGTTTCCATTATAAAATAATAACTCTAGTATCTTATATATACTATGATGTTATTATAAATATAGAACAACTATATTCATTATTCTACCCATCTTATGAATGATAATGTCACCATGCGTGCATACGTACGGCTTACCGTCTCTACGTCGTGGTGTAATTTTTTATTCAACACTATGTTATTTGGATGGATATAATGATGAGTAATATGTATATAAATAATGAAAATAACATGATAATGTGTCTGTAAAATTAATATATCATCCAATTCCACTCCTTTAAGGAAATGATATTGTCGTTCGTGCGTACGTACGGATTACCGTCTCCACGACGCGATGAGATTCATTTCCACGTTCACCATTCATCGACGATTATAAAAATAAATATTACTAATAAGTATGTAATATATGACATAATAACACTAATAGAGATATATATATTGACTTACATATATCTTATTCACTTAGTTCCGTTCAATATGATATGAAAATGAAAACAACGTTTATGCGCGTGTACGGACTACCATCTCCATAAATAGTGTTTTTCATTTCATATATATGTATGTTATACATATTTATATTCTAAATATATATGATATATAAATCATTTTTTATATTCTGGAAGTATGTAAATATTGATCTAAGTGATACAATCAAGAGTAACAAGTTAAAACATGTACGATAAAGAAAGCGATTATTGCTCGAAATGTTAATTTAACATGGAAATTATTATTAAATGGGTAGTATAAAGTCATAAATGAATCATTTATGATATCATAAATATTAATATGGTTATGGTATAGTTTAATAACATACTACGATCTTCATATAGAAGGTTAAACGTACCCTCGACTAAAGGAATGTTCAAGGTAAGAGGTTTTCATCTCACTTTTTATTCCCCTGAGATTCATGCCATATTGCCACTATTACCTTTTGTGTGGTGTATGCACTGCCCATAATTGTATTCTTTGTGTAATAAACTTTAATTTATGTGTATTTACATATTTATTGTATGATACTTATTTCATGGGGTGTATGTTTCTTAAGTTACCAAATTGGTAAGGGTTAATTTCACAATCTCATTATTATCTGAGGTTGTTTTTATGTATGTATCTACTGGGAAATATTTATTATACATTTCCATGTTTCATAAAAGAGTTTTAAAAGGGATTATTTTTAAGGGAATTTTTACTAAAACATTATTTTAAATGTTTTAAATATTTATTCTTCTAAATCATTCTCATTAATGTCCATGTTTTCAAAATGGTTTTTAAGGATTTATTTATATGGACATGAATGTTTTAAAAAATGTTAATACCTTTCAAAAGTTTCAAAGTGGTATGGGACACTTTGATTCAAAAATTTCTTTAAATGTCTTCCTTTTTAAATTGTGTAACTTTTAAATTTTTTCATGAAAAATGGATATTTTTCTCAAAGAGTTTTACAAATCATTTTTATCTATACCAACATCCTTTGATGGATTTTAAACTTATTTGAAGTTGATTTATTATGATACAAATGTTCCATATTTTATTAAAGTTTTTGTGATATGTTTGACTATGGATGTGTTATTTTTATACCATTCATGATTTATGGTTAAAGTATTGACATTTCATATGCTAGTTTTAATACGAATGTTTATGTTATGTTTTAAACTTTTCGTATGAGGAATGTATTGGACTTAGTATGTGATGGGTGGAGCCCACTATAGCTCCTCGATGCATCAGTAGGTCTAATGAGACAACTTTATGTGGAATTGTCCGAGGCCCTTTCCCAATTTGATATATGGTTTTGGACGAGGCCTTAATCATTTTTAGACATCTTGGTCGAGGCCTTGACAAAATGTTTTAGAATGTCCGACATTATACACTCCCACATTATGAAAATAATATTGATGGTTCATCTGGTCATTCGACTAGTAGAATACCCATGATTATGTTTTATTATGGCATTATTTACTCAGCTCATATTCCTTCCATAAAAGTATTCATGTTTATTATTGGTAAATGCATGTGGTTTCAATTATTCACCATGCTTAATATTTATTTTATCTTCCGTTGTATTGCTTACCTTTACTGAGCGTTTGAGCTCACTCCTTTCGTATGTTTCATTTTCCCAGGATTCCAAGAAGTGTATTATGATTGATATGCAGGTTTAAGATAAAGGGAACAATGGAATTCTAAAAGAACTATTTTTTTGTATTTTATGTTAGAAAGTGTAATGTAATGTTCATGTATACAGTCTATTTCCCAAAATGAAGGCCTTCAGGCCATTCATGCATGCCAATGTATTAAAATAATGCACCGTCTCTAGGAATCTAGGGTCAGGGTGTTACAGTTGGTATCAGAGGAAGTTTATAAATAACCTTGGAAACTAGATTTAGATAAACTCTGATTATAACACATTACCCAAAGATATACTTTGTGTATTAGTATAGAATAACATCCTAGAATTTTGGTAATGTAGAGATTTTGTGAGTTTTCCATGAAAATACATCTCTGTCTGGATACGCGCAGGTAGAGGCGGCTCTGGCATAGATGTACCTAGGGGTAAAAAATGAAAACACCGCTTTGAGCTAGACTCAAACGGGAACCGGTGAACGACAACGGGCCTTACTGCACTCTTGGTTACGACACTCCCAGGGGATATGCTTAGGATAATCCTCATTTTCTTTTTAAATCATTATGAAGGATTTACGAGTATATAACTCCTCAAAGAAAATATTTTTATGGATTATATCCATAAAATGTTCAATTTATGTTAGGTATTTTACATTTTTGGAATTATTTATTGCAATTCATAAATTGAAATAGTGTATGCCATTGTATAGAAATGGTGCCCAGTAGAAGGAATGTGAACTCCAGTAATACATATAAACTAAAGAGTAAGAAGGATAATATCTTTCACGGTATTAAGCCAACATTTAGAAGGGAAATAGTCTCCCGTGTATTCTCAACATATGAAGAAATAATATCATGTATTAATAATATATTTAAAGAATTTTATGAATCCTATGGTTTTGAAGGGAAGAAAAAGAAGAAAAGGATGGAAGAGAGAAAGATGGATAAAGAGAAGATGAAAAAGAAGGATTTTCCCATATGTAATAACTGTGGAAAGAATCACCTTGGTAAATTCTTGAAGGGAATGGGAGTTTGTTATAAGTGTGGAGAAAAAGGACACCAAGTATGTGATTGGAAGGGTAAGAAAAGAGTTTCAAATGTATAATGCTTCATCTGCAAGGAGTTGGGACACTACGTGAATCAATGTCCAAATCATCAGAGTATACCCTAAATGCTGCTATTGGATAAGAATCAAGTTATGATACTACCGAAGATGAAGAGGAATGATTAAGAGTTCTTATGTTTTTATTAAAGTATTGTGTCATTTGAGTGTTGTATCAACGATGTATTGGTTATATGAGTTATGGAAATAAATAAGGATTGTACTGTAGTACTATTTCATTGGGAATTTGATATTATATGGTCTTGATACTAAGGTAGTAATTTTGGAATAAGAGATGGTTGATTTGGATAAATTATATTGGATATTCTTGACTATCTTGGAACTTATTAATGATTTTTATATTCCATCATTGTTGGAGTTTACAACATTTTTGGATAGAAGGAGTATATCTAGTATTCTATAAGGAATACGAGAGCATGAATGTAATCAATAAGGTTTTATGGCAATTCAAGATGTTGTAGTGTTTTAAAAGAATACATGATGAAGGTGTTCACATGTTATTACGTGGAAAAAAAGATCTTCATTGTGTTTACCTTATAAATTATGGACTGTGAGTTTGGAAAGAAGTATTTTGGATACATTTAGTTTGAGATTATTTTTGGATTTCCATAAAAAGGACAACCCGGAGGTCGGGCGACAACCCGTCGCGTTCGGAAAGGTGACGAGACTTGGACCCGCAACCGAAGGGTGATAAGAGTGTATCACCTACCACTGGCCCACATGATGTCCTGGATTGAATAATCTAGTTTTTAAGGGTATAATAGGTGAAATTATAAATTCATTATTTTTGGAACCCTATACGAATAGAATAAATTGAATATTTTTTTGAAATCTTTTGGAGTGAAATATGAGTTTGTAGTAGGAATTAGTTAAAGGATGTAACTCTACATTTCAAGTATATATATATATTCCCTCTTATTAAAACTAAATTTTATTAACCCAATTTCCGATATGAGTTCTCCACAAAGGTATGTTCTATTTTTAATGTTTTATTTTTGATGAAAAATTTAAAATTGTGAGGACACAATTTATTGAAGGAGGGAAGAATGTAACACCCCAAGATTTCATAGTACATTATTTCTTCAAAGTAATTCAATAACTTGCACTACACGCGACACCGAGTTCCAGCGCACCATGACTTACCAAACAAGCCATTCAAAAGCAGTTATGAATAATATTAACTGAATTTTGAACTATATACAATCCTTATAATTTTAGAATCCATATTATGAGTTTCTTAGACATAATGTAAGAACTAATTCATTTTTTCAGATAAAATAAGTATTTTTTAGAAAATGCACTTTTACCGCCTTTTAATGGTGAACCCTTTTTAAATCCAATATTTGAAAATTTTATATATTAAATTTGACAAAATAAAATTTTTCTTTAGAATCGGGACATAAGAATTTATTTTCAATAAATTTTTGGTGTTTTTCTGATAACATTCATATTTGGGTGAATAGTGAAAAATACTATATTTTAACTGAAAACAAATTTTTAATCAAAATAATTTATAGTGTTAAATTATAAATTTTAATGGTTTGGAAGTATAAATAGATTATATTTTTTCCATTTAATCCAATTATGATCATTTTAAGTAATTTCACTTTGAAATTGGACATAAACAAGTGTCAATCTTTTGATAGTTATTGTTTCTTAAAAATACGCCTTTTAGTTTTGACAACGGGAATTAATTTTAAATTTATAAATGCAACTTATATGTTTTGAATTTGGTAAAATAGACTACATTTTTGAATTCATAATATCAAAATTAGCTTAGGGTGAATTTTTGGTATTTTTCTAAAAACTTTTAATTTTTGATGAATAATGAAAAACACTGAGTTATTGTTTAAAACCAACTTTTTATTTAAATAATTATTTATTTTATTTAAATTTAATTTAGGTAAAAATAGATACATACTACCTATATAAGTTCAATGTAATTCATTGAAGTCATTTTATAATAAGTTTAGATATATAAAAATTTTATTTAAATTTTACAGTCTTTTACCCACCTCCTAGGAGCATTTGTAAATTTACATAAAAGTTAATTTTACCACTTCTGTGAGTTAAACTTCAAAAATATGAGAGACACAGTTAATATCAGGGAGTAAAATTTGGTTCAATAAGATAAAAATAATTTTTGTTGAATAGTAACTTTTTACTTTTATTTACCGCGGTTAAAAGTAAATAGGGTAATTAAGGGTAAAAATGATATTATTATTACCCTAACACATGTACTAATTCTACTGGATAAGTTTAATTCGACCCAAAACAAACTTATGAATACAATATGACCCTTTAGGTCCACTTGTATTAGATTAAGACATTTATTATTATTTTATTTAAAGAAGAGTTAAAGAGTTAAAATCAAAGTTTAATAACTAAACCATTTTTAATACAGGGTTATACATAAGATAAATTCTACTATAAATATTAATCAGAAAGATAAAAATATTTCCTACATAATAGAATTTTATTTATAATTTTTATAGATTAAATAATTAAATTTATTAATGACATAATGATGATGCAGTAATTACTATATTAATGAAAGAATCAAATAAATGGTATTATAAATATTAAAATAAATATAATTTCAAATTTTTTATGACATCCAATAATTTTATAGGTGAATATGGTATGTTAGGATTTATTAAATTTATTTCTTTTAAGTAATCATGCTGTTATTATTTTAACAAAAAACAAATACCAAATAGTGTCAAAATTGACATAAAATAGTTTTTAAAACAAATATTATATTATTAATTGATATAATGGTCCTAAAAATATAAGGTTCTTCCAATAGACTTATATACTAATATATATTACATTAATGAACCAATTGGTGTTAGATTGGTAGTATATAGTAAGTTTAATAACCATATAGTGTAATAATACAAGAAGACGCCGTAAAAGTTAAATTATTTAACATTGAGTTAAATCTAAATGATAAGGTTAAAATGGTAACCTAAACTTGTCTAAAACCTATTGGTTGAGAGGATTGCAACCCATCCCCACCCTATACTAGAAATAAGTCACTTTGGATCCATTATAAACCGAATATAAATTTATTATAAAATAATATTTTAAGTTTTTCTAAAGGTGCCCCTCACCTCTCTTATAAAAGGGCACTTCTCCTTCTCTCAAATTCACACCTCCAAAGCCATTTGGTACGGCCAACCCCTGCCCCAATATCCTCCAAACTATCTTAAATTCATCCTAGAGGCCTTCCTTTGGTCAGAAAGCCAACATAAGGAGCCCTTTTGATCAAATCAAAAGGAAGAACCCGAAGAAGAGGTAATGATTTTACCACCCTCTTTCAAGTTCTCTTATTATTCCACTTAATCTTTCTCTATTGTTTCCATTATAAAATAATAAATACAGTATATTATATATAATTTTATGTTATTATAAATATGGAGCAACTATATTCATTATTATATCCATCTTATGAATGATAATGTCACCATGCGTGCGTACGTACAACTTACCATCTCTACGCGGTGGTGTAATTTGTTATTCAACACTATGTTATTTGGATGGATATAATGATGATTAATATGTATATAAATAATTGAAATAACATGATAATGTCTCTGTAAAATTAATATACCATCCAATTCCATTACTTTAAGGAAATGATATTGTCGCTTGTGCGTACGTACGGATTACCGTCTCCACGACGCGATGAGATTCATTTCCACGTTCACCATTCATCAACGATTATAAAAATATATATTACTAATAAGTATGTAATATATGAAATAATAATGATACTAGAGATATATATATTTATATATATGTGTACTTACATATATCTTATTCACTTAGTTCCATTCAATACGACAGGAAAATGAAAATAACGTTAATGCGTACGTACGGACTACCGTCTCCATAAACGGTGTTTTTCATTTCATATATATGTATATTATACATATTTATATTATAAATATATATGATATATAAATCATTTTTTATATTCTGGAAGTATCTAAATCTTTATCTAAGTGATACAATCAAGAGTAACAAGTTAAAACACGTACGATAAAGAAAGCAATTATTACCCGAAATGTTAATTTAACATGGAAATTATTATTAAATGGGTAGTATAAAGTCATAAATAAATCATGTATGATATCATAAATATTAATATTGTTATGTTATAATTTAATAACATACTACGATCCTCATATAGGAGGTTAAAAGTACTCGCGACTAAAGGAATGTTCAAGGTAAGGGGTTTTCATCTCACTCATTATTCTCATGAGATTCATGACATATTGCCATTAAGGTTAGATATATGTTATTTTAATTCCATTTTAAACATTAAATTGGATAGGTTATGAATATGTTTATTGATTTGGGTAATTATTATAGTTTTTTATGTTATTTTCTATTAAAAATTTTAAGTTTATTATGTTTCAACCATTTCATATGAGGAATGTATTGGAATTATTATGTGATGTGAGGGGACCTCTATATCCCCTAAATTAATTTGTATATCTCAAGAGAAAAACTATCTTGTGTATTGGCTAACGCCACTTCCACTTATGTAAGATGTCTTGGCATGAGGCCTCAATGGTGTGTTTATGATGTCCAGAATTATGTGTTTACCTCATTATGATATTATTTATTGATTTAAATATTATTATATGATTATTAATGAAATCCATGTATAGGTTTTTAGCTCATTTTATTATGTTATTATTTGTTTTACATTAATTTAAACCGCCGCGAAACAAAAAAAACTGCCGCTAAATCATGCTTTTTCCGTAGTGCTATGAGTAGCATATTCTGTAAATTTTTCTACATAGAATGTTATGGTATCCATTATGGTGTCTTTTGAGATATAACATGGTGTGATTCTACCACGAAGCTTCATTATCAGTATTTAATCATGGGTAATGATCTGGTTAGATCAATGGAGAGATGTTGGGGTTGTTACCCTTATCTATAATCTGAGGATGCATGTCCCCATAGATTCATTACATTGGTAGAGTAGTGATCCCCTACTATAAGGGTGGAGGTCCCCTACATATGGCGGTGTTGTGACATTTGGTTTAACGAGCATGACACTCCTTCCAATGGTGTGAGATTATGGTAGAGGTCGGATTGGTTTACTAGAGATACTCTAGGAATGGTGCTCCTCTATCGTACTAGGGAATTATTTTCCCTTACCTCTTAGGTTGGTAGAGGTGGAACTCCCCCACAACAGGCATAGGTCCTCTACCCATCAAGTAGTTATCTCGAGGTCGTTACTCCCTATAGGACTAGGGTGTAGGTCCCCCGTATCATTCAAGAAGATAGAGATAGATCTCCCTTATCATACCAGGGTGTGGTCCCTCTATACTCATTGTCTAGAGAGAGGAAGTACTCCCCCATCATACCAAGGTGAGGGACATTTATCCATGAAGTCGGTACTCCCCTATAACAATAGGAAATGGGTCCTCCATATTCGATGTTTAGATAGAGATGGTACTCCCATATCCTATCAAAGTTTGGGTTCACTATTCCATGGTCGCTACTTCCCTATCATGATAGGGTGTGGGTCACCCATTGCGATCAGATAAGTAGAGATAGAACTCCCCTCAACACAGGGTGTGGGACCTCTATCTACAGATTGGTACTCACCTGTCATCTATTTCCAATGGGGAGAGGGTCCTCTCTAGAAGTTTGAGAACCCTATTCTATAGAGAATAATTATGAGGAGAAGGACCTTCCACTTTTTATGTGTGACACTTGGTTAGGAGGTAGTTCTCCTTCAACACAGTGAGGTGTGGCCCTCTCCATGTGGGTTCCAATAGTACAAAATGTATTTAGTTCATTAGCTTTCTCATATCGGTTATTCATAATTTACATTAAAAATCCATGTATTTTTCTTTATCGTTTATTTTATCATATAACCGACATGAAAAAACCAGTATCATGATTTATCACATCAGTTATATAGTAACCGACATGATAAAGCAATTTTTAACATCGGTTATATTTTAATCGATGTGATAGAGCAAATTTTTCATGTAAGTTTTTGTATAGACAATGGGATAAACCATTAAAAATATCATTATTGTATCATTTATAATATAACTAATGTGATATAATATTTTAAATTTTATGAATTTTTGTTTTGAATCATTTCGTTGTTATTCGATATCACGAAAGTAAACTTGAATCTATCACGTGCAAAAGACCTAAACTTGTTTCTTTGATCCATTAGACTCCAATCTCAGTTTTCCATCTTCATATATCATCGGGTTTCTTTGGGATCATTATTGTTAATTTTACCATTTCATCTCTCAACTCACTTGTAAACATCACACATTGATCTCTTTTGTGAACATCGTAATTCCTATTTTTTTCGATTCCATTTATTCAAATATCACATTACCATTGTTTTTTCAATTTTATTTATTTTAAAGGATTTTTTATTAAACTTTGATATAGAATTAAATCGCACTTGAATATAGAAAATTATTTTTTTAATTTAATGTAAATTATTTTCAATCCCTTCACTAATTATATTAAATGTTCAGTCTTATCACTTTTGGAATGTATGAGTTAGTGATTTGGTAATCTTGAGATGTAATTGAAAAAATAGGGATAATAGTAGGTCTAAATTGGGAGAAAATGTTAGTGATTATTCATAAATGATATATATTATTTTACAATTATATTTTCTACATTCGTTTTGTATAATTACTATTATATATGAATGTCCATGATTTATTAAATAAAAACTCATAAAGTACTCATAATTCTCATAATAACCTTATTATATGTTATATAATTAATTAAAGTCACTCTGGTATTTTTATATGTTAAGATTAGTGGTTTGTATCTTACTTATCATTTTATTATATAATATTTATATATTTTAAATTCTAGATAATTTTACCCTCCATCTATTCAGTTTCTTATAACATATCATCCTATAGGTTGTCTGTTCAGTATTGTATAATATATAATATTATGGTTTCTTATGTTGAAAAATTTGTATCTGGATTTTGAAAATTATTCACAATAATGGGTAATCATTTTTTATCCATGATGATATGAAGTTTTTGTTGTTGAAAATGTTATATTAAGGGAAATAAACTTTTTATTCAATTTATAGAAATAATTCATTAAACGTTTTATTTAAATTTTTGTTTTTTATTTTAAATGTGATGGTTATTTTTAAATAGTTCCATTTTTATAAAGTAAAACATTTATAATGTTTTTAATTAAATTATAATCAAAAATGATTTTATTTTTTAAAACAAATTATTTTTGAAAAACTATTATGACAAATTGTTTTAAAAGTAATTTGATGTTAATGATGTTTTTTTAAATATAAATAATATGTAGTGGTATTTTGGATTAGAAATGTAAAGGGTGCTGCATTTTTATTTATCAATAATATTTAAACTTATATTCAATTATTCTCAAGAATTTATAATTATACTTTTCAAATATGCATATATATATATATAAATTTCAAAGTTTTGTTACTTTAAAATTATGTCATATTTGTTATAAATTTAAACCAAGTGTGACTTGAATTAATTATTCTCACTTTTATCACCACTATATTGTTTTGAAAAGATATTGATTTTTGATATTTTTTAGAGATAATAATGATTCAAAGTTGGATTACAACACTTTGAATAAGTGATGAATCTATGGAAGGTGTTGATGCTTTTTGTAATTTTATAAATGGAATGTTCTAATCAATGACATGTTTTTTTATCCACACCTAAAATGTTTAAATATAAAGAATTTGAAAATAAGAGAGATAAAATATCATTTAATTTTTCATTGTTTTAATCTGAGTTTGAACCCTTGAATTTGGAATGGTTAAATTGGGAAGAATTTTGGATCTATTGATGATAATTCTTTGAAAGATGATACTCATGATGAAAATGAAGAAATGATTCATGATAATGAAGTAGATTCAATTAAGAAAGAACTGAAAATTGAGTTTCTATATGGTGATGTTTAAAAACCATTATAACCAAGTTGTAAAAAATTTGTGGTTTAATCATCGGTGTAAATATCGATTAACTTGCAGGCGAAACCTGGTTGTAGTGGTAGGAGTTTTACTAATTTGTTATATTTTTTAAGGATATTCTTCTTAAAGACAATGATCCTCCTTATTCACATTATAAAGTGAAGAAAATACTATGCCTGATGGTATTATGTTACAAAAAAATACAGGTCTTCCTGAATTAATGTGCGATATATAGGAAGGAATATGAATTTCTGTCAAAGTGTCCTAAAGGTGGGACATCATGGTATAAGTTGAAAGAAAATTTACATGTTGATTTAGTATTTACAAAGACCGTTTCCAAGGCATTTGGGTATCTTTCTATAATTCCTCATTTGAAATGTTTATTTTCCAATTCACATGATTCAAAAAGGTTAATATGGCATGCAGATGATAGGATATGTGATGGAAAATTATGGCATCCATCTAATTTTCCACAGTGGAAGAAAATTGATCATAATCTTCCTAAATTTAGAAATGAAGTTAGAAATCTCAGACTTGGAATATGCATAGATATAAAGAATCAATATCAAAGCCTTAGTAGAACACATAGTGTATGGCCTGTTTTATAGGTAATTTAAAACTTACCTCATGGATTTTGTATGAAGAGAAAATATGTCATGTTGAATTAAATTATCTCTAGACCAAAACAGACCAAAAATGATATTGATGTTTTCTAGTCACTGTTAATTGATGATTTTGATCTCTTATGGCAGGATGGTATTAGGATGTACGATTCTTATAAATTGGAATATTTTCAGTTGCATGAAATGATTTTTGTTCACTATAAATGACTTTCCAGCATGTGGAACTTTTTTTGGATACAGTGTTAAGTGGAATAAAGAGTGACCAATTTGTGAACAAAAGACATCATATTATCAATTTCATCATGGGAGAAACATATTATACTTGTTCCATAGAAAGTTTTTTTTTCAATGGATCACTCATATAGAAGATTAAAAAAGGAATTAAATGTCTCATAAGAATTTTATATTTATCCAAAAACTTTATCCACTGATCAATGTTTTGAGTGGATGCAAAACCTTGATGTGAAATTCGGAAAGACACATAAATCTGAAATTGATAGAAATATTTGGAAGAAACAGTTAATATTTTTTGAGCTACATATTAGAGATATCATGAGTTAAATCATAAAAATTATTTAATGCATGTTGAGAAGAATATATTTGACAAATTGATTGGTATATTGTTAAATATTAAAGGAAACACTAAATATGGTTTGATTAAAAGATCAGACTTACTCTCAATGGGAATATGTTTTGATTTATCTCCCACTCCTGATGGAAGGGGAATATTCCTATCCCCAGCTTGTCATATATTATCCAAGAGGGAGAAAATTATCTTTTTTCTTTGTCTTCATGATATCCAAGTGTCATAGGGTTATTTTTCAAATGTAAATTTTTTTATCTTTAAAGGTTTAGAAGTTGAATGGTATGAAATCTCTTGAGTTTCATGTCATGATAAAACAACTCATACTGGTTTCATTATGTGGAATATCTCACATCCATTTCAGAATGACTATTATGTAGGTGTTTTATTTTTTAAATTCAATTTTTAAAAGGGTTATTGTTGTGAATGGTTTGAAAAATTTGGAAAATGATGAAATTTATATACTTTTTCAAATGGTAATGTGTTTTCCTCCATCTTTTTTTGATATCATGGTGCATTTAATAGTTCATTTCATGTGAGAAATAAATCTTTACAGACCTATATATCCACGTTGGATGTATCCTTTTGAATGGTATATGGATATATTAAAGTGTTATGTTAAGAATCTATATCGACCTGAAGCATCAATTGTTGAGAAGTATGTTTCTGAGGAGGTTGTGGAGTTTTTTACAAACTACTTGCCTACACTAGAGCATATTGGTTTTCCTCCATCTCACCATGAATGATTTAATAATGGTGGAAAGGGGATTCAAGGGTTGAAAGTCAAATCTGTGACAGGTGAGAAGATAAAGAAGGTACATTTATACATCTAGAATAACATAGATTATGCTAAAAAATATATAAAATTTCATATTACTATGTCGAAACAATGTTATCCAATGAAGAAAAATATATGGATTTTGAATGATCATAATAAAACTTTTTTTCCATGGTTTAAAGAAACCATTTTTTTAGATTAGATGCATCAGAAACATTGATATGGTTAGTGGTTGGTCCATTTTTAAATTTGATAACATGGTTTGGGTATGACATTAATGGTTATACATATCATATGAAAGATCAGGACAGTTGAAGGGTAGTTCAGAATAGTAGTATATTGGTGTTCACCGAAGCAATGCATTTTTTGAGTGCTAAATAAAAAAACCCAATTTCATCATAAAGTGAATATTATGGAGTCATTGACAAAATATGGGTGGTTAATTACATTAAACTTCAAGTTCTAGAGTTTAACTGTAAATGGTTTATCAGTAGCAATAGTTTCAGATGCGATGAATTTGGAATGAATCTTGTGAATATAAATAGATTAAAATACACATTTGATCCTTTTATAATGGAAACACATGGAAAAAAATTCTATATTCTTGATCAATTCTATATGCACTGGTATATTATTTTAGAATGAAAAAACAGTATGTTAGTGATCATAAGCTTGAAGAAGATGATGATTTATTTGAGATACCTACTTCCATGGAAAGATTAATATATAATTTTGATGATCACATTATAGACATGGTTTGTGCCATATGGAATGATCATGATGAAGGAATTTTGGGAAACAATCCTTTAGTACATTCCTAATATTAGAGGTAACATATGGTTATTTCTCAATTATTTTTTTAAATTTCATAAAATGTTAGATATTTTAATTTTATTTTATTTATTAAAATATCTATTTTAACTTATAGGTTGAATGGGTTGTTTATATTAGCTTATTTTTGTTTAGTTTTCCATGTTTACCCTTACTCAACTTATCTATTAATTAATTTTGTTGAAAAAAAATTATTTTATATATAATATATTAAATAAAAACCAAAATATTTTATAATAGTATATTGAAAAAATATTTTTTTGTGTAAAATTTTTTTATTAGGTTGGAGAATTTTTACTATTCACACAAGTTTTGGATTGGTTTTCATTTTTTATATGAAATTTCATATCTCATTACTATTATTAGAATTTTAGTTAACTATAACAAATATGAATAAAAATGTGTTGTGTTTAGTTTAGTTTACTTTATTATTTGACAATTTTTTATTTTCTATTTACATTAGTATTATAATAGATGAATTTTTATATT
Source organism: Viscum album (assembly GCA_963277665.1). Classification (NCBI taxonomy): domain Eukaryota; kingdom Viridiplantae; phylum Streptophyta; class Magnoliopsida; order Santalales; family Viscaceae; genus Viscum; species Viscum album. Next base: position 86,593,061 of record OY728154.1, read on the forward strand.
ATTCTGCTAATTATTTGTTGCTTTGATTTATAGGATAATGAAAAATAAATAAACTAATCCACCACATAGAGATGACCATACCCATACCTATGGGAAGGAACATGCACATAAACCTCTTAATGAGCCACATCCTTCTTTACAAGAGACATATACTCCCATAGGTTCAAAGACGAGTTTGAGGGTTTGTAAACATGGTAGCACACATTTACCAAAATTTTCACTTTTCTATATTCAGGACCACAGGATACTGGTAGGATTTTATGATAATGATATTCCAATAGGCCCTAATTTAAAATAATTCAAGAGTTTTCTATCATTTTAGGCTATAAGAAAAGTCTGTATTTTGATTTATGATTGAAGAAGTGTTGACAAATTGACACTATCTCACTTATGGGAGACCATTTGGGTAAGATAGTTTGTTATTATTTTAAATATCTTGAAATTTTTATAGTAATATATGTTTCCCACTTCTTATCAGATGACATGTGATATACCTAACACTAGAGGAGTCTGGAGGAAATGTTTATCATTGGATGCTGGAAGATGGAGGGATTTAAAATTAACCCTTCAATCAGAATTAATTTTTTGGCATAGGAAATATCATAATCCATGAAATATATATCCCTTTATAGATGAATATGCATGGAATAAATTTTTTGAAAGTAGAAGACAAGAAGCATTTTGGGTAAGTGTAATGTTACCTTTTGGTTGTTTCTTTTATATTAACAATCTTATTAATGATTCGTTAATTTTTTATTTATTCTTAATTTGTTGTAATCAAGGAGATATCCTTAGGAGATCAAATATAGAATTTTATACCCTCATACTTTGTCTTTGTGAGGGTATATGTTATTGGAAGAACAAATGATAGTTGAAAATTTTCAAAAACAGAGAGTTAAGTCTTCATGCTCTGTAGAGTTTTCCCCTATATCCCCCTTTCTAGACATGAAAAATGGAATAGTTATAGGATAAGAAAAATATACAATATGTTACGGAAGAGTTGAGGGTTGTAGCTGATAAGACTACAAGATATTAAATTTATTTATTTATTTAAGTTAATTCAATTAATTATATATTTTGATTCATTAAATAATTTTAAAAATAATTTGTATATGATTCTCTTAAGGATCAGATCACACAAGGGGTATTTTTAGTTGTGGGTAGGTAGGATATTTTAGCTACAACATTGGGAAATCCCGAACACCTGGGTCATGTACGAGGATACCCGATGGGTGTATCGATGAAAAAATTATTTTCAGGTTCTTCTGTTTCTGCAATGGTGGGTGTTTATAAAAAAATAGAATATTTGGAGGATCAAGTTTAGGATATTTGGGTGATGATGTAGGATAGAATTAGAGATTCAGTATAGTTGATGTTTATAGAAATGTAAAGATAGTTTTAGACTGCATCTACCACTCCTCTACCTCCACCAGTATCTCTCACTCCTCCACCTCCACGTGCAGACCCCACTCCTTACCCTACTCCTACACCCCCTCCTCCACAGCTTCCTTATTATTGTGAGTTATATTTTTATAATACAAAACATTATATTATTGCATATGGGATGATATTTTATATTGTATATACCATTAATCATCAAAAGTTAGTGATAGAGCATCATAGAGTCACAATACATGATATTATAGATATATTAGTTGTAGTATCATTATTAACAGATGAGGTGAGTATAGATGGACAAAGTATCATCCACTTTTTAGTTCGTATATCTATAATTCTACAACATATTACCATAAAGGTATGTTTTTATTTATCTTTTATTTCATTTTTTTATTAAATTGGTTTTAACATTTTAAAGTTTATATATTTATATTTTTTTATAGGAATACTTTAAATGTAAAGAAATATTGTATAGACAACAATAAATAAAAGTTATTATGACTTCATATATAGATTATAGTAGTCTTGATATATTGTTAAGATATTAAGATTTTTTCAGATGTTTATGATGTTCCAATTTTAGCTGGTGTTTTTGGGAATATAATGACTGTGGTACTTTTGAAAAATGAAATCATGGATCTAGTAACATGAGATCAATTGGGAATCAACATGATGCATGTTTTTTTCCATGTAAGTCTTAATATATATCTTTCCTTGTGTTTAATTTATTGAAAATTTATACTTATGTTTTTTTATTAGATATCTCTATACAATGTGTAAAGATAATAAAAATACAGTTGTATTTGGATTTATGGACCCATAGTTAATTTCACCTATAGCAAGGACATTGAATGAAGTAGAAATAATAGTTTATACAAATGAAATATTTAAAAAGGAGGAAATTATTCAGTGTCGGATGATACCTCATCTTTAAGAGTATGAAACATATGTCTCATAAAGTGTTATATGTATTTTAACATAATAACCACTAACATTAAATTTTCTTTTATATCAGTGGCCATTGGTGGTTATGTTTTTTATGTCCAAGGGAGAAGTCACTTTATTGTTTAAGCTCTATTCATGGAGAAGTGAAAAAAAATTAAGTATTTATTGGACATGTAATTTTGAATTTCTTAATAATTTTTTATATTATAATCAACTTTAAATTTATTTCATTCATATAGTTTTATAATAGGGGATGGAATTTATTTTCAGAGACCACAAAGAAAAAGAGATCTAAGATCAAATATATAAAATTAAAGGTGAATTTTCATTTATAATTAGTATATTTTGGATATATTATTAAATAATGCTATTTCGAATTGAAAAAATAATTTAAATATAATTTTCATAAACAAGAAGTCATAAAAGAATGCAGATATTATTTTTTAAGATTTATGTATGAAATAATTTCAACTAGGTTAGTTACGAAGTTCCATAAGGTTATATTTATTTATAAAAATTTACTTAATATTTCATTAGTTTTATTCATAATATATGTTAAATTATTTCCATTTAATTTGTATCTCTAGTAATAGAAATTATTGACATTGCTCTGGATAAACTTTTGTTACACTATGAAGTCAATAAACTTATGATTCCACTTTCTTAGTGTGTGCTTAAAACCATAAAGGACTCTATGTATCCTGAACAAAAGGTCTTAGTTCTAACAACCATGAAATTAATCAGTTTATCTATATAGATTTCCTCATATAAGTACTCATGAAAGAACATTATCTTTCTATAAAACTACTCCATATGATAATTATCTATGAAAAAAATACTATGTATCAATCTGAATAGTCATATGTTTAACTACCAATGAAACAATTTCTAAGAAATCCACACCTTATATTCATTGAAAATGATTCATGAATAGTCATGCCTTGTACCTCTATCTATCATCCACATATTCTTTCAGCTGATACACCCATCTAAAGAACCTTCTTCCTAGTAGGTATTTTTATTAGATCCCATGTTCCATACACATAGAAGGAATATATTTCATCCCTCATGCCTAACTTCAACTAATTTGGGTCTTTTATATTTATATCCTCTTTTAGGATCTTGAGCGCTCCATCATTTGTAAAAATAAAATAGTGCATATCACTTATATTGATCAATTGTGCCACACAATTCATCAATTTTTCCCAAATCACCTAAGGAAATCCTATGTTAATTATTATACTTATTTATTTTTAAACTAATATAAATTTCATCATATATATGAATTTTTTATGTTTCATATTACCCGGTATAATATTCTCAAACTATATTCCCTTTCACCAATAGAATCTATATAACTCTTTACTTCCATACTCCCCACCTTTATCAGATGTCAAAAACTTATTCTTTCAACTAGTCTCCTTTTCCACCATGGATCTCCATCAGATAAATGTTTTGAATACTTTAGAGTTTTTCTTAATAAATAACACCCACACTTTCTATGTCACATCATCAATGAAGTTTACATATAATAATGACCCTTTATGGGAAACAATTGGAGCATCCCACCATATGTCTGTATGCACCAACTTTAACTTCCGGTTCTTCAGTGCTTTACCTTCCATTTAAAAGGAAACCTTATACTACTATCCAAATATACAATCTTCACATATCCCATACTCCATGCTAATAATTTATAAAGATAGTATTTTACTCATTTTTATATGTTTTTAAGTGATTTAATCCCTAACAATTTATCAATTTGAGTGTATTTTCATGAATTTTGTATTTTTGTTATGTTTTGGGATAAAATGTAAAAATTTCTTAATTATTGAATTTTACTATATTTTAATCACAAGGTAATTTTGAGCATAAATTTTAAAATATTATTCCAATTGTAGGTATTATTTTTTAAAAATTTATTGATTTATAGGCCTCAACATTTTCTTCTGGACTAAGCTCTGATTCAAACATCTAGAGGCCCTAAAAATCAATAAAGTTGAAAAAATGTTTGGGTGGATAGAGTGGATCCAACCTTTGTAAATGAATAATAACTTGGGATACACACCTCCAATTGAGATAATTATAGTTGTAATTGAAAGAGAACTCACAAGCTCATTTTACCAATAAATTCCATGGAGTTATACACTAATTAAAGTGGCCATTTAATGCTAAACATTGAAGGATGATTTCTAGAATTCTCAGCTAGAAAAAGTTAGACTTGTTAATAATTCCATAACTTCATCAATAAGTGTCCAATTAATATGAAATTTTTAAGGGAGAAACTAAATTAAATTTGGATAAAATTATATGATGGTGACTTAGGGGGATTCTAAGACATGGGGTTCCAAACAAGATTAAACTTTCAGATGACGGATTCTAGAGGGGAAGTGGTGACACCTTTTTATTTTCTTATTTTATTTTTATTTTTATTATTTTTACTTTAGTTTTATTTCAAATGTAATTTTAATTTAGTTTATTTTAAATAAAACCTAATTCATTCATGTTTTTTAATTTTTTGTCTTCTTCCACCCATCCACCCTCTTTTCTTCTTCTTCTTCTTCTATTTTTTTTATTTTGTGAATTCATGTGTCTATTTCTCTTCTTCTTCTTTCCTTATCCTCATTATTTTTATTTTATTATATCATTTTCTTCTTATTCAATCCACCATGAACTATTACCATAAAAGATGAGGGGATAACCCGATGTTTGGCCTGGGGTAGGTAAGTGGCAATTTCATTTATTTTTCACTTAAATTCTTGTGTTTTATTAAGTTTTTTATGAGAAAGAGAGATGTTTATGGGTGTGGATATATTCCACTACGACACTGATCTCAAACTCATTTCTATTTTTTTATTAAATCTTTTCTCTCCCTTCTACTGGATACAAGATCTTTATATGATGGATTTGATCCATTCAGTGGATAAAATGGCATATAATGGAGCCAGGTCTTGGAAGATGTCACTCTCGATCGAGGTGTACCATCAACCTTGATTATAGGAGGAGGTGGGATTGAGATTTTTAAAAGGAATTCATGATTTCACACAAATAAATAAAAGAATATTATTTCATGAATGAGATCTCAGAATTGAATTATCAAACTTAATCTAAAGACTAACAAGGATAATTATGGAACCTATAAACCAAACCACAAAGGCCAAGTCCTTTCTTTACTAACCACATTCTATCGTTGCATGTTAGTTTACTTTTTTTAGAATTTCATTTATCATCATAAACCTCATTTCCTTAATAAAACATAAACCAACAAAAATAATTAGTTCTTAGGTGAATTATATTAAGTAGGTGAACAAACTGATAAATATTATCTGGTGAGATGAACCTAGTCAGCCATTGTGCTTCACTAGGAAAATATAGAAATTTTCCTTTGTCACACCCTACAACAGGTGTGCATCAAAACTGGCACCGTTTTCAGGGATTAAATTATTATTTTATTTTATTTTTCTATTTTCATATTTTATAAAAAAAATTATTACTTTTTTAAAAAAACTAAAAATATAATTATTTTTCCATGATGTTTTTAGGTGATCAGTTTTTCAATAAATGGAACAATTACTCATAGGTGAAAGAATAAGAAATGGATTATACTTAGGAGGCCCCTCAAATAGGGTTTTATTCCCTTATGATAATTATCAAGTAGAAGAAAAGAGGCATAACAACATGGATCTCACCTGAAGATTTGATGGCCATGGTTGATGAGCTTCAAATTGACATGCAATGATTCAAGGACAAGAAGGAAGTGCCACTAGTTTTCCTCAATTTCACTAAATACATCCAAGAATTTGAGGCAAAAATTAATGAATATCAACAACCCAACCATTTTAGGAACTATATTCAAGATGACCATGATGAGATAGAGTGGATTCATGATGAGGTATACTTACCTTCTAAGCTACGTATGGGAGATCAACAAGATTTGGATGAAATTTGGAACGAGTATGAGGTACAACATGATATACTCATTACTTACATAGTAGAAGATATAAAACCACTCTAATTATCTCTAGTAATGTAATAAGAGGAATATATAAAAATGGTAGAATTTGAAGAAAAGATGGAGGATCCCGACTACCTACCTCCATCCATTGAGATCAAACTTCAAGAGGCACTTACCATTAAATAAGTGATTGAACCACAACCAAATAGAGGAGATGGTATTTCTTTGAAATATTTATTTTATTATTTTATTCAATCTTATTTGATTATCACTCCTTATAGTTTTGAATTTTCATATCAGATTAATCATTTATTTTCCTTAGAGGAAGAGGAAGAAACTAAACATGCACCTGTTGAGGAACACATGGAGCTCCCTGACATTATTGATCATGAATTTGAGGAGGCCCATGAAGAAACCCAAGTAGTTGATCTTTTGGAAATAAAGATAGAGGCTGGTTATTAAAAAATAGATATTTTTTTATTATTCAAATTTAAATTCTATTCATTTAAAAATACTTACTCACTTCATCTTTGATCATTAAATTCATGCAACCCATGTTGAGCCAGCACTGGAAGAATGAGGGGAGGTTTCACAAGTATCAACCAAGGAAGAGGATGATCCATACTTAATACTACCCCCACCATGAAATCTATACTTAATTGTGAAGGGGATGGATCTAGTATACACAATCCATGGATCATTACTCACCAAGAAAGAAGAAGCACAAGCTAGGAAAATCCACATGTGGTGGTTCAAGTATAAGAAGATTCATCCACCATCAGATTATGGATAATATCTGGTACTTCCCTATAGAGGTAGTAAAAATTTAGGTCCCTCTTATAGAATCATACCAAGATTTATATTTACATTCTTTCGAGGAATTTAGATTTCAATTTCAGTTTTAGGAAGTAGTATAGCATGTAGCCCACTCCCTCTATATTTTTGAGCTTAAATTAAATGATCCTGGTGCTTAATTGGTTAGTTTTATTTTATAGGTTAATGATAGCATAAGTAATCCCCAAATATTCAAGGAGGAAAGAGGACTAAGATTCATTTTAAAATGGAGTTGAATTTTATTTTTTATCATTTAAATTCCATACATTTTTTTCTAAAAACATGTTTTGAGCCTTAAACTAAAATTGTATGATCACACTTGAATTTATGTTTTACTTTACTTATCTAGGAGAAATAATTTACTTAGGAATCTTTTGATTCCATATTATAGATTTCAATGTTAATGATATTTAATGATTAAAATTGATAATTGTATGTTTAAAGTTAATCATGGATATTGAAACAAGGACTCATGATTTGAGAGAATTAGTTGATTCATGTAAATGAAATTTCCTTAACATTTTTCATTCTTTGAAATTATAAAATTCATGTGAATTGATTTGATATTATTGGTCATTCCATGAGTGATTTTTCCAAATCATATGTCTCATTCCTAAGAGAATTTTTATACCAAGTACTTCCAATTTATTCTTGAGCATAATTCTTGAGTGATCTTGGGACATGTCACTGACCAGAACTTGCATTTGAGCTTGTCAAATCTATCATTGTGAGAAAACACATTTAAAATTATTGATTACTATTTTGATAAACCACTTATACTTAAAATAATACCTTTACATTAATCCTTCTTTGCCTCATAGAGACCATGAATGACCTTTATAGGGATGATCCATTTTTTAATCCATTTTTATCTATTCCTACCCTACTCTTGGTATTTTTATGATATTTTAAATTTGAATTGTGGGGGTGAAGGGAATCATGGTGGAAGGGATGATTTAAATTGTAAGTAAAAAGTGTGGGGGTTATTATTGTGGGAATAAATTAAGGTTGTTGATCTATTCATGATACTTCATTATTTCCCCTCTTGAATTAAAAAAATTAAAAATGACGAATATAACCAAAAAATAAGAAAAATGGGTTGTGATTTGGAAAGACCAAAAATAACCACTATTAGACCTATGATTTTTATCATGCATGGGTAGGTGGTGGATGAGAGTTTTATTCTAATTATAACTTTCGAAAAAATAAAAAAATAAATTAAAGGTTTTTTTGAAAATGAAAAAAAATATATGTAAAAAATTATTCAAGAGGGTGCATAAATCATTCATTATTCTTTATTTGATTGTAACCTTTACATTAAGCTTTGGGGAAGTGGGAGTTTCTAAATTTAAGGGGAGAATTTCATTACACTTTTATTTTTGATATCATGCATTGTATTTAAGAGGTAAGACTCATACTTGAGACTTAATTTTTAAAGCATCAAATCCTACCAACTTTGAGCCTTAGAGTCATTTGAACCTTTATTGAAAAGTACTCATGATTTTTGTTCCTTTTTTCTTTACAAAGTAGAGAAATTAGTTCCTTTTAAAGATTATGTATAAAAGTAATGTTCACATGATATTATCATTACTCAACTTAAATTGTATCATGAGTGATGAGAGAAAATAATCCATTGTGAGGTAGATCATGATTTGGCATGTTTAATAATAATGAATTGAGGAACTTAAATGAATGAAAGGAGAAGTTTCATCATTTCTCAAAAGGGAAAAGTAAAATACGTGAATTGATTGTTTCTTTGAAAAATGAGAAATCTAATTGATATTTTTTTTGTGAAATTTGATAATTTTATTTGACATTGAAAGTTGTTTTATTTTATTTCCTTGGAATTTGAATATTGGTAACATTTTTGTCCTCTTATTTTCAATGTTGAAATTTTATTCTTGAGGATAATCATGGTTTAAGTGTGGGGGAATTGATAAAGATAATATTTTCCTCATTTTTTTATATGTTTTTAAATGATTTAATTCCTACTAATTTATCAATTTGAGCATATTTTCATGAATTTTGGTTTTTGGGTGTGTTTTGGGATAAAATGTGAAAATTGCTTAATTCTGGAATTTTAACAGATTTTAATCACAAAGATATTTTGGGAATAAAATTAAAAATATTATTTCAATTGGAAGAATTGTTTTTTTGTAGGATTTATTTATTTATGGGATCTAACTTTGTCTTTTGAAAAAAGATATGATTTGAACATCTTAATTCCTGAAAAAATTAATCAAGTTGAAAAATTGTTCGGGCAGATAGAGTGGACCCCACCTATGGGAATGAGTCATAACGCGAGATACACACCTAAAATTGAGGTGATTCTAGATCTAATTGAAATAGAACTCACAAGATCGTTTTTCCAATAAATTCCATGGAGTTATACACTAATTAAAGTTATCATTGGATGATAAACATTAAAGGAAGATTTCTAGAATTCTCATCTAGAAAAATTCACACCAATTAATAATTCCATAACTTCCTAAATACTTGTCCAATTAATGTGAAATTTTGAGAGGGGAAATTAAATTAAATTTTTAATAACTTATAATAAAGTGAATTGCGTGATTCTAATACAAGCGGTGTAAAGACCCAATATTTTATCAATGGGATTCCCTTTTTATAATTGTGTCCTATAGTATAATCACATAATATTACTTATAAAACACAATAAAAACCTTATAAATTTAGAATTAGTGAAATAAAAGGTATCTCTTGAAGTTAAGGAACATGTATCGATGAAATGGTAAATTGACCTTTGGAATAGTAGTGTGACCCTTATGAATAGTAAATTTATCAATGTAATAGTAACCTCTCCAATGAAATTATAAATAAAATTTATCCATTTTATAAGTGAAAATATGGTATAATTATATCATAGTATAAGTAAATAAATATTTTAAAAACTATTAATAAAGTGTGGGTATATTTGTAAGTCATGTATATTTAATTATAATTTTGTGATTAATTTAATAAATTAAAAGAAAATTTATTTTCATAAAATTTATTCATAAATTTTTATTTTGATATATTATTATTATAAGATAATTTTATGAGACCTTAATTAATTTTTCAAAGTGTTAGAAGTGCACTTTTAATTTTAAAATTTGTATTTTTTAAGTAAATTATGATTTTAATTAAAAATTAAATTTTCATATTTATAAAATTATTTTTGAAAAACAGAGTTAATTTTTGAATTCTACATGTCTAAAAATTTTAATAAGGAATTTTTGTGATTTTTCGAAAATACTTGTCTTTCGGTGAATAGTGAATTTTCATTATTTAACAAATAAATGAATTTCTACGTCATGGATGAGTCATCGATGATGCTTTTATGAATTAAAATCAACCGGTTCGAACTCACATGATCAATTTACTATTTTTGGTCACAAGAATCAATAATATTCATAGTATTGAGCAAAAATATTAAACTAATGATTAAAATAATGGAAAACCCCTTCTCTCCTCCACTATAAAAACCACCCCCACCCCCCTCTTCTCTTCACTCTTCTCAAGCATTGTTCCTAATCCAAATTCTGCTCAAATGTCTCCCTAATAACCTATCTCATATCCATAATCCCTTTTTATCTTCAAAAGATCAAACTCTCTCCCCTAAATAGGTTCTCAAGGAAGATATATTCAAGAGGTAAATTCCTCTTTTCATTTCTTTTATTTTCTTTCAATTTCTATTATTTCTTTTTCTTTCCCCACCTCCTTTCATCAAAATTTTATGATAACTTCAGTACATTATATTTAATATAATTTTTTTATGATAATTGAATAATTCATCATCATCTCTCATTTTCCATCCTTTTATACTAGAAATTAAAACACCATCCGAGATGTGTTAATTTATCACATTCAAGGACAGCGGGTTTTCAATTCCTATTACAGTCTTCAATTCTGGTCATGAAACCATTTTGATGGTTGAACCAGACTATAATACATGTATTATTTTTAATTTAAGTTTCTTCAATATTTTTTACACATGATACTAATTTATAATAAAAACGAGTTCGTTGTGATCAAAAAACCGCCAATTAACCAAAACGCTTATCATTAAAGTTTTATATAACGATTCATCTTCACTCCAAATAACCAAATGAATTTTATAACCAAGTAATATTATTTATTTTCAATAATAACATAAAAATTAAATTTTGGACAACCATTCTCATCTTACATGTTTATCCATACATGTATATAAGTAAACGAATCATGAAAACCAAGGAAACAAACACTCCCAAACAATGCAATTGAACCTATTAACCCATAAAAAAGGTCATGAATGAACTTAATAAGGTTATAATAAATCAATTACTTGAATAAGAGGTTATTTACATATTAATTAATTAATTTAATTTGGTTATCCAGGACATTAAGATCAAGTGAAGAACACCATCAGACTTAAGGTAAGGGATTCTACCCAAACCTCCATTATTCCTTCGTGTTACTCTATCTTTCTTTCTACCCAAATGAATTTATCTATTATTTTTATATAAATCTTATAATTTTTTTTATATGATCCAAAATCATGTATCAATATCCATTCATCATTATCTTCTGGGGATATACATGTTTCTAAAAGATTCACTCATCAATAAATCACGATAAGAAAACTCATTTCAAGGGAAATTCCCGAATTCTTACCCAATTTCAAGTACAATATATCATCTATTTTAAGCCAAAATTGTTTTTATAAAATCATTATTTTTATTATTAAAACATTATTGGTTCACTTCTGGTTTTATATAAAATATTATGCTCTTTTCTATTTTAAATACTCTTTAGTATTTTCATTAAAACCACACTAAAATGTTTTAATGCTATAATTTCTTAAATACTATTCTTACATGGTATCACTTATATTTGACATAACTTAACATTATATATGCCAATTTTTTCTTATGATTTTCCATGTATGTTTTAATTCCTTTATTTCTTGGACACTTGTATGATACGCCCATTTATTATGCTTTATGACATGATTATGATACTCATCTCTTTCCCTGGGTACCCTTATGTTTATATATGATTGATTATATATGATTCTATAAGTGTAAATCATATTCATGAACATGTTATTATGGGTGAACCAAGATATAAATCCAATTCATTGGGTAAATTTGAGTCTCATGAGATGTTATGTGCAATGGTCTTGGTGGTTAACCTTGAATCATGCTACCATGTGCAACGGTATTGGTGGTTAACCTTGACTTGTGATCCTCTATATGAAACGAGACTTGACATGTGCTTAAGGAATGTTTTATGTTTCTTTAACATTACTATGACTCTATGTGTATATTATCCTGATATTATATGTTATGAATCCATATGTTCCATGCCTTTTTATATCATTACGTCATGTCTTCTAACCCATGTGCTAAAGATTTATTCTTATGCTTATTCCCTTACTTGGATTTTTAGATCATCCCTTTATTCATGTTATCCTCAAGTTATCCCATGAAGATGTATGAGCATAATGGAAGTTAAGATCTCATTATGAATATTAAATAAATAAATGTTTTATTTAGTCCCATGTTTTTAGTTTTATGTACCTAGTCTCCCAAGATAGTAGACTTTACAATCATTGGATTTTAATATGATGTTTTATTATGCATAAAATCATGTAATGAGATGTGTAAAATTCTAGGGTCCCTATATGTGGTACCAAACAGGATAAAACTTTTAGATAACGCATTCTAGAGGGGAATTTGTGGCACCCGTTTCTTTTCTTCTTGTATTTTTTTTATTATTTTTACATTATTTTTATTTAAAATTTAATTCAAATTTATTTTATTTTAAATAAAATATAATTCATGCTTGGTTTTTACTTTTGTTTCTTCTTCCCCCCATCCACCCTCTTTTCTTTTTCTTCTTATTCTATTTTTTATTTTGGGATTTCGTGTGTTTGTTTTTATTCTTCTCCTTTCATCATCCTCATTATTTTTATTTTATTATATTCTTTTATTATTATTCTACATATCGTGACCTATTACCATAAAAATGAGGGGCTAAACTAAGGCTTGCCCCGAGGTAGGATAGTGGAAATTTAATTTATTTTGCGCTTAAATTCTTATGTTTTATTAAGTTTGTGATGAGAGAGAGGAAGATGTGCATGGGTGATGGGATCTTCCACCATGACACTGATCAAAAACTCATTTCTATTTTTTATTAAATATTTTTCCTCCCTTTTACTGGATATAATATATTCATATGATTGAGTTGATCCATTCAGTGGATGAAATGGCATATGATGGAGCCACGTCTTGGAAGATGCCACACTATCGGTTGGGTTGAGCCATCAACCTTGATTATATGAGGAGGTGGAATTAATATTATTAAAAGGTATTCAGGATTTCACAAAAATAAATAAAATAATAGTATTCATAAATGAGATCTCAGAATTTAATTATCAAACATAATCTAATCACCAATAAGAAGAATGATGGAACCCATGAACCAAACCACAAAATCCAAGTCCTTTCCTTACTAATCAAATTCTATCATTGCATGTTAGTTTACTTTTTTTTAGAATTTAATTTATCTCCATAAATCCCATTTATTTAATAAAACATAAAACAATAAAAATAATTAGTTATTAGGTTAATTAGATTAATTAGTTGAATAAACTGATAAAGGTCTTAAAGTGAGACAACTCTGGTCATCCATTTTTCTACACTAGGAAAACATAGAAATTTTATTTTTTTTCCATGCTCTATGATAGTTATGACAACCCTGATCTTTTATTACACAATTAAACATAATTTATTACATAAAATTCACATGATACAACATAGAAGAATGAGAGGTCTAGTGTCTTTGTGGATTAATATCATTACATAACAACTTAAAACATGAAATACAACATATTTATTGAAAACTTCCTTTACATGACCACTAAATTCCCTCATACTTAGAATTGCATGGGATAACCTGAGGACATGCATAATAAAAGGGTGTGCTATAAATCCCAGTAAGGGAATAATCATGGAATAACATGAGGAATACAATACATGTTAGACAATATACATATCAATAGATAATAAGATAAGCATAAACATAAAGTCATGATAAACAATGATAATCATAACATAGAAATGTGGCAATAACACTTAACATGGAATTAGCATGAGCCAAGGCTCATTGCACATGGAGCATGAGTAAATCCTCATTGCACATGAAGCACGAGTAAAACCTCGTTTCAATTTAATTAGCATGATTAAACACCCATTTCACATGACGTATCATGATACTATAATTTACCCAACGCATTGGAGTGCTATAAGGGTGCACCCTTCTTAAACATTTCATTTCATGCATAAGTGTGCCACATGGATCATATAACATGGATTCACAAAACATCATCATTTATTACACTATAATGGAATGTGGAATTCATACATGAAAATTTATAATCAATAATTAAATGTGCATAAATCTGAATACCCTTGATAGATAAATGGGCATGGTATTCACTACACAATGATATTGTCTTGGAAAATCGGTACAATTTCGGCAGTGTAACGGCGTGACGTAAGAATTCATAAAAATTGTTTATGAGAGAGAAATGGGTGCCTCATAATATGTACATTAAATGGACATTAAGGGGTCATTTAGATACATTTCCCAACATTTGTAATGGAATTTAGATTCATGATTCAGAATAATTGCTTGAATGTAAGTGAGGAGAGATAAATTCCTTTCAGAATTTCGGCATAGTAACAAGTGTATATGGGAGGAATTTATTGAGATATAAAGGGGTATCTCATAATTAAAACATAAAGAGGCTAGTATGGGGGAGGTTCAAAACCATACCCCAACATTTATAATTGAAATTAAAAGGGCATAACAACATTAAGAAAATTGGACAAAAATGAGAAAGGAAGAAAAAACCCTTACTTGGAAGTGTGATTTCAAAGGCTTGAGAGAGGCTAGAGAGAGGCTTCTTGGGAGCTTGGGGAACCTTGGGAGGATTATAGAGAGATTATGGTAGATGTTGGATGAAATCCAAAGGCTTTGAGTGAGGAGAAAGTGGGATCTTGGGTGGGTTTTATAGGAAAGGTGAGGGAATTCTTTATTATTTAGGTTTGGGACACCTCACATTAAACTAATCCAAACCACAAACCAACCCATGGTTTTTTCCCATGTTTTTTGGAAAAGGGAATTAGAAAACAATATTTTATAAGGAAAAATTCCTAACTTCTTAAAATAATGGGGTTTCTTATGTGGAGGTGAGTTACACTCCCAAGGAAAACAATTTAAAAAGACAAGATGTTTAATAAGTCTTGAAGGGTCAATTAATGCTTTGTAAAATAAGTCAAACAAACCCAAAATCACATTATTTTAATGTTAAAACATATATTGGCTGAACATAATGTTTATAGTATTTTATTACATCACTATTAGGTCATTATGATGTCATAAAATACATTATATATTTAAACGGTATTTAATTTTTACCCAAAAATTTGACACTCAGAAAATTATGAAAAAATTAAATATTGGATAATTTCGACATCCTGATTCCAAAAATAATATTCATTTTATATAAATAATTTTCTAAATATTTTAATTTTCACTCTTAAAATAAAAACCGACATTTATCGAAAATTCATGGGTTTTGACAAAAATGGATTTCAAACCTTAATAAAAATTACAATTGCATTCATAAAATTATACGATCATTTATATTTAATAAATTTAATTTAATAATAATAATATTTTATTAAAATATTATTTAATTCAAAAATAATGTATATAATCATAGTGCTAAGGTCTTGTTACATAACCACTTATAATACCCGTATAAGACTGAAGAGTAAGGTGTGTGATGGTGATAGACTCTTAGGGTGGCTCAGATAACATTGATCGGGTGGTAATCTCTATCAACTTCTACTTCTCCCATAGACAGTTTTGTTCGAGCTTAACATGTTGAAGCTTGAATTGGGCTTGGTCAAGAGTGAAGCCCAATGATGCCACCTCTTTTCCGAGCTCTGAAAAATGGGATTTGTATGGAGCAATTCTACTGGATGATGCCATCACTTCCTTTGTCTGAGTAAATTGGATTATTAAAGACCTATATTTATACTAATCATGTGATCACTATTCAACAACTATATTAGAAATGGTCACAATTCTTAACATAAAACCAAATAATTTGAAATTTTATATAAAAATTTTACATAAAGAGACATTTAATTAGATCAAGAGTGATTTCCATTAATAAAATATTGGGTCGTTACAATCTTCCCCCCTTAAAAAATTTTTCCCTTGAAATTTCCTTTTCCCACACTAAATAGATTTGGGTAACTCTGCTTCATCATTTCCTCTGATTCCCATGTCGCTTCTGCCAACTTGTGGTTTCCCCACAACACCTTGATGAGTGGCATTGTCTTATTTCGTAGAACTTTTTCTCTATGATCTAAGATCTTCACCGGTTGCTCCTCATAAGAAATATCATCCTCTAACTGTACCACCTTTGAAGAGAGTACATGTGAAGGGTCTGTTATGTACTTCCTTAAGAGAGATACATGAAAGACATTATGTACTTTGGCCATGGTAGGTGGAAGTTCTAGTTGATAGGCCACATCCCTGACATGATCAAGAATCTTGAAGGGGCCAATGTACCTTGGACTTAACTTCCCTTTCTTTCCAAACCTCATGAGCTTCTTCCATGGAGATATGCATAGAAATACCATGTCTTAAACTTTAAACCCAAGGTATCATCGACGGTTATCTTCATAACTCTTATATTGACTCTGGGATGCCTTGATATGTTGTTGAATGGTTTTCACCTTCTCCACCATTTCTTTGACCATTTCTGGTCCAACCAGCTTATGCTCACCGACCTCATCCCAACACGTCGGTGTTTTTCACCTTTCCCCATAAAGGGCTTCATATGGTTCCATTTGTATGCTCGAGTGGAAACTATTATTATAATAGAACTCAACCAGATGAAGATGTTGATCCCATCCTCTTTTAAAGTCCATTGAGCACGCTCTCAACATGTCCTCAAGTGTTTGGATAGTCCGCTCAGATTGGCCATCAGTTTGAGGATGATAGGTCGTGCTGAAGTTCAATTCAGAATTCAGAGCATGTTGAAGACTCTTCCAAAACTTAGAGGTGAATCTTGGATCTTGATCGCACACAATAGATAGTGTTACTCCATGCAGCCTTACCACTTCCCTGATATATATCTTTACCAATTGATCTAATGAGGAATCATCCCAAATAGCAATGAAGTGTGTAGCCTTTGTAAGATGATCCACAACAACCCAGATTGCATTGTTGCCTTTGGATGTCTTCGGGAGTCTGGTGACAAATTCCATGGTGATGTTCTCCCATTTCCATTCTGGTATGGGTAATAGTTGCATCATCCCCTTAGACTTCTACCTCTCTTCCTTCACTTGCTGACACACCAGGCACTTTGATGTATATTCAGCGATATCCTTCTTCATATTATCCCACCAATAATGATCTCGGAGATCTCGATACATCTTTGTGTTTCCTGGGTGAATAGAGAAATTTGAACTGTGTGCATCATCCAAAAGTTCCTTCTTCAGCTCCGAACATGTTGGAACACATAGTCTTTTCCCGAATCTCACAATTCCTTCTTCATTAATATTAAACTCCAAGGATTTACCTTTTTCAATAGCTTCCACTTTTTCTTGAATTCCCAAATCATCTTTTTGAGCATCTTTTAAACTTTCTAAAAGTGATGGTTGGACAATCACTTGTGAAAGGATTGATGATGTTCCCTTCTTTATGATTCCCATGTACATATTCATCAAATCTAAGAATATTTGATCCTTTTCAATTCTCATAAATGATAGAATCACTGGGTCCTTTCTACTAAGGGCATATTCCACCTTGTTTGCTTTCCCAAGGTGGTAATGGATTGAGCAGTCATAGTCTTTGATCAACTCTAACCATCTTCGCTAGCACATGTTCAACTCTTTTTGTGTGAATATATACTTGAGGATTTTTTGGTCCGTATATATTTCACACTTCTCCCCAAAGAGATAATGCCACCAAATTTTCAAAGCGAAGATCACTGCATCCAACTCGAGGTCATGTGTTGGATAGTTCTATCCATGAACTTCTAATTACCTTGATGCATAGTCAATGACTTTGTTATTTTACATCAACACACATCCCAGGACCTTCTTCAAAGCATCACTGAATACCACAAAAAGTTCTCCACTTGTGGGTAAAGTGAGCATAGGCACAATGATAAGCCTCCTTTTCAACTCCTTAAATCTTTCTTTGCATTCATCACTCTAAGAAAACTTTACTCCCTTCCAAGTTATCTTGGTAAGAGGGTTGGACAATTGTGAGAAATTTCTCACAAATCGTCGATAATATCCAGCTAACCCCAAGAAGCTACGGATATTCGTTACCGATGTTGGCCTCTACCATCCTTCAATTGCA
The DNA here is from genome assembly GCA_963277665.1 of Viscum album. NCBI lineage: Eukaryota > Viridiplantae > Streptophyta > Magnoliopsida > Santalales > Viscaceae > Viscum > Viscum album. The sequence goes on from OY728154.1 coordinate 86,611,632, forward strand.
TCTGTTTTGGAGGGATCCACAGATATCCCATTTCTTGTGATGATATGGCCCAAGAATGAGACCTCCTTCAACCAGAACTCACACTTGTTGTACTTTGCATAGAGCTTCTCCTTCCGCAAGGTCTCTAGTACAGTTCTTAGATTCTCCTCATGATCCACCTTGGTTTTGGAGTATATCAAAAAATCATCTATAAAGACTACCAAAAATTTGTCGAGGTAATCTCTAAAGACTCTATTCATCAAGTCCATGAAGATTTTTGGAGCATTAGTGAGTCCGAAAGGCATTACTATGAATTCATAGTGCCCGTATCTTGTATAAAAAGAAGTCTTGGGGATATCTTCCTTCTTCACCCTTACTTGATAATATCCCAACCGAAAATCCACCTTGGAGAAGTATTGTGCTCCACACATCTAATCGAACAAGTCATCAATTCGTGGGAGAGGATACTTGTTCTTTATCGTGATTTTTTCAAGCTCATGATAATTGATGCAAAGGCGTATTGACCCATCCTTCTTCTTGACTAAGAGGAGTGGTGCACCCCATAGTGAAGCACTTGGACATATAAACCCTTTATCCAGATTCTCCTGTAGTTGTTTCTTCAGCTCTTCAAGCTCCACAACAGCCATTCTATATGGAGTTTTGGATATTTGTAATTCCCTAGGTATAAGATCAATTTAGAATTCAACATCTCTTCTAGGAGGAAGACCAGTCAATTACTCGGGAAACACTTCAGCGAATTCCCTCACAATAGGCATGTCTTCAAGGATGGTTACTTCCTTGGACTAAATCATCTGAGCTAGATACGTGTTCTCATATGGCAGTAATATCCATGCTTGAGATGATGGAGTTAAATAAGATTCATCCTCATCCTTGCACTTGTACATAATTGGGGGTCAATTCTCTACATGGAGAGTGATTTCCCTCTCACGGTAATTTATGTTGGCTCTATATAAGGAAAGCCAATCCATTCCAATAATTGCATCAAATTTCACCAGAGGGAGTATGAAAAGGTTTTCCGGGAAGTTTAATCCACAAATTATGACAGGTGAGGAGTTATATTCATGGGATGCAATGATTGCCCCATTTGTCATACTCACCGACATCTTCATTTCCATGATTTTTGGTGGTGCTGAGATTATTCTACTAAACTTTTGAGATATAAAAGATTGCATAGAACCGGAATCAAATATTACGTTCACTATTCTTTAATGAATAACTAGCGTACCTGTCACCACTTCATTGTTGGGGTTCACTTCAGTAGTAGTGATGGAAAAAGCTCTCCCTTGCTGCCTTGGAGGTTGTTGGTTGCCTCCGAAAACTCTTGTCGTAGGGCACTGATTTTCAAGATGCCCTGGTTCTTTATAGTTGTAGCAATGAACCACGTTTTGAGGTTCGAAACAAATCATTTCTCTCCTCGGTCGTAGTCGCGGGTCTTTCTTTCCGATAGTTAACAGCTAGGTGCCCTTCTCTTCCACACCTAAAGCATTTCCTCATCCCCTTCAGGCAATTTCCGGGGTGCTTCTTTCCATACCTTTGGCAAGTGGGGTGTTGGATCTTCTTAGCACCGTTGGATTTGTCCATCGGTCCACCAGTATTGAAGTCCACCTTATGCTTCTTATCCCCATGATACCCCTAAGATTATCCAATCTCCATTTCAACCTTTAGGGCACATCGGACAATTTTTTCATAGCTGTCGAAGTCACAGATCACTTGTGCTTTCTGCAGACAAGGCTTCAACCCACCAAAGAAGCGGTCAACCTTGCATTTGGGGGTAACGACAGAGCTAGAGGTGTAGTGAAAGCCTTGGAAAGTTTTCCTCGTACACTCATGGGTGTACAATACATGGTAACTGATTCATTATTTACAAAATTAATTACTCATACTACTATTGATCACAATTCTATATATAATGATGAAAAAGAAATAGATTTTGATTCTTATCATTATTTTGATTCTGTGAATTCTAAATTCAAACTATTTTATAAAGTGAATGAGAAATTAAGTAATGATAGTATCATGATTGTTGATAATTACAATGATTTAACACCCCAAGATTTCATAGTACATTATTTCTTCAAAGTAATTCAATAACTTTCACTACACGCAACACCGAGTTCAAGAGCACTATGACTTACCAAACTAGCCGTTCAAAAGCAGTTATGAATAATATTAACTAAATTTTGAACTATATACAATACTTATAATTTTAGAATCCATATTATGAGTTTCTTAGATATAATGTAAGAACTAATTCATTTTTTAGATAAAATAATTATTTTTTAAAAAATGCACTTTTATTGCCTTTTAATGGTGAACCCCTTTTAAATCCAATATTTGAAACTTTTATATATTAAATTTGAAAAAATAAACTTTTTCTTTAGAATCAGGACATAAGAATTTAGTTTCAATAAATGTTTGGTGTTTTTTTGATAACTTTCATATTTGGGTGAATAGTGAAAATACTATATTTTAACTGAAAACAAATTTTCAATCAAAATAATTTGTAGTGTTAAATTATACATTTTAATGGTTTGGAAGTATAAATAGATTATATTTTTACCATTTAATCCAATGCTGGTCATTGTAAGTAATTTACTTTGAAATTGGACATAAACAGGTGTCAATCTTTTGATAGTTATTATTTCTTAAAAATACGCCTTTGGTTTTGACAACGAGAATTAATTTAAATTAATTAATGAAACTTCTATGTTTTGAATTTGGTAAAATAGACTTTATTTTTGAATTCAGAATATCAAAATTAGCTTAGGGTGAATTTTTGGTATTTTTTTCTGAAAACTTTCAATTTTTGATGAATAGTGAAAAACACTGAGTTATTATTTAAAACCAACTTTTTATTTAAATAATTATTTATTTTATATAAATTTATTTTAGGTCAAAATATATACACAATACCTATATAAGTTCAATGTAATTCATTAGATTCATTTTATAATAAGTTTAGATATATAAAAATTTTATTTAAATTTTACCGTCTTTTACCCACCTCTTAGAAGCATTTGCAAATTTACATAAACCTTAATTTTACCGCTTCTGTGAGTTGAATTTAAAAAATCCGAGAGACAAAGTTAATATCAAGAAGTAAAATGTGGATCAATAAGATAAAAATAATTTTTGGTGAATAGTAACTTTTTACTTTTATTTACCACGGTTAAAAGTAAATATGATAATTAAGGGTTAAAATGATATTATTATTACCCTAACACATGTCCTAATTCTATTGTATAAGTTTAATTCGACCAAAAACAACCTTAAGAATAAAATATTACCCTTTAGATCCACCTGGATTAGATTAACACATTTATTATTATTTTATTTAAAGAAAAGTTAAAAGAGTTAAAATAAAAGTTTAATAACTAAACCATTTTTTATATAGGGTTATACATAAGATAAATTATACAATAAATATTCATTAGAAATCTAAAAATATTTCCTACATAATGGTACTTTATTTGTAATTTTTATAGATTAAATAATTAAATTTATTAATGACACAATGATGATGCAGTAATTACCTTATTAATGAAAGAATCAAATAAATGGTATTATAAATATTAAAATAAATATAATTTCAAAGTTTTTATGACATCCATGAATTTTATAGGTGAATATGACATTTTATTATTGATTCAATGTATTGTTTTTGAAGTAATCACGCAGTTATTAGTTTAACAAATAACAAATACCAAATTGTGTCGAAATTGACTTAAAATAGTTTTTTAAAAAATATTATATTATTAATTGATATAATGGTCCTAAAAATCTAAGGTTAGCTCAAAAAACTTATATAATAATATATATTACATTAATGAACCAATTGGGGTTCTATTGGAAGTATATAGTAAGTTTATTAACCTTATAGTGTAAGAATACAAGAGACACAGTAAATGTTTAATTATTTAACTCAGAGTTAAATCTAAATGATAAGGTTAAAATGGTAATCTAAAATTGTATAAAACCTATTGGTTGAGAGGATTTAGAACAATCCCCACCCTATCCTCGAAATAAGTTACTTTGGAGATATTATAAACCAAATATGAATTTATTATAAAATAATATTTTATGTTTTTCCAAAGGTGCCCCTCACCCCTCTTATAAAAGGGCACTTCCCCTTCTCTCAAATTCACACCTCCAAAGCCATTTTTATCGGCCAAACCCTGAAAAAATATCCTCCCAACTATCCTAAATTCATCCTAGATGCCTTACTTTGGTCAGAAAGACAACCTAAGGAGCCCTTTTGATCAAATCAAAAGGAAGAACCTGAAGAAGAGGTAATGATTTCACCACCCTCTTTCAAGTTCTCTTATTATTCCACTTACTCTTTCTTTTCTATTTCCATTCTAAAATAATAAATCCAGTATCTTATATATACTGTGATGTTATTATAAATATGGAACAACTATATTCATTATTCTATCCATCTTATGAATGATAATGTCACCATGCGTGCGTACGTACGGCTTACCGTCTCCACGCCGTGATGTAATTTGTTATTCAACACTATGTTATTTGGATGGATATAATGATGAGTAATATGTATATAAATAATTAAAATAACATGATAATGTCTCTATAAAATTAATATACCATCCAATTTTACTCCTTTAAGGAAATGATATTGTCATTCGTGCGTACGTACGAATTACCGTCTCCACAACGCGATGAGATTCATTTCCACGTTCACAATTCATCAACGATTATAAAAATAAATATTACTAATAAGTATGTAATATATGAAATAATAACACTAATAGAGATATATATATTTACTTACATATATCTTATTCACTTAGTTCCATTCAATATGATATGAAAACAAAAACAGCGTTTATGCGCGTGTACGGACTACCATCTCCATAAACGGTGTTTTTCATTTCATATATATGTCTATTATAAATATTTATAATCTAAATATATATGATATATAAATAATGTTTTATATTCTGGAAGTATTTAAATCTTGATCTAAGTGATACAATCAAGAGTAACAAGTTAAAACACGTACGATAAAGGAAGCGATTATTACCCGAAATGTTAATTTAACATGGAAATTATTATTAAATGGGTAGTATAAAGTCATAAATGAATCATTTATGATATCATAAATATTAATATGGTTATGGTATAATTTAATAACATACTACGATCTTCATATAGGAGGTTAAACGTACCCTCGACTAAAGGAATGTCAAGGTAAGGGGTTTTCATCTCACTTTTTTATTCCCGTGAGATTCATGCCATATTGCCACTATTACCTTTTCTGTGGTGTATGCACTGACCATAATTGTATTCTTTGTGCAATACACTTTAATTAATGTGTATTTACATATTCATTGTATGATACTTATTTCATGGGGTGTATGTTTCTTAAGTTACCAAATTGGTAAGGGTTAATTTCACAATCTCATTATTATCTGAGGTTGTTTTTATGTATGTATCTACTGGGACATATTTATTATACATTTACATGTTTCATAAAAGAGTTTTAAAAGGGATTATTTTTAAGGGAATTTTTACTAAAACATCATTTTAAATGTTTTAAATATTTATTCTTCTAAATCATTCTCATTAATGTCCATGTTTTCAAAATGGTTTTTAAGGATTTATTTATATGGACATGAATGTTTTAAAAAATGTTAATACCTTTCAAAAGTTTGAAAGTGGTATGGGACACTTTGATTCAAAAATTTCTTTAAATGTATTCCTTTTTAAATTGTGTAACTTTTATAGTTTTTCATGAAAAATGGATATTTTTCTCAAAGAGTTTTACAAATCATTTTTATCTATATCAACATCCTTTGATGTATTTCAAACTTGTTTGAAGTTGATTTATTATGATACAAATATTCCATATTGTATTAAAGTTTTTGTGATATGTTTGACTATGGATGTGTTATTTTTATACCATTCATGGTTTATGGTTAAAGTATTGACATTTCATATGATAGTTTTAATATGAATGTTTATGTTATGTTTCAACCTTTTTGTATGAGGAATGTATTGGACTTAGTATGTGACGGGTGGAGCCCGCTATAGCTCCTCGATGAATCGGTAGGTCTCATGAGACAACTAGATGTGGAATTGGCCGAGGCCCTTTCCCAATTTGATATATGGTTTTGGATGAGGCCTTAATCATTTTTAGACATCTCGGTCGAGGCCTTGAAAAAATGTTTCTGAATGTACGACATTATACACTCCCTCATTATAAAAATAATATTGATGGTTCATGTGGTCATTCGACTAGTAGAATACCCATGATTATGTTTTATTATGGCATTATTTACTCATCTCATATTCCTTCCATAAAAGTATTCATGTTTATTATTGGTAAAGGCATGTGGTTTCAGTTATTCACCATGCTTAATATTTATGTTATCTTCCGTTGTATTGCTTACCTTTACTGAGCGTTTGAGCTCACTCCTTTCATATGTTTCATTTTCCCAGGATTCTAAGAAGTGTATTATGAATGATATGTAGGGTTAAGATAAAGGGAATAATGGAATTCTCAAAGAACTATTTTTTTTTGTATTTTATGTTAGAAAGTTTAATGTAATTTTCATGTATGCAGTCTATTTCCCAAAATGAAGGCCTTCGGGCCATTCATGCATGCCAATGTATTAAAATAATGCACCGACTCTGGGAATCTAGGGTCGGGGTGTTACAGTTGGTATCAGAGGAAGTTTATCAATAACCTTGGAAACTAGATTTAGAAAAACTCTGATTATAACACATTACCCTAAGATATACTTTGTGGATTAGTATAGAAGAACAACCTATAATTTTGGTAATGTATAGATTTTGTGAGTTTTCAATGCAAATAAATCCTTGTCTAGATACGAGCAGGTAGAGGCGGCTCTGACATAGATGTACCTAGGGGTAAAAACTAAAAACACCGCTTTGAGCTAGACTTAAACGGGAACCGGTGCACGACAACAGGCCTTACTTCACTCTTGGTTACGACACTCCCAGGGGATATGCTTAGGATAATCCTCATTTTTTTAAATCATTATGAAGGATTTACGAGTATATAACTCCTCAAAGAAAACATTTTTATGGATTATATCCATAAAATGTTCATTTTATGTTAGGTATTTTACATGTTTGGAATTATTTATTGCAATTCATAAATTGACATAGTGTATGCCATTGTATAGAAATGGTGCCCAGTAGAAGGAATGTGAACTCCAGCAATACGTATGATCCAAAGAGTAAGAAGGATAATATCTTTCACGCTATTAAGCCAACATTTAGAAGGGAAATAGTCTCCCGTGTATTATCAACATATGAAGTAATAGTATCATGTGTTAATAATACGTGTAAATAATTCTATGAGTCCTATGGTTTTGAAGGGAAGCAAAAGAAGAAAAGGATGGAAGAGAGAAAGATTGATAAAGAGAAGAGGGAAAAGAAGGATTTTCCCATATGTGATAACTCTGGAAAGAATCAACTTGGTAAATTCTTGAAGGGAATGGGAGTTTGTTATAAGTGTGGAGAAAAAGGACACCAAGTACGTGATTGCATGGGTAAGAAAAAAGTTTCAAATGTACAATGCTTCATCTGCAAGGAGTTGGGACACTACGCAAATCAATGTCCAAATCATTAGAGTATACCCTAAATGCTTCCATTGGATAAGAATCAAGTTATGATACTACCGAAGATGAAGAGGAATGATTAAGAGTTCTTATGTTTTTATTAAAGTATTGTGTCATTTCAGTGTTGTATCAATGATGTACTGGTTATATGAGTTATGAAAATAAATAAGGATTGTACTTCAGTACTATTTCATTGGGAATTTGTTATTTTATGGTCCTGATACTAAGGTAGTAATTTTGGAATAAGAGATGGTTGATTTGGATAAATTATATTGGATATTCTTGACTATCTTAGAACTTAATAATGATTTTTATATTCCATCATTGTTGGAGTTTACAACATTTTTGGATAGAAGGGGTATATCTAGTATTCTATAAGGAATAAGGGAGAGTGAATGTAATCAATAAGGTTTTATGGGAATTCAGGATGTTGTAGTGTTTTAAAAGAATACATGATGAAGGTGTTCACATGTTATTACGTGGAAAAAAAGATATTTATTGTGTTTACATTATAAATTATGGACTGTGAGTTTGGAAAGAAGTATTTTGGATACATTTAGATTGAGATTATTTTTGGATTGCCATAAAAAGGACAACCCGGAGGTCAGGCGACAACCCGTCGCGTCTGGCAAGGCAGCGAGACTTGAACCCGCAACCTAAGGGTGACAAGAGTGTATCACCTACCACTGGCCCACATGATGTCCTAGATTGAATAATCTAGTTTTTTAAGGGTATAATAGGTGAAATTATAAATTTATTATTTTTGGAACCCTATACGATTAGAATAAATAGAATATTTTTTTGAAATATTTTGGAGTGAAAGATGAGTTTGTAGTAGGAATTAGTTAAAGGATGCAACTCTACATGTCAATTATATATATATATTCCCTCTTATTAAAACTAAATTTTATTAACCCAATTTCCGATATGAGCTCTCCACAAAGGTATGTTCTATTTTTAACATTTTATTTTTGATGAACAATTTCAAATTGCGAGGATACAATTTATTAAAGGAGGGAAGAATGTAACACCCCAAGATTTCATAGTACGCTATTTCTTCAAAGTAATTAAATAACTTGCACTACACGCAACACCGAGTTTTAGCGCACCCTGACTTACCAAACTAGCCATTCAAAAGCGGTTATGAATAATATTAACTGAATTTTGAACTATATACAATCCTTATAATTTTAGAATCCATATTATGAGTTTCTTAGACATAATGTAAGAACTAATTCATTTTTTCAGATAAAATAACTATTTTTTAAAAAATGCACTTTTACCACCTTTTAATGGTAAACCCTTTTTAAATCCAATATTTGAAAATTTTACATATTAAATTTGACAAAATAAACTTTTTCTTTAGAATTGGGACATAAGAATTTATTTTCAATAAATTTTTGGTGTTTTTCTGATAACTTTCATATTTGGGTGAATAGTGAAAAATACTATATTTTAACTGAAATTTTTTTTTTAATCAAAATAATTTATAGTGTTAAATTATACATTTTAATGGTTTGTAAGTATAAATAGATTATATTTTTACCATTTAATCCAATGCTAATCATTGTAAGTAATTTCACTTTGAAATTGGACATAAACAAGTGTCAATCTTTTGATAGTTATTGTTTCTTAAAAATACGCCTGTTAGTTTTGACAACGGGAATTAATTTTAAATTTATAAATGCAACTTATATGTTTTAAATTTGGTAAAATAGACTAAATTTTTGAATTAATAATATCAAAATTAGCTTAGGGTGAATTTTTGGTATTTTTCTGAAAACTTTCAATTTTTGATGTATAGTGAAAAACATTGAGTTATTGTTTAAAACCGACTTTTTATTTAAATAATTATTTATTTTATTTAAATTTATTTTAGGTAAAAATAGATACATAATACCTATATAAGTTCAATGTAATTCATTGGAGTCATTTTATAATAAGTTTAGATATATAAAAATTTTATTGAAATTTTACAGTCTTTTACCCACCTCCTAGGAGCATTTGCAAATTTACATAAAACTTAATTTTACCACTTCTGTGAGTTGAACTTCAAAAATCCGAGAGACATGGTTAATATTAGGGAGTAAACTGTGGTTCAATAATATAAAAATAATTTTTGGTGAATAGTAACTTTTTACTTTTATTTACCGCGGTTAAAAGTAAATAGGGTAATTAAGGGTAAAAATGATATTATTATTAGCCTAACACACATCCTAATTCTACTGGATAAGTTTAATTTGACCCAAAACAACCTTAGGAATTAAATATGACCCTTTAGGTCTACTTTTATTAGATTAAGACATTTATTATTATTTTATTTAAAGAAGAGTAAAAAGAGTTCAAATCAAAGTTTTATTAACTAAAAAATTTTTAATATAGGGCTATACATAAGATAAATTATACTATAAATATTAATTAGAAAGATAAAAAGATTTCCTACATAATAGTATTTTATTTATAATTTTTATAGATTAAATAATTAAATTTATTAGTGACACAATGATGATGCAATAATTACTATATCAATGAAAGAATCGAATAAATGGTATTATAAATATTAAAATAAATATAATTTCAAAATCTTTATGACATCCACGAATTTTCTAGGTGAATATGACATGTTAGGATTTATTAAATGTATTTATTTTAAGTAATCATGCTGTTATTATTTTAACAAAAAACAAATACCAAATAGTGTCAAAATTGACATAAAATAGTTTTTAAAACAAATATTATATTATTAATTGATATAATGGTCCTAAAAATCTGAGGTTCGGAAAATAGACTTATATAATATTATATATGACATTAAGTAACCAATTGGTGTTATATTGATAGTATATATTAAGTTTATTAACCATATAGTGTAATAATACAAGAAGACACCGTAAAAGTTAAATTATTTAACTTTGAGTTAAATATAAATGATAAGGTTAAAATGGTAACATCAACTTGTATAAAACCTATTGGTTGAGAGGATTTCAACCCATAACCACCATAGCCTCGAAATAAGTCACTTTGGAGCCATTATAAACCGAATATAAATTTATTATAAAATAATATTTTAAGTTTTTCCAAAGGTGCCCCTCACCTCTCTTATAAAAGGGCACTTCCCCTTCTCTCAAATTCACACCTCCAAAGCCATTTGGTTCGGCCAAAACCTGCCCCAATATCCTCAAAACTATACTAAATTCATCCTAGAGGCCTTAATTTGGTCATAAAGCCAACATAAGGAGCCCTTTTGATCAAATCAAAAGGAAGAAACCGAAGAAGAGGTAATGATTTTACCACCCTCTTTCAAGTTCTCTTATTCTTCCACTTACTCTTTCTCTGTTGTTTCCATTATAAAATAATAACTCCATTATCTTATATATAATTTTATGTTATTATAAATATGGAGAAACTATATTCAGTATTCTATCTATCTTATGAATGATAATGTCACCATGCGTGCGTACGTACAGCTTACCATCTCCACGCGGTGGTGTAATTTTTTATTCAACACTATGTTATTTAGATGGATATAATGATGAGTAATATGTATATAAATAATGAAAATAACATGCTAATATCTCTGTAAAATTAATATACCATACAATTCCATTCCTTTAAGGAAATGATATTGTCGCTCGTGCATACGTACGGATTACCGTCTCCACGACGCGATGAGATTCATTTCCACGTTCACTATTCATCGATGATTATAAAAATATATATTACTAATAAGTATGTAGTATATGAAAAAATAATAATACTGGAGATATATATATATTTATGTATATGTGTACTTACATATATATTATTCACTTAGTTCCGTTCAATATGATAGGAAAACAAAAATAACGTTTATGCGTACGTACGGACTACCGTCTCCATAAACGGTGTTTTTCATTTCATATATATGTCTATTATACATATTTATATTCTAAATATATATGATATATAAATCATTTTTTATATTCTGGAAGTATTTAAATCTTTATCTAAGTGATACAATCAAGAGTAACAAGTTAAAACACGTACGATAAAGAAAGCAATTATTACCCAAAATGTTAATTTAACATGGAAATTATTATTAAATGGGTAGTATAAAGTCATAAATAAATCATGTACGATATCAAACATATTAATATTGTTATTTTATAATTTAATAACATACTACGATCGTCATATAGGAGGTTAAAAGTACCCTCGACTAAAGAAATGTTCAAGGTAAGGGGTTTTCATCTCACTCATTATTCTCATGAGATTCATGCCATATTGCCACTATTACCTTTTGTGTGGTGTATGTACTGCCCATAATTGTATTATTTGTGTAATAAACTTTAATTTATGTGTATTTACATATTCATTGTATGATACTTCTTTCATGGGGTGTATATTTCGTAAGTTACCAAATTGGTAAGGGTTAATTTCACAATCTCATTATTATCCGAGGTTGTTTTTACATAAGTATATACTGGGAAATATTTATTATCCATGTACATGTTTCATAAAATATTTTTCAAAGGGATTATTTTTAATGGAATTTTTACTAAAACATCATTTTAAATGTTTTAAATATTTATTCTTCTAAATCATTCTCATTAATGTCCATGTTTTCAAAATGGTTTTTAAGGATTTATTTATATGGACATGAATGTTTTAAAAAATGTTAATACCTTTAAAAAGTTTAAAAGTGGTATGGGAAACTTTGATTCAAAAATTTCTTTAAATTTATTCCTTTTTAAATTGTGTAACTTTTAAATGTTTTCATGAAAAAGGGATATTTCTCTCAAGGATTTTTACAAATCATTTTTTTCTATGTCAACATCCTTTGATGGATTTTAGACTTGTTTGAAGTTGATTTATTATGATACAAATATTCCATACTGTATTAAAGTTTTTGTGATATGTTTGACTATGGATGTGTTATTTTTATACCATTCATGGTTTATGGTTAAGGTATTGATATTTCGTATGATATTTTTAATACAGATGTTTATGTTATGTTTCAAACTTTTCATATGAGGAATGTATTGGACTTAGTATGTGATGGGTGGAGCCCACTATAGCTCCTTGATGCATCGGTAGGTCTCATGAGACAACTAGACATGGAATTGGCCAAGGCCCTTTTCCAATTTGATATATGGTTTTGGCTGAGGCCTTAATCATTTTAAGTCGTCTTGGCCAAGGCCTTGAAATGTTTTTCCAGAATGTCCGACATTATACATTCCCTCATTATGAAAATAATATTGATGGTTCATGTGGTCATTCGACTAGTATAATACCCATGATTATGCTTTATTATGGCATTATTTACTTAGATCATATTCCAACCATAAAATTATTCATGTTTATTATCGGTAAAGGCATGTGGTTTCAATTATTCACCATGCTTAATATTTATGTTATCTTACACTGTATTGCTTACCCTTAATGAGCGTTTGAGCTCACCCCTTTCATATGTTTCATTTCCCAGGATTCCAAGAAGTGTATTATGATTGATATGCAGGGTTAATCTAAAGGGAATAATGGCATTCTCAAAGAAATATTTTTTTGTATTGTATGTTATAAAGTGTATTGTAATGGTCATGTATGCAATCTATTTTCCAAGACTGCTAAACTGATCGGTCTTTTGGGACTTGATTCCTTGTCATCATGCCAATGTATTAAAATAATGCACTGACTCTGGGAATCTAGGGTTGTGGCGTTACAATGATATAAAAATTATAAATAAAAAGATAATTAAAGAATATAAAAAATTGAAAAGGGAATGTGATAATATGAATATCTATCTTTCCACGAATAATGAATCTGAATGTCATACTGATTGTGAGATGTTAAAATAAAAAAATAAAATGGTTAAATTAAATAATTTATGGTGGTAAATAATAATTATTCAGAAATAAGATTAAACTATGTTTTGGATAATTAAACTAAAGTTGAAAATTAATTTTAGAAGCTTAATAAAGAAAATAAGAAATTGAAAAATACATATTATGGTTTTAAGGAAAAGGTTTATAATGATATATAAGTAATTAGAAAGGATAATATGGATTTGAAAAATTAATTGTTTTATTATAAAAATATTATCTATATTTTTCCATTTAAAAGATAAATATAATAAAATGATTCCTATGATAAAACTGAATTGTAACAAGATTGGTTTTGGTTATAACAGTTTACCACAAAACATATATAAGACTAATTTTTTTAGTAGTTGAAAATTTATTTCTTCTACGACATGTTTTAAAAGTAGAATTAAATGTAATTATGTCAATTAATGTTCATTAATATTTAATTAATCTTCTTTCATACTAAAAATATTATATCAAAGAATATTTTGGGAAAATATCCCTTAAGGTAACATTGATTCATTTTTGGGTTGATTGTGTTTATTGAAATAGTGGGTTTTCATGGTCAGTTGTGGAGTTCTAGAGATATTGTTGAAAAACAAATGTGGAAGAATAACCATGAAAAAGAAATGGGAACTCTGTATGTGGTAAAAAAATATCGTATACAATGTGGCACCATTTCCCAGTGTTTGCTAAATTTTTGGGTCCAAAAATTGGAGAATGGATAAAAGTATTTTTGGAAAAGGATGTTTCACGCAAGTGTTAAGGAGGTTTGGAAAGTTGCGTGCAATTCATATTTAAATATTATTACAACAAAATATGGAAAAGGAAAGAAGTTCATGAATGATATGGATTTGCATGAAAGGTGATTTTGCGTGAGCTTACAAAAAGGTGACTTGTGCAAATGAAACATTTTCACTTAGGGTAAAGTTGCATGAAGTTGAACATAGGGTCAGTAAATTTCCATAAATTGATGTTTACCCCCTCCTTTTAACATTCTCAACACATATATAAAATATGAGATTTGGATCATGCAAGTATTGGTTGTCGTGCAAGCATTGAATTGCACACAAGAAGTGAGTTATGCACAAGTAGTGAGTTTCCCTTAAGAGTTTCACATAAGAAGAGGATTTGTGCACCAGAAGGGATTTGTACACAAACAGTGAGTTCCATGAAAGTAGAAAGTGGTGTGCAAGATGTTTCTCTGTGATAAAAGAACATGTTGCGTGCAAGGCATTAAAGCAGTGCACAAGACACCCAAGAGTTACACGGAAGTGTGATGTTTCCCCTTACACTTGTGGTAAATTAGTATTCATCAATTGGATAAAAGTATAAATTGAACATAGCACATATCTATAGTTGAGGATGCGTCATTTAATGAAAATGAGGATACCTACAAGTCTATAAATGGTGAGTGGATCCCTTCTAAGAGAAGTGAGTAAAGGAAGAGGAAGATGATGATCCTTTCCGCCAGTAGTGAGCCAGAGAAAGAGACATATGGCATGACCCATGAGAAATCATTGAGCTGACCCAAAACCTTGTAAATGTAATGAGCCTAGGTATAGATAATATCTAGCCCAAACCCCCATTATTGGTAGTGATCCTTAGTGGATTTGGTACAATCGGCACATTGTTGTTGTATGCTCCTTGGATGTAGCCTATTGAGGGTGATCCAAGTAAAAATTATTACTCATGCATGATTTCATTTTTGTTCATAAATTCCTATAGGAAAGAGTGAGAAGATCGTTTTTTAATAGTGAAACAAGATATGAAGTAGTAGAAGTTTTAATATGTCATACCCTGATTCACAACCCTCTTAGGGTATCTAACATAATTGGGATAACATACTTTATTTTTAGAATTACCCAAATACAGATTTTTGAAGTATGTTTGGGTGGCCAAAATTTCTTCTATGAATTCTACTGAATCTAAGACAACATGGTTACCAAAAACATGTTAATCAAATCCTATTTGATCAAGTATGACCACCATGACCAGGTAAGTAATTTCTTTCATCCATCATGCATACTATATATTATTATATAAACTCATATGTTAGCAGAAAATTATCTAAAATCATTTTGATGTTATTCTATTTTTTATTCTTGTACATTAACCCATGTTTGATTCATGTTTTGGAAAGTATGAATAATTAATCTTATTTAGTTAAAAAAAATTCAATTTCATATATACAAATTATGTGTTTATAATTCATATATAAATATTTTTAATATATTTTTAGGTACAGGAATTTAGAGAGAGTTATCAATTTTCTGTTAATCTAGTTAATATACTAAAATTTATGTTTTAAATTAGTGCTCAAACAGTTAGTATATGTAGAAATTTAATTTTGATGAATCTGATTGAAATATTTTTCAACAACTAATTTATGTCTTAAAATAAAACTCAAGTTTTTTCTATTATCTCCTAATAATATATCCTTACATGTTAGTGTTGGTTAGTTTTTGTTTTTTAATATAATTAATCATATACTCCTTTAACAGTTTGTTTCATGTAGTTGTTGAAATAAATATGTGATAATTTCTAACCCATGTAAGTCATCTATAAACTTCTAAATGTCATTTATTCATTAAAATCAAGTTTATTCGAGTCTTTATATTAAATATTTTTGAACTTATATATCTATTTTATAGTTTTGAAATTTTTTGAATACTTCTTTGATTATGTAAAAAAGAAAAGTTATTTATTTTTTTCATGAATTTAAGATAAAATCCTAAGACTGGTTCATTTATATAAACCTTTTCCAACTTGTTTAAATCTATTTAAATTATTTAAAATGATTCAAAATATATAGAAATAAAATTTGAAATATTAATATACTTTGATTATATATTTTAGATGCTTAAACTCAAGCATAGTTTGTTTTTTTAAACACTTAAAGAGAAGTGCATTATCATTTATTTAAATATTATGTAATAAACATTTTAAATGTCTTGATTTTTTATCTGTTCATAGAATTTTGTTTTGAAAAATTAATATCAAAGATTTTTTTAAGAGTATATTTTGTAATATTATAATCTTTAATAAAATAATAAATAATTTGAATGATATTTATTTTCTTTATCTTTTTGATAAATTTCAAAAAAGGGGGAGAAAATTTGGTGCTTTTCAATAAAAGTTTATTTTTTTAATTTACAAAAAAGGGGGGGATAGTTAGTGTTATGAATTTTATGTGTATTTTATATTTTTTGATAAATTGAAAAATTCATATAAATTTTATTTTTTAACCCCTTCAATTAAAGCTTCTCATTAATACCCAAATTTAAAAATTCATTCTAATGTATTCATTTAAAAATCATTTAATTGTTCAATGTTGAAGTTATGGTTAATAACTTTTTATATATTTTTAATTTTTAAATGTAAAGTGTTTAGAAATGTTTTGTCACACATGCTTATTATTTATGTCATTGATATATATAATGCAATCAATTTATACATGTGCTAATAGTTGTAAATATTCTTTTCCCATTGCAAACTTATTTTATTAAAACATGTGATAAATTCATTTTAATCATGGGTTTTTAAATAGTTTTTAATATTTTAATTTTAAAATACATATTCTATATCTTGTTAATATTTTAATTTTGAAATAAATTTCCTTTATTTTTAATTCATTTTATGTAATTAGTTATATATATATACCATTATAACTATATATATCTGTTTATATATATACATATTAATATATATGTGTGTGTGTATCTATAAATCCAATTATATATATATATATATTTATATAAATATATTCTATATTATGTTCATCTTATTCTTCTCCAAACGAATGCCTCTCCTCTTCAACTCCATGTTCACGCTGGGCAAGCCCATGTTTGACCAACACTATTTTTGTGACACCAACAAATTGAACATGTATTGTTTATCATTTGAGCATTATTTTCATGGAATAAAAGCTTCTTGGAATTCTATACGAACCATTTCAAATTTTTAAAATAGTGCGACACTATCTCTCATCCTTCGACGTCATGGTAGCTTGATCAGTGCATCATTGAACCTTCACAACCAAAGATATTGCTTTAAGCAGTTCTACCCTTTATCAATGCTAGGAAAAAATCACTGATAAAGGGGGTATCTTCATCAAAAATAACAAAAAGAGATGATAAAGGGTACTTTTAATAGTGCCAAAAAAAGAACTGTTAAAAGTAACCCTTTATGAGCACTTTTTTAGCATTGATAAAGGTACCCTCTTTATCAGCGCTTTTTTAGCTCTGTTAAAGCCTCCCCTTTATCAACACTTTTTAAAAAGCATTGATAAATACCACCCTTTATGATCACTTTTTTACTAGCACTGATAAAGGGTATATTTAAAAAAAAATTTCATTAAAAATATATATTAATATATAAATATAATATATATATTTTAAATATGTTTTAGATAATGATAAATATAAATTTAAACTTAATTTATAAAATATTTAATAAAAAAGGCGTATGAAATAATTTAGAAAATATTTTTAATTGATAATTTGGTAATTTTTATCGAGTAATAGTCATTTAATAAAAATTTGAATAAAAAAAAAATAAAAAATAAAAACAAGAGATCTCAAATATGCTTAAAATACAACTTGAAATTCCAACAACCATAAATTTTGATCCGGGTATCTGTTTGAGCTCTACCACCTATCAAATCAAATCATGCAAATAGATATATGCCTTGGTGACTAAGGCTGAACCCTTTATCACATTTTTAGAAGAAAAAAGGCTCAAAAGGCCTCAAAAATGAGTTTTTAGTCACCATACCCTAATTTTTTAACATTCGATGGATTTTCAGCCTCATTTAAGGGGGGTATTTTTTCTATTTTTCAATGGAGACTGAATTTATTCCCCGGGATTACATTAATATAGATATTATGGATTTAAAATTTTATAATATTTCATAATGCAATTTTATTTATAATCAAATATATAACAATATATACATATTTTGTTTTACATATTCACACATTAAATTTTAATTTTATAAATAAATAATTAAATATATATAAATATAATATATTTTTCTCAATATATATACATTATCTAAAAAAACTAATATCCATTTTATTTAAAATAAAAATGAATGAATATTTATATACCTACAAAATTATTATATATATAATGTTTATATATATATATATTCTGTGAGTATTAAAAAACAAATATATATTTTTCTATATATTCTAATATATGTATATAAATATTAATATGTAATATATGTAAATAAATATAAACATGTATAATTATATTTATAGATGCACATATATATATATATAAATAAATATATATGTATGTATGTATTTATAAACACACACACGCACATACAAAACATATTTTATATATGTATATATATATATATGGATATAAAAAAATGTAACAAAAAATATATAAATATATATATATATATCATAAAATAGAGAAAAAACAATACAGGTAAGTGGAAAAGGCACTAGAGTATGAGGGGGAGGTCCCTAGTTAAAATCCTAGGAGAGGCACATGTGTATAGGTAGTTGAAGGATGACATAGTGCTATTAAAGGGGGGGGGGTGTAGCATTGTTAAAGGGTGGGGGTGTGGTAGCATTGTTAAAGGGTGGAGGTGTGGTAGCATTGTTAAAGGGTTGGGGTGTGGGAGGATAGCCAAGCATTATCACGAGGGGGGGGGGTCAGGTGCTGATAAAAGGGAGTTGGTCCACACTATGAATTTCTAGAAAAAAAACATTTTTAAAAAATATCATTTTTTTGTGTTTTATCAACATTTTTTAGCACTGATAAAAGGATCCTTTATTAGTTCTTTTTTTAGCGCTAATAGAAGGGGCCTTTACCAGCACTTTTTTTAGCACTGATAAAGGGACCCACCTTTTAATAGTGATTCGATTATCAATGCTTTTTTAGCATAGATTAAATCATTTTATAGAACTTATAAAAGACATATCTATAGTCGTTCTTTAGCATTTTATTGTTCAGTGCACCATCATTCTCTCTTCCATGGTGACATCCTTATTCACAAAACCAGCATAAAAACTTCTTGTATGATTGTAGAATCACATCACCCAACACACCTTGAAATCATCTCTGTGTGATACTGATACCTTAGCAGTTCATCTTGCTCAACCTTTTTAGTATCCGATCATGGTGGTATCTTAAACATTACATACATCTTCAAGAATCAACACATTGGATTTTATTCTCCATTATGGTAGGTCAAATTTATTGTATATGAGACAAAAACATATGATATTTTTATATGGAGGTAGTACCATATAACATTGTCCTGTAAGACCTCTCCCCTTATAGTAATAGTAGTTTCACCCACCATTTCCTATGTCATCATTGTAACATCTCGACCCAAACCACCAAGTATGAATTGGAAGTCCGCATGACCTCTTGTACACCTCACCACTCACAAGAGGCCATCGGCTAGTAGTTAGGGTATAAATCCATCAATGTGAAAAATATACCCTTAGTATCATGTCACAAGATTAAAAATAAATAATAACAATATAATAAATAATCAGACTAATCATGCCGAATGTAAATGACATACATTTCATTCAAATAAGTTGCTCCTAATGTGGAAAGATTGTCCAAAATAAATTAAACAAATGAATGAATAGTAGAAAACTACAATTCTATTGGAAAACCGTCCTCGCGCACTACACGAATCATGATCGTCTACTCAACCATCCACCACTGGGACCTTTCCCTTTGTTGGGTCTCTCATAAAATCTACAAGTGCACCGAAATTACAAAGTGGAATATGAGTACAAGAATCAATATGAAACTACCAATTTAACCTTACCAAATATTCTCAAGTATAAAAAGTGTATGCCAATAATGTTAAATATGTAACAAGAATAAACACACAATTAAAAACTGAGTGGTTGTGTGGTGACCAAGCTACCACAACACCCAGATGTACCTACTTCAGCTCCATACTGGAAGATAATGAAATGAGTTGGAAGAATAAAACCATCCCTTGTTTGATGTCCTAATGGTTTCATGGAGATGATACCCATCATCATCTATCCCTCAAGAGGAACACATTACCCAGATCCCCTAGATGAGAATATCTAGTAATCACATAGACCAGGCTATCACATGGTGAATGAAACTCAGAAAATCAAGGCTACCACGAGTACAACCTCAACAAGGAGCCATGGATATGTCATTTCTACACCATCTGATTAGGTCCCTCATCTCTATCATTGAAATCAATCGCACTCCCCTGCTAAGTGATTAACATGTCATAATGGTCTACCTGTCTGAAATACCACTAACCACCACTAAGACATGGTTACATACATACAGGGACAACACATAAGAAGACATAAAAAAATATCATCATTAGTATATAACAAAAAACATAACATCATGAGATAAAAATAAAACAAGAAAATGGTTTCAATAAAATCACACATTTAATCAAAACGAGTCTCATGATATACACACACACAAACCCACATGCAATAAAAACCTAGAATAAATATTAATTATGTCATAAATAAAATATAACATAGAAACATATGTAAATGAGATCTCAAGAGGTAAGGAACTTCCTACCTTATGTTCAATGATGTTATGATGACAAGGGTTTCTAACCAAGTCCAATTTCACCCCTTAATCCTAGAATCATACATAGTTCAACATGATTTAAAATTATTTCCATTTTTGTTAATTAAATTTGGAAAAGGAAGGATTAAATTAAATATGACAATTATTTCACTGCCTTTGAAAGAAAATTAGGACTAAAATTCTACTTGTTGAGATGAATCCAACAACACTAATGGCATGTCAATCCAATCAATAACACATGAGATATTGAAGAAATAAGTTTGGATTAAATAGTAAAATAAAATAAATAAAAAGGAATATGAGAAATATTTTTGAGAGAGATAGAGTGTGTCATGATAATGTGAAAAAATTCAATGTGCATTGGCCATCCCCCAAAATCCATCTTATATCATTTTATTTTCACTATTTTATTTAATTCACCATTTATTCCTCCTTCTCTCTACTCATAAATTCATTCCCTATCTGTTACTTAATTTTTTACTCTTTCCTCTTAACTTCATGCTCCCAACAAAACCCCCAACATTTTTTTAAATTTCCAATATTAAACATGTTAAATGATTCTTTTAAAACTATTTTAAAAGTCATCCATATATATATATATTATAGGTATAAAAATATCTGTATATATATATATATATATATATATATTGACCCATATAAAAATTTATGTAAACCCACATATACATAGACACACACACACACATATATTTTACCCACAAATATATACATTATATGTATACACACACTCCCGCATATATATATATATACACATACTCCCCCCACATATATATACATATATTTAACCCATATATATATATATTCATACATTATATATATATACACCTATATATATATACAAATATATTTAAACCATATATATATATATACACATTTTAATTTTCCATGCACAAAAAATTATTTATTCAAATTTAAAAATAATAATAACAACAATAAAAATATTTTATTATTATTATTATTATTATTATTATTATTATTAAATATACCTTATAATCATGACCCTAATTATTTTAAACACAACATCGATTAAATTCACATAATAGTTAATAGATAATATTAACCCCACATTTACATTTATTTAACACAATGTAATAATATCACGCACATCCAAATTCTGGTGGGGGAAGAAAGATGGAAGAAATAGAACCCACTAGATTTCCTAGGAGAAACTATGCAAACCCAAGCTTGAGGGAGGCATGGGATTCTGGAATCTCTTTCATTTCATTGACGCTCTGCTAGCTAAGAAAGGTTGGCGCCTGGTTAACCGCCCATCATCCCTCTGCGTGCATTTTCTTCGAGCCAAATACTTTCCCCACAAGGACTTCCATGTCTCCTCTCTTGGACCCCGTCCAAGCTTTCTCTGGAGAAGTATTTGGGGGGCCCAAACTCTCCTAAAAAAAGGGCTGGGCTGGAGGATCGGGAATGGAAAATCTGTTAATATTTGGACCGATCCCTGGTTGATTGATAAGGACGGAATGCGGGCCTCATCCCCTGCCCAACCAGGTTTTGAATATGCCACTGTCAGTTGCCTCTTTTCTGACTAGGGTCCAGGATGGTTAATTGAGAATCTCCACACATGGTTCAATGAAAGAGATAAAAAAATCATCCTGAGTACCCCCTGGGTCCCTGATGCTGGCCTCGACCATCTCTTCTAGATGTACGACCTTTCGGGAGCCTACACGGTGAAATCCAGATATCAGCTCGCCAGTGGCCATCAATCAGTCGACTGGGATGGGGAACCCTGGATGTCAATTTGGAAACTCAACGTTTCTCCAAAAAATATGCCACTTTTGGTGCCAGGTGTGCACGAGTACCCTTCCTACCATGAGCCTGCTTGTCTTCCGACATATGTCAAGTGAGGAATCTTTCCCATTCTACCCGAACGTCCCAGAATCTCCCTTGAATGCCATCATCCAGTGCCCAGGGGATAAGGAAATTTGGAATTTATGGGGCGCTGCTGCTGACACTTCATTGTCGATGGCCCCTGACCTCCCATCCTTCCTGTTGAGATGGTGCTCCTCCTTCTCGCCAGCTAAAGCAGGTTCACTTTGCACCTTGGAATGGATCATTTGGGTCTGTCGCAATGAGACAATTTTTAACCACATTCACAGACCCCCCGTTTTTTTGGACCGAATGGTCCTTTTCGTGGGTTGAGGGATGGAAGCACCACAATGGCCACAAAAAGCCTCTGGGTCCCCCATCCTTTCCCTCCCACTGGTGTCTGCCAAGAGAAGGGATTCTTAAGATTAATGTGGATGCGTCTCTCCCCAAGGATGGGCATGTCGGCCTTGGCATCCTGGCCCAGAATCATCAGCGGAAAATTATTGCAGCCAAACATGAAGCACACTACACTTTCTGGGAACCTGTGGTGGCTGAGGCTACTGCTATACTTGCAGGTCTGATGCTCGCCATGGACCGTAGTTGGGATAAAATCAACCTCGAATCAGACTGTCTCACCATTAT
Source organism: Viscum album (assembly GCA_963277665.1). Classification (NCBI taxonomy): domain Eukaryota; kingdom Viridiplantae; phylum Streptophyta; class Magnoliopsida; order Santalales; family Viscaceae; genus Viscum; species Viscum album. The sequence continues at coordinate 86,635,147 of OY728154.1, forward strand.
CAATGCTATCAACTCTAACGACGGCGGCCTCCAGTATTTTGGATCCCTCGTCAGGTGAATCCTGTTTATTTGTCAAGGCTTCTCAATCTACACTTTCTCCTTTACTAAATGAGAAGGAAACAATGCTGCTCATCAGCTTGCGGCGTCAGGACCCTATGATGTTGACCAGCTCTAGCTGGACCATTTCCCTTCATGGATTTACATTTGTACATCTGCTGATTTTCAACATTAATGAACCTTTTCCTTCGAAGAAAAAAGTAATAATATCACCATTATTACCTAACCTCCCAATAAATATTCACCCTTAACAATTAAGAAAATATAATTTTACATTTAATTTCAATTTTTGTGACATAAATAATAATAATATAATTATTATTACCCTTATGTGAGATGTAACCAAACTTCCGACATGCACAAATGTTATGTTGTGTTTAGGGTAAACCCTGTATATCATACCCAAAAGATGTATTATGTTTCTCATATGATGCGCCATTTGAGAGCTATTAAATTAGTTTCAGAAAAATTTATAATAAAAATATTAAATAAGTTATCCTCACATGTGATCTGACTAAGCGTCTGACACAAACAAATTTTATGTTGTACATAGGGTAATACTCAAATCCTAGACCTAAAGGTGGTCTCAGATTTCTCATTCAATACATTATTTGGGAGATATTTCTTTTTTTGAAAAAACCACATGCACTTAATTAAATATTTTTATTCCATCAACACTAAGGCTCTACAGGCATCAGAATCTCATAGTAACTTAGGGAATGGATCTAAAAATATTCCAAAGTTTTAACAAAGGTGAAAAACCTTGGAGGATGGAGTCTCTCATGAAACAGCTATCAGGTATCTGGGGATTCGACTCCTGACAATGTGTCTGTCTGGGTAAAGGATTTTTCCATATTATTTTCCCCTCAGAGGAGCTCAAAATGCACGTATGGGGTTTTGGATCACTATCGCTCAAGCTTGGTGCTTTTCACTTCTGAGAATGGGATAGGAGATTTTTCCCTACTGAAATTGGAAACTCCTCTTCTCAAATCTGGATTAAAATCTTTGGGTTAAGTTGGATTTTATAGCATCCTTGTATACTTTATGACATTTCTTTAGAGATTGGTATCCCAAATTAAAATGGCCAAAGAAACTGAAATTTCCAGGTTTGGTCATTATTATAGATGTCTATTTGAGATAGACCTATGTTCTACTTTGGTTGATAAAGTGTTTTTGGCCACTGATGAAGAAGAAATGGAATTGAGAATTAAATTTGAAGGTCTACCAAGATTCTGCTCTGATTGCAGGATTATTGGACATGACACATCTAATTGTTAGAGGTCCATGGTTTGTAATCACTACTCTCAATGAGGACATGATCCTAAATTATTCCCTAAAATAGGAATGGAAAAAATCTGGGAAATCTGATTCTGTTAAAAAGAATCACTTCCCTAAGAAGGGTAAGGAATTTGTAGTTCCTTTACTTGATCATTATTCTGAGTTTATTGGTAAAGAGAGAAAAAACTAGGCTGACATGGCTGAAGAGGGATTGGACCCCTCAGTTCTGCTGACCACTGTGCTTGTCCAGGCTGGTGATGTTGCTAAGAATGAACCTGTTTCTTATTCTCAGGCTGTCACAGGTGCCCATGGATTTAAAGCTGATGCAGCTTCCAATCCAGGGAATATTGTGAATGCTTTCTCTAAACAATTAGAGAAATTCACTACCCCTTTTAATGCTTCTACAATTTTTGACATGGCTATGATCAATGTGAATTCCATTCCTGCATCTCTTGAGACAAAACAGGTAGCCGGTGTAGAGGTTGCTCCTCCTAAACTTGCAACAAGTTCTGTGCAGGACATGATCAATGCTTCTTCTGCAACTCCTGAAACAACGCAGCTGACCAGTGTGGAGGATTCTCTTACAACCCATGGTGTTACTGATTTGTCCGAGACAGAGTCCACAATCCAGATGGATATTGGACAATAGGTGAGTGCTCCTTTGGGTGGGAAAATTTCTCACACTCCACCCTTAAGTGTGCAGGTCGTAGCACCCAAAAAACATCATGAAATGGAGCATCTGGTACTGGTTAATAACACTGACCATGATACTAATCCTGAAGACATGGAAGGTGACTCATGGAAATAGGTTATAACCCACAACCAAATGAAACATGCTAAAAGAATTGAAGAAGAGAAGAAGAAAGAGGTGGTAGAGGACAACAGTTCAGATGAAGATCTGGAATCTCTACTTCACCGAGCGCAAGAATTAGAACACCGATATAGTGGAGGGAGAGGACGGAGGGGACGCGTGCACATTGATGTCAAACTATGGAATGAGTTGTGGGACGAATAATGGTTAATCACTGATAAAATTAGAAAGAAGATTGGCCATCCAGAAGGAGGCACTTGAAATTATTTTCCTTTGAATATGGCTGTACTTGATACTCCCCTACTTGGGTTTTTTTATATGATAATTGGGGAATCATCCCCAACCTTTAAAAAAATCCTTTAAAACATTTATTAACTGATTTTTTTTGGAAAATTTACATTTCTCACATAAAAATACTCACAAATTATTTACAAAGAGGGTTTTATTATCTATAACAATTCTAGGATATTACAATTATGCCTCTCTATTGACTTCTCATCCTTGAGAATTATCCCTAAATATATTTTTTGGACAACTTAGTCCATTGAGTTTGAACATCAGACTCCCACTCTCATTTCTCTGAGACAACATCTCTGAAACATAGATAATATTAGAAACATAATCAGATCTTATCCTATAGGATCACAAAAGGTTTTCCTGGGAGTCTACCCTCATCCAAAAGTATACCCATCCTAGAACTAACCCTGGTCTTCATACCTACATGTTAGTCATAGTAATTATATATATACTAACACAACATCATGCCCATTTCAATTTATAAATTCCAACAAGATATATCACAATAGCCTGCAACACATATATATCACATAAGAAAAACTACCCAAACATATATAAAAAATCAAGTAATTTAATTAATGAACTACTATAAAATATGAAAACATTTATATATATGGAATGTGAACCTACATTCCTAGTCATGATGCATGAATTAACTTAAAATCTGAAAATTGAAAATAAACAGCATGTGCATCACTCAGGGTGAATTAATCAATGGTAACAAAAAACATAATTTCCCAATTTCTAAAAACATAAAGGTATATTATGTAGTACTGGATAGGAATTGTTATAATTCCCATACTCATATCCCAACCATAATATCACATGTATAACTTTTCCCTACCTAAGGCAAGGGAAAAATAAATTTTGTAAGTCCCGGCCCTCTGATATCATTTTATAACATTATGACCCTAACCACCTGGTCTAATATAGATGTTTATATGACCTCATTCATGCCTCACCATATAAAAAGGCTTATGAATAACAATGATTATATATATATACATCAATGAGGAAACTATACCCTCAGTATCATGTCATAGGATTAATACTAAATAATAAAAAATTAATAAAAAATTAGAGTAATCATTAAGAAAGTAAATGACATACATGTCATCCAAACAAGAAGCTCCCAATATTTAAAGACTATCTAGAATAAATAAAATAGATGACTAAATAATATAAAACTGTAGTCCCATCAAAAACTCATCCACATATACAACCCACCAAATGCTCCTCTACTCAACCTTCCACCAATAGGACCTTTCCCTTCACTTAGTCTCTCATGAAATCTATAAGAGAACCAAAATTCCTAAGTAGGGTGTGTGTACAAGACTCAGTAGGACACCAACAATGTGTCCTTGACTAATTTCCTCAATTATAACAGGTGTATTCCAATAACATTAAATGTTTAATAGGAATAAAGGCACAATACAATACCAAGTAGTCATGCGCTAACCAAGTTTCCACAATCCTTGACTGTAACTGCTTAAGATCCATGTTAGAAGAACTGTAAGAGCAGAGATAGTAAAATAAGCAACTTGAAATGATTTCTAACCTCCTTCATGGTATAAATGTCTAACTGTATCATAATCACATTCATTGTAATGGTAGAAATGACCATAATTCTTCATTATATAACTACTCAACACTTCAATGACAAAATATTCATCTTCCATATGGGTAGCTCCTTTATCATGGTAGCATCGCATATCGATATCACCGATTTTCACTAATAGAAACTTATAGAACCATTCCTATATTTTTAAGATGTAGTATAATAACAAAATGGTAGGTTATCCTACTATTCAAAAATGGTATCACTTCGTTTTTCAGTGATGGTAGTAGTAATACTCTTGATGGTAGAATCGTCACAAACATTCTGACAGTACCATTTCTTAGAGGTAACATCATTTAGAGGTATCACTGCTTTTCACAAATAATTGATTGTGATGGTAGAAGCACCTCACCCATTTCAATGGTATCACCACTTAATGGTAGTAATATCAAATTCTTACCACTACCAGGTCTTTTATTTTGACATCAGTAATTATTTTTTTATACTGATAGTTATGTTTTTTTACTACCACTAAATTATATTTTAGTATCATCAATTTAATATTATTTTTATTCATTTTAAGATATAAAATACCATCAGAAATTATTTCTTATATTTCTATAAAAATTAGTGGATGATTATATTTTTCCAAAAAAATATAATTTTTAGTTTTATTACTGCATTCTATAAAAATATTTTAATCACAATATTTATCTAAAAATACAGTTACATGTTTAAAATATTTCTAGCATATATTATGCACATACACATATTAAGTAGTCTACGCTATGCTCTATTTTGTGAATGTTATAATATTTTCAAAAAATTGTAAGTTTATTCAATTATTTTAACTATTTTATTAATATATAAAATATATATTTTTATTATCGATCATGCTCGATGTGTAATGATGTTATTTTACAAAGGAATAAAGAGTGTGGACTCTTTTACAATGAGTACGATATTTCAAAATATAGGTAAAAATATTATTAAGTTTTTTTATTAACTATCTCATGGAGTGTAGTGATTGGATAACTACTCACACCTAGAATACCTTGTAATTAATCATGTGAGATCAATCTATTAGAATGTGATCAAGGGATGCAATAAAATTCACACAATTTATTCAAAAAATAAAGATACATAATATGTATGCACATACAATCAAGAAAATTCCCAATTTCTGTTCCATTATTGCAATCACAAGGATAGTACAACTATTGCATCCACTATTGTTAAAGTGATCAAAGATCATTAAACATCATAATCTTAATCATATGATCATTATTTTTTTTTATTTTCATCGTGTAATATTTCTTTAATATATTTGTTTTCTTAGAATAAATATATGGTTTTCCCAATCAAAATCAAGTTCATGTTCATTATTATACCCCCAAAAGGATGTTATTATGTTGTGACTCCCAAACAAAGTTCAGGTCCAGACTAGGCTGTGACTCCCAAACAAAGTCAGGGTTGTGCCATTGGGTTTTTTAAAAGTAAGTGTATATAATATATTATCCTAGCATTAAAAGAGAGTTATTCATAGTGGGAATCAATATTCAAACTGATTAGATAAGTTTGATGAGTGGACTAGGATCTTGGTGATCCAAACCATTATAAAAATACCATGTTCATTATCTTAATTTATGACACACTATATGACTTGAACATTGTAATCACTATAGATTAATTAATTAATAAATTTTGATTGATTATTTTTTCTAAAATTTTAAAAGACCATTCACACCCATATAGTATATTTTTCTACTAATTTCGATCCAATAGACACAACATGAACACGTTGTGATGACATTATTATCCCTTATTTCATTTCCCAAAAGGTGACACATAATTATCCTCTAGTTATATAGGAGAAATGAATATTATTATGGGTGATCTTAGATACTCATCATGGTGATATAATAGAACATGAGCTATCATAATAGAAACTTATCACAAGTGTTATGGAAGAAATAAATAAACATGAAGCTATAATCAACTGAAATTGATAACATAATATATCCATGGATAATACTGAAAATATATAATTCCCGTGGATAAAAATAACTGGTTCCTTAGGGATGAAATTTATAATGTTGGATAACTAATTTCAAACCATAATCCAAGACATCATGACCGTAGACATAATGATCATACCATCAATGAAATATCTTTTTCTAGGAATACATACAAAATAATACCAAAACATTTTTGTCTTATAAAGAATTATAATGCATCAAGGGTATATATAATTACAAGCACCACCTATCATTGTTTTTACGTAAAATTCATTCATCATATGATAAAATTAATAAACAATTCATAAGAATCTTTTCCAATAATTTTCCATATTGGAATAACAACATATGGTACATCAATACTTTTCCTCATGTCAATAAAAGGGATAACCTGATCATAACCGATCTAGAGAAAGAAGGTGGATAGTTAAACAATACATATTCTACTTTAAAATAATCAACTATATTAAAATAAAAACTTAGATAATACTAATAATTTTTCCCATGGTAATGAAATGGGTAACATAATCATAACTTATAAGAAGAAATAAAGTGGTTGGTTAAAAAATACATTGTAAAATTTCCAATAATCATACATATTGGAATAATAACATATATAATTCCAATACGTTTCCCCATTTTAATAAAAGTGATAACATGATTATAAATAATCTGGAGAAAGAAAGTTTATGATTAAACAATACATAGTCAAGTTTCCAATAATCAGTTATATTAGAATAAAATCACATGGAATGTCAATACTTTTTACTGTTTAAATAAAAGTTATAACATGATCAAAACTCATCTATAGAGATAAGGTGGATTGTTAAAAAATATATAGTAATCATTACAATTATTATCTATATCAGAATAACTATATAAAAAATTACAATACTTTCCCCCATGTCAATCAAGGTAATAACATTATCATAACCCATATGGAGACAGAAGGTGGATGGTTAAACAATACATAATAAATATATAAACTATGGGGTATTCTAAATTTAAAATTAATTACACTTATCACAGAATTAATGATAAGGTTGCAAATACCCATGTTTTTTCAGACTGTGAAATTTTCCAAAAATTTTAATTTTTTTGTTCTGAATGTTTATAAGGGGTAAACTTTTCTTTTTAAACTATAATATTATCTAGGATAATTTTTATTACTAGTCTATTGGTTCTTGAGTATGTTTTTACCCAAGGATAAGAGTTTGGTGGAATTCTGAGCCGTTCAGATTTTCATGAAAAAATTAATAATTAATTATAATTAATTAAATAATAATTTATTCTCACATGTTCATTATGCTATATATTTTGAATGAAATGTTATATATATATATTTCTTCACCTTTTAGTCTAGAATAATAGGTTTTTCCTAGTTGAGAAATTAACTCATGTCGGGCGCTGGGGCTGGGCTCCATTTTCTTTTTCTTACTTTATTTTTCCTATTTTCATTCCCCCTCCCATGAATTATCACATATGAACCCCTATAGGATCTCCTTCACTATAAAATAGAGAGAAAAATGAGAGATACAGTGATATAGAACGAGGAATATAGCTATTATCACTGATCTCGGGAGGAGCTGAATCATCATGCGGTAGTGGTGGAAGGAGAATTGGTAGGATGTTTCGATAAATTCCACTTAAAGGTATGACATTTTTTTATTTTTTACTATAAATCCATATATATTTACCTATATGTAGTTTTAATATCCTATTATTATTTCTAAGGACCCCTAGTGGGTTGATCTATGATTAATCAGAATAAAAAAGGGGGTTTGGGCAATTTAGAGGGGGTTTCTCATTCAAGAAATCCAAGCACATGACGTATAGTATAGGAAAAAACAACGTGTGTTATACATATTTAGAAAAGATAAATTTTTGAATGTATATAATGTGTATTGGGAACGCAATATATTTTTTCTTACTCATCCATGTATCTGAGCACATGGACACAAATCTCATGCTGGAGCACCCAACTGTGTAGGGTACATGAGAAGACACCATGTGGTCTACATGTCATGTTGAAGTACACAACCAAGATAAAACACATGGACATACTATGTGAGGTAAAAAGGAAGGTATCCTATGTCATTTACACACTATTACATGACTCACAAACCCTATACTTGGGGTTTTCATGAAAATTCTAGCTACATTACATGCCCATGTGCGGCTTTGAGAGAACACGCTGTGTGATTGGGTATACATGTTGTGTACTTCTCCCTTGCTTCCCTTGATAGAGTTTTCATGTTTCAAAAACCTAGAGTCATAATTGGACATATGATTATTCCATTTTAATCATTTAATATATATATCACTATGGTGGAACCCTTGAGGTTTTTTGAGGCATTTTAAGAGATGTTTTGGGGAGATAGACTGAATGGATTGGTTTTTCCTCCAATAATTGAATTCAATTTTATATTGAGAGTGAGACATGGGATGATTACCACTTAATTGTTTTACGAATGGTTAGTGGAATTTGTATGGTTTTCTAAGGACCTCATCAGATGTTTCTCCGAATAGTCCATGGTTAGTGGGACTAGGATTTGAGTTGACGATATTTTTTGGTTGTGTGTTCGAATCAACCTAGAGCAAGGCCCTGATATGATATGGGACATGGTCCATGTCCCATGAATGATGCTTACATATATTTTACCTTGAGGGATTCACCCTTGCAAGATACTACTACTTAGGCCATGAGTCCATGGGCTGTTAGATATTGGTATTTTTTCGAGGATCTCATATATGATGCCTCTGCTTACTCTTTCTAAGGATCTAGAGTTTGATGCCTTTACTTACATATCAATTCCATTGATCCACCAAGGTATTAATTTTCTTACATAACAACTTATAGGATCCCAAAATATATTCCAACTATTATGTTTTGACCTTTGAGGATCCCTAGTAGGATGCCTCTCCTATGCTATATTTAGGAGTCCTAGTCGGTGCCCCGTTGTTTGACAAACCCTAAGCTAGTACATTATTTATTTGAGTAGATATGGTATTTGGTGTCACCTTAGAACCTGTATCAATCATTTAAGATACATGGATATAGAATTGGTGGTGGTTTTAGGTATTTGACCATTCTCACTCATGTATTTATGCATTCACATGATAATTATTTTTGTAGATACGATTGCTAGCAGTGCTTCTAGATATTTCTCCCATGGGGCCTGATGGATATGTTGATATGGTGGGGATACCTAGAGGTTCATCCTAGGATCTTTATTTTGAGCCTTCTATTTGAATGTTAGAAGAATTGGTGTTCCAAATATATGATTGATATTAGTGTACATGGTGTCCCATAGTGTACATGTCATTCCACACTTATGAGGAGATTATATCATGCCTTGAGTGATAATTGGGTTCCTGATATGGAATGCCTTAGGCAACATCATAGGGAAATATATGATGTTGTTACTTGAGATATACTTGGGTTACTGATAGAAAATTACCTAGATGAGATCATAGGTTAAATGATATTAGATCATTCCTTGGGTGATACTTGGGTTTCTTATGTGGAATATCTTGGATGGGATCATAGAGAAGGTGTAATCTGTTATAGGGGTTGTTGGGTGAGAGAATGTTCCTTGAGTGTCAAATTATTATTATAAGGGATTATATCAAGATATATCTGAAAAATTCATAAGATACTCCCCAGGGTTAGGGTGGATGAACCAATATTATATAGCTCATACATGTCTAGGGATGAGGATATTGATCTGTTTATTTGAATTGATCATGAGTTATTGTCTTTGTTCAAAAGAGTATTCATTGTATATTTCTTAAGGGACATGCCAATTAGAGTTCAAATAAGTTACACTATTGTAATTGACAATGAATAGGGACCTAGTACATAGTCATCAGACTGGATTATGTACAGATTGAATGTTATGCCTCTGATACCTAGTAACCAACTTAATGATTTATTTATAGTTTTTCTATAGATTATATTGAATACTTTTTTATAATGATTGGAGGTAGGAATGGTTGATCTCTGAGCCATGGCATGTATCCCCCCTATATTAAAATATGTTTCTTAGATACATTTACTACATTGGATGAAATAGGTATGGTCAATTGGGATTACAAACTCAAGGATCGACTAGTTATTATATAGCATGAGTGGTATGACATCCAAGTCAATTCCTTATTCATAGGATGTTATATTAATCAAGTTCAGGGACCAAGGAATGACTATGTGTTTACTTTATTTACTTTATTCTAGTTTTGTCTTGGCTAGGATGATCATATTGCATGGGCATGACCTTATAACAAAAAATTATAGGTCCACTAATGGGGGTGACCTATTGATATTTTTTTCTCACCCCTTACATGTGAACCTCAGTGTTCATGGATAAATTAAGTCTAATTTCATATTGAGAATGGATACATGGTAGATATGGTAAGTATCATGGTTTCATGATTGAGTGGAGTTGATTGTGTGGATTCCTATAATCAGGCTGGAGAAGATCTATAGTTTCGTAGAGACCAGAAAAGGAAAGAGGTGTCTCATGCATCATATTCGGTAGGTAGGGTCCACATGTTATAAGCATTCTAGTGTGCGATTATTACTGATTATAGAGGATTTTTTAAAGTGAGAATAATATCCTAAATAGTGTTTTACTGTATAGGTTCTTGGTGTAATTCTATTAAATTAGGCTTACTTGTACATATATTTCCTTATGATGGATGGGTATGTGGATTTATGGTGAGATGTTTGATGGTGCAGCTAATGAATTAGTCCTCTTTGTGGAAACATAGTTATTAGTTACTTTTGTAACCGTTATGTTTCCAAATTTCCCTTTTTAAATGAAGTTTTAGTATTAATTTTTACGATATGGTTTTCTATAAATTAAAATTTCATGTATTAAACCTTTGATAACCCAAATTAATTTCAAGGGTGAAATTACTTTTAATTGGGTTATAATGTTACACCTAGAGATTTTATGAACTATTTTTATTCAAATGAATTTAATCTTTTTGACATTTTTTATTTTAGGTAACATTGAATATATCTCGTGTTATATGAAAGAACTAAGTTTTTATTTTGTTTCACACAAAACCAAGTTAATATGGAACTACAAAAAACAATTAGATTAGATTTTTGTACACACAACACTATGTTTTTCTTTTTTTACACAAAATATCTAGTTCATTTCATAGATTCTGTTACACATAAGGCCATGTTTTACTGAAATACAATATACTATTAATATTTTTATTAAAATATTATTGAAGTTACCTTCTAGAAGTTGGAATAAAAGTTATGAATAAGATTAACTAAATTGTGAAAGTATAATTTAAAAATGTATAAAAACAAATCATTGGGTTATCAATTAATTAGAAATAAAAGTAAGAACTATTTGAAAATAAAGAAATTCATTTTCTTGGAAAACCATTTTCTACGTACAAAAACAATTTAATCTCAATAATTAAAAGCAACCACTTTTGATAAAAAAACATAATAAAATTAATATTTTATATATTCAATCATATTTTTTTGACACTCATACAATAGATTTTATAGGTATATGATAAGAATAAATCCAATTTTATGAATAAAATGATGCATTATTCCAAAAGGTAATTTTACAACCTTTTAATGGCACAACTATTTTAAACCTAATATTTGAAAATTTTATAATTTTTATTTGAAAAAATAAACATTATTTTTTAAATCATAATATCAAAATTTTCTTTGGTTTAATTTTTTCTATTTTTCTAGGAAGTTTTATTTTTTATGAATAATGAAAAACATTGGATTCTAATTGAAAACATCATTTTCATCTAATTTATTTATACAGTTAAATTATATTTTAAAATGGTTATAAAGTATATTTAGATCAATTATACATCTATTTTTACAATTCATATCATTGGAATAAATTTCACATTGATATTGGATATAATTGTTTTTTAATATTTTTAACATTTTTACTTTAAAAACCCTTTTTCTCATCCTATCTGTAAGATTAATTTTTAAATTAATTTATGAAAATTATATGTTTATAATTTGTAATAATGGATTCTATATTTAAAATAATAATAATATAAATTGGTTATTAATTTCAACTTAGTTTGTTTCCCAAAAATATCAATGAATGTAATTATAATTAATTACAATGATTCAGGTAAAAATGTGTTTACTTAGTGGTTAACCTTTAACTTAAGGGAAAAATAACCTAGAAACAAGTCCAAAATAAGTTTTCAATAAATATTTCGGCCATAAAATTTCATGGATCAAAAATAGAAAATTATTTGGTTCACATGATGTAATGGATACCACTCAATTCTGTTTACCTTTCCATATTTAAAAGAATGTCACTCCTCCTCCACTACAAAAGGGAACTCCCACAAACTCAAATATTCAAATATCTAAAGCCCTTTGTATCATCCAAAAACTTCCCAAAAAATTTACCAACATAAATTATCTAAAACTATAAGCATAACTTTGGTAATAAATCAAACCAATGAAGTCCTTTGGTGCAAACCAAAAGGAGTTACCCAAAGAAGAGGCAACAACCTTCAACAAACACTTTTGTTTTATTTCATTCAAAAACCTTTCGATTATTATTATATAAAGCTTATATAATAACCCTAGTATACTCAATATGTAGATATTTTATTATGATAAGGGTATGAACTAAAACTTTACACACTTATATAAAATGGGATACACAATCATCATTCATGTGTATGACAGACTACTGCCCCACGAACCGATGTCATTCATTCTTCCATTACCACCTCTCAAGGTTGGGAATAATGACATAATTACTATTTTAATATTATTTTTATGATTTTTATGATGTATTTATGCCTTTTTAATTATTTTATAACACATACCTTCATGATTTCCATTTTTTGGGAATATAATAACTTTGTTTGTGGATGTGTGGACAACCGTCTCCTCAAAGTGATGTGATTTGTTCACACTTTACATGGGATTTATTAAGAATTATTTTAGTAAATTTATATGATATATAAGAGAAAATAATTAAAATTTAATAATAATATATATATTTTTACACATATATGTCATTTACTATCTTTCTTTCAATACAAAAAAGTGAAAATAACATTCATGTGTACTTATGGTCTACAATCTCCATTAACGATGTATTCCATTTAATATTTGTATATATTATAGATTTTTATAGATAATTATATAATGAATATATATGATATTTATATCATGTTTTACAATCTTTAAATAATTTAATCATGATCTAATTAATAGTATCAATGATAACATGTCAAAATACATATAAAAAATAAAGTTGTTATTTCCTAAAACGTAAATTTAACATGAAATTATTAATAAATGGGTAATATAAATTAATAATAAAACCATAAATTTAATGATATATAAGAATATGTTTATGTGGTAGATTTATAAAAAACTTATATTTATTATACAGAATGTTTTAATATGTATGAAGAAAGTCAAGACTTAAGGTAAGGATTTTATCGTCTCACTTTTATTTTTGTGAGATATATGCTATATTCACCACTTATTCTTATTGTGTGGTTTTTATACTTCCCTATGACATGTTATATCATGAATTTTCTTTATATATTTATATTTAATGTTTCAATGGATGTTATTCTTTCATCTCCATCATGATTCAAAAGCTACTCAAGTAGTTAGGTGAATTCTAGTCTCACTTTTATTTCTGCGAGACTTATACCTTATTCACAAATCATTTCTTTTGTGTGGTGTATATACTACCCATGAATTTATTATATGATTTGTATACTAAAATTTATTTTTAATTATATATATATATATATATATATATATATCTCTTTCATGGGTTTTATGTTTCAAATGTTACCAAATTAGTAAATTAATTTTGTATCGATTTGCCTTATTTGAGACACATTCCATGTTATACACTTATATTCTTCTACGACACATATATAATTCCTTAGACATGTTATATCATGAATATATTTATTTTCATGATATTTTAATCTTCATTTAATTTTATTATTTCATGTTGATTATGATTTAGTGTTACCAAAGTGGTAATAGTTACTGCTAGAATCTCATCTTTTATCAGGATTGTTTATGATTATGCTTCCATTCACAAAATCATAAGATCCATATCTCAAGAACACTGATTAACTTTAATATCCTTTGGTATAAATGATATCTTCATATAATGGTTCCATTTTTGTACACTTCGGTACATAATATGCTTAAGAAAAAATTCAAGAAGATTTAAATTTATCGCTCTCTCTAGTAAAAATTATATTTTATTTACAAACCATGTTTTTTAAAAAAAATTATAAAACAATTTTCAATTTTTTTTAAATAATATATTACAATAATATTAATGGAAAGGTATTTTAAGGAATTTTTTATTTTTTAAACTATTTAAAATGGTTTTCAAGGATTCCATTGTATTTTTTCAAGGTTATTTTCAAAGGAAAAGTTTTTCAAAATGTGTTATGTTTTAAATAACATTTTTAATTGTGGAAAGGTTAGTTTCCCCAAGAAATGTTTTAAATGATTTCTTAAATCATAATTCATAAGTTTTCAATGTGGTTTTTATAGAAAAGAATTTTGAAAATGTTATATGATTTTAAAAGAAAGGTTATTTTCCTTAAGAAATGTTTAAAGTTATGTTTCAAAACCATTCTCCATATAAGATGAAATACTTTGATATAATTATTATTTTCTAGGGTTATGATCTAAGGATACCATTAATATTCTTCCTCTATTTGGTTTCTATTTTTATGGTGTGATTTTTATATAACCCCTTTCTTTTCCATGAGTAAAACATGATTCAATGAGATTGACATGAAACCCATTTCTTTTACATGGGTTAATCATGTTATGAAAGAATAATTAGTTTGATGTATTTTTATGATGATATAAAATATCCTTGAACTTTATTCATGTTTTGGTTCATGGACATGGATTATATGATGGGGGTGTCCTAGATAGTGTTGGGTAAGCCCATTACTGCTTATACAAAACAACGACCCAAATAGCATCGGGTAATCCCATTACATCTTATCTGATTTGGAGGACCAGATAGAGTTAGGTAATCCCATTATTGATTATACGATGGGTATCCCAGATAGCACCGGGTTATCCCACTATAGATTACATGATGGGGTGGCCCATATAGCATCGAGTAATCCCGTTATATATTATACGATGGGGTGGTCCAAATAGTGGCAGGTAATCCTATTATATAATATATGATGGGGTGGCCCAGATAGTGTTGAGAAAGCCCATTATAACTTATATGATGTTCCAGCCCAGCTAGTGTCAGGTTAGCACATTATATCTCTCTAATTCATTTTTTAAAGAGTTATATCTCATATGATAATGATGGTAACATTTCAATGGGATTGATACACTATTGGAAGAAGGTATAACTTAATCCACTATAAGGAAAGGGTTATGAATGGGGATGGTGGTGTGCCCCATCCATTATGTGTTCCCACATGAAGTGCCTTATAAATTTTTGGCAGTGAGCCTTGACATATATGAAATTATTTTATATATTTATGTGTATTTTACAAGTCAACGTATTATGAAATTTTTTTCCCTCATGACTCATGTTCTTTTATTTCCTTATGACTTATGTCTTATGAACTGTCAATCTTTATTCCATGACTCTATATTATGATCATTTATATGTTGGGTATGATCTTATAATCTTATGATCATGTTCTCATACCCTTATGATTATATATCTACCTCATTTACCCTTATTGAGAATCTAAGATCACCCCTTTCTTATTTTTTACTCTCCCCAGGTTATGAAGAAAGGTTTTAAGTATGAGTACAAAATTGGAAGACCATTAAGGGTGATGTTGAAGAAATTTCACCAAGATAAAGGTTTAGGTTTCTAAGTTTCTAAAGAAACTAAACTATTACGGTCCTTGGATATACATTTTTAATTTGATGAATATCAATCTAAAATGATGTAATATCCATGTATGCTAAGCCTATGTCACTATAGTTGGTATCAAAGGAAAGGTTTAATATACCATTGGAAACTTGGATGATAAAAACATAGTGTGATCCCTAGGGATATTTCTATAGATATTTCTAGGGATATCTCTAAGAATAAACCTAAGGTGTCATTAGTTAAAGAATTAGGTGTTATAATTTAGAAATATTATAAGTAATATCTCATGATTTTGTGGTTTCCCTCTATGATAAGTGTTTCTCACACAATGCTTTCTAGGATTAGTTAATAGTGGGAACTAGAAGGAACATGATTAACACTGAATGTTTCAGATATGGAATTTATGGACATTATGAAATTCTATGACCTACGTGGAAATCTATAGAAGATAATGAGGAAGGTGGAATGATTATTGGTTATACTATTAAAGATAAAGAGACCACAATTGACATATGAAAGGAATGGGATGTTTTAAATTTTTTTTTACATTAATCGTAAGAAGCATGATTAAATTTAGGTTAAGTAACCTTAATACATTATTAATATTTCATATCCTATTAAAGGGGTAATAATAAATAATACGATGAATCTTAAGTAATGGTTTAAGAATAAAGTTGGATGATTAAAGTGTATATATATTGTAATTATAGAATTATATTACATGAATCAGGAAGTATGTGTTTCCCATTATGGATTTACAAAAATATACGGAATGGTTTTAATGAAATAGAAAATTGGTTTAATGGAAAGGTGATATTGTGATCAAGGTAAGGTAACAATTAATGTGTTTTTTATGTTGAGAAAATTGTGTTTAGATTGGATAAAGAGATTATTATGGGTAAACTAAATGAATAGTGATGATTACCATGGAACTAATTACTTATTTTTTACAAAGTGGTCTATGTTATCATGGATGAACTTTATAAGGTTTTTTTATATTTAATGAATATATCCAATAATAATTGTAATAAGAAATCTTGCATTTTTTCAATAAGGTTTTATGTTAATACAGGTTATGAATATTTTTCAAGATAAAACATGATGAAGGTATTCACATGTTTATTATGTGATAACCAAGATCTATTTTATGATATACGGGGGACCAATGTTGAGATGATTTTGAAAAATTTAGGGACATTATTTCTAATTTTTTGAATTTTTATCTTTCAAAAGTTTTATAAGACTAACTATTTATAGAATGGTTTAAGTTAAACTTTGGATGTAATTTTGGATATTAAAGTATTATTTCTACATATGAATATTTATTCATAATGATAACGAGTTCTAAACTTTTTTCATGAAAGTTAGAATGAATTATAATTCTATTTTTTGATCATATGATCAATTAGTTATCATGCATATCTAACTCACTATTATTTATTAGAGAAAGAGATGACATGGAATTTTATCTTGGACCAAACAAAGAGTGATATTATTCTTATGGAATGAAATCAAGTAATTATATCTTATAAAAATTCTTTAACTTTATGTAAATTGTCTTGAGATAAAATTTTGTCTCGTTATCATCATTTTTATGATATCAATGACCTTTTTTAAGCCTATTTGGTTTATGTATTTTTGATCGTTAGCTTTCTCCTAACCATATTCTCTATCACTATCCATAAAAAATTTATAGTTATATATCTATTCCATTTCCATGTTATCACTTTCCTCCCATGTTCTCCTTTTTGGAAACCTAATTATGAGTAAATTCGGGTAACCATTATTATCCCAAATTTCCCTTTTTAAATAATTTTTTAGTATTAGTTTTTATGATGTGGTTGTATATGAAATTAAATTTCAAGTATTAAATCTTTGATAACCCAGATGAACTTTGAGGGAAAAAATTATTTTAAGGGTGGTAGAATGTACCACTGTGAGATTTTGTGAAATCGTTTTTTTTCGAATTAATTTAATCTTTTATATATTTTTAACTTCATGAAACACTAAATATAGAACATGTTATATGAAATAATTAAGTTTTTATATCATTTCACAGAACACCAAGTTAATATTTCACTACATAGAACACTTATATAAGCTTGCAGTACATTCAACACTATGTTTGGCTTGTGTTATGAACAATGTTGAGTTCCTTCGACAACTTTCATTACATGTAAGCCTGAGTTTTATAGAACTACAATATACTATTAATAATATTATTATTACCACCTATATATTGGAATATAAGTTATGAATAATATTAAATAAATTGTGAAATTATGATTTACACATGTATCAAAAAATTAATCATTTTTTTATCAATTTGTTTGAAAAGAAAGTAAGAACTATTTGAAAATAAAAATGTCCATATTCTAAGAAAACTATTTTTCTATGTAAAACCCCAATTTTATCCCAATAAATTAAACAAATCAATTTTTATTAATTTTTTCATAAAATGTATATATTATATATTAAATCATATTTTTTTACACTCATCCAATAAATTTTGTAGGTATAAGATGATAATCAATATAATATTATGAATAAAATGATTTATTTTTCTAAAAGGTAATTTTACAATATTTTAATGGAGTACCTATTTTAATTATAATTTTTGACATTTTTATAAATTTTATTTGAAAAAATAATATTCTTTTTTGAAAAATAAAAATAAAAATTTTATTTCATTGAATTTTTGGTATTTTTCTACGAAGTTTTATTTTTTAATGAATAGTGAAAAGCATTGAATTTTGATTGAAAAATATATTTCTGTCTAATTTATTTATATAGTTAAATTATAATTTAAATTGGTCTAATGTATATTTAGATAAATTATACATATATCAATAGAATGTAGATCATTATAATAATTTCACATTGAAATTGTATATAAAAACATTTTAATATTTTCAACATTTTTACTTTAAAAACATATTTTCTCATCCCATATGAAGTATTAATTTAAAATTAATTTAGGGCAATTTTATGTTTAGAATTTGGAAAAATTGATTCCATATTTTGAATCATCATAATTTATAATTTCTTATAATTTTAACTTAGTTTTATGACTAAAATGATTTGTGAAAGTAATTAAAATTAATTTTAGAAATTAAGGTAAAAAAAGTTTAATTAGTTGTTAAAAATTAGATTAAGGGTCCAAATAACCTAAAAACATGTCCAAAATCCATTTCCTAGACATATCTCACCATATCCTTCCTTTTATAAAAAATGTATAGTTATTAGAGGCACATGATGTAAGGAAGATCTCTCAATAGTGTTTACCATTTCATATTTAGAATAATGTCACTCATCCCCCACTATAAAAGTGAACTCAACCCCACCCCCTCACTTCTTCAAAAATATCAAGACATTTGGTTCCTCCAAACCATAAGAAAATATTCTCCCAACATTCCTCCTCTCAACCTAGAATCCTCACATTGTGCAGAACGAAAACCAATGAAGTCTTTTGGTACAAACCAAAAGGAGTTACATATAGAAGAGGTAAAATTATTCAATGATAACTTTTGTTTTATTTATTTATCCACTATTTCAATTCATAAAACTCATCAAATATCATTAACAAAAAAAGAAATTACAAAAACAAAAACAATAATTATTGTTATATTTAAAAAGAAACAACAACGACAATAATGATAATAATAATAATATCATAAGTGAAAGTCAAATTAAAAATTAAATATAACAATTATTTACCATAAAAAACCCACTAACACAATAAATATTATAAAATATTAATTAATTTTCATTTATCCCATTTTTAAATAACTTATAATCCACATTAATTATTCAAATCCAAATAACACTATTTAAAGTAATTCAACAAAAACAAAGTATTGGAAAAATACTACAGAAATAAAATTAAATGACATGAAGAGTTTAGGAATTAATTTTAATGTTAAATATAGTCAATTTACATTTTCCATGATCCATGTTCCTTTCTAGGTATTTTCTACTTGATTATAATGTTTACATGCATAGTTCACATGCATGATCTTTATAACCATTAGTGATAACTGCGCATCTATGAAAATATTAAAATATCACCCATTTTATTAAATATTTATAATGAAATGATTATTGTAAATAATCATGTATATTGGATGTTAGTATCTATGTATAATTTTTATTTAACCTAAGTCATTGAAAATTAATTCTTGTTCAATTGAATTTTTCATGTGATCACTTATACTATTATTTATACCAAAGTGGAAATTTCTCTCCCATTTATCCAAAAAAGTGTTATTATATATGTATATTCAAATAATTCATGGAATATTTCTATATATTTCATTTTTTGTAGTTACTATTATTGTAAAACTCTTCTAATGGTAGATTATCCTCCCACGATCCATCAAAATACAATATAAAGGCCCTAAACTGATCCTATATAAACCATATAGCTTGTTCAATTTTAAATTAAAATCCTACAATATCACAAACATTATATCATGGAGAAATTTCACATAGCATCATGTGACCTCCCCATTCACTGGATGAAGATAAATAGTATTGAGGTTCAAAATATTTCACTTAGTGTGTTATTTTCTCTATATTACCTCATCACATTAAAATACCAATGTAAATATTAAAAATATATTAAGAAGTGGAATATAATAATAATATACTTGATAAAGTTCTTTCAAAATGAAACATGTTCCAATATGGTTCATGCATCTACATGCAACATTAATAAACTGAAGTACCAATGTATGATTAATACACCAACAAATTGAAATAAAAAATTGAGAATAACTATAACATCTCAACCCTGACCCATTATCATGGGCATGACCAAAATCCCACTAGCCATAGGTGAATTCCCCAAACAAAAAATGTTAACAATAAATTCTATGGGTATATAATATCTTTAGGGTATGATTTACCCTTAAATACAACCCAACCTAAAATAGGAAACCAAAAATAATACAATAAATAAATATGACACCTAATAAAAAACTGACCAATCCAATAAAACATAATAAGACCAAAAACTAATTCTCAATAGTCAAAAAAACACCACATAAGTATGAAAATTCTATTAAAAAGGTGACATTATGAAATTAATGTGGCAACCAGACCAACTCTACTGCATGAAAATATGCATGATCCATCTCCCATTGAAACAACTGCAACATCAAGATACTCTGTTGGAAAATATGGAGATCTTCCCCTTATTTATATAATGATAAAAGAAATATACATACACATCAAGGTGCATATTTTGGGGGTGAGTATACAACCTAGTAAGAAATCCTCAATAATTCCAACACACAACACTATAATTAGAACATATTACCTCACAATAATATATATATATATATATATATATATATATACAAAAAAGAGTATAAATCATTATAAAGTGAAATATGAATTTTGAATCAGGGAAATTTATACGCACCAAAGAGTCCACCAATGCCATAAACACACACACACACACACACATAAATGTTCATTGCCAATGAAATTCCCATCCCATGTGTCCATTGAATAATCAAGAATCATGAGTGGAACCTGTCCCTCTAAACCCAAGTCATCACATGGAGGTGAAATAAAAAGTTTCCCAATTTCATATTCGTATCCATGTATAAACAAAAAATTCCTTAATATGCATCATGAACATATTACAATCATTTTATAGCTAGTTCTAACTCCAAATAAAGTTATTTGAAAACAAAATACCATTTAATAATTTTGTCAAAAAAACATTGTGGGAATCACCCACAATCCATTGGTTTAAAGAAAATAGTCATGATATATCATCAAATGGTTTCCATCTTGAAACATAAGAAATTTATTTTTGAAAACCAAAATCATCATTTTCTAATGAAGACTAAAGTTAGAGAGAATCCACATACCATGAATAGAATTATCTTGAAGAATCATTCAGAAATCTCATAGATCTTGTATCACCTCACCTTCCCTTTAATATATCACAAGGAAATATGATTAAAAAATCATCCTTTATCATATATTTTGTAATATAATCCCCATTATAGGATTTTTACCATGATAAAATGAGAATATTCTGAAGGGAAAGATAACAAAAAACTTGTAACTTTTATTCCATAGGTATAAAAATATAAAATTTTATTGAAAATGTATATTTATGAGGAGAAACTCATAAAAAATTCCCTAATTATTCTAGGGGTTTGATATCTATAGATACATGAAGAAGATTTGGAATTGGGGTGGGTGGGATTAAAATTTAATTTTTGAAATAATTAATTTATGCATAAGGTTTGGGAAATAATGCACTAATGATGTGAGTGTTACTAGATGACAGCCATGGATTCATGATTCATCATCATGGTTTGGAAAACCATGCACCAACCATCTGGATCATTATTATTCAAAATATCACGAGGTCTCACAGTTACCACATGTTTTTCATAAACCACGTGCTTTCACATACTACCCCAAACACTATTTCATGATTAACTTAGATTTGTACTTGGTTCCTCTAACTATGAACAAATTTTTCAACCTCAAAATCCCTTTTAAAACATCTAAAAACCATCTAGCACCACCAAAAACCATCCCCAAATATTCTATAACTTAAAAATAAATTATTAAATATTAAAATATCTAAAATTTGTTGAATTAAAGTATCCCCATAATTGGGGATAGTGTGTTAGTTATCATTGTCAAATTAGTTCCCAAAGCTTGTTTCATGGAACAATAGAATCCAGAAGTAAATTCAGGGTCTCAATTAGAGATAATAGTAATTGGTACCCGATGAAATTTTACTACTCCTATATATAGAGCTTTTCCAATTTGTTTTCCATATTATTCTCATGGATTCTAATGAAGTGTGATGACTTGGTGAATTAATCCATGGTCACCCAAATGGAATCGTGATTTTAAAGTGTTCTAGGAAGACTAATGAAAAAGTCCATAACAACATTTTCCCATTTCTATAAGAGTATGGGTAATGATTTTAACTTTCCGGTTGAATATTGATGTTCATAATTCACCTATTGAAAGTACGAAATCTAATAACATACTTAGCCACATTATTCTTTATACCCAACCACTAGAAATGGTCATTCATTTCCTTGTACATTTTTTGAGTAACTAAGTGGATAAATAACTTTGAATGGTGATAATAAGAAAGTAGTTTCTATAAAAATGTTGGAGAAACTACAATATGATATCGAAAGAATAAAACTGATTTTTCATCCTATACAATGAATAAATTGTCTCCCCACCATTCAGGTTTGACCTAATCATAAGACAATCAGGGTCTAACCATTGATCCTCCTGGCCCTATTTAACCAAGTCAAGGATTAGAGTGAACAAAAAGAAAACTGCATCATCATTCATCTCATTACACTCCATGTTCATGTCAACAATTACCCCCATAATTTTCCATTAATCTATGGATTCCCTAAACACTTGTTTATAAGACTTACAAATTAGAGAATCAACCATTGAATTCACTTTATTAGGT
The DNA here is from genome assembly GCA_963277665.1 of Viscum album. Classification (NCBI taxonomy): domain Eukaryota; kingdom Viridiplantae; phylum Streptophyta; class Magnoliopsida; order Santalales; family Viscaceae; genus Viscum; species Viscum album. Next base: position 86,658,527 of record OY728154.1, read on the forward strand.
GTGTAAACTAAGTTAAAGTCAAATGTTTGGAGATATTCCATCTAAAATCATTGTGTGCTTTTCCCCAAATAAATAGCGACACAATTTTTTAATATATGGAACACTTTAGATAAGTCCATATCATGCATTTTATAGTTATTTTTATGTATCCTAAATTGTCATGAGATATAAGCTAAGGCAAGATATTCCATTATGAGAGCACAACCTAATACAAATGCTGATTAATCTCAAAATACAATGCTTCCATCACCTAGTAATGGAAAGATAAGGATTTGTGTTGAATTGTGATGAGAATTAAATTTTTAGAAATATTATGGAATTCTCCACTCCAATAGAATAAAATACCCTTAATTTTCAATATGGTCATGGGATAAGTGAGTCATGGAAAATCCCAAATTAAGTGATTATAATAAATTGAAAATCCCATTAATATCTATATACAAATTATATTCTTAGGTGGTTTCTAAAAAATAATAGCCTTGATTTTATAAGGGTCGACCAACATGTATTTTTTTAAATAACATTTCCAAGTAAGTGAACTTCTTTTATCGATAATTCACACTTTGAGAAATTTTCAATCAAAAGGTGGTCACATAATATACTCAATAAAATATCAAACTACCATTAATTATAATGTTTTATAGAAGACTACAACATTATGTCATCAAAAAATACCACAAAAAAAGAAAATATGTATATGTGTAAGATATGATTCATCAATCACACTAATAATTCTGGTGGATTATTGATAAAAAGGAAATGAACAAGTATTCACACTGGTTATAATATCTTCTAATTTTTTTAATGAATTTCCTATTTCCTAACTCATAGTTAGTGGTTCTTTGATTAGAGATCTATTTTGGAGAATCACTTGGATCCCATCAATTAATTAAATATATCTTCAATTTGAAGAAGAGAATATTGATTTATAATGACAACATGATTCAAATTATTATAATAAATATAATTTCAAAGTGTACCATTCAATTTAATTATAAATAATACTATATTAGGAACTATAATTTTTTGGTTTGGACCCTTTGAAAATTTCTATGAGTGGCCTTGAATTTTCATTTGGTGATGGCATGATCATCATAGGTCATTTGAGCCTCTATGTTGAGTATTTTAATTTTTTAAAATGTTTATTGTTATCACACATGTGTTATTACAAATCTAATTAATGTGGTATCATATAGAAAACCCAAGACCATATTTGAGTCTAGAATAGAGTCTTTTCTCTTGGAATGTCATAAGTTTTGTTTCTATTAGGTTCTAAGATGATGTATTGTTGCGGGATGAGATTAAAAGAAAACATTTAATTAATTATTTAATTTATGATTTATTCCTATTGAGATATATTTTTCCTATATACATCTCTCTATAATGTATCCATAGGGTCTACTACCTAACCCTAAATATTGTGATATATGGAGAATGAGATCCATATTTGGGCATTGATGTTTACAATGACTTATGATAAGGGAATGTCAGATAATGAAAACACGAGTTTATCTTATTCACTAATCGAACATGGGTATTCATGTAGAAAATAAAAAAAGAAATAGATTCTTCAACACCATTTATAGGGAATGTGTTCTTAAACAATGATTAATTCATCTTTGTGGGGGGGGGGGATTTGTTTTGTAGGTTTTATCACCATTTTAACCGTTAATGGGAACACAAATTAATTCCCCATTAATTAATTTAGTGTTCATCTTGGAATGCCTCTCTTAAACTAAAATTAATTCATATACTAGGAATTAAAGATGATTTCATCTTTATTATTTCAATTCATCTAAATATATTTGATTTCCATGAATTATTTTATGTTGGTCCCAGGGTTTCATTTGTTGTTAATTACATGTCAATATGTGTTTGGTAAGATGGTAATGAGAAGTGTTGATGCATGGATAATTGTTTTTGATTCATAGCATTGAATGTCATTATTCAGAAATTATCTATGTTGTTAACTCTGAAAATTATTTGAACTGGTCTTCATTTCAAATACATGTATGAAAGGTGATATATTGTTTTCAACAATGTTTGTAAGATTAAAGAAGATCATGAAATATGAATATCAGATTTCATGATGTGAATAAGAATTAAGTAATATGAATTCCATAAAAAAATATAGAATTTCATGGAGAAAAAATGAGAAAGAAGAAGAGAAGGTTGGATTGGAATCATACTTTGAGATGGATTTGAATTTTTTTGGTACTTAAAAATTTTCGAAGTATAAATAGGGGCTGACATTAGAAAATGGGACAACCCTCTGTAATCCAAGGCCACCCTCAACTGACAGAACATGTGGGACTTATAGGGTCAACTACACCCAAGGTAGAGCATCCCTAGCCAACCCTGTGGGTGGATTGATTCTCACAGGAGCGAACCCACATAGACACCTGTGTAAAAGGTGCAGAGAGGCGGTGCCACCATTTGGGGTGGCATGGGGGAAGGTGAACTGGTATGGGGTAGTACTGGGAGGGGGAGAGTTTATTTTTGAGTCACTCAACAAAGATATTGACTGATTTACTACTCATAGAAACTTGGTCTTTTCGATGTGGGATGCTGAGATAAGCGGGGTACTATTCCTCTTCTTAAAAGATGGATTAAATGATGGCCACTTGACCGACTGATCTTGGTCATTCAATCAAGAGAGGATGTTTTCCCGAACTTACGAACACCTAAGGAGCTCCAACACACTGGATCAATGGATGAACCACCATGGCCAATCTTCCAGCCACCTTGCAACAATAGATTTTCATGAAAAGAATTCAAATAAGTTGTTTTAGTTGATTATGAAATAGTGTTATAAAAGGTTGATTCGTACATAATGGGTTTGATATTCTATGAATGATATGCATGAAATTATGATATCCATATGAATATGTCACCATAAATAAAAAATGATAACCCACAAAGGAAAACTCCATTATTCTTGGCGTACACTTAAATGACATCTCAAACAACTTGAGATATTTGAAAGAGCCATAACATGAGTTTAAATAAGTAGATTTGAATTGGTCATTGACATGTCTTAAAACTCATATCTAATTTGATGGAATCCACCTTTAAATATAGAGATCTAGATACTGAGAAGAGTTTCTATAAATATTGAAAGATATCATTTTTTGGAGAAAAACATAGCACCATGAACTCCTCTAGTTCATGAAAGGTAGATAGAACTCACAAAACATTATTATTTCAGGAAGAGTTGATATTACATGACCTAAAAAAGTGAAAATCACTCTAAAAAAATCTTTGTGAAGAACTTTTTCTGCAAAGCATTAAGGTAAAACTCATTATTGTGTCTCCCTAGCTTTTGCAAAGGGCTAAGGTCTATGATTCTATCCTAGTTCTCAAGTCTTTTTTGAGAACCATGATATAATATATCCTTACATTTTTATTGAAAAGAAGAAATTTTATGAACCAAATCCAGTTTGTGATTAAGACATATTGAGAAATAGTGTGTGCACAATGGGTGTGCATGAAGGAGTAGTAAACATTGATATAAGTGGTGTGTGACCAACACACATTCTTTGAAATAAAGCTAAAAAATAGTGTGTGTGTAAACAAGGTGTTCATGATGTATAAAAGTTGACAGTGTGTGCGATAAGGTTTTGAGAAGATATTAGAAAGTGATACACACCTCTGGTGCGAAGTAATTTCATTCAATATGGACATTCATTCATGTGATAACATCATGCATGAAGAGTTGATTTGTGTGACATATGAAAGAAGAAAGAGTAAGTGGTTCTTTTATGATTACATGCACATGTAAAAAACATTGAAATACCTAGAACATGATGTTTGGATTCCATGAAATCCATACATGGTGTTTTTTTTGAATTAAGTTTGTATTTAAAGAATTATTGGTTGAAATGTTGAAAGTTATTATTGCATAAAATAATTAAGATAGTGTGTAAACCATTTTCACACATCTTAAGTGAGGCTGGGAATTCATTCAAAAGGAATCATTGAGAAATATTTTTTTTCACAAAGTTAGCTGATCAATTATAGCTGATCAAAATTATTGAGAAAGGCCTAGAGACCCTAACAAAGGCTATTTAAGATATTTTAATAAGTACATGTGAAATTTATATCCTACAAGCTCATGGAGAAAGATAATAGAATCATCCTTTAGTTGATTAATCTTTTCATCAGATGTGAAGTCTTCCGGTTGGTTCCAAGGGTAGTTGAAATATTCTGGTTAGAGATAAGAGAAGAAGGAGTCTCCTAGTTAGTGCTGGACCAAGAAGTATTTTGGTTGGATCAAAAAAGAAAATGGGATCTCTCTATTAGACCTGGATCCATTGTAATCACTTCTGAAAATACTGAGATTATAATGCTGAATCCATGTTGGGGGGAATAACGAACATGGAAAAAGTAGGTATTTATTTTAAACATTATAAATACTATATGCTACTCTTTCAGTTTTTATTACTTAACATGAGGTGAGTTTGAGAGATAATATTGAGTGTATCTAGAACCTTACCATGTTCAAGATATTGAGTTCATAAGAAAATGAATTCTTAAAAAGAAACCAATGATTCACCCCTCCCCTCTTAGTGTTCAATCTGACATGTGGATCTATAAGTGGTATTAGAGGATAGATCACTAATAAAGATCTAAGAAAGTATTTATGAAGTATAGATTTCATGAAATGATTTTTAAAATTTAGACATAGATTTCTACCAAGACTTGAAAGATAATTAAGAAGATATAGGAATGGAAGTTGAAGAATAATATTAGTGTTAATGAAGAGACACTTCAAATTGGAGGTAATATAAATGGTAAAACATGAAATAATTCTTTCAATTATAATTCTTTTAACAAATAATTCTCAAGATGTGATGATAATGTATCACGTAATGATGATCTCTATGAACTCATAGAGAATATAAATAACCTCCTCAATTATGTTGTGAATTGTATTGTTGGAGGTTTAAAGTATATTCTGAATGAAAAATTAAATCTGGAAGAAGAATATGATTCCATTTAAGAGTCATTATCTAAAAATTTTTCCATATAAAACACTCTAAAAAATATGTAAAATAAAAGGAATAAATAATATCTCTTTACAATGGGATATATACTGAAGTTTTTGAATAATTTCAAGGATGTTTTTTTGATAAATAATTCATTTAGATTGTGTTTATAGAAGCCTTCCATGTATTTGAAAAACTGCATAATGTTTCTATGGTTTTCAAAGCTACTCAACTGTAGGAAAAATAAAATAGGTAAAAGGAGCTTGAAGTTTCTTTTCAATAATAAAAAATATACTTGAAGATCAAATGATGAAGTTGATAGAGGAATGGGAAGAAAAACGGAGATCGGTTTAGGGTGAGAAGAACTCTCTCAACATGTAGTTCCTAGAGATAGAGGCAAGATTAAATAATCAGGAATCACCACAAGCTAGAAATTCACATATTACAGTGAAAAGATATATTTCTATACAATTGTTACCAGAGAATCATGTCTCCAATTAGGGCATGAAATCTATCTCTAATTAAAATGAAACATCATTCTAGAAGAAGGAATCCCTTAACCTAGAAATTGTTTTATGTACTAATGACTTTTCAAGTATTGGTACAAGTTTCAAACAAAATTATGAGAAATAATGGATGGTGAAAAATGATGATAATCCCAACACATGAAGGGTGGATGAGAAAATATTCTTAAAGATCTGTTACCCAAGAAGTGTACCAAAGAGTGATGGTTTCACTTTGAGACAACAAGATTCACAATATGTGAAAACTAAATAAACTATACCTTAAAAGAAAATATGAAGGATCAAATGTTATTATTGGTGTTGTTTAATGTTTTTTCAAATGTTTTTTTAATGTTTTCATAATATGTAAATTCAAAAAAAAATAGAAGGCCTACACTTAGGGGGAGAAAATCTGAATAAAAGAGAAAACTTGCACCTTATATGGGTGATCCATAGAAAAAATATATGAAAAGTCATCCTTGGTAAGTGAACAAAATAAGAAGAGTGTTAAACAAACTATCACCAAGAGGACTAATGAAATATCCTCTATTATATCAAATTTAGAAATAAATGTCTCAAAAGAATAACTAGCCTCTAGTAAGAAGAAGGCACAATTTAAAGAAGTTCAACTACAACAATATCAAGGCGAATGATCTAGGTTTCGTGGTGTTTTCTAGTGTTGTGAAACATATGGGAACAAATCCTACTATTAATAGCATAAAATTTCATTTCCATAAAATATTAAATAATAAAGGGGGAGTTAGGTTGAATTAATGAGAATAGACTCTTAGAGAAAGAATCATATGACTAGAAATCTAGAATTCTTAGAAGAAGTTTGTGGCTGTTGTAAGAAGAAAGGTAACATAGATGAGAAATGTATGATAAGACAGTCAAGAGATATTCCCTATACTGATAATGGAAAAATGATTCAATAGAAAAACTATGTAAAGTCATGTGAAGATTCCGATTCTAATAAGAATTAGAATCCCAGATTGAGAGGAAGATCTTAGTCATAATATTTCATTTGAAATAGCAGAAGTCCCCTCCTTATTCTCATTTATTTTATGTGTTTTGAACAAAAAATTTAGGGTATTTATGGATATTTTTTGAGGCTCTCACTTTTGGATAGTATGATGATATTTCACTTCATTTAGTCTACCGAATTTCATGAAATGAAAAAAAGTGTGCATCCCTTAAGGCGGACCTACCTTGAGAATGAATATGAAAACATTAGGAGGAATTCAACATTAAAGGTCAAGGTATGAAAATCACACTTTCATCCCTTATTGTTGATTTTATTTTATTATAAAATAATTTGGAGTTCTTTATTGATGAAAAAGTGAGATAAATTAGGAGATTTATCTTTTCACTTGAACTTACTGATGTGTTTGTAAAAGTATGTGAAGGATTTATCATTTCATTGATAAATATGATTATTTAAAAATACTTCAATAAAAATTGAGGCATTCTGATCATGATTTCTCATGAATGGTTGTTTATGAATAACATTGAAAATCTTGGCCATTTCTCTCTTATTTTCTATACAGGTTTATCCCTAGTAGACTTAGAGTTGATTTACTAAAGGCTCTTTTCTAAGAGAACCATGTGATATCATATCTCTCTTAGTGGTATTCAAGAAATAATATTCAAAGGGTGGATAAGATGTTTTTGAGAAAAAAATATTTTCCTTCTCATTTAATTTCCAACAAGGGTAGAAAAGTTTGGTCACATGTATTGTGTAATGTCCTAACCCAGCTTTCAATCAAACTGATAGCAGGATTGGTGGATCACATGGCCTCAAGCATGCCTCCTCATGCACTGGAGGTTTCCAAATAGAAGCAAGGGTCTCAAGAGGTGATTATAGGGAGACTAAAAACTCTTATTAGATATTCAAAATGGTATAAAAAAATATAAATAATAGAAAATATAGAAAGCAGTAAGAAAATAAACGAAAGTAGTGGAAGACAGATAATAACAATTTTATTAAAGTGGAAAATGCCAGTTTATACAACAGATGAATGTATTTCATGGTGATGATACATAACTTAATGTAGTAAACAATAATGCATGCTTTAAAATACAGCACAAAAAAATAATGAAAATACTTCAAATTCCCATAGGAGATCTCCATGAGCATACTGATCTCTTGCTAAATCCTTTACTCCTAACTCTCAGGTACAAGAAATACAATAATCAACCAGGATCCTGTAAATATAAGGTCTAATCGGGTACCAATGGTGCCTGAGTAGGGTGTGAGATAAAATATCATTAGGTCAGTACCCAAGGTGTCTATCCCAATCCAGTAGAATAAAAATTATACAGTGTGTAGATATAGAAGAATAAAAAAAATTGGAAGAATAAATAACACCCATTTAGGTTCCTAAGGGACACCTAAAAGCAATACCTACATCAACCCATGGCTGTCATGTTTGATCATGTAAACATATATATAAATATATATATATATATATATATTATGGGGTGGATCGGTACATAACACATCTATCCAATTTCAGGGGAGCTATCATAGTCTACCCCTAACCCAAGTCCAAGACTCCTCACTCTCACTTGGCATTCTTGCATTTAATATATGTTTGGGTGGATCATCACATACCACCACCAACCCATTCTAGGGTAGCTCTCATGGTCTACCCCAAACCCAACACCATGATCACTCACCATCTCTTTTAATTCTTAAATTTAATAAATGTTGTGGTGGATCGGGATGTACCACCACTATCTAATTCTAGGGGAGATCTCACGGTATACCCCTAACCCAATATAAGGATCCTTCACCGTCACTTGACATGCACATTCCTATATGGAATAATCATTCAAAACATACAATTCATGAGTAATTAACCTTTCATGCATCCCATTAACCCATATCATTTACATATAACCATTCATGTTATCATTTACACTTAAGGCAACACATCTTATGCATTACTCTTAAAAAATTTACATGGCATTGGTCACATTCAATCCAATAGATGAGGCAAGGGATTCTCACACATTTCATTATCCATATTCAATTCTATTTTAAGGAATTTGTGACATTTAAACCACTTAACACAAGGCATTCCATATGGTATGAGCCATCCTACTCAAGGTCATTCTTACTCACTTTTCCAAAACATGGAAAACTGGTCTACAAGATACAAGTGCCAAGAAAGGTGACATGGTCATTTCATTTAAAGGATGACACTATATCATTTAAACCATTCTAATCAAATTCATTCACCTTAACCAATTCAAGAATCCACTAATACATGGCAATGTCACTTATAAACCCAAGGGTCATGTTCAAGGAAAGGGTTATGACAATAACTCAATTACCCACTTAGGTAATTCCCAGTCTAAGAGGACCAAACACCCATGGGGTGTCTTAGGTTCATTTAAATACACAACAGGGAAGGGCCAATTCATTTATAAAGGCAATTCATTTAGTTTATAAAATAGGTTGAAGTCCAAAACATTTCAATTTTCAATAATATCGTCAAATAATAAGAATGATCAATGAAATAAGGTATGCAAAAAAGTCAACTCACTAATATTTAGATCAAATCCATTACAAATCTATTAGAGGGGTTTTATCATTAAATCCTGATTTTGTTTATCAATTAAAACATTTATTAGAACTAGAATTTTATCAACGATCACAATTTAACTTATCACAAGGTAAGTAAGTAAGAAATTAATGAATGTTAAATTAAAATGGAAATTATATGGATCCTACTTCATAAAGGAACTAATACAGACACTCAGAACTTGAAATATTTGACAATGGAAACAATGCTTCACCCTTAAAAACGCATAGATTACTTTATATATATTTATACCCTTTAAACCCATGTACACATTCCCCTCACTAAGCGGGTACATTTAAAAGGGGGTATACACACACACACACACACACAAACACACACACAAAGATATATATATTTATACACACATGTTTATGTGTTCAGAAGTCTTAGAAGAGCCCCTAAACACTCTAAAAATTAATCCAGGAACCCTAAAACACCCATAAGATGAAATATATCAATGTAGAAACCATGAACCATGCATAAATATTTACCTCAAATGGAAGTGGAAACCCGAAACCACAATACATAGTCCAGTGCACTATAACTAAATATTATGAAGTAGAAAAACTTAAATACCATAATAAAAGAGGTGAGAAACAACACAGTGGAAGAAGAACTCACCTTAACCATTGAAAGTGAACAAAAAAAACCCATACACCTCGCCTTCAGTGGAGGATGAGGGAACACACAAGAATGAACCCCGTGAGACCATTTTCCCACCCCAATACCAGAGAAAAACTGAAAATATGGTTTTCCCTTACCCTAGGGTTCAGTTGAACCACATAGAGCGATGGAGAGGCCAAAACACAGTTCAAAATAGAGAGAAGTAGGAAGAAGGAGGCCTACATTGGTGGATTAAAGCATCAAAATATGGAAATATGAGAGAAAATCAAAGATCAAAGGAGGCCATAGGGGGGAGTGTGTCGTGCTTTAAAGGGGATCCCATGGAGGGGCGTCACGATCAGGTGTGAGGGGAGAAAGGGTGAGGGTTTTATTTATTTTATTTTATTTTAATTTAATTTAAAATAATTCAATTTTTAATGTAGGTCATCATGCATGGTTTGGGCCGCACAGTTTAGAAAACTGTGTGCCAACTTTGGGCCCTCCACTGGATGCCGAGAGCACCCCGCACAGTTCATAAATTGTTCCCAACCATGAAGTGAATAGTGATTAGGTACTTCCTAGTTTCCACTAACTGTGTGAAATATGCACATGGTTTGGAAAACCATGTGCAACCCGTGTGACAACCTCTATCCACCAAAAATAATCCGCATGATTTCCTGCTTTGGGCCACATGGTTTCAGACAAATAGTGTGCCCTGTGAAGGTCCTTAAAAACCTGATTTTTTCCATTCAAAAACTTCTAAAACTCCTCGAGACACCTTGTAATATAATCAATCATTTTCCCAAGTCTAAAAACATCACCTTTAAGGGTTACGATCTTCATAATTAAGATCCTAAGTTCAGTTTTAAGAAGGGAACATCCATTAATTACAAAAATTCAAATTTCCTCTGCATTTTTGTCTGGTTCAAAACCCAAGACATTAAAACCTTCCCACCTTATAACTTATCATCGCCAAGAAGCCTTTAGTAATAATGTACATATCACCTGTCCTAGAAGGGTCATGAAGCTTGGTTCAACTGGTCATGTTGTGTTTCCAATTCCTATGCACCTTTAAGCATTTGCTTAAGCACACATCACTTAAGTTGTCAAAACTTGATCCAACACTCGCTTTCCTACTAAAACACCCAAATAGAGCATATCTGAGCTTATTCATCTAGATAAATGATCTTGTTGTTGTCCTATTAATTTCACAGTCAAAGTTACTTCCCACCTTAGGCTTTAATGTTAAGCGGCCAATTCCAAACCATGGTTCAAACCACCATTAGAATTGCCTTACAAGAATGCCTCTAAGGGTTATAATTACACTTCTAATGTGATTCCAAAAATGTTTTAAAGTGGTCGATTACCATCGAACTGAAATCCAAAGTTGAGATGATTATTTATGAAAATCACTGAGAGACACAAACCGCACTCATATCCACTTGAAGAAATTCTCAAGGATGGTCCATCACTAACTGTTATATCGAGAAGAAGGAAAAAAAGATACACCACTATGGTTGACAATTCAAGAAGACACCCAACTTAGACAACTAGTGTTTTCAAGAATAACTACAATGAATCCTCCCAAGGAATCTTTCATTCACCACGAACACGTCCATCGAAGCACACATATGACTTCTAATGAAATTCCTGACCAAACCATGATGGAAAGCACCCATCCAGTGTGTAACATTAAAAGAGAAGCACCCAAAAAGCTAAAAAATATTTTAAATATTTAGCATGGAAAAAGAACATTTCTCTCTTAGTTTATCTAATATGAATTCAAGATAGGGGACATGCTCATCTCTTAAGAAGAGTACACTAAGAGAATTTTGAATAGTTTCTAGTCAATCTACCCCAATTAATATAAAGAAGAAAGGTTGAACCACCTCTGGTCTACTTTCATATAAGGAAACTCGGCTTCACCTACCAACGTATTATTAAAATCATTTACAAGCCTTTAACTACCAAAATCATTCCATGATCATTCAAAAATTACCACTGAATCCGATCATAATACAATGGTGTTCATCGTGGGATTCTACCATAGCCAAATACATTGATGTTATGCTGCCTATCAAGCACCAAAATAATTTAAAACTCACTAAACTAAAATGCGTTTAGAAAAAACCATCCATTTCATAAATGGTATTCTTTGGTTGGGTTATTTCTACTTGGAATGACACCTTAACCAGAATCGAAACGATGTTCCCCACCTTATTAGTGTCCTAGTCATAAAAGGAAATATCCCTAGATTCTCATAAGTTTGCTCCTTAAAACCACATTAAACGTACATGTGGCATTCACCCGAGTCACACTCACATATGTCAAAGCATATAAAGAAATAAAAACCAGACTGAGCAGCATGTCAAAACACCCAAGTCTTTGAAACTTCACCCCGAGCATCGGGACAAACTTAATTTCCTTATCTCGTAGGTAACTCTACTCTATAGATGACCTGAGACCACACTCAACAACACAATATATTTACTTGAAAGTTGTATTTCGTCATACCACCATTATCTTGGATGATTCTATAACTATTCATCCATCACTAAGAAGAAGAAATGGTAAAATGACCTATGAAGCGGCCGACCATGCCCGAGGCATGTCTAACCTACTGAAACTGAGCATTTCTTGATGTTCACACCCATATCAAGAGTCAAAGATACTATTAAAACCATCCCAAAAGGGTTTCATTATAAAACCAAAGTCCTAAAATGGACACCAATACCCGAATGACACCAAATTTTAGAAAAAAAATCAACCCTATAATTTAGTCACAAGAAAAAAATAGACACAAGCTCAAGAGCCTAACATTTAAGCCATTGCAAAACAAGAAAATGACTATGAAAAACACCTATGATTCCATTACAATTAAACTCAAGGATAAACTTAAATTACCCTTAAATAAGTGTTTTTTAAAACAAAGGACACTGCTATAGGTTTCATTTCCAAGCACGTTATATTTAATCACATTTAAAATTTAAACATTTAAAGATTTAATTCCAAATATCAAGTACCCATTTAAAACAAAACCCAAGGCACTTGATTTAGCTAATGATCCCAAGGGAAAAATATGAATGTTGTATAAAACTTCCTTTTTAGAAAATTTAATAGATTTTGAAATCCCATCATTTTCAGAAAATTTATCATAACAAAATCCTTTTAACAAGTAAGGTGACCAATGAGGATCCCACTAAGCCAACCTAGGTTCTCTAGGAAGCAACCCAATTGCAACTTCTCAATTAAAATAGTTTGTAAAAAACAAAATGGGTCATATCATAAGAAACAAACCTCATCCATCCCACAAGGGTTCAGTTTTGTATTTAGGCATTTAACCATTTCATTTAATATTAAAATTAAACAACTTTCACATTTATAAAAATATCACAATACATCATACCGTCACATTTAATATGGGTTTCCATTTCCCAATTCCAGAAGTTCCCATACACTTCATGGATTGAAAATTGTATCCCATTAATCGAAACCAAACTCAGTTAAAAATTTAAAATGATCTCATACAATAGTCCAATGATATGGGTGGCCACCTACTAACCTATAAAGTGCCCACATCTTTAAAATTTGGAATTTGGCCCCCTTTACTCATAATTGATTTACCTTTTCATTTAAACATTTCCAACCTTTACATATTATTGACATCATAAAAATGTATTAATTTTATGACCAAGATGGTTTGGATCAACTAGTTACCATTTCTTGGATATAAGGCACTCATACAACTTACAATCGAGAATTGGTTCCCATTTATTCACAACCCATATAATTTCAGACCATGCAACCAATTACATATTAAACAAACAAAGAATGTTATCATAAGAAGTAACAAAAAATCATGCTATAACACCAAAGCATGTAATATAAATTAAGGAATAGAATCAAGTCAACATAAAAGCTATAATGTAACTATATTGCATGACACTATGCATGGAATGCGAATTTCCTTTGTTCCTATATGATACAAGCAAGACATCTTCTTTTCCATATCTGTCCAAAGGTAAAATTACATAATGTCTATAAATCAAAATAGTGGATATTACACCAATAACTATAGGTGAAATCAAATCAAATGTAACAACGAACAATATAAACAATAATCCCAGCCCTGGACACTTGGTCATTTACCATATGTGGGGTGATCATTCCCAAGAATAACTATTAACCAAGTATCCAAAAATTCAAAGTATCCTTTATAAAAAACCAAAAGAGTAAGACAAAGGGAAAATTTTAATCTATAATACCACTTTGTAACATCCTGACCCAGATTCCCATCAAATCGTTAGCCGAACCGGTGGGTCATATGGCCTCAAGCACGTCGCTACATATGCTAGAGGATTCTGACTAGTATCAAGGGTCTTAGGAGGTGATTTTGAGGTGACTATACCCTCTTATCATATATTCACAGTGGTATAATATAATATAAATAGCATAAAAAATAGGATTCAGTATGAAAATGAAAGACAACTACAGAAGATAGATACTAAAATTTTTATAAAAGTGGCCAAAGAAAGTTTATACAACATATGATTTCATGTCACTATGATGATAAATAACTGAAATCAGTAAACAAAAATATAGAAAAATTTACAATACAATACAAAATAAATAAATAAAATACAAAAAATCCCAACGGGTGATCTCCATGAGCATTATGAGCTCTAGCACGGTCCTTTTATCCAAACTCCCTGGTACAAGAAATACAAAAATCAACATAGATAATAAAAATATAACATCTAATCTAGTACCAAGGGTACCTAAGAAGGGCATGAGATAAAATATCAGTATGCCAAAAACCCCGGTGTCTAGCCCGATCCAGTGAAATACAAATTATATAGTGTTTAATTATAGGAGAATAACAACAAAAATAGAAGAATAAATAACACCCATCTAGGTTCCAAAGGGACACCTGATGACGATACCTGTTTCATCCCATGGCTGGTATGTCTGATCATGTTATATATATATATATATGTGTGTGTGTGTGTGTGTGTGTTGGGGGTGGATCAGGACGTACCACCACCATCCAATTTGAGGGGATCTCTCATGGTCTACCCATAAACCAAGTCCAACATCCCTCACAGTCTTCTGGCCTTTACACGTTAGATTTATGATGGGGTGGATCGGGATGTACCACCACCATCCAATTCCATGGGATCTCTAATTCTCTACTCCTAAACCAATACTAATATACCTTAGCGTATCTTTTCATTATCTCATTTAATATATGTTAGGGTGGATCGAGATGTACCACCACCTCCAATTCTAGGGGAGTTCTCACGGTCTACCCCTAATATAATACCAAGAGCCCTCACCGTATCATTTTATTCTTGTATTTAATACATGTTGGGGTGGATCCAGATGTACCACTTCCCTCCAATTCCATGGGAGCCCTTATGGTATACCCCTAACCCAATACCAAGATCCCTCGCTATATATTGGAATACATGTGCCTGGATGGAATAATAATTAAAAAGATATAATGCCTAAGGCATCTACCTCTCAAGCCTCCCATTAACCCATATCATTTACATATAAGAAGTCATGTTCACATTTATACTTAAGGAAACACATCTTGAGCCTTTCACTTAAAACATTTTCTTTTACCATGTCACATTCAATCCAATACATGAGTCAAGGACCTATCATGAATGTTATTAGCCATATTCAATTCCATGTCAAGTATGTTTTTACATTTAAACCATCTAACACAAGGCATTCCATTTTGTATGATACAACCTACGCAAGGTCATTCTTACTCAATTTTTCTAAAAATGGATTTTTTTACCTGATACAAGTTCCAAGGAAGGTGACATGGTCACTTTATTCAAAGGTCACTATCTCATTTAAACTATTCTAATAAAATTCATTCACCCTAACTGATTCAAGAATCAACTAAGATATGGAAATTCCACTTATAAACCCAAGGGTCATGTTCAAGGAAAGGGTTATGGCAACAACTCAATTACCCACTTGTTTAATTCCAAGTCTATGTAGACCAAACACCCATGGGGTGTATTGGGTTCATTGAAATACAAAAAATAAAAGGGATACTTGATTTATAAAGGCAATGCATTCAGTTTATAAAATAGACCGAAGTCTTAAACATGTCACTTTTCAATCATAGCTTCAAATCATAAGAAGAATAAATTCAATAAGGCTAGAATATAATTCTACCCACTACTTTTCATATTGAAGGTAGCGTACGTCTGTTGAAGGGATTTTATTATAAAATCATGATTATTTTCTTAAAAAACATTTATCAGAACTATAATTTTATCAATGATCACAATTTAAGTTATTATTGGGGAATTAAGTAAGCAATTAATGCATTTTAAATTAGAAGGGAAAAGAGAGGGATCCTACATTAAGAAGAAACCAAGCCAAAAACTCGACACTTGACATCATTGATAATGACAAAAACACTTCACCCTTTCACACACACACATATATATTTATACCCTTTAAACCCATTTACACATTCCCATCACCATGAGGAAACATGTACAAGAGGGTATATATATATATGCACTTGTGTATGTGTGTGCAAGACTTCAAGGAGACACCCAAAAGTCTAAAAATTAATCTAGGAACCTTAAAACACACAGAGGATAAAATATAACAAGGGATAAATCAGGAATCCTGCATATATATTTACCTCATATGGAGGTGGGAACCCGAAACTACATGACACAGTCCGATGCACTATCGATTAAATATTATAAAGTCAAAATAATTTAAAGACCATAATAAAAGAGGTTTGAAACAACATAAAGGTAAAAATCACCTTAAACCATTGACGATGAACCAAAATGAACCCATCCACCTCAACTTCAGTGGTGGATACTAGAACACACAAGAAGGCACCTTAGGAGACCATTCACACATCCTAATACTAGGGAAGAAACCAATTTTTTTATCCCTAACCCTAGGGTTCAGACTAACAATGTAGGGTGATAGAGAGGCCAAAATGTGGCTGGAAATGGATAGAAGAGGGAATGAATAGGTGTACATTGGAGGATTGAAGGAGAAAATGGTGAAAATACGAGAGATAACCGTAGATCGCAGGAGGTTGTGGAGGGGGGTACATTGTACATTGAGGGAAGCCCAAGGAGGGGCATCACAATTTGGTATGAGGGGAGAAAGGGTGAGGGTTGTTTTTATTTTATTTTATTTTAATTTAATTTAAAATAATTCAATTTTTAATATAAGTCATCACGCATGGATTGGGCCGCATGGTTTAGAAAACTGTGCACCAACCGTTTTCCCTCCACTGGACCCCCGAATCACCCCGCATGGTCTGGTCATACAGTTTGGAACCGTGCACCAACTGTGTGGTGAATAGTGACTAGGTACTACCTAGTTTCCAATAACTATTTAGGCTAGGTTTGCAGTATAGAAAACTGCGTGATATCCTCTATCAACCATAAATAAGTTTCATATTTTCCTACTATGGACTATATGGTTTTAGATAAACCCTGTGCCCTATGTAGGTCCTTAAAAGCTGATTTTTCTAGTTTGGTTATCCTAAACTACTAGATACACTCAAGAAACTCATATGGTCTTCTACCAAGTCAAAAACATCACTTTGAAGGGTAATAACCCTCAGAATTAAGTTATGAGGTTTAGTTTAAGAACTGGCCATTCAACAATTACAAATATTCAAATTTCCTCCAATTTTTTTTAGTTCAAAAAAAGTACATTACTTATTGACTCCTACAATGTTTGAAAAATGGGTATTGATAAAAAATACAATGGGAATTATTTTAGGGTGTAGTGTGGCATTTTTTTTCAATAATATGTAAATATGTGTTTGGTAATATAAGACGTGTTGATGATTGGAGAATTGTTATGGATTCATTACATTGGATGTCACACTTGAGAAATTATCAAATTCATTAACTCTGACGATTGTTTTAACTGGTCTTCTTGTCAAATACATGTATCAAATGAGATACATTGTTCACAACAATGTTTATAATATTGAATAAGATCATGAAATATTAATCTCACATTTCATGATGTGAAGAAGAATTGAGTATGATGAAGGCCATGAAAAAATAATTTATAATTGGGTAAATAAGAAATGATAAAGAATAAGATAAGGTTTTCTTGGAATTATATTTTGAGATGGATTTGATTTTTTTTTGTTCTTAGAGAAATTTTCTATGTTTAAATAGGTCCTTTCATTAAAACATAGTCCAACCCCTAGAAGCCAAGGCCACCCTCAACCGAGGGAACATGTAAGACCCATAGGTTCAACCATTCCCAAGGGATAATGGCCCTAGCCAACCTTAGCATGGATGGGTTGTCATAGGAGCGCTCCGCATATGTGCCCGTGTATAAGGTGTAGGGAGGAAGAACCACTGCCTATGGAGGCATAAAGTAGGTGAACCGATATGGGGTTGTACTGTAAGATGGATATGGGACTTACAAGCCTCTCTCCATAGTGCTTAAATGATATAAAACTCCCCAAAACTTGGACATTTCAATATGGTATATTGAACTGAGAGGGGTACTATTATTTCACTTAAAATAAGGATTGAATGATGGCCGCTTGATCAATTGATCTCGGCCATCTGATCAAGCATGGATATCATCCCCTACCTCTGGCCACCTAAGGATCTCCACCATATTATATTTATAGACAAATTATCATGAAAAATCTTCTAGACACTGTATAAAGATATTCATGACTACAGGAGGTTTGTTCCATCAAACTGAATCATGATGCATGCAACTATCATTTTTCATGAAATTAATTCGAAGAGTTTGCTTTATCCTTGGATGGAATAGTGCTATAGGAGGATTGTTTTCATGTAATGAGTTCTAGATTCTATAAATGATATGCATGAAATTATGGAATGCAGAGGAAGATGAAACCATAAAGGAAAAAATTAACTAGAGAAGGGAAATTCCATTGTTTTCTATATAGACATAAATGATATCCTAAATGAATCAAGATATTTAAAAGAATCATGAAATAGACTTAAACTTAGATCTTTTATTGAGTTATTGACTCAGCTTAATAATTAGATATGAGGTGATGGAATATTCCTGTAAATAGACAGATCTTAAGAGGGAGATGAGTTACTGAAAATATAGAGAGCTCTTGTTTTTTCATTGAAAAAAAATCTATGTGAACCCCTCTCATTCATGAAAGGTAGTGAGCACGCAAAAACATTTTTATTTCATAGAGAGTTGATAATTAGGGCCCTAGATAAGTAAAAATCACTCTCAAAGTATTTTTGCAAAGAACCTTAATTATTCCACAAATAATTAAGGGACAATGCATTATTGTGTCTCTCTGGATTTTGTGACAGTCTGAGGTCTATGAATCCCACCTATTTTGAAAGATTTTTTTTCAAACCATGATACAATGTATCTTTACACTGTTCTATTGAAGAGGAACTTTCATGAACCAAATCCAGTTTGTGTGAAAGAATCATTGAGAAATAGTGTGTGCACAATGGGTGTGTGTACATGAGTAGTGCACGCTTGTAGAAGAAGTTTCTGAATTACACACATGCATTGAACTCATACTAATCAAAACAAAAATTGTGTGTGTGTGTGAAACATGTGTTTTTTAGGTAATAAAGTGGTCAATGAGTGCAAGAAGTTGTTAATTATATATTATAAAGTGATACACACCTATTATGAAAAATGAATGGTAAGAAACATGGACATACATGAATTTGATAAATTTCATGCATGAAGGGTCGAGGTGTGTGAAATTTGGAAGAAGAAATAGGATGTGGTTAATGAATTCTTACATGAAAATGTAAAAACTTTGAGATACCTAAAACAATACATTCTGATTCCATGAAATCCATGCATGAATATTGTTTTAATTAAGTTAATATTTCGAGAAGAAACATTTGAGATTGTGAGAGTTATTCTTTAATAAAATATTGAAGATAGTATGCACACCATGTTCCCACATCTTATGCGAGGTTGGGAATTAATTCAGAGGGAATCATAGCCCAAGAATTGTTGTACTAAGGAAACTAATCAGTTACAAATTATTGGAATCATAGAACAAGGCCAAAAAACCCTATGAATGGTTTTTGAAGATACTTGAATAGGTACATCATAAAGTAAGATCATGCAAGCTCATGGAGGAAGATTATATAATCATCGAACAATAGATGAAGCCTTTCATTATAGGTGAAGTCTTATGGTTGGTATTTGGAGAAGTTGAATTCTTCCATTTGGATCTAGGAGAATAATGATTCTATCTGTAAGAGTTGGAGCAAGAAGTATTTTGGTTGGATTCAAAAGAAAATAGATTCTCTCAATTGGATTTGGATCCATTGTAATCACTTCCGAAGATAGTGAAATTATAATGAAAAATCCTTATTGGGTGAAATAACCAACATGGAAAGGAGTAGGTATTTATGTTAAACCTTGTAAATACTATGTACTGATCTTTCATTGGTTACTACTACACATGAGGTGATTTTGGGAGATAATATTGAGTCAATCAAAAACCTTAAAAATTTCATGAATTAGAATTTATAAGAAAATGAATTTGTTAAAATAAACCAATAATTCTCCCCCCCCACATGTAAGTCAATCCAACCTAGGATCTACATTTTGTCCATGCCAAACTTGTGAACCATTTCTTCCATACTTTGTTTTCTATGGATTTCTCCCTTCGTTCAACATGTATTCATCACCAGTATTTGATTAGTCAGTTGTTGGATCATTAATGTGGAAAAAATATTTTATGTGATAGGTTATCGATTACCGGGATCATTTTTTATTGTTTATAAATATGTATTTCATCACAATAGAGTTTTAATGGTGATTAAAAAAATCTAGAATAGGTTTGGATGACAGTTTCTTCATAAGGAGGCACATTCTAGATGCCATTCCTTCTATGGGAGGTGGTTCCAGTTCTATTTTATGAAAAAAAGTTTCTTGAATCAAACTTCGAGTAAGGAATTGATAATTATTAACATGTATGGAAAATTATTTAGGTGTGATTCATGACCAATTCAGTGGAGGAGGCATGATGATCAATGACTCATTGAATGGGTGGAGTTTCTAGAAATTTATAGACTATGAACTGTGTATTTTGATAGAACACACACTTTGTAATACTTTTTTATGTAGAACTCAAGTTTTAATTGGAGGTATATAGTACACTATCATGGGGATAATACACACATCATGTGACCCTTACCTATCCAAGTCAGCGTGTTCTGAAAGTACACACCTAGGGACCTGTGTAGGCCCACATGTTGTGTGTGTTGGGCCACCCACAATGTACCTAATGAATTATATGGATCAGGTAAATTGGGTAAACTATGAGAACCCCCCTATACATAACATGTTTTTTGGCCCCTGAATACACTATATATTTGGGATGAGACAAGCCATGTTTACTAGCAGAACATGACCAGGTGGCCAACATCAGACAACATGTCATATACCCTTAAGACACATCATGTAAATCCCCTTGACCAGAGATACTTAATTCAAACATATATTTTCCTATAATTACTACTTGATGGTTTTGGTATCTTACCCATTGGGATTGAGATCTTCCTAATGAGTTGGTATTTATCCTATATTATTAGGGGATGGAATCCACTACCTACATAATCAAATAGAGCTGATATTTCACCAATATTTAAAGGTCATTGATCCACTATCTAGAGAGTGTTATTTCACCCATCCATATATATTTTATGGGACATTAATCCTCATATATTGTCATTATTTCACCCATAAAAATGGGATAGGGATCCTGTAGCATCATCAAAGTGAATGGATGGGTATGTTTATTGAGAATTTCAAATAAGAAGATGGAAATTCTAAGTAGTTTGGATGTTTATGTGTGTGACTGTACTCTAATTAGTGTATCATTCTATGGGAATATATGGGTTTCCTCTTTCATTTTCCCTCTTGATTATGGTTTCAGTCATAATCTTCCATTTTTATGCTTTACTTCTCTGTGATTTTGGTGTGTCCAACTCATAATGTATATACTCACCCTTGTATAGGCTCTACACACATGTTTTTTTATAAAGATGATAGGATTTTCGATGGAGATATTGGGGAACATGGTTTAGTTGGTTCTTATTGGTTCTTTTTGGATATGGTATTGGGATTATTAATATAATTTTATTCAAATGATAATATTAAATTCCCTATTACTTTTAGGTTGGACTTGATAATAGGTTGTTAGACCTATATTTTCCCTCTTTACATTGACAATTTTTTTTGTAATTAGTTGTGGGATATTAGAGGTTGTTCATGCATTTATTTATTTTAGATGATTACTTTCTACATTAATATGGTGTATATGGTTATACATGTTCATGTATATATGTTTATTATAATAAAGTATCCTATATGTTTGTTATGGCTACTTAGTGCTAGTCACTGGACCTTAGCCTATTGGAGGTATGCTTAGGGTGTCACTTTCAGTATGTCGATGTGTTGGGAAGGGCTCTTATAAGTTGAGATATGATATAAAGTTATCAAATTATGTTTTTTTTTCTAGGATGAAGTTTGGGGTTATAACGGTTGTGAGGATTGGTTTTAGATTTAGAGGAATAATTTTGAGTGTCTTGAGTTTGGCTACTGAGCCAACAAACCCATTGGTGGTGTAATGTATAATGTATCCACTCACTAGGATTCTTATAACCTTTTTATCCACTTAGTACAAATAGACACTATTTGTAGGGAAAGAAATGGTATATTCATCATATAGGGATGATTTTTGGTTTCTATTTCCTACTAAGTCAGCTCCCTACAAATGATCATTTGATCATGGTACAAATTTAAAATTTTAGGATGCCTATATTAAAATAGCTATCTAGGATTCTATGATAGGTTCAAAACAGGGATAATCTCAACAACGAGGCCTCAGTTCCAGGGTCCCTTCATGAGGTTTTCCCTCCAGGTAGACAAAGAGCAACACATCCACCCATTGAGTAGTGCGAAAACCTATCTCTATAATTATAGGCTATAATTTTACATCTTGGTAGAAAAGGGATCATTCCATATGTTTAGGATGATGATTCATGTAGGCTATGTATGCTTCATAAGTTTCATAGATATAGAAAAAATAGGTTCTTGATAAATTAAGACCCGTGGGTGCCTGATGATTAATTAGATTCCATGGCATGATTATTTCATCTACTTCATGCCCCTCAAAATTAGATGGTAGTTCCCATGGTGATTAATATCCATGGATTGATATGAAAATATTTGATATTTATGATGTAGACCCATGATGAGGTGACTCTTAACAGTATTGAGTTTGATCAACTTTTTTAGGAGGAGTACATTGTGCCAAATATATGATTAATAAACATCCAATATCATCTAAAACATAATTAGGGAATCATGTTAGTAGTTGAGTATGGGTCATCATTTAATGAACTTAAATGATAATATCATGATATTGTTTGTGATTCATATTTCTGGGAAATGATGTTTTATCAAGGGATGCCTAGATATATTCATGATGGAGTTGTGCCCCTTTTCATCCCCTCTTATATTGTGGTATTGGAATGTGCCTTGATCATAGAGATATTTTTTTTAGAGTAGATGCAACCAATTGGTGTACATAGTAGTCACTTAGGAGCATAGTCATCAGTAGTTAATGGATGAATTTGGGCTTCAGGGTCATGCCACTTGAAGAGTTGATATATTAAGTCTCAGAGATGAGGGTCTACAACCTATGGTTCACATGTAGGTTCTAATCTATTAAGGTAGAGTATATTTTATACCTATGATGGGTGAGGTTATATAACTCATGATTTCATGACCCACAATTCCATAATAGATAAGAAGATGGTTGATGGGATACTGAGGCAGAGGTCATGGTGTGATCAAGAGGAATCACATGAATGTGGTCATGGTAGAGGAGATATGAAAGTTATAGGAGGTTTTCAATGAAATGATATTATACCTCCATCACCACCTACATGTAGTCTTTTTGAGGCTTATGGAGGTAGAAGGTAGGAAAACATTCAGTTGGAAGAAAATGAGGCTCATCACCCAAAGGATTCAGAAATGATCAGAGGTAATATCTGTGTCAAATAAACCATATATTGATTTTTGAAAGACATAGGTGTGAGATATTAGTTTATGTCCACATCAGTTTATTGGGAACTGTAGATTCCAATAGAGCCTCTAAGCCTACCATTATGTCTAGTGACTACTACTGGATAAGAATCCATGATCACGCTCTTATGTTAGCTATTTTATTAGAAAATTGGTAGGGAGATTTACTCATCGGAATTTTTTATAACTATGATGATACCATATGATTTCAGTACTAGCATGGAAAAATTATCCACCTTCTATGCCTACATTGATTATTTCTATCATAGAATGTGATGACCCCAGATAGACAGGTCAATAGTTTTTTTATTTAGGGAGAATGATTTATAGGTCAAGAAGCATGCGATTATGAATAGTAGATTATAGATGATATCCATTAATTTGGATATCTTGACTCCTGGTGTAGAAAACTCAATAGATTTTGGATTTCCTATAGTAATTGTATAGTACCCAGATGTATTTCTCCAGGACATTCCAATGTTACATTCTTTATACAAGGTCAATTTTTTATTGAATTTAATCCAATTATAACTCTGATATATTCATTGGTATATCAAATGGATCTCATAGGATACTAATAGATGAGGGTGTATTTTGAGGAATGTATTCATCTAACCTACTGTGTCCCAATAGGTAGCTCTAATATTATTCACCAAAGAGGAATATGAGAGCCTAAGTTTTGTGTATGTATTACCATTGCCTAAAGTAGGTGACAATCAATAATAATTTTCTACAATGGAGAATCAAAGACCCATTTGATCATTTCAAAGGGGAAAGATGATTCTCAAAGATCAACCTTAGGTTAAGTTATCATCTGACGAGGTTATGTGAGGAAGGTATACCAATGACAACATTCTAATGACACTATGGTCACTATGAGTACCTAGTGTTTCCATTTGGTGTAATGAAGTCCCCAATAGTGTTTATAGGACTCATGAACTAGATCTTATAACATTTAAAAGACCAGTTTAGTGTGGTCTTTGTCAATGAAATTATCATTTACTCAACATCAGAGGTTGAATATGAAGAGCATTCGAGGACGATCTAGAATGCACTTTGAGTGCATCACATGTATAGAAAATTCTCATAGTGCCTATTCTATATTATAAAGGTGAAATTTCTAGGAAATATTATCATATAGGAGGGTGTATTTTTTTGACACAATTAAGTTGAGTAAGTACGTTCTTGAGAGCCAACCAAGATAATGAAAATGGTGTAGAACACTCTTAGGATGGATATATATTACATAAGATTCATGTTAGTATTATCTAGGATTGTTACCCATTTGAAATATTTAAATTGATATGAGAAATATTTTATGTACTTAGAGAAGTTCCAGGTGGCCTTTAAGTAGTTTTGATCGAGGTTGATGAGAGATCCCTTTATTAGTTTTCTAGAAGATGGGGTTGAGTATGTAGTGTTATGTGATTCTTGTGAAGATAGGCTTGGATGAATTTTAATGCAGAGGCATACAATGGTAACCTAAAGCTCTAAATAGATAATAACCCATGATAATAACTACAAAACCCATGAATTAGAGTGGTAAGTTGTGGTATTCACCCTAAAAACATGGTGACACTACCTTCTCAATGAGCATCTTATTGTGTTTTCTAAACAATAGTTTATCGGGTACATATTCATGTAGAGAGATATAAACTTCAGACACAGATTATGGCTTGAGTTCTTATATTATTATGAATTTTATATATTCTATAATCCTATAAATATTAATTTAGTGGCTTATACTCTCATTATGAAGTCTCATTCCAAGTTTCTAGGTTAGGCATCAGAGTAGATGGCCTCATTTCAGTTATCCTTGGTGAAAGAGGAAGGAGAAACATGATTTTAATGGATAATTGTTTCCTCTATTATACTCTAGTGTGTGAGGGAAGAAAAAATTTGTGATGATTACTATGATTTTTATAAATATCACATATTCACACGACACGGTCTGGATAGATTTTTTGAAATCACAGAGCATGTCTTCCTATTTCAAGGGAAGACTATAGAACTAGTCGCTCTTCAAGAGGAGCTACTGAGAGATTTTCATACACACCCCTTATCAATACATCCTATTGTGGTAAACATGTACTAAGATATTTGATGAATTGTTTTTATAGGAAATGAAGTGGAGTCTTTTCAAATTCATCTCTCAATGCCTTGCCTATTAACAAGTAAATTCTGAGATTTAGGTTCTGGCTAGTGTGATTCAATCCCTAAAGGATTGAAAGTGTAATTGGAATAACATATCAATGTATTTTTAATAGGGATTACATGGTAAGAGAGTGTTCATGATTCTATCTATGTGATTATCTAAAGACTTAGTCAGTTGTCCCACATCATATCCATCAAAGAGAAGATATCAATGAAATTTTTGGGGTGCTTGTATGTATAAGAGATCATACAACTTCATGGAGTATCCTTTATGGTTGTCTCCAACCATGATTCCAATTTTAAATCTTAGTTTTAGAGAAGTTTTAAGGAGAATTTCAGGATTCAGTTGTGGATATGTATACATTTTCACACTGAGACTAATGTCCAGGCTAAGTAGACCATTTAGGTCATGGATGATATACTAAGATCTGGTGTTTTGGATTTTATATAGAGTTTGGAGGAAAACATTTCACTAGTAGAGTAAAAATATAATAATATATATCAGTCCATGATTGGAATGGATCTATTTTAGGCCCTTTATTTTATACCTTATAGGTCACTATTATTCAAGTCTGAGTTTGGAGTGTCAATAAACATGGGAATAAAGTTGTTCCAGGTGATGACTAAAAAGGTTCAGGTCATTCAGGAGTAGATGTGGAAAGAGTAGATCCATTATAATTCTTAAAAATATATTCAAATAAGGCCCTTTTATTTTTAATATAAAGATCATGTGTTCCCAAATGTCTCACCTCGATGTGGATTATAGATATTTGGATAAGGAGACAAGCTATCTCTGCGGTATATTGATCTATTCTAGATTCTACGTAGGGTGGGAGAGGTTGCATACCATATGGATTTACCCCAAAAGGTAGACTGAGTCAATTTTTTTCCATATTTTATATTTAATAAGATACATGCATGATCTATCATATGGTATTGACTATGGTGAGCAGAATTTTGAATACATAATAACCATTATGTAGTACTTGATTGTGATTGAGGATTGGTGGGAGAGGATTCTATGAGGGTGAGTGATTCCCCTTGTGCATGTCATGTGGTAGCTCAATACCCTCACCTTTTTGAGTGATTTTTTTCTTTAAGAGATTAAATATATAAAGGTGGGGAGAATTCATCAACCATTTTTTGGGCTTAGAAACATTATTTTTTTTAATAAATTTCCTTGATTATTTATTTTGGCGATAACATGATCATCAGGGTTCATTTGATCCCTGTCATTGCGTATTTAAATTTATTTAATTATTTATTATTATCATTCAAGAATTATTCCATTTATAATAAATTGAGTATTGGATGGAGAAAAAAGGATGGTGGATATGTCTAGAATATGGTATTTGCATTAGGTATAGCACATGTTAAGTTAACATCAGGTTTTAGGGTGATGTACATGCATGTGATTAGATAAAAAGAGTAAAATAAATAAATTATTTAATTAATTATTTATTCCCATTGACCTAGATATCTATATTTATATCTCTCTATAATAGTTATCTAGTTTTATCCACATAACCCTGAAGATTATTATAAATGTAGAAAGATATATTTTTTGTGGGTGTTGATGTTTGGAAAATGAATTGGGATCAGTAATGACCGATGATGAAAACATGAGTATATTTTCTTCACTAATTGATCATGGATCTTAATAAAGTGAATAATAAACATATCATATTATTTGACCTCATTTATATAAAATATTTTCCTCACCAATGATCGATTTTTTCTTGAGTTTTGGATTTATATTGTTTGTTTTATCCATATTCTAATTATTATTCCAAACATGGGTTAATTCCAATTGAATAAATTTTGTATTTATCCATGGATGAATCTATTAAAATTTTAATTTATTTATATATTAGGAATTAGGGATTACATTATCTTGATCACTGTGATTAATCTCAATGTCTTCAATTTCCATCAAAGATGTTGGCCAAGCCAAACATGGCCTTCATTGTTTCCTTACTTTTATTCTTTGTCAATTTATCCATCCATTCTTCATGGGTTCATCATTGGTGTTTGATTAGCTAGTGATTCAACCAATACCTTAGAAACAATTCATTGTGTGACTGATTATTGGTTTCATGGATCATCAAAAATCATTATGTATCATGGATTTCAACAAGAAAGAGGTTAAATAGTGATGATTGAAATTCATAAGGGGTTTAGATGATAATGGATTTGTGAGGAGATGCATGAGGGATAATGGTACATACATGGGAGGAAAAACTGGTTTGATTTTTAAAAAAATTATGGATGGAATTCAACTTATCGTGAGGCATTAATAATGATTGATGGATATGGAGAACTTATAAGGTCTGATTTATGAAATATTTGACAAAAGAGGATTTAATATTAGTAATTCATTAAAAAAAAGTTTCAAGAAATTACCTGACAATACGCCATGTGTTTTGGAAGAAACACACCTATAGTGCCTTTTTATGTAGCCCTAGAGTTTTAATTGGAGTTAATGATCACATAACCAATTAACTAATACACACACCATGTGACCCCTACTTGGCCAGATCGTTGTGTACCTGGAGTATATGCCGAGGGACTCATGTGGTACCACATGACATTTGTATTGGGAAACACCCTATGTACCATTAGAGCTATGTGGATCGGGTATACAAGGTATAGATTGAGTACCCCATTGGACATTATATTCCATGTGAACCCTCCTCAAAATATGTAGTTGTCAAAAGACACATTGTCTTCTTTATTAGAACATGAACAAATGGGTGACATTGTAAAACATGACATGTAACCAAATTACACACCGTGTAAATCCCCATGTCCTTGGATACTTCATTATTGATTGTATTTTACTCTCATTATGTAAGAACCTAGTTTTTTACTCAGGTATGGATCCTTTAATTTTTTGTCTAAATATTTACTTTGGAACTAATATGGATTCCTAATGAGTTATTAAAGTTTCCAAGGGTGTCTGGTAATTTTTTGGATCTTGGAACCCATATTTTTGGAGAAAATAGACTTTGCGCATGGTTTAGAGTAAACCATGAGGAATTTCTGCACGGTTTAGAAAACTGTGAGGATTGTGTTTTAATAGATAGAGCCACCTCGCATGGTTGGTGCATGGTCATGTGGCCTAACCATTCGAATGCCCATTTTTCCCAGGTACTCGTGCATGAATTGCGCACAGTTTGATAAAGTTGTCTAGAGGATGTTATTTCAGGCAGAATCGTCTCGTCGGGTTTTCACACGGTTTGACAAACCATGCATAAGATAAAATTCTGGGTAAATTTCCATTTTTTCCTTTAATGATCTATTAATCCAACCCTTCCTCCATAATATGAGAACTAGATATATTAACCATTTTCCTCTCATTTTGGAGCTTTTTGAAGGAAAAAATCTAGGGATCAATAGATCTCCTTAGTTCGACATCCGATGGATCTTTTTTCCATCACGTTGGACGCACAATGGTAAGTACTCGAGTCCTATTTATCCATTATTCTTATCTATTTCTCTTGGCCTAGGTATCATCATGTGAGTGTTTTTGACCATTTATTAGATCTACTTCGATCTGAGACAAATCAAGGGCCAATACCATTGAATAAGGATCATTCAACCCTAAGCTAGGTGGTCCATAAATCATCCCTAAAGTTAATTGATTTTGGAATATTCATGTGGTTCCCACCAATTTCATTAGAGTTCATTTCTTAAATTTACTTTCTAGGGTTATACTTGTTAGAATCATATGGTTATGCTCTTTCCATACATGTAATTAGTTATTAGTGGTTACACCAACAACTCAATCCACCCCATGTCTAAGGTTATTCCATAACTAGGTTTTAGTGTTTTTTCATGTTTGAGCCACTGTTTGGGTGTGCCTTTGATTGGACTTTATAAAGGTGATAATTCCTATAATAAATGGATTGTTGTTAATGAGAATTGCATAATGGAATACACCATGTATGTTCACCACTTCACCCGCCTAAGGTAAGTGCTTCAAATTGATTATTAAATGTGAAATGTGAAATGGAAGGTATACTAAGTATATAACACGGCCTTATATGAAGATATTGAATAAAGGTTACATGTATATAGAACCCCTTTCCATATTAATGGAAGTTAGCGGAGTGAACCTCAATAATTGAATATGCCTTAATTTTTAATAAAGACACGATTAAATGGTTTCAATGATACTTGGCCTATCCAAACTAATGGAATACAAGGATTGAACCTAATGAATGATTACATGATAATAATATCAAATAGTAATGGATTGAATTAATCTCACCTTGGATTCTGAGAGGAGAATACCTTGGGTCTCGGGAACCCCATTCTGATTCAAGGATGGGGTTTTCTTAGGTTGATACCCCCTAGAAACTAGTTCTTGTTTATTCCGTGGATTCCCAGTATAGTACCATATGATACTTTACATTATTAAAGGATACCTTAGATACACTCCTTGGATCCAGCATTGACTAGTAGGTTCCATGGTGAAAGCCCATAAGGCCCTATCTTTGCTTAGCCCCATATTACCTTGTTCGATCACCTATGACTTGGTAGGCTCATTATTGTAGAATTCCTTGGATTACACTCCTTGGATTATACTCTTACCCCTTAGCTTGACTCATATACTATAGAGGTAGCATTCCGTGAGATCTACGTTACCTTGGTTATTACCCTAGAACTCCCTCACTAGATATATTTGTCAGGTTTCCTTGTAAATTTGTGTGACCTTCACTACTTATACTATCATGAGGTGATGTAAGTGCTGCATATGCCTCACATGACCTATTAACATTAAAGGGAAATTACTTAATTAAAATGAACTGGTTACATGTTCAGACACAATCTGAGGACTGAAGAAGGTACTTGGATATTTAGTTATATTATACTATTTACTTTACTTTATATATGCATGCCTTCACACTACTACATTCCATTAAATGGGATGAAGGTTATAGAAACTATTGGTGGTGTCCCACTGAGATTTATCTCACACCCTCTCCAGGCACTTTTTGGTACCCATAGTAGATTACATGGTTGCAGGTGTAGATAAAGGGAAGCATAGGGATTCAAACACTTGATTTCTTGGTGTTTAGGACGGAGATTGATAGCAGATGACTGAGTTGGATTACGATATTATTAGAGTAGCCTTTGTTTTATTTTACATTGTGGAACATGTATGCCTATTATCTTGTACCCATGTTTTCTAGTTTTCCAGTGACATGACATTACATCATCGTTATTCTAGTCGATATAGTTGTAATTATTCTCATTTATGTAGTGTATCATTTTTATTTCTTTGTTTATTTATATTTCTTCTACTATTTACTACTATTTATATTACTTCTATTGTGATACACTATGATAATGAGGGAATAGTCTCCCCATAGACACACCCTAGTCCCTCGCTGCTAGTCAGCAACCTCAGGCGTTTGGGGAGATGCGCTTGAGGCTATGTGGACCACCAGGCTTCGGGCACCTGTTAAGTGGCATCCGGGTCCAGGACATTACAAAGTGGTACAAGAGGTGGTTTCTTTTCATTATTTACTATTTAGAGACAATATATTGGATAATATGAATGCTTGGGACTTGGTCATAAGCCATGATTTGGCATCACGAACCCATGTTCGGGGTAAAAACCAAGTTTCCTAAATTATAATTTTGGTTCTACTTTTTCCTATTAGAGTTGATATTATTTCAATATTGGGTGATGCACATGTTGTGTGGTGTTGTTAATTATTACTCTGTTTGAGAATTTATCTCATCCTTAGCTCGATGACATGAGGTCAAGGTGCATTGTTACATGCATAATTATAGGAACCTAGAGTTCACATGTCATGCATATTTCCATTCCATATAGGCACATTTCACTAATTTGCATGGATTGATATTCTTGTGATTATTTAGTGACTTTGTGATAGTTTTCTTGTACTTGTATTAATTTTTCAACAATTTAGTGATTTCATGTCTCAATTCATGAGGTGTGTGGGTCCTCATGGTTGGGATGAGTAATTTACCGAGTCGAGCAATTATACTATAAATAAATGGGTTTCATTTTTGGTGATATGTGTATGGGAACTGATTCATTGGAAATAAATATCCATTATAAAGTGAATCCTGAAATCTAAAATGAATTTATTGCACACACTTATCCCGCCTTTTCATGACTATGAAATGAAAATGAGTGAACCTGGAAGTTAACTACAAAATGACGTGAAACTTATACTTGAGCACTTACTGATACCTGGTAGTCTAAGTGGGTAGTTGGGGTAGTATACCTTGGGTAGTGAGTTTTATTACGTTCATCTTCTGTTAGTGATGCTATCTCCTTGCTTCTAAGTTTGTTCTAAGGTGTGTAATTGGCATTTGTAGACCAATGCTGCCACGACGCCCCCATGTCGTTTTCTAGGAAGGTGGTGACGAACATGATCCAAACATGGTGGGCCCTGAGCTGCTAGTATTACCTCCAAGAGTTCCACTTGAGGAACCACCTGTTGTATCTGATCTGACCAATGATGATCAAGTCATTTATAGTTTCCTATGCCTGATTTAGTCCATGCAATGTTCTCCATGGGTTGCACATATGATGGTTGATCTGACCCACGAGTTCCGGCAACATCATCATCCTACGTTTTTTGGGGATGGCGGTTCTTAGGCTGCAAAGTCCTGGATAGATGCCATTATGTATGCCTTTGAGCATCTATAAATGCCTCCATAGTGGAGAGTCAAGATTGATACACACATGCTTCAGGATTCAGCCATGCATTGGGGGGATGTGGTTACCCAAGATGATCATCATTAGTGTATGTTATGGGATGATTTCCAGGATACCTTCTATGATCAGTTCTTTCCTCAAGCATTGAGATCTGATAGAGCTAGAGAGTTCATTCATCTTTAGCAGTGTTCTATGTCTGTTATGGAATATTCAGCACATTTCACTGATTTACAATGATTTTCACCGCTTCCAGCTAGTGATGAGCTTTTTCTTGCTAGACGTTTTGAGGATGGGCTCTGGTATGACATCCAAACTCAAGTGAATGTCTTTTTCCTTACTACCTTTTTTTTGCAGTAGTTTATTAGTATCTTATCATTGAGTGTAACATGAGGAACGTCACAACTTGTTTTAAAGGATCAATGCCATGTTAGGCTAGTAGTTATTATGGAAGTAGGAAAAGTTCTTTTTAGGTTTCTCATCAAGGTAGTGACAGCCATAGTATCCATTTTGATAGCTCTATGGTGTGTCATCAGTGTGGAAGACCAGGGAATAAAAAGTCCCAATGTGACAAAGATCCTATGGAGTGTTAGGTTTGCATCTGTATGGGTCATCTTCATCATTTCTGCAAGACCATTCCACCAGCTTTAAGTGGAAAAGGATCAATATCTGCTCCACCTACAGGAGTGAGTTATTTCACACCACATTAGGTGGGGAGTTGGAATAGCACTGGCAGGTCTGGATGAGGAAGAGGTCATGGCCGTGGTAGTCCGAGCCCTGATCACCAGCAGCACTAGTAGAGTATTCATTATTGTGTTATTCCATTTTTTTCACATGCTCGTGGATCAGGACAGTTGCATGCTTTACAACCGATACTTGAGGACCAGGATGTGGGACCATCTATAGTACGAGGTACTATTCTAGTAGCCTCCACTATTATATCTACTTTGTTCGATACAGGTGATTCAAACTCTTTCATTTTTATATCTATTGTGGAAAGTCTCATACTAGAGATAGAGTATCACTATGGTGTAATGACCCACGATACACTGTTGGGAATATAGACGGAGGGCATACGCCAATCCAGGGACTGTAACCTTAAGCTAAGAAGTTACCCTTTATTATGGAATATGTTCGTTATCGAGATGATAGGATTATATGTCATTATCAAGATGGACTGATTAGTCAACTATCACGCCATTGTAGACTGATTTTGCCACATGGTCTCTTTTACATCACCAAAAGGTGGAAGTTATCTTTTCAAAGCTAAGTGGAAGGTTCAGGTTGAGAGAGCTGGACTGAAGCATCATGGGCTAGGTGAAGTGACCGCCCAGATTGAAAATATTTTCATGGAGGATTAGGGTTTGCTTCAAATTGATTTACCTCCAGTAGTTGATCATTTTAGGGAAGACTTTCCAAATGACTTTTTTGGCTTACCCCCTAAGAGAGAGGTGGAGTTTACAATTGATATTGTTCCAGGAGTAGATCTAGTGTCCATTCATCCGTACAGGATAGAACCTACTATGCTTCAGGAGCTCAAGTGGCAGATAGAGGACCTAGATTCCAAAGGCTTTATACGGCCTAGTACATCCTCTTGGGGTTCACCCATGATTTTTTCAAAAAGACAGATGGAACTCTTTGTCTATGCATGGATTAAACAAGGTTGAAACAACTTATGATCAAGAATAGGCATCCACTTCCTCATGTAGATGATCTCTTTGAACAGATCCAAGGAGAAAATGTGTTCTCTAAGGTCGTCCTGAGATTGTATTATCATCAGGTGAAATTCAGACCATCAGAAATACCTCATACAACATTCGATAATAGTTATGGTTTATATGAGTATATTTTTATGTCGTTCGATCTTATGAACATTCCTTCTGTTTTCATGGCTTTGATGAATTGGGTTTTCCACCCCTATTTGGACTCTTTTGTCGTGGTATTTTTGGATGACATATTGGTGTATTATTTCACTCATAACGACCTTGATAAACATCTTGAGATCGTTCTGATTACCCTAAGAGATCATCATATTTATAAAATTCTTGATAACTGAGACTTCTGGATCGACAAGGTCCACTTGATAGGTCATATTGTCTCAGAATCAAGAGTTTTTATTGATCCTAAAAAGGTTAGTACTGTAGTTTTTGGGGAGTAGCCCAAGAATGTGTTTGATATCATGAGTTTCTTAGGGATCATTGGATATTATAGGCATTTTGTACTAGACTTATCACGTATTACTTCACCACTTACTAGACTTACAAATAAGGGTGTTATGTTCCTGTGGTTAGAAGCATTGGATAAGGCCTTTCAAGAACTGAAAGGGAGGCTTGTCTCGACACGGATTCTGATTCTTCTAGAACTTGTAAAATGTTATATCATCTTTTGTGATGCATTAGGCATTGGCCTTGGAAAAGTGTTGATGAAGGAAGAAAAATTCATTAAATACGGATCTCGATGGTTGAGGCCTCATGAGAGAAATTACCCAACACATGACCTCGAGCTAGCAGTAGTTGTCCATCTCTTACATTTTTGGAGACATTATCTGTCGGAAGAGCGCTTTGTGGAGTATAAAGACCCCAAGATCCTAAAGTATATCTTTTATTAGTGTGACTTGAACCTCAGACAATGAATATGGTTCAAATATCTACAATACTTTCATTTGGATCTTGCCTATATGCATAGAAAGGGAAATGTGGTCGCTAATACACTGAGCCGGAAAACTCAAAAACAGTCCATACAGGATGATAGTGATGAATGGAAGTTAATGGACATCTTTTCTAAACTTCATCTAGAGTTTCATGATAGTCACAAGAAGTCTTACCTCTCAGCCTTAATAGTTACCACTTCCATCCTTGATAATGTGAAGAGTTGGATGTTTTAAAATCCCGAAGGTTTGGTTCTCTATGAGAGTATATTAGGAGATAACCCACATCTAGATTGGTTTATAGATAGAGACAATGTCCTGAATCTACGTGGATATATCTGGGTTCCTACAGATATGAGAGAGGATTTGATGAAAGAGTCACATGCTTCTAAGTGGGCAGTTCATACAGGAATATCAAAGATGTATCGAGATATGAGACGCCAGTATTGGTGGCCAGTAATGAAACGTTAGATTTCAGGCTTCATCACTTGGTGTTCCACCAATCAACAAGTGAAGGCTGAGCACTAGAGACCTTTTGGCTTGTTATAGCTGCTTCCAGTCTCAGAATGGAAATGGGAAGATGTAGCTATTGATTTCGTAGTCGGCTTACCTAGGTCACCGAGGGGCAGCGATGCTATTTGGGTAGTCATTGACTAGCTAACAAAATCATCCTAATACATTCCTATATGAGAGAATTTCTTATTAGATGAGTTGGGAGGACTGTATGTCTGTGAGATAATACAACTACACAAGGTTTCACGTACTATCGTTTCAGATAGGGATGCTCGTTTCACTTCACGATTCTGGAAAGGTTTGCAGAAAGCTATGGGGACTCAAGTGATTCTAAGAACATGTTTTTACCCTCAAATAAATGGTCAATCGAAATAGACAATACATGTTCTAGAGAATATGCTCTGAGCATGTGTCCTTGATTTCGACGGTTCTTGGTAGAATCATATCCCTCTCATCGAGTTCTCTTATAATAACAGTTTTCAGATGATGATCTAGATTGATCCTTTTGAGGCCTTATAGGGTAGGTCTTGCCGTTAACCATTGTGCTGGATAGTGGTAGGCGAGGTATCCATACTAGGTTCTCATCTCATTTAGGAGACTTCATAATAGGTCCAGTTGACCGGGAAGCGTATGACTATTGGTTAGTCTAGATAGAAATCTTATGCTGATCTTCGTCAATGAACTCTTGATTTTGAGGTTGGGGATCAGGTTTTCCTTCAGTTATCTCCCAGGCTAGGGAATAGACAGTTAAGGAAGCAGGGAAAGCTATCACCTTGTTATGTCGGGCAGGTTGAGATTCTAGAGAGAGTCGGGTCGGCAGCCTATCATTTTCTACTACCTTAGAGGTACCGTGCCATGCACGAAATATTTCATGTCTCACAGATTCTCCAATATCATTTTGACCCATCACATACCTTTGATTTCAAGGAATTTGGGTTAGATGTTGATGCTACCTTTGTGGAATATATAGTACGCATCCTTGACCGAAGCATGAAGGATCTTCGAGGTAAGTCTGTCCCTCACGTATGGGTGCTATGGAAGCATGTCTGAGTATAAGATGAGACTTGGGAGAGGGAATTTGATGTACATGCTCTGTGTCCAGAGTTCTTCTCAGACAATGTTTCTTTACCCTTGAAAAGAGAACTTGGTGGGGGGGGGGGGGAGAGTTCTTTTAAGGGGGAATACTGCAAGAACCTGGTCTTTCAATCAGGTACGGATCCTTTAATTTTCAGTATAAATCTTTACTTTGGACCTAATATGGATGCCTAAGGAATTATTAAAGGTTCCAAGGGTGTCTGGGGCTTGTTCGGAGCCCAGAACCCATCTTTTTAGAGAAAACAGACTTTGCACATGGTTTAGAGTAAACCATGCAGATTGTATTTTTTCTGATAGATCCACCTTGTAGGGTTGGCACATGGCCATGTGGTATAACTATGTGAACACCACCTTTTCCCAGGTACCCATGCTTGGCTTGCACACGGTTTGATCAAACTATGAGGAGGATGTTATTTTGGGTAGAACCGTCTCTCACGGTTTTCACACAGTTTGAAAAACCATGTGGACAAACTGTGCATAGGCTAAAATTTTGGGTAAATTTCTAATTCTTCCCTTAATGGTCTATTAAGCCAACCCTTCCTCCCTAATCTGAGAACCAATGGGATTAACCCTTTTCCCTCTTATTTTGGAACTTTTTGAAGTCCAAAGTAAGGGATCAAGAGATCTCATTTGTTCAGACTCTAATAGAGCTTCTGTTCATCACGTTGGATGCACAACAGTAGGTAATCAAGTCGTCTTTAGCTGTTTTTCTTCTCTCTTGCTCTTGACCTAGGTATAGTCATGTGAGAATTTTTCACCTTTTCTTATATTTACTCTGATCCAAGGAAAATCAAGGGCTGATACGAGAGGATAATGATCGTAAAACCCTAAAGTGGGTGGTCTATAATGCATCCCTAAAGTTCGTTGATTTTGGAATATTCGTGTGGGGACCAACGATTTCATCGGAGGCAGTTTCTTAAATTTAATTTCCATGGTTATACTTTTTAGAATAATATAGTTATGATCTTTACATATATGTTATTAGTTGTTAGTGGTTACACCCACAGCTCAATCCTATCCATGTTGAAGGTTATGTCATAATTGGGTTTTAGTGATTTGTCATGTTTGAGCCACTATTCAAGTGTCCCTTTTCTTGACCTTCCTAAAGGCGAGCCTTCCTATAATAAATGGCTTGTTGTTAATGAGAATTGTATAATGGAATGTACCATGTATTCTCACCACTTCACCCACCTAAGGTCAGTGCTTCAAATTGATTATTAAATGTGAAATGTGAAATGAAAAGTATACTAAGTATATAACTTGGCCTTATCAGAAGAGATTGAATAAAGGTTACATGTCCATCGCACCCCTTTCCATATTAATGGAAGGTAACAGAGTGAACCTCATTAATTGAATATGACTTAATGGTTAATAAATAGTTGATTAAATGGTTGAAATGATACTTGTATTATCCAAACTAATGTAAGACAAGGCTTGAAGCTAATGAATGATTACAAGATTACAATATCAAATAGGAATGGACTAAATCAATCTTGCCTTGGATTATGAGAGGAGAATACCTTGGGTCTCAGGATCCCCATTACGATTCAAGGATGTGGTTTTATTAGGTTGATACCCACCTAGACTTCAGTTCTTTTCTATTCCTCAGATGCATGGTATACCAACATAGGGTCTTTTACATTATTACAAGATACCTCAGATACACTCCTTGGATCCTACATTGACTAGCAGGTTCCATGGTTAAAACCCATAGGGCCATGTCTTTTCTTAGCCTCGTTTTACCTTGGTCGATCACCTTGGAATCAGTAGGTTACTTATTGAAGAATGCCTTGGATTATGCTCATGTGGAAACACTCTTACCCCTTAGCTAGACTCAGATACCACTGAGTTATCATTCCATGATATCTACATTACCTTGGTTATTACCCTAGAACTCCCTCAATGGGTATCTTTGTTAAGTTTCCTTGTTACGTCTTGAGACCTTCACTGCTTATACTATCACGATGTGATGTCAGTGCTGGCTATGCCTCACATGACATATTAACATTAAAAGGTAATTACATAATTAAAATGAACTGGTTACATGTTCAAACACAAGTCGGGGGATAAAGCAGGTACCTGGGTATTTAGTTATATTGTACTGTTTGCTTTAATTTATCTATACATTCATGAACACTACTATATTCCATTTCATGGGTTAAAGGTTATAGAAACCATTGGTGGTGGCCCATTGAGATTTATCTCACACCCTCTCCGAGTGTTGTTTGGTACCCATAGTAGATTACATGGTTGTGGGTGTTGATAAAGGGAAGAATATGGATTCAAACACTTGATTTCATTGTGTTTAGGATGGAGCTTGATAGAAGATGACCGAGTTGGATATCGGGATGCTTGGAGTAGCCTTTGTTTTCTTTTACATTGTGGAACAAGTGTGCCTATTATCTTTTATCATTGTTATCCAGTTTTCTAGTGACATGACATTACATCATCATTGTTCCATTTGATACAGTTATTATTATTATTATTCTCATTTATCAAGTGCATTAGTTTTCTTTTGTTTTTTATTTATATTTAATTCGTTGTTTACTACTATTTATATTCCTTATGCTATGCTACACTCTTCTAATGAGGGCATAGTCTCCCCACAGACACACCCTAGGCCCTCACTACTAGTCGGCAACCTCTGGAATTTGGGGGGATGTGCTTGAGGCCATGTGTCCTACTAGGATCAGGGCACTCGTTAAAGGGCATTCAGGTCCGGGACACCACACATTATTTTTAGGTGGAGATTTATCTCACCCTTTGGGACTAGGATCCTCTTAGGGAGTTGGTATTTCACCTATGGGATAATAGGGATTGGTTCCTCTTCCTACAGAATTAGATAGAGTTAATATTTAAACCACATTTATGGGGAAGGTATCTTCTATCCACAGAGTAGTATCTTGGACATCTATCGAGCTCATACAGGATAGGGTTCCTCCACTAGAGTTGTTATTTCACCCTAATAAATAAATAATGGATCCTACAACATCATATGAGGGAATTAATGCATGATTTACATGATAATTCAAAATCAGAAACAATAATGATGAGTTGTTTGGCTGGCTATGAGTGAGAGACTGCACTTTCGGATGTGTATCCTTTTACGAGTATATTTGGGATTCCACTTTCTTCTTCCCTATATATTATGGTTTTGAGACGAATCTTCCATTTTTGATTCCCCACTTCTTGGTCATTTCAAGGTTCTCCTGGGTATATATATAGTAACCCTTGTATGGGATCGACCCACACATTTTTTTTCATATGTTGATGAAAAAATGTTTGAAAGTGATCAAGGGGGACCCAATATATGTGGTAAATAGAGGTTCTTGGGGGCTATGATAACATGATTTTTAATAGATTGGTGGTCGCATGTTGAGATTATATTCCCTTTTGTTTTCATGCTAGACCTACTTACTGGTTATTGGGATTGTATTTTCCATAATTACTTTTAATATGTATTTTTATACTTAGTTGTGGGGTATTGTAGGTTTCCATGAATTTATTTATTATAATTGATTACATTCCACATTACTCATTTGGGTATGAAGATACATATACATGTGTATGATTTTTAAGGCTAAGGCCTACCATGTGTGTGATATGAGTACTCAGTGATAGTCACCATCCCTTGGCCTACTTGAGGCGAGTTTGGGGTGTCACTTCTAGCATACTTCCAATATAGGTGGGGTCCCAGTATATTGGTATGTAACAATAGGAGAGGCCCGTGTTTATTTAATTATTCATATAAATCCATTTCATTCTAATTCATCCAAATGGACCATCAGATCGTGTAATCCCATTGGTAAGATTATATTTAATGGAAGTGAAATATGATTTATACTTCATAGAAGGTGGATAGAGAATTATACTTCACTATCTGGTGGTAATATCGAGTTATTTTTATGAAATATGTCATTGTATCAATATATATTTCTTGTAAAATATATATGTTTGGCTAAATTAAAGGACTAAAGGTGATCATAACCAATTGGTATGAGATAGTCTTAACCACTATCACAAAAATACCTAATCTTCCTACATTCATATACCATTCCCATTTTAATCCTTTATAAACACATTTAGGAGAGACTAAAGTCACTCATCAAACAGATCAGTAAATATAATCCTAGAATGATACCATCCAATCCATCATTGAAACTGAATCAAAGATGTTCATTTCTAAGACAATGGATTCCCACAAAAAATAAACAGATTCAATGGCGATGAAACATGATGGATATTTTAATCCCATGTACTCCTATTGGAAGAGAAGTGTTTTAATGATCATAATGTGATACATCATTTCCAAAGGTAAGTTACATTACAACCTAAGAATAAATAAAATAATGGGAAGAATGGGTGTAAAAAAATCGTTATGTTAATGTCATGGTGAATAATTCCTTGTATAGTCAATGGAATTTATTATTTTTTCACAACATAATTAGTTCTAATAAACTTAAAATATACTCCAATCAAATGATTAAGATCCCTTACAAAGGTGGCGCTTGATGAGGTTTCAGATTATTTTTTAAATCACCCTGACTACCTCAATTTTTAGGGTGAAACATTTTTGATGATATCTTCTATATTGAGCATAAGAAATATGTGATAGATTAAAGTCATTAAAAATAATTAATTTTTGAGGATGTGTATAATAATTCTTCAGATATACCTTCTTTCCATAATTATGATAGCTACAAGGAAATTACACACATTACCACTTTATATGGTCCAACGAACCAAATTAGAAGCAGTCAGGTTGGTTACTGTGATACAGAGAAATAGAAACTGATCTAGTGGACTATGTTTTGAGATCTCTATTACACTATGAGTATCTCTCCCTAATGTTATTATTACCAATGTTGGAGTTCAAAACTATGTCTGAGAGGAGAAAGGTGTTCCCTCCAATATTATTCTCAATGAAATATGTTTACACCACTATATCCTTATTCACTATATCCTTGTAATCATCAATATAGAAATTCACCACTATAAAATGAATTTCTAGGCATATGACCAATTTAAACAAGAATTTATTGAGCAATTTATCAGCCTCCTATTCTAGAGAAAATTTATAAAGTCATATAAATTATCCTCTATAGTATATAACTGATTGGTATCCTTACATTAGATAAAATAAATCTATTGTTCACGACACTCAAAAGGTATATTGGTAGAATTATTTTTTATACAATTCATCAAATAAATTTTAAGTAAGGCCTTAATCGATATTTTCTTAGATAGATAAATCTCACCATTGTTGTTCTAGGTCCTAGAGAATATACAGAATGAGATTAAACTTAATTTCATATGGGGTTCCCAATAAATTTAAGATATTATTCATTCTAATAATCAATTCTTTTTTTACTCAGGACCCAAGTCACCCTGAAATATTGGTGGTGGTTTCCTTGAAATCCTTACAAGAGATCAACATGATGTGGTTCTTAATATATAATTATTTCTTCCATAGAATATAAAATTTTCATAATAATTTTGATAATCTATTGATTCACCCATGGTTCAGGTTGAACCATATTCTTAGAAGAACCCTCTTGGATATTTCTAAGTCTCCTGACTACCGTCATGTTTCTATAGTCATAAAAAATCTATTTATCTTCCCCAACTAAATAAATCTATTTCATATCTCTTGTCATATACAAAATCATAACAAGTAGTATTATAATATATCAGATAAATAATAAAGTACTAATCGAATGTATCTTTAATAATGCATGATACATAAGTCTCATTTTTTAAACACACAATAATGATATGGCAACAAAACCAGAAGCTTATAACAATAATTTTTATACCCAAACTACCTTGCAACTTGATATTATATATAAAGTGGCCACAAACACATTTTAATACTCCATATTTCAACTCTAAACCCATCTTATCTCCATACCTACCATTATATTTGATAGACCACACAATACATACTCCATTTGTAATTTCGCAAACTCTATCCTTTGAAATGGGAAGGACCAAAATTCCACTAATGTTAAGTGAATCCCCTAGACACAAAATTCTAGAAATAAATTCCTAGGGTATAAAATATCATTGAAAGATGATTTACACTTAAACATAACACTGCATGCAAATTGAAACCAATAATAATATAATAAATATATATGATGCTTGATAACAAGATAATTAATCCATTATAACATAATAAGACCACAATAATATTCACTACAATTAATAATAGACCACATAATTCTAAAAATATAGTGAAATAGACACATTATATCATTGATGTGGCACCCTTACCAACTCCACTACATAACCATCTCTAATATCCACCTCCCACTAAGCATGATTTCCATGTCAATATAATTCAGTAAATAATTAGGAGAACTTACCCTAATATATATCAAGATAAATTACATAAGCATATTCCCCAAGGTACACAAATAGAGGTGAGTATACGGCCTAATAGTAAATCCCCATTATGTCCCACACATTCCACTAGAACCAGATTTAGTTATATCCCAATATTAAATACATATTTATATATATATAAACTAATAATAGTATTAAGCATGAGGAAGAGAAGTATAAACATAGAGGTGGTAAATGTATCACACATCAAATAGGATACTCATGTCATGAACAAAAACATATTTAATTTCATAGCTAATGAAATCCATATCCCATATGTTCAATGAATAGTCCAAAATTACAAGCAGAACCGAACCCTCCAGACCCAAGTCATTACTTGGTGGTAAAATCTAAAGTTCCCCAAAATCAGTATGATAAAAATGTTCAAACCAAAAAGGGTC
This sequence comes from Viscum album, assembly GCA_963277665.1. Classification (NCBI taxonomy): domain Eukaryota; kingdom Viridiplantae; phylum Streptophyta; class Magnoliopsida; order Santalales; family Viscaceae; genus Viscum; species Viscum album. Next base: position 86,702,214 of record OY728154.1, read on the forward strand.
AAATATGAATATTTTATAAAAACCATACATGTTATGTTGAGTTCTCACACCCAAAAAATTTTTTCTAAAAAATTACCATTTAATAATTCCACCTTATGTGTTATAGCATCAACCATAATCCATAGTTTTAAAGTCAATAATCATAAAATACAATCATGGGTATTCAATTGAGAAACACAAGAATTTTATATTTGAAAATTAAATCCTTCATTTCCAAATAAAGTTAAGTGTGAAAAGTAAGACACATAACTCCCGTGGTTTTTTCTTGAATAATCATTCTGAAATATCATAGATCGAGTATCTCCTCGCCTTTTATTTAACATATCACAATAAAATCTGATTAAAATCCCATCCCATCTAATAGACTTAAGCACTTTAACATTGAGATAGGGTTTATCCTAAGAGAGTATGAGAAGGGAATGTATGGAAAGATAACCATAAAACAAACCTTTGATTCCCTAGGTCAAACATTCCAATATTTGATGGGAAGAGACTCCAGTAGGAATAAATTTTTTTAAAAATCCCAAAACATTATAGAGATATGAGAGATATAACTAAAAGATGAATAATGAGTGTAATAGGTGAGAAACTAAGTTACAAATCTAATTTTGTAACCCTTCATTCACATGAACTATTTTGAAAATTATGCACCAATCATGCGAGTGTTAGTAGATGACACCCTGGGTGGCATGGTTTTTCCACACAATTTTGAAAATCATGCACGAACCATGTTAACTGTTACTGTTAAAAAAATCATCAGGTCTCATGATTATCATACAGGTTTTTCAAACCATCACCAACCTTGTTCCTATAGAGAACCCCACAAACACACTTTTATATTTAGTTGGGACTTTTCACAATTTCACCTAACCATGAACAAACCATGCGACCTCCAAAACACTTCCTAAACATTAAAACCCTTTAAGACTTCCTAAAACCAATAAAAAACTTTCCATAACATAAAATATAGTATGAAATTTAAATATACTTTAAATTAGAGGTATTACAACAACCAGTCCATGTGGCACAAAATTCTTATGTAATTATCTTCAATATGTGTTTTTGAAATTATATCATTGTCACCAATTATTCTTTTTTTACTTAATACTTCATGCTTATAATTTATATCCACAAATGGTGGTAAATATTAGGAGTGATATAAAATACTTAACATAAACCACTACAACCACATGAATCACTAGAATTGTAGTGTGATCATATATAAATTATGTGAAATTTTTATTTAATTTAACAACATCATTTTTTTTCTTTAAAATTGTGTATTTGGTGTTAAATTTTACACCCGAAGAAGTGTCATAATTTTATCTTATGATAAAAAAATAATTTATTGTATCAATCAAAGAACAAGTTATCCAAACACATGGTTCAAGAACTAGTACAAAACAAGCTCTTAACAGTGCTAAAATTTGCCTTTGTCAATGAAAATAAATGGTGACTACCAGAGCATGATTAAAAGACCATGGATTTTATCAGGACTAGAAAATAGTAATAAATTAGTTATTTTATGAGTTCTTATAATAGAGTTGATAAAGGGGGATACTGGAGTGTGCTGCTAAATTTATAGCACACTGCATATCCAGAAACAAGAGATCATATGTACAAAAATTGTTTATAAAGGAAATAAAATTTACAAAAAAATAAAATAAAAAATAGTATATCATAGAAATTTCAATCCTTTATTTATAAAATTACATGAGTAGATAAAAATTATCACAAATATTCAAAAACATCAGTGTTCCTTTATCTTTGGCCCCTGAACCCAACTCGTTTTATTGTCGCACAAACAACCCCAAATCGGTAAAAAGAATGCATCAGTATAATAAAACAATTCTTATATCAGTAATACTATAAATAAATAAATTAAATATAAATTGTTAATTTTAAACTAAACTATGTGTCATACCAGGAACATGTGTATCAGATTGAGTTGTGGTTGATTCATTTATATCACACCATTTATTGTTCATCTTTAAACATATTCTCTAAGAAAATCAACTAAATAAATATAAAATAAAAATGATAAGGTAATTAACTAAGTAATGTTAGATAGAATGATGAGAAAAATATATAGGATATTTTTCTCAATTTTGGTGACGTGATGCACATTTTAAACTAAAATGAAACTTATATATTGAAAACATGCACGTGGAGTCATACCAGTCACACAACGAGTCATATTAAGGTGTGAATGATTCTTATATGTCACAAATGACTTATGTATCATTGTCTTAAATTATCAAAATAATCTGATTTTTTCTTGTTTTCAAGAATGTCACTTGTGTTTTTTTAATAAAATGTAATTTTAAACTAGAAACAAGAACTTTGAGTCATATTGGGCACATCATGTGCCATTTTTTATGTGAGACAAATTTCTACACATCACAATTGAGTTTTGAATAATTGTCCTAATTTATAAATACAATCCAAGATTTTTTTCTCATTTTTCAGTGTGTGAAACTTTTTGAACTATAATATCAATTATAAACTTCTAATGGAAACTTTGAGTAATATTGGGAACATCATGTATTATATTGATGTATGGATAATTATTAAACGTAAAAAAAACTTATGGATAGTTTTACTAAAGTATCAATTCAATCCAAATGCATTTTATTGCTTCTGAGTATGTCTGTTTTATTTTTTACTAAAATTAATATCAATTTTAATTAAAAATACTCACTTGGAGTCATAACGGTTACACAATTCATCATAATTAGGTGATGTTGATTCTTACACCTCAAAAATGATATATGGATCATTTTATTAAAGTATAAAACAATATAAAATATTTTTCTTGTTTTTTAGTAGGTCACTTGTGTTTTTTACTAAAATTTAATTTTAAACTAAAAAAACACACTTTGAGTCATACGAGTCACATCATGTGTTGGTTTAATTTTATACTAATTCCAATACCTCAAAAAAAAATAATGAATTATTTTCCTAAATTATCAATACAATAAAAAGGAATTTTATTTGTTATCAAGGTGTGACACTTTTTGAACTAATATTAAAATTTTAAACTCATAATAGAAACGTTGAGTTATGTTTGGAACATCGTGTATCAAACTGAGGTGAGGTGGATTTTTACACATTAAAAATAAATTATGGATCATTTTCTTAAAGTATAAAAACAATCCTAATGTGTTTTCTTTGTTTTGAGTATGTTAGAAGTATTTTTTACTAAAATTATTGTCACTTTTAAATAAAAAGACACACTATAGTCATACGAGTCACATATTGTGTCATATTGAGGTTCAAATGTTTATTACATGTCAAAAATTACTTATGAATCATTTTCCTAAAGAATAAAAATAATCCAAATGTGTTTTCTTGGTTTTGAGTATGTCACTTTTCTTTTTTAATAAAATGTCATTTAAAATTAGAAGCACACACTTTGAGTCAAACCGATCACATCGTATATCGGTTTGAAATGAGTTTAGTTCCAACACATCACAAATTAATTATGAAAATTTTTCTAAAATTATCAAGAAAATTCGATTGTGTTTTCTTGGTTTTTAGTGAGTGACATTTACTGAACTAAAAAGTAAATTTTAAACTGATAATGAAGAATTAGAGTCATACCAGAAACATCATGTATCGTTTTGAGGTTATGATGACTCCTAAATTTAAAATATTACTTATGGATCATTTTACTAAAGTATCAATACAATATGAATGTGTTTTCTCTTGTTTTGAGTATATCACTTGTCATTTTTACTAAAATTAATGATAATTTTAAATAAAAAAACACACTTGGATTCATACCAGTCACATCATGAATCATATGGAGGTGAGTATGGTTCATAAATATCACAAATGACTTATGGATAATTTACCTAAAGTATCAAAAAAAATATTAATGTGTTTTCTTAGTTTTTATTATGTCACTTTTTTTAAATTAAAATTTCATTTTAAACTGGAAACATGTAATTTGAGTGATATCAGTCACACCACATGTCTGTTTGATGTGAGATTGAACCTATAAATCAAAAATGACTTATGGATCATTTTACTAATTTTATAAAGACAATATTTTTTAGTGAGTGATACTTTTTGAATTAAAATGTCAATTTTAAATTTATAGTGGGATCCTTTAGTCATTATGTGAATATAGTATATCATATTGAGGTGAGGATGATTCATAAACATAAAAAATTAATTATGGATCATTTTCCTGATGCATAAAAACAATCCCAATGTTTTTTCTAGGTTTTGAGGATGTCACTTGTTTTTTACTAAAATTAATATCAATTTTAAATAAAAGGGAACACTTGGAGTCATACCAGTCATACTAAGCATAGGATCAAGGTTTGGATGATTCCTATAGGTATAAAGTGAATTTATAATAATTTTAACAAAGTATCCAAACAATATATATATTTTAATCTTTTTTAGTATGTCACTTATATTTTGTTACTAAAATGTCATTCTAAACTAGAAACCTGCACTTGGTGTCATATTGATCACATCATGTGTCAATTTGATGTGAGACTAGTTCCTAATAATCAAAAATGAATTATAAATCATTTTAATAAATTATCAACATAATACATGTGTACTTTCTTAGTTTTTGGTGAGTGAAACTATTTGACCTAAAATGATAATTTTAAACTGATAACAGACAATTTGATTCATACTAGGAAAATCATGTATCAGATGGAGGTGTGATTGATTCCTAAATGTAAAAAATGAATTATGGATCATTTTCATAATGTATCAAATTAATATTAATTCATTTTATATTTTTTGATTATGTTAGTTTTGTTTTTTACTAAAATTAATGTCAATTTTTAATCGAAATAATCTTGAAGTCATACAGGTCACACCATGCATTGGATTAATGTATGGTTGATTCCTAACAGTCAAAAATGATTTATGGATCATTTTCACAATGTATAGAAATATTATGAATGAATTTTATTATTTTTGAGTATGTAATTTTTTTTAATAATTAAATTTGAAACAAACACTTTCATTCATACTAGTTAGATCATGTGCCAGTTGATATGATACTAATTCCTAAAAATAAAAAATGAATTATAAATTGTTTTCTAAAATTATCAAGAAAATCAGAGATAGTTTTATTGTTTTTTATTGAGTGACATGTTTTGATCTAAAATATCAACCTTGAACTGATAACAGACACATTGATTCATACAAGACACATCGTGTATCAGATTGATGTCAGATTGATTTCAAAACATCAAAACTGACTTATGTATCATTTTCATAAATTATCAAAAATAATTCAAATAATTTTTCTCAGTTTTTAGTATGCCAATTGGATTTTTTACTTAAATTAATATCAATTTTAAATAAAAAGGACACACTTTGGGTCATATCAGTCACACTATGCATCAAATTGAGGTAAGGCTGCTCCAGTACATTAAAAATGACTTATGTATCATTTTAATAAAGTATAAAAACAATATATATTGGTTTTCTATATTTTGAGTATGTCACTTTTCTTTTATACTAAAATATAATTCAAAAATGGAAACACGAACTTGGAGTCATACCAAAACATCATGCATCAGTTTTAAATGAGGCTAATTCCTACACATCAAAAATGTCTTATGAATAATTTTCCTAAATTATCATGAAAATCTGAGTGTCTTTTCTCATTTTTCAAAGAGTGAAACTTTTTGAACTAAAAGATAAATTTTAAACTAATAAAGGATACTTTGAGTCATATTAGGAAAATTATTTTTCCGATTTAGGTTTGGATGATTCCTACACATCAAAAATGACTTATGGATCATTTTTCTAATTATCAAAATAACCTGAATGTTTTTTCTAAGTTTTTGAGTATATCAGTTGTCTTTTTGACTAAAATTAATGTCAATTTTAAATAAAAAATAAACACTTGGAGTCATACTAGACACACCACACATTAGATTGTGGTGAGGATGATTCCTACACATCAAAAATGATTTATGGAAAATTTTCAAAAAGTATAAAAATAGTACGAATGTGTTTTATTAGTTTTGAGTATGTCATCTGTGTTTTTTACTAACATTTCATTCTAAATAGGAAACACACACTTTGATTAACACCAGTAACATCGTGTGTTAGTTTGATGTGATACTGATTTCTAAATTTCAAAATAGTCTTATGAACCATTTTACAAAATTATCAAGATAATATGAGCCCTTATTCTTGGTTTTTAGTGAGTGAAACATGTTTTAAACTAACATGGAAATTTTAAACTGATAATGAAAACTTTGAGTCATACTAGGTACAATTTTTATTGTATTGAGGTGAGGCTGATTCCAACACATAAAAATGAATTATGTATCTTTTTCCTAAAGTATTAAAATAATCAAAATGTTTTTTATTGGTTTTAGTAGGTCGGTCGTCTTTTTACTAAAATTAATGTTAATTTTAAATAAAGACACACTCAGATTCATACCAACCACATTGTTTATTATATTGAGGGTAGATAATTCCTACAAGTCACAAATAACTTATGTATTATTATTATACAAAATTATCAAAATAATATTAACATTTTTTCTTATTTTTGATTATGTGATGTGTGTTTTAATCTAAAATATAAATTATAAACTAAAAATAGATGGTCTTATTCATCCCGATCACCCTATCTATCTTATTGAGGCACATATTATTGAGTATGTGATATTTTTTTTCTTTTGACTATATAAAAAATACAGAAAACAGTGAACATGTTCAATTATAATGGAAGAGAAAACCTAATGCTTCCTTAAACACTTCACATTTCAGGCAGTATGGGGTTTCCACTTACATCAGAAAGGAACATGTTCTCGACCCATTTCCTTATTTTCATTATCTAAGTTGCGACCTTGAAGTACAATATCTCATGATCATGAGCAACATTGATCAAAACACCCCAACTTAATCAATAGGATACACCTTTATAAGAATAAAATTATTATGGTAGTATTACTATAAAGAAATTAATTAAACATAATTATGAAATAATAAATTCCTAGTCCCATTGATTTAAACTATGATTCCAAACTATAATATTCTCAATTGATCCACTTTGGAAACATATGAGATATTTTATTAGCTCATTCCCAACAACATGACATATTTAACCACATTAAAATAAAATAACATTCACACATTACACAAAATTTCCACAAAATATTTTATTCATTTTGGTCAAAGTAAAAATCATATATAAGCAATTTATTTCTTATTTTATACAAACAAACTAGCATAACACATTATATATTCCGATATTATAATAAAAATTAGTTGATCCCTTTATATATTCCAAGAAAACATTAATAATTCGTGTATACCTATTAGTCTTCATTTATTGGAATAAAAAAAATATTTATATTTTATTTTTTATATAACATAATAAAATATATCTTTTACTTTCCCCATCATGGAGAGAAAAAAATCAATGGTAAACCATTTACCTTATTTGATAAAAAAGAATTAGTGTGACCCCTTATGTATTTTCAGAATACACTAAACTCCATTATAAATTATTTACCCCTTTTCATAGTATTAAAAATTAATATATCTCTTTATAGAATTTAAATGACACTAAAATATAGCACATTCATTAAGTCTTCCTGGATTGTGCTATAGATTAGTATATCCTTTTCAATATTCTAGGTGATGATAAACTCTAACATAACATCATCACTTTATCAAAATGGGAACATCCCTATACTCATGTATTTTTATTGAGAATGATAATGAGGTTTATATTAATTATATTGTGAACATAGATCATTTTACATAATTAATATCTACATGCATACTAGTGATGAACTAGTGGACACATTTTTTGATGGTGAGAAGGTGAAAAAGTATCTATATGTATAATAAGGATAGGTTAAACAACTCTAATCATGTAATGATTTTACGATTGTACATGATATAATGGTAGGACGATTTAATTTCACATCATGTGCATTCAAAAGAATCATATTTAGTCAATCCATTTCACTAATGTAAACATGATATGTTACTTGTATGGATTTCACAAGTATTTGTGATATTATATCATGCATATAATTTATGATAGAATAGAAAAAATATTTTCACATCCCACCAAATTAAAACCACTATATTTTTATTTTCTTTTATCATCTACCAACACCCATGACAGAACCATAGGGAGGGAAATAATCCAATTTTATTCTGAAATAACAAGGAAATTAACTTAAAAAGTAGATATAATGATGAGAAAATTATCTAAATAAGTATTAGTAAGTCACCACTTCATGATGGATTTATACATTCTGATGCCATGTTTTTTGCATGAATCTAAAAAAAATTGATTTCCTTTTTTATACTTATCCTTGAGAAACATATCAAATTAATAATAATTGCTTTGTGGAATTCAACGTATGGATCGGAATCATCACTATTATGTAAAATGTAAAGGTGCACTTGCTCCTACTGTGTGATGGTAATTATAACTACATATCTTTTGGAAATAACTTTGCACATAAGGTTTCCACTATTAGGAGACTTTGGGAGATTGATGTTATCATCATATGATAGTTAATCGATATATAATTCAAAATATTCTTCAAGAATATATCATTTTTCAATACAAACTTCAGGAAAACATTGATTCTTAACATACCCTTTCAAAATCATTATAAACCATTCAATGGGGTACATCAATCTATAATGGACATGACCACATAGTTGAACCTCTCAAACCAAGTGAACCATTATGTGGACCATTATATCAAACAATTATGGTGATGAGAACATCTATAATTCACATAACATGACTATAAACTCTTTATTCATGATTGAAAACTTCACAGAGTCTACAACTTTACTACATACAACATTGAAAATGTAGAGAACCTATTTTTCTCTTGTATGACTTTGAAATTTTTCTAAATATAATTTTATATCTAGGTGCTAAGATGGTGTGAAATTATGAGTCCCAATGATCCTAGAATTAATTTTATAAAAATATTAAATATATTTTATATTAAACACATCCATTTTTTTAGAGAAAATTGGATAAATCTTAAACAGAATATCAAATTAGAAATATGAGACCACAGTTGAGTCCTTAACATGATGTTTACCCTAGGTGTGACCTAAGATAGGCCATCACGAGGCGTTTGGATATCTCTCCCATTGGCGGTAAGTTAGGCTAATTAATTAATTAAATTAATTTATTATTTTAACTAAAATGGATTCATTATAAATTTTATGCTATGGAAAATAATCCAATGTTAGCCGCATAAACCTAGAGAGAACTTCATAGCCTCTCCTCCCCCTCCATTGGCAGATCATACTAGACAATGATGAATCTCAAGATTAAATAAGATTGAAGTACAATAAACACAATGAATTCCTTCAATAATTGGAAAGGGATTTCTTTGATGACGAACTATACAATCTTCGAGTAGGACTCGTCGATTTTTGATCTACACACTTGTTGATTAAATTGATTGCAGAGAATAATCCTATTTATGCACATGAGCCTTAGCCTGGTTGGTAAGGACTCCGTCAGTGCATCCAAGCGACTAGGGATAAAATCCAGGTGGAGGCAGAATTTCAAGGTTACTGTAGCAATATTGTAGCAGTACTGTAGCAAGTACTGTAGCGGGAACTATAGCAGACACTATTTGGCACTGTAGAAGCTGGGAATATGCCCCCGTTTGGGCCTTCAGGCCACCGATTTGGTCCCTGAGTCCTTTAAGGCCTTCATGCCACCCAGGACTTTGGGTCAGTAAGGCCTTAGTGCCACCTCAAGGCCTTCAAGCCACCCTTAGTGTAGATGCAAACCAAAAAACCTACAAGGAACAAGCTCTACAAGGAGGATGAGCAAGGAGATTTCACCATAGTAGAGCTAAACCGGTTGCAAGAATGAGAGGGTATGGAACCTACCATCGGGACAAGCCTGTGCATGCACAACAATGTCTAGCCACACATCAATGCGAAGGTGGAGAGCTGATTTCACGATGAAGATGCTAGGGAGGAGCAGTTCTAAGTAGTTAGTCAAGGTTGTATGTAATGTTTGAAGCCTATGAGCAATGAATTCCTCTAAGGACTACGGGCAATGTAATAATTACTCCTACGGGCCTTGTAAGGGTTCCACCTCAATCCTTGAAAGGTGGATTATCAAATATCAATAAAAAATGAAGGCCTTAGGGCCATTCGAGGAATAATCATATTTATGATCTTTCCAATTACTGGACCATATAATTCCCATATATACCATTTAAATTATTAATTCATTCTTTTCTAACCCCAAATATCTCCATTCATGATTTTTGGACAAGAACACTTGTAAATCATAGATTAAAATTTTTTTGTTATGCCTTTCTCCCCAATTTATTCACGTTAATCATTGATTAGACCCCACTATCTCAGTTTAGAATTGTTGTGTGGTACCAAGCCTAATCGGAACCCCAAATTTGTGGCAGAATAACACACTAAAAATGTTATACCAAATCAGGGATGGTTTCAGGGATGAATAATTTTATAAAGGCTATTTATTTTCATGGATTTTAGATTTGTGATCGATGGGAGGTGTTCAGGATGGTGAATAATTATTTGGCCTTCTACATATTTAAAAGACATGGTTTTATGGATTCCAGATAGCCAGAAATGATGATCCATTTCTAGATTCACCATTTTCAGGAAGGAACAGAGCCATAATCGAAGTGGAAAATCCATATTTGAATTATAGAGTTTGGATATGAGAAAATGAAAAAACCAAACTACACGCTATGTACCGTGATGAACACACGACATGTATCCCCTATACTATGGTGGCTATGGTTTTTGGAATTTATAAGGATAAAACATATTGTAGACTTTCTACACACCATATATATATATCCCCCAAGTGGACGAGTGAGTGGTGGAGCATATGGCTAGGAAAAACGCCATGTGCCTAGGTACATGAGAATGGATAGAGACAAAGGTAGAACCATGTGTGAAGAGGAAAGTATTGTACTAAAGTACATGGATATGGTATGGAGTACACATACATGACTAATAAGACATACATGACCCATATTTGTGTGGGAACACTATGTAGATCACCCACATGTCATGTATCCTTACACAGTTGGAGTGTTGTGTACCTATAAGGAAATGAATATGTGATGGAGTAGGGACACACCCCGTGTTGGTCCCCTCACACACCATGTACCTCTTAGTTCCTTCTAAAGAAACTTCAAACATTCTTATCTGTTTTATTTGAACTCTAATTTTGTCCCACGAGTAGCCTATCCTAAGTGTTTTTCTGCATAGAACATGAAGATTCCATCCATTGTGGATTTTGGAGTGTAATATGAAATATTCTATATAGGGATCTTATTTATCTGATCCTCAAAGGTGACAATGATCAGGAAGAGGATCACCAGTTACACTAGAGTGGAACACCCTATTATCTTTGGGGTGGGTCCTTAACCTACTGAGTGGAACCCCCTATTGAATAGGGATTGGGTACTCGATGACTAGAGTTGAACCCCTCTATCCCACCAGGGTGCTGGTCCTCAACATATAGAGTGGAAACCCCCATAATCTTGGGCATGAGTCCTCTACCTATCGAGTGGAACCCCTATCGGATAGGGAACATGTACTCATGACACCAGAGTGGAACCCCCTAAAGCATTAGGGTATAGGTCCTCTAAAGATACTTACTGATTTGAACCCCCTCTCCCCATCAGATAGGGAACAAGTCCTCATGACACTACAATGGAACCCCCCTAACTCATCAGCCCATGGGTTCTCTATAGATACTTACAAAGTGGAACCCCCTATGGATAGGGTGCAGGTCCTCGTGACACTAGAGTGGAATCCCCCATTAGCTTGTGCATGGGTCCTCAAAGGATACATATATAGTGCAACCACCTGATGCACTAGGGTGTGGGTACTCAACTAGGAAATTGTGCCCCCTTGACTATGTGGCACACTGGCAAGGCATGGTCCTTCACACTGTTACATCTAGGAAGACACATGAGATAGTGGGCATAGTTGATGGTCTTTTAGAACTGTTGGCGACTCTTTTTTTGGACATAGCTATGATATGGATATCCCCTTACTCTCATTTTTTCTTCTTTTGAATGAGAATATATATATATATATATATATCCATTTATTTGGATTTGGTTACTCACCTATCATGGGATATGAAGATGTCGGGGTATGCCACATGCCTTCCATGTTTAGCTTCTCATGGTAAGATGAGGATACTCTCCTAATATGGGAGGAAAAGTCTCAACGTGGATTCCATCTATACATCATATTGATACCCTTATGCTTGGATGAGGTTACTCTACCTCTATCTCTCTCTTGGTTTGGGTTGATATGTTCTCTTTCACTGCTTTCTAGATCTTTCATACTATACATTACCTTTATATTCCTATGGTATCTCTTAATTTCCCCCAAGATTTTGGGGAATCCAAATAGGTATGTATATACTCACCCATGCATGGCCTTTTTCCCACACATGTTGTGTTTTATGAAAATTACGAACATGTTAGTGGTGACTACATAAGAGCTTAGATATACTTGGTACTTTGGACCATGTATGGTGGTCGTAGCTTGGAGATCAATATACGAGATCTCTATGTTTTACTTTCTAGTTTTTTTTTCAGGTTGGGACATATTTCTGGTTGGGCATGTATTTTCCCCTTTACTATAAAACTTACAATAACGTACTCATTAACTTCCTTGTAGTTTTATATGAATCATTATTCCCCTAGTATTTTTTAACTTTAAATATTATTCCTATGAACTTTTATATTGATATGGATATGTGTGTGCATACAGGTACTTATTCAAAGGCCACCCTATGTTAGTTATTCCATCAGTGATGGCCATTAGCCTTGGCCTATAGAGGCGGGCTTGGGGTAGTTGTGGATCGAGCCTCAGATAGGTTTGTGTTATCATAGATTGGTATCAAAGGTGGTAAAATCCTTGGTACGGAGTTTGGAGTTTTCCCCTAACAAGGATTTGGTTGGGATTAGGGCAACAATGTACAAGTGTCTTAAGTGAGACTCTTAGGCTAGGGAATCCAGGGATGGTACGGGTGGATGACGTATCCATTCAACAGGCCCTTGACAACCATCTTATTGACTCTTCATATGGAGATATTAGTTTCTGAGATTAATGTTACGTTCATTATATATTATTGAGTCTTTTACTATCCTTATTGAGTCGAATCCCTACTGTTTATGTCACAAACCAACTCGGGTCGACCCTGAACCAATCACCCGAGCCGGGCCGTGACATGGACTGAGGGGAATTCCCAATCCCCACGAGCTGGAAACTAGTGTCAGGAATCAACAATTAACCATTGGGAATGATTTGTCCCATAAGAAAAAGATAAATAGATAAAAAAACCAATGATAATCAAATAAAACTAGCACCGGAAAGAACATAAGCTGTACATGCCTCCTTGTGACCGCTAGGTCACCACCCAACACAGAACCAAGCTTGCTCCAATATTGTGCAACTGAAACAGGAACCTGCTTGAAAAACTGAACCTTTAACTGGAAAGATATAATAGGTGTGAGCACCTATATTCTCAGTAGGGATGCCAAGAATAAACCACAGAATCCAACAGTTCTCTTTTCCAAAACAGTCCACTAACACAAGTTTGAAATACAAATATAAAAGTAGGGTTTTCATATTTTAAAACTAAGCAACATGTTTTTCCCATTTAAAAACCCAACATATGCTACCCACCATTTCCAAAATCATTTTTCATTTTATAAATGAAATACAAAACCGAAAATACCAAAGTTGGGCTAGAGTAAAACAAGTAAAAAGTGAGAACTGAGAATCAACTAGTGCAACAGAAAGTAAAAAAAATGTAAATAATCCCGTAACCATGGGTGATCCTAAACATATCTAGAAGACCCCTGGATGTACTCAGTTTTAGAACCAACTACCGGTGTATGGTGAAGCTCCTAAGTTTATAACCAAATGGCTGCCCTAATTGACCAATCCAGTGGCAAAGCCCTCCTGGCCTAACAAAAAATCCAGGGGGTACCAACCTTTCTAATCGGGGTTTGTCAGCAACCGTCACTCAAACATTTAAAAGACGCCCAGGAACCCATGGTGGTTATAATAATGATGTGTAAGTAGGAAGGCCCTCACACACATGACTTATCTCACCACATTTGCCTACCCCAAACACAGATGCTTCCTATGCGTTCACCCATAAATGGTTACCCTAGATAGGAGCGCCCCATATACTTATATATAAGAATACATGTCAAACATACAAAGTGACAACCGGGCCGCCACATCATTTGGTTATCAAAACCACTTTATTAAACACTTGGAGTTTTAAATCAGTCCTCTAGTTTTACATAATAAAATGTCTTTATGAAAACATTCCGTAAGCTCTTCTAAAACAACTCTAAACATCACTTTTGTATTTAAAAAGAAAAACGGGCCCTTATGTTCCAAGTTTCAATGCATTTCAATAAAATATTTAGTGATACTACGTTCAATTTTGTAAAAATAAACAAACCAAGCATTGCCTTACACCACACACTCAACAAATATATACACCAAAAGTCAAACATGCATATACTCATGGATTTCTTTTCAAACCAAATTAAAGAACCGCACAAATAGACACACATCATTTAGAAAGAAAGAACCACTTATAAAACCAAGGATTCGAGAAAAATGCCAATTCAAAGAGTCGCAAAACCATTTCTTCAAAATCACTAAGTTTCATAAAACCAACCAATACAGGACAAGAAAGTTCCATAAATTTTTTTCTACCAGCAAACTCCACTCAAAACGTCCAACAATACCATTTGCAGATAAAGGAAGTTAGTTCCAACCAAGTTTTCATGGTATAAACATGTTAATAATTAGAGGAACATCCAAAAATCCATTTTTGATCAAATATTTGAACAGGAAAACACTGCCATAAGTTAACCACAAACAAACTAGAGGTGAAAAAAATATTATAATATTTAATTTAAAAAACAAACATTACATGGATTAAAACTAGGAGCAAGGGCACCGAAACACCTACACATAACCAAGGAACTATTTTAAAGCTATTTGCAACACTTTTAACCATTAAAGAAACACTTCAATGGATAAACTATCAGAATTATAATGGTGCAAATAACATTTATAAATTAAATGAAACAATGATAGTACCTATGGAAAACTTCAGAAAGAGAGAAGGGATGGAAACCCCTACCTCAAGAGAAGGACCCAACCAAATCTTTCTAACTCAAGCAACAACTCACTCACTGCGCGCACCTAGAAATTATCGCCACACCCTAATGACATTCGGCAAAACAAGTCAGTGCGGTGAGGACCAGCTCACAACCAATTAAATTCAGGGACCCTCAAACATTATAAGATTATCAAACTTTGAGCACAGAAACCAAGAGTAGGTTTAAGCTCTTACATTGGATGACGAAAACGCACCAAAACCGCCTCGCCTTCGGGAAAGATTGCCGGAACACACACCAACGGGTCTTGAGTGGCCCTTTTCACAACCTCGGAAGTCCGAATAGAAGCTGACACATGGAGAGGGACTCAGAAGGGGGGGGGGGGTTGGTCGGGGCACTGGCGCAAAAGAGCAGTGGCCAGACAGTGGTCGGAAGCAGACCAGAACTGTCGGCAAGGAGAAGGGGGCCACGAGACAGGGAGGGTGCAGCCTCACTGGACCGGGGAAGGGGAGGGCGTGGCTTCCCCAGACCGGGGAAGGGGAGGGCATGACTTTGATGTACTGGGGAAGAAGAGGTTGCGGCTTCGCCTGACCAGGGAAGAGGAGGTCGCGGGCGAACACGGGGGGGGGGGGGGGGGGCGAGCCGGACATGAACGTGGGGTCAGCAAGGTCGCGTGGATACAGAGGGTGACCAGAGGGAGAGCCAGACGGGGACGCGGGGACTCGGTGTCGTGGGGTTGCGAGGATGCGGAGGGAGACCGGAGGGCAAGCCGGACAGGGACGTGGGGTCGTAGAGGGTGAGCAGGGATGGCGACTTGTGCAGGGATGGAGGACTCAGGGGAGACCCAAGCGGCGTGATGGGAAACGAGGTGGGGGGGGGGGGGGGTGGGGCGATGGGGTAGACTAGGGTTTTGAGTTTTTTTCATTTTATTATATTAATAATAATAGCAATAATAATAATAATAATAATAATAATAATTCTAGAATAATAAAAATAATAATAAGAAGAATAATATTAGTAGTAATAATAATATAAATGAAATTTTGATAAAAATAATACTAATAGAAATTTAATAAGAATAATATTAATATAAATTTATTGATATTATTATTATCATTATCTACCAAAATAATATTATCATGGTGTTTTAAACATTTATAAAATTTAGTTATTTTAAGTATCGGGAAACCGCACATTCACCAGGGCTGAACGCATGTGCACCGCTAATGGTACGGTGACCGCGCACCAGCCTGAGACCCACCGAAAACATCCAAGATTCAAAATAATTTCAAACAGGGACCCAACTAAACCTCGTCTAAAGAATGCGATACCGATAAAAGAATAAAATGCTAGGTGTTTGTGGTTGGGGTGTGACAATTCTCCCCATCACAGACACTTTCTACACCTAGAAAGTCACTAAGCCAATAGTTGTCACAACATGAGTCCATGCCCAGAAAAAAACATAGAGAATCGAGAGCCTCAGGGTGACCATTCCCAACAAATGTCACACCCGACCAATTCAAGGAATACCACTGCCGGAAATTGAGGGGAGAACAGGAGAGGGTTCTCCCCACCACAAGGATTTATTAATACAAAAACCCTTGAAACCTGAAAAAACCACCCCCAAGGGGGGGGGGATAGTGGGAACTCCAAAACAAACTCATTTAATCTTTCCACATGGACCAACCAACACTCCTAAAACATAGAAAAATCTTGCTATGAAACAACCCAAAAACTTGAGGATGAGAAATGAACTCAACACTTCCCCTCAATTTCATGATACCAAACATTACCCTAACATGTATAGTTGAGACCAACTCAAAATCTGAACGAGTCCTTTTATTCATAGGCCCACACCATTCAAAGAGACCGAACAATTTAAAAACCACACTAAGAGAAGATAAGACTGCTTGTATTGCAGTACAATGAGCTCATCACACCACAACAACGAGGATATGTTTATGAAGGAGACAAGAATCAAATAAAAAATCCTTGGATATATCCATCTGAAGTTGGAAACATGATCTGAGCCAATGTTCCCCACACCCTCGGCAACTCCAGAATGTGCGTGAGCTTCACCCTGAGACCTGTGGTTGGGGACCTGATGGATGAAGAATATCCTACCTCACAGTCAAGAAGTTTCATCACTCGGTCCCTAACTCCTTCCTCTAGAACGATGCTTCTTTCAGAACTCTTCCTGGGGGCCTGAACAATCGCACAGTAGGAAGACATCAGATGGATGTGGCAAGCTGACTTAGAGTGCCTGAATCAGATACACTAGAGACATGCAAGAGAATGGTCTAATAAACTGGGAGTCTGTACAGACAAAGATCCTTTCCAGACAGGGAACCTTCACAAGGGCCGACCCCCACCAACTACACCTGAGACTCTAACAACGATGAGACATCCCACCTTTACTAGTACAGAACTGAACCCTCAACTAACTATGGGACGGTATGAACCTTAACTACCCTAGGAGTTCCCAAAAACTCGAAGACACGCTATCTTTCCGAACTACACAACTACCTCTAACAGACCTCGATTACCTAGATAAGCAAGGAACACAAAAAAAGAACTGGGTACTGGGCATAAATCATTAACAACTTTTGGAGGCTTTCTAGGTGGCATACTCACAACGACACGAAAAACACAATTAAAACCGACATCAAGCCAAAAATAAATCAAATAAACAACACAAACCAAGGGAAACATGCCCATAATCCAAACATATACAAACATAGGCATAAATCACTTTTCAAAAATCATTATTTCATTAAAATTTTAAAACCCACCTATGGAACCTTATGAACCATCACATGTGCGTTCATTCAATCTTGCTCACATCATCTGCAAACAAGTGCCCCTACGCACTATCCGTACATACCCATGCACGTGTGACCATCCATAAAGAGTGACAAGGTTCAAACACTAATTTTTCCTTACCAAATCTAAACACATGTCATGCTTTTCCAATCCGATACACTTTCTCTGTAAAAACCCACTTTACTAATTTCAAAAACAATTTGGAAGAAACCCCTTTTTCATTTAGAAATAAATTTCATTTCCAACACACACTCACATCGATCGAGTTCAAAACGAAACACAACCAACTATAAACCATCAGAATGAGGGACTCGTGTCTGTGCCTAAACCAGCGACATAGTGGTGAGCCATTCCCCAAGTAAGGCACAACACTAAGAGGACCTTAAACCGGGCACTTGGACTCCACATGGGTCACCAACCCACACAAGGCCACAACGTGAACTGATTCACCCCCATTGTCATCCCTCAATCCAAAACAACCAAAGACAAAAGAATCAAATGCCGAACTACTCTTGGTAACTTATGTCTCGTTGTAAGCGGTTATGATCAGGAACCAACCCGAAATCTTCCTTATGTGCTCCAACAACCCTAATCTCCTTCTACAGGACACCACAAATAACAAAAACCTTCTATGATACCATTTTTTCATGAACCAACCTGGGTAGACCCTGGACTGGTCACCTGATCCGGCCCGCAACATGGCCAAAGGTGCGTTCCCGATCCCCAAGGGCTGGAAACTAGTGTCAGCCATCAACAATTAACCGTTGGGAATGATTGGCCCACGAACAAAAGATAAATAGATAAAAAAAACCAATGATAACTAAATAAAACTACCATAAAAAAGAACATAAACTGTACAAACCTCCTTGTGAACCCTAGGTCACCACCCAACATAGAACCAAGCCTGCTCCAACATTGAGAAACTGAAACAGGAACCTGCACAAGAAACTGAACCTGCAACTAGAAAGATATAATAGGCATGAGCACCGAGATGCTCAGTAGAGATGCCAAGAATAAACCACTGAATCCAACAGTTCTCTTTTCTGAAACAGTCCACTGACACAAGTTTGAAATAAAGATATAAAAGTTGGGTTTTCATATTTTAAAACTAAGCAACATGATGTTCCCATTAAAAAACCCAACACACGCTACCCACCATTTCCAAAATCATATGTCATTTTATAAATGAAATCTAAAACCTAAAATCCTAAAGTTGGGCTAGAGTAAAACAAGTAAAAAGTGAAAACTGAGAATCAACTAGTGCAATGGAAAGTAAACAAACAATGTAAATAATACCTTAACCATGGGTGATCCTAAACATACCTAGAAGACCCCTCGACATACTCGGTTACAGAACCACCTGCCGACGTATGGTGATGCTCCTAAATTTATAACCAACTGGCCACCCTAACTGACCAATCCAGTGGCAAAGCCTGCCTGGAATAACAACAAACCCAGGGGGTACCAACCCATCTAATCGGGGTTGGTTAGAAACTGTCACTAGATCATTTAAAAGATTCTCGAGAACCCATGGTGGTTATAATAATGCTGTGTAAGTAGGAAGGCCCTCACATGTGTGACTTATCTCACCGCACTTTCCTACCCCAAACACAAACTCTTCCTATTCATTCACCCATAATGTGTTACCCTAGATAAGAGTGCCCCATATAATTATATATATGAATACATGTCAAACATACAAAGTGCCAACTGGGCCGTCACATCATTCAGTTATCAAAACCACATTATTAAACACTTGGAGTTATAAATCGAGTCTCTAGTTTTACATAATCAAATGTCTTTATGAAAACATTCCACAATCTCTTCTAAAACTACTATGAATACCAATTTTGTATTTAAAAATCCAAATGGGTCCTTAGGTTCCAAGTTTCAAATAATTTCAATAAAATTCTTTAGTGATACTACGTTCAGTTTTGTTAAAAAAACAAAGCAAGTGTTTCCTTACACCACACGCTCAACAAATATATACACCAAAAGGAAAACGGGCATATACTCATGGATTTATTTTCAAAACAATTTAAATAACCGCACGAAGAAACCCATATCATTTATAAATCAAGAACCACTTATAATACCAATAATTAGAGAAAAATGGAAATTCAAAGAGACGGGAAATCATTTCTTCAAAAGAACTAAGTTCTATAAAACCAACCAACGCAGGACAAACAAGTTCCATAAAATTTTTCTACTAGAAAACACCACTCAAAACGTCCAAAAGTACCATTTTAAGATAAAGGCAGTTAGTTCCAACCAAGTTGGCAAGGTATAGACATGTTCATAATTAGAGGAACATCCAAAAATCCATTTTTGATCAAATATTTCAATAGGAAAACACTGCCATAAGTTAACTACAAACAAACTAGAGGTGAGAAACATAATCAAAGATATAATTAAAAAAAACAAACATTAAATGGATTAAAACCGGGAGAAAGGGCATGGAAACACCTACACATACCTAAGGAACTATTTCAAAGCTATTTGTAATACTTTTAACCATCAAAGAAACACTTCAATGGATAAAATATCAGAATTATAAGGGCGCGAATAAAATTTATAAATTAAATGAAACCATGAAAGTGCCTATGGAAAACATAGAAAAGAGAGAAGGGATGGAGACACCTACCTCAAGAGAAGGACCCAGCCAAAGCTTTCTAACTCAAGCAACAGCTCGCTCGCTACGCGCACCTGGAAACTATTGCTGATCGTACCATGATTCTCTGTTTTATTCCACCCTTACACCGCTGTCTTAAACTAGTTTTGTAATGAATATTCCAAATATAATAATAAATTTCACTTTATGTTTGAATCATTTAATTAATTTTAATCAGTATTATAATTGTCAATGTTACTTGTTTTTATTATTTCAATAGAGGTGGAGATGATTTGGAGGGCCCTTGATGAAGTGGAAGAAAAATGGGAAAAAATTGCATGTATCCATGGACATTTGTCCACTGTTTTGAATATTAAACGAAATACGTGCATCCAAATGAGATGAAATTTTGTGGGCCGGTCTGAACTTTGATGGGATACATTTCATATGAAGGAACTGAATCCCCATTCGGCCTCTACGATGCCCATACTAACTGATCTGTCCAAGGAATCAAAGTTGGACCAAGTCAAATGCGGTGTTCTATAATTTATCAATATCTTGAGCTATAGTTGTCCAAATGGTGCCAAAATTTCGGTGGAGACAATCAAGAGGTGGGGATAAAATGTTTCTATTTTCTCTAAAGCGAGATAAGGCTGTCTAAAGGCCGAAACGCGTGGTACAAGTGGATTTATGAAATCTGTGTGCCTAAAACCACCTTCAAATTTTCCTATAAAATGACACCTTGGGTTCCCCATTTACAAGTTTGAACCAGAAGCTATAATATTCCATTTTGGAGTCCTAGAGAAGTATCCTAATCACCTTGGAGGTTTTGTAGGCCCCTATCCTCATAGGGTAATCAAGGATGAAGAAGGAGTTCCACCCGAGCTTCCTCCTCCTCCCGATGTCAAGCTAAAAGTTGGGTGTTCATTGTGAGGGAGCTACACACATGTCAAGGGAGTTCTGATGCATACAATAGCTACTGGTTTGGATTAATTTGGTTTTTTAAACATTTCATTCCATTTATCTTGTTTTATTTCAGATTTTAATGCTTGACTTGATTCATGTGAGTGTTATGCTCTTAATTTCTAACCGATCGGTGTGAGGTTTTGAGTGTGTGACTTGTGTTGTTCCGATTAGACAACACAAGAATCATTTTATTCCCCACTTTATTGAGATTTAAATATTATTTGGATACTCTTGTTCCATGCATAAGTTCTGGACCTTGTCAATATGATTGTTATGTCAAGGTTTGGTTCTTCAAGCATTGAAATATGAGCTTAGGAATTAATCGGGATTCCAATTAATTCAAAGCAAAGAATTACTCTAAACCTAAAATGAATCTCTATGAAAAATGAACTTGATATGCGTGTAATGAAATCACATCGACCCTTTTATCTCATATTTTTCAAAACCCACTTGGTCTTCCATCTTTTAAACTATTTTGATTAAGTTACTTTCTTTAAGCTGTTTTCAAAATCACCCCCCTTTTTAGTAGTCTTAATTAAAAATACACACCCTAAACCTATAAATGCTCCTCTAGAGATTACCTAGGGTCTTCCATAGACTAAAAATCAACCTTAAAAGCATAATAAATTTGACGTTTCATGACAACGTGGTAAAATTTTGGCGTCATTGTTGGGGATCATTTTTGTTTTAGTGCGTGTTTTAGATAAGTTATTTGTAAAATTTTTGTGAATATTTATTTGTTTTCTCTTCTACATTTTCAATCGTTTTGTACTCTGATCTATTCCATGTGTAGGTTTGGTGCATGATGCGTTCTAATCTGGGAGATTTACCACCTTTCGAACCCGTGCTGAAGAGGATCCCACGTCAATGACACCGAGACACACAAGACAACAATTTAAAGGAGGACACACCACACACTGAAACATTCCTTCACCCTTCTTATTCTTCTTATTTTGGAACCCAAATAAAAACTGAAATAAACTTGTATAACATGGGAGAAAGTAATAGAACCTTAAAGTAATTAACCTCACCCTATGTTGATATCCAACATGCATACATTCAAATACAAGGGAGGAACCTAATTTCGAACTAAAATCTTGTTTAATTCATTTATTACCAAGATTCCATGGACATCCTGGAGAGGACCCACATAAACATTTAAATGAATTTCATACTGTGTGTTCTACATTAAAGCCTTATAATGTTGATGAATACCATGTAAAACTTAGAGCATTTCCATTTTCATTAGAAGACACTGCTAAAGATTGGCTATACTCTGTTAATTCACCAATTAGAGGTTTGGCGGACATGAAAGGCCTTTTTATTGAAAAATATTTCCCAGCCTCTCGAACTAAAACAATAAGGAAAGAAATATGTGGTATAAGACAATCTCATGGGGAAACAATTCATGAATATTGGGAAAGATTTAAAAGATTGTGTTCAATTTGTCCACATCACCAAATAAGTGATCAACTTTTAATTCAGTATTTTTATGAAGGTTTAATCCCTATTGATCGAAACATGATTGATGCTGCTGCAGGTGGTGCACTAGTGGATAAAACCCCAATCTCTATAAGGAACCTAATTGAGAACATGGCACAAAACACACAAAAATTTGGTTCAAGGTCCACTGTACCAATTCGAGGTGCCCATGAGGTGAAAAGTACTGAATTCGAGAAGAAGGTGGATACAAATTTTGAAGAGGTAAGTACCCTTCTATAACAACTCGCTCTTTCCCAAGGTCAATCTCAATCTCCTCCTCCCATCCATTGTGGTATATGCTCTTCTGATACCCACTATTCTGACCAATGCCCCCAACTGAGAGAAACTTCTGAGAGTTGTGAGGCGATATTTCCTGGACGCCCCTATAACATACCCTTTAGGAAAGAACCTTACTATCCATCCAACCCTAGGTGGAAAGACAACCATGCCTATAGGCAAGGGGGGTATTCAAACCAACCTCAACAACAATGGAACCAACAAGGTCAAAGTAGTCATCCACCACCACCCAGAAATCCTCAACCACCCCAAAGGCCTTTCCAATAACCCCCTCCAAAAACTGAGCCTAGCCTAGAATATATGATGAAAAATGACTTCCAATAATCTCCAATTCCAACAAACCACTCAGCCAGCCATACAAGACCTCAAAACCCAATTAGGCCAACTAGCTAACTCGGTGGGTGAAATCCAATGCCATGGGTCTGGTAAACTACCCTCTCAACCACTTCTCAACCCTAAGGATAAGGGAAATGTTAGTGCCATCACCCTTAGGAGTGGAACTCAACTTAAAATCCAAATAACACCTCCATTAGAGTCATACCCTCCTGAGAAAACCACAATTCCAACTATTGAAAAAGGTCCAAATATTGAAAAACCTTGTCCTGAGAGGAGCCCTTCAAAAGGAAAGAGTGTTTCTATTAATGAACCACCAAGCACACCCATTACTCTTCCATTTCCCCAAATGACCACCCAACCAATAAAAAAAATGAAACTGAACTTGACAAAGAAATATTGGAAACTTTCAAGAAAGTGTAGGTCAACATCCCCTTGATTGATGCCATCAAGAAAATTCTGAGATATGCCAAGTTTCTGAAAGAGATGTGTACCCACCGAAGGCGATTTATAGGTGATGAGAAGGTGAGTCTGGGGAGGAACGTCTTAGCATTGATACAACCACCACTTCCCACCAAGTGCAACGATCCTGGAACATTCTCGATTTCGTGCACCATAGGGGAGTAGTCTTTCTCCAATGCTATGCTTGATTTGGGTGCTTCTATTAATGTGATGCCTCACTCTATATACTCTTCTTTTCAGGTCGATGAACTAAAGCCCACAAGGATAGTTGTTCAGCTAGTAAAGCGGAGTATGGCACACCCTTCTGGTGTGTTAGAGGATGTTCTTGTGAGGGTTCAAAATTTAATATTTCCTGCTAATTTTTATGTGCTAAAAATGGAAGATGATATGATGAATGGACACGCCCCAATTATATTGGGGAGACCTTTCTTAAAAACCACCAAAGACATAATTAATGTCCATAATGGTACATTATCTATGGAATTTTTTGGTGACATAGTCCATTTCAACATCCTTGATTCCATGAAGCACCCCTCAGAAGAACATTCCTCTCTCTTGGTAAATTCAATTGATGTACTCCCTTCCCCTAAAATCACTTCATTTGTTTACCCTGATCCCCTTTCTGAATTTTCCTCTTTGATTGAAATTCTTGGCAATGAATCATGTGTTGATTGTTTTAGTGGTTTAGAAAAGTGTCATACATGTTTATTAATTGATAATTTCTTGAACATGGAGGATCACATGACCATCGATGATACTGCTACACTTGTAAAAGCTAATTCCTCATCTGAGGATGATACCATTGAGCAGTTAGATGAGATTAGTGACCTATAACTTTCACACACACTCCCATAAATCCAAAATCAACCTGAATTGGAACTAAAGAAACTGCCTCAAGATTTAAAATATTCCTATCTTGAGAATGGAAACAAGTTTCCCGTCATCATTTCTAGTTCACTCCTTCCTGAGCATGAATTTCGATTGCTTGAACTTTTGAGGGAGTATAAACAAGCATTAGGATGGACACTTGCAGAAATTACTGGTATTAGCCCATCAATTTGTACACATCATATTTTATTAACTGATGAGGCTAAACCAGTGAGGCAGGCACAACGTCGACTGAACCCAAACCTCTTAGAAGTAGTTAAAAAGGATGTAACAAAATTATTGGCTGCTGGAATCATTTACCCCATCTCTAACATCCAATGGGTCAGTCCCGTTCAAGTAGTTCCTAAAAAAACTGGCCTAATGGTAATTAAAAATGAAAACAATGAATTGGTTCCAACTCGTGTGCAGAATAGTTGGCGTGTCTGTATAGATTATCGCCGACTAAACCAACACACTAGGAAGAACCATTTCCCATTTCCATTCATTGACCAAATGCTATAGAGGCTAGTGGGGAAGTCCCATTACTGTTTTCTTGATGGGTATTCTAGATACTTTCTGATCTATATTTCCCCCGAGGATCAGGAAAAGACAACATTCACTTGCCCCTTTGGCACATTTTCCTATAGAAGGATGCCATTTGGCCCGTGCAATGCTCCGGGTACTTTCCAGTGATGTATGGTTATTATTTTTTTGGAATACCTGGAGAATTTCATGGAAGTTTTCATGGATGATTTTACTATTTATGGATCCTCTTTTGATGAATGTTTAAGTAGTCTTGGTTCCATCCTACGTCGCTGTATTGAAAAGAATCTTGTATTAAATTATGATAAATGCCATTTCATGGTGCGACAAGGTATAGTTTTGGGACATGTTATTTCTGGGGATGGTATCCAAGTATATAAATCGAAAGTGGATGTCATTTCTTCCCTACCATTCCCAAAAAATGTACGTGATGTGCGGTCTTTCCTAGGTCATGTTGGATTTTACCGTCGTTTCATTCTTGATTTTAGTAATATTTTACTTCCCCTCTCCTGATTACTCCAAAAAGAAAAAGATTTTGTTTTTGATAAACAATGTGAAGAAGCTTTTAATAAATTAAAATGGAGTCTCACATCACCCCTGGTAATCCAACCACGTCGGTGGGATTTACCATTTGAGATCATGTGTGACGCCTCTAACTATGCAGTTGGGGCAGTCTTGTCATAGAGAGTCGACCGAGCTCCACATGTCATAGCCTATGACTCACTTACACTGGACCCTTCCCAAGAAAACTACACCACAACTGAAAAAGAATTCCTTTCCATAGTGTTTTCCTTGGATAAATTCAGTTCATACCTTTTAGGGTTCAAAGTAATTGTGTTCTCAGACCATGAAGCCCTCCAGTATCTCCTAAAGAAACCAGAAGCCAAACCACAACTCATTCGTTGGATGCTCCTCCTTCAGAAATTCAATCTAGAAATTAGAGATAAAAAAGGAGAAGAGAATGTGGTGGCAGACCATATCAGTAGGATCCCCCCATCCTCAGACATTGTCTCATACCCCTATATTCCCATTAATGACATGTTTCCTGATGAGAAATTGTACATAGTGCAAGATGATATTCCCTGGTATGCTGAAATTGTAATTTATTTGGTATCATCTTGCATTCCTACTGATTTCAACAAAAACCAAGCTAGTCATCTAAAACATGAGTCTCGTTGGTACATTTTGGATGACCCCTACCTTTGGCGCACATGTAGCGATTAGGTCCTTAGGCATTGTGTTCCCGATAGCGAGTTTCAGTCTGTCCTTAGATTCTTCCACACTCTTGCTTGTGGGGGCCACATTGGTCCCTAACAGACTGCTCGCAAAGTTCTTGATTCTAGTCTCTTTTGGCCAACACTTTTTCGTGATGCCCATGAATTTTGTATATCTTGTCCTTGTTGTCAATGAATGGGGAATGTCTCTAAAAGGAATGAAATGACACAACAACCCTTTCTCTTTCATGACATCTTTGATGTTTGGGGTATTGACTTTATGGGGCCATTTCCCAATTCTTTTGGCAACTTGTACATTCTTTTGGCCATTGATTACGTATCAAAACGGGTAGAGGAATGAGCCACAATGATAGATGATTCCAAAACAGTTGTATAATTTTTGAGAACTTAGATCTTTTGTAGGTTTGGATTAGCTAGGTTCATCATCAGTAAAAAGGGTTCTCATTTCTGAAACCAAACAATGCAATCACTTTTGTGTCTATATGGGGTCGGTCATAGAGTATCTACTATGTATCACCCACAGACTAATGGTCAAGCCGAGGTGTCAAATAGAGAGGTAAAAAAAATTCTTGAAAAAACGGTCCAACCCAAAAGGAAAGATTGGAGTCTTAGACTTGATGATTCATTATGGGCTTACCGTACTTCTTTTAAAACTCCCATTGGAATGTCACCTTATAGGCTTGTTTTTGGAAAGAGTTGTCACCTCCCTGTTGAGATTGAGCACCGGGCCTACTGGGCCATTAAAAAAATGCAATTCTAACCTTTCTGGTGCAGGTTCTCAAAAAAATTTATAGATACAAGAGATGGAAGAAATGAACAGATATTCTTATGAGAAATCCAGGATTTATAAGGAGTGGACCAAGGATTCCCACGACCGCCTTATCCTTCATCGAGAGTTCCAAATTGGGTAGAAGGTCCTCCTCTACAATGCAAGGCTGAAATTGCATCCTGGTAAGCTTCATTCCTGCTGGTTTGGACCATACATTGTTACTAATGTCTCTCCATTTGGTGTTGTTCAGGTTCGAAATGAAGAAACCAAGAAAAACTTCACTGTCAATGGGCAGTGGCTGAAGCACTTTCATGAAGCTGTTATGGAGTTCCCGATGGAGGAACTCTAAGTTCAAGAAGCAAACTATGAATGACATCCACCAGGTTTTATCCTTCCTTCCCACATTCTCTTTTACTATAGTGAGGACACTGCATACTCTAGGTGTGTGTGTGTGTGTGGGGGGGGGGGGGGGTGGATACATTCCTAGGTTAGTTAGGAATTTTCATCGTTTTCTCCTTTTGTTTTCTCTTTTTGTCCTTCTTTATGGTATTTTCATTTTTTCCCATCAACAATTTCGAAGTTCCATGATTTGGCGACCATAAAGGGGGGAAAGTAAAAATACCATAATGAAGGCTAAAAAGAATATGTGTATGAATTTACCATCAAGGAGTGTTTTTTAGTGAATTGTTTTTATGTCAATGATATAAATGGTCGTATCTATGTGAATCCTTTGAGATGATTGATGCTCCTTGTGTGAGTAGTTTTTGGGAAAACTGTGTCACTAATATCTCCATAAAATTTTGCACCAAACCACAGAGTGTGAATATTTATTACTTAATATAAGGTAAATAGATGTTGGGTTAATATTTTTTAGCTTTAAATGATATTTCCAAACGTTTGTTCCTTATCCGATCTGTTTCATTACTGTACCATATTGACCTATGCATGTGTACCTAATGTCCGACTGTTGTACGCCCTAAAAAAATTGGTTGTGTCTTGGGCAGGTCAAAAACCACTCCTCCTAAACCTTTTATCTTGTTATAACTATTTCAATTAGTGTCGTGTGGAGATCAAACAAGGGTTGAGAGATGAGTGTGAGATTCGTTCCAAATGCAAATTCAAAAAGATATAATAAATGAGGGGAGTGATGAAATGTGCAACATATGGGGATATCTAGGTTGGGAGATTATGGTTTGACTTCTGGGAATGCTTAAATGAGTGGGTCTTAAAATATGATTGCAAAAGATGTAGGACAGGTTCGGTGAAAAATCATTTAAAGCTGAATAATGTTAAAATAACCTATATTTATTTGATAGAAAGTGGAAAGAATAGAATGTAATGGTTTTCACACACACACTTGGAGAGTTATTGTAATGGTTGACTTTTGAATTCATTTCTCATGTTGGTGTCATAAATCTCTTTGAATTTTATTGTGATATGATTTATAAGACATCTTTTTCCATTTTCACTAGGAATAACTCTTTGGTGCGGTTCGTGCATTGATCACATTACTTTGGTGAATTAAAATTTTCTCAAATGCTAAATCTTCAAGATGTTGGAAATAATTATATATGCAATATTTTATTGGGATATGTGACTTTGCCTAGGAGTGCAAATGTTTAGGTGTGGGGGTGAGATTGTACCACGATTCATTGTTTTATTCCACCCTTACACCGCTGTTTTAAACTAGTTTTGTAATGAATATTCTAAATATAATAATAAATTTCACTTTATGTTTGAATAATTTAATTAATTTTAATCAACATTATAATTGGCAATGTTACTTGTTTTTATTATTTCAATATAGGTGAAGATGATTTGGAGGGCTCTTGGTGAAGTGGAAGAAAAATGGGCCAAAATTGCATGGATCCATGGACATCTTTCCACTGTTTTGAATAGTACACGAAATTCGTGCATCCAAATGGGCTGAAGGTTTGTGGGACAGTCCAAACATTGATGGTATACATTTTATATGAAGGAACCGAAGCCCCATTCAGCCTCTACGATGCCCATACTAACTTATATGTTCAAGGAATCAAAGTTGGACCAAGTCAAATGCGGTGTTCTGTATTTTATCAATATCTTGAGCTGTAGTTGTGAAAATGGTGCCGAACATTCGATGGAGACAGTCAAGAGGTGGGGATACAAGTTTTCTATTTTCTCCAAAGCGAGATAAGGCTATCTGAAGGCCAAAACGCGTGGTACAAGTGGATTGATGAAATCTGTGTGCCTAAAACCACCTTCCAATTTTCCTATAAAATGACACATTGGGCTCCCCATTTAAAAGTTCGAACCAGAAGCTATACTCTGCCATTTGGGAGTACTATAGAAGTATCCTAATAACCTTGGAGGTTCTGGAGGCCCCTATCCTCATAGGGGAATCAAGTATGAAGAAGGAGTTCCACCCGAGCTTCCTCCTCCTCCCGATGTCGAGCTAAAAGTTGGGTGTTCGTTGTGAGGGAGCTACACACATGTCAAGGGAGTTCTGATGCATAAACTAGCTACTGGTTTGGAGTAATTTAGGTGTTTAAACATTTCATTCCATGTATCTTGTTTTATTTCAGATTTAAATGCTTGACTTGATGCATGTGAGTGTTATGCTCTTAATTTCTAACTGATCGGTGTGAGGTTTTGAGTGTGTGACTTGTGTTGTTCCGATTGGAAAACACAAGAATCATTTTCTTCCCCACTTTATTGAGATTTCAATATTATTTTGAAGCTCTTGTTCCATGAATAAGTTCTGTACCTTGGAAATATGATTGTTATGTCAAGGTTTGGTTCTTCAAGCATTGAAATATGAGCTTAGGAATTAATCAGGATTCCAATTAATTCCAACCAAAGAATTACTCTAAACATAAAATTAATCTCTATGAACAATGAACTTGATATGTGTGTAGTGAAATCACATCAACCCTTTTATCTCATATTTTTGAAAACCCACTTGGTCTTTCATCTTTTAAACTATTTTGATTAAGTTAATTTCTTTAAGCTGTTTTCAAAATCACCCCCCTTTTTTAGTAGTCTTAATTAAAAATACACACTCTAAACCTATCAACGCTCCTCGAGAGATGACCTAGGGTCTTCACTAGACTACAAATCAACCTTAAAATCATAATAAATTTGACGTGTCATGAAAACGCGGTCAATCGACGCACCCTAATGAAATTCAGTAAAATAAGTTAGTGCGGTGAGGACCAGCTCACAACCAATTAAAACTAGGGACCCTCAAACATCATAAGATTATCAAACTACAAGCATAGAAACCAGGAGAATGTTTAAGCTCTTACCTTGGATGATGACAAAGCACCAGAACTACCTCTCCTTCGGCGGTGATTGCCGGAACACACACCAATGGGTCTCGAGTGGCCCTTTGCACAACCTCAGAAGTCCAAAGAGAAGCCGACGCATGGAGAGGGACTCAGATTGGGGGCTGGCCGGGGTGCTGGCGCAAAAGAGTAGCGATAGGACAACGGTCGGAAGCGGACCGAAACTGCCGGCAAGGAGAAGGGGGCCATGGGACGGGGAGGGCTCAAATTCACCAGATCGGGGAAAAGGAGGGCATGGCTTCGTTAGACTGGGGAAGGGGAGGGCGCGACTTCACCGGATAGGGGAAGAGGTTGCGGCTTCGCCAGACCTGGGAAGAGGAGGTTGTGGGTGAACACATGGGGGGACTGGAGGGCGAGCCGGACGGGGATGCGAGGTCGATAGGGTCACGGGGATACAGAGGGCAGATGGAGGGAGAGACGAATAGGGATGCGGGGACGCGGGGTCGTAGGGATGCAGAGGGTGACCTAGATAGGGACGCGGAGTGCGAGAAGGGAGGGCGACTCGCGTAGGGATGGAGGACCCGGGGGAGACCCAGGTGGCGCGATGGGAAACGGGGGGGGGGGGATGGGGTAGACTAGGGTTTTGAGTTATTTTTTTCATTTTATTTTATTAATAATAATAGTAATAATAATAATAATACCAGAATAATAACAATAATAAGAATAATAATAATAATAGTAGTACTAATAATATAAACGAAATTTTGATAAAAATAATACTAATAAAAATTTCATAAGAATAATATTAATATAAATTTATTGATATTATTATTATCATTATCTTCCAAAATTATATTATCATGTCATTTTAAACATTTATAAAATTTAGTTATTTTAAGTATCGGGCAACCGTGCATTCACCAGGGATAAACGCATGGGCACTGCTATTGGTGCGGTGACCGCGCACTGTCCCGAGACCAACCGAAAACATCCAAGATTCAAAAAACTTTCAAACAGGAACCCAACTAAACCTCGTCTAAATGATGCAAGACTAATAAACTAATAAAATGATAGGCATATGTCGTCGTGGTGTGACAATTTATTTTTATATAATCATCTGATAGTGGAATGTCTTGATTAAATTTTCAGTATGTCTCTATGATGACAACCAACCAGGATACCAATTCTAGATTTTGATGATGATTAGATGAATAGTGAGGTATTGGTTCATGGTAAGGACTAGGAGTTTATTCCTCTAGTTGGACAGGTAGCAGCAGCTCTACCTGTTGAGTAACAGATTATCCCATCAGGGTAGGCTGAGGATGCATGCCGTCTTAGCCCACTCCGTGAGTTCCAGTTCTAGAGGCCACTGAGGCTTTATGGTGAGTTATATCCTTAGGTATCAGAGGATAGGATATAGTATATGGTCTCTTATTTCATGTTTATATGGGCACTTATGGATCAAGTTGTCGCACTGGTAGCTATAATTTTCTGTGGAGTAGTTGGGTGCTTGTGGAGTCTCGTTACCCAGATGCACGATGAGTCGAAAATCTCATATCCCGACTTCCCGATGTTATTTTGTGAGGAGTATTACCCCTCCTATTATTTATTAGTTCAGATTTAGGACCTTATGGATCCATAGATGGGATGGATTTTAGTAGATGATTACACAGTGATGTTCAAAGATCCTACACATTTCTCCCATGACATGATCAAGGATGGCTACTTTGGAGATCAAAAGGTTGAGTAGGGACTCCATAGAGAGATCTGTGTCAACATGGTTTCCTTCTACGCCCCCAAATTTTTGAGGTGTTGGAGTGGGAATTTATAATCAAGATATTCCTATTAGAGGGGTTCCAAGAATCCAAAGATGGAACTTGGTGTTATAGGGCCGATTCATCTACAACAACTAGTAGGTTCCAGAAGACAAGATCTTGTTGCAGTAAACCTCCCCATGATCATTCTCAGGAATTTGGTATTAGGAAGTGTAGAGTACTAGGTATTATTTATGAGGTTTTTTTTCTAAACTTGTGATAGGTGAGGTCACATGGAATGAGACTTCTTGACTAGATGTTCCAAGTAGAATAGGCAGATAGCTGACCGACTGGCACAACAGAGGAAGCTCCGTGATCTTGAATCTCCTAGGAAGGGGTAGGGTGGATCCTAGGGAGGATTATATAGTAGAGGATAAGTAAATAGTGGTAGTGAATGATGCTATGAGATTGTTCCACCACCACCAATATGTGGCCCATGTCAGGCTTTGAGAGATGGCAGTTAGGGATTTGGATAGCTATATGATTTGGAGGCGTATGACCTCATGGAACATGGGATGATTAGATATATGATCTATGTATTTTATACTCATGATTAGGTATTATTAAACATGGGTTCCATTCAATCATTCATCTCTATACTCTTGGTGAGAGAGCTAAAGCTCCCAGCTGAGGTGATAGCCTAGAATCTCTGTCTTGAGGTTCCTACATGGAATAATTATTTTGTATATTTTATTATTAAGTAATTTAAGCTTTCTATTAGTAGAGAGAGGTTCATGTGGGAACTTTTTTTCATAACTATGGAAACATATAAAGTTATATTTGTTATGTATTGGTTATCCATGATTTGATCCTAGATTTACTGTCACCGCAGACGATTCAGATGTCTTAGCACTGATGAGATGAGATTATATTTTTCTAGAAAGAGAGATATCATGGAATGAATAGTGGTTTATGTGAGTTGGAGGATACATCTCATAATACATTAGTTGGAGAGTGTATCCCTTAGTGCAGCATGATCTTTGGTAATATGAATTCCTTCATTTGTGGAGAATTTCATGGACGTCTTCCCCAAGGACGTTCCAGGACTACCTCTAAGGCGGGAGATGGAGTTTTGTATTTAAATGCATCCTAGAAATGATCTGATATCTTCTTCATCATATTAGATATCCCTTATTGAGATCTAGGAGCCGTGGTTACACTTTTAGTAACATTTTGATAAGGTTTATATCAAGCCTAGTGTGTCCCCCATGGTAGCTCCGGTGTTGTTCATGAAAAAGATGAATGGTAGATCGTGGCATTGTGTTGATTATCACTGCCTGAACCCAGACAAGATATAAAAAAATCACCACTCTCCAATTATTGAAGACCTATTTTAATAGTTGAGAGACATGATATTGTTCATAAAGATCAATATCAGGCCTTGATACCACCAGTTGAGGGTTTACAAGGCTGATATTCTGAAGCAATCATTCCTATTTCTCTACAGAAACTATGAGTTCTTAATGATGCTCTTTGGTGTGAAGAATTTCCCCACTTCATTTACAACATTGATGAACCAGATCTTCCAACCATTATTGGACAAGTTTTTGGTTGTCTTTATTTAAGACATACTCATATAATCTCCATCAATGGAGGTGCATGCAGATCACTTGAGTTTTTTTTCTATATTTTCTTCAAGAGTGCCAGCTTTATGGGAAGCCCTCAAAGTTCTAGTTCTAGATTCAAAAGGTTAAATTTATGGGGAACGCCATCTTTGATATTGGTTTATCCATGGAAACAGAAAATATCAATGTAGTTCCTTCTAAGGAGCCACCCAAGAGTGTATCAGAGGTGTGGAGTTTTCTTAGATTGGAAAAGTACTATAAGAGGTTTGGGGCTGACATTTCTAGGATTGCATCCCCTTTGACCACCTTGATGTAGAAAGGAAATCCTTTACCTATAATTAGAATTTACATAGGTCCTTCGAGTAGTTGTGGTTGGGGATGATTATTTATCCTTTGTTGAGACTACTAGAGGAGGGTGTTGAGTATTTAGTGTATTTCGATGCCTCAAGAGGTGGGATTAGTTTCGTGTTGATGTAGTGAAAGAAAATTATCACATATGGGTCAAGGAATTTGAGACCCCATGATAATAACTACATGACTCATGACCAAGAGTTATAAGTGGTATTATTCCCCCTGAGGATGTGGAGGCACTATCTTAAGGGATAACACTTTGTGGTATACTTAGACCATAAAAGTCTCATGTACATCTTCACAAAGAGGGACATGTATTTGATATAGTGTCATTGGTTGGATTTCTTATAGGACTATGACTTAAAGATAATATATACTTTAGGGAAGGGAAACGTGGTAGAATATGACCTTAGCAAGAAGTCCCATGATCTCTTGGTTTTGGACGCTTCTGAGAAATTGGCTTCCCTACATTTGACCCTAGTGGATCAGGAGGGAATAACTTCTATGCGATAAATGGTGTTGACTCTACTTCTCAAGTTGGCGAGAGAGTCCTAGATGGGAGACATAAACTATGAGGTCATATGTGACCATATATCCATGGGGGACTGACCAGATGGATATTATGAAAGAGGGAATCACATCTCCCTTTTCTAGGTATGGACACTGGTCCCATTCACGGTGAGAAAGGAGGTGATGTGAGAGTTCCACACATCTCCCATGGTTGTACATACTAGTGTGGGGAAAATGTATAGATACCTTCAATGGTTGTTTTTTTGGTCCAACATGAGACATAGAATATCTGGGTTCATCCCTTAGTGCTTCTCCAACTAGTAGGTAAAGTATGAGGACCAAATTTCGGAAGGTTTATTACAACCCATTGAAATCCAGGAGTGGAAGTGAAAAAGAATATACATGGACTTTGTGACAAGTATTTTCGTGTACAGAAAAATAGCATGATTCCATCTGGGTGATATTTGACTAAATCAAGAAGTCAAAACACTTTCTTTCTATACAGATTCATAGTTTGGTGGGGAT
Organism: Viscum album; assembly: GCA_963277665.1. Taxonomy (NCBI): domain Eukaryota; kingdom Viridiplantae; phylum Streptophyta; class Magnoliopsida; order Santalales; family Viscaceae; genus Viscum; species Viscum album. Next base: position 86,737,803 of record OY728154.1, read on the forward strand.
TTTGGAAAAGTTGTACATACAGGATATTATTCCCCTTCATGCGGTTCCCTCTATGATTGTTTTTGACTATGAAGTACGGTTCACATCATTATTGTGGACAGTCATGCAGGAGACATTCATGACCCAAATGAGGATGCGTACATCCTTTAACCCCCATATCAATCGACAGAATGAGATCACTATCTAGGTGTTAGAGGATATGTTGATGGATTGTGTTTCTAACTTCAGTTGGAGTTGGGAGGATCACTTTCCCAAGGTAGAGTTTGTGTATGACAACACCTACCACTCTACCATTAGTATGGAACCCTTTGAGGCCCTATAGGAGAGACCCTACAGAACACCCTTTTGCTGGAAAAAGATTTGTGAGACATATCTGGTGGGTCCATATTTAGTGATGACAACATTGGAGAAGGTCTAGGTCATTTGTGAGCAGATGAGAAGAGCTCTAACTAGTCATAAATCAAACACATATCGTCTTCGTAGGGACTTGGAGTTTGATAAAGGATACAATGTTTTCCTAAGAGTATCCCCATTATGATGATTTTGGATATTTGAATAGAGAGGCAAGTTATCCCTGAGGTTCATCAGTATATTTGAGATCATACAGACAGTTGGAAATCTTTCTTACCACCTCGCCCTACCCTCATAGTTTGAGTGGGTGCATGATGCATTACATGTTTTGTAGATAAGGAGATATGTGCATGACCCTATTCACTCCATCGACTGGGGTGAGATGGACATCGGGGATGGAGCCACATTTTTGGAGCACCCGATGGGGATAGAGGATCGATAGGATAGAACTATGCATGGACTGAGCATACCCTTGGTTCACATGTTGTGGTAGCACGAGAATGTTTTTGAGAGTTTATGTGACCGGGAGAGCTAGTTGTAGGCTCAGTATCCTAAGTTTATTTATTTTTGATTTTCAATGACTAAATGTTTAAAGGACTGAATTATGTAGAGACCAGTTTTTATCCTTGTAAGGATTTGAAATATTTATATATATATATTTTCAAAGCCATGAAATGAGATTGCATGTACCTCCGAGGCCCAGTGTGCCCAGAATTAACTATATAAAAATAATATGTATATATATTATGTTACACATGAGACGTTTCTTAAATAAAATGAGATATCTATTAAATAGAAACTAAAATTTAAAATATGAGACTATGGTTGAGTCTAAAATTTTTTTTTAACCCTAGGTGTAACCTAAGATAATTCGGCACAAGGCATTCAAATATCTCACCCATTGGTGGTATGTTCAGATGGTTAATTAATTAATTAATTATCTTATTTATTATTCTAACCTAACTAGAATGTATATAAATCATCCTCTATGGACAATCCTCTACAGTTAGCCACATAAACCTAAGAGGATTCTAGATCTTCTACTTCTTCCTTCCATTGTATGATCATATCATACAACGATGAATATCTGGATCAGAGAAGATCAGAGGGTATTGAACACAATTAAGTCCTTTAATCATTGGAGAGATCATTATTCGATGATGAACATTCCAATCTCCAAGTAGGAATTGTCGATGTTTTCATTAATGAAATTGTTGATAAAATTGGTTGAACTTAATTTTATCATTTCTGTTTTGTTGCAATTGTTGGACCTTTCCATGACCATATCCACCTATTAAATTGATTATTCAATTAATTTATAACCCCATATATCCCTATTCTTGATCATTGTCCAATTAAGATCGGAAATTATTTATTAAACATTTTTTGTGTTTCCATTCTCCCTTATTTTTCATGTTCATAACTTATTAGACCCCACAGTCACGATTCGATGTTGTTGGGTGGTACCGAGCTTGATCCAACCGCCTGGGTTCACATCATAATTCCACATGAAAAATGTTATACAAAATCAGTGATGGTTTCAATGATGAATCATTGTACATCAGGTTTTTATTTGCATTTATTTGAGATCTAAGATTTACGAAAGTCATGCGGGGTGATAAAGAATTGTATATCCTTTGATCGATTCAACAGAAGCAGTTTTATGACCACTGGATGGCTGGAAACAAAGATCCATGACTAGATACACCATTTTTGAGAAGGAAAAATGTTTAAATTGAAGGGGAAAATTTGTATCTAAATCGTATATCTTGGATCTAAGAAACTATGAAAAATGCGACTACACACTCGATACCATTATGAACAGACAACATGTAGATCCGAGATCGCTGGGGGGTGCACAAGATGATGGAGAATAATTTGGCCTTTGATAAATTCAACAGAAGTAATTTTCCATCCACTAGATGGCTTGAAACAATGATCCCTACCAGATCCACCCTTTTTGGAAGGAACCGGGCTGAAATAGAAGGGTAAAATATGGATATGAAGCATAGAGTTCAAATCTACGAAACTGTGAATAATGTGACTAAACTTTGGGTAATACGATGAATACATGACATTTAGCCCCTATATTGTGACATATTTTTTTTTAGAATTTATAAGGATTTAATTCCATGTAGTCATTCGACCTTTCATGTACCTATACCCTAAGTGGAAAAGCCTTGTGGTGGAGCACACAGATAGGCACACACTTTGTGCCTGGGTACACAAGCATAGCCAAAGACATGTGAGGAACCCCGTGTGAAAACTCTTGTTGTGTAATAAAGTATATGAACATGATATGTAATACAAGAACTCAGACAAGCACACCGGCAAGACCCCTAGTGGCATGGGAACACTGTGCAGATCCCCCAATAATTTTTTATACCTACATGGTTGGAGATTTGTGTACCTATAGGGACACAAAAATTTGATGGAGCGGGAACACACATCGTGTTGGTCAAGTCTCACGTCATGTACCACTTTGTTCATTTTGAGGAAACTTCAATATTTCGTATCTTCTTCATTTTAAATATGATTTTTGATCATGAGTATCTTATCCTTAGTGTTTTTCTAAATAGAATGTGATGGTGCCCTCCATTGTGGACTTTATGATATGATGTGATTTTTTATGGGTGTGGTACTTGTTTAGGTGTTGCCCGACAATGACAGTGATCAGACATAGGATCACCAGTGACACTATAGTGGAACCCACCATCAGCTTGGGTGAAATCCTCTACCTACCGAGTGGAACCCCCTATTGAATAGGGAACGAGTCATCGATGACCAAAGTGGAACCCCCATTTCACACTAGGGTGTGGGTACTTGACCTATAAAGTAGAACCCCCATCAACATGGGTGTGGGTCCTCTACCTATTGAGTGGAACCCCCATATTAGATATGGTGTGGTTCCTCATGACATTATAGTGTAACCCTTACGACATATTAGGGCACGATTCCTCTATAGATACTTACAGAGTAGAAACCCTATCAGATAGGGCATCGACCTACATGACACTAGAGTGAAACCCCCTATTGAATAGGGAACTGGTCCTCAATGACCAGAGTGTAACCCCATGTCACACTAGAGTGAAGGTCCTTGACCTTTAGAGTGGAACCCCCCCCATAATATTAGGTGTGGGTCCTCTATCTACCAAGTGGAACCCCCTATCAAATAGTTTGTGGTTCCACATGACACTAGAGTGAAACGCCCCTCACGTATATAAGCACATGACCTATAAAAAAACTTACCGAGTGGACCCCCTATCGAATAGGTCGTTGTTCCATGTGACACTAGAGTGGAACCCCCTAACACATAAGGGTGTGGGTCCTCTATAGATACTTACTGAGTGGAACCTCACCCATATCAGATATGGAGTGGGTCATCATGACACTAGATTGGAACCCCTTCCACCCATTAGCTTAGACATGGGTCCTCTATGGATAATTACAGAGTGGAACCCCCTAACAGACCAAGTAAGACATCCTCTAATTGGAGAATGTGCCCCCTTTACTATGAACCATAGTGGAGAGGCATTGGACTTTTCAAGGTAACTTCTGGGCTGGCGGATGAGATGTTGGGCATCATTGATGGGATTCTAGAACTGTTGGCCACTCTTTTTCTTGGGCTTAGTTGTGAGATGGAGATACCCATACTCTCTTTTTTGTGCTTCTTTTGAATGAGCTATCTCTATCTATCCCCGCACACACACACACATATATATATCCATAACATTGGATTTGGTTACTCACCCATCATGGGCTGTGAAGACACTCGAGGTATGCCATGTGATTTCTGTGTTTATATTATAATTGTTGGATGAGGCTACTATCCTGATATGTTTGTGAAAGAGTCAATGTGTAGTTCATGTAAACACTGTGTTAAGACCCTTGTTCTTCTACATGGTTACTATCTCTCTCTCTCTCATATTTTGGGTTGTGCTGCTATCTTTCACTTGTTTCTACATCATTTTTATTATCCAATGTCTTTCTATTATTATTAAATCCCCTATTTCTCCCCCTTAAGACTTGGGGGTGTCCTATGAGGTATGTATATACTCACTCATGCATGGGATTTTCCTGAACTTATCATGGCTTATATAGATAACAGACAGGTCAGTGGTGACTATGTAGGAGCTTAGGGATACCTAGTACTTTGGACCACATATGGTGCTCGAAACATGGAGATTAGTGGATAAGATCTATCAGCATCTTACATTTTAGTTTTTTAGGTTGGGAAATCATTCTAGTTTGGAGTTTATTTTCCCTTTATTTTTCATATTGAACTATTGTACTCTTATAATTTCTAGAGGATTTACATGCATGGTTGTTCCCCTAGTATTTTTCATCTTATAATATTATTCCTATACACTTATAATCAAGATGTTTGTGTGTGTTTGTGTGTATAGGTACTTAAGAAAAGGCCTCCCCATGTTAGTTATTCCGTCGAAATTGTTCTCCAGTCCCTGGCCTATAGAGGTGGGCTTGGGGTAACTAGGACTCGAGCCCCAGTTAGAGTCAGTTCATGATAGAAAAAGAAGAAGATTCTGGTTAATGTATGTCATAAATTGTTAGGAAGAATTAAAACTAAAATAATAAACATCAAATATTTCATAAAAAACATAAAATTCATGTGATTGTAGTCCCTCTAACTTAAAATTATTCATTGAAACAACATTATTCCTATTTGAGTAATACCCCTCTAGAACTTTTACACCATTAAGAAAAAAATAAAAATAGTAATATTTCATGTCTGGATAGACTATAAGATGATGGAGGAAAAAATATCTTCCCTTGACCCTTTTTAATGACAACTCTTCCCTTATCCCCAAGTCAATAATTACCAACATAGCCTTGATGTCATCTATTGTTTTTCTAGGAAAAATTGGTAACAAGATAATAACACTATAAAACACATTATTTTCAACATGAATAATGGCAATAAAATACCTGACATACAAAAAAATCCAATATGATAATTCCGAAATAAGTTGATCTTGTTTTCCAACCAAATTTTGTAAGGTTTCGCAAAAATGTTTTACAAAAAACAGTTTCAACATCTTTTAATTTATTGAATAGTTGATCACCCATTAGTGGAGATGGAGTTGTACCTTCTTCAGTATTCACATCAAATGTTTTTGTTTAGGATTAGTATTTATGGCATTGAGGTAAAAATTTATGATTTCCTTAAAACTCAGTCTTTGAGGAATGTTTCAACGAGACGAAGCATGTGAATTCTATACAAATGGTATACCCAAATATTCTTTTAATTCTATAGAATCACAACTTTCTATAAGGAGGAAAGTTATTTATCATCCCGTACAACATGTAACTCTATGTGAATTCTTCATTTCTAGGAGCAACATACATTGTAACACTTATATCCCACATAAATTTCAGAACTTTGATCAATGAGAAAAATATAAATCAATAACATTATGGGGTTTATTTAGTCTAAATTTAAGAAAAGACAACATAATGTATTTGAACACCATGCAAAACCATGGTAGAAAGTTATAATTTACCAACATGATGGGTCACATACTGTGAGTACCACTCCATGCAAAAAAAGGACTTATTGCATATGTGGATAACACAAAATGAAAGTTTTTTGGTGAATTTCCAAAATAAGAATACTATTAATAAATTGTCTTCCAATGAGGAGAATTTTCCGGATGATGTAGGTTCCCATATTTAATTATTTTATCTTCATTCCATGTCAATTTTCTCATGGTTTCCCGAAATTCATATAGTATTCTAAACCATATAATGATATTAAAGTACCATACAACTTTAGAAAGAATTGATTAATTTTTCTTGTATCAATCCACACCACACTTATGACATTTTATGAGTGATTCACAGTCCATGAAAAATAAAATGAAATGATTTATACATGCATGTATTTTTTAGAGGTAATTCACATTGAACATAAAATTTATCTAGAATCATATTATGACATGGAAGTTCATTTTCTTCTAGAAGTATATCATTTAGGAGACTAAGTAGTTCTATAAAGCTGGTGTCACTCCATCCATTTCCAAATTTCAAATTATTTAACTTCCATACGACTTCTAATGTTACTTATTTAGTAAAAAATGTATACAATGGTGTCTTATCACTACTATTTAACTTGTCAAAAAACTTTGGACAATCGTGAAGGTTTTCTTCAATTTCCATTTTCATTTTTTCCATGACATCTCCATCATTATTTACACTAGTATTTATATCAAATGATATATAAACCACATTGTCATCCCAATCGGCGTGAATGTTCATTTTCCCTCATGTTTAGTCCAACATATATATCTATCACGAACCAATCCGGGTCGACCCTAAACCGTTCACTCGAACTGATCTGCGGCAAGGTCTGAGAGTCATAACTAATCCTCCTAGGCTGGAGACAAGCGCCAGGGAATCAACATAGATTGAATGAGAAAGATTTATCCTAATGAAAATAAATAAAGCAACATAGAATGTAGGACAAAACAAAGTGAATAAACGAAAAAAAGAATGAATGACCAAAAACAACACACTAACCTGACCATGACCAAAACTCCACATGAACCTGAGATTCAGTCTCCAATCTACAACCAAATATCTCTCATGGAGAACAAGCTCGGGTCAAACCTGCAAAAAAACTAAAAAAAATTAAAACACTATAGGCATGAGTATAAAAACATAGTAGGTCGGCTCGACTAATTCTATTCACAGTTCACATTCTTTAAATAAAAAGAAAATTGATTTCAGGTTTGAAATAAAATCTATAAATATAGAATTTTCTACACTTTTTATTTTAAGGTAAACAAATAACAATCAAATTCAATTTCCCTCAAGTTTAAAATAAGGTTCAAGAGGAGGAAAGAAAAGGAGACCAAAAAGGAATCATTCATTTTTCATAAAAGTGACAAAGGAATGAGTGATTGTTCTTTAAAACATTTTTCCCGAAATGATCTTTATCAAACCGTGCATTTACAATTTTACAAGAAAACACCAAAACTAAGAATGAGGGATATCAATTAATATAGTGAGGACTATAGTACTAACTGTACTAATGTCAAAGAAACATGTGAAATCCTAGGAACTCAAATAAAAACCAGAACGTACTAATACATGTGACTCATCTTGAAGGCATGCCTACTCTTGATGATGTCACAACACCCTAACACCCAACCATTGCCTTACCTAGCCTGGATGAGGGTCCTAATCCCATAGCAATAGTAACAAAATATCCCCCTTCTATGGGCTGCTATCAGTGCATAATCTAACTAGTGAAACAATCGTTCTTTGTAAACCTCTTTGCTATGATAGGTTCCCATGTATATTTCACAAAGGGGAGTACCTTAACATTTAATCAACAATTCACACACACACACACACAGATATACATATAACTGAACACACCACACAACCAGAATCACCCCGAACACCTCATGGGAAGTCCATTGCCTTAAATAATAGTTAACCAAGGAGGTCCCATACCGTGGAATCTCTCGTATCATGATCAATCAATGTGGCAGGAGACCCAAACCAAGAGGGGTTTTCCAAATAAACATTAAAAAGTTCCAATCAGGCCTTTACCTATGAAACACTCTAACATTTTTTCCAATGGCCTAAAGGCCTTCATTTTTTATTGATTTTGATAATCCACCTTTCAAGGGGTGAGGTGGAACCCTTACAAGGCCCGTAGGCTTAAGTATTACATGGACCATAGGCCTTAGAGGAATTCAATGCCCATATGCTTCAAATATTACACAAAACTCGGACTAACTACTTGGAACTGCTCCTCCCCAACATCTTCATCGTGAAATCATCTCTCCACCTTCGCATTGCTGTTCAGCTAGGCTTTCCCGTGCATGCACAAGCTTTTCTCGATGGTAGGTGCCATACCCTCTCATTCTTGAAATCCGTTTAGCTTATGCTATGGTGAAAGCTCATTGATCCTCCTCCTTCTAATGTTTGTCCTTGTAGGTTTTCTGGTTTTCATCTGCACTTAAGGTGCCCTGAAGGCCTTGAGGTGGCCTGAAGGCCTTACTAACTCAAAGGCCCGGGAGACCCAAAGGCCTTAAAGGACTCGGGGACCAAATCAGTTGCCCGAAGGGCCAAACGGGGAAAAATTTCTGGATTCTATAGTGCCAAACAGTTCCTGCTATAGTTCCCTCTATAGTACCTACTACAGTTCTGCATAGTTCTTTCTACAGTACCTACTATAGTACTGCTACAGTATCGGAAATTAGCCTCTGCCTGGATTTCATCCCGAGTCTCTTGGATGTACTTAAGGAGTCCTCACCAACTGGGCTGAGGCTCATGTGCTATGAAACACTCTAACATTTAGAATACCATTTCCATAGAAAATCCAAACATCATTTTACATAAACCTGGAAAAACAGGCCCTTACGTCAAGTATTCAATAGTTTTCACATTTTAAAACTTTCTATAAATAGCCATACATAGGTTATATTCAACACCAAACCAAATTATAAATTCACATTGGAAAAACCAACCCCCATTTGGATAACAACTACCATTTACCAAAACCAATCAATTAAAAAACACATGGTTTGTACAACTTAAAAAAAATTAACCACACATTAAACCTACTTTTTAAGTCAAGCGCACCTCAAAATATTTCCAAAACATAATACGTACCACTTTTAATATTTAATAAACCAGTTTAAATTTTATGAATCAATTTTTAATGAGTGTCACATGGATTTACGGACACAAAACCTGTTCAAAAACATGTTTTATGATTAAACGTGCACACACAACATATAATTTCATAATATGAACCACTTTCACAGTTAAAATAACAAATTTCCCAATTTAAATAAAATTATTAAACAGAACAAAGTTGTTTTCCATCAAAACACACCTTATTATAGAAGGAAAAAATTATTCTAATGATTTTAAGTGCCTAATTAGCAATTAAAAGGGGTGTAAACATCATGAAATCAAATTAATATAAATTTAAAGAATATGTGCAATGGGTTCCTACCTCAAATGATGACGAAACATCTGACAATCAATGCCAAAACCCAAACATAGCTCAAACGCAATAGTAGAAAGATTACACTGACCTAACAAAACAAAATTGAATGAAAAACTTGAAGAAAGTGACCCTAAGAATTAAACCCTACATTTGGGGTTTGGGGAAAACCCAAAACCCTCAATGAAGAAGAAAATACCAGAGGTAGTAGCCGCTGCCGGAGGGGATCACCGCTGGTGAGTTGCGCAGATAGGAGACAAGGGCCACCTAAGGGTTACAGTTGACCATAGCTGCTACGCATGGGGGATTCCATCAGATAGGGGAGGTACAGCTAGGGGGTGTGCGGGGTAAGTCGCGACATTGAGGAGGGAGTGTCATGGGTCAGGGGGGGAGGGGTTGCGTTGTCCTGGTGAAGGCCACACTGGTGGAAGCCAAGATCTCCAGAGGGGGAGGTCCGGTATGGGAGGTGTGCACAAGGGGGTCAAGCCGCATGTGGGGGGGGGGGGGGGGGTTACACGTAGGGGGTAGATGGAAATTGGGGAGAGATGAGGGAAAAAGGAAATAAATAAATAAAAATAAATGAAGAAAATAAATTTAAATATAAACTAATAATAATAATTATTATTATAACCATGATAATAATAATCATACTAATAATAATAATCATAATGATAATAATAATACAATACTAAAACTAATAAGAATAATAATAACAATTCTAATATACATAATGATTATAATAATAATATAATGATGAAAGTAATAATTGTCGTCATTTCATTTTTAATGCTAATAATGTTAATAACAATTTTTTATATAAAAATAATAACTTAATAATATTAACGATAATGACAATATTAATAAAAATAATGATAATAATAATTTTAATGATAATAATAATAATAGTATCCACTTTATTTTAATTTAATCTCATTTTTCTTTATTTAGATTTATTTATTCGAATACTCCAACTGCGCGGTCCATGCATGCCACAAGTGGCAATACGTGAACTGTGTGGTTTCTTTCATCCACTACTGAAGCCGCTGCATGGGTACCCAGGCTAACTGCATGGTCTCTGCTAATCGTGTGTTGCCCGCACACCAGTCTAAGACCCATCACAACTCCTAATAAAAATGGAAACAATAATTAATAACATTTTTATTAAGATCAATAATAATAATAATAGTGGTACTAACAATAATATTATTATCAATAATGATAATACCATAATGACATTAATAATAATAATAATAATAATAAAAATCCCGATAAAAATTAGAATATTATCATTATTACTATTAAAATGATAGTTTTCAATTTTTTATTTTACCCTTTTCTTATTTTATTTTTTTAACATTCTTTTCAATATTATTTTTAAGTTTTTAGCTTATTTTTTTATACCGGGTAGGTCACACGATGACCAGGGGTAATCACACAATGACCTGGGTGTATTTTCATGGTCTCCAGACCGCGTTGTGCTCATGATCCAAAGGCCGCTAGCCCAAAACACCCATTTTTAGATAAAAACTCAAAAATTTAAATAGGGACACATCCCAACCCCAAAATAGGACAAAACCAAGGAAAAAATAAAACACGGGTGTGACAATTATCCCCACCAAAATGCTTTCCGCCCCCAGAAAGCCACAACAAGGTTGAACCCCAAAGTAGGAACCAAAACTCCTTTACAGTTCAAGTAGATTTTCAAAGAAAAATAAACAAACAGGTCATGAAACACCACCAACGAGATGAAGGTTAACTGGAAGAACTCAGAGGACTGAGACAGACTCCCCATTAAGCTACGTCTACCCCCAAAAGTTTAAACGCCTCCAGTTGACCAGACCAAAAGATATGGAATTCCCACAACAATAGATCCTTCCTCAAAGTATGAACATCCTATACATTACCAAGGGGAACATGTACAATCCATCCAAATAAGAGAATGAAGACACACCCCACCCCAGAAATACCTTTATAACCTTATTCTGATCAAAACCACTGGAAAACTCTTATCTCTACATTTACTTAAGGGAGAACTTAAAATTAGGTGGTTTCATACAATACCAACCGCCATTGAACTGATACCAAGGAAAAAACTCTAGTACATACACGGGGAGGCCCGAACGGACTCCCCTCCATAAGGATTATGATAACACTAAATTACTTTCTTTGTAACTCTACGAGACCCACTCTGGGTCTCCCCACCATAAGAATTGATGAGGTTAACCGAACTTGAAAACTTCCCACACGGACCAAAAACCCCCACCACGAGGGGGGAGAAGGGAAGGGCCGGACTGATAGAGCATCAAAACTACACTCATCCCTATATCTATAACATCAAACTCTTGGAAGAATTCAAACCATTCCACACTAAGGAAGAAGATTAATTCAAGGCCCTTTTACACCACCAGGGTTCTCATGACTACGCACCAGCTACTCTTTAGGACTTATGGCTAGAGCACCAATGATTGAAGCATATCCTTCCTCGCTGTAAGGCTTTAGAAATTCCCAAACAAAACACATGGACTAAAATTTCACCAAATGAACTTCCATTAAAATAAAGGTTTCAAAGATGTTTGAAAATAACCATTATTAAAACTGAAGAGACAACCACTGCTTCCAGGGAACACTACAAAAATAAAACCCCAAACTGATCCCAAACATTGTCATACTCCTACTGAATGTCTAAGGTGAATTTTGATGAGTCAGGTCAGGATTCATCATGCTTCTGGGAAACACCTTGGTAGAACAATTGCAAGTGACCCAAGCACCCACAAGTGTGAAAGGGTTTCAGAAAAATTGGGCACATTAGCTTCTTGTGACCCTACTTTCCACACTAATGAAAGATCACGAGATTGCACTCTGAAGAAGTTAACTGGAGGTCTGAAGGCCTTTTAATTCTTATACTGGTACTACCAGCATCAGGCCACTTACCATTCTTCATATCACTATCCTCTAAACTGGTTCCCAAGTTTAGAGGAGGATTCACCATCCTAAGTCCTCCTTCTAACTCAACTTCAGCATGAAAGGTTTGCATCACTATTTTAGAGAAGGTAGTTAGGTTGAGTTTGGCCATCTTCTACTGCAATTCCGGACGGAGCCCAAAATCAAAATGTCGAGCCTTCACAGGAATGTTTTCTACATACCCTCGTTCATATGGGACTAGGACCAAGAAGTATCTGTAGAATTATCGCACTGATCCAACACCTTGCTGAAGAACACAAAACTTAATCCTCTTTCTAGGCTTCGTCATATCATAGAAATAATTTTTGATGAACAAATAATTGAAGAACTCCCATGTAAGATCCATATGGGGCTTACTTCTAGTAACCAACTTCCACCATGTCAAGGATGGACCTTTGAGCATAAAGGTAGCTAACTTTACCTTAAATGTCTCAGAGAGAAAGAGGAAATTGAAGTCCCTATCAATCCCACACATCCAATCCTTCTTATCAAGATGATTCTTTTGACCATAAAAGTGAGGAGGGTTCAAATTCTGAAACTCAAGGACGTAATCTGTAGGATGATCAACTGGAGTGTTCTTAAATATGTACCAGTCGAAGCTGCACTTTTGGGATCCATCAAACCTTTGTGGGGGTAGGAACTAAGCAAAAAGGAAACAAATAACTTGATCAAAACAAGGTCGTTACCATTTCAAATTCCAAAATAACACTTTTCACAACAATTTTCAGAATTAAAGAATACCCAAACAACCCGTAAGGGGAAACTAGTTCCAATGGGTGATTCAGACATATGGTTGGCAGCCATATGCTAGTCATGCCACCGTCACAAGGATAATTCTAGGGTAATGTACCCATCTACACATGACTTTCCAGGCCCTACGAGCTCACATAGGTCACTACCCAACTCCCTTTTCATTTCCCATCATCCCATGGTACCCTAAGGTTCAGAGCGAGTGGGGGTTCACGATGTCCTTCCCATTCCTACACCTCAAGCCCGACAATCCTACTCCTTCTACCATGATAACCCCAAATAATTATGGTCACTATGGAAAGAAAGGTCCACTCAATATTCAACCTCCTTTGATACCATTTTGTCACGAACTAACCCGGGTCGACCCTGAACCGGTCACCCGAGCTGATCCGTGACAAGGCCCGAGAGGCATTCTTGATCCTCCTGGGCTGGCGAAAAGCACAAGGTCATCAAAAAATAATGAATGGGAATGATTTCTCCAAATGAAAATAAATAAAGTAGCAGAGAAATTAGGACAACGCAAAGTGAATGAATGGCATGAAAAATAAAGAACGACCAACAACATCACACTAACCTGACCATGACCAAAACTCCATGTGACCTTGAGATTCAATCTACAATCCACAACCAAGTCTCTCCCATGACGAACAAGATTGGGTCAAACCTGAAACAAAACAAAAAAAACTAGAAAACACTATAGGCATGAGTTTAAAAACTAAGTAGTTAGGCCCGACGAATTATATTCCTAGTGTTCATTCTTTGAAAAAAAATAACAATGATTTCAAGTTTGAAATAAAATCTATAAACATATAATTTTCTACATTTTTCATTTTAAGGTAAAAAAATCACAATCATAGTCTATTTACCTCAAGTATAAAATAAGGTTCAAGAGGAGGAAATAAAAGGAGACCAAAAAGAATCATTCAGTTTTCATAAAAGTTCCAAAGGAAAGAGTGATTATTCATTTTTTTTCTTGAAATGATATTTATCAAACCAAACATTTTCAATTTTACAAGAAAACAAAAAAACTAAGTGAAAGGGATATCAATTAATATATTAAGGGAAAGAGTACTAACTGTAATTGTGTTAAAGGAACTTGGTAAATCCTAGGAACTCTAAGAAAAACCAGAATGTACTAATACATGTGACTCATCCTGAAGGCATGCCTACTCTTGATGACGTCATAACGCCCTAACACCCAACCATCTCCCAACCTGGCCTAGTTGAGGGTCCCAATACCATATCAATAATAACAAAATATTACCCTAATATGGGCCACTAGCAGTTCATAATCTAACTAGTGTAGCAATCATTCTCAATAAACCTCTTTGCTATGCTAGGTTTCTATGTATAATTCACGAAGGGTGTACCTTACCACTTAAACTACAAGTCACACATATATATAACCACACACAAAAAAAAACCGACACCACCCTGACCACCTAAAGGTTAGTCCATTTCCTTAAATAATAGTTAACCAAGGAGGTACCATATTGTGGACTCTCCTGTCTCATGATCAATCAATGAGGCAAGATACCCAAAACAATAGGGGTTTTCCAAATAACCATTAAAATGTGCCAACTGGGACTTTACCTATGCAACACTCTAACATTTATTAAAACATTTAAAAACCATTTCTAGAGAAAATCAAAACATCATTTTACATAAACCTAGCCAAACGATCCCTTACATCATGTATTCAATAGTTTTCAAATTTTAAACCTTTTTATGAATAGCCATACATAGGTTATATTCAACACCAAACCAATATATAAATCCACTTTGGAAACACCAACCACCATTTTGATAAAAACTACCATTTACCAAAACCAAACCATTCTTTTGAAAATCAAAAACCAATTAGAAAATTCAACCGGGAAATTAACCAAAACATTGTGTACACAACTTAACAAAAATGCACAAGACTTTAAAACCCACTTTTGAAATAAAGTGCTCCTCAAAATGTTTCCAAAACATAATCTACACCACTTATAATATTTAATAAACCAGTTATAAATTTATGATACAATTTTTAATAAGTATCACATGGATTTAATCACACAGAACCTGTTCAAAAACATGTTTTATGATTAAACATGCACATGAAACATACAATATCATAACATGCACCACCTGCACAGTTAAAATAACAAATTTCACAATTTAAATAAAATTATTAAACAACACAAAGTTAATTTCCATCAAAATGTATCTTATTACACAAGTTAAAATTTATTCTAACTATTTAAGTACCTAATTATCAATAAAAGGGGTTCAAACATCAAGCAATAAATGTAATATAAATTTAAAGAATATGTAAAACAAATTCTTATCTCAAATGATGACGAAACATACAAAAATCTATGCCAAAACCCAAACATAGCTCAAACGCACCAGAAAAAATAAAACACCAACCTAATGCAACAAAATTGAATGCACAATTTGATGAAAATGACCCTAGTAATTAAACCCTACATTTAGGGTTTGGGGAAAACCCAAAACACTCAATCAAGAAGAAAATACTATAGGTGGTAGTATCCACTGGAGGGAGTCTTCGCTGGCGAGTCATGCACGCTGGAGCCAAGGGTCGTCTGAGGGTCTCAATCATCCAGAGCTGCTGCACATGGGGGACACCATCAGATAGGGGAGTCACAACTAGGGGGGTGCAGGATAGGTCACACTGGTGAGGAAGGAGCAGTGTGGGTCAGGGGGGTCACGCCGTGATGGTGAAGGCCACACTGGTGGAAGCTGAGCTTACCAAAGAGGGAGGTCTGGTAGGGGAGGTGCGCACAAGGGGGGTCGAGACGCATGGGCGGGGGTACACATATATGGTAGGTAGAAATGAGGGAGAGATGATGGAAAAAATAAAAACAAAAAAAATGAAGAAAATAAATTAAAATCTAAACTAATAATTATAATATTAGTTATAACCATAAAAATAATAATCATAATTCTAATAATAATACAATTCTAAAATTAATAGTAATGATAATAATAATTCTAATATACATAATAATTATAATAACAATATAATGATGGAAGTATTAAAATTAGTCATTTTATTTTTAATTCCATTAATGTTGATAATAATTTTTATATAATAAAATAACAATAATAACTTAATAATATTAATAATAATGAAAAGCTTAATAAAAATAATGATAATAATAATTTTATTGATAATAATAATAACAGCATCTACATTATTTTAATTTAAACTCATTCTGTGTTATTTAATATTATTTATTTGAATACTGCAACCGTGCGGTCCGCGCACACAACAAGAGGTCGTGTGCGAACCATGCGATAGCTTCCATCTACTCCAGAAGCTGCCACACGGGTACCCAGGATGGCCACACAGTCTCCGCTAACCATGTAGTGCCCGCACACTGGTTTAACCCCCATCACAACTCCCGATAAAAATAAAAACAATAATTAATAACATTTTTATTAAGATCAATAATAATAATAATAGTAATAATAATTATAATAGTAATAATTATATTATTATTATAAATAATGATAATATCACACTGACAATAATAATAATTATAATAATTACAATAATAAAAATCCCAATAAAATAAAAAATATTATCATTATTACTATTAAAGTGAAACTTTTCAAATTTTTTTGTTATACGTTTTTCTTATTTTATTTTTTTAACATTATTTTCTTTATTATTTTTAAAATTTTAAATTATTGTTTTATACCAAGTAGGACGCATGATGACCAGGGTGTAACCACACAGTGACCTCGGTGTATCCGTATGGTCTTTATACCATGTTGGGCCCATGCACCAAAGGCTGCCAAGCCCAAAACACAGATTTTTTGATAAAAACACCAAAATTTAAATAGGGACACATCTGAACCCTGACCAAGGCTGAAACTAAGGAAAAACAAAACTTGGGTGTGACAATATCTCTGATCTATTCCATGAAAAATTAAATGTTCTTCCAAATCTTATGGTCTAATTTTTCTTGAATAACAACAGTACAAACACAGAAAAAGGATTTGAGAAGGGCCATATGCATGCTCTATTGAAAACATAATGAACTCTTTAACTCTATCTACAAGCCCTTTAGTCATAAAATTAGTGTGAAAAGAATTTCGATTCATATACATCCTATTAGGTTCAGTAAATATTAATTTTTTACAAAAAATAAATAAATACACATAAGTTATTCATTATCAATGGTGAAAGTTATAGATAATTATAATAAGGGAAACCCAACATTTTATTTTTTAAAATAATTACATTATTTTTTGAAGGAAATGGGCGATTGAAATTAAAAAAATAATTACTCTACTATGGGAGGTGTTATTCTCTGAATATAACCAAAATTATCACCAGTGTTGGGTATGGGATGAATACTCCTAATCGTAGTTTAAGAAACATAGGTTCATTTCTAGAAGAGATGGGGGATTAGTCTCAAGAAATAAAATTCAATAATAAATGTTTTGAAGATTAATATGATGAGGATGGAAGTTGTCTCCTTAAAACTTTTAAAATTACTACAACTTAATTTAAAATTTTAAATCTCATCTCAAAACCACTTTCAAAATTGAAAAGGCTTATTTTTGAATTTTTAAAACCCCACATGAAATATTTTATTTATTTCCACATGAAAATCGATCAATTTTTTTTCAAAGTACATAATAGAATACAAATCCCTTTTTCAATAAAAACGGTTTGCATTAAGTGAAAAATTTTAAAATACTTTTAAAAAATTGTTAAAAATAAATTATTAGTTTAAAACAATTTCCATGGAAAGATATAAAATTTAAAATGTTTAAAATTATGTAGGTTCACTTTAAAATCACTTAATTAATTTCAAAACACCGAATCCATTTTAGTTCATTTTAAGGTAAAACCTAATTTTTTCACTTCAAATTCAACTTTAACATTTAAATCTAACTTTCCTTTTTCACAAATAAAATTTAAAATAGGAATGACCATAAAAATTATAAGTAGGAGACCACCAAGTCTAATGAAAATCATGATTAATAAACATTTCATAAACATTTTATAAAGATTACATGAATAAAACATTTTTTATAAGACATTAGTAAATTAACAATTTAAATCCTAACATGATTTTCCTGGACTACCCACCTAAATACCAAGTTTCCCATAGGCTTCATTCAAAATTTAACCAAGCGACTATTCATTGATCAAAAAACATGTTTCATATAATATCACACAAGAATCCATAAATTAAATATTTAAAATTATATACAATTTATTCAAGTATATACATCAATATGGTTTTTAAAATATTCATGACATTGAAAAATATTATCAAAATTATCCTGAGTTGTTATAAGGGGTCCTTATGTGATATCTGTCTTAGTTTTGATTTGAATTATTCTGTGTGTGAGTAAAATTAGAGGTGTTATAGTACCCAGGTTGAGAGAACGATAGTAGATTTGTTTTTTTCAAGGAACCAACCACTAAGTTACAGCAATATTTCAATTTAGAAATTTTTGTGGGTGTTTAGAAGATCATGGGATCATTTTGGTTTTTTAGGAATTCTGAAAAATTGAAGATATATTGAATTAGTGGGTGAAACTTGATATTTTTAGTAAAAAATTATCCATATGAGGACCGAATAATTCTTTTTCATGAGATTGGGTGCAGTTAGATGGAAAAAGTGATGAAAAAAATGTTTTAAGCGGTGATATATAAGATAATATCATCAAATGAAAAAACCATCATGGTAATTTCAGTGGATCATAGGGTGTGACAATATGAAAGATAAACCTGTAGAATCAACAATCTATGGTTTCCCATATATAAAAACCCATCAACATATAAAGAATGCTATCAAATCCCTAACACTAAAGGTGAATAAAAAAGGATATTACATCACTAATGGCATGGGAAAAGAAATAAGGACATTATGTCCATACACTATGAAACACAGAAGATCACTAACATAATTACCTTAGGTTCCCATGGCATAGAAAAAGTGGAGGTGAGAAACAAATATAAACATGATCAATTTATTAATCGATAATAAAATATAAGTAATAAACCTCACCTCAACTCTAAAACCCTATTAATAAATATCCACCTATCACATCATACAACCATCACATAATAATAATAAATACACATCCCATAAAGGGAAATAGACTATAGAAAACACTAATCATAGGGTTTCCAAATAAGGGTTATAAAATCATAATGAAGCTTTTTTTAATAAAGTGACAACATGCCTTTAATAACTAGATGGGTGAAAATCCTATTAGAAAAAATCCTTGTTATAAACTATAGACGATATTTATCAATTACAAAAAGGCTTAGAAATCATCATGTAAAACAATGTTATAAATATCCTTAAAAAATAATAGGTATCAACACATTAAAAAAAATTCCACTAATTATATTAAACTAATAATCATTAAAATTACTTTTAACCCTTAAACCATTAGTTACATCCTTTGGAACTCAAAATAGGGTCCAAACCAATTTTCACTCATCTTATTCATTTAAAAGATCCTCTAATGCATTTTAAAAAACCCTTAAAATCATAAATCAATAGTTTTATAAATAATATTTTAATCCCCATGAAAAACCTTTATGACCTATATAGAGAGCATCCAAAAATATTATGCACCAATAATGGGTATTAAATAATTATTTACCTTTGAGAATCCATTTAAATCCATGGGAGGAATACATAGAAAATAGAGAAAAAATGGAGGATTCTACAAGAGATCTCTTCTACATTGGTCATGTGATATAGGGTGTAGAGGATATCAAAATTGAGTTAAATCGAGTAGAATAAATCAAAAAATGGCTAGTGAACAAAAGAATGAAAAAAAGAAACAAAAAAATGAGAAAATCCTAAATCACCCATATGTTGAAAAATATATAGGAAAAATTACCTTATGTGGAACCCAATTAATAAATCAATAAGTGGGGTGGAGGAAAAAATAAAATACCTTGTATTGGACCTTTTCTTTATCCAAAATAAAGTAGAGATATCATGAAATATTGGATTTTTTAATTCCTTGATTCGAGCTTTGGAATCATTCGAGACATGGATTCATTTGAGCCTGGATTGGAGCCTTAGATTCATTTGAGCCTTGATTTGAGCCTTGGATTCATAGAGGAGGAGCAACGATAATAGGGGACTTCCAAAAAAGATTGGGATATCACAACTAAAATTAGTGTGTTAGGGTTATTTTAATAGATCAAGGAGTATTTTTTAAGCACTTCCAAAAAAGTGTTGATAAAGATAAATTTTATTAGTGCTAAATTAACAAGTGTTGACAAAAGATATCTTTATCAGCACAAAATAAGCACTGATAAAATACATCTTTATCAACGCTAAAACTTCAGTAATGATAACATATTTAAAATTATAATTATAAATACAAATTTTTTAAAATATATTTATATAAGTAAATATTTATTTATTATAATTTTAGAATTATTTACTTATAATTATATAAATACTTTTTTTTAAAATATTTTTTATTTATAATTATAAATATGTAATTTTATAAATATAGTAAATATAAATTTATAAATATATTTATAATTATTTATTTATAATTATAAATATATTTATATCATTATATAGATTTATTTAATTATATATATATATTTATTAAATATATAAAAATATAAATATCGTAAATATATTCCTCATTTAAATATATTTTTTATAATTTTATAATTAAAAATATATTTATACCATTTTATATATTTATATAACTATATATATACATAATAAATATCTATAAATATAAATATAAATATAGTAAGCATATTCATTATTTAACTATATTTATTATAATTATGTAATTATAAATATATTTATTATAATTATGTAATTACAAATATATCTATATAATTATATAAATTTATACAATTATATATATATATATATAACAAATATATATAAATATAAATATAAATATAAATATAAATATAGTAAAGTTAGGTTACCTATGGGCCCTCATTTAGAGATGTGATCTTTAAAGTGATCAAGCAAGAGAAATCACCTATTCAATCATTAAATCATCAATCTGAAGATGAGAATGCAGCACAAGTTGATGTTGGCATGGAATTGCGGTCAGAGGAAGCTTTAGACACTTCTAAAAGCAAGGGGAAAATGAAATTTGTAGCTACTTCCTTGAATAAAATTGGGAAGTCTGCTGGCATGTTCAGAGGTCATTTGGGCATGGTGTTTAAATCAGCTCGGTATATGGTTGATAATCATATGGGTGTTTCTTTTTCCCATTCTGCTAGAAAATATGAGTTATCTGGGAACATAGTTTCTATTAAAAATGATGATTCACCCTAAACCTTTGTTGCCTGTAGAGATATAGTTGTTCATTCCATAGTAGTTCAGACTGATGTTACATCTCTATTTTAGACTACTTGAAGGGATTTAGCTGGGCAATCCAAGGATTCTCTAAATGATGCTCCCTCCATTGCCAGTAGGTAGTCTGGGCATGACATATCTGAACATAATGCACTCTCTGCCAATAGGGGGTTAGCTGGGCACACCAGGACTATTCAGTGTGATGCTCCCTCCTTTCATGCTGCTAGTAGGGAGTTAACTGCGCATGTCGAAGCTGGTCAGAGTGATGTACCCTCCATTCTCATTGCCAACGAGGATTTTTTTGGGCATGTAGATGCTGATCATTGTGTTGTGACAACCACATGTAAAGGAATGGAAATAAGCATGGATTCATTTTTGACTAATCAATGGTTTTTGGTTCTATTATTTCTAAGGAAATAGAAAAATATAGGAAATATGTCTAATGTTTTTATGGAAGATAAGGGTTCTTCCAAGGAAGTGCATAGATCTCAAAATGGGAAATCGATGACTCACAAAACTCCTAACATTTTTAGAGGCCCTCCTCAGGCATTGAGTAATGTTGTCGTCAATGATAAATCCAGAATAAGTTTATCTCGAGTGAGTGATAAAATATATACTTCTAATCCTTATTGGCTCCTTACCTTTGAAATCAGTGAAGAGGATATTCAAAGAGGATATGATGCTTTAAATGCAGCTAATAAAGACATTACCTATGAAGATGAGTATGTTGATGACGAGGGTGGAACTTGGAAGCAGTTTAAGACATTGCGAAGGGGTTGACATCCTTAAGGATGGGGTAAAAGAGTTTCTTTTCATAGTATGCATACCTAATCTCAGGCTGTTCTATTTTTTTTATTTCTTGTATCCCCCTACCCCCCCAAATTTCTTTTTTGCTTATCTTAATAAAGGGGCTTGACCCCATAAATTTTAGAAAAATAAATAAATAAAAATAAAAATATAGTAAATATATTAATTATTTAAATAAATTTATTGTAGTTTTATAATTAATTAAATATATAAAATTATTTATTTATAATTATATAAATATTTTAAAAAATAATATTTTTTATTTATAATTAAAAATATATAAATTTATAAAATAGTAAATATACAATTATATTTATATTTATTTCCAAATAAATATTTATAAATATACTTTTATCATTATTAATGAATATATACACTTAAATTCATGCATATTAAAATTGAAAGAAATTGAATAATTAAAAATTAGAACACTTTAAAAAAATTAATAAATGGATAAATTTTACTAATTAAATATAAATTATCAAAGAAATATAGATATATATTGAAATAAATATGAATACATATTGAATATATTAAAATATAGTAAATAAATATATATAAATAAATAAAAGAAAATGATTAATTCCAAAAAAATATTTATTTAAAACAAATAAATAATACCTATGTATTATAATATTAAAAATAAATAAATAAAATTTATTGATTAAAAACATAATATATTAAATTTATCATGTTATATTGAAATTCTAAAATGAATACTACAATTTTAATAAATTATATAAATATTTGGTGTATGTGTTTAAACATATAAGATTTCATTAACTACGTAATTTGTGTGCACGTTGTATATAAAAATGCATTAATTATGTATACATATGGGAAATCAATATAACACACATTTGATATATGTTAAATTTTAAAAACAAATTAAATTCAAATATATCCTTTACTCAATGCATCTAGTCATTATTTTTAATTAATATTGATTTTTAATTATAAACCATTATTCAATAAATATATGAATTATTTAATGTAAGCATAATTATTTTTTATTATATATATATATATGATATTCGAGGAAATATTATATACATTGATATATATATGTGTGTGTGTGTGAATATATTTCAATATTAAATGTATTAATGAATAATTATGTATAAAAATCATTAAAAATGAATAAGAAATGATTATGTTTTTAATTATTAAATTTTATTCATTTTTTATATTTATATTTAATATATATTATTTATTAATATTTATAATATATATATATATATATGATAAACTTATTCATTTTTATTAATAATTGTTTCACTAATAAATTTGTAATTTATTCATTAAATTTTTTTGTTTAATTATTAAAATTTATTGATATTTAATTTTTTATGTTTAATTATTAAAATTTATTCATTTTTAATATCTATATTTAATATATAATATTTATTTATATTTATAATATATATATATATATTAAATTTACTCATTTTTATCAATAATTATTTAATTAATAAAATGTTTCATAATTTTCTTAATTTACTCATTTTTAATTTTTATTTGTTTCATTATTTCATTTTATTTATTTTAAAAATATATATATAATATATACTATTGATTAAAATTTATTATTTATATATATGTATGTTAAATTTATTCATTTTTGTCAGTAATTTTTTCATTAATTAAAATTTTAATATTTTTTTCAATTTACTCATTTTTAATTTTTATTTGATTATTTATTTCATTTTATTCAGAACCCTAATCAGTACTAAAAATAAATAGCTAATAAAGGGTATCTTTTATCAATGCTAAAGAAAAACACTGATAATTATTATCCTTTATTATATCTAAAATGAAAGAGTTGATAAACAACGACTTTATTAGCATTTTTTACTAGTACTAATAAAGGACAATGTTGTTAGAGGCGTTTTTGTAGTAGTAAAGTCATGTCATATTTTAAACACATGGAATCAAATTCAATATTATCCATGCTCAATTATTAGGCATACTCATGGATCACGTTCCAATTTCACATCATTCATTCTTAATCAAGTATCCCTACAATAACTTTTTTCTGGAATCTTTTCATAATGAATGTGTTGGGGAAAAACATCTGTAACACCATATTATTTTCCGCACGACATTTCAAAATAGATCTCTTAATTATCCAATAATAATAAATCATTCACTTCACAAGAATACATGAAAAAATCTTAATGTTCAATAATATATTTATACTAAAAAACCCATATTTTATTAATCATATTCAACAATAAAAATCCAAATTCTGAGCCACTGTAATTATTTTTTAATTTTTTTCATTGTTAAGAAACCATTTACCCTTTATATATATCTTTAAAACATTAAAATTTCAATTTATAATAATATAATGCCTCATTAAATCCCACTATTTTCATAAAAAAATCACCAACACATATAGTTATCATTTATTATTCAAAATATTTCATTTTCTCAATTACATATATACATTAATGAAAAACTATTTTAATTATAATAGTTAACTCAATGAAAAATTTTTTTATCACCAAACCATCAATATATAACAAACTAAAAAAATGTTTATACAGTTGCATAATGGATTTTCATAGTAATAAAAGTCACCTTAACACATCATTCTATCATTAACACATAAACATCTATCGACACACACTTATAAATAATTTTACCAAATTTGGCTATATAAATCTATATTATTATTTTCCTCCTTAATAGATCACATTAAATATTAAATTCCATAATTTTAGAAAAGAATCATAATTATAAAATATGAACATCACTTAAAAAATCATGAAATATTATTCAAAATCATCAAAACTAATTATTCAGGCCACACAATTAACTTGAGTTAATAAATCACTAGAGTAGTGTGTGATTTATATAAAATAAATCAATCAAGCACAGGATTGTGTATGAGGTAACCCACCTCCAACATAATAAATAATCCAAACCATGATAAAAGGCTTATCTACGATTATAACTCCTGAAGATCATAAAATTGTTGACCTAGAAGAAAATTGAGAGAATTATAAATTAATAGTTACTAAATCCTGACACATTCTCTCTAAAGTATTGGGTTCTTCTATCCTTTACTAAAACAAAACCAAAATCATTGATGAAACCTGATTCATATAATAAACATAGGGAAAATATGCTCCTAAATTTATAGGGATAAAGCAAGAGATTAAGAATATTAAAATTTTTAGGATAACCCCCCCCCCCAAAGTAGAAAATATCATGATTTAACCAAAATCCTTTGATAAAAAAAATAATGAAATTTCTCTAAAAAACCACCCTGAAGGATATATAGTATGAAGTACATATATACTAGGTACCTAGTGTCAATCCTAGGTGTCGTCTCCTTATTCTTCATCATTAGGTACATGATATCATACCACGGGGTTCCCAAAGGTGCTTATAAGAAAAATCTAACAAGGACCTCATTGATGAATTTCCTGATATCCTCTAATCATTTCCATCTACTAAATTCAAATTAAAATAAATAAAAATATATTCAATGAAATCAAAATGGAATATTTAAATAATATTTCAAATTATTTGGGTCATTATGGACCCCCTAGAGGGCTTCTCATCCATAAGAAGCATCATTGAGCATTAACAATGAAAAATATCAACCATTAGAACCTCATTTCTATTTCTTGATCCCATATATCCTCTTACACATTTCTATGATTCCATAAGACATGTATAAGTGGAACAGATTTTCCCTATAATCTATTCTAACATTGATGATCAATATATATTGATTTATTCCTATATTATATATCTAGATCCAACTCCTCACATGTAACACCCTGAGATTTTAAAAGAGGGACATTATATTTGGTAGCTTATATGACATGAAACACCAGGATTAGAAGAGAATGCAGCACCATGATACTTTATGACATATTTATTTTTTTAATAAATTCAAACTCTTTGATATCTTTTAATGTATAAAACACCATGCTTGAGAAAAACTCTATACTCTATTGAAATATTATTATTTAAACATGACAATTATAACATAATCATTAAGTTGGATAGTAGGAATAATAATAAATAAATTATGAAAATTATATGGTTTAAACATGTATAAAATAAATTTAATATATATATATTTATTAGAAATAAAATAAGAATCATTTGAAAGAAGAAGTGTTTTTTATGAAAAACTGTATTTTTCAAAAAGGCACTTTAGTCGGGCTTTTCCCACATAATATAAAATTAATTTTTCTGATTTTTAAAAAAAATGTTTGAAAAAATAAACTTCATATTTTAAATATATATTTAAAAATTATCTTCTTTTGAATGTCTGATAATTTTCTAAATAGTTTAATTTTCTGATAAATTGTGAAAAATAATGATTTCTATTGAAAAATTCCATTTATTTTTAATTATGAAAAAAGTGAAATTATATATTAAATTGGATTTAAAGTCATATTATTTATATTATATTAAATTTTAAATAATATTTTTCATTTAAATTAATTCATATTCAATTCTGACATAAGAACCTTTTAAACATTTGAAAATTTAACTTCAAGAAAACTGTTTTTTTTTCGACGCACGTACATGTTTAATTTTAAATTGAATTCAAAACATTAAATGAATTGAATTTAGAAATATGGATTCCACATTTGGAATTATAGTAATTTATAATATCTAATAATTTAAAGTTAATTTTTGAATATACTGAATAGTGAAAATAGTAAGAATTTAATTAGTGTAATTAAGGTAAAAATGAGTTTATCAGGGAATAAAATTAGAAGATAAGGTTTAAAATTAATTAGAACTTGTCGAAAACAAATTTTATTTAAATATTATACCTTATTACCTATAAAATTTTTAATGATCCATTTTAATCTTTTTACATGAGAAAAACATGGTTATCACTTTATCTTTTCATAAATTTAACTTTTTTCCTGTCCCCCATTTATAAAAGACCACACATTACCCTCCCTTATTCACACTTCCAAAACCCTTTTGTTCAAAAAATAACTACCTGAATCCCTTAATTAATCCACTCCCAACATCCTATAAGCATTAGTTTTATCATAAATTTATCCTAGGAAGGATTTTTGTGAAAACCTAAACAATTTCCCTGAAGAAGAGGTAATGTTCATAAATGAGAGTTTTAATTTTATTTCTTCTTCCACCTCATTGAAATATTAATAAATAATTATAATATAAAAAAAAGTATCCAAAATATATTTATGTGTTTCTATGTTAATTTAATAACCTATATCTATCTCCACTTCAATAAAATGGAAAATGAAATTATCAATCATGTGGACGGTGGACTACAACCTCGCGAACCATTATAGATAGTTTTCTATCACTACCTTCCAAGGATGGGTATAAATATGGATTTAAATTATGTATATGATATTTATGAAAATATTATACTTATTAAATTATTATATTACATATACCTTCTTTCTTTCTATTCTATGGGGGATATGATAACATCACTTGTGTGTTCAGCGGACTACCGCCTCGTGAATCGATGCGATTCATTTTTCACTTACGCTTTATATGGAAGGTATTAAAGTTAAAACCAGTGAATAAATGAGATATTTATGATCTAAAAATACTTTTAAAAATATAATATCACACCTAACTTCTTACCTTCCAATCCATTGAAAAAAAGGCCAGTCATGCGTATGCGCGGACTACCCTCTCCACACAACGATGTGAAATGTTTTTCATATTTTTTACATGGATAATAACAAGAATATATTTTCTTAATATAAATGATATATATTAAATAATAATGATTATTTAATGTTTAAATAACATTAATTTTTCTTATATTTAATCCTTCATGAAAAATGGAAATAGCGTTCATGCGTATGTATGAATTACCGTCTCCATGAATGGTGTAATCCATTTTTTATATATAACTATTATAGATTACAATAATTAAATATATAATGAATATATATTATATTTAATTAATGTTTAATCTTATGTAGATAATATAACTATGAAAAAATAAAAAGGACTGACATTACCAAACCAAAACATACATGAAAAATGAACCAATTATCACTTCAAACAAATATTTTAATAATGAAATATTAATAAACTGGTGATAAAATACTTTAAATAAATCATATAGGATATTAAATTTATTATTATTTTTCTAAAATATATTTATAATAAACCTATAATTATTATACATAAGTTTTGAAAATGTATGAACGAAATCAGACATGAGGTAAGAGTTTTCTCATCTCACTTTTACTTTCATGAGACAAACACCATATTCACCACTTATTAATTTTTCTGGTGTATATAATGAAACTTTTTAAATATTATATCATTAATATATTTGTAGTCATGGTATTTAAATTTTAAATTTAAGTTATTTCTTTCATGGTTTATATAATTCAAAAGTTACCAAAGTGGTAAGGGGTTATTTCACAATTTCATCATTATTCGGGATTGTTTTTATTTTCAATGAAAAAAAATTAATTTTGGTTTTAAAAATATTTTCAAAGTGAAAAGGTTATTTTCCTCTAAAAGTATTTTAATAACATTTTTATGATATTTCTATTTGTCACAAACATAAACCCTTTATTCTTGATCAAATGGGAATAAGTTTTATTGATACCATCCTTATTATTTCTCCATATGTTTTCTGATCAGTTTGATTGTGTATGTACAATTGTATTACCATTCACCATAATACTCTCAATGATTTAGGATTAAATTGATTTATTGAGGTAATTATTAACATTTCCTATATTGTTTTTTCAATATGAAAGTTTTATTTTGATTATGTTTCATAGATTTCATATGAATAATGTTTTGGATTTATTATTTTTTGGTTCAGGAATGAAATGGTATATCACCTCAATGCATCATTAGATATCATGAGAAAAATTAGTTCCCCAAACTAAATGGGTTTTTTACACATAGATTTAAATTTAATTGTTAAAATTATTGGCAATATGTTTTATATATCTGACATTATGAATTTCCTCATTATGAGATTTGTCATTGATTTCCATGTGATTATTTGATTACTTATAATATCTATGTAAAATTTTCCATTTCATGTGATTATGTATAAGTAATTATTTTATCAATATTTAATCCTACTATATTATAATGAAGTTATTGATTAAATGGAATGTGTTTCCATTATTTAACTTTCCATATTGATTATGCTTTATTTATTCAAAACATCCACTATACTGATACCCTTATTAAACATATGAGCTTACCCATTTCTTATGTTTTATTTTCTCCAAGAAACTAGGAAGTGTTTTATGATTGATATACAGAGATATGCTTAGGGGGAATATGGAGTTATCAAAGGAAACTCTTTGAGTATTTTATGTTTTCAATTATAATGTGAATTAAAAGTATGTATCTATTTTGCTAATACTCATAAAATATTAGGCCCTTCAAGATGTGATTTCTTATATCTTATTCCAATGTAATAAAGTAACCACTGAATCTAGGATACTTGGGTCCTGGTATTTATAGTTTTTATTAGTGGATGTTTAGTAGTATCCTAGGGGAATAGATTTAGGAAATCATAGATTAGGGAACATAACCCCATGATGGACATTAATGATAGGTATATAAGAAAGTCCTAATGTTTTTATAAGATTGATATTGTGTGTTTCTTTCCTATAAATACATCTTTTTCAAGATATTATAAGTGAATGTGATTCATACATAGATGTACCTAGGGGTTATAACTCAGGAAAAGGCCTGCCGAGCTTGAATCAATTGTTACCTGGTACATGAAAACAGGCCTTACTGTCCACCTATTTTTGGAACTCATGGGGTATATTATTGGATTAACTCACATTTTATTTAAAACCCATTATCAAGGATTTGAAATTATTTTTATAATTTTGAATCTTTCCCAAAGAAACAATGTTTAGGATTATCAGGTAATCCATGTATAGTTTTTTCAATTTATATTAAGTGTTTAATTATTTTGGGATTATACATTATGTTTCATACTATTATGATTTAATATAGTGTATGAAATTGTTTATAAATATTCAATAGTGGAATTAATGGGGACCATATCAACACACATAATCAAAAGAGTAAGTATGATCATTTCTTTGACGGGATTAAGAGACTCTTTTGAAGGGAACTAGTGTCCCAAACATTCTCATCATAGAAGGATATAATATCACGTGAAATCTCGATAAAGACATAATTCCATAAGTATTATGGATTCAAAGGGATGAAATATATCAATAGGACGACATGAAAAAAAGATAAGGGGAAGAAGGGAAAGAAATATTTTTTTCACATGTATTAATTGTGGAAAGAATCACCTTGGTACATTCTTGAATGTAATGAGAGTTTTCAACAAGTGTGGAGAGAAATTCCACCA
Source organism: Viscum album (assembly GCA_963277665.1). Taxonomy (NCBI): domain Eukaryota; kingdom Viridiplantae; phylum Streptophyta; class Magnoliopsida; order Santalales; family Viscaceae; genus Viscum; species Viscum album. Next base: position 86,768,353 of record OY728154.1, read on the forward strand.
TGATCTTGATTTTAAAGAAAAAATAATCTTTCAATGTTAAATGTTTCAAATGTAAGGATATGTGGATCTATGCAAATGAATTCCCCAGGAAACAACAGAATATACCTAAAAATGATAAGGGATCGAGGTCAAACTTATGTAATTACTACATATGAAGTTGCATTATTAATGTGATTGTGTTTGTATTCAATAATTATGTTATAGTATTATTTTATAAATGTTATTTGGGTTATAATAATTATGAAATATATAGGTATTTTACTATAATTCTTTTTCTTTAAGCAATTGAGGGCATATGTTAAATGGAAATAATGATCAGGAAAAGTGATTCAATGGAAAGTTTAAGTTCATGGAGAACACATGATTGAGGGAATATAACCATTAATACATAACCAATGTTGAGATAATAATTATTAAGATATTCTTACAAAATATTATTTTCGTCTTTGAAATTGGTCAGTAATTTGATTATTTATGTTATCTCTTTTAGAGTTTTCTATATTTTTGGAATTTTAGTATAAATTCGATAATTGGGTATTTTATTTAAGTAGTAAGGATAATTCATTATTTTTTGGTGATCAAGGTATTAACATATTTGGAATCTGAAATTAAGAGAAAAATTATATTTTTTGAAGAATATAATGATGATTTAGTGACCTTACTTTTTAAATTTTTGGACATTGAATTCAGTCAGCCATATTTTGGATGATTCTTAAGGTTAAACATTTATGAAATGGATAATGATTAATTTTGAGAGTTAATATTGAATTATTATAGATTAATTTATTATATTGGATAAATATTTATAACTATTTCGGTTTTAATGAATATTGGTATAATATTTTATGACTCGTTTATGGATCTTATGATCTGTTAAAAGTTAATTTTTTTCTTTAGGAATAAAAAAATGATTTTATGATATTCATTTTTTATAGTAAGAGATGAATTAGAAATTGATCAAAGAACAACCAAAAGTATGAAATTGTGCTTATGAAATGGAAACATTTAATGTAAGTATGTTCCCTTATATTCATGGAGAGTAAATGAATTCCTCAACCATGGGAAAAGGATCTTAAAAAAAAGTTTCCCTAATACCTTTATTTATGATAAACCAATGGTTATTGAAACATTTATATATTTGTGATTTTTTAGTTGTTCAATTTATTTGGATCAACCACTTACTTATTCTCAATTATTTCTATCACATTACACAATTATCTACTCTTTTCATCCATGTCCATATATTCATTTCTCACCAATGTTCTCCTACATGGAAACCTATTAAAGTGTTATTATAGATAACCTTCGTACTTCCCTTTATCTCTTATCAAAAGTATGTTCTATTAACCCTTTTATGATTTGGGTTTCCAAAAAATGTATTTTCAAATGTAAAACCCTTAATTTCAGAGATCAAGATTGAATTGCAAGGATGTAGTTTATTTAAAAGGCATTGAATTTAATTCCTAGATATTTTAAAAGAGGAACATCTTCTTAGATATCATATTTGACACACAAAACCTAGTTTATAAAGAAATGAAACACCCTATTAATTTATTATATATATTTATTTTTAATTAATTTATTATATATAAATGAAATAAATATTCTTCTAGAAAAATAATATCACGTATAACTTCCTACCTTCCAATCTTTTGGAAAAAAATAACGCCGGTCATGCGTACATGTGGACTACCACCACCGCATTTTGATGTGAAATATTTTTCATTTTATTTTTACAGGGATGGTAATAAAGATGAATTTGATTAATATAAATGATATATATAAAATAATAATGATTATTTAAAAGTTTATTATCATTTATTTTCCATTCATTCCATCCATTAAAAAATAGAAATAGTATTTATCTGCACGAATGACATACCATCTCCATGAACGGTGTAATCAATTTTCTATATATAAATTTTATTGATTAATATAATTACATATATAATAAATATATATGATATTTAAATAATCATTAATATTTTAGATATTATGAGACCATGATCAAAGAAAAGGACCAAAATTACCATACAAAAATATATATTAAAAATGAAGTAATTATCACCCGAATAAGGGATTTTGACAATGAAATGTTAATAAATGGGTGAAAAAAGGCTATAAGTAAATAATATATGGTATGAAATATTTATATTTTTGGTTATTTAATAGATTTACAATAAACCAATATTTATTATACGAGAGGTTCGAACATGTATAAAGGAAATGAGACATGAGGTAAGGGTTTTCTCATCTCACTTTTACTTACTTGATACATACACCATATTCACCACTTATTCCTTTATGTGGTGTATATACATCACATTATGATATGTTATATAATGAATACATATAATTTCATGTTATTTAATGTTTTATTTGATTTTATTTATTTCATGGGGCCTAGGATTCAATGTTTACCAAATTAGTAAGTGTTTATTTTACAATGTCATCATTATTTGGGATTGTTTTTTGTTTAAGTCTCCATTGGGGGAATTATTTGACATTTATATATTAACATAAAGTAATTTACTTATTCGATGTTTAATCATTAAAATTTAAAAGTAATATTACCATTTTACATCTCTTTATTACTTTAAATGATTGATATGTTTTTTAGAAAATCCGCCTTTATTTCTCTCTTTGGTCAAAAATCTATTTTAATCAAAGTCCATGTTTTCTAAAAATGTTTTCAATTTTTTTTAAAATTTTAAAAATGATTAATCAAATAAAATTTTGTCCAATTTTTACTTTTTTTAAAAAATTAAATGAATCCTCATGTCGTTTTTAAATAATTCGTGTTTGGATTTTAGTGAAAATGTTACGGGAATCAATGTTTTAGCTTTTACGGCTTGAATGGAATTTACCACCATCATGATGAATAAATTATTTAAAGATTCCATTATAATTTTAAATGGTTATTTTAAAATAAAAATAATTTAAAAATATTTTTTGAACTTTTATTTTTAAAAATATTTTCAAAGTGAAAAGGTTATTTTCCTCAAAAACGTTTTTAATGACATTTATGATATTTCTATTCATCAATGAAATTAAAAATTTATTATACATGTAATCCACTAGGGATATTTTGTATTGGTACCATCCTTATTATTTATAAATATGGTTTGTGATCAGTTTAACTAGGGATGTAGAATTTTATTACCATTCAACATATTATTGTGGATGGTTTGTGATTATTTTTATTGATTAGGGTAAGTATTAACATTTCATATTTTATTTTTTAAATAAAAATGTTTCTATTGATTAGGTTTCATTCCTTTCAAAGGAGTAATTAATTAGACTTATTATGTGATGGGTGGGGTCCAGAATTACATAGCCCATAAATGCATTGATAGTCATGAGAAAATCAGTTGGCTAAATTAAATTAGGTTTAACCATTGATTTAAACTGTGTTGTGAAAGGTATTGATTGTATGTTTTAGATGTATGATATTATGAATTACCCATTATGAGATTAGTCATTGATTTATATGTGATTATTCAATTAGTTAGAATGATCGTGGAAAATTTCAAGCTCATGTGATTATATATATGGAGTTATTTAATCCTTATTTATTCCTACCATATTATACTCAGGCTATTGATTAAATGGAATGTGTTTCAGTTATTTATCATTCCATATTTATTATTTGTTTTTAATTCATATCTTCCATTTTACTCATACCCATACTAATCATTTGATCTCACCCCTTTTGAATGTTTTATTTTTACCAGGATAACAGAAAGTACATTATTATTGATAGGCATGGATATTCTAAGGGGAAATATGGAAATCTCAACGAAAACACTTTTTTTATTTTATTTTTTAAATTGAAATGTTAATTTCAACTATTTATATAGTTTTTAAATAATACTAAACTATTCAGTCATTTGGGATGCAATTCATTTTATCATATTCCAATGTAATAAGGTAAACACTAACTCTAGGCTACTGGGTTAGGGTTATTACAACATCATCACATTAAAGTACATGAGATAGGGATGATTCATATTTTTTAACCATGTAACATTAAAAACATCATGTATAACACTAAACAATTCCAAATATACCAATAAACCACTAGGAAAATTTCCCATTCTTTATAATCCATAAATTTTCCAATTAATATTATACATGTACAAAGACATGATCTCCAATATCCAACTGAATATGATGATGCATATGATCAATATATGACTTTATTATACTCTAATACATATCTTATATCATTTTGATAATTTCATATGATGATATGTCTCTACACCATGTTAGAACAATAAAAATTCACACACAAAACCTTCAACCAATATAATGGTGACCTATATGAATTTCCATATAAATCCATGAATAGACCCATATAAACTATTTCTTAATGGATTTTGTAATAAATAAACACTACTGAGGTATCATGATATTACCACACATCATTAAAATTAAGATTATATGAATGATCAATATCTATAACAATATGATTTGTATGGCCATATTTTCCATTCATACATGGATGATAAATTATTATCAACTTCACTTGAGAACCCAAAGCATTCTGCAAGAATTTCCAGAATCATTATGTGAATTTCACATAATAATTATAAACAATGATATTAGGTATCTCTTAAAGCTTAATAATCTCCCTAATATTAATCTCCCTAATATCCTTACCCACATAAATCACTTTGATTTGATGAAAATGAACAATATTATTTAGATTATTAATAATCTAAAAAACTACACCATCACCCTTATATGATATCATAACATATGTAAAAAATACATTGAATCATTATATCTTTTCCACTATTTAATGATAAGGAAATATGACTTCCCATAGAGGTTTTATATTCATTATTTAGATACAGATATGTTATACATTCAAAAAAATATATCCATGTGTCATTTTATACCTTTCTAAAAAAATGTCACCGAACACTAAGTAATATTTGGTTAAACTAGGATGAACTAATCATCAAAAAACAATAAAATATCTCGTCATTTACTCCTATCAACTTATTAGAACATAATGTATTCTATTAATTAAAGCCTTATATTTATAATCCCATTAAAAAATCACTAATGTTAAACTAATTTTCAACATAAGGATAACTAGGTGAGAGAATTATTGAATTAATTAACGATAATAACAAGTAATGCTAATGAAAATTTAGTTATCATAAACATTTTATGGAATATGAAAATATATTATAGATAAAAAAATATTTGAATCCATTTATATCCTATATTTTGATAAAACATGTTGAATAAATTCCCCTCCTAAAAAATTGACACTTTGACACTTGGAATACAAACCAAGTGCCCTCAATGTTTCTCTAAAAATAGACTAATGTTTATCATGAATCTCATAATATTATTAATTTATCAATATTTAATAAATATATACATTAAAAAATAAATCCAATATGTCTGAAAAACATGGTTCATCATCTCAATTAACATTTCTGGTTCTTTTATATATCTAAATAGAAAAAAATTCAAAATAATAATATGATGTCTAAAAGGATATCTTAGAAACATCTTCCTCTCACACCATAAACTAATGATAAACTTATTCAAAATCATCCCCTGAAATCCATTTAGTTTATTTAAATTGATTAAATAAATCATCATTTTTAATGGGTACATATTATTTATGTTAACATGATTTAATATATGATAATCAATACATAATTGAAAATTTTTATCTACCATTTTATAAAAAATCACAAGATCCCCCCAAAGAGTGCCACTTTACCTAATGAATCACTTGGATTCAAGATGTTTGAATTATATTGTTAGTATTATATGATCCTATGGATTTGTTCAATAAATTGTTATATAAATAGGCTTTAACCCTTATACCATGTTAAACATATTCAATACGTCTCTCTATGTAAATAAATATACAAAGTAATCATGAATTACATTATGATACATTTCATCTAAATGAGGAAGAATAACATTATAAACACCCAAAACTAATATGATATCCATCTACAATACTTCAGATATAATCCACCAGAGTTAACATAAATTATACCCATATCTATTGAAATAATTATCTAATTCTACTAGTAAAACATATGATTCATCTCATGATGGAATGAATGCCACCCATATTTTAATAAAATCAATATAGGTTTGAATGTGTGAAAATCAATCCATCCCAAAAATCACATCAAATCCATTCATCTAAAGAATAATGAAATCTCAATGATTTTAATATCTAAATATAATATTGTAACATGATAGACATATTCTAATAGGATCCTATATTCTTCACAGTAGGGAATACAAAGATAGAACTCTATATTAAAACTCAATATAAAAACCCATATAAAATATCATGAATACCTATATAAATAAGAATGAAACACTACAATAAAATAAAAAACATACCAAGGTATATGTATCTAACATCATACCTCTATCCATTATTTTTATTTCATCATGATATACCATAATTTTGTTAATAAAAAAATTGGACATACCCTATACCATGACACTACCACTGAGCTGCTTAACTCTTATTCATAACATCCCCTCAGTAGAACTATCCATAAGAAATTCTACTAAAATCATGAAAAAACTACTCATATGATATATGACTACTATTTTATAACGATGCAAAAGTCGAAGAATAAAATAACTACATGGAAGCTAAATCAAAACCATTATTTCTTTGAGATCCTTTTTAGAAAAACATTTGAACATCTCTCATTTTGGAACAAGAGAAAAACTCCCAATCACTAGAATGAAAAGGCCTAGTATGGTCTTCTCAAATATAATTATAACACTCCAAGAACACCCTTAGTCTAGTTGAATGAGAAGAAAAATTATTCCCTATGACCCTTGAAGACTCCTTATATATGTGATATATATCTCTCGTACACATCATTCCACTACTAGATCAAACATCACCCATTAAAACCATCCTTTTTTCATTTTTATATTTCTCTACCATAAGACCTTTTATACCAATCTTATAAAAGTAGGTAAAAATAGTTATAAAACTTTTATTGGATCTCTAACTTTAACCCACACTCTAATCAACTATCTATATAGATTGCATCACCAACCATAGTCTAGGATAAAAAAATGGTTTTGGTGAACATGGACACATAATCAATAATAGATATATTCTAGTTATTTTATTCATCAAATTACTAACCTATATTGATCCTAAACATTTATGTGTTGTAATAATAAAAAAATATAACATCAAATTCATACTAGGAAAATACTTCATTCCAATTAAGATATACTATATTTTCCCACAAATTTTAAGTTAGTCCCTTAAGCATGTGATATCAAGCTTCACTGAATTCCCTTTTAGATTTCCATATAGCTTGAAGATATTATCTGTCCTCTCAATACACTATTCATATCTATATGGCCTAGTATCTTGTTAAATAATAAGAGGATTTTTATTCCCAAAAATACTTAATCACATTGGACCCTATTATTACCTCCTTTAATGGTATCCCCTACACATTATGAATTACTTTAAAAATAATATTAGGGATATTGTTCGACAATATTATCTCAAGCAGTCCCACTAATGGAACATGTTTAGATTCTCCATATATATTTCTAATATTATAATAAAAATGTTCATCCTCCTAATCATGATATAAATCAAAATTATTCTAGGTACTATAATTCTACAAAATTAAACTTATTGGTTAGAAAATAACCCAAAAAATATTTTATCAAACAAAAATATATTTCATCTCTTTCTATTTATAATCAAACAGTAGTTACTCAAATCAATTAATCATTATAAATCATCTTGTTCACTCCAATAATTTCATCCAATTAAATAATTATTAATAACCATTTCATTAAAATGACTATTTATTTATTAATATTCTAATTTTTCACCTAAATTTTAAATCACTAATCATTTGCTAACACATACAGACACATCTGTATAATGTATACAAATATGAAAATTATGAATGAATAAATGACTACACACACACTAGTAAATAAAAATCATATCCAAAAATAAATAAAATTTACAAGTCAATAAAATATATTATCATACTAAAAAAGTATCTTAGAATTCTGTTGTAGTTAAGCATGTGAAATAGACACAAAAAACATACATACCATGTCCCAAATCCTAGTGTATAATTAACTAATTTCCCTAATATTAATTCCTCTAAAAAGAAACATAAAATAATATTGTTTTGCATAGTTAGTCTCTAACATGACTATTCTTCCCTTATAAAACATGACATGTCTATAAATTCACTCCTAATCACTAGAGGTTGGTGAATTTCACAGGGGTTCTATAATAATATATTGGGGATCAAATTTTTATATAATATTCCATAATATTAAATTAATAAAATAGACATTAAAATAAATATAATTAGTGGAAAATAGAAATAATATACTGAATAAATTTAGTTAAATACACTAAACATTACTATATAATTCATACATCCATAGAATACCTTAAAGAAACCCCATGTATTAAATAATTACTAATTAAATAAGAAATACTTTAAGAAAAATGTGAAAAACTTCCACTAAATGACTCAAAATGAATACCCTAATTATAAATCCCTAGCCATAAATAATAAAAAATATTGTACTCTATATCCATAATTAATTCTACTTTATCTGGGGATCTTTTCAGCTTTAGTTTTTTCAAGAATTAGTCCATAAATCATACATGACAAAACCATATAATACAAAGTGGGAAATTCTAATTAGTATCCATTTTCCTATAATATGAAACTTTTAAAATAAATCATGATTTATTTTCATATAAAATACCTACAATATTCAACATGACTTATTCCTTTCCCTTACACATCCTTAATTGTGTGAAAAACATTTTAAAAACATGGTTTGATCATAAAATTTCGGTAAGGGTTTCAAAAATAATAGATTCCATTGTATTGGTAAAAACAAGGAAACCCATGAAATATTTAAATTTACATTAATGAAATTTGAGATAAAGAAATAATTTTTTTGAATAAAAAAAACACTAATTTTTCCCAAAAAAAAAACCTCAAAATCCATCACATTTAATTAAAATGCCTCTTCAGTGACTTAGAGCATCATTTTCATAAAGCCCTTTTAATTAAAATCACCAAACTGCCAACTTCCAATATAAGCATTACCTTATGAATTTGAGATCTATTATGGAGATAACCCTTTATATAAGCTATATCTGGCTCACCCATTTCCTATAATGGGGATCAACCCTTCGTATAAGCTATAACGGGCTTACCGATTTCTCATGAGCTATAATGGGAATCAACCCTTCGTGTAAGTGATATCAGGCTCACCAATGATCTATATTAGGGCTAAACCCTTTGTATAAGTTGTATTATGATCACCATATTCATACAATTATTATGTACCATTACATAAAAAAACATTTTCATCGCAAAATCCTTCTAGAAACTCTTTTAAACTCGTATGAAAAAATCCTTCGGATAAAAATACCATTTTATTTTAAAAACCCATTTTAAATAAAAAAACACCATTTTCTTTTGAAAACCAATTTTCAATACCAAAATACTAATTAAAAGGAAAAGTTTTTTTCTTTGAATATAACATAAAATCTTGTAAAGTAAGACAAAAATCAAATAATCATCATGGTAGTGGAAAATTAATTGTGGTTGTACATGTTAAAAAAAGAATATTCCTTTTGTTGTTTGAAAAAATATTTTGTATAAATAGCATAAAAATATTCCTTCTGAAATACATGAAAATAAAGTAAAAAATTTAATTTATAAGCATTTTATTTCCATATAAAATTTTTATTTTTTTTAAAAAACATGAACACGGAAGAGATATAGCGTTTTAAGGAAGCCTTTAAAAGATGATTTATTTAGAAGGAAAATCTATTTTCATGTTGGAAATATTTTAATAATAAGCCCCATAAAAGAGTAAATTATTCAAAACATTAAATACAATTAGAATAGATAAATTCAATAAATATAATGTTAAATGGACTATATATACACCTTATAAAATTAAATAGGTGTATAAAATCAAGATAGGCCTCAACAAAAGGAGATTGAGATGAAGTCTCTTACCCTGTGTCCAAATTGTCTTGTATTTCCTTATATTACTAAATAATAAACTTATGTTAATTATTTACTATATTGATAATATTTTTCATGTTTATTAATAATTTTATTTCAATAATTAACAAGTTATATACAATTACTTAATCAATTATGTTTAAGTCATGTGTTTTGACCATATTCAGTTTATGTGTAAATAATTAATTTGGTAGGTCGACTACGATAAAAGTGGTCATTATTTAAACATATAAAGAATAATAATAATTTCATGATCATCATATTTATACATCATTTTTTTTTAAAAACCAATCATCTAAGATAGTTATGAAAAATTAACTAACCTTACGATCATGGATACGGTAGGTTGTAGGTACGCATGAGTAACATTTCCATTTTTCAACGATCATTATGAAGTGATGGTATATAATATTTTATCTTTCTATAATAATAATTATTTCATAAATACCATGTCATTAAATTATATATACTTATATATATCTTTCCTAATATGTAAAATGAATCTCATCGCTTTGAGGAGGCTGTAGTCCACACGTCCATGAATGCTGTTATCACTTTTTAAAGTATCTGAAAAGGTAAGAATCCAATTATATATTATATTTACATAAGTATAAATATTTAATTAATATAATAATTATTTATTTTATATAATATTTATTCATTATATTTACCCTTATTACCTTTCATGTATCTCGTTTGTGAAAAATGGTTCACATTGCTTTGTGAGGCGGTGGTCCGCCATACACATGAGCGATGTTATCGTATCCCCTACGATACAAAATAAAAAATGGGTGTATATGATATAATGATTAAATAGTTATAATAATATCATAAATATCATAAATATGATATATAAATATAATTCCCATCATTATTCCCAACCCTGAGACGTGGTAATGGAAAAACAAACAAAATCATTTTACGAGGCGATAGTCCGATGTACACAAGAATAATGATTTTGTAACCCATTTGTTGGAAGTGTTCATGGGTATTGGATGTGAAATTAAAATTAAAATATATTAGTATATTTAGTATACTTATGTTATTATATAATAATGTTATAAGAATAATTGAAGGTGGTGTAGGAGTAAATAAAACAAAAATTCATATGGATGAGCATTAACACCTCTTCAGTGAACACATTTTGGTTTTCACTAAAAGACTTCCTTGGTTGGATTTAGGCCAAATATAAGTATTATATAATTATATGAGGTAATTTTAGAAGTTATTTGGTTAGTTATTGGCCAATATAAAGGGATTGAGAGGTGTAAAGAGAGGAGGAGAGTGGGGGCCTTTTATTAGCGAGGTGAGTGGAAAACTAGTAAATATTTGAAAGAGGGAATTCCACTTCCATTTTTCCATGTAAAGTGGATATAATAATTCGAAAATATAAATAATAGAAGTTATAAGGTCTAAATATGTTAATAAAATTGTTTATTGAAAATTTTCTAATTCATTTGGGCCCTTAAGTTAAAGTTTAAGCAATAAGTAGACTCATTTTCACCTTAATCGCTGTAATTAATTTTAATTACATCCACTAATAGTATTGGTCAAAAATTATGTTTACCATGTTATAAATTATACTTTATTATTATTAAAAATATTAAATCCATTTTACAAAATTAAATTCTCATAATTTTAAAAAATTAATTTAACATTAATCCTGTAGGCGGGATGAGAAAACATGTTTTTTAAGGTGAAAATGTTATTAAGTTTACAAGGTTTTGTATATATATATTCAAAATAAAAATTATTTAAATGAACTAAATTTTATTAATAGATTTTTAATTTTACTAATTAAAATTTGAAAACAATTTAATAATTAATTTATCATTATAATTCACTTAAATGAAAATCCAGTTTTCAATTAAAATCATGTAATTTTCATTTTCCATAAAAAAATGAAACATATCTAAAAAATACTAAAAATGAACCATAATATAATTTTGATATTTTGATTTCAAAAATGATTTTTATTTTTTAAAATTAAAATTATAAGAGTTTCAAAATTAAGTATTAAAACTAGTGCTCCATTAAAATGTGACAAAACTATCTTTTAGAAAAATACATCTCTTTATGCATAAAATTAGATTTCATCTAATATTATTCCAATAAAATATATAGGATAAGTGTCAATATATTTATTGATTATATAATATATAAATTTTATTAATATCATCTAATTGTAGTAATTAATTTAATTTATTAATATAAAATTACTTTGGGCACATAAAAATAGTTTTTTATAAAAACATTTCATATATATTTAATTGGTTTTTATTTTCATTTATACTTAACTGGTAACAAATTAATTAATTTTATAAACATGTGTAAACTAAATTTTCATAATTTAGCTAATATTTTTTATTTAAACCATTCCAATGACTAGGGGATAATTATCATGTTAAATAATAACATTAACAGTATATTGTTGTCTGATAAGACTCGACCTTACATGTTACAGAAGTTATAGAATAAACATGATGTTGCATGAAACACAATATAAACATAATTTTGTGTATAACTCATGATTTTTTTTGCATTTCATGTATTAAAATATATCAAATAATTTAAATTAATTTGGAAAAATATATTTCATAAAATCTCAGGATGTTACATCCTACCCCTTTTAAAATGAATTTCATCATCAAAATTCATCTTGGTTATCAAAGGTTTATCATTTTGAGAATTGATTTATTAAAAAAAAATCTTACAATGAAATAACTAATACATCAATAAAAATATAAAGTGGGAAACATAATGTTCATTTGAATTTATTCCTAACTATGTTTCTATATCCATAGAACATTTGTGGGGATGGAAGAAAAGCATAAATAATTATAGAGAGTGACTGAGGTATCTGGTCATAATAAAGTGAATTATCTATAGAAAGTTAAGGGTCTCACAACCATAAATATGTGATGATCTAAAAGACTATCTAATTCATCAGGTATAAATGTAATAGGATAATTTTTCTTCTAGATCCTTTTCCTAATGTTGATGAATTATTTTACTATCTAAGGAAATATAATTACTTGATATGTTTCTATTTAATAATTCTAATTTCATCCATTATTTATACATTGATCAATTTTAAATTCAATTATTAGTCCATGTAATGAATATCCAAAAATTATTTTTTATTCCTAAATCATGAAAATTCACTTTTAATGGATCATAAGATCCATAAAAGAGTGAAATGTTTTTCCTTCTATCTATAACTATTTTTCTAAACTAGTATGGTTAGCACAAGTTATCTAATAAATTAGTCTATAAACCTTAAAAGTAACACCAATGGTTTATAATTAATTTTTACTTTTAAAAATATTTAAAAAAATTTCATTAATGATTATATTAACCCTAAATGTTATCAATACCTTAATCTTTTTTCCATAACATTTAAAGTAATTATTCCTCAAAATAAATATTCTACTAAAACATATACTTCATATATCCATAAAAACATAAAAAATGTATAAAAAATTATTTCCAATACTTAACACATAAAATAGCGGCGCCTAAGTCATTGATCTTATAATCAAACATTGAAAAATCAGCGCTCCCTAAAGCTATCACCACTTCACCTGATGGACCAACATCAACTGTAGAAGTAGAAAATGATTTGTATACCCAATTTCTTTATCTAATCATAATGATTTACACCATGGGTAAGTAACTTTGGACACACATTATCATAATTTCCTAACTAATTTCAACTAATACATCTCATTGTTGACTTGATATATTTCATCTAATTCTTGGATTGTTTAAGTCTCTTTTATTTGTTGTCAAGAACCTTGTGAGCAAAATTACCATAATAGTAAAACTTTCCAGATCCAAGCATACATTCCAAAAAATGTATTTTACCATACTTGGAACATTTTTTGGTATTACCTCTAGAATTATTAGTTGGTTTCTTCTCAATTTCCTTCCACCTTGATTGTTTCTTACTCTTTTCGTATCCTAGGACATAAATGTTAGCTAACTCTATATCAACTTTCATATCACAACGAAAAAATTTAAAATAAATTTTAAAATCTCATGTGGAAAATTCTCTTCATAAGATTGGTTTTAATCTTGAGTAAAATTTATTTATTTTACTATCAATTTCTGGAATAAATCTTGGCACACACTTGCTGAAAGCGCTGTCATGACACATTAAATTGATTATGATTTTAAGTTTGATTTGTAGTATAGGGAAGACCTTAGTTCATCTCTCAAGGAGCGTTCATGGGTTTAGAGTGTGCATTATTAATAAGAAGTATTAAAAGAGGGGTGGTTTTAAAACAGTTTAAAGAAAATGACTTGATTTAAAGAGTTAATAGTTGATAAATAAAATTAGAATTTTAGAGTTATGAGGTAAGGAGAACATTTAAAGTTCTCTACACATCTTGTTGAGTTCACCATTCTGAAAAATACACATGGTTTAATGGAATCCTTTGGTTGTGGGTTGTCAAGATCTCAACTTCCCTCTTGCCTTTTAAACGATGCTCAAAGAACCACCCCTTCACACAACAATCATGTTGTCAAGGTTTGGGTTTAAAGCATAGATTAGAAAGGATACCAAAGCATACTGAAATATTATGAATGTTTGAGATAAATATGACTCTTGTCTTGTCCAATCAGAATAACCCAATATTCCCACTTGAAATCTCAACCCAATCTGTGTTGAAAATAAAAGGCGTTTCACTTAATTTTGACAATATAAATGAAATTAAAGGGGAATCATGTCAAGATAAGAAATAAGTGAAATATTTATCACACAAATAATAGAAATCCAGTACAAGAACAAGTGATGGAACTCTCTACATAGTGTGTGTAGCTCCCCCGAAATTACCATCCACTGTTTAGCTCGACATCTAGAGGAGGAGGAAGCTCGGGTGGAACTTCACCTTCATCCTTGATCCCCATATGTGGAAGGGGGAATCAAGAACTCCTTAGATGATGAGATGACTCCTTTGGGTCTCCAAAATACCATAGATTTTCCTCCTGGCCGAACTTACAAATGGGGAGCCCAAGGTGCCATTTTATAGGAAAATGGGAAGGTGGTTTTGAGACCACAGATTTCATAAAACCAATTGTGACATGAGTTTCGACCTCCAGATAACCTTATCTAGATTTGGATAAAATAAAAAAGTTTTATCCCCACCTCTTTTCTGTCTCCACTAAATATTTGGAACAATTTTGACAAATAGAGCCTGAGATATGGACAGATCACAGAACACAACTTTTGACTTCGTGTAGATTCAGTGTGTTGGAAAGATCAGGTCGTTTGGGAAACTAGATGGAAGAATGAGTCTTGGGTTCCTGAAGATGAAATTTATCCCAATGAAATTTGGAACATCCCACAAAATTACAGCCCATTTGGATGCACAGTTGAGGATTAGTGCGTGGATGAGTCCACTGGTGTGCATGGATCTCGTGCAGTTTGGCCCATTTTTTCTTGGACATCATCATGGGTCCTCCAAATCAACTCCTTATACAATGGAATAATCAAAACAAGTAATATTTACCTTTTTAATAGTGATAAAAACAAACTAAATGATTAAAACATGGAATTAAATTTGTTATTATTTTTATAAATTTTAATATAAAATATGTCTAACAGAGTGGTGTAAGGGTAAAAATGAAACAGTGAATCCTGGTGAGATCACACCCCCACACCTAAACATTTTCACTCCTAGGGAAAGTCATAATTCCAAAAATTATGCATGCATATATTTCCAACTTCATAAATATTTAACATTCCATGAAAATTTAATTCCTAATAGAAATGTGATCAAAGAAAAAATCACACTAAGGAGTTATTCTCAATGATCATCAAAAAAGATGTCTCAAAAATTATATCAAAATGAAATTCCAAGAGATTCATGATTCCAATAAAAGAAAATAATTCAAAAGTTAATCATGTCACTAATTCTCTATGTGTGTGTGACACAAAAATTTCATGCTATTTTTCTACTTTTTATCAAGTAAATATAAGTTATTTTAATAATTATCTACTTACAAGATCCTTTCCACCAAACTTTCCCCACATTCTTTGTAATAAAATTTCAAGACCTACTCACTTAAGCATTCCCAGAAGTCAAACCATAAGCTCCCGACCTAGACATCCCCATATGTTGTACATTTATTCACTCCCCTCATTTATTAATTTTTAAAAAGTTGAACTTGGAAAAAATATCACACTCTTATCCCAACCCATGTTTGATATCCTCACAAAACTAATTGTAATAGTTATAACAAGATAAAAGGTAGAGGAAGGGTAGTTTTTTACCTTCCTAATATACAAAATTTTATTAATTTATTTTATTTTTTCAGGGCATACAACAGTTAGATAATAGGTGCACACACATAGGTCAATCTAGTATAGTAATAAAATAGATCAGATAGGGAACGAACGTATGTAATAATGATTTTGTAAAGTAGATAAAAATCAACCTAACTTTTATTTACCTTCCATTAAGTAAGAAATTTTCACACATCATGGTTCGATGAGGAGGGAAAAAATACGTGGAGAGATTAAGTGACACAATTTTCCATTAAACTATTCACCAAAAGGGAATCATTCTTTTCAAAGGATTCAAAATGATAAAACCATTTATATTATCGACAAACAACCAAATTTCAAAAGAAATTCACACCACAGTATTGAATTCTTCTAGAAATGCACATTTCATTAGAAATTGTTTTTTTAATGTTAAAACTACATGAAATATAAAAATTCCACATGCATTTTCAATTACTTCCATGATTAAACATGCATGATTTTCCATGATAAAGTGGACATAACAAAAAAAATCATTATTTCACAAAAGTGATGGGGGTAAATGGGGAGGAAAGTGGGGAAAGTAACAATACAATTCAGCAAGCTAAAAAGATAAAAAGAAGAAAGATGATGAAAATTCTTAACTAACCCAGGAATATACCCATCCCCCCACACCTAAAGTTTATAGTTTCCTCGCTATAATAAAATAGAATGTGGGAAGGAAGGATAAAACATGCCAGGTGTCATTTGTAGACTACTTCTTGAACATTTAGTTCCTCTATCAAGATATTTAGAAGGTCTTCATGGAATTTCTTTAGCCGCTGCTCATTGACATTGAAGGTTTTATTGGTTTCTTCATTTTGAACCTGGACAACACAAAATGGAGAGATGTTAGTAAAAGTGTATGGTCCAAACCAGAGGGAACAAAGCTTACCTGGAAGAGACTTCATCCGTGCATTTTAGAGGGGGAGCTTCATCCCAATATGGAACTGATGATGAAGGATGAGACGGTCATGGGAAGCCTTGATTCGCTTCTTATAAATCATGAAGTTTTCATATTCATCTCTTATCATTTCTTCTATTTACTGAATCCAAAACTTCCTCTGAGAACCAGCACCATAAAGATTATAATTTCATTGTTTGATGGCCTAGTAGGCCTGATGATCAATCTCAAAAGGTAGGTGACAAATCTTTCCAAACACAAGATGATAGGGTGACATTACAATGGGAGTTTTGAAACCAGTATGGTAGGCCCATAATGAATCATCAATTCGAAAACTCTAATCTTTTCTATTGGGTTGAACAGTTTTTTCAAGAATCTATTTTACCTCTCTATTTGACTCCTCAACTTGACTATTGGTCTGTGGGTGATATACATTAGACACTCTATGACCAACCCCATACCGACGTAAAAGTGAATGCATTGTTTGGTTGTAAAAATGATAACCCTGGTCACTAATGATGAACCTAGGTAAGCCAAACCTACAAAAGACTTGGGTTCTCAAAAATTCTACAACTACATTAAACTTATTAGTCCTTGTGGCTTGTGCCTCTACCCATTTTGAAACATAATCAACTGCTAGAATAATGTACACATTTCCAAAGGATTTGGGAAATGGACCCATAATGTAAATACCCCAAACATCAAAAATGTCATGAAAGAGCAATGGTTGTTATGGAATTTCATTTCTTTTAGAGACATTACCCATTCTTTGACAAATAGTATAAGATTTAAAAAAGTCATGGGAATCCAGAAAAAGTTTTTGGCAAAAGATAACAGAATTAAGGACTTTGCGAGTAGTCCATTGGGGACCGAAGTGGCCCCCACAAGCAAGAGTGTGGCAGAATCTATGAACTGACTGAAACTCGCTATCAGGAACACAACACCTAAGGACTTGATCACTACATGTGCGCCAGAGGTAGGGGAGATCCCAAATATACCAACGAGACTCATTTTTTAGACGAGTGGCTTGGTTTTTGTTGAAATCAGTAGGAATGCAAGATGCTACCAAATAATTTACAATTTCAACATACCTAGGAATAGCATCTTGCACTCAGTATAATTGCTCATCGAGAAACATATCATTTATAGGAATACAGGGGGATGAGTAAATGTCCAAGGATTGGGGAATCCTACTAATATGGTCAGCCACCACATTCCATACTCTTTTTTATCTCTAATTTCTAAATTGAATTCCTGAAGGAGAAGCATCCAACAAATGAGATGTGGTTTGGCTTCCAGTTTCTTAAGGAGATACCAGAGGGTTTCATAGTGTGAGAACACAATGACTTTGTACCCCAAAATGTATGACCTGAATTTTTCCGAGGAAAGAACAATGGAAAGAAATTATTTTTCAGTTTTTGTGCTATTTTCTTGGGTAAGTTCCAAAGTATGTGAGGCATAAGAAATGGAATCTGGATCTCTATCAACCCTTTGTGATAATACTACCCCAACTGCATAGTTAGAGGCATCGCACATGAGCTGAAATGGTAAATCCCAATGAGGTGGTTGGATTACCAGGGGTGACGTGAGACTCCATTTTAACTTATTAAAAGCTTCCTCACATTAATTATCAAAAACAAATTCCTTTTCTTTTTGGAGTAACCGGGAGAGGGGGAGTACAATCTTACTAAAGTCACGAATGAAACAAAGATAAAATCCAGCATGAACTAAGAAATAGTGCACATACCGTACATTTTTAGGGAATGGTAGGGAAAAAATGACATCCATTTTTGATTTATCTACTTGGATACCATCCTCAGAAATGACATTCCCCAAAACTATACCTTGTTGCACCATGAAATGGAATTTCTCATAATTTAATACAATATTCTTTTCAATACCAAGAGGTACAAATTAACCAAGACTACTTAAACATTCATCCAAAGAAGAGCTATAAATAGTGAAATCATCCATGAATATATCCATGAAATTATCCAAGTAATCCGAAAAAATACTAACCATGCATTGCTAGAAAGTACCTCGAGCATATTACAAACCAAATGGAATCCCCCTATATGAAAATGTGCCAAAGGGGCAAGTAAAGGTTTCCTTTTCCTGATCCTCAGGGGAAATATGGATATGAAAGTATCCAGAATACCCATCAAGGAAACAATAGTGGGAATTACCTACTAGCCTCTCTAGCATTTGGTCAATGAATGGAAAAGGGAAACGGTCTTTCCTAGTGTGCTGGTTTAGACGATGATAGTCTATAAAGACACACCAACTATTCTGCACATGAGTTGGAACCAATTAATTGTTTTTATTTTTGATTATTGTAAGGAAATTTTTTAAGAATCACTTGAACATGACTGAACCATTGGCTATTATATATGGGGTAAATTATTCCAGCATCTAATAATTTTGTTACTTATTTTTTTCACAACTTCTAAGAGGTTTGGGTTTAGTCGACGTTGTGCCTACCTCTTTGGTTTAGCCTCAGCATTTAACAAAACATGATGTGTACAAATTTATGGGTTAATACCAAGAATGTTAGAAAGTGTCCATCCAAAATCTTGTTTATACTCCCTCAAAATTCCAAGTAGTCTCAATTCCCGATCACGAGGGAGTGAACTAGAAATGATGACAGGAAACTAGTTTCCATTCTCAAGATATAAATATTTTAAATCTTGAGGAAGTTTTTTTAGTTCCAATTCAGGTTGATTTTGGATTTATGGGAGTGTGTGTGAAAGTGAGAGGTCAAAAATCTCATCTAACTGCTCAATGGTAGCATCCTCAAATGAGGAATGAGCATTTACAAGCTTGGAAGTTTCATCGATGGTCATTGGATCCTCAATGTTCATGAAATCATCAATTAATAAACATGCATGAAAATTTTCAGGACCACTACAACAATAAATGCATGATTAATTACCAAGAAATTCAATCAAGGATGAAAACTCAGAAAGGGGATCGGGGGAATAAAATGAAGTATTTTTGAAAGAAGGGAGTACATCAATTGAATTTACTGAGAGTGGGGAATGTTCATCTGAGTGGTTCTTCATGGAATCAAGGATATTGAAATGGACTATGTCAACACCAAGTTCCATAGATAATGTACCATTATAGACATTAATTATGGTTTTGGTAGTTTTCAAGAAAGGTCACCCCAATATAATTGGGGCATGTCCATTCGTCCTATCATATTCCATTTTAAGCACATAAAAGTCAGTAGGAAAATTACAATTTGCACCCTCACAAGAATATCCTCTAACACACTAGAGGGGTGTGCGGTACTCCGGTTATCCATTTGAACAAAAATTTTAGTGGGATTTAGTTCCTTGACCTGAAGCGTAGAGTAAATAGAGTATGGAATCACATTTATAAAAGCACCTAAATCAAGAATAACATTAGAAAAAGAATACTCCCCTATGGTACAAAGAATTGAGAATGTTCTAGGATCATTGCACTTGGTGGGAAGTGGTGGCTCTATCAATGCTAAAACATTCCTCCCCAATCTCACCTTCCCATCACATTGAATTCGCCTTCGGTGTGTACACATATATTTTAGAAACGTGGCGTATCGTGGAATTTTCTTCATGACATCAATCAAGGGGATGTTAACCTGGACTTTTTGAAAGTTTCCAATATTTCCTTATCGAGTTCAGTGTCCTTTTGTTTTCTAGGTTGGGTGAAGCTTTTTGGAAATGGAAGAGGGATTTTAGGGCTAGGTGACTCATCAATAGACACACTCTTTCCTTTGAAGGGGATTCTCTCAGGACAAGGTTCTACCAAATTTAGAGAATTTCCAGTAGTTGGGGTGGTGGTTTCTTTAGGAGGGGATGACTCTAGTGGAAATGTTATTCGGTTTTTTAGCTTTGTTCCACTCTGAAGGGTGATGTCACTAATATTTCCTTTATCTCCTAGGTTAACTACTGGTTGAGAAGGTAGTTTACCTGACCTAAGGATCTAGATATTCCCAATCGAGTTAGAAAGTTGGCCTAATTGGGTTTTTAGGTCTTCTATGATAGCTTGGGTGTTTTTTTGGAATTCTATATTATTGGAAACCATTTGTTTCATAATGTATTCTAAGCTAGGCTTGGGTTTTGCAGGGGTTTTTTGGAAAGAAATTTATTGTGGTTGAGGATCTTTGGGTGGTGGTGGTTGACTACTCTGCCCCAGTTGGTTCCATAGTTGTTGAGGTTCATTTGAATACCACCCTCTGCTTATAGTATTGGTTGTCTTTCCACCTAGGATTGGATGGATAGTATGGTTCTTGCCTATAGGGTTGGTCATAGGGGCGACTTGGAAATATTGCATCACAACTCTCAAAAGTTTATCTCAATTAGGGGTATTGGTCAGAATAATGGGTGTTAGAAGAGTAGATTCCACAATATATGGGAGGAGGAGATTAATATTTCCCTTGGGAAAGAGCAATTTATCGAAGAAGGGTGCTTACCTCTTCGAACTTTGTGTCCACCTTCTTCTTGAATTCTGTACATTTCACCTCATGGAAACCTTGAATGGGTAAAATAGACCTTGAACCAAATCGGTGAGTGTTCTGTTCCATGTTATCAATTAAGGTCATTGCAGCGATTGGGGTTTTATCTACTAGTACTCTACCTGCAACAACATCAATCATGTTATGATCAATTGTAATTAAACCTTCATAAAAATACTGAATTAAAAGTTGAACACTTATTTGGTGGTGTAGACTTCTTGAACATAACCTTTTAAAAGCATTCCTAATATTCATGTAATGTTTCCCTTTGTGATTTCCTTGTACCATAGATTTCCTTTTTTATGGTTTCAGTTCGAGAGGCTGGGAAATATTTTTCAAGAAAAAGACGTTTCATGTCTTCCCTACCTCTTATTGGTGAATTAACATACGACAACCAATATTTCGCAGTGTTTTATAAAGAGAATGGGAATTATCTAAGCTTTACTTGTTCCTCAACCATATTAGTAGGTTTTAATGTTGAAAAAATAGTATGAAATTATTTTAAGTTCTTGTGTGGATCCTTTCTTGGAAGTCCATGGAATCTTAGTAATAGATGAATTAAACCATATTTTAGGTCAAAATTGGGTGCCTCACCTTATAATTGAATATATGTGGGCTGGATAGCAACATCAGGTGAGGTTAGTTCTTTTAGTGTTCTATTGTTTTCTGCAATGTTATTCATGTTAATTTCAGTTTTAATGTGGGTTACTGAAAAAGAAGAAGAAGAAGAAGAAGAAGGATCAAGATGAGTGTTCATGTTTTGTGTGTCCTCCTTCAAAGGTTCTTCTTGTGTATCTCAGGGTTACTGATGTAGGATCCTCTCTGGTTTGGGTTCGAAAGGTTGTAAGTCTCCCATATTAGAATGCATCATACATAGATCCTACACAAGAAATAAATTAGAAATCTAAAAAAATTTAAAGGTATAAGATAAAACAAACAATCATTCACAAAATTTACAAAACAATTTATCAAAAACAAGCACTACAACCAATGCGCTCCCCGACAACGGTGC
Source organism: Viscum album (assembly GCA_963277665.1). Taxonomy (NCBI): domain Eukaryota; kingdom Viridiplantae; phylum Streptophyta; class Magnoliopsida; order Santalales; family Viscaceae; genus Viscum; species Viscum album. Next base: position 86,791,141 of record OY728154.1, read on the forward strand.
CAAAATTTGAGACTGCTGTCATGACACATCAAATTGATTATGATTTTAAGGTTGAGTTTTAGTCTATGTTAGACCCTAGGTTGTCTCTCAAGGAGCGTTCATGGGTTTAGAGTGTTCCTTTTTAATAAGAAGTACTAAAAGAGAGGTGGTTTTAAAACAGTTTAAAGAAAATGACTTGATTTAAAGAGTTTAATAGTTGATAAATAAAAGTGGTGTTTTAGAATTATGAGATAGGGAGATCATTTCAAGTTCCTACACATCTTGGTGAGTTCATCATTCTAAAAATACACATGGTTTAATAGAATCCTTTGGTTTAGGGTTGTCAAGATCTCAACTTCCCTCTTTCCTATTAAACAATTTTCAAAGAACCACCCCTTGACAAACAAATGGGTTTATCATGGTTTGGGTATAAAGCATAGAGAAGAAAGGCTAACAAAGAATACTGAAATCTTATGTATGTTTAAGATAAATAGGACTCTTGTCTTGTCCAATCAGAACAACCCAAGATTCCCACTTGAAATATCAACCCAATCAGTGCTGAAAATAAAAAGTGTTTCACTTAATTTTAACAATAGAAATGAAATCAGAGTAGAATAATGTCAATATAAGAAATAGTTGAAATATTTACCCCAAAAATTACACAAATACAGTAGAAGAAAATGTGCTGAAACTCCCTCCCAAGTGTGTGTAGCTCCCTCGAAATGACCATCCACCATTTAGCTCAACCTCGAGAGGGGCAGAAAGCTCGGGTGGAACTTCGCCTTCATCCTTGATACCACAATGAGACTAGGGGCCTCCAAAACTCCTTGGATGATGAGAAGACTCCTTTGGGTCTCCCAAATACCAGAACTTTTCCTCCTGGCCAATCATAAATATGGGGATCCCAAGGTTCGATTTTATAGGAAAATGAGAAAGTGGTTTTGAGCACAAAGATTTCATAAAACCATTTGCGACATGAGTTTTGAACTCCAGAAAGCCTTGTCTAGATTTGGAGAAAATAACAAAGTTGTAGATACAACTCTTGGAAGTCTCCACAGAATGTTTGGCACAATTTGGATAACCAGAGCCCGAGATATGGGCAGATCACAACACACCACTTTTGACTTCGTGCAGATTCAGTGTGCTAGACAGATCAGGTCAATTGGGAAACCAGATTTCCGAATGAGTATTGGGTTCTTTAAGATCAAATGTATCCCAATGAAATTTGTACCAGCCTAAAACATTTCATCCCATTTGGATGCACGATTGAAGAGCAGTGCATGGATGAATCCACTAGTGTGCATGGATATTGCGTAGTTTGGCCCATTGTTTCTTAGACATCATCTTGGGTCCTCCAAATCACCTCCTCCAACAACGGAATCATAAAAAAAATAACATTTCACTTTTTAATAGTGATAAAAACAAACTAAATGATTCAAACACATAATTAAATTTGTTATTATTTTTATAATTTTCATTATAAAACAAGTTTAGCATAGTGGTGTAAGGGTGAAAATGAAATAGTGAATCGCGGTGCGTTCACCTTCCCAATATAGTGAAGTTTTCTTTGTATACATCCATGGAATCTTCATCTTTTTTACTCAATCCCATGATTCTTTATCCACCTTAAGTCGAACAACCTAAGGGAAATATTTCTACTGGAAAATATCTTTTAATGTTTCTCATTCAATGGAATAAAGATCCTCTTTCTCCACATTATTGTTAAAGGTTAGGGCCGAAGCCTCATTTATTATTAAAGCAAAGAAAAGACCTCTTTAACTGGGTAGAGGGAGACCCATTACATAGCAAAAAGTCGCAGTGGTCATTTATCCCATTACATGGCCCGTAGGCCCATTTTTTTGGCCCAAGTCCCATTCTGTGAATAGTACTGCTACAGTACTCTACGCTGCTACAGTACTGCATAGTACCTGCTGCACTACAATACTCTACCACCACTATAGTGACCTACTTCCGCTACAGTGCCCACCGCTGCTACAGTGCCACCGATGCTACAGTGTGCTACAGTGCCCTCCGCTGCTACAGTACGACTTTAGATATATTTTTTAGGCCATTGATCCTGCCTTTGGATACCAATGCATCACATCTTCTGTTGAATGATGGGGGATGTTCCACCATGAAATGAAACACTATAGACATGTTCTTCCATGCTATATTGGGTTCCCCTCTATCTTGTATAAAACCACCATTTATATCTTATGTCATCTGATCCATCACTACAACAAACTATTCAGTTCCAATTCCAACCATCATGGGATGCTTATTGGGAATGATATTTCCCCCTCAGTGCATTCCCCAAAAAATTCCAATTAACTCTGTGGAAAACCATTCTGAACAAACACAGTTTATATAAAAAAATATGGAAATCTTAAAATTTTATCTCAGTTCAACTTAACAATATGGTAAAATATTTTAAGGTGGTGTTATCAACACTATCCTAACCTCTAAAGTTGTCTAAACCATCCTTTGATACCTACTATAAGGAACCTAACTAAACATTACATAATATTGAGTTTTAATTTATGAATTAATTCTCATTCTTTTGAGGATCTTTTCAAGTTTAGAGTTTTAGAGAATAAGTCCATAACTAATACATTACAAAAAAATATATTAGAATGTGGGTACTTCTGATTACTATCTATTTTCATCAAAATATAAATTTTTAAAAATAAATCATGATTTATTTTCATGGAAAACATCCAAAACATTCAACTTGACTTATTCCTTTCACTTAACCATCCTTAAACTATGTGAAAAACATTTTAAAAACTTGGGATGAGCACACAAGCTTAGTAAAAGATATAAAAATAAAGGAAACCATTAGTTCAGAAAAAATAATAAAACCCATGAAATATTAAACTTTGTATAAATTCTATTTGATAAAAAGAAATAAAACATTTTCTCAAGAAAAAATGCATTTTTTTCACAAACATTAAAACCCATCGCTAGCAATTAGAACTACTTATCATTGAATTAGAGAATCATTTTCATAAAACACTTTCAAACCCCTTTTAATTGAAATAACCATACGTCCGACATCGAATATAATAATTACCCAATGTATTATAGATTTATAATGGGTATCACCCTTATTATAAGCTATATAGAGCTCACTCATGAGTTTTAAGGGGGTTCAAAACCTCGTATAATCTATATCAGTCTCACTTGATCTCATTAGCTATAAAAGGGCTCAAGCCTTCCTATAAGCTATATCAGGACCACCGATGAGCTATAATGGGCCTCAAACCTTCGTATAAGTTATATCGTGATCACCCGTTTCATGTAATTATCAATTACCATTTCCTGAATAAAACAATTTCATCATAAACCCTTTGGAAAAAATATTTCAAACTCATATGAAAAACACTTTCAGATAAAAATACCATTTTTTTAAAATACAATTTCAATACCAAAACCCCCTTGATTTTGAAAACCCATTTTCTATAAAAAAATACTATATAAAAGGCAATGGGTTATTCTTTGAATAAAAAATAAAATATGTAAAAGGAATCTTGAAATCAAATAATGGTTATGGTGGGGGAAAAGTCAATGTCATCATGTATGTTAAGAAATTATCATTCCTTTTGTAATTTTTCTAAATGATATGTATAAATAATGTATGAAGATTATTTTTTAAAACCATTTAAATAAGTATAAAATTTAATTAAAAAACATTTTATGTCCATATAAAAAATTTCAAAAAAAAATATTAAAAATCATGAACATGGAAGAGAAAGATACCAAGAAAGCTAGGAGATAGGAAAACCTGCTCATGAGGAAATCAAATAAAAATAAAAGTACAGTACAAGGTATCACAGAGTCAATCGACAAAGATGAGAATAAACCTCACCACAATAATTCTTCTGAACAAGACGATCACAGTAATCAGGAGACACAAAAGACCAAAAGGAGGTGACCTCATTAATTTCCCTTTTCGCAAGAGAATCTACCACCTAATTGGATTCACGATAAACATGTGTGACTTCAATGGAGAGTGATACAAGACGCTGAATACAATCAATCTAGACTGTTAGAATCCTCCATGGCACATTCCTCGAAAGCTCTTTCAAAATTTTAACTGCAACAGATGAGTCCAATTCTACCCATAATTCATTCCATCCAAAATGGATAGCATACCTGATTTCTTTCATTACATCCCAGATCTCATCTTCAATGGCATATCAATTTCCAATAAAATGAAAAAAGCAGCCTTTGAAAAACCCCTGAGAGGTGCAGAAAACACCACCACATACAGAGGGCCCTAGAGCACTAGAGGCAGCCCCACCAACATTGACCTTAATCCACCGTGGAAGAGGCAGAATCCAGAGGATGTATTTCACCATAAGTGGCTTCTTCTTCCTGCCAGTAAGACCAAGAGATCTCAAAAAAAACCAGGTCAGAAACATCATTTCTCATAAAACCTTCTTGGATGTTGGAAGCCATGAAAATGGCACGATGCATTGTTAAGGCACCATTGTGAAACCACAGATGAATGTTGTTGAACAGCAGGTCGTTTCTGTACTTACATATGAAATCAATAACAGCCACAATTATGGCCAAGAGAAGAGCATGAACTTTCTCACTAAAATTGGCCATGCCAAGGACTTCATTAAGTCATCAACGGAATGAAAATGAAGGATGCATTGAAAAATCTGCTGCATTTAACACCATAAATTGCGAGCAAAATTGCAAGAGAAGAAAACATGGGAGATGGTTTCATCTGCTCCCAAGCAGACATGGCAGACCGGGGCAAGGGACGGCCCAGTTCGCTGTAGCAAGAACTGCAAGGGCAATCTTTTTTTCCATATTTTTCATAAGAGAAGTGAATACGCAGGGGGAATAAATTGCTTAATGAAATCCATAACCCATATAGGGTGGTGAATCGAGGCACCGCAATGAGACTTATAGCATTCCTTTGTGCTGAATATTCCATTCAGATCTAGAATCCACACAAGAACATCATAGCCAGTAAAGAAATATTGCGTGACTTCCATTCTTATGTGGCTAGGAAGAATTTCAGAAAGGTCCAGGTCTGCACCAAGATCAGCAATTGATTTGAGCTTAAGAGATACTGTAATGATGATCTCATCACAAATGGGCCATGACAACCAAGTGGTGGTCTAGCAATTCAGATTGGACTACTTACAGTGCAAACATTTTGAAAGAGCCATAAGATCATAATAGGCCCGCACTAGTGCAAAAAACGTTATTTACATCACCATTTTTTACATCGGTTATATATAACCGATGTGAGAATCTGTGAAACGTGGTTTTTTACGTTGGTTATTTTATAACCGATGTAACAAATGCAGTGAGTAGCTTTTTAACATCGGTTATTTTAATAACCGACGTTACAAATCGCGCGTGTTCGGTTTTTACGTCGGTTATAAATTAACCGACGTTAAAAATCAAAGCGCGGGGTTTTTTTACGTCGGTTATTTGATAATCGACGTAAAAAAATAGATATGTAGGCATTTTTTACGTTGGTTATTTTATAACCGACATAAAAAACCAAAGCGCGGGGGGTTTTTTTTACGTCGGTTATAAAATATCCGACGTAAAAAACGAGTTATCTACGGGTTTTTTTACGTCGGTTATAAAATAACCGACGTAAAAAACCCCCCGCGCTTTGGTTTTTTATGGCGGTTATTTTATAACCAACATAAAAAACGAGATATGTAGGAATTTTTTATGTCGGTTATTTTATAACCGACGTAAAAAACAAGATATCTACGAGTTTTTTACGTCGGTTATTAAATAACCGATGTAAAAAACCCCCCGTGCTTTGGTTTTTTACATCTGTTATTTTATAACCGACATAAAAAATGAGATATCTACCCGTATTTTACGTCGGTTATTTTATAACTGTCCTAAAAACCCAAAGCGCGGGGGGGTTTTTATGCCGGTTTTAAAATAACTGACGTTATAAATTTAAAAAATAGTTTATAACGTCGGTTATTATATAACCGACGTTATAAAACATTTAAAAAATTAAAGCCACATGGACTGTCATTTACAATTTTTCGATCAACAGTCCGCTGGCTCATCTCTCTCGCGTGGTAAACCCTAATCGGCTCGTCGATCGACCTGCGTTAAACTCATTTTGGCTTCATCGTTTATCATCTTTACCCTCCTCAGATCTATCATCTCAACTCGCAACACTCAAGTAAGCCTTCCACAAATTTATTTCATTCATTGTTTTCCCGGATAGTCTATATATATGTTTTGTGATTTTTTTGTTTAAACTAGGTTAGATTCTTCCATTTCGAACCCTATCACATCTTTTTGAATATCGTTGGCACCGGACATTCGTTTTTATCTTGAGTGTCTTGTTTTTGTATTTCTTTATAAAACAAATTTTGATATATTACCTTGCATTTAATGACTCAAAATCCTCCTATGTTAGAAACATATTTGGGGTTATTTATTGAAGGACTATGGCATGATTAAGGAAAGATTTGGAATATTTCCTGATTTTACCGGTTTGAATTTCATCATCAAAAAGAAATTTGAGGTATGGTTGATTCATCCATTCCTTTTATCCTATATTTTATTTAACGCTCAGGTTCATCAAACAATTTTGTAGTTGGATAACCAATAATGTTTATGTGATTAGAGAATTAAAATAAATCATCATCATATATAGTGAAACATCCTTGTTGAGTGTCTTATCATAGAATAGGAATCAATCATCCATATTGAAGATGTCATTTTTTTAGAAAACAAAAACCTTTAATGTAAACCATTTATCATTCATTAATTGAACTAAAATAAATATTTACACATGAGTTATAATGGGACATAATAAAATAAATATTTATCATTCACCCTCATATAGTCTAATAAATCTATGATAAACCATTTGTTTTCTTTAATGGAAACAAATTCACTTTTACCCACTTTGTATTTTTAGAAGACACTAAACTCCCTTATAATTTCACCCTTCTAGGAAGTATTAAACATCATTATATCCCTTTAAAAAATCTAAATTTCACAGAAATATCGTGCATCCATTTTTTCTTATAAGACTCTACTATAAATAAGTATACCATTTTTATATTATTAGTTATGATAAACTCTATCATAACATCATTAATATATGTTTATAAAAATGGGAATATCACAATTCTCATGATTTTAGTTGAGAATAATTATAATGTTTTTTATTAGTGATAATATAGATATGGGTAATTTTACAAAAAGAATGTGAACTGGAATAATGAATGTTACTTATATATATTTCACAAGATATTTTGATTTTATGTCACAAAAATAATTGATGATCGAATACAAAAAATAATTGCACCACCAACCAAAGTGAAACCAGTGCATTGTTCTATTTTAGAAATTCAGGATTTAATCAATGAGATTGTGATTTATTTATTTTTTAGAGTTTCTAAATCAAGATACTAGATTCTATTTCAAATGGGTATTTTTTTTGATGTTTCATGATTTTATTTGATGTAGGTTTTTCTTTTTCATGGATTACTTCACAAAGTGGTCTCAGTTCATTTGATTTTGTGTTTCCTTTGACACCATACCCCCTCAATGACTATGATCTCTCATTTCCAGTTTTTCTCTAATTATTCTATCATACAACTTTTGGATTTGATGGTTGATTAAAAACATATTTATTCAAATATTTAAGCTGGATTATATGCATTTTTTAGGATTATATTAATGTTTTATGCCACTTTATTTATTATTCTATCCAATACTAAGACCCTTTCTAGTAAGAAAAATTTCATAAGAAATACGATTGGACTCTTCATCATATTTCATGAAACATTTTTAATAATGTCACATTTTTTTTAAAAAATATGTTATATCAAAGATGTGGAAATGGGTGGTGTTCGGGGGGGTGTCCAAGGGGGTGGGTGGGTGTGAGTGGCTATCCACGGGGGTGGGGGCTTGTCCAGAGGGTTTTGGGGGTTGTCCGGGGGGGGGGCTGTCCAGAGGGTTGGGGGGTGTCCAGGGGGGTAGGGGTAGGGGTGGGGGGTGGTGTCCAGGAGGGGTTGGGGGTGCTGTCCAGAGGGGTGGGGGCTATCTGGAGGGTTGGGGGGGGGGGTGTCCAGGGGTGGTCCAAGGGGGTGGGTGGGTGTGGAGGGCTATCCAAGGGGGTGGGGGCTTGTCCAGAGGGTTTTTGGGGTTTTCCGGGGGGGTGGGGGTGATTCTCAGGTTTACTCCATTTTCTCCAATTTTCTATCAACTATGTAGGCGGCATGGTTTTCTTTGATTCAATGAAATTTAAAACTGTTATATCTAACTATATTTTGTTTTAAAAATAATATTCAAGCATATTTTCTTAAATACCCATAGATTTGTTTTATATTTTAAATTGTTTTACATTCAAATTATGATTTTTTTCATATAAACTTATATTTGTCTTATCTTAAAAATATATATTTTATGTTGATATTTGTTATAGGTAATAATGAGTCGAAGTTGGATTTCAGAACATCGAATGAGCAATGAATTTGAGGAAGGTGTTGATGCCTTTTTGGAATTTGCAAAACGAAATGTTCCAAGTAGTGACATTTTTTTGTCTATGCCTGAAATGTTTGAATATGAAGAAGTTGAAAAGTAGAGAGATAAAAGATCATCTGATTTATCATGGTTTTAATCCGAGTTACAGCCCTTGGATTTAGCATGGTGAAACTGGATGGAATGTCACTGATGATGATGATTCGCAAGATGGTAACTCTGATGGAATTGAAGAAATGATTCACGATATTATAACAGAACAAATTGAGATAGAACCAACAGTTGCACGTCTATATGGTGATGCTGAAAAACCATTATATCCTAGTTGTACAGATTTTACGGTTTTGTTGGTGGTCTTAAGATTGATTAACCTGAAGGCGAAACATAGATGGAGTGACATAAGTTTTACAGAGCTGCTAAAATTGATGAAAGACATTCTTCCAAAAGATAACGATCTTCCAGATTCACATTACAATGCCAAGAAAATATTATGCCCGATGGGATTGGGATACAAGAAAATACATGCCTGTCCGAATGACTGCATTATATATAGGAAGGAATATGAATTTCTGTCAGAGTGTCCTAAATGTGGGACATCACGGTATAAGGTGAAAGAAACATCACAGGCTGGTGTAGAGATTACAAAGCTCCCTTCAAAGGTATTTTGGTATCTTCCTATAATTAATCGTTTCAAACGTTTATTTGCTAATTCACATAATGCAAAAAGGTTATGATGGAATTCTGAAGAGCGGGTATGTGATGGAAAAATACGTCATCCAGCTGATTGTCCACAATGGAAGAAAATTGATGCACATTATTCTACATTTGGAAATGAAATTAGAAATCTCAGACTAGGGTTGTGCATAGATGAAATGAATCCATACCGAACCCTCAGTAGCACACATAGTTCATGGCCTATTTTATTGGTAATTTACAACCTCTCTACTGAAGTTTGTATGAAGTGAAAATATGTCATGTTGAGTATAATGATCTCTGGTCCAAAGCAACCCTATAATGATATTGATGTTTACTTGTCACCGTTGATTGATGATTTGAAACTGTTATGGGCTGATGGTATTAGGGTGTATGATTCTTATAAAATGGAATATTTTCAACTGCATATAGTGATTCTTTTCACTATAAATGAATTCCTAGCATATGGAATTTTGTCTGGATACAGTGTTAAATGGCATAAAGCATGTCCAATTTGCGAGCAACAGACGTCATATTGTCAATTGCATCATGGGAGGAAAACAGTGTACATGGTTCATCGAAAGTTTTTGCCTATGGAACACCCTTATAGAAGACTAAAAAAGGCATTCAATGGCTCACAAGAATTTGATACTTCTCCAAAACCTTTATCCCCTGATCTGTATTTTGAGAGGGTGAAAAACCTTGATGTGACATTGGGAAAGACATAGAAATCTGTTAATGATAGACATATTTGGAAGAAAAGGTCTATTTTTTTGATCTACCATATTGGAGGTATCATGAAGTTAAACATAATATTGATGTCATGCACGTGGAGAATAATATCTGTGATTATTTGATTGGAACATTGTTAGATATTAAAGGAATAACTAAAGATGGGTTGAATGCAAGATTAGACTTACTATCAATGGGAATACGTTTGGAGTTAGCTCCCACTCTTAAAGGAAGACGAACATTTATTCCCCCGGCTTGTAATACATTATCGAAGAGGGAGAAAATTAGATTCTGTCAGTGTCTTCATGATACCAAAGTGCCTTAGGGTTATTCTTCTAATATAATTTTTTTTGTCTCATTGAAGGACTTTAAGTTGATAGGTATGAAATCACATGATTGTCACGTCATGATGCAACAAATTCTACCAGTTGCATTGCGTGGAATATTTCCCATTCGTGTCAGAAAGACTATAATGAAGTTGTGTTATTTTTTCAATTCAATTTGTAACAAGGAAATTTATGTGAATGCTTTGAACATTTTGGAAAAGGATGCAATTTTTATACTTTGTCAATTGGAAATGTATTTTCCTCCAACTTTTTTTGATATAATGGTGCATTTAATGATTCATCTAGTTCAAGAAATAAAGCTTTGTGGACCTGTATATCTTCGTTGGATGTATCCTTTTGAAAGGTATATGAAAATATTAAAGGGGTATGTTAAAAATCTATATCAACCTGAAGCCTCCATTATTGAAAAGTATATTTCCGAGGAGGTAGCAGAGTTTTGTATGAGCTACTTGACTGCGGCGCAACACATAGGTTTGCCTCCATCTTTCCATGAACGAGTTAATAATGAGGGAAAGGGTATTCGTGGCTTGAAAGTAAAATCATTGTCAGATGAACAGATGAAGAATTTAGAATCATACATCTTGAATAACATAGTTGATGCTAAACCGTATATCACATTTCATATTAATGAGTTGAAATAATGTCATCCAAAGAAGAAAGAAGTGTGGATTTTGAATGAGCACAACAAAACATTTTTGTCATGGATTAAAAAGACTTTGCTTGGTAGATAAGATGTATCAGAGACATCAAAATGGATAGTGGGTGGTCCATGTTTAAATGTGATAACATGGTACGGTTATGACATTAATGGTTATACATTTCATACGAAAGCTCAGGACAACAGAAGTGCAATTCAAAATAGTGGTGTATTGGTTTTTGCAGAAGCAATGCATTTTTCGAGTGCTAAGGACAAAAACCCAATTTCTGCATCAAGTGCATATTATGGAGTGATTGAAGACATATGGGAGGTTGATTAATTTGAAATTAAAGTTCCCGTTTTTAACTGTAAATGGTTTAACGGTAACAACAGTTTCAGACACGATGAATTTGGAATGACACTTGTTAATCTGAATAGATTGGAAGACACAACGGATTCTTTTATAATGGAAACACATGCAAAACAAATTTTCTATGTAGTAGATCAATTAGATATGCAGTGGGATATTGTTTTACAAGGGAAAAAACAATATGTTGGTGAGGCTGAAATTGATGAATATACTGATTTATGTGAGATCCCTACTTCCATGGAAAGATTAACAGAACATAATGATGATCATGTTGAAGACATAGTTTGTGCCATAAGGAACGATCACGATGAAGGAATTTGGGAAAACAATCCATTTGTACATTCCTAAAATTACAGGTAACATATGTTCATTTCTTGTTTACAATTATCTTTCGGAAGAATCAAGAATCGTTGCTGAGAGGATTGTAAGATATCTATTTTATTTATTTAAGTTAACTATTTTCTTCATATAATTTCAATCATTACAAAAATGTTCAATTAATTAATACAGGACTCTCTTGAGGAGCATAGTTCAGAGGGGACATTTACAACTACTGGGAGGGAAGATATTTTATTTGCAGCATTGGGAAGGCCCGAACATCCTGGTCATGTAAGAGGATATCCGACAGGTGTATCGGTAAGAAAAGTGTTGTCACGTTCTTCAACTTCTAACATTGAGGGGGTTTATAAAAAAAATAGAATCCTTGGAGGCTGAAGTTCATAATATTAATGCGAAGATGGAGGACAAGATTAGAGAGTCAGTGTAGTCTATGTTTGTAAAAATGCAAAGAGAATTTCAGATTGCAGCTCCCACTCCTCCACCTCCCCTTGCAGACCCCATTATTTATCCTCCACCTCTGCCAGTAGCTCCCACTCCCCCACCTCAGCCTGTGGACCCCATTTTTTATCCTACGCCTCCACCGCAGCTTCCTACTTATTGCGAGTTGTATGTTGTTGATTCTCAACATCATATAGTAGCATATGGGTTGGTATATTGTATAAGAGATACAGTTCATCATCAACAATTAGAGGTAGAGAATCAAAGGGTCACTGTACATGATATTATAGATAGATCAGCTAGGGTACCAATACCTACAGATGAGGTGGAGACAGTTGGAAAGAGTATCAACCATTTTTTAATTTGGCCATCCAGACTTCTTCGAATCATTACCATAGAGGTATGAATGTTATATATTTTATTTTATTTTTTTTATTAAAGTTGTTTTATCATTTGAAAACTAATATATTTTTCAATTTTTTTTACAGTAATACTTCAAAGGTAAAGAAATACTGTATAGACAACAACAAAGACAAATGGATATGACATCAGATACAGATTCAAATGGTCTTGACAAATTGTCAAGATATTCACATTTGTTGTCGGGTTATTAGGAGTTTCCAATGGAAGCTCATGTTTGTGGACGTGAAATAAGAGTGGGGATTATAAAAACTGATATCATGGAGCTTGTTACTGGAGATAAGTTGGGCATCAACGTGGTGAAATTTTTTTCCATGTAAGTCTTAACACCTTTTCCCTGCATTATATTTATTAAAAATGTATACTTATGTATGTTTTGTATTAGGTATCTTTATAAAATTTGTGAGAGGAATGAGCTGACAGAAGTATATGGATTCATGGACCCGCAATTGATTTCCCCTGAAGTATGTGCATTGAATGAGGAATAAAGAATGGTTTATATTGCTGAAGGATTTGAAAAGAATATAATCACACAATGTTGGATGATGCCTTTTTGTGAGAGGTATGAAACACATTTCTCTCAAAGAGTTAATTATCTTTTAATATAAAAAACTGCTAACATCAAATTTCCTTTTATCAGTGATCATTGGATGTTAGGGGTTTTTTTCCCAAGGGAGAAAACCCTTTATTGGATATGCTCTGTCCATGGTGATGTGCGGGAAAGTTTTATGAATATATTGGAAAATTAAGTTTCAATTTCTCAATAGTTTTATATATTATAATGAATTTTAAAATTACCCCATTCGTATTATTTTCTAACAGTGCATGGGCCTACTTTTGAAAAAACACAAAGAAAAGAAGTGCAAAGATAAAATATGTAAATGCGAAGGTAAATATCCATTTATAATTTGTACTTTTTGATTTATTACATAAAAATAATATATTGAATTTACACTCATTCAAACAGAATTGTCACGAACAACAAGGCATCATCGAATGCGGATATTATATGTTAAGATTTATGTATGAAATAATAACAACAGGGACAGTTGTGAATTTTTAACGGGTACGATTTCCTCTTAAACATTGCCATGATATTTCAATTTGATTTATTCATTATACACGTTAACTACTTTCTTTTTCATTTGTATCTTTTTGATGACCCTAAACCCTATACTGCTGAAGACATCAAACACTTAAAAGTGGAGTGGTCAAATTATTTTACAGGTTTGATTGAATTTTAGTTGTTTGTAATGTAAAATGTAATTTTGAATATTGTCGTTGTAATTGTGTATTTGGTAATTGTTTAGGTTGGATTTAGTTTTTTTTGAAGTTGACAGTGTAAGTTTTGAATGTTATATAAGTGAATCTTTAATTTTGCTCTGCTTCTTGTTTTGGTTTACTTATGATGGTTTTTCTGGTATGGATTTGGGTCTGTGGGGGAGGGGTTCCAAGGGTGTGGGGGTGTGTTCAGTGGGGTTGGGGGGTGTCCAGCGGTCTGGGAGGGCTGTCCGGTGGGGTGGGGGGATAGTACAGGGGGGGTGGCAGGGCTGTCCAGGGGTGTGGGAAGGCGATCCAGGGGTGTGGGAGTGCTGTCCATGGGTGGGGGAGGGGGGGGGGGGGGGTGGAAATGGGTGTGGTGGGGGCTGTCAAGTGGGGTGAGTGGGTGAGGGGGTGCTGTTTAGGCAGGTGGGGTTTGTCGAGGGGTGTTTGGGGCTGTCCGGGGGTCGGGGGGCAGTCCAGGAGTGTGGTGGGGGCTCCAATGGGGTGGGGGGAGGGATGTCCAAGGGGTATACATGAGGTTGGGAGCTCCAATGGGGTGGGGGAGGGTTGTCCAGGGGGTATACATGAGGGTGCGGGCTCCAACGGGGTGGGGGAGGGAGGTCCATGGGGTATATATGAGGGTGGGGGCTGTCTATGGGGTAAGTTTTATATGTTATCAATGTATATGCTTCATTTTGATCTACTTCTGTTTTTGTAGTATGATTTCTTGATTTGTTTTCTGGTTGATTCTGGTGGAGAGCAGATGACTGCATAAAATTTAAAAAAAAACCGACGTGATAAAAGTCCTGAAAAATGGATTATCACGTCAGTTATTTAATAACCGACATGATAAAAGGCCTGGAAAATGGTTTATCACGTCGGTTATTAAAAAACTGACGTGATAAAAACCCCACCCCCCAGTTTATCACGTCGGTTGTTTAATAACCAACGTGATAAAACCCCGCCCCCCGGTTTATCATGGCAGTTCTATAATAACTGATGTGATAAACCCCCCTCCCCCGGTTTATCATGTCGGTTGATAAAAAACCGACGTGATAGAACCCCGCCCCCTGGTTTATCACGTCGTTTGTTTAATAACCGACGTGATAAACCCCCCCGGTTTATCACGATAGTTCTATAATAACCGACGTGATAAACCCCCCGCCCCCTGGTCTATCACGTCAGTTATTTAATAACCGACATGATAGACCATTTCACCGTCCTTTTATCACATCGGTTTTTTAATAACTGACGTGATAAACAATTTCCCAGGCCTTTTATCACGTCGTTTTTTTTAATAACCGAGGTGGTAAACCATTTTCCAGGCCTTTTATCACGTCGGTTGTTAACGAACCGACGTGATAAACCCTTCCCATTTTATTTATCACATCGGTTCTAAAATAACCGACGTCATAAACATCGCGATTTTATGTTTTTGACGTCGGTTTTTAAATAACTGACGTCAAAAAAACGTTATTTATAACGTCGCCCGTATTAACGTCGGCTATAAACCGACGTAAAAAATGAAAAATAAACGACGTAAAAAACGTTTTCTGTACTAGTGATGCTTAGTAGTAGACCAGACAGAGGATCTCATATAGTTGGCATATCCATTCTACAATTTTCCAATAAATCTAATTTATAGAAACTCCATGGAGGGATGAGGATTGAAAAAATCTTCCAGACAAACTTTTCAATCAGAGTATCATTGAAGATTTGAATGTCTTTAATATCCAACCCTCCCATTTGTACTTGCTTAATACAATATTTCCATGAAACTGTGACAAATTTATTCTCATTAATTAATCCAGTCCAAACAAAGTTTCTAATTATGACACTTAGTTATTTAATCAGTGATCTAGGCCACTTGTAAAGAGAAAAGGAATAAACAAACATTGAGGTAATCACTGAGTAAACTAGACATATTCTCCCAGCTTGGGACATATTTTTTCCTTTCCAACCTGATAATTGATTGATGATTCGCAAAAAAATATTTTCTAAGTGACATATTTTAACCCTTCTCCCAAAAAATAGGTACACCAAGGTATGTGAAAGGGAGAGAACCCATTTTAACTCCCAGCTTTACCGCAGTTCTGTTTTGCCTTGAAGTAGTAACTCTATCAATGAAAAACACATAGGACTTTCTCTAATTAATGACCTGACATACAACTTCTTCATAGTGAGAGAAAATTATTTTAATACAACATATGGTAGCATTGCTTGCCTTCCCAAATAGCATAATATTATCAACATAAAATAAATGTGAAGGGGCACTCAAGTCCCTTCCGAGTCTCATTTGTTGATACCATCTAAAATTAGTAAGATCAGTGAGGCACCAGCTTAAATAGTCTTCAGCAATAGCAAACAACATACCAAAAAGGGGGTCACCCTGCCTGACACCTCTTGAGCATTGGAAAATTCTTGAGGAGATCCATTGACCAAGATAGATAACCTTTCAATGGATAAAATGGATCCAATTAGATCATGAAATATCTGTGAGAAGCCATGCATCATGAGAATAGTAAACAGAAAACTCCATCTTATGGTGTCAAAAGCTTTTGAAATATCAATATTAATGGCCATATTTCCATCCTTAACCTTTATTTTCATAGAATTCACACATTCAGAAGCAGTAAATAGACAGTCTTGGATGTTTCTCCCAGGTACAAACCCAAACAGATTCCCAGAGGTGATCCCTATGGAAATTTCACCCAAACACTGAGCCATAATTTTACTAATGTCCTTTGGTACTATATTCCCAATGGAAATAGGTCTGAAGTCTTTAATGTACAAGGAATTATCCTTTTTAGGGATTGAGGAAATAAAATTCGAATTCATCCCACACAACATGTAAGATGATCTAAAAAAATCATTCACAACATTTTTAACATCTGTTTACACAATATCCCAGTAAAACATATAGAATTTATTAGTAAAGCCATCTGGACCTGCAGCACTACCAATGTTCAGTGAGAAGAGGACATCATGTATATCCTTTGAACTAGGGATATCAATAAGCCTCTTATTCTGGTTATCATCAATAGAGGGGTCAAAACACTGGATAATTTTATCAGAATTATCATTTCTAATATCTGAGTACAGCTTCACAAAGTAATCTGTCACAACCTCAACAATACCACTCTCTAAATCAAAGAGCTTCCCATCAATTCTAAGAGCATTAAGATTCTTCCTGGCCTTTTTTTCTTTGCTAATGCAATGAAATAATTTAGAGTTTCTGTCTCCTTCCTTCAGCCATCTAACCTTGGATTGATTCTGAGCCAGATTATCCTTAAAGGCCAGTAGTTTTTTCCAGTCTTAAAGCAGCCTGTATTTCCTCTCGGGAGGGAACCTCCTGGGACAGAACATAATCTTGAAGTTCTAAGAGGATAATTTCAGTCTCTCTTATATCACTGTCAATAGAGGAGAAGGACTCCTTGCTCCATTGCTTCAGCCCGAACTTAACAAGTTTCAGCTTGCAACATAGAGTGTGCAATGAGATACCCAAGTAACTAGTTTTCCAAGCATCCAAAACAATCTCTCTGCATCCAGGTATAACGAACCAAGCATTATTGAATTTGAAAGGCTGAGGGGATGACCTGACTTTATTAGAAAATACCTCAAGAAGAATAGGGTTGTGATCAGAATGTAAACATGGTAGGGTTATCCTAGCCACATCAATTGGCCTATTCCTATCATCCACTTGAATGAAGCACCTGTCCAGCCTATTTGCCTGTCTCCCATTAATGGTGTATCTGCTCCACGTGTAATCAACACTAGAAATGGGAACCTCAGCAAGGATATATTTTTCAATGCAAGTGAAAAAATCAAAGGCCGAAGCATGATAGAAGTGCTCCCCAGTTGTTTCCTCATGCCATTAGAATAGTGTTAAAGCCACCAAGAAGAACCCAAGTTCTCATCATACTCTCAGTGATATCAGCTAAGCTTCTCCACAACACTCGCCTTCTTGTGTAAATATTGAGGGCATAAAAAAACTTCACCACAATAGATACATTATTATTGTAACATGAAAGAGTGAAAACATTAAAATCAGTCAAAATGGAATTAACTGCAACACTATCATGTTTCATCACCCACATAGATTTAGAATTTCCAGTAAATTGATTGTTTACAACTAAGGAATATCCCATGGATGCTTGTTTGAAGGAACTCCAATTCTCAAACTTCATCCTTGGCTCTGCAATACCAACAAGAACTGGCCTATTGGTCATAATAATATGTCTAAGGGATCTGACCATGGGAGGATTCCCAATCCCTTGACTATTCCAGAATAGAATCTTCATTTTTTTGATCTGAGCCTAGTTCTAGGCCCATCATAAATCTGTTTAGCATATTTTTCAGAGGGAGAGAGCCAGTAACACCCGCACCATCAGATATTTGATCATCATCTTCAGTTCCATTATCCTCCCCCACCGAGTTAAGAAAGGAGAATCTGTTGACTGAATCAGCTTGAACAGGCAGCAGGCTAGCAGGTAATATTCTTTTTGTAGCCTTAGAAGAATGAACATGTGAAAATTCCCCCAGATTAGCAGGAACAGAAGCATACTCCGCAACATGTTCAGGGTTAATTCCAGGGCCCAAATCATGATCTTCGGCCACCAAAGGGGCCACTCCAAGACTTGAATCAAGACCCTGAATCATAGGGTAATAAGGTTCTGCAACATGTATTTTACCGGTCACAGCAGCAGTAGGGACAATGCCTGGAGTAACAGCCTGGTCTGCTTCCTGTGTCTGTGTACCATCAGCAGGTTCAACATTTTCAGCGGACACTACAACATCCTTTCTTTCAACCATTACAGTAGCATCATCAATATGTTTAGGGATAATTCCAAAGGTATCAGCCAGGTCCTCATCCTAAGACTGTTTACCATCAGTAGGTTCTACGCTTTCAGTAAACACACCAACATCATCAGAATCAACAAAAATAGGATCATTTTCTGCAACTTTCAGTTTCTCCCTATCATTACCCTTCTAACCCTCCCCATTAGAAGGTACCCCAGCAGAGATTTCTGGGACAGGATGACCTAGATCAGTATCCATGGAACCTACATTAGCCTTAGAGCTGGCCTTCACACCATTATCATCAACTTCCTTACATTTATTTTTATCTATAAGGCTTCCATCATCCACCATCCCATCTTTTCCAGAGGCCCTGTATGGAACATTGATATCTCCCTTCTCAATAATGGGTTACTACCAATATTTAATTCCATAACCTTGTTCTTACTATTCCTATAGTTTTTAACCTCATTCCCTCGACCCTTACAAAGGTTGCAGGTTTTATTTCGATTGCATTCAGAGATAATATGACCAGAGAAGTGACAATTCAGACAGAATTTAGGTTTTCTCTCATATATAATACCAAGGTTGAGACTATCATCTTGGGCAGTTAACACCACTTCCTCAACAAGAGTGGAAGCCATATCAACTTCAACTAAAATCCTCGCATAGTGTCCAAAGGTAGGATTCTCAGTCTGTTTATCAAGTCAAATTGGGTTTCCAACCGATGAGGCGATGTCCCAAAGAATTTTAGGATGACAATATAGCCAATTTAGATTACAGATTCGAATTTATATTTGTGAAAAAGTATTCTTCACAGTACTGGGGTCAAAATTCCAGTCCCATTCATGAATTCGAAGAAATCTCGGCTTGAGAGAGACTGAACCGAGACACCAGGCACGATACTTGAGCTCATCTGATGGAAAAATAATATGGTAGAAACCACGACCCATTGCTGTCATCTTCCAGCCATTGAAGCACCAAATCTCGGAAATCCTCACCATGAGTTCATTGAACTTCCATGTATTCACCCCTTTTGGAATCACCACTCTCGCAATGATCGAATCTCTACAGAGCCTAATTCGCTCCTCAATAGCATTCAGATTCATAGAGACATGTGCAACACGCCCTTTGTGAATTATTCATCCCAAGGTTGCCATTTCAAAATCAAGAAACAAGATATTTACCACACCTTTAACCTCATCCACAAAGCTCCTGTCTGATTTCGTCTCGTGCAACACAATCCACACCCTTAGCATGACAATATTCTTGCTTTCTTGATTCATCGACGGGAATAGATATGCTCGATCTAGGGTTCGCGCCCTTTTCAGATTCAAACTCTTCCATCTCCCTCCAATATATATGCTACCTTTTCCAATCTATACCCCATCATGAAAAAAAGATAGTTTGAAGGAATTTTTAAAATATAGTTTATTTAAAATAAAAGTCCCTTTACATGTTGGAAATATTTAAATCATAAGCCCCAGGAAAGAATAAAATTATTAAAAACATTAAATACCATTATAATAAATATATTACTGATACGTAATGTCAAAGAGACTGTATATAAACCTTATAAAATAATATAGCTGTATAAAATTAAGAAATTCTTCAATGAAAAGTGGTTGATATGAAGACCTTTAACTTGAGTCTGACTTGTCACATGTGTATTTATTTCTTGAATAATAAAATTATGTTAATTATTAAATTTATTTATAACCTTATGAAATTTTATTATTACTTTTATTTCACCTATTTACATGTTATATTCAATTATTTAATCAATTAAGTATAAGTCTAGTGTTTTGACCATATTTGGTTTATGAGTCAAAAACGAATTTGGTAGGTCAACTAGGGAAAAAGGGGTTATATTTTAAACATATACAAAATAATAATCATAAAATAATCATTATATTTGTATATAAATTATTATTTTAAAACTAATTATAGAATATGGTTATGAAAAATGATATAACGTTACAATCATGGATACTGTAGGTCGTATGTATGCATGGTAAATGTTTCCATTTTTCAATGATCATTATGGAATAAAGGTATATAATATTTTATCCTTATGTAATTATAATTATATCATAAATAAAATCACATTTAATTATATATATTTACATATTATTCTTGTGATGTAAAAGGAATCACATCGCTTCGATGAGGGTGTAGTCCACACACCCATAAACGATGTTATCACTTTTTTAATTGTGTGAAAATATAAAAAGAAAATTAAATATTATATATCCAAAAAAAATATTATGTCAGGAATATAATAATTATTTTATTTATATAATATTTATTAATTATACTTACCCTTATTACCTTAATGTAACTCGTTATTGAATAACGCTTTCTATCACATCGTGAGGTGGTAGTCTTCCATACACACGTGTGATGTTATCATATCCCCTATGGTATGAAATGTAAAAAAGGGTGTATATGATATAATGAATAAATAGTTATAATTATTTTATAAATATCATATATAAATAGTATTTACATCATTATGACAAACCATGATAGGTGGTAACGAAAAATCAAACAACGTCGTTTCATGAGGTGATAATCCGGCATACACACGGATGATGATTTCATAACCCATTTGATGGAAGTATGTGGGGAAGTATATATTAAAATTATCCTAAAAAATATATGTATATTTATTATAATTAAATTATTACATAATAATGGTATTATAATAATTCAATGGGTTGTAAGAGAAAATTAAACAAAAACTCATGTTGATGGACGTTACATCTTCTTCGGGGAACTCCATTTGGTTTTCACCAATGGACTTCCTTGGTAAGAATTTAAACCAAACTAAGGATTATAGGATGATATTAGTTAATATTGGAAGTTATTTTTGTTTTTATATTCCAATACCAATATATTGAGAGGTGTTAATAGAGGAAGAGAGTAGGAGGACTTTTATAAGGGGGTGAGTGACAAACATGCAAATTTTTGAAAGTGGGAATTAAAATTATGTTATTCCATTTCAAGTGGATTAAATAATGATTAAAACGCAATAATATAAGTTATAATGTATAAATATTGAAAACAAATTGTGCTGATTATTATATAGGTCATTTTTCCCTTAAGGTTAAAGTTTTACAACTAAGTAAACTCGTTTTTACCTTAATTCTGGTAATAAATTTTAATTTCTTTCATTAATATTTTCGGTAAAAAAACTAAATTGAAACAATTATACATTATAGATTTTTATTATTAAAAATATAGAATCAATTTTAGAAAATTCAATTCATATAAGTGGGAAAAAATTAATTTAAAATTCTTTCTGTAGGTGGGATGAGAAAGCAGGGGTTTTAAGGTGAAAATGTTCAAACTTTTACTAAGTTTTTTTATCTAAATTCAGTATGAAAATTATTAAAGTGAACTAATTTTATTAAAATATTTATAATTTAACTAATTTAACTTTAAAACCAATTTAAAATATAATTTAACATTGTAAATAATTTAAATGAAATGTCAATATTCAATTAAAATCATGTATTTTTACTATTCATAAAAAAATGAAACATCTCAAAAAAATGAACAATTTACCCTATGATAATTTTGTTATTAAAATTTCAAAAATTATGTTTATTTTGAAAAATAAAATTTATAAGTGTTTCAAAATTTAGTTTAAAAATAATGCGCCATTAAAAAGCGGAAAAGGTGTCTTCTAGAAAAATATAACTTTTATACATCAAATTAGATTTGTTCTTATATTATACCTATAAAATCTATTTGATGATGTAAAAACATTTTATTTAATATTTAATATTTAAATTTCATTAATATCATACAATAATATTAATTAATTTAATTTATTAAGATAAAAAATAATTTGGGTACATAAATTTTTTTTATAAAAACATTTAATTTGTATTTAATTGGATTTTATTTTAATTTATTATTAATTTGTAAACAATGATTTAATTTTAGAAACATGTTTAAAATATATTTTCATTATTTATTTAATATTATTTCTTCCTAAAATGTCTATAGTTGGGTGATAACTATCATGTTAAATAATAATATTAATAGTATATTATTATCCAATAAGACTCGACCTTACGTGTAACACAAGTTATCAAAGAAAATTTATGTTGTATGTAATTTAATATACACATTTTGTTATGTGTAATTAAATATAAATATTTTTTATACCAAAATCTATTAAATAATTTAAATTAATTTTAAAGAAATTTTTTCATAAAAATTCAGGATGTTACGCTAATAGCTCCAAAATGTCTCCTAACATCATCCCATAATTACAAAGTATTGTTGAATTACCAAAAATATCATACATATAATATGAATTCAAATGAAGTTTGTAAATTTATGTAGTGTGAATTAATTATAAAAAGAAACCACAATAATAGTTTGAAACTTCTAGAGTTTAGTGGGTTGATATGTAAATGGTGCAAATATTTTAAATTATTTAACAGTATCATTTCTAGTATGAAAATAATGTATTAGATGTCAAACTTTTCACCTAAATATTCTCATATATACTTCTATCTTTGTTGGTATAACATATAATAATATTCATAGAACAATTATAAAAAACACATAACTTAATTCCTTTTATATGAGAAACACATTAAATCCCATGCAATTTGAGCATATCTTAAGGATCAACCAAAACTCATGGCACATATTCAAAATTTTCATTAAATATCCTAACCCAAGGATCCCTGTATGTGGCCAGTATCATGATATTTTTCACAAAAACTTTTCTAGTATAAAACATTTCAAAAAAAACCTTATTTTCATCTCAACATATCAAAATTCATCCTCTAATTTTCCAATTTGAATAAAAAATTCACTTTTACAAACACACTTTGAAACCCATAGAAATTATAATTATTTTTTCATATTTTAAAACTCTACATAAGAATGCATACTTTATTTTAAAAATATATATTTTGTTCCACATTAATCCCATTATAATTTGGTTAATAATTCTGTAAATATTTCTCCAATTTAGATATTTATAAATATATATCACTTTGCAATATTATAAATGAAAATTTAATGAAGATATAATAACATTTAATCCAATGGTATTAATGAAAAATCAAAAAACACAATTAACACTTATTGATCAAAATATATGTTTATCCACTTCATATATATACTTTATATTTAAAATACTTGTGATAAAATAACATATATAAGAAAAAACACCATAAACAAAAACAATTTTTTAAAATAAAACCATAAAAAATTCATACATTCACATTTAGAATTCATATATTAATCACCATCACATTAAGAATACAATATATTATCAAAAAAACAATTTCCACATATAAACACATATAATTAAATTTACAATAAATTATTGCATACATTTATTAATCTTAATTATTATTTTTCTTAATAATCTATTTCCTTACACATAAAATCAACAATTTTAGTATAAAATAACAATTATAAACCATTAAAATCACATAAAAATCATAAAAAAATTATTAGACATCATTAAAACTAATTTATCATGCCGCATAACTATATTAATTTAAAATTTCCCTATATTAGTAAATTATTTAAATATAATCATTCAAACAATCATGAATTTTTGTAAATAGAAATTTATCTGACATAAAATAAACAACAAGAACAAAGAGAGATGCCATATATCCTTCTAGTACATAATCAAATTAGGAAATAATTAATTTGTAAGAAAAAAGATAAAATTAGAACATGATACTAAAAAATCCATAACACCTTCATACAAAATTATAGGGTTCTCTAATCTCTTATTAAGATGAATATACCACCAATGATTGCTTGTGATTTTGAATAAAAATAGGGGAGAAATAACTTCTTGAATTAGAATTGATAATGAGATAGATTAGGGTAATATAAGTTAATAGTAACTTCCCCGCATAATTGAAAAAATCAAGCTCTAAACATAAGACCATTATCACACGATTACTAAATTTTCCCCCATTTGAAAACTACACATAAGAATAACGGGTAATCGATACCTAGCTATTGATTACCCAATGGTCTTCCTAGCCCCCCCTTACTTTTCCTACCTCACTGGTAACTAGATATATAACCCTTAGCTACTAAATTGTGTTTGTATGAAAAATACATCACGGTATACCTTAAGACACCCTCCTATATTATCCATTCACTCCCATCCCCAAGAATCAGAAGAAATTAACATAAAATAAGTTCAAAGATTTCCAAAATAATATAATAATCATTCCTAAAAAACTCTATAGCATTACATTTGAAATCTTTTTTATGTATGATAATATAAAATAAATATTAATTATTTAAAAAATGTTTGAATAACTTCTAAAATTTTAGATTAAACCTAGGATCCTCATTTAATATAATATAAAATGGGACACTTAGTATACTAACAAATTATCCCAGGAAATGTAAAACTTCCGAATGGCCTGAAGACCTTCTTTATTTCATTTTATTTTGGATAATACCCCTTTAAAGGGTTGACGAGGAACTATTACATGACCCGTAGGCCCAAGGAATAAGGCCCGAATGACCTGTAATACATGACCCGAAGGCCTAGAGGCATACCTTGTGCATAACATGACCCGTATTCCCAACCCACTAGAACTGACCCTACCCAGCTTCTACGTCATTGATCACCAAGATCCACACCTTACACTGCTGATTGACTAGCATTTCCTCATACAAAGATGCACGTTTCCTGGTCTAGATCGCGGCTGACATACCCTCTTATTCTTCTAATCCAGTTATCTCTGCTTATGGTGGCTGCTACTGTTGTTACTCTAATCTTCTTCTAGGGTCTGTTCTGTGTGAACTAGGATACTACATAGTCTTTGTGGACTGAAGGCCTTATAGCCCAAATGCCTTTGATGACTCGAAGGCCTTTGAGACCTGTAGGCCCAAACCGGTGGCCCGAAGGCCCAAATCGGGTGAATAGTTCTGGCTACTAAATTATCAAACATTAATTGCTACAGTAATTGCTATAATACTGCTACAGGGATGCTACAGTACCTTAAAATTCACCTCCACCTGGTTTTGAACATGGGTCTTGAAAAGCACGGCCTATTGTCGCCTATCGACCGGTTAAAGTTCCGGTGCTCTGCTAATGTGTATAGCAGCACTCGGGTCGAATCCTCGACGATGATACTTTGTAATGGTCGTTTGTTTTTAGTTAATTGTATTCTGATTGGGGGGTTTGTTTGCAGAGCTTATGAAATAATTTATGGATGATGTTTGATTTAACAAATTGATGAATATTGGGGTGAGTTCATCATTAGGTTAGTTAAGCTTGTGATATCCTTGAGCTTTGCTTTATATTGCATTTAAATTAACACCCATGTCACAAGATGATGTTGATTAGAATTCTTAAGTGTTAAGGCTTTAAACCAAGCCTTAACTTAACTTAAGGTTATAATCTCAATCAGATCCTATTTATGGTGGTGTATTTATGGTTCCAATAATCTATGGAAACCACATGTTAAACAAAACAAGTCATTAATCCATGACATGTTAAGTCCAACGTACACAATGTTAATTCAAAGAATATTCATCGAGCAGATGCTCTCAATCACTTAACATACCTAAATTATAACTCACCCCAATGATAGATTTACTCAGCCATTTGGGTGATTAATAATCTGGTTATAATGATTATGATTATAAATTAATAAGAGAATAAAAATAAAGGGATAAGAAAAGAGTGGTACGTCGACACACACACGAACAATGATGATAATTAAAAACGAACATTTGATTGAATGAGGAAGCTAAAGAAGGGAAGGGGATTGAACTGAATTTATACTATTTTAAGAACATTAATATTAAAATACAGAAGGTGTAGGAGAATAAGAGATATTGAAGAAGAAACTTGCATTAAAACAGAATTACAAAAGAAAGGACTTACAAAATTACAAAAATGAAGAACACGAAATTAAGTAAAAACAAAGAGAGGAGGAAAGGTCTCTCAAGTGAAAACATGAGTATGGAAGATCCCCCCAAGCCTCTGGCAAGGCCTTGTTCATGACAATATGTTCTCCTCCCTTCTGAAATGCCAACCCCTCTCAAGAAGAGAAGGGGAGAGTATTTATAGCCCAAGGAGTGGACTGTTTGCATTCCCAATCTGTCCCTCCACTTTCATCACCAATTTTGCTATTCAGACAGCCGAATCTTCACATATCTCCTTCTTCAAAGTTGTATAAAATAATGTTGGTCGACTACTCTCAAAATATGGAGTCATTTGGACTTAAGTATCAAAGGTTATGTCCGGTTTATTAAACAAAGTTAAAATGTCCATTTCAATCCTGTATTTTTGAAGTCCATAATGTGATAGGGTTTTTGAATATGAATATGCCTTCAAATACGAATTTTTTCTTCAACATAGCAGGCCACCTATATCTCCTCTTTCACACTGAAAAATCTCATCTCTATGTGATGCTTACATCATGAGATATGTCATGCATACTATACTGATTTTAATTCTCTTCCAGAATGGTGGGCTGGACTTCAAAGCATATGTTGGGCCCCTTTTATTTAGCTTTGGGACTTGAAATTTTTATCCAATATGACATGTAGCGTCCCCCGAATTATGGTGTAGATTTAAGGTTTTTGGACTTCTGTATTGATCCCAGTAAATCAATCTTCACGGCTGGTTCAGTTTTTTCACAGATTCTTTGGTCTTGTTTGGGAGGACCATATGACCCTTCAAATGGAAGAATTGACTCATGGTACCTTCTAATGAAATGTTGTATATTGAAATTATAATCCTAAAAAACAAAAACCACACAATTTGGATCAGTATAGTGATAGTTATTATTAAAACATTAAACTGACTCAATTGGACTACTTCTAAAAATGCTCAAAAATTATACTTAATATTAAAACATTAATATTTCACACAAATTATGCACATTTCATATAAAATCAGTAATGGGGGAATATAATAAGTAATGAAAATATTAATAACATCAACTCCCACACACTTAGTTTTTTGCATGTCGTCATGTGCAACAAATATAAAAACATGACAAAATCATTTTCACTCATCAACAAATATTAAAATTTTGTTTTCTCCAATCAGGGGAGGTTTAGACTATTTCACTCATCCATTTTGAATTCCACCACAAGTTGTTACAGAAACTATGTTCCAAAACTAATTCATTTTTATCATGCTCAAATTTAGAAATGGAAAATGTGGACACTCAAAACTCACACCTCTCAAGATGATAAAATTCATTTGTGGAGGTTCACTCTTTCACCAACAAAAACTGAAAATCATAGAGTTTGTAAGAGCTCTCAGCTTCCAATACCTATCCAAAGTGCTCAAAAATCAAGAGGTCTTTTGAAGGGGTTTTTCTGTGTCTATGGGACCGTAGGAATATAATGTCCAAGAGAGAGAATAAGAGGGTTAAAATACCAACATAGAAAAACAATGCACATTTTTTTGAAATAAAACATGGACGGAAATGAAAACACATTTTTAAAAGGGAATTATTGTGTGAAGAAAGACACAATAGAGGAAGAAAATATGAAGGGGATGAGAAAATTAAATATTTACAAACCACCAAACTTCTCCCAATGATATAAGAATATAATGCAAGTGTTCTTTTTTTTCCTTTTTTTTCTTTGTTTTTTCGAAAGTTGACCTTGAGACAGATCTCACACTCATATCCCAACCCATGTTTGATCTTCTCATGACACTAATTGTAATAGTTATAACAAGATCAAAGGTTGAGGAAGAGTGATTTTTGACCTACCTATGACACAACCCATTTGTTTCATTTTTTTTGATTTTTTTTTTGATTTTTATTTGATTTTTTTGAACACTTGTTAATAACATTTACAAAATTACATAAATGGAAGTTCATTACATTCCCCAAAACAAACTTAATGATAACCTCTCCCCCACACTGAAATGGATACTTTCCCTCAAGCATATGATAACATGGTGAAATCAAAAAAAGGGTACCCAAAATGAAATCCATCCCCCCCCCCCACACTTAAATTTTGAAAAATTATGCAATGAAAATCCATGTTGATATTGTGTGGGAAAAGGTATTGGGCTTGTAATGTGGCTATCAAAGAAAAGGTTTTCATAGGCTCGATGGGACTTTAAAAAGAAGGATTAATGTATGGTTAATGGGAGGCTATTTGGCTATTATAATTCGCATGTGGTTCAGGAAAATGCCCCTATCATATTAATGCACACTAAGGTAGGAAATTCAGCTCGATGGTCCACAAACTCAAGACTCACAAATGGGGGTAAAAACACACATTTTGAAAAGATGTCCATAGGTAGCCTTGGCATGAAAGAAAATGTTGTTCCTCACGGTTTGGGAAAAGCATTTTGCAAATCAAAAATTGAGCATTCAAAATTTGTTAATTTTGACACAAAATTATTTATCCAAAGTCATGATGAAAATACAAAATGTTTGAGATGAAAACATGTCTATTAAGTCCCCAAAATGGTAGGACAAAATTTCAAAACTCGATGGTGAGTAAGCATGAATCGTTTTTTGTAATTTTTTTAAGTAATTGTGTTTTTTTGGTTTTTTTAGTTTTTAAGGTTTTTTTAAAATACACATCCACACTAGAAAGAGAAAAAGAAAGGGTTTGATGAATAAAGTGGTAAAAAAATGAAAGATAGAGAAAGAAGAAGAAAGAGGTAGAGAGAGGAAGAGATAGAGAGAGAGTTAAAGGGAAAGAGGTGCCCCCTGGTTTGGATTTTGTGGGTTTCCATCTCCATCCAGTGGTGGGTCTACTGTGGATCCAATGGAAGTAGATGATGATCCATGATTGTGTGTCCTCTCATAGTGATGCTTCAACCGATGTCCATTTACCGTAAATTTCCTTTTGGAGGAGGGGTCTTGGACTTGCATTACACCAAATGGGTAAACGTTAGTAATAACAAAAGGACCTTCCCAACGAGAATTAAGCTTACCTGGGTGAAGCGGAAATCGATAATTGAAGAGAATTACCTTTTCACCTTCATGAAATACCTTTCTTAGGATGTGTTTGTCATGGAGTACCTTAGCCTTCTCTTTGTACATATTGGAATTCTCATAGGATTCAAGTCGAAGCTCCTCCAGTTCAGCCAACTACAACAATCTTTCTTCACCAGATTTTTCACAATCAAAATTATAGGTTTTCACAGCCCAAAAAGACTTATGTTGGATTTCAACTGGTAAGTGATATGCTTTACCAAAAACTATCCTAAAAGGAGACATCCCAATGGGTGTTTTATAGGCAGTTCGATAAGCCCAAAGTGCTTCACCAAGTCTTTCAGGCCAGTCTTTTCTGGTGGGTTTTACAATTCTCTCAAGCACTGTTTTCACTTCTCTATTAGAAAGTTCATCCATTCCATTTGTTTGGGGGTGATATGAAGTTGAAGTTTTATGTACAACCCCATTCTTTTTTAGAAGAGATTCCATGGTTCTATTACAAAAATGGGTTCCTAAGTCACTGATCAAGGCACGTGGTGTGCCAAATCTTTGGAAGATGTGGGTCTTTAGGAACTCACTAACAGTATGAGCATCATCCTTCCTAGTGGGTTTGGCCTCAACCCACCTTGAAACATAATCGACCGCAAGAAGAATATATGAGAATCCATTGGAAGGGGGAAATGGTCCCATGAAATCGTTGCCCCAAACATCAAAGATTTCACAAAAGATTAATGGATTTTGGGGAATTTCATTTCTCTTTGAAATTGTGCCAAACTTTTGTCAAGTGAGACATGATTGACAGAACTCATGTGAGTCCTTGAAGAGGGAAGGCCAGAAGAATCCAGAGTCTAAGACCTTTCGGGAGGTCCTTTGTGGTCCAAAGTGGCCACCACCAGGCATTGAGTGACAGAATTCTAAGATGGAAGAATATTCATCTTCATCAACACATCTCTTAATTACCATGTCTGTCCTAGTTTTCCAAAGTTTATTTTCTTCCCAAAAATAGTATTTTGAATCACTTTTCAACTTCATTTTTTGTTCTTTTGAAAAATTTTCAGGAAAAACACCAGAAAGCATGTAATTTACAATTGGGCCATACCATGGTATTTTTGGAGTGATAGATGAAAGGTGCTCAGTAGGGAATTCAGGATCGATGATTTCTAAATGAGAAGAATTAGAAATTCTACTCAAGTGATCAGCCACAGGGTTTTCTTTTCTAGGTATATCTTTGATTTCAAGGTCAAACTCTTGGAGCATTAGAATCCATCTTATTAGCCTTGGTTTGGAATCACTTTTCTTGAGTAAGAACTTAATAGCAGAATGGTCTGTGAAGATGATTATTTTGGCACCTAAGAGATAGGGTTGAAATTTATCTAAGGCATAAAACACAGCTAAAAGTTCCTTTTCAGTCACAGTGTAGTGAGATTGAGTTTCATCCAATGTTTTTGAGGCATAATAGATGAAATGAGGAATATTTTCTCTTCTTTGACCAAGAACAGCCCCAACAGCTCTATCAGAAGCATCACACATCAATTCAAAGGGTAATGGCCAATCTGGGGGTTGGATTATCGGGGCAGATGTGAGAGAAGTTTTGAGTTCAATGAATGCTCTCTTGCAAACCTCATCAAAATGTAAAGTGACATCATTTTGGAGAAAATGAGTGAGTGGGAGGGAAATTTTACTGAAGTTATGGATGAATCGCTGATAGAAACTAGCATGACCGAGAAATGAACAGATGTCCCGAACAGAAGTGGGTTCAGGAAGTGATTGGATGACTTCAATTTTGGAAGGATCAACTTCAATACCATCTTTTGAAACTATGTGCCCTAAAACAATACCATTAGCAACCATGAAGTGACATTTTTCAAAATTTAACACAAGTTTACACTTGACACACTTTTGAAGGACTAGAGAGAGTGAATGCAAGCATGACTCAAATGACTCGCCATAAATGGTAAAGTCATCCATGAAGACTTCCATGCAGTGTGCTATGAATTCTGAAAAGATACTCATCATACACCTCTAGAATGTTGCAGGAGCATTACAAAGGCCAAAAGGCATTCTTCTATATGCATATGTCCCAAAGGGGCATGTGAAAGTAGTCTTTTCTTGGTCCTGAGGTGAGATTGGGATTTGAAAATAGTCGGTGTATCCATCCAGAAAGCAATAGTGTGACTTTCCGGCCAATCTTTCTAGCATTTGATCAAGGAATGGAAGAGTGTAGTGATCTTTTCGGGTTTCAACATTCAATTTCCTATAGTCGATGCACACACGCCATTTGTTCTTCACTCGAGTTGTGACTACCTCTCCATGTTCATTTGTGACAACAGTTATCCCACCCTTCTTAGGTACAACTTGAATTGGACTAACCCATTCACTATCAGAAATTGGGTAGATAATACCAGCTTGAAGAAGCTTGGTGATCTCTTCCCTAACTACCTCAAGGATGAGTGGATTGAGTCTTCTTTGGGGTTGTCTAACTGGTTTGGATGTCTCCTCCAGATGGATGTGATGCATGCAAAGGGCAGGGTTGATTCCTTATATGTCATCTAGGGTCCAACCTAAGGCCTTTTTGTTTTCCTCTAACAATTGAACAAGTTTGGACTCCTCTTTTTCAGTAAGTGTGGCAGAGATAATGACAGGATATGAGTGATCATGGAAGAGGAATGCATATATCAGGTGTGCAAGAAGAGGTTTCAGATCAATCTCATCTTTCACTTTTGGGCTAGACAACTCAGAAATGGAGGAAGGGACTTCAGTTTCTTCAGATTCATTTTTCTTAATGCTGTCCAAGGTGGAGTAGTAGAGATCAGAGTTGATATGGGATTCAAGATAGTTTTCAAGTTCCTCTAGATTGATGGAGTCTATGAATGAGAGGTCTACATCAACTTCACCATTTATGACTTTGTTAATCGTGGTGCAGATTTCACAAGATCCTTTATCATTAGAACATGAAGAACATGGTGCATTGGGGTTCGATTGAATCTTAGAAGTGTCCTCAAAAGCATGGATTGAGAATGCAGAGTGATCCTCAGATGGGTATCGCATGGCTTGGAAAATGTTGAACTTGAACATTTGGTCACCGAATTCCATGGATAAGATGCCTGAATGGACATCAATCTTGGTTCTCGCAATCACGAGGAATGGTCTTCCTAGAATTCGGGGAGATCGAGAAGAGTTCGTCTCACCTTCCCTGTCAAGGACATAGAAATCAGCAGGGAAGATAAGATCATTGACTCGGACAAGGACATCCTCAATTATTCCCTCCGGACTGGTTGTGCTTCGATTGGCTAACTGAATGACAACACCCGTTGGGTGCAAGGGACCTAGACCAAGGTTGGAGAATATGGATTTGGGCATGACATTAATTGAGGCTCCTAGGTCTGTGAGTGCATCATCAAAGTTGGAACTTCCAATTTGTCATGGAACCGTAAAGACCCCTGGATCTTTGCACTTTATGGGAATAGACTGCTGGGTGGAAACATTTTCGAAGGTCCTAAGTTGCCTCTTATGGGTACACAACTCCTTGAGAAACTTGGCATACTTAGGAATTTGTTTTATGGCATCTAAGAGGGGAATGTTGACTTCAACACGTCTAAACATGTCAAGCATTTCGGGATCAAGTTCAAAGGACTTCCTTGGTTTAGAAACAGCTTGTGGAAAAGGAATTGGGTTCCTAAGTGGAATGGAAGGAGGTGATGGAATGGATTCAGATTCCTTTTCAATTTTCTTTTTCTTTTCATTTTCTAGGTCAACATTTAAAGGAGGGTTTGAGGATTTATCTTTAGGTATAGCAAGTTTCTTTCCTTATCTAAGTGCAATTGCACTTACATTACCCTTGGGGTTGGGTAATGGTTGAGGTGGGAGTTGGGAAGAATTTGATTGTTGTTGCTGGCTCAGGTGGGATGAAAGTTGACCTATTTGAGTTTCAATGTTTTTAAGGCTAGAACGGGTGAAGGAGGCAAGATCTTCCACTGCACATTCCCATGGTTTCTTGGAAGAAGAGGCTTGTCCCGGATTGGGATTACGTTGATTTTGGTTCTTGGGAAAGCGATTGTATTGGGTTGGGAATTGGGAAGGCTCATTCGGATAGTGGAATCCAGGAGGAGAATTGTTCCTTTGAGGTTGAGGAACAAAAGGATAAGGTTGATGGAAGTTACCACCACCTTGAACATATTGGAATTGGTTTGGGTTTTGAGGAGGGAATTGAGGGGGGTGAGATATGGGATTACCATACCTAAGGCCTTGGTTATAGGAAGAATAGAAAGGCTCAGAGTGAGGTTGGTTAAAGTTTCTAACAAACTGACCTGATTGTTGAGGGTTGGGTTTCTGCTGAGCATATGCTGCATTGAGCTCCATTGGTCCATATGAATCAGGTTGATCCTCCAGAAGTTGTGGACATGTGTCAGTTGGATGAGATGGAGAGTTGAAGATTCCACAGTTTTTGACAGGTCCAGGAAACATTGATTGCGGAGAAGACGAGGTTGGGGATTTGGTAGCCATATCTAGTTGTCTCACAAGACCTGTAAGTTCACTCATCCACTCAGTCATCTTGTTAGGCTCTATGGATTGATTATCTTGAGCTTGTTTGACTTGAGCATGTGCTCGAGTATGGAATTGTTGTGTGTTTGCAGCCATGTTACTTATGAGATCTCTTGCAGCTGCAAGAGTTTTATCAACAATAGCACCACCACTTGCGGCATATATGAGAGTTCTCTCCATAGCCAATAACCCCTCATAGAAGTATTGGATCAAGAGTTGGTCAGGGATTTGATGATGTGGGCAGGTTGCAACAATCTTTTTTAACCTCTCCCAGTACTCATGGAGTGATTCATTTGGGAATTGACGGATGCCACTTATTTCCTTTCGGATGGAAGCGGTACGAGAAGCAGGAAAGAATTTTTCTAGAAAGAGACGCTTCATGTCATTCCATGTAGTTATGGAACCAGGAGGGAGGTAGTAGAGACATGACTTGGAAGAATCAGCTAGGGAGAAAGGGAATGCTCGGAGTTTGATTTGTTCTTCATAAACCCCTTGAGGATTCATGGTAGAGCACACCACCTGGAACTATTTGAGATGTAGATACGGATCCTCACCAGCTAGCCCATGGAAATGAGGTAGAAGATGAATCAAACCCGATTTGAGTTCGAAGTCAGCCTCTATGTTTGGATATTGAATACCAAGGGGTTGGTAATTCATATCAGGGGCAACAAGTTCTTTCAATGTTTGTTCCCTAGTATTGGCCATATCGAATTCAATTGGTAGGGCAATGATTGGTTCTTGGGTGATTTGGTTATCCCTAATGGTCCTCCTAAGTCGACGAAGAGTTCTATCAATTTCAGGGTCAAACAAATCTGAGGGATTGTTTGGGAGGCTACAGGGAATTCAGAGAGATTTAGAAAGGATGAGGTTGGCGAGTTTTTCTTTGTATTTTTTTCAGTTTATGATTTTTAAGAGGAAGACGGGTTTTTCTTTGTGTTTTTTTTTCAATTTTTTTTAAATTTTGTTTTTTTGGTTTTTTTTTACAATAACTAGAAACTAATGACTACATAAAGCACCATCCCCGGCAACGACGCCATTTGAAAAGCACGGCCGATTGTTGCCTATCGACCGGTAAAAATTCCGGTGCTCTGCTAATGTGTATAGCAGCACTCGGGTCGAATCCTCGGCGATGATACTTTGTAATGGTCGTTTTTTTAGTTAATTGTATTATGATTGGGGGGGTTTGTTTGTAGAGCTTATGAAATAATTTATGGATGATGTTTGATTTAAAAAATTTATGAATATTGGGGTGAGTTCATCATTAGGTTAGTTAATCTTGTGATATCCTTGAGCTTTGCTTTATATTGCATTTAAATTAACACCCATGTCACAAGATGATGTTGATTAGAATTATTAAGTGTTAAGGCTTTAAACCAAGCCTTAACTTAACTTAAGGTTATAATATCAATCAGATATTATTTATGGTGGTGTATTTATGGTTCCAATAATCCATGGAAACCACATGTTAAACAAAACAAGTCATTAATCCATGACATGTTAAGTCCAACATACACAATGTTAATTCAAAGAATATTAATCGAGCAGAAGCTCTCAATCACTTAACATACCTAAATTATAAATCACACCAATGAGAGATTTACTCATCCATTTGGGTGATTAATAATCTGGTTATAATTATTATGATTGTAAATTAATAAGA
This sequence comes from Viscum album, assembly GCA_963277665.1. Lineage (NCBI taxonomy): Eukaryota > Viridiplantae > Streptophyta > Magnoliopsida > Santalales > Viscaceae > Viscum > Viscum album. The sequence continues at coordinate 86,826,800 of OY728154.1, forward strand.
GAAGAAAAATAAATGGATAAGAAAAGAGTGGTACATCAACACACACACACGAACAATGATGATAATTAAAAACGAACTATCGATTGAATGAGGAAGCTAAAGAAGGGATGGGGATTGAACTGAATTTAAACTATTTTAAGAACATTAATATTAAAATACAGAAGGTGGAGGAGAATAAAAGATATTGAAGAATAAACTTTCATTAAAACAGAATTACAAAAGAAAGGACTTACAAAATTACAAAAATGAAGAACACGAAATTAAGTGAAAACAAAGAGAGAAGGAAAGGTCTCTAAAGTGAAAACTTGAGTATGGAAGATCCTCCCAAGCCATTGTCAAGGCCTTGGTCGTGCCAATATGTTCTCCTCTCTTCTGAAATGCCAACCCCTCTCAAGGAGAGAAGGGGAGAGTATTTATAGCCCAAGGAGTGGACTGTTTGAATTCCCAATCTGTCCCTCCACTTGCATCGCCAATTTGGCTATTCAGAAAGCCGAATCTTCCAATATCTCCTTCTTCAAAGTTGTAGACAATAATGTTGGTCGACTACTATCAAATTATGGAGTCATTTGGACTTAAGGATAAAAAGTTATTTCCGGTTGATTAAACAAAGTTAAACTGTCCATTTAAATCCTGTATTTTTAAAGTCCATAATGTGAAAGGGTTTTGGAATATGAAGATGCCTTCAAATCCGAATGGTTTCTTCAACAAAGTCGGCCGCCTATATCTCCCCTTTCACACTGCGAAATCTCATCTCGTTTGATGCTTACATCATGAGATATGTCATGCATACTATACTGATTTTAATTCGCGGCCAGAATGGTGGGCTGGACTTCAAAGCATATGTTGGGATCCTTTTATTTGGATTTGGGCCTTTAAATTTTTATCCAAGATGACATGTAGTGTCCCCCGAATTATGGTGGAGAGTTAAGGTTTTTGGACTTCTATATTGATCCCAGTAAATCAATCTTCAGGGCTGTTTCAGTTTTTTCACAGATTCTTTGGTCTTGTTTGGGAGGACCATATGACCCTTCAAATGGAAGAATTGACTCATGGTACCTTCTAATGAAATGTTGTATATTGAAAGGATAATTCGAAAAAACAAAAACTGTACAATTTGGATCAGTATAGTTATATTTATTATTAAAACATTAAACTGACTCAATTGGACTACTTCTAAAAATGCTCAAAAATTATACTTAATATTAAAACATTAATATTTGACACAAATTATGCACATTTCATATAAAATCATTAATGGGGTAATATAATAAGTCATGAAAATATTAATAACATCAGGTCTCTTGGATGAAAAGCAAGAGCCCTTACCACTCAGGTACAGGATTGTTGGCCATGAAATGTCAAACTAAATTCTAAACTAAAAAATTTTCTCAGATTAATATAAATTTTATTAACTTGGTAATTTAGTCTTTAATTCACCAGATGAAATCATATCACCTGATGGTTTTAATAAAACCACCCTCAAAGTCACTATATATACCCAAATATTTCAAAATTTGAATTGGTAATTTCATCAAATTTTAAGGGAGATAATGGTGAATAGAAATGAACTAATGATATATAGAGAATCATGATAAAACTCAATGAATTCACTCATCATATTCAATGACCATTATTAGAACATTTTCCCATGTTAAATTTATTCAAAACGTGGACAAAAAACCTAATTAGTGTGATACAGATACTATATAACCACCTATTATATAGATTAAGGAATTAAGATTCTTCACCAATAAGTGAAATTGAAATTTAGTGATTCCTTATAATCATTAGGACTCTATAAAATTTTAAAATAGTCAATATTTATTATATAATCATGTTATAATTATTTTATCAATTTTACATTGTTAAATAATATATATAATACCCTAATATTTGATTAAATAACTTTTTAAATACCTTTCATGACATCTAAAATGAATCTAACCTAGATCCATTATTATTGGATAATAGACCATTAAACATTGGATGAAATGATTTTTTAATTTATGGATTAGAGTGTCTACCACCGTATTTCCCATTCCTAGAATATATGAGTAATAAAATTTTCTATTCATGATATAATCAACAAAAAATTCAATAAATTTAAATATAACAATGATAAAATGTAATTTAGTTTCCTATGACTGGTTTATAGTAAATAATTATCACATAAAAAACTCTGTTACTGATGTTTCCAATTTTTGATAAACATGGGCACACCCATTTTGATGAGTAATAACCAATTTTTTAATATAAAACTATATTTTAGTGAGAAATTATTGAAAATTTAATAAAATTTCTTAAATATAATTTATTTTGAATATTTTAACCAAATTCAATGTTTTAGTGTTTTTATTTTCCAAAGTTATTTAGATTTATTTACTCAATATATTTTATGAATAATAATTCTTTATTTTCATTAAAAAAATATTTTTCATGTAATTTTTAGGTTTTTGAGTATTTTAAGGATTAATTATTTTTATATGTTTTTATATTTAACATTTTTTACCTAATTGATTTTAATTTCAATTTTAGAGTTCATTGATAATTATTATTTTAACTTTGTGGATTTTTATTTTAAATTGATTATTTTAACTTTGAGCTGAATTAATTTTTTTATGTTTAATTTCATTTTTGACTGATAAAATTATCTTGAATATTAATTTTTTTGAATGTGGAACCTCATTTTTAATGGTAGAATGAGATTGTGGCAATAGATCGTGCATTGGAAAAAACTTTTGTGTTGTCACTCAAGCAACAACTTGTGAAATAATTAACATAGTCAAGAAATACGGTATGAAAAATCCATAAGGTACCACATGAATGAATTGACCTATAATCCTAGTTCACTAAAAACTCTACAAAGGACCTAGCCTACCATATAAAGAATATTAAGGGACTATTCCCACCTATTTCCAACTCACCGCAAGAATATATATTGATGAGAATCAATAATATATCAAGTGAAAGTATAAATACAATGAACATACTGAAAGAATACTTTAACATACCATGACTTCCTCCAATATATCATGGATGATCAAATGTACGGAATCTCAAGCGACTGCATTATCACCTTGATCCATTGAGGCTAGGAAATAAAACCAAGGGACAATCAAGATGAATTATTGGATGAACGTTGAATCTAGGATCGATTTAGTAAGACTAAATAAAAGCATGATTCTAAGAAGGATGGAACTGGAAATCAAGAGTCCAGCTATATTGATGATGGTGAAAAGAAATTTAGGATTTGGGATTAAAGATTCATCCATGAAATGATTAATATTACAAATCCAATTTTAGCCAATGATGTTGAGCTTGGTTGGGGTGAAAATAAGCTTGGTGCCATGGTTGACCAATAATAGATGATGAACCAAAATATAAAGAAGATAAACTTAGACTAAATTTATTTTGATAGGTTATTGAACATGGTAAACCTTGTTCAATATAAAATTTCCAATTATTACCATTTTTGAGAATTGGGTGTTTTTGTTCCATGTGTAGGTCTATTTTTTGACAAAATAAGACGAATCCATTAATGATGGAGATCAGCAGAAATACAGTCGCATAACCACGATGGAAAATGATTAAACCAGAGAAAATCCTCGTAAGGAGGGCCAACGGCTACCATCTTGTGAGCGGCTTCATTCACTTCCCTTTTAATAAATGATAAATTGCAGGATGTGAAGCCTTGTCTCAGAGAGTGAATACACCGAGTAATGGAGCCGAAAGGTTGAAGCCCGCCATCAGTGAGATTGATGGCATTGATTACGGTGAGAAAATCAGATTCGATGTGAATGGAATCCCAACCACAGTCTTTTTCGAAGTTTAACCCAGCAAGGATGGCGGCGGCCTCCATGACTGAGGACTCCCAAAGTGCGTAGCGTGCTTCGTATTTGGCTGCGATAAGATTTCCTTGGTTGTCTCGGGCCAGCAAACCTAGTCCAACTGGGCCATCCTTAGGGAGAGAGGCATCCACATTGATCTTAATAATCCCTTCCGGTGGGGGGCACCAATGTTGGGAATGAGGAGTGGGGGTGAAAAGTCTTTACTGCTCAGGGTGGTTCTGCCAAACCACAATCCATGATGATGCCCGGTCAATCCAAAATCTGGGGGGCCTCTGAAAAAGATTGAAAATGGCCTCATTCCGCCTATCCCAGATAATCCAAGTCAGAATGCACAGGGTGACTGCTTTAGCCGGTGAAAAGGAGGAGTACCATCGCATCAGGAGAGAGGTAAGATCCGAGGCGACGTCCAGGGACAGCTCCGTAGTAGATCCCCAGCCATTTCAAACCTCCTGAGCCCCGAGGCATTGAATGAGAGCATGGAGAGGGGATTCAGGCACAAAAGGGCAGAAGGGGAATGAGTTGTCGTTTGAAAAGTGTCTGTAGGCTAGGAGGCTCTTAGTAGGAAGGATACCGGTGCACACCTGCCACCAAAAAAAGCGGACTTTAGGGGGAACACTAAGCTTCCAAATTGATGTCCAAGGCCTCGCATCTCCATCTGTAATTCGAGCAGTGAGAGCTCGCCGGTAGCCAGCTTTCACCATGTACTCTCCTGAGGTGTCGTTTGTCTAGTAGAGATGATCTGGACCTATGTCTGGCACACATGGGATACTCAGAATAATTCTCCTGTCCCTCTCATTAAACCACGAATAGAGTTTTTCCAGACACCATCCCGCCCCTTGATTATCAAATAGACAACAGACTGTGGCGTGTTCGGAGCCTGGATAAATAGGGGATGATGCCTTCACGCCTGCCTGATCAATAAGCCAGGGATCAGTCCAAATCTTGACCGTTAAACCATTCCCAATCCTCCAGCCTAGTCCTTTCCTCAGAATATTGCGAGCACCCCAAATGCTTCTCCAGAGAAAACTGGGTTGATAGCCAAGATGGGAATCCAAGAAATCCTTATGTGGGAAATATTTATCCCAGAGAACTCGCGTGCATAGGGATGATGGGTTATTAATCATACGCCAACCTTGTTTATCCAGCAAAGCATCATTAAAAAGAGAAAGGTCCCGGAAGCCCATTCCGCCTTCAGATTTTGGTTGGCAGAGAGCAGACCAGGCGATCCAATGGACTTTATTTTTTCCGTCCTTTCGACCCCACCAGAAGTTAGATGTGCTGGATTGAATCTGTGAAAGCACCATGTCAGGAAGTTTAAAAATAGACATCAAAACTTGTGAATGCTATGGACTTTCAAACATAAAGGAGAAAATTATGGATGTTTCATGTATTTCATCAAAAATATTGTGTATTCTATGTTTCCTAAAAACCATTATTATATTATTTTATTCCTTTCTAGAGTATTATTGATCCATACAGTGACTGAGTTTGAGAAGGTGACTTATTGGTTCATTTGTTTGGGAGATCGATGACCCAATGTGTTTGAGTTGTAGTGTGTATGGTGACCATGGTTTGAATATATGGAACCAATTATATCTATGAGTAATCATAATGAACTTTAGGATTAGGTTTCTTTTTATATGTCTGGATTTCAGTTTTAAATGTTCTTATTTAAGAATAATAATTGAATTGTATCGGCCTTGGATGATAGATCAACCAGATGTGACTCAAAGACGGCTTAAAGCTATTCAATTTCTAGTGTACCATGTGCTAGTTTCAAAACAATGGGGCCTTAGTATATCCTTGCATTATAGATCCAATGATGCAATTTCATGTACACCACTTGCTTAATTGATTGATGTTGAGAACTCAAAATATGAGGAATTCATGGTCGAGATTAGGGAAGACCACATATATCAATGATTCAAAAAGGTAGTACAATGTTATCCTAGACCTATAGAAATATAAATTCAATGCCACGTAAAGGTATTACTTAAGTTTCAGAGTGATACATTAAGGTTTTTTTATTCTATTATAGTGTTTGGATGACCAATTCAAGGTTAGTTGGGACACACCACATTGGGCTTCAGAAGAATATTTTGAGTGGTCCTAAATGGTGAGTCAAGGACCAAAAAATAATTTAATTCTCATGGGTTCCCTAAAATTCAGAAATAGAGAAATTTGTATCCATGAAATGGATATCAGGTTTCAAACTAATTTCTCCAATAGAGAAACTCAACCTAAATTTAACTTCACATATTTTTTTAACTTTTCTTGTAAAATCATTAATGATTATCACAAGATAAGGAAAATGATATTGTAAGATGGATTGGGAAGAGATAAAAGATACGAGTGATACTCAATTTAATAATCATAACCATTTAACATTACACATGGATATTATTCATAATTGAGATCATGGTCCTTTCTAAGTATGGAAATTTTAGAGAAATAGAATTCCGTTAAAAGGAGAATGCATGGAGGGGAAGTCGAGCAGCCAGGGGAGACACCCTTCTTCATGAAATGGCCTCTAGGGTTTCACTGCTTTGTCTTGCTGCCCTAATCCATGATGGATGAGGATTTATTGATGTCAGGGAGGTTATACTCCCACAAGCATGCTATGACTGAAATAGTGAGATCTGAGATTTGGGGATGTGAAAATAAAGCGAAGAAATCCATCGAGGTTAGTGACTACAGTCGATCCTTTTCCCAGTTTAAGGGTGTGTGTGCAGGCGTTCGCAGGAAGGGATCAGTTGCTCATGTGAGAGCGGATCCAGTTGTGATTTTGGAAAGATTGGAGTTGGGAAAGCACTCCATTATTGCGGGCCTCATCTTGCCCAATGGTGAAAAACCTTGGAGTATGGAGTCTCTCATGCAACGACTATCAGGTATCTGGGGATTCGACTCCTGGAAATGTGTCTCTCTAGGTAAAGGGTTTTTCCATATTAGTTTCCCCTCTAATGAGCTCAAAATGAACGCATGGGGTTTTGGATCACTGTTTCTCAAGCCTGGTGCTTTTCACATCTGAGAATGGAATAGGAGATTTTGTCCTACTGAAATTGGTAACTCGTCTGTTCAAATCTGGATTAAAATATTGGGGTTAAGATGGATTTTATGGCATCCTCGTATACTTTATGACATTGCTTTAGCGATTGGTATCCCAATTAAAATAGACAAAGAAAATGAAATTGCCAGGTTTGGTCATTATGCTAGATGTCTAGTTGAGATAGACCTAAGTTATACTTTGGTTGACAAAGTGTTTTTGGCCACTGATGAAGAAGAACTGGAATTGAGAATTGAATTTGAAGGTCTACCAAGATTCTGCTCTGATTGCACGATTATTGGACATGACACATCTAATTTTTGGAGGTCCATGGTTTGTAAGAACTAATCTCAATGAAGACATGATACTAAATTATGCCCTAAAATAGGAATTGAAAAATCTGGGAAAGCTGATTCTGTTAAAAAGAATCACTTTCCTAAGCAGGGTAAGGTATCTGTAGTTCCTTTTATTGATCATTATTCTGAGTTTCTTGGTAAAGGGAGAAAAAACTGGGCTGACATGGCTGAAGAGGGATCAGACCCCTCAGTTCTGCTGCCAACTGTGCCTATCCAGGCTAGTGATGTTGCTAAGAATGAACCTGTTTCTTATTCTCAGGCTGTCATAGGTGCCCATGGATATAAAGCTGATGCAGCTTCCAATCCAGGGCATACTGTGAATGCGTGATCTAAACAATCAGATAAGTTCACTACCCCTTTTAATGCTCCTACAATTTCTGACATGTCTATGCTCAATGTGAATTCCATTCCTGCATCTCTTGATCCAAAATAGGTAGCCAGTGTAGAGGTTGCTCCTCCTAAACTTGCAACAAGTTCTGTGTAGGACATGATCAATGCTTCTTTTGAAACTCCTGAAACAACGCTGCTGACCAGTGTAGAGGCTTCTCTTGCTACCCACGATGTTACTTATTTGGTCGAGATAGAGTCCACAGTCCAGATGGCTATTAGACAACAGGTGAGTTCTCTTTTGGGTGGGAGTATTTCTCACACTCCACCCTTAAGTGTGCAGGTCGTAGCACCCAAAAAAAATCATGAAATGGAGCATCTGGCAGTGGTTAATAACACTGACCAGGATACTAATCCTGAAGACATGGAAGGTGAATCATGGAAATAGGTTAGAACCGGAAGCCAAACTAAACATGCTAAAATAATTGAAGAAGAGAAGAAGAAAGAGGTGGCACATGACGAAAGTTCAGATGAAGATCTGGAATCTCTACTTCACGAAGCGCAAGAATTAGAACACTGATACAAAGAAGGTAGAGTACGGAGGGGACACAAGTGCATTGATTTCAAACGGTGGAATGAGTTGTGGGACAAAGAACGATTAATCACTGATAAAATTAGAAAGAAGATTGTCCATCCGGAAGGAGGAACTTGAAATTACTGTCCTTTGAATATGATTGTACTTGATACTCCCCTGATTGGGGTTTTTTATATGATAATTGGGGACTCATCCCCCACCTTTAAAAAAATTCAGTTAAAAGGGATTGGCTTGTTTAATAAGTGAGGAGGGAGATGTATATTGAATATTATATATGGAGGCTAGGGAAAATATTTCAAATATATGACTATGGGATAGAGACTAGGAATTTGTGCATGAATTTGAATTGAATAGATATTGATATACCTAAAAAATAGATTTAGGATCATGAATGGTCAAAGGAATCTAGGGATGAGAAGCTAGAAATAGAGAATAACTGAATATTGGGAAGAGTTTTGGAGCTCTTTAGTAGATAATTTATATCTCTCCATACTTCCTTATCTCACATTTCAGATGTTTGAAATGGATTTATTGAAATATTTTGATCATATGAACATGATCATTTGCTAAAATCTTATGGAGAATGATATTTTATTGGTAAATGATTTTACTTCATTCATATGTGATTTTTTACTATAATCTACCCACATATTCATTACATTGATAATAAGTTTTCAGAAACATCAGTAACTAATAAAAAAATATCTTGATTGAGTTTATTTTTGATCTAGATAATCTCTACATAATCCATATGAAAATAGATATTCTCATTAGGGGTAACACATTAAGATCATTTTAGATGTTGATCTTGATACAGAGATAATTTCATCATTATGTAGATGAGTAGATGCTGCAGTTGAGGAACTATATGATTCATTCACTCACATGTTTATGATTAAAAACAATAGGCTACCATCTTTTATCTCATCTATATTTTCTTATATTGCATGAATGAAGGAAAATATATTTCAAAAAAACCAATAAAACTCTCTCATTTCATCATCGATTAATCCTAATTTATATATGATCCGTGTGATATATTTCCCTATTCACTAGACTTTTTACTATTTTATTCACTTCACTATAATAATAACTTCTATAACTATTTTTTTCTATTTTTATATACTATACTCAAGTGTTTTCATTGTTTCATTGGTTACACACAAAAACTTGAAGTCCTTCCCTATAGATCGACCCATATTCCCCAATAAATTAACCTTTAATAGAGTTTATAAATAATTAATTTTATTAATGGATAGTTAATAACCAATTAAATCACTATAATATTTTGGAACTATTTATATGAAAGGGTATGTGAGACTAAGGTTTGAAAATTTTAAAAAACTAACAATAAAACTATTAAAAAAAGAAAAAATAATTTAAAAATATTCAAGAAAATGTTGTAAGTTTATGAAAACTAAATGAACCATTGAAAATATTAAGTCATTTATATCATAAATTAAAATATATTTAATTTATCTCAAACTAAAAAATAAATACAAATTTGTTGAAAATAGGGGACTGAGAATAATAATAATAAAAAATCTAGAAATATTAAACCAAATCAACCCAAAAACGTGTTGATAGAAATAATTTGGCTTAGGGACATTAAAGTTCCTAGAGTTTCCAATTATCCATCATAAATTAGGTAAAAACCTAGGTCTCAAAATTATGAAATAAAAAAATCTCACTTATCCATGTTTCCATCATTTAATGGAACTCCCAATTAAGATTTAGTTATATTCATTAGGAACTTCTATTGTATTTTAAAACAATTACCCCATAGTGTTTTGAACAATGAGGAAATAAAATTAATATTTTTTCCTTATTTATTAAAATTAATTTAGAAAAACTAATTTAGTACATTGATGAAGCAATATTTGATACATGGAACTAAATGTACAATTCTTCTGTCATATTGTTTTTTCCTAGTAGAATGATCATGTAAATGAGGTAAAAAATCAATGAATTTCATCTGGACAAGGGAGAATTATTTAATAAGTATTGGGATAGATTCAAGGGTTTACTTATTCAATTTTTGAATCACCAATTCACTCCATATATTTTTTATGGACACATTTCACAATGGCCTCACACTTAATCACCAAAAACTTGTTCATCAATCATCAGGACATTATTTTAGTGATAAAAATACTAAGGAACTAAATTAAATTTTCATTACATTAGAAAAAAAGTCATTGAAAAAGTATTCTATAGGAATAAACCTTTTTTGTAAATAAACCAATCATTTATAACAAGCTAAGGTACAATCTACCGGGTACTAAAATGAAAATAGTCACACCACACTTATGGAGAAATGTCACCATTGTATCATGTTTTCCCATTCAAAATATTTCTAACCCAATTTTAATATTCCCTAACAAGCTCCTAAAAAATTAAATTTTTCTAGATACGGGCCTTGGATAAAACCCAAGGATGGCATTTTTTAAATTAATAAAATCAAGGAAACTGAAATTCTTAAAACCACTTCTAGAGAGAGGAGTTCTTATACATACTTTTCTCCTGGTATTTTAATAACAACCAAGATAGTAATTCCAAAACCATCCTAGGGATGGATATTCCAAATCATAAGGTAATATTAAGGGGATGTTTCATGAAATATTAATTAAATTTTATTCCCAATATATAATGTTGAAAGCTCAATTTGATAAAAAATATCAATATGAATCCAATAAGGCTATTTCAAATTATAGGATGCACAATCTAAAATTTTAAATATAGAAACTATCTAGGTGAGTGAAAGAAAAATATAAATAGATGTTATAAAACACCACTATAACTAATAATTGGGATAATTTAATTTTTTTTCTAAAAGGAGTGGCCTTAAACCCTATTAGGTATCTAGAAATGATCCTAAATCTCTCCAAATGAAAATCTAGAGGAAATTGAAAACCAAAATCTAGAAAAATTGGAAAATAGAAATTTGGATAGAATAACTGAAAACACATTGAAAATATATTTCTAGCTGACAAACTATTGGAAAAAAGACTATAAAATCAATGATAATAAAGAGAATAAAATGTTTGAACATGAAATTGAGGGAATATTGAAAATTGTGAAGAATTGTTTCCCAACCATATCATTACCTAAAATAATTGAAAATAAGAATCATTAAACATAACTTGTAAAATATCTAGAATTTACTATAAATATCTAGATCACTTTATAATTACGTGAATACTTAATTCAAATTATATCTTATCTTAAATCACTATGGAAAATGTATTCAAATAAGCGAACTCTATAAAAATTTAAAACTTATATTACCATAGAGTATTGTAGTGTTATCCTGTAGAATAACATACCATCTAAACTATAAGATCAAGGGAGTTTTTTCATGGCATTCACTCTCAGGTATAGTATCCTATAAAACTCTTTTTATATCCTTGGATAAAGTATTTATCTTATTATTGTAGTCATTTTTTCAACACTTAAGGTTCAGATAACCCCATCTCAACCACTATTGTATTATAGTTATTTGATTGTTCCATTACTCACCCAATTAGAATATTTGATGAATTTCTAGTGAGATTAGGGAAGTTTTATTTTATGCTAATTTTATCATTATATATATAGAGTGTGACATCGAGGCATTAATTATTATATATATTCCATTATTATCCACAAGGGGGTATATCATTAATGTTTCAAAAGTTAAGTTCATTTTTAAATTTTTAGAGTAAATATAAGAGTTTAATGTTTTCAAAAATGAAAAGGAACCACTTTCATGAGAGAACTATTCAAAAAATCAAGTTTTTGGGATTAAAGGACTCATTTGATTATATTGAAGAAGAATTGGATATACAAAAAATAATTAAAGAAATCCCATTGGAAGTTGAATATAAGTATCCCGAACATTTTGAGAATGTTAAAGATAAGAATATTGATATCTTTCAAGAGAAAGAAAATAGTTATTTTACTATTTATATAAGCTTTTAAGAAAATGGATTTTATAACTTTAATGTTAATTTTTTTATGGAGAGCTTTATGATACCTTTCCGACTTCAAATGAGGAGGGACACTTTGATGGGTATTTGTAAGAATCATAGAACACATTGATGGGATTAACTTGTCAAAAATATTAAATACATTCCCAGATTATCAATATGGGAAGTTGTTTTGTTAGGATACAAATGTGGATTTCTATAGTGACTTTATTAAGAGGAATAATGAAGACCATGGTCCTCCCTTGCCCAAATTTATTCCTTCGAGTTAAAAAAACTACAGTTGTAGTTCAAACCCCTTACTACTCATCTGAAATTTTATTCTCTCAATGATTTATCTTCAATAACTATTTTCATATCATACTATTTATAGGGATGTAAAGATAATAATTTGTTGGATATCTTGTGAAAGATTAAATTAGTGACTGGGTGGTTCATATCTGACATTAATGATATAAGTCATCTTTAATACATGCAAAAATACCCATGTAACATGATCACAAATTGAGAGTTTAGAGGTAGAGTGGGATTCACCCAAACAAGAATGAGGTAGTTAGATAGGAATCTATAAGAATTCTTGATACATGATTTTTTTCCAATTTTATATATCCCATGAGTGAGTCTTATTCAAGTTTTATAGAAAAAAATTGGGGTTAAAATTTTAATAAATGAGTAGAATGGATAAATTCATACTAGGGAATCTAATAAGTCGAGAGTCTATATTTAATATAGATAACTAATTGGTACCAATCATAATACCATTTTCCAATTCCATTTCTAGACTAAATACTTGATCGGTTAGATTAAAATATTTTTTTCCTAGGTGGCTATTCCGGTTTTAAACATATTGCAAATTGCCCATGCTGACTAAAAGAAGACCACATTCACTTGTTTATTTAGTTCATTTACCTACTAGTGAATTTCATGAAACATCTTAGATACCTTGGAAAACTGATACTTGATCCAACTATGACATATCCTGAAGGGAATTACCGATCCCCATGGGTTTGCGACTAGCACATGGAATCAAATAGGAATTAAAGGGAATTAATTTTACACAAGCACACAAAAAATGGAAGATAAAGAAATACATTGTCAGTATTCTAAATAACACTCAAGGATAAATTTCCACTTGAAGATATAAAAACACACCAAGGAAAAACATAAACCAAAGGATAAAACAATATCAATTAAATCATATTCTTCTAAACCCTATGCAATAAGTAGACCATAGCTCCACTAGTCAACACCATAACTCCAGAGTCTCACAGATTAAGCACACCCACCACCACCAAGTGGTTCTTTCCATTTCCCTAGACCTGGAATAAAAAATCTACAAAATCGAAAAGGAAACGATTGGGTGTGATCAAGACATCCTAGTAGGATATCACCACGTGTTCCATAAGAAATTGTATAATAATAAACCTTTTACTATTTAAATTTAAATAAAACCAGGCATGGAAATTCATTTACATATTTTAAATCAAGAAAATTTTTTAAAATAAAAAGTTGATAGATACATCAAAACATGATTATATAAACATTTTATATAAAACAATTATATAAAATAGCTGGCATGAATAAAGCAATTCTATAAATAATGAAATGTATAATCAAGTCAAACAAAACCAAGCACCATGGTTATATGCCCTAAGATAAATTAGTTCAAGGATCTTGGATCCTCACACAACTCAATCATAAATCATGACTCAATTATTTATGAACACACCCCTAGGATAAGTCCAATGGAACAAATCAATCAACATCCCATTAGGGAAAATCATACAGAACTAGGTTCAGTTAGATTTTTCATCGTCAATCCATTTCTTGGGAGTCAGATTCCTAACATGATTATCCTAATCAATATCTAACTTTAAAGGATTAAATTTTATTCAATAAATAAATAAATCATAGGAAAATAAATAATTTTAAATTAATTCATCATTCATAATTTAATATACCGATTTTATTTTCAAAATTCATTTTCAGTTTCAAAACCAAATCAAGGATTTTTATCAAATTAATTCCTTTACAATCATCTTTTATTTTGATATAATTTTATCAATAATCAACATCATATAATTTCATCATATCATTTCACATTTCAATCCATCATTTTCTGAAAATATATAAAAAAATTTCAATTCCATCGAAATTGGGGGTTTTAACCATTTCTATGTCGTTTTTAAAAAAAACTACAAATCTTGTCAAATAAAGGTTTTATAAATCAAATAAAAACTTATTTAAATTCACTTAAGTAATTTATGACTTCAATTTTATGTTAAATACTAACAGTACCAGCTAACTTTAATCATGTAATAAAAATACACACAAGCAACAAGAGATGACAACAAAGAATGGATGCAAATAAGATGAAGGAAAAAAACCTAGAAACAAGATGCATAAAAATATGGATCCAATACATCAACACATGGGTATTCACTACTCTAAAATGGGTGATAAATAATATATATTTAAAACCCAAATCAAGAGAGAAAAGACATAACATAGATGGATCATGTTCTTCCACTGGTGTTTCAATTTTTAATTTAAGTGGATTGAGGAGACCCAGAAAATGATTAGGGTAAAATGGGGGTGTTTAGGAATCTTAAATGGGGTTTGGTTTTTAAAAAATAATTTTTAGGGAATTAAAAATTTTCATGCTTGGATTTTTGTATTAGGTCTCATAGTTAGTAGTAACAATGTTCCCTAAAAGTGCACTCTTAGTGGGCTTCTGGAAAGGGTACATAATTTGGATTCATGGTTTATATAAACATGAAAAAACTATGAATAAAATATCTATCTAAGAGTTCATGGTTTGGAGGGGTTGGATGCATGGTTTAGAAAAATAGTGTTCCCCCTTTCAGTGGACCAAGACATGGTGTACGATTTATTGGTCCAAACCACACAGTTTTCCCTAACAGCGTGCCAACTGTGCACAACCAAAAAATCCTCTACATTTTTCCAAAAAAGTCACCATGAACAACCTGAGACAAGCCCCAAAAACAATAAATTCAAAATTAGGTTCAAAAGTATGAGAGATTATGTAATGATATCTCACAACCTCCCCACCATAAAAAAAATACTATCCTCAAAAAGTCTATCAAGAGTAATCCATGCCAAAAAGATGAGGCCATTACTCCATCATCATCGCGTCACACTACCAAGTCACATGTGAATCAGAACCATTATATTTTAGCACCTAGAACAATGTTATAGACTTATCATAAAGAACCTTTGTCTCAAAATCAAAAATATTTATACGATACTTAGTCATGGATAAATCAAGTTCCTCATCAAGGTCTTCTTTACTCAATACCTAAGAAGGTTTAGAAAGATACTTACTAAGATAATATACATGAAACAAATTTTGGATCAATATAAACTATAGTGGATAGGCTAAATGGTAAGCCAAATTACCCACCATCTCAATAATCTTAAAAGGACCACAAATCTAGGTGCAATCTTTTCCCTCTTTCCCAGCTGTCAGTGACCCAACTAAGGTGAAACTCAAAAAAAACCTAGTCACCAACTGAAAAATCTATTGTTATATTTCAATGATTAAAATTTTATTTTAATCATATTTAAGCCTCCAACATTCACTGACCAATGAACTAAATTGTTTTCATCTTCTCGTGAAACAAACTCTTTCCAACCAAGGAAGCCCCACAAATCTTTGTCCAAGAGAGAGGAGATCTAAAAATTTATCCATAACAAGCCTAAAAGAGGATCCATTTGATTTATGTAATAGAAAATATTATTATAAGAAAACTGAATTAGTCCTAAATGGACATTCCTAGATCCACCAATGGTGAGAATGCATCCACAAAGCATGTCCTTAGTGAAGTGTATAACTCATTCTATCTGGAAATCTTTATACGGAAGATATGTCGTACTCAATATAAACTGGTATCCCATAGCCTCTTGGTGGCCTCTCAAAAAATGGGAAGAAAACCTAGGATCCCTATTATAAACTATAATGGATGAAACTATGTTCAATTTGAAAATTTCTTCCACATAGAGTCTTCTCAAATCCTTAACATTGGTTCTATCTTCAATGGGAATAAAGTGAGTTGATTTAGTTATAAAATTATTCACAAACCAGTTCAAATTCTTCCCTTGAGGGGTACCGGACAACCCAACCATGAAATCCTTATAAATATCATCACACTTCCAAGTCAGTACAAGAATGGACTGATGAAAACCCAAAGGTTTTTAGTGATCGATATTGACATGTCGACAAGTATAAAAGTGAGAAACAAAGTTAGTGATGTCTCCTCTCATACATGGTCACCCGAATTTTAACCACATATCATAGAACATATTTATAGTTCTCAGGTGGACCAACCACTGGTAATTATGTTAATCCCCTATCACATATCACCTCATAGGAAAAGGTACACCATAAAAGTTCTCAAAACATAGGACACCCTCATAGGAGAACAAGCACTCACCAATGGTCTCCCCAATATAAATATAATATCTAATGCTATATAATTCATCATCAAGTTGTTTATCTTAAATAACTATATCTAAAAGAGGGTATGTCAACTAAATATTTTCTATAACAATCATAGTGATGTCCTCCCAAACACCCAAATGAAACTGAGTGAAGAGAGCCACCAAATTCTACTCTTCTGAATATTATTTCATAGCCTGGGTTGAAAGTTTACTAATCAAAGCAACAAAAAAAATTATCATCACCAATGGTGTAGGAAATTTTGATATCCAAATATTTCATATACTCCACCCATCGTCGCTATCAAAGGTTAAAATATTTTTATGAGAAGATATAACTCATAATTTTGTGGTTGGAATAAACAAAAAAGATTTCTCTAAAAAGATAATGCCTATAACTCTTAAGAGCATGAATCAAAAAAGTGATATCAAGAACATGGGTTGAATAATTATTCTAATGTGGTCTATGATATCCAGAATCATAGGCTACCACACGATCACCCTAAATAAGAATGAAGCCCAAAATAGAATTAGATGTGTCACAAAATATCACATAGCCTTTCCTAGACATTGGAAGAGTCAACAATAGTGAATATATCAAAAATATTCTTCAACTTATTAAAATAAATATTACATTTTAAATCCCATAAGAACCTTAACCTTTATAAGTGAGAGTCGTCATCATAGAATCCAACTTTGAGAATTATTTAACTGACCTATGAAAATACCCATCCAAGAACAATATGCTACAAATCTCAAAAACATTACACAGTTTCTCCCTTATCATAATGGCATTCAAATTATCAAGATTGAATGAAATAATATTTTCCGAGAACACGTGTCCCATGAAAATTAATTTTGAAATCTAGAAATCACATTACAAAAGTTTCTTGAAAAGTTTGTGATCTCTGAATATTTCTATAACTGCTATTAGATGATTTACATGGTCGTTCTTGGTTTTGGATTAAACCAAAATTTTATCCAAAAATACAGCTATGAACAAGTCAAGGTACTCACATAATATATTATTCATAAATAACATAAAAAATAAAAGATCATTGGTAATACCAAAATTCATAACAAGATAAGCATAATGACCATACATACTCCTGAAGGGGGTCTTAAAAAATTCATATTCTTTAATTCTCAACTGGTTATAACCATAATAAAGATAAATCTTGAAGAAACACTTATCCCCTTTCAACAATTAAAAAAACTCATATATCTGGGGAAACATATACTTGTTATTTACCATAATGTGTTTTAATTTATGGGAATCCACAGAATAGTGAAGTGTTCAATCAACCCTATTTTCAAAAATAACAATCACCACCCAAGGTGACACAATCAAGCGTATAAATACTTTTTAAAAGAAATCATACAATTATTTTTTTACCTCTTTAAATTTATCTTGTAACTTATGGTAATAATAAATAGATACTAGATGAGTACCATGTATCAAGTCAATTGATAACTCCACCTCCCTTACCGGTGGAAAGCCATAAAATTCAGATGGAAATATATTGGGAAACTTGATGAAAACTGGAGTGAGATCACCATTCAAATATTCTTTTTCTATATAAAAATAATGATAATTATGGGCCCAACTACATAAAAGAAGTTCTGTATCTACCCTTCCTTAGGTACCACTCTCCTTGAAAAATCAGGGACATCCTATTCTATAGAGTAATGGAAACCCACTAAATATAAAAATCAATATGGGACTTATGACCAATCATCCAATTAGTTTCAATAATGAAATTAAGAGGTTTCATATTGAGAACTAGAAAATAAAAAGTGAGATCAATATATAATATATAGAAATTAAAGAGAGACATCAGAGGCCCTACTCTCTTTTTATTCAGACGAGAATAGTAATATCCATCCCCTAAGACAAATTCTTTATAGGAAGGTTTGGAAAATTCACAACATGAGTCAACATGAATGAATAAGATTCATAAATGTTAAATAAAGAAGTAACAAATCATGAATATATAGTGATAGTACCTCTCACTATTTCTAGACCTGCATCATCTTCATATGGATACTCTTCCACTATGTGGAGAATCATTTTTACAAATTCCTCTAGTTAGAACCCCTTAATTATTGAAGTATTTTTTCCACCATTATAATTTTAGAATGTGAGGACCTTATCACACAATGAGGAGAAATTATATGGAATAACTTCTATAAGTGGCCTGAATGACCACAAAAATTACATATATTTTGTGCCTCAGTACAAACTAGTTTCTAATTCCCAACCTTGACACACTAGAATCTTGAAAAAGGTCTCTTCCAGACACTATATGAGTTATGGATGAATTCTGTTTTCAAAAATCATTGTGAGTCTCATTGAACTTTATATTTTCTTTAAAGGGACCAACCAAACTACCACTATGAGTAAGATAAACTTTATTAAACCCTAAATTACCAGGTAGGTCAAGCTTATCCATCAACGCTCTATCTAACATGTTAGTATAAGAAGTAAGATTCATCTTGAGAGCCTGAGACTACATATCATATCAAATACCCATCTCAAATATTTGAGCCCTCATATTATCATTTTTCAACACCTCAAGAGAAAATAGAAAATTTTTAGAAAATTTCTTTCATACTAATTCATGATCCTATCACCTCCTAGAGGCTAAGAAACTTTGTGAACTTTTCCAACACCATGGAATCTATATAGAACTTCTATATGAAAATAACTCTAAATTATTTAAACTCCATTACCACAAGTTTCTTCATTATCAAAATCAAATCACACCATCCCATGATAGTTACTTCTATCTTAAAGGTAGAGCACTTCACCTTTATATGTTTTGGAATTTACAAGAAATCAAGAATTATCTCAATATTTTTTCTACCAATCCCTATCCTCTTGAATATATTTCAATCCTTGGAATGTTAGTGCTTTTATCAAAGAAACACCTGATCATGATCTCTAATTTCATCCCTATAAGTTTCCACAATTGGGGACTTAATGGGAATGGGTACAACAACCTACCCTAGAGATTGTAAAACTGACACAACTATCTCAACATGATTCTAGTGAACTAAAGGATTTTCTTATCGTGGTTAACTAGACACTTCAACCTACAGAATATTTAAACATATTTTTGGAGGAATGATAGTACACATATCAATAGGAAACACTAAAAATATAAAAAATGGTACTTAGATCATCAAATAAATCAAGGGATATATAGATATAAATTCCATAAAAATTGAAATAAAAAATCTATTATTTCAAAATACTCAGACCAAACTATGAAAATAGTAGAATCATATCAATTTATTACTGAAAGATGCTTTTCCTAAACACCCATGTTGACTTAAGTCAATATATGATGATATATAGAAAGGAACCCACTCAAAACTACCTTATAATTCTCAAAAATCCTATCTCTTATCTACTTAAACATCACAAACTTCATACCAACATCCAAGAAAGAAGGTAAACCTCCCTATGATACCACTTTGTAATAAACCATCCCAAATAACCAGGTACATTACTACCCAAGATGACCTTGACATATCCAAAAGGGTTTTCCCAGTCCCCACAAGTTGTAGAATATCACCGGGAATCAAATTACAATCGAAGGGAATGATTTTTCCACCAGTACACCAAATAATGGAAAATATAACAATACATTGTCGATATGAAAAACACTCCACAAGGAGAAAGTAACACTAGCATATAGATAAAAATACCATGGTAAAACATAAGATAAAGGATAATATAATATTCTTCATGAAATTTTCTCCCAAACCATGTATGAAGAGTAGACATAGATCCATTTTCTACCACTATCACTCATGAGTCCCATGGATAAAGCACACCCACCACCACTAAGTGGAACTTTACCTTTCCATAGACCTATCATAGAAAAATATTTAAATTATCAAAGTAAAAGGTAGGGTTTGAGCTAAAAATCCAAGTAGGATCTCACCAAGTGTATCATAAGAAATTCCATAACAATAATCCTCTTATGCTTTCAATTTAAATAAAACTAGGTATAAAAATCCATTTTCATATTTTAAAACCAAAACATGGTCTTAAGTCAAAATATGGAAGGTAAATCAAAACTATCATAAATCAAAAATTTATATTTAATATTTATGCAAAGAAGTTGGTATAAATAAAATAGTTATATAAAAAATGGAATGCATAATCAAGTCTAACAAAAATAAGAACCATGGTCATATTCCATGAGTTACATTAGTTCTAAGATCTCAAATCCTTACACAATTCAATCATAAATTATAGATCAATTATGTGTGCACACATCCCTAGGATCATGCCTACATGACCAATCAATCAATATCCCACTAGGTAAAATCATGGTGAACTTGGTTTAGTTAAAGTTATCACCTTAAATCTATTGTTATGGATTTAGAGTCCTAACATTCTTTTCCTAAGCACCCACTAACCAATCACTCTTACATATACATCAATAAATCAATAAATCATGGTAAAATCAATCATTTTAAATTAATTAGTTATTCATAATTAAATTTCCCAATTTCAATTTCAACATGCCGTTTCAATTTCAAAAACCAAATCAGGGGTTTTTATCAAATTCATTACATGGAAACATATTTCATTTTAATAAAACTTTATCGATATTCAACATCAAATCATTTCATGAAATCATTTCTCATTTTAATCCATCATTTTTCTCAAAATATAACAAATAATTTCAATGAAATTGAAATTAGGGATTTTCACAATTTTCATGCCCTTTTTAAATAAAACATAAAATTATCTCAAATAGAGGTTTTATAAATCAATTGAAAAATCATTTCAACTCAATAATAAAATTTAGGTTTTTCATTTTAGGTTAAAGCCTTATTGAACCACCTAACTTTAGTCACATGATCCAATTAAACACCTATAATGGGAACCACCAATAATGAAAAAAGGTGAAGGAGATTGAAGATGAAACCCTAGAATCAAGATCCATCCAAAAAAGGATCCAATATTTAAAAAAAAACCCAAATCAAGAGAGGAAACATTTATTGGAGAGGTATCAAGATATTACATCGATGCTTTTATTCACAATATAAAAGGTTTAAGGAGCCATGAAATTCCTTAGAGAGTACCCTAAATGATTTGGGTCAAATGGGGGTGTTTAAGCATCCTAAATGGGGGTTTCATTATTTTAAAAAAAATTAGCAGATTAAAAAACCCTATGATTTTTTTATGGATTAGGATACATGGTTAGTAGTAACCATGAACCCTAACTATGTTACATTATTGGTCATGTGTAAAGTGTTCATAGTTTGGCCACACTATTTAACAAACAATATTCCAACCACAAAAACCACTTTGTACATGGGTGCGCAATTTTGGAGGGGGTGGTGGAATGGTTTAGCCTAATCATGTTACACTCTTCTAGTGCACAATTTAATGATTCATAATTTTATTTTCCTAACCACATGGTTTTAAATAACCATGAACCAACCAAACATAACCCATAAAACCTCCAAATGTTTCAAAAAGTCACTAAAAGAAGCCTAAGACAAGCCCCAAAAAAAATACATTAAAAAAAGTGGTGAAAATTACTTGAGATCAAATAAAGAGATGTTATAGTTAATTCGCTTTGGACCTTGTGGATATCTATCCACGTTTTAGAGATGTATGATTCCTATTTTCTTGGATATGATTAAGGGGACATTTGATTTTTTTATGGATGAATTTTGTAACAACCCAAGATTCCAATATGTATTTACCTTATGTAAATATTATTTTAATAGTAAAATTTCCATGAAACACAAAACCCTATCAGGAAATAATTATTTTTATTAAAATAGATATTGACCAATATATGGTAGTTGTTGAATAAATGGGTATAAATAGTTATAACAAACTTTTGAAATAAAGGTCCATTTTAATAATGGTTCAACAAGTATAGATTAGTAGATAATAAAATATTTATTTTATTAATACAATGTATGTTTTAAAATAGATATATTTCATTTTTGATAAATTTATTATTAGTACATATTTTAAAAGAATATTAAACAAACCAAAAAATTGTTTCCTATAAAAAAATAGTTTTTTCACAATATTTTAGGATTTTATATTAAAGATAGAATTTTAAATTTTAGAATTTTAATTTTAAGAAATTTTAGTAATTTTTGAACACATCACTAAAATTTAAACTTAAGATTTATTTGTATGATTTTTATAAAATATATTAATATTTTGGTGAATAATACAAAATACCATTTTTTAAAAATAACAAGACTTTTATGAAATGATTATTATTTAATTATAAATTATAAATTAATGAAAAAAATTATAAGAATAAATATGTACTTTAAAATTTACTTTAAAAATGATGGTTTTAATTACAAGCCCTTATTTGACATTTTAGAACTTAAGTTGTATTTTTTTTAAAAAATTATGTACATTATAAAATTAGTAATTTAAAATTAATTTTTATATCTTTTTGAAATTTAATATAAAAAACCTGATTAAAAAATTTAGAATAATTTGGTATATATTTTATTTAATGATGACATATTTATTTTCAATCATAAAGGATAATTTACTTTGGTAAAAACTAGTTACCTCAGTAAAAACTAAAATGGATAAAAAGTGATAAACCAAGAAGGAATGACTAGAAACATATTTAAAAAATTTGTGGGAATGGGTGATTGAGTTATTGATCGACCTGATACACTACCCTCTCCATTATTTCTCAATTTTGAAGAAAATTTCCTATAGATTGACTTCCCATTATTAAAAAGTTTTAGTTATTTACAAAAATGTCATCCCTATTCACTTATAAATGAGGAACTCCTATCATGACTTACCCTAAAAAAAACTTACTTATTTTAGAACAAAATTGGACCATAAATCTATTAAAATTTCTCATACACCTTTAATATGTTCTGTTATTCTCAAATTATCATCCCTCAAAGGCGTATCCACCTTTGCAAAGTAGATAATACAAGAAGTGAGGTATACATTTCTGACCGCTCATTTCTCATTTATTTTCATTATGTTAACTTATTCTTAATAAAATTACTTTATACCAATATAAAATTATAAAAAATCTTTAATTAGTGTATTTTTTTCATTATAATGATGATATAATAATTAAAGACCATTCTATATTCTGTTATGAAGAACGAAACAGTCATTTGTGTGTTGTGTGAACTACCACATCCATGATACAACTATTTAATTTTACTTAACCTCCATATATGGATACTTATAATACTTAATTGAATAAATAATTAATAAATTAATGGTATATTTTTTCTTCTGAAGTTTTAGACCATATTACTCATTTTTCATGTTCTAAGGAAAATAAAATCATTATCCATGAATATGTGTGGACCACCGTCTCCATGGAATGATTGATTACATTTTTTATTTTAATATAAGATTTAAATTTATGGTCATGAGAATGTTTTAAATAGATAAATATTATTTTTATTAAATTATTAATGATTTGAATAGGCAAATTGGACTACTTATTAATAATATGAGCAATAAACAACTGTAGTAAATTCAACAGTCCAAATGAGAATTCTAAGAACAAAATTTGTTTTTCTTAATAATATGAACTAACTTCATATATATTATATTATTCTTCAAATTATTATTAATTTTTATACAACACACTAAATAATATCATTATTCTTCTGGTAAAATTATATTAAAACTTAATCTCTTTATAATCATCCATTAATTATGGAATTTTATTCTTTGGGTTTGTTTAACCACCAACCTAAAAAATGATATTAATTTATATATTGGATGATTATGGAAGTAAAATTTATTATATTATATTATATAAATAATAAAATAATGAGTTTTTTGTTTTTAAATTTTAATATAAAATTTTAACACATTATTTAATAATGCACTATTCGTTCACTAAGAATCATTAAAACATGCTCATCACCAAATTCATATTTAATGAACATAACCAAAAATATAATAGAATAAAATTGTAAAATTATATATAATTATAAAACATAAATTCTAGTAAATTTTATGATATAATAATGATGATATTTCGGAGAATAATGATTAATATTACCACTATTATGAAATTTTTTGGAGCGATCAAGATTTCCCACACATGATATCAATAATAGATAATAACTAACTAATATAGATGTAGATAATAATTATAAATGAAGGTTATAAATGGTTATAGATATTAAAAATTTTCTAAAATGGGTGATTAGGATAGTTATTTTTTTACATAGGAGGTTAGAGAACATTTTGACTAATAAGGGATTGAGGTAAGGGTTTATGTCTCAAATTTGAAAAACTTGAGGCATGTTTATGTTATACACCATGTTTATTTTTTCATAGTGTAAATATGAACACATTATCTTTTTACATCATTATTAACTTATATTTCATGATTTTTATTTTTCAATTCTATGTTCATTCTCTCATGGTGTTTTGAATCAAAGATTCCAAAAGAAGTAAGAGTTTTTGTCTCAAATTTTCACCTTGTGAGACATATTTCTTGTTATATAACATGTTTTATTTGGAGTGGAGTAGGTAATTAAAAATTATTTTTTTTGTATCATTATTCTTAAATTATTCATTATATTTAATTTTTTATTTTAAATAATCTCCTTCAAGGCGTTTTTATGTTAAAATTTCACACGTCGTAAGGGTTTCAAAGAATCAATTTCAGATTCACTGGGTCATAATATTTCTTAATTGAATATAAAATTCTAGATTTATTTTATCCTAAAATTCCCATATATTTTATGGAATTTCATCTTGTTCTCAGGAGAAATTAATTCTCTTTATCAATAAGAAGTTCTTTGATAAAATTATTTATGAATTAAAATTATATAATTGGTAAGAATAACTCTCATTCTTACTAATGAATCTCTTCTTCCCTGAGAATTTTTTCCATAACATAAAATTTTCATTTAATGAAATACAAATTTTTTTTTACTTTATATTACTCGTACAATTAATTACTTCCTTTTATGAAATCAATGTATATTTAATTTTCCTTGATGTGGGTTTTTCTTTAAAAAGGATAAAAAATATTATTAAATAAATTTATTTTCATTATTTACCACTTTTGATTTATTATCATAATTATTTTTATTTATTCATGGATAATTTAAATTTATGTATTTATAATAGGTTTTTAAAATTATTTTATATTCCCTGTCAAATGTTTTTCAAATTAATTTCCACTTCAACTTTTATAAAAATGTTTAAAATGTTTTCTGAAATAAAATTTATTTTCACTTCTATTTTTCATCCATGGTTTATTATGCATAAAAATATGTTTTGATCAACCTATATATTTTATTATGATATGGTTAATTTTTTTGATGATATTTTTTATATCCAATGATTTATTATGTTCATGTTATGTGTTGTTTTTGAGAATTTTAAAAAACCCATTATTTTCCAAGGGTACTTTAAGATAGATTATGTTTGATTTTATATAGCACACACATGTTTAGATATTGTTGGGTAGGGTCCTATATATCCCTCCAATGATTTATTTTATGTTTATATATAATGAGATAGTCAGTAATTGAAATAATTAGTATGTTCACACAGTCTTGGGAATAATGAATTTGCTTACATTTTTAGGAAAATACATTATGAATTTGTTCACATAAGCATAAGAATAATGTGTTTTCTCACAAAGGTTTTCCTATGATTATATTTATGCCAAATTTAAAAGATTCTTATCATTTTCTTGATATTCCATGTTTTCATGATTAATACTTACTATTAATGTCTTCCATACTTTTATATTGTGTAACACCCTAGGATTTCATAACATGTTATCTCTTTAAAGTAATTCAATAGCTTGCACCACACGCAACACCAAGTTAGAGCGCACCATGACTTACCAAACTAGCCATTTAAAAAGAGGTTATGAATAGTATTAACTAAATTTTGAATCTTATATACTCCATATAATTTTAACATCCATATTATGTGTTTTTTATACATTATATAAGAACAATTCCAATTTTTCAGATAAAAGAAGTGCTTTTCAAAAAAATGAAATTTTACCGCCTTTTAATGGAGGACCTTTTTTAAATCAAATATTTGACTCTTATATATAATAAATTTGAGAAAATAATATTCTTATTTAGAAATAGAACAAAAAAAAATTATTTTGGATAAATTTTAGGTGTTTTTTTGATAACTTTCATATTTTGATGAATAGTGAAAAATACTAATTTTTTACTAAAAAGAACTTTTTTAATAAAAATAATTTATATTGTTAAATTGTAAATTTGAATTTTTTTGAAGCATATTTTGATTATATTTATATCATTTAATCCAATTTTGGTCATTGGAAGTAATTTTAAATTAAAATTTGGCATAAACACATATCAATCTTTTGATAGTTTTTACTTCTCGAAAACCCGCTTTATAGTTTTGACAACATGAATTAATTTAAAATTAATTAATGAAATTTCTATGTTTTTAATTTGGTAAAGTGGACATAATTTTTTAATTCGTAACATAAAAATTATCTTAGAGTAATGTTTTGGTTAGTTTTCTGAAAACTTTCAATTTTTTTGATGAATAATGAAAAATACTGCATAGTACATAAAAACCAACTTTTTCATTTAAATAATTATTTTTAACTTATAATATATCTAAAAATAGATAAATAATATATATATTATTATAATTTAAGTCACTAGAGTCATTTTATAATAATATTAGATATATAAAATTTTATTGAAACATTTTAACGTCTTTTTACCCACTTTCTTGTCACATTTACCCACCTTCTTGGCACATTTGAAAATTTGCATAAAACATAATTTTACCACTTATATGAATTGAATTTAAAAACTCTGAGAGACATGATTTAAATTGGTATGTAAAATGTGTTTCAATAGGATGAAAATAATTTTTGGTGTGCAGTAGCTTTTGAATTTTATTTACCATAGTTAAAAGTAAATAAAGTAATTAAAGGTAACAATAATATTAAAATTACCACAAAACATTTAATAATTATATTAGTAATTTTATTTATACCAAAATAAATTTTAGGACAAAAAAAGATCATTTTGACCCATTTGGGTAAGATTAGGACATTTATTATATTTTATTTAAAGAAGAGTTAAAAGTGTCAAATTCAAATTTTAATAACTAAACCATTTTTAATATAAGGATAAACATAAGATAAATTAGAATATAAAGATTAATTAGAAATATAATAAGATTTAATACATCATGGTATTTTATTTATAATTTTTATACATTAAATAAATAAATTTATCTATGACACAATGATGATACCGTAATTACATTATTAATGAATGGTTAAAATAATTAATATTATAAATATAAAAATAAATGTAAATTGAGACTTTTAATGCCAACCAAGAATTTTATAGGTGAATATGAAATGTTATGGTTGATTTAATATATATATTTTTGAAGTAATAAACTTTTAATGAATTTTAAAAAAACTAGATACTAAATAGTGTCAAAATTGACATAAATGAGTTTTTAAAACAAAACCTATATAGTTAAATGATATAATATTTATAAAAATATATGGTTCGACCAAAGTACTTTTATAATGATATATATTTCATTAATTAACCAATTTAGTTTCTCTTGGAATTTTATAGTAGGTTTATTAACCATGTATTATAATAATAAAATAAGACATGGTAAAAGTTAAACTATTTAACTAAGGGTTAAATCTAAAGGATAAGGTTAATATGGTGAACTAAACTTGTCTAAAACCTATTGGTTGAGAGTATTTAGACCCATAATCACCTTATCTTATAATTAAATCTATTTGGAGACATTATAAACCTAAAATGATTTTATAATAAAATAATATTTCAACATTCTCCTAAAGTGACCCTCACCTCTCTAATAAAAGTGTACTTCCCCTTCTATTAAATTCACAACTCCAAATCCATTTTTCTCAGCCAAAAACCTGCTCAGGTCTCCTCCAAACTACCCTCAAATCATCCTAGAGGACTTAATTTGATCATAAATACAGCCTATGGATCCATTTTTTTCAAATCAAAAGGAAGAACCTGAAGAAGAGGTAATTTTTTCATCACCTCTTTCAAAGTTATTTTCTTCTTCCACTTCCTCTTTCTTTGTTGTTTCCATACCAAAATAACAACTTTGGTACCTTCTAAATACCGTGATATTATTATAAATATGGTACAACCATATTTATTATTCTATCCATACTATGAATGATAAATTCACCATACGTGCGTACGTACGGCTTACCATCTCCATGCCATGATGTAGTTTGTTATTCAATACTTCATTATTTGGATGAGTATAATAATGAGTATAATTTATGTAAATAATAAATATAACATGTTAATGATTCATTATATATAATATAACATTCAATTACATAAAGTTTCACCATCAATAGAATGATATCATAGCTCGTGCGTATGTACGGCTTGCCGTCTCCACGACGCGATGAGATTCATGTCCACGTTCACCATTCAACGATAATTATAAATATATATATGATTAATAAGTATGTAATATATGAAATAATAATGCTACTGGATATATATAGATATCTCAGTGTGTGTGTATTTACATATATCTCATTCACTTACTTTCGTCTAATACAATATGAAAACGAAAACGACGTTTATGCATACGTACGACCTACTGTCTCCATAAAAGGTGTTTTACATTTCATATATCAATATATTATACATACTTATATTCTATATATATATCAAAGATAAATACTGTTTTATATTTCAGGATCAATTAAATGATGATATAAGTTATACGATCAAGAATAACAAGTAAAAACACGTATGATAAAGAAAGCGATTATTACCCAAAATGTTATTTTAACATAGAAATTATTATTAAATGGGTAGTATAAAGAAATAAATGAATCGATTATGATATCATAAATATGAATATAGTTCTGTTATAATTTAATAACATACTATGGTCATTATACAAGAGGTTAAACATACCCTCGACCAAAGCAAAGTACAAGGTAAGGGTTAATTCCTCGATCTCATTATTATCCGAGGTTGTTTATCTGTAAGTATTTACGGGGAAATTTTTATCATCCATGTCCATGTTTCACAAAAATGTTTTCAAAATGAATATTTTAAGGTTTTTTGGGAGGCAATCTTTATCAACATCAACATTTTAAATGCTATAATGATTTATTTTTCTAAATCATTTTAATTAATGTTTATGTTTTAAAAATGATTTTAAGGATTTATGTATATAGTCATGATTGTTTTAAAATGTTAATTAATTTAAAAAGTTTCAAATTGGTATGGGAAACATTGATTCTAAAATCTATTTTAAATTACTTCCTTTATAAATGCGTGACTTTTAAATGATTTCACCAAAATGGATATTTCCCTCTAAGAGTTTTACCAATTATTTTCAAATATGTCAACATCCTTTACTGAATATTATTCTTGATTGAGGTTGATTTATTATAATATAATATTACATACTGTATTTAATGAGTTATGATATGTTTGACTGTGGATGTGCTATATTTATACCATTCATGGTTTATGGTTAAAGTATTGACATGTTTTATGCTAGTTTTAATATGAATGTTTATGTTATGTTTCAATATTTTCATATTGGGAATGAATTAGAATTAGTAAGTGATGGGTGGATCCCTCTTTAGCTCCTCGATGCATCCATATGTCCCATGAGACAAACTAGTGTCTTGGAACAAGGCCTTGAAATTTTTTTTATTTGTAATCTTAGCACGAGGCCTTGACTATGTGGTTATGATATCCAACATTATGCATTCCCTCGTTATGAAATTAGTTATTACATGTGATTATTCAACTAGTAGAATATCCATGTGCATGTTTTTATGGTAATGTTTGATTTATTTTTTCCATATTATGTTCAAGTTTATGTTTAAAAGGATATTGTTTTTATTTCACATCTTTACTTAAAATTTTATAGCTTCTGCTAAATTATTTACCCTTACTGAGCATCTGAGCTCACCCCTTTCTTATGTTTTATTTTACTATGTTTCCAAGAAGTGTATTATGATTAATGTGAAGGGTTATAGTAAGATAATAATGGTGTTCTCAAAGGATTATTTATGATGTGTTGTATATTATAAAGTGTAATGTAACATTCACACATGTAATCTATTTTCTGAGACTACTAAACTGATCGGTGCTTTAGGACATGATTCCTTGTAATCATTCCAATGTATAAAAATAATGCATCGTCTCTAAGTAACTTGTGCCAGGGCATTACAATTGGTATCTGTGGAATTTTATCATCAACCTTAGAAATATATTTAGATAAACTCTGATTTTGAAACATTAACCTAAGTTAGAATTTGAAGATTAGTATATAAGAAATTACTAGAATTTTGGTAATGTAGAAATTTTGTGAATTTTACAAGAAATACATCCCTGTCTGGATATGAGCAAGTAGAGGCGGCTCTAGAAGAGATGTATCTAGGGTTAAAACCCTAAAACACCACTTTGAGCTAGACTCAAACTGTAACTAGTGTACGACAACGGGCCTTGCTGCACTCTTGGTTACGACACTCCCGGGAGATATTCTTAGTATAATTCACATTTTCTTTACAAACTTTTTTGAATAATTTATGAGAAAATATGTTAGCAAAGAAACCATTTTTAGGATTATGATCCTATATGGGTTAAAATATTCTATTAATGTTGAGAATGTTTCTTGTTTTGGATTATAAATTATGATATGATCTAACCTAGTGTATGTCACCATTTAGAAATGGCACCCATTAGAAGGAATGAAAACACCAAAAATACGGATGCTCCAAAGAGTAAGAAGGATCATATCTTTCATGGTCTTAAGACAATATTTCAAAGGGAAATAACCTACCATTTATTCTCATCATATGAGGAAATAATATCATGTGTTAATAAGATAACTAACGAATTTTTTGATTCATATGGCTTAGAAGGAAAGAAAGATAAGAATATGATGGAATATAAAAATATGGATAAAGGAAAGATGGGAAAGAAGGATTTTCCCACATGTGATAACTGTGGAAAGAATTTCCTTGGTAAATGCTTGAAGGGAATGAGAGTTTGATATAAGTGTGGGAAAAAATGACACCAAATACACAATAGGAAGGGTAAGAAAAAGGTTTCAAATGTACAATTCTTCATCTACAAGGAGTTGAGACACTACATGAATCAATGTACCAATCATCAGAGTATACCCCAAATGACGCTGTTGGATAATAATCAAGTTATGATACTACCTCAAATGAAGAGGAATGATTAGTGTTCTTAAGTTGTTATTAAATAATTGAGTCATTTTATTATTGTATTAATGATGTACAAGTTATAAGAATTATAGATTATATAAGGATTGTACTGCAGTACTATTTCATTAAGGATTTGAGATTATATGGTACTAAGAAAAGTGACTCAATAGCAAGTTAAATTTTTTGGAAAATACATGGTTAATGGAAATATAAACCTTAATATAGTATGAATACCAAGATTATTGATTTTGATAAATTATATTGGATATTCTTGACTACCTTGGAACTAATTAATTGATTGTTGGAGTTTACAACATTTTTGGATTTAAGGAGTATATCTGGTATTCTATAAGGAATAAGGGAGAATGAACATATTCAATAAGGTTTTATGGTAATTCAGGTTGTTACCATGTTTTAATAGAATACATGATGAAGGTATTCAAATGTTATTATGTGATAAAAGATACCTTCATTATGTTATTTTGACCTTCCTTATAAATTTTTGGACTGTGAGTTTGGACACAAGTATTTTTGATAAGTCTAAAGGTTGGAATAGATTAAGTTGAATATTGGATACTATTGTTTAAGGTTAAAACATTTCTTCAGATTATTTTAGGATTTCCATAAAAAGAACAACCCAAAGGTTGGGCAATAACCCATCGCGTACGACAAGGCCACGAGACTCGAACCTACAACTGAAGGGTGACAAGGGTGCATCACCTACCACTGGCCTACATAATGTCCTGGTTTATATAATGTAGTTTTTTTAAATGGTTTGATAGATAAATTATAAATTCAATTTTTTTGTAACCCTATACAATTACATTAAATAGATTATTTTTGAGCTCTATTATCTATTGGAGTGAAAGATGAGTTTGTGGTGGAAATTAGTTAAAGGATGGAACTCTACTTATTAATTATTCTATTTTTTCTTATTTTATGAAGAAATTAATTCTTAAACTTTTTGGACAGTATCTTAAACCAAAAATGTGTTATCCTAATACCTTTTGTTTTGTTGAACCAATGATAATTTAAATCACTATTGATTTATGGCTTTGAGGCCCTAAATATTACATTTAGTGTTCACTTGTTTGTGATTGATGATCTCAATCAATACCTATAAATATTTATGTTTTCCTGAAATTATGTGTCTATAATTTCCACCAACTTTCTTCTATTCGAAACCCTAATTTGGGGGTGACTTTTTATGTCCCTTTCCCTCTTATTAAGACTAAATTTTAGTAACCATATTTCCGATGTTAGTTTTCCATAAAGGTATTTTCTAATTTAAACCTTTTATTTTTGAAGAACAATTTCAAATTTAGAGGACCCAATTTATTGAAGGAGGGGAGAATGTAACACCACATGATTTTATAATACGTTATCTCTTTAAGGTAATTAAATAGCTTGCACTACACACAACACTGAGCTCAAGTGCACCAAGACTTACCAAACTAGCAGTTTAAAAAAGCGGTTATGAATAGTATTGACTACATTTTGAATTTTATATACTCCATATAATTTTAACATCCATATTATGTGTTTGGTTAGATATAATATAAAACAAATCCAATTTTTCAGATAAAAGAAGTGTCTTTAAAAAAATGCAATTTTACTGCCTTTTAATGGAGAACCTTTTTTAAATATAATATTGGAAACTTTTATATATTAAATTTGACTAAATAAACTTATTCTTTAGAAGTAGTACATAAAAATTTATTTTGGATAAATTTTTGGTGTTTTTCTGATAACTTTCATATTTTTATAAATAGTGAAAAATACTAAATTTTAATTGAAAACCACTTTTTTAATCAAAATAATTTATATTTTTAAATTATAAATTTGAATGGTTTTGAAGTATAATTAGATTATATTTTTATCATTTAATCCAATGTTATTCATTGGAAGTAATTTTACATTTAAATTGTACATAAACACATATCAATCTTTTGATAGTTTTTACTTCTTTAAAACCCGCTTTCTAGTTTTGACAATGAGAATTAATTTTAAATTAATTAATGAAAATTATATCATTTGAATTTGCTAAAATAAACATCATTTTTGAATTCAGGAT
Organism: Viscum album; assembly: GCA_963277665.1. Lineage (NCBI taxonomy): Eukaryota > Viridiplantae > Streptophyta > Magnoliopsida > Santalales > Viscaceae > Viscum > Viscum album. Next base: position 86,860,723 of record OY728154.1, read on the forward strand.
ATCAAAATTAGTTTAGGGTGAATTTTTGGTTTCTTTGAAAACATACAATTTTTGATGAATAGTAAAAAATTCGGCATAGTACATAAAAATCGACTTTTTCATTTAAATAATTATTTTTAAGTAAAAAATTTATCTTTAATAGATAAATAATACCTATATTAGTACAATTTATATCACTGGAGTCATTTTATAATAAGATTAGATATATAAATTTTTTTGAACCATTTTAACGTCTTTTTACCCACATTCTAGGAACATTTTCAAATTTGCATCAAATTTAATTTTACCACTTCTGTGAATTGAATTTCAAAAATATTGGAGAATTGGTTGACATTAGTAAGTAAAATTTGGTTCAATATGATGAAAATAATTTTTGGTGAATAGTAACTTTTGAATTTTATTTACCATGGTTAAAATTAAATAAGGTAATTATAGGTAAATATAATATTAAAATTACCCCAAAACATGTAATAAATCTATTGGATAAGTTTATTTAGACAAAAATACACTTTAGGAAAAAAATAATATCATTTTTATCCATTTGTGTCAGATTAGGACATTTATTATATTTTATTTAAAGTAGAGTTAAAAGTGTTAAATTCAAATTTTAATAACTAAACCATTTTTAATATAGGGCTACACATAAGATAAATTAGACTATAAATATTAATTAGAAATACAAAACAATTTCCTACATCATGTTATTTTATTTATAATTTTTAGATATTAAATAATTAATTTTATTTATGACACAATGATGATACAATAATTACCTTATTAATAAATGATTAAAATAATTTATATTACAAATATCTAAATAAATTTAAATTGAGACTTTTTATGCCATATAATAATTTTATAGGTTAATATGACATGTTAGGGTTGATTTAATATTTTTTTGAAGTAATCAACTTGTTATGACTTTCACAAAAACTAAATACTAAATAGTGTCAAAATTGACATAAATGAGTTTATAAAACAAATACTATATTATTGAATGATATAATATTCCTAAAATTTATGGTTCATACAAATGACTTTTATAACGATATATATGTCATTAATTAATCACTTTAGGTTATCTTGGAATTTTATAGTATGTTTATTAACCATATATTATAATAATACAAGAAGACATGGTAAAAGTTAAACTATTTAACTAAGGGTCAAATCTAAAAGATAAGGTTAATATGGTGACCTAAACTTGTCTGAAACCTATTGGTTGAGCGGATTTTTATACATAACCACCCTATCCTCTAAATAAATCCATTTTTATCCATTATAAACCGAAAATATTTTATAATAAAATAATATTTCTAGCTTTTCCTAAAGTGACCCTCACCTCTCTTATAAAAGGGCACTCCACCTTCTCATATATTCACACCTTACAATCCATTTGGATCAGCCAAAACCTACTCCAATATCCACCAAACTACCCTCAATTAATCTTAGAGGCCTTAATTTGATCATAAATCCATCCTAAGGATCCCTTTTATTCAAATAAAAAGGAAGGACCTGAAGAAGAGGTAATTATTTCATCACCTCTTTCAAAGTTCTTTTCTTCTTCCATTTCCTCTTTCTTTTTTTAATACCAAAATAATTACTCCAGTTACTTCTACATACTATAATGTTATTATAAATAAGTACAACCATATTAATTATTCTATCCGTCCTATTAATGACCAATTCACCATACGTGCGTACGTACGACTTACCGCCTCCATGTCATGGTGTATTTTGTTATTCAACACTTTATTATTTAGATGGGTATAATAATGTGTATAATTGATTTAAATAATAAATATAAAATTTTAATGATTATTTATATATAATATACCATCCAATTACATATTATTTCACCATCAATATAATTATATCATCACTCATGCATATGTACAGCTTATCATCTTCACGACGCGATGAGATTCATTTCCACGTTCACCATTCAATGATAATAATAAATATATATATTATTAAAAAGTAAGTAATATATGAAATAATAATGATACTGGATATATATATATATATATATATATATGTATGTATTTACATATATCTCATTCACTTACTTCCGTTCAATATGACATGAAAACAGAAACAACATTTATGCGTATGTACAGCCTACCATCTCCATAAAGAGTGTTTTCCATTTCATATATCAATCTATTATACATACTTATATTCTGAATATATATGATACATAAATAATGTTTTATATTCTGGAATCAATTAAATCATTATGTAAGTTATATGATCAAGAGTAACAAGTTAAAACACGTATGCTAAAGAAAGAGATTATTACCCAAAATGTTATTTTAACATAGGAATTTTTATTAAATGGGTAGTATAAAGACATAAATGAATCAATTATGATATCATAAATATTAATATGGTTTTATATAATTTAATAACATGTTATGTTCATTATATAATAGGTTAAACGTACCCTCAACCAAATGATAGTATAATGTAAGGGTTAATTCCTCAATCTCCTTATTATTCGAGATTGTTTATGTAAAAGTATTTACTGGGAAATTTTTATCATCCATGTTCGTGTTTCATAAAGATGTTTTAAAAATGAATATTTTAAGGTTTTTTGGAAGGGACAATTTACCAAGATCAGCATTTTAAATGTTTAAATTATTTATTTTTCTGAATCCTTTTAATTAATGTCCATGTTTTAAAAATGATTTTAAGGATTTAATTATATAGACATGATTGTTTTAAAATGTTAATTAATTTGAAAAGTTTCAAAGTGTATGGAAAATTAGATTAAAAAATATCTATTAAATGACTTACGTTTCAAATGTGTGACATTTAAATGATTTTACAAAAAGGGATACTTCTCTCAAAGATTTTTACTGATCATTTTCAACTATTTCAACATCATTTACTGAATATTATTCTTGATTGAGGTTGATTTATTACAATACAATCTTCCATATTGTATTGAATGAGTTATGATATGTTTGACTGTGGAAGTTCTTTTTGTATACCATTCATGGTTTATAGTTAAAGTATTTACATTTCTAATGCTATTTTTAATATGAATGTTCCTGTTATATTTTAAAACTTTCATATGAAGAATGCATCAGACTTAGTAAGTGATGGGTGGAGCCCGATATAGCTCCTTGATGCATCGGTTGGTCTCATGAGACAAAATAATGTCTTATAACAAGGCCTTGACAAAATTTTTATTTTTATTCTTGGCACGAGGCCTTGACTATGTGGTTATGTTGTTCAGCATTATGCATTCTCTTGTTATGAAATTAGTTATTACATGTGCTTATTCCACTAGTAGAATATCCATGTGCATGTTTTTATGGTAATGTTTGATTTATTTTTTCTATATTATGTTCAACTTTATGTTTAAAATTATGTTGTTTTTATAAAACATATTTTCTTAAAAGGTTATAGCTTCTGCAAAATTATTTACCCTTACTGAGCATATGAGCTCACCCCTTTCTTATATTTTATTGTCCCCAGATTCCAAAAACTGTTTTATAATTAATGTGAAGGGTTATGCTAAGTGAAAAATGGTGTTCTCAATGGATTATTTATGTTGTGTTGTATATTATAAAGTGTAATTTAACATTCATGTATGTAATCTATTTTCTGAGACTACTAAACTGATCGGTCCTTTAGGACTTGATTCCTTGTAATCATACCAATGTATTAAAAAAATTGGCTGGCTCTGGGTAACTGTGGTCGGGGAGTTACATATTGTACTCACATGTTTTATTATTATTGATATGTATTTGAAGAAACAACATATCTTTTATTATTCCTTAATGGTATTGTAATGATATTATGTTTCTATATCATATTTTATGGTTATAATCTATGGTATTATGATATTTTACTATGATATTTAAATATTCCTTATCATCTCCTCCATGTTTATTATCTAACACATTATGATATGATTTTACATTACTAAGCATTTAATCCCACCCATTTCTTATGATTTTATTTATGTAAGATATTAAGATAGGAAAATTATAAAATATATTGAAGAGTTTTTTATGTAAAAAGTTTTTGTGAGATATTTAAGACTCATTATGGATTGATTAGTTTCATTTTTAAGGAAAAAATTGTACAATTGATACAAAAAATGGTCTTTTCTTGTTAACATTTTGTCATAATTCTCTCAATATCAAAACCTACATGATATTGGAAATTTAATAAAATGAAATGTTTTCTTTATGATATGCGGATTTAATACCAACATATACAAGGTGTTATAATTGATATTAGAACATGGGTTTCATATCATTTTAGGATAAATTAAGAGTTATTAATGAAATTAAAGGTCTATAAGTTAAGGTTTATTATAATTGAAAAGGTATATATAACTCTTTAGTTCGGTTGAAGTAATATTATATGGGTTTGGATTAGAGAAATTTAGTGAAAACACTACTAATAAGTCCAATGGATAAGCCTAATTGTAGGATAACATTTTGAAATTTTGGTAAAATAGAGATTGTGTCATTTTTATTTAAATAACATCCTATTTTGGATACTAAAAATGGATTCAAGGTCTAGAATAGATATACATATAGGTAATATTTCTAATTACGGTGTGTTTCATATTAACTCAATCATCACTTAGTGCATAAACAAACCATAATTACACACATTGTTTGACACTCATGGGTTATATTCTTTGGTTTTTCACTTTCCATTTACAATCCGTTATGAAGGATCAAATATGTTAGGGAATAAGGATAATAAGAATGAGATAACCCAACCTAAAGGAACCTATATTAAACAAATAGTGACTTATATTACACTGAAATCTAAAGTGACAATTTTGAGAAATAAGACACTTTGAGGTTAAATTATTAAAGTAATTATTTTTCAATAATTCTTTTATGGTTTTAATTATTAATCACTCATTATTAACCCCTTTTGGTTTTATTAATGGATAAATACCGAAGTAATCATGTTAATAAGGGATTACATAGACAATGTAAATAATTTCCCTACAAGAAACCTAATCAGATAATATTTTGAGTGAAAAATATTATGATTATTCCAAACTAGATATCCCAAATTATTATTAACAATGAAAAATTAATAGAACTTACAAACACACCAAATAAGATAAAGATAGAGTATTAAGAAAGTTTGGGTGATGAAGATGGTGAAGGAAAGAATGTTTAAATTCATCCCTATCAAAAATGTAGTATGAATTACCCAAGTCTCATAAATTAATTGAGAGATATTGTATGTGTGTATGAGGAGCGAATATAAAAAATAATAACTTAGGAAAAATGAATATCTCAATGGACACGATGAAAGAAAAGAGAGTTCATCCTAATGTACCAATGATAGTTCACTATCTCAAATGTTGAGAACATGGACATTATCCAAGTTAATTCCACAAATTAATGTCTAAAAAGGATGATAGGAACAAAAAAATTACAAGAAAGGGTAATTCTTATTCAAGGAAAACCATGAAAGTGATTATTGAAGTAAATGTGGAGTGAGGAACATTGAACATCCACTAAAGAAAAGTGAGTGTTGTATTTATCTCTAATTCAACCGAATTCTTTGTACCTAGAATATATACTAAGGGAATAAAATCTACAATAATATATATAGATGCTGAATTATTAATAAAAACTTTTAGTTCCCAAATATATATATTATCTATAATATATGTTTATTGGAATGTGTTCCCAATAAAATCCTATTATCCTTCTTCAATAAAATTTAATATGAAATTATGAATGGATTATCTATCTTGGGAATTATAAATTATATGATTAGAAAATCACATCTGAAAGTACAACCATGATCACTTGATAACACAAGGATGACTATAAACTCCCTTTGAAATAAAAAATAGTCGCATTGTATTGGGTTCTTCAGCAGACATTGTTAAATAAAAACTTAAAATTAGTTATAATACTATTATAAGAGAAAATGTGATTTCACTTTAAAACCCCAATATATTGAAGATAAAACCTAATTATAAAATAAATCTATAGTCATGAAAGAACTTAACATTAAGTGGTTAATAATTTAAAGTTTTAGAATGCAATTTATTTGGGTTTCGAGAATGTCATGAACCATGATTTCACTATGTATTTTCTAAAATAAATATTATGTTGAGATATTGTTTCATAAGAAATACCAAACCATAATAGAAAAGAGATATTTTTGTTAATATAGATATTGACCAATGTATGGTAACCATTGAATAATTCAGAACAAACATATAAAACCAAAAATGGAAATAAAGGCCCCTTTAAAAATATTTCAACAAGTGTAGCTAAGAATCATATATACTGATTTTTATACATAAAAACCATATTAAAAAATGGATATTTTTCATTTATTATATATTTATTATAAACAAAAATTTAAAAAGAATTGATAACAAACCAAAAAAAATGATTTCCTATAAAGAATTAGTTTTTCAAAATATTTTATGATTTTTAAAGATATTATTTTAAATTTTAGAATCTAAATTTGAAAATAAAATCCATTTTTGAACCTATCATAACAATATTAACTCAAGATTAATTTTAAGAGTTTTTTAATAAGATTGACTTTTAGGTGAATAGTGTGAAATAATATTTTTACAAATAACATGACTTTTATGGCATTATTAGTATAAAATTTTAAATTATAAATTCATGAAAACTTTTTCTAATAAAAAATATTTATTTTATAAGTTATTTTATAATCTTACAATTTTTTTAATATAAAAGACCATATTTTACATTTTATAAATTAATTTCATTTTTTTCAAGGAACAAATTTTTATATATTATACATATATTATTTTGAAATTAAATTTTATAAAAAATATAAAATTACTATAATTCAATGGATTTAAAATTTTATAATTATTTACCCCAAATTATTTAATATGGTCCAATTTATTTTCATTCATAAAGGATAATTTACCTTCCTAAAAACGAGTTACCTTTTTAAAAATCCAGAAGGAATTAAAAGGGTTCGATCAAGAGATAAAGTCCAAAACATGTTTAAAACATATGTGGGAATGTATGGTTAAATACTCACTTGACTATATCCTATAACCCCTTAATTATATTCTAGTTTTTTTATCTACTTTCCTTGAGAGTGACTTCCCCTTATTAATTTTTTTTTCGGTATTTAAAAAAATGAAATTCCTTTTCACTTAGAAAAGGGGAAGTCCTCTCCCCACATACCCTCACTCAAAAAAATATAGTTCAGCCCAAAATATTCCCAAAAATCTCATAAAAATTCTTATCTATATTTAATATTTTTTTTTATTTTCAAAAGTCCATCCCTTAAAGTATTAATCCATTTTCCAGAGGAGACAATCCATCAAGTGAGGTATAAATTTCTTACAACTACTTTTACAATTCTAATTATTTATGTGCACTTATTATTCCAAAAATACCATTAAATAATATTGAAATTATGAAAAAAATATCATTAGTATAATGATATATTATTATAATTTTGTTACATGAATTAACCATTATTCCCTTCTCTATTAAGAAAAATGAAAATTATCATTTGTGGGTTGTGCAGACTACCACCTTCACGATGAATCATTCTTCATTTTCCTTCAACAAAATAAAAGTATAATCCTAATAGATAATTTAATATATAATTATTATATTTATTACATATTGTATATTTTTAAATGATAAACCACATTACTCTTTTTCCCCACTCTATGGAAAATGAAATCATTATCCATGCATATGTATGGACTACCGCCTCCATGGAATGATTGATTTCCAATTTTCTTTTAATTAATACCTCACATAGAGGGTCAAGATAATGATTTTAAAAGATAAATATAATTTTTATGAAATTATTAATGTTTTATAAAAAAATTTGGTCGACTAATTAACAATATGAGTGATAAACAACTATGAAAAATGCAACTGTCCAAAAGTGCATTCTAAGAGAGAAAAAATGATTTATTCATACTATGAAATAAATTTGTATAGGGTATATTATTCTCCTAAATATTTCCCATTTTGATATACCACATTAAAACATACTAAATAGGATCATTATTCATCTGGTATAATTATATTACAACTATATCACTTAATAATCATACATTAATTATGTTGTGTTCTTGTTGAGGTTAGTTTAACCAATTGAAAAATGATATAAAGTTATATCTGGGAAAAATATTGGAATTTAATTTATTTTAATATATAACATAAATAACTAAATAATGAGTTTTTTTAATTCTAATATAAAAATTCAAATCATTATTTAAGAAAACACCATTTATTCGCTAAGAATATTCGAAACATGCTCATCACCAAATTCACCTTTAATGATAATAACCTGAAATAACATATAATGAAATTATAAAATTATATATAATTTTAAAAAATCTGTAACAGTAACTTGTATGATCTAGGAATGATTAAATTTTGGGTAATAATTAAGAACAACACTTCTATTTCTAAATAAATTCAAAATGATCAATATTACTCACAATAGATATCTAATATAAATATTAACTAATTAATATACATGTAGATAATTATTATAAATGATTATTATAAAAGGTTATATATATTACAAAGGTTCTGAAATATTTTATAATGATATTTAATTTTGTTATACATGAGGTTAATGTGAATTTTGACTTAGTTGGAATTGAGTTAAGGATTCTTTGAAACATATTTTAATTCCTTGAGATATGTATATGTTTCTCAACAGGTTTTATTTTGAATGGTGTAAATAATACCCCATTATAATTTTGTATCATGATTCCCTAATGTTTCATGATTATATATATAATATTTCAATTTCATTCTTTCATGGGGCTTTGATCCAAAAAATTAAGAAAGCTGTAAGGGTTTCTTATCTCATAATTTCATCCCTTGATATAGATTTATTATTGTATCCCATGTTTTCATTGGAAAGGTACATCAATTAACCATTTAATATTTTGAATCATGGTTCTATCATTATTAATGATATTTATTGTTTCACTTTAAATCATTTCCATCAAGGGGTTTTTTATTAAAAAACATATATTTTTGTAAGGGTTTTAACAAACCAATTTCAAATCCATTGGATTATAGAATTTATTACTTGAATATATTATTAACATTTTAATTGATCATACCATCCCATATTTTATATTTTATGTCCTATTTTATATGGGAAAATTACTATTCATCATCAATAACCACTTCTTTGATAAACAAATTCTGAATTAAAAGTATAATGTTGGAAAGAATAACTACAATTCTTAGCAATGAATATTTTCTTCAATGAATATGTTTTTTATATCTAAATATTTTTCATTAATTAAATTAAATTATTCTTTGTACCTTATATTCCTATATTTTCATTTACCTCTTTTAAAAATGGCATTATTTCATCATTTATTTGATGTGGTATTTTCATTAAAATGACTTAAAAAGGCTTAATATTGGAATTTATTTTCATTATTTACCACTTTTAGATTTATTAAATTGACTCATGTTTTTTCAAATGTCCTTTATTTGGAACTATTTAAAATATTTTTTAAATTTATTCTATATTACTTCTCAAAAAAATTGGAATATAATTTTTACTTTATCTTTTGTAAAAATGTTTAATAAGTTGTTTTATTTTTTTTATTTTCTATTATGTGGTATCTATAATTTTTATTTATCATGAAGTATTGATTTGGTCATACTCTATATTTATTATAATTTTATTTCATGCATATATTTTAGAGTGTTTTATTACATTGATTGATGCATTTAAATGAATAATCTTTCCAAATTTTGAATGAATTGACTTGTTTTTTGATTTATGGTAGGATACAATGAATATTAGAGAAGGGAATGAAAATGGGTAAATAATGGTGATTTATGACACTTATCACCACTTCACTTCACTCGTTTCACAACACTAATTTTTTAAGCCAATGAAAAGCTGGAAAACTAGAGAAACATGATTACACAACGTGTAATTCATTTACATGTCGTGGATTTATCAAGTGAAGAAGATCTATCTAGATATGTCATGATGAGGTTATTCACTGTGAAAGTAAGTTACATGCCATGAGTCTATATTACAAGCTGTGAAAGAATTCAGGGCTATAAATATTCAAATGAGATACATTCAAGATTCACAAGGATTTAAAAATCATAGAGGCAACCTTAGATCAGGATTAAACAATGTGTAAACACATTAAACGATGTGATGACATCGAGAAATAGAAAAATTGAGATTCATGAGATCAACGATGCGACTGAGGATTTGACAATTTTTCTTATAAAAAGACCCCCAAATCCACCCTTCCAAATAATTATGGATTAATATTGATGAGGAGCAAATACCTAGGACATGTACCACATCAGAGCTATTCTTCACAAATTTCTTTAGGATTTTCCTTTATTCTTTTTTCTATACCCGCTCATGGTTATCATGAGTGACTTATTTCTTTATGTAGATTCATGCATGATGAATGTGGATTGAATGTATGATGTATTTTATATTTTAATACAATTCATATTGGGATTTAAAATGCGTTATGAAATTCTATTCTTCCCCTAATTTCTTATTTCATGACCATTGTGAGTAGGGTTGGGGAATGGGTTTAATTTCTTTATTTATTTGTGTATGACCATTTCCTAGATTGATTGAATGCGTTTGTTTAATATGTGATCTAGGGATTATAATTCCACCATGTTCATTGGGTTTGTTTCATTCCTATGTTTAAATAAGGTTTCGGGTTACCCATTCATTGTAATCTGAAGTACCTGACCATGAGAAAAGAATAGATTAGGATGGAGAGAATTTTGCATGACCATTGTACTTTCTAGGACCCAATTACAATGACTGTATGATTTTAAATGGATTATTTCATACCATATCAACTCATGAACATGGAATCAGTCCTTTCTGACACCCTTTTTATACTTTATTCTCCCACCTTCTTCACCAAATTAAATGATCGATAGTTTATATTTTATTTCTAAAATTAAAAATTATGTTAGTTTTATTTTATCTAATTAATATTTTTTCCAAATGTATCTCTATAGGTTCGACCTCTGACTTGAAATTTCTATACTACCCTATAGTTTAGTGGTTTTTCTATTTCATGTTTTAAATTTATAAATTTGGTAACCTGACAAGAATTAACGATGCCCGTAGGGCTATACATTTTTGGCGTCATTTCTAGAGATAGGAGTGGAGAATTTATTAGTTAAATAATTTAAAATTTTGTTTTTTCTCATTTATTCTGATTACTAATTTTAGCATAGTTTTTTATTTAAATTTTATTTTATTGCTCTTGGTATTTTTGTTCACGGTGGTAGGACTGTATAGCAGAATGACTACTAAAGAGAGGTTCACCTTCAGGTTGGACGATACGACACAAATACTCAATGAAGTTAAAATGATGAATATTCAACCCTATATGTACCAAAAACTATACACAATAATTGATTTCAAAACACCCCAAATCTTGGAGAAAAAATTCTACAAGGATCATCACAATCAAAGAAGCATGGACAATAAAGTATAAGTAAGTACCACTTCAAATGCTTATTTTTATTCTAATAACTATTCCATATTTTTTTCATGATTATAAGACGATGAAGAAGGTGACCTTGCTATAGAACTTGAGTAGGTTGAAGCACAATTCAGCAGACAAGAGCATGAATATGAAAAAGAAAAATAAAAAGGGGCCTCAGATACTAATATTCTACAAATCTTCCTCACAAAACTAGGACTATTTTCAAAGAACGAGGAAGAGTCTGTTGCTATATTTATTAAAAAAATTGAAAAAAATATAAGTGCTTTGAATGAAGAAGAAGAAGAAGAAGCAATTTCACCCTTCGATGACTTGACAAAGGAACAAATTGAATCAGAAAAAATAGAAGAAGTTAAAGTGATTGAGGCTAAACATGAGGAAATCATTGAAAAATTTCAACACATGCAGCAAGCCATTAAAGAAAAAGAATTTTATAAATTTTGGACATATTCTAAAATTCTATTGGCAATACTCATGATGTTCAGACATTGGTCACCACCTATGAGGTCCATACCAATTCCATTGAAGATAATTCAAGCTAAGATGGAAGGATTTCAATGTCAAGATTGGGTGAACAAGAGACAGTTATCACCTTACCACACTCAAATTAGTTAACCCATGGATGGTCGAGCTAAATGACCATTAAAAAATAGAATCTTCTAAAAGTTAACCCTGTTTTTACTACATTCTAGGATTTTAGATTTATTTATTTTTTAGAATTTAGTTTTATATTATGATTTAATTTCAATCCCTCTATTTTTTTTGATCATATTGTAAGGGACTATACTTTCACTTGTTTACATTAATTTGTTGGTCCATCAAAGGCACAAGAATTAAATGAAAATTTGTATGAATAACCGACAACACAAATTTTTTAACGTAAATTTGAAAGGGGATTAAGCATTTCAATTTTGTAATTTTCTATTGTATTCCACACATTGAAATTGTTTAGAGCTTCAACAACCAATTGCATGACCACTTTTGATTCATTATTTAATCAACTGAACTAAGAGACATAAAGTACCCAAGAAAAAAACCATTCCTTGAATTTAAATTTATTTTCCAATAAATTTGAATGAGAAAAATGGAAAAAGGAATTAGTATATATAAGCATGTAGATTAGGATTTGATAAATGACGATTTAGGGGATCATTTGATCATTGTAAATGAATTTTTTCTGACATTTTTCCATGTTTTGAATATCTTATTTTTTATTTGATTGATTTAATTATTCATATAAATTTTCATGAGTTATTTTTATAACCATTTATCTCATTCTTGAGATATTCACTGAGCCAATATTTTCTATTCTTTATTTGGTATATTTCTTGAGAAACACATGCATGTTTTCTTCCAAAACATCCTTGACCTCTTAGCAAACCTATGACTGAACAGAATCACATTTAGTATGATTGAGGCAATCTCTTTGTTTGTCCTTTTATCCACAGAAACACCTTGAATTAATCCATTCTTAAGCCTATAGAAGCCATAAACTACCTTGTTAGAAATTTAGTCATGATACAAGACTATTTTATCCATTCCTACAATCCAATAAGCGTTTTTCAAGATATTTAAAAGAATAAGTGTGATATAGGAACATTATTTTATATACTAGGATATACATCATTGTGGATATTTTGTGATGTAATTTTCATTATGATATTTTTAGAGGACATGTATCTTTCGTTTTATTTTATTATTCACCTCTCTTGCTGAAAAATAATTTTTTAAAAAATTAAAAAAAAAATGAAAAAATGGGTTGTGTTTTGGGAGGATCCAAATTCACTATTTTTAGACCAATATTTTTTGATCGTATGTGGTTTGGTGATTAATGTGAGATTTTTCCTGAACATAGCTTTTAAAAAATAAAAAAAAATAAAAAAAGAGAAAAAAGAAAGAGAGTTTTATTCATTCATTTCACTTACATGTATCATGAGCCCACTTTGAGCTTTATTTTGGAAGAGAGAGATGATATTTTTAAAGAGAGATATTCATTGAACTTATTATTTTCATATCATGAATTACAATATAGAGCAAAACATCCTTTTTGAGCCTTACTTTTCATCATTTACTTACCTATCCTGAATTCTCAGAGTCATTTGAACCTTAACGGTGAAACCCTCATGAAAAATTATGATCTTTATCTTTACACGGTAGAGATGTTACATGCCTTGAAAGCCTATGGAAATTTACATGTTTTTAGGTATTTTCATCACTCTATTCATTTGTACCCTGATGATGAGAAGAAAACATCATGTGAGGTAAATTAAAAATGGTATGTGTATTAATGATGGATTGAAAAATGAAAATGGATGGTTGAAAAGGCATGGTTATTTAAAAAGAGGAAAAGTAAAATACTTGTTTTATTTTTTTCTTCATTGAAAAATGAGGGGTTGATAAATATTATATATGTGATGCTCAAACATTTAATTTTCCATTTGATCAATTTATTTTATTGAAATTAAATTTGAATCATGGTAAGGTGAACATAATTTGAAGTTTGTTGAGATTCCATCCTTGAGGACAAGTATGAATTCAACTATTGGGGTATTTGATAATTGTATTTCATGCATACATTTTATATTGTTTTATTATATTGATTTATGTATTTAAATGAATACTATTGATTTTTTTGAAAGAATTGACTTGTTTTATGATTTATGGAAGGATAAAATGAATATTTTAAAAAGGAATGAAAATAGGTAAAGAATGGAGATTTATGAAAGTTGGTGCCACTTAGTTTCTCTCATGGCGTGAGGCTGGATTTTTAAACCAAATAAAAACTTTAAAAACTGGAACAACATGATTACACTATGTGTAATTCATTTATTCATCATGAATTTTTTCAAGTGAAGTAAATCTATTTGGATATGTCATGACAAGGTTACACGCTGTGAAAGTATGTTACACATCACAAGTCCAGACTACACACTACAAAAGTAGTCAAAGGAACAAATCTTCAAGAAAGAGTCGTGTGAATTCAAAAATCATGGAGGCAACCTTTGATAGGGATTACACGATGTGTAAACACATTACAAATTGTGACCACATATAGAAATAGGAAATTGAGATTATTGAGATATGTGATGTGGTCGAGGCTTTGAAAATTTTTCTTATAAATAGAGCCCCCCAACCGATCTTCCAAAGAATTCTATATAGATCTCGACAAGGAACCACTGCCCAGGAAGTGCACCACAATGGATCCGTGCTTCTCCATTTTCTATAGGATTTTTCTTTATTATTTTTTTCTAAAACTTATCATGGTTAGCATGAGAGAATTATTTCTTTGTATCGAGGAATGAATGATGAATGGATATTGAATGTATGAGGTATTTTATATTTTAATGTAATTTATTTTGTGATTTCATATTCATTATTCATTTCTACCCTTCCGCTAATTTCTTCTTGCATGACCATTGTGAGTGGGATTGGGGAATGAGTTTAATTTATATCATTATTTTTGCATGACCACTGGCTAGATTTATAGAATACATTAGTTTAATATGTGATCTAGGGTTTATACTTACACCCTAACCATTGGGTTCTTTTCTTCCCTATGTTTAAATAATATTTCGTGTTACCCATTCATTATAACCCAAAGTACCTAACCATGAGAAAATGATAGATTAGGATGGAAAGAATTTTGCAAGACTACTGTACTCACTAGGACCCATGTTCGATGACTACATGAATGTTAATTGATTATCTCAAACGTTTTCATCTCACAAACATGGAATCATTGCTTCCTGACACCCTTTTTATGTTTTCTTATCCCACCATCTTCACCAAATAAAATTCTTGATAGTTGAGATTTTATTTATAAAATTTGAAATTATTTTAGGTTTATTTTAATTTATTTATATTTTCTCCAACCCTATCTCTATGGATTGAACTATAGAATTTCAATTCTTATATTACCCTTTAGTTTAGTTGTCTGTCTGTTTCATGTTTTAAATTTCTAAATTTGGTAACCCTGAGGAAATTAACGACACCCATAGTGATATCAATTTCATTATCATATTATTCCATTTGAATTTTAATATTTTTAATATATTATGATTTATTAATTTCATGTTATGTGATTTTTTAAATGTAAAAAACCCATTATTTTTCATGGGTTAGTTAAAATATGACTATGGTTGATTCTATGTGGCAAACATATGTATGGATTATGATGGGTGGGGTCATATAGAATTTTCCAATTTATTGTTTTTATGTTTATATCTCATGAGATAGTCATATATAGAAATAATTAGTTTGTCTATATTAGAGTGGCTATAATGGGGTTTTGAACATTTTTAGGCATGAACATAATGATTTTGTTAACATAGGTGAGACAATAATGGGTTTACTCAAAAATGTTTTCATATTCTTATGGTTGTGACACATATATAATTTTTTATCAACTTATTCTAAATTTTGAGGATGTTTTTCATTTTCATTATATGCCATGTTTTCAGGAATATGTATTATTTTTCATGTATTCGACACTTTTATATCATGCTCACATGTTTTATGATTATCCAAAAATATTTTTGAGCCACATCAAAATATTTATGATTCATTTATGATATTGTTATGATATTATGTTGCTACATTATATTTTATTTTTCTAATATATGGTCTTATGATATTATATTAATATATTTATGTCATCCTCATGTTCTCCTTATTGTTTTTGATCTGTCACATTATGATATATTTTTTCATATCTAAGCATCAGAGATCACCCCTTTATAATGTTTAAATATCCCTGGGTTATAAATATATAAAATGTATGAAATATATAGAATATATTCTTATGTGGAGAATTTTTGGGAGATTTTGAAGATTCATTATGGATTGATCAGTTTTATATATAAGGGAAAAATATCCAATTGACACAATGAACATGGTTTTTGTTAGTTAATGTTTTATCTTAATTCTATAAATATCTAAAACTAAAATGTATTCATATTGTAATGAAATATTTTCATTAAGTTATATTGATGAGATATTCATTTTATTGGTGAATTATAATTTCTCCATTATTTAAAGTAACATTGATAGCTATTTGGAAAATCTAAAAGTTGTTTGGAGAGATGTTAGGAAAGAAAACATATTATAAACTATGAAAAGTGTCATTTTAGGGTCATTAAGGAATTGTTTTATGATAAAATGATAAAAATAAGGGGATTAAAGATGATAATTATAAAATATATGTGATCCTGAATCTTCCCACTAAATAAATTTTGAAGGGAATTAAGAGGTTTTTGATCAATTCACGTTTTTACCAAAGCTTCATTAAATATTTTTTCAAAAACACCAGACCCATTTTATTATATTAAGTTAAGGAAACACATTTTGTGTTTGATTAAAACCATTTTGAGTAATTTAATCTACATAAGGAAAAACTCACATCATCACACATTATAAATGATCTAAATTGTAAATTTACACAACTGTTGAGTAAGTTCTAGTTACATTTATGTTTTCTCTATATAAATTTAGGAAATATTTGATAGGATTTAAGGTCATCATTTTCATAGACCACATTTTATAAAATATATTCAGGATAAGAAATAATTTAATATAAGGCTTATGGAATAGAATCTTAAATTATAAGAGTTTTATTCAGAAATAAATTATAATAAAGGAGTTAAAAATGTGGTTGTTGAATAATTTTCCAGATTACCCAATACCCAGGTTGTATAACCATGAGAGATCAATAATTCTTTATCACTAAACAATTTTTTTCTATGTCTATTAGGAAATATAAATTTTTTGGTGACACTTATAATTTTATAGTTTTAAAATAAATGAAAAGGGACCATTAATAGAACCAAAGAAAGATATTTATTTCAATTTTAATATACTATTTCTAGAATGATGCCTTACTATTCAGAATATTTACACATGGAATCATGAGGAGATGTGTCGGTGATGAGGATACACTTCCAATTCTTGATATTTGTCCAGTTTCAACATGGTTTGGATAACATGGTTTGATTGAACTACCTAAAATTTCTTATAATCTAGTTTCTACTAGCCAAATCTGTTCAAGTATTCTAGAAGTCTGGTTGTTGGTTGTGATAAGTGTTAGAGGATGGGATATTTTTATAGGAAATATGATCTTCCCCAAAAGGGGATTTTATATGTTGATATACTTGATGACATGTTTTAACTTATGATGTTATTAACTTATTCCTAATTTTTTATATACCCACTCACTTATTTTCAATAAAAAGTCATTAATTGGTGTGAAATTACTATGTTTTAATAGTAAATATAATTTTTTATCATTATTTGAATTACACCAGATTCCAGTTAGTTTACTATTTTAATCATATATATCACCCAACATATAAATATTGTGTGATTATTATTTTTTTATGGTTCCTTATTCAAATTAATAAAATCATTCAACTGTATCATTGGATAATTTAATAATTTCTAATTTCATATAGAATACATAAGATGACCCACTAAATCTATGATGAAAATTGTACCATCAATGATTACTCAATTTCTGAGCTCAAGATAAAATCCCAAATTTTATTGTAAAGACCCAGAATTTCCATGAATTTGTTTTTAAATATATGGGAATTTGAAGAGTCTGTGAAAATTGAAAGTGAGTGATTCCGAGGTCTGGTGTGCCTGGAATGAATTTCTGAACTTTTATTCGGGTACGTTTAGTAAACGTACGAGCGAGTTTTTATAACTTTTGAACCGGTGCTCAGAATTGAAATCTGAGGGAACCGTTGAACTTGCAGCACCGATATTCTCTTAAGGAGACCTTCACCTCGACCACAGTGGGTCGAGAGTGAAAGATAGAATTTGGTTTTTTCGTGAAAGAGTAAAATAATAATAAAATTGTGTAACATTTTATTTTTATTTTGAAACCACCCATATGGATATTTCACAGGTGGGGAGCACCTGAACTAAAACCTCCCATGAGAGGTTATGGAGGCGGGGACCACCGAGCTTAACCTCCCATGATAGGTTATGGTGGTGGGGACCACCCAAGGCTTGAAAACTCTTGAAATCCCTATTAAGTTGGAAGAAACCTCTTAAGCTCCCCCACATAATTATTCCAACTCTCCCCTTTAATTAATTAATCCAACCCATCAATTAATTAATTAAACAAGTTTGAAATTATGCCAACATAATCTATTATGTTGGATATTCCTCATTTTGGTGGAATTAGGGGAATCTCTTGGTAAAAGGGAGAAACATGGAGAATTGGGAGAAAAAACTCCAATGAAGAATGCCAACGAAGAATGTCGACATCGACTTCGACTTCTTACTTGGGATGATTGTTGATGAGGAAGGTCTTCAAAGTCAACGAACCGACGATCGAAGAAACACCAACGTCACTGATGACCGTCTATCCCCAACAACGTTGTCTCCTTCCTCGGGACCTCCGTCGACAAATCAAACAAGCTTGGGAGGGTATTTGAATTATCCCCCTTACCCATTCTTGATATTCTTATGATTCATGTATTAGTCGCTTTCTACCACTCTAATGTAGAGACTATAGTCCAAACAAACATACCTCACCCTCTCCAAATTTCTAAGGATAATTCTTGTGTTATTCGCGATGGAGGAGGACGGCTATCAACCGCGATGAAGGAGACGAAGGAGATGAAGGCAACGACGCCGCCCCACCCCCACTGTCGCCCGCGGCTCCGCCATCCGTGGCCCACGCCGATGCCCGCAGCCTCCGCACCCCACGCCGCTCTGCCTCCCGCGGCCTCACCGCGCCACCACGCGGCCTCGCCGCGCCGCCCCGCGGCCTCGCCGTGCTGCCCCCCGTCATTTCACAATGTCGTGCGGCCTCCCCGCGCTGCCTCGCGGCCCCGCGCCCTCTCCGCGCCGCCCCACGTTTTCACCGCGCTGCCCCGCGGCTTTGCCGCGCCGCCCCGCGTCCTCGCCGCGCCGCCCCGTGGCCATATGCGCCACCCCACTCCCTCGAGCCATCCACGGACAAGTCGTCCAGCCCCCTCGAAGCACCCCCACGACTGAGCCGCCCCGCGACCTCACGTAGTCCGCGGCTGAGCCGCCCCGCGGTCGAGCCGCCCCAAGCCCTTGTGACACCCCCGCTACCTTGTGCCCCCAACGACAATGCGCCACCCTCGTGGACCTGTGGCCCTTGCACTGCCGCTCCGTGGCCCCCGCAGCCTCGCACCGCCTTCACGGCCCCCACGACTCGTCGGGGCCCTCGGTGACCCATGCAGCCCCTTGCAGCCCTCACGAGCCAGGCTGCCAGACCGGGTCGCCCAGCGCGGTCCAAGCCGGACCCTGCGGGTTGGGTTGGGACAACATAAATTGGGTCAGCCCAGGCCGGGTCAGGCCGGGTCGGTCCGACCGGGTCAGACCGGACCCTGACCCACTATAACCCATTTACACTCTTTTGGCCATAACTTTGTCAACGGGCATCCAATTGACGAACCGCCAGTGGACATGGAAATATTTAAGCAAGAATATCCCTTTGAGTATACCCCACTGGATATTTGGATAAAGTTGGAATATTGTTAGGTTGGATTGAGCACGAATCTAACCGGGCCCTCGGTACTAAAAGGCTAATAACTTACAGACTGGGCATCCGAATGACGCACCATCTGTTGCGTTGAGACCCCAATGACGTGGTGGTCCTTTGAGATACTTATTCGTGGGTCATCATGGTAGTTGGAATATCAAACAGTGGCTTGGGGAGTGGACCCTCCTAGAGACGAGCAAGCCTAGGGCGGGAACCCAGTAGCTGGTTGTTACGAGAAGAGTTAATAGCTATCCTGTGTGGGTTTGATCCTAGAGATCTTGTGTGGGTCAGCTCCCAACGATCCTATGTGGGTAAACTCCTAGCGATCATATCTGGGTCAGCTCCTAGCGATCCTGTGTGGGTCACCTCATAGCGATCCTGTGTGGGTCAGCTCCTAGCAATCCTGTGTGGGTTAGCTCCTAAAGATTCTATGTAAGTAAGTAGCAAAACCTCTTAACAGAGTAAGATGATTCAGTAGTTATAACTAAACATCTCCACTACCATACCTATGTTATAGCAGTTGTGAGATGAGTTCATACCTATGTGGTAGTTTCCTTCATGGTAATACCTTGGTGGTATTCTTCTGTGTGGCGTACATGTTTCATACTTGCCTTCATGATTTTCCTTCCTTTGTGGAACAATTGAGATTTGGGCATTGATTTGGACTCTGTGTTTTCCACATGATTGAGATGGGTTTACCTATTAACTTAGGTATATGTATGGGCATATACCTAAGTAGAGTTTTCAGTTGATTTTCATGATTTGTGGTTATCCTTGTTGGATTTTGTGAGACCTGGAGGGTCTCGGGGTCCCTACTAAGTATCGTTATACTCATCCCTGCATGGGCTATGCCCGCACCTCATTGTGTTCGGTGCGAATGATAGAAAACACTGACTGAGGCTGAGAGTACCAGGACTAGACAGTGCCTGGAGGTGGACCATACAGCGTGTCGGTATGTAGAGGAGATAGGTGGAAGTGGAGTGCTGAGGAGGCGATCTATACCTACCCTTCAGGTAGGAACCTCGGAGGATGAACCATTAGCTATCTTTCTCTTTATTCAGTTGTATTGTATTTCAGTTGTACTTGTATCTTTACAATTTGGCTTGTATTCGGACCCCTTTTTACTTTTAGCACTATTTCTACTATACAGTTGACTTGTGATCATATCTTGGTGTGTGCTTGATTTCATGTGTTTATAGGTTATAAAGGTAATGCCTTCCCTATTATAGGGAATATGCCTTTTGGTGCTAGTCTCCAGCCCTAGGCCAATGGAAGGCGGGCTTGAGGTAGTCACGACACGGGCCCCGGTGGACGGGTCGTGACAAATTGGTATCAGAGGAGTTGGTTCTACCGTAGAACATAGGACTATGATCTTTTTAATAGAAATAGTGTTAAGTGTAGTGAGTGTTGTTATCTATTTGGGGAATCCAATGTTTGTGTGGTGACCGAAGTATCCATACACAAGGACCCTGACTTATGATTTCCGACTCAGTGCACAAAAACACTGATTGCATGTGTGTGTTTTCAAGAGTTTTCTTTGTGATATCTTGAGTCATCTCACCAGGTATAACTTATTGACCGTGGCGTACCTGTTTGTTTTCCGGATGCCTCCACGAAGACATCCAGCTAGGGTTCCAAGAGTAGTACGAACTGACATCCCACCAAGTGATGAGGCCTCGACGCAGGGCCCTCTTCCAGTAGAGGCACTAACAATGGAACCAGTGGGACTATTACCCATTGGTCCACTGATGTCACCAGCTCCAGCAGTAGAGAGTTCCTGCCACTTGAGCACGTTGTACGAGTTCTAGCGCTAGAGGCCACCTAGGTTCAGGGGAGATATGGACCCACAGGTGGATGAGGATTGGCTGGAGGCTGTGGTGAAAGTTTTCTGATAGGTAGGGACACCAGCTGATATCATGGTGATCCTTTCCTCCAACCTTCTTCAAGAAGAAATAGACAGATGGTGGATCTTGATTATCTAAGTTCACGATGAGGTGACACTTATCTGGGCAGACATCGAGAGCTTGTTTCGAGCAGAGTTTGTCCTAGCGAATCTTCATGTAGTGCGCATATAGAAGCTACTTCATCTGCAGCAGGGTAGCATGATTGTGTCTCAGTACTCATCGGGATTCACTGAACTCTCACGCTACTCCACAGATATGGTTCGAGACCCATTCTTCAGGGCCCGAACCATTGAGTAGGGACTCATTTGGGAGATTAGGGATTCAATTATTTCTCTTAGCATCCCGACACAAGTGGGGGTGTTAGAGAGATGCCTCTTAGTGGAGAGTTTTCTTGCTGGGCAGTCACCAGCAGCAATATCCACCACCGGACGTCACGTAGCAGAGTCTTATGTAGATTGTAGCAGAAAGATGTTTTAGAGGTCCAAGAGGACCAGACCCACAGGTGGACGACCACATGATTCAGAGTCAGTTGTGAAGGGCACCTGAGGCGGAGCTAGTCATACCAGGAGCGGGCAATGTTATGCATGCGGCAGGCAGGGTCACATGGCTTGTGACTATCTGAACCTCCATATGGATGATCAGTAGATGATCGAAGGACCGCCAGGCAGAGACAGAAATTCGACCGAGGATGTCCACAGGGAGTAGGCGGACGTGGCAGAGGAGCTGGCCGTGTAGCTGGAAGTGGGGGACGATTCGAGATGTTACCGCCACCACCACCAGGAAGTCCACCCTGACCTCAGGGAGCAGCTGGATAGGGGTGAGCTCAGCCCTGGCAGTTGAGGCTTACGATCACGATGCCCTGGAGATGATATGAGGTACAATCTATGTCTACTCTACCTTAGCTGCAGTACTTATAGACAGAGGTTTCAGTCATTCTTTTATTTCCACTACCCTCATTCTGAGCTCGAGGATTCCAACAGATCCATTGGCTCGATCCTTATGGATAGAGACTCCTATGGGAGTGGATTCGATGATTACACACTAGTGCCGACAGTGTGATATTACTCCAGGTGGCAAGATCTTCAACAGGGATCTCATAGTAGCAGCGTCGAGGCCTTACGGCGTCATCTTGGGTATGGACTGGTTATCTACAGTCTATGCTCAGATTTAATGTATTAGGCACAAAGTGCGGTGCGTCTGCATAGATGGGAGCAGGTTTACCTTCACCGGTGAGAAGAGAACCTTTATAGCAGATGATGGACTTACTCAGAGGAGGGTAAAACTGATTACTCATCAGTTTTCTGGTCTTACCCTTAGAGAAGTTGATTTGGAGAGTTCGAGTTATCCTGTAGTGGTGGACCAGTGCACAGATGTCTTCCCTGACGATGTTTTGAGTCTACCTCCTCACAGAGATGTGGAATTTTACAATGACTTGTACCCTAGGACGACACTGATATATAAACCAGCATATTGGATGGCTCCTACGGAGCTTCGTGAGCTGCAGGTATAGGTAGAGGAATTGCAGGGGAAAGGATTCATTTGGGCCAGTGTTTCACGTTGGGTAGCCCCAATATTGTTCACCAAGAAGGAGGATGGGAGCTTGAGGCTTTGTCTAGACTATTGGTGCCTGAACCAGGTGACCATCAAGAACAAGTACCCACTCCCAAGGATTAACGACCTCTTTGATCAGTTGAAGGGAGCACAATGGTTCTCAAAGATAGACCTCAGATCAGGCTATCACCAGCTCAGAGTATGAGACGAGGATGTGTAGAATATGACTTTCAGATGTCGGTACGACCATTATGAGTTATTGGTTATGCTATTAGGTGTAACCAAAGCTCCATCAGTGTTCATGGAACTTATGAACAGGATTTTTCAGCCATACCTTGATCACATATGGTTCTCTATAGCTGAGAAAACTTGAGAAGAACTACGCTACCCATGACCTGGAGTTAGCAGTAGTGGTCTTCGCCTTGAAGATGTGGCTACATTACTTGATGGGTGAGCGTTTCAAAGTCTACTTAGATTACAAGAGTCTCAGGTATATCTTCTCTCATAAGGAATTGAACCTGAGACAATGACATTGGCATTAGTTCCTCTAGGATTATGACTTTGAGATAGTCTATACTTATGGGAAGGGGAACATTATAGTAGATGCACTCAGTAGGATATCTGGTATACATCTTCTAGGCGAGGTGACAGAGTAGCTGGCCGCTTTTTAGATATCCTTTGTGGATCAGGATGGAGAAGATTTTCTTCATTCTCTTATAGTCACTCACCCACTTCTTCAGTGACTCAGGGAGGTGTAGTGTGGGGACGCAGACTGCGAGACTCGACGTGCTTAGATATCTACAGGACATGCACCAGATAGATTTTCTGAAGGTGGGGAGTACGTCATCCTCTACAGAGGACATACCATGGTACCAATATCACATCACAAGGATGTATTGAGGGAGTTCCACATAGCCCCTCTAGTGGTACATCCAGAAGTGGAAAAGATGTACTAGGACCTCAAACGACAGCATTGGTGGCCGAGAATGAAGAAATCAGTAGCAGAGTTTATCTCTCGGTGCCTCACTTGTTAGCAAGTGAAGGTGGAGCATTAGGTACCCGCAAGCTTGGTTCAGCCTTTAGAGGTCCCAGAGTGGATGTGGGATGAGATACCCATGGAATTCATGACAGTACATCCACGTACATATAGGGGTCTTGACTCGATTTGGGTGATCATCGACTGACTCATCAAGTCAGCCCACTTCCTACCGATCAGTGAGTAGGGTTCAATAGAGAGCTTGGGACGCATCTATGTGGAGGAGATTGTGCGGTTACATGGAGTACCCTAGATGATTTTCTCTGACTGTGATGCACATTTTACTTCTTGACTATGGAAGGGGTTGCCGGAGGCTTTCAGGATGCAGCTTCGTTTGAGCAACACCTTCCATCCTAAAACGGATGGCTAGACGGAGAGGACCATTCAGACCGTCGAGGAAAGGCTATGTGCATGCATCCTCGACTTCAGTCACAGTTGGGAGGATCACTTTCCATTGGTGGAGTTTTCATACAACAACAAATATCACTCAACTATTGGGATGGAACCTTTTGAGGTGTTGTACGAGTGACCTTGCAGATCACCTTTATGTTGGACTGACCCAGGGGAGTCAACACTCGTGGGACCAGAGATGGTACAGGCTACCACAGAGAAGGTGAAGGTCATCCAGGAGTGAATGAAGACTGTATAGAGAAGGAAAAATTCGTATGCCAACATGATATGGAGACCTATGGAGTTCGAGGATGTCGACCATGTCTTTTTACGGGTCTCAACTCGACGAGGTTTGCAGAGATTTGGTCGAGGCGACAAGTTATCTATGAGATTCATCAGACCTTTTCAGGTCCTCAAAAGAGTTGGCGTAGTGGCTTACCGCTTAGGTATTCCACCTCAGTTGAATCGGGTGCATGATGTCTTCCACATTTCCCAGCTGAGGAGATACGTGCACGACCCTTCCCACGTCATCAACCACAGAGAGCTTGATGTCGATGATGA
Organism: Viscum album; assembly: GCA_963277665.1. Lineage (NCBI taxonomy): Eukaryota > Viridiplantae > Streptophyta > Magnoliopsida > Santalales > Viscaceae > Viscum > Viscum album. The sequence goes on from OY728154.1 coordinate 86,886,198, forward strand.
GGAAAATTTTACAGAGGTTCCAGTAGAGATTGAGGATCAACAGGAGTGAGTCCTTCTTGGGTGGTCGATACCTCATGTTCACGTTCGTTGGTAGTACGGGAACCTCCAGGAGAGCACATGGGGGATGGAGGATCAGATTCATGCTAAGTACCCCTACTTGTTTTCCTAGTTTTGAGTTGTGTCTTACGAGGACATAAAGCCCTAAGGTGGGGATAATGTAAAGACCTGAAATATACATGTATTTGTTTTATATATATGGGAATTTTAAAAGTCTGTAAAAATTGACGGTGCGTGATTATGAGGCTCGGTGTGACTAGAATGAATTTCTGAACTTTTATTCAGGTACGTTCAGTAAACGTACGAGCAGGTTTTTCTAACTTTTGAACTGGTGCTCGGAATTGAAATCTGAGGGCACTGTTGAACTTAGAACACCGATATTATCTTAAAGAGACCTTCAACTCAACCTCATCTGGTCGATAGTGAAAGATAGAATTTGGGTTTTTCATGAAAGAATAAAATAAAAATAAAATTGGTTAACACTTTATTTTTATTTTGAAACCACCCATGTAGATATTTCACAGGTGGGGATAACCTAAACTAAAACCTCCCATGAGAGGTTATGGAGGTGGGGACCACTAAGCTTAACCTCTCATGAGAGGTTATGGTGGTGGGGACCACCCGAGGATTGAAACCACTTGAACTCCCTATTAAGTGGGTAGAAACCTCTTAAGCTCCCCCACTTAATTATGTCAACTCTCCCCTTTAACTAATTAATCCAACCCATCAATTAATTAAATCAATTTCAAATTATGCCAACAAAATCTATTAAGTTGTTCATTCCTCATTTCGGTGGAATTGGGGGAAACTGTTGGCAAAAGGGAGAAACTTGGAGAATTGGGAGAAATCCCTCCAATGAAGAACGCCAACAAAGAACACCGAATTCGACTTCAAATTCTTCCTCAGGATGATCGTTGATGAGGAACATCTTCAACGTCAATGAATTGATGATCGAGGAAACGCCGACGTCACTGACGACCGTCTATCCCCCAAAACATCTTCTCCTTCCTCGCGACCGCTGTCAACAAATCAATCGAGGTAGGGAGGGTGTTTGAATTATTCTGCATACCCGTTCTTGATATTCTTATGATTCAAGTATTAGCCGCTTGCTACCACTCTAATGCGGAGAGTGCATTCCAAACAAACATGGACCGTACTCTCTGAATTTCTTGGGATAATTCTTGTGTTCTTCGCGATGGAGGTGGACGACTATCAAAAAAATGAGGGTGACGAAGGCAACATCACCTCCCCACGGCCACCGCTGCCCATGGCTCCGCTGTCCGAGGCCTCTGCACCATGCAGCGCTCCATCGCCCGCAGCCTGCCGCGCTGCCCTGCGGCCTCACCACGATGCTTCACAGCCTTCCGCACTACCTTGCGGCCTGGCCGCGCCACCCGCAGAACTTCGAGCCACCCCGCGGCCTCGCGCCGTCCACGGTCGAGTCGTCCCGTGCCCTCGCGACACCCCTGTGGCCGAGCCGCCCCATGCCCTAGCCACCTCATGGTCTCGAGCCATTCGCGGCCAAGCTGTCCTATGGCCTCGAGCCTTTCGCAGCCAAGCCACCCCATGGCCGAGCCACCCTGCCCCCTCATGGCACCCCTGCGACCTCGTTTCCCCCACATCAACGCACCTCCCTCGCGGCCACACAGCCTCGGTGCCCCCGATCCACTGCCCCCGCAGCCCCGCGGCCTTCGTGTTGCCGATCCGTACCCCCCACGGCCTCGCACTGTCTTCGCGGACCCCATCACCCTTAGAGGCCTCCGCGACCCCATGTCCCCACGTGACCCTCGCGGGTCAGACCAGGTTGGACCAGACCCGCACCCACTACAACCCATTTACACTCTTTTGGCCATAACTTTGGAACCGGGAGTCCAATTGATGAACTACCAATAGTGATGGAAATCATGGAGTGAGACGGTCCCTTTGAGTATACCCCACTGGATAATTGGATAAATTTAGAATATGGTCGGGTTGGATCGAGCACAAATCCAACTAGGCCCTCAGGCCTAAAAGCTAATAACTTACAAACTGGGTGTCTGATTGATGCACCATATATTGCATTGAGACCCCTATGATGTGGAGGTCCATTGAGAAACTTCTTCATGGGTCATCATGGTACTTGGAGTATCGACCGGTGGCTTGGGAAGAAGACCCTCCCTGAGATGAGCAAGCCTAGTGTGGGAACCCAGTAGCTAGATGTGAAGAGAAGAGTTAATAGCGATCCTGTGTGGGTCAGATCCTAGCGATCCTCTATGAGTCAGCTCCTAGCAATCCTGTGTGGGTCTTCTCCTAGCGATACTATGTGGGTCAGCTCCTAGCCATCCTATGTAGGTCAGCTCCTAGTGATCCTATGTGGGTCGGCTCCTAAATATTCTATGTAGGTCAGCATTAGAACCTCTTAACGGAGTAAGATGATTCAATAGTTATAACTAATCATCTCCACTACCATGCCTAAGTTATACCTGGTGTGAGCTGAGTTCGTACCTGTGTGGTACTTTCCTTTGTGGTAATACCTTGGTGGTATTCTTCTGTGTGGAGTACCTATGTGGTACTTTCCTTCATGATTTTCCTTCCTTTTTGTAAAATTTGAGCTTTGGGATTTGAGTTGGACTATGTGTTTTCCGCATGATTGAGATGAGTTTAATTGATAACTTTGGTATATTTATGGGCATATACCTAAGTAGGGTTGTCAGTTGATTTTCATGCTATGTGGTTATCCTTGTTGGATTTTGTGAGACCTGAAGGGTCTTGGGGTCCCTACCGAGTATCTTTATACTTATCCCTACATGGTCTATGCCCGCACCTCATTGTTTTTTGATGCAGATGATGGACATCACTGACTGAGGCTGAGAGTACTAGGACTGGACGGTTTCCGGAGGTGGACCATATGATGTGTCGGTACACAAAGGATACAGGTGGATGTGGAGTGATGAGGAGGCGATCTATACCTACCCTTCTAGTAGGAACATCAAAGGAAGACCCATTAGCTGTATTTCTCTTTCTTCTGTTGTATTGTATTTCAGTTGTACTTATATCTTTAAAGTTGGGCTTCTATTCCAAACCCTTTTTACTTTCATCACACTTTCTACTATATAGTTGACTTGTGTTCGTATCTTGTTGTGTGCTTGGTTGTGTGTGTATACTGGTTATAAAGGCAATGGCTTCCCTCTTATAGGGAATATGTCTTTCGGTGCTAGTCGCTTGCCCCTGGCCTATGGAAGGCGGGCTTTGGGTAGTCACGACACGAGCCCCGGGGGACGGGTCATTACATTTATGAAACTCCAAAATAGTTTATAATATATCTATACAAATCATGGATAAAAATTTTAACTCCTAAATCAAACATTATGTTTCCTAATTTATGCATGAAAGTCTAGGCCACAATTCTTTCAGGGATTTGAAAAAAACCCCAAAATTCTTGACTTTTATATGAATCTACTCACCCAATTGGGATGAAATTTTATGATTAGAAATTAAAAATTTAGGTTTAGAACTTTATAGAATATTTTTATTTGATATTTTGTAATATTTATATCCATAAATGCATTCACATTATTAACCTAGAAAACATAGATATAAAAATAGGAATAAACACATGGTATAGTAAAACAACAATATATTTGTACAAAAAATTTCAATGGAAACCATATTTGTAAGCTGGACCTTCTACATCAATTTATATAACTTTTAGTAACAATATTTCTCAATATTCAAATTTCTAAATGGTCAAATCGTTGAGAAAACATGATGGGATTTTTTGGAAGGACAATAGTCCACCACCTTGGGCTATAAATACATTCCAATATTATCATTGAAATGGGTTGGAGATTCAGCACTTAAGATGCTATATTGGCACAAAAATATAATTTAAAAATTACTGGGAGGACCCTCCAAAATCAATTTCCAATATGATAGGAATTTTTTTATACTTTTTCTCTTCATGTAATTTAAGTGTTTTTAATCACATTTTGTAAGTGTGATTTTAATTTCAAATGATTTTTAATTATATCATTATCATAATTTTTTTTAATATTCATGTTATTGAAATAGTTTTAATAAATTTTAAAACCCTTCCCTATTTCACATTATCATTTGATTCAAAGAGAATGTTTAAATCTATGGATTATTCATTTGTGTTCAACACCAAACACTTTTCTTTCAAAATTCATTGTATTATTATTTTAACTCTTCATAAAAAACATCATAAACTAGATTACTAACTATCTCGATGGATGAGTAAATCATCCATTGGGTGAGTCATAATTTGGGTATGTTTAGTGATTGAGAGACTTTTCTCATTTAATATTCTTTAAATTGACATTGTATATATTAGTATGAAAATTTCTGGGATTAATGACTTGTTTTGTTTTAAATGTTGATTCCATGTATTATTTGAATGAAAATTAAACATGGTTTTATTAAATATTTAACCTTCCATCAATGATAATCAATAATTATTAGAACCAAAGTTGAGACTTAGAATAAATCTGAAATAATTGGAAATTTTATTCAAAGTCACCTCATCAAGTGGATGCTAACTTAAGGAAATATATCACAAAGATCATGGATATAAGAATCTTAAATCCCTAATAATTAACTAACCCAAATATTTATCAAATTTTAAATAAAAATCAATCCAAAATAAATTTAAAAAATCTATGTAAAAAAACCTTCCCCCACCCATTTCAAAATATAAAACAAAAACAATTGACTCAAAAATATAGTGACATCATATAGGATTTGACATGAGTGCCTCTATTACATTATAGTAGAGAACCAGAACATTGAAAATTTGATAGGAAATAATTACCCATGCTTAAAATGGAATCATTTATTGGGATGGTGAAATAACTAGTTAGTTTATTTATTTTTAATAAAAGAATAAAATAACAAAAAAAAGGATAAAAACATAAAAAAAAACATACTTCCTTAAAAATATTAGATGACGAAAATAAAAATAAAAACCCTCCATCCTCATCCATTTATAATTTTTGTACATTCCCCGTAGCCAATACCTCAAATTGTTTTGACCCTGAAATTGAGCTAACTCTTCACTGAATTAGGAGAAACATTATGGAAAATAAAAACACTCAAAACCCACTCATTTTCCATCTAATTGATATAGATATGGAAAATAATAGTGGAAAACCCATAAATAACTTTTTTCCCCTAATATGAACTACCACCACTTAGTATTCAATTTCCCAATACCGAGGAATATTACGAACTCAAATCCGGATTGATTTGTCTTATACCTCACTAAAATGGGATATCTAGTGAGGATCCACAAATTCACTTCAAACAGATTCATGTTTTACTTTATACCATGAATCAACACTGGGTTTCTAAAGAACAAATAATACTTTAAGCATTCCATTTATCCCTAGTCGACTCCACCGAATCATGGCCCTATTACCTCCCTCTTGGTTCCATAAACCCATGAAATGACATGAAACATCTATTTTTATAAAAAAATCTTCCCCACATATTGAACTTATTATATACAGAAGGAAGTAATCACTCCATGAATATTGGTAGAGGTTCTAAATGCTTGTGGAAACTTTCCCACAACACCAAATACTTGACCAAATCCTGATTCAATAATTATATGATGGTTTATTGGATTTGGAGACAATTTTAATTGATATCATAAGTGGTGGTTCTCTTCTAGATAAAAATCTAGTAGTTTCATAAGATATCATAAACAACATGGGTAAAAACACACAATAATTCTACACTCAAACACATGATCAATTCAAACAAGTCCAAGAGATTCAATCCATAGATCCCAACAAGATGACCGAGTGGATGAGTAAGTTTACTGGTCTTATGCAATAACTATATATGGCTTCCAAATTCCCAACCTATCTTCTCCATAATCCCAGTTCCCTAGACCTATCAAAAACCATAAAACTTTCAGCTCACTATCTCATCTAACTGATACACATCCTCAATTATGGGATGATACATCAGATTAATCTAGACCAATTGAGATCAATGTTTCATTTTCTCATAGCAACACCAACCCTCAATAACTAGGTTGGTTCATTATAAACTCCAACCAACCCTACTGTGATCCCTTCTCTATTACCCATAACCCTGGTTAGAAATACCATCTAGGCCTAAGGTATGGGAATCTTGTCTCTCATCCCCCTCAATTCCCTCCTTAAAATCCAAAAAAATTCCAATATATTCAAGGTGGGAGTAAATTACATTAGACATATCAATTTTTTCCTCAATATATAAAGTGAATTTTTCCTCCACCTAGTTTCAACTATTCTAGCGATCCTTCTCAATTCCCACCCCAATACAATCAATTTCATAAGAACCCAAATCAAGGAAATCCCAATGTGGGATAAGCCTCTTCATATAAGAAACAAGGGAAAGTGTTATAGAATATCTTTCCTCTTGCACCCATTCGATAATAAAAAAATTTAAAATAAAATTGGTCCACTTGAATCACACCTTATCTAGTAGAAAGAATCCAATTATTCTCAAATCACAGCTTAACCATTACCCAACCCCAATGGTAATATAAGTGAAATTTCCCATATACTTGGAAATAAAATTGATATTCTTCATGATGAATCCCCTAAATACATTTTAAATGTTTATATAGAAAAAAAAGTCTATAAAAAGAACATGAAGCCTCTCCATTTCTCCTTCCATACCTCTTAAGAACCCAAGTTCTTTTTTCTCAAGCCATCTCTAAGACAAACAAGTACTTTAAACAAGATTTTAAAATTATCGACATGTTTATATGTGTTTAATTCGATATTACCACCTCATATTCCATCAAAAAAATCAATAATTATGAAAATTTTCTTATGTAATTGTGCAACAATATTAGATAGATTAGGATTATAGAAAATTTCCAAACCCAACAATCCATTACCATGAAGTCGAAAGATCCAAGGAAAGTTATGGTTCCATTCCAAGTAGGGAGTTAAAAATTTGATAATTCAATCATAGACCTAATATCCTTAGTAAAATTCATTCCCAAATGAATATTCTAAAACTGTGGTCTAGGTCCCTTTGACCCAATGGGTGTTTTCATCTAGTTAGCTAATCCAAGCACTACCAGTTCTGAGGGAATAATCAAGGAATTCCTTACCCGGTTCAATGATCTTATCTTCCTAGATGATTGTAATGTCCTTAAAATAGAAGGAGAGACATTTTATTCTTGATATACCTTAATTCTAGTAAGACCATAAATCATTATAGTTAGAACTAAAATTGATATCTATGTTAGAATCTTATCCATGGAATTTCATAACCAAGTGGTCAAGTTCAATATTTTCAAGCCATGTGATACCCATCATAGGATCACTCTAAATTATCTATCCACACTTCTGAAGAAACTTATGAGAGTCATTTGAACCTTGTTTGATCATGTTATTCATTTTATAATGATAGAGGAGTTTGTGAAATTTGTGTCATGATTAACCATGTCATAAATGGAGAATTTTATGATTACCTTTCATTTATAAACTCCATTGATCTATAGGATTTTAAAAACTATATATAATCCCATATCACCTCTCTTATCTACTAATACACCTTATAAATTAATAAGGAAAATGAATCAAAACAAATTGGAAGCTTTTCCATTATTCTTATGTTATATATCCCATAAATAAAGGATGAAACTGATCTAAAAACACTTCCCACACACTAGAAGTATTCATTCCTTTTCTAGGATCACTCTCACATAATAATTATATCTATTTCAATTTCTGAAACTGAGGAGTCTAAGATTATTCTGGTGCTAAAGAAAAACAAAAATTCTTTAGGTTAGATCCTTTATGACATATCGAGAATCATCCCTTCCCTTTTCATGAATCACATAAACGTATAATAATCATCAAACCAAATCAGAAAACCTCAAAGAAGACTCAATCCACTCATACTTGAGGTATTTATGGATGATATTTCTATGATTATTAAATCTATTATTATCTACCCAATTTATGATAATGAATAGGTTAGTCTGATTCTAGTGGTTTCTATGTAGGGTGGGATAACTATTGTCCCAAATGAACACAAAGAAGTACTCAAAACATGAGTGAAAAAACAAATGGTTTGTGTGAATTTATTTTAATAAATTGAATGTTAGAACATGGAAATATCACTACCCACTTCCTTTAAATGATAAGTTTATTTAATGATTAGTCAGAAGGTCATGTTATTATTTTATTTATGCATACATCAACTACTTATAAATCCTAATTTCACCTCAAGACCAATAAAAGAACACATTAACTTTCCCCATTGGAATATACACATATAAGAGAATGAATTTTGGACTTTATAATGATAATAAAACATTAAAATGGTGTATGATGGGTATCTCTTTTGAATTCATTGAGCATTTAATTGAGGTATTCATGTATGACTTTACCATTTATGGTGAGTCATTTGAATCATGCTTGAATTCACTCTCTATGGTCCTAAAAAGGTGTTTCAAATTTAACCTTGTGTTTAATTTTAAAAAATGCCACTTCATGGTAACTAATGGTATTTTTCTAGGACAACTAATTTCTAAAGAGGCTATTCAAGTCAATCTAGATATATAAGAGGTGATCCAATAAAATCCTGATCCCACATCATTTACAAATATTTGATCATTCCTTGGTCATTCTAGTTTCTATCATTGATTGATCTACAACATAATTATGATTATACCTCCCACTATTAGGCTACTTTATAAAGATGTTACATTACATTTTTATGATTCTTACTAGAGATCATTCATTGAACTTAAAGATGTGCTTAATTTTGACCCAATAATCCATCCCCTGGATTAGTCCTTAACCATCGTATTGATGTTTGATACTTATGATATATTCATTAGGGTTGTACTTTGTCAAATAATATAAAAGGTTAATCATTTAATCTATTATACCTCAAAAACACTGGATGAAAATCAATATCATTACACAATCAGTAAAAAAGAAATTCTAGTTCTATTTTTTTCTTTGATAAATTCCAAAACTATCTCTTAGGTTTCAAAATCATCATCTTTACATACCATTGAGCTTTAAAGTCCTTACTAAATAAATATGATTCCAAATTAAGGCTAATAAGATGGATCCTAATGCTGATAGAGTTGGAGCTTAATATCAATGATATAACTTCAAAAGAAAACCCTATGAATGATCACCTAATTAGAATATATAAATCTTCTCATTCTGAAATCATTGATACATATTTTCCTATATATAACCTCCCATCCCTCACTCCAAATTTATCATGGCATGCACCAATTGTAAATTATGTGTGTAACGACCCGAAATTTTACTAATGAAAATTATTCTTGATTTAATTAAATGTGTTATTATGTAAAATGGTTATATAAAAAATATAAACTTATTTGGTTTTATGTTTTTGGATTTAAGAAAACAATTAAGAACCTGTATTGTTTCTAATATAGTTGTTGAATAGTGACCACACGATTAGTATAAATATAGGGCTTTAACAAATAAAATTTACTCAGACAAAGGAAGCGATGACCTCATATAGTAGAATTTATCTATATGAAGCCCATTTTTCAGAGATCATAAATGAGGTGGCATCACAAGGAATTTCTCTTGACCAATCCCAAGCTGAGCTTTGACACACAAATCTTTAATAGAACCGCCTATGGGATCAGTGGAAGTTGTTAGAGATTACCACCCGAACGATGTTATGTGATCCACCCCAAGAGTCTTTCACCATCGCACACCTTACCCTTAAGTCATATACATGTGTTATAAGGGGTTAGGTAACAAGATACTAGAACTATTATTATGTTCATTATTTTTGTGTATAATAAATAATATACATTTAATTTATTATTGTTACTTTGTAAATAGTTTTTAAAGCACAAATAATATTTTTTGTCAATATTCAATTAAGAAATATATTTTTATGAATTAATGGATTTTTAAATTATATAATATTTAATAATATATTATTACTAAATTACTTTTTATTAAGTAAAAATGATCGTATAATTCTTATGAATACAACTGTAATTTTTATTAAGATTTGAAAGATGTTTTTGTCAAAACCCATGAATTTTCAATAATTGTCGGTTTTTATTTTAAAAGTAAAAATTTAATTATTTAGAAAATTATTTATATAAAATGAATATTATTTTTGGAATCATGTCTTCAAAATTATCCAATGGTGAAATTTTCATAATTTTTTGAGACAATCAAATTTTTTGTTAAAAATTTAATACCGTTTAAATATATAATGTGTTTTATGAAATCATAATGACCCAATAGTGATGTAATAAAAACTATAAATGGTATTTTCATCTAATATATTTTTTAACTTTATAATAACATATTTTTATGTTTGTTTTATTTATTTTACAAAGCCTCAGTGGACCCTTCAAGACTTATAAAATATTTTAATATTTTTAAAATGATTTTTTGAGAGTGTGACTCAACTCCACATAATAAAGCCTAATATTTTAATAAGTTCTGCCATTTTCCTTATAAAATAATTTTTTCCACTCCAATTTGGAAAAAACCATGGAAAAAAACAATTGGAAGGTTTGTGGTTTTGATTAGTTTAATGTGTGGTGTCCAAAACCTAAATAATAAAGAATTCTATCTCTTTTCCTATATAAACTAAATTAATATCCCATTAATCTTAATTAAAACCATTTATATCTCTACCAAAACCTTCCTCCTCTCTCTATATTTTTCCCAAGGTTCCCCAAGACCTCAAGAATCCCCTCTCAAGCCTCTCCCAGGCCTTTGGGATCACACTTTCAAGTACATGATTTCTTTCTTTCTCATTTTTTCCAAATTTTTTTATGTTTTAATTCCATTTTATTTAAAATTAAAAATGTTGGGGTATGCTTTATCACCTCCCCTACACTTACGTCCTCATGTTTTAATGATGATACACCTCTTTATCTCTCAATAATTCCTCCCATGTACACTCGTTACCATGCTAAAATTCCGTAAGGGGTTTCTCTCTCCTCATTTACATTCAAGCGATTATTTTATATTATGATTCTAAATTAAATTAAATATGTTGGGAAATTTTTCTATATGACCCCATTATTGTACATTTCATTTAAATATGACGAGATACCACTTTCCCTCTCATCAACCATTTTTATGAATTCTTATGTCACGTTGTAATGCTGCCGAATTTGCACCGCAATTTTCCAAGCCAAAGTCATTGTGTAGTGAACACCATTCCCATTTCTCTATCAAGGGTTTTCACCTTTACGCACATTTACTTATAGATTATATAGTTTCATTTTTGTATTCCAAATTATTTTATCTTGGAATAAATGATTATGTTGAATGATTTCATGTTGTATGATCCATGTGGCCCACTTATGCATGAAATCAAATGATTAAGAAGGGTGCACCCAGATAGTGCTCCAATGAATTGGGTAAATATTATTATCATGATATGTAAAGTTAAATGATGTTTTATCCATTTTAATTAATGTTCAATGAGGGATTACTCATTCTCCATGTGCAATGATCCTTGGATTATTCTAATATCTTGTCAAATGTTGTTGCCACATTTCCATGTTACGATAATCATTCTATATAACGCATTTATGTTCATTTTTATCTTATGATCAATTGATATGGATATTTCCTAACATGTACTATATTTTTGATGTTATGCCTTGTTTACTCCCTCAATATGCTTTATAGCTCACCCTTTTCTTATGAATGTCCTCAGGTTATCCCATGCAATGCTAAGTATGAAGAAATGTTGTGGTCATGTAAAAGAAATATTCAATAAAGATTTTGGGTTTTATGTTCAAAGTTGTTATGTATTGTTACTAATTTCCTAAGACAATAGACCTCTTGATCCTCAGAGTTGTATTAATTTTAAGTTTATATTATAAATAATGTTTAAGTTTGTTATAAAGATTATGGTGGTTATAGTTGGTATTAGATGATATATTTATTTATTTTTGGGACTAGGATTAGAAAACCCTAGTGAAAGACTTAGGGATAATACTAAGTATAATAAAAATATCCCTAAATTTTTGTGTGTATTGAGTAATTGATTTATCATGAAAATATATCCCTGTCTGGATACGAGCAGGTAGAGGCAGCTCTGGCACAGACGTATCTAGAGGTAAAACCCAAAAACTCTGCTTTGAGCTCGACTCAAACGGGAACTGGTGCATGACAATGGGCATTGCTACACTCTTGGTTACTTCACACCCAGGGGATATGATTTGGTAAATTCATAATCTTAGTATGAACCATTATTAATGGAATTTAAAAAAACACCTCTCAGAATATATGTTGGGAAGTAGATCATGGATAACATACATTAGTTAAGGAAATAAATGTAATTTATAAGTTATCCCTTTTTTTCATTGGATTCCCCTTTATGTGTTACCCCTAAATTTCCTTTTATTCCAGCCAATGGCCAGTAATAGGAGGACTCTAGCTAACAACTGATATGAAGATCAATGTGACGACTGTTATAATGAGATTCCCAATTCGATGGGAGCAGGAATTGAAAACTTTGTCACGATACTCTCTAATTTAACTCAAGTTTTGAACCGAAACATGGGTCAAGAGGAACTCTCAACCCCCCTAATAAAGAACAAGCCACAATTGAGAGCTTCATGAGACAAATTCCTCATACATTTAATGGAACATTTGATCCCTCAATCTCGGAATAATGGAGAAAATCCATTGAAAAGATCTTCTCTACCCTTTAATGTTCTGAACAAGAGAAGGTACTTCTGGATGATTATCGTATGGAGGGTGAAGTTGATCAATGGTTGAAATTGATCAAAAATAAAAAGCATGAGGAGGAGATCAAGGCATTGGAATGGAAGGATTTACAAAAAACTTTTTTTAATAAATATTTTCCTCGCACCCTCCGACTTATGATGGAAAGGGACTTACATTCCCCCAAGAAAAAAGATGACGAATCCATCGGAGCGTATGGGGAGAATTTCACAAGGCTTGCAAGATATGCCTCCAGCTTTTTCATTACCCCCGAATACAAGGTTGAACACTTCTTTGGTGGGATAAAACCTAGCCTATGGAAATCCCTACAGATCCGTGACTTAGATAGCTATGAGGAAATTGTCTGATGTGCCCTCAAAGTCAAAATAGAGATAATATAATCTCAGAGGTATCATGGGGATATGAAGTGTAAAGTGGACTTTAATTCCTGTGGTCTGATGGATAAATCCAATTGTGCTATGAAATTCTAGCACCCTCGAAATTTCCTGAGGGTGTAAATGAAATGATTTATGTGTGTAAGAGAAGGGAACATGGATATTAACTACCGACAATAAAAACCCACTGTTGCGATAGAGGAGAGGAACACTCTGTTCGAACCTCAATGAATTGTTAATTGCATCAACTATAATGAACCAAGGAACTTTTCAAAAGTTCCCTAATCCAAGGGTTTTGGGAGGAAACCAACGAACTCTAAAGAAGCAAGGGTGATATTTTTCCATCACGACATCCAAAGAGAACCCCAAAAACGAAGTGGTGACAGGTACTCTAGTTATTAATTCAAGAATAACGAACGTACTTTTTTGATTCTGGTTACATGCATTCTTTTATATCCCAAATTTTTAGTATAAAAATCCCTAAACCACCACAAATCAAGGATGTAAAAATGTCAGTGATAACGAAAAATGGGGTAATAATTGAATCCCATGAATATAACTCCTCCCCTGTCAAATTTGGGGTTTGAACTTCCCATAAAACCTCATAATACTTCCTCTAGTGGAATTTGATTCAATTCCTGGCTTGGATTGGCATTCACTATATATATCCAACATAAATTTTCATGATAGGGAAATCACTCTCCATATGTCGAATCGACCCCTGATTCTGTACAAGTGAAAGGAGGAGGATGAAACTTTCTTAGCACCATAATCTCAAGCATGGATATTACTGCTCTATGAGCATACATATCTTTCTTAGATGATCTAGTCTAAGGGAGTAACCATCCTTGAAGACATTCATTTTGTGGGGGATTTTGCTGAAGTGTTTCTTGAGGAATTGTCTGGTCTTCCTCTTAGAAGAGATGCTGAATTTTCAATTGATCTAATACCTATGGAATTTCCAATATCCAAGACTCTATATAGAATGGATATTTTGGAACTTGAGGAGCTAAAGAAAAAACTACAGGAGACTCTGGATAAAGGGTTTCTAAACCCAAGTGCTTCACCATGGGGTGCACCAGTCCTCTTCGTCAAGAAGAAGGATGGGTCCATGTGCCTTTGCATTGATTATCATGAGCTCAACAAAATCAAGATAAAGAAAAAGTATCATCTACCCTCAATTGATGAACAGTTTGATTAGCTACGTGGAGCACAATACTTCTCAAAGGTGGATCTGTGTTCGGGATATTACCAAGTAAGGGTGAAGAAGGAGGATATCCCCAAGACTGCTTTTCGTACAAGGTACAAGCACTATGAATTCATTGTAATGCCTTTTGGACTCACTAATGCTCCAAAAATCTTCATGAAATTTATGAATATAGTCTTTAATGGTTACCACAAAAAATTTGTGGGAGTCTTTATATATTGTATTCTAATATACTCCAAAACTAAGGAGGATCATGAGTAGAATCTAATCATTATACTATAGACCTTGCAAAAGGATAATCTCTATGAAAAGTACAGAAAGTGTGATTTACAGTTGAAGGAAGTCTCATACTTGAGTCATATCATCATAAGAAATGGGATATATCTATATCCCTCCAAGACAGCTACAATATAGGGATGGCTGAGGCCAACATCGGTGATGGATATCTATAGCTTCCTAGGGTTAGATGGATATTAACCACAATTTTTTAGAAATTTCTCATGATTGTCAAACCCTCTTACCAATCTAAATCAAAAGGGAGTCAATTTTTCTTGGAGTTATGAATGTGAAGAGAGATTTAAGGAGTTTAAAAGAAGTCTTATCACTATGCTTGTGCTCAAACATCCCACTAGTGGAGAACTTTTTATGGAATTTAGTGATTCTTCGAAGAAGGTTCTGGGCTATATGTTAATGAAAAATGACAAAGTCACTGCCTATTCTTCAAGGAAATTGAAATTTCATGAGAAACAATATCCAACACATGATTTGGAGTTGGTAGCAGTAATCTTCTATTTGAATTTTTTTTGACATTACCTCTTTGGGGAGAAGTCTGAAATATACACGGATCACAAAATCCTCAAGTATATATTCACAAAGAAAGAGTTGAACATGAACCAATGAATATGGTTAGATCTATTAAAATACTATGAATGCTCAATCCATTACCACCATGGGAAAGAAAACTAGGTGGATAATGCTCTATGTAGAAAATACCTAGTGATTCTATCATTGATGATAATTGAAAAGGATAAAATATTCTTATATTGGATGAAGATGGACATGGGAATCATAAAGAAGGGAACATCATCAATCCTTTCACAAATGATTGCTCAACCAACAATTTTAAAAAGGTTAAAGGATGCTCAAAAGGATTATGTGGGAATTAAGAAGAAAGTAGAAACTATCATAAAAGATATATCCTTGGATTTAAATGTTAATGAAGATGGAATTCTAAGATTTGGGTCACACCTTGCATTCCATAAAAACCAGAGTTAAAGAAAGAACTTTTGGATGATGTACATAGTTCAAATTTAACTATTCACCCAAGAAACACAAATATGTATTGAGATATCTAATAGAATTATTGGTGGGATAACATGAATAAGGATATCACTGAGTATACATCAAAGTTCTGGGTATGTGAAAAAGTGAAGGTTGAGAGGTAGAAGTATAAGGGGATAATTTAACCATTACCCATACCAACATAAAAATGAGAGAAAATAACCATGGACTTCTAAATACATCCAAAGGAAACAATTCTATTTGGGGTGTTGTGGATCGTATTACAAAGGCTTCACACTTCATTGAAATTCGAGATGATTTATCATTTGATCAACTGGAATGGATATATATCAGATAAGTGTTAAGGCTACACGGAGTACCACTATCTATTGCATATGATATTGATCCAAGATTCACCTCTATTTTCTAGATGAGTCTTCAACATGTTATAAATTTTGAGCTGAATTTTAGTACAGATTATCATCCTCAAACTGATGGCCAATCTGATCAGACTATGAAAACACTTCAGGACATGTTGAGAGAATTCTCAATGGACTTCAAAGGAGGATGTGATCAACATATTCCTCTGGTTTAATTCTATTATAATAATAGTTTCCACTAAAGTATCCAAATGGATCCTTACGAATCCCTTTATGGGAAGAGTTACAAAACACTGTCTTGTTTTGATAATGTTGGGGAGAGAAAACTCTTTGGTCCCTAAATGGTCGAGGAAATGGTGGAGAAGGTTAAGACCATCCAATAACACGTTAAAGTTTCTTAGAGTCGACAAAATAGATATGCTGATAATTATCGATGAGAACTATAGTTTCATGTTGGAGACATGGTATTCCTCTATATATCATCGTGGAAGAGAGTTATGAGATTTGGGAAGAAGGAAAAGCTTAGTCCAAGGTACATCAGCCCTTTTGAGATCCTTGACCGCATTGGAGAAGTGACCTATCAACTAGAAATCCCACTGAACGTATCTTAAGTACATGATGTATTCCATGTATCACTCTTGAGGAAGTACATACCTAACCCATAGCATGTACTCAATCCATAGGTGGTACCATTGCAGAATTACCTCTATTATTAAGAGAACCCATTGAAGATCATAGACTGTAGAGAAAAATTACTATGAAATAAGACAATGCCTCTCGTCAAGGTGTTGTGGAGAAACCACATGTTTAAAGAAGAAATGTGGGAATTGGAGGATATAATGAAGCAGAGTTATCCTCATCTATTTTATTGTGGTAAAATTAAATATCAAGGGAGAAATTTTTTAATGGGGGAATATTGTAATGACCCAAACTTTTACTATTGAACATTAATCATGATATAACAAAATGTATTATTATGTAAAATGGTTATATGAAACATATGTACTTATTTGGTTTTATGTTTTTGGATTTTAAAATACCGTTAAGAATTATTACCATTGCTAATATATCCGTTCAATAGTGATCACATGATTAGTATACATATAGGGATTTAACAAATCTAATTTACTTAGACAAAGGAAGTGATGTCCTCACCCATTACAATTACTCTATACGAAGCCCATTATTTGGATCATAGAAAGGAGGTGGCATCACTAGGCTTATCTCTTGACCATTCCAAAGATGAGCTTCAACAGGTAAATATTGAATGGAACTGCCTATGGGATAAGTGGAAGTTGATAGAGATTACTACCCAAAATGATGCTATCTGAGCCAACCCAAGAGTCTATAACCATCGCACACCTTATCCTTAGGTCATATTCGAGTGTTATAAGGGGTTATGTAACTAGACCCTAGCACTATGATTATGTGCATTATTTTTGTATGGAATAAAGAATAAACATTCATTTTATTATTGTTACTTTGTAAATAGTTTTTAAAGAACAAATATTATTTTTAGTTAATATTAAATTAAGAAATCTATTTTGATGAATTAATGGATTTTAAAATTAAATAATATTCTAATAAAATATTATTACTAAATTACTTTTTATTAAAAACAAATAATTTTATAATTTTTATGAATACAATTGTAATTTTTATTGTGGTTTGAAAGATGTTTTTTTCAAAACCCATGAATTTTCGACAAATGTCAGTTTTTATTTTAAAAGTAACAATGATAATATTTAGAAAATTATTTAGAAAAAATGAATATTATTTTTAGAATCAGGACATCGAAATTATCCAATGGTGAATTTTCCATAATTTTCCGAGACAATCGATTTTTTGGGTAAATATTAAATACTGTTTAAATATATAATGTGTTTTATAACATCATAATGTCCCAATAGTGACATAATAAAGTACTATAAATTTAATTTCAAAAAAATATATGTTTTACCTTTAAAATAATTCTATTTTAGGTCTGTTTTATTTATTTTACAAAGCCCTAGTGGACCCTCCAAGACTTATAAAACATTTTAACATTTTTAAACTGAATTCCTTGAGAGTGTGTCTTACCTCCACATAAGAAATCCTAATATTTTAATAAGTTAGGAAATCAGACTTATAAAATAAATTTTTACACTAAAATTTGTCAAAAACCATTGGAAAAAACCATGGTATGGTTTTTGGTATTGATTAGTTAATTTGTGGTGTCCAAAACCAGAATAATAACAAATTCCCTCTCCTTTCCTATATAAACCCACTAAATATCCCATTATTCTTCACTGAAACCATTTTGAGATTGACTTTATTGATTTATAAAAAACCATCGTATAGAGGAAAACACAAGAAAATCATGGCGGTCTAAAGAAATTCAAACGCATAGCATCACTGACAAAATAATTTAGCCCCTCCTTAGGAAAGGAATCCAAGAAAAAGAAAGAACACATACTTTGATTAGTTGATGCCATAAACACCAAAAAATCTGTTACCATGTTCCCCTCCCTCCATGTATGAGAAACCTCAATATTATTACCTCTGAGAAAATTGCATTTTCTGACAGTATGAGAGATGTGCCAAGGAATACTGCCCTTACCTGTTAGTGAATTAAATAATAGAATGGAATATGTCTCCACCATTTGAATATTTATCTGAATTTGATTGCATAACTCTAGTCCAGTAACCATAGCCAAATCCTTCTCCTGTAGAACATCTCCTCTCCTGAAAAAGGCATCAAGCACTGTAACAACTAAACCACTTTGGTCCCTTACGACCCCGTCCCCACACATATTCCCCATAATTAAGGATCCATGAGTATTGAGTTTTAGAACCTGACTTAGAGGATGCCAATGTACCCATCGCCCCTACCCAGAGATCCTCATCTGACTGTATACTAAGAGATTTGGGACTAAAGAACGCACAGTTGGAGAATAATGGCAATAGGGGGACAACCGCAGCAGGTCGAGAAAGGTATTATTCATTTTAAAAAGTATACTAACTTGGGAGACTGATCCATTTTTGTGTTGAGTGTCATTCCTGGACTAAAATATGGTCTAGCATCTAGCAATTAGGATTATGGTCATGGCCTTCCTCTCAGCCCCATGAGAACCCGCTCCTCTAAACCACGAACATAGGAAGCTTTCATGTTCCCCTTCACACGCAACCCATCCAAAGGAAGCCCCAAAAGTTTTCCAAATCTCTATAGCCCATTAAATATTATAAAATAAATTCCCCACTGTTTCTTGGTTCGGGGACCTGCAACACCAACACCTGGAAGCCATATGAATACCCATCCACTTCAAATTCTCATCATTAGGAAGAGCCTTGTTCCTCACATGCCACAAAATGAAATTATATTTGGAAGTTACCTCATTACACCACAAAGTGACCCCCCACTGATCTTCAGTTGAAATGTCCCTCGTAATATGAGCAAAATCTTTGATGGAATAATAACAGACATCAAACCAGTGAATAAAAGTTTATCTGAAACATCACTAGAAATAATGTTATTAAAAAAACCACACTTATCCTCATCAAGAATCGCCTAGATGAACCTGGGATGACCGCTGGCCTCCCTGAAAGATATGTCTGGAGTGGGGAAACCTGGGAAATATAGCCTACCTACCCCCAGTCTTGGTGCCAAAAATTTATGTTCCCTATACCCACTATCCACCGAGAATGTTGTTGCAAAATTTCCATGTAAGGGTGAATCATATTCTATATCCTGGATGGCCTCGAGCTCTAGTCACACATATTCTGACCTTAAATTTCATGCATAGTCCTGCCCCAAAGAGAACGACATTCCATAGCCTCCTACACAAGCTTTGCATGAAACCCCCTCATGGTTGAGAAAACACTCCTTAGGTTGATATCACCATCTGATATAGGTCTAGAAAGATTTTTCCCTGATGCCCAATGATGTCTACCTTCCATTTGACCATCCCAAATGAAAGACACCATAATCTTATCCATATTTGAAGTTACACTCTTGAGAACCTTCATAGTGGAAAGAATGTGCATGGTAATGGAAACTACGATGCTGTTAAATAATGTAATGCGACCTCCAAATTATAAGAATCTATTTTTCCAGTTAAAGATGCGACCAGAGATCTTGTTTATGAGTTTATCAAAATGATGAACCCTGAGGGAGAAAGTACTAACCAGAGCCCCAAGGTACTCCATGAGAAAATAACCCCTCTCCATATTCAAGCTATCCCCCACAACCCTCACCCTTCTTTCGAATAAATTCCTGGTAATGTAAAAAGTGCTTTTATCCTTATTAACCACCTGCCCACTCCACATACAATATTCCCCAAGAAGCTCATACAACCCCTGCACTGACCGAATACCGCCATTAGTAAAAATAATTGTGTCATATGCGAACATCAGGTGCGATATCCCCCTTATTGTAGGCCTGTTATGATAATGGAGAACTTTCCCTGTGTTGAGACCTTGGTTAATAATACCGATAAAAGAATTTTGGGATATAATGAAAAGAGTGGGAGACAACGGATCCCCTTTCCGAATACTACAAAAAGATTTGAAAAACCCAAATAGATTTCCCATAAACGAAGGAGAAATCCATGCTGAGCTGAAGCAGTAGTGTAACATCCCAAGTAAGTAATGAATAATAGATATTTTTATCTATGTCTATTAATGAACTGGATAGTGTTTTAGAGGCTTAAAATGAAAATAAATCCAATCTTAAGCATGGAATACACTAATATTTTTAAAAGATTGTTTTACTGCCTTTTGATGGAAAACCATTTTTAAATCTATATTTTAACAATTTTATAAGCTATGTTTGTCAAAATAAACTTATTCTTTATGATTGGGACATCAAAATTTACTTTGTGTGAATTTTTGGTATTTTTCTGACAATGTTCATTTTTTTAATGAATAGTGAAAAATACTGCATTTTACATCAAAACTGCTTCTTAATATAATTTATTTATATAATTAGATTATCTTTTGAATTGGTATTAATGTGTAATCTGAATATATTTTTACCATTTAATCCAATGGTGGTCATTGGAATCAATTTCACTTTGAAATTAGACTTAAACTGGTGTCAATCTTTTGATACTTATTGTTTTATAAAAACACACTATTTGCTCTGAAAGCGGGAATTAATTATTAAATTAATTAATGTGACTTATATGTTTTGAATTTCGTAAAATAGACTTCATTTTTGAATTTGGAATATCAAATATAGCTTAGGGTGAATTTTTGGTAATTTTCTGAAAAACTTCAATTTTTGATGAATAGTGAAACCACTAAGTGGTACTTATAAAAACTGATTTTCCGTTTAAATGAAATTTTGCCATAATTGTGTTTTGAATTTCAAAAATCCGACATACATGGTTTTCATTAAGAATTAAAATGTTGTAAATGAGATTAAAATAATTTTTTGGTGAACAGTAACTTATTAAGTTTTTAATCGCGATTAGTGGTAATTAGTGTAGTTTAAGGTAAAAATAATGCTTTGATAAAATAAGATGAGCTTTACACATGTACTACCCTCATTGTTTGTGTCATGTCCGACCAAGATAATCCATGGGTCAGCTTGGGGACCCCATGGAGACACTTTGGTTGGGAAATGACATAAATAACTTTTTATTTAATGTAAAAGTAAAAATGACACAAACATAATATGTTTTACGAAAACAATTTTTACATGTGGTTATAAAGATCAGATTTTTAATTATAAATAGTCATTGGAAAGATAAAACGATTTCATACATCATAGTATTTGTTTTATAATTTTTAGACAATAAATAAATTAAATTATTTATGACATCATAATGATGCAGCGATTACCTCATTAATAAAGGATTTAAATAAAATGGAAATATAATGTAAAATATAAAACCTACACATGGCCAAAACCAATTGGATGGGTATATTTAGAACCCTTATCACCTTATCCTCGAATTATATCAATGTGGGACCATTTAAATCCGATACTCATTTTCAAATAAAGTAATATTTCTTTACATTCCAAGAGTGCTCCTCCTCTCCTCTTATAAAAGGCCCCCACCTCTACCTCTTTTCCCACACTCCCAAATCCTTTGGATCGTCCAAACCCTGACCATTGTGTCTCTCCACTTCCCTCTCTTACTCATTGAAGCCTCACTTTGGGCAGAAGATTTCCCAAGGAAGCCTTTGAGCTCAAACCAAAGGGAGTTACCCGATTTTAAGGTAAAGTCTTCACTTGAGTCCGTTTGTTTTATTTTGCTTCTCCAACCCCCTAAACTCTTTTTATTTATTTCTTTTGTAACAACTCCAGTATCTTCAATATACTAGGATGTTTTTATAATAAGTATTCAAGCTACACTTACACACACCTACATCTAATGGTTAAAGAACATACGGTTTCTGTGGATGGTGAATTTATGCCTCCCGAAACGATGATTGTTCAACATTATTTTAACACCTTCAAAGGTGGCCATTAAGATGAAAATATATTTATATATGCTATATAATATGTTTATGTTTTCCTTAAGCTTATGTATTTTTCTTTTTGTTCATACCTTTATGGTTTCCATTATGGGTAAACGTGACATCTTCATTTAAGGAAGTGCGGACTACCGCCCCCTCAAAGTGATTTGATTCGTTAAATACCATATGTGGGACATATAAAGAATGGAACTATGATATTATATATGATATTATACTAGAATTATAATATACCTTTAAATCATTATGATTCCATTCTATAAAATATGAAATAGAAATGAAAGTAGCGTTCATGCGTACGTACGGCTTACCGTCTCCATGAACGGTGCATTTCATTTCTTACCTCTAAATGATTATGTAATATTATAAATGCACGTATATACTGAATATATACGATATATATGATATATACATCCTGATTATAATTCTGGATATAATGGATACATGAAAAACTTGTAATTATAAAGGGTTTATTTTTGACTTAAGTACCAATGATCGTTAAAATGACCGTTATTAACTTAAATAATTACATAGTGTTCATGACATGGAAATAAGTGATATAAAAGGAATAATGAACTTGAAAAAGGTTCTTAAGCAAGTAGAAATTAACTCAAGTTTATTATTCAGGACATTAAAGAACGATCGAGTCAAGTCGGACCCGAGGTATGGGACTTCGTTCCAATCTCCTTTCATTGAGGCATATTTTATTTTATACACAACATTATTTTATACGGTGTATAAACCCCTTTGACTTTTACGTTTATTAAAAAGGAATCTTTTCTATATGAAGCGTTTACTAAACGACAATAGGGAATGTTTTTGTCATACGTATGCGGTGACAAGGACTTCTCTGCCTTCGTGACCGTTATTTGAGTTTCGGCTTCCTCTACAAGCCATACCTTCTTTTTAAAAGAAAAATAAATACCATGTTTTACTTTTCTTTTATTTTGGTATCGAAAATGGTTTTCATAATGTTTTTATATCAATGTGTTGTATTGATATCTTGTGATTGAAAGGTGGGAATGTTATGTTTCCTTTATGCATGTTTTATGTGATATGATTATGTTGAGGTTCTTGGGCATTATTATGAAAACGGGTGGTTCCGTGATAAACTAAGGGTAGGTGAGCCCGATATAGCTCTCCAATGCATTGGGTAATGCGAAGGAGTGAAACGTTAAGGTTTCTCCGAAGAGATTTAGGGATTATACTGTGATGGGTATTCCAAACGTAACCAAGAGGGTTACTCCCTACGTAAGAATGTTATGAATTCCTCAAGTTACCTTTATGTCTTATGATTTCTATGATTTATTCATGATTTGATGAGGTATGTTAAAGTGCTTATGTTTTATGGGTAAAGTATGATTTCATTCTTATGTATATATGTACCCATGTTTCCTTTCCATATTTTTATATCCCTTACTGATCTTTTTATGCTCATCCCAAGTTTTTTTGAAATGTTTTTCACAGGTCAAGGGAAAGGTACATGATATGATGATAGTGTCAAGGAAGTGTCAAGAAAGAATCCATGTTTTATTTTAAATATGTTTCCATTGATGGGAAAGAAGAATACTATCTTTATGTAACCACTTTGTTTACATGTGGAATGCAATGCAAGTTTTATTATCTAATTCTCTAAAACTCTAAACCCAAAAAGATCCTCAATGTGTAATCTTGTAATAACTCAAGATTATGTAAGGTTTAAGGCTGGGGCCTTATAAGTAGAAAAGAAAGTCAGTATTCCATGTTGAGAAACCCATGCAAGACAAGACTCTGAGAACAAAACCCCATTCCACTCTATCATAAGCCTTGCTCATGTCTAACTTAACCACCAAATTGCCCCCGAAATACCTGTTATTAATTACACTCACCATTTCTTGGGCTACACCAATCACGCCTTGAATTGACCTCCCTTTAAGGAAACCATGTTGTTATGAGGCCATCCAAGAGTCAAGATGAAAGGCCAATATCTTATTGAGAATTCTGGAAAAAGTCTTGTATGGTATGTTACACATACTAATAGGCCAATACTTATCAGTGGACCGAGTATTACTCACCTTAGGAATAAGAACCATCTTTATTGCACAAGCAATTCGTGGAAGATCCCCGCCCTGAAAGATGTCCTGGATAGCTCTCACAAGATCCCCTTTGACACATTTCCATGATAACCTATAAAAAGAACCAAGAAAACATTAGGCCCTGAAGAACTCTCTGGGTTCAAAGACCAAATCCCCTTACGAATTTAATCCTCCTCCAGATTCTTCCTCAAGACCTCATCAATTTCCATAAAAAAACATCTAGGAATGCCCTCAAAAAGCTCATAATTACCACACGGATACCCCCTTCCATATTTGGATTAGGGTCAGATAATAAATATTTGAAATCCCCATTAATCATGGACCCTATCTCATCACGATCACTAGAGTAGGATCCATCTTCTCTACAAATATTAGGCCGTTGAACCTGGCAGCGTTCTCTAATGCAAGCATGAAAGTATCCATAATTCTGATCCCCCTCACGAAGCCATCTGATTCTTGTTCCCAATCTGGCTAGCCTATTCTGCCTCAAAAGAATATAAGTAAGATGATTATTTTTATCTCTAAGAGCGTTGAACAAAGACTCATCCCACTCTTGTTCCAGACACTCCTCCATGTCTTCCACCTCTTTACTTATTTCAACCAAGTCCTGATCACGAGAAAGTATCTTCTTTTTCTAGGATTGAAGAATTTTTTTTAACCATCTCTGTAATGCCCCGACCCTAGATTCCCAGAGTCGGTGTATTATTTTAATACATTGGCATGATTATAAGGAATCAAGTCCTGAAAGATCGATCATTTTAGCAGTCATGGAAAATAGATTTCATACATGAACATTACATTACAGTTTCTAACATACAATACAAAAAAATAGTTCTTTGAGAACTCCATTATTCCCTTTAGCTTATCCCTGCATATCAATCATAATACACTTATTGGAATCTTGAGAAAATAAAACATAATAAAGGTGTGAGCTCAGATGCCCATTAAGGGTAAATAATTTAGTGGAACCTATATACTTGTAAGGCAAGATGTGTGATAAAAAAACATAATTTTTGAACATAAACTTGAACATAATATGAAAAAAATCATACATTACCATATAAACATGGAAATGGATATTTTATTAGTCGAATAATCACATGTAATAACTAATTTTATAATGAGGGAATGCCTAACGCCGAACATCATTACCACATATTCAAGGCCTTGTTCCAAGACTAAAAATAAAATTTTTGTCAAGGCCTTGGGCCAAGACACTAGTTTGTCTCATGAGACCTACCGATGCATCGAGGATCTATAACAGGATCCACCCGTAACTTACTAAGTCCACTTCATTCCTCATATGAAAAAGTTGAAACATAACATAAATATTCGTATTAAAACTAGCATACGAAATGTCAATACATTAACCATAAACCATGAATGGTATACAAATAGAACATCCACAATCAAACATATCATAACTCATTCAATAAAACACGGAAGATTGTATTATAATAAATCAACCTCAATCAAAAATAATATCCAGAAAAGGATGCTATCAAAGTTGAAAATGATGAGTAAAACTTTTTGAGAGAAATATCATTTTTGTAAAATCATTTAAAAGTCACACATTTACAAAGGAAGTAATTTAAAATTGATTTTTGAATCAATGTGTCCCATACCACTTCAAAATTTTTGAAAAGAATTATCATTTCAAAACATTCATGTCTATATAAATAAATCCTTAAAATCATTTTGACAAGATTTAGAAAGATAAATCTTTAAAACATTTAAAATTCTGATCTTGGTAAAGAGTACCATTCAAAAATCCTTAAAATATTCATTTTGAAATATTTTTTATGAAAAATGTACAGGGATGATAAAAATTTCTCTGTAAATATTTACACATAAACAATCTTGGATAATAATGAGATTGATGAATTAACCCTTACCTTGCACTTTCCTTTAGTCGAGGGTACGTTTAACCTCCTGTATGAATATCGCAGTATGTTATTAAATTATACCAGAACCATATTAATATTTATGATATCATACATGATTCATTTATGACTTTATACTACCCATTTAATAATAATTTCCATGTTAAATTAACATTTCGGGTAATAATCGCTTTCTTTATCCTATGTGTTTTAACTTGTTACTCTTGGTTGTATCATTTAGATAAATATTTCAATACATCCAGAATATAAAACATGATTTATATATCATACATATTTATAATATAAATATGTATAATAGACATATATATGAAATGAAAAACACAGTTTATGGAGACGGTAGTCCGTACGTACGCATAAATGCTGTTTCCGTTTTCATATCGTATTGAACGGAACTAAGTGAATAAGATATATGTTAGTATATATATATATATATATATCCAGTAACATTATTATGTAATATATTACATACTTATTGGTAATATATATTTTTATAATCGTCGATGAATGGTGAACGTGGAAATGAATCTTATCGCGTCGTAGAGACGGTGATCCGTATGTACGCACGAGTGACAATATCATTTCCTTAAAGGTGTGGAATTAGATGGTATATTAATTTTTCAGAGATAATATCATGTTATTTTCATTATTTATATACATATTACTCATCATTATATCCATCCAAATAACCTAGTGTTGAATAACAAATTACACCACGACGTGGAGATGGTAAGCCGTACGTACGCACGCATGGTGACATTATCATTCATAAGATGGATAGAATAATGAATATAGTTTTTCCATATTTATAATAACATCACAGTATATAGAATACACTGGAATAATTATTTTATAATGGAAACAACAAATAAAGAGTAAGTGGAAGAATAAGAGAACTTGAAAGAGAGTGGTGAAATCATTACCTCTTCTTCGGGTTCTTCCTTTTGATTTGATTAAAAGGGATTATTAGGTTGGCTTTATGACCAAAGGAAGGCCTCTATGATGAAGGTAGTATAGTTGGGAGGATATTTGGGTAGATTTTGGTCGAGCAAAAGGGATTTGGAGGTGTGAATTTGAGAGAAGGGGAAGTACCCTTTTATAAGAGGGGTGAGGGGCACCTTAGAAAAAACTTAAAATATTATTTTATAATAAATTAATTTTTGGTTTATAATGTCTCAAAAATAAATTATTTAAAATCTAATGTAGGGATGGGTCTAAAAAAACTCAACCAATAGGTTTTATACTGGTTTAGGTTACCATATTAACCTTAACTTTTAGATTTAACTCTTAGTTAAATAGTTTGACATTTACCATGTCTCTTTGTATTTTTAAATTATATGGTTAATAAACTTACTATAAAATTCCAATAGAACCCCAATTGGTTCATTAATATCATATATATTATTATAGAAGTATTTTGTAGGAACCTTAGATTTTTAAGACTGTTATATCAATTAATAATATTATATTTGTTTTAAAAACGATTTTATGTCAATTTTGACACTCTTTGGTATTTGTTTTTTGCAAAAATAATAACAGCATTATTACTTCAAAAAAAATACATTGAATCAATACTAACATGTCATATAAACCTAGAAAATTAGTGTATGTCATAAAAACTTTGAAATTATATTTATGTTAATATTTATAATACCATTTATTTGATTCTTTTATTAGTAATGTAATTACTGCATCATTATTGTGTCATTAATAAATTTAATTATTTAATATTTAATAATTATAAATAAAATTCCATTATTTAGGAAATCTTTTTAGATTTTTAATGAATATTTATAGTCAAATTCATCTTATGTAAAACCCTATATTAAAAATGGTTTAGTTATTAAACTTTGATTTTAACTCTTTTAACTCTTCTTTAACTAAAATAATAATAAATGCCTTAATCTAATCCAAGTGGACCTAAAGGGTCATATTTTATTCCTAAGGTTGTTTTGGGTAAAATTAAACTTATCCAATAGAATTAGGACATGTGTTAGGGTAATAATAATATCATTTTTACCCTTAATTACCCTATTTACTTTTAACCGTGGTAAATAATAGTAAAACATTACTATTCACCAAAAAAATATTTTTATCTTATTGAACCAAATTTTACTCTTTTATATTAACCATGTCCCTTGGATTTTTTAAATTCAACTCATAGAAGCGGTAAAATTATGTTTTATTTAAATTTGCAAATGCTCCTAGGAGGTGGGTAAAAGACGCTAAAAAGTTTGATAACATCTTTATATATCTAAAATTATTATAAACTGACCTCAATGAATTAAATAGAATTTATATAGGTATTATGTATCTATTTTGACCTAAAATAAATTTAAATAAAATAAATAATTTTTTAAATAAAAATTCGGTTTTAAACAATAATTCAGTGTTTCTCACTCTTCATCAAAAATTGAAAGTTTTTAGAAAAATAACAAAAAATAAACCAAAGATAATTTTGATATTCCGAATTCAAAAATTAATTATATTTTACCAATTTCAAAATATAGAATTTTCATTAATTAATTTAAAATTAATTCCCATTGTCAAAACCAAGAAGCGTATTTTTAAGAAATAATAACTATCAAAAAATTGACACTTGTTTATGTCCAATTTCAAAGTGAAATTACTTAAAATGACCATCATTAGATTAAATGGTAAAAATATAATCTAATTATACTTACAAACCATTAAAATTTACAATTCAAGACTATAAATTATTTTGATTAAAACAGTTTTTTTCAGTTAAAATATAGTATTTTTCACTATTCACCCAAATATGAAAGTTTTCAGAAAAACACCAAAGATTTATTGAAACTAAATTATTATGTCCTGATTATAAAGAAGAAGTTTATTTTTAAAAATTTAATATATATAAATTTCAAATATTGGATTTAAAAAGGGTTCACCATTAAAAGGTGGTAAAATTGCATTCTTTGAAAAATACTTCTTTTATCTGAAAAAATGTATTTGTTCTTACATTTTGTCTAAGAAACTCATAATATGGATTCTAAAATTATAAGTATTATATAAAGTTCAAAATTCAGTTAATACTATTCATATCTACTTTTGAACGGCTAGTTTGGTAAGTCGTGGTGCGCTTGAACTCAGTGTTGCGTGTAGTGAAAGTTATTGAATTACTTTGAAGAAATAACGTACTATGAAATCATTGGGTGTTACAGTCTCATCTTATTATGAAGAGAAATCCACAGATTCCCCCGGTGATGTAAACCCCATGCTTTTCTAACCACATCCAAGAAGCCGGGTTCCTCCATCCACAATTTAGAAAACAGAACATATTCCTCCCGTGACGACCCTGTTCCCAAAGAAATATTAAGTGGAGAATGGTGAGAAAGACACCGAAACCAGGTGAGAAACTTTGGAGTCTGGGAACACAGTTATATCCGCCTCGTTCATCAAGAATCGACCAAGGCGACAATAGGTCCTACTCCCTCCCTGTTGATTGTTACACCAAGTGAAACTACTTCCCTCATAGCCCGCATCCAGCAGGCTGTTCCTAGCCATGAACAAAACAAAGGCATGACTTTCATTTCTGGGGAAAACACCACACCCTTTCTTCTCCTCAGGACTTGCGATAATGTTAAAATCACTCACAACTATCCAAGGAACATCTTAGGGATTAACACCTTCTAACTCACTCCACAAATCCTATCTGTCATGGGTATCACATTTTTCATAGATGAAGGGAAATAAAAAGGCATGATTCACTACTGTAATTTTAGCAGTCAAGGACTGATCCTATGTACTCTAAAGATCAACAAGAACATGATCCTTCCAAAACTGCCATATATGAGAGTTAAGAGGATCCCCGTGAATAAATCCATGAACCTTTAGCCTCTAATCATACTCATTGATCTTACTAGAAGTATGGTTTTTCTCTAGAATAGATACCATAGAAACTTGATTACTATTAAACTCATGGAAGATGAAGTTGGACTTCACCCTGGCCCCTAAACCTCGAGCATTCCATATTAGAAATTTAGACATTGAGATGATATCGTCTGGATTTGGCCCCATACTCCTGCCTCTTTGCATGAACATGCACAGTTGCACCTACCTGCACACCATATTTAGATTGAGAACGAGTTCACATGCCTGCATGCCCCTGAGGATAGATTACCCCTAGAGAAACCACACCATTAAAACAGGCCTTGCGAGAAGAATCTAGAGATGCAAAGGCTTTCCATTCCATCAAACTAAGATCCATCATCAGATCCACTTTAGGAGATCGAGAAGGGGAAGAAGGAGGAAGCGAAGTTGGAGAAGATGGAGGGGAGGACACCACAGGAAGGGAAGATAAGGCCATAGGGAGATGATACTTGGATAAAGAGGACATAGAGACTTCATGAAAATACAGGCCTGAGTCCACCATGATGATCTCTGAGATGCGAATGGAATCTGGAATCCAATTCTTCACAGATAGAGAATGTCATGACAAAAAATCACTAGGAGACATCCCCATGGAAGAAAGACTATCCTCTGGAACTTGACCTCTAGAAATCCCTCCCCAGCCTCGATGGACTGGAATGAGATCATGAGTGGAGGAATCACCACTAGCATCAACAAAAACTTTCTTGGAAGAGGATTCCTCCGAAGTCTAGACATAGGGGACCGAAACAATCCCTTTGCCCCGGATGCGCCCCTTAGAGCCTGAAGGGAACTGATAATGGGGAAGCTGAGGAGAAGGCCTCGATGGCTCCTTAGGAATAAAAACCTCCCTTCGAGCTTTGCGGCAGACCTGTAAAGAATGACTAGAAATGTGGCAGAGATTGCAAAAACTGGGAAAGGCTGGATAAACCAGAATTTGATGGTGATCCATCATCCCTTTGATCCTGATCAAAAGATGGTCCTGAAGCGGGTGAGAAATATCCATCTCCACGCAAATCCTTGCAACTAAAGCTTCCTCCATGTGAGAGGTCCTTTCATTAACACAAAAAAAAACACCCCATGGAATCCCTAGGAGCGATATCCACACCGCTGCATTGGAGCATTCACTACCAAAATGAGCTTCCATCGACCATCTTGAAAGGGATAACCTCCAACGACCCACTGGACACGATCTCATTCACCTAGCCTTCACGATGTCTGCCCTAGAAGCTAGAAAGATGCAGAAAGCCTTCCGATCTAGAATAGAAACCGTCGTCGGCAGATCCGGACCCCAGCACCGGATACAATCTTGGAAAAAAGCAAGGGGAGGTATGTCGGCACCAAAACGTGGTATCAAGGTCCACTGAAGATCCAAATATGCTGCAATGAAGGACTCTGCGAAAATCCTTAGAATTGGGGATCCATCCTTCGAGAAGGAAACCACTGCATCGGCCGACGAAACCTCCTTGTTCAAGAAATTATTTTATATTACGCATATATATTCCATTACATATGTTGGGACATATATATATGACCCCCTTACTTTCCATTTCATGTACATATTATGAGATACCCCTTTCTCTTTCATCAACGATTTTTATGAATTCTTATGTCACACCGTTAGGCTGTCGAATTTGCATCGCAATTTTCCAATCCAAAGTCATTGTGTGTTGAATACCGTGCCTATTTCTTTATCAAGGGTATTCACCTATACACACATTTAGTTATAGATTATATAGTTTCATGTAAGTATTACAAATTCCTTTATTGTGTAATAAATGATGATGTTGAATGATTCCATGTTGTATGATCCATGTGGCACACTTATGCATGAAATGAAATGATTCAGAAGGGTGTGGTCTAATAGAGCTCCAATGCATTGGGTAAAGATTAGTATCATGATACATCAAATGAAATGAGGTTTTAATCATTATAATTCAATTTCAATGAGGTGTTACTCATGATCCATGTGCAATGATCCTTGTATCATGCTAATATCTTGTTAAATGTTGTTGCCACATTTCCATGTTATGATAATCATGCTATATCATGCCTTTATGTTCATGTTTATCTTGTTCCCTATTGATATTCCTATTGCCTAACATGTACTATATTCTTCATGTTATACATTTTTTACTCCCTTACTGGGCCTTATAGCTCACCCTTTTCTTATGCATGTCACTAGGTTATCCCACGCAATGCTAAGTACGAAGGAATTTTGTGTTCATGTAAAAGAAGTTTTCAATAATGATGTTGCGTTTAATGATATAAGTTGTTATGTAGTGTTACTAAATTTCCTAATACACTAGACCTATTCATTCTTATAGTTGTCTTATGTTAAATTTTATGTAAAAAATCATGATTATGTGTAATAAGGAGTAGGGTTGTTAAAATGTGGTTGTTGTTAGTTTTATAAAAAAAGAAAAAGAAAAAAATGAACCTGAAAATTGATTCAAAATACTATTTATGGGAAGATAATAAACTTTGTAAAACTGGGTCTGAGATTGTGATTACAAGATGTGTTTAAAAAGAAGAACATTCCTCAATCCTAGAATTATGAAACACAATGTCTTTAAGTGGCCAATTTGAACCAAAAAGAACCACTCAAAAGGTCCTTGAATCAATATTCTTATAGAATTCACTCTTTATGGACAGACGTGAGTTCTTTAAATCATTTCCCACTTTCCAAAATCTTGGCACAATTTCTAAAAGAAATGAAATGACCCAAAATCCCATAATTTTTTGTACGATATTTGATTTTTGGGGAGTTGGGTTCAAGGGATCCTTCCCCCCATCCAATGCATTCTATTACATTCATATTGTGTTTGACTATGTTTCTAAGTGGTTTGAGCCCAATCCCACTAGAAATTATTATTCATATACTATAATTGAGTTCCTCAAAACCCATATCTTCCATCGACTTGGATCTCTACATGCTTTGGTAAGTGACTTAGGAACTCATTTATATAATTTATCCATGTAATCTTTTTTGAAAAAATCAAGGGGCTCAACCTAAAAAATCAAACTGCATACCATCCCTAAACAAATGGAAGGGATGAAATTTCCACAGAGAATTGAAAAGAGTTTTTGAGATAATTGTTAAGACCATAAGAATAGACTGGCATGAAAGACATGGTGAAGCACTTGGGTATTATCAAACTATATAAAAACCACCCATTAGGATGTCTCCATTTAGGATAGTTTTTGTTAAACCATTCCATTTTCCATTTTAAATACATCATAAGTCAAATTGGGATGTGAAAACATGTAATTTTGATTGGGAAAATTATTGAAGATGGATTATTATAGTTGAATGAAATGGAGGTGATTCAAATTTATTTTTTTTAGAATTATAATATATAAAAAAATGATAATTTACTCCTTAAAAACACATCCTATGAAGCATATTTCGGAATGGTGCAAATTTAATGATCTTAAATTCTCGATTTTAGCTTCACCAATGTAAGATTAATTTTAAATAGGAAGGACCTTTTATTGTCACTAATGTTTAACCACTATGTCAAGTGAACTTATATGAACCATCTTCCAAATAGACATTCATGGTTAATGTACATTGGTTAAAGAATCGCCATGAGAGGAAACACACCCCTGGAACTACACAAACTTCCATTGAATCCCCAGCAACCAGAGTAAACCCACCATTGGATGGAGACAACAACCCACTCAATCAAAACTAAGGTAACATATTTCCTTTTAACTCCCTATCTCCTCCTCTTACATTATCTCTATTTGTCCTTATGTCTCCCTTTCCCTCTCTTTCTTCTTCTAACTCTCTCATTCTCACTATCACTCACAATTTTTTTAGTACTTTCTTCATCCATCATTTCATTTTTTCTTTTTTTTTGTGTGGGTTTTTTTATAAAAAAGATTTAAAATTACTCACCATTAAATTTTAAAAAAAAATATCAAACTATTTTAGTTCATAAAATGACATTTTTATCTCAATCAATGTTATTATCATAAATTTGTATAAACAATTTTGTGTCGATTCAAAAAAAATTAACGCTGAATTTTTTATTTTGAAAATTATTCTTCCCCTACCATGAGGAATAAATTAATCCTTTATTATAAGGTTACCTATGAACATCTTTTTGATATTATGTGTTTCCACAACTGATTGTGAGTCTTGATTTTGTGGACCTTCGACCTGACTTTCCTACAATTGTGTGTATTAATATGAAAGAGGAATTTTCTAAACCACATATAAATAAAAATATCCATATAGCCTCCCATTAACTTTATATTGATGTTCCTTTATAAATACCCCTTGATACTATAAAAATCTATTTTTTATCTCTATATTTCATGATAAAAAATATGTCTCGCTCCACATCTACCTGGATTTTCACTACATGATTTTACTAAAATTTTAGTGTGGGGTAATGGATTTCATTTTGTGTATAATTTAATGAATTTTCAATGTGTTATCACATGATTGAGGGAAATCATCCATTTGAGTGGGGGGAGAGGTTTTCATTCAGTGAGGTTTGGGCATGTAGTTACATTTAGTTCATTTTATACAAATATTTTTTAAAAAATTTCAAACAAATGAAAACAATGGAAAGAGACATGAATAATAAAATCAAAAGAATGGGTTGTATCCTTGGGTGGTAAAAAACACTATTCCTTGACTTCTGATCTTATAATAACTATTACAATTAGGTTGGTTAGGATATTAAACAAGGTTTGAGTGATGAGTGTTAGATTTATTCTAGGTGAAACTTTTGAAAAAAGGGGAAAAGGGTAAGAATTAAAAAAAATAACACCTACAACATGTTTTCTTGAGTCATTTGGTGAATATTTATGTTTTTCTATAAATTCCATATTTTCATCATATTCTAATTTTATACATCTTTTTTAACTCTTGAAACATACATACCCCTATAAATATGTGTTTATGTATCCTTCCATGCCTCATTTCATAAATTGAGAACTTCTCATTCCATGTTGGTGTTTTCAAACTCTTTTCCTCTCTTTTGGCCATTTTATTCCAATATATCCATATCCACTGAAAATCCCCTAAACATTCTTCTTGATCTTTATGAACTTTATATTAGGTAATGGAAATTTATATCTCTTAAAAGCTCTATGATTTTAAATTTTTTGGGGAATGAGTGATCCCCAAGTAAACATGACATCACTGGGAGAGGCGTGCGATTTGAGTGCCCACATTTTCCAATTAAAATTTTAAATAGGAAAAATGAATTGTTTTAAAAAATAATTTTTGTAAACATTTCTGGTGGAATTAATTATGGACGAGTGAACTAGCCTAGACCCCCTTGATTGGAGACCAGAATTAATATTTATAGGGATTCAAAATGAATTTTAAGTTTTTATATTTGTTGTGCCTTAGGAAATGAACTAAATTAAGTGTGGATGTGTTTATTTTATTAAAATATGCATAATTTTTTATATACTCTCATTACTTATTTTTTTTGGAAATTTTTATAATTGGTGTGAAATTTTAATTTTCTAATATTAAATAAAATTTGTGACCATTGTTTGAATTAATATAGATTTTATTAATTTTATAATTTTAATGATAAATTTTACACTACTTATCCAAATTGTTTGATTCTTGTTATTTTTGGTTCAT
Organism: Viscum album; assembly: GCA_963277665.1. NCBI lineage: Eukaryota > Viridiplantae > Streptophyta > Magnoliopsida > Santalales > Viscaceae > Viscum > Viscum album. Next base: position 86,922,183 of record OY728154.1, read on the forward strand.
TATTTAAATTATTTCAAGTCATTAAATTGAATAATTGTCTAATTTGACCATTTGAAGGGACATATGGACCACAACACAAGGACTTCTGAATCTGCAATTAAAACTTGACCAGCCATGATGATTGAATTTATGGTATAAATCCAAAATACAAAATTTGATGAAGCTATAGAATATGTTCTAGAATATCAATAAACATCTCGAATAAAATTCTTATATCCCAAATCAACTAATAAGTGGCCACATTATGCATGAAATTTTTGTTTCATAGTTCTGACTATTATTTCAAAACAACCAACAATTATTTTATTTTCTCCCAATCCCCTCACCTAGTTGAGATAAAATTTTGTGGTTATAAATTCAAAATTCAGGATCCAAAAATTTTATAATATTTTGATATAATATGGTTTAATATTCATATCCCAAATCCATTCACATTGTGGAATTGTAAAACTAATAGATAAAACTAGACAACATCACACGGTTTAGTACCAATGAATTAAACATTCAATGGGTAAACTATCCACATCCATATATAAAACATTAAAGAGTACTATTTCTTGAGATTTTTCCTTCTAAAATGTCAAATGGGTAAGATAATTTGAAATATAGTTTTGGAAGGAAAATAATCCACCACATTGGGATATAAATACATTATCCTATCCTCCTTTAAAGGGGTTGGGACATCAAAACTTATGTGGATATATTGGCATGAAAGTATCCTTAAAAAAGTCCTATGATTACCTACCAAACTCAAGTTTCTACTTGATATACCTTTCCTCTACTCTTTATTTTATTGTACTTCAAAAATTATCAATTGTATTTGTTTAAGTGTGATTGTAATTTAAATTTATTATTAATTAATACCTCATAATAATATTATATTATCCCATCCACCTTATGTTTTGTAATATTAATGGCCTAAAAATAGTTTAAATCCAGTTGAAAACACTTTTCTATTTCTCTTTCTCATCCATTCCAAATATCATGTTAAACTCCCATCATCGCTTATGTATACAATTGGGACAAAAATATTTTCTTTACACAATCAATTTCATATTTCTTTAACTCATAATCATAAATATAATAAACTAGATTACTAACCATATCAATGGCTAAGAAAATCATCCATTTGGCTGAGTTTTAATTTGGGTATGTTTACTGATTGAGATTTTTTTCTCGTTTAATAATATTTAAATTGACATTGTGTATATATAACTCAAAATTTTAGGGATTAATGGAATGTTTTGGTTTACATGTGGTTTACATGGATTATTGGAAACACAAGTACACATAAGTTCATGAAATATTTACCCTTACATAAATTAGAATTGAAAATGATAAAAACCCTATTTGAGTATTTGATTAAATATAAATCAATTAAGAATTTAATTCAAATTAATCTCATGAAGTGGATGTTAATTTAATACAATATATCACAAAGATTAGGGATAACATAAGATTAACTCCCTAATAATGAACTCACCCCAATATTCACCAAACTATTAAATTAAACTCAATCCAACAATCAATTTAAAAATATATCTATTAACACCCCCATTTCAAAAGACAAAAAAACAATTGAATCAATAATATATTACCATCACTATGGATTCAACCTGAGTGTCTTTATACACATTATAGAAAAGCACAAAAACATTGAATGAAATATAGGTGGAAATTATATGCACTTCAAATTTATGGGATAGTTTCAATCATATAATGGGAATGATAATATTCATTTGGTTGTGACTATGAATCCAAATAGGAAGATGTTGTAACACTTCCAAACAATTCATGTCGATGTGCTCTGATCCCTTATAAATTTCTCATCATGATCACCATGACAATTATCATATTTTAGCAATAAGTCTTTAACTAACTATGTACTCACATGGTAGGTCCATATACTATTAGAAGGAATATAAATTCAACATTTTGTTAGACTAAACGTTTCAGTAAATAGGTCATGTGGAAGGTCAAAATACCATGATATTAATCGAACAAAAAAAAGATGTTTTTAGGTATAAATTTGGAAAAGTCATATACTTACTGTAAGAATATAAACATTAAACATGTGATGAATGACAATTCATGTGATTTTTTGGGAGGTTAGTTGATTTACCACAAGAGTAATGGAGTTGTCCCAAGTGGAAAGAAGAAACCTCATGAAGGTATCCTCCCCAATAAATTTCAAGTGTTCAAAAAAACTCAATGGTCCTACATATTTGAGATTTCTGGATAAAATTATCCAAAACTCATTATTATTATTTCATTTTCTTTCAATATTAATTTTATTTATTCTATTTATATTTTTGTGCCATTTTAAGATTTTAAATAGACCAACCCAAGGAATTTACCATGGGATATAGATAGGAAACTCTTGATTGGATTCAAATGAATAATGATTCTACTATAATAGTAGTATTGATTACATTCATATAGATTTAAAATCCTTTAATAATTTATTTAATATGTTTTTGTGAATAATGTTTGTGGAGATTTTGGTGTTGTTAGTGTTTATATTCCATGAATCAATACTTCCATTATGGGTGTTTAAGATCATAATTTCTGAGATATTGAAAAAAAATTAATCAAATTTCAAACTTTTCTTGAACCTTTTAAAATTATTTTGGATTAAAATTATCTTTGTTTTTGTGAAAAATGATGATATTTAAAATTATACAAGCCTTATTGAAACTTCATCCTATTTATCTCAAGGAATAAAAACAAACAAATTTACAAATCTATTTTTGTAACATTGTATTGATTAGAAAAACTATATATGAAAAATATAGTAACCCTTCTAACATACTATGAAATAATGAATTGAAAATAAATTTAAATAAAAATATTCTCCCATATTATGATTCATAATTAGGAACAATTTTGGGTTTTATGTGGGGGGAGAGGGTTCTTTCAATGTGCATCTATGATTTTATGATTTGTATATATATATATATCACAAAATACCTTAAAAGTTTCAAAACCATTGAAAATTTGATGGTATTTAGGATTAAATTTTCATTAAAATGATTTCCTTTCTAATGAATATTTACATAAAAATAACATAGGATTATATTGTGTCTAAAATTGAAGGACATTCATAATTATTGAATGTCATTTCGCACTATTTTATTTTAAAATTATTTTGAAACTAGGAAAGAGAGTGTAATAGTACATATCTTTATATAATTAGAAGTAAAATACGAGAAAACAAAATCCTTGAATTAGATCCTTGGGGACTCAACCTTTTTGAAATAAAATACCTCAGAGAGAAAACTCAAAATATAGCCATATAAGTCCTTTGAAACTAGAGAAAAATGGGTAACTATAATCCCATGTTGAATTTCTGAGATAATAGGAATTGGGTATGTGAGTAGATAATATGTATTTAAAAATTCAATAAGTGGTATGCACAAATCATGGCTGGGAAAAATTCAAATAAAGTGCTAAACTTTAAAAAATTATTTCATTAATTACAAGTGAATATTGAACCCAAATGAAGAAGAAAATAACTGACTTGTAACGAAATATTTTTAGTTGTATCAATGAAGTGAAAAATAGACATTTTATTTTTGGAACCTAGAGAATATTCATATTTCTCGGGGACACTTTTATGGATTTAATTTCACTTAAATCTTACATATCTGTACTACCAATACTAGAACGTAAATTTTAATTGATGTTGTGTAGTGATTCCGATAAAAAATAGTGTTCCTATCTAAATCTATGTTTCAATATGCAATTTTATGAGATGATTTATGATATATTACTTTCTATGTACAATATAAAAACATTAATTCCTTGAGGATAAGAAAATGTCTAAGTGTTGAGGAATTTGATTTGGTTAGTTTTCAATACACTTGACCACATACATTTTGTTGAGTAATAAATAATTTTTTAATTTCAAAAATTTATTTTAATTACGATGATTTTTTATATTTTAGGAATTAATTATTTTTCTATGGTTTTATATTTAACATTTTTTTGTGGGATTCATTTTAATTTCAATTCTATAGATCATTAATAATTTTTTTATATTTTCTTTATTTTTTTAGTTTTTTTAACATTGATATTAATTATGTGTTTAAATATTATTTATATTTTTTATAGATAAAATTATCATGAATATTAATTCTTTTAGAGGAAAAACCTCATTTGCAAAGAGAAAAAGTAACAACAACCATTTACCCCAAATTGGGAAGAAATATTCATGTGGTAAATCAAGCGATGTGACTTTATTTTGGAAAATTTTCTTAGGGTAGAGATAAATCAAGATAAATCCACAAGCTATCATAATAAGAAGTTTACCTACAATTTCAGTTCATTAAAAATAAAATTTTTTATCTAACTTATAAAAAGAATGAAATGAAGTGACCATTCCCAGCTATTTCAAATTGAATGGAAGAAGTTATAGTTCTTAGAATCAATAAATTATCAAGATGCTTCATGTTTGTTCCCATATTTAACCATGTTATATGGTGTAATCAGTCTATTTTAGTATATCGTAGTTTATCAAATCTACAGGGACCTAAGAAGAAACAAAATAAAACATACATTCTTTGGGGGTGATTTGGATACAGAGTGGACAACTTAGGTTTGAATTTATTGGATTATTAAATAGTTATGAAGACTTAATTTAATTTAATTTAATTTAATTATTTGATCCTAGGTTATCACTTGGGGTGGATTAGATGAATTTGATTTCATAGAAAATTTGAGATCACTAATTCAAGATGTATTTTCAAAATGTGATAATTACCAACATCATTGACCAATTTAATCCCTAAAAAATTCAACAATTAATAAAAATTTCAATTATAAAATCCCTTTAATGTTAAATATAAGTAATTTGATCATATTAACATTCAAAATGTTTCATTGTTAATGTTGATGAATATGAAGAAGAGAGTAACTCAATGAATAGAACTCTTAAAATAATGAACTGATTTGATAATTTAATATCATAAAATAACATCCAATATATACCCTTGATACTCCATTATATCAACCCAATAGATTTTTATCCCTCCATTCGTTCTATTCTACCTGTGGAAGTGGTAAGTAGACTTATGAGGGTTGAATTGAAGAATAAAAACATAAAAATAGATAGTCCACCGTTGTGTGAGGAATTTCACAATTGAGGGTGTGAATAAATTTACACATCGATTCAGTGGCATAAACATGTTAAGGGAAATGAAATAATAAATTAATAATAAATATAAAACATGAAAAATAATAAATTTTATTAATAAATTAATGTGATTGAAAAACTTATATGAGAATAATCGACGATGCAATTACAAAATAAACATTTGAAATGAAAATTGAAAGAATACAACATGGATCTCCCAATTCCTTCACCACAAGATCCTTAAATAGACATATTTTTAGGCTAGGTTATATCCCCCTAATTAAGTGTCATTCCATTTAATTTGGATAGTAAATTTTTTTGTCATATATAAATGGGAATTGGACCTTTTCAAAGTTGACTAGAAAAACATATCAAGATTCTTTACCCATGTTTTTGTGTATTTATCACATTTAATATTGCCAAATTTTGTGTGGTCATTGAATAAAAATATTTTCTTCCATATTTTATCAAATTTAGTTATAAGTTTCAGCCCAATTGGATATTCCATCCAAATAGTATCTTGAAATTGGGGGGCTTCTATTATGGGTCTTCAAATTTGGCCCATAATTTAATCTTTAACTTAGGATACCTGGATCACCTTGAAAACATCAAAATTAGATCTATTCATAGTTCAATGAAATATTAAACATAATTCTATCCATATATATTTAAAATTTTAATTTCATTGGCCTTAAATTTCAGGCCCAACTTTTATATGATGGGATTATGGACAATTACGCTTTGTCCAGAAATTTCTGCATCAATGGCCAAAAATTGCCACCTTCCCAAATGATTAATACATTGATCCTAAAAGATAATATGTTCCAAACATTGTGATAAATCATAATAAAAAATATAAACTTAAGATAACCAAAATAATTAATTCTAAAAGTATATGATTAATTGGGCCCAAATTAATACTTTAAACATGAATTGCACAATGATGTGAATTGATGTTAAATTTAATAAAATTGACTAAAACTGGTGTTTATGGACATTGAATCACTAAAATATTAAGATATTAACAATGAATATTAGCCTTTTCTAGTGGATAATCACACCCCAACTTGATTTTTTCTAGTCCTGAGAAAAAAATATCCCCAAAATATGAAATTGAATTCCCTTTTTTAAAACTTTTTTACAAATAATTCTCACCAAAATATATCATTCCAAAAAACTATTAAACCTATAAAAATCATATCCCCTAATATATTTTCAGAATAATATCCCAATACCAATCCCATTCCTTTGTTCAAATTCATTTCCACATTTCATACAATTTTAATTAAGAGTGATGATGTTTTGTGTACCTAAAAAGATACGGGGATCATTTTCTTGTTCAAGGGAAAAGTAATGGAAGTTATAGTTGGGAATAACATTAAACCTTAATATTAGTACCCAATTTTTTCTTTTTTCTTTTTTTCATTTTTTTGTTGGTTTTTTACCAAAAAAGTGATGAAAATACTAACTCTAGGAAAGAAAACTGTGGAGTCATGATCCCCATGTGTCGGACGTGACACATTATATCAATTACATGCTCTAAAATAGAGTTTCAAAGCCTAACTCTAGGTAAAAAAATATGGATTCATGATACCCAAGTGTCAAATTCCACACATTAGAAAAAAAATGGATCAATGTGGTCATTATTTTCACTTTTTTTGGATATTTAAATTAAAATAAAAGTGTCCCCTAACCCTATGTTATAATTAAAGGGACCCAAGATCTAAAAATTTCAAAACAAATTCAATAGATGTGCATTATTTCATTTTGATTAAAATATTGAAAATGTTTTTAGTGAAAAATAATAATAGAAAACCACACTTTCCAAAAAAAATATTCCCATGATCTTAATCATTCATTCAAATCATAATAAAGGCATTGTAAATCATTTTACATTTAGTTTTCATGATTCAAAATGTACATTAACACATTAAAAGATAATGAATTGATTTTTTTTCCATAATAAAATATCATATTTTCACTCCCCTTAACTTATAATGATACTTACCTCAGTATTTAAAGAGAATATAAGAGAGAGTTGAAAGTGGGGGGAAGGTGATTTGAAATGAAATCATGGAAAAAATCACCTGGCTTGATGTTAATGGCCCTTAAATAAGTAATTGATCAATTTGGATTCATGTAACATGTAGAATCATTAGGGGGGATTAAAGGTTGGGTTTGAACTTTATACAACATGGGTTTTATTTTGAATACTAAAATGACTCATCTTTTATATCTCAAAAACAAGAAACATTAGATCACATTGGAAACCCCAAGGGGGTTCCCTTAACAAAAAACACACAAAATAAAAAAAATAAAAAAATGCATAAGCTAGGTTTCACATAGGAAAGAACTTAGTTTAAAGTCAATAGATCTACATGGACAACCTAACTTATCCAATACCAACATTCAACATTTTAAGGAAAAAATTAACACATGAATTTGATTTTGGTTGAGTCTTTAATGGTATTGAAATGAAGGTTTTTAAATTGATTCAAGAAAAATATTATTTGTCTCGATGAATGGGTTAATCCCATGATTATCAAAAAGGCTCCGTATAATTTATTATTAAATTATTATTAATAAATAAAGTAGAATTTACTTATCGTAATCTTTGAGAGATGATTAAATGAATATTTAATATTTTTTTGTTACCCCCTTTTATAGAATACCTGAGAGAGGATGTATGGGCCATGAATTCAAGTTCGGGTTGGCTACCACTTTCCAAAATAGTTTGGGATTTAGAATTGAACTTGGTTTCACTTTCAAAATTTCTCAACAGAATTATTTCCGTTTTAATATATGTTTCAACCACCAAATTTTCCAGATGAGTGTCAGGAATGGGTATGGACACAATGTTTTTGATTTTCCCCAACGTTTAATTCTATGGAGATTCAAAAAAATCACTATTATATCCACATAACATTTATTCAATCCATGGATACAATATTATCTTATGTGAAAGAAAAAAATATATTTCATCATGATTTATACACCCTACAAAAATTCTTTCTAGTTCCTCAAGTTTATTTTCAATATTCTCTCTTAAATTCACTTCATTTTCAAACTATGGTTTCTCAAATTCTATAATTTCCCCTTCATTATTTTTTTTGAATGTGAATCCTCTGATGGGTTTATAATCTATTGTTCAATTTGTTTCATTAGACTTACCACTATTGGAAATATTCAAAACATGGTTTTTTTAATTATAGCTTTCTGTGTAACATGATTATTTTATCAATGTTGAGTAAGGGACAACCTAAGTGGGCATGTGTTTTGTAACTATTTCAATGCTATGTAGTTCTAATATCAATTATGAAAGTTATTAATTCATTTTATCAAATTTTTCAAACAATTTTTCAATAATTTTTTTGGATTGATCTAGATAAGTGTTTGGAAATCATGAAATTTATTAAGTTTTATCTCATCAACCATCCATGAGAGGTATGGAAATTAATCCTTAAAACATTCAATATACCAGTGATTGTACATATCACTAGGTGCGGGGTAATAATTTAAGGTTTGATCAACGAAATTCCCTATGTGAGGGGCTCCCAATGTGGATTTTCTATTTGATGCCAACCTGAGTTTATGATGGCATATTGTTGATGATACTCCATTGGAGTAAAAAAAATTGATTTAAGATTTTCAAGACACATGCAAACAAAAGGGGAAAAGATAAGAGAAATGGAGGTGAGAATAGAAAATGGTAGGATAATATAATGAGTTTATATGATGATTAAATTATTACTTAGTAATGACACCAAAATTAGTTTGTGTCTAGATTTACCCATGTTATACGATATAAGTGGTCGATAGTAGTATATATTGGGTTATTGAATCCCTAGGGACCTAAGAAGAAACCTGAAGAAACATAAATTTTATGGGGGTGATTTTTATTTGAAGTGTCCAACATGAGTTTGAATTGAGTGGAATACTAAATTTTTTTAAATTCTTAATTAAATTAAATTTTATAGAATGAGTTGGTCCTAGTTTATCTATTGGGGTGGATTGGATGAATTTCTTTTCTTAGAAAATTTCAGATCACTAATTAAATATGTATCCAATAAACGAGATAATCCCCAACATCACTCACTAATTTAATCCCTACCCAATTCCAAGGATAATAAAAAATTCACTTAAAGGATCACTTTAATTAGTACTCTATATAATTGGCTCATACTAGCAATCAAATTTTTTCATCATTAAAGAGGATGAAGATAAAGAAGAGAGTAACTCGTTGAATGGACCTCTTAAAATACTGAACTGATTTAAGAATTGAATATCATAAAATAAAAACCAATATAGACCCTTTATACTCTCTTATATCCAACCATTAGATTTTTAGCCCTCCATTTATTATATTCTACCAATGGAAGTGGTAATTAGACTTATGTGGGTGGAATTGAAGAAGAAAACATAAAAAAAGTGAACACTCCACCATTGTGTGAGGAATTTCACAATTGCTTGTGTGAATAAATTAACAACATGATTCAATGATATTAATGTGTAAAGAAAAATGAAATAATAAATTAATAATAAATAACAAATTTGAAGAATAATTACTTTTATTAATAAATTATTGAGAACCAAAAACTTACATGTGAAAAATGGAAGATGAGATTACAAAATTAATCCGTGAAATTAAAAATGAAAGAATAAAATATGGATCTCCCAATTCCCTCACCACCAGATCTTAAATAGGAATATTTAGGTCCAAGGGTCTATCCCCCTCATTAAATTTCATAAAATGTAATTAGGATATTAAAATGTGGGTTAGAAATAAAAGGAAATTGCACTTTTTCAAAGATGACCAAAAAATATGATCAAGTTTCTTTCCCCATGTTGACGTGAATTTATATCGTTTAATATGGGCTAATTTTGGGGGGTAGTAGAAGAAAAATATGTTATTACATATTTCCTCTAATTGATATATAAATTTCACCCCAATTAGACTTTCCATATGAATTTTATGTTGAAATTTGTGGGATGCTTTTATGGGCCTTCAAAACTATCCCATAATTTAATCTTCTTATGGGACTTGTTAAATCACCTTGAAAAATTCAGAATTAGCTCTAGTCATAGTTTAATTAAATGTTCAACATTATAATCTCTATCTATAGTTAAAATTTTAGCTTCATTAGGGATTAATTGTTTTCTCCACTTTTCATGAGTAGCCTATGGCCCATTATTCATTTTCATGAAATTTCTGCATCCATGAAAAAAATGCCCATCTTCTCTTGAGATTCATCAGTTGATCCTAAAAGATAAATGTTCCAAACAATGTGATATAAAATATTTCAAAATATAAAATTAAAACAATCAAAATAATTAATTCCATGAGCATATTATTAATTGGGCCCAAATTAAAACTTTAAACATGAATTTCACAGTGATGTGAAATGAAGTTCAATTTAATAAAATTCACTAAAACCACTGTTTATGGAAATTGAATTAATTTAATATTAAAATGTTAACAATTAATATTAGCCTATTTAAGTGGATAATCATCTCAAGAGTATAATTCACTAACCATTATAAGAATCAATCATATCATGCATATGTCCAAGATTCCATATCCAATCAACTCTATGGAAGCTCAAGCTACCGAATGAGCACCTCCAATTGTTAATGCTGGGAAATCAAAATCAAGGGATGATAAATATTAATAGATGGAATAATGTTGAATCTAGAATTGATTTAGGGATACTTAGAAAAAGAACTAATCTAATAAGGTTTAAACTAGAAATGTAGAGACCATCCGAATTGTATATGTGGAAATAAAAATTTAGGATATGGGTTTTATGATCCATTCGATCCAATTTTGATAAGATAAAAAAATTCCAATGATTCTGAACTCAGTTGAGGTGAAAATAAAATTAGGGATAAGGTGTTGTGTTGAAGGATGATGAAACCATAGGTGAGGAAGAATAACTTAGGTTGAATTGACTTTTATAGGATTTCAAAGATGGCCTACCTTGTTTGATGAAGAAGATCAATCTAAAGACATTTGAGATTGTTGGGTGTTATCATTCCATGTGTAGGTATATTGATGACAGTGATGGGGCATTGAATCATCTGAATAGTACTTTCTCACCATCATGAAGAATAATACTATGTATGTCAGATGTATTACTTAGGGATCTCAGTTTGTTTTTGATTCTTCAAAACCAGCCACCTAAGATTTGATGTATTGTTGAACAGGTGTCATTCAATGAAATGGTCCGTCTTCAGAACATGAATTACCTATTTATTTTTACAAGATCATAATGAACCAAAGTGATAGTGTTGTATACTTTTATGGTTATTGTTGTTGTATTTTCTCTAACTAAATCTCTCCAAGAAAAATCCAAATTGAACTTGGGGATCAAGATGTCAATTTGAGGAATATGATTCATTTGAAGGGTTCTTGTTTGAGAATTAAAAACTATGACAAACAAGACTTCAATGAAGGATCATACATATGACACTCTAATATGGCTTTAATAAATTCTATTTCTGGTGTACCTTCTACAAGTTTGAAAATTATGGCCCCATTTTATTTTCTTGTATTTCTTCCCCAATTATGGAACTTCCTACACAACACATTCTCTATTGATTGACATTGAAAAATTCAATATATGTAACACCCCGACCCCAGTTAACCAGATTCAGTGCATTATTACATAACATTAGCATGATCACAAAATATCATGTTCGAAAGACCAATTAGTTTAGTAGCCTTGTAAACACTAGATACATTCATAAGTCTTACATTACATCATAACGTGAAAAACTATAACAACATAGTCTCCATAGTCCACACTCATATCCCCTTAGACTATCCCTTCAGGTCAGTCATAAAATACTTCTTTACATCCTGGTAAAAATAAAACATAGAAAGGGGTGAGCTCAGATGCTTAGTAAGGATAACAATATAGCAGAAAATTTCATAAATAAGCATAAACATTTAAGGCAATGTATAACTAAAAAAAGCCTTTTAAATGTGAACTTCGGCATAATATGGAAAAAATAAAATGAAATAATGCCATTTACTTATTCACATGGATATTATACTAGTCCAATAATCACATACAATATCAATAACCACTTTCATAATGATGGAATGCATAATGTCAGACTATCATAACCACATAGTCAAGGCCTTGTGCCAAGACTAAAAATAATATTTTGTCAAGGCCTTGTGCCAAGACACTAGTTTGTCTCATGAGACCTACCGATGCATCGAGGAGCTATAGCAGGCTCCACCTGTCACTTACTAAGTCCAATGCATTCCTTATATGAATAGGTTTAAACATAACATAAACATTCATATTAAAACTAGCATACAAAATATCAATACTTTATCCATAAACCATGAATGGTATCAAAATAAAACATCCACAATCAAACATATCACAAAACCTTAAATACAATATGGAAGTTTTGTATCATAGTAAACCATCTTCAAATAAGCTTAAAATCCATCAAATGATGTTGACATAGATGAAATCAAAACTATTTGAGAGAAATATCTCTTTTTTCTGAAATCATTTAAAATTCACATAATTATAAAATAAAAAGTTTACTTTTAAAATATTCTTATAATCTTGTAAGGGAAGCTTCAATGATTTTATAACAGCGGAAAATAGCTGCCCCACTGTATAAGTTGAAAAAGACATTCTTACCTTAATTTTGTCGAAAAGGTTAAAAAGGACCATGTTTGGAAAACGATAGAAAGATTCCTTTATAAACATATTATAAAAAGTAAAACAAGGGTAAAAATGAATTTAACCCATATTCTATAAAATAGTAATAATGTTTTGAAATACATTTTTAAGAAACATGGATGTGGATGATAAAGAGGTCCCGGTAGATATTTACGTAAAAACAACCTTGGATAAGAAGAGATTGTGAAATTAACCATTACCTTTTACTTTTTCTTGGTCGAGGGTAGGTTAACCTCCTGTATAATGGTGAAATAATTTTTATTAAATTATACAAGAATCATATACATTAATATGATATCATATATGATCTTTTAACATTGTTTTGTTAATAATATCTTAGTATTATCATCGTTTCGGGTGTTAATAGATTCATTTTCCTTTATATTATTTGTTATGTGAGTCATATGTTTTATGGATGGGATGTATCTTATTCATATAAAGAATTATATCAAGTCTTTAAACATTATTTTCAATCATCTAATGAAAATTAGTCTTGAATGGATACGATGGGGAATGAATCTCATTGCGTTCGTGGAGACGGTAATCCGTACGTACGCACGAGTGAAAATATCATTATTTTGATATTAAAATAATATATAATTGGATGGTATATCATATATACAGAATAATTATAATGTTATATTTATTATTTACATGAAATACACATCATTATTATACCCATACAAGTAATAATGTATTGAATAACAATTACACCACGACGTGGAGACGGTAATCTGTACATACACACGTATGGTGACATGTCATTCAAAGTATGGATAGAATAATGAATATGGATGTACAATATTTATAATAACATCATAGTATATATAATATACTGGAGTTATTATTTTATAATGGAAATAACAAAGAAAGAATAAGTGGAAAAGAAAAGAACTTGAAAGATGGTGGTGAAATTATTACATCTTCTTCGGGTTCTACATTTTGATTTGATCAAAATTGATCTTTAAGATGGATTTATGACTAAAGTAAGGCCTCTAGTATGAATTGAGAATAGTTTAGAGGGTATTTGGGTAGAGTTTCTCTAAGCCAAATGGCTTTTAAGGTTTGAATTAGAGAGAAGGGGGAGTTCCCTTTTATAAGAGGGGTGAGGGGCACCTTAGGAAAAGGTAGAAATATTATTTTATAATAAAATCATTTTCGGTTTATAATGGATAAAAAATGGATAATGTAAAGTATAAGATGGTTATGGGTTGGAAAACACTCAAACAATAGGTTTTAGACAGATTTGTGTCACTATATTAACTTTATATTTTAGATTTAACTCTTAGTTAAATAGTTTGACATTTACCATGTCTCTTTGTATTTTTATATTATATGGTTAATAAACATACTATATACTTCCAAGAGAACCCAAAGTGGTAAATTAATGATAAAAATAACATTATATAAGTCCTTTTTCCGAACCTTATATTTTTAGGAATAGAATATCAATTAATAATATAATATGTTTTTTAAAAACTCTTTTATGTCAATTTTGACACTATTTGGTATTTTTTTTTCTAAATTTATAAAATAATTATTAATTCTAAAAAAATTCCTATAACCAACCCTAATATGTCATATTAACCTATAAAATTCGTGGAATTCATAAAAAGTATACAATTACATTTATTTGTGTATTTAAAATATCAATTATTTTAAAATTTCATTAATAAGGTAATTAATGCATCACCATTGTGTCATAAATAAATTAAATTATTTAATGTCTGAAAATTATAAATAAAATACAATTATGTGGGAAATTTTTTTATCTTTCTAATGAATATTTATAACCGAAATTACCTTATGTATAACCCTATATTAAAAATGTTTTAGTCATTAAACTTTGATTTTAACTCTTTTAACATTTCTTTGAATTAAATAATTATAAATGTCCTAATCTAATCCAAGTGGAACAAAGAGGTTCATATTTTATTCCTAATGTTGTTTTTGGTCTAATTATACTTAGGCAATAGAATTAGGACATGTGTTAGGGTAATAATAATATCATTTTTACCCTTAAGTACCCTATTTACTTTTAACCATGGTAAATAAAAGTAAAAAGTTACTATTCACCAAAAATTATTTTTATCTTATTAAACCACATTTTACTCCTTGATATTAACCATGTATCTCGTATTTTCTAAATTCCACTCATAGAAGCGGTAAAATTATGTTTTATGTGAATTTTCAAATTCTATTAGGAGATGGGTGAAAGACGGTGAAAAGTTCAATAAAATTTTTATATATCTAAAATTATTATAAACTGACTCCAATGAATTACATTGAACTTAAATTGGTATTATTTATATATTTTGACCTAAAATAAATTTAAATAAAATAAATAATCCATTAAAAAAATTTCAGTTTTAAACTATAACTTAGTGTTTTTCACTATTCATAAAAAATTGAAAGTTTTCATAAAAATACCAAAAATTCACCCTAAGCTAATTTTGATATGCCGAATCCAAAAATGAAGTCCATTTTGAAAGATAAAATTTATAAAATTTCAAAATGTGGGTATTACTATTCACAATGGCTAGTTTGATTGGTTGTGGTGTGTGTTAGAACTCGAAGTTGCGTACAACACACGCTACTGTATTATTCAATGAGAAACGTACCGTGGAAGCTTGGGGTGTTACATTCTCCCCTCCTTCAAATAATTTCTTCCTCGAAATTTCTAGATTATTACTACGTAGAAAGACTCAGGTAGTTCTTCATCATAAGTTCCATGGGTTCCCATGTTGCCTCTTCCATCTTATGGTTTCTCCATAGAACTTTTACCAGATTAGTCGTCTGGTTTCTCAGCACTTGTTCTCTTGTATCAAGAATCTTGATAGGAACTTCGCAATAAGATAGATCGGGTTCTAGTTCTAATTCCTCATAGGTGAGTACATGCATTGGTTCAGGCATGTATTTTCTCAACAGTGATACGTGGAACACATTGTGAACTTTAGAGAGATTTGGAGGCATTTCCAAATGGTAAGCTACAACCCCAATTCGTTCTAGAATTTCGAAAGGTACGATGTACCTTGGACTCAATTTTTCCTTCTTACCGAAACGTATAACACCCTTCCATGGAGACAACTTCAAGAAAACATGATCTCCTACCTGAAATTCCAAATCCTTCCTTCGGTTATCGGCATAGCCCTTCTACCTACTTTGAGCTGCTTTGATGTGGTTTTGGATTACTTTCACCTTTTCCATCATTTACTCCACCAGTTATGGGCCTATGAGTTTTATTTCACTAACATCATCCCAACACGTTGGTGTGTGACATATTTTTCCATATAACGCTTCATATAGTGCGATTCGAATACTTGAATGGAATCTATTGTTATAACAAAATTTTACTAGATGTAAATATTGATCTCACATACCCTGAAAGTCAAGTGAGCAAGGTCTCAACATGTTTTATCAGGTTTGAATAGTCTGTTCTGATTGTCCATCAGTTTGGGGGTGGTAAGCGGTTCTCAAATGAAGTTCAATATCCAGGGATTTCTAAAGAATTTTCTAGAATCTTGATATAAAACGTGGATCACGATCAGAAACAATCGATAGGGGTACTCCATGAAGTCTCACAACTTCATTAATATATAGTCTTTCAAGATACTCAAGTGGTAAATCCTCCCTTATAGAAAGAAAATGTGTTGACTTTGTAAGACGATCAACAATGACCCATATTGCATCGTTCCTTCGAGGAGTCTTTGGTAGTCCCATAACAAAGTCCATCGTAATATTATCCCATTTTCACTCAGGTATGGGAAGAGGTTTCATGACTCCTCCAGGCTATTGCCTTACATCTTTAACTTGTTGACAAACCATACATCTTAACATAAAATCAGAAATCTCCCTCTTCATGTTCTCCCACCAAAAATGTTCCTTCAAATCTCTAAACATCTTGGTGCTCCCAGGGTGTATAGAGAAATTGGAACTATGGGAATCGTCCAAAAATTCCCTTTTTAGATTAGGTATATCAGGAACACAAATTCTCTTCCCAAATTTTAAAATTCCATCTTCATACACAAAGTCACTCTATCTCCCATCATTGACAACTTTAATCTTCCTTTGAAACACTTCATCATCAGACTGAGAACTTTTTATCTTTTCTAGTAAAGATGGTTTGAGAACCATTTGAAAAAGAATTGATGTTTCACCTTCCATGGTCATTCCCATATCCATCTTTACTTGATTCATGAGAATAGGATCCCTTTCAACTCTCATCTTGTTCAAAACTCCATGATCCTTTCTGTTCAAAGCATCTGCCACCTTATTTTCCTTCCCCAGGTGGTAGTGTATCGTGCAATCATAATCCTTGAGTAGTTCAATCCATATCCTTTGCCTCATGTTGAGTTCTTTTTGTGAGAAAATATACTTCAAACTCTTGTGATCATTATATATCTCACATTTTTCACCATAGAGATAATGTCTCCATATATTCAAAGCAAAGATTACAGCAGCTAACTCAAGATCATGGGTAGGATAGTTTTTCTCATTAATTGTCAGATGGTGTGATGCATAGGCAATAAACCTATCATTGTGCATAAATACACAACCAAGTCCTTTATTTGAAGAATCACTATAAATAACAAACCCATCATTCCCTGAGGGCAGATTCAATATAGGATCATTGACTAATCTTCTATTCAGTTCTTCGAAACATTATTCACACTCTTTTTTCCAAAGAAAATTATCCCCTTTACGTGTGAGCTTCGCTAATGGGTTATCCAATCAGGAAATATTCTGGACTAAATGTCGATAATAACCTACTAAACCAATAAAACTACATACCTCAGTTATACTTGTTGGTGCTGGCCATTATTGGATTTCTCTTATCTTTGAAGGATCAATAGAGATTCCATCCTTAGATACAATATGGCCAAGAAAAGAAATCTCCTGCAGCCAGAATTCACACTAGCTAAACTTCCCATATAATTCATGTCTTCTAATAGTCTTCAGGATAATGTGCAAGTGATTTTCATGATATTCATAGCTTTTGGAGTATACCAAGATATCATCAATAAATACCACCAAAAAATCATCGAGATATTCCTTGAAAACTCTATTCATTAGATCCATGAATACAGAGGGTGTATTAGTCAATTCAAAAGGTATTACTGTAAACTTGTAATGCCCGTACCTAGTTTGAAATGCTGTCTTCGGAATGTCATCCTTCATTACACGCAACTGATGATAACCATATCGAAGGTCAATCTTTGAAAATTATTGAGCTCCATGAAGCTGGTCAAACAAATCATCAATGAGAGGTAGTGGATACTTGTTCATTATTGTTATAGCATTTATCTCACTGTAGTCAATGCAAAACCTCATAGAACCATCTTTCTTCATAAAAAAATGAACAGGGTCTCCCCAAGGAGAAACACTAGGGAGAATAAATCCCTTATTACTCAATTCCTCTAGTTTTTTCTTTAGTTACACTAATTCTACAGTTTCCATTCTATATGGGGTCTTTGATATGGGCCTTGATCCATGAATTAAATCAATGGAAAACTCAATTTCTCATTCTGGAGGATGTTTAGGTAAATCATCAGGAAACACATCAACATATTCTTTCACAATTGGTACATACTCTATTTGAACATTAATTTCCTCAACCATAGTAATTTCATTCTATTCCTCCCCAATAATTGAATTTAGTTGAGCTACTGGGGTGGATCTAGATAATAATTAAGTGGTGATGATTCTGCTCTAAAGATAAGGTGTTCTTTATCATAGTCATCAAAAATAGTAACCTCCTTCTTCTTAAAATAAATTTTTGCATCATGGTATGAAAGCCAATCCATACCAAGGATTATATCAAATTAAATCATGGGTATGATGATGATATCATCAGATAAAGAAAATTTATATGCCCTAATGGAAACTGATTCACAGAACTTTGAATCAATGATACACCCCTTAGGAGTTTTAACCGACAACTGCCTTGTTAAATAAAATTTGAAATATCTAATTTTCTTAGCAAACTGGGAAGATATGAAACAAAGCGATGATCTATAATCAAATAAAGAATTGGATAAACTTTAGGAAACCATTAAATTACCTGCCACCATGTCTTTCGAAGCTTCTCCCTCTGAAGTAGTGACAACATAAGCTTGTCCTTGATCCCTTAAACTTTTCTGAGGTAAGTTTCGATGACGCTTAGGACATTCATTTTCATAATGTTCCATCTCCCTGTAATTTTATCATTGAACATCAGTAGATTCCTTCTTCCCCTTGCAATCACGAGCTTGGTGGCCTTTTTCACCACACATGCAACAGAATCCCATTCCCTTCAAGCAAGTATCGGGGTGTTTCTTGCCCCATTTACTGGAGGATGGATATTCAAATTTTCCCATCTTCCCCTTATTTTTATTTCCAGAGTGTTCAGCAGATCTCTTCTTCTCTTGCTTTGCTTTAAAATTGTAAGACTTAAAGAATTATTTTTCTATCTTGATATCACATGAGACAATATCTTTGTACAATGAGAAGGATTGTGAGACTAATGCTCGATGGAGAAATGGTTTTAACCCATCAAAAAATGATCAATAATACTTCTTGGGTTATGTATATAATCTGTAGCATGCCTCACTAACCTTGTAAAGTTATCCTCATACTTTGCGAAATTATCATCCTCATTTTTCCTTAGACTCAGAAATTGCCTTTCCATATCTGCTCGAGGGTCACGATGAATGTATTTTTCTAAGAAAAGCTCTTTATACTCCATCCATTACATATTTGATACTTCATCATCTTTCTTTGTGTTATGAATCAACGACCACCATTGATAAACATCTCTAATGAGGTGGTAAACTGCCATGACAAATTTTTCCCTTTAGCTACTCCCCAAGGCATGGAATATTTTCTCTAAGGAATTTATCCATTGCTCAGCTACTAGTGGATTTGTACTCCCATTGAATGTTGGTGGTTGTTTCCTCATGAAGTGATCAAACATTGATTCTACACACTACAGATTAGGGTGCTCCATACATGTGAGGTTATTATTCACAACTTGAGTGAGTTGTCCCAGTATGGTGATTAGAAGATCAGCACCAGTTGCATCACCAGCTCCACTATAATTATCTTGAGTAGGAGGGAAATCCCTACATGGAGTGCATGCATTGATACGGTTTCCATTCCTTCCACTAGGTTCCATTTCTAAACAATGGCATAAACTATAATAGTTTATGAATAGAAATACATAATTCCAAACTTGTAAAACACTTAACATAAATTAAAAAGTTTATGGATATAATCCATAATCATAAAAATGTTTTCTTAGAGGAAGTAAATACTCATAAACCCTTCATAATGGTTTTTAAAGAAAATGAGAATTATCCTAAGAATATCCCCTGGGAGTGTCGTAACTGAGAGTGCAGCAAGGCCCATTGTCATGCACCAATTCCGGTTCGAGTCTAGCTCAAAGTGGTGTTTTCTGGTTTTACCCCTAGGTACATCTGTGCTAGAGCCACCTCTACCTGATAGTATCTAGAAAGGGATGTATTTCTCAGAAAACTCACAAAATCTCTACAATACCAAAATTCTAGGAAGTTCTTCTATACTAACTCTCAAAGTCCATCTTAGGTCAATGTGCTCTAATCAGAGTTTATCTAAATCTAGCATCCAAGGTTTGTACTAAACTTCCTATGATACCAACTATAACACCTCGACCCCAATTACCCATAGTTGGTGCATTATTACATAACATTGGCATGATCAGAAAAGATCATGTCTCAAAAGACCGATTAGTTTAGTAGCCTTGGAAACACTAGATACATTCATAAGTCTTACATTACATTATAAAGTGAAAAAATACAACAACATAGTCTTCATTTTCCAAAGTCATATCCCCTCAGACTATCCCTATAGGTCAGTCATAAAATACTTCTTCACATCCTAAGAAAAATAAAACATAGAAATGGGTGAGCTCAGATGCACAGTCAGGATAACAATATAGCATAAACATTCATAAATAAGCATAAATATTTAAGGTAATGTATAACTAAAACAAAAGCCTTTTAAACATAAAATTCAACATAATATGGAAAAAATAAAATGAAATAATTCCAATTAATTATTCACATGGATATTCTACTAGTCGATTAATCACATGCAATATCAATAACCACTTTCATAAAGATGGAATGCATAATGCCAGACAATCATAACCACATAATCAAGGCCTTGTGCCAAGACTACAAATAATATTTTGTCAAGGACTTGTGACAAGAAACTAGTTTTTCTCATGAGACCTACCGATTCATCGAGGAGCTATAGCGGGATCCATCTGTCACTTACTAAGTCCAATGCATTCCTCATATGAACAGGTTTAAAAATAACATAAACATTCGTATTAAAAATACAATACGAAATGTAAATACTTTCTCCATAAACCATGAATGGTAAAAAAATAACACATCCATATTGAAACATATCACAAAACCTTCAATACAATATTGAAGTTTTGTATCATAATAAATCAACTTCAAATAATCTTAAAATCCATCAAAGGATGTTGATATAGACGAAATCAAAATTATTGGAGAGAAATATCTCTTTTTTTAAATCATTTACCAGTCACATAATTATAAAAGAAAACATTTACTTTGAAAATATTCTTATAAGATTATAAGGGAAGATTCGACTATTTTATAACGGTGAAAAATAGCTGCACCCACCGTATAAGTTAAAAAAGGCATTCTTACCTTAATTTTGCCGAAAAGGTTAAAAAGGACTTTATTTGGAGAATGACAGAAATATTCCTTTATAAACATATTATAAAAAGTAAAAAAGGGTATAAATGACTTTAACCCATAGTCTATAAAATAGTAAGAATGTTTTGAAATACATTTTTAAGAAACATGGATGTGGATGATAAAGAGGTCCCAATAGATACTTACGTAAAAACAACCTTGGATAAAAAGAGATTGTGAAATTAACACTTACATTGTACTTTTCCTTGGTCAAGGGTAGATTAAACTCATGTATAATGGTGAAATAATTTTTATTAAATTTTAAAAGAATCATATACATTAATATGATATCATATATGATCTTTTAACATTGTTTTGTTAATAATATCTTAGTATTATCGCCGTTTCGGGTGTTAACAGATTCGTTTTCCTTTATATTATTTGTTATGTGAGTAATATTTGTTATGGATGGGATGTATATTATTCATATACAGAATTATATCAAGTCTTTAAACATTATTTTTAATCATCTAATGAAAATTATCCTTGAATGGATAAGATGGGGAATGAATCTCATCGCGTTCGTAGAGACGGTAATCCGTACGTAAGCACGAGCGAAAATATCATTCTTTTGATATTAAAATAATATATAATTGGATGGTATATCATACATAAAGAATAATTATCATGTTATATTTATTATTTACATGAATTAAACATAATTATTATACCCATCCAAGTAATAATGTATTGAATAACAATTACACCACGACGTGGAGACGGTAATCCGTACGTACGCGCGTATGGTGACATGTCATTCAAAAGATGGATAGAATAATGAATATGGATGTACCATATTTATAATAACATCATATTTTATAGAAGATAATTGAGTTATTATTTTAGAATGAAAATAACAAAGAAAGAAGAAGTGGAAGAAGAAAAGAACTTGAAGAGGGTGGTGAAATTATTACCTCTTCTTCAGGTTCTTCCTTTTGATTTGATCAAAAGGGCTCCTTAAGTTGTCTTTCTGACTAAAGGAAGGACTCTAGGATGAATTTAGGATAGTTTAGAGGGTATTTGGGTAGATTTTGGCCAAGTAAAATGGCTTTGAAGGTGTTAATTAGAGAGAATGGGGAGTGACATTTTATAAGAGGGGTGAGCGGCACCTTAGGAAAAGCTAGAAATATTATTTTATAATAAAATCATTTTCAGTTTCTAATTGCTCAAAAATGGATTATTTAAAGTCTAAGGCGGGGATGGGTTGAAAAACACTCAACCAATAGGTTTTAGACAGGTTTGGGTTAGTATATTAACTTTATCTTTTAGATTTAACTCTTATTTAAATAGTTTGACATTTACCATGTGTCTTCGTATTTTTATATTATATGGTTAATAAACTTACTATATACTTCCAAGAGAACCCAAAGTGGTTAATTAATGATAAAAATATCATTATAAAAGTTCTTTGTCCTAACCTTATATTTTTAAGAATAGAATATCAATTAATAATATAATATTTGTTTTAAAAACTCTTTTATTTCAATTTTGACACTATTTGATATTTTGTTTTTTTTAATTCATAAAAACATTATTACTTCGAAAACAATTCATCTGACCAACCATAATATGTCATATTAACCTATAAAATTAGTGGAATTCATAAAAAGTTTCAAATTACATTTATTTGGGTATTTAAAATATCAATTATTTTAATATTTCATTAATAATGTAATTACTGCATCACCATTATGTCATAAATAAATTAGATTATTTAATGTCTAAAAATTATAAATAAAATACCATTATGTAGGAAATATTTTTAGATTTATAATTAATATTTATAATCAAATTTATCTAATGTATAACCCTTTATTAAAAAAATTTTCGTTATTAAACTTGGATTTTAACTCTTTTAACTCTTCTTTGAATTAAATAATAATAAATGTCCTAATCTAATCCAAGTGGACCAAATAGGTTCATATTTTATTCCTAAGGTTTTTTTGGTCGAATTATACTTATCCAATAGAATTAAGACATGTGTTATGGTAATAATAATATCATTTTTCCCTTAATTACCCTATTTACTTTTAACCGTGGTAAATAAAACCAAAAAGTTACTATTCACCAAAAATTATTTTTGTCTTATTGAACCACATTTTACTACTTGATATTAACTGTGTCTCTCAGATTTTTGAAATTCCACTCACAGAAGTGGTAAAATTATGTTTTATGTAAATTTTCAAATTCTCCTAGGAGATGGGTAACAGACTGTGAAAAGTTCAATAAACTTTTTATATATCTAAAATTATTATAAACAGACTCTAATGAATTACATTGAACATATATAGGTATTACGTATCTATTTTTACCTAAAATAAATTTAAATAAAATAAATAATTATTTAAATAAAAATTTGGTTTTAAACTATAACTCAGTGTTTTTCACTATTCATCAAAATTTGAAATTTTTCAGAAAAATACCAAAAATTCACCCTAAGATAATTTTGATATTATGAATCCAAAAATGAAGTCCATTTTAAAAGATAAAATTTATAAAATTTCAAAAAGTCAGTATTACTATTCACAACGGCTAGTTTTATTGGTTGTGGTGTGTGTTAGAACTCGATGTTGCATACAACACACGCTACTGTATTATTCAAAGAGAAGCGTACCATGGAAGCTTGGGGTGTTACAATATATGTGGATGTTAAGGTCAATATTGGAGATGGACTTGCATATCATGGATTTATAAAGGCATTTTTATGTGATCCTTGACCTCCGAAAATATAAATCTAGAGTCACATCAGGGTATTATTTTAGTTTTAGAGTGCTATGTCATGGTTTCTAGAGACCATGTTAAAGTCAGGGCAACCTACGTGAGAGTAGTTGGGCCACACTATACTGGGCTTGAGAATTATATTTTGAGTGGGCCTAAAAGGTGTGTTGAGACCTAATAGATTAATTAATGCTCATGTGTGGCCTAAAATTTTGAAATGGAGAAATAGAAATCTAATAAAAGGAAATAATACCGAAAGCTAATTTACAAATAGAAAAACTCAACCTAATGTCAACTATGTATCTTTTTCAATTTTTTCTATCTAAATCAAGAAAAATGATAATAGGAAAAGGAGAATGTTGTTGATGGAGTAATTTGGAAAAGATGGAATATTTGATCAATACACACTTCAACATTCATGGCCCTTAAACTTTTTACATGGATACCATCTATAAATTAGATCTTGGTTACTATTGAGTATGGAAATTTGATATAATTCATATTCAGTTATGAAGGCTTGGGTAATGACACAAATTAGGATGTAGATATACAATGAATATGTCACGTGTTGGCAATTGGAAAAATTTAAAACTAGTGACTATGATATAAGTATTGGGAATTTGTGCATGAATTATTATGAAATTGAAATTAAGAGATCTATAGGAATCGAGGATTTATGAGAATAACTTATTGGAGAAATATGGGGACGAGGAGTTGGAAACAAAGCATCACCAGAACATAGAATGTGCCATGGAGATATTCGATATAGAACTATCTCTATACTTCATATCTCTATTATGATATATGAATTGTATTTATTGAAATATTTTGATGATATGAACAAAATCATTGTGTAAATCTTATGGGAAATGGAATTATGTGGGAAAAATATTTTACTTCATTTATGTTCAATTTATTGCAAGAAACATGATGGTATCAGGGACATCAAAGAAAGGTGAGGGACTGAGGATTTAAAATATTTCCTAATCGATGTGATGAATATTCATCATCTTCAGTGATCAAATTCTCAACAGTGTCCAGAGAATATCTCAGGAATTTAATAATCAAAATATTTAAATGAATGCTTACCTCATTCGAATCAGAGATGAGTTCAACTACAACTTAAAGTCGGTGATCATTACCCCATGGATCCAAGTTAAAAACTTTATAGATCATCCATAAACACTTAAATAATCTATGTGGATGTTTATAGTGTGATTCTGGATACTAGTGTGGAGATTTCATGATTCCTTTGACATCCTGATGATCACTGTGACTCAGTTCCTTTGATACACAAAGGTGTTTTTGGATTGAGCATTTAGAAAGAGTCTTCCTCTCTCAAGGATGAGGGAAGAGATAGTGGATCTCAATCCATTGGAATGAATAGTTCTATAATGAGATTCTCTCTTCTACTTATATATTGGGTTTCTCAAATAACAAGAAAGGGTTCCCGAACCCAATAAATAAATCACAAACTAAAAAAGTAGTACATGACACATTATGAAGAACTAACATTGTCATAATGTCTTTTATATTTTTATCACACACTTATAATATATAATAAATATATTAAATGATAAAACCATTTAATTAACCCAACTCGTAATTCTCATAAAAATTAAAAAAACCATGAATATTAAAAATATTCATTCATATAATATTTTCTTGTGTATTCACTTAATAACTTGTGAATACTTTACATAAATAAATTCAATCCAATTATTCTATAATCGAATAATAATGAATTGAGTTATTCATCAATGTTTTTTAATATTTGGACAACTCTTAGACCCCGTGGTGGTGCCCACCATGTTCTATACACTTATTCACCATAATAGGGATGTCTCTTGAATATACTATTGCGTGTGACACTGTAGTACCTTATCTCAATAGATATGAGTACTATTCATAGACTAGAAGTGTATTCTAGCAACCCATAGAGGCCCCTAAAGTGATAAGGAATAGTCGTAAAAATGAAAAACTTCCTATGAACACGAATTATGTAATATAATATCTTTTTCTTTTGATATATCATAAAGAAGGATACAGAGATTGTGTCATCATCCATTCTTAATTAATTTTTTATCTAATTGGACAGACTTACCTTCAACTACCTTTTACAAGGATTTATGAAGGTACTACCATCCTGATCAACTAGTCCCAATATATCACTTCCTCAACTCAAAAGTGGGAAATTCTATTTTTACCATTCAACCAATGTTATACCACCAAAGATGAATCCAACAAAAAACTACCTTACCATGACATCAATGTTATGTTTTTTCCTTGCATCAATGTATGTGATCAAATTATATACATTGATAATGATCTTAAGTAAGGAGACCAATATATTCATTCATAGATAAGAACAAATGATAACACCTGAAACACGGGATGTTCCTGTTGGAAGGTCTATCCTCATGATCTCACACACTATAGATCACCAAGTGATAACTTCATAAGAACAAGTCTCAATTCTTATAAGCCCCCAACACCTTATAGTCAAACATAAACTATGAATAGTTAGAAGGATATATCTATACCATGGTACATATGTTTAAAATTAATTTCATAGTATCTCAATGTTCTCATTATATCTTGGTAACTATTATAAACTTTTGATATGAAAAATAATATATGGACATTACCATGTAAATAGTGGTTTTAAAAATATCAACATTATCAAGTTAAGAGTATATCTTGCCTAAATCACTATATATATTATATCATAATCAAAAAGAACTATTTAGGTTGGCTCTAGGGCACCCACTATTACAACACTCCCGCTTTTAGTAGATCCAACTTGATAACTATCAGATAGAGCACTGTCGTGGGTGCCCTCAAATGATTAATGTGATTTTGGGGTATTTAGGTGCAGCAGAGTGGCTGACCAAGGTCGTCTCTCAAAGGAGGAAGTGAATTTAACAACTTATTAAAGGTATTATAAAAATAAAATAAAAGAGAATAAAATAAAAACACTAATTTAAAGGATTGTGGTATTTTTACAGTTTATGAATCTAGAAGAAGTTTTCTGGAAGAAGATTGTATTTTTTTTTGTTTTTAGTTTTGAAATGAATTTCGATTAAAATGACACAACAAGAAGATGTTTTTTTAGAAATCTATTTTAAAAGGCGTAATCGATCTAACTCTACCTCTTCATTCACTTATTAATAATTATCATTTAAATCAATATCCAATTAATTATGATCCCCTAATTTTTTATCCCTCGAACCCTACGAGAGTTAACTTAACTACAAAGATGAAATTACTTAAACCCTAGGCTAGCTTCGGAACACGCAATCACAACACCCTGCTTTGATTGTTGTTATAAGGTTAGATTATGGTCAGTGGTTAATTAGGGCACATATCAATTCTGGAAATGAGGATAAATTGTGTTTAGGTATTATATTTGACCTCTACAAATTTATCCCGTGTGGTCTTGTATTACCGATTAAGATTACGCTCTCACAATTTACACAAAATCCCGACCTCGTGTGTTTTTGTGTTAATTGTTAAATTGCTTGATTAGTTTCTTGTAATTTAAAAACACAATTCATGGATCATATTATTTTAATTACATTAGCTCATTGATTCAAAATAATTAAATGAATAGGGTAGAAGATAGATCGATTACTAAAAGACTACTCTACTATGGGTGGCGTAATCATCGTAGAAGCGTTTTGCATGTGCAAAGGTTTATAATGGGTATAACCCAATAACACTTCTACTCAATAATTCCATCCCAAAGAGGAAGCTTAAGAGAAGAATAAATTTAAACAAAATAGAAGAAAAGAGAAGAAATAAAAGAAGAACAAAGAAGTTTATTACACAAACAAAATCATTACAACATGAAGGAGAAGAAGAAGGCTTCGCCGAAGGGATCCTTGCTTCAAGAGATAACCTTATTGAAATGGTTGCAGAATTGGAGTGGATCCACTTCTCCTCTACCCTCAACATCCCAAAGCACGTACCAACCCCTCCAAATTAGAAAAACTCAAATTTATAGAGGGGAGGGGAGGAGAGGTTACAAGTGGTTTCAAGTGTGAATGTGGAAATTCGGCCAAATATTTTATTCCATCTTGCACCGCCCATTTGACCACAAAACGCATGAATTGTCTAGCCTTCAAGAATAATGATTTGTTCCAAATCATGTCCCCGAGAGTTCCTCAAATTTGGGCTTAATCCAATCCCATATGAAGAAGATATGGCCCAAATACAGCACCCATGTCCATTCTGTTGAGTCCATCCCACCATTGGATTAATGACCCATTTACTCCATTCAAATTCACTCTTTTTCTCTAGTGTCCCGAATAAAAGGTGTAGAACATTAAGTGAGGAACACTGTTACAAATATTCAAATTCAAATAATAAATATAAAAATATTTATCATCGAAATACTACAGTGCACTATTAAGGGTAAAACTGGAATTTTCACCAAATTTTCAAATGAATGATCAAATCCCAAATATTTTATAAATAAACATATTTAACAAAATGTGAGGAAATTATATCATTTATTATCAATAAAATATTCAACAAAATAGTGTTTTATCAACTCCCCAACACTTACCCTTTTGCACTCATGGGAAAAACCTCATGTCAAGTAAATATCAATATCAAATCAAAACCAATTTTAAATCACATATCATTGGGATCCATCAATTCCGCACCAAGAATCAAAAGATATAATGCCTCATAAAAAAAACCTTATTTCAAGTTCTCTATTAATATCATTCAATATATTTCCACTTCATTTATCCTCCCATGCACAAAACACTTACCTCGCTTGAATTTTCTCTCATCACTCAAATATCAATTTTTTTTGCAATGTCTTTCTCATCCAAACTCATACAAGGGTCACCATAGGCTTGATAGATTCCTACATCGCCACCCGATGTGAGTCAAGGACATATGTTTATCATGATGACTTTTCAGGGTTGTTCTGTGGCTTTCGATTGGTAGGATTTAGATGTGAAAAATTCTGAGGCTGAATGAGGAGGGCTTGACTCTTTTTGAAGCAAAATTGCATTAATCTAATTTTCACTTAAATATAGTCTTCTCCTAAATCCCCATAGTATCAATTCAGATCCATCATCATGAAAAGTCATGAAAGGATTACACCATTCATCATTTCAGCATCAAAAATTTCAATCTTCTCAAACACGATTTCTTGAAAGCTCCAGATGGGCACAACTTTCCACCTCAATTAGAAGCTCCAGAAAAGGCACAACTTCACTTGTCATGAATGCTACAGAAAAGGAAAAGATTTTAATATAATGACTTTCTTCAGTAGAAAAAAAAATCTCTTTAGAATTTAATTTTCCACCCAAAGTATCACAGATTTTGGTGGCACAACACAAGATAGATTCCCCCACACTTAAGCTCTACTAGATTATGCAATTTCACTTCAAGATTTGGTTGGATAGGGAAAATTGGCTTTTAATGTGGCTAACCTAACAGGTTTTGCATGCCTTATAAGGGCTTCAAGGATTAAATATTCAAGGTAGGCCATTTTAAAAAGGATTCTTTGAAATAGTGGCTTTAATACCAAACAAATTCCTCAATCATTTAAACATAAGTACCTCAAACCCTCATGTTTTGACAGGAATAGATCAAATTATGGTTAAATAAAGCATGGTTTGGTTCTCTCAAGAAGTGAGGTGAATGTAAAGAATATGAAAATAATGGTTCAGAAGTCTCACAGGAAAGTGATTTCAAATATAAAGACAGCGAGATGTGGCATGGGATTCAAAATTCAGTGTACTTTTCATGAAATTACTAAATATTTGAACTTGAAACAAAGTCATTTCAGCATTAATTTAAGCTCAGTTTATTGGGATAAATTGTTTTACTCATTGATATGCATTTTAAAATTGTGATGAGAATCATTTCAGCTCAAAAATTTCAAAAACACAAAGAAAATTGAAAAATAAACACACAAAATTTGAAAAACACACAATTGTTTTTTGTTTTTTTTTAAACAGGAAAACAATTTCAATTACTAAACTAAAAGGTTCCCTCCCCCACACTTAAAATATTGCATTTTCCTCAATGTGAACCCATGAGATGATATATGCACATGAAATGTAGAATTTTTAAATAGGACAAATAATATAAAAGTGAAAGGGTTAGGAATAGCCTGATGTGCTCAAGTGATGATGGGGTCATGCAGTGTGATAAAATCCACTGCATCAGTAGGAAGTCCCTCAATGTATCTCTTCAAACGTCGCCCATTGACTGTAAAGCTCCTTCTAGTGTCCTCTTGTGTGATCTCCACTACACCATAAGGAAAAACATTAGTCACAATATAAGGACCTAACCATATAGAACGTAACTTACCAGACATAAGCTTGAGTCGTGAACTATAGAGAAGGAATTTCTCTCCAACATGAATCTCCCTTTGTTGGATCATTTTGTCATGAGATTCTTTTGATCTTTCCTTGTAGAGCCTTGAGTTCTCATATGATGACAGTCAAATCTCCTCAAGCTCTTGAATTTGCAACTTACATTGAATTCTAGATTGGGCCAAATCCATGTTGCATTTCTTTATAGCCCAATATGCCCGATGATCGACTTCCACTGGGAGATGACATGCTTTCCCAAAAACAATCCTAAATGGGGACATACCAATGGGTGTCTTGTATGCTGTCCTATAAGCCCACAATGCAATATCCAAGTGCTTTCTCCAATCCTTCCTATTTGTCTGCACGGTTTTCTCTAATATTTGTTTTAGGTCACGATTTGAAACCTCAGCCTGGCCCTTTGTTTGGGGGTGGTATGGTGTTGATGTTTTGTGTTTCACCCCATACTTCCGAAGGAGGTAAGAAAAATTCCTATTGCAAAAGTGTGTCCCTTGGTAACTGATGATGGCCTTTGGTACTCCAAACCTGCAAAAACATCTGTGCTTTGACAAATTCCACAACAACATGAGAATCGTCAGTCCTGGTGGCCTTGGCCTCCACCCATTTACTGACATAATCCACAGAAACCAAAATATACAAAAATACAAATGAACTAGGAAAAGGACCCATAAAGTTGATGCCCCATACATAAAAAATCTCACAGAATAGTATGGGTTGTTAGGGCATCTCATGTCTCCTAGAAATATTCCCAGTGTGTTGGCAACAAGAGCATGACTTCAAAAACACATGGGCATCATGGAACAAGCTAGGCCAATATAATCCAGACTCCAAAACCTTCCTAGCTATCCGTTGGGGTCCAAAGTGTCCACCACAAGCAAGTGTATGACAAAAATGAAAAACAGAATCAAACTCATGATCGGGAACACACCTTCTAATGAATTGGTCACAACACATGTGCCAGAGGTAAGGATCATCCCACACATAAAACCTAGACTCACTTTTTAATTTTTGGACTTGATGTTTCTTTAAATTTGCAGGGATTTCAGAGGCAAAATATGTAGTTAACTAAATCTGCATACCAAGGATGTGTACCTGAGATGGAATAAAGATGCTCATCGGGGAAAGTGTCCCGAAGTGGTACCTAGTCCAAGGTGTCATACTCTAGTGTGTGAGTAAGCCTACTCATGTGGTCTTCCACCAAATTCTCTGAACCCTTCTTGTCCTTTATCTCAATATCAAATTCCTGAAGAAGGAGAATCCATCGAATCAGCCTGGTCTTTGCATCTGGCTTCTTTAGGAGGTACCTCAAAGCTGCATGGTCAGAAAAAACAACTACTTTAGAGCCCAATAAATATGAACAGAATTTATCTAAAGCAAATATGACAGCAAGAAACTCCTTTTTTATGGTTGTGTAACTTGATTGGGATGAATCCAGTGTCCTCGATGCATAGGCGATAACATGTGAACGTCCCTCCACCCTCTGAGATAAGACCACTCCAACCGCGAAGGTGGAGGCGTCACACATAAGCTCAAAATGAATCTCCCACCGTGGGGGTTGTATGATAGGTGGAGTGGTCAGACACTTCTTTAGCTCATCAAAGTAAGTCCTACAAGAATCGTCAAACACAAAATCAGAATCTTTTTGAAGTAATCGTGACATAGGAAGAGCGATCTTACTAAAATCTTTGATGAAGCGTCGATAAAATCCTGCATGCCCTAGGAAAGATTTAACATCACACACACATGAAGGATAGGGTAAGGATGAAATAATGTCTACCTTAGATCTATCAACCTCTATCCCATGTTTTGACACTACATGCCCTAAGACAATTCCATGATCTACCATAAAATGACACTTTTCAAAGTTCAGGACTAGATTCTTCTCAATAAAACGATTCAACACCTTTCCCAAACTACTTAGACATTCATAAAATGAAGACCCATACACTGTAAAATTGTCCATAAATACCTCCATGAAAGTCTCTATAAAATCAGAAAAATACTCACCATGCATCTCTAGAAGGTACCTGGGGCATTGCAAAGTCCAAATGGCATCCTACGGTATGCAAAGGTACCGAATGGGCATGTGAATGTCATTTTCTCCAGGTCCTCCGCTACAATGGGAACCAGAAAATAGCCAGAAAATCCATCCAAGAAACAATAGTGTGTCTTCCCAGCTAGTCTCTCAAGCATCTGATCAATAAATGGGAGGGAGAAATGGACTTTGTGAGTGGAATGATTTAGTTTCCTATAATCAATACACACACACCAACTGTTTTGTACCCTCATTGGAACTAATTCATCTTTCTCATTTTTAACAACAGTAACACCAGTTTTCTTAGGTACAACCTGGACAGGGAAAACCCATTGTGAGTCAAAAATAGGTTAAATTATACTTACCTCGAGTAGTTTTTCAACCTCTTTTTTAACAACCTCCAGAATGGTTGGATTGAGTCTCCTTTGTGGTTGCCTCACTGGTTTAGCCCCATCCTCCAAGAGAATCCTATGCATGAAAATGGATGGGCTAATACCCGACATGTCCGCCAATGTCCAACCAATTGCCCTAATGTTATCTCTCAAAATATTCAAAAGTTTTTCTTCATGTTCAAAAGAGAGATTGTTAGTAATGATAATAGGTAATCTATCACCACTCAGCAAGTATGCATATTTAAGATTTGGGGGCAATGTCTTGAGTTCCAATGTAGGGGGGTGATGTATAGATGGAGAAATTGATGAAATGGACATATCTGCACAATGAACATCAGTATCAGAATAAAAATCATCACAATTAGAAAATAATGCATCAAATCCATCAGTGTAGTCAACAACCATGTCATAATTAGAGTTCACATGATCAAAATCAGAATATGATTCCATTTCAAAATCAAATCTTAGAGAGTCTTGTTCCATAGAAACGGGTGTGGGAGTACTCTTAGACATTAAACTAGAAACAATACTCATAATCTCCCTAAGCATAGGACAATCCAATTCCATGGTGTTTTTACTTGGTGGTTCAAGATAGGAGATAACAAAAGTAGAATGATCCTCTGAGGGGTACTTCATGGATTCCATGACATTAAACACCACAACTTCATCTCCAAACTCCATGGAAAGTGTACCCTCATTGAAATTTATGATAGTTTTTGCAGTTTTGAGGAAGGGACTACCTAAGATAATGGGGGCATGAGAACTTACCTGATCATACTCCATGTTAAGCACGTAGAAATCTGCTGGAAAGATCATGTCTCTTACCCGAACAAGTACATCCTCAAGAACTCCCGCTGGATAT
Source organism: Viscum album (assembly GCA_963277665.1). Lineage (NCBI taxonomy): Eukaryota > Viridiplantae > Streptophyta > Magnoliopsida > Santalales > Viscaceae > Viscum > Viscum album. The sequence continues at coordinate 86,956,145 of OY728154.1, forward strand.
GTTGTAGCTCTATTTTCCAATTGCACCACTACTCTAGTTGGCTTCAACTCACCAACATGTAAAGAAGAGAATACAGAGTGAGGCATCACATTTATTGAAGCTCATGAATCACAAAGAGCATCAGATAAGTGCAACTCCCCTATGGTACATGGGATGGTGAATGTCCCGGGATCCTTGCACTTTGTTGGCATTGCTAGAGTTGGTGTAATGAGTGCTGAGACATTCCTTCCAAGGTTGATCCTCTCATTTCCCTTGAGCCCTCTTTGATTGGTACAAAGTTCTCTTAAGAATTTTCCATACCTTAGAATTTGCTTAATGGCTTCAAGTAGAGGAATGTTGATCTCCACACGCTTGAATGTATCCAAAACCTCCTTTTGAATTGCTTCTTCAGCCATATTCTTGGTTTGAACAACCCTGTTGGGAAAAGGAAGGGGTTTAGAAGGAACATCATCAATCTTTTTCTTACCTTTATCTTTCTCCTTGGATTGCTTATCAGTTGGTTTGGAATGAGGCTTCTCCGGAGTTGAGGTGAATCCCAGTGGAATGGTAGGTACAGATGTATTGTTCATTTGCTTCCCACTTCTTAATGTGATGGCACTGACATTACCCTTTGGATTTGGAGTGGGTTGTGAAGGTAGATTTCCAAAATTCTTACTCACAAGTTCATGGAGGGCGGTGGCAATCTGGCTCATTTGAGTATTCAACTCCCTCAGCTCCGAACGTTGACTCTTCAGCTCATTCTGTTGATTAAGAACAGATTTATTCAAAAGATCATTAGTATTAGAATCTACCTTTGGTGGATGATTCCCTTGTTGCTGACTTGTTGATGTTTGAGCTTCAAATCTCTTTTGGGGTTGTTGGAAACCCTGTTGGTAAGGTGGAGGCTACTGGAAGTTTGGTTGAAAAGGGGGCCTTTGATGTTGTCCAGAGCCATACCTCATGTCCAGTTGATATTTCCACCCTTGGTTGTATGTTGGAGAAAATTAATCAAACTTCATTTGGGGATATGGTTGTTGTTGCTGCTAAAATGGTCTCCTAGGGAATACTGCTGCGCAATCCTCTGTCTCTTGTAGTTGTGGGCAACAGTCAGTTGGATGGCTTGTCTCAGTGCAAATGCCACAAGGCCTTAAAGGATGGGGTAGAGATGTCTTTTGTGCCAAAGTGATTTGCTTCACCATATTTGTCAATTCTTATAACTTGGTATCAATCAGATGTCTCTCAAGAGAAGAAGGACTTACCTGATGTACTCCCCTGATATGTGGTGTACCTCGATCACCAAATTGTTGGGAGTTTTGGGCCATCTTGTCAATCAATGCACATGCGGCTGCTAGTGTCTTGTCCACCAATGCTCCTCCAGCTACAACATCCACCATGCTCCTCTCCATGGGTGTGAGTCCTTTGTAGAAGTATTGGATGAGGATTTTCTCACTGATTTGGTGATGCGGACATCTTGCGCACAACTTCTTGAATCTCTTCCAATACTCATACATTGACTCCCCTTGTGCTTGCTTGATCCCCGATATATCCTTATGAATGGAAGTGTTCCTTGATGCTGGAAAAAATCTCTGCAAGAAAAGACGTTTCAAATCGTTCCAACAAGTTACATCGTCGGGTTGTAAATAATACATCCAATATTTCACAGCTCCATCAAGTGAGAATGGGAATGCTCTTAATTTAATTTGATCTTCATAAACATTTCTTGGTTTTAAAGTTGAGAAAACCACATTAAATTCTTTCAAATGTTTATTGGGATCCTCACCATAGAGGCCATGAAACTTTGGAAGTAAGTGAATTAACCCAGATTTTAGTTCAAAGTCCGATTCGAGATTTGGGTATGCAATACAATTTGGTTGATAGTTAATATCAGGTGCAAGAAATTATCGAATGGTTCTATTAAGTTCATTTCCATTATTTACAGCCATTGGTTCCTCTTTTATGTTTTAATTTGAATTGCTTCCAATTTCTATGTTTCTAGAAGAGATGAATTCACCAACTGGTTGAATATTGAAACTTCCTGTAGACTGAGAATGTCTGATTCGAGCCCTAAGGCTACATTCAATCTCAGGGTCAAGATCTAAGAGATCTTCGGGATTAGTCCGTGTCATAAATCAAATAAAAATTAAAATAAAGAGAGTGGACCATAGTAAAATAAAAACGAGAAGTTGAGTTGATGGTCCAAAAAGAAAATAAGAGGATGAAAAAAATGAAAACTTGAGAAAGGGTAAAGATGAAAGAGAGAGGTGAAGAAAATCATAAAATGAAAAATAAAATTAATAACTCTAAATGGTTGAATAAGTTAATTTCCTCCCCGGAAACGACGCCAATTTGATAGAGCGCTGTCGTGGGCGCCCTCAAATGATTAATGTGATTTTGGGGTACTTAGGTGCAGTAGAGTGGCTGACCAAGGTTGTCTCTCAAAGGAGGAAGTGAATTTAACAACTTATTAAAGGTATTCTAAAAATAACATAAAAGAGAATAAAATAAAAACACTACATTAAAGGATTGGGGTTTTTTTTTATAGTTTATGAATCTAGAAGAAGTTTTCTGGAAGAAGATTGTATATATTTTTTTGTTTTTAGTTTTGAAATGAATTTTGATTAAAATGACACAACAAGAAGATGTTTTTTTAGAAATATATTTTAAAAGGCGTAATCGATCTAACTCTACCTCTTCATTAACTTATTAATCATTATAATTTAAATCAATATCCACATAATTATGATCCCCTAATTTGTTATCCCTCGAACCCTACGAGAGTTAACTTAACCACAAAGATGAAATTACTTAAACCCTAGGCTAGCTTCGGAACACGCAATCGCAGCACCCTTATTTGATTTTTGTTCTAAGGTTAGCTTATGTTCAGTGGTTAATTAGGGCACATATCCATTCTATAAATGAGGATGAATTTTTTAGGGATTATATTTGAACTCTACAAATTTATCCCGTGTGGTCTTGTATTACCGATTAAGATTACGCTCTCACAATTTACACAAAATCCCGACCTCGCGTGTTTTTGTGTTAATTGTTCAATTGCTTGCTTAGTTTCTTGTAATTTAAAAACATAATTCATTGATCATATTATTTGAATTATAGTATCTCATTGATTCAAAATAATTAAATAAAGAGGGTAGAAGATAGATCGATTACTAAAAGACTACTCTTCCATGGGTGGCGTAATCATCGTAGAAGCGTTTTGCATGTGCAAAGGTTTATAATGGCTATAACCCAATAACGATTCTACTCAATAATTCCAGCCCAAATAGGAAGATTAAGAGAAGAAGAAATTTTAAAAAAACATAAGAAAATAGAAGAAATAAAAGAAGAACAAAGAAGTTTATTACACAAACAAAATCATTACAACATGAAGGAGAAGAAGAAGGCTTCGTTGAAGGGATCCTTGCTTCAAGAGCTACCCTTATTGAAATGGTTGGATAATTAGAGTGGATCCACTTCTCCTCTTCCCTAAACTTCCCAAATCACTTCCCAACCCCTCCAAATGAGAAAAACTCTAATTTATAGAGGGTAGGGGAGGAGAGGTTACAAGTGGTTTCAAGTGTGAATGTGGAAATTCGTCCAAATATTTTATTCCAACTTACACCGCCCATTTGGCCAGACAAACGCGTGAATTGGCCGGCCTTACAGAAGGATGATTTGTGAAAAATCATGGCTTCGAGCTTTCCTCAAAATTGGGGCTTCATACAAGCCTGTATGAAGAAGATATGGACCAAATACAGAACCCATGTCCATTCTACCGAGTCCAGCCCACCATTGGATTAATGACCAATATACTCCATTCAAATGTACTCTTCAGCTCTAGTGTCCTGAATAAAAGTTGTATAAAATTAAGTTAGGAATATTGTTAAAAGATTTAAAATTAAAATAAAAAACATAAAAATATTTATAATCGAAATACTACTGTGCACTATTAAGGGTAAAACTGGAATTTTCACCAAATTTTCAAATGAATGATCAAATCCTAAATATTTTATAAATAAACATATTTAACACAATGTGAGGAAATTATATCATTTATTATCAATAAAATATTCACCAAAATAGTTTTTTATCACTATCCTTGTTAGATCTCACATGGTTAAGATCGTGTTTTTTCTGATATGCGGATTTAGTCATGGGCTTTCCATGTATCTAATGTGTGGCTATTCTTCTATCTATAACCTCACCACATTGAGTAAGACTTCCCAAGAGATGATACCCCTAAGTATATCCCTTTTTTCATTTCCAATACATTAAATATTTGATAGTAATGTTAGTATAATTATCATAATTTATATTATAATAAAAGTTTACTTACTAGGTCTGATTCCATGAACTAGATAAAAATTGTATTTTATACTACTTCTTTAGTTGCCTCAGAAGACATAATTCACTTTGTATTTATAGATATAGATACCACTAAATTTAATGAGCTTATACCTCTCATTCTCTTATCCAAACTATAATATTAGATTATGTTTTTATTAGTAAGACTACTTTGTGTCCCCTTATAACTAGTATCCCTTCAACTTCACAAATCAGGTACATTTCTATTGTACTTTATCAATTACAATTATATAGTTCTGACTGCTTACTAGGAAATTATCCTCTATATAATTGATATTTTTCTAAAAAAGATTCATTGGAAATATCATATCTTGTATATATCATGGAATACAAGATTAATCAATTATAGAAGCATATGGAATTAATGTAACTACATTAATCTTTCCATATGTCCCATACATGAGTTTTTCAGAAATTTATGCCATGTGGAATTGATAATAATTCTCTCCCCAAATGTTTCAACTTGTATTTCTCAATACCTTGTTAGTATATGTACTATTTACTGGGTCTAAGCAACCGTTAGATCTACCTCTATAGATCATATTCCCTAAAACTCAGGTTACTACTTTAAGTCAGTCACTGGAGAGTTTCATTCTAGTCTTAAACAACTATAAGACCAATATGTTCTTTCCATATGTTACCAAATAAATTTTACATGGAAGATAATGTCTATACCACTAATAACTTGTAGAATCATAGAAACAAATTTATACCAAATGAATATTAAATAATATTTCTTCTTATATTAATCATAAAAAGTATTTTTATAACTTGAACCACTTATTGGAATTCTATGGTTTCATTTCCCCTTTCTGGTTGGGTCGTATAGACTATTTCCATGATTGATGGTCTGTACATCCGTTGCTCAATACAATGATCATGGAATGTTGATATAGCAAGTAAAATTTTAATAGATTTTGGATTAACGACTTGGTATTACCAATTGATCATTATTGGTACCACACCTATACCACCCATGTATAGTCTCAATGGAATACCCACCGTAGTATTCAAAATAATAAGCCCATGTACTTTGATACATGGAATCCATTATTAAATTTTAATTGGTCTTATCAATTTAATTTAATATCCATAAAATTTTTAATTGTTGGATTAATTATCCTCATAGAATAACATATCACCATCTGTGGTGAATATAAAACCACCACTGTGGTTTTAACCTTCCGACAGAGTATGTGTATCTAGAACATTCCTTTTCCATATACTCTTTGGAAATTATTCCTCTTCTAACTATTTGTGCATCTTAGACATCAACTAAATTAAATAAAATCATTCTCCCACTATCTCAAATAGATATGTGTACCCTTTTATGGAAATATAGACTATCAATTGACTATCACATTTCTATATTATTGATTTAAGTAATATTTTTATAAAATATTAGGATAATCACTTTAGATTCATATTGTGTTTCTCTTGATGCATGTTTTTTTATATCCTAGAAAAATATTTGCATTTAAACACATGTTATTATAAAATTATTTATTTATATCATATGCTAACTCATATGATATCCAATTTTCATAGTTTCTATGGGATATCTCCGTTATTTATTAAGCATTCCTCTAAAAATAATGGAAGTCACTGTAATTCATATATGTATCAACATTGATTCTCCTTTTACTTGAATTGTAAATTTAATGTGTATAAGGAAATGTTTGTTTTATAATTAATCCACACTACATTATATTTAATAGTTTAAATATGTCAGTCACATCATCAATCCTCCTTATTAGTATCGTAGAACTAATGTGCATAACCTAATGTGTGTTTAGAAATTAATTCATTCTGCATTATAATGACTAAATAATGCTTGGTAAAGTTATTATTCACTACGTAGTCCCAAAGAAACTCATATATTTTCTAACCATTCATATTATGTACTTGAATTTGATATTCCTTAAAAAACATAAATGAATCTTATGAAGTATTGTTACCACTATCTTACCATTGGAATAGTTCACATTCACTAACTGAACTGATTCTGAAATATTTGTGTCTTACCTTTATTTTTAATGGTTCCCCTGTCCAAAACTGAATATATTAATAATACATAAGGTATTTAACTCAAAAGAGTATAAATACCATACTAGGAATCTCATTGACATCCACATTTAATTTATTATTAAAAAAATATTTTCTTACCACAACTAGGTATTATAATCTTACATTAATTATTTCCAATGATTCAAGAATTACTAAAATATTAGTTGAGTATAAAATACCATAAAAATATTTATTCCTGAACTGAAATAATGTATCCTTTTACCAAAAGTACACATGAGATAATTTGTTTTGTTATACTCAATAAAATTTTAATTAGAATCATTAATCTAAGAAATTATAAGTTTTTTCTTCTTACCCAAGACTTAGGTATCACTATTTCAAATCAATATTGATAAATCACCTTAATTCTTGTAATGATTATTTTATTACTAAGTTACTATATTTAAAAACACATATGTTATAGGAATATTTTAGTCAATACCCAATAAGTATGATCTAAATATCACTTACAATGATGAATATACACTGAAAAAGAAGTGACTAATTTCTTGTTCAATTCTGCTTAATGCATTTATATTCTATTAAATTATTTCATGATATTAAAAGAAAATAAAATCTTATATGATAATAAACATCTTTTATTTTATGTAAGTTGCAATGGATCCTTTTGTGCCATACTTTTCATTGTCCTTTGACCTTTTATTTCATCTTATTCACCTTAATAACTAAAGATTAATATTTTTTTATATATTCATTTTCTTGGTGAACCTTAACCAAAAGGCAATGAAGACTTTTGTCTATACTTATCATTTTTTAATTGAAGAAAAACTAGGTGAATGGGTAAAAAATATATAAAAATGGGGTGTATTAAAAGACCATGATACATCTTTTAATTTACACACAACCAGTGTAATCACCACCGATTCGTATCTCACATTAATTTCTCCTCACAAACTTCTTATGTTGAGACAACATGTGAAAAAATTCATATTCGAATGTTTTATCCATAACTCACATCAATCGTTGATTATATAATTATGAAATAACCATCATGTTCTCAAAATCCCTCATTGTGGTGCTTTTGGGTTGATTTGTTTTGCTAAAGATGTCTGAGGCTGTTGAAAAATGATGGTTTTCAAAGTAGGCGTAAAGTGTAAGCATGAATGTATGATATCTTGGATTTTTATATGTATAATATCAAAGTTCATGAGATTTGTGATTTCATGGAACATGTGATGTCTGATCTCATGGAGTGCAAATTTTTGATCTCATGGAGTGAGAATGTCTGATCTCACAGAGGGCATACGTCTGATCTCGTGGAGCACAAATGTCTAATATTGTAGAGAATGAATTCTTAAAATGATATCACAAAGAACCACATGATTGTCAGAAGATATCTTACTGATATCATGCTAATCACCTGAAGAAATTTAATTATTATCATATGATCTCATGGAAAAATCATATGAAACTCTTGAAGTCGTTTCATGGGTTTTAGAGGGTATCACAGAGAGATCTTGAAAATCATATGATGACATAGCATGATTTTTAGATGAAAAAAGGAAAGATTATTCAAAGAACCTGAATATGCCACATGATTTTTATAGGATATTATGGAGAGATCAATAGGATCACTTGAATATATTTCATGATTTTTAGAGGATCTTGTCGAGAGGTCATGAGAAGCACATGAATACAAGGAAGCTAGAAATGACCTAGGTATCTCATAGTTATTCGAAATCAAGTAACCACATGATTGTATTTGGATATCACGATGGGGTCATGTGATGAAAAATAAGATAATAGAACATTCAACATGTATGTATTTGGATCTCATGATGGGATCAAGTGAAACACATGATTGTTAATGGATCTCGCAATGGGATCTCATTAAGCATTGGAAGAAAATGTCATTGACAACATGATTTCTATTAGATATCATGATCAGATCATTTGACACAATAAAAATATAATGATTATTACCACATGATGAACTTGAAACATGTGGAATATGATCATGTGATGTTCTTATGACATATGTAAAGTGTTCACACAAAGTGATCACATGAAGGATGTTCTTCCAAACATTTAGGTGGTGGAATAGATAGATATATGCAATTTGTGGAGTTAAGGATGTGGAATTTTCCCTGTAAATACCCAATGACCCATCTATAAGTGGTGATGAAGTTTTTTTAAATGATTTATTTAAGGTAGTGTCTAGAGAAGTGGTTTCACATGAAGTGAAGGAGTATACACAATTGAAATTGTGTAAGTGTTTATCTTGAGTAGATTAAAGCCTTTCACTTTGATCTTGTGATCTGTGTAATTAGTTTAAGGTATTATGAAATGATCTAGAAAAGGTGTCTCATGAGGTTAAGTATGTGTTGGGTGGTCAAATGCATAAGATTACCCATTGATATCCCATGACCTGCATGAACTGAAAAAGATCTTGTGATATGCATGAACTGAACAAGATCTCATGATCCGCATGAACTAAACAATATCTCACAATCCACATGAATAAAACAGGGTCTCATAAAGGAGTCTCCTAGGTAGGTCTCATGAATAAGTCTCATAGTGGAGTCACGTGATCCAAATGATTTGAAGGGTTTTTCATGGATGAATCTCATAGAGGGGTTTTTTTCCATGATCTCATGGAAGGGTTATGTGATAGGATATCATGTAAGGGTTATATGCAATGATCTCATTACAGAGTCTCATAGATGGGTTTCACGCTAGGATCATACACAAGGGTTACATTCAAGGATCTTGTTCAAGGGGTTACATGTTAGGGTATCACACATGGGTAATATATTATGGTCTTCCTCAAGGATATATTCACATGAATTTCCCTATGATAAATATCATTATAATATCTAAATGTATAATAAGAATGAGATAGATGATCTTCAACCTTCTACTATATATATATATATAATAGTTTATTCACTATAACATCCAATGAAATGAAAGCAAGAATTGGAATCTCTTGAAGATATTTCTAAAGTGAGGAGGAGTTTTGGTGACCTCTCATGGAAAAGTTATTTATGAGGTGATGTTCACATCAAGGATGTGAAAGATAATGTGATATTTAAAGGAACCTATTATACATTTGGTGATACTGTCATTAATAGAATATATTATTCTTTATCTTGAAAGCCAATTTTTTCCTTTATAAATCACTGATCATAAGAGGTAAGTGTGAGGTAATTAATCTCAGGGAGATAGTGCATATACCACAAAAATTGTAAGGGTAGTGAGGCCAAGTATGAATAACCTAGAATAAACCAAAAATAGTGTTCTTTAGTATATTTGGTACATTGGAACATTTCTATTGAATTCTTCTTGGATGTAGATCAATTATGGTGAACCAAGTAAAATTTATGTGTACCTATGCTTTCTTTCATTCCTTAAATTGTATGCATCATCCTTAGATAAATATATAAAGTATATGATTAATATAAACACTAAATATAAAAATAAGTGACCCTCATAATAAATTGGTCATGATATATTGGGACATGAAGAAGTTTGGAATGCATATCCATACCCAGATTAACCCCCTTATGGTATCTAATACCATTTTGTGCTTAATAATTGGTATCAAATGGGATGTTAATTTTTATTGATTTTTTTCTCTGAAAAGGATTATTCAATTTTTGAAATTGAATTTTTAGTCTGGTATTATTTTGGCGATTCATGGAAAAGTGAATAACTTCAAAGAAGAAGAGGAAGACTGGGGGAATTTTATAGTGTTGAAATTCCAATGGAAATATTTTTATTAAATTGAAGTAAAATAGTAATATAAGAATGGAAGGTTTAGATGAATCATATAGTGAAAGGTTTTACTCATTCATTGATATTGTAGGAATGAGTGATTAAATCAATATTCCAAGTGATTATGGAACTATTGATGATGAATAAATTACAAGGTAAATGTTAGAAGTATTCCATGTAATAAAGTAATTAGATCATATATTGAAATATTAAAATACATATAAATATATCTACATCCATGTGCAAGAAATTCAATTCAATAAGATAAAAGGTTTAAATAAAATACTTATTGAAGGGGCCATAGGTCTAAGAGAGAATAATGTTTCCCAAGATGGAGAGAAGAAAAAAATAAAAGATGGTGAGGAGGGAAATAATATTAACTCAGAATAAATTCAGAATTTGAGGCCATAAATGATGATATTGATACACACATATCTAAACTGATACATGATAATGAAAGGTTGAAACAAGATAATTGGATCAGTAAAGTTTATATTCCTCATTTGAATTTTAAAATAAGGAGAAATTTGACATAGTGGATAATCTATCAAAGAAATTGGATGATGAGATAACTAGGGGAAATACTCTCGTGAGAGAAATTATTTTTCATATTGGATGTAGGGAAAAGAAGATTCAATAATTGGGTAAATATTTAGAAACAATCAATAATGAAGTGGATAAATCACATACCAAAGTAAATCCAAAATTAAAGGATGCATTGAATTTTTTATTTTACTATCCTTTGGAAGGTAATAATGGAATGAAAAAAAATAAATTCTATTTTTTAAGAAAAACATGGAATTTTTGTATTATCCCAAAGGTCATTTGGTTTAGGAAAATTTGGTTTGGGATATTATGTACTATCTCCCATGCAAGAGATGAAAAGAGCAGTGAATAGTTCTAAAAACATGAAAAATCATGTAGGTGCTGGAAACTGACCTAAATAAGACTTATAAAACAATTATGACAACATGTGGTATTTTTTGGTATCTAGGGTCATGTTTTATGTTTTTTTTGAATATTTGGAATATATTCATATTTTTAAGAAAGAAATATTTACAAATATGAGAATAATCGGAAGATTTTTGAAAAGTCTAAATAAAACATCTCTAAGAAGATAGTAGCCACGAAATGCTATTAATTTCTAGGACTGGGACACACAAAAATAATGTTTCATGAATAATAATGGCATAATGTTAGAAGAATAGCTCTTAATGCATCAACATTTCAGCCGAGAAATTATTATTCAAGGAATTTATTTTTGGGAGATGTTTTACATGTTCTAATCATAGGGATTAAGATAGATATTTTAGTTAGAAGAAAGGAGATAAGGAAAAGGAATTGAAAAAGAGATCCCCAAATCCAGTGGTGTATAATGAGAAGTCCTATTATATAATTTAACCATCTAAGTAAAAAATTGGGTTTACATCCTTGGAGGAAACAACAAGTACCCCATCTATTACATTCACATCAATTTGGCTTAAAATAATGTGAGTGAACTTAGAAGAAAAATTTAGGAGTTTCTCTAGTTATAAGTAAAACTTAATTTACATACAATGAAAGAAACACTCCCAGCATGAAAGGTTGAGCTTAATCAGATAATAGATAGAAGTAAATTGAGTAGAGAAAGCCTTAAAAAATTTACATGGTATCCCACAAGATGATAAGTGATAGAAAGATAAAGATACCATGAATGGAGTATAAATAAAGAGATGATGACTATTGTAAATATTCATACCTATAGAAATAATTATGAAAAAAATCCATATTGGTAAGTATCAAGGAAAGAGTTTTTTACTTGTGGTTTTAACCCCCAATTTGTGAAAAAGGATCATCCTAAAAAATATAAAAATCAGAAAAAGAATGAGAATGTGGGTAAATAATTACATGTTATATGGATAGAATAGTTGAAGTTAGTTGGGTTATTGGAATGAGAAGAAAAATAATATAGTGTTTTTAAAGAAAATATTAATGGTTAATCCACAAAGATCGACCAAAATCCTATTATTGATGATTCCAAAGGTACTCATATCCTAGTGTGTTAAATGATTATAATATCTTATGGATGTTAAGTAGGACTAATGGGGAGATAAAAGTCATGAAATATGTGTGCCCTGAAATAGAACAAGTGTATATGTTTAATATATATTCATATAATAAGAAGAATCCTAACTCTTGAATTCCACATATGTTATTAGATTCAAAAATTGGTTTTAAAAAACAATCCTATTTTTAAAATATTTATATGGAAGCTACATGATATGGAAATGGGAGATTATATGATTAATATCCTAATATGAAACTTAATAGGTTTAAAAGATATACTTTAGTGATATAGTGGTTCAAGTCACATTGAATATCAAACCATTGGTATCATACCACAATTCAAGTGTTATTTATGCATCGAGAGAATACTAATTGGGGAGAAGTAGAAACATTCATGTATTTCATTTTTATTTATTTTTCTCTTAAAAAGTGGTATCATATGACTATTTCCACAATATCAAAAATATGGAGGTGTTTAGGGATACATGTTGATAAGAACTCTAGGTGATATATCCTCATCTGATAATAGAGTCATCTAAATAATTTAAGAAAGTCATGCATCTAAAATCCATTTAAGTAAGTGAGTTACATGGAAAGAATATTCATTTATTAGTTTAAACTCTTTTTTCCTACAAATATTTTCAAATCAGTAGGCTTAGAGGACCTACCATTGTCTTAATTCCAAGTGGTAATTTCACTTACTAAAAATCATCCAGTAGTGTGTCGTTATAAATAAGAATATTACTTCAAACATGAAATGTGTACAAATAATAAAAGTTTCAATTAAATTTTGATAATTGGATTCATAGGTGAAATGGAATATAGTTGACATAGCCTAGTAGTGTTTATATTTCAACCTATGGTGTCTCATAGGCTATGAAAAAGTACATGACCAAAGGGGGAGAGAAATATTTTTTTATCTAGATTTCCGGATGTAAAAGAATAATGTGTGTCCCCTCCTGATTTTTTAGATTATCCAAAATATGATGCATGAAGATCTTTGTTCATGGGGAAGTACATTCATTAATTAAGAAATCCCCTACTAAATTCTACGGTAAAGGGGAATACTGTATTGAAGTCTCATATCAGTATCCATTGTGATAATTCAAATGCTATAAGTCATAGAAAAAAGTTAGTCCATAATTCAAGAAAAAAGAACATTTAAATAAAATATCACTTAATAAATAAGAATGGGGATCATTTAACTGAAAATGTGGAGTATGTGATTAATTCCCAATATATTATAGGCATTATATCAGAGGCCTTACCCAAAGAAGTGTTCGACCATCATTGATTTTCTCTTGTAGTTTATTCAGCTCCTCAAATTTTAATAGTTTAGATGTGGTACCCATGTATCCTTTTAGTATGGTGTGGTTTAACCTATATATTGATATAATTTATTTACATGTTGCGGACCACAAGAGATCAACCTTTGGGTTTATTGAAAAAGGGTGATAAAATTTCTTAGTCAAGATAGAGGGAGAATGTGGTAGAGGGAACAACGAAAAATGGGCAGTTTTAAATCATACGAGGATACAAATTGTCTATAAATAAAGAAGTAACCTCAAATGGATTGTCATTTAGGTTCAATGTTCAATAAGTATACATGTTTTAGTTATGAAGTGATCTCTAAGGAGGAGCTTATTCTATCTTTTGGTATCTATACAGTTTCTAGTGACAGGTTTGAGAATGAAGTGAGTTATCAGTGAACTTTGAATGATACTCTTATTTCTCATGATGAGAATGACTCATGTGGTCTTATAGTACATTTTATATAAGTACTTACTCTATATTGGGTTGTAGAGGGAAAATGGTTTCCCATGTACATGACTTGTCAAAAAAATTGGTTCCTGAATAAAATATGGGTTGTCAACAAACCCGAATGGGGAGATTATTGAAAAAATCATCCTTGTGGTTCTTTTGGGTTGATTTTGTTTTTTGATAAGGTTAGAGATTGTAGATGAAGTATGGTTGTCAAAAGAGTCATGAAGAATGAGCATGAATATCTGATCTCTCAGAGCATGAGATTTCTGATCTCACAAAGCATGAGATGTCTGATCTCACAGAGTGAAAGATGTTTTTTATCTTGGAGAATGAATTTTCGATCGTGTAGAGCATGAATTTTTGATCTCATGAAGCTCATATGTTTTATATCAAAGATCATAAATGTCTGATCTTGTAGAGAGTGAATATTTTGACAGGTCTTTCAAATAACCGCAATATTGCCATCAGATATCACATTGAGAACATAAAAAGTACCTAAATACATTACATGATTTTCAGAGGATCTCATGGAGAGATCTTAAATTATTTTGAAGGCATTACATTATTATCACATGATCTCATGGGGAGACCATGTGAATCACATGAAGATGTTTTGTGATTGTAATAGTATATATCTTAGAGGTCATGAAAATATCCTAAAGATGCCACATGATTGTTAGAGTATATCCTGATGAGATCATACAAAGCACCTGAATATATTGCATGATTTTCCACGGAGATGTTTTAGAAATCGTGTGATGTATATGAAGACAATGAAGCTATAAATGAGTGAGTTATGTCACTATCATTTGAAATCACGTGATTGTATTATTGTCTTTGGATTTCATGATGGGGTCATGTGAAGGGCCAGAATAAAATGATGATGGCCACATGACTATCTTTGAATCTCATGATGGGATCACAAGAATTGCATGATAGTTAATGGATCTCATGATGGGAAGTCATAAAGAATTGGAAGAAAAGTTCACTAAATACAAGATTGTTATTGGATCTGTTGATGAGATCATGTGACACACTCAAAGAAAATGATGGCGATCATGAAAAATACTTCCAAAATGTCTAAGTGGATCATGAAAAGTGATTGTGAAATGCAGTAGGTGATCAAATGAAGTGAACACATGAAGCTCATGATGCTGATTGTTGAGGCAATATTCATGATATGTGGAGTTAAGGTGTTTGATTTTATCTATAAATTCCAAATTACCCATCTATAATGGGGGAAAAAGATTTTATTAACATATTTATCTGATGAAAAGTCCAAATAAGGGGTTTTGTATGAAGTGAATGATTATAAACAATTGAAATTGAGTAAGTGTTTTTCCTTAGAAAAATGACGCCTTGCACTTGGATCTTTCAATCCATGTAATTAGTTGAAGGTCTGTAAAAAGGATATTGAAAATAAGTCTTGTGAAGTGAAGTATGTGTTGGGTGGTCAAATTCATAACCAGAACCATTAATATCTCACGACACAAATGAACTGAAAAATGTCTCATGATCCACATGCACTGAACAAGATCTCACAATCTACATGAACTAAAAAAGATCCCATGATCTACATGAACCTAACAATTTATTGTGGAGGAATATCATGGTGGGGTGTCACAAAGTAGTGTAATATTGGACTCACATGATCTATGTGATCTGAAGGGTGTCTCATAGAGGGATCACATGGAGGGGTCTCAGGCCAATATCTCACCTAAGGGCCACATGAAATATCAATATTTTATTATCATATGAAACAATGTAAATGAAATAAAATAAGATATTACAATACTTTACAGGGTGGAAAAAATGTATCCCAAGAGTATCACCCATAATAAATTCATATATTCCCATGGGAAGGGACCCTAGTGAGACATACTCCATGAAGTGAATATCCTTTTAGGCATACGAGCCCAAGAATTCTGCAACACGGTTTCCTTCACACCATGTATGGAGAAGTTACGTCTCATTTGAGATGATCAAATTTCATTTTCAAACCTGATAAATTATTTGATAGGGGGTAGAAGAAAAATATTTGAAGGACCTCTGGATAATTTTGGAGTCAGCCTCCACTATAGCCAAGGTAATCTGATGAGTATGGAATAAATCAATACCACTCAACATCACCTTTTCTTCAACCTATAAGGAGTTTCCCAACCCATAGAATGTGCTAAAGGTGTAAATCACTAAGACCATGGAGTCCCAGACCACTCCCCCACACATTTGTCCTTTCCTATATGCACCATTAGTATTTAACATGAGGCCTTAAGATGGAAGAGTCTATCACACCCATCGACCCGACTGGGCAAGTTTGGGCGCCTCAAACTAGAGACCTCTGTCCATGTATCATCTGAGGAAGGGAGAATCAACCAAGTGTTTTAAAACACAAAATAAATCACCCATAATGAATCTGGCCTTTACCACTAGTGCTTTTATATACCAAGGAGAACCGTTGTAGCATGCATGATTATGAGATTTCCTAATGGAATAGTAGCCATCCACAAAGAGGAAAGTACATACCTTTTCCTCATGGGTGTTCCTAATCAGCTCACCAAACCTGCCTTGAGGGAACTCCCCCACATACGACAATTATTCGGAAGGTCTATTGAATTATCCAATTTCTCTCCATAGCCTTCTCACCCATTCACCTTGGAAGAAAAGTTTAAAAGATACCTCTTCCATAGGGGTCGAACAATAGGAACATTTAGAAATGAGTCGGAACCATTTTCCCTTCATAACTGTGTTTGTGGGAATGGATTGGTTCCATACACAACAAAATAAGATGTTATACTTCACTGGGATATAGTTAAATTAGATTTTTTATCCCCCAAGGGTCACTTGAATGATCTGTATGAACAAACTTTATGTACCCCATTTTTATCAAATTTCTTGATGAGGATCATGTGAATATGAACCGGTCAGACCCATCCTCCAGTATGATGCTACCTAATTCCTTTTCTAAGTGGTTTTGAGGATAACATGGATGAAGGAAGGATAATTGAAAGCCTTATGGAAGGTTATAACATGCATGGGGAATCCATGGAAACCCAAGATCCTTCTCACCTAGTTTCACTTCAATAAATTGATGTCTTTATTACTGATGATCTATCACGAATTTTAATCCAGGGTACAAATACATACCCCAAGGATTTTAATAAGTTGGGTTGTTTCCTTATTCCATATTTTAACCCATAACCAAATTTACCTTTAATTAACCTACTCTAGATTGATCTTACCTCAATGAAATCCCATTCTAGATTCCCCTAAAGATATAACATTGCTTCCCCATCATGTTAATTCCCCCTTGATCCACAGACTTAGACAGTCTGCACTAGGAGGTCCAGTGGAATCTACTCACCCCTTGGGAATCCCAGATGAAATAATTAAAGAGGTGATCAATTTCTTTGAGAGTTTACTTTGGATCCTTGAGCACTGAATGAATATGTGTGGGGATGTAAGACAACACAAAATTAACAAGGGTGATTTTCCCACCAAATGAGAGGAACTAGTTCTTCTAATTGGTGATGAAATCAGTGATTTTGTTAACCATAACTTTAAAATTCCTAACACATACACTTAGAAGTGAAATTGGTGCTCCCAAATACTCCATAGGAAATATCTTACCTCAAATTTCCAAAATTGAATTGATGTTTTCCATTCTCATGGATGAGAATTTTGAAGAAATTAATGAATGACTTTTTTCCAAATTAATGATTTTCCCACTCCAATAGCCAAAGGGTTACACAAAAGGATCTTGTACAAGCATTATGTTCTTGGATCTCATTCTAGAGTCTTGTGAGGGGTCTTACACTAGGATTTTTCACAAGGGTTATGCGCTAGCATCTCATGCATGGGGCTACATGTTAGGGTATCACACAATCGTAACATTATAGAGTCTTGACCAAGGAGATGCGTACCAACATTAACCAATGAGAAATATCATTTTCATATCAGAATTTAGAACAAGAAGAAGGACCATAAGGATATGAAACATTATACTATATTTGCATGAGTTGTTTATTCACTGATAAATTCATAGCATTGAAAGAAAGACTTTTCATCACTTGAAGATCTTGCAAAAGTTAGGTGGTGTTCCCAGAAAACCTAATAGAAAATTGATATTCAAAGGGGGTGTTAACAAAAAAAGTTTTGGAAGATAATGTGATGTTAAAAGGCACCTATCATATATTCGGTGCATCTCTCATCAATAGAATATATTTTTCTTTGGCCTATGATCCATTTGTTTTGCCTTTTGAAGAAGTGACCATATGAAGGAAGTGTGAGGGAATTGATCCCTTGGATATAGTGAATCAACCCAAAATATTGTAAGGGAAGTGATCCCATATAAGAGTGACCTATACTAAACCAACAACAATGCTCTTTAATAGATTTGGTACATTAGGACATTGTCTTTTTATGGTCCTTGGACATAGCCTAAAGAGGGTGAACCAAGTAAAAATATATGTGTCATTGTACTTTATTTATTGATTATACTTTATATTCATTATTATTAAGTAATTTTGGAAAGGATAAGATCAATATAAACAGTAAAGATAAAAATAAGTTACCCTTATAATGAAATGGTCAAGATCCACTAGGGAAGGAAGAAGTTTGGAAAGAATATCCATACCCTGATCAATCCCCCCATAGGGTATCTAAGCCCCTTTTGTTCCTAAAAGATCATATGTGTCATAAATGAGTCTCTTGTAATCATTTTTCTCACCCTCTCTTCATGATGTTTTTTAACATGTATTGGAGACTCTAGAACATTTAATTTCCTATATCATAGTACTTTTTTATAAGTGATGATACTACTCTTCAAAAATAATTCTAGTTTGGACATGTTCTTTATTAAATAGTTAAAAAAGTGTAATTGTGCTATTATTTTATATTTTATACAAAAAAAATATCTAAAATTATTGATTTTATATTGAATACTAATTAGACATTACTGATTAATTTAATCGTCAAATATATCCCACTATTTTATTGAACTCAAGTATCCATCACTACTAGAATTAGAATACTATTTATCTTGGGTATTATATTGGAAATGATCCTTGAAACCTCTTCTTATAGTCTAAAAGCAATGGTTATTCCTCTTCTCTGTGAGTTCAAGGTAGGAACTAGACTGGACAACCACATTAACTCACAACTCCTTAATATTTTGAGTAAAGTTTTAGATTCTAAAATCATAAACTTGATATACTCAACACTTTCCCTTAAACATGTAACAAGATAGCTATGATTACTTATTTTTTTACACTGTTAGTTAATTAAACCCCTATGCATGATCTTGAATTTTTTATGAGGTACACAAAATTTTTATTTTGAATTTATTTTCATAGTTTTTAGTACCACTATTTTATATTTTTAACCAAATCTAAATCATATAATTAGATTTTATAACAACAAGTTTAAAATAAATATTTAAATAATATATATTAATGGTGATTTTAATGGAAATGATTTGGAAATTTTAAACATTTATAAATTATTTTTATTTATTTTTAAAAACTTATTTAAATTAGTTTCAATGGGGTTAAAATATTTTAATTATTTAATTTTTTTTAGAATTATTTAAATTATAAAGTTTATTTTTTATATAATTAAAGAAAAAAAAATATGTGGTGTTGTGTGTAGTTATAATTATTATTATAAAATATTTTTATGTCATATTTAATGTATATTATTATTATTATTATTATAAAGACCTTTACTAAGAATAGGTGATTGTTATTGGGGGATCTCGGTTGATGGGTTTTGTTTCTTTTTTGTTGTCAAGGTTATAATTTGGATTTTTTCTAAAGGATAGATGTATGGTGGTGAATATTGGATTTTTGATAGTTGATGACATGCTTCTTCATCTATATTATAAACATCTGTCTTCTTTTCGTTTCATTTTTTTCTATTGTAATAGATTTATTGGATATTGGTGTTATTATAAGGTGCAATTTGAAGATCAAAATGACAAATTAGTGTGGAATGGGATATAAGAGTTTCATGTTGGATTCAAGATAAATAAAACTTATATAAGATGATTCCAAGCTGATGTGTCTGGATTACAGTTCATTTTTGGGTTGGATGAAGTTTTACTGGAAATTTTCATTGGGAGTTTTAGGATTTCTGAAACAAATACATGGTGACATGTCAGTGTTGGTTTCTTTTAATTTTGGAATATGGTTATCATGCTTATGAGGATTTTAAATTTCTATTTTTTAGAATTTAGATAGTTTTAATCAGTTTTTTGGTGGAATTATTTTATCATTCTATTGTATTTATTTTCTTATTGTGAATTGTTTTCCTTGAAATCCTTAAATAAATGTTCTATGTGTGTAATTTCAATAAATTTTATTGGGACCTTAGGATTAGTTTCATTAATGTGAAACTTACTACTGGGAGATGCACATATAGGATGATGATATGTGCTTTTGTGATAGAGACATAGAACATCAAGGTTTCTGAAATGGGAGTACGAACTACTAATGTGGAGGAGTTGGTAGTGAAATAAGTGGTTTTCCAGCTCGATTTACAGATTTTGGTAAAAATTCGTGGGTGGAAATTCATGCATAATGGTGTAAAAAACAGCATGGTCATGTATATTTGGATAGTTCAGACTCCATACCAGATGAAGGATTGGTGAAGAAAAGGAATGTGATGTCATTCATTTTAAAAAAGCATAAATTTCTTGCCTGAAATGGGGGGAACACATGTAATGGGTTGTCATAAATCAGTCTATAGAGTGAAACATATTAGTATTACAGGACATTTGTAATAAAAATGGGAATTTGGTTGGCCGTATGGGGTTTTTTGGATATTTTCATTAAAAGGATAACCATGGAGTGTTTGTTAAGACCACATTGTGTTCTAACCTTATATGAACCATGAAATAGTGTGAGACACTATGTCATAGTGTCAATTCAGGGGGATTAGCATGTTATAGGGTAACCCTTGGTTCGACTTCCATCTTCAACATTATCTATTATTATTGGTTATGCTCACCAAGTGATAATGATTATGAGGAGTTTTATTACATTACATGAAGTCTTACCTATTAAACATTCATCCCAAGAATTCAATAAAAATGTTAAAAAATTTGAAACATTTGAGCATTCTGGGAACATGCATTCAATATAGGCTACAATTTTTGAGTTCCTTGATGCCCATATATGCTAATTAAATATTTTCATGTTTTTTTGATTCCATAGTATAAAAATATTATGTAAAAGCCCTAAAAATAGAGATCATTCATATCTACTGATTCTATCATGGAATTGAACTCATGGTTTTAGAAAAATATGGATTTATAGAGGTCCTACCCAAGTATTAAGTTGTTAAAAATCCAAGGATACATATAGATGATGTATTATTTTGGATTATTTTTGTTAATCATGATCAAACACTAGTTTGAGGCATATGTCATCTAGATCAACCAATGAAAGTTACCTAAAAATATAATATTTTCATAAATTTTATCTTGATATTTTAATGATTTAAGTCACAACATTTCATCATTTTATGCATAATTGTAATGTATTTATATTAAAGAAGAATTTTTTGGTTTAATTGTAAAAATGGTTTAATTCTTGGATTTTGATTGTGTTGTTTGTATTTGGAATTCTTATAATCAAACCAAAATTTAATTTTTGGGTTTTTATGCTTATTTATAGAGGTTGGAAAGAATATCAAAGAATAAAAATGGTTCTAGATGTAAATATGTAATTTTTGAATGTTCAAAGGCTATAATTAGAAAAGCAGACTGGTATAGGTGTCATAAGTTCCCAAAATATGTGTTCTTATATAATTCCCAATGGATTATAATTTATAAATAGAAGATGAGTGTTGGTGTCTTCTAAAATGTTGTAGGCATGATTTTATTAGGGTAAGTGTCATTTTTTATCTACATATGTTTGATCTGCTAAGAGTATGTGTCAACTTCCCAATATAAATGTGATATTTAATGGCCAGTCTTACTCACATAATGTTTTATGTGCGTTCAATGTTTACGTTAAGGTAACCTGGGAGATATTTAAATATATAATCCATATAATACAAGATATATATAAAGTATATTCAAAATAAAAAGAGTTATATAAGTGTATCACTATAATATTTAGAGATATAATTAGTTAATATATAACTATATAAATAAACTCACTCCAATATGAATCTTTAGGCTACCACTTTGACACTCATAAAACCAATAGAAGGTTTCCACATAAATCAGAATATGTTAAATATTTTAATCTAGAATGAAGAGGAAGATGTGTATTTCATGGAGATTTGAAGACCAAAAAGTATAAGTGACACCATGAGATAAATGGGATGATATTTATACTAAAAAATTTAGGATCTTGGATTTTTTTATTATGGTGAAGAAAATAGAAACCAAGAATATATAAAATAATGTGGAGATTGTAGCTCAAGGAGACTTGGCTCAGGTGGATCAATGGAGTTTTTTCATAACTATTACTTTAGCATTAATAATTTATTTCTCTATTTAGTTTTTTAATGACTTATTCTTCCCTATTCTTCTCTATTATACTTTGAATGTCTGGGTATTCTTCTGAGTGATTAGGGAAGGTAAGGATAATGTTGGAAATGTTTGAGTCATTGAACCTTATTGAATAAAATACTCTTTTGTTGATTGATTTTGGAATTTAGTGGTTATTAAGTACTATTTAATACACACATATCAAAAGGCATAAATATTTTCGTTTTTTTCTTCTAAGTTTTATCATATATAATCCCCCTCCACTTGGGGTACCTTTTCTTGAAGGAACAAACCAAATAAAGTTCAAAACGTATAGAAATTACCGGCATGTGTGTGAAGGCTGTAGTAAAATCTAAAATTACTCAAGAAAACTAAAAATTGAATGGGTATTTCCATATTATTTTAGGATTATTTAACATAATTTTCACACATATAAGAAGGGAGGATAACTAAGTAGTAGCCACTATTAGAGAAGTCTCCACAATAACCATAAACTAAGGGTGATATAAAAATAAATTAAGGATTTTTTTATTTATCAATTAATAAGAAGATAATTAAAAACATTTTAGATATTGTGATAGAATTAAAAATTAAAATCTATCCCAAAACTCATCACATTATTCATTATCTTCTTTTAATCCCTTATTACAGTGATTTTCGGGCTTTTAAAAATAGAAAATCAAAATTACCATTTTCCCTACCTAAATGTGGCAACAGATTTTGAGCACTTCCCTATAGAGACAAAACTATGGATTTCGCTATAATTATATTAAAAATAAAATAAATAATAGGTTTTTCTACACCCTTTGATAGGTATACATAAAAACTTTCTATTGTTTCCTGGGTGTCAATGCCAAATGTAACAAAAAACTTGTATGACTAGGACCTCTAACATTATCCTTTATCCACTAGATCCGGAAATAAAAATAAACATGATAAATAGGATAGGTAATATAAATTTAATCATTAACTTAGAATAAATTTCCATGAAATAATTATGTGAAACATAGATTATTCACTCTGAGTCTGATATCAAGGAAATAAAACCCAACCAGACCCTTAGAGATATTGGTTCATCATAGTTTATTAACCAGAATAGCAATATTTTCATGCTTATGGTATAAATTTATTTTAACTTAAAATTGGTAAATATAATTTTTTCCAAAATTCCATGGTCATTATAGTGAATGTGAAAATTTCCCAAAAACTCATAAATTTTTAGAACAAGAGGTATTATTACAAAAGAAATATGCAAGGTAAGAAATTTTAACTCATCTAAATTATTATATTCTTGTTTTTATGTGCTAAAAATTCATGTTGAATATATGTATTTGAAACAAACATGTAAACAATAAGCACTAGTTAAGGTATATGGGTTATGCTCATCACCTAACCATTTAACTGATCGATGTACTGATGTTTAGGGCATATAGAGTTTTGTATCAGCATTGTGACCATAGAAACTTCAGAAAAAAATCAAGGATAGAGGAAAAATATCCAAGTACAATATGAATATGAAAATTAATAAGAGTAAAATAGGACATCCTACCAAATGTGGTACCAACCAAAGTACCCATACTTGAAAGAAAACCAATTCCTCCAATCCCCACCTTTTCAACAATATTATAAGTAATATTATAACAATAAATACTAGTGATAACCCACTTTAAAATTAAATAATTCTTTTGAATATACCTTAACTAGTAACCAATCCTTATTACATTCATCCAGATCCATGGTTTAGGTCCTTAGAAATAAAGTGGAATAGTTTCCAACTAGTTGGTAATTCTTGTGTAAATTCTATAAAAAGACACAAAAACCTACCAACACATAAAATACATAAACCTTAGGTGAATATAATGGAGATAACCACAAAAATAATCATATATATTCACCCCATAACCTCACCTGATCCTAAAAAAACAACGTATTAGTGAAGGATTTGAAAACCAATAATCTCACCAAAAACAACCTGGAATTGAAGAGCATGTTGTAGAGAAAGTTATACAAATCCAAGGAGAATAAATTGCTAAAGAACCTAGAAAAAGTCTGATGATCCCTATAAACGAGTATACGAAGAAGATAAAAAGCTAAGCCAAAGAGGGATAAAATATTAGAGACACTATAGAAAAGGCAGTAAATAGAGAGAAAATATCTTTCACTTCCTTTCCCATCAAGGTTGATTTAATAAAAAAATATCCAAATAAATGAAATCCAAAGGAAATTTATGAAACTTTATAGAAAGTGGAAATTAATATTACCCTTTTATGATATCTAAAAAACATTCCAAAGTATGATAAGTTCCTCAAGGATATTTTTACAAAAAATAATAGGCTTTAATGGAATAAAATAATTAATTTGGGAAGAAGTGACTCAACTTTAATCACACCACAAATACCAATAAAATGTTAATATCCAGAAGAATTTTCTATCCCTTAAACCATTAGATATATAACATTTTTTATGATTTATTTGATTTATTTTCTTCCATAAATATGATTCTTCACTCAATTTTTAAATTCTTACATATGGTATACTTGAATCCCGCATGAGTGGTTAGAAAATTTAAAAATAGGTTAAGTATTTTTTCAATAGTATTATTGGAATATGTTCTTGTTAGGTTCAAAAATTTGATATTCCCAATAGAATTATATGTGAAAAATATGAAATAATATAGAATCATAGCAGAATCACCCATCAGTTTGGGGAGATACTTATTGAATACAACCAAGACAATCATTAATGTGCATGAAGGAAAACTCACCATTGTTTTTAGACCCAGCTTGGTGAATTTCAACTTATTTAAAACTCTAAAGAACCCTTCATCTAACCATTCACTCCTTATACATTCTCACTTGGAAGCGACTAAAGATATTGAAGAACCAGATATATTACATGATTTTTGTGACTTAAGAAATTTCCAAAATATTGAAAATTCCATATAGAATAAATCTATCCAAAATTATGAATAATCATTAATTAGTATGCAGGAAGAGATAACTTGTGAGTTCTTTATGGATTAAAGTTTTTCTTTAATGATGATATAGAACATATGTCATCTTCTATGAGTAAAATATATGTTTTAGAAGTGAAAACCCCAAATTTGATATCATATTTAGAACAAACATTTAATCCACTATCCTTAGATCATAAGTATGTATACTTAATATAAGGAGTCAAATCACCAATGATAATATCAAAAAACATACCCCCTACCCATGAATATAAATTAATAGATATTTTGAGATATAATTTGAAAGAAATCCATTATAAATTCTTCTTTAAGATATCCAAGATAATTAAGATTGTGCATGAAGGAATCTAACCATAGAGTTGGGAGACAACACTGTCCATTTCAATATCTTTGAATCTATGAAGAACCCTTAAACTAACTATTCACTCCTTGCAAAATCCCAAATTGAGGAGAATAAACCCATTGAATACCTAGGTATGTTAGATGAATTTGTATCCTTATGAAAATTGTTAAGGATTGTAAATTCTATAAAGAATGGAGATTTATATAATTATGAAGAATCTATTTTTAGTATGGAGGGAGATGTTACATTAGATTAATTTAGTGTATTAAATTGTTTATTTAATGATGGTACATCTTATATGTCAATTAGTGTGTTGAAAATACAATAAATGAAAGTGAGAAACCAAAATTGTATTTCATATTTTGAACAACCACCAAATTTTAATTTGAAACCACTACCCATATATTTAAATAATATTTACTTAATAGAAGGTGAACAATGTATAGTGATAATTTCCATAAAACTACCCTTTAATTAAAATATAATTATATCGTGATTGAGAGAGAGGAAATGAAAGAAATTGGTTTGATTTTAGGTGGTAACTAAATAATTAACCCTAAAATATGCTCACATGTAATTTTATATTAGTAAAATTCTAGAACTATTAGGAAACCCAAAACGAGGATAAATCCCACCATAATAGAGGTAAATAAAAAATTGATAGTGAATTTATTGGGGGAATACATAATTTACCCAATCTTTTAATCATAATGGGTTATCCTCATCCATGTAGTTCTTAAGAAAACAAGATTAAACAATTAAAATATTGAGAATCATTAATTGATACCTATTATAATTTAGAACATCTAAATGATTTCATAGATTATTGAAAGATGAATTAGGTCACTAAGAATGATGATTTCCCTATCCCATCCATTAAATATATCTTAACAATTTTGGTAGGAAAAACTATCTTTTGTTTCTAATATGATTTTTAGCATATTTTTATGTTCCTATTTCAAAAAAGGACTAATAGAAGACAACCATCACATGTCCCATTAGAACATTTTATTTGAAGATGATTCCTTTTAGGACATGTAATTCCTAGGTAAAATTTAATAGTTATTTACTAAGTATATATTTAGGTCATATTCAATATTTCATAAAGGTATTTTTAGACGACTTCACTATTTTTAAAAATTATTTTCATCATTGTTTGAAACTTTTTAAAAAAAAATTAAAATATTCATTAATAAAATAGGATTTTTTATTTGGGAAGGTTCATTTCATGTTTAATAATGGAATATTCTTAGGAAATTTAATTTAAAAAATTCATTGATCTGGGAAAATCAAAAATAAAAGTGATACATTCTTTTCATTATCGTAATTCTCTAAAACAGGGTAGATGCTTCCATGGACATGTATAATTTTATATCTATTTTATCAAAGACATAAGTAATTTTTATCTTCCACTCTCTAGATTAATTTTTAAGGATTATTTTTTTTATTTTTTTATGATTTTAAGGAATATTAATTTGAATTTATGCGTCAATTAATCACCCTACGAATGATGAAAAAAACCGAGCTGGGATAACCACTTGGAGTTTCCTTATAACACTTCCAACCAAGAAATGAGAGTGGTTATTTCCCAAAGAATTTAATATAGACCTAAATTCATTTTATATGCCTTAAAAATAATATATATTTCACAAATAAATTATACAACCACTAAAAATACATTTCTTATTTTCATTTTTCTTTAGATAAATTTAGATCTAGTTTTATTAGAACTAAAGTCAATTTATTTTTTGACCATGTTGTGCAGATATACTTAATGAATAAATATAAAGACAAACCAATGTTATTTTGATGGATACAACTATTAAAAGAGTTCAACCTAGAGATAAAGTACAAGAAAGGAACTGAGAACTAAGTGGTTGGCCACCTGATCAAGATTCCAAACACTATTGAAGTTGAAATTCCAGTCCAAGAACCACTAAATGATTACATTCAAGGAGAGTAGTTATACTTGATCGAAGTGCTCAAGTAAAGTGATATGGTCAATTATTTGGTACCTTATTAAGTCCCATCTCACTTAAATCCCCATAAATTTTAAAAACAAAAAACTAAATAAATATTTTACATATGGGAAGTTCCATACATGTGGAAGATCTATAATGATTAAGTGATAAGAAGAATCATACCTAAGAGTGAAATTTTATCTGTTTTTAAATTTTTTAAAAATTTAGATTGTGGAGGATACATTGGATCCCAAAGGATTGAAATGAAAATTTTAGAATATTGAATTTATTGGTCCACTCTATTTAAAGAATATCATTAATTTTGTAAAAAATGTAATAAATTTCAATTTTGTGGAAGTATTTTAAAAAGATAATTAGTTCCTTATAAACTAATTTGTTTTTATGAAGTATTTGAATTATGTGGAATAGATTTCATGGGATCATTTCAAATGTTATTTGTAAATTATTACATCATGTTTATTATGGATTATGTTTCAAAATCGGTGAATTTTTAGGCCACTAAGACTGATGATGCTAAGGTTGTGTGTCATTTTTTCATGACTAACAAATTTTATTGTTTTGGAGTACTAAGAGACGCCATTAGTGATCAAGGGATATAATTTTAGAATAGGACGATAAATGCACTGTTGAGAAAATATAGAGTACATCACAAGGAATTCACACACTATCATCTATAGACGAATGGGAATGATAAATTATCTAATATGGAGAAAAATAGAATTTTAGGAAAGGCTATCAAACTACGAAAGAAAGATTAGATCAAAAATTTTGAAGGCACCTTATATTCTTACAATACAACTTAAAAAAACTGTAGTAATAACACCATACTGATCTATATATGGAAATATTTTTTATCAACCTATTAAATGAGAAAATAAAATAGATTGGGTTATGAGAAAGGAAAATTTGGACCATGAAAAAGTTGGAAAAGAGAGAAGATTACAGATATAAGTACTAGAGGAAATTAAAAAATAATCTTTTGAGAATTCCATAATTTGAAAATTACTTGAGTGTATACCCAAAATATCACACAACACAAATAATACTATCTATTAGACTAAGTGTTATTATAAAATTCAATACAATTGACGATTAAATGTAAGCCTCAATCTAGAAGGAAAGAAAAATTTATAGTCAGTCATATATATCCTTTTGAGGTTTAGTGGTTTAAAAAATAAGTAAATAATAAACCATTTAATTTTAATTAGTATAATATAAATAAATTATACTAAAACATACTATAAAAACCTGGTTTTTTTCTATAAAAGACATTGGAATTTTATTGATGTTATTCCAGAGCAGTTCCTTCAGACGACGTGTGATTCTGAGCCCCGGTGTGGCCGGAATTAAATTTTTAGTGTGTTCACACTGGGCACACCAAATAAATAGGATAACTCTTAAACAACGATTCAGATCAGAAATATGAGTGTACGGATGAGTCTGAAATGGGGTGTTTACCCTAGGAACGACATAAAACATGTCAGCGCGGGGCATTGGGACCACTCGCCCGTTACCGGAATGTTAAACAGATAAATAAAATAATTAATTTATTCGTTTAATGGTTAAACTCAAGTATATCTTAAACAATAGCTCAGATTTGGAAGAATGAGGGCACCGTTGAGTCCAGAATGTTCCGTTTACCCTAGGAGTGGTGTAATTTTCGCGGCTGCGACCCTTCTATGGAAAATGGCCCCTAGGGCGTTTTTGTAATTTAGAGACCTCAGACGTTAAGTTTTATAACATTCGAGCAAAGTCTCGGATTAAAATTCTGAGATGGCCTTTGTGCTCGGGAGGTGGTGTTTACCCTAGGGGAGGCTTAACCTCGACTCTGTCGAGAGTTTCAGATGCAGGTTAATTTGAGGGTTTAAATTAATTAAAAAAATTTATTAATTTTTTTCGTTATTTAAACCTAAACTCACCCCCTTCTTCCCCATTTCAGCTCCTCTGGTGAAACCCTCTCAAGGGAGCTCCTCTAATAAGCCCTCCTCCATACTCATCCTCCGATCAAGATGGGGGGCAACAACGGCGAGGTGCAGATCGTCGGTGAAGCGTCGGGCAACGCCCATCGAGGTAGGAATTCTTATGGTTTTCACACCCTTGTCTTCAATTATTAATTTATTTGAACCACCATCGTTTGATCCTTGTTTTGATTATCTTCATTGATCGTTACATGAATACGACCATCAAACCATGCATATAATCACCCTTGTTCACGTGTTTTTCTTTAATTTCCGGGCATCCGCTCGAGTTACGGTGGTCCGCCGAAAGAACTACAAGATCATCACCAGCAGGAGAGACTGACGGCTGTGTGCGGCGGTCGCGGTGTGTCGCGCAGTGGACCAGAGAAAGGCCAGGAGGGTTCAGACGATGTGGTGACCTCAGGTGTCACCGACGCGGATGAGGAAACTTCAGATTGAAGCGGCGGTGGCCGGGCGGTGTCGGGTGTCACCGGCTGGAAAAAGGTGGTGCGTGGCCAGTGGAGTCGAGTGGCCGGAGGAGCAGCTAGCCGGAGTCTAGCGGTGAGGCTATGGGGGTGAAGCCAGGACGGCGGGTAGCAGGACAGTGCTGCGGAGATGGTGCCAGAGTGGTGCGCGGCCGAAAAGGCAGTGCGGTGTAGCCGGGGCAGCGCGACGGTGTGTTGCGGTAGCAGGCGGATGCGCCGAGGGCATCTGACGGAGGTGTGTTGCGGCCGGTGTTCGGCCCGGCCGTCATGGTTGAAGGAATCCTATGGCTTGGCCTTAGGCATGCGGAGGAAGCCAGGACCCGCACAACGCGGGTCCTGTTGGTGTGTCAACAAAGACCGGCCGAAGCTGGTCTGCTGGGGGAGCGAGGACCCAAAAACCACGGGTCTTGCTGGGCGACGCGTGGAGACCGGTCATTGGGCTGTCTAGTTTAAAAAAAATAAAAAAATAAATAAAAGAAATAATAAGATAATAATAATGATAATAATGATAAAATTTTTATTATTTTAATGAAAATGTTTTATAAAGAATAAATCATTCGTAGGGCGTCCGATTTGGGCACGATCTTTAGCCGCGAAATCCTTGAATCGAGACTGAGTATTAAGATGGTCTCGGGGGTTTCTAAACCCCGAGACGAGGGGATCGGTAGCGCGACACGCCCATTAAGTAGTTTGGCGTTTTTCTGGGGGTTATTTTTTTGAATGGCACGGGCACATCTGGAGTCTATTTTGAGCGTCTTCAGTAGCGTTGTGACCCTGAAATCAAGACGAAGATTGCCAAGGGGTTTTTAGGCATTAAATCTGGAGTTGAGGCATGGGCCCCACGGCCCTTCATTTAAGCTGTGAGCCGCGTTTCACAACTCATTCATCGGATGTCTGTTCGAGGCGTGCGAGTAGTTGTTTTTGGGGTGTTTTTCCGAGGGCATTGAATTGGCTCAATCCGCCCGTTTCAATTATGCATGGTGGTGTGGGCCCCATGAGGGCCATTTTGGGAGTTGGCGGTGATTTCTATCTTTATCACTGGGTGTCCGTTTTGGATAAGTTGATAGTCAATCTTGTGTTCTTTTTCGAGAGGATCACAACGATACAATCCATTCATAGCGCTTCAGGACCGGGATGCGGGTCCCATGAAGCACCGCTCATGTGTGGTACTGCGAAATGTATATTTTTCTCTGGATATCCATTGCACTCAAGTGAGAAGTCAATTTGACGTGTTTTACAGAGGGGATTGCAATGGTGTGATGCGCCTGACTATTTTTGGGGCCGAAGCTCGGGACCACGGGACGTCGTTCGGGCACAAAGCAGTGTTGAAAGACTTTTACATCGGATGTCTGTTGGATGCAAGTAAATAGTCTATATTGCATGTTTTTTCATGTGGATTACAACGGTATGATCTGTTTGGAGGTTTGGAGTCTCATTAGAGATCTCATTAATTAAGGAATCATGAAAGGTGTACCGGTGGTGGTTCTTCCTGTAGTGTTTGTAGGGAACCCTTGGCATGTGATCACGTTCACTCTTGTGAGAGTGAATTTAGTGTTTAAAGAGATCTGGTTGACCGTGCTAGGGCCATGGGGGAAGCAGGTTGGGGAAGTTATGTTTACACCTTTTTGCATTGACATTAGGTTTTGTGTGCACGATAGCCCTCGAATGGTAATGTGGCATACTCTGAAAGAATATTAGAATGCTTGGAGGTACATGTTGTAGTTTGTACCTGAGAACGTTTGTGTGATTGGTTTGGAGATGAGTCTGGGCAACACATTGTGTGGGCCCCATGTGTGCACCGTGTTCTTCTTTACATACCTTTGACCTCTCACGACGCAGAGATCCCTTCTGTTAGTAGCGTTTCAACCAGCAGGGTCGAGTGGGTTCCCCTAGTTCTGTTCTCGATGGTTTGACTGGCAGAGTTGTTTTGGTTCCCCTTTTCTTTCAATTGAGGGGGTTTTCAGTGTTGGGTCCCTTTCATCAGACTGCGGCATCGTTTACGACTACGTGCGTTCGTACAGTTTGGACGTTTTCCCACTTTCTAGAGTGAGTTGTCTCGGTCCGCTTCGACAGTGACTCAGCAGATTGAAGCATGATCACCCTGAGAGGCCCAGGGAGATCCTCGCGTCCCTTCATGTACCCTTGTAGAGTTCATTGGGTATAGGGGTGACCAACACATTACACGGGCCCCGATCATCTACCCATGAGTTTGTTTCCAGTATGGTATGGAGCCCCCATTGAGCCCTAGGCACAAAATCCCTAGATGTGTATCGAGATCATATCTTCCTTCCGCGATATATTGTTACGTGTTTCCCTCTACGTGTCCTGGTTACCAATGAGGTACCATCCAATAAGGATGGCTAGTGGAGTACCATCCAGTAGGGATGGCTAGTGAGGTACCATCCAGCAGGGATGGCTAGTGGTGTACCATTCTGCAGGGATGGCCAGTGGGGTACCATCTAGCAGGGATAGCCAGAGTGGTTCTGGGTCTCCCTCCAGCAGATTACCCTTTCACAGGGTTGGGCAGTGGGAACCCGTCGACTTGGAGAAGACCTCTCGACTGTGTGACTATGACGAGATGTGGTTTGAATTCCCCCAGAACACCCAAGTATGAGGGGAAATTTCCCCACCGAGACACATCCTTGTGATGTGACCTAAAACCGTGTGGGCGATTCAGTGCCGCCCAAAGAGGATAGTGTCAAGGTGCGGTGATTTGAGCCCCTTGGCTTGCAGTTCGGGGCAGACGTGTGGGATGATGGGCATCGATGGTGTTTACTTCTGGGACAGTTGTCTACTCACTTTCTTGGGCTGAGCTATGGGATGGAGATCCCCTTAAGATCTTGTTTGAGCTTCTTGTTTGAGCATATGGATATGTATATACCTTTTTCGATTACCCACTCCTTGGGTTTTGGTTACTCTCCTTCTAGGAGAGGCAAAGACGCGCGGGGTATGCCACATGATTTCCGTGTCTAGCTTCTCATGGTTGGATTAGTCTACTCTCCTGTTATAGCTAGAGAAGACTCGACGAGAAGTTCATCTTCTCACCACTTCTAGCTCCTTGTGTTTGTATGAGTCTACTTCATTCCTCTTGTTGGGTTTATTTGTACTCTTTACTGCACTCTCGGTTGTTCTCCTTTACATTTCCTTGTTCGATCGACTGATCACCTCTTTAGTACCTCCTTTGTTTCTCCCTCAAGCCTTCGGGGCATCCTACGGATTATTTTTATACTCACCCCTGCCTGGGCTTTTCCCACACTTGGTGTTCCCTTGTAGAAGATGAACAGGTTGGTCATGACTTTAGCGGAGCATAGGAGTTCGGGAGCTCAGACCGTGTGCAGTGGTCGTAGTCAGGTTCTAGGTGTGGGACTCTACCAACTATTTACTTTTGTTTACTTGTTGCTGGGTTGTGGCACTTTCCTAGTTGGGTGCGTTTTTTCCCTTTTTCATTCAGTTTACCTTCAGCACTTACTTTGTACTGTATAGAGGTCGATGCACTTTTGTGGTTGTTTATAGCAGTTAGTACTTTACGTTTCCTTTTACTCTGCACTTCTGTATTGAGTGGGATGTGTTTGTTTGTACATGTACTCAGGAAAAGGCCTCCCTGAGTTGTTTAGCCTTCAGCAGTTGTCACCAACCCCTGTCCTATGGAGGCGGGCTTTGGGTAGTTGCAGCTTGAGCCTGGGTAGGGTCGGTTCGTGAAAAAGTGGTATCAGAGGTGGTTTGTTCCTTGAGATGTTGTTCGAACGTCCCTAGAAAGGAATTGGTTTGGATCCAGGGAAATAGTTTCAATGTGTCTCGAGAGTGGATCTTAGGCCAGGGAGTCCAGTGATGGTGTGGCGACTAATGTATCCCTTCACTAGGACCCTGATAACCCACTTGTCGACTCAGCATGTTGAGACACTCGTTGAAGAGAATTTGTTTTTGCATCATATAGGATTGAGTCTTGACTTTCGTTCTTGAGTCATCTCCCAATTGTTGTTACTGTTATATACATATATGCTCATCTGACCATGGAATCCTTGATAATATTCAGGATTCCTCCACAAAGACTGCCAGCCAGGATACCAGCTTCGGTTCATGAAGATGACCCTGATAGCTACGAGGCCTTAGTCCAGGACCCATCATGCGAGTCTGTTTCTCCGGGTGGGCCGGTAGCAGCACCCCCACCTGGTGAGCAGCAGACAGCTTCATCAAATCAAACTGAGTTTGAGCGCAGGTTGAGCGTGCTCTGTGAGTTCCAGCGACAGAGATCGTTGAGGTTCAGTGGTGAGCTAGACCCTAAGGCAGCAGAGGTTTGGCTAGAGATAGTGGTTCACCTATTCAGTCTTGTGGAGACACCGACATATCTTATGGTGGCTTTGGCCGCTAGACTTTTCCATAGAGGAGCTGGGCGTTGGTGGAGTCTGGTGACTCAGTTTCTCGATGATTCGTCTCTTTCATGGGATGAATTTCAGCTGTTGTTTCGTGAGGAGATTTACTTATCGTTCTTACGCTCTATTCAGATCCAGGATCTCCTTCAGTTTCAGCAGGGAGGTATGAAGGTGACTGAGTTGGTGACTAGGTTTGTGGACCGTGCACGTTTTTACCAGGACTTGGTCCACGACGAAAACTTCTGAGCGCGGAAGTTCGAGCACGGTCTCTGCAGAGATATTCGTGCTATCATAGTACCCTTGTTCATTTCCACATATGTCGGGGTTCTAGAGCAGGTGATGGTGATAGAGAGATTCCTGTCATGCTCTACAATTGGTGGTGGCAGCAGGCTCGACAGAGCCGAGACGTCTGCCGCAACAAGCAGGCGTCGGGTGATAGAACCTCAACACAGGTGGCTTTCTGATAACCGGACTCAGGGGCCTAGTCGTACACCAGAGTGGTGCTGAAGGGAACCAGTGCATCCCAGAGAGAGTCGGTGTTATGCTTGTGATGGGTGAGGTCACCTGGCGTGGGACTACCTGACCAAGCACGCTGAGAATATCAGACAGGAAGCAGGTGCACCACCACGACAGAGGCAGCGTCGTGATCAGAGTAGTACCCATATAAGTGGTGCTAGTAGAGGAGTGGGGGAAACTGATAGTGGGGGACAACATTATAAGGTCTTCCCATCACCACCAGGAGGTCCACGTCAGGATCTGGGAGCTGACAGTTGGGATCATAGACAACCGTGAGCTTTGGACGTCTACGATCCTACAGAGAATGAGGTGATAAGAGGTGCACTCTACAGCTCTTCTACTTTTTGCAGTAGAATTTTTAGACTCTGTGTGTGAAATGATTTCCCCCTACTCTTTGTTTGATTTGTTACCAGGGTGGTGTGGGGTGTCGGTGTACCTATGTGTTGGTAAGGAATAAGACGTGGAACCTTTTCTTTAGTCGATGGTGTCAACTCCTTCGCTCTCCAAGCGTGTAAGAGAGTCTGGGTCATGGGACATCGACTATGAAATCTTGTGTGACCAAATATCCTTGGGTGTTTCACCATATGGATATTCTGAAGGGGGAATCATCGGGCTTTGTCCCAGGTCCAAACGGTGATTCCAGTCATGGCGTGCGATGTAGGGGTTCGTTCAGGGTGGTGATCTACCCCCGAGAGCCTTCGGGCCATTTGAGACCGTGTGAAGGGATGAAGAGGTTTCCTACCACCTTGACCTAACCCCAAAGGCTGGTTTGGGTGCATAGCGTATCCCACATGACTCACCTGAGAAGAAGTGTGCATGATACTATGCACTTCATCATAAAGGGTATACCTCTTGTGAACAGATCAAATCCTTTGGTCTGTGTGCGGTGACGCGGGACTGTACAAGAGTTCATCTGGGTATGGGAGAGCCAGGTGTGGGCATAATAC
Source organism: Viscum album (assembly GCA_963277665.1). NCBI lineage: Eukaryota > Viridiplantae > Streptophyta > Magnoliopsida > Santalales > Viscaceae > Viscum > Viscum album. Next base: position 86,992,173 of record OY728154.1, read on the forward strand.
CCTAAGTTATTCCCTGGTTTTACTTTTCGGGGATGAAAATCTTGAAGGATGGAATGATGTTAGAACCCAGTTTTTTTCTATAAAAGACTTTGGAATTTTCTTGATGTTATTCCAGAGCAGCACCTTCAGACGTCGTGCGATTATGAGCACCGGTGTGGCCGGAGATAAATTTTTAGTGTGTTCACACTAGGCACGCCAAATACATGCGATAAATCCTAAAATGTTCTAAATATTAGAAGTATGAGTGTACGGATGGGTCCAAAATGGGGTGTTTACCCTAGAAACGACATAAAACATGTCGGCACGAGGTGTTGGGACCCTTCGCCCGTTACCAGAACGTTAAACTGATAAATAAAATAATTAATTTATTTGTTTAATGGTTAAACTCAAGTATCTCTTAAACAGTAGCTAGGATTGGAAAACCAAGGGCATATTTGAGTCTGGAACATGCCTTTTACCCTAAGAGGGGTGTAATTTTCGTGGGCACGTCCCTTCTGTGGAAAATGGCCCCTGGGGCATTTTCATAATTTAGCAGCCTCAGACATTAAGTTTTATAACTTTCGAGTGGAGTCTTGGATTAAAATTTCGAGAAAGACATTGTGCTCGGGAGGTGGTTTTTACCCTAGGGGAGGCTTAACCTTGACTCCATCGAGAGTTTCGAAAGCGGGTTAATTTGAGGTCTTAAATTAATTAAAAATTTTAATTTTTTGTTTTCTTTATTTAAACCTAAACCCACCCACTTCTTCCCCATTTAACCTCCTCTGGTGAGACCCTCTCAAGGGAGCTCCTCCAACAAGCCCTCCTCCATCCTCTTCCTCCGATCAAGATGGGGGGTGACAACGGCAAGGTGCAGATCATCGGTGAAGCGTCGGGCAACGCCCATCGTGGTAGGAATTATTTATGGTTTTCGCACCTTTGTCTTCAATTCATAATTTATTTGAACCACCGTCGTTTGATCCTTTTTTTGATTATTTTCGTTGATCACCGCATGAATAAGACCATCAAACCATGCATATAATCACCCTTGTTCGCATGTTTTTCGTCAATTTTTGGGCATCCGCTCGTGTTACGGTGGTCCGCCGGAAGAACTACCAGATCATCACCGGCAGGAGAAGCCGGAGGCTACACGCGTCATCCACGGTGTGTCGCGTGGAGGAGCAGAGGAAGGCCGGGAGGGTTTGGATGAGGTGGTGACCTCGGGTGTCACTGGCGCGGACGAGGCAACTTTGGATTGAAACGGCGGCAGCAGGGCGGTGTTGGGTGTTGCCTGCTGGCCAAAGGTGGTGTGTGGATGGTGGAGCCGAGTGGTTGGAGGAGCAGTTGGACAGAGCCTAGAGGTACGACTAAGGGGGTAAATCTGGGATGGCGGGTAGCAGGATGGTGATGCAAAGGTGGCGCCGGAGCGGTGCGCGGCCGAGGAGGCAGTGGGGTGTGGTCGGGGCAGCGCGACGGTGTGCTGCGGTAGCGGGCGGAGGCGCTGAGGGCGTCCGGTGGAGGTGTATTGCGGCCGGTGTCTGACCTGGCTATTGTGGTCGAAGGAAGCCCGAGGCCTGGCCTCTGGCGTGCAGAGGAAGCCAGGACCCGTGCAATGAGAGTCCTGCTGTTGCGTCAACGAAGACTGACCAAAGCCGGTCTGCTGGGGGAGCGAGGACCCGCAAACCGCGGGTCCTACTGGGCGACGCGCGGAGACTGGCCAGTTGGCCAGTCTAGTTTAAAAAAATAAAACAATTAATCAAAGAAATAATAAGTTTATAATAATAATAATAATAATAATAATAATAATATTATTATTATTATTATGAAAATGTTTTATAGATAATAAATCATTCATAGGGCGTCTGATTTGGGCACCGTCTGCAACCGCGAAATCCTTGAATCGAGACTGAGTTTTAAGCTGGTCTCGGGGCTTTTTAAACCCCGAGACGAGGGGCTCGGTTGCATGACACGCCCATTAAGTAGTTTGGCATTTTTTCGGGGGTTATTGTTTTGAATGGCGCGGGCACATCCAGACTCCATTTTGAGTGCCGTCAACGGCATTGTGACCCTGGCATCAAGACAGAGATTTCCAAGGGGTTTTCGAGCATTAAAGTCGGAGTTGAGGCATGGGTCCCACAACCCATCTTTTAACCTGCGAGCTGCGTTTTTCAACTCTTTCATAAGATGTCCATTTGGGGTGTGCAAATAGTATTTTTTGGGGTTTTTTATGTGGTTATTTCATTGGTGCGATATTCCCACTTTAATTCTGCATGGTGGTGTGCACCCCACGAGGGCCACTCTAGGAGTTGGTGGTGATTTCTATCTTTATCACTAGGTTTTCATTTTAGAAAAGTGGATAGTCAATCTTGTGTGATTTTTCGAGAGGATCGCAATGGTGTGATCCGTTCGTAGCGCTTCGGGACCGGGATGCGGGTCGTACGAAGCACCGCTCATGTGTGGTACGACGAAATGTATCTTTTTTTCTGGATATCCATTGCACTCAAGTGATCAGTCAATTTGACGTATTTTCCCAAGGGGATCCCAATGGTGTGATGCGACCACTTGTTTTTGGGGCTGAGGCTCGGGACCACGGGACGTCGTTCGGGCATAAAGCAGTGTTGAACGACTTTTACATTGGATGTCTGTGGGAGGCAAGTAAATAGTCTATCTTGCATGTTTTTCCGTGAGGATTACAATGGTATGATCCGTTTGGAGTTTTGGAGTCTCATTCAAGATCTCATTAAATGAGGAAGCATGAGAGGTGTACCGGTGGTGGTTCTTCCTGCGGTGTTTGTAGGGAACCCTTGGAATGTGATCATGTTCATTCTTGTGAGAGTGAAGTTAGTGTTTAAAGAGATGTGGTTGGTCATGATAGGGTCGTGGGGGAAGCAGGTTGGTGAAGTTATGTTTACGCCTTTTTTCATTGACATTGGGTGTCATGTGCACGATAGCCCTGGGCTGGCAATGTGGCATACTCTGGGAGTATACGGGAATGCTTCGAGGTACATGTTGTAGTTTGTACCTGAGAATGTTTGTGCGATTGGTTTGGAGATGAGATTGGGCCACATGTTGTGTGGGACCCATGTGTGCACCGTGTTCTTTTTTACATACCTTTGACATCTCGCGACACAGAGATCCCTTCTATTAGCAGTGTTTCAACCATCAGGGTTGAGTGGGTTCCCCTGGTTTTGTTCTTGATGGTTTGAATGGCTGACTTTTTTTGGTTCCCCTATTCTTTCAGCTGAGGGGGTTTTCATTATTGGGTCCCTTTCACTGGACTACGACATCATTTACAACTACATGATTTCATACAATGTGTGTGTTTTCCCAATTTCTAGAGTGAGTTTTCTCAGTCCGCTTCGACAGTTACTCAGTGGATTGGAGCATGATCACCCTGAGAGGCTCGGGGAGATCCTAAATCCCCTTCGTGTACCCTGGTAGAGTTATTTAGGTATAGGGGCAACCAACACATTATGTGGGCCCTGATCCTCTACCCAAGAGGTTGTTTCCAGTAGGGTAAGGATCCCCCAGTGAGCCTTGGGCGTAGACTCCCTAGTTGTGTATCGAGATCATATATTCCTTCCGTGATCTATCGTGACGTGTTTCCCTCTACGTGTTCTGGTTACCAGTGAGGTACCATCCAGTAGGGATGTCCAGTAGTGTACCATCTAGTTGGGATGGCCACTGAGGTACCATCCAGCAGGGATGGCCAGTGGTGTACCATCCAGTAGGGATGGCTGGTGGTGTACCATCCAGGAGGGATGGCCAGCGGGGTACCATCTAGCAGGGATGGCCAGAGTGGTTCCGGGTCTCCCTCCAATGGATTACCCTTTCGTGGGGCTGGGAAATGGGAACCTGTTGACTTTGAGAAGACCTCTTGACTGTGTGACAGTGACGAGGTGTGGTTTGACTTCCCCCTGAACTCTCAAGTACGAGGGGCACTTTCCCCACTGAGACACATCCTTGTGACGCAACCTAAAATCGTGAAGGCGAGCCAGTGCGGCCCAAAGTGGATAGTGTCAAGGTGCGGTGATTTGATCCCATAGGCTTGCAGTTTGGGGCATACGTGGGGGATGCTGGGAATCAATGGTGTTTAATTCTGGGACTGTTGGATAGTATGTTTCTTGGGATGAGCTACCGGATGGAGATCACCTTATAATCTTGTTCGGGCTTCTTGATTGAGCATATGGATATGTATATACCTTGTTCCATTAACCACTCCTTGGGTTTCGGTTACTCTTCTTAAAGGAGAGGCATAGATGCACATGGTATGCCATGTGATTTCCATGTCTAGATTCTCATGGTTGGATGAGTCGACTATCCTTCTATTGGTAGCTAAGACTCGATGAGAAGTTAATCTTCTTACCGCTTCTAGCTCCATGTGTTTGGACGAGTCTACTTCCTTCCCCTTGTTGGGTTGAGCTGCACTCTTTACTACACTCTCAGTTGTTCTCCTTTACGTTTCCCTATTTGATCTACTGCTCAACTCTTTAGTACCTCTTTTACTACTCCCTTGAGCCTTTGGGGAATCCTACTGAGTATTTTTATACTCACCCCTACTTGGTCTTTTCCCACACTTGGTGTGCCCTTGCAGACGATGGACAGTTTGGTCGTGACTTCAGCGGTGCTTAGGAGTTCGGGATCTCAGACCGCGTGCGGTGGTCGTAGTCGGGTTCCATGTGTGGGACTCTCCCAACTGTTTACTTTTGTTTACATGTTGCCGCGTTGTGGCACTTTTCTGGTTGGGTGCGTGTTTTGCCCTTTTTATTTCAGTTTACTTTCAGTAATTTCTTTGTACTGTTTAGAGGTCAATGCACTTTTGTGGTTGTTTATAGTAGTCAGTACTTTACTTTTCCTTTTACTCTTCACTTCTGAATTGAGTGGGCTATGTGTGTGTGTACAAGTACTTAGGTGAAGGCATCCCTGAGATGTTTAGCATTCAGTGCTTGTCGTCGGCCTCTGGCCTATGGAGGTGGGTTTGGGGTAGTTTTGGATCGAACCCGAGTAGGGTCGGGTCGTGACACTTACCTCAAGATCCAGGGGAAGAGATCACACTCCTCCAACTTGTTTAATAATGAGAACCATCAGGTTTTTCATATCCATAAATATTGACTACTTATAGAAATTATTTTCAACTCCACATACATATTAAATATAAATTAATGAATTGTGTACAAAATATCATTTAAGTTTGGGGAAGGGAACCTTTGTAGTTAAATATTTTCAATTTTATATTAAAAAATTCAATTTTTTTGTGTATTTTCATTATTTTTAGAGTCTTTTTGAAACCTATTGAGCATTAATTAAAAAACTATATAACATATAATCTATTCTAATGATGCAGAACTATTTTGAACCATTAAATAACCTTATATTAACACTGAAATGAACTTTATTTTCAAAATATAAGTGAGGTAAATTCAAGCTAAGACTATTTATTTTTCAATCTCATGCCCTAAAATATTGTCCTATATTTTAAATTTCTTACCTAAGAGGATTTTAAACTAAATTTAAATTCTGATTTATAATTTCCTATTTCTTGAGAGTGAAAATACATATTTAAACAACTATAATTTACTAAGTAATATAGTAAAAAACACTGAGTATTCAAGGACATTGTGCTAAAATTATTGTATAGTTATTTGATTTTAAAAGTTCCTTTTTAAAATTAAATCTATATTCAAGCCTACATTGAAATTTAATCCTTATATACCTTATCATACCTGAATTAAGTTTTTTGGAAGCCAAATTAAAATTCATGCATTATTATCTACCTTGATATAGAATCTAATGAATTAACTTCGTCAAAATAATGCATTGGGGAATAGAAAAAGTAATCTAGAACAAACTATTTTGAAAATACCTTTGAGCTAAAGAGAGAACTATTGAAATTTTATTACTTGTATTTTATAAGGTAAATCATAATAAAAATGATAAAAAATAGAATATAAAACATACAAGGATGGGTATGAATATCCACCACCATTTCAAGTGAAAGAGACCTCTCTATTCCTCATAAATCTCACATATGCATAAGCATTATAAAATATAGATGCTAGAAACATATCTGTATGAAAAGATAAATTAATTATATCAAAGGGGGAATGGAGGAAAAAATTTGATGTTACTTAGGTATACCATCAAAGAATCTATAGAGGATTTGGTAAGAAAAATAGAGTGGTGTTGAAGATGAAATATTCTCTACAATCTAACTTTTAAGAGTTGTCCAATAGAAGGGTACTGAGAAAAAGTATTAAATTGAAGGAATATGGTCCCTAGAAAGCATCAAAAGAAAGGGATATACTTATTAATTTTGAGAAAGGTAATTCTCACACCTATAAGAATAAATATTAAATTACAACTTTTCCTTAAAGAGTAGAATGAAAAACATTTAACCTCCTAATGTAAATAGAGATATAGATATTTTTTTCCTAATAAAATAATAAAATTTGTGCCCTTTACATTCATAAATAGAAAGAGTGATTCTATATAGAGGAATAAGGGAAGGAGTAATCCATTTTTAAAGGAAAATAAAAAACATGCATTGTGCTTCCACTTGGATCCAAACCACCAAAATCCTACTTAGAAGTTTCTACAATAAGAACCACCAAATGTAATCCTTAAAAAACCTTCAAAAAATACCACATGATATACAAAAATAATTTACTTATTAGGTGGATATAAAGAAAAAATTCATTCCTATGGTGAAACTTATATGAAATTGGAATGAGAAAAAATTTCCTTAAAAATCATAATTGAGTGATGAGTTAAATATTACCTAGAATAAAGGTATAAATGTTCATGTATCAATGACAGAAGTGGAAATTAATTGAATGTATTTAATTATGAAGTTTTAACTATGAACATTAAGGAGGCTTGATGAGATACAATAACATGGTGTTGAAAATGGGTCCCGCATTGGATAGTATTTGAATTTTTCTTGGGTAATATTTTGAAAGATCACTTATTCAGGAGTCAGAGGGTTAAATGTGAGAGAATTGTCAAAACAATAATTAAATTCATTTTTTCTTGATATTTTGAGTAACTAAATAACACTATTTCATCATTATATACTAATTTTCATGTATTTAGATTATAGGATTATTTTTTGTTTTAATTGTAAAAATGTTTTAATTTTTTTATTTTAATTGATTTATCTATCTGTTGAATTATTAAAAAATACATTAAATTTTTAGTATTTTGATGATTATTTTAGGAAATTGGATGGAATATCAAAAAATAAAAGTGGTTCTAAAAGGAAATATAGAATTACAATATATTTTCAAGATAAATTTAATAAAGGACATAGGTGTAGGTGTCAATGGTGCCTAGAATATGTGTCATTCTAAAGTGTCTGAAGGCTGAAAATTAGAAGTGGATGGGAATAGGTGAATTTTAGCTCCATGTTGGTGTGATTTACTCTTTGTGGGTGTCATTTATCTCTAGGTTTGTGTGATATTCCAATAGTATGTTTTAATTGTAAAGTTCAGGTGTTATTTCCATGAGTGTATGAGTGATTTTCAGCAGCATATGGGTTAAGCCTGCTCTCATAAAGGTTTATTAGCATTCTAGGGAAATGCCAATGCAACCTGGGAACTATGTAAAGGTTGAATCCACATCTTATAGACTATTTAGAGGTCATCGGTGATCAAACAAATCAATTTAAGGGTACTATAGTAATCTTTAGGGATATTTCAAGGTAATTGAGACCTATAGAAAGAAATGAACTATAATACGAAGCTTCAAGTTTCCACTTTTATACTCCTAAAAAAATAGAGGGATGAAACTTTGATCTAGATATGAATAGTATTTTGATGAATAATGAAGAGTAAGCTATGGTTTTTGTTGAGATTTCGAGACCATGGAGAATAAGAGAAACCACAATAGAAATGGGAAGATCAATATTTCAAAAGAGTCATGATCCTGGAGCTTTAATCTCTATGTTAAAAATGGAAACTGTAGATCGATAAAACGAAGATGAGGATACAACTCGAAGAGGCTTGGCTTGGGTAGACCACCAAAGTTCTTTCAAAATTGAAGTTACTCATTTCATACCTTATTTTTCTATTTTTTTAATTCCTTATTCATCCCCCCTTTTCTCAATTACACTTTAAATGGAGGATTAATATTTTGAGTGATCAGAGAAGGGATGGAGAACATTTTTAATGTATTAGTATTCACACATTATTGAATAAAACTCTCTTTTTTGGATTGATTTTAGTTTTCAGTGGATATTTAGTATTTTTTAATTCATTCATATTTGAATATTTATACTTTTTTTTTGTTTTATTTTTAATTTGATCACTTATAATCTCCCTCTAGTTGGTGAAGCTTGTCTCAAAGGAATAGGCTAAATTAGGTGGTGAGTGTCTATCAATTATTATCATGTGTGTGAATGAAGTGGGAAACTCTAAAATTACTCAATAAAACAAAAACCATATTTGGTATTTCCTTTGTATTTTATGATTAGTTTAATTATCATAGAAAACATAAGAATGGATGAAAGATAATAAGTAACCACTATTAGGATAGTATCCATAATAACCATCAACTAATGGTGGTAGAAAAATCAATTGACGAGACTTTAATTTATCAACTTATAAGATTACAAGACATACAATTTTAAATACTATGAAATAATTAAAAATTTAAATCCAACCATGAACCCATAACTTCCTTCATCAACTATTTTCAATCCCTCATTCCATTTTTTCTCTGGTATTTAAAAATAGAAAACCAAAAAACCCTCTTTCCTGTAATTAAAAGTTATAACATATTTTATCACACCTCTATGGATATTACCACAGGGTTACCACTATAACTATATTTAACCTATGATAAATAATATCTTTTTGGACACCCCACATTCAGTGTGCATCAGTATACCAAACATATTATTATTTTATTATTCATTCTTAAAATATTTATATATTTTGGGATTAATAGTTTTTATATTATTTATTACACCATGTTTATGAAGTATGAAATCAATTTTAAACCTTTATGTGGTATCAAATTCAATCTATCCATGTTATTTTAATTTAAAATAGTTGAAAAAACTGGAAGAACAATTTTTATAGGTTCCATGGCATAATAAAAGACAAAACACCAATTTTTTCTCTTAATAATTCAAGACCATGATGTGTTCCTTATGAAAATTGAAGATTTGGTTCTTAATATGGACAGAACATGAAATGGTCCGAGGAAAAAAATGTGTAATGGGAATCGATTAAAATGATTTGAAATAGGGCATTTAAGGATGGTTACTTACACCAGAGTTTTGTGGGGGCTTTTGTGTTATTTTCAAGCTCCTCTATAAAGACCCTCCATGGCGTAGGCCAAGTCATTTCATACTTTTGAATTCCTTTTGGGAATTAATCTAATATATCATAGATTTTATATTAAATAGTATTGATATTGATATTATATAATTCTAAAAATAAATTTCCAAATTCATATATTCATTATATGACAATGACACAAAATGACATGGCCTCTTAAAACATTCACCAAAATGGTCATAAATCATTAAATTTTATAGGGACAAAATTAAATGTACAACTATCAGGGTCCAATATATTTTTAATATAATTTTAAAGATAAAATTCACTGTTGAATATGAATTAAGTCTTTAAACTCCAACCAAAAATATTTTTATAGATATGGTCAAGGTTTAAAGTGTATTTTCATGATTTTATAATTTATAAAATGTTTAAAAATTATATAATATAAAATATAAAAGTGGTTATATTAATTTATTGATAATTCATAAATGATAATTTAAAATCAAATTATTAAAAACTTATTCCAAAAACATATTTAATCTATTTTAAAAGAATATCTTGATATTGATAAAATAGACGTTTCAAATAAAATAAAATTTGTAATATTTAATTTATGTAAATTTTTTATATAAATATGAAATTTTTATGATTCAATAATAAAATTATTCATAAAGTATCTCATAATATGAAATATAAATGAGATCTTATTAAAACTATATAAATGACAATATAAAATGTTCATATTAGATAAAAGTAAATTATTCAGGTTTATCCATACCTAAATAATAAAGAGTTTATAATTTATTATAAATTGTTTCTAATTATTTATCTATTTATTAAATATATTAATTATTACTTTATTCATTTATTTTATATTTTATTCATATATATTATTGTTATATTATGAATTGTGATGTTTGATTTAGTTTAAAGAGTTAAATTGTTTCCAAAATATCATACATGCATATTAGGATTTGCATGCTGAATATGATAATTGGTTTAGTTTTCTTCTACATTAACTTTATATTTTATTATAGTATTATTATAAAATAAATAAGTTAATTTGATTTATAAAAATTTAGTTTTATAATTGTGATGGGATAGAAAACTCTCTTGGCTAACATATCCCTAGGAAGAAGAAAATTAGATAAGACTGCTCATTGGAACAGTTGCTTATTCTTTATCTAGAAATGTTTTGGTTGGATATATTTCACTCCATGTTTATTATTTTGGGGATTTGTGGTTTCTCATTATTCTAATCCTTTACATGAAAGGGTTTTATCTAACTTTCACATGGGATACATTTAAGTATGGGTGAAATAGTTTCCTTTTTTTTGGTTGAGTAACCAAGTTAAGAGTTACATAAAGTGTTATAAATTTATATAGATTAATCATTTTGAATTATTGGAAGGAATATAATTCAAAAACAAATCATTAAAATCATTTATATATGTATAGGGAATTTATGAGACAAGTGAGATAGAATCCACTTGAAAATAATACTAAGAGTTATATTTCTTTCAAAGAAAACATATATCAAGACCTTGATCATCATACCATGTATTTTGAGGCTAAATATTGGTCCCCATGGATTATCTTATGTAAGGTATAGAAGGATTATCCATAGATTTAGGTAACCCAATCTCATTGTGAGATTTGGGTTAAACTTAGCTGGGAAACCCTTAGGAAGGATACCAGAGAAAAAGAGTTGAGATTATAACCATATTATGGATTTGTGAAAAGTTTTTTCCACTTTACTATCCAATATTCATATATGATGTGATCTACATGATTTCCTACAAAAAATAGATGAATTGTGTGATGAACACTAAAGTGGAATCATTTCTTAGTGAAATATGGATCTTCTCTATTAAAGGATTTAAGGGAATCAAAAAGGGGTCAGTATTTTTATCGGAGAATATTTAATAACATTTCCTTAATACATATATATAACATTTCATTCATATGATAAGAGATTCTATTTTAGATTAAAAAACAACATCATGATATGAAATAAATTTTTGGTCAATCATTGAAATGGAGAAGCTAAATAGTATAAACTTCTTATACTAGCATATAATTTTGAGAACAGTTCTAAAACAGGAAGATAAATTCAATATTTTAGAGAACCAATTCCAGAAGAAACACATTGTGATAAAAATAATCTAGGAGGTGAAGAATTTCTATTATGAACATAAAATTTATTCCCATGATATTTCTATATTGATTCATGTCTCTATACAGCCTAAAATTTATAAGTAACATGAAACCATGGATGTTATGGGATGATTGATAACCTGAAAAGGTTATATCATGAGAAATATAGAAATGACAGATAATTTTTTGTCTAAAGTAATTTTTTGGTGTAAAATGTTAGAAGGTACATTAGTCTCATCACTTGTACTGGATATGGTTGGGTATGTTAATGACTTGGATAGATTGGGGTCACCTCTTGATCATGGTCGGGATCCTGATTAAATTTTTCAATATTTACCAAAAACATTCATGATTTTCATTGTAAGTTATAATATAAATAAACTCAATAAAATTGACCCAGTCGACTCAGGTTGTAGAGGGTGGCTTATCAAGACCTGTTTGATCATTGTTCAAGCATTTTATTGAAAATGAAAGGTGGTAAATGTTAAACCCAGAGAATAAAATTTAGTTAGAATTTTCAATGATTTTTTTTTTCAAGTATCCAATCTAGGTCATTGAAAGCTAAATGTTCTATGAATAAGGAAGGAAATTGATTCTAGGTGATGGAAGCTTTTAGAATACCTAAAATATTTTTATTAAATCTATAGAAATCCTTTTTTGGGTATCGATGTTATAGAACTAAATTGTTTAATTTTCAATAGTATATGATACAAAATATATACTTTACTAATTTTTTAATTATACAAGAGTTAAAAATCAAGAAAAGAATTGAAGTAGATTTTAGTTTTAATTTAAATAATGTGGAAAAGGGTTAATGAATCATTTTTAAGGAAAATGAATATATCAATCTCATGTGGATCTAAATAAAGGATGTGTATAGTTATATAATTTCTCTTATATGATACGATTAGTTATTTACTTAAAAATATTTATTATAAACAATATGATTTGAAGGTTGTACACTTGACTATAATTTGATCCAATTCTATAATATGTTTGAGAATAATAAAGGGTAAAAATGTGGTATTTGAGATTATAGATTTTATCCAAGGTATTCATTAAAATATGATGAATTGAAATTCCACCACTATCAGTGGAATATTTTAAATAATAAAATATTCTTTTTAGAAAAGTACTTCAATCACATAGAATACTAAGATATAGTGGTCTATAGTTTATTTATTAAATTTTTACACTCTGAGAAAATAATATTTATTTTCTGAAAATAAATCTTTTACACCTTAACAAGACATTATAAATGAATATAATTTAATATAGGGGTTTAGGTGAATATTTTATAATTAGAGAAGTACAAAGATAAGAAATAAAATATTATATCTATCATTATTAAAAGTGAATATTACTCAATATCCTAAAAGAGATTTGGGTGTGATGGTAAAGTAGGATGTAAATAGTTATATATAGTTACCATAAATTGGAAAATACAACTTTATATTCTAAATTAGTTTAGGATGTATTGGTAAATAAATAATGTAAGGAGTTACATTAGTTACCGAAATGATATCAAGTAAAATTTTGATGTAAATGTTCCAATAATGATGATGATAATGAACTTTGAAAGAGTTTTAAATAGGAAAAAGAAGCAATGGAAATCCTAACATTTTATTTTATGAAGCTAATGGTTTTTAATATATATTCAAATAAATAAATATTAGGAATAGGATTACTAAATCCCACTGTTATTAAAAATGTTTTAGTTCATAAATTTTACTCACTAAATAAGTTTAGTGGAAGGATGTTATCATATGGTCCTAAATATATGTATCAAGAATTATTTAGAGATGTAATAAATTTAATAAAATCCTAAAATAAAATCAAACATAAGTTTGATCTTGTGATTCATCATATGATATATGATTATATGTGTTCTCATGTAAGGTTTTTTAATTTTTTTAATGAGTATAATGATATAAAATGTATCATGAAAATAAAAAAAGTATTATCTTGATTTCATGTTGGCTATATATATTTCATGAATTAACATCTCAATGTATGACTTTGAGTTATCCCTAATCAATGTTCATCATGGATTATTATAGGTTGTGGTGAAATTTTAGGGTTAATGTGAGTAATATTATTTTATTTGGATACATAATATTCTTATGAGGAACAAAATGTGTTTTTTGTGCTAGATATATTCCCTAAGTATATATCACCTGAAGTTTCATAAACAATGTATTTGGTGTAATAGGGATGCATGTTTCAAATTTGTATTACCCTGTACCAATGGTTAGTGAGATACCTAACATGGGAACCTTTATACTTGGATAACTTTCTTATGCAAGGCTCAAGGCTTATCTAATCAATGAGTGGTTAGGTATTTTACTAATTATGTCTTCATCTTGATCACAACTGATATAATATTTTTCCTCTCATATAATGAGTACCTCATCCAGGCCCTTGATTGAGAAAGATTGAGGAAGTGCTGAGAAAGACCTAGATAAGATATGTGATGTTATTATCAGTTGGATGTGGAGAATGTGATGTGAACATCGATAAAGGTGAATAATATGTGGTGTATTCATGTCACGAACCAACCCTACCGGTCTCGAGTCGCAACTACCCCAGGACCGCCTCTATAGGCTAAGGGCTGGCAACAAGCACCAAAGGCGAAATGATCTCGGGGAGGCCTTCGCCTGAGTACCTTCACACACACACACACAGCCAACTCGATACAGAAGTGCAGAGTAAAAAGAGAAAAAGAGGACCAAAGGAAAAACAACCAAAACCCAACCTCAATCATGCATCAAACTCTAAATAGTACAAGTAAAGAGCTAAAAAGTGCTGACACGATAACTGAACAGAAAAAGGGAAGAAACACACGACCAACTAGAATGGTGCCACAACCCAACAATAGGTAAATGAAAGTAAACAGGTGGTGAGTCTCACACCTGAAAACCCTACCATGACCACTGAACGCAACCCAAGCTCCTGGGTCCTCTACGCTCCTCCATTGTTTTGATCGACCGTTCCTTCATCTTCAAGGGCACACCAAGTGCGGGCAAAGCCCAAGCAGGGGTGAGTATAAAGATACTCGGTAGGATGCCCTGAAAGCTCAAGGTAGAAACAAAGGAGGTACTAAAACGGTGATCAGTAGACAGAAAAAAGAACAATGTAAGAGTAAAATAGAGAGAGAGAGAGAGAGAGCATCTCAACCCAACGAACGAAAGGAATTAGACTCATCCAATCTAAGATGAGCTAGACATGGAAATCATGTGGCATACCCCACGCGTCTTCGACCCTCTGAGAAGGAGATTAACCGAACCCAAGGAGTGGGAACAATAGTAGTATGTGTATATATATATATATATGCTCAACGAGAAACCCGAATGAGTGTGTAAGGGGATCTTCATCTCCAAGCTCAGTCTAGGAAAAGTCGCCAATAGTTCTAAGGATATGCACCACTGATGCCCAAAAATCCCACATGCCAAAGCCGTCTCATCACTGAACCGTACAACCAAGGTTCCCACTCTAGTAATCACGGAGAAATGTTACTGACTAGCCTCATAGAAAGGGATGAGTCTGAAAGGAAGTTGTCGGGTAACCAACTGCCCAGCCCCGCTGGAGGGTAAACCCTAAGATGTAACCAGGTAACCCACTACCCAGCCCTACTAGAGGGTAAACCCTAAGGTCAATGGGTAACCCACTACCCAACCCTGCTGGAGGGTAAACCCTAAGATGTTAACAGGTAACCCACTGCCCAGCCTCGCTGGAGGGTAAACCCTAAGGTCAACGGGTAACCCACTACCCAGCCTCGCCGAAGGGTAAACCCTGAACTTCTATGATATTTTCACAATACTCGTGCCATCATTGGGTTTCACTAACACTGTTACCATGTGTAGGTTCAGAGTGTGTCCAAATATCCTCTGACCAACACCCTTTCATATTTCCACATTTAATGAGAACTCGAAAGAGGCTCTACTCACCCAAAAAGATTACATCATTGTAATCCTCGTGGAAAAAAATGCAAGATAGACTACTTACTCGCTGGAAACGGACTCATGACAGAAATGTTATTAAACACCACTTTATTCCCATACAGCGTCTCATGGGGCCCACACCTCGGTCCCGAAAAAGGTCGGGCGAACTGCGCCATCGCGATGCCCTCGTAAAAACACGCCAAATCGACTATTCATACGCCCCAAATGAACGTCTGATGAAAAAGTCACAGTATGTTGCACACAACTTAAAAGATGGACTATGGAGCCCATGCCTCAACTCTAGCTTCAACGGCTGAAACCACTCAGGACTACTTCGTCTCGATTCCAGGGTCACAACGCTGCTGACAACGTCTAAAATGGACTTATTAAGCATAATTCATAAAACCGCAGCATACGTCTGAAAGCCGCCTCCTGGGGCCCACGCCTTAGGCCCGAATTTAGGCGGGCTGATTGTACCGTCACAATCCCCTCGGTAGAACACTTATAAATGAGTACTCAAACACCCCAAAAGAATGTCGGGTGAAAAAGTGTCGTTTCACCGTAAAAATTGTGAACCAGGACCTATGGGGCCCGTACCTTGTCTCCAACCCGAACTCTTCAGAAAGCATCTCAAAAAGTCCGCCCGAGGACTGGGGTCACGCTGCCGCTGACAGCGCGTCAACCAAACATCCCAAGAAAGAGTTAGGTCCGACACAAGAATAATTAATTAATTAATTTTTCGCATTAATCTCTTCATTCCACCGAGCAATGAAACCAAACCGAAAGGGTTCCGAACCAACTTTAGAAGGACCGACTCAACTCTAGGACCACAACGCCTCTGACGACACATCAAATGTACATCCGGCTCATGAAGTACGTCTGTCACGGGTTTTAATAATAATTTTATATTATTAAATTTAAGCATCCTGGGTTAATCTCCTTCGGGTGTAGAACCCAAAATCCCCGAAACCCAATTCAAATTGTCCTCCTCGCAGACACAAACCCACGACCATAGACGACGCGTCAAACAGATGCACCGTTTAGAAGTTACGCCCCCTCGAACGCAAGGGGGCCCAACCGAGCCGGTTCACCCCAGCCGGCCCGGTCCGAACCGCCGGCCCACGACCCAGCCGTGGGTCCAGCCCGACTCACCGTGGCCTGCTTCAGCAACACTGGACCCTCCTCGGGTCCGGTTCTCCAAACAGATCAGCCCTTTGGCCGGTCTTCATCGCCCAAAAGGACCTCCAAAGCATAGGTCCTTGTCTCCTCCGCACACCCAAAAGTCAGCACCTCGGGTGCCCCCCTACCGATCATGACATGCCACCACCAGATGTCAGTGCCTCCGCCTCCAGCAGCGCACCACTGCATTACCTCGGTTACACACTACGCCACTCCTCTGGCCACACACCACCCGCTCGATGCCGACCGCGCCGCCCCGTCCTTTGCGCTCCGTACCAGCGACACCCGACGCTAGTGACTCGTTCCGAAGCCCCGGAAGTGCCGAATCAGCTCCTCCCTGAGCTACCCCGGCCGCACCGGCGACACCCGGCATGGGAGACTCATTACGAACCCCCAGCCGCACTGCTCGGCTCCTCCCGGAGTTACCTTGGCCGCTGCACACCGGCTGAACGCCGTTTACACTGCTGCGCCACCCCGACCTCCGGCCACCACCCTTGCCGGAGTCGGGGATTTCGATGGCCGCCGCCACTGTTCCGGTGGCCTAATTCCAAATCTGAAGGAGGATTCGGAATCCTCGGGGCGAGGAACTCACTGCGCCTGCCCCTGATCGTCGATCCGATAAGATTTGGCATGTAAGATAATTTGGACAAAGAACGCCGAAGAACTAAAATTAAAACGGTGCTCAGGTGTTGGCCGTGTTCATTCTTCCAACTCCCCAATTCTAAAATTATAGAATTTAAAACGACAAAACTGAACAAAACTCCAGAAATTGATGATGGGGCAGAAAACCAACAAAAAGCCTACCTCGAGTTGGTTGTGCGTCGTTGGTGGCACATCCACGACGCTCCTGCTTCGATTTTCCAAGGTTCTGATAGAGGTCGCTCCTTGATTCAGTGAAGAAAAATGAAGAGGGGTTGGGAGAGAGAGGGAGAGAGAGAGATAATAGGAGAGAGAAGGGGGGAACCCTAACTCCAACTCCTTATTTTTCTATTTATATAAAAATCCGCTTAGCGCGGAATCCGAAACTGTCGTGCCCTCTCATTTTATATCGCTCCTAGGAAAAACATCCCATTTAGAACTCAACGGAAGTCTCGGATTTCCATTCCAAGACTTTTTTTGAAAGTTATTACAAAATAACTCCAGTGATAAAAATCACTAAGTCATTATTTTAAAATGATTATTTTTTCCCTGGGTGACATCTCTCACAGCGGGCCCATGCCCGCAACTTTTACACCCCACCTAGGGTATATGGCTTGCTCTGAACGCAGCCATGCCCTTGGATTTCAGATCTGAGCTACTGTTTTGGAGAAACACATCTCTGCCACGTGCATAGTATAAACATAATTAATATTTTTATAAAATTAGAAATATTCCAGTCTTTTAGGGAAAAAACGAGGTCTCCATATCATTCCCTCCTTCAAGATTTTCTTCCCCAAAAAGCAAAACTAGGAAAGAACAACTTGGGATACAACTTTCACACTTGGCTCTCCCACTCCCAAGAAAACTTTCACAACACCATGCTAGCACAGCACATGAACCAAATGGATGGTTCACACTCATAAGTTCTTCTAGTTTCGATGAAATGCATAGGAACATGCACACACCTCATCAACTGCGACACGTGGAAGACTTCGTGTGCCCACTCCTACTATTGGGAGGTTAGGGAAAGATGGTAGGAAACCTCTCAATTGCTTGCACGATTCCCGAACAGCCGAAAGAAACACGAGGGAATTCTCCAGCCGAACCTCTACTTTCCAAGTCGCTACCAAAATCACGATTTGTTCCTGGAACATGGTCTTGTGATTCCCTCCTTCAGAATACCCATCGGGTGCGTCACCCGTAGAATTCTGATCACGCAGTACCTCGCTGTCGACATCCCCCAGCTGCGACTCTCTCACACACTCAAGGAACGAAGTAGTCAACACCATCGACTACAAGAAAGTCGTACCCTCTTACTCTACCAAGGTTAGCCGTAGGGAAGCTAACTACTACAAAACATCCCGCACCTAATGAGTCTGGGACTTTCTGCTAAGGGAATCTGCTACAACACTGCCATTTTTTCGGAACATAGACTCCCTTGACATCATAGTCCTGTAGAAATTTCAACAAGCACCGTCATCTCAGGTTCAATTCTCTCTAGGTGAGGGCGCACCTGAGGCACTGGTGGTCTGAGAAAACCACAAAGCTCTCTCTTAGAAGATAACGTCTCCACATTCTCCGCGCAAATACCACCACCGACAGCACCACATAGCGAAGCACGTAGTTATGTTTATGGGGTTTCCATCACCTCGACCTGTAATTGATAATGGTTTCAAGATTGACATTGGGAACACAAGGTACAAATGAACAAGGTAGGTGAGAAAACTCATCCAACTGCCAGAGGCTAGACACATAAAGCATGTAGCATACCCCACATGTCTTTGCCCCTCTTAGAAGGAGAGTAATCCCCAAAGCAGGAACTTTTCCAAACCCACTAGTGGCACCTCAAACAAAGGGGGGTCAAGTAGAAAAGCCCCACTGGAAATCCAGACCCTACTCTAACACTCTACCTCACAACCCCGCCATGAATGCACATGTCAGAGGGACTCATCCATCGCACCTCAATACTATCCACTTTGGGTGGTACTGAATCTATCTCATAGTTTTGATCGCATCACAAAAACGTGTCTCAGTGGGGGAAGAACCCCTCTTTCCTGTGCATTCAAGCTATGTTAGACAACACCAACACTGGGTTACATCGACGCCCTGCATCACCCTCGGTCACCCCTTGAAAAAGGATTTAGAAGAAAAGAGTACCTCACACAACGTCTAACAAGTTCTACTAACAAAATAAGAAAAAAGACACAGATCATACCTCTTATCATCTCATGCGATGCAGGATTGTAGACATCCATAGCACACAACCACCCACGGCCCCGTCCGTTAGCTCCCTAAGCCTGACATGGGTTTCCTAGTGGTGGTGAAAGGACCATGAAACATCATTTTCCAACAAAAGTTCTTCGTAATTTTATGCCAACACCGCCTCCCTAGGGACCACCCTGTCCTCACCTGAGAGTTCTCTGATCACGACACTGCCTTTGTCGTGGCAGTGCATCTACCAACTATCTAGAAAAATCAGCACATTTGGTCGAGTAGTCTCATGCCATGTGACCTCACACATCAAAAACATAGCACTAGTCCTCCCTAGGCTGTCTCGGTGCTCTATGTTGTCCCCGACCATGTGCCTGAGTCTCATCAAGTGGAGACCTCCGACGTCGAGGCCCAACCAATTGACGTCTCTCTGACAGAAATTTCTCTGTCACCAATGCCTACTCCAGCACCCCGAGATGGGAGAGGATGCCCAAGAGAACTACACTGGCACAAATCTCTTCTACAGAGTCCTCACTCAAACTTCTATGCTCGGAAGTTGCCATCATAGACCATGTCCAAAGTGTACAGAGTAAGGTCTGTGAACTTAGTCACATACTCATCCAGTTCCATCACTCCCCACTGAAGCTCCAGTAGCTCCTGAAACCATATAAAGAATAGGTAGGAGGGGTAGTACTCCTCACCTAATAGTTGTTAAAAGTCATCCCATGAGAGTACCAACTCATCGTGCATTCAGGTAACCCTGGCTCTACCACGCCAAATTACTTGGTAGAAAAAATTGCAGTCAAAGCCACCATCTAACCTGTCAGTGTCCGAACAAGCCTGAAGAGGTGAACCACCAACTCTAGTCAACCCTTCACTGTCTGAGGGTATGGATCACTGTGGAACTTCATCGGTCTTTGATTCTGGAGCTCACATAGCGCGCCCAGCCTACGTTCGTCACCGGCCTTCACTGCCGGTACTATCTGCTACTCTACAGGTGGAGGTACTACTGCCTATCCTCCTAGAGAAAGGGTAATCGTATGTTGGACCTTGAACTGAGGCCTCATCACTCACGGAGTCATTGTCATAGACTAGAGCTAGTGTCCTAGCTGGCTATCATTGTAGAGACATCCTGAATCTGATCAAGGAGTACCACGTTCAAAGGAGAATATATATATATCAACAACGATGTGGAGGTGACTCAAGAAGGACAATTAAAGACTCAATCCTATATGATGCATGAATGAAATTCACTACAATAAGTGTCTCAGTGTGCTGAGTCGATAAGTGGGTTATCAGGGTCCTGGTGAATGGATACGTCAGTCGCTGCACCATCACTAGTCTCCCTGGCCTGAGAGCTGCTCTTGAGACATGTTGATTCTATTGCCCCAAAACTCAACCAATTCCTTTTTAGGGTCGTCCGAACAACACCCCAAGGAACAAACCACCTTTGATACCACTTTGTCATGACCCGAACCTACCGGTCTCAAGCCGCAACTACCCCAGGCCCACCTCCATAGTCCAGGGGATGGCGACAAGCGCCGAAGGTGTAAAGATCTCGGGGATACCTTTTCTTGAGTATTGCTATAAACACACACAACCCACTCGATGTAGAAATGCAGAGTAAAAATGAAAAAAAGAGAACTAAAGAACGAAAAACCAAAACTAAATCACAGTCATGCATCAATCTCTAAATAGTACAAGTAAAGTGTTTAAAAGTGCTGACAAGATAACTGAACATAAAAAGGGGGAAAACACACACCCAACTAGAAGGGTGCCACAACCTGGAAATAGGTAAACGAAAGAAAATATCTGGTGAGCCTCACACCTAAAAACCCTACCAAGACCACTGAACGCAGCCCAAACTCTTGTGTCCTTTATGCTCCTCTGTAGTTTCGATCGACCTGTCCATCGTATGCAAGGGAACACCAAGTGCGGGCAAAGCCCAAGAAGGGGTGAGTATAATGAAACTTAGTAGGATTCCCCTAAAGCTCAAGGGAGCAACAAATGAGGTACTAAAATGGTGAGAAGTAGACAAAACAAAGAATAGTGTAAGAGTGCAATAGAGAGAGAGCATCTCAACTCAATGAATGAATGGAAGTAGACTCATCCAATCCAAGATGAGATAGACACGGAAAGCACGTGGCATACCCTGCACGTCTTTGCCGCTCCTAGAATGAGAGTAACCGAACACAAGGAGTGGGAACAAAAGTATTGTGTATATATATACATATATGCTCAAAGAGAAACCCGAACAAGTGTGTAAGGGGATCTCCATCTCCAAGCTCATCCCAGGAAAAGTCTCCAACAGTTTGAAGGATATCCACCACTAATGCCCAAAAATCCCACATGCCGAAGCTGTCTCATCGTTGAACCGTACAACTAAGGGTCCTTCTTGAGTAATCACGAAGAAAAGTTACTGAATATCCTCATAGAAATGGCTGAGTCTGAAAGGAAGTCGTTGGGTAACCCACTGGCGAGCCCCGTTGGAGGGTAAACTCTAAGGTGAATGGGTAACCCACTACCCAGCCCCACTGGAGGGTAAACCCTAAGGTTTCAACAGGTAACCCACTGCCTAGCCTTGCTGGAGGGTAAACCCTAAGGTCAACGGGTAACCCACTGCCCATCCACACTGGAGGGTTAACCCTAAGGTCAATGGGAAACCCACTGCCCAGCCTCGTTGAGGGTAAAACCGGAATTGGTCTGATATCTACACACTAATCATGCCATCACTGGGTGTCACTAACACCACTATCGTGCGTAGGTTCAGAGTGCATCAAAGGAGCCTCCGACCAACGCTATTTTAGGTTTCTACATTTAATGAGATCTTGAAAGAGGCTCCGATCGGCCAAACAGATTACACCGTTGTAATCCTTGCTGAAAAACATGTGATATAGACTACTTACTCGTTGGAAATGGAAACCTGATGGAAAAGTTATTCAATACTACTTTATACCCATACGACGTCTCGTGGGGCCCGCACCTCGGTCCTGCAAAATGTCGGGTGAACAGCACCATCGCGATGCCCTTGAAAAAACATGCCAAATTGAATATTCATACGCCCCAAACGGACGTCTCATGAAAAAGTCATAGTACGCTACACACAGCTTAAAAGATGGCCCATGGGGCCCATTACTGAACTCCATCTTCAAAGCCTGAAACCACCCTAGCCAACGTCTTCTTGATTCTAGGGTCACAACGCCGCTGATGGTGCCTAAAACAGACTTTTGAAGCATAAGTCGTAAAAATGCAGCATACGTCCGAATGCCGCCTCATGGGGCCCATGCCTCAGGCCGGAATTTAGGTGGGCTGATTGTACCATCGTAATCCCCTCAGAAGAACACTCTGAAATGAGTACTCAAACACCCCAAACGGATATCGGGTGAAAAAGTAGTGTTTCACCGTAAAACATGTGAACCAGGCCCTCTGGGGCCCGCACCTTGCCTCCAACCTGAATGCTTAAAAAAGCATCTCAAAAATTCCGCATGAGGAATGGGGTCACGTTTCCACTGACGACGCATCAATCGGACATCCCAAGCAAGAGTTATGTCTGGCGCAATAATAAATAAATAAATAAATAATTTTTCTAATTAAGCTCTTTATGCCACCGAGCAACGAAACCAAACAGCAAGGGTTCTGAACTAACTTTGGAAGGACTGGCTCAACTCTAGGGCCACAATGCCTCTAACAGCACGTCAAATAGACGTCCGTCTCGTGAAGTACGTCTGTCGCGAGTTTTAATTAAAATTTGAGATTATTAAATTTAAGCGTCCTAGGTTACCCGCCTTTGGGCGCAGAACCCAAAATCCCTGAAACCCACTTCAAATAGTCTGTCTCGCTAACACAAACCCATATCCATAGATGGCGCGTCAAACGGACACACCGTTTAGAAGTTACCCCCCCCCTAAATGCAAGGGGGACCAACTGGGCCGGTTCAACCCAGATGGCCCGGTTTGAACGTCGGCCCATGAACCAGCTGCGGGTCTAGCCCGAATCGCTACGGCATGCTGGCCGCGGCCCGATCTAGCAACACCAAACCCACCTTGGCTCTGGTTGTCCAAATAGACTACCCCTTGGGCCGGTCTTCGTCCCCCAGCAGGACCCACAAAGCGCGGGTCCTTGTCTCCTCTACACACCCAAGGTCAGCACCTCGGGTGCCCCCCTACCGAGCGCGACAGGCCACCACTGGATGTCGGTACCTTCGCCTCTCGCAGCGCACCACTGCACTGCCCCGACTAGAAACCGCACCGCTCCTCTGGCCATGCACCACCCATTCGACGCTGCCCGCACCACCTCACCCTTCGCGCTCCGCACCGACAATACACGATGTCAGCACCTCTGAAGCCCCGGTCGTGCCACCTCGGCTCCTCCTGGAACTACTCCGGCCATGCTAGAGACACCTGAAGCCAGTGAATCCTTCCGAACCCTTGGCCGCATTACTCAGTTCCTCCCAGAGCTACCTCGGCCGCTGCACACCGGCCGAACGCCATTTACCCCACTGCGCCACCCCGACCTCCGGCCACCACCCTTTCCGGATCCGGGACTTCCGACGACTGACGCCATCACTCCGGTGGCCCAATTACAAATCTGAAGGAGGATTCAGAATCCTCAGGGCAAGTCCTTCGCAGCGCCTGCCCCAGATCGTCGATCCGAAAAGATTTGGCACGTCCGATAATTTGGATGAAGAATGCCCAAGAACTATACTTAAAACAGGGCTCGGGCGTTGGCTGTGTTCATTCGACCAACGCCCCAATTCTAAAATTATAGAATTTAAAATGACAAAACTGACAACAACTCCGGAAATTGACGAAGGGGAAGAAAACCAACAAAAATCCTATGTCAAATCGGTCGTGCGTTTTTGGTGGCACATCAACGACGATCCTACATTGATTCACCAAAGTTCTGGCGGAGGTCGCTCCTCGATTCGGTGAAGAATGGTTGAGAGAGATAGGGAGAGAGGTAGATAGAGAGAGAAGAGGAGAGAGAAGGGGGAACCCTAACTCCAACTCCTTATTTTTCTATTTATAGAAAAATCCACTGAGCGTGGTATCCGAAACTATCGCACCCTCTCATTTTATATCGCGCTTAGGAAAAACACCTCGTTTTGAACTCAACGGAAGTCTTGGATTTCCATTATGAGAATTCGTTCAAAAGTTATTTGAAAAGAACGCCAGTGATAAAAATCACTAAGTCATTATTTTAAAATGATGATTTTCCCCCTGGGAGGAATCTCTCACAGCAGGCCCGTGCCTGCAACATTTACACCCCGCCTAGAGTAAACGGCATGCTTCAGATGCAACTGTGCCCTCAGATTTCTGATCCGAGCAACCGTTTAGGGGAAACCACAACCCCACCACGTGCATAGTATAATAATACTTTTTATAAAATTAATTTTGGTCACACCGTGCCTCAGAATCACACGCCTTCTTCACGCCTAGCTCTAGAATTATACGCATAAATATTCTAAAGTCTTTCATGGAAACAACCGGGTCTCTACAGTTCATCAACCTAGTTAGTATATACCTTCACAATCTATAATGTATGAGTAACTATATGATATTTACATTATCTATATCCCATAGTTCTTATGGTCTTGGATAAAGGGGTCATATGAAAATTTATACTTGCATATAAAATATCCAGTGCACACAGAGTATATAGATACTTGTGTTTGATGGATATCTAACCAAATCCCTTTGTTTCTTGAGTAGCATTAATTATTTTTTAGTGGATACTCTATGATTAAATTTATGGATTCAGAAATTCATAATTTTTTTTTAAATGCAACAACGGCCTATGGGGACACCCATTGTGGTCATGTGAATAAAGATCACATTTATGAAACATTAAAATCTTGATTGTATTCAAAAGAAGTTGTGGATAAATATTCATAAGGTATTTCATATAATATAATATTTAGTGAAATGGAAATAAGTTTTCCAATAATATTTTTAGTGATACCTGAAAGGATTTTTCAAAATGGTTTGGTGATTAATTCCACATGATTTGACATAAGGTGAAAGTGCACAATGTCTATAATGTCTTTTGTTCATTTTGTATAGTATAAGGCAAGTGAACTAAAAGGATAACCATGACATGTCAATCTAGAACATGTAATGGATAAATATTGTGTTCACTGTGGTATAGTGTGATACTTTAGGCCTTGGTGGAAATGAAAAGGGGTTATAATGTCATATGATGATCCTTGGTTTGGATTCCATCTTTAATGTCAGATATTATTCATAGTTACAATAATAATATCATGATGATTATGAGATGTTTGATCACATAACATAAATATTTAATTGTAAAACATTTATTACAAGGATTCAATCGAAACACATCACAACATAAAATGTGAAAGCATTTTTTGAAAATATCATTCAATAAAGGTTTAATGTTTTGAGTTCCTTGATTCCTATATAATTTGATTCAATAATATTGAGTGTTTTTAGATTCTATAGTACTGAAATACTATATATAAATCCTTAAAATAGATATCATTCTTATCCCTCGATTCCCACCATCCTTTGAACTCACTGTTATAGAAAATTATGGCTTCAGAGAGGTCCTACCTGAGTATCGGGTGATTACCATGATTCGTGGATACCTTAAGAGGAAGGATAATTTTTGTTACATCTCAATTATCTCAATGAACACCTATTTTAAGAGTATTCATGCTAGATATACTGGTAAAAGGTACCCCATTATTGTTCTTTATTTTATTATTTAATCAAAATATATAGATAGATTCTGCACTTAATGGGTTTTTAGAGTTTTTCTTTCACTATGTTTAGGATTCTTAACATACCTTTGAATTGGTTCATGATTGTTGGCCTAGTATAATACCCTATGTGTGTGTTTGTATTATTTTCTTTGATTTACACCATAATACAATTATTTTACTGTTATTATTAATATTAATATCATTATCATTATTGTTATTATTATCATTATAATTTTTATTATTAATATTATTAAGTTGATTCAAAAAGGGTGAAAAGAATATTCGTCCACTTTTTGGGGTGTTTCATGTGAGCCAAGAGAGGAGGATTCCTCCTCATCCTTTAAATTCTTCAGTCTACTAAGGGGGTTCGATAACATGTAGGTTATTCTTCTTCTTCTCATTCTTTTTCTTTTTTCTTGTCACTTTCCCTTTTTCTAATCCCTATTATATAATTCCTAGATTCCTAGTGATTTTTTGTAGTTTTTTCAATGGGATGGAAAATCAATCAATTTAAAGGAGGTATTTTTCATGAGAATTAATTGGGTAATGAGGCTAACCCTAGACACTTCGTTTGAAGTCAAGGTATTTCTGAATCATTTCATGGCGAGTATGTTGACACTCTGGCCTTGGAAAAAACCATTTAATTTCTTTTAATAAATTATTATCTTGGTATTATATTGATTTTTAGTTTTCATTTCATGAATATGTGTTGTATTTCATAGTGTTTTCTTGGATACACAATATATAATGGTATGTCATTCTATACCTATTATATAATTCATGTTACCCTTGCTAATTTCTCGTTTTATTCTTTCTAAAATAAAAAATAAATCTCTATAAGTTTCCAATAATGATGTTTTAAAACTCTTAACCTTATTATATATTATTTTAATTTTGATATGGGTAGAATAAAACTCAATTGGTTTAAATTATGCAATTTTTTTAATGATTAATGTCATGTATTTTTGAATATGCTAACATGAATTTTAAATAGATATAATTGGAATTTTTCTATTGAATGATGTAATATGATTTATAAAAAATCGTTGAACTATTTTAATGAATTTCTTTCATGGATAACATGGGGTTGGTTTTTTTCAAATATTTAACACATTATTTAAATACTTAAATATTAATAGTCTATCTCATTAGTAATTTTCTATACATCAGATTACATTGTTAATTTACTGATTCTAGTGATGATACTATCTTGGGGAAATTTTAGAACACTCAGATTCATGTGAGTATCCCTTTATTTATGTATTTTATGTATGTATTGTGTTTGGGTAAATTTTGGGAGGGTTTGGAGTACATATTAAATGTTTTTAAGGATTTTATGAAGGTGAAAGGTTTGATAATGGTTAGTAGAAACCGTGAAACTCATACATGAAACCGTGAAATGTGAAATAATGGCTACTGGATAGGAGCACAATTAGGCGCACATGGTGGCCAAACTAGGAAGCCAGCTATGAGTAACTCTTCTTTTCATAAAAGGGATAAACAACTATCAGAAAATGATTTTTTCTAACCGTGCGATCTAATCATGTGAATGGTTTTTGGGAGGCAGTGTATGGCTCATGGTTTTCCTAAACATGCGACCCCACTATGAACAATTAATTTTTTTATCCTAAAAAAGTCGATATCACTAATATTTACACCTAAACCGATATTGTTTCTATTATTTTGACCCTAAATTATTTTTTATCTCCCAAAGGATGTGAAAACATTCCCCTTCTACCAGGGAGTGATTTATTAGAGAATCTTGGTGGGTTGAAGTCTGGATTACTTGGTAAGTCTCTGTTCATGGTGGTTTTCCTTAGACATGCCCTAATTTGCTATCTAATATTCATAGATATAGTCTATTGGGGATATATCTATGATATTTTAAGATAATGATAATTAGATATGACCGTTTTGATGTTAGGGAACCATATCTATAGATGAAGTTTGGAGATTCAACACAGTTTTGTAGAATAATTTTTTTCTTCATTTTTTCCTTCATTCTAGAGGTGGGAGGCTTCAATATCAACTTATATTATAATAACACAGAGGATTAGTTTCAAATTGATTGAATTAAATTAAATTGATTGTGAATTTGATGTGAAATTCTTGGTAGAAATCTTCTGTAGTGATGGATTGTTCAATTGTGGAAATTAGTTGTAGTGAAAATTGCTTTGTTTTATTATTTTTAAATGATATTTTAAAATATGTCTTGGTTTTGAATCCTGGAATTTGTTTGATTAAAGTATTTTTAATAAAAGGGAGGTTTTATTGAATGTATTGAAATGGTTTTTCGAAAACATGGGTTGGTGTGAGTTCATGCATTCTACGTGACCCAGAATAAGGGGTGTGTACCAATGGGGTACAAAAGATGTGACCATGGATAAGGGAAATATTCCATTGGGCCACAAAGTGACTGACCATATGGTGACAACTGGGTTGATGGATGGTAAACCACTAATGATTTTTAAAC
Organism: Viscum album; assembly: GCA_963277665.1. NCBI lineage: Eukaryota > Viridiplantae > Streptophyta > Magnoliopsida > Santalales > Viscaceae > Viscum > Viscum album. The sequence goes on from OY728154.1 coordinate 87,020,760, forward strand.
TATCACGAAATAATTAATGTGTGGGTGTGTATGTGAATCATTGAATGATTATGCCAAAATGTAAGTTTTGAAATGGTTTTAATGAAATGTTTGGTTTATTTCCTTATAAATTCTTTTGGATTTAGAAAACTAATTTGGAATGTAATTTCTTTTATGATTTCATATGAACTATTTCAAATGTTTTATATAAATTGTTTTATATAAATGTGATAACATGTTCTATCCTTGTGGCGTGATTGGGAAAGTCATTTGGGTAAAACCTACTGAGTTTCATTACTCATCCTATGCTTCATAACTTTGGTGAGTTTGTTTATATTGTATATCAAAACACAAGGAAAGGTAAAGTCTCACATTTATTTATCAGTTCTTCAGGATACTTCTATATGTATTGTGAAATTGAATCTTGGAGCTTGTATGGAGTTGAAAAGTTGGTGTCTTTGGAGTTTTTTAATTTTGTTAGTTTTGTCTTCCTCTTTGGTACTTTGATATTCGTTATAATATATTTTGGTTGTATTTGGGTATTTTTAGTTTTTTATTATGTTGAGTTTCATTACATTGGTATCATGTATTATATAGTTGTCTTCTATTATGGTCTACTTGGATGTAGCTATTTTATTTTCAAAGGGAAAATCATCCCCCAATTGTATTGAAGCCCATGGCATTTATTTTCAGCCTCTAGAATCTTTGGGGTATCTCCTAAGGCCAAGTAGTAATTACACCTTGACTCAAGCCATTGAGTTTGGTCAGGACATTACATGTGCTATCAGTCTTGGTCATTCTAAATCATTTGGGACACATGGTATCAGTTTGTTTGGTCCTTGGGTATCAGTTGTGTCATTCTTGGAGTTGAAAATTATTTATGGTTTAGTCCCTGTGTTGGGTTGGAATAAAGGAGTAGGTTTGTTAGAACTTGAAATGTACAGAATAAAGAGACATAGATAACCTATTTATATTGAGATTCATGTTACCCAGGAGTTAGGTAAATAAGTGTTTTGGATAAACTTATAGGAGTTGTAATCTCATTGTCATGGGTTTAGACAATGATATAAGCATGACATTCATTGACAGAAATGACTTCCAAATAGGGGTGTATATTTTATTTTGAGTAAATATTTATCATTTGGAGAAAAAATCTATATTTTTGAATTTTTTTTCAAATATGATATTTTTAAAATGGCATTATAGTGGTATTTTGAAAATGGTTTTATTTTCAAAAGTATGGTAGACTTTTCAAAAATCGATTCAAAATGGATAGTGTGGAATTTTGCGGGAGATTTTTGTAATAGTTTTGATATTTTAAAATCAAAATTTTTAATACTTCAATTTATAGAAAGTGATAATTTTGGAATAATTTTTGGTTATAGAAAATGGAATCCGATAGGTGTCATAGAAACCAACCAGAAGAGGCTACTGAAAATGTGGTTGCACTAGACACATAGGTCAACCAAAAACTAGTTCAAAATATTGTCCCAGATTTTCAGGTAGTGGATAGAGGTAACTGAAGGGATGTACCAAGGAAAGTGGATCATTCATTTAGTTCCAGATATAGAATCCACGTATATTTTTAGTTTACCCCCACCCCCTGGAAAATCCATTTTTTACTTAAACTATTGTAAATAATTTTTATTGTTTTTACTATTCATTTTTGTCAAAAGTAAGTTAACCTTATTAGATAATATAAATTATGATGATTCCAAATATGGAATGCAATTTATCTAATTCCATTCACATAATTGTTAAAATTTAATTTAAAATTAATCATGCATATGTGATGAGAATGTCGGTTTTTAAAGAGAAAATGATCAAAATTTTACAAAGTTTTTATATTGAAAGTCAAAATGAAACTGATTCCAATTACATAAATTGGAATATAGGATATATAATTGAACTAATTTTATTTTTAAAATAATTATAAATATAATTTAATTTAATAAATAAATTAAAATAAAATAAATATTTCAATTAAAATTAATCATATTTCCCTATTCATCAAAAAATGAAACTTTTGAGAAAAATCCTAAATATTCACCCTAAACTAATTTTGACATTATTATTAAAAAAAGTTTATTTTATCAAATTAATTTTCTAAAAAATGTGAGAGTATAATTTTATTAATGTTTATAAAAATAATTAAAAATTATTTTTTGAGAAAATAGTATTCTCAAAACATATAAAGACTTTACAGAAAATTAAGTACTTTTTTATCAATATGTTTATTTTATGTAAAAACATTTAAATTAATATTTAAAATTATTTATTACTACTAATATAACTATTTTTAATATCTTGGTTATAATATTCATATTTAAATAAGTATATTAATATTATATCATTGTTTTGATAAAACATAGTGTTGTGTGTAACATAAGCTAACCTGGTGTTGCATGCAGAGTACGATTAAGTTGGTGTTTCATATGGCATATGATTAAATTTATGTTTGGTGAAGGATAAGATTAACTTGGTGTTTCATGTAACACAATATGTAATAGAAATTTAATTTATTTAGGAAACAAAATTTATAAAAACTCTAGGTTTTACAATCACATCATGTCCTGACAATCTCTAACATATCACAGCTCAAAGGATACAATCCAAGAACCCACTACAAGTCCACATGAGCATCAATATCTCACTATTTTATCATTCTTGGATGTTCTGGTTTTATCATGAGTAATATATGTTTTCTAAAATTCCCATATTATTTCTGAACAAAGATTTTTTTCTAAGAAGAACAATCATTCCATTCTTCATTTTATTTCTCTTCTCCCTCACTAGAACTTAAGAGAGGGTTTTAGATCTCTAAAATCCATTCAAGGGATGTATAATAATATTAATTTATCTAAAATTATCTTAAAAAGTTATTTATAACTATCTAAAATTTCACCCATTCCCCTCGATTATCATAACCATAATTTTAGGCCCTTCACCATACATATGACATATTTAAACTTATAATAAGAATCAAAAAATTTATCACTCACTTGTAACACTCTGATTTGTCATGTGATAAAATATAAACAATTAAATCATCTCATTTCTAATGACATTTATTAAATTAACCTTCAATATATAGAATTCATTAAGAAAATAACTTCTAATATTCACTTATCCAAACATAAATAACTAATGGAGATTTTAGATTTGCATTCTCTATGACTCTCTAGGCCCTTATATCGATAGTAGTGATATTTACTCATAGATCATAAGTATTATCTAATAACACATCATGGCCTCTAAATATATAAGGATAAGTTGTAGCAATGATAATCTCTAATGAACACTTGTTATGTAATATAATCTTTTTGTCTCAAGATATCACACAAATAAGGATGCATAAATTGTGTCATAATCCATTAATTATTTATTTATATATTTTTTACTATATTGGATGTATTATAATTTTGATACCATGACCATTTATTTATTAAAGGTACTATAATTCATTCTTGTAAAATCACCAATCCATGATCCTGGCACCCACATCATTCCAAACTTTGATTAATCTGAATCAATTAAGCTTCAATTTATTCTTTGTGTGTGACTCTCTAGGATCTAATGTCGATAGTAGTTAGTCTTACTCATATATCAAGAGTGTTTTCTAAAAACACATCATTGCCTCTTAATAGACAAGGATAATTCATAGTTAGGATAATATGAAATAAACACTTATTATGTAATATAATCTATTTGTCACATGGTATTGTATAAACATGGATTCATACTTTGTTTTATTATCCATTAATTATTCATTTATCTTATTTAAACGATATTGTATGTATTATAATTTTTACACCATGTCCTTGGATTTATTAATGGTACTATAATTCCAATAAAGTGGAAAAATAAATTTTCTTCCAATAATAGAAGGAAACAAATATTATCTTGATTATCCGATCAATAACATACCAAAATAATGAACCTGATACAAATTGCCTCACTAAAAACAAAAATTTTATTGGTTTCTTCATACATCAAAGTACACGATCTAGTGATAAACATTTAAAGTGGTCTTAAGTTGGAAAACCAATACACATGTTTTTATATAATAACATCCAATGATACCCAAAAAAATGTGGTGTTACTTTTGACATGTTAGTCCTTATGATATCTTCTAATCAAGATTTCTAAATTAAAATTGAAGGAGATATTACCTAATTAATACTATATATATTATACATGTAAAACTATATCATAAGGTATTCAAGCCATGTTCTAAATTTTTTTATATAATTTATTATGATATTTTGGTATCGTAACACCATGGCCTTAACTAGTCATAGTTTATACCTTGGATATATCATTATGTTTTGAATAATATGTTATGATTCATAAGACATCCAAGGATTCAATAAGGTTTTTCAACAGTAAACAATATGATGAAAATCTTATTCTATGAAAGGATATCATTATTACTAAACATTTCATAATATGAAACATAAGGTGGTTTGATTGTATTATGGTTACAACTACTAAAAAGGAAGGTTTGTTTCTCGTAACGTATGAGTAAATTAATGTGTACAAGAGGAGTGTCCTCACATGTTATTAAATGTGGTTGGGCAATTGAGTTGTGTTTTTATCTATGAGTATAATCCAACTGATTCTCTCATACCCAAATCTCCCTTATTTTCCCTCCTTTACCATGATATTCACTATAATTCCTTGGAGAGAAGTTGAATCTCACTTAAGTGTTGGGTGATTTACAACATCCCATGGATACACCATGAAGTATGGAGCCATTTGGACTCCTCCAAGGGACATTCATAAAACAAGTATTATAAATATGATAGCAGATGCTCAATTATTGAAAGGTAAATTATGTAATTTATTTTATTTTTATACATGGTTTTAGTTTAATGAATGTTTGATCTTGGTAATAAGGTTTCTAATCAAATTTTCTTCCTTGAACAAGTGAAATTTGATCCTCAAAAATATTTTTTCCATATCATAGCCTCACATTGATTCATGGTTCATTAAAAAATGTTATAAATGAATAAATATTGATATCATAATAAGGTTATATGGTCTATGATTGAAAATTATAGAAACATACCTTTGTGTATTATCTTATGTTATTGAATATTTCAAGATAACTAGATCATTTTATACAATATATGATATCATAGTATGGGATTAAATATAATTATTTGATTTTATATAAATCATTTAGTATGATATATAATGTCATATGGGATGATGGAATTGTTTCATGTGATTAAAACAATGTTTTGTATCATCGTTGTGATATATATGATATCATAAGAAATGATATCTCATGTATTGAATGGTTTATGTTGCATAGACTACACATCACAAATTATGATAGACTTTATTGTGAGTATATTCTAACATATGTGCTTGAGATATTTTTTAATGTTACTCGTGATTATTTTAAGTTTTTATTTCCCTATTTTTCATAAGTTATTCTTAAACACGTCACTGAAATTTCTTTATCTTACACAAACCATATTATGAATAATGACTTATAATTGAAAATAATTAGCGTAGTTTGAACACCATGTCTTGTCTATCATTTATTACAACAATATTGTATCATTAAAAATTATATGCTAAAAATTTATATTTCTGTAAATTTTAATCCTTAATTGAATTAAATAATTAATAAATTGTTTATAAATTATAGAAAAAGGTGTCTTCGATATTGATTTAATTTATTAAAGTTCTTATATGTAAGATACTAGTTTTTCTCATGAGGTATAAAACCTTTATATTTTTCTTCCAACCATTATTTTAATCTTTATGAAAATATATATGAATTAAATAAATGTTTTGGGAGCTTATAAGGCCTTTTTCTAATCCCAAACCTTCCTCTTTTAGATAAGTAGGAGTGACACATGGTTAGCACAAGATTATGGATAACTGTATACCTCAATCATGCAGGCCCAGGAGGGTGTCACAAGGTTTTTAAAACTGTGCACCTTAGGAAACAGAACTGTGTGAAATAGTGTAAGTGGGTTACAAAGGTGGTCTATATAATGTGCGAATGGTTTTTATAACCATTTTAAAACCATGCAAGGGGTGTGTTTCATAGGGCAGTATTGATATTTGGTTTGCACATGGTTTGGCCAACTGCTTAGAAAAATCATGATCACTTTAAAAAAATTAATTCCCATTTTATCGTACCTTCTTTAGAAACTGAACCCCTAATTTCTTTTCACATCCACACAAAATATCCCCCTATATTATTGGAAGATTATCCCCTCTATCTAGTCATTTTCATATCTCCTTCATTTGAGCTTAGAATCGATCCTTGTTCATTATGTTGGATCTGTCATAATAAGTTGATCAATTTTCTTTCTTATTTATTGCATTTATATCTCCTTATAAAATGGTAAATCTGTGTGAGATATTATACCTTATTTTCAGAGTATTTTTATATTTCTATGACTTTTATATTCAAATAAAAAACTGATGTTGATACTGAATGATGACTCATTTACCAAGTTAAGGTTTGTGGTCTATCTTCTTTCCCTTGAAGTCAGGATGTTTATATTATTGCATCATTTTTTCATATGTTGAACATACCATGAAACTCCCTTTAAATGAATATGTAACTAATTAAATTGAAATACCACTTAATGGTAAACTCCTGTGTGCCTAATTACACCCTTATTAGTTTTCCTCCTTTACAAAAAATACTACTTTGTGGGTTTTTAATTTCATGTTCTTGTTACATTATGGGTTCCTTGTAACCGAACCACCATCTAATTTTGTTAGTCTTGTTTTCTAATTAAATTAGTTAAAAGTTAGTTAAATAAAGGCTGAATGATGGTGAGATCATAACACCTAGCCTATGTTATCCTCTTATATTATGTTGAGTTGTACCTTATAAATTTAATGGAAAATTCAATTAAGGGAATTATTAAATGTTAAAAGCCTACCATTAGCCCATTATGATCTAGAATGTAATGTTGAGGATGATATAAGGGTTTCAACTCAACATTCCTTGAATTATTTTATCAATAATAGTGAATTAAATAGATTATAAATGGATTTTATCATGTTAGGTTCTAAATATAGATTCCAATATACAATTACTTGGATGAGTTCATTGGGTGGATTGTTTTACATTATACCAATAGTGATAGTTGCTTCTCAAATTGGAATATTTTGGATATAATTATATGGAAATTTCATTGCATCGTGCCATGAGTGATACTTGGTTCCCTAAGTGGAATACTTTGGATAGGCTCATAGGGAGATACCTTTATTCAATTCCTTGAGTGATACCTGGGTTTTAATATAGAATGCCTTGGACATACTCTTGTAGTGATGGGTTTTTATAGTATACCTATAGAAATACTTGGGTTCCATATATGGAATGCCTTAGATGGTATTTTGATGAAAATTAAATCAAATAATGTGTATTCCAAGTTAATGAATATACTTGGATTCAATCTATTCTTTACATACATAAAGGACTAGATTTACATCCTTCTTAAACATGAAATGAAATTGGAATTATAAAACATCATGTGGATATCACCTTATATGGATTCCTAGGTAATATACCTTGGGTCATATCCTTAATATAGACTATAAATGTACAATTCTTAGAGACAGTCGTAACTTATGTTGAAGCAGGTAGTAGCATATGGGTATTCTAAATGAAACCCAAACTGAAATGGTTTATTTATTTATCATATTTATTTATTATACTTTCACATTTATCATTATATATTCACAAACTAGATAGTATTATACACTGTTGGTAATGGCCTATTGATTTTTACTTACACACTATTTAGGCCACTGATTATTACCTAGATAGAATTCATAGATATAGGTATGAACAAGGGGAAGGGTCCAACTATAGATTTCTGATTTTCTATAATAGGATGATTATGGGACAAGAGGAACGAGATTGTACTCGGGATTCTATTAGAGATAACTTTTTATATTTTATTCATTTTTGTTATAGCATGTTGTATATTTTTGTTTCTTTTTTCCCTTGTCTTCCCATTTTGTACAACATATAGACATGATATCATTTTTATATGTAAGTGGATGTGGCTCTATTATTGTTCTGATTTTGTCATACTGATTGTTATTATTTTGGATTTTATTCCTCCTATGTTTTGTTATCCTACTTTTAATGATTTTTCTATTTCGTACCATGGTGTTCCACTATGACATGAAGGTATAGTCTCCCCACCATACCTACATATCCTTTCACTACTAGTCAGTAGCCACTAGAATATAAGGATGTGTGATTCAGTCCATGTGACAAACCATAATGGTAACTTATCTATGAACTTGGATCAAGATGTTACAAAATGGTTTCACATCCCTTTTTCATTTATATTACTATTTTTGGTTGGTAGGAAGGAAACTACTACGTTTTGAAATTTTTTAATTAGTCTATTTATTAGAGTAGCTAACCCACATATCGAGAAAAGAAAAAATTATATGGTATGTGACCTGTTGTTCTGGATTATTCCTATTATAATTGTGTGGATTTCAACTTTGGGTTATGGATATGATTTGTGGAATTTATTATCATTATTATTATGGACTCAATTTTTACCCTTAGCTCTATATGGCAAGGAATTATTCATCTAATGCATCATTATAGTCACCCAAGAATTTATATTCCATGCCATGTCAACTTTATTGAATGTAATGTTGCAACATATTGAGGTGAATTTATTTCTATATTGTAATTTGAATAATTTTTCTTGTAGGAAGATAATAATATTTTTTAGTAAAGTATCTATCTATACCTAAATGGATATTTCTGACCGCGTTTTTGAGCGCGTCAAATTAGAGGTTAAGTTTTTACTAGAATTTCTGCAGTATAACAGCAACCCTAGGTCGTCTCTCGACGGAGCCTTAGACCATTAATTTAAAAATAGGGTTTTGATTATGGAAGTATAAGGTGAATTAGGTTTTTTAAAACTTGGGGGGTTTTATGATTAATGATGAAAATAGGAAATGAAAGCAATAAAACAAAGTAGAAATGAACAAGATTGATTAAACGTGATCAACCCGTGGAAGTCTCGTGATGCTCATCCTTCATCGCTTCAAGGGATGGGGTTATGATATTTTAATCCCTAGTTTGTAACACCTAGAACCATAATGTTACTGAGTTTATACTAGGATACCTCCTAGGGTTCAGTCGAAAACACATAACGATTCACCGAACACCACCGATGATTGGGTGATTTGTGTTCGACATCATAACCGAAACTCACCAGGGAAACACATGAAGAATTCGATGTGCTATCCAGGTTTGCATGTTATTTCATTGTGATACCATGAAATAAATGTGCATGATCTTGAAAATTCTTATGTGAGTTCAATTGACCAATATGAACCACACAAATACTGCAATTGAATGAGGGAAGAAAAGGGGACGAACGGTTTGTGAAACATCACATGAAAGGGTACCCCAAACATGATCATTTGAGTTGAGTAAAACATACAAGTATATAACTCAATTAAATAAAAATAGATTATGATTAAAAACATAAAACAACCTGTAATTAAAAATATCATTCAAAATAATACAACTTTGAAGCTCGGGATTACATCGCATTCCTCCCCGGGTGATCACAAGGGGTTTAGAAACCCATGGGAGAGGAAGAAGATGAAGATGTTGAAGTAGCACTTCCCATAGCCTCCAGAACTTCTAGAGATGTTGAGAAGACTCCTTGGGGACTCCAAAATGGTAGCACCTTGCCTCCTGGCCGAACTTTCAAATGTGGTTCCTTTGGTTTCCTTTTATAGGAAAATTGGAAGGTGGTTTTAGGCACACAGATTTCATTAATCCACTTGTACTATGTGTTTCGGTCTTTAGACAGCCTTATCTCACTTTGGAAAAAATAGAAACGTTGTATCCATACCTATTGGCTGTCTCCACTGAATGTTTGGCACCATTTGGACAACTACATCTCATGATATTGATAAAATACAGAACACTGCATTTGACTTGGTCTATATTCAGTGGCTTGGACAGAGCAGTTCGGATGGGCCCCATAGGAGCCGAATCAGGATTGGATTCTTTAATATGAAATGTAGAATATTAAAATTTGGATAGGCACACAAAATATCAGCACATTTAGAAGCAAGGATTTCGTGTACTATGCAAAATAGTGGATAGATGTCCGTGGATCCATGCAATTTTGGCCCATTTTTCTTCCACTTCATCAAGGGCCCTCCAAATCACCTCCACCTACATTGAAATAATAAAAACAAGTAACTTTTCCCATTATAATGTTGATTAATATTAATTAAATGATTCAAACATAAAGTTAAATTTATTATTATATTTAAAATATTAATTACAATACTAGTTTAAAACAGCAGTTTAAGGGTGGAATAAAACAGTGAATCGTGGTACGATCACACCCTCACACCTAAACATTTGCACTCCTGGGAAAAGTCAAATATCCAAATACAATGGTGCATATTAATATATTTCCAACATCTTGAAGATTTATCATTTGAGGAAATTTTATTTATAGTAAAGTTATTAATGCACAAACCACACCATGGAGTTCTGCCTAGTGAAAATAGGAAAAGATGTCTCATATATCATATCATAGTGAAATTAAAAACGATTCACGATACCCAATTGAGCAAGGAATTCAGTAGTAAACCATGAAACTAACTCTCCATGTTTGTGTGAAAACCATTCCATGTTCTTCTTTCCACTTTCTATCTAATAAATATATGTTATTTTAACATTTTTCAGCTTAAATGATTTTTTCACCGAACCTGTCCTACATACTTTGCAATCATATTTCAATACCCACTCATTTAAGCATTCCTAGAAGTCAAACCATAAGCTCCCGGCCTAGATATCCCAATATGTTGCACATTTCATCACTCCCCTCATTTATTATATTTTTTTTGAAGTTGCAATTGGAACAAATCTCACACTCATCTCTCAACCCTTGTTTGATCTCCTCACGACACTAATTGCCATAGTTGTAACAAGATCAAAGGTTGAGGAGGAGTGGTTTCTGACCTGCCCAAGACACAACATTTTTTAGGGCATTTAATAGTCGGACATTAGGTACACACACATAGGTCAATCTGGTACAGTAATGAAACTGATCGGATAAGGAACGAACGTATGGAAATATCATTTAAAGTTGAAAAATATTAAACCAATATATATTTACCTTATATTAAGTAAGAAATAATCATACTTTCTGGTTTGGTGCAAAAATTTGTGGAGATATTAGTGACACAGTTTTCCCAGAAACTACTCACACAGTGGGCATCAATCATCTCAAAGGTTTCACATAGATATGACCATTCTTATCATTGACAGAAAACGAATTCACTAAAAATCACTCAGTGATGCTAAATTCATACTAATACTCTTTTTAGCCTTTGTTATGGTATTTTTACTTTCCCCACTTTATGGTCGTTTGGTGCAAAAATTTGTGGAGATATTAGTGACACAGTTTTCTCAAAAACTACTCACACAATGGGCATCAATCATCTCAAAGTTTTCACATAGATACGACCATTTATATCATTGACAGAAAGCCCATTCACTAAAAATCACTCCCTGATATTAATTTCATACAAATACTCTTTTTTGCCTACGTTATGGTATTTTTACTTTCCCCATTTTATGGTCGCCAAATCATGGAACTTTGAAATTGTTGAAGGGGAAAAATGAAAATACCATAAAGAAGGTCAAAAAGAGAAAATAAAAGGAGAAAAAAAATGAAAATTCCTAACTAAACTAGGAATGTATCCACCCCCCACACCTAGAGTATGCAGTGTCCTCACTGAAATAATTGAGAATGTGAGAAGGAAGGATAAAACCTGGTGTGTTTTACTGGTATGATGCGTCGAGAAGGTGGATTTCCTCCACCATATTCTTTGGAAAATCCTCATAGAAGTGTTTAAGTCGCTGCCCATTAACGGTAAGACTTCGTCCAGTCTACTCATGCAAAACCTGTATTGCACCAAAAGGGTAAACATTAGTAACAGTATAAGGACCGAGCCATTGGGAATGAAGCTTACCTGGGTGAATCTTATGTCTGGAATTGTACATGAGGACCTTCTCACCAATATGGAACTTCCACTGATGAATCATGCTATCATGAATAGCCTTTTTCTTCTCTTTATAGATTCGGGAGTTTTCATATGCATCACGTCAAATTTCTTCCAACTCTTAAATATACAGCTTTCTTTGCTCACCTGCATCTGAAAGGTTCATATTACATTGTTTAATATCCCAATATGCACGGTGTTCTACCTCCAATAGGAGGTGAAAATCCTTTCCAAACAAAATTCTGTATCGTGACATTCCGATTGGAGTTTTAAAAGCTGTACGGTATGCACAAAGTGCATCATCCAAGCACAAACTCCAATCTTTCCTATTGGGTTGTACTATTTTTTCCAAGATTCGTTTAAATTCCCTATTTGATATTTCTGCTTATCCTTTAGTTTGGGGGTGATATTCATTGGAGACTTTATGATCAACCCCATACTTATGAAGCAAAATTTTCATGTTGTGATTTCAGAGATGTGAACCATGATCACTAATGATGAATCTTGGTAAACCAAACCTACTGAAAATTTGGGACCTCAAAAAATCAACAACCACTCGAGAGTCATCGGTCCTGGTGGCCTTTGCTTCCACCCATTTAGATACATAGTTAATAGACAATAATATACATACAATGACAAATGAATTTGGAAAATGTCCCATGAAGTCAATGACCCATGCATCGAAGATCTCACAAAATAATATGGGCTGTTGGGGCATTTCATTCCTCTTGGAGATATTCCCTATGAATTAACAACGACTAAATGACTTGATAAATCTATGGGATCCCTATACAATGTTGGATAATAAAATCTTGAGTTAAGGACCTTTCAAGCTATACATTGATAGCCAAAGTGGCCCCCACATGCCAAGGTGTGGCAGAAGGTCAAAACAGAGGTGAACTCATGGTCAGGGACACGCCTATGAACAACCTGGTCACTACAGATCCTCCACAAATATGGGTCATCCCAAATGTACCATCGAGAATCATGTTTAAGTCTCTGGGATTGTGAAGTGCTAAAATCAGTGGGGACCCTAGATGTTGCTAGAAAATTCACAATGTCTGCATACCAGGGGGGTAAGGTCCACAACATCACAAAGGTTCTCATGAGGGAAGAATTCTACAATGGGTAGGGGTGAGTCAACATGATTGTCCAGTGGTGGGGAAATCCTAATAATGTGGTTAGGTTCAACATTCTCCACCCCTCTCTTATCTCTAATCTCAAGGTGAAACTCCTGGAGGAGGAGCATCCATCGAATGAGTCATGGTTTGGCTTCAGGTTTCTTTAGGAGGAAACAAAGGGCAACATGATCAGAGAAGACGATGATTTTTGACCCGAGAAGATATGAAAGAAATTTTCCAAGGAAAACAAAATAGAAAGGAGTTCTTTTTTAGTGGTTTTGTAGTTTACCTGGGTAGGGTCAAGGGTACGTGAGGCATACACAATGACATGAGGGGTCTTCTCAACCCTTTGTGATAAAACTGCCCCAACTGCAAAGTTAGAGGCATCACACATAAGTTTGAAGGGAAGATCCCACCTTGGTGGTTGGATTATTGGAGGTGGTGTGAGACTCATTTTTAATGAATTGAAAGCATACTCACAATTTTTATCAAAAACGAATTCAGAATCCTTTTGTAATAACCGAGATAAGGGAAGTGAGATCTTACTAAAGTCTTTAATGAATCGGCGGTAAAAACCAGCATGACCTAAGAAAGATCACACCTCACGAACACATTTTGGAAATGGAAGGGTTGAAATTAATTCAATTTTAGATTTATCAACTTGAATTCCCTTATTTGATATGACATGCCCAAGAAATATCCCCTGCTCAACCATAAAATGGCATTTCTCATAATTTAAAACAAGATCTTTTTCAATGCCGCGGTGGAGGACATAACCTAGGTGTTCCAAAAAATCATCAAAAGAAGATCCATATATCGTGAAATCATCCATAAATACTTCCATACAACTCTCAAGGTACTCAGAAAAAATACTCAACATACATCGCTGAAAAGTACCAAGAGCATTACAAAGACCGAATGGCATCCTTCTGAATGAAAATGTGCCAAATGGACAGGTAAATGTTGTCCTTTCTTGATCCTCAGGGGCTATATGGATTTGTAAATAACCCAAATAGACATAAAGGAAACAATAATGGGACTTACCAGCCAACAGTTCTAACATTTGGTCAATGAAAGGTAATGGAAAGGGGTCCTTCCGCATTGCTTGATTCAGTCGACGGTAGTCAACACAGACTCTCCAACTGTTTTGCACACGTGTTGGAACCAACTCATTCCTTTCATTTGACACAATTTTTATTCCTATTTTTTAGCCACATTTTGCACTAGTCTAACCCATTTACTATCAGATATAGGATAAATGATCCATGCAGCAAGTAATTTACTGATTTCCAATTTTACCACTTCAAGGAGAGTGGGATTCAACCGGCGTTGAGATTGTCTTACGGGCATAGCCTCATCATCCAAAAGTATATGGTGCATACAAATAGATGGACTAATTCCAGGAATATTAGCCACTATCCATCCTATTGAATTTTTACACTCTCTCAAAAGTTTGATCAGTTTTGATTCCTGTTGTGGAGAGAGGTTATTGGAAATAATGATGGGAAATTGGTCAATACCCTCAAGATATGAATATTTTACATTAGAAGGAAGTTGTTTAAGCTCCAACACCGATGGTTTCTGGATTGATGGAGGGAATTTAGGGGGATTGAGGTCTATTAAACTTTATATCTGCTCTTGTTTATTCTCTAAAGATAGAGAATCTATAGAAATGAGATTTGCATAATCATTGACGTTCATGGGCACCTCAGAATGAACACACTCTTCAATTAAAGCCCAAAATTTACACTTTTCAGAACCCACAAAATACTCAAAACATGAATCAAAACTAAAATAATTCAAGGGTGAAGAAAACAAAAATGAATCAGAGTTTGGGTTGAGGATAGAATTGTGTGTGTGTGCATCATTTGAGAGCACTTACATCGAATATACAAGAAGAGTGGAGTGCTCTTCAACGGGGTGTTTCATAGCCTCAAGGATGTTAAAACTTACCTTTTCTCCACCTAATTCCATGGACAATGTACCATTGTGAACATTGATGATCAACTTTACTGTTTTGAGGAATGGCCTCCCAAGTATGAGAGGAGCGTGTCATTGGGTTTGGGTATCTTCCATCTCAAGAATGTAGAAATCAGCGAGGAAGATGATATTATTCACTCTAACAAGGACATCATCAATCACTCCTTTTGGATGTGTTGTACTCTAGTTAGAAAGTTGCACAAAAATGCCTATTGGTTGAAGCTCTCCAACCTGTAGAGAAGTATACACTGAGTGAGGCATTATATTAATGGAAGAACCTAAATCTAGCATAGCATCAGAAAAGAAGGTCTTCCCTATGGTACACGGTATTGTGAATGTTCTTGGATTCTTGAATTTGGTTGGCATTGCTGGTTGAATAAAGGCCGAGACCATCCTACCCAAGTTGACTCTCTCATTCCCCTTCAGCCTTCGTCTATGGGTGCAAAGTTCTTTAAGAAATTTGGCATAACGGGGAATTTTCTTGACTACATCCAATAATGGGATATTAACTTGAAGTTTTTTAAATGTATGCATTATTTCATTTTCAATCTCATTATCAATGTTTTTCTTAGATTTAGAGAGTCTTTGAGGGAAAGGAAGAGGAATTGATTGTTCATGGGAATCCTTAATGATAATTTTATGGTCATTTTTATTTTGTTTTTCTTCATTGGAATCTTTCTTGGGTGGAGAAAGAGTGTTTTCAAGAGGGGTACATACCTTTTGATTAGAATCAGTAGAAGGAGAAGCGTATTTACCACTACGAAGTGTAATTTCACATAGATTACCTTTTCCTTTCAGATTGGAAATGGGTTGGGATGGTAGTTGTCCAGACCCTTGCATCTTAAGCTCACCGATGGTGTTTTCCAATTGTCCCACTTGAGTTCGCAAATCTTGAATTGCTGATTGTCTGGTCTGTTGGAACTGGAGGTTCTAGGATGCCATTTTTTTCACCATGTCCTCGAGGCTTGGTTTAGATTTGGGAGGATGAGGATGATTGTTTTGAGAAGTTAAAGGATAATAAGTTTTCACACCTTGGCCTTGTTGATACCACTTCTACTTGGGGTAGCTTGAGTTTCCTCCTTGTCGGTATTGGGGTTGTGCTTGCCACCCTGGATTTGGATTTGGCCTGAATTGTTCTTGCTTTAATGGAGGTGCTTGTTGGAATGGACGCCCTGGGAACACAGATGCACAAGACTCAGATGAATCTTGATGTTGTGGGACCGGTCAAAAAAATGAGTGTTATCAGAACAAATCCCACAATATAATGGAATAGAAGTAGAGTGTGAGTTACCTTGTGCTTGAGCTAATTTCCTTAGAAGGGTATGCATCTCATCAAGTTTAGTATCTAACTTTTGTTCTAGGGCTGAATGACTTACCTCATGAACTCCTCGGGTTGGTGCAATAGCTCGTGTACCAAATTGTTGTGCATTTTAAGCCATGTTGGCTATTAAGTCACGAGCGGCGGAAGGAGTTTTATCAACTAGGGAACCACCAGCTGCAACATCAATGATTCCACGATCCATGGGGATAAGTCCCTCATAAAAGTATTGAATTAAAAGTTGTTCACTAATCTGGTGGTGGTGCAGCTTGAGCAAAGCCTTTTGAATCTCTCCTAGTATTCATGAAGGGTCTCTCCTTGTGATTGCCTAATTCCACTTATTTCTTTCCAAATTGAAGATGTTCGGGAGGCAGGGAAGAACTTCTCTAGAAAAAGTCTTTCTAGGTCATTACAACCCCCAATTTTGGTAGGAAAATAGTATAACAATCTTTGGCTACACCACCAAGGGAGAAAGGGAAGGCCCTAAACTAGATTAAGTCCTTAGACACATTTTGGGGTTTCATGGTGGATCACACTATGTGAAATTCTTTGAGATGTTTTTGAGGGTCCTCACCAGGAAGACCATGGAATTTTGGAAGGAGGTGGATGAGACCTGATCTCAGCTCAAATTTGGCTGCTTCCTCAGGATATTGGATGTATGCAGGTTGGTAATCCACATCAGGGGTGGTCAGTTCTTTTAAAGTTCGGTTATTTGCAGCCATGATCTCTGGGGTTTGATTTGGTTCAATTTTTGATTGGTTTAAGACCAATTGAGGTTCCAAATTGGGTTCCTTAGTGTTACTTTATTTTCATACTCTAGATGACCTGATTTGTGAGTGGAGTGAATTTTCAATTTCAGGGTCAAATTCGAGTAGTGTTTCTTTACCAGATCTTGTCATTCAATAATGATGTCCAGTTTGATTGATTTATTTTTTGTTGTGTTTTATTTCTTTTGATTTGAGATGGATAAAATAAAAAAAAATTATAAGGGTGAAAGAAGAATAGAATGTTATACTATATAATTAGAGAGGGAGATGGAGAAGAAGAGAGGGAGAGAGAGAGAGAGAGAGAGAGAAAGAACACACCAAAAACAACAAAAAATAAAGACAAAACCCAAAACAAAAACAATCAAATGTGGATGGGGTATTTAAAGGAGCAATAATTAAGAAGTAAAATAACTAAATAGAAGTAAATAATGAAAAAAAATTATCTTGTCTTCCCAGAAACGATGCCAAAATTTGACCGCGTTGTCGAGCGCGTCAAATTAGAGGTTAAGTTTTTACTAGAATTTCTGCAGTATAGCAGCAACCCTAGGTCGTCTCTCGATGGAGACTTAGACCATTAATTTAAAAATAGGGTTTTGATTATGGAAGTAAAAGGTGAATTAGGTTTTTTAAAACTTGGGGGTTGTATGATTAATGATGAAAATAGGAAATAAAAGCGATAAAACAAAGTAGAAATGAACAAGATTGATTAAACATGATCTACCAGGGGAAGTCTCATGATGCTCATCCTTCATCGCTTCAAGGGATGGGGTTATGATCTTTTAATCCCTGGTTTATAACACCTATAACCATAATGTTACTGAGTTTATACTAGGATACCTCCTAGGTTTCAGTTGAAAACACATAACGATTCACCGGACACCGCTGATGATTGGGTGACTTGTGTTCGACATCATAACTGAAACTCACCAAGGCAACACATGAAGAATTAGATGTGTTGTCTAGGTTTTTATGTTATTTCATTGTGATACCATGAAATAAATGTGCATGATCCTGACAGTGCTTATGTGAGTTCAATTGAGCAATATGAACCACACAAATACCGCAATTGAATGAGGGATGAAAAGGGGATGAACGGTTTTTGAAACATCACATGAAAGGGTACCCCCAAACATGATCATTTGAGTTGAGTATAACATACCAGTATATAAATAAATTAAATAAAAATAGAGGATGAGGAAAAACAACATACAACCTGGAATTAAACAGATCATTCAAAATAATACAACTTTAAAGCTCGGGATTACATCACATTCCTCCCCAGGTGATCACAAGGGGTTTAGAAACCCATGGGAGAGGAAGATTAATAAGATGTTTAAGTAGAACTTACCATAACCTCCAGAACTTCTATAAATGTTGAGAAGACTCCCTGGGGACTCCAAAATGGCATCACCTTTCCTCCAGGCCGAACATGCAATTGAGGTTCCCTTGGTTCCCATTTATTGGAAAATTGGAAGGTGGTTTTAGGCACACAGATTTCATCAATCAACTTGTACCACACGTTTCGGTATTCATACATCCTTATCTCACTTTGGAGAAAATTGAAATGTTTTATCCCTACCTTTTTACTGTCTCCACCAAAATTTTGGCACCATTTGGACAACTGCAGCTCAAGATATTGATAAAATAAAGAACACTACATTTGACTTGGTCCAAATTTGGTGGCTTGGACATGGATGGGCCCCAGAGAAGCCGAATTAGGATTGGGTTTCTTAATATGAAATGTATGATATTCAATTTTGGATAGGACCACAAAATATCAGCCCATTTGGATGCATGGATTTAGTGTAATAAGGAAAATAGTGGACAGATGTCCATGGATCCATGCAATTTTGGCCCATTTTTCTTCCACTTCATCAAGGGCCCTCCAAATCACCTCCACCTACATTGAAATAATAAAAACAAGTAAAATTTCCCATTATAATGTTTATTAACATTAATTAAATGATTCAAACATAAAGTGAAATTTATTATTATATTTGTAATATTCATTACAAAACTAGTTTAAAACAGCGGTGTAAGGGTGGAATAAAACAGTGAATGGTGGTACAATCAATTTCCCACATAGATTGAGGGTGGTTCTTTAATAAACCAGTTATCACATGTATGAGCTATTTAACTTTGGTTACACGAGATGAAATGTTAGTTGATTTTGATTATAGGAATAAAAATTGTAATTTATAAAGCATGCAATTATATAAATTGGGAATTGTGATTTATAACAAATCAAAACCCACAATTCAAGATCTTATACTAAAATCTATAACTTTACATTATTGTGTTTGATGATGATAATTATGACCTAAGTTTTTTATCTAAACCATACTAAATCAAAAGGAAAACTTGAATCACTTAAATTATGGAGGAAATTTTATGTTTAGAATTTTAGAAAATTAGGAAAAACACCTACATAAATAATTTACCTAACCTTAAATGATCATTTCTCTGGATTAACCCAGATTTTATTTTTCACATTAATATGTCATCATCATCCATATAAAATCCCTTATAGACAAAACTTTTTTCAACATCATTCTTTGAAACATTTGAAAAATGGAACATAAGAAGGCTGAGCTCAGATTCTTATTAAGGGTAATCAAAAGTAACAATAATTGAATGTAATTAATGAGAATAAGAGTAAATATGGGTATGGATACATAATAAAAGTGCATGAGAACGTCATAAAAAAAATCATGTACTTCAATACCAATATAATAAAATATGAAAGAATGTAAAATTAAAGAGTTATCATAATCAATAATCAAATTTCACATGATATCAATATATATCATGAGAAATATTACAAACTCATAACAAGAATAAAGAAAAAATGTATATATCTTGGGAAATCATTTTCACATCACTCTTACATTAACTCTTACGAATGGAATAAACATATGATCGACTTCCATACCCAATGTATTGGAATGATATTATAGACAACATATTGTTAGTTTTTCAAGTAACCACCCATCATTGGTTTATTATTAAACTACATGTAATTGGTTCATAATGTAACCACCTATCAAATTTACAAGAACCATTACATAATCATAAAAAATAATATCTTTTATTTCATCATAAACATGTAGGAACAACCATTATCCATTTTATAAAATGATTAACCCATAGAGAAGAAACAAGTTCTATAACAATCACTTTAAATCTTGATTAACCCATTAATAAGAAATGGGTTTACTAACAATCTCTTTGAAACATCATTAACTCATGGAAATAAAATGGGTTCCATAACAATCTCTTTGGATCATGAATAACACATGAAAAAGAAATGGGTTAAACAAAAATATATTTGAAACATGATTAGACCTTGGAAAATAAATGGGTTCCCTAAAAATCTCTTTGGGATATGATTAACCCATGAAAAATAATGGGTTCAATAACAATCCCTTTGAAACTTGATTAACCCATAAAAAAGAAATGGGTTCTATAGAAATCTCATTTAAAAAATATTAATCCATCTATAAAATAGTGAGGATGGTATAAATATAAGATATCCCTAGTTTAGAATAAGTAGCCTAATTTTTTGTTTACTTTGATTAATTGAAATACTGTTAAATGCTCATTAAAACATTCTTAAGGAGAATAATATTTCAACTTTCAAAGTGTCCCATACCACTTTGAAACGTTTGATTCATAAGCCCTAGGAAAGAACGAAATTTAACAAAACATTAAATAAAATTAGAATAAAAAAATTCATGATATGATATGTAAAAGGGGTAATATATACACCTTGTAAAGAAAGATCGGTATATAATATATCACATATCAGAAGGAAGGAAAATTGGGACAAAATCCATTACTAATTTGGTAACTTTAATATAGTAAACCCTCTGAAAGAGAGATCCTAAAATGGATATGTAATACCCCGTAAATTTTAGTACAGTAATCATAAAATACATTCATTAGAAGTATAAATACTATAGAAAAGAAATGATTTTTCAATATGGAATATGTCTCACAGATATAAAAAGTGACACTAGAAATCCCCTAACTACATGAAATACTTTTGAATCATGGGATCCATGAAAGAATATCATCAATTGAAACGTTTAATATCATGAAATAAATTAAATTCATGATATAAAATTTCATAGGTTAGTATATACACCATATAAAATAAATTAGGATAATAATAAAAATAAGCCTCAATGGAATGTAAATTGAGATGAATCCCTTTACAACTATGGTAATATTTTAATCGGAAACCCCAAAAGTAATAATCATCAAATAAAATATTAAATAACATGAAGATAAAAATAATTAAAGATATAATATATTAAAAGGGGTATTATATACACAGCACAAAATAATTAAGTGGTCAATATGACATTTATCTCAAAGATGTATAAATTTAGATGATAATCCATTAAAATGATCATATCATTTTAGTGAGAGTAAATCAATGAAATAATTATGTGTGAAAAAATTAAATCCAAAAAATAATAGTGAAAATAAATTATAAGACAGCAATATTCCATTTGACATATATTATTGAAAAAAACCAATTACATAGAAGTTAAACCCAATGAATGGAAATTTTGTTAGAAAATCCCTTACTAATTGAGTAACATTTGAATCATGAGATCCGTGAAATAATAACATCAATTGGAACATTTAATATCATTAAAATAATGAAAATAATGGTATAAAATGTCATAGGGTAGTATATAAACCACATCTAAAATTAATTAGGTTTATAATGAAAAATAACTCTTTATGGAATGTAAATTCATATGAAACCTCTTACCTTGAGTTTGATCTGTCATGCTTTTCCTCTATCTTCCTCTTTTTCAGGTAACTCATTTTGGTTTTCATCAAAGAATTTCCTTAATTTTATTTATGATGAAGATGATGATTCTAGAATTAGAGTATAAATTTTGGGAGATTATTTTTGCAGGGATTGTATGATTCAAAGGGATTAAGAGGTGTGAATAAGTGGGGAGGGTGAGTACCTTTTTATAGTGGAGGGGGAGTGGCATACTTGTAAATATAAAAAGGTAAACACTATTGGGATTTCTCTCTTACGTAATGTGATTCCAATGATGAACCGACTTAGATCCAAGTGGGGATATGGTCTAAGTATGGACATAAAATGGGTTTTGGACATGTGTATAGGTCCTTTGGCCCCTTAAGATTAAAGTTTAACCACTAAGTAAACTCATTTTGTCCCTTAATCATTGTAATTAATTTGAATTTATTTTACTAATATTATTTATAAAAAACTAATTTTACCATATTATGAATTGTAATTTTTTTATTACAAATATGGAATCCAGGTTTCCAAATTCCTATCACAGAAGTGGCATACTTTATTTTAAGATTAACCTCATAGATAGAATGAGAAAGAAATTTTTTAATGTTAAATTTAAAAAATTTGAAATGATTATATCTCCAATTTCAATATAAAATTGATTCCAATGAACTAAATTGTATTAAATAGTTTAAAATTTATTTAATAATAATTTCAAAATAGTTTAAAATATAATTTAACACTATAAATCTTTTAGATAAAAAAAAATTTAATTAAATTCATGTCTTTTTCACTATTTAATAAATCATAAAACTTCTAAGAAAAATACCAAAAATTCACCCAAAGTAAATTTTGATATTACTATTTCAAAAATAAATTATATTTATTCAAATATTATTTATGAATGTAACAAATTGTAGTTATAAAAAATGTTCACCATTAAAAGGAGGTAAAACTACCTTATAGAAATATACATATTTTTATGCTTAAAATCAGGGTTATTCTTATAATATGCCAATAAAATATGTTGTGTGAATATAAAAAATATTTTATTTAATATATAAAATATAAATTTCATTAATATAATTCAATAATAGTGATTAATTTAATTTATTAATATTAAATGCCTTTATGGCCATAAAAGTAGATTTTTAGACAAAAACATCATTTATATTCAATTAGATTTTATTTTCTTTTCTAGTTAATTGTTCACTGACGGATTAGTTATATGAAAATTTATAAACCATATATTCATAATATATTTACTCATATTCATTACCACCATTCCATTGGCTAGGTGATAACTATTATTTTAAATAAATAATATTAAATGTATATTGTTGTCCGGTAAGACTCAACTTGGTGTGTAACACAAGTTATCAAAGAAACTCAATGTTACATGCAATGAAAGGTAAAACTGTTGTTGTTTACAAAGAAATATAAACAATTCATTACATGTAACATAGTCTTTCAATGAATTTAAATTAATTTTAAATAATATATTTCTTAAAATCTTTGGATGTTACACCATACCCCCCTTAAAATGCATTTCTCCCAGGAAATTCATCTTGGTAATCCAAGAATTAACATTTTTAGAATTCATTTATTGAATCCCACATTGTAAAAAGGTTTAATAAAGAATCCTCTTAAAATGGAAATTGGGAAACATAAAGGTCACTAGAAGTTTAGCATAACTAATATTTCTTATAAGGGTAACCTAGGTGGGAATAAAGTAAGAGCATAAATAATTATAGAGAGAGATTGTGGTCATTTATCATAAAAAATGAATGATAAATCGAAAGGTAAGGGTCTCAAATAAAATAAATTTGTGATGATCTAAAAGAACATCGGTTCACCGTAATTGATGGTACTAGGATAATACTTTTGATTCAATATCCTTTTCCAAGAGTTAAATAATTCTCTTACCATCTAGACCAAGAGTAAAATAAAAAACAAATATACTTAATTGATTATTATAATTTCAACGTTTAATATATTTCAACAAAAATTTCATATTTCTCTCCAAAATATGATTATTCAAGATGAATTTTAAATTCTTGGAGAACTAAAATCAACCTTTAATGACAACATGAATATAAAAGAGAGATTCAGGTTATTCCACTTGTCTTAAGACATTAACCAAAACCAGAAATTGTTAGATGATGGTAATACAATTCCCAAAATTAGTAAATCATCAAATTATACATTAAAATTAAAAAATTAAAATAAATATCCAAATTTTAAAATAAACCATTCCATAAATAATTATCCATAAATTTCTTCAAATATTTCCAGACTATGTTTGAATCCCAAATATTAGACTGATTTAATTATATATTCTTCCAATATAAATCAACCATTATTATGAAAATATAATACCATATGTTTATGTAAGAAACATAATCTATTCTATACAGAAATTTATGATAACCAGGAACTCATGTAGGCCAGTGGTGGTGTAAAAAACCCTTATCATCCTCTCCTCATGGGTTCAAGCCCCACCACCTTCCTAATTGCCACGGGTTACCACCCATAATACAAGTTTTCCCCTTTTTTAATTAATACTAAAGAATAAATCCTCCCTAAAAACAGTTTATATTAATCATATGTGTTATAAATACCTCATCCCAAAAAACATCTATAAAATCTCCATCGATCACTTTAATATCTCAACACTTAAAACCTCAAAGGGGTGTCTTGGAATTTGAACGTATGATCATTATTAATCTTATAAACTTGTGATGGTATCCAAAACCTGCAAGATAGCCTTGCATGAAAATATAATAATATAAAAATTTATCTAAATTGACCTATAATACCAACTATAACAACCTAGAACCCACACTCCAAGATCCACTACTGAAATCCTGAACTTTATATTCCTGGATTTGATGCCGATAATTGTGACCAAAATTTTTAATCTAATCCTTAAATCATAAAACATAAAACCTCGATCACATACATTATTGAGTAAATTTTAAGTTCATAGTTTTATAGAATTATGAAAAACTCATACATAAAAAATTCACATGAATTTAAAGGATAAATTATCCTGTTTAACCAAACTTTTCTTATTCACATTAATAAATCATCAGCTTCCATATGAAATATATTCTAGAAATAACTTTTTCAACATCATTCTATAAAACATGGGAAAAAAGGAACATAATATGGGTGACCACAAATGCTCAGTAAGGTTAATCATAATCATTAAAAAATTAATTTCATCAATGACCATAAGAGAGCATAAGGGTATGATGACATAATCAAAGTGCATTAGAGGGTCATAAAAGAAATCATACCCATAAATACACAGATCATGAAATATGAAAACATGGAAAAGGAAAGATCCATCAGAATTAATAATCAAAAGCCAATTGATGTCAATATCAATCATTAAAAATATTATAAACCTAAAGGAAGAATAAAGAAAAAATGCATGTAACTTGGGACATCATTTTCACTTCACTTTTAAATTTAATTTTAAAAATGGAATAACCATATGGTCAAATTTCATACCCCAATTAAATGGTTGGATATAAAAAAACCACCCACAATTGGGTTTTCAAGTAACCACCTATCATTGGTTTACCACAGAACCACCTGTCATTGGTTTATAATGTAACCACCTGCCAAATTTCCATGTACCATTACATAATCACAACACATAAAAGATTTAATTTCATCATAAAATCATAAGAACAACCACTATCCATTTTATAACATGATTAAACCTTGTAAAATAAATTTTTTCTATAAAAATTTCTCTCAAACATGATTGACCGATTAAAAAATTGGGTTTAATAATAATATTTTTGAAACATGATTAACCTCTATAAAAGAAACATGTTCTATAATAATCTCTTTGGAACATGATTAACCCCTGAAAAATAAATTAGTTTAATAAAAATCTCTTTGAAACATGATTAATCCATGTAAAAGAAATGTGTTCCATAAAAATATCATTGGAACATGATTAACCCATTATAAATAAATTGGTTCAATAACAATCTATTTGACACATAATTAACCCTTCGAAAAGAAACTAGTTCCATAACAGTATCTCTGAAAAAATATTAATACATCCCAAAAAGAATGAGGGTGGTATAAATACAAGATATCCCCAGTGGATTATATATATGAATGAGGGTTGTTGATGTTAATTAATGTGAATTCCATTAAAATGTAATTAAAAATTTCTTGAAGAAAATAATCAATAAACATTCAAAGTGTCCAATACCACTTTGAAACATTTGAGTCATAATCCCAAAGGAATAAAATTGATAAAAACATTAAAAAATATCATAAAAAATTAATTCATGATATTATATGTCAAATGGCTTGTATATAAACCTTGTAAAAGAATATATGTGTATAACATAACAAACTTATTAATGAAGGAAAATTCTGACAGAAAACCATTATAGGTTTGGTAACTATCAAATAGTAAACCTCGTGAAAGAGAGATAACGAAATGGATAAGTAAAACCCCAAAAATTTAAGTATAATAATCATAAGATAAATTTATTGGAAGTATATACACCACACAAAATAAATGAGTGGTGAATATGGATTATGTTTTGTAGAAATAAAAAGTGAGTCTATAAATCCCCTTATTACCTAAGTTACTTTTAAATCATGAGATCTTTGAAAGAATGACATCAATTGAATTTTGAATGTAATTAAATAAATTGGATTCATGATGTAACATGTAATATGGAATTATATAAACCATATAAAATTAATTAGGTTCATAATAATAAATAATTCCCTATTGAATGTAAATTGGGATGAAACCCCATAAAATTGTGGTGACATCTGAATCAAAAACCCCAAAAGTAATAATCATTAAATAAAAAATTTAAATATCATGAAGATAAAATAAATCATGATATAATATATCATAATGGGAAGTAGATACAACACACAAAATACGTAAGTGGTGAATATGACATTGAATTCACATATGTAGAAAGTGAGATGAAAATCCTTTACAAATATCATATCATTGAAATAAGAGTAAATTAATGAAATAATTATGTGTGAAAAATTTTAAATCCAAAAAATAAAAGTATAAATATATTATAATAAAATCATAGGTCTTTAAGAATATATTAATTACACAACATAACTAATGATATATAATTTTAACTCAATTAATGGAAATTAAGTTACGAAATCTCTTACTACTTGAGTAGCTTTTGAATTATGAGATTTCTGAAGAATAACATCAATTGAAGCTCTGAGTATCATTAAATTAATAAAACTCATCAAAAAAAATATCATAAGAAAGTATATACACCAAATTTAAAATTAATTAGGTTAATAATAACAAATAAGTATCAATGCAATGAAAATTGAGATGAAACCCCTTACCTGGTGTCTGATTTATCATGATTGTCCTTTATCTTCCTTTTCTTCAGGTAACTCAGTTTTTTTTCACTAAGTAATTACTTGCTCTCATTTATTCGCAAGTTTAGGATTATAGGATGAGATGAAATATTTTGGAAGCTTATTTGGGTACGTTTTGGAGGATCCAAAAGGCATTATAGTAGTGAAGAAGTAGGGAGAGTGAGTGCCATTTTATAGTGGAGGGGGACTGATATTCATATAAATATAAAACAGTAAACAATATTGGGAGGTCTCAATTAAAAAATATGACTCAAATAATTAAAAAAATATTGATTAAATTTGGGATATATTTTAAATATTTCCAACCAATGGGTTTTTTATAAGTGTCTATGTCATTTAGACCCTTAAGATTAAAGTATAACAACAAAGTAAACTCATTTTTACCTTAATCATTGTAATTAATTTTAGTTGGTTTCACTCATTGTTTTGGTAAATAAATATTTTGACCTGATTAGACAAAATAAATTATTCTTATTCCAAATATAGAATCCATTTTTCCAAATTCCAACCACATAAGTGGTAGAATTTATTTTAAAATTATTCTTATGTACAGAACGAGAAAGAGGGGTTTAAAAGTAAAAAATGAAATTTTTTGAAATGTTTTTCTATCCAATTTCAATTTAAAAATTTATTATAATGACATAAATTTAATTTAATTATTTAAAATTTATCTAATTATAATTTAAAAATAATTTAAAATATAATTTAACACTATTATTTATTTAGATGAAAAAGATATTTTCAATTAAAATCTAGCAAGTTTCACTATTCCTCAAAACATGAAACTTATCATAAAAATACTAAAACTTAATCCAAAGTAAACTTTGATATTATAATTTCAAAATTTTATTTTTTTAATATATTTTATAAATGTTTCAAAATTTAGTTTTGAAACACGTTTTCTATTAAAAGGTAGTAAAAATGCCTTTTAAAAATATACATATATTTATGCTTAAAATTGGATTTATTCTTATCTTATATCTATCTAATATTTTGGATGATTATAAAATAATTTGATTTAATATATAAAATAAAACATTCATTAATATCATTCACTAATAGTGATTAATTTAATTTATTAAGATAAAACTATTTTATTAGAATAAAAATAGTTTTTTATAAAAAACACACCCTTTATATTCAATTGGTTTTTATTTTCATTTATAATTAATTGTTCACCAAAGGATTCATTGTATAAATTTGTGTAAAGAATATATTCATAATCTATTTAATCATATCCATTCCCACCATTCTAATGGCTAGGTGATAACTATTATTTTAAAAAAATAATATTAATAATATATTATTATATGTTAGGACTCGGACTTTTGTGTAACACAAGTTATCAAATAAACACAATGTTACAGGCAATTGAAGATAAACATGGTGTTTCTTAAAATCAAATATAGACTATTCATTTTATGTAACACAATATATCAATGAATTTAAATTAATTTTAATGAATATATTTCTTAAAATCTCAGGATGTTACTTGATTCATCTAATCAAATCATAATATAGGACTTGAAAACCATGATACTAGATGTAAGGGTTGGGTAATGCTTACATGAAATTATAATTACAACTTATGAAGATCATGTATTTATAACTTTTTAATGGTGACTAATCAAATTGGACCATGATATATATACATATAAATGAGTATTATATTATAAGAATTTAAATTATAAACCGAATTGGTTACCATTAAAAAGGGATGAAAATTGTAATTTAAGGAGTATTTTCTTCCAAGAATACAATTGGAAGTCTATATACCATAACATTTGATATATGATGTGATACCTTAACCTAGAACTGACCATAGTAGTGGTTGGTGGGAGTGTCTCATGTAACCCTTTATGATCATCTTTGTCACCTAAACCTAGATTTAGGAGAATGTAGATTGTGTTTACTCTTATATAGGATTGCTATGTACCAGACCATTTATTTTATTTTTAGATCTATTATATTTTCAAATTATATTATTATGGGTTCATTTGATATTTTTTAAATATGCCACCACAACATCTTCTTATCGTATGCCAGGATGGTGGTGATGATCAGGCACCAGAGGTGGTGGGCCCTGAGAAACTAGTATTAGATCTTGTAGTTCCACATATGAAACCTCCTGATAATCCTAATTCAGGTGTTGATGATTATTTTTGAGAGGGTTTTATGTGACTAGTGTAGTATATATATGGATCCCCATGACCTTACCCTAATATGGAAATGATGATGAAATAATTACAATAGCAGAACCCTACTACCTTCCTAGGGTATGGTGGTCCCCAGGCTACAGAGTCATTTCTATAGGCCATGTTTTATATTTTGAAGTATTTAGAGGCACCACTAGAGAAGAGGGTCAAGGTCCTAGCCTATATTCTTCATGATAATTCCAACCATTGGTGGGGAATTATTGCTTAGTCTGATCATTATCGAGATATTATATGAAGGGAATTCCAGAAAAAAATTTATGATTACTTATTTCTGCAGACAAAAAGAGCTGATGTTAGGACCAAAAGGGTCATAAATACCCTAAGAGGGGGGGGGGGTGAATCATGGTATGGATATTCTTTTCAAAATTATCCCTTCCCCAATAGATCTTGACCTCTTTATTATAAGGGTCACTTTGTTTTCATTTATGTTTTACTATTGATCTTATTCTTTCCTTCTTTATCTGATGATAATGCATTGAGTGAAATGCAGAGAAGAAAGCATGGAAACACAAATATTTTTACTTGTTTCTCCTTCACTAGGATACATACAAGGATAATAAAATTTCAATGTTTTGCTGTACCAAATCCACTGAAGCTCACTTCCAATTTACAATGATCGGGCTAGATCACATCAATGCCTAGGCTCACTGCGTTCCCAAGGGTCACTCCCTATTTATCCCTCTCTCTGGCTCTCTTCCAGGGGAGAGGATCAACTTCTTCATCATCCTTTACTCACTAATCTAGAAAGGATCCACTCACAATTTATGGACTTATAGGTCCCTTCTATTATCACTAATGAAATGTACATCTTTAATTGTTGATAGATGCTCTGTTGATGTCCAAATTTCACCCGCATATGAATCTTACTTTGCACCGAGTGTATCGGGAAATACTCCATCTTTTGCACAACCCTAGAATTACCGGTTCAATTCTCTATGATTTTCACTCTTCTATAATTCATGGTGAACTTCTATATGATTTGTCATGCTTCTCCAATCCTAGCATGCTAGTTTCTACTATCCACTTGTGCGAAACTCCCTTCACCAAATCAAAACTTGAGCGACCCACACTCTTTTACGCCCAAACCAATATTGGTGTGTAACTATCAACAGGAATTATTCTATATTAATGATTTGAAAGTGTCACCTATCCACTTTTGTAACACTCCCTTTTCCAACTCAAAACTTGGGAGACCCACCTTTCCTTTTTCCATATTTTTTTGTTATGATGTTGAAAAACATATGGTGCACAACTTTCCAAGCCTCCAAGACACTGGAACTCAAGTACCTTTTCCAAAAACACTTTTTGAGGTTCTTCTCCCAATAATGGATTCTGAAAAACATCTCTTGAACTCAAAAACTCACCATGTAAAACCCCTCTGTCAACAAATTTAAACATTGTTGTCTGCTTTTTCAACAAACATAACACGAAGGACAACTTTGTCAACAAACACAATCAACTCAAAAATGCTTCAATGATACCTTATGGGATTTCTTCCCAACAACTAATCATGCAAGAGAGTTTATGTGAATATATAAAGGTGTTATTATTGGGATGGATTATTCAACACATTTCAATGAGATCGAGTGATTTACAAAAACTCTTGTTAGTGGAGATTTGATGATAGTGAGATAGTTTTAGGATGGAATTTTTAATTCCATTTGACCCCAGATGAATATTTTCTAGTTGAAAAGAATTTGAAAAATAGTGATCTTCCCCCTTATCACTGATAGGAATCCAAGGGAAGCTAATGGTGTAGGATAGGGTTGATCAGCATTGATATAAGAAAGTATTTCATCTGGTGGTTGGAAACATCACCTTGATTTTTCCCATGGGGGTTGTTGTAGTTAGAAGACATGCACTGATAGTTATGTGGTATGTCACTTGTCTGGTAGGTCTGGTCATAAGAAGCCCCAGTGCACTAAGAACCCAATTGATTGTTGATACTGAAGAAAAATGGGTCATATTAAAAGTTTTTGAAGAACATTTCATTCGGTTCCAAATGAGAAGTGATATGCATTGACTCCACATTTGAGAGAAGGAATAATATCTCCACATCTGGTAGGAAGTTATACTACTACCATCTGATTGGGATGAGGAGGTGGATGTGACCATATAAGTATTTATTATGAGAAACAATTCCAAAAAACAAGCATGTTCAGGGTAGTCAACTTTTAGATCAAGGTCTTGGATCTGGCCAACTACTTATAGTACAATTTTTACTAGAGGAATAGAGTTTTATACCTTAAAAAGTACGAGGTACATTCTTGGTAGACTCTAATTTAGTGTCTAATTTATTTAACACTAGAGAATCACATTCTATTATATCTATATAAGTTATATAAATTATTGGCCTCATGATTTCGTATTTTTATGGGATGATAACACTTGACACTCCACTGGGGATTTGATCAGAGAGAATATTCCAATGTAAGGAGTTTCCCCTCTAGAATGATGGTTATCATTTCTTTTGGATCATTTTTGTCCTGATGATGACTAGCATTGATATAATTATTATGATAGAGTGGTTATCACCATATCATTCTCATATTGACTGTTATCATCAAAGGTTAACCTTTACATCACTTGAGGGAAGTACCTACGTTCACAAAGGTGAATGAGAGGTCAAGGTGAGTTGATATAGACGTGCGAATCATGGGCTGGGCTGAGGGAAAACCCATATTTCTAACCATTTTATAGATGACCAGGAATTATGGCATTCAAATTTACCTCCTATAGTGGATAATTTCATGGAAATGTTCCTTGAATACTTCTCTATTCTACTTTCATTGAGATATGTAGAGTTTAATATCGGAATAATTCCATGAAAATCACAAGTATAAATTCTACCTTATAGCATGGATACTATTTATTTTCATGATATCAAGAGGGAATTAGAGGATTTGAAAGCTAAGGGATTTATTTGACCCAATACATGACTATGGATTTCATCTTCATTTCACTAAGAAGGTTTATGGAACCCTTGGGCTTTGTGTGGACTACCAAAAATTGAAATAGATTATGTTTAATAATCTGTATACACTACCACATATAGAAGGACTCTTAGATCAACTCTGAGGAGCTATGATTTTCTCAAAGTTTGATTTGAGTTCAATCTACTATTTGGTATGATTAAGGCCTTCAGATATACCATTTACAACATTTCATAGTAGATATAGATTATACATATATTTAGCTATTTCATTCAGTCTGAAGAATGAACTGCTAATTATTATAGACCCGATGAATGAGGCTTTCCACCCGTATTTGGATTCAATTTTGGTAGTTTTCATATATGAAATAATGGTGTAATTAAAAACTTAAAATGATAATTCCATGAATCTTGATATCATTTTGAGTACACTGAGATAGAATTAGCTATATTCTAAGATAAAAAATTACAGTTCTAGATTGAAAAAGTCCACTTCATATGATACATAATCTTAGAGGTATGATTATTAGTGGACCCAAATAAGGTGAGAGTTGTAGTTTCATGATTGAAACCCAAAAAATATTTAATATATGGTATTTCTTCAGGATAGTGGGAGTATTAATAGTGTTTTATTGAGTACATTTAATGCCTAGAAGATCCAAATATAGGATTTACTAGGAAGGTTGTTAAGTCTACATGGTCTAAATATTTTGAGGAATCCTTCTAGGAGATGAGAGGAAGATTGAATTTAGTGATGATTCTGATTCTACCAAATCTAGGAATAATTTATTTTATTTATTGTGAAACTATTATAATTAGTCTAGAAGTCATTATAATTTAGGGATATAGATTCATAATGTACTAGTATCATCATTTCAGACCTCATATAAGGAATTACCTAAAGAATGATATCGAGTTTGTAGTTGTGGTACATGACTTCAATTTTTGGAGACAACACTTTCTTAGAGAGTAGTTTGTGGTGTAAAAAAACTTCAATATCCTAAAATATATATTAAATTAATTTGATATGAACCTTATCCATACACAATGGGTTGAATAAAAAAATAAATTCAACATTGAGATTTCTTATATTCTATGGATGGGAAATGCAGTGGATGATGCTCTGAGTTGAAAGAATCATACAAATGCCATTCATGAGGCTGGTAGTGAGTGGCAGTTGATGGCCTTGTTTACTGAGATGCAATTAGAGACATAAGACCAATATGGGAAAATTTTAGTTTCATCATTATTTGTGCCTATTCACTTTTGGATAGAATAAATATGTGGAATCTTTCATATCTTGAGGGATTCTACCTAAGGGAGAGCATTTCAGAAATGGACCCACCATAGGTTTGCATAATTGGTGGGGATGGGATCTTGTGCATTCAAGGACATGTTTGGGTACCCATAGACATAATAGATGATTTGATATGAGAATATAATGACTTTACATAGTCATTACATCCTATTAATAGAGATGAAGAGGGAGATAGCTAGTTTCATTACTCGATGTCTCACATATTAGCAGGTATTGGTGGAACACCAGCGACTAATAGGATTTTTTACATCCCTTACCCATTCATGATAAGAAATGGGATGATTTACCCATGATTGTTTTATTGGGATTACCAATATCCACTCAAGTAATTGACATGGTCTGGGTGATCATTGATACACGGATATGGTTTTACCACATCATAACTATTTGGGAGACCTTTTGAATGGAAATTATATGGTGGATTTATGTCAGGGAGATGACAGGCCTTCATAATGTTCTACATACCATCTTCTCAAATAGGTATACTAGTTTTTCATCATAGTTCTATAAGGGTTTTTTGAAGGAATTGGATTCATAGTTACTTATAATTACATCTAATCACCTAGATACAGGTGGGTAGTCAAAGCATATGACATAGTTGTTAGAGGACATTCTGTAAGCATACATCCTTGATTTTGGAGGTTCTTAGGAGAAACATTTACGTCTTTATAAATGTTCATATAATAATATATTTTAAGAGACCATATATATTTCTAATTATGAGGCCCTATAAGGTAGGTCATGTCATTCCAGTCTATGCTAGTTAGAGGCAGGAGAGGTGGTTTTATTGGTACATCATATCGTTTAGGAGAATTCAGAGAAGGTGCAACTGATTAGAAAGAACATGGATATAGGTATTTATATATATAAGTCTTATGTAAATACCCATTGATGACATATGTAATTTTTTATTAGGTATCAGGTCTTCTTACATATTTCTCCAAGACTGGGGAATCAGTGGATTCAGAGGTTAGGTAAGCTATAACCTTATTTCATCACACTATTAAAGATTTTTTAAAGGGTTAGATTATTGACTTATTAGATAGAAATCTCTTTGAGATATAGGGGTAAACATAAATGTTTCCATGTTTATCAGTTACATAGACATCATTTAGACACATATCATGTTCTTTATCTGGATGAGGTTGAGTTCAATACTGATGCTTCTTTTGAGGATCATCATATACATATAATTGATCAAAGCATGAAGTATCTCCAAGGAAGTCTAGTTCTTATAGTACACGTGTTATGGAAGAAATAATGAAAAAAGGATGAGACTTGGAAGTGAAAGTCTAACATACGTGCTCGGTGGCTAGATTTATTCTTATTTTCTTATCAACAACCCTCAGAAGGGAAACTTGGGGATGAGTTATTTTCCAGATGGGAGGTTGTAAGATCTCAATTTTTCTCATGAAATAATGTCCCTTTAAATTTAAATTTAAAACTTTATTCTTATCTGTATGAATGTTACTAAGAATTAAAGTATGTTTTAGGGAGAATATGGGGCTTTTAAAGATTGGATCTCTAGTTTTTTTTTGAGAAATAGGTGAGGTGATCTATTAGTAAATGGCCAGTTCTAACCATGAATCTCAATCGTGTATACCCTATAGGGTGTCACATTGTTTTTAAAACCTGGTAACCTAGGACTTATAACCATTTAATTGGTTCATATGGGTTTTAGAAGTGATCTTCATGGTGTGTGTACTGTTTTTTTAACTATTCAAAGACCATGCAAGGGCACTATGTTTCAGGATAGTGTTGGTGTGCAGTTGGTACATAGTTAAGCCAAACATGTGGAAACAATTTTCCCTTAAAAAATGGGTGAATTTATATTTTCCATTTCCTTATTTTAGAATTAAAACCCTCTTTTATTTTCTCATTCTCACATAACCACCCACTATCTCATTGGAAGTTTGTTTTCTCCATTTAGGAATTTTTATATCTCCTTTGTTTGAGCTTAGAATCACTCTATATTAATCATGTTGGATCTATCTTAGTAAGTTCTTCAACTTCAATTCTCACATTATTTATCTCACTATTTCTAATGAATCATTCATGTGGTCTAATATTCCCTATTTTCTTGTCATTTGTCTATTTTTATGATTTCACCTATTCTATCATGAATATGAAGATAATACCGGATGGGGAGTCATCTACCAGATAAGGTATGTGGTATAGATTATTTCACTAAAAGTATTATTGTTTAAATTATTTCAAAGTTATGTCATGTTCCAGAATTCCTTTTTGATGCCCCTTAAATTAAAGTTTAATTAATTAAATTTAAATTCTATGTAACCATTATCCATTGAACGCCAAATTACACTTGTACTAGTTTTCCTCCTCTAAAAAATCACCTATTTGTGTGTGTTTAATTTGATTCTCTTGTTACTCTATGGATTACTTGTGACCAAACCACTGTCTTAGTGGGTTTTTATTGTCTTCTAATATAATTTGTTAAAAGGTATTGAAAAGAAGGGTTAATGGTGGTGAGACTATAACACCTAAAAAATGTTATCAAATTAAATTAAATTAAGTTTTCCATAATGTATTTAATGGAAAATAAGAATTAAGTGAATGATTAAATGGTATGGGTTTACCCTTATCCAATTACCACCAAGCATGTCATGTCAAGGGAAATATAATGGTTCTGAATTGAAACTCTTTATATAGTATCATCAATAATATTAATTCCAATAAATTATATTACATCGGGGGTGAATCAAAGATTATTATATAGATTACCTTGGACAAACTCACCGAGTGTATGATTTTATATTATTCCATGAGCGATACTCGGTTCCCTAAGTGAAATAACTTGGATAGTCTCATAGGGAAATTCCATTATACCATTCAATGATAAATACATAGTTCCATAAGTGGAATAACTTGGACATGCTTAGAGGGAAAGGCCTTTATACCATCACTTGAGTGATACATGGATTCCTATGTGGAATTCCTTGGATGAAATCTTATTATGATGGGTTTTTATAGTATACATGGAGTGATACCTGTGTTCCCTATGGGGAATAAATTTGATAGGCACTGGGGGTAAATTAAACCAACTTATGTGACATCCAATTCCAAAAACATACTTGTATTCGATCTATGATTTACAAACATAACAACCAAGATTTACTTCCTTCTTAAAAATGAAATGCTTTGGAAATAATGTAACCTTATATGAATATCACTATATATGGATTCCAAGGTGCTACACCTTTGGTCCTAGACTTAATATAAAATTTAAATTTAAAATTCTTAGAGACATTCTTCCTTTAGACTGAAGTAGGTAGTATCAGATGTGTGTTCCACGGGGAACCTGGGCTAACATGGTTTATTTATATATCATCTTTATTTATTATACTTACACACTGATCATTTTATATTCATAAATGGGATAGTTTTAAACACCATTGGTGGTGGCCAACTGAGTTTTCTAACACCCTATTCAGGCCATCAATTGGTACCCATATGTACTTTAGGGATGTATGTAGGAATAAAGGGAAGGGTCCAGCTTTGGAAACATAATTTTCTATAATTGGATTGACTATGCAATAAGAGGATCGACATTTCAATCTTGATGATATTAGAGATACCTTTTTTAACTTTTGTTAACTTTTTATAGCCTATTATGTATTTTTATTTCTCTATTTCCTTTTATTTCTATTTTTCATAGAACACATAAATTACATCCTTTTGTATATGATAGTGCATATAGTTCTGTTATTATTATGATGTCATCTTGTAGATTGATATCATTTTGTATGTTATGATTCCACTGTTGTTTTATCTTTATTCTACTAATTTCTCTGTTATCTACCATTGTGTGCCACTCTAACATTAGGGTATATTATTACCACTGTACCATCAAAGACCCTCTCTACTAGTCAGTAGCCTCTAGCATATAAGGAGTTGCACATGTGGACACTTGAGCAACCAGACTAGTCACTTATCTATAAATTGGGACTAGAACATTAAATTATAAATCAATCAATCATACGATGTTTAAAATTATTTTATTAAATTTATATGAATCATTTATTAAATTAACATCTATAATTTTAATTTTTAATATAAAATTCCTTTTAAAATTATATAAATTATGTATAATTTACATATAAAATGTTTAAATAGAAATTATAAGTGTAATTTATAAGAAAAATAATAAATTAAAAAACTAGGAAAAATATAAAAGAGTTTTTATTATATTAGGATTTTTTTCATAACTATTAATTTGAAATTTTCAAATTAAAAGGCTTTATTTGAGAAAAAAATAAACCAAATTAAAAATAATGTTTGATAATTGATATGATAAAGGATTAAATAGTTTTACATATGTGATATTTAGATTATATAAATTGTTTACAAAATTATATTGGAATATAAAATGAATTTGATATTATATATTTATTTAAAATACCATATAAACGATAATATTAAATAATTTCACATTAGGGATAAATATAAAGTGTTTATATTTATTTAATTATGGAATATCCATAATGAATAATTAATTTTTAAGTTTTTATAATTGTTTTTTATAAATTTTTCATAAGTTTTTATAAATATATGTATTGCTAATCTTATTAGTTTATAAATTTATTTATTCATTAATATACTTTTTATATTGTGAATAAATGTCTTATTTAGTTTAAAGTATTAAATTAATTCTATAAAATTTCATACATTCATATATAAGATGTTAAATTATTGGTATGATAATTTATTTTTTTCCTTCTACCTTGTCTTTGGACTGTAATAGGTTATGTGCTTGAATTTAAATATTTCTTATAGATTATACATATATCATGTCATAACTATGATGGAATTGAGGTATCTCTTGAATGACATATCCTTGGGTATAAGGAATTTGGGTCAGACTACTCCATATCCTGGAGGGTTACACCTAGTCTAAAGAAGTGGGGGTTGGTTGTCTATCACTCCAAGATTACTCTAGTGGGGATCGTCAATTTTATATAGTTCTTATACGTTACTTGAAATGTTTTCATGTACCTTAATCATGAGATGCATTTGGATGTGTCTAAATGTATTTGGATTTTAATTTGGGTTAGTAACACAATATATAAGTTGTGTAAATATTTACACATCAATATTGTTTGAACATATTTATTTGGTGAAAGGAATAGCATTTCAAACTAATTCCTTAAAAGAATTCATGAATTTTAATTTAATACATGAGAAAATATATTGATATTAAATATCCTTTAAAATAATAAGTGTTACATTCCATCAAAATTGGAAGCTTTTCAAGACCTAAATTCTTCATTAAAAGGTGACCCTAACCGTTAGGTGCCTATCAATTATTTTTTGGTAAGAAAAGAATTTAATGATGTGTCCCTACCTATTAGGTTACCCACACTTGGAAATTTATTTAGTTTACACTTAAATTGGAATCCCTAATCATTTTCATACCATAGAAATAGATTTGAGTGAACCTATATGGTGGATTGGGATAAAGAGTTGTCCACTCAACTATCAAAGATTCATATATGATATGATCAACATGATTGCATATGAGATATATTTTTGGCTTATTTATATGCTTAATTGGTGTAACCCATGATGAAACATGTATCATGGACCATTATTGGATATGATGAATTCAAAGTTTTCATTATTTTAGCAGGAGTTCATTTCATAATAGTATTTATTAAATGAATTTAAAACATGATACTCATCTGAAAAATATTATGTTATAAATATAAATGAAATCATAATAATAAACATTATGTTAAGATACATATATATAAATAATAATCTTAATGTAAGAAACATATTCAAATGGTATAAAAAAATAAGAATTGGTCTTAAGAATAAAATTATATGTGTGAAATAAATCACTTCCTGAGTATCATAATATAGAATTATTTTAATTGGTGGATAAAATAGATCCTTATATGAGTCATCTAATGATTTAATTAGGGTTTTAATTGAATTAAATTCAAGATAACCAAATGAAATTTAGTTTCTACTCACATACTCAATGTAATTTATTATCTTAATGAATCATATGGAATAATTTATGAGACATCCTAAAATTATTTTAGGTGGTTAAAAGTTAAACATAAATGTTAAAATCATCTTCCATGAATGTATATAATTAATGTTAAATGTTTAATAAGATGAAACATATGAGAGTTTGATTGTTAAAAGATCAAAATTATTGTAACTGAATGAATCAACTAATAATGAATGAGTAAATTCATATATACTTGAGGAGAATCCTTAAGGGATACTTAAAGAGTTTGAGGAATTGAGTTGTATGGTTGTGTGTGAACATGATCCTATTGATTCTCTCATACCCAAATATCTCTTATTCTTCATCCTTTAACAAGGGGAAATATCATTCTATAGAGATAAGGTGAAACATTATCGAGTTTCTAGTGATTTACATCTGCTAGTGGATACACTGTATATGAGGGAGTCATTACGATGCTCATAAGGAATCTTCATCAAACCACTATGATGAAGAAAATGGTAGAGGATCAAATATTAAAATGAAAAAGTGTTCTTCATTTTATGTTTATACATGGTTCAAGTTTCATGCATGGTTTATATTAGGAATAAGGATTATATATCGCCTATAATACCTTGAAAAGGTGTCATATAATCCTTAGAAACACTTTATGAACTTCATGAGATGAAGACTCAATGCTTATGATACCCCAACACCTAATAGTTACACATAATTTATGCCCCCATAACATGAATTATCTATACCATTTGAAATATTATTAATATTATTATCACAGTATCATGAGGTTACCATTATATATGGTAACTAATATAACTTTTTAATATGATAAATAATCCATGTATATTACCATGTAAATAGTGTATTAAAGAATAATAAAACTATTTTGGTCAGAAAAAATCATGCATAACTCTATGTATACATGATATGGTAATTAAAAAGAACTATTAATGTTTTAACTTGGTCACCCACTTCAGAATAGTTTTATAATGAGGAGATAGTAAAAAAGTTATATAATGGATAAATATTTTTACATTAGATGGTTTGATTCATATTATATAACACAATTATTTATAGTGATAATTTATTGATTTTAGGTTCTGGAATGAGTGAAATAAATAAGTTGAAGTAGAAAAAATCAATGTATTTGAAATGAATGATTTTAGTCTTGTAAAAAAGATACCAGGAATAATTATTATTTGATAGTGGTTTATCATATATTTTCACCCTTATAAATATATGATATATTTTATGGGGTTTTAAATCCCCTAACTATAAAAAAATATTTTTTTTAAATATATTTTTTTTAAAAAAAGACTCAAAATAAAAAAATGCATTATGACCAAAATGAATATCATTTGTATATATTTTTAATAATATCCCATAAACTGATGCAAAATATAAAATAATTTTTTAGGATTAATATTTCTATATTGTTCAAATCATGAAATTGGTCAAAATTATGGATCTAACCACAAGAGGCCTAATGGAGGCACATAAATAGAAGTAATTCTGGGTGAGACAAATTGGACTTACCTTCAATAATGAGACCATAATGTGGGACAAAAAATTACAATTGGGATAATTCTAGAGTCATTTAAAATAATAATTTAACATCCACATGTACAAAAAATAATAACTCAATATTTTATAGATAATTTGGCATACAAATAGTGAAATTGGGTGAAATAATATATCCTAGACAGATCACCTTTATCCATAGGCCATTAACTTTATTTTGGTTCTTCATTTCTTTCCCTTTCTCATGCATAGTGTTAATATGGATAAAATCATCTGATTTATTCCATATGTATGCACCCATAGTCTTATAAATATAAGTTATGGGAACATGAAAAAACATAAAAAACTAGAAAACACATTGAGTTCTGCATGTTTCGACTAGATGAGTTAATGTTAGGATATCTGACATAAACAACCCAATAATTAGTGAGAGATAGTGAATAAAATTGTGTCTATAATTGAATCCTTTTTGGTATCCTAATAATAAATAACTAATAAATATATTTTCAAAAGTTAAAACTCAAGGATTAAAATATCTAACCCTATCTCTTGAGACTATGTAGAATGAGCATCAAGGGGATTATTCGAAATGATTAAAATTCCTTTGAATTGTTTTATCTCTCACATTATAATTACATAATTATAAATTTTCACATTAACATGAACCCATTTTTCTTAATAAATACCCCTCTATTTTACATATTAAAACTCCATATTAATTAATTTGATCTAAGGATCCAAAAATAGGTTATCTAGGGTTCCAACTATACTTCAGAAATTCTAAAAAAATTAATAAATAATTTTTCATGATCAACAATATGATTGAATATTAACATAGTTTCTGAGAATTTAATATCATTTTTCACTTTATTTATTTTTTTATTTCTTACCCTTTTCTTATTTCCCCAACCTTTCTCCTTTCCCCCTTCTTTTTATTTTTTTGTTTATCTTTGAATATTTAATCTCTCTATATCTATTTATTCATCAATAAAATCTTAGTTTGTCATATAGTAATTTCAATATTTTTTATTCTTTCCTCCTTTGTAAATTAATAACACTCAATACATAATCACATATATTTTCATAACCTAATCAGGAATGGAAAAACAAGTTAGAAATGATATGAAAATGGAACACCTTCTCTCATCTAGGGTAGAGAGATTAACCACCATCAACGAACCAATTATGGTAACTCAATGGGTTTTAATAAAAGATAAATGTGTACCAAATCAAGAAAATAATAAAATTTATGAAAATAACCATACCATAAAATAATTGAATACCCTTAATATAGAGTGACAACCTATATACATCCAAAACCATGAGGAAGCATCTAACTTTGAGTATCAATTGAGACTCATCCACCACATCCATAAAATCCCCAATCTTCTTAGTGAAGACCCTTAGAATCAGATCTAGGAGTTTCAAATTGTGTGATCCACCGTGAAACCCCAAAGTCTGTTTAATAACCTCATAATATTTAGTGATTTCCCTTTCTCACTTGATAGTGTTTCTAAATATTAGTTTTCTTATCTGCCAACCAAAATCAGTGGCTAGAATGACATTAAATGAAACTTTATATATAATTTATTCTCATACTCTTGAACATTATCAATTATAAAATATTTAACACCATGATATTTTAAAATATTACAATGTTCAATAGCGTATACAATATACAACACCGATCTTAAATGAACCATGAAATATTATAATTAAAATATAACTGTTATAACCAAGCCATTGAACTTGAACATAAGAATAATATTAAACAAATTATTATATATATATATTATTCTTATAGTAAATACAAATGAATAGATTAATTATTAGTAAATAATAAGTCATTGTTTAGTGAAGTCATTTTATTTTTTAAAATAATTTTTTTAATTATTTTTATTGGTTTTTGTGAGTGAATATTACAATTAATTTATTGAAATTTTAGAAATTTTATTTTGATAAAATTTATATAATTTCTTAAATAATTAAATAAAAAGTATTTTAGGGTGAAATGTGTTATATTTTTCTAGAATATTTTTTTTCAGTGAATAGTGAAAATACTTATTTTTCAAATGCACTTATTCTTTTCATTAAATAATGTAATATAGAAGTTCCATTATATTTTTATTTTGGTAATAAATTTATATAGAGTTATTTTTAATTATAATAATACAATTAATTCTATTTTAATTTTACATATTTTGGATTTTAATAGAAATTAATTTTCATGCTTAAAACTACATTTTTTCCAAAAAAACTATTTTTAGTTATATTTTACACATTTATATAAAAGTTAATTTTTTCACTTATGGGAATTAAATATTATGAAAAGGAATTGATTTTGGCATTCAAAAAGTAAAATTTTTCTTAGTATTAATCTTTGATATTTTTTCTAAAGAAGTTAAATATTTGGTGAATAGTAAAAACAATTTTTATGAAATACGATATCTTTTATGATATTACCAAAGATAATTATAATATAATTTTTTTTAAATCATGGAAAAATATTGTAATATAATATAATAAAAAAATCATACCAATGTAATTTGAAATATATAATTTATAATTTATTTCATGAAAAATGAGAAAATCATTTTAAGTGTCGATGCAGTGCTTATACAGTGTTGGCAAATTCAAATTTGGTGAGCTAAAGATAACAATGGTGAAGTAAAAAAGTATTTTCATTATTTTTTAGACATTATTATTTACAAATTGTGATTTTTATTTCTATTTTTTAATATTATAGTTATATAAAAATAATCTTATCCAAATGCTTTTGTAAAGCTTGTGCATGGTTATAAAATTCTAAAATGACATTAAATAAGTTTTCATCA
The DNA here is from genome assembly GCA_963277665.1 of Viscum album. Lineage (NCBI taxonomy): Eukaryota > Viridiplantae > Streptophyta > Magnoliopsida > Santalales > Viscaceae > Viscum > Viscum album. The sequence continues at coordinate 87,064,999 of OY728154.1, forward strand.
CAAATATGTGAGTAAATATACTTATTTAATGAATATAAAATAATATTATTAACATAATATTTTTATTTTTATTTTTTTATAAATGAAACAAGTACCCAAAATTTCTACGCAACACTGAGATAGTGCTTGTGCAAGCAGTAGAAAATTTATAAATGATTTTAAAAACTATAGATTTAATTTTTTTGGGTGAGTTATAGATTCCCATGAAATTTTTTGTCAAATATAACATATTATGGGTTTTCAGGTTTATATTATAATTCCATTTCTTTTATGTTGTTTTCAATTTCAAATTAAATAAATTGTTCCAAAAATGACATTAACGATATTTTATAATAAATAATAATTTATTCAATGATTTAAAATTCATAAAAATATTTTATTTTTAAAATTAAATAGTATATAGTCTAAAATATTAGGTTTGGACCATTTATTGATCTATTGTCCTTAAATGGAAACATTCTTGTCCCTTAAAGGGTAGAAAACATTTATATTGTGGTAATTGTCAAAAGGGTTAACTGAGGGTTAAAACCAAGAGATAATGTAAAAAAATAACAAAAACTTGTATAAATTTTATTTTATGAGATGAATTATAATACTAATGATACTATATTCTAATTATATCAATTTGGATCTATTTTCCCTCAGAATTAATTTATATTAATTTAATACTTCATGTAATTCCAAGAGTGCTCCTCCCGTCTCTTATAAAAGGGCGCCCATTCAATATTTTCTTTACACAAAATCGAGAAACCTAGATCGACCAAAAAATATCCATTACCCTTATAATAATCCTTATACAATTTCTAAAGATTTTTTTCTTTCTAAAAGACTACCCTTTTTCTTATAAGAGGAGATCTAAGGGAAGTCTACCAAAGAATGTGTAATCATCTTTACCGAATCATTCAAATTTATTTCTTATTATACTTATTATAAACCTATTTTACCCCACATAAAATAATTAATTTAGTATAATAAATAATCTGATATGTTATTATAATTATCTTGCAACCATTTATCACCTCTTTTTTATCCCACGGAATGTGAAAACATCGCTCGTTCGGACATACGGCTTACCATCTCAACGTAGCAGTGTAATTCATTTTTGTTCCCCAAATTAATTATATGGATATAAAAATATATATAATTAATATATAATATATAATATTTATTTTTTAAATGTTAATTATTATTTAATGTTATTTAATTTCGTCCATCGAAAAGTGAAAATATCATTCATGCATACGTATGGCCTACTATCTCCATGAACGGTGCAATTCATTTTTATATCCTTATCTTTGAAATGTCTCTAAATATATATATACTGAATATATATGATGTTATTACCTTGGATTAAATTCTGGATTTTATATAATTATGAGAAAGATGCAAGGACCAAGACTACTGAATCAAAACATGCATGAAAAAAAGTAGTTAACAACCAAAATAATGATAATAATAAAATATTATTAACAAAATAGTGATAAAATGTTATAAATGGATTATATATAATATTAAATATATGTATATGGTTAATTTATTTAATTATAATTAATATAAATTTATTATAAATGATTTTAAAATCACTTACGTGGCAAGTCAAACATGAAGTAAGGGATTTCTTAACTCAATTTCCATTCATTAGGTTAAATTACTACTTCATCGACTATATTATGCTATAATTATATGTGAAATGACATCTGATTGTATTATATTGTATTTACACTTTTTTTGTGTATTTTGTTTTTTACACCTAATAATTTTATTGATTAATTCTCATATCAACGGTATGGTCTTTATAAAGGATTTCATCTCAATGTCCAGTCTATTGAGACATATTTGGAAATTTCACTAACTTATTTTTGTATACCATATATAATTAACATTTTGATGTATTTAACATGAATATATATTTATTCATGATGATTAAAGTTTCAATTCAAGTCTATTCTTTCATGGGGTTACAATTTAATAGTTACCAAAGAGGTAAGAATTTATTTTAAAATCTCATTTTATGGGATTACACTTGTTTTCCATAAAGTAATATTCATTAAATTTATATATTTTCATATCCCCTTAATATTTAATTATTTTCTATATTTTCCTATAACTTTTCCATTATTTTTAACTTGAATCCAATAAAGAAGTGTCTAAAAGAAAAATTGATCTTATTTCTCTTCTTTATTGAGTATATTTTTCTTCCTTGTCCATATTTTTGTAAAATTGTTCTAGAAAAGTCATTCTTATTTACTCAAATGATTTATTATGTAAATTTTATGTTATAATTTAATTTTTAAAAGGTTTTCAATGAAGATATATAATATTTTCTAAAAGTTTCTTTTTTTAATTTGATTACAAAAAATCAGAATAAATGTTTTTTAATGTATACAACATTAAAGGATTTTCCACTGCCATACCCAATTTAGGAAACTAAGATTATTATAAAAGATTTCAATGGTTTAATAAACAAAAATCCTCAATGAATCCTTATGTTATGTATTTAATTTAATATTCCTTTATTCTTGAAATGACATAATTTAATTACATATCCTATATTTCTGATGAATTGATGGTCATATTTTATATCTTATTATATTTTTATTTATTAAATTTATCTTTCAACATTAACCTTTTGTGATCATTTTTAATTGGAAATTAAATTTATATTAAATATATATATATATATTCATTGTATCAGGGATATAGTTATTTCTTAAAATTTATTCCATTTTTATGTATGGTATTTTAATTTTATATTTATTTAATTGACTGAGGAAATATTGAAATTCAAAATTCTTTTCATAATATATACATTTTTTGACAAAGAATATATTTTATAAATTAAACAAATCATTCAATATATGAGGAATGCATTTCAATTGTAGTTATGGGTGGTTCTCGGTAAAAGATAGCTCATTGATTCTTTGACATGTCCCAAGTGGAAAATCATTTCTCCAAATTAAATTGGTTTCTTGTGTATACCTACCGATTGATTAAACTATCATGCAATAAGACATTAATGGTATATATATCATGATGTATGAGATCATAACATACAATCTTAATCATTTCCTTCATAGATAATTTAGTTATTATAATCCATGAGATTACTAAATTGATATTATATGAGGATTCATTTTTATCAACTTATTCATTTAATGTAATGTGTTTTTAGTTATTTTCTGGGTCATATGGATTATGATTTATTAATTCATGATATCTTACACAGTATTAAAACCTTACTAAGTATTCTAGCCCACCCTTTATTTATTTTCTTTTCCCCTAGATATGAATAATGATATTATTAATAATATCAAGGATGCAATAATGTTTTTATGATATTTATTTTATATTTCAAATTTATTATTAGAATCATGTATGTATATAGTTCTTTAAGGCTACTAAACTGATCATTCCTTCAAGATGGGATCCCCTATGTCATATTACAATGTAATAAAGTGGAAATAGGCTCCAGGCTACTAGATTTGGAGTTTCTAAAAAATAAATCTATGGAATTATGCAAGTATTAAAATAGACCCTTCATGTATATTATTAGATATTTAAATGTGTTTTCTCTTGTCTCACCCACCACAAAATTATATAATAAATATAAATTAAATATATATATAAGGGAATTGTCTCTATGTATTCTGGAAAGATAGATTCTACATTTGGTTGTGATCTAGGGGATAAAACTTCTACCACTTCCCATGACTTGAAATACTACATGGAATAAAATTGACAACAATTCAGGACATCATAAATAAGACTTAATAGAGGATTACATGAGTTATTCCATTATTCCCTAGAACAAAATGAATATAGTGAACTTGATGAAATGCATATAATTTCAAAAGAATTATCTCAGGTGTATAGTAATCAATAATCTCCAGCTATTCATTTACATTATGGTATTTGTAGTAATAAAACCCATTAATTTTTTCAATTCCCCCAACTTCAAGATTTTTTGTAGACTTGTGTAGTGGTATTTCTTGAGTTTAAATTTTAAAAATCACCAAATGTAATGAAATAATACTTTAGAACAAACCTAAATCCTGGGTTGTATCTAAAAACATAGTACCAATAAAAAGGTAACTAAATTTATCCCAAACAGAACTGGTATCACCAGGGATATAGTACACAACCTTATCATCAATCCCCTTCCTAGAGTAACCCAATTATTCCTCCAAAATTTGAATCAAACCTCTAGGAAATAGTGGAAAATGGAATCTTGGAACCTCCAGTTACAATAGACTACTCAATCAGAAATTCAACACATGTGGGATCAAGGGGTACAACTACAAAACATCATCGGTGAGACAATGGTTCATGGTTTAGTAAAAATACCATCTTATACTATGTTTAATCCTAAATATAAAGATGATATATGTTACATTACAATTAATAATGGTAAATGTGTTTCTATTTCCAATGAATCTACACAACATCTATGTCCTTATCTTGAAAATATCTCTCTCAATGATAAAAATATTCTAGTGAAGATAAACAAAACAAAAAATATAAAAACAATTATCATAGAGGATTCCTCCAATTAATCCATTCCCCTTCCTTTTACTTAGATGCTTTCTCAATACATGTAAACTATAGATTACCTAGCCTCATACACATATTATCACATGATTTGTAACATAAATATCTAGTAAACTCATTCCCCAAGGACCGAGAGTCCTAGTATATTTGGAAGACTATGAATATAAAACATTGACATGAAATTAAAATAAAAAATCTTTATTTTAATCTCTATAGTGATCTAATAAATCCCTTTTATCATATAAAACTATAGAGGAAAACCTATGGAATACATAAAGAAAAGGGGTGAGATATAAAGCTCACAAAGGTAATGTGAATGCTAATGAAGCACAACATATGTGTAAATATAATAACATAATATCTTAAAATAAAAGGATCATGAATATCCAAATAGAAGCATGACATAAAAATGATGGATTCATAAGATCATGGAATCATAATAATATGAAAACAATATAAAAAAATATAGAATTAGAAGTCAATGCTCACTACTAAGAAAACGTATCATTGTGGAATGAGTCCCATCATGGATTAGGTTTACTCTAAAATCTCTTAAATATGATCTCAGGAGATACAAACATTTCTAAATTAGTTAGAGATCTATCTAGGTGAGCCCATCATAAAATGTACATGAATATTTTTTTCAAAAAGGATATCAAATATAAGGCACAAACACACAAATTATACATGGAAATAAATGGGTCTCATAATCAGGTCATACAATTTAGCTAAATAGAATATCATATTTTTTATATGAAATAAGGTATTAAGAAATTATTTTTTATGGGTGAAAAGTAATCTTAGAAAATTAAATATTATTTCTATGTAAAGATAAGATATGAAAAATTATTGGAGAAAAAACATTGGAAATTTACCTTTAATGAAAAAGTTGTGTTTCTGAAAGCTTTCCCGCCCATGTTTTTTGTGTAAATGAAAACCTACTTTCCCAAGGTAGGTGGTTACTGGGATTTTACCAGTGATGAAATAAAAAATTAATTAGATGATGGGATGAGTGGTTAGACTCACCAAAACCTTTTTAAGGGGATTATTGCCTAATCCAGGACTCTCTTATATATTTAATATGTATTCATAAATCCTTCCCAAATCTTAGTATGGGACTAGTTACCCATTTTCGAGTGATCTTCAAAAAACCATGTTGATATGTGAACACATATGTGTATTAGAGGTTTTCCATATTTCTATAATTAGGTGATAATTATTTGGATTAAATACAACTATCTAGGATCTCTTCAGTTTATCACTATCCAGAGAGGCGGTTAGTGGATTTGAGTTGGGATTGAGCCCCACGAAGTTGTCCTGCATATCCTATAAGAACATGAATCAGAAACTACATAGTTTGATTAAATCTATAAAGGGTAAATGAAATTTTGTTTGTTCCTTAAGAATACATACTATATATATTTCCAAGAAGAAGAATAATTCCCTTGTAGTTTGGTTCAACGGTTAGGGCATACACCTAAAAAGGATGCCCACAATTGAGCCACTTTCATCCAATAGATCGCATGATAATCAAAGATCACTAAGACCATGTGATTCATGAATGGTGTTAGAAACCAATGACATAAAAAAGATAATTCATATTTAATGATAGAGTGAAAATTTATTATTCAATAAGGATTCCTTGAGGATATTACTATATCATAAAAGAGGAAAAAATGGTAAAGCAGCACTTACACATGAGCTTACCAAAGATACATGACCCAATAGGTGGTTCAAGAGAATATATGTTTTAGGGAATCCACCTAGGTGGATAACCATTTTTTCAAACCAAGAAGAGTATGTTGCCTCATGGTATATGATTAATGGGAAAGGCTTATACCTAGGGGGTTTCAAGTATTTGATAACCAAAAGGATTATATCAACATGATTATTATTAAGGAATGGTTGGGGTTACACCTAGTAGAATCCCAAACATGGATTAATCCAGGAGGATAATGTTATTTTGGATGCATGATGTATAATGAGGCCAAAACTAGCAGAAAATACATTTAAGGTGATAAATTTTTCATATCAGTTATTTTTAACCAATTTTATAAAGACTTTTTCATGCCTGTTATAAAATAACTGATGTGGAAAATGACTTGTGTGTCTTTGAATCATAGGTTAGTTAATAATTAACATTGAAAATATTATTTTTACCTTTTATTATTTGAAAAAATATATATGAAAAACCATTTTTTTCATGTCGTTTATTAAATAACTAATATGAAATACATTTAAAATATTTATAAAACATCAGGGAGATTCATTTTATATTCATTTATTCTCATAGTACCAGTTTATTTTCTCTCAAGAGGTGAACCTTAAACTTTAATTATTCAATCTGGTTGCCTCAAATCTCTTTCAATGTAATTAAAAATCATCTTACACCCCTTTCATTTTCGTCCACCACTTTAACTCTCTCTACACAATATTTCAATTTCCATCGCCCTCTCACTCATCCCATTTGAATATCTACTTTTTGTTTGCGTTTATTGTTTTAATTTTCCAAACATACAAGGAATGTGTTAATTGATGAATATTATTTTGTAGTTGTTTTCATGAATAATATCTGTTGATTCTTCAATTTTTTATCTCTTCACTTTTTGTGTTTGTAGTTACGATTATTCATTCATCTAAGGTATTTTTTAATTGAGAAATTATTTTTTGAGAATAATGTTTGTTTAAATGATTATTTGATGAATTCATGTAATAAATAATGATAATTTATTTAATAATTTGTTACTAAGTTATGTTTGTTTTCTAAATTGTGAATGGGGATTTTGAAGGTATATTGGATTATGGAGTTTAAATATTGAGTGTTGATAATATATATTTAGATTATTGTAACAATTGCACAATAAGTTTTTTGGATGAAAAATTAATAATTAAATAGGTTCAAAGTGATTCTTTTATTTTTCAAATATATTGTCATTATTTTATTTGTGAAATATTTGGTGGTATTTTTATTTTTATTTATAACATCAAATTTGAAATAATGTTTAAAAAATATAATAATTTATTTTAAATTATTTATATTAGTCATTGATAATAATGAGTCAAATTTTGATTACTAAACAATGAATAAGTACTTAATTTCAGTAAGGTGTTGATGGGTTTTTGGAATTTTATAAATAAAATATTCCATACATCAAATTGTATTTCATTCCACGATTGAAATGATTAGATATGAAAAAGTTGAAAATCACATAAATCAAAGATCATTTAGATTCTCATGGTTTTAATCTAAGTTAAAACCCTTGGATTATTCATAGTAAAAAAGTGTAGAATTCAATATCTATTGATGATGATGATTTTAAATATGATAAGTCTAATCAAATTAAAGAAATGATTCATGATATTGAAGTTGAGGGAATTGGAAAATAATCGATAATTGAGAATCTATAAAGTTATTTTGAAAAACCATTATATCTAAGCTTTATAGAATTTATAGTTTTATCCAATGTGTTAATATTGATTAACTAGATGGTGAAAATGGATGGAGTGATAAAAGTTTTACAGAGTTGCTACATTTTTGGAAAGACATACATTCTAAAGACAACAATCTTCTGAATTAACACAATAATGAAATGAAAATATTATTCCTAATGGTTTTGGGGTATAAGAATAAATATGTTTTCTCAAATGATTATGTTATATATATAAAGGAATATAAATTTATAAGTGTCTTAAATGTGGGATATCATGTTATAAGTTGAAATAAAAACACACACTGATTTAGAAGTTATAGAGACTCTAGACAATGAAATTTGGTATCTTATTATAATACCTCATTTGAAACACTTAATTAGAAATTAAAATGATGAAAAAAGATAAATAGGGAATATAAATGAGATGATATCAAATGGAAAATTATGTCATCTAGTTGATTTTCTAAAATGGAAGAAACGTGATCAATGGTTTCCTATATTCAGAAATGAAGTTAGAAATATCATAAATGGATTTTTCATAGATAAAACGATTCCATGTCATATAATTAAAATAAAACATACTTCATTGATTATTTTATTATAAATTTTCAACTTTTTTGCTTAATTTTATATGAGGTCGAAATATATCATGTTGATTTTATTGATTTATGGACCAAAAAACCTAGAAATGATATTGATATTTTATTTCCACCATTCATTGAGGATTTGAAAATCTATGAGGGTAAGTTATTAGAGTGTATGATTCTTATAAAATGGAACATTTTCAACTTCATGGAATGATTATGTTAACTATAAATAACATCCCAATATATGGAAAACATGCTTGATTCATTGTTAAGGGGTATAAATCTTGTTAAATTTATGAACAAAAGACTTCATATTATCAATTATAATATGGGTTAAAAATATTATATATGGATTATCAGAGGTTTTTTTTATATGGATCACTCTTAATAAACATTTAAAAAATAATTAAATGAATCAAAAGAATTTAATATTACTCCAAAACCATTATCCACTAATCAGAATTTTGAAAGGGTGAAAAACATTGATGTCTCAATAGGAGAGATACAAAACTAAGTAATAATAGAAATATTTTGAATAAATGATCAATATATTTTGAGATTCCAAATTGAAGATATCATGAGGTAAAACATAAAATTGATATCATTCATGTGGAGAAGAATATATGTGATATTTTTATTAGAATATTGTTTAATATTTAAAGAAATAATAAATATGGGATGAATTCAAGATTGAACTTACTCTCAATGCGAATATGTTAGGAGTTAGATCTCACTACTAATTGAATATGAACATACCAACCTTTGGCTTTTCATACATTACCCAAGAGGGATAAATTATTTTCTATTTGTGAATTCATAGAATCAATGTTTCATAGGGTTATTCATCAAATGTAAAAAAAATTGTGATGCAAATGATTTAAATTTGATATGTATGAAGTCTCATGTTTGTCATGTTATGATTCAACAACTCCTAACAATTTAATTGTGTGGAATATTTTCTATACATTTCATAATGACTATCATGAATCTTTGTTAGTTTTACAATTCAATTTTTAATATTGTGATTGATCTAAATTCATTGAACATTTTAGAGAACAATACATGTTCAATAATATTTCAACTAGAAATGTATTTTCATCCATTTTTTATATCATGGTGATTTTAATGGTACATTTAGTAAGAGAAATAAATCTTTAATGGAATTTATATCTATGTTGGATATGTTCTTTTGAAATTTATATGAAGTTATTAAAGGGACATGTTAGGAATCCATATCTACCTGAATCCGCTATTGTTGAGAAGTGTATTTTTGAGGAGGTTGTAGAGTTTTCTACAACCTACTTATTTTTATTGAAGAACATTGGTTTACCTCTATCTCTCTATAATACGAGTCAATTATAGGGGAAAATGGATACATTGATTAAAAGTAAAACCATTTAAAGGTGAATAGATAAATCAATTACATTTATACATCTTAAATAACATATATGATGCCCATGGATATATAACATTAAATATTAATGAGTTAAAAGAATGTTATCCAAAGAGGAAAGATACATGGATTTTGAAAAGGCATAATTTTTTTTAAATTGTTTAAAAAGACCATTCATGGTAGATTAAATAGATCAGAAACATTGATATGGTTAGCGGGTGGACCATGTTTAAATTTGATAACATGGTCCATGTATGGAATTAATGACTATACAATTCATATGAATGATCAAGATAACAAAAATGAAGTTTAGAATAGTTTTGGATTGGTGTTTTCAAAATCAATTCATTTTTCAAGTTCCAAATACAAAAAATCCAATCTATGCATCAAGTGCATATTATAGAGTAATTGAAAAAAATGGGAGGTTGATTATATTAAATTTTGGGTTCCAGTTTTTAACTACAAATCGGTTTTCATTAACAATAGTGTCATATATGATGAATTTAGAATTACACTAATTGAATAGAAAAGATTGGAATATATAGATGATCATTTTATCATAGAAACAAATATAAAAATTTATATATTTTCTTGATTAATTAAATATCTAGTATTTTATCACTTTATATTGAAAAATAGTATTTTTGTGATAAAAAATGATGATGTCTTTGATTTATGTAAGATTTATACTCCCACGGATGTATTAACATAAAATATTGATGATCATGTTATAGACTTGGTTTGGTCTATACATAATGATCACGAGGAAGACTATGGAAAAAAATACTTTAGTAATTTCTTAAAATTATAGGTAAAATAAATTTAATTCTTATTTAATTTTTTAAATTTCATAAAATGTTAGATATATTAGTTTTATTTTTTTACAAAAAACACATAATATAACTAATATGTAAAATTTCTGGTTTAGATTAGTTTATTTTTCGTATCATTTTTTAATTATTCAACTTTATATATAACTATTGGATTTTTATTAAATTTTACTTAATATTTTTTTAGTTTTCCAATATAATTTTATGTTTCATAAATATTTTCAGTATTCTTTTAGCACTGTTAAATACCAATTAATAATATAAAGAATATTATCAGTATTATTTTTAACATGTTGTTAACTACTCCAATGAATATTATAAAGAGTGATATCTTTTGTATTGTATTTTTTTGTTTTTATCATTTTAAAATTGTTGCTAATATTTTTATATAACATATTTTTTTCATATTTATTATATCATTTCTTGTTTCATTAATGTTATTAGTATTTTAGTTATCTACTTTAACTAATACGAATAAAAAACATCTTAGTTTAGTTTACTTTTAATTGGATCATTTTTCATTTTTTTATTTAATTTTATATGTAATAGTTGTATTTGAATATTTGTGTACTAATTATTTTTTACATTTATTATTACATTGATTAGTAAGATAATTTTATATCCAACATTTGAGTCACCTCAAGATTCTGGATAGGATCATATACATGCTTCTACTAAGGATCCTCATCACCCTTCTACACAGGATCCATATAATTCCATAGGGACAAAGAGGAATTCCAAGTTTGGTAAATGTGGTAGTATGTGGTAAACAATATTATCATTTTCTCATAGTCGGGACCATAGGATAATAGTTCTGTTTGATGATAATGATATTCTAAGAGGTCCAAATTCAAAATGATTTAAGTCATTTTTTAGTGCAAGATAGAGCCAAAGATAATATTTTGATTTGTGGTTGAAAATTTTTAGACAAAGTGACAATATATAAATTATGGTAGAAAATTATGGCCATCTATTTTATATTATTTTACATATCATGATTTTTAAAAAAATATGGGTTTTCTTTCCTTCTTTTAAGATGAAATATGATATAACTGAGAGTATAGAAATTAGGAAGAAATTTTTATATTTGGATGCTATGACATAGTGGAATTTTAAATCAATCCTCAGATTAGATTTCATTTAGGAAAGAAAAAAAAATAAAAAAACATGTGATATATATCATTTTCTGTATGAAGATACATGGAAATGTTTTATTGAATGTATATGAAAAGATTCATTTTAGTAAGTTTAATGTTATATTTTAGTTGTTTTTTTATATAAATTATAATATTAAATATTCTATTTCTTAATTAATAGAAAATGAGGAGATATCATTAGGATATCCAATAAAAAAATTTATATGTTTACACCTTATCTCATGTAGGGTATATATTTTTTTGATGAAAAGTGATAGATGGAAAATTTAAGAAAATGAGAGTTGAGTCTTCAGGATCTGTAGAGAATGACCCTCTCCCCTCCCCCGGATAGATGTTAAAATATGGAAGAGGTCCCAAATGATAAAATACTATATTGGGGATATCATGTATCATCAAAAGATAGATATAGAGTATATTAGGGGCATTGTGCATGGTATTATAAATAGAACAAAAAAAGTACCATTTCTTATAGATGTAGTCACTCTAGTTAGACAAAGTATCATCCATTTTTTAGTTTTTCTATATACACTGGTCTAATAAATTTCCATTTCATTATATATGGATCATATCCTTTATTTCATATTTGTGTTAAATATGTTTTAATATTTTAAAATTTATATATATATTTATTTTTTTAATTGAAAAAATTAAAGGTAATGACATAATGTATAGAAAACAATAATTATAGGTTGTTATGAATTAAAATTCTAATTCTTATGGACTTAATAGATTGTGAATAAATTAATATTTTATTTAGAATTTTATGAGCATCCAGTGGATGATAAAATTTTTTAGAATGAACTGACTATGATGATTTTAAAGAGAGATATCAGGGATCCTGTAATTAGATATTTTTTTGGCATTAACACAATGTAAGTCTTTTCCATGCATGTTTAATATCCTATCTATTTCAGTTTTTTTTATTTATTGAAACAGAATAATTATATTTGTTTTATATTAGGTATCTTTATATACTTTTTATTTAGTATGATACAACAAAATTTTATGAATTTTTAGACCCAAAATGTACTTAACCAATAGTGATGAAAATGAATGATATATGAAGAAAAAAATATATTATTAAAATATTTATAAATAAATCAATTTAGTGTTGGATTCATCATTATCTGGAAGGGTATGGAACATATATTTCTTAAAGTGTTATTTATATTAACTGAATAACCACTCAAATTTTATTTTATGTATATTAGTGGTCATTGGATGTTGTTTTTTTTTCAAAATAGAATAAAGATTACTAGATATGCTCTATACATGATGACATGTGGGAAAAGTTTTGAAAATTATTGAGAACATAAGTTTGATTATTTCAATACTTGAATATTATTAGATATTTTATTTTTATTATATATATATATCATTTTCAAATAGGGAATGAGATTAATTTAGAGAGACAACATTAAAGAGGAGTGAAAAGATAAAATATTTAAAAGAAAAGGTGAATTCTCAATTATAATTACTAAATTTTATCTCAAACTACATAAATTATTAATTTGAATTGAAAAATTATTTTAAAATAGGATTTTCATCGTCAGTAATGAGTAAGAGAATGTGCATATTATGTTCAATGATTTATGTTTGAAATAATTTCTAATGGGATAGTTACAAATTCCAAAATATTAAATTTTATTATACACATTACTTTAATTTTTCAGATAACTATATTAAGAATACATGTTAAATTATTTATTTATTTTTTTTCTTTTTAATTACCCACTCCCTTATAATAAACAAGACCTAAATCACTTAAAAAGAGAATGGTCATGTTATTTTACATGGTTTATTTTGTTTCGATGTATTTATAACTTATATTTAAAAGTTTAAATTTAAAAATGTAATGTTAAAATTATTTGAATTTATAAAAATTTTAAAATTATAATATATTTTGAATTGTTGTTTTTTGTTTTTTTTCTATTGAAATTCTTAGTGATGTTGTTTTTTGGATTTTTATATTGTTTTATGTTTTTGGTTTTTCAATTATACTACTAGAACAATATATTTGAATTTAATTTTTTATGAAAATAATTTTCCACATTGGTTTTTAAAAAATCGATTTCAAAAATTAAATAAAATTAATTTTATACATTTATTATATAAAAACAAACATGAAAAGATTTTTATCATATTGGTTATTTAAAATAGCTATTGTGATAATGTGTTGTCACATTGTTTTCTATATAACAGATGTAAAAAACCATTCAAATTTTGTAGTTTTTGGAAATTTTCTACAATTTTTTTCAAAAAACAAATGTAATTTTTTTTGTTACATCAAATAATAATAATTTATGTGAAAAAATATTTACAACATAGCTTTAAATTACTTCATGTTTCCATAAATGTTAAAAAAACCCAAAAACCAATGTGGAGACCCCCTTTTAATTAGTGAAAAAGATGAATCTTGACTTATGGAAATATGATAAAACTAAAAAGAGGTATATTGAATTAAGGGATTTGAATGCATGCTTAGGACTTAATCCAATGAGGATGCCCATACATAAAATAGGTTAGGTCATGTACCTAGAATGAGGCCTATGTATAGAATTGGTTGGAGCTTACAGCAAGTAGGAGGCCCAGACCTATAGGATCATCTCAACTCTAAGTATATACGGTGTGTACAAGTTATCATGTATAAGACCTAGATAAATTTATTCCCATGTATAGAAATTGTATTAATTGATTCTTATCCCTAGTGAGAATCTATAAGAGGAGTTTTGACCTAATGATGGCTTAGATAAGGTGTTCTCAACATATTTTCCCTAGTGTAGGGTGGGAAAAATGGTTTTGCTTCAGCCTATTAATGGATTTAGATAAAACATGGTTCTTTACTCTAATTCGTACAATTATAGGGTTGGAAAAAGGTTTGAATTGATGTGATACAAAGTTCCAAAATATTTCAGCCAAGTAGATGGATGGGAAAAGGTCACCCTAGTGACGGGCCCTAGGAGGATAGTAACATAGGTGAAGGGCCCTAGGTGTATGGTCACCCAGGTAAAGTGTCTCAGATAGATGGTTTCCTAAGTGAAGGTCCCTTGGTGGATGGTTACTTAGGTGAAGGGATTAGGGTTGATGGTTTCCCAAGTGAAGGGTCTTGGGTAGATATTCTCCTAGTTGAAGGGCCCTAGGTTGACGGTTGTCTAGGTGGTGAATTTATCAAGTGGTGGATCACCTAGATGGTAGCTCACCCTAGTGGAAACTCTCCCTAGTGGCATCTCAACTAGGTGGAAACTCTATAATATATAGTGTGATGGGAGACCCTTCCACTTGATCATCCATCCACACTTGTGTCTTTCCTTCAAAAATCAATGGTGAGGGGTATATTAATATTCTGAGATAAGGACCCTGGTTGGTAAGATCTTCACCTGATGCGCATTTCATGCGGGTGATTTAGAAGACATAGATGATGTTTATAGAGGAGACCTCAGTGAGGTAGGATGAATTACTAGAGGAGACTTGGGTGGATACACCTGGGTAAATGTGATTAAATCATTTCCCAACTTCTGATGGATATAAATTTTGATTTGTAGGTTCGCTCAAGGTCTTTGAGTAGCCAAATAGAAACCAATGAAGAAAACTAAATCCTTGGATATGAGGTATAAACCCTATAATTTTGTTTTCTAAGTAAAAAAGTTTTCCATAAATTCTCTCAAAAATTGGTTTCCAACTTCATCACACTTTTTCAGCATTTGGTGAAATCTATAGCCTACTACCAAAGGGAGGTTATCACCACCACATTATTATATTATGAATATTGTTTTGAGAAATATCCATCCCTCGATGTGTGAAAATTATATAAACACATGGAACCCTCATTTTCATCCTCTTTGGTCATTCATATACTTTTCTAATCATTCTCAACTTTTGATTTATGTGTGATAATCACATTATTAATTGTATAGAAAAGTGTGTGTGTCATGAAATATTTTTAGGCCAAAAAATTCACCCCCATTAGACTTGTTCGTAATAAAAACAATATTATTCAAATGTAAATATAGGCAATTCTTCCATATCACGTGGCATATGGTGTGCTTCTGTAACTGATTAACTAGTGATTGGTTTTCAAATATAAGTGTGTCAACTCAGGGATTTTGGGTTTCACAAAGAGGATAATATTGACTAAAGGTGTTTGGGTTAATAAAGGTAATAATCTACTTGAGGAATTTTTGTAACAAAAAAGAGTAATCTCAATTCAAGGCTAGAATATATAGAATTGTTAAAGGTAAAAATTCTAGTATGGAAAATGTGAGTTAATGAAAGTGGATTTGTTGTTGGATCCAAGATAAGAGATCTAAATATCACCATGTATCTCGTGGGAATGGAAATCAAACCACATGTAGTTCTTACAAAGGTACCCAAATATTGATCAGGTTCAAGTATATAAGGGTAGTATTTCTGGAATAGGTTTATAGATCAAGAACTCTATGATTAAATATCATATACAGATATGACATATGTGATAGAGAGGGAAAATTCTCATATCACTACAGAAAAATGGAAAGGGATCCATGGGTTGGTGGGGGGTTACACTGATTTGATTCCCATGCTAAGAGGTTACACCATATAGGGTTGGACACTCTTAGTAGTTTAAGGCACTGTAGGAAGAACAATTTATCACATTGTTTAAATTCATGTGCTAATGGCTATGTGCCCTCAAGTGATCCATGGTGATTAGAGTAGTGCTCTATTATTTCATTGGTCTATAAACCTAGTATGCAAAGTATGATTTTTTCTAAGTTTGACTGGGGGTCCCTAAAAGCTTTATATATTTTTCTTTTTACCCAAACTTTTATCTAATTCATTAATGGGGAGGGCTAGCAGGAATAAAATTTGATATTTTTTAGGATCCCCTTTGTAGGTGTCAAAATAGAATAATTTTATGCCTTATCCTTCTGTTTCAAATTATCATGTTTTTTTAATCTACGTGGGGTTCATACCAATGAAGCATAGAATAAAATTTTTCCTTGGTTTCCGACTAGGTGTTTTTGACCTAGAAAGTACAATGTCACTTTCCTTGCCTAGTTTAAGGTCCTACAAGTCAGACTAATGTTTTTTATGTTTATGTTTAGAAAACATTGACCAATAGTGAGGTGGTAAACATAGTGATATGGGAAGAACAAATCAAACTTGAATTATGTGTTGAACATCTTGATTGTAGACAACCTTGAGAAGTGGTACATGTAGTTTAATGTCATAATGATTTGACTAAAATTTATTGTAAATTTATGTAAAATATTATTGACCACATATTGGTTTAGTTTAAAGTCGCATACATTTGAAATAAATGTGGGGTAGATAGTCTATATAGAAAGGTAATGGATAAACCCAATTTTAATGGAGGCTAGTGCTAAAATAGACTACCTCATAAATGGGGGAATTCAGATTATGGTCATGAATCTTGGACCACTATTTTGTGTGGTCTAAGTGTTGGCCCATAGATATTATTGGCCACTATCTCTAAATAGTGTAGTTTTAATTATCACAAATCATGTCATATATTAACATATATGTTATCTTATGTAAGATTCTAAATTATATTAAAATTATTATCTATAATATTTGATCTTTTCAATCATATAACTAATTATGTGTGTTTAAGACTAAACCAGATTATAACAGATTATCTATGTTTTTATGTACATTACCATTATCTGACTTTTTTGAATTGCAAGACATACCAAAAATTTATAATTATCTATGTATGATTCACTGACACTGATAGAAAGGTGACTCTCTGACAGAAATAGGACACACTGACAGATAGATCAAACATGCATATATTCTAAGTATGTGAAGTTGAAACTGTTGGAAGCACTCACCAATTCACAAGACACAGACATAGAAAAATCACCATTTCATGGTTCTACTAAGTTAGGGACTCATCGTCAATTGATATGACTCACCAATAGTTCAACTACCTCACTGATAAATCACTTGTCTCACCAACCATTGTAAATACTCAACATTGAAATAAGCCAGTGATGTAATGAGTCACCGATGTATGGAATGACCGACAAAATGACATACCGATTCCAAAAGAAGGTGAAACTGATATACAAGTCACCGATAGACTATTTAAATCTGCATCCACTAATATTATTTCTAATAGTCATATTTGTGTTATTTAATGAATCTGACATAGTTAATGCCTACTTGCAGACATGACAGTATACAATAAGATATACGAGGTATCTCCACATGCAAATTATCAGGCTAGAAATATTAAATAGGAAAAAATCATGTTAGAAAAATTGCGGATGAAAATCAGTGCATGCTGTTTACAAGAGATATATATTGAATAAAATCAACTCTCATGCAACCACTCTATACCCAAGAGCTCAAAAAGTAAAACATACAGGGACATCAAGAAATCAATCTAAACCTACTGAGCAGACCTTGAACATCATTCGAACATGAAGTTGAACAGATCATACTCCTAGAAGCCAGAACATAGAGGTTGCAACACTCTGTTTTGGATTCAACTTCCAGAAGGGGACCCAAACTTCAAATCCACTTCATCAAACGAGTCTGTAGCTTCACTACATAGCACACATAGCCTTCTAAACCTATCCCTACATATTTAGCTCTGTTGTGTTAATTTAGTTACATTTTTGAGCAATGTGTGTATCTGGTTGTTACACACACATTGAATCATGTTCATAACTGGTGTATAGTTGATATCCTCAATCTCACACTCTCTTTATCAATTTGTATCCCACATAGGAAGAGGTCAAGTGTGACATATTTGATATTTTTCCATGAAGATCTATAATAGAGGTCTGGTGTGACATGGGTAGCCTTGTGTTTTGTTGTGAACCTCAATCCTCTAGGTTGTGGATTAAAATGTTCATTATTTTAACATTCTTGGTGGTAGTTGATCACCAAGTGGACTGGATTAAGTCTCTTCTTGAGATTGAACCTATTGTTTTATTTTTTCTATGTTTTTTCCATTTTAGTTTGACTCTATTTTATCATAGATTTCATAAAACTAAATTGAACTTTGATATTTAATATTATAATGTTTTTATGATATTATTGAATTATTATATTAGTTTTAAAATCTTTATTAATTATCAAATTGATACAACTATGAACTAATCAATCTTTTGAGAAATTAATCGAACAATCAAGCTATTATAAATTAACTACTAGATAACTTTCCAATTGAATTTTTTAATATTTTGGGGAACAAAAATTTGTAACTTTTAAATAGAAACTTCTATAGATACTCAATTCACCCCCCTCTTGAGTACTCTACTCTGACCAACATTTGGTATCATAGGTGTTAGTAATTTCCTATTTTCAATTCTTTTTCAAATATTTTACAATTGGTATTTTAATTGTATTTCAAAAATATTAAAATTTATGTCAATACTAATTTTTTATCTCTTTAAAATATTTTCATAAAATTTTTATTATGGATAATAGACTAGAAGGTGCTGCTACCAATAGATCTCCATTCATTAATTGAACAAATTATGCCCAATGGAAAATTAAAATGGAAATGCACTTAGAAAATATGGGATTTTAAATTTGGTGTTCAATTGTCGATGAGTATAAGATTCCTACAACTACTATAACAACTTGGGATGACCCAGCTAATAATGCTTATAACAGTAACAACAAATCTATGAATTCCTTATACTGCTCTTTAGGATAGGAGGAATTCAATAGATTTTCTACATGTAAAACAACCCATGAAATTTGGGATACTTAGTCAATTTCACATGAAGGAAATTATAGTGTTAAGGAAATGATACTTAAAACATATACTATTAAATATGAGAACTTTAAGATGAATCCTCATGAGCCTATTTCTGACATGTATCTCAGGTTTAATGAAATAGTGAACACTATGATCTCTCTGGGAAGAGATGTTACTACCAATGAACAAATCATTATGATTATCAGATTCTTACCTAAAATATGGAGGTGAACGTATGTCTCAATAATATAATCATGTCACATCAGAAAATTACATGTCAATGACCTCATTATAAAATTGATGATGTATGAGGAAGAGTTGAAAGTCAACAAATAAGAAGAGGATGAACCTAATAGAAAATATGTAGCCTTCAGGAATACTACCTCTAAGAATAAAGAAAAATATAAGGTGATAGACTTTGTTGAAATCTCCAATAATGATGAATCTACAACATATAGTGATGAAAAGATGGATCAATTATCCATAAGATTCAAGAAATTATATAGGAAGAAAAAGTTTTTCAGGAATCCAAATTATAAAGGAAGATATGATAACATGGGAAACTATAAAAAGGACTTGAAAAAAATGACAAATCAGATGATATTTTCTGATATGAATGAAAAAGGATAGAACATGTCAAACATAACTTTCCAAAATTAAAATACAAAAAGAAGTATGAAAACAAAAAAAGAAAGTATAAGAAAGCTATGAAAGCCACCTGGAGTGCCTCTTAGGATAGATCTAGTGAATCAACATCATCTCATGATGTGAAAGATGACATGGAAAATATGTGTTTTATAACAAAATCATCCGAGGTAACCTTAGATTCACCTACACACAATTCTTATTATTCTGAAAATGAAATTGAGTATGAAAATATGACAAGTGATGAACTATTTTAATACTGTAACATGCTGGAAGACACTTGTCATGAACTAAAAGATAAATATAAATCCTTGAAGAAATATCATGCTCTTACTGTAACTATTAAATTTGAACTTACTACTGAAACGGATAATAATGCTCAACTGCTTAAAGAAAATAATGAGTTAAAAATGTCTAATGAGTAATTGAAGAAATATTTAGAAAAGTTTACTAGTGTAAAAGATACTATCACTCAAATTCTTGGTAAACAAATAGTACCTAAGTACACTTATAGTATTGGATATCATATTGGATAGAGAAACATATCTAAAACACATTTTGTAACTAAATCTAGAAAATCTGTTCTTCTACCTAAAATCAAAACTCTACTACTAGTACCAGTTTTAAAAAATCCTTTACTACCTCTTGATTTTATTGACTAAATATGGTATATTTTTTCAAATATGCTACATAATGATGATAGGAAACCCATAAGTCAAATGTGGGTACCTAAAGCACTAATTACTAATATCACTAGACCCAAACAGGTTTGGGTACCAAAATCTGTTGTTGTTTGATTATAATGTAGAAAAAATGTTTGAAGTGCTCCTGCAAGAGTCAATGGTACATGGACAAGGGATGTTCTAGACACATGGTTGGATATAATTCAAGATTCAATAACCTAATCATGATTTATGGTTGATATGTCACCTTCATTGAAGATGCTAGAGGAAAAATAATTGGATTAGGACAGATTAGTAACTCTAACTCAGTTTTATTTTCTAAAGAACTTTTTATTGATGGATTGAAATACAGTTTTCTTAGTATTTGACAATTGTATGATGATGTCTTTCATGTTTTATTTGAAAATTATGCTTTAAATGTTTTTAAATGTAAAAATGAATTAGTATTTGTTACTTTTAGAAATGAAAATGTATATTTTGTTAGCATAAATTCCTTAGTTTCTCAAAAAAATTTGTTTTTATGTTTCTTTCATAAAGAGTCTAGAATTTGGAATAGTAGATTAATACATTGTAATGTACACTCTTGTAGAAATATTACTAGAAAAGGAATAGTTAATGATCTATGCAAACTTGAGTTTTCAAATGAAAAAGTCTATAATCCTTTTCAAAAGGGTAAACAAAACCAAATATATTTCAAATCAAAGAAATAAGTTTCAACTTCTCAACGGTTAGATTTGGTTCACATGGACATTTTTAGACAATCTCAAGTTTTTAGTTTAAATGGGAAGCACTATGTTTATGTTCTTTTAGATGACTATTCTAGATATAATTGGACTTAGTTATTAGCTCACAAGAGTGAATAATTTAATTACTTCACAAAGTATGCTAAAATAGTGGGAGATCATAGGGGACATAGAATTAAATCCTTAAGAATTGATCATGGTTATGATTTTAAAAATCAAGACATTGAATCTTTTTTCTCACACAATGGATATAGTCATAACTTATATACCCCTAGAAAACCTCATTAAAATGGACTTGTGGAAAGAAGAAATAGAACCTTAAAAGGGATAGCTCAAACAATTCTTAATGAATATGATATGCCTATTTATTTTTGGGATGAGGCTGTGATTACATATTGATACATAATTAATAGATACATAATTATACCTATCCTCAAGAAGACTCCTTATGAGCTGTGGAACAATAGAAAACCCAAATTTAGTTATTTCAATATTTTTGGTTTCAAATTCTATATCCTTAATACAAATGATAATCTTGAAAAATTCACATCCAATAGTGATGAACGAATATTCCTAAGTTACTCAACCTATAGTAAAGCCTATAGAGTCTATAATAAAATAACCATGTGTGAGGAATATTGTTTGCATATCAAATTTTATGAAACATATCCACATGAACCTAATACCTCTATATACAACCGTGAAGTTGATAGGTCAAATTTGGACATAAATAAAAAATCATGTAATCCTACTGTCAAGAAATCTGTTAATAAAATAGTTTTGGAAATTATTCATAATATGGACATGATGAACCCAAACCTGTATATGAACCTAAATTTACTAGCCCCACCTTTTCTAGATCTACTTGAACTCTCAAGAAACATCCTTTAGATGCATTTGTTTGAGACTTAGATAAAGGGACACAAACTAGATCTTCTCTTAGAAATCAGGTTAAACATCAATATTTTTTGTCACAACATGAAGCTAAAAACTTCAATGATGCAATTAAATATGAATTTTGGTTGAAGGCTATGCAATAAGAACTTAATCAATTTAAAAGAAATAAATTTTGGAAACTTGTGGATATACCTAAGGACACCTTGTCCATAGGCACTAAGTGGTTGTTTAGGAACAAAGTAGATGAATCTGGTAATATTGTTAGAAATAAAGCAAGATTATCTTCACAAGGTTATAGTAAAGAATAAGGCATTCACTATGAGAAACATTTTCAGTTGTTTCTAGACATGAGGTCGTAATAATCCTTCTTGCTTATGCTTCCCATTTTAATTTCAAACTGTATCCAATAGATGTTATGTGTGCATTCCTAAATAGATATATAGTTGTGGATGTTTTTTAACAACCGTCTGGTTTTAAAAACCCTCATTTTTAAAATCATGTTTTAAAATTAACAAAATCAATATATGGATTAAAACAAGATCCAAGAGCTTGGTATGATAGATTAAGTAGTTTTCTTATTTCAAAAGGTTTTACAAAAGGGATTTCTAATCCTACTATTTTTAGAAAAAAAATTCTAAAGATGTTTTAGTATTTCAAATCTATTTGATGATATTATTTTTGGATCTTCAATAAATTATTTATGTATTGAATTTTCAAAGATGATGAAAAATTAATTTGAAATGAGTTTAATGGGCGAACTCAAATTCTTTCTTGGATTTCATATTTTTCAAAATAAAGAAGGTATCATTTTAAATCAAAGTAAATACACAAAAGATATATTAAAAATATTTGTCTTTGATATCATTAAATTTATTGACACTTCAATGTTTACAACTTGTAAGTTGGATCTTGATAAAGATGGTAAATCTGTAGATCAAACCACTTACAGAGGAATGATTGGAAGTTTACTCTAGTTGACTACTAGTATGCCATATATAATTTTTAGTGTGTTTATGTGTACCCATTTTCATGATAATCCTGAATAATCTCACTTAAAGTATATTAAAATAATATTAAAATACCTCAAACATACTATTAATTTAGGTTTGGTTTACCCCAAAGTACAATAATTTGATATAGTGAGTAAATCTGATGATGATTTTGGTGGATTCAAGTTAGATAGAAAGAGAAGCTTTGAAACATGTCACTTTATAGGAAAGTCTTTGGTTTCATGGTGAAGTAAGAAACAAAATTATATTTCATTATCTACTACTCAATCTAAATACATAGTTGCTGGTAGCTGTTGTGAATAGATTTTGTGGAAGAAACACACTCTGCTTGACTATGGATATCAATATAGACATGTACCTATAAACTATGATAATAAAAGTGCTATTAAAATTTCTAATAACCTAGTTTCTCATTCTAGAACATAATATATTGATGCAAGACATCACTTTTTGAGATATCATTATCCAAATGGTGATATCACTTTAGAATTTATTGGCACTAAATATCAGCTTGCTGGCATATTCACTAAGACATTGAACTCTGAAAGAATAAATTACATCAGACATGAGTTAGGAATGATCAATTAGTAAGACCCTAGGATTTAATTTCTATTAAAAATTTTCAATGAGGTTTTCATGCTGACACCATTATCATGTTGACATCATTTTCATGCCGACATTGTTATCATGCTGACACAATTGTCATGTCGACACCATTGTCATGCCGACACAATTTTCATACTGACACTATTGTATTACCGACACTATTTCCATTCTAACACCATTTTCATGTCGACACCATTATTGTTATGCAAATTTTTCATACTAACACTGATGACTCATTGTTTTTATAAATGTTATGTTTTTATCAAAATGACACTGTTTCATTAATTCCAGTGAACCCACTTCAGGATTTCATGATTGTGTGATTTCAAAAGCCCTAAATGATATAATTTTAATTGATCCACTCTACTTCTTTAATAATAGTCTCTCTATTGGTTATCTATGACAACCCTGCTTTTTATTACAACTTAAACATGCTTTATTACATAAAACTTCACTTGATACAACAAAGAAGATCGAGAGGTTTAGTGTCTTTGGGGCTTAGGATCATTACATAAAAAACTTTAAACTTGAAATACAACATCCTTATTGAAAACTTCTTTTACATGACCACTACATTCCTTCGTACTTAGCATTGCATGGGATAACCTGAGGACATGCATAAGAAAAGGGTGAGCGATAATGCCCAGTAAGGGAGTACACAATGAATAACATGAGGAGTACAATACATGTTAGGAAATAGCCATATCAATAGAGCATAAGAGAGACATGAACATAAAGGCATGATAAAGCATGATAATCATAACATGGAAATGTGGCAACAACACTTAACATTGAATTAGCATGAGCCAAGGCTCATTGCACATGGAGCATGAGTAAACCCTCATTGCACTTGAAGCACGAGTAAACCCTCGTTGCACTTGAATTAGCATGAGTCAACACTCATTGCACATGACGTATCATGATACTATACTTTACCCAATGCATTGGAGCGCTATAAAGGGCGCACCCTTCTTAAACATTTCATTTCATGCATAAGTGTGCCACATGGATCATAAAACATGGATTCATAAAACATAATCATTTCTTCCACGATAAAGGAATGTGGAATTCATACATGAAACTTTATAATCAATATGTAAATGTGCATAAAGGTGAATACCCTTTATGGAGAAATGGGCAAGGTATTCACTACACAAAGACATTGGCTTAGAAAATCGGTGCGATTTCGGCAGCGTAACGGCGTGACATAAGAATTCATAAAAAGGTTGATGAGAGAGAAAAGGGTTCCTCATCATATTTACATGTAATGGACAGTAAGGATATCATATATATACATGTCCCAACAATAGAAATGGAATTTAGATTCACGATACAAAAGTATTGCTTGAATGTAAAAGAAGAGAGAGAAGTTCCTTTTGGAATTTCGGCATAGTAACAGGTGTACATGGGAGGCATTTAATGAGAGAGAAAGGGTTCTCCAACCATTCAAACAATAAGAGGGCAGTATGGGAGAGGTGAAAAACCATACCCCAACATTCATAATTGAAAATAAAAGGGCAATACAACTTAAAGAAAATTGACAAAAATATGAGAAAGGAAGAAAAACCCTTACTTGGAAGTGTGCTTCCAAAGGCTAGAGAGAGGCTTGTGAGAGGATTCTTGGGAGCTTGGGGCACCTTGAGAGGATTCTAGAGAGAGTAGGGCAGAGGTTGGAAGAACTTCAAAGGCTTTGAGTGAGGAGGAAGTGGGAGCTTGGGTGGGTTTATATAGGAAAGGTGAGAGAATTCTTTATTATTTAGGTTTGGGACCCCTTATATTAAAATAATCCAAACCACAAACCATCCCATGGTATTTGCCCATGGTTTCTGGAAAAGGAAAGAGGAAAAAAATATTTTACAAGGCCAAGGTCCGAACTTATTAAAAAATTAGGGTTGCTTATGTGGAGGTGAGTCACACTCCCATGGAAATTAATTTAAAAAGGCAAAGTGTTGAATAAGTCTTGAGGGCTCCATTAATGCTTTGGAAAGTGAGTCAAACAAACCCAAAACCTCATTATTTTAATGATAAAACACATATTGGCCGAACATAAGGATTATGGTATTTTATTACATCACCATTGGGTGATTATGATGTCATAAAACACATTATATATTTAAATGGTATTTAATTTTTACCCAAAAATTTGACTGTCTCAGAAAATTATGAAAAATTCACCATTGGATAATTTCGACGTCCTGATTCCAAAAATAATATTTATTTTATCTAAATAATTTTCTAAATATGTGAATTTTCACTTTTAAAATAAAAACCGTCATTTATAAAAAAAATCACGGGTTTTGACAGAAATGGCTTTCAAACCTTAATAAAAATTTTAATTGCATTCATAAAATTATAAGATCATTTATATTTAATAAAAATTAATTTAATATTAATAATAATATTTTATTAAAATATTATTTAATTCAAAAAAATAAAATATAATTCTTAATTAAATAATAATTAAAAAAAACACCATTTGTACTTTAAAAACTAATTACAATGTATCAAAAAAAGTTATACAAAAAATAATGTACATGAACATGGTGCTACTTATTTGTTACATAACCCCTTGAAATAGCCGCATAAGACCTAAGGGTAAGGTGTGCGATGGTGACAGACTCTTGGGGTTGCTCGGATAACATCGCTCGAGTGGTAATCTCTATCAACTTCCATTTTTCCCGTAGACGATCACGTTCGAGCTTGACTTGATGAAGCTCAGCTTGGGCTTGGTCAAGGGCAAAGCCCAAAGACGCCACCTCTTTTCCGAGCTCCGAAAAATGGGCTTCGTAAGGGGCAATTCTACTGGATGAGGCCATCGCTTCCTTTGTCTGAGTAGAAATGGTTTCGTTAAAGCCTTATATTTATACTACTCAGATGATCACTGTTCAACGGCTATAAAAGTAACGGTCACAAATCTTAACATTAAACTAAAGAAGTTGACATCTTATAAAAACATAAAGAAACTTTTAACTGGATCAAGAGGTATTTTCCATTAATGAAATTTTGGGTCGTTACAACATTCCCCCCTTAAGAAATTTCGCCCTCGAAATTTTCCTTTTCCCACACTAAAACAAATGTGGGTAACTTAGCTTCATCATATCCTCCGACTCCCAAGTTGCTTCTTCAAACTTGTGGTTTCTCCACAACACCTTGACGAGGGGAATTGTCTTATTTCGTAGAACTTTTTCTCTACGATACAAGATCTTCACTGGTTGCTCCTCATAAGAAAGATCGTCTTCTAATTGTACCACCTCAGAAGAGAGTACATGTGAAGGGTCTGGTATGTACTTCCTTAATAGGGATACATGGAAGACATCATGCACCTTGGCCATAGTAGGTGGAAGTGCTAGTCGATAGGCCACAGCCCCAACACGATCAAGAATCTCGAAGGGGCCGATGTACCTTGGACTTAACTTCCCTTTCTTTCCAAACCTCATGACCTTCTTCCACGAAGATATGCGTAAAAACACCATGTCTCCGACTTTAAACTCAAGGTCTCGTCGACGATTATCTGCATAACTCTTCTGTCGACTTTGGGCTACCTTGATATGCTGCTGAATGGTTTTCACCTTCTCCACCATTTCTTCGACCATTTCTGGTCCAAGCAGCTTACGTTCACCGACCTCATCCCAACATGCCGGTGTTCTACACCTTTTACCATACAGGGATTCATATGGTGCCATTTGGATGCTCGAGTGGAAACTATTATTATAAGAGAACTCAACTAGAGGAAGATGTTGATCACATCCTCCTTTAAAGTCCATTGAGCACGCTCTCAACATATCCTCAAGTGTTTGGATAGTCCGCTCGGATTGGCCATCAGTTTGAGGATGATAGGTCGTACTAAAGTTCAGTTCAGTATTCAGAGCATGTTGAAGACTCTTCCAAAACTTAGAGGTAAATCTTGGATCTCGGTCAGACACAATAGATAGTGGTACTCCATGCAACCGTACCACTTCCCTGATATATATCTGTTCCAGTTGATCCAAAGAGAAATCCTCTCGAATAGCAATGAAGTGTGCAGTCTTTGTAAGACGATCCACAATAACCCAGATTGCATTGTTGCTTTTGGATGTCCTTGGAAGTCCAGTGACGAAGTCCATGGTGATGTTCTCCCATTTCCATTCTGGTATGGGCAATGGTTGCATCATCCCCTTAGACTTCTGCCTCTCTGCCTTCACTTGCTGACACACCAGGCACTTTGATGTATATTCGGCGATCTCCTTCTTCATATTATCCCACCAAAAGTTTTCTCGGAGATCTCGATACATCTTTGTGCTCCCTGGGTGAATAGAGAAATTTGAACTATGTGCATCATCCAAAAGTTCCTTCTTCAGCTCCGAACTTGATGGGACACATAGT
This sequence comes from Viscum album, assembly GCA_963277665.1. Taxonomy (NCBI): domain Eukaryota; kingdom Viridiplantae; phylum Streptophyta; class Magnoliopsida; order Santalales; family Viscaceae; genus Viscum; species Viscum album. The sequence goes on from OY728154.1 coordinate 87,093,608, forward strand.
CTTTTCCCAAACCGCACAATTCCTTCTTCATTAACATTAATCTCTGAGGATTTTTCCTTTTTGATAGCTTCCACTTTTTCTTGGATTCTCGCATCATCCTTTTGAGCATCTTTTAACCTTTCCAAAAGAGATGGTTGAGCAATCATTTGTGAAAGGATTGATGATGTTCCCTTCTTTATGATTCCCAGGTCCATCTTCATCAAGTCTAAGAAGACTGGATCCTTCTCAATTCTCATCATTGATAGAATTGCTGGATCCTTTCTACTTAGGGCATCCGCCACCTTGTTCGCCTTCCCAGGGTGGTAATGTATTGAACAATCATAATCCTTTATGATCTCTTTCCATCTTCTCTGGCGCATATTAAGCTCTTTCTGTGTGAATATATATTTAAGACTCTTGTGGTCAGTATATATCTCACATTTCTCTCCATAGAGATAATGCCGCCAGATTTTCAAGGCAAAGATCACCGCCGCCAACTCCAGATCATGCGTTGGATAGTTTCGCTCATGTATTTTCAACTGTCTTGAGGCATAGGATATCACTTTATCATTCTGCATCAGCACACATCCTAAGCCCTTCTTCGAAGCATCACTGAATACCACAAAAAGCTCCCCACTTGTGGGTAAAGTGAGCACAGGTGCAGTGATAAGCCTCATTTTCAACTCCTTGAAGCTTTCTTCGCATTCATCACTCCAAGCAAACTTTACTCCCTTTCGAGTTAGCTTGGTAAGAGGGTTGGACAATCGTGAGAAGTTTCTCACAAATCTTCGATAATATCCAGCTAACCCCAAGAAGCTACGGATATCAGTTACCGATGTTGGCCTCGGCCATCCCTCAATTGCATCTGTTTTGGAGGGGTCCACAGATATCCCATTGCTTGTGATGATATGGCCCAAGAATGAGACCTCCTTCAACCAGAACTCACACTTGCTGTACTTGGCATAGAGCTTCTCCTTGCGCAAAGTCTCCAGTACAATTCTTAAATGCTCCTCATGGTCCTCCTTGGTTTTGGAGTATATTAGAATATCATCTATAAAGACTACCACAAATTTATCTAGGTAATCTCTAAAGACTCTATTCATCAAGTCCATGAATATTGCTGGAGCATTGGTGAGTCCAAAAGGCATTACTATGAATTCATAGTGCCTGTACCTTGTACGAAAAGCAGTCTTGGGGATATCTTCCTTCTTCACCCTTACTTGATAATATCCCGACCGCAAGTCGACCTTGGAGAAGTATTCTGCTCCACGCAGCTGATCAAACAAGTCATCGATTCTTGGGAGAGGATACTTGTTCTTTATCGTGATTTTGTTAAGTTCACGATAATCGATGCAAAGCCGCATTGACCCATCCTTCTTCTTGACGAAGAGGACTGGTGCACCCCATGGTGATGCACTTGGGCGTATAAACCCTTTATCCAGATTCTCCTGTAGTTGTTTCTTCAGTTCTTCAAGCTCAACCACAGCCATTCTATATGGAGTCTTGGATATTGGTAGCGCCCCAGGTATAAGTTCAATTGAGAACTCAACATCTCTTATTGGAGGAAGACCAGGAAGTTCCTCGGGAAATACTTCAGCGAATTCCCTCACAATAGGCATTTCTTCAAGGGTGGTTTCTTCCTTGGACTCAATCATCTGAGCCAGATACGCGTGCTCATAAGGCAGTAATATCCATGCTTGAGATGATGGAGCTAAAGGAGATTCATCTTCCTCCTGACACTTGTAAAGAATCGGGGGTCGATTCTCCATATGGAGTGTGATTTCCCTCTCCCGACAATTTATGTTGGCTCTATATAAGGAAAGCCAATCCATGCCAAGAATTGCATCAAATTCCACCAAAGGGAGTATGACGAGGTTCGCCGGGAAATTCAATCCACAGATTATAATAGGGGAGGACTTATACTCATGGGATGCAATGATTGCCCCATTTTCCGTACTCACCGACATCTTTACTTCCAGGATTTGTGGTGGTGCAGGGATTTTTCTACTAAACTTTTGAGATATAAAGGAATGCATTGAACCTGAATCAAAAAGTACGTTCGCTATTCTTGAATGAATAACTAGCGTACCTGTCACCACTTCATTGTCGGGGTTCACTTTGGCAGAAGTGATGGCAAAAGCTCTTCCTTGTTGTCTTGGAGGTTGTTGATTGCCTCCGATAACCCTTGGATTAGGGCACTGATTCGCAAAATGACCCGGTTCTTTGCATTTGAATCATTGAACAACGCGTTGAGGTTCGAACGGAGCGTTCCTCCCCTCCGTCGCAGCCACGTGTCCTTCTTGCTGACAGTTAACAGCTAGGTGCCCTTCTCTTCCACACTTAAAGCATTTTCTTGTCCCCCTAAGGCAACTTCCAGGGTGCTTCTTTCCACACTTTTGGCAAGTGGGGTGCTGGAATTTCTTAGCGCCGTTGGATTTATCCATCGGACCACCAGCATTGAAGTCCACCTTCCGCTTCTTGTCCCCATGATACCCCTATGATTCTCCAATCTCCATTTCAACCTTGAGGGCACATCGGACAATTTCCTCATAGCTGTCGAAGTCACGGATCGCTAATGCTTTCCGCAAGCTAGGCTTCAGCCCACCAAAGAAGCGGTCAACCTTGCATTCGGGGGTAACGACAAAGCCGGAAGCGTATCGTGCAAGCCTTGTGAAGTTTTCCTCGTACGCTCCCACAGATTCCTCATCTTTCTGCTTGAGGGAAAGGAAGTCCCTTTCCATCTTAAGACGGAGGGTGCGTGGAAAATATTTATCGAAAAACATCTTCCGGAATACCTTCCATTCCAAAGCCTCGATCTCCTCCTCAGGCTTCGTATTTTTGATCAACGTCCACCATTGATCAGCTTCACCCTCCATACGATAAGCCGCCAGGAGAACCTTCTCTTTTTCAGAGCATTGGAGGATGGAGAATATATTTTCAATGGAGTTGATCCATTGTTCAGAAATCATGGGATCAGATGATCCACTAAAAGTAGGAGGCCTTTGTCTCATGAAGCTTTCAATAGCAACTTGTTCTTTCTTAGGGGGGGTTGAACGTTCCTCTTGACCAGTGTTTCTATTCAAAACTTGAGTTAGCTGAGAGAGAAGCGTGACAAAGTTCGCGATTCCCGCTCCCATTGGATTGGGCATCTCATAAGTACAATCATCACACTGATCTTCACAACAGTTGTTAGCCCGAGTTCTCCTATTACCGGCCATTGGCTGGAATAAAAGGAAAGTTAGGGGTAACACATAAATGGTAATCCAAAGACAAAAGATGATGACTTATAAATAAAATTTAATCTCCTCAACTCATGAGTCTATAGGATTCAATCCAGGCTTTTTATGATCTTCCTTCTAACATATATTCTTAGGGGCATTTTTCCCTTAATAAGGGTTTATACTAATATTGTGAATTTATCAAAACATATCCCCCGGGAGTGTCGTAACCAAGAGTGCAGCAAGGCCCGTTGTCGTGCACCAGTTCCCGTTCGAGTCTAGCTCAAAGCGGTGTTTTCGGGTTTTACCCCTAGGATACATCTGTGCCAGAGCCGCCTCTACCTGCTCGTATCCAGACAGGGATGTATTTGTTTGATAAAACACTTACTTAGTATTTACCAAGACTTAGGGATGTTTTTATTATGCTTAGTCTTGTATCTAAGGCTTTACTAGGGTTTCCTAATCCCAAAAATAACTAAACCTATCCTTTGATACCAACTATGACAACCCTGCTTTTTATTACAACTTAAACATGCTTTATTACATAAAACTTCACTTGATAAAACAAAGAAGATCGAGAGGTTTAGTGTCTTTGGGGCTTAGGATCATTACATAAAAACTTTAAACTTGAAATACAACATCCTTATTGAAAACTTCCTTTACATGACCACTACATTCCTTCGTACTTAGCATTGCATGGGATAACCTGAGGACATGCATAAGAAAAGGGTGAGCAATAAAGCCCAGTAAGGGAGTACACAATGAATAACGTGAGGAGTACAATACATGTTAGGAAATAGGCATATCAATAGAGCATAAGAGAGACATGAACATAAAGGCATGATAAAGCATGATAATCATAACATGGAAATGTGGCAACAACACTTAACATTGAATTAGTATGAGCCAAGGCTCATTGCACATGGAGCATGAGTAAACCCTCATTGCACTTCAAGAACGAGTAAACCCTCGTTGAACTTGAATTAGAATGAGTCAACACTCATTGCACATGACGTATCATGATACTATACTTTACCCAATGCATTGGAGCGCTATAAAGGGCGCACCCTTCTTAAACATTTCATTTCATGCATAAGTGTGCCACATGGATCATAAAACATGGATTCATAAAACATAATCATTTCTTCCACGATAAAGGAATGTGGAATTCATACATGAAACTTTATAATCAATATGTAAATGTTCATAAAGGTGAATACCCTTGATGGAGAAATGGGCATGGTATTCACTACACAAAGACATTGGCTTAGAAAATCGGTGCGATTTCGGCAGCGTAACGGCTTGACATAAGAATTCATAAAAAGGTTGATGAGAGAGAAAGGGGTTCCTCGTCATATTTACATGTAATGGACAGTAAGGATATCATATATATACATGTCCCAACAATAGAAATGGAATTTAGATTCATGATACAAAAGTATTGCTTGAATGTAAAAGAAGAGAGAGAAGTTCCTTTTGGAATTTCGGCATAGTAACGGGTGTACATGGGAGGCATTTAATGAGAGAGAAAGGGTTCTCCCACCATTCAAACAATAAGAGGGCAGTATGGGAGAGGTGAAAAACCATACCCCAACATTCATAATTGAAAATAAAAGGGCAATACAACTTAAAGAAAATTGACAAAAATATGAGAAAGGAAGAAAAACCCTTACTTGGAAGTGTGCTTCCAAAGGCTAGAGAGAGGCTTGTGAGAGGCTTCTTGGGAGCTTGGGGCACCTTGAGAGGATTCTAGAGAGATTAGGGAAGAGGTTGGACGAACTTAAAAGGCTTTGAGTGAGGAGGAAGTGGGAGCTTGGGTGGGTTTATATAGGAAAGGTGATAGAATTCTTTATTATTTAGGTTTGGGACCCCTTATATTAAAATAATACAAACAACAAACCATCCCATGGTATTTGCCCATGGTTTCTGGAAAAGGAAAGAGGAAAACAATATTTTACAAGGCCAAGGTCCGAACTTATTAAAAAATTAGGGTTGCTTATGTGGAGGTGAGTCACACTCCCATGGAAATTAATTTAAAAAGGCAAAGTGTTGAATAAGTCTTGAGGGCTCCATTAATGCTTTGAAAAGTGAGTCAAACAAACCCAAAACCTCATTATTTTAATGATAAAACACATATTGGCCGAACATAAGGATTATGGTATTTTATTACATCACCATTGGGTGATTATGATGTCATAAAACACATTATATATTTAAATGGTATTTAATTTTTACCCAAAAATTTGACTGTCTCAGAAAATTATGAAAAATTCACCATTGGATAATTTCGACGTCCTGATTCCAAAAATAATATTTATTTTATCTAAATAATTTTCTAAATATGTGAATTTTCACTTTTAAAATAAAAACCGTTATTTATAAAAAAAATTCACGGGTTTTGACAGAAATGGCTTTCAAACCTTAATAAAAATTTTAATTGCATTCATAAAATTATAAGATCATTTATATTTAATAAAAATTAATTTAATATTAATAATAATATTTTATTAAAATATTATTTAATTCAAAAAAATAAAATATAATTCTTAATTAAATAATAATTAAAAAAACACCATTTGTACTTTAAAAACTAATTACAATGTATCAAAAAACATTATACAAAAAATAATGTACATGAACATGGTGCTACTTATTTGTTACATAACCCCTTAAAATAGCCGCATAAGACCTAAGGGTAAGGTGTGCGATGGTGACAGACTCTTGGGGTTGCTCGGATAACATCGCTTGAGTGGTAATCTCTATCAACTTCCATTTTTCCCGTAGACGATCACGTTCGAGCTTGACTTGATGAAGCTCAGCTTGGGCTTGGTCAAGGGCAAAGCCCAAAGACGCCACCTCTTTTCCGAGCTCCGATAAATGGGCTTCGTAAGGGGCAATTCTACTGGATGAGGCCATCGCTTCCTTTGTCTGAGTAGAAATGGTTTCGTTAAAGCCTTATATTTATACTACTCAGATGATCACTGTTCAACGGCTATAAAAGTAACGGTCACAAATCTTAACATTAAACTAAAGAAGTTGACATCTTATAAAAACATAAAGAAAAATTTAACTGGATCAAGAGGGATTTTCCATTAATGAAATTTTGGGTCGTTACATTATCGATCTCTTTCTTTACTCCTGACCGTTCACCTTTAGACCTATAGACTAAAATGATCAGAATGGCAAGTGTGAAGTGAGCTCTAGAAGATGGTGAGTCACATGCTTCCCAGAAAAAAAAAGTTGAATCGAGAAGACCTTCAGGTCCTGTAAATCCTAGTTTGGAAAACCGCATTGTAACCTCATAGAAATTTGTCTTGGTGGAATGGGTCTTAGAGAGCAAGTGTTTGTTGTTAAAGGTTCTTCATGATCAAGGATGGATTGAATGGTTCGCTAATAATTATATAGTATTTTATCTGAAAATGGTATATGAATTTTACTTGAATATGGGACTTTTTCAGGAAGGAAGTGATGTTTCTTGGGTGAAGTCGATTTTGAAAGGGAAGAGAATCTATTTCTCTTCCATACATTGGTATGAATGTCTCAAGGTAACTGTAACACCCCGAGTTTTTATGAAAAATATTATTTTTAATTTCATTAATGTCTTGTGTAGTACGCTACACCAAAAGGATCTTGCACAACACGCATCCTTCACTTGCCTTGCATTACACATAATCACGACCTTCCTCGATAGCGTGTGTAGTACGCAATACCGAGTTTCACTAAACAACGATATGCTATTAAAATATTATTAAAAATAGCCGTTACGAATAGTAATAACCACTTTTTGAAATTTTGTAAATTTTATTTTTCAAAATGGACTTCATTTTTGGATTCGGAATATCGAAATTATCTTAGGGTGAAATTTTGGTACTTTTCGGATAACTTTCATTTTCTGATGAATAGTGAAAATTTCTAAATTTTAATTAAAAATAACCTTTTTAATAGAAATAATTAATAGTGATAAATTATTAATTTTAGTGGTTTTAAAGTATATTTAGAATATATTTTTACAATTTAATACAATGTTGGTCATTGGATGTAATTTCACATTTAAACCAGACATAAACAAGTGTCAATCTTTTGATAGTTATTGTCTCTTAAGAACATGCTATTTGTTTTGACAACGGGAATTAATTTTTAAATTAATTAATGCAACTGATATGTTTTGAATTTGGTAAAATAGACATCATTTTTGAGTTCATAATATCAAATATATCTTAGGCCTAATTTTTGGTATTTTTCTGGAAACTTTCATTTTTGATGAATAGTGAAACCACTAGGTGGTAGTTTAAAAAAATGAATTTTTCATAAAACTTAATTTTACCGCTTCTGTGAGTGGAATTTCAAAAATCTGAAAGACACGGTTGATGTCAGTAAGTAAAATGCGGTTCAATGAGATGAAAATATTTTTTGGTGAATAGTAACTTTTTACTTTTTTTACCACATTTAAAAGTAAATAGGGTAATTAAGGGTACAAATGATATTATTATTACCCTAACACATGTCCTAATTCTATTGGATAAGTGTAATTCTACCAAAACAACCTTAGGAATAAAATATGACCATTTAGGCCCACTTGGATTAGATTAGGACATTTATTAGTATTTAATTCAAAGAAGAGTTAAAAGAGTTAAAATCAAAGTTTATTTACTAAACAAAATTTAATATGGGGTTATACATAAGATAAATTCTATTGTAAATATTAATTAGAAATCTAATAATATTTCCTACATAGTGATATTTTATTTATAATTTTTAGAAATTAAATAATTTAATTTATTTATGACACAATGATGATACAGTAATTACCATAATAGTGAAAAATTAGAATAATTGATATTATAAATACCGAAATAAATATAACTTGAGACTTTTTATGAATTAAACTGATTTTATATGTTAATATGACATGTTATTATTGATTTAATTAACTTTTTTCGAACTAATCATTCTTTTATGAGTTTCAAAAAAATCAATTACTAAATAGTTTCAAAATTGACATAAAATAGTTTTTAAAACAAATATTATATTATTAATTATTATTTTATTCCTAAAAATCTGAGGTTTGGCCAAATGACTTAGATAAGGTTATATATATTAATAATAAACAACTTGGGGTTCTTTTGGCTTGTTATAGTAAGTTTATTAACCATATAGTGTAAGAACACAAGAAGACACGGTAAAAGTAAGTTTATTTAACTTAATGTTAAATCTAAATGATAAGGTTAAAATAGGAAACTAAACTTGTCTAAATTCTATTGGATGAGAGGATTTAGACCCATACCCACCTTATCTTCGAAATAAATCAATTTGGAGCTATTTAAAACCGAATTTGTCTTTATAATAAAATAATATTTTTTGTTATTCCAAAGGTGCCCCTCTCCTCCCTTATAAAAGGGCACCTCCTCCCTCTCTTCCTCACACCATTTTGAGCCTTAAAGCTCGTCCAAACACTGCCAAATTATCTTCTCCACTTCCCTAGAAACATCCTAGAGGTCCTTGTCTTCTTCAAAGACTTAATTTAGTGCCCTAAGAGGAGGTCTCAAAGAGGTGCTTCAAAGAAGAGGTAGTTTCCGTTACCGATTCTTTCACCTTTATTTCTTCTTCCACTTCTTATTCTTAGGTTGTTTCATTATAAATTAATAACAAAAGTATCAATAATATACTGATATGTTATTATAATTATTAAACAACCCTATTTCACAATCTATCCATCCTATGGAAAATGAAATCACCGCGCGTGCGTACGTACGGAATACCGTCTCCACGCCGTGGTGTAATCTATTTTCCACCACCACCTTACTTGGATGGGTATAATGGTGAAAGTAATGAATATATATGATTATTGTAAAGTGATATTGATTCTGTAATATTATACATACACTTTAATACAATTCGACGATCATGGGAATGATATCATCACTCGTGCGTACGTACGGAATACCGTCTCCACAACGCGATGAGATTCACTCTCCATTATAACCATTCAAGAATGATTACAAGGTATATATAATAAGTAATCATAAAATATATGACATAATAATTCTATTGGATTTATGTATTTATATATTTACTTCATCTACTTAATTCCATTCAATTCAATAAGGAAACAAAAACAGCGTTCATGCGTACGTACGACCTACCGTCTCCATGAACGGTGTATTTCTTTCCATTTATCAATCTATTATATATATGTATATTATGAATATATATTATATATAAATCATGTTTTATATTCTTGAATTAAGTAATCATGATCTATGTAATCATATTAATAATTACAAGTCAAAACATGGATAACAAATGAAACAATTTTACCCAAAACACTCTTTAACATGGAATTTACAGAAGAACGGGTAATATAAAGTCATAAGTGAACCATATATGATATAATAACAATGAATATGATTCTGTAATAAGTCAATGACATTATTTAAATCATTATACAGGAGGTTTGGATATGTACGAATCATATCGAACCTAAGGTAAGGGATAATTTTTCAAATCTCATTTTTATCCGAGATTGCTTATTAGTAAGTATTTAGTAGGGCTATTTCTATCATGTCCATGTTTTATAAAAGTGTTTTCATGTATGTATAAAGTCGTTTTTACCCATTTTTTACTTTTACTACATGGTATGTATGGAATCTTTTTCTTATTTAAGTTACGAGGTACTTTTTTACTTTTCCGACAAAAGTACGAGGAGAATGTTATTTTTAACTTATACGGCGTGAACAGATTTTTTTACGGTTTTATAAAGCCTTGTTTTCATGAAGCTTCCTCCAAAAGATTTCATGACTATTTTCAACAAAATCATTTTCCTTTAAAATTGAATGACATTTTGTGAAAAGAAAATGATTTTGAAGAAAAAAAGGATATTTTCCTCAAGAATTCATTTCAAGTGTTTTATCAAAACCATTTTTCATCTAAGATGACTTTATTTCATATGTGTATGTTTCAAGTATAATTTCTCTATGATTTACATGGTTTCAATTCTCTTATTATGAAATTATATCCATTTCTTTTATATGGATTATGTGATGATGGTATGATGTTTATGAAACCCATTTTATTCATTGAGGTTTTTATGAATGATGTATGTTTATTTTGTGGCACAAGTAAGAATGATTTCATTATGAGATGGGTGGGACCTATATCTCCCTCCAATGCATTGGATAATGATTTTATATCTCATGAGATAGACATTGCTGGAACGGTAAGTTAATCCGGTTCAGTGTTACAGGACTGAAACGAGGAGTGAACTCGATTCAGAATGGGAATTTGTCCACTAAGATGGTCTTGGCAGCAATGCCTTGGCTACTATGGAAATAATTATATGTGCTTAATGGATGCCACAATTACATGTTTTATTCCCATGCTATTTTATAATTATTTATGTTCCATTATGATCTATGACTTATGTACTTCCATGTTTTATATCGTTTCTCAATATTTTTAATGTTCATGTTTTTGTTAAGTTCAAATGTATATGGTATGTTTTATTTTATCCATGAATACCCTTACTGAGCATTTGGGCTCACCCTTTTTCTATTTTCTTTTCCCCATGATTAAAAGAAATTTTTTAGGTAAGGAAACAAAAATGGGAAGATCTTTATGGGAGATGTTGAAGATCTTTCACCACGATTAGAAGTTTACCTTCCAAGTTTCCAAAGACACTAAACTATTACGGTTCTTGTGTGTCTGTTTTTGTTATGTACGAAGTATTCCGCAAAAGTAATGTAATGTCTATGTACGTCAAGCTTTGGGTCTCTACAGTTGGTATCAGAGGAAAGGTTTAGTCAACCTTTGGAAACTAGGATGCGAAATCGTTAGTGAGATCCCTAGAGATATTTCTAAGGTATGTCTAGGGATGTCCCTAAGGATATGTATACGTATAGGATATAGTCCTAGAACTATGGTAACGATCTTAGAATTTAACCTAAGATGTTAGATATTCTGGGTGCTTTCCCTTTACTATGTTATTTTCCCTAGCATGATTTTTGCCTCTCACAGAATTCTTTTTGTGTTTTAGTTAATGGAGGGAACCAGAAGGAATTCAGTTAACATTGAATCCAATGGAAAAATTGGTGACTATGAGCAACAAAATTGTTTAATGCCTAGAGAGAAAGATATTGTGATTATTCCGAATCAGTCATCGCGATATATGATTAACAAGATGAAATTTATTGGTATGCCTAATTCATCAAATAAGAGGAAGACAGACTTTTATGCATGTTCACATGTTGAGGATCATAAAGAAAGGAAGATTGAGATTTCTAAAGAAGGGAAGAAGAACATTGAGGAATAAAATGGAGGGACAGATGTTATCTGTGTTGAGAAAAGGGACATAGAGTGACAGACTGTTATGAAGTTCAATGTCTTATTTGTGGAGAACATGGGCATTACCCGACTTAATGCCCTGACCTAAAAAGTTACTTCTAAACCAAGGAAGGACTTATTCTAGGACAATCATTGAAGAGGATGGATTGAAGTGTTTATGTATTGGTATTCAAGAATAATGTTTTTGAGTTACTTTTATGGTGTATTAGAATATTTTTTTATTAGTCTATTGTGGATTTCAATAATTTTATGGCACCGATAACCATGAAAAGTGATTCAAATATTTTGGAAAGTAGATGATATACGCATAATGAAGGGATTCAGAGGAAATGAAATGTTTGACAGTATTCATGAGCTCATGATGGATATAAGGACTAAGTAATATCATGGTTTGAGTATATAGAATTTTGAGGATTTTGTTATGTGGAAAATGTTAACTTTTAACTGCATTCATGTTTTCACTAAGGTTCAATGGGTATTCATTTTTCAAGAGAATACATGATTAAGGCCTTCAAATGTTTGGAATGTGACCAACAAGACATATCTTATGATATATGGGGATCAACGATGGAATTAACATGCTTGTTATATGAAATATATGGTAATCGTTTTCACTATAATATGAGAGTGGACTGTAGTATTATGGATAAGCCTAAATATTGGAAATGGATTATGTTGAACATAAGTTAGTTTTTTTCAATATTATTTATGGGATGTTATAGTAATGTAGTTTTAGAAAAAGGACAACCCGCAGGATGGGCGACAGTCCATCGCGTCGGACAAGGCTGTGGGAATCGAACCCACAACCGAAGTGCGACTGGCCTTTATCACCTACCACTGGCCAACAGGAAGTCCCTGTTTAGTAGAAACTAGTTTTATTATATTAAGAAGTATTATATATGAATTATAAGTCCATTTTAGGAACCATATATGATTAATCTCACTATAGATCGACTTATGTGTATTTAATAACTTTTATTAACCTTTTGTTTGAGACAGATGGAATGACCCGTCATTCTATCACATGATCTGCTAACACTTCACGAATAACAAATTCATCTTCATTTCTTTAAGAGATGAAGTGGAAATTGTTCAAAGCACGAACAACAGTGAGATTGTACCAAAATCAAGCAAGTATTTCTTCTAATTCAAAATTTTCAATTTTAGGGAAATGATATTGAAAACCAAAAATGTTATCCTAGTGATCTTATATCCAATGAATCAAATGGTACCTTAGATCATCACAAATTTATGGCTTTTTGATTGATGGATTTTTCATAGCCATGTTCTCTACCACTCTCCATCAGAACTTGATGGTTAGATTTTTCTTCCATATCCATATTTTCACTTATGTTCTCCTACGTGGAAACCCAGTGATGAGTTAATTTGGGTAACCATTACATTTCATAATTTAGTTTTTAAAGCCAAGTTTTGGTATTCCTTTTTACGATGTGGGTTTCTATTAAAGAAACTTTCGAGTAGTAAACCATTTATAACCCCGACGAATTTCGAGGGCGAAATTCATTTTAAGGGGGGTAGAATGTAACACCCCGAGTTTTTATGAAAAATATTCTTTTTAATTTCATTAATGTCTTGTGTTGTACGCTACACCAAAAGGAGCTTGCACAACATGCATCCTTGACTTTCCTTGCATTACACGCAATCACGACCTTCCTCGATAGCGTGTGTAGTACGCAATACCGAGTTTCACTAAACAACGATATGCTATTAAAATATTATTAAAACTAGCCGTTATGAATAGTAATAACCACTTTTTGAAGTTTTGTAAATTTTACTTTTCAAAATGGACTTCATTTTTGGATTCGGAATATCGAAATTATCTTAGGGTGAAATTTTTGTACTTTTCGGATAACTTTCATTTTCTGATGAATAGTGAAAATTACAAAATTTTAATTAAAAACAACCTTTTTAATCAAAATAATTAATAGTGATAAATTATTAATTTTAGTGGTTTTAAAGTATATTTAGAATATATTTTTACAATTTAATACAATGTTGGTCATTATATGTAATTTCACATTTAAACCAGACATAAACAAGTGTCAATCTTTTGATAGTTATTATCTCTTAAGAACATGCTATTTATTTTGACGACGGGAATTAATTTTTAAATTAATTAATGAAACTAATATGTTTTGAATTTGGTATAATAGAAATCATTTTTGATTTCATAATATCAAATATAACTTAGGCCTAATTTTTGGTATTTTTCTAGAATCTTTCATTTTTGATGAATAGTGAAACCACTATGTGGTAGTTTAAAAAAATGAATTTTTCATAAAACTTAATTTTACCACTTCTGTGAGTGGAATTTCAAAAATCTGAGAGACACGGTTGATTTCAGTAAGTAAAATGTGGTTCAATGAGATGAAAATGTTTTTTTGGTGAATAGTAACTTTTTACTTTTTTTTACCACGGTTAAATGTAAATAGGGTAATTAAGGGTAAAAATGATATTATTATTACCTTAACACATGTCCTAATTATATTTGATAAGATTAATTCGACCAAAAACAACCTTAGGAATAAAATATGATCATTTAGGCCCACTTGGATTAGATTAGGACATTTATTATTATTTAATTCAAAGAAGAGTTAAAAGAGTTAAAATCAATGTTTATTTACTAAAACATTTTTAATATTAGGTTATAGATAAGATAAATTCGATTGTAAGTACTAATTAGAAAGATAATAAGATTTACTATATAGTGATAGTTTATTTATAATTTTTAGACATTAAATAATTTAATTTATTTATGACACAATGATGATGCAGTAATTACCATAATAGTGAAAAATTAGAATAATTGATATTATAAATACCAAAATAAATATAATTTGAGACTTTTTATGAATTACACTAATTTTATATGTTAATATGACATGTTAGTATTGATTTAATTAACGTTTTCGAACTAATCATTCTGTTATGAGTTTCACAAAAATCAATTACTAAATAGTGTCAAAATTGACATAAAATAGTTTTTAAAACAAATATTATATTATTAATTGTTATTTTATTCCTAAAAATATAAGGTTCGGAGAAATGACTTATATAAGGTTATATATATTAATATTAAACAACTTGGGGTTCGTTTGGCTTGTTATAGTAAGTTTATTAACCTTATAGTGTAAGAACACAAGAAGACACTGTAAAAGTAAGATTATTTAACTTAATGTTAAATCTAAATGATAAGGTTAAAATAGGAACCTAAACTTGTCTAAATTCTATTGGATGAGAGTATTTCGACCCATACCCACCTTAGATTTGAAATAAATTAATTTGGATCTATTTAAAACCGAATTTTTCTTTATTATAAAATAATATGTTTAGTTATTCCAAAGGTGCCCCTCTCCTCCCTTATAAAAGGGCACCTCCTCCCTCTCTTCCTCACACCATTTTGAGCCTTGAAACTCGGCCTACCCCTGACAAATGCTCTTCTCCACTTCCCTATAAACATCCTAGAGGTCCTGGTATTCTTCAAAGACCAATTTTAGTGCCCTTAGAGGAGGTCTCAAAGAGGTGCTTCAAAGAAGAGGTAATTTCCGTTATCGATTCTTTCACCTTTATTTATTCTTCCACTTCTTCTTCTTAGGTTGTTTCATTATAAAGTAATAACATCAGTATCAATCATATACTGATATGTTATTATAAGTATGAAATAACCCTATTTCACAATCTATCCATCCTACGGAAAATGAAATCATCGCGCGTGCGTACGTACGGAATACCGTCTCCACGCCATGGTGTAATCTATTTTCCACCACCACCTTACTTGGATGGGTATAATGGTGAAAGTAATGAATATATATGATTATTGGAAAGTTATATGGATTCTGTAATATTATACATACACTTTAATTAAATTCGACGATCATGGGAATGATATCATCACTCGTGCGTACGTACAGAATACCGTCTCCACGACGCGATGAGATTCACTCTCCATGATAACCATTCAAGAATGATTATAAGGTATATATAATAAGTAATCATAAAATATATGACATAATAATACTACTGGATTTATGTATATATATATATTTATGTCATCTACTTAATTCCATTCAATTCAATAAGGAAACGAAAACAGCGTTCATGCGTACGTACGGCCTACAGTCTCCATGAACGGTGTATTTCTTTCCATTTATCGATCTATTATATATATGTATATTATGAATATATATTATATATAAATCATGTTTTATATTATGTAATTAAGTAATCATGATCTAAGTAATCATATTAATAATTACAAGTCAAAACATGGATGACAAATGAAACGATTTTACCCAAAACACTCTTTAACATGGAATTTACAAAAGAACGGGTAATATAAAGTCATAAGTGAACCATATATGATATAATAAAAATGAATATGATTCTGTTATAAGTCAATGAAATTATTTAAATCATTATACAGGATGTTTGGATACGTACGAAGCATATCGGACCTAAGGTAAGGGATAATTTTGCAAATCTCATTTTTATCCGAGATTGCTTATTCGTAAGTATTTACTGGGGCTATTTCTATCATGTCCATGTTTTATAAAAGTGTTTTCATGTATGTATAAAGTCCTTTTTACCCATTTTTGACTTTTACTACATGGTATGTATGGAATCTTTCTCTTATTTACGTTACGAGGTACTTTTTTACTTTTCCGATGAAAGTGCGAGGAGAATGTTATTTTTAACTTATACGGCGTGAACGTATTTTTTTACGGTTTTATAAAGCCTTGTTTTCATGAAGCTTCCTCCAAAAGATTTCATGACTATTTTCAACAAAATCCTTTTCCTTTATAATTGCAAGACATTTTGTGAAAAGAAATTGATTTTTAAGAAAAAAAGGATATTTTCCTCAAAAATTCATTTCAAGTGTTTTATCAAAACCATTTTTCATATAAGATGACTTTATTTCATATGTGTATGTTTCAAGTATAATGTCTCTATGATTTAAATGGTTTCACTCCTCTTATTATGAAATGATATCCATTTATTTTATATGGATTATGTGATGATGGTATGATGTTTATGAAACCCATTTTATTCATTGGGTTTTTATGAATGATGTATGTTTATTTTGTGGCACAAGTAAGAATGATTTCATTATGAGATGGGAGGGACATTTATCTCCCTCCAATGCATTGGGTAAAGATTTTATATCTCATGAGATAGACATGGCTGGAATGGTAAGTTAATCCGGTTCAGTGTTACAGGACTGAAACGAGGAGTGAACTCGATTCAGAATGGGGCTTTGTCCACTAAGATGGTCTTGGAAGCAATGCCTTGGCTACTATGGAAATCATTATATGTGCTTAATGGATGCCACAATTACATGTTTTATTCCCATGCTATTTTATCATGATTTATGTTCCATTATGATCTATGCCTTATGTACTTCCATGTTTTATGTCATTGCTCAAGATTTTTAATGTTCATGTTTTTTTAAGTTCAAATGTATATGGTATGTTTTATTTTATCCATGCTTACCTTTACTAAGAATTTGAGCTCACCCTTTTTCTATTTTCATTTCCCCAGGATTAAAAGAAATTTTTTAGGTAAGGAAACAAAAATGGGAAGATCTTTATGGGAGATGTTGAAGATCTTTCACCACGATTAGAAGTTTACCTTCCAAGTTTCCAAAGACACTAAAATATTACTGTCCTTGTGTGTCTGTTTTTGTTATGTACTGAGTATTCTGCAAAAGTAATGTAATGTCTATGTACGTCAAGCTTCGGGTCTCTACAGTACCTCATG
Organism: Viscum album; assembly: GCA_963277665.1. NCBI lineage: Eukaryota > Viridiplantae > Streptophyta > Magnoliopsida > Santalales > Viscaceae > Viscum > Viscum album. The sequence continues at coordinate 87,110,923 of OY728154.1, forward strand.
AAGGTATTTTTCATGATTACCAAGGTACTTCTCCTCTTGAAATTGATTTCGTTTTCTATGAGACAGATCTGAAAGAGCCAACTAGAAATAAGGAACACATGATACCCATTGCTTCATAATTAAATGGTGAAAGAAGAATTTTATTCAACAACAGCTTTGTCTCAGGAAATGGGACATCGCTTCTCTCAAGTATCAGGATGTACATTTGGTGTATTTGATATAGAAAGGAATTATATGTAATCTGTGCTGATATATGTTGGTTCATATTAATGAGATGATAAAACCTAGTTGTAAATCAAATTCAATTTTTTATTCTATAATGATTTCACAAATGCTAAAGGAAAAAAGGTTGTGTATGTGAATCTGATGATGTTGTAGTTAGTGAATGTAGTGTAATCTGTTTAAGTTTTGATATCTATAGGAGAATGAAAATTAATTGGAACCCATTGAAAAAGGAATGGGTTGGTGATGAAGATATATTTTATGAGAAGTTCAATCCTATAGATCATCTATTTAGACCAAGGTATCTAGTAGATCCCGACCTTGGTCCAGATGAACAAGTAACCTATTCTTCATAAGAGGAAGCAGAGCTCGCTACTCCTGTCAGAGATGTGTGATCACCAGTGGATGATAGAAGTGACCCAGAAAAAACTTGACCAACAAATAGAGTCTCTATTGGACATTCAAGTCCACCTCTAAGCTTACCTTCTCATGAACCTATTCTCAAATATTCTGGCAGTGAATAAACAGATGGTAAAGGTGGTGTAGAGTATGTCAATAAGTCCAATGAAGAAGGGTATGAAGCAGAAGAAGCTGGTAATGATGAAAGTGGTTCACAATCAGGAAGAAGAAGAATATGAGAAAGTATATTTTGAAGTGGGGGATGGAAAGTATGTGCATGGTTATAATGAAGAAATTAGTGAATGTAGTAGTGACAATGAATATGATAATCCTGATGAGAATATTAATTTTATGAGGATGGAAGTTGTTTAAAATATTATTGGTGTATCAATTGAGGGTGTTGTTCAAGATGAGAATGTTCCTAAAAAAGAACCAACTTCTCAAGTTTTATATATTAGTAAAATAACTCTAGATAAAGAGATGCAACCTAGATAGGAAGAAATGATTGAGGGGGAGAAATCTTTCCTAAAAGATGACACTAGGGGGTGGTCCTCAAGGACCAATTTCTCAAGATGATGAAGAGCATCAAAATAGAAGAGCAAGGTTTGATACTATTACTTATTTGGATTATAATATTTTGGAAGAATGGTTATGTAATCCTGGTTATGTAGCCCTAGTATTGGATTATTAATATTATGATGATGAAGTCTTTGCACTTGATTCAAGTGAACCAGTGGATGATACCTCTTCTGGTGACTATATCAATAAGGATGATTTTGAAAAATTCAAGGAAGACATATGTTCCTCCAAAATAAATTCAGTATAATTTCAAAATGATGTATGATATTGATGAATCTTAAAGAGAGAATACTGAGCTGACTGAAAATTTGAAAGCAATTTGGTCTATGGTTGATGGTGTAAATAAATCTAGAGCTTCTAGTTCTTATCCTACCTTAACAAGTATATCTTAAGCTAATGCTTCTTCAGTATCAAATATGGTCCTAAAATAAATTCATCCAAATTTAATCAAAATCATAGAGACAATTGTGATAAGAAAAACTGGGCTTATAAATGTAATGAAGATGTTAACCACTGGCATCAATGCTTTGACCACCAAGTATCGGAATATAATGGAAATTATCATGAAAGGAATTGAGAATATTTTCACTCATTTTAAAGATCTCGAGTTTCCCATGATAAGAAAAGAAGTTAAGGAACTGACCTCCTCTACTCTTGCTTCCACCTATGCTCCACCTATTCAGTCTTCCCAATCTTCAGATCTTACTACTGTTTGTTCAGTTTGGAAAGAAGAATTGCAAGCTTTAATTTATAGTATGTCCAAGGTTGGGGAAGCATCAGCTAAGGTGCATGATCATGTGAAGTATTATACGAGGAGTGTTTCACACACTCAAGAAGAGCTGACCAAAAATATTAATGAAAATTTTCTATTAACTCATTACAAAGAATAAAATGATAAGTCTGTTAAAGAATTTGTCCACTAATCTTAATCTTCATCCATTGAAAAAGGATTTCAAGGATCATCTTCATAAGCTAAGAGAAGTCACTCCCTTTTTGGATAATTTTATCGAAAACAAATATGGTTTTAAAAAGTCAATTAAATATGGTGGAGAGATAATTGAAGAGTTTATCAAGAAGTTAAAACTGTATATCCATATCCAAAGGGAATGCATTGTAGTTTCACCTGTTGCACCACTTTTCCATGCTGGTTCAGGGATTGCTCAACCTCCTATGTCAGTTTCTCATGCTTTATCTTAGATCAGACCAGTCATTATAGAAACTATCCAGCATCGGGTTTTATCTCATCACAAACCTACCTATGCTTCTATAGTTCCCAAAGGATTGCCTCTACCTCCTCTAGAAACCCATTCATACCCTCATACTGCACAAACTAACCCTCCTGATGAACCGTCCATTGATCCTTCTGATAAGGGGAAGGCACCCCTTGACCCTAACATGTAGTGTGGAGTGACTTTTTTTGATAGGGTTGGGTTATTGTAATTTTGCTACCACAATGTACTCTATTTATGAATGATCTTTCATTATTTCTACTTTTCTATTTTTAGTGTTCTTTTTACCTTCCATTTTTTGCTAATCCAAAAACAGGGAGAATTTTATTAAGAATTATTAAAATGGGAAGAATCTTACTAAGGGCTATTAAAATGGGGAGAACCTTATTAAGCCTTATTATTATGAGTTATATGATATATTATTTTAATCCTCTATCTGATACATTATTATGTGTTAACTTTAATCGTTCTCCAATGGTACTTAATAAGGCCATAATTTGTGATCATAAGAGATGTGGAAATTGTTGTCCCATAGATGTTGTTGGACACTATCTCTAACTATAGTAGTTTTAATTATCACAAATCATGTCATATAATAACATATATATTATCTTGTGTAAGATTATAAATTATGTCAAAATCATTATCTAGAATATCTGATCATTAAAATAATATAACTAATTATGTGTGTTTAAGTCTAAACAATATTATAATTGATTATCTATGTTTTTATGAACATTACCATTATCTGATTTGTTGAATTGTAAGACAGATATAATATAAATAATTATCTAAGTATGAGTCACTAACACTGATAGACATGTGACTCACTGATAGGCATATGACTCGCTGATAGACAAATAAAATAGGATTATGTTCTAAGTATGTGAAGCTAACAACATTGTAAGGCCTCACAATTGAACAAAACACCGACGCGGACGACTCACCGTTTCATTAATCTACCGATGCATAGACTCACTGTTAGTGGATATGAGTCACCGTTAGTTCAACTGTCTCACCGATAGATCACATGTCTCACCAACTATTGGAAAGACTCACTATTGGAATAATTCACCAATGTAATGAGTCACCGACATATGTAAAGACTGAAAAAATGGCATACTGATTTCGATAGTAGGAGACAGTGATAGACGAGTCACTGATAGACTATTTAAATCTGCATTTATTAATATAATTTCTAATAGTAAAATTTATGTTATTTAATGACTCTGTAATAATTAATATCTACTTTCACACTTGACAGTAGATAGTACGATGTACGAGGTATCTCCACATACACATTATTGGGCTATAAAGTTTAAAGAGGGAAAAATCATGTGAGAAAAAGTGTGGATGAAAAGTATTGCAATCTATGTGCGAATAAGATATAATGAAGAAAATCAACTCTCATGCAAAAGTTTTGAACCCTAGAGCTCAAAAATAAGAATATACAGGGTGATCAAGAAATCAAGCTAAACCTGTTTAACAGACCTTGAACATTCTCAAACAAGAATCTGAACGTTTCATACTCCTGGAATCTAGAACGTAGAGGATATGACACTCTGATTTGGAGTCAACTTCTAGAAGAGGACCCAAACATCAAATACACTTCATCAAATGAGTCCAAAGCTTCGCTGCATAGCACACAGAGCCTCTTAAACCTATCCTTACATCTTTAGATCTGTTGTGTTCATTAATTTACATTATGGAGCAGTGTGTGTATCTTTCTGTTACACACACTGAATATTGTACATAACTGGAGGATACTTGATATCATCAATCTCACACTCTCTTTATCCATTTGTATCCCATGTAGAAATATTGAAGAGGTCAAGTGTTACCTGTTTTCTGTTTTCCCATGAAGAACTGTGGTAGAGGTCTAGTGTGACCTGGATAGCCTTGTGTGTTGTTGTGAACCCTGATCTAGGTTATGGATCAAATTGTTTATTAATTTAAACTTCTTGGTGGAAGGTGATCACTAAGAGGAGAGGATTAAGTCTATGCTAAGGACTGAACCTCTTGTTGTATTTCAACTATGTGTTTACCCTTTTATTTTTAATCTATTTTATCACAGATTTCATAAAACTAAATTGAACATTGATAGTAAGTATTAGAAAGTGTTTATAAAAATATTGAATTATTATATTTGTTTTAAAATATGTATTAATTATCAAATTGGTACAATTTAGAACTAATCAATCTTTTGAGAAAAAAAATCAAACAATCAAGATCATATAAATTCACTAGTAGATAACTTGGAAATTGATTTTTTTAATATTAGGGGAACATCAAATTATACCTTTTAAATAATAATTTTTATAGATACTCAATTCACCTCCCCCATCTTGAGTACTCTACATCAACTAATGTTAAGGTTGTGCACACTATTCCATCCTGATTTTTAATACATTACTTTACATTAAATTTTACAAATAGAGTATCTTTAAAAGTTTTGTGTCTTGGAAATAAGGTAAATAATACATGAAAATGTAAAACATTCTTCTATTCCACTGGAATGGTTTATTCAAGTTTCACACTATGTTAATTTATTGCATATTATAACCTAGGGACATACATCAATGGAAAGGGTGAGAAGAAGTCTGAGTAAGGTAAAACAAGTGAAACGATTTACATGTGATCTGGAGAAATATTGATAAGAACTTGAAGAATATCAATATGGAATGAAAGAGAGAACATACGGCATATAATATATAAAATAACATGAATTATAACATGTAAATGTGGCTAAAACTTTTAATTGAGTCATTCATAAGCACACCACCAAGGTTTATCACTGAAGTTTCACAAAAATTACCAAGGTTATTCACCAATTTATCGTAAAACATGTAATATCTAGAGATTATATTATTTACCCAATGCATTGGATAAATATCAGGGCACACCAATCATGTTTCTTAATTAATTTGAGCCACATATATCATAATAAAACATCTCATAAATAACCCTTATATAATAAAATAAATGGGTTCCTTTTCAAACTCATGGTGTTTTAGAAAGTTCATAAAAATAAGATCCTTTTTTCTTTTTAAAACCATGGAAAAAGGAGGGTTTCATGTATATTAATCCCAGAATTAAAATAGATAATTTTTTCAACTATGTAAATACCCCTGTAGAATATAGACATTTCGGTATTCACAAAGAAAAATAATAATTTCTTGATAAAAAGAGAGAAATTTTGAGATGAAAATCGGGCAGCATAACAGGTATGAAAAATGGTTTTAGAAAACATTAAAAAGAGAAGATACAAGGGTCTCCAACTAATAAATTAACTTTAACATAGAAAATGTATGGGATAAAATGTAAATAAGAATATGATATGTAAATTTTAAATACATACCACATAAAAAATGAAACATGAAAGGAAAAGATAAGTTTATAGTTTCCTTACCTAGAATAATGACTCCTAAAACTTAAAGATCTGGACCTTGAGGGCTTGATGACACCTTGGGAGGAATCCTTGGGAAATAAAAATACAATATATTCATGAATGATTAATTTGTAATGAATTAAAAGAATAAATGTGTGGGTATATATAGCAAAAATGAGGGAGTCTTTTTATTAATTTCTGAGGACACCTCAGTAGTGGTATTTAAAAAACCATGGTCATGTACATGGTATTTGGGCATGGTATTGGAAATTTCATACACCTATTGAGTTAATTTAAAAAATAAGATTCAACCATCATTTTAAAATAATTATTAAATCATTATTCCAAAGTTAAGATGTCATTAAACTTACCGAAAAACTCAAACTCTGTTTTTTCTATTCATGAAAAAATAAAGTATTTTATAAAATTATCATAATTCTACCAAAAATAATATAAATATTATAAATTAAAAAATTAACTCTACTATATGAAATTTATTTTATAAATATGAGAAATTTAAATTTTAAGTAAAATCATAGTTTACTTGAAAAATACCAATTCTAAAATTATAACTTATTTTATAACACATTGAAAAAATAAAAAATGTTCAATAAAATTAACATATAATCATAATATAACAAAATATTAATTTATGATTCTATTTTATGAAAATAAATTTTCATTTAAATCATTATATTAATTATAAATTTTTAAATAAAAATTTATTTTTTATAAAAATACTAGTACTTAACGAATAATTTTTAAAACATATATTTATTTATTCTATGATATAATTAAATCACATTTCCATTTAAGACACCTAGATTATATTTATACTTCCTTAGGTGAGGTTACCATTCCATTGGTCATATTACTATTCCCAAGGGTAACATTACTATTCCAAAGGGTCAATTTACTATTCACTAGAAAATTTAGGTTGATCGTACCAGACTCTAAATGTATGCTTGATTGAAGCCATGTATACCAATTTTTGAAACTGTTTCCCAGAATCAATTATTTAAAGTATAATCATAATTTAAATGAAAAAAGTAGTATTTTTCAACATTCATCAAAATATGAAACTTATTATTAAAATAAAAAAAATTCACCATAAATTAATTTTGACATTTGAAATTAAAAAATGAGGTTTATATTTCTATAATAATTATCTAAGTATGATAAATCTATGAAAAGTAAAATTTTTACCTATGAAATTAATATATAAAATTTGTCTCATTTGAAAATTTATTTTATAAAGAAAAACTATTCTTAAAATGAAAAATGATGAAATTAAAATTTTATTAAATCAAAGGGATTACAATTTAAGCTACTAAGGACTTGACACATAACCCATTATAACACCCACATATGACCTAAGGGTAAGGTGTGTGATGGTGATAGACTTTGGGGGCGACTCGGATAACATCTCCCTAGTGGTAATCCCCACTGACTTGAAGTTCTCCCATAGGTGATTTCATTAAAGTGTAACATATTGAAACTCGACTTGGGATTGATCCAAAGAGAAGCCCGATGATACTACCTCCTTCCAAAGATCCAAAAAATGGGCTATGTATATTACTATTATACTGTATGAGGCCATCTACTCTTCTTTCTGTATTAATTAACCATTATCTTTTCTTTTAATATACAATAATCATAATTTTAATATTATAGTTTTCAATGGTCATATTGACGAATAATCATAATTGACCAATGATTATATAATGGTCGAGACATAAAGGTAACATTTCAATTAGACTCACTTCAATATTATAGGTATATAGTTTTATTTTGTAATATTATAACATACATTTTCAAGAAACAAATATCATTTAAAATATTTGGGTAGGTATATGAACTACTACAAATCCTACCTTTAATTGTTCTAAAATTAGACTTTTTCAATGCTAACAAAGCACTGACTATCGTAGCTTGATTAAAATCCCTAATATTTTATCAACATTAAAAAGATTTGATAAAGGGCTCCCTCATCAGCACCAAAAAAAGTGTTGATAAAGGATGTCTTTATCAGCACTTTTAGAATCATTGATAAAGGACCTCATTTATTAGTTCTTTTAATTAGTATTGAAAAAGACAGTATCCCGCATGTCGCATGTTCCAACTCATTAGTCTTTATTCCAAAAATCAAGGACCCTTCCTTAATCCATCATTATTGGTCGGTAAGTATGTGAAACATTCCTTATAAGGTGATGTCTTGTGTCATCTATAGAAGATCATCCACATTTCTTCCTAGATGGATATCTTGAAAACCAAATGGTTTTATGAAGGGAAGGTCCATTCAAGGGGCCATTTCCCTGGATCAGGAAGTGGTTGGAGACCTAAATCATAAGTTTCATGGCTCTAACAAAGTGATTATGTTGGACATGGATAAGGCCTATTAAAGGATTTAGTGGAGCTTTATCATAAAGGTGATGATGAGTTTGGGCCTGTCGCATTAGGATTATAACTTAATCTTTAGATGCTTCAGCTCCTCATGTCTTGTTGTTAGCTTCATGGAGAAAAATTATGGTTTCTTCAAGGCTGTTTGCGTATTGAGACAAGGTGATCCCATATGTCCGAGTGTATTTATTATTTCTCAAGATTTGTTGAGTTGTCTCATCAACAGGAACATAGAGAGGGGGACCCACTACCACAGATCAGGGAAAGGGATGCACCGAGTTTTATTAGTGCAATGCAGAAAGTTCTGAGAAAAGGGTAGCCTTTATCAGCGCTGATAAAGGCGTACCCTTTATCAGCCCTTTTTTAGCACTGATATAGGGTAGATTTATCACCGCTATTTTTAGTATTGAAATGGTTTTTAATAAAAAAATATTTTTAATTTATATAAAAAATATTATATTTATATTCAAAAATAATGTTTATTTTTATTCCCACAATCAATGTATAGTTTATTTAAAAATAAATTTGAATTTGAGGGTAAGTGAGAACATACAAACCAACCCATATCCATCAAGTCACACCATCAAAAATACCACATTATAGAATTCAAATATCAAAATGATGAAAAAAAACCAAATCATTGCCCCAAGACCGTCAAGACACCTATTTAAAAATTCAAACTATTGTCACTGCAAATCACACCACTGAGGAAACTACATCGAATTGAATGCATCTGTCTACTATTCGTCGCCATCATCACGTCAACACCCACAAGATACAACAAACAACACCAAAACACGCCGATAGAGACATCACATCATGAAGGACATCTTCCTCCATGCCTCGTCACCACCTCACTTTTCTCCGATGACCACCGGCAATGTCCAACCGGAGATTTAAACTTCAACCTCGCCATCAGAAAATCACGAAATCACCATCGAAACAAACAAAACTCAAAAAACCAGAACCTCTGGTGAAGACCAAACCCAATCCTTCGATATGAACTGCAAAAATGTACAAATACATCAAAGATCAAGGATGGTGAAGGGAGAAACTCATGTGCAGTCATCGAACGAATGAGCCACACATCCCAAATCCTATTGAATCCACTGGTGTAGACTGACAAGGAGAGCGATGAGGGAGAAAGAAACTAGGGCAGTGGTTGTAGTAGAAGAGTATCCACGAAGAAGCTCGACCTCACCCAGAACCACCAACCTCGACTGTTGAATCCACTGTGAACACAATCGATCTCATGGGACACCGATGTGATTCAACCTACACATCCCAAACCTCCTCAAGAAAACCAGCACACTGAACTAGAGTGGGGTTAGAAATGTAGTAATCGGAAGGGAAGATAAGAGGAAAACCAATCGGGCTTCAACAGGGATTCAAGACCACATACTGAGGAGTGAGAGATCGAGGGAAGAAAGGAATGAAAGAAGAGTAACATTGAATGTAAAATTGAACACACGAAAGAGGGGATGGAGCCCTAGATCCAGAAGGGATTTTCGGGGAGAGGAAGAAACCTAGTGACAGATTTGAGGATAGATCTAAAATCTTTGCGCCCCAGATCTTACCCTGAGGTCGATGCACGAAGAAGCGAAGAGGACACTGCTCCAAAGAGGGAACTCTGAGAGAGGAGAGGTCGGGAAGAGAGGCCACAACTTCGAGACGCGTGACGATCAAGAGGGAGTGCAGGAATGAACATGAATAGGAGGAAACCGACGAGGAGGGATGGAGTGAGTAGGATGCCGCACATCACCAGGGAACAGAACCCTAGATGTAGAGGAACTATGCTCGGGAGAGCGAACCAGGAGAGAACAGTGCCATCATTTCTATTTGCATGCATTAAATAAAAAACACATGTTTATTTTAATATACAATCAGGATCCCAAGCTTCTGCCTGGGCCGACTTTGTTATTTAAATAAATATATGTCATATATATTCATTAAAGGCATATATTTATTATAATTATTTTAAATGATAAATATATTTATTATATTTATAGTTATAAATATTTTTTTTATAAAAATACAATAAATACATTTATTATAATTTTATATATATATATATATTTACATATATATATATTTATAAATATATAAAAATATTTATAAAAATATATATTTATAATTATAATTATAAATATATTTACTTATTTAAATAATTAAAAATTACATTAAATATATTTATTATAATTATAAGTTCATAGATATATATAATTATAGAAATATATTTATAAATATATACAAATAGTTATACATATATACAAATATTTATATTTATAATTATAAATAATATATATACATATGCAGATAATTATAAAATTATAATAAAAATCTTTATTATAATTATAATTATAATTATAAATATATATATATTCATTTATAGTCATAAATATAAATAAATTTATATATATAGATTTAAATACTTATGAAATTAAAATAAATATATTAATTATTCATAGTCATAAATATAAATAAGTATATATATATATGTGTGTGTGTGTGTGTGTGTGTGTCTATATATATTAAAATAAATATGAATTTAAAATAAATATATTAATTAAATATATTTTTAATAATTTCATCATTATTTAAATAAATGTATATTTATATTTAAATTATTATAAAATTATAATAAATATATTTAAAATTAATATATTTATTATATTTATTATTATAATTATAAATCAATATATTTTTATTTATATTCATAAATATAAATATATATATATATGACTTTTAATAAATAAATAAATATTTATTTTTATTTATAATTAGAAATAAAATAAATATATATTTATTCTAAATTTATTTATTATAATTTAATAATTAATTAAATATAAATACAAATTTATTTACATAATCATAAAACTATAAAAAATATATAATTAATATATTTAATTTAATTTCATAAACATTTAGGTCTATATAAATTTATTTATATTTATGACTATATGTAATTAACATATTTATTTTAATTTCATAAGTATTTAAATAAATATAAATATATATTTATAATTATTTATTTATATTTTTGACTATAATTATATATATATATATGTAATGAATATTTATTTACCGTTATAATTATAAATAAATTTAGATATATTTAAATATATATTTACTATAACTATAAATAAATATATATAAATTTATAGCTATTAAATAATTATAAAATTATAATAAATATATACAAATATTTATAATTATAATTCTAAATAAATATCGATATATTTAAATAGTTATAAAATTTTAATAAAGATTTTAATTATATATAATTATAAATATAATAAAAATATTTATTATAAATTTATAAATATAAATAAATAAATATTTATTATATTTATAAATATAAATAAATATAAAGTTATTTAAAGTTACTATTATAAATATATGTGTGTGTGTGTGCATATATATTAATTATACATATAATTTTAGAAATATATATAAAAATATAAATAATTTATTATCATTGTACTTTTATCAATGCCTTTTTAGTGCTGATAAAGGCATGTTTTATCAGTGCTTTCTATTTTAGCGCTGATAAAACACATCTTTATCAGCACTTTTTAGTTGGTTCTGATAAAAGGTTTACTTGCATTAATAAATAAACTATAATAGTCTCCTCCTCCTCTCGCATGTCTCAAGCTCTCATGAAAGCGGAACCATGCCGCCTCTGCCTCCCCTCCTCCCCCGCCTCCTCCTCCTCCTCTGTTGTCGACTCATCCACCACTATCACCGACTCCTACTCCCCTACCGAATCCTCCTCCTCCTCCTCCATCACAAATCCATCCTCTACTGCCATGATTCCCTTCTCCTCTGTGAACCCACCTTTGTGGAGAACCTAGCTCCTCAAGGGACACCATTGTGAGTATTCTTGTAATACTCTTAATATTTCTTTTATATATTCTCATGGTACAATTTTCAATGATCAATTCTATGTTGATATCTTCTTGGTTGCTATGAAATTTTTCAATTTGAACTTTGAATTTGTGTTTTTTTGTTTTTTTCTTGTACTCGGTGTATGGTTACAACTCATCTATAAAGTGGTATTTGAAAATCCAATAAACAAAATGAATTGATCAATCCTTTACCATTGCACATCAATGACATGAATACATATTTTTTTCCCTCTATTTTTTATTCTGTGTAATTTGAATCTTCTCTGCATATAGTGTATACAATTTCTCTCTTCTTTTATGAATATTTGTAAATAGTTTTTTTTAATTTGGTTTCATAGTAAGGTTTAAATAATGAATATGATGAACTAGTAAAATTTAATTTGACGGTATGGTTTTTATTCTCATGTGGTTACCAGTTTTCTTGTTATTTATAATGATGATTCTAACCTTGAGCTTGAAATGTGTTGTTATGTTCTCATAGTTACTGTTATGAAATTGTAAACTCACTCTAGAGATTTATATCCCTTTATATGATTTTTTTAACCAACCACTCATAAAATTTTGAGTACTTATATATAACTTACAAATTAGTTATGTAGAAACAATGGATATGAAAACTAGTTATGTAGGACTTATATTTTTATAGCGAGGTATAATCATAACCCATTTTTCTAGAGTAACTTTGGATGATAGAGAGAATCATCAGTCGGTATGTCTTACTATCATTGACAAGTTCCAAGATGTATTTCTCAAGGAATTCTCTCAAATACCACCCGAGGGATAGGTTGAATTTTTGATTCTGTTCTTACCAGGTGTGGAGCATATATATATTCCACCATATAAAATGGATCATGAAGATATATGAGAGAATAAGGCTCTGTTGACGGACTACAATGTGTAGGGGTTCATATAAATGATTATGTCCCCTTGGGGTGCCTTAGTTTTTTCTATAAAAATTCCAATGGATTATTGAGAATATGTGTGGACTATTATAGGTTGTTCTATGTGATAGAAATGAACTTATATCCACTTAAACATATTGATAGACTATTTGATCAACTTAGAGGTGCTAAAGTGTTCTCTAAGATCGATTTGATTTCAAATTATCATCTGTTTATAGTGAGGTATTTTGATATACCACATATTGTATTTAAGAGTACATATATATTCTAGGGGTAACTAATTATGCCATTTAGTTTGAAAAAGACAATGGAAGTGTTCATGACTGAGATGAATTGGGTCTTCCATCGTTATTTATATAATTTTGTAGCCATATTTTTCCATCATATCATCATGTATTCTCGGTTGAGGGAAGAACATACTCGATATACAGAGATCATTTTGAGAAACATATGGAGAATCAACTATATTACATGTTCTTAAAGTGTATTTTTTGTATTGATAATGTACACTTCACAAGGAAAATGATATTAGTGGATAGTATATTTTTAGAACCTGAGAATTTTGATGTTATATTTTATATAGAGAGGCGAAATAATGTTTTTGAGATCAAAATATTTTTGAGAATTTTTAGTTATTACTGGAGGCTCAACCTAGATTCTTCCTAATTGAAAGTGATAATAAGGCCTTAAACAAGAATGTGTTTTGGTTCCTTTTCTTAGTTGTTCATGAGATATCCTTCTAAGATCTTAATGGGTGATTGATGAAAACACCAATCATAACCATAAATGAGATGGGTAATGAGTATTGTAAAGACCCAATGTTTAATAAATAGAAATTCCCTTCATATAATTATGTAATATAGTATAATCACATAAAATCACAACACAATACCCCATCATGCTTAAATTAACTTCTAAGTATTATGTGACCTTTAAACATAATTTTCCAACTTCTGTGATTTGAATTTCTAAAATCTGACATACACGATTGCGATCAGTAAGATGTTTGGAGTCCCATAGAACTAACTTATTTTTTGGTGAATAGTAACTTGCCCGTATGAATAGTAATGTTACCTTTATGAATAGTAATATCACCCTTATGAATTGTAAATCGGATAAGTGAATAGTAACCTTACCAATGAAATTATAAATAAAATTTATCCATCTTATAAGTGATAATATTATAGTTTTGGTATTTTTGGTAAGTCATAAATATCTAATTAATAATTTATGACTAATTTAATAATTTAAATCAAAATTTATTTTCATAAAATTTATTCATAAAATAATATTTTGATGTCTTATGATTAGAATATAATTTTAGGAGACCTTAATTAATTTTCCATAGTGTTTAAAAAAGTAATTTTAATTTTAAAATTATTATTTTTTAATTAAATTATGATTTGAATTAAAATTAAATTTCTCATATTTAGAAAATTATTTCCATAAAATAGAGTTCATTTTTATATTATAACCATCGAAAATAATTTGGGTGAATTTTTCGGATTTTTCTGAAAAACATAAATTGTTGGTGAATAGTGAAATTCGATAATTTACAAAATATGCTAAAAATGTATTTCTGCATCATTCTGGAGTCATGAACAATGTAAATGGATTTTTTAAGAACTTATATGCACTTATTACTTTTTATGGTTTCAATAATCAACACAATTTCTTGTATAGAGAAAAATAATAAACTAATGAATTAAATATTGAGAAAACTCCCTTCTCCTACACTATAAAAACACCACTCACCACCTCTTCTCCTCACATCTCTCAGCCTTTGTGAATTTTCAAAATTATTCTCAAATATATCCCTAAGATTCTCCCCCACTTCTAAGATCTTTTTGTCTTAACAAAAGGCCAAAAAACAATCCCTTATAGAGGTTCTCAAGAGGAAGGAATCAGGAGGTAAAACCCTCTTCCGTTTTCATTCAATTTATTTTCAAGTTCCATTGTTTTATTTTCTATCCTCCCCTATCCTCATAAAAATAGTGTAATAACACTAGTAACTTACATTTACTTGAATATTTTTATTATAATTTAATAATTCGTCATCATCTCTTGTTTTCCCTCCATTTATACTAGAAATGGAAACACCATTTGAGATGTGTTAATTTATTACCTTCAAGGACGAAATGGTTTCAATTTCAATTACCATATTAAATTATGGACATAAATCCATTTTTATATCTTAAACAGAATATTATTTATTTCATGTATCCTATTTAATGTTATGAAATCATTTTTTACAAATGGTGTTAATTTATAAAACAAAATGAGTTCATTGTGATAAAAAAACCACCAATTAACCCAAACTGTTGTCATTAAAGTTTTATATAATGATTCATCCTCACTCCAAATAAACAAATGAATTTTAGAACCATTTAATATTTAAGATGTTATCTAATAACATATAACTTCAATTCTATACAACTTTCCTCATCTTAAATGATAATCTGTACATGTATAAAAGTAAATCGATCATGAAAACCAAAGAAACAAATGCTCCCAAAAAATAAAATTGAACCACTTAACCCATCAAAAGACTATGAATAAACTTAATAAGGTTATAATAAATAAATTAAATGTATAATATGTTCTTTAATTTTTACTTAATAAATATAATTTTATTATCTAGGACATTAATATCAAGTGAATAACACCTTTGAACTTAAGGTAAGGGATTCTACCCGAACATCCATTATTCTTTCTAGTTGTTCTATATTTATTTTTACCAAAATGATTTTATCTATTATTTCTATAAACATATTATAAATTCGGTTTATATGACCCAAATTCATCTATCAAGATCCATTCATCATTCTCTTTCATAGATATACATTTTTTTAAATGATTCCCTCCTAAATTATTCCCAATAAGCAAACCCATTTTAAGGGAACATCTCAAATTCTTACCCAATTTAAAGTGAACTCTATCATATTTTTTAATCCCCAATTATTTTTATAAAACAATTATTTTTGTTATGAAAACATTCTTGGTTCACTTTTAGTTTTATATAAAATATTATTCACTTTTTTATTTTAAATTCTCTTTAGTATTTTCCTCAAAAATAAACTAAAACATTTTAATGAAAAAATTTATTAAATAGTATTCCTATATATTGTCACATATATTTGACATCACTTACCATGATATATGTCTATTTCCTATTATGAATGTCTTTGTATGTTTCAATTCTTTTCTTTCATGGACACTTGTATGCTATTCCCATTTATTTTTCTTTTTGACATGATTATGATACCAATTTCTTTCCATGGGTACCCCTATGTTTAAGTATGATTGATTTTGAATTATTCATTATATGGAAATAATATTCATGAACATGTTAAAATGGGTGTTCCCAGATATATATGTAATACATTGGGTAAAATTGGGTCTCTTGAGATTTTATGTGCAATAGTCTTGGTGGTTAACCTTGAATGATGCTACTATGTGGAACGGTCTTGGTGGTTAACCTTAGCTTGTGACCCTATATGTGTAACAGGACTTAACTTGTTCTAAAGTAATGTTTTATGTTTCTTCCACATTACTATGACTCCATGTTTATATGATCCCATGTTTATATGTTATGATTCTATATTTTCCATTCTTTTTTATACCAATATGTCATGCCTTTTAACCCAAGTGTTAAAGCTTTATTCTTATGTTTATTCCCTTACTCGGCTTTATAGATAATCCTTTTATTAATGTTATACTTATGTTATCCTATGAATATTTTTGATCACAATATAAGTTTGGATCCATTTATGAAAATTAAATAATGAAATATTTTATTTAGTCCCATGTTTTTAGTTTTATGTACCTAGTCTTCCAAGACACTAGACTTTACGATCCTTTGCTTGTAATATGAAGTTTTATTTTGCTTAAAAACAAGTAATGATATGTGTAAATTGGTAGGGTCATTATAGTTGGTATCAAATGCTGGTCTAGTTATTTTTAGAGATAAGTAATAGAGATCTTTAGTAAAAACCTTATGGATTATACTAAGTATAAGAAAACATCAGTAAATTTTGGTTAGTATAGTGTAAGTGGTTTATCATGAAAATACATCCCTAACTGAATAATACAATTGGACATGGTTTTGGAATAGATGTACCTAGGAGTAACTAATACAACAAGGTGTTCTGGGCCTGACTTGGGGTAACCTGGTATACAACAACGGGCCTCACTGCGCACCTAGTTTGACACTCCTATGGGATATTCTTTAGTAAATTTATAAGCTCATTGTGAACCATTATTAAGGGAACAAAAAAATATCACTTAATAATATATGTTAACAAAAAGATCATGGATAACCTATATTTAAACCTATGGAATAAAAATTTAGGATATACTTTTCATTTAGAAGTTTATCCTTTTAGGATTTATGTTTTCTATTTATACTTATTAGCTAAGTATCTAAAAGACCTAGGATCCAATCCGGGTAGGGATAAAGTACCAAGGTACAGTAGAAGTGGTGGAACTATAGCAGTGGTGGCACTGTAGTGGCAGAGGCATTGTAGTAGGAACTGTAGCAGTGGTGGTACTGTAGCGGGTACTATACCAGCCCGAGTACAGTTGCAGTACTATTCACTGAGGGGCCCTTTGGGACAATAAATAGGCTTTCAAGCCTAGTATTCAGGATACATAGCCTTGGTCCTTTGAGTTATGTAATGGGTCTCCCTCTACCAAGTCAAAAAGAGGTATTTTATTTAATAATAAAATGAGTCTTTGGCCCAACCATTAAAAAAATTAAACCCGCACATGTTTTCATATTAGAATGTAAAACAAATTGAGGGTGGAATTTCATAAGGGGGAAGAATGTAATGACCCAAAGTTTAATAAATGGAAATTTTATTCTTATAATTATGTCATATAGTATAATCCCATAATATCAAAATATAGATCCAAATCATAATAAAATGAACTACTGAATACTATATGACCTTTAAACATAATTTTTCCACTTATGTGATTTGAATTTTGAAA
Organism: Viscum album; assembly: GCA_963277665.1. Lineage (NCBI taxonomy): Eukaryota > Viridiplantae > Streptophyta > Magnoliopsida > Santalales > Viscaceae > Viscum > Viscum album. The sequence goes on from OY728154.1 coordinate 87,128,942, forward strand.
ATCTGACATACACGATTGTGATCAGTAAGATGTTTGGAGTCCGATAGGATAAACATAATTTTTGGTGAATATTAACCTAACCATATTAATAGAAATGTTTATCTTATGAATTTTAATATGACCCTTGTGAATTGTAAATCATCCAATTAAATAGTAACCTTACCAATGAAAGTATAAATAAAATTTATCAATCTTATAAGTGACAATACGATAGTGTTAGTATTTTTGTAAGTCAAAAATATTTAATTAATATCTTATTATTAATTTAACAATTTAAATGAAACTTTATTTTCATAAAATGTATTCAAAAAATAATATTTTGATTTTTTATGATTATAATATAATTTTATGAGACCTTAATTAATTTTTCAAAGTGTTTAAAAAAGCTGATTTAATTTTAAAATTTGTATTTTTCATGTAAATTATGATTTTAATTAAAACTAAATTTATCATATTTAGAAAGTTAATTTCATAAAATGAAGTTAATTTTTGTATTCTACATGTAAAAAAATGGTTTGGGTGGATTTTTTGTATCATTTTGAAATACTTGATTTTTTGGTGAATAGTGAAATTCGATCATTTATGAAATGTGCTAAATAAATGAATTTATGCATCATGATTGAGTTATGAATGATGTAAATGAATATTGTTTCGAACTCAAATTCACTTTTTATTATTATTTTTTCCACAAGAATCATCATTTTTCCATGTCTTGAGAAAAATAATAACCTAATGAATTAAATATTGAGAAATATCCCCTCTCCTCTACTATAAAAACCACCCCTCAACACCTCTTCTCGTCACACCTCTCAATCCTTTTTCTATGTCCACATTCTGCTCAAATATCTCCCCAATAATCTATCCCATTTCCCTTTGCTTTTTGTTTTAATAAAAGGCTAAAAACCAATCCCTTATGAAGGCTCTAAAGATGAAGCAATCAAGAGGTAAAACCCTATTCCATTTTCTTTCGATTTCTTTTCATGTTCCTTTGTATTCTTTTGTATCCTCACATATAATCATCCAAATGGTGTGAAAATTATATTACCTTATATTTTTTGTAATTTTGTTATTCTAATATAATAATTCAACATCATCTCTCATTTCTCCACATTTTATACTATAAATGGAAACACCATCCGAGATGTGTTAATTTATAACATTCAAGGACGACAGGTTTTTGATTCCTATTAATATCTTCAATTATAGTCATGAAACCATTTTTATGGTTGATCCAGATTATTATTTATGTCATATTTCCTTTTTAATGTTATGTAATAATTTTTTACCAATGTTATTAATTTATAAAAAAATGAGTTCGTTGTGATAAAAACCCACCAATTTACACAAACAGTTATCATTAATGTTTTATATAATGATTCATCCTCACTATAAATAAAAAAAATTAATTTTATAACCATTTAATCTTATATATGTTACCTAATAACATATAACTTCAATTTTATACAACCATCCTCAGATTACATGATTATTTGTATATGTATAAAATTATATCAATCCTCAAAACCAAGTAAACAAATGCTCCCAAACAATAAAATTGAACCACTTAACCCATCCAAAAGGTCGTGATTAAAATTAATAAGGATATACTAAATCTATTAAATGTATAATAGGTTCTATAAATCTTAATTAATTAATATAATTTCATTATTCCAGACATTTTGAACAAGTGAATAAAACCTTCGGACTTAAGGTATGGGATTCTACCCAAACTTCCATTATTCCTTCGAGTTATTCTCTATTTGTTTTTACCCAAATAAAGTTACCTGTTATTTTTATGAAAATATTTTAAGTGGTTTTATATTATTTTATCTCATTTATCAATGTCCATTCATCATTATCTTTTGGGTATATACATGTTTTTAAATGATTCCCTCCACAATTATTCCCGATAAGCAAGCTCGTTTTAAGGGAACTTTCAGAATTCTTACTTAATTTAAATTTCACTCTATCATCTCTTTTAATCCAAAAATGTTTTTATAAAATCATTCTATTATTATGAAAGCTTTTTTGATTCACTTATGGCTGTATATAAAATATTATTACTTTTTATATTTTAAATTCTTTTTAGTATTTTCCTTTAAACAGTACTAGAATATTTTAATGCTAAAATTTATTAAAAACTCTTCCTATATGTTATAACTTATGTTTTAAATCACATACCATAATATATTCCTATTTTTCATTATGTATTTCCATTTATGTTTTAATTCCTTTCTTTCATGGACACATGTATGATAAACCCATTTATTATGCTTTATGACATGATTATGATGCCCATTTCTTTCCATGGGTACCCTGATGTTTATGTATGATTGATTATGTATGATTAATTATATGGAAAAAATATTCATGAACATATTAATATGGGTGTTCCCATAATATCTCTCCCATGAATTGGTTAAAGTTTGGTATCATGAGACGCTATGTGATACGGTCTTAGCGGTTATCCTTGACTCGTGCTACCACGTGCAACGATATTGGTGGTAAACCTTGACTTATGCTTATATATATGAAACAAGTATTGAATAATTCTAAAGTCATGTTTTATGTTTCTTAATAATTAATATGAATCCATTTTTATATGATCCCATGTTTATATTTTATAGTTCTATATGTTCCATGCCTTTTTATATCATTATGTCATGCCTTCTTATTCATGTTCTAAAGCTTTATTCTTATGTTTATTCCCTTACTTGGATTTATAGATCATCCATTTTTTCATGTTATCCTTGGGTTATCCTATGAAGATATATGAGCACAATGGAAGTTAGGAGATCATTATGAATAGTAAATAAATATATTTTTTATTTAGTCCCACATTTTCAGTTTTATGTACCTAGTCTTCCATGAAACTATAATTTATGGTCCTTGGCTTGTAATATGATACATTGTTATTCTTAAAACCTATAATGATATGTTTAAAAGGATAGGGTTATTATAGTTGGTATCATATGATGATCTAGTTATTTTTTGATATTAGGAATGGATCACTTTAGTAAGATCTTTATGGATAAGACTAAGTATAAGAAAACATCCCTAAATTTGGGTTAGTATAGAGTATGTGGTATATCATGAAAATACATCCATGTATTGATACTACAAGTGGATGTGGTTATCCTACAAATATACCTAGAAATAACATCTCTGACAAGGTGTTCTGAGCCAGACTCAGGGTAACCCAGTACATGATAATGGGCCTTAGTGCGCACCTGGTTTGACACTCCCAAGGGATATGATTTGGTAAATTCATAAGCTCACAATGAACCATTATTAAGGGAAAAATGAGACCATAAGAATATATGTTAAGAAAGTGGTCAAGGATAACCGAGATTTAAACACATGGAATCACAAGTTCAGATATAATTTTCCTTTACAAGTTTATAATATTATGTTTTATGTTTTATTTTTATTCTTAGTATCTAAATATTCATACCCACACATGTTTTAATATTAGAATGTAAAACGAAATTTCGGGGGAGAAATTGCATGAGGGGGGGAAGAATTTAAAGACAAAAAGAATGATCAATGTAAATTACCTTCTTATAATTATGTCATATAGTATAATCACATAAAATCACAACATAATGCTACTTCATGTTTAAATAAACCACTAAATACTATGTGACCTTGAAACATAATTTTTCCACTTTTATGATTTGAATTTCAAAAATTTGACATACACGGTTGTGATAAATAAGATGTTTGGAGTATGATAAGACTAATTTAATTTTTTTTGAATTGTAACTTACCCATATGAATAGTAACATTGACCTTGTGAATAGTAACATGATCCTTATGAATTGTAAATTGGACAAGTTAATAGTAACCTTACCAATGAAAGTATAAATACAATTTATCCATCTTATAAGTGACCATATGATAGTGTTGGTATTTTTGGTAAGTCATAAATATTTAATTACTATTTTATGATTAATTTAATAATTTAAATGAAAATTTATTTTCATAAACTTTATTTATAAATTAATATTTTGATGTGTTATAATTATAATAAAATTTTATGAGACCTTAATTAATTTTTCAATGTTTTTAAAAAAGCAGTTTTAATTTTAAAATATGTATTTTTCATGTCAATTATGATTTTAAATAAAAATTTAATTTATCATATTTAGAAATATATTTTCATAAAATGGAGTTCTTCTTTGGATTCCACACGTCGAAAGATGGTTTTGGTGAATTTTTGGGATTTTTCTGAAATACTTTAATTTTTGGTGAATTGTGTAATTTGATGATTTACGAAATATGCTAAATAAATAAATTTATGTATCATTATTGAGTCTATAATGACATAAATTGATATTATTTATAACTCAACTGCACTTATTTCTATTTTTTGTCATAATAATCATCATTATTCCTTAACTTGAGAAAACCAACAAACTAGTGAATTAAATATTGAGAAAAATCCCCTCTCCTCCACTATAAAACCCACCCCTCACCACCTCTTCTCCTCACACCTCTCAAGCCTTTTACCTTGTCAAAATTAGTCTAAAATATCTCCCTATGACTCTGTCACACTTCTAAGAGATTTTTTTCTTAACAAAATACCAAAAACAAATCTCGTAAAGAGGCTCTCAAGATGAAGGAATCAAGAGGTAAAACCCTATTTTGTTTTCTTTCAACTTGTTTTTATGTTCCTTTGTATTATTTTCTATCCTCTATTATCCTAATAAAAATGGTGTTATAACTCCATTAACTTACATGTAATTGGTTTGTTTTTAAGATAATGGAATAATTCATCTTTATCTCTCATTTCCCATCCTTTTATACGAGAAATGGAAACACAATCTAAGATGTGTTAATTTATCACATTCAAGGACAACGAGTTCTCAATTTCTATTATCATATTCAATTCTGGTCATGAAACCATTTTTATGGTTTAAAAATATATTTTTTCATATATCCTATGCAAAATTATAGAATCATTCTATACAATGACATTAATTTATAAAACAAAATGAGTTTGGTGTGATTTAAAAACCGCAAATTAACCCAAAGAGCTATCATTAATGTTTTACAAAATGATTCATCCTCACTCCAAATAACCAAATTAATTTTATGAACATTTAATCTTATTTATTTTATATAATAACTTATAACTTCAATTCTGGACAACCATATTCTTCTTACATGATTATTTGTATATGTATAAAAGTAAACCAGTCATGAAAATCAAGGAAACAAACACTCCAAAACAATAAAATTGAACCTCTTAACCCATAAAAAAGGCCATAAATGAACTTAGTAAAGTTATAATAAATCAATTACATATATGAGATATAATTAAATTATTAATTAATGAATCTAATTTGATTATCCTGGACATTAAGATCAAGTGAATAACACATTCGAACTTAAGGTAAGGGATTCTACCCAAACCTTCAATATTTCTTTAGGTTGATCTATATTTACATTTACCCAAATTAAGTTATCTATTACATTTATGAAGATATTCTAAATTATTTTTATATACTCTACAATCATGTATGAATATCCATTCATCATTCTCTTTCAAGGATATATTTTTTTTAAATGATTCCCTCCTCAATTATTCCCGATAAGAAATCATGTTTTAAGGAAACTTCCCAAATTATTACCCAATTTAAAGTGCACTATATCATTTATTTTAATCCAAAATTGTTTTTATAAATTCATTATTTTTATTATTAAAACATTCTTTGTTCACTTATGGTTTTATATTAAATATTATTCCCTTTTTTATTTTAAATTCTCTTTAGTATTCTCTTTAAAACCACACTAAAATGTTCTAATGTTAAAATTTATTAAATACTCTTCCTACATGTTGTCACATATGTTTGAAATCACTTACCATGATGTATTATTATTTCCCCCTAAGAATTTCCATATGTGTTTTAATTTATTTATTTCTTGGACAGTTGTATGATATGCCCATTTATTATTCTTCATGACCAGATTATGATACCCATTTCTTTCTATGGGTACCCTTATGTTTATGTTTGATTGATTATGTATTATTAGTTATTTGGAAACAATATTCCTGAAAATTTTAAGACAGGTTCTCACAGATAGCACTCCAAATCATTAGGTAAAGTAGAGTCTCATGAGACATTATGTGAAATGGTCTTGGCGATTATCCTTGACTCATGCTACCCTGTGCAACAATCATGGTGGTTAACATTGACTGGTGATCCTCTATGTGAAATGATCCCTGACATGTGAAAAATTCATGTTTATGTTATTCTACATTACTTTGACTTCATGCTTATATGACCCCATGTTTATATGTTATGATTCCATATGTTCCATGCATTTTTATATCATTATGGCATGCTTTCTGACACAAGTTCTAAAGATTTATTCCTTTTATTATTCACTTAATGGGATTTATAGCTTATCATTTTTCTCATGTTATCCTCATGTTATCCTATGAAGATATATGAGAAAAATGGAAGTTAGGATCTCCTTAAGAATACTAAATAAAGAAATGTTTTATTTATTCCCATGTTTTACTTTTTATGTACCCAGTCCTCCAAGAAACTAGACATTAGGATCCTTGTCTTGTAATATAATGTTTTATTATACTTAAAAACATGTAATGATATGTGTAAAAGGAAAGGGTCACTATAAGTATGGATTATATTTTGATGTATCAAGAGTCAGGATTTTAATAGTTTCAGTCCATGAGGGTCATGTGGTTGATTAGGGGTATAGAAAATTAAGGAAACAAAAGAGAGACATCCCAAATCCTATCCTAGATTTTGAAATAGTGGTGATTTCCATGAGTTTTTATTGGTATTATCTTTAGCTTTAGGTATTTTTTTAATACACTAATAAAATGATTTAAATATATTTAATCACAAAGTGAAATGAACCATTGATAGTAGAAAATGTTTGAGTACCTATGGTCCTTTAACATTGACCTAATGTATACCCTAAAGAAGGGTAAACTTCTTTCTAATGTACCATATTGGACAGATCAAGATTAGGTAGTACATGATTCAATAATAAAGTGGAAGATGGTTTCCCACTTTGAAGAGATGTGACATTATGTTCAAAAGTATAATGGCCAAGTTACACTTATGTATTTATCTATCACTTATTCACTCCTCATTATTATTACAAGAGTAAACTATAGTATTCATATTATTTATTCATGAGAGATGTGATAAAATTTTATAGATTTTTATTTTATAAAATGTTGGTTATTTTTTATTCATGTATCCTTTATCAAGAGCATCACTTGGTATTTATGTTTTTGTGAAAAATGCCTAAGTGGATCTTTTTAAATGATTGAAGTGTTTTAAAATGTTTCTTAAAAATATATGTGTGTTAAACATACCGTTTTTTTAAATAGATTTAAAAATTTTAAACACTTTGCATGGACTTAGGTTGCATTCCAAGTGCTTGTAAACTCATCGAATTAGATTTCATAAAGGGGTGTGAATGTTTTGAAAGCATATGTAATACTATTTTCATTTTAACAAATGGGAGTGTTATGTTTTAAATAAAAATTTGTAAAATATAGAGGGTTATCGCTCATTTTAATTGATTAAGATTTTGGAGTCATGAAGCTTCGTTGAATGCTTTAAAAACAGACTATGATTGTATTGATAATTTTAGAAAATGCTTCACAAGTCATTTATAACTTTTATAAAGCAGTCTCATATCAAACTAATGCACGATGTGACTGGTATGACTCATAAGGCATGTTTTCATTTTGGAATGACATTATAGTAAAAAACAGAATTACCATTCTAAAAGCAAAGAAAACGAATTTGGATTGTTTTTAGACTTTAAGACAATGATACATTAGTAATTTATGGTATGTTGGAATTACCCACACCTTATTCTAATTCATAGTGTGACTAGTGTAACTCCAAATGTGTCATTATTTAAAATTGACATTAATTTTAGTAAAAGAACAAGTGAAGTACTCAAAACTGAGAAAACTTTTTTGGATTGTTATGATATTTTAGTATAATGATCCATAACTCATTTATGACTTGTAAGAATCAAACCAACCTTAATAGGATGAACGGTGTGATCGGTATAACTCCAAATGTATCATTTTTATTAAATATTGAAATTGTATTAATGTATTCTTTCATATTAATTTTTAAATTTTTTATTTATATTATTACTAACATGGTATTTTTTTATTATATAGGTAGAATCTTTTTCTCAGGTTGAGATGATTTGTTCAGAAACTGATACCATGGGCATACATTTTTTATAGGGGATGATAGGAATCAAAATATGAAATATTAATATTTTAGAATGTTTGTTGGTTAATTTTAAATGTAATTATAAGAAATATTTTGTTTGAAATGTAAATAGTAGTTTTTTTGTATATACCTTGGGTGTAATTTTTTTTATTCATGATTTCAATTAAATTTATATAGCATTGTTTGAAATTATATCATTGTTTTAAATTACAGGTTATATATATATAGAATGTGAAATTATAGGTTTTTCTTCTAGGGGTGTTTTTATATTAACAGAAGATTATAGGTGTCTATGCCCTTATTAGCACTATTAATAGTGCTAAAAGGAGGGATTTATCTGTGCTAAAAGAGCACTGATAAATGGGTACCATTATCAGTGCTTTTTTAGCATGGATAAAGGAACTCCATTATCAGTGCTTTTTTAGCATGGATAAAGGAACCCCTTTATTGGTGATTTTTTTGCACTGATAAAGGGGACCCCCTATCATCTTTGTGATTTACATCACTTTTTTTGTGCATTTAAATGTATATTTTCACACTGTTAAATGGAATATGTGTAGTAGTGACCATTCAACCATACAAATGATGGCAGCGTACCAATTCTAATTCTTATCTAATTTATGCGGATGATATGATCATTTTTATAAATTAAATCAGGATATATACTCATGGATTTAATAAATCCCTTGGAGATTACTTCTACCGGCATGGTGAAAAAATTAATCAATACAAAATCAGTCTCTACACCTAAAACAGATGTACGAAAAGAAGGATCAATTCCATGGACATCAGTCTGGACATGAATAAAGGTTTCCAAACTAAAGAATATTTTGGTACCCAAATCTCACTATAGAGGTTACAGATTCATCCTTTTGATCACATTTTTTGGAGGATCATAGGTCGATTGTTGAACTGAAAAAATCAATTCTTATCCCTTAGAGGGATGATAGGTTTAGTTAACAGTGTTCTGGTGTCCAAACTTATTCATGCTTTATCATCCATCAGGGTCCTGAATTAATTGATGTTAACCATTGCAAATATATTAGCCTAATTCATATGGGATGCACATTTACAGGGGAAACTCCACTGGTCCTCCTAGGTAAGCATGGACAAAACTATTTGGGAAGGTGGATTAAATGTTAAAAGTCTCTTGAAAACCCTTCATTGCATGCACACAAAACTTTCATGGGGTTCATTGAGAAAAAAACCTTTGTGGGAGATTCATGTATAGGAACTTTCAAGGTAATGTGGGGTAATCAGGATGGATCCACTCCTCCTTATGGTATTTGGTTCTCCCACATCTTGAGTCACTTCATCCTCACACCAGGTTGATTGCCGGCAAAGGGGAAATCTTGTTATAGAATCACAACTAGGCATGGTCCAATCTTAGATTTCTAAGGTATCCAGTCCTGTTCATGTCCTTCTAATAGGAAAGAGAACACATAGCTTGTATCTAGTCTGTAATAGATAAAAACCAGTGGAAATATTTTGATCTTATTGATCTATCCTACGATCATGACATATTCATCTTCACTACTTCTAGTTCTGATGGTTTTTCCATGAAATGCTATTAATGGGTGTTGGATGTGTTAATACAGAGTGATTCTTGGGGAGAAATCCTATGGAGGAAAGATATCCTTTTCAAATATAATTTTCTTCTCTGGAGAATATGGGATTGTACTTTACACACTAATGAAAATGTGAGGAAAATGGGAATCCACATGGCCTCCAGGTTTTATAATTGTATGGAAAGTTCAGAACAGAGCTCAGAGAACTAGTTATTCAATGGTGAGTGGGTTTATTCCATTTGGAACTTCTTTAGTGAATTTTTTAGCTGGTCATAGTAGAGTACTCAATAAGGGGTGAATTAAGGATCTATAAAAATTTCTGTTAAAAAATAACTTAAAAAGATTCACCAATAAAAATGAATACATGCTTGTTAATCAAGGTAATATAGTTATGATAGTTTGACTATTCAAACAACTTCTCAGAAGATTGATTAATTCTCAGTAATATCAATTTGATTTATTGATATTACTTTTGAAGCTATTCTAATAAGGAAATACAATTATAAGTTTTATGCAAGACTAACTATCAAAGTAAAATCTATTTTTTCTGAAATATATAGTAAAGAAGAGAAAATAAAAATTAAAATGCACAGTTGATCAAATAAGTGGTTCAGTATCAAGTTGAGACTTAATCCACTTCACTTGGTGATCACCTTCCACCAAGAAGTTTATATTAATAAACTTAATTCACACCCTGGATCGGGGTAAACAACAGTACACATGACTGTCTAGGTCACACGACCTCTTCTACTATTCTTTGTGGGTATAAGCTACCAGGTCACACAAGGACCTCTTCCACACTTATCCATGGGAGTAAACAGATGTAAGAAGATATGTGAGGAATGATATCTTGTATCCTCTAGTTTAATATAACAGATATTGTGGGTTTTAATACAGACACCCATGCACTCTGTTCGAAAGCTAAAATCAGTACACAATAGAGAAAAGATGACGATAAAATATTAAAAGTGCTCAGAGTGTTATTCTATGCAGCTCTAGACATGTAGGATGAAGTATAAGCAAATATCAAGTCCTCTTGGGAAAAACAGATTAGGGAATGTCTGGTTCTCTGGTTTCTAGGTTTATGATGTGAGCTATGTAGCTTATGTTCTTCTTTTAGTTGGTACTATAAATATGTTTTAGGATCTGATCTACTATAGTTCATCAATTAGGTATCGACAATGCTTCAAGTGTTTTTCATTGGTATGTTATTGCATGCATGAGTTCTTTTTTCTACTGTTCGCTTCTACATACTTTTGAGCCATGCTTATCTTCCTTTTACTTAGGGGTGCATATGTTGAATCCAACATGATTCATGTATTCTGTACCCCGTACATCACAATTTCAGTGACATTTCTACAAAGAAATATTAATGATGTTGGTGCCATTAAATAAGATGAATATGACCATTATAAATTAGATTGAAAATGACAAAAAAGATTAAATAACAGTGTCACAGTTTGTATTGAAACTATGTCACATGGAAATGGTGTCACTGGGATGCATTGTCTCTCCTTGGACATTTATTGGTGAGAAACATTTGGTACCACAACTTCATTGAGATCAGTAATTAGTAGCACATATGTGGTTTTATAATCGCAATGTATCTGGTAGTGGTGTCTAGTCATTTGTTAAAACTTTGAATGGTGCTTGAGTCACGGTATCAGGAGTACGATTTTTGGGTAACGGTGTCTGGGTCACGGTGTTTTGGTCTCAGTGTTTGCGTCATGATGTCTGGGTCACGATGTCTTGGTCATAATGTCTGGGACTTTGCAAAAATCTAGAACTGGTGTCAGACTTACGATTTCTCTGACTTATCCAAATACTTATAAACAGTATTAAGAAGTAATATTCAAATAATTAATTAAAAATAATTTTTGGTATTATAAAAAATAATAGAAAAATATTAATCAAAACTTTTGAGATTCTTCATAAGAATATTATTAGTATAATTATCTTGATTTTCATGATTTGTGAGCATTAAAACATGATCAAATAAGAGAAGTCCAACATTCTCCCCATTTTTGATGATCACGAATCATAGAATGTATGAACTATAAAAAAAGTGAATAAATCATTTCATTCTTATTTCTCTTCCTTTTGGTATTATAAAAAATAAAAGAAGAAAAAAAAAATAAGAAGTGAATAAATGTAAGGCTAAACTCAAACAACAATAAGACACATTCCATTGAAAAATAAGAAATAATCTAGTACAGAGAAAGGGAAAAAGACAAAATGAAGAACATTCCTATCAAATAGACATCCTTCACTTCTCTTCATAGGTAGTAGAGTTCTATTTACCATTGGCAGAATCATAAGGAGGATCCACATGAGCAGAGGAGGAGGTGGTAGCTGAGAGTGATCCAATGGTGAGAGAAGGAAGAGGTAGACCTTCAAAAAATAGAAGGTACAAGAGTGGTTTTGGTCAAAGACTAAGGAAATGATTTCCCAAGAATAACAGGTATGATCTATCTTAGAGCCTGAGAGATAGAAACTATAGTATGTGAAAAGGAAGGCAAAGAGGAAGAGGTGTAACCAGGCCTCAAGGGAGTAGCATTAGGGGCCACTATAGTAGTGATTCGATTGTAGAGATATGGCCTTATAAAAATGATGAAATTTGTGATGAACTCACCACCATACTACATTTACTTCTTGAAATCATCTTTATTCACCATATACTTCTCCAAGGTAGGTGTGAACTCTTTTATTTTTTGCACTTTGTCCTTAAATACTTGATTCACAGGATTCATTTTCAAATTCTATTTAAGATACTTGAAATGACTTGTCAATTGATGCTTTGTATAAATAATTTTAAAGTAGAAATACACCTTCTTTTTAATATCATCATAGGCTATATAATCTTCCTTAGAGTACAGTCTAACCATTTCCTAGACATGTTCACTATTTTGAACAATTTTTGAGAGGCTTTCCTGAACAGATGGACTTTTCAACGATTTAAGCTCTTCTTGAATAACCTTTCATTGAACTGCACTATCTAAAAATTGAGATTATTGAGTAGGTTTGACTGAGGATGAAGGAGAATATATGGCTGCAAATGGTTCAAGAAGACTCATTACAATAGTTTCAACAGATTCCATGAAGATACCTGGCAAGGAATCAATTGATGATGCAAATTTTCAAATTTCTTTTGCCAACTTGTCATTATTGTCTATTATTTTCTCAACAAGATAGACTATATTTTGTCAGATCATTGTTGGAACCTTTTTTTCTATCTTCTCAGCATCTTCTATGTTGAATCATGCAACATGAGGTTTAGTAGTTTCAAATTCTTTTTTCAGTTCCTCCACCAATCACTTTAATGATTTTACATCCTCACTTACCTGTCGATTTTCAATTCTTCTTGAATTTCATGCAACGTCTAAGGTTGAGTTTTCAAAATATGTTTTTACAAAATTATACGAGCATCCCGTTCACTTAGACGAGTTATAAGTAGATTTTGAGCTTTTAAAAGCATCTCTAATCCATCCAACATATTTTCACCCAACACTTCTAATTCCTCATGGCTTACATATCTTGGAGCTTCTTGTGCAATCTCTAGTTTAGAAACTACAATAGCTTCAGGATCATTAGAAAGTATTACTCTAGGTAGAGAAAATGATTTCAATTTAAAATCTATTATAAGATTGATTATTCTCATTGAGGCCACTTGAGAGTTTGAGACATCACAATATCTAGGGAATTTATAAACATTTTCAATTGGACTTGTCTCAACAGAGCTTTGTACTTGAGTAATTTCTAGAAAGGGTTTTTTCTACCCCTCAATTTGTGCATCCACTATATGGGTTAGAAACTAAGTATATTTCTCAATTTATAGACTTGCATCAATTTTTGGCTCACCCATCTCTGTTCTAGATTTCCTAAAGGCTTGGTCCATTATTTCTTCATCTGATAGGATTAATTCTAGCTCAACTTTTTCTTCAAACCTTTCCACAACTGCATGACCTTTCTTAACAATAGGTTCTTATAGATGTTCATCAGTAATATATTTATCTACCATACCAGCAGTTGGGCCTTCTTTATCAACAAACCATTCATCAACTATTTCTTCACCAACATGTTGTTCATCAACTTGTTGTTCAAGTATGCCACAATCTTCCCCTTATAATACAATTCTATCCATAGATGTTTCTTCTTCATACTCTTCTTCTCTACATGATTATTCCACCAACTCATTAGATTATAGGCCCAGGTCATGCTTTTCCATAGGCCTTGGGGGATTTTCAATGTGATTAAAATTTTTATACATCCTTTTATTGTCGCTTACCCAAGACTGTTTCAATAGATTTCATCTTATCTTGATCATTCTGATGGTATCCTTAGAGATATTAAACTCATAACCTTCAATGAATTCATCATTCAGACCAACTTCTCCTTTAGCAGACAGTATTGCAGAGATTAATCTTGAATAGAACAAAGAGGTAGACTTTGAAGTTTTCTTGATCAATTCACACATGTTAAGTATACTATACTTACACAGATTATTCTTATGCACATTCTTCAAAATACATATCAAGAATACATCTTGATACTTAAGAGTATCAAAATACCCTTTCCTTGGACTAATAAGATCAGGGAAAAACTTAAATAGCAACCTTGTCACATCATACAACTCACCAGTAATTTCCCTCCATTTCTTTTTATTTCTAGTTTGAGTTCCCAAGGAGTATTCCAAGATGAAAATATCACTAGGAGGAGGAGGTTCCCACATATTATCCTCGTATATTCCTTTATGAGGTATCCCTAGAAGCCATCCCATAACCTCGAGGAATAAGTACACCTTTTACCATTAATCTAGCTTCATACAACAAATTCATCTTCAGTATCAAATGAAAATTTGACATAAAGATAAAACTGAGAAATAATTTTTGGATAAATGGGTTGTTTTACTTTAGTAAACCAATCCAACCAACTTTGTCCAGTCATAACTTTCAAGAGTAGTGACTTACTTGATAGTATCTACTTCGTACATACTTCCTTTTCAAGCACAACTATTCTATTTTCAAGACCAGGATTCAGCAGTCCTTCAGGAGCTATTCACAGTACCTTTCTTGATTTCTTGTGAGACCTTCACTTCTCAAGATTTTACAAAGTGGGTAGCTTTATTATGGGCATAAATCATTGGGTTTAATAAGGATAAATATTTGAAGGAGATCATAAGATTTTTAAGGAAATGGATTCAGTTTTTATAGAGGAAAGCTCGAGTGAAGAGAGAAGTGAAAAAAATATCGGGTTTTTATCATTTTGGATGTCCAATAATCGTAAACAAAAATCTTGTAAAAAGAACAATAAAATAATCAACACAACAATACGGGAAATAAAATTAAATAAAATACAAAAACGGAGTCATTACGGTGAGACTGGAACTAATTTTCATGGTGACATCCTTACGGTCTGAAAACAAACACTGCAACCGCAATGATGAGGCTGCAAGTGTAAAACAGTGACTTGTGAAACTGTGAAAGTGAAACAATAATTCTAAGGCTATAATAGGTGAGACCATAAAAGTAAAATAGAAAGTGTGAGAGAGTAACTTTTTAAACCGTGAAGCATGGAACAGTAACAAGAGAAACAATGATTTCAAGACTGTATGTCTTTTAATTAAAACATATCATCCCTAATTCATGTATGATGTAATTTATCCGTTCATAATTTAATAGTTTGGTGAATATATATTAAAGATGATATTCAACTCTAGTGAATTCCAAAGTGATATCACCTTTTTGATAATAGTCTCTCAAAAAGTGATGTCTTACATCAATATGTTTTGTCCTGGAGGGTGAAACAGGATTCTTTGAAATGTTAATAGCACTTGTATTGTCACAATTTATAGGAACATGTATAAATTGATATCCATAGTTTATTAATGTGTGTTTCATACAAAAAATATTTGTACAACAAATACCAATAGCTATGTATTCAGCTTCGACAGTAGATAATACCACAAATATTTTCTTCTTACTAAACCATGACACTAGATACTTGCCTAAAATGTGACATGTTCTAGAGGATCCTCTTATATCTAACTTACAACCACCAAAATCAGCATTAGAGTCGCTAACTAACTCAAATGATTGTCCTCTAGGATAAAATAGTCTTAGATTGGGTGTATTTCTGAGGTATTGGAAAATACTTTTAATATAATTTAAATGAGTCTCTTTAAGGTTTGCTTGAAAGTGAGCACATATAAATAAACTAAACATAATATCAGGTTAGCTAAAAATTAAGTGGAGTAGGCTTCCAATCATTCCTCTATAAGTGGTTTGATCAATATATTTTCCATCTTCATCAAGATCCAACCTAAAAGTAGTACTCATTGGAGTATCACTACTTTTAGTGATGTCCAATCCAAAAACGTTTTAGAAGATATTTAGTAAATTTTATTTGATTAAAAATAATATCATCATTATTTTTAATGATTTTAAATCCAATAAAGAATTTTAGTTCACCCGTTAAACTCAATTCAAATCCATTTGATATAGTTTGAAATTCATATGTGCTGCATATGTAAGCAAGATTATAATGGATTCATGTTTAGCTATTGGTTAAAAGGCCTCCTTATGGTCAATTCCTTCTTCTTTACTATAGCCTTGTGAAACCAATATAACATTGTTTTTAACTATGTTACCATATTCATCGACTTTATTCCTAAAACACACTTAGTGCCTATGGTAAAAATGTATTTGGGTATATCAAAAATTTTCCAAACTTTTTTTCTATAAAAATGATTAAGTTCTTCTTGAATATCCATCACCCAAAATTCATCATTCATAGAATAATTGATTTTTTGAGGTTCAAGTTGTGACAAGAAAGCTTGATGTTCAGCCTGATTTCTCAAAGAATCTCTATTTTGTGTTCCTCTATCTATATCTCCAACTACAAAATCTAAGGGATGGATCTTAATAGTTCTTGTTGGTATAGGAAAGGTAGGGTTAGTTATTTCAGGTTAATCACATGGATCTGGTTCATTATGGCTTGAATCTGGAGAATTTAAAGAACTGAAAGTTTTCAAATATTCTTTTATAGGATGTTCAGAGGATTTAGCATTAATTTTTAGCATTGACATATCATACTCAAGATTCTCTAGGGATGTCTTAGGTTCATGTGGATCTATCTCATAAAACATGACATAGACATATTCCTCCACACATTTAATTATTTGGTTAAAACACTATAGGCTTTTATAGAGATAAAATATCCTAGAAATATTCCTTCATCACTCTTGGATGAATTTTTTTCAAGATTATCCTTGGTATTAATGATAAAAACATAGCAACCAAATACATTGAAGTAGTTTACTTTGGGTTTTATATTGTTCCATAATTAATATAGACTTATTTTAAGAATAGGTCTAATAAACACTCTATTAATAATATATCATGTGTTATTTACAGCTTCAACCCAAAAATAAATAGGAAAGTCATATTCACTGAGCATTGTTCTTGCAATTTATTGTAAAGTCCTATTTCTTGTTTATAAAAATCCATTTTCTCTGAGGTGTTATATGGGTAGAGAAATTATTTATATAGCCATTTTGTGAGAAAAAAGATTCTAAATATTGATTTTCAAACTAACATACATGGTCACTTCTTAAAGATTTAATTTTAAGTGCACTAATATTTTCTACAGTTTTAGAAAACTTGGTGAAATGAGAGAAGGATTCACTTTTGTGAGCCAAGAAGAAGGTCTAATTATTACTAGAAAATTCATCTATAAGAAAATAATCATAGTTCTTCCCATTTAAACTGGAAACTCTTAATGTTCTAAATAAATCCATGTGAACCAACATGAGAGGTTTTTAAGTTGAAACTTTTTTCTTTGGTTTGAAGGAAAGTTTTTATTGTTTTCCCTTTTGACAAAGATAACACACTTTATCATTTGGAAACTCTAGTTTGGGTAGATCTTTGACTAAAATTTTTCTAGTTGGATTTCTAAGGGAGTGGATATTGCGGTGTCCTAGTCTTATATGCCGAATCCAAGGCTCCTTGTGAAATACACTTAAACATTTATAATTTTGAGAAATTAATGAATCAAAGTTAACATAATATACATTTTTATTTATTAATGAAAAAAATACTAATACATTTTTATAATAAAAAACATTTCAAGCATAATTTTCAAATTTAACATAAAATACATCACCACATAGTTGTGAAATACTCAGTAGATTATATTTCATTCCATCAACAAAAGGAAATTAAGAAATTTAAACTGAGTTAGAGATACCGATTTAGCATAGGCCAATTATTTTTTTTAGCATTTTCACTAAAGGTGACATGCCAACCATAAATATTTATTAGGTTATTGAAACAAGAATACTCTCCTATTAGGTCTCTTGAACACCCCCTATCCAATTACCATAAAATTTTATAGAATATCTTCAAACAGTTTTCCTATAAAATAGTGAAATAAAAACATACATTGGTACCCATATTTGTTTGGGTTCATTGATATTAGTAACTAGTGCTTTGGGAACCCACATCTGCCTCATAGGTTTCCTAAAAGAATTATATAAATTATTTGAGAAATAAAGGTTATTGGGTCCATAAAAACTTGAAACAATAAAGTATGTATAATAATTTGAACTAGAATATTGTTTTATTTAACTAGGAATAAAGTTGTATGTTCTCGATTTAAAAAGAAAATTGGTTTTTCCAAAATTTCTTTCCCTGGGTTGATAGAAATTACCAGTAGTGTATTTAGGGGAAATTTTATTACCTAGAATTTGTACCAAGATATCTTTACTATTAGTAAACCTTTCAAGGTCCATTTTCAATGTCTTATTAGATAGATTTACTTCCTTGTTTTCATTGAGTAATTGACCATTTTTCTTTCTTTTTACATCAAGTTCAGATTTAACAGTTGATTTAAGAGTGTAATGTTTCCTTAAAGACTTGTATTTATCTTTTAGTTTATTACATGTTTCTTCAATAAAATTTCAATACTCAAACACGTATTCATTATATATATATATTCAGAATCACTTTCATCTCCAGACTAATAGGAATTTTGTGCAGGAGATTCTAGGGTTACCTCATATGTGTTGGTCATGAAGCACATGTTGGCTTTGTTAGCCTGTTCATCATGTGGAGACTCTGAGTTACATGAACTATCCTCAGAATCACTCCAAGTTGTTTTCATTGCCTTTTTATACTTTCTATATTTGTCCTCGTATTTCCTTTTGTACTTGATCTTGGGATAGTCAGCCTTTACATGTCCCTTTCACTTACATTCATAAAAAACTATCTCATCAGTCTTGTCATATCTTAACCAATCCTTCTTCCTGCTTACTTTTTGATCATATCAACCTTTGAAGTTAGGCTTTCTGATGAATTTCTTCCATTTGAAAATTTTCTTAAACCTTCAAGCTAATTTATCCATCTCCTCATCACTATCGAGTGATGATTGTTCAATATTGGAAATTTCTACAAAGGCTTATGGTTTCTCCTTTTCTTTGTGTTTAATGGTAGTGCTCTTAAATGTAATAGATTTTATTTTGGGTTCATCAATCTATTCCTTGTTGAATTTCAGATATTCATCATACATAATTAGTATCCCAATGATTTCTTTGAAAAGTAATTTGTTGATGTCAAATGATTCTCTAATAGAGACAGAAGTTCCTCTCCATCTATTAGGTAGGCATCTGCAAATCCTCATGATTTGTTCATTGACTATAACTTTTCTTCCCAGAGAGATCATTATGTTGAAATTTTCATTGAACCTAAGATACATATCATAAATTATCCCAGCATGATTCATTTTAAAGTGATCATATTGAATAGTATAAGTGTTAAGTCTCATATTCTTAACACT
Organism: Viscum album; assembly: GCA_963277665.1. Lineage (NCBI taxonomy): Eukaryota > Viridiplantae > Streptophyta > Magnoliopsida > Santalales > Viscaceae > Viscum > Viscum album. The sequence continues at coordinate 87,148,587 of OY728154.1, forward strand.
AGAAGTTCCTTCATATAAAATAGACCAAGTATCCCAAATTTCAGGGGTTGTTTTACATGCAGAAATTCTGTTAAATTCATCATCTCCTAAAGTGCAGTATAAGGAATTCATGTATTTTCAATTATTTTTATAAGTAGACTTAGTTGGTTTATCCCAAGTAGTTCTATCAGTAGTAGGAATCTTATACTCATCTACAATTGAAGACCAAATTTCAAACCCCATAATTTCTAAATGCATTCTCATTTTAATTTCCTATTGGTCATAATTAGTTCCATTAAAGAATGGAGGTATTTTTGTTGAAGAACCTTCTAGTCTATTATCCATAATAAATAAATACTTTTAAATAGCTAGAAATTCAGTACTAATAGAAATTTATAGATCTTTAAAGTATAACTAAAATCACAGTTGAAAATATTTTAAAACAAAGTCTTAACAATAATCAACTCCTTTGATACCAAATGTTGGTTGGAGTAGAGTACTCAAGAGGGGGGTGAATTGAGTATCTAAAAAAATTCTATTAAAAATTCACTTAAAAATAATCTCCAATAAAAATGAATATAGGCCAGTTAATCAAGGTAATATGGTTATGATACGTTTACTATTCATATAACTTCTCAGAAGATTGATTAATTCTCAGTAATATCAATATGATTTATTGATACAGCTTTTGAAGCTATTCTAATAGGTAAAAATAGTTATAACTTCTATCCAAGGCTAACTATTAAAGTAAAATCTAGTTTTTATGAAATATATCGTACAACAAAGAAAATATAAATTAAAAGACACAGAAGATAAACAAGTTGTTCAGTCTCAAGATGAAACTTAATCCACTCCACTTGGTGATTACCTTCCACCAAGCAGTTTATATTAATAAACCTGATCCACACCCTAGATCGGGGTAAACAATAGTACACAGGATTGTCCAGGTCACACGACCTCTTCCACTGTTCTTCGTGAGTATAAGCTACCAGGCCACACAAGGACCTCTTCTATACATAAATATGGGAGTAAATAGATGTAATAAGATATGAGAGGAAGGTTATCTTGTATCCTTCAGTTTAATACAGGAGACAATGTGTTTTTTTATACACACACACACACACTACTCAAAAGCTAAAAGTAGTACACTATAGAGAAAAGATGATGAGAAAGGATTTGAAGTTCGCTGAGTGTTATTCTATGCAGCTATGGACTTGTAGGATAAAGGAAATGCAAATATCAAGTCCTCTTATGAAATTTTTTTTTTGAAAGTATGGTGATCTCATTTCTAATTCAATGATGTGAGCTATGTAGATTATTTTCTTCTTTTAGTTTTTAATACAAAGATGTTTTAGGCTCTGATCTAAAGTATTTTAGCCTTCAAGGATCAACATTGCTTTGTGTGTTCTTTAGTGGTATATTGTTGCATGCATGAGTTCTCTTTTCCACTATTCTATTCTATATACTTTTGATCCATGCTTATCTTTCTTTAAATTAGGAGTTCATATGTTGAATACTACAGGATGCTTGTATTCTACCCCTTGTACCTCGTACTATCAGTGACGTGTCTAGAATGAAACATTAAGGATGTCAGTTCCTTTCAATAACTTGAACATTACTGTTAGAAATTAAATTGAAAACAACAAAAAATATTAAAGAACAGTGTCACAGTTTGTCTTGAAACTGTATCACATGGAAATGGTGTCACTGGGAAACAGTGTCTTCTCCTTTTCCATTGATTGGATAGATAGTTATGGTACCAAAACTGCATTGAGATCAGGAACCGGTCGCATAGATGTGGTGTTAGAATCACGAAGTCTTTGGTAGCAGTGTCTAGTCCTTTGTTCAAAATTTGAACAGTGATTGAGTCACAATATCAAGAGTATGTTGTCAGGTTCATGGTGTCTGGGTCATGGTTTTTGGGTCACGGTGTCCGGGTCAGGGTGTCTGGGTCATAGTGTCTGGGTCACGGTGTCTGGGTCACGGTGTCTGGGTTATGGTCTCTGGGTCATGGTGTCTGGGTCACAGTGTCTGGGACTTTTCCAAAATCCAGAACCGGTGTCAGACTTAAGATTTCTCAAACATAGCCAAATATTTGTAAACAGTATTAAGAAATAATATTCATAGAATGAATTAAACATAATTTTTTATATAATAAAACATAATAGAACAAGAGTAAGCATAAATTGTGAGATTTTGCATAAGAAGATGATTAGCATAATTATCATGATTTCCCTGATTTGTGAGCATTAAAACATTATCAAACATGAGGATTTCAACAATTTTTTTACCATATATAGGATCTTATCGAGTCCCCATTTCTAGTGTGATGGTTTTATGGCACTAAAGATGTTGGTCCGGAGATAACAACTCGTGTTCTGGTGTTTTCTGCAGGTGTCTAGTGTATATGGCATGCTCGTAAAATGTCATGACAATATGGGACCCACTTTTTAGGTACTACTCTAGTTTCTCAAACCAAGATCCTACTAATTTATCAAGTCCATCTCTCCAAGGACTCGTCAGATTCTCATTCGCTTCAACCTATCATTATGGCCAACATGTTAGTCCTCCACCTTATTCCAATGGTAGGTAGGGAAACTGGGTTAGATGGTACCCCCAATAATATGGAACAAAACTTGAAATAGAAATTTTTTGCGTCATGGGCTTCGTGAAGTGAGGAGGAGTGGCCCATGACATCAAGGGTTCATTTATTCTTGCATTCGCATCCAACTTTGGGAATGGTAACCCACTGCTCGCTGAAGCATTGGATACGTTAATTGGTCTTCAAGTTTGCAATCAATGGTGTTGGTCAAAGTAGGACACTCCAAAGGGGGGTGAATTGAGTTCCTATAAAAATTTATGTTAAACACTTTATTTGAAGATCCCCTAATTTAAAAACAAAATAGGATAGTTAATCAAAGTAGTGAATTTATAAAAGGATGACTATTCAAATAGTTTCTAAGAAGATAGATTATTTTTCAATTATAGAAATATGATATATTGATATCAATTTTGAAATAATCTACTAAATCAAAGTAGTTATAAATATTATCCAAGACTAATAGTCCAAGTGAAACTTCGTTTTCTAAAATGTGATTTAAAAATAGAGTAATATAAATTTGAAAACATAGGGGATAAAACAAGTGGTTCAGTCTCAAGTATAGACCTAATCCACACCACTTGATGATCAATTTCCACCAATAAAAATTTATATAATTCCTTCATCCACACCCTGAATCAGGGGTTTACACAACTTTACACAAGACTGTTCAAGTCACTTGACCTCTACTATAGTTCTATGTGGGAAATATAACAACCAGGTCGCACAAGACATCTTCCAAAGTTATATGTGGGTTAAACAAGGAATTAAAAGATATTTGAGTGAGGATATATTGTATCCTTTAGTTGAGTGTAGGACACAGTATTTTCTTTTAGTACAGACTCACACACTGCTCAAAAGATGAATAAAATAGCACACAACAGAGCAGAATATAATAAGAAGGTATTAGCAATGCTCTGAGTGTTGTTCTATGAAACTATGGACTTCTAGGATGTAGCAGATTCGATGTTCATGTCCTCCTCTGAAAATAGACTCAGAAATATAGTTTCTTGAGTTCTGTTTTCCGGTTTCCAATGATTTTTTGTGTAACTCTTGGTAGCACTTCTTCTTCTTCTCCGAGTTGGTGCTGCAAGGATGTTCGAAGGATGGTACACAGTAAACACTATAGCTTATCATTATTCTTCTGTGTGTTCTCGAATGCATGTATGTTCACTCTAACATCTATTTCTGTCCCCATTGCCACAATTTCTTGAAACGTTTTCATATTGTTCTCCACCTTGTATACTTATCTTCAATGCTTGTGTTATGGCTAGAAAATAGAATGATATCCACACCTTTTACCTCATACTATAAAGTGTCATGTCTATAAAAAAATCATTAATTATGTCAGTGTCATTAAATTACTCAAATATGACTATTAGAATCAATGTTTAAATTTAATTGATAAAGACAAAAAAAATTAAGTAACAGTGTCACACTTGCGGTGAGACAAAAGGAGTGCCATAATCATGGTGAGTCTAAAGAGGTGAATTCATATTATGTTGCGTTATGGTGTCATAGAAATAGTGTCTTTTCTTTTTTCAATATTCTGAATGGTGTCTTATTACGGTGTCACAGAATCGGTGTCAAGGAAATGATGTCAAGTTCATTGTGAGTTCTAGAACATGTAGCACAATTACAGTGTCAGGTCCTTTGTGAATTTGGGAACCAGTAGTGTGGTTACACTATATAGTCCATTGTGATTTCTAGAACCGGTATCATGGTTACTTTATATTGTCCTTTTCTAAATCTTGATCTGGTAGCCTGGTTATGGGGTCCGGGAAATGGTGTCAAAGACTTTTTCGAATTTCATACTAAATGGTGAGGTAGTTTGGGCAGAGAAACGGTGTCTCATACTTAGTCAAATATCTACCATATTTCTTAAGAAGTAATACTCATAGAATGGGTTAACGTTAATCATAATCATAATGAAACATAATATAACAAGAGTAATCATAATCATAATGAAACATAATATAACAAGAGTAATCATGGAATTTACAAGACATACATTTTCTTATCATAATAAGGTATTATAGAATATATGTAATAAATGTCATAAATGTAGTTCTTCTCCCATAAATATTCTTTTCCCAATTTTTTTGAAAAACTACTATGTATTTTTTCATTAGAAAAAATGCCAACTCTTCCCTAATACCATCTCTCCTCCCCCTTTAGTATTATCAAGACAATAATAAGCTAAAGTAAAAACAACCAATAAATGAAACCGTCAAGTGAATAAAATAGAGATAATAATTTTCATTGAATATACAAATAGAGAAGAGTACAATTGTGAAAATATAATACATAACATCTGTATAAAAAATTAACTTTCACTTCTCTTCAAATTCTTTAGCCTTTTCTTTATCCATCTCAGAGACAGTAGGAGTAGAAGTAAGAGGTGCAAAAGTGGAGGTGGTAGAAGTAGTAGTAATGAAAGGTTATATCACTCCTTTAATGATAGAAGGGGAAAGGGTTGGTCTGGTGGAAGACCAAGGGAAAGGTTTCTCAATAATAACAAGTCCAATTTGGCTCAGATCCTAAGAGATGGAAATTTATATAGGTGAAAAATATGTGGAAGAAGAAGGATCGGTAGAAGGAATCAGGTCAGGTCTCAAAGGAGCTATTGCAGAATCCACAATGGTTGTGCTATGAACAAGAAGATAAGGCTTCAACAGATTAATAAAATAATTGATGATTTCACCACCATACTACATATCCTTTTCCAATTCATCTTTATTTTCCATTAATTTCCCCATAGTAGGTGTGAAGCACTTTCATAGAGATTTCTTCTTGAGCATCAGTTGAAATTTTGGATTGAATTATTACATAGTCAAGAACATGGTTACTATTATTAATGATTGTTGATAGAATCTCTTAATCAGTTCCAATCAGCAAAGAGTGAAGTTCTCATATAAATACTGATCAGATCATGTCACTGTCCAAAGTCTGAGATGGCTAAGAAGAAGTAGATGGAGAAGAAACAACTGATGTGAGAGTCCTAATCTGATTTATAAAAGCCTATAAACATCCTTTATATGCAGTGTTCAGATTATTGATTCTAGGGACAAGTCTATACATCTCATTTTCTATTTTGGTGTTTTTCTAAACCACCTTTTCAAATATAGTAATCAAGATAGGTTGAATTAGAGATACAACCTTTTATTGATTCTTATCATCATCATCCTCACTAAGATGAGAAACTAAAGCTTGAAAAACATTCAAGTATTTCTTCATTTCCTCAACCATATATCTTAAAGATTTCACCTCATCACTCAAATTATTGTTCTCAATCTAGATGTCCTAAATTTCATGAATCATCTTGGGTTGGATCTCTTATATGATTTTATCCAGAAGAAATGCAGCATCACTTTCACTAATATTGGTTATAGGAGTAGGTTTAGATTTCATGATCTTCTCAAAACTAGACAATATATTGTCTCCAAACCCATTCAAATCATTACAACTTACATAATTAGGAGTTTCTTGAGCAGGTTCAGGAGTAGAAACTAAAATAGTTTTTGGTTCCTTAGTATAAATAACTTCAGAGACTGGTTTCAGCTGAAACACAGTTGAAAGATCTAATCCTTGAACTGAGATTACTTGAGACTCATCAACATCAAAATACATTGGAAACTTGTACAATGTATCCATAGAAATTTATTCAACATGATTTTTAACTTTAATCCTCTCCAATATGGGTTTTTTTCTCCCCCACAATAGATGCATCCCTTATAGGACTAAGAGACACAATCTCTTAACCGTTCTCCACACCCTCTACTCTATCAGATTCAGCCCTACCTCTGTCTAATTGAAACCCTTTTTCCATTCTTTCTTCAGTAGATAAAATCACTTATGTTTATACATGTTATTCCTATTATTCTATATCTGGAATCTTATCAACAGATTTACTTCATTTTCTAGCATCTTTATCACCTTTATAGAGAAAATATTCTCTAGAGGAAATATCTTGTGGTTCATGATATTCTTCCATAATTTATTTACTTCCATTAGCTTCTTTTTCACTTTTAGGTATGTTAACTTCTATTCCTTTATATGAAAATTACACAGGATCATCTGGCTCTAAACCAGGTTCAATGACATTCTTAGGTCTAGAAGGGTTCTAAAAAGGATTAAAATCCCCATATAGCCTCTCAATATCTTCCAACCATGATCTCTTCCATGGATTCCTACTAATCTTCATTCTTATTAATGTATCCTTAGATATATAAAAATAATATTCTTCAACTACTTCTTCATTTTTACCAACCACATCTATGGATAGTACAATTTCATAGATAAACCTTGAATATAATAAGGAGGTTGACATTGATGTTTTCTTGATCACGTCACATATGTAACGGATAATATACTTCCACAGATTAATCTTGTGACCATTATTTAGAATATGTATAAAAAATCATGATACTCGAGATTTGAAACATATCCTTTACTTGGACATATTATGTATTCAATAAACTTAAACATAAACCTAGTGTCTCTATCTGGTTCAGCAGCTATATGCCTTCTTTTTTTTTTGTTTCCAGTCAACTCATCCAATGCCTCTTCAAAACTAAATATGTCACTTTGAGGGGGAGTACCTATTTGATACTACTAAAAAATTCCTTTATGTGGTATTTCTAAGAAATAATCCCACAACCTCAAAGAAAACATACATCTATGACCATTCACCCAGCTTCTAACCACAAAATCATCTTCAGAGTTGAAAGGAAACTGAACATACTGATAAAATTAAAAAATAATCTTCATATAGATATTTCATTTCTCTTTTGTAAACCGCTCTAACAATACCTATTCTTTCAAGACTTTTAGAACAAGTGGATTAATTGAAAGAAGTCACTTTGTATCTATTTCTTTCTCTGACATGACTGTTGGATCCTCAAGACTTGGGTTTAGCAATTTCTCGAGTATGTTAATTGGAGCATTTTTCTTTTTCGTTGAAGACATGTGTTTTCAAAGAGATGATGAAGATGGAAGCTTCATCCTAGGAATTCCATGAGAGTTTAAGGAATAATAAGAGTTCAAGAGAAAAGATGTTGGATTTGGGTGTAAATAGTACAGGTGAAGAGAGAAGTGAAAAGATGATTGTTTATCATTTAGGGAGTCCAAAAATCTCAAAAAAATGTGGTATAAAAGGAATAAAATAATAAATAAATTTACAAAGCATAAAGATTTCAAAAATAAAAAGTCTAAGTCATAACAGTGAGAATGAAATAGCTGGACAAAGTGTCAGCATAACGGTGTGACTCTAAATGGTGCAACCATAACTCATGATATAGAAAAATGAGAGATAGTAAGCATGGGAAAGTAACTATGAGACAGTAACTCTAAGACAGTAACTATGAATTTGAAACTATTAGATAGTAAATTGGTCACTCAAGTGTGATCATTCCTAATTCATGTTTTATTTAACTCATCCTTTCAGAATTAAATAGATTTGTGAAAATGTCAACAATATGATGTTTAGTGCTAATTAATTCTAAATTGATATCACCATTTTAATAATGACCTCTCAAAAAGTGATGTCTTATATCAATATTTTTTTTTCTTTAATGAGAAACAAGATTATTAGAGATTTTAGTAGCACTTATATTATAACAATTTATTGGTAAATATCTAAATTGATATCCATAATCTAGAAAAGTGTGTTTCATCCACAAAATATGAGCACAACAACTACCACCAGCTATGTATTTAGATTCAGAAGTAGATAATGAAAAATAATTTTTCATTTTTACTACACCATGATACTAGTGACTTTCCCAAAAAGTTACATGTTCCAAAGGCGCTTTTTCTATCTAACTTGCAAACTCCAAAATTAGCATCTAGGTAGCTAACTAAGTCAAATGATATCCCTCTAGGATAGAACAGTCCTAAGTTAGTTGTATGTTTGAGGTATTTAAAAAATCTTTTAATAGAAATAAGATGCGACTATTTAGGATTTTCTTACAAATGAGCACACATACACACACTAAAAAAATATCAGGTCTTATAGAAGTTATGTAGAGTAAACTCCAAATCATTCCTCTATAATAGGTTTGATAAAAAAATTACATTCTCATAAAGATCCAATTTACAGGTGTTACTCATAGGAGTGTCACTACATTTAGTACTATCCAAAATAACATTTTAGAAGATCTTTATAATATTTACTTTGTTTCAAAATAATACCTTCCTTATTTTGAAATATTTGAAATCCAAGATAGAATTTTAGTTCTCCCATAAAGCTCATTTCAAATTCATTTTGCATCATCTTTGAAAAATTAAAACATAAAGAGTTTTTTGAAGATCCAAAAATAATTTCATCAACATAGATTTGAAAAACTAAAAAATCTTTATAAATTATTTTTATAAAGAGAGTAGGATCAACTATACCTTTAGTAAAACCTTTGAAAATAAGAAAGCTACTTAGTCTATGATACCAATCTCATGGTGATTTTTTAAACCATATAAACCTTTTGTTCAATTAAAAACATGATTTAGAAAATGAGGGTTTGTAAAACCAAGAGGCTGTTCAACAAAAAAATCCAAAACTATATACGCATTTAGGAATGCACTCTTAACATCCATTTGATATAGTTTAAAATTTAGATGTGATTCATATTCAAGAAATATTATAATTTCTTCAAATATATCAACTAGTGAAAGAGATTCCTCATAATCTATCCCTTATTTTTTACTCTAACCTTGTGAAACCAATCTTGCTTTTTTTCTAACAATATTACCAACTTCATCAACAATATTTCAAAACACCCATTTAGTGCCTATGGTCAAGGTTTCTTTGGGTCAATCTACATGTTTCTAGACATTATTTATATCAAATTTATTTAACTCTTCTTGCATAGAGATCTCCCAAAATTCATCATTGATTGCCTTATTGATGTTCTTAGGCTCATGTTGGGATAAGAAACCTTGATTTTTAATCTGATTTCGTAGAGAATCTATATTCTGAGATCCATTGTCTAAATATCCCATTATAACATCTAAAGGATGCTTCTTAAGGGTTCTAATAGATCTATAAAATGAAGGGCTAATGATTTAAAGTTCTTCAATAGGTTTAGGTTCACCATGGCTAGAATCTAGAGAATTTAAAGAGCTAGATGATTTTACAGATTTCCTAATAGTAGAGTCATAAGATTTTGTATTTATGTCCATATTTGACACATCATCCTCTTGGTTTTCTATGTAGGTATTAGGTTCATGTGTATTTGATTCATCAAATATCACATCCACATATTCTTCTATGCATTTGGTTATTTTGTTAATGTCTCTATAGGATTTTCTATAGATTGAGTAACCTAGAAATATTTATTAATCACTTTTGGATGAAAATTTGTCAAGATTGTCCATATTATTGAAAATATAAACTTTTCAACCAAAAACATTCAAGTAATTAACTTTGGGTTTTCTATTGATCCACAACTCATAGGGAGTTTTATGATGAATTGGTCTAATTAAAGCACTATTAATAATATAGAAAATTGTATTCACAACTTCAACCCAAAAGAAGATAGGTAAATCATATTCATTAAGCATGGTTCTCACTATTTCTTGTAAGGTTATTTTTCTTCTTTCTACAACACCATTTTTTTAGGTGTCCTAGGGGAAGAGAATTTATGACTACAACCATTTTGTAAGAAAGAATATTTAAACTCTTAGTTTCCAAACTCACGACCATGTTCACTTCTTATGGTTTTAATTCAAAGACCACTTAGGTTTTCTACTATTCTAGCATACTTGGTGAAGTGATATCAAGCTTCAATTTTGTAAGCTAATAAAAAGGTCCAAGTATATCTAGAATAGTCATATAAAAGAACATATACATAGTTCTTCCCATTTATACTTGAAACATTAGATGGTCCAAACAAGTCTATGTGAACCAACTCGAGAGGTTGATAAGTTGAAACTTTATTCTTTGTTTTGAAATAGACTTTGTGTTGTTTTCTATTTTGACTAGGATTACAGACTTTGTCATTTGGAAACTCAAGTTTGGTTTGATCCTTCCCTAACCCATTTTTTGTTAATCTTTCTAAGAGACTGTATATTTCAATGTCCTAGTATTTTATTCCAAATCAAAGACTCTTTGTGAAAGATACTTAAACAAGAAACATTTTGAGAAACTAAAGAAACTACATAATATCATAAAAATTTTCAATTCTAAAAGCATAAAAAACTAATTAATTTTTATAATTAAAAATAATGTAATCATCATTTTAAAATTTAACATTGAAACCATAATCACATAATTATGAAATACTAGGTAGATTGTATTTTAATCCATCAACCAAAAGTACTTTGGAAATTAAAACTGAGTTTGAGTTACCAATCTGGCCAAGGCCAATTATTTTTCCTTTAGAATTTTCACTAAATGTTGAATTTCAACCATTAATCATTATCAAATTCTTGAATCATGAGTAATATCTTGTCATGTGCCTGGAAAATCCATTGTCCAAGAACAATATACTTCTACAGGAGAACTACGAACTGCTTTCTTAAAAAATAATTAACCAAGAGAATATTTTAGTACCCATATTTTTTGGGTCCAATAACATTAGTAATAAGAGATTGGGGAACACATACTTACTTAATGAGTTTCTTATACATAGTTTGTAGCGTATTGGAAAATTAAACTTTATTTGGCCCTGAATAATTAGAAGTAGTGAATGACTTCCTAGAGCTATAACTAGTAGATTTTTCAGTTCTCAGTTTGGAAACATATTTTCCATATTTTGTTATAAAATGTGGTTTATCTATGTTCTTCTATCTAGGTTCGTATCCTATAATAGTAGTATAATCAGAAGATACCTTTTTACCAAATAATTTGTGTTAGAGTATTCTTTCTATTGGTAAATTTTTCTAAGACCTTTTTTAATTTCACATTAGATAATTTAAGTTCATTTTTCTCTTTAAGTAATTGTGAATTATTTTCCTTTTCTATAGTAAGATCAGATTTTATAGTAAAAGTAAGATAAGGTTATTTATTTATAGATTTATATTTATCTTTTAATTCATTAGAGGAATCTTCAATTAATTCTTTGTATTCAAGAATTTATTCATTAGTCATATTTTTAGAATCAATTTCATCTCCATAAAAATAAGAATTTTGTACAGGCAACTCAAGGGTTACCTCTGATGTATTTGACATGAAATACATATTGGATTTGTCATAGTTTTCATCATGTGAAGATTCTGAGTCACTTGATCTGTCCTCAGAATCACTCCATGTTGCTTTCATTTCCATTTTATACTTTCTATTTTTCCTCATATTGTTTTCAACTTTATCTTGGGACAGTCAACTTTTACATGTCCCATTATCTTACATTCATATAAGAATAATACATTTGAGTTCTCATTCCTTTTCTAGTCCTTCTTCCAATTACCTTTATTTTTATATTTTCCTTTTTATCTAGGATTCCTGAAGAATTTATTCCTTCTATAAAAATTCTCAAAACTTTTGGATAATTGAGTCATTTCCTCATTACTGTCTGATAGTGAATCATCATTACTTATACTATCAGAATAAGTCAGTATCCTCTCATTTTCGTTATTTTTTAATGTAGTAGTTTTGAAAGGCACAAACATTCTATTTGGTTCATTCTCTTCATATGTTTTACCTTTAAATCTTCCTTATACATCATAAATTTACCTATTAGATCCTTGATTGGAAACTTATTAATATCACAGGATTATCTAATTGATAATGAGGTTCATCTCCATCTTTTAGGTAGGCATCTGTGTAGCCACATGATTTATTCTTTGGCACCCACTGGTTTTCCAAGAGATCACATTGTATTGACTATTTCATTTAACCTGAGATACATATCATAAATGGGTTCATCATGATTCATCATAAAGTTGTCATACATAATAGTATAGGTATTAGGTATCATTTATTTAACCTTAGTAGTTCCTTCATGTGAGATAGCTAAGGTATCCCAAATTTAATAGGACAATTTAGAAGAATATATTCTATTAAATTCATTATCCCTTAAAGTAGAAAACAGTTCATTCATATCTTTACAATTATTATTGTAAGAAACTTTTATAGAATCACTCCATGTAGTTCTTGGAGTTTCTAATATTTCATATTTATCTTTTATTACTACCCAGATATCAAAGCCCACACTTTTTAAGTGCATTTTCATTTTTATTTTCCACTGATCATAATTTATACCATTAATGTAGGGAGATCTATTGGTTTTATCACCTTCCTATCTATTATCCATAACAGAGAATAAAGGATATATTTTAAAGAGCTATAAATTTATAACTAGAATAAATTGAAAGGTCGTTAAGACATAACTAAATCACAGTTGAAGAGTTTTGAAAAAGATTTGAACCCTTTGAAAATAATAGTTTAAAAAACCTATGATACCAAATTTTGTTCGGAGTAATAAAATCAAGAGGATGGTGAATTGAGTTCCTAAAAAAATTCTATTAAAAACGTTATTTTAGGATCGTCCAATTTTAAAACAAAACAAGCTAGTTAATCAAAGTAGTGAATTTATAATAGCCTGACTATTCAAATAGATTATCATAAGATTGATTATTTCTCAATTATTACAATATGAAATATTGATATAACTTTTGAAACTAATCCACTAGATAAAAATAGTTATAAATACTATTCAATTCTAACTATCAAAGTGAAAATAATTTTTATGAAATGTTTGTTAAAAAAATAGAGTAAACGAAATTTGAAAATATAGTGGATAAAATAGGTTGTTCAGTCACAAGAAGAGACATAATTCAAACCACATAGTGATCACCTACCACCAAGAAAAATATATATAGAGCTTTGATCCATAGCCTGGATTTGGGGTTTACATAATAGTATACAAGACTATCCAGGCCACTTGACCTCTACCATAGTTTTACATGGGAAATATAACAACCACATCACATAGGACCTCTTCCACAGTTATACGTGGGTGAAAAAAGGGGTAAAAAGGTATTTGAGTGAGGATATCTTGTATCCTCCAGTTCAACACAAGAGAAAATGTGTGTTTTTAGTACAAACACACACACTTCTCAAAAGATTAATAAAACAACACACAATAGCACAAAATATAATAAGAATGGATTAGGAATTATCTGAGTGTGGTTCTATGAAACTATAGAATTACAGGATGTAGAAGATTTGATGTCCGGGTCCTCTTCAAAAATACGGCTCAGAAATAGTGTGTCTTGAGTTATGTGTTTTGGTTTCCAGTGATTTGTTTGGTAAATATTTGTAGCACTTATTCTTCTTTGAGTTGGTGGTGTAAGGATGTTCATGGGATGGTACAGAGTAAATAGTATGGCTTATCATTGTTCTTCTTTGTGTTATTTAATTCATTTATGTTCACCCTAAAAACTCTTTCGTTCTCCAATTCCATAGTTTCTTGACTCTCTGTCATCTCGTGTTCCACCTTTTATATTTATCTTGGGTGCTTTTATTATGGCTGACAAGGAGCACGATCTCTGCACCTCGTACCTCGTATAGTAAGGTGTCATGTCTAAAAAAATCACTAATTATGTAAGTTTCAATAAATGACTCAAACATGACCATTAGAATCAATTTTTAAATTTAATTGAGAAATAATAAAAATTGTTTTGTAACATTGTCACAGTTGTGGTGAGACAGAAGCAGTGCCATAGTCACGGTGAGTCTAAAGCGGTGGCTTGAAATTGTGTCTTGTCACAATGTCATAGAAAAAATGTCTTTTCTTTTGTCAATATTCTGAATGGTGTCTTTTTAAGGTGTCATAGAACTAGTGACAAGAAAGTGGTGTTTAGTCCTTTGTGAATTTTGGAACCGGTAGCATGGTTACGGTGTCATATCCTTTGTGAATTCTCGAAATGATATCACAGTTACGATGTCCGGTCCTTTGTGAATTCTAGAACTAGTAGAACGGTCATGATTTCTAGTCCATTTCAAAATATGGAACTAGTACCATGGTTATGATTTTTGGGAAATGGTGTCATAGGCTTTACCGATTTCTAGAATAAACGGTGAGACAATTTGGGTAGATAAACGGTCTCTCATACTTAGTCAAATATCTACCATATGTCTTAAGAAGTAATACTCAAAAATGGGTTAAGGTTACTCATAATCATAATGAAACATAATAGAACAAGATTAATAATGATTTATAAGACTAAAATAAGATTTACATGATTTTCATAATTTGTGAGTATTAAAACAAGAGGAGTCCAACAAAATGAAAATTAGTCTTGTAGCTGTGGAAACAAAATCAACAATCATTGGCAATGCATTACAATGTAAATTTACAACTCCCTGGTCAATTTCCTATGTCATAATAAGATAAATTATCTATTAAATAGAAAATATAGAAATTTTACATACCTAGAGGGAGGGAAACAAGTTCTCTGATCATCTTGCTTCCATGAAGGTCCAAGTGTTGTCTACTTTTATGGTTTGGCATCTTTGAACCCCAAGGGGAAGAACCTTGTGATTGGGGATGCCCCCGGGCCCCATTATTTTACACCTCTTTAGGATATTCTTTTCGATTCCTTGTATCCTTGTGCTTATTTTTGTTTTTAAATTAAATTTGATGATGATATAATCACTAATAAATGGTCATACATCAGTGTGTTATTAAATATACAGCACATTATAGCACCACAAACCAAACATGTAAAATATATAGATACACCAGAAATAGCATATAGGTACAATAAATATTACAAATGAAATAAAATCTATAAAATAAAATACACCAAAAACACTATATTATATATATTCCAATCATTAGTTTATACAATTACATGAGTAAGTTCAAATTATGACACAAATTCAAAAAATATCAATTTTCCATTGTCTTTGACCCTTGATCCGCACTCATGTTATTTCCAAAAAAATCACCCCAGGTAGATAAAAATATTTCACCTATATAAGAAACAATATATTATGTTGGTAATACTATGAATAAATTAATGAAATAGAAAGTATTAATTTGAAACTAAATTTGAGTCATACCAGGAACATCGTGTATCAGAATGAGTAGTGGTTGATTCTTGCACGTCACCCCACTTATTGTTCCTCTTCAAGAATTATATCTATCAAAATTAACTAAATAATTATAAGATAAAACTATAAGGAAATTAATTAAGTAATATAATTTAAAATGATGAGAAGAAAAATTAGCTTATTTTCTCAAAATTGGTAATGTGATGTGCGTTTTAACCGAAAATGACACTTATATATTGAAAAGATTCTCTTGGAGTCATACTGGTCACACCATCCATTATATTGAGGTGAGAATAATTCTTACATGTCCCAAATTACTTATTGATATTTTTCCTAAAGTATCACAACGATCCAAATTTATTTTCTTGGTTGTGAGTATGTCACTTGTGTTTTTTTACTAAAATGTAATTTTAAATTGGAAACATGCACTTTGAGTCATATCGGTCATCAGATTGAGGTATGGATTATTCTTACACGTCTAAAATGACATATTGATTATTTTTATAAATTATCGAAACAATATGAACATTTTTTCTTAGTTTTGAGTGTGTCAACTCTCCTTTTTACTAAAATTAATGCCAATTTTAAATAAAAGGACACAATTGGTGATATAACGGTAAAATTGTGTATCAAATTGAGGTTATCAAGATTCCAACAAATTAAAAATGACATATGGATTATTATTCTAAAGTATGAAAACAATTTGAATGTGTTTTCCTGGATTTGAGAATGTCAATTGTCTTTTTTCTAATATTAAAGTCAATTTAAAAAAAAGACACACATGAAGTCATACCAGTCACGCCATGCATCATATTGATTTCAGATGATTCTTAAATGTCACAAATTACTTATGGATATTTTTTTCTAAAGTATCAAAACAAACCAAACGTTTTTTCTTGGTTTTGAGTATGTCACTCATCTTTTTTACTAAATTGTCATTTTAAACTTGAAACACACACTTTGAGTCAAAACAGTAACATCATGTGTTGGTTTGACATGATTATAATACCTACATATCAAAAATTATATATGAATCATTTTACTATATTATCAAGACAATTCATGTCTTTTTTTTTGGTTTTTAGTGAGTGACTCTTTTTGAACTAAAATTTCAATTTTATATTTATAAGAGACATTTTGAGTCATATCGGGCACATAGTGTATCAGATTGATCTTCAGATAAAAAATATAAATAAAAAATGACTTATAGATCATTTTACTAAAGTATAAAAAATTCCTAATATGTCTTCTGAGTTTGAAGTATATTATTTTTCATTTTTTACAAAATAATGTAAATTTTAAATAAAAAGACACACTTTGAGTTATAGCAATCAGATCATGTGTCAGATTGAGGTGTGACTGATTCTTATACATCAAAAATAACTTATGGATTAGTTTAATAATGTATAAAAACAAAATGAATGTGTTTTATAATTTTTGAGTATGTCAATTGTTTTACTTAAATATCAATTTAAACTAGAAAAAACACTTTGATTCATACTAGTCACATTGTTGGTCGGTATGACATGATACCGACTCCTACACATCAAAAATGACATAGGAATCATTTTTCTAAATCATCAAGATAATATAATCATGTTTTCTTGGTTTTTAGTGAGTAATAGTTTTAGAACTACAATGTCAATTTTAAGCTGATAATGGACACTTTGAGTCATACTGAGTACATCGTGTATCATATTGAGGTGCGGCTAATTCCTATATGTCCAAAATGAATTATGGATATTTTTATAAAGTATAAAAACAATATGATTGTTTTTTATTTTTTTGAGTATATCAGTTGTCTTTTTTACAAAAAATTAATTTTGATTTAAAATTAAAATACACACTTAGAGTCGTACTGGTCACATCGTGAATCAGATTGAGGTTAGGTTGATTCTTACACATACCAAATGACATAAAGATCATTTTCCAAAATTATCAGAATAATCTGAATGTGTTTTCCTAGTTTTGAGTATGTAACTTTTGTTTTTTACTAAAATGTTATTTTAAACTGGAAACATACACTTTGAGTCATACCAGTCACATCTTGTATCAATTTGAAGTGAGAATAATTCCTACACATCAAAAAATAATTAATAATCAATTTTCTAATTTATCAAGACAATATGGGATCATTTTTTTGGTTTTCAGTGAGTGGTAATTTTTAAACTAAAATGAAAATTTTAAAAAGGTAACGAACACTTTGAGTAATGCTAGGAACATCATTTATCTAATTGAGATGAGGATGATTCCTATATTTTAAAACTGACTTATTAGACATTTTCCTAAAGAGTAAAAATAATCTAGAAGAATTTTCTCAGTTTTGAGAATGTTAGTTTTCTTTTTTTAATAAAATTAATGTCAATTTTAAATTAAATGTGTTGGACTCCTCCTATGTTATTCATGTTTTAATGATCACAAATCCTTTTATTTTTATAAATCCTGTTAATCTTGTGTAATCTGTCTCAAATCATGTATACATATGATTAGTATCTTTATGCTTTAAATAAATATATCCAATATCTTA
The DNA here is from genome assembly GCA_963277665.1 of Viscum album. Taxonomy (NCBI): domain Eukaryota; kingdom Viridiplantae; phylum Streptophyta; class Magnoliopsida; order Santalales; family Viscaceae; genus Viscum; species Viscum album. The sequence continues at coordinate 87,166,686 of OY728154.1, forward strand.
ATTGCTATAAATTGAGTTTAATTATTGTACACTATGTTTAATTTACTCCATAATGATTTCTTTGATGAATGAATAAGTCTAAACCATTTTATGAATATCACTATTTAAGTCTGTATATATATATTTGACTAAGTCAGAGAAACCATTAGTCTACCACCGATTGTGCTTTTTAGGCAAAGGACCCAGACACCGTGACCATCCAGAGACCATGACAATCGAGACACCATGACCATCCAGAAACCGTGACCATCCAGACACTGTGACCATCCAAACACCGTGACCATCCAGACACCATGACCATCGAGACACCGTGACCATCCATACACCGTGACCAGACACCGTGATCCTAACACCACATCAATGCTACCAGTTCCTAATCTCTATACAACTATGCCATTATAGTTGTCTCACCGCTCAAAGACATAGAACGAGACATCGTTTCAAGGAGACACTGTTTCTAGGAGACACTGTTTATAGACAGATTGTGACACCGTTTCTTAATCTATTTTGTCGTTTTTCAAATTTAATTTCTAACGGTCATATTTGAATCTTTTAAATGCACTTAAATAATTAATGTTTCTTTGTAGACATATCATCTGATTGTATGAGGTACGCAGTGAAGAATACATGCATCTTGTCAGATCCAACACATGTACTCCATGAATAAAAGAGAAGTGCAGACTATAAACAAATACAGAGCGTAATAACGAACTACACATGAGCTCTCCTGAAAACAAGAACCGACACATGAAACTCAACATTCCTAAAGAATACACGAAGCATTATTGAATCAAAAATCTGGAAACCATAAATCAAAATCTTGGAGAACATCTTATATTGACAATACCACGAAGAACATGATCCAGATCTAGTTGAATTATGATACCCAATTTTCCACGAGAGAAGGAAAATTCTAAATCTGCTTCATCCCAGAAGTCTAGAGCTGCATAGACTAACACTCAGAGATATTCTTACCTTATCTCATCATTTACACTTTGTTGTGTATTATTTTTCTTTTTTTTAGTAGTGTGTGTGTGTCTATATTAAACATGCACTGTATCCTACATAAAACTGAAGGATACACGATATCATTTCTCTTACATATTTTTACACCTATGTATTCCTACAGATAAGCGTGGAAGAGGTTCCTATGTTATCTGTCAGTTCATACCCATGAAGAACTGTGGAAGAGGTCACGTGACCTGTACAATATTGTATACAGTTGTAAAACCCAATACAGGCTGTGTATCAAGTTTATTTATATAAACTACTTGGTGGCAGGTGATCACCAAGTGGAGTGGATTAAGTCTCAGATTGAGACTGAACCACTTTTTTATATCCGCTATGTTTTTTATTTTAGTTGCCTCTATTTTACTATTTAATCTGAAAATCACTAAATTTACGTTGATAGTTAATCATGGAAATAATTTATAATTGTTTTTGCCTTATTAGAATAACTTCAAAATTCATGTTAAAGACTAATATTATGATTACTGAGAATTAATCAATCTTTTAAGAAGTTATTTAAAAAGTCATACTTTTATAATAGTATAACCTTGATTAGCTAGGTTGTATTTAACTTTATTGGGCAACCCTTTTAAGAATAATTTTTAAACAAATTTTTTAAATAGATACTCAATTAACCCCCACTTGAGTACTCCAATCCAACAAACATTTGGTATCAAAGCATTGCTTCTCAAGACTCTGTTTTTGAACCTATACAATTGTGATCTTAGTTGTACTTTAAAGATCTATAAATTTCTGTTAATTATAAATTTCTAGCTATTTTAACATATTTATTTATTATGGATAATAGATTGGAAGGTGCTACAAAAAACCATCATTCTTTAATGGAACCAATTATGCTCAATGGAAAATTAAAATGAAAATGCATTTAGAAAGTATGATCTTTGAAATCTGGTCTACGATTATAGATGAATTAAGATTCTTGCTACTGATAGAATCACTTGGAATGAACCTCCCAAAACTTACTTTAATAAAAACTTCAAAACAGTGAATTCTTTATACTTCTCTTTAGGAGATGAGGAATTTAATAGAATCTCAACATGTAAAAATGCCCATGAAATTTGGGATACCATATCTGATTCACATGAAGGAACTTCAAGTGTGAAAGAAATGAGACTTAATAATTATATTATTAAATATGATAACTTTAAAATGAAACCTAATGAGCCTATTTATGATATGTATCTTAGGTTCAATGAAATTTTCAACACCAAGATTTCTCTTGGAAGAGATGTCACTACCAAAGAACAGATCATGAGGATTCTAAGATGTCTACCAGACAGATAGAGAGGAAACTCTATCTCTATTAGAGAATAATTTGATATTAGTAGGCTACATGTAAAAGAACTAATTGGAAAACTGATGATGTATAAAGTGGATCTAAAAGTCAACAAGGAATGGGAGGATGAACACAAAATAAAATCTGTTGCGTTTAAAACCACCACTTCTAAACATGAAGAAAAAGGGAAATTGAAAGTTTCTATAGAAAGTTCCAGTAGTGAAAAATCATCACCTAACTGTGATGAGGAGATGGATCAATTATCCAGAAGGTTTATGATATTTTACAAGAAGAAGAATTTTTTTGGAAATCATAATTTTAAGAGAATATATGATCAAAAAGGCAGTTGGAAGAATGATTGGAAAAGAAGTGAAAATTCGAATGAGATTGTCTTCTATGAATGTAAACGAAAAGGATATATCAAGGATGAATTCCCCATGATGAAGTAAAAAAATGATAAAAATGATTGAAAGTATAAAAAGGAAATGAAAGAATCATGGAGTGCTTCTGAGGACAATTCAAGTGACTCAGAATCTCCACATGATGAACAAGATGACAAAGCCAATATGTGTTTTATGACAAACAGATCTGAGGTAACATTGGAATCTCCTATAAACAATTTTTATTATTTTGCAGATGAGAGTGACTCTGAATACATTTCTAATGAAGAAATTTTTGAATATTGTAATATGCATAAAGATACAAGAAATGAACCAAAAGATAAATATTATTCTTTAAAGAAACAATATGCTCTTAGCTCAGTTGTTAAAACTGAACTCACTATAGAAAGGGAGAAAATGCTCAATTACTAAAAGTGAAAAATGAACTAAAACCATATAATGAGAAATTGAAAAAGGATCTTGAATGGTTTTATAATGGTAATGATACCATGGTACAAATGCATGGTAAACAGATTTCTCCAAAATATACTTCTGGAATTGACTATCAACCTAGTAAAAGAAATTTTTTAAGAACTAATTTTGTTTCTAAATATATGACATGTAGCTTTACTCCCAGATCTGGAAAACATTAAACTAGTTCACGTTATGACACACTCTCTACTGTTTCAAGATTTTCTGGACCAAATAGTGTTTTTTTTCAAATACTTTACATAATGCTTATAGGAGAACTATGAGGAAGATATGGGTTCCTAAGGAACTAGTCACTAATATTATTGGACCAAAACAAGTGAGGGTACCAAAATGTATTTTTATTTGACTATTTTGTAGGTAATTTACTTAAAGATTTCCTATATAAATTTATGGTACTTGGATAGTGGGTGTTCAATACATTATAGGAGAATATTCATGTTTTAATAATTTAATAAAAAATGATGGAGGATATGTCACCTTTGGTGAAAAATTCCAATGGAAAGATTATTCACCTTTTCCAAATCAGTAACTCTAACTCAGTTTTGATTTCCAAAGTACTTTTTGTTGATAGATGGAAATATAATCTTCTTAGTATTTCATAGTTATGTAATGATGGATTTCATGTTAAATTTGAAAATGATTCCTGCGATGTTTTTAATTCTAAAAATTAATTAGTGTTCTATGTATTAAGAAATGAAAATTTATATTCTGTTAACTTACATTATCTAGCTTCTCAAAATGCTTCAGGTTTAAGTGTGTTTCACAAAGAGTCCTGCCTTTGGAATATGAGACATGGACAATGTAACGCTCACTCCCTTTGAAAGTTAACTAGAAAAATCTTAGTTAAAGACATACCCAAACTTGAGTTTCCAAATGTTAAAGTGTGTAATCCTTGTCAAAAAGTAAAGAAACGTATAATTTCCTTCAAACCAAAGAAATAAGTTTCATCTACTCAACCTCTAGAATTGGTTCACATGGATTTTTTTGGACCATTTATATTTTCAAGTTTAAATGGGAAACACTATGTTTATGTTCTTGTAGATGAAGTTTCTAGATATACTTGGACCTTCCTTTTGGCTCAAAAAAATGAAGTGTGATCTGATTTTACTTAATATTGAAAAACTATAGAAAATATTAGTGAACATAGAATTAAATCCTTAAGAATTGATCATGGCCGTGTGTTTGAAAATCAATAGTTTGAATCCATTTTCTCACAAAAGGGATATAGTCATAATTTCTCTACCCTTAGAACACCTCAACATAAGGAAGTTGTAGAAAGAACAAATAGAACCCTGCAAAAGATTACTAGAACTATGCTTAGTGAATATGACTTACCTATTTACTTTTGGGATGAAGCTTTAAATACAACATGCTACATAATAAATAGAGTTTTGGTTTGAACTATCCTTAAAATAACTCCAAATGAGTAGTGGAACAATAAAAACCCAAAGTTAGCTACTTAAAAGTATTCATTTGCAAAGTCTATATCCTTAATACTAAGGACAATCATGAAAATTTATCATCCAAGAGTGATGAAGGAATCTTCTCAAGATATTCATATTCTAGTAAATCCTATAGAGTGTTTAATAAAAGAACTAAATGTGTGGAAGAATCTGTCCATGTAAAATTTGATGAAACAGATCCACGTGAACTTAAGACCACTTTAGAGAACATGGAGGATGATGTATCAAATCTAGACATTAATTCAAAATCTCCTAACCATACTATAAATGAATATGTGAAAACTTATAGTTATGGAAATTATTTAGATTCTGGTCACAATGAACCAGATCCTACTGATGAACCTGAAATCATCATTCCTTCTTTTTTCTAGAGTTGTTATAACTCTTAAGAACAATCCTTTAGATGTTGTTGTAGGAGACTTAGAAAAAGGAACTGAAACTAGAGCTTCTCTTAGAAATTAGGTTGAACATCAAGTCTTCTTGTCATAATATGAAACTAAAAACATTAATGATGCTTTCAATGATGAATTTTGGGTGATGGATTTGCAATAAAAACTAAATCAGTTTGAAAGGAACAAAGTTTGGAAACTTATTGAAAAACCCAAAGACACATTCCCCCTAGGAAAAAAATGGATTTTTAGAAATAAGGTAGATTAAGTTGGTAATATAGTTAGAATCAAGTATATATTGGTTGTACAAGGCTATAGTCAAGTAGAAGGAATTGACTATGAAGAGACCTTTGCACTAGTATCCAGACATGATGCCATCAGAATTCTACTTGCTTATGCAGCACATCTGAAATTGAAACTATATCAAATGGATGTCAAAAGTGAATTTCTAAAAGGTTATTTATCTAAGGATGTATTTGTTGAGCAACCCCCTAGTTTTAAAAACACTCATTTTCCAAACCATATTTTTAAATTATTAAAAGCTTTATACAGTTTAAAACAATCTCCAAGAGCATTGTATGATAGATGAAGTACATTTCTTATTTTTAAAGGATTTAAAAAAAGAAATAGTTGATCCTACCATTTTTATAAAATGAATTTCCAATGATGTTTTAGTAGGTCAGATCTCTATATATGACATTATCTATGGATCTTGAAAAAATTATTTATGTACTAAATTTTCTAAAATGATGCAAAACAAATTTGAAATGAGTTTAATGGATGAACTCAAATTCTTTATTGGATTTCAAATATTTCAAAATAATGATGGTATTATTTTAAATCAAAGTAAATATACAAGAGATCTTCTAATTTTTGTTTGATTGGATAGCACTAAAAGAAGTAACACTCCAATGAGTACATCTTTTAAGTTAGATTTGGATAAAGATGTAAATTTTTTGGATCAAACCACTTACAGATGAATGATTGGAAGTTTACTCTTCTTGAATGCTAGCCGACCAGACATTATGTTTAGTGTGTGTATGTGTGCTCGTTTTCATGAAAATCCTAGGGAATCTCATTTAAATGTTGTTAAGATAATTTTCAAATACCACAAGAAAAGACCCAATCTAGGACTCTTTTATCCCAGATGAAAATCATTTGAGTTAGTGAGTTATTATGATTCTGACTTTGGTGGTTGTAAGTTAGATAGAAAAATCACCTATAGAACCTGTCAATTTTTAGGCAAGTCACTAGTATCATGGTGTGTTAAGAAACAAAACTTTGTTGCATTATCTACTAAATAAGTTGAATACATAGCTACTAGCAGTTTTTGTGCACAAATTTTGTGGATGAAACACACATTACTAGATTATGGATATCAATTCAGGAATGTACCTATAAACTGTGACTATACAAGTTCTCTTACCATCTCAAAAAATCATATTTCACACTCTAGGACAAAACATATTGATGTAAGACATCACTTTTTCAGATTTCATTATATAAAATGTGATATCACTTTAGAATTCATTGGAAGTGAATATCAGCTTGCAGATATATTCACCAAACCACTAAATTCTGAATGAATAGATTACATCATACATGAATTGGGTATGATAAATCTTAAGTAGATATCTTACTGTTTCATATTTTACAATTTCATATATTACTGTTTCATATCTTACTATTTTATATCTTATTGTTTCACACTTTATGGTTTTACAAGTCACTATCTTGAGATTAATATTTAACTCTAATGGTTCTATAGTTTTACTATCTTAAGAGTTACTGTTTCAAGTTTATGATCTCATAGTTACTATTTATGGGTTACCGTCTGGAACTTACTATCTCAAACAATACAGTCACATAGTTTAGAAATCACACTGTTACGGTCGCACCGTTAATTCTTGTTACTGTCTCACCGTGAATGACTGTTATGGTCTCACCATGAAGAATTGTTACAATCTCTCCATAATGAGTATTTATTGTTTTTTTTATAAATTATAACTTGTATCATGGTAATTAATTGTTTTTACTTTCCCGCGCTTCTGACCATGCGATTCTTGATATCCCTAAATGAAAAAATAAAAGAAGTTTCACTAGTTCTTCACACAAGCTCTCTTCTCATCTCTCAAATCGTAACACCTCTTTCAACCCTTCTCTCTCTCAAACCTTCGGTTAATGCATAGGATGAAATTACCTTCATCGTCAACTCCTGAGAAGCATAGTTCAAAGAAGAAGTTGAAGATAGCACTGAAGTTAGCACCTGAGGGTCCTCTGAATCTGAATCTAGTGAATGGAATATTAGTACCTAAAATGGAGATATTCCTTAAGTGTCTTCTATCAAGTAAGTCTTTGGTGTTGAATGTTCTAAAAGGTCAAGGATGTCTAGATTGTTTCACTAAGGAGGATAGGCATATCTACCCGAAGCTAGTTGCACAGTTTTACACGTATATTCAATTTTCTTTTGATTTAGAAGATGGCTATGTTATGAGAAGCTGGATCAATGGCCATAGATGCACGTTTTCCTCGAGGTAATGGGTTGCATGCCTTAGGATGCCTCATGAGGGTATTTGTGAGGACTACCAGAGAGTTCCTCCACCTCCATGTGAAATTTTTGTTTTGGAAAAATCATTGGGAAGTTTAACTGGAAATGAAACAAATAGAACCATATCCTCTGAGTTGGATGGTGAATCAATACTCTTGTTTAATCTTGTTCAGAATTTGATTAGCCCCAAAAAGGTGATTTTATTGTACTCAAGCATCATGATGTATTTTTGAAACATCTCAGGAAGAATGGACAGAAGATCAATCTTTTTAAGTATATTATACACTATATGTTTGAGTTGATCAAAACAACCTCAATGTCAACCTCTCAATGTTATTCACAACTTATCTCGGCCTTGCTTCTTGTAACGGGATTGGTTGGACCAGATTAAGAATCCATTAAGGGTGATGAGTTCTGTCTTTTGAAAGTTACAATAAAGAGAATGAACATCAATTGGAATCCATGGAGGAAAGCATGGGTGGAAGATAATGATAGAGTTTATGAAAAGTTTAATCCAGTGGAACACCCTTCAAGACCTGGGGATATTTATGATATTGGTTTTTAACTAGATTAGATTTTTGAGTATTATGATGTGGAAAAAGAGGAAGAGGAAGTTGTACCTTCAAAAGAAACTGTTTTGGTTGAACAAGATAATGAATCCTCACCTCAAGTCTTTTTTGAAAACAAAGTGCATGTTCCTGAAAAAGTTGTTGCTATAGAAGAAAAACTTTCATCAAAAGAAGAATATGTTACTAAGAAAAGATAAAATAATGTTGTAGAAGAAAATATAAAATAAGATCTTCATGTTGTGAAAGAAGCTGCCCTTGAGGAATTCTTAGAAGAACAATCTATTCTTGAAGTTATTCCTTCTGCTGAAGAGAGAATGGAGAAAGCCTTTTAGTTAGATTAAAAGGAAATGGATGAGGAAATTAAGGATGAAATAGTGGAAATAAATCAAGGATCTAAATCTATTAGTCCTAAGAAAGATTCACTTGTTGAGGGTGGAGTTGCCTCCAAATCTAGGATCTGTTGAAGTACCTTATCCAATTGATTCAACCTTAATAGATGCATGGTATAAATTTCCTAGTAATTTTGATGTGACAGATTCCCAGGAAGTCTCAGTTAAAGGACTTAATCTATCTACTATGTTTCATTTGAAACTGGCATCTGCACCTGAAGCTATCACTACCAAGGAACCGGATCCTGTCTCAGCTTCTATTTCTGAACCTTCACAAGAATCTCCAAACTTGGTGAATCAGGATGATCTGAAAGCTTTTGGAGCTACCATATTTTATGGAGTTGAAAAACTCATGTATACCCAATCAGCTCCTATAAATAACCTGGGTGATTGAGATGCTTCCCTATTGTTGGAAAAAGTTATATGGCAGATTCAAACCAAGATGCTTCATAAGATTCAAGAAGCCAGAGTTGAGAACAAACTACTCAGTGATGAAGTAAAAAACTCTAAGAGGTATGGTTGAAGATATGCATAGAGTGATAACCTTAAAACCAAAACCTACTTCTCATCCTTTTGAGGATATTTTCAGTCAAAACCCACAAGAATTAACCTCGCTGATTCAACCTCATCTAACCTCATTAGCCTACAAAGTAGTTGAAAGAAACAAGAAGATTATTCAAGAGTTTCCTGATCTTATTATTGGACTTAATAAGTTAACTGGTGAGTATAAAGGTTGTCTCCATGAATTTCTAAATCAACTAAAATCCCTTACCATAACTTTCATTGCTTCTCGTACTTCTAAAAAATCATCTCAACCTTCTTTAGACAGTGATCTACTTTGAACAGTTGTCAAAGAATAACTTCAAGCTGTGCTCACTGGCTTTAACAAGGAATCTCTATCTAATGTTATGAAGAACAGTGAAAGAGTTCTTGATTTTTTTAGAATCCATTACAATAATTCCAATTATTCTCAATAAGAAATTTCTTAGAAGGTGGACTTCAACTTCAATCCGATCTTATCTAAGAATGACATGACCAACCACTTCAAGTATCTTGTTGAGAATCTAAGGATCCCTCTTATAACTCAAGCTTTCAAAACTCAAGTCCAAAAGCTCAAAGATTTTACTCCTTTGTTGGATAAGTTTATGGAAAACAAGGATTACTTTGATAAATCCATGCAGTATGGTGGTGAAATCATTACTGATTTTATCAAACTTGTAATGCCTTATTTTCATGTCCAAAGTACTACAATTGTCGCTCCTGCAGCTACACCCCTTAGATCTGGTTTTCCTACCTTCTCATCCTCTTCCCTAGCCTCCACATCTATGTATATATATTAGGCTCTGAGTTAGATCAGGCCTATTATCCTGGATCAACAATTGCCTTGGTCTTCTTCTGCACCTACCTTGGCCCCTTCTATTTTTGGAGGACTCCCTTTACCTTCTTTGTCCACTAGTTCACTCCCTTCTACTTCTACCACTACTTCTACGGCTTCTTATAAATATGATGATGCCAAGGGAAAAGAGAAGACAATCCAGTGCTGAAGAATAGTGTTTACTTTCTTTTGATATGGGTGTTTTATGTATTCTTCTTCCTTTCTCCATATACTGACACTTTTTATCCATCTAATGCATTTTTCCCATTTCTTGTCTCCTTCTTATTTACTCTTTTGGATAATCCCAAAAGGGGAAGAAATATGTATTCTATCTGTACACTAAATGCACATTAAAGAAGAGACACGTTACCTAAGAATAAATATCTCACTCACCTGATTTACGATCATCAAAAAGGGGGAGATTGTTGGACTCATCCTATGTTACTCATGTTTTAATGATAAAAAATTATTTACCTTCTGTAATGCTTGTTAATCCTATGTAATCTGTCTCAAATCGTGTGTACGGATGATTAGTATCTTTATTCTTTAAATAAACCTATCCATGATCTTAATTTGTATACATTAAGTTTAATTATTGTACACTTTGTTTAATTAACTTCATTATGACTTATTTTATGAATGACTAAGTCTAATCCATTGTATGAATATCACTATTTAAGTCTGTATACAGATATTTGACTAAGTCTGAGAAACTGGGAGTCTACCACCGGTTGTGATTTTCTGGAAAAGGACCCAGACACCCTGACCATATAGAAACCATGAATATCTAGACACTGTGACTATCCAGACATCGTGACCATCTAGACATCGTGACCATATAGACATCGTGACCATCAAGACAACATGATCATCCAAACAACTGACCTTCCAGACATCGTGACCCTCCTAACGTCGTAACTATCTAGACACTGTGACTATCTAGACACCATGATTCTAACACCACATCTATGCTACCAGTTTTTGATCTCTATACAAATATGACATTATTGTTGTTTCATAGCTCAAATACAAAGAAGGAGACACCATTTCAAGGAGACACAGTTTCATTGAGACACCGTTCACAGAAAGATTGTGACACCGTTTCTTAATCTTTTTAGTCATTTTTTAATTTAATTTCTAGCAGTCATATTTGAAGCTTTTAAATGAATGGACATAATTAATGTTTCTTTGTAGACATATAATCTAAAATTATGAGGTAAGAGGTGTAGAATACATGTATCATGTTATCTCCAACGCAAGCACTCCAAGAATAAAAGGGAAGCGCAGCCCAAAAACCAAGAGAGAACGTAATAACGAAGTACACACGAGCTCTATAGAAAACAAGAATCGACACATCAAACTCGAAATTCCTGAAGAACACACAAATCATTCTTGAATCAACAATTTGTATACCATATATCAGAATCATCGAGTACATCTTAGCATTAACAATACCAAGAAGAACACGAGCCAAATCTAGTTGACTTACGATACTCTGTTTTCTATGAGAGGACTCGATTTCTGCATCCGCTTCATCCCAGAAGTCCAGGGTGGCATAGACTAACACTCATAGAAATTCTAAGCTTATCTCATCATTTCTGCTCTATTGTGTATTATTTTTCTTATCTTTTAAGCAGTGTGTGTGTCTGTATTAAACACGCACTGTCTCCTGCATCAAACTGAAGGATACAAGATATCCTTTCTCTTACATATTTTTTAAACCTGTGTATTCCCACGGATATGTGTGGAAGAGGTTCATGTGTGACTTGTTGGTTCATACCCACAAAGAACTATGGAATAGGTTGTGTGACCTGGACAATCTTGTTTACTGTTGTAAATCCTAATATAGGCTGTGTTTCTGGTTTATTTATATAAACTGCTTGGTGGAAGCTAATCACCAAGTGGAGTGGATTAGGTCTCATATTGAGACTGAACCGCTTGTTTTATATCCACTATGTTGTTTATTTTAGTTTTCTATGTTTTACGGTTTAATCTAGAAATCACTAAATTTACTTTGATTGTTAATCTTGGAAAGAAGTTAAAATTGGTTTTCCTTATTATCATATCTTCAAAAGTAATGTTAATATCTAATATTAAGATTAATGATAATTTATCAATCTTCTAAGAACTTATTTAAATATTCAAACATTATTAGCAGTATAACATTGATTAACTAGGTTGTATTTAACTTTATTGGGTAACCCTTTTAAGAATACTTTTTAAACAAAATTTTTAAATAGATACTAAATTCACCCCCCTCTTGAGTACTCTACTCCGACCAACAAAAAGACACACTAGAAGTTATAACAGTCACACCATAAATCATATTAAGGTAAGGATGATTTATACATGTCCAAAATGACTTATGGATAGTTTTCCTAAAAATTCCAAAAAATAAAAATGTTTTTACTCGGTTTGGAGCATATCACCTCTCATTTTTACTAAAATGTCATTTTACACTAGAAACATGCACTTTGAGTCATATCGATCACATCATGTGTCATTTTGATGTCAGATTGTTTTCCAATACATCAAAAATGACTTACAAATCATTAAATTATTAAGACAATTCGACCGTGTTTACCTTACTTTCAATGAGTGACACTTTTTAAACTAAAATGTCAATTTTAAATTGATAAAGGACACTTTGATTAATACCAGGAACATTATGTATCAGTTTGAGGTGTGACTAATTCCTACACATCAAAAATTACATAAGTATTATTTTTCTAAAGTATCAAAACAATATGATTGTTTTTTCTCATATTTGAGTTTTTTAGTTGTCTTTTTTACTAAAATTAATGCCAATTTTAAATAAAATGACACACTTGGAGTCATACCAGTCATACCATGAAATGGATTGAGGTTAAGCTAATTAATACACATCCCAAATGAATTATGTATCATTTTATTATAGTTTCAAAACAATTAAAATGTGTTTTATAGGTTTTGAGTACGTAACTTGTGTTTTTTACTAAAATTTATGTCAATTTAAAAATACAAGAACTTGGAGTTATATCGGTCACACTGTGAATCAGATTGAGTTATGGATAAAACCTACACATAATAAATGACTTATGTATAATAATTATAAAGTATCAAAACAATCTGAAAGTTTTTTCTTGGTTTTGGGATTGTTAGTTGTCTTTTTTACTAAACTTAATGTCAATTTTAAATAAAAAGACAAACCTGGGGCCATACCAGTCACACTGTGTGTTGGGTTGAGGTTAAGATGATTAATACATGTCATAAATGTATTATGGATTATTTTCCTAAATACCAAAATAATTTGAATTCCTTATCATGGTTTTTAGTATGTCACTTATCTTTTTTACTAAAATAACATTTTAAACTAGAAACATGCACTTTAAGTCATAATGGTAACATCATGTGTCAGTTTGAGGTGATACTAATTCCTACATGTCAAAAAAGACTTATAAATCTTTTTCCAAAATTCTAAAGACAATTAGATTATAAATTCTGAGTTTTAATTGAGGGTCACACATTTTGAACAAAAATGTCAATTTAAAACCGATAAGGGACACATTCAGTCAAACTAGGAACACTGTGTATTGGATTAAGGTGTGAATAATTCATAAATATTAGAAATTACTTATGGATAATGTTTCTAAAGTTTCAGAATAATACAAATGTGTTTTATCAGTTTTGACTATGTTAGTTGTCTTTTTTACTTAAATTAATGTCAATTTTAAATAAAAAGACACACTTTGTGTCATACCAACCACATCATGCATCTTATTTAGGGGTGGACGATACCTGCACATCATAAATGATTTATGGATGGTTTTACTAAAGTATAAAAAAATTAATGTGTTTTCTTGGTTTTAGTATGTGATGGTTATTTTGAACTAAAATGTAAATTACAAACTAAAAAATTATAGTTTTAGTCATACCAAGAACACTATGTATTGGATTGAGGTGTGGTTGATTGAGTATATTATATGTTTCTATCTTCCAACTATCTGAAAAAATCCATATAATATAAAACATGTTCCATTTTTATGGAAGAGTAAACCTCATTTTCACGGGACTTGGCCTTCCCCATGCTCTCGTGTGGAGCCTTCGAGGCCCAGGGGGTGTTTCACAATACATTAGATAAGTTTGTAATATTTTGGAACTTGGTAGAGATGAATATATTTCATGAGGATTATATATAACCTCATATCCACGCATCCTCTCCATGTGGTGGGACATGCCATCATGTTTCCTCAAACACTTCATGTTTTTGGTAGGATGGGGTTTCCTCTTCCATAAAAAAGGTATGTGTTCTTTCCAATGTATCACAAGCATGAACAACTTTGAACAAACCACCCAACTCGAGTAGAATAATCAACCTATATAAAAAAATATCATGTTAATAACACTATAAATAAATAATATAAACATAAATATAAAACAATATATTCATAGTCCAAATGTTTTATACTATGATCCCAAACTATAACATTTCTGATTCACCCACTATGGATACATATGAGATATTTTAGAATCTCAATTCCAACTACATGATATATTTAACCACTATAAAATAACATAAAATTTATGTATTACACAAAAATTGAAAACATTTATCCTTTTTGGTTGGTGTAAAACTCATATATAAACATTTTCCTTATTATTTTCTATAAAAATATAGAATAAAACATTATATATTATTGGATTATACTAAACATTAGTGTATACCATTATTTATTCCAAGAAAACATTAACCATTAGTGTAAACCTATTATCATTCATTGATTGAACTAAAATAAATATTTACATTTTAGTCTCTATTGGAAATAATAAAATCTATCTTCCCCATTCACCGTCATATAAAGTAAAAAATACATGATAGAATATTTACCATATTTTATGGAAAAACATCAGTGTGACAAATCATGTATTTTCATAAGACACTAAACTCCATTATAAATTGTTTCCCCCTTTTTGACAATATTAAACATCTGTATAGCCCTTTATGTCATCCAAATGGCATTAAAATCTAGTGCATCAATTATTTCTTAATGGATTGTGCTATAGATTAGTATATCCTTTTCAATATCCTGGGTTATGATAAACGCTAACATAACATCATCATTATTATTTTTAATTAAAATGGTAACATAACTAATCACATTTATTTTTTATTTATAATGATGAAGATTTTTTTTATTAATGAGATTGTGAATGTGGATAATTTTACATAATGAGTGTGCACATGCATATTAGAGATAACCCATTGGATAGATTTTTTGAAGTTGAGATGATGAACAGGTATCTATATGCATAATAAAGATAGGTTAAACACCTCTAATCAGGTAATGTTTTTGAGATTCTATGTGATTTAATGGTGGTGTGATTTAATTTCATATCATGTGCATTGAAAATAATCAGTTTTAGTCAATCCATGTCATTAATATAAAGTTTACATGTTACTTTTATGGATTTCACAAGAATTTGTTATATTATATCATGCGTATAATTGAGGATAATATAGCCCAAATAATTCCACCACCCACAAAAGTGAAACCACTGTATTTTTCTTTTCTTCTATCATTTAACATCACCCATGATGGAACTCTATAGATTGAATTAGTTAAATTTTATTCTAAAAATGATAAGTAAATTAACTAAAAAGTATATAAAATGATGAGAAAATTAACTAAATAAGTAGTAGTAGGTCACCTCTTCATGATGCATGAATACATTATGACACCATATTTGGGAATCATTTCTAAAAAAATTAATTAATTTTATTATAATTATCCTTGATAAATTGATAAAAAATAATATATAATAATTATGATACTAATTATTCACACCTGAAAAATCTTTATAAGGTTATAGCTCGTACAAAATCACAAAAAATAGCAATTAATCATCTAAATTTGTTGTCGGCAAACATCCTGATACCATGTACCCTCCCAATTAACTTTTAAAAAAATTAGTTATTCTTTTGAGTATGATGGGTTTTGGAAATCTTGTTAGTATTGAGAAAATATAAACAAACAAATAATTACAAAATATGTTTAATGAAACATTAATTACCTTCAAAACTTACCTCTTCGAAGATAGTGGTCTTCAGATGGATTATGATCTCTATCATAAATTGGAAAAGATAATATCCACAATTTTTTCCATTATCTTGATTTATACACTGAAAAAACATTTTCCAATATAAATATTTTTATATATACATTAATATATTACTAATTAAAGTAACCCATAGGCTTTTTCTGTTCAGTTACCAACCTAATTCCCTGATTTGGCCTATATTTATCAACTGCCTTATCATAAAACAAGTCTTGTTAAAACACAAGCAAGAATATATAACTTGAAGTTAATCTATAAAATATTGATTACAATGTATTAAAAATTTAAAATTCACATCATGTGTGGTCGGTTTTTTTATATACATGAATTGGATCCAAAAAACTATTTGTGGTATCCATATTAACTGCGATCAACATCCAACGCTTCCTAAAAAATTCATTAGTAATAAAAAAATAAAATTATATTTTTTTCTAATTTGATTTTATAGATTTAACTCTTCATTGTAGGAATCAAAAATAGTATGTATTCAGTTTTTTTTTCTCAAATTCATTATATAGCTCATCTTTCTTATTAGAAATTTATTCCTTATCCATTGTATTTTTTTCATAAAAATGATATATGGATTAATGAGTCCAAATCACGAGTCCAAATCATGGTTTACACATTTTAAAAAATATGAATTGTTATTATCTTTAATAAAAATATTATCTCACTATTTGGAAAAAAAGTATTATGAAAATGTACCTTATATATGTATTAATAATTGAGGCTCCCAGCCATTCAAACTTGATAATATCATTTATACTCTCTAGAACAACTTCACCTATCAGAGATGTTCTATATATTTTTTAATCACATGGAATATAAGACATGTTTTCATCTTTAAATGTGGTCTTTTCATCATGTTGTAATGATAAAAAATGTTTCTCTGGAACAGGTAAGGGGAAGGTCCTCCCGAAAGGTCCTTTTGATTTCTTGGTCGATTCACTAGATTGTCTTGATCCGACCTTCTATTTTCCCATCGCTTTATCTATTTGTAATTTCAGACCTTTTTTATAAACTATTATGGGTTTTTCATATGAATTTTTTTTGTTAAAGACATACCTCATTAATCTTTATAATATTAGATTCCCATAGTATGAATGTTCCAATAACATCATTAACCATAGTAATTTCGAGATCATCAAGTGGAACAGGAAACTTAGAATTTGGATCATGATCTACCTCAATCCCCACTCTCATGTAATATTTTGGGATTTAATTATGGTGTATCTTGTCCCATAGGATATTATACACCATACCCCTCACAAAATGTCTACACATGGGTGTTGATAGATATAAATCACATATAACTATATCGTAAATTTTTTTAGTAATATAAATTTATCGAATGTTGTTCTATTTACAATAGGGGAAATAGTAATAAACAAATTTACTACCTGGGGTAAGTTATGCGGTTTATGAGAATGACTGGCCTCAAATATAGTGGAGCCATTTGGTTCTTCAGGTGAAAACTTTTTTTCACCACTTGTTCTCTTTCATCCTTTCTAATACATTAGTCTTCCAAACTAGACCGAACAATAATATCTTGAAAAGAATTTATTTTTTCTTTCAATCCTTTAATCATATTATATGTATCTTCATGTGGTTTTATATTTTCAAAATATGTTCTAGGAGACACTCCAAAACATAGTCCTATAAGATGACAATATTTTTCTGGCCACTTCAAAACTCTGAAAGTAGTTTTTATTCTGGTATGGTCACTGTCGATACTTGTATCTAAACTATATAAAATAATATGAACATAAATATATATTTTTATGAAATATTTTTAAAAAGAATAAAAATTACTATTATTTCATACTTACACATGTTTCCCAAATAGCTTTTGGGTTTTCATAAACTAGTTTATCCTCCTTATTTACGTGAGCGTCCTTCCATAACAGATGATGTGTGATGAAAGTGGATTCAGATTTTGATTCATCAATATAAATAAAAAAACGAACATATGTTGTTTCATATCAAAAAAAATATTTATTATTGATTAGAAATACATTCCAATATATTTTCTAGTGAATTATACACCATCCTTGCTTTTGGGACAGGGGTACATTGGTTTTGATGCACGTTTATTATTTTCAAGACTCTTTTGATGTTTCAAAAATTAAAAAAAAACAAATTGGGTAAAATAAATAATTTCAATATTATATTATTGTCTAAAATTCAATGGAAATGATTTATCACTGAGATGAATGATGAAATAATTCCATGTTTTTTACTTTATAATTTGTTCATAACTAACTGGTGGGTGGGAATTTACTTTCCCATCATCGTCCCTAAGATTTAACTTGGTATGAAAAGTCTATAAGATTTTATTTACTTTTAAAAATGCCACTAATTAAAATTTATTACATAAATATTCTGAAATAAATGAACTCTGATGGAATAATAAAAATTAATTCAATGTTTCATTATATAATTTTTTAGTAAAATAGATAAATTATATCATATCATTACCTTTAGATCTTTCCAAATGATTTCCTTCGTTACAAGATAGGCATGGAACCATGAATAAATATCAATTGTTACATTCAACCTTGTTTTTACCACAATATAAATAAAGAACATTAAATTTTTGGGGTCAATAGGTTTATCACGTTGATTCAAGACAACCTCAAATTTTATATTCTGACTTCTTGCCTTGATAATTTTATTCAACACTATGATGTTTCTTTTTATTGTTTTTTTCATCAACATGTTGTTGATCCAATAATAATTCTGTATTTTCAGAATCATTAGTCTATTATTCCCTAGTATTGGTAACTTCATCATTTATAGAATACATTTTCTGCATGAGCAGTTAAACATTTAATTTAGATTATGTTAATGCAGTATAGAACTAATAATATTATGAATAAAAGAATAAAAAATTAAAAAAAACTTTAACCTTCTCATTGAACTCTCTTTATTTTTTAACGGTTTTAGGGATTTGGATCCTCTATTGATAATTAAAATCCCCTCTTTGTGGTCCCTTCTAAAATATAAGACATTGTATACATTGGGATCTCCATGAACTGATTGTGATATCCCGATGAGAGGGTCACGCTCAATTGACCTTTCATCTAACCCAACTTTTATTTTAGTCGCTAGCAGGACAATATAAAAACTATTTTTTTCTGGATCTGAGACATAAAATACTTTCATTTATTATGATTTCATTGTGAATAGATTGTCTTTTTCCCCTTCCACACTAAAATTCACCTTCACGAAGCCCATTTCTTCAAATATCACTACACTCCTATTTTTAACCCATTTTCAACGAAAAAATCAGCACATAATTTTTTTTACAATAACACTCTTATATAAATTAGATAATTCCAAAATATGAAATAATTTCATATTTTTTTCTATCCATGGAACCATATATGTGCATTTCTTCCTCCAGAAGTAAAACTCCACTATTTTTCACAATATTTCATTCATTGTGTTCTTTTGTATAGAATGTATAATGATTAATTAAAAAAACAATGTAAGATATAACATTTTCATATGTTACCCTAGCTATGAATTGAATTAATTCATAAATTGAATTCGTATTTTCAGACAACTCCTAATAAATTTGATCTTGGAACCATCCTAAAAATTGTTGATTGTGTGTATTTAATATCCATCATTCATCCCTTAATGGATTAAAATATATAATAATTTCTTTTTGGATTCAATGTATGATTAAAATATTCTTAAAACAACAAGATTTTATGTTATTTCACTTTTTAAATTTAAATTCTTCGATAGATTACATTGCAAGAAACACCGAGCATAAACAAAATAATAATATTCTATTAATATTATTATTTAAAAATAAATTATACCCCAAGCAGTTAAATTGGTGTTAATTAATTGCATTAACTATATTATGAAAATATATTATATAATTAATTAGTTACAAATTAATTATAAATAAATATAAAAAAATATTTAATATAAAGGAAGTGTTTTTATAACAACTATTATTATAAGCCAAAGGTGTTTTATCCAAAGATATTAAATTAATTATAGTCATGGAACAATATTAATTAAATTTACATATAATATATTCAAGATAATGTTTAAAATTCATTATATGCATTTTCAAGAAATAATAGAAAAATAAATCCAATATTTATGCATAAAAAGCGATATTTTCCTAAAGGCAGTTTTCAACCTTTTGATGCCACACATGTTTCAAATCTGTTTTTGATACTTTTAGAAATTCTATTTGGAAAAATAAACTTATTATGTGAAATTGAATATTAAATTTTACTTTTATATAATATTTGGTATTTTTCTAATAAGTTTCATGTTTTGTTGAATTTTGAATAATAAAAAATTTTAATTGAAAATAGATTTTTCCTATAAAAAAAGTATAGTGATACATTATATTTTTTGATTTATTTTAAATTATAATTATATATATTTTATATTATTTAATCTAAATTAGTTCCTGGAATTAAATTTATCATTAAATTTGGATATTAATACATTTCAATCCTTTAAACATTTTCATTTTAATAACATCTTTCCTCACCGTCAATGGGGTTAATTTTAAATTTATTTTATCAAATTATGTGTTTTGAATTTAGAAATATGGATTCCGTATTTAGAATCATAAGGTCACAATTAATTAAATAGTTTCATTTTATTTTTAGACAATATGAATAGTAACTCTAGTAATTTTTATTACCACGGTCATGAGTAAATAAAGTAATTAAGGGGAAAATTCATATTATAAATATTATAAAATTACTGTAAAACTTTACATAATTTTATTATATGAGTTATTTTAGACCAAAATTATACTTGGAATGATTATATGGCCTCTTGGATCCACTTGAAAGACATTAATCGTTTTATAGTATTTTATTTTAAGAAAAGTCAAATATAGCATACTCATGTTTTAAATAAGTATTAAAATTTTAATATATGATCATTCAACATGTATCTTCAACTATAAATATTAATTTGTAATGTAAAATTTTATCTTCATCATTGTAATTTATTTTTAATTTTTAAGAAATAAATAATTATCTTCAAGGAATACACAATGATGATGCATTAATTATTTAATTAATGGAAATATCAAATAAATGATATTAAAATTTTTAAAATAAATATAATGTGAAATAATTAATGTCATACGAGATTTTTTTATATTAATTTGAAATTATATTTAGGTTTTTTAATAATTATTTATAATTTATCTTATTTTTATGATATTTTAAAAAGTCAAGTAATGAATAGTGTCTTAATTGTCATTAATGATATTTTAAAATAAATAATATTTTATTATATGATATAAAATTCATAAAAATATAAAAAACATACAAATTATTTTTATAAGGTTTAATTAATCATCCATAACTCTATTATGGTCTATTTGTAATTTTATAATAACTATATTAACATTTAAATAGTAAAAACACATGTTGTCATGGTAAGAGTTAAAGATATTAAATAAGTGTTAAAGCCAGAAGATAAAAATAATATTGTGACATAAACTTGTCTAAAAATAAGTTGTTGAGATTATTTCGACCCATAATAATCTTATCTTATGAAAAACTCACCTTGAGACATTTTTAGTTGAAAATTAATTTATATTAATTTAATATTTTGAGAGTTTCCTAAAGTTCCACTCACCTCAATTATAAAAGGGAACCTCCTCCCTCACTTCTTCACACAACATATAGACTTATAGCTTGACCAAATCCTAAAATGTTATCTTAACAACATCCTTATCCATGTTTTGGAGACCCTGGGTTTCCAGAAATACCAACCCTAGATCCCATAAGAAGATATATAAAGGGAGTCCACCGAAGAAGAGATAATCATTTTTACCAACTCATCCAAGTTCATTTCTTATTATAATACTTATTCATGAATTTTTTACATGATAACATAATAAATCCAATAATATATATGTGGTGATATTTTATTATCATAATGGTACAACCATATTCCATGATTTATTCACCCTATAAAAAATGGAATCATTTTTCATGCGTGTGTATGACTTACTGTCTCCACGCTATTATGTAATTTATTTTTCACCCCCACTTTACTTGGAAGGGTGTAATTATGTAAATAGTGGATATATATAGTAATTAGTACATGATATTTATTATGTATAATTAATATACTATCCAATTACTTACCATATTACCATAAACAAAAAGATATTGTCCTTCGTGCGTACATACATCTTACTATCTCCATGAAGCAATGCGGTTCATTATCTATGATAAAAATTAAAGAGTGGTTAAAAAATTTATTTAATGATTAAATATTATATTTATGGAATTTATAATATTCATGAGGCATTAGATATATATCCTATATAAGATAAATAGGACTTTCAATACAAAACAATCATGAGAAAAGATGGCATTAACTACTAAAATAGTGAAATGAATAAAACTTTATTAATAAACATGTGGTAAAATATTATAAGGGGAAAATATATGATATCATAAATATTATCATGATATTTTTATAAGTTAATAATATGTTTAAAACCACCATAGATGAGTTTAGGACATGTACAGAGGAAACCAGACTTAAGGTAAAGGTTATTTCACAATCTCATTATTATTCGGGATTGTTTAAGTTTATGTCTCCAATGTGAAAAAATGTTCTTCCACATCCATGTTCTCTTAAAATGTTTTAAAAAAGGTTTTTAATATTATATTAAAAAAATTAATGTCTTTTTACCAATTTTCTACATATTATAAAAAGGTTTGAAAGGAATATTTTTTTCATTTTCCAATTAAGGTACTTTTTGAATTTTTTGACAAAAATACTAAGGAAATGTTTTATTAACTTATGTATAATGAGTGGAATTTTTATCTATCATGATTAATTAATATATTTAATCTTAATTTAAAATTTCAAAATGTTATTTTTGGTGAATGTTTTTTCTTTTAAAATTATACACCCTTTTAAATAAATTATTACAAAGTAAAAAAGGGGTATTTCTCTCAATAATTTTCAATGATTTTATTAGATTATTTTCATCTATGTCAACATAATTTTGTTTATTTTTATTCTTCCTTGAATTTGATATATTATGATGTGATCTACCAGGATTATTATTGTAAGGACAATAAATAAGTTTTAAATATGTGATGTTTTAACTGTAAAGACACATGACACTAAGAAAATGAATTTACTAAGAGAAAAGAATATATAGCTTAAAATAAGAAAATGGGTGAAGGTAAAGATTATGTTGTTACTAAAGATAATGTGTAATAATTAAAGTATTTGTGTTTTTTATTCAATAATTATGTTATGATATTACGGTTATAAGAATCATGAGATATATAAAGATTGTACCGCAATACTTATTCATTACATATTTGAAAACATGCATGTTTTCATTAAGGTTTTAAGGTGATAAAGGTATTAATACAAATTTTATATGGGATTAAGAGCCAAATTATGTTTGGAGAATCAAATATTAACTTGATTTTATAAATTTAGTGACCTTGCTTTAAAATTTATGGTCATTGAATGTGGAAATACATGTTTTGGATAGAAGTATTTTAAAATAGTCTTAAGTTAACTTCTTATGGAATGGACTAAGTTGAAATTTATATATTATTTATTATGGTTAAAGTATGATTTATAAAAATGGATAACCAATTATAACCATTTAGGTTTTGATAATATTTAATGGTTGAAGGAATGACTTATGGATATTTTTATAAAGGTTCTTCTTGCATAAAATGTATCTTGAAAATCCTAATCTTGGTTTGTGAAATGAAGAGGAAATATATTGAATCATAACCAAAGGATGGTATTATTACATGAAAAATAATAAATTATGTTTTCTTGAGTTATTTTTTTGATATTAAAAGAATCCCTCAACTCTATGAAAATTATTTTTGAAAAAAAAAACGTTTTTTGTTTACCTTTATTTCTGAGAATTCAATTGTCTTTTAACCTGTCACAAATTTATGGTTTTTAATGGTTAGATTTATAATGACCATGTTATCTATCACTCTACATCAGAACGTGATTATTTTATTTTACTTCCATGCCCGTATTTTTACTTTCTGTTAATTTTCTCCCATTCAAAAGCATAATTTTTTAGCGACCTTCACATTTCTCATTCCCTCTTATTAAGAGGATATTTTATTAACCATATTTTTTATGTGTAATTCCCAGAAAAGAATTTTTAATTATCAAGAATTGGTTTTCGAATTAAATTTCAAATTGTGAGAACAAAATTTATTGAATTAGGGGAGAATGTAAAACACCAATATATTATGGTATTTCTCTTTTAAAATTTAACTTCTTTAATGGCTTACATTTTACGCACCACGGAGCCTAAATGAAACCATGATATATTGTTAATATTATTATTATAATGAAATTATCTTCTAAAAATTAAATTAGTGATTATGATAAATATTTACTATATTATTAAAATATATTATTGAATATATTGGTTACCAATTAGTTATAAATAAATATAAAACCCAAGCTAATATAAGGGAAATGTTTTTATAAAAACTATTATTATACGTCGAAGGTGTTTTATCCTAATAAATTAAATTAATTATTATAATTTAATTATATTAATTAATTTTATTTATAATTTATTAAATATAATTTTTAACATCCATCCTATGTGTTTTGTTTACATGATAGTAAAATAAATCAAATTTTTACTCATAAAAAGCAATATTTTTCTAAAGGCAGTTTTGTCGCCTTTTAAAAGAGCACTTGTTTTAAATATATTTTTGACACTTTTATAAATTATAATTTGAAAAATAAACTTATTATTTGAAATCAGGATATTAAAATGTACTTTTATTTAAATTTTGGTATTTTTATGACATGTTTTATGTTTTAATAAATAGTGAAAATACTGAATTTTAATTGAAAACAAGTTTTTCATCTAAATAATTTATAGTGTAAAATTATATTTTTGACTAGTTTAAAATTATAATTAGATAAATTTTATATAATTTTATAAAATTTAGGTCATTCGAATAAATTTCACATTAAATTTGGATATAAAAAAATTTCAATATTTTGAACGTCTTCACCTTAGCAACATGTTTTCTCACCCCATCAACGAGATTAATTTTAAATTAATTTTAGCCAATTATATGATTTTAATCATGAAAAATGGATTATATATTTATAATTATAAGGTAAAATTTATTAAATATTTACATTTTATTTTTAGACTATTTTAATAGTAACTATAACCATTTTTATTACCATGGTTAATGGTAAATCAGATAATTAAGGGTAAAAATGATATTTTAAATATTATAAAATTACCTTAACACTTGAAATAAATTTATTTTATGAGTTATTTTCGACCTAAATCATCCTTGGACCAATTTTATGTCCTCCTGGAGCCACTTAAATGACCTTAATCTTTTTATAGTATTTTATTTTAAGAAAAGTCAAATATGTTATACTAAACTTTCTAATAAGTGTTGCATTTTTAATAAGTTTTATTCATAACGTATCTTAAACTATAAATATTTATTTGAAATAAAAAAATTATCTTCATCCTGAAATTTTATTTTTAATTTTTAATAAAAAAATAATTACCTTAAAGGCTTACACATTAAAGATGTGGTAACTGATTAATTAAAGGAAATATCAAATAAATGATATTAAAAATATTAAAATAAATATAATTTTATATAATTAATGTCATTAACTATTTTAATATATAATTTTTACATGTTAGTGATGCTTTACAATAATTGTTTCAATTTTATCTTGTTTTTATGATATTTTTAAAAAGTCAAGTAATGAATAGTGTCAAAATTCACATTAATGCTATTTTAAAATAAATAATATTTTATTAAATTATATAAAATTAATAAAAATATAAAATTTTGTAAAATTACTTTAATAAGATTCCAATAATTATCCATGATTCAATTATAGTCATTTCTTCATTTTATAGTATCTATATTAACTTTCAAATAGTAAAAACAAGTGTTGTCATGGTAAGAGTTGAAGAGGTTAAATAAGGGTTAAACCCAAAATATAAGGATAATAATGTGAAAAAAATCCTTATCCATGTTTTCAAGACCCTGTTTTTTCAAAAATATGAACCCTAGATCCCTTTAGAATATATCTAAAGGGAGTCCACCGAAGAAGAGGTAATCATTTTTACCAACTCATCCAAGTTCATTTCTTCTTATACATCTTCTTCATGAGATGTTTCCATTCTAAAGTAATAAATACAGTATCATATATATTATGAGATTATATTATGATCATTTTAAAACCATATTCCATGATTTACATATCCTATGAAAAACGAAAGCACCACATGTGCGTATGTATGGATTACCGTATCCACGTCATGGTGTGATTTGTTTTTCATAACCACTTTACTTAGATAGGTATAATGATAGAAATAATTGATATATATATATATATATTACATATTAAATGATATGTATTCTGAATAATTAATATACCTTCCAAATCCTTACCCTTTTACCATTCAGTAAACGATATCATTGCTCATGCGTACGTACTATATACCATCTCCACAAAGCGATGTGATTCATTATCTATAATAAAAATTAAACAGTTGTTACAAAAATGTATTTAATGATTAAATATGATATTTATTACATTATTATTATTATGTAGTTGTTGGATATATATCATATGAAGTAAAACTAATACTTTCAAGACAAAAGAAGCATGAGATAACATGGCAATTAACACTCAAAAGAGTGAAATGAATAAAATATTATTAATAAAGGAGTGGTAAAATGTTATAAGGGGAATATATATGATATGATAAAAATTATTATGATTCTGGTATAAGTTAATATTCTGTATAAAATTACTATATTGGAGTTTCACACACGTATCGAGGAAATCACACTTAAGGTAAGGGTTATTTCACAATATCATTATTATTCGAGATTGTTTAGGTTTATGTCTCTGCTGGGCAACATTTTAATTCCATGTCCATGTTTTCTAAAAATTAATTTAAAAGGTTTTTTAGTATTATTCTAAAAAAATTTAAATACTCATTACCTATGTTTTACTTTTTATAAATTAATTAGAAAGGAATCTTTTTTTTGTTTTAAAAATGAGGTATATTATGACATTTTTGATAAAAATACAAAAATAATGTCTTCTTAACATATGGATAATGAGAGAATTTTTCTAATTTCATAATGCCTTAATTTCATGAAGATTCGTTTACAAGTATAGTATTTTTTTTCAATGAAAATTTCTTCTTTCAAAATTGTGTGGCCTTTTAAATAATGGATTTCAAAGTAATAAAGTGGTATTTCTCTCAATATTTTTCAATGATTTTATTAGAGTGTTTTCACCTATGTAAAAATACTCTTTAAAATTTAATGATTCCTTGAGGATGATATATTATGATATCATCTAACATGTTTTATTAAATGGTTTATGATTAGTTTTATTGTGGATGTTCTATTTTGATATCATTCAGCATATTACTCTTAATTGTTTGTGATTATATTTACTGATTGGGAAAAATTATTTACATTTCATATGTATATGAATTTATGTTTCACCCTATTCATATGAGGAATGAATTAGACTTAGTAAGTGATGGGTGGGGACTACTATAGTCCCTCGATGCATTAGTATATCCTATAAGACAAACCATATTGGGATTTAGCCGATGCCTTACACATTTATCTTCAGATGTTTTTGTTGAGAACTCGATGGTAAGTTTTAGATGTAAAAAATTATGAAATAAATTAATATTAGAATAGTTATGGGTTTTAATGTGATTTTTAAATTAGTATAATATCCATGTTTAATTTTTCTATCTCATTTTATTATTTATATGGCATTATTTGATCATATTTTATCTCATCCATATTATTCTCAAGTTATTGATTAAATGACATGGGTTTTAGTTATCTACATTTCCATAATTGTTATTTCTTATCTTCCATTGTATACATACATTTACTGAGAATCTAATATCAACCCTTTCTTATGGTTTATTTTTCCATATGATGACAAGAAGTTTATTATAACTGATATGCACGGTTAGTCTCACAGAATAATGGTGTTCTCAAAGGATTCATTGTTGTATTTTAAATTTTAAATTGTAATTTAATATTCATGTATGTAATCTAGTTTCCAAAATGGCTAAATTGATAGGTCATTTGATATTATAATCTTGTATCTATGCCAATTTAGTAAATTGAGGCACTAGATCCAAGCTACTGGGGTTGGGATATTTACAATCATCTCTATTAAGAAAAATGTAAAGGTGATATTCCTCCCACTCTATAATTGTAATTTTAATAAAATATCTTCAGGAAATACCTTCACTCATAAGGTATCTGTTGTGATGAGACTTTGGGAGACAAATTTTCTCAAAATCTAATAGGTAATGAGTATAGAATTCAATAGCTTTTTCAATAATAAATCATTATTCAATACAACCTTCTGGGAAACTTCGATTATTGACATACCCGTTAAAAATATCCACATACCGTCCAATGAGGTACATCCATCTTGTAATGGATAAAAGAACATATTTAATCCTCTCCAACCATTTGAACCATCAGGTGGACCATTATATCAATTAATGAAGGTGGGAAGAACATCTTCAATTCACATAATATTACATCAACTTTTTTATCCATGATTGGAATCTTATTTGGGACTATAAAATTACTTCATATGGCTTTGAATAATAAGCAGTGTTTTGTTAATGTAGTCCATACATTTTTAGGTAGAATATAATCTAAATAAATGGGCATAAAATATTTCATCTGAACATGAAATACTTATGATTTATTCCCTATAACATCAAATTAGTCATAGACACAACATTATTGATATTTTTTGAAAACCTCTTTGGAAATTTTACACCATTAAAGAAAATAAAAAATTTTAATTTTTCCTATCTAGATAGAGTGTAATCTATTAGAGGAATAAATTTCTACCCTTTACCCTTCATCGGTGAAAACTCTTCCCTTATCCCCATGTCAATAATTTCCAACCTAGCCTTGATACAATAATTTTTTCGAAGAACATTTTATAATGTGCCAATACCACTATCAAATACATTTTGTTCTAAAGGCATGACATCAGGAAAATGTTTCACAAAAAAAAATATTATAATATGGTAATTCAAAGAAAATTGTTCAATTTTTCAATCACGATTTCATATGTTTTTTTTAAAAAATGGTTTACTGAAAATAGTGGTAATATCTTTTACTTTATCAAATAGTTGATCACTCATTCGTGGAGATGGATTTGTACCTTTTTTGGTATTCTCATTGAATGATTTCATCTAGGATCATTATTTATGTCATTTAGGTAAAAATATTTGATGTCCTAAAAACACAGTCTTCGAGGAATGCTTTAAATGAACTATGTTTGTGAATTTTCCATAAATGGGACACCCCAACATTCATTTAATGCTATAGCTAGAAAAAATTCCATAAGTTGGAAATTCATTTATTATCCTATAAAACATGTCCCTCAATGTGAATTCTTCACCTCTATGATCATAATACATTGTAACACCTATATCCCACATAAATTTCTTATCTTCAATCAATGGATCCAAATATACATTGATATCATTACTAGGTTTCTTTTTTATAGATATAAGAAGAGACAATATAATGTATTTTCACTTTATGTATAGCCATGGAGAAAATTTATAATTTAACAACACAATGATCCATGTGCTGTGAGTATTACTCTATAAACCAAAATAATTTATTTCTTATTTAGATACCACAATATGAAAGTTTCTCATCTCATTTCTAAATTCTGGATATACTTAATCAATTTTCATCCATTGTGTAGAATCTACTGGAAGATTGAGGTTCTCATCTTTAATTCTTCTATTTGCATATCATGTCAATTGTCTCATGGGTTTCTGACATCTATATAGTATTTTAAATAATGAAATTATTGTAATGTACCATACATATTTCTAAGGACTTAATTCAGTTATCTTGTATCGATCCGCATCACACAGGGAATTTTATGAGTGATTCATGGTCCTTGAGAAACAATATGAAAACATTTTAAAAGTATTTTTTTTAGATATTATGACCATTGAACATAGTATTTGTTTAGAATCATATTTTTGACATTGAATTTCAATTTCTTCTAGTATCATATCTTTCAGGAGACCAAGTAGTTCTATAAAGCATGTGTTTCTCCATCTGCTGCCAGTATTCAATTTATATAACTTCAATATAACTGAAAATTTGTGTATTTTTTAAAACCCATATACAATGGTCTCTTAGAATAGCTATTTTACTTTTAAAACAAATTTTAACAATCACTAAGGTTATATTCAATTTCCATTTTCATTTCTTCTATATGATCTCCATCATCATTTACACTTGTATTCATATAAATTATCCATAAACCATAGTATCATCCCAATCGGTGTGCATGTTAAAATTTTCCCAGGGTTTATTCCAATATTTATAGATCTGATATATACTGTTACAAATCAAATTTTTTTCCTACTCTTTCGAACAAAATTTTCTTTAATAACAACAATGTAAACATAGAAAAATTATTTGAGATGATTCGTATGCATTCTCTATTAAAAACATGATGAAATACTTAATTCAATATTCATAATATTTAGTCATATGATTAAATTACATACATTTTTTATTCATATTCATCTTATTAGTTTCATAAAATAAATGTCTTTAAAATAAATAAATAAATAAAAATAAGATATTCAATATCAAAAGTGAAAGTTATATATATTTTTAATAAGGGGATCCCTATAGTTTATTATTTTAAATAATTTATTATGCTCTGAAGGAAATGGGTAATTGAATTTAAGAAAATAATTACTCTACTATGGTAGGTAGTTCAAGAAACTTAGGTGCATGTCTATAAGAGATAGGGGATAAGTCTCAAGAAACAAAATTAAATAATAACTATTTTGGAGATGAAGCTGATGAGGATGAAATTTTCCTCTTTACAACTTTTTAAATGACCACATATTAATTAAAAATTTCAAATATCATCTCAAAAAGACTTTAAAAATTAGAACTCAGATTTTTGAAATTTTAAGGTGCCCCTTGAAATCAATTTTTTTAATTCCACGTGAAAATAAATCATTTTTTTTAAAATAGTTTAATGGGATATGAACACACTTTTCAATAAAAAACTATTATCATCAAGTGGAAAAAAATTATTATAATATTAAAAAACCATTAGAAATAAATTAAAATTTTAAAATTATTTCCATAAAAATATGTACACTTTGAAATGATTAAAAAATTAAACTATCACATTTAAATCACTTTATGAGCTTCAAAACAATGAATCCATTTTAGTTCATTTTAAGGTAAAACCTTATTTTTTTTAATTTTAAAACCCACTTTAACATTTAAAACCATGTTTCCTATTTCAAATATGAAATTTAAAATATGCACGAGTATAAAAATGATAAATAGGTCACCACCCAGTCTAAAGTAAGGAATGATTATTGAATATTTCATAAACATTTTATAAAGATGATGTGAATAAAAAAATCATAAGACAGTAGTAAATTAACAATATAAATACTAATATGATTGTCTTGGACTAACCACCTACATAATGAGGTTCACATGAGATTCTTTCAAAATTCAGTCATGGGACTATTCATTTATCAAAAATAAGAATTTTCAAATATCATATAAGAATCCAAAAATACAAGCTTTCACATGCCATAAATCTTATTCAAGAATCAACATCAAGAATGTTTTACAAATATTCATGAGATTGAAAAATATTTTACAAAAGAGCATGAGGTGATAGATTGAGTCCATGTGGGATATCGAGCATATGTTTGATTTGAATTTATCTGAGTGTAATCTAAATTGGAGGCTCTCTAGTACCTGGGGTGAGAGAGTGAGAGCATGTTTGGTTTTTTCTTAGCAAGGCATCATCCATGAAGTCACACCAAGTTTCAAGATTTTACATTTTTGGGGGTTTAAAATATAATGGGATGATTTTGGTTGTTTAGGGATTGTGATAGAGTGATGAGATAGTGTGTCGATGGGTGAAACTGAACATTTTCATAGAAAATTTAGCCATAGGAGGACAAGATAATTTTTTTTCATGAGATTGGGTGTGGTGAGATAGAAACTAAATCACGCGTGTTTTCCATATTATATATTTATGCTTGTTTCATTGTTTAAATTCTGTTAAACATGTTTATTTGTTTTAAAATTATTTATTCTATGAAATTAAATTTTGTACTTGTGTTCTTTAATTATTTCCATTCTTTAATTTATACAAGTGCATTCTTAGAAATTCTATAAACTCCAAATAATTTTCAGATCCATAAAGGGATTTAGCTATCATATGTTTGGTTTATGTTACCTTACATTTTTTTGATAAAGTGACATGAACATTCACATGTCTAAGACCCTTGTTCAAGAAAGTAAATTACTATTTGGTATATATTTATGTTCTGATATTGTGATTACTTTTAGTAAACTTGAATTTAGTTTTAAATAATGAGTTTAAATAGTATAAATATACTTAATTAATTATTACATTTTATTTCTTGAGATCATAACCTTAGAAAATATATGTAAATATAAAATCTATTTATACCCATCTGGGTATGTATATATGGTGTGAATCAAATTGTCCTAGTAAGATTTCACCAAATATCAACTTATCACATCATACAATAATTACATAGTAACAATCAATAAACATCCCTTAAAATGGAAATATTTTATAGAAAACACTAACCTAAGGGTTTCTTAATATGGGTAATAAAATCATAACGAAGCTTTTTTTAATAATGTGACAATAGGCCTTTAATATCTAAATGGGTGAAAATCCTACTAAAAATCATCCTTGTTGTAAACTAAGGATACAATTTATCAATTACCAAGAAAGGTAGTTCAAAATACATATGAAGAATATGTTTTTATACTTTTAAGAAAATTCAACCATGAGATTTTCCTGACAAAAATAATTTAAAATGAATAATATTTTCAAAAAGTATTTAGAAACCTTTATTAAACTATTTTGTTTTTCCTTTTAAATGGAAAGAATCACTTTAAAATAATTTTCCTTGGACCAGTCCTTATTTATTTAAAACACATATTTAGAAATCCCATTTCATTTTTTAATGAAATATAAAAAAGAAGGAAAAACCAATATAATGAAATGTAACAAAAATGAAATAAATAAATAAAGAAATCTAAATAAAAAACTAAAGTGTAAAATATACAAGAAATAAAATTAAAAAAGGGTGATGATGGAAACCTATCATAATAGTGAAATTGGGTACTAAACAATATATATAATATAATAAGTATAATCCCCAATAGAGGGCTCGGATCTCTAACCTATAGCTTCTAAAGTTAATTTAGTGACTCATAGAATACTAGCCAGCTATGTGACCATAATAAGAAACGTAACCCAGGCCTCTCGAGGAAACTAAAAATGGCCCCTAACTAATACCTCATTTAAGTTAGAGCATTGCCCATATGTTTACCATTGTATCTATAGTCTCCCATGTTAAAACCACAAAACAATCCATAAATACATCATCAATTCCATTGACAATAACATCTCATAAATAAGAACACAATTGAAACCATGCCTCCTTTCTAAAACCCATTTGAAATCTCACTAGAAAAGAAACTATTTTTCTTGGGGACAATTTTAAAAAAAATGTTATGTTGAAAACTATTTTAAAATGAAAAAAACATTTAAAAATTCCTATTTAAAACCCTATATAAGAAAAGAAAATTTAATCAACATGTTTAAATTTGAAAACTTCTTTTCAAATGTTATAAACATATGCTTTTACACACATACATATCTAAACTTCTCTCAATACAAATATTGACCTATTTTCATATAAATATGTGAATGTGTCTAATATATATATATATATATATATATATCTACACCAATACATATTTTTATAAGTGTAAAACATGATAAATGTAATCCATAACATTGGACATAATTAAATAACACAAAAACAAAATAAAACATAAGGAAAATTATCAAACAATGAAACCCCAATTAATCAATGTCATGAACTTATGCATTAACCAAATATATCTCGTAAAAAATATAAAATAATTTTAAAACACCAAATTATTTTGGTAAAATAATCATAAATATTTTATTATCAAAAAATACAATTTATACTTTGAATGCAGATAAAAAATATGTTCAAATACACAAGAACAAAAATGGAGATCAATTATAATCCTTTAAAACCCTTGTGCAACAAGCATATTTAAATCCAATTAAAACCATATAATAATTATAATTTTAGAGAACCAAATTTTAATCACCCAAGAACATGAAAAAAAATAAGGAATAAGGAAAGCATAAATACACCAACTAAGGGATATCATAGATGAATCAAAACATTCCGCAACAGTGAGTGAAAGTATTGAAGAAAAAGGGAAAGAAGCGCACACATTAATGTTGGGAGGGGGAAAATGACATACCTTGGATTCAAGGTTTGATTCATGTGAGAGAAAGTAGAGATATCACAAAAGCTTGGATTCATTCGAGCCTTGATTCAATCCCTTGATTCGTCCAATCCTTGATTCGATCCTTGAATTTTTTTAAGCCTTGATTAGATCCTTGGATTCAAGGAGGAGGAGTATTGGCAACATGTGGCCTTCAAAAAAAATCATGAGATATCGTGACTGAATGAGTCAAGGTTTGAGTTATTTAAATAGATCAGGTGACTTTTATCAGTGCTTCCAAAAAAACGCTGATAAATATATCTTTTATTAGGGAAAAATTAATAAGCACTCATAAAGTATTTTTAATTCTAATTATAAATAAAAAATTATAGATGTAGTAAATATACATTTATAAATATATAATTTTATAAATATAATAAATAAATATTTATTAATAAATATATTGGAAAATATATTTATAATTATTTATTTATATTTATATTTATATTTATATCACTATATATATTTATATAATTATATATATATAACAAATATATATAAATATAAATATAGTAAATATATTTATTATTTAAGTATATTTATTATAATTTTATAATTATAAATATATTAATATCATTATATATATTTATATCATTATATATATTTATATAATTCAATATATTTATATCATTATATATATTTATATCATTATATATATTTACATCATTATATATAATTATATTTATATATATTTATATTTATATAATTATATATATATATAATAAATACTAATATAGTAAATATATTCATTATTGAAATATATTTATAATAATTTTATAGTTATCAATACATTTATATCATTATATATATTTATATAAGTATATATATATATTTAAAATATATATATATATAGTCAATATATTCACTATCTAAATATATTTTTTATAATTTTATAATTATTAAATATATAATTGTTTGTTTATAATTATATGAAAAAATTAAAAAATAATATTTATATATTTATATCATTATATATATGTATTTAATTATATATATATTTAATAAATAAATATAAATATAAATATAAATATAGAAAATATATTAATTATTTAAATAAATTTATTAAAATTTTATAATTATTTAAATATATATAATTATTTATTGATAAGTACATAAATAATTTAAAAAAAATAAAATTTATTTATTCATAATTATAAATATATTAAATATACATTTATAAATATATTTTTTATAAATAGTTATTTACAAATATATTTTTAAAATTATTAATGAATATACAATCTTAAATGCATGTATGTTAAAAATGAGTAAAATTGAATAATTAAAAATGAGTACACATTAAAAATATTGAAAAAATGGATAATTTTTATTAATTAAATATAAATTATTAAAAAAGTATAGATATATATTGAAATAAAGATGCATACATATTAAAAATATTAAAACATTGTAAATAAATGTGCGTAAATAAATAGTATAAAATAATTAGATTCCAATAAAAATAAAAAATAAAAAATATTTAAAATGTATAAATAATACCTAACTGTAATAATATTTAAAAAATAAAATAAAATTTAATGATTAAAAAGATAACATATTAAATGTATCATGTTATAATGAAATTATTAAATTAATACTAATATTTCAATAAATTACATAAATAATAGGTGTACGAGTTTCTATATTAGATTTCATCAATTGCGTAAATATTTTTGTGTGTGTTGTATATAAAAATGCATCAATTATATATATGTATGTGAAATCAAAATAACACACATTTGATATATGTTAAAATGAAAAATTAAACGACATTCAATTATGTCTATTACTCAATGCAATTAGTGAGTATTTTTAATTAATATTAATTTTATATTATAAACCACTAAATATATGACTTATTTTGTATATGTGCATAAATACTTTTTATTATATAAATCATAATTTAAGAAATATTATATAAATTTATATATATATATATATGAATATATTTCTATATTAAATGTGTTAATGAATAGTTATTTATAATAACCATAAAAATGAATAACACATTAATTTGTTTTTAATTATTACATTTTATTCATTTTCTATATTTTTATTTAATATATATTATTTAATACTATTTATAATTAATATATATATATGTATATAACTTATTCATTTTCATTAATAATTGTTTCATTAATAATTATTTCATTATAAATTTTTTAATAATTTGTAATTTATTCATTTTTAATTTTTTGGATTAATTATTAAAATTTAATAATTTTATATATCTATATTTAATATAAAATATTTATCAATATTTATAATCTATATATATCGATATTAAATTTATTATTTTTTATCAATAATTATTTAATTAATAAAATGTTTATAATTTTTCTTAATTTACTCATATTTATTTTTTTTTTGTTTAATTATTTCCTTTTAATCATTTTAAGTATCTATATTCAATATTTACTATTTTTTTAATATTTATAATTTACATATATGTATATTAAATTTATTCATTTTTATTAATAGTTATTTAATTAAAAAATCGATATTATTTTTTATTTAATCATTTTTAAATTTTCATTTTTTTATAATTATTTCATTTTATTCAGGACTTTTATCAACACTTATTTAGTGTTGATAAACGAAAACATTTATCTGTGCTAAAAATATAGCACTCAGAAAAGTTACCCTTTATCTGTGCTAAAAATAAAAGCAATGATAAAATATACCCTTTTTCAGTGCAAAAGAAAAGCACTAATAAAGGTTATGCTTTATCAGCACTAAAAAAGCATTGATAAAGGGTATCTTTTTGTATTGTTTTTTTAGCGCTGATAAAGGCCAGTGCTATTAAAAGAATGTTTTGTAGTAGTGGTAATAAGGACCATGTTAGCTAAACTTAGTTAAATACCCTAATATGGGGTGAATCAAGGTTTGACATATTAAAACAACCATCTCTTCTAGAACATGACTCAATGTTAAAAAAATTCTTTTCTCTCTCCTTATAACTTAGAATAAATGTATATTAGGACACGCACAAGACACCAAAATTTTACTTGGTTTACCGACAATAAGCTATGTACAAGGAGAATACAATGACAATTGGTCAATGTACCAAATCAAATAATTTTTTTTACATGGTTTGGAGCAGACTCGTTATCCCTCCTAGTTTAGAACCAATCACAATTTGAAAGCTCACTGCTCTCTCAAATAAAGTGTGCTCACTGATCCTTCATAAAAATATTTTTTTGGTCACATATATCAATATTTTTTACACCTCATTTGGTGAATTTTGAAGCTCTACATTCATACACATGATGAAAAACACTTTGCCAAAAAATTATTGGGAATTCCCTTATGGTTTGTTGAGATTCACTTTTTCGACACCCCTTTCACCACATTCCTGAAACTACCCAATTATTCGATATACTTTTCAAACCTTCACACAAATTTTCCTTACGTAAAACATTATAAAATTTCAGAAAACAAAATTCCTTCATAAAACTAATGTTTTTTTAATTCATCACCCAACAAAATATTTCCTGAAATTCCATAGTAAACTCAGAGAATTTGGTTTTTTGTTAAGGTTCCTTACTCAAAATACGGTGGGATATTCAATTATTTATAAATGTTTACAACCCTTTGGGAAACATTAAATCATTCAACATATTTTCATGAAACCATTAATTAATGTTATTTAAACTACTATTCTTTATGAAAATTTAGGGAAATATTTTATTTGTGAAACTTTTCATAATTGCGTAACATACCGCAGTTTTACATCACAGCTCAGCAGACTTCCAAAAATGATTCTTTAAAAAATATCCAAACCTTCACGACACCATGATTTTGTGAATTCCATACCTTTTCCATGTTTTCATAATGAATTATTATAAATCCTATTTTAATAAACTTGTCTTTTTCTCAAAATTTTGGGCCCCATCAATTTGGAAAACACTGGGAAATGATGCCACCTTGTAAGTGCAACATTTTGTACCACTTTAAAAGCTTACATACCTTTATATTGGAAATTTCTTAATATAAATATTCAACAATTGCACTATAACTCTACAATTGACCTTGTAAACCACGTATTTCAATAAAAATAATCAACCTAAAAACACTATAATGTTACATTAAGGGATTTTTTTTTCAAAAACTCTCCCCCTTTGAGTTTGTTGAAAACGCATTACCCTTTGATACCTCCATAAATATTTTATTTTTAATGTGTAGACAACACATTGTTCTCTTCCATATTCTAACAAAATTTACTTCTTACAATTCAATATAGTAATAAAAACTTTACTCAACACACACTCTATGCCCAAATTATGCATTATCAACATGAGAAACAATAGTAGAATGTAAAATTCATCAAAGAATCACTTCTTTCCTAAAACAGGCAACAACTTTTATCACCGACCCCATTTTTCATGATATATAAACATTGATCAAACATATTTAGTATCATCATATTGAAAACCCCCTACTTTTCAGATCCCCCTATCAGCTTCTCCCCCAATCTTGATAATTTAATTTTCTCCCACTTTGTCAATGAACCCAAAGGTCTTTCCTTTTTGGTTTGAAACACAGTAAATAACCTATATCTATACATGTGAAAAACATACCAAAACTCAAGGTGATGGGGTTCCACTTCCATAGTTATACAAGTTTGGAGAGTTGACTAGACTCTATGAGCCAATCGATGATATTTAAATGATTTTTTGGGTAAGGCATTTATTGGAATATCTACAACTTGTAGTTCTATAATAAGATTCTCCAAATCCATTATCACATGATCCAACTTTTACTTGATAAAAATATACTTTATTTAATTTTTCTCTATCCATGAGTGATGGAATAGTTTTTTGATAATATTTATTTCACTTGAATTATTATAATGGATTCCAATAAGAGGCTTCGCATTAACTCCCATATATTCAATATACTCTTTCATCCAAAATAACCTCATGCAAACTTATGTAGCTATAGTATATTCATCTTTTACAGTGCTAAAAAATTTAGTATTGTTTCTTTCTTAACTAAGAAATACACAATAAAAAAATATAGAATGAACCACCTAAAGTTGATTTTCTATTATCTATTAACCTTTCATAATATAATTCTGTATAACCCAATAACTATTTTTGAGATTTTTCATTGTATAATATAAAAATCTATCATGTATTTGATATACTAAAGTATTAGTTTCAATAAAATTAAGTATATTTTCTTAGTATTATTTTGATAATGTTTCATTTATCATATGGAAAAAAATATCAGGTCATGTTGTTGTAACGTGCAACAGAATTCCAATAACTTTCCCATATACTATGACATTAACCACTTTTCCTTTTATCATCTCAAGACAGTTTCATCTAGGTAGCCACAAAATTCATCATCTACTTGGAATTTTGCATTCCAAATATTATCATAACCTCCATAGAACATCTGGATTGAGAAATGATTATTCCTTTCCTTCATTGTGCTACCTGTAAATAAGGGAAAAAGTTATTTCACCAATCATTGACATTTGAAATTCACTTTTCATGAATTCTAAAAATAATAATTATGTTTCATTTAATCCACCAAAGATTATGTTGTCTATATACACTAGAAACATTATCATTTGATAAGTATCATTGTTGACATATATATTATAATCAACTCCAATATACTGAAAACTAATATTCTTTAAATAAAAATCAAGACTTGAATACTTTAATCTTGATGCCTGATTCAACCCATATATCACATTCTTCATCCAATAAAATTTGTTCTCATATTCATGGAAAAGAAAACTATATTTCTATTCAATTTACACTTATTATCATATAACCCCATTCAAAAATTTTGACTTGACCTCCATCTGGAAAACTCGGAAGTTTCATTGTACTACTATGGCCAAGAATAGATGAATAGTTTCCATCCTAACAACATGTGAAAATGTTTCATCAACATCGATTCCATATATTTGGGAGTATCACTTATAAACTAGTCACTATTTGTTTTGAATTACCATGACATCTTTATTTAGTTTGTTCTAGAAGAACAATTGGGTCCAGATGAAATTTATATCTATCAGTGCTGAAATAATCTCCCTTTTCTGATTCTTCTCAATTTCATCAAGATCTTCATTCATAGCTTGAACCCAATTATAATATCTATCTAATTATTCAAAACATATATGGTATACCTAATATAGGAAGTATTCCTACTGTAAAGACTTCATTCTCGATGTCTGATTTGGCACTTCCTAATCACCGATGATGTTTTTCTAATCAATTTCGTCTAGAATCTTACACTTCCATGCATATATAGATTTTAACTCAACCTTATAATAATCAATATCTTCTTATAAATCAGTATTTTCAACTTTTAATCCCCTTGATATTTTTTCCTTCTCATAAATATCATTTGAAAACTATTCACTCTATTGTAGAAGATTCAGTTCATTTTCTACAACAGTGGCATCATTTCATTTAAGCAATTTTTCAATCCTCCTTTTAAAGCATTTATCTAATTTGATTTTTCCTAACTATACAAGGAATATATCCTCATCTCTATACGATTAAAATTCCCCATTATTCTCCTTATTGAAAATAAAACACTTACTTACAAATATTTAAAAGTATTTAAATGTTTTCTTCCTTTAGTACCATAGCTCGTTAAGTGAATTTTCTTCTTTCAGACACTCTAAGGATCTGTTGGATATATAGATTGATGCCAAGAAATATTCTTTCTAAAATTTCTATGGTATGTACTTTTTAATAAGAATAATTCCATTCATGTTGTTTATGCTCTAATTTATCTGTTCAACCACTCCATTTTATTGAAGAGTTATCTTTGTTGAAACTTGGTGTCTTTTCCTTTGATTCTCAAGATAAACCTCTACTATGATAGTTTTTAATTTTATACAATTTTCTATTCATAACATTATTATATTTTTTCAAAGAATCCTATAAGATTCCCTTATATATTTTTTTATCCAACTGAACACCTTAGATTTATGGGAAATGGAAAATATCCATGTCATCCTGCTAAAATCATTAATGAAAAGAACATAATACCTCTTCCCATTAATGGATCTTTGTGAGATAGGTCCATACACATCTACATGAACCAATTCAAGCACTCTGGTTGAATTTTGTTTTTTTTGTTATACATCTTTCTAAGAATATTCTCTTCTTGGATAGCATTGTGCATCTGGGTATGATCACATGATAGCTTGGGGAGATCTCGATCTACATAAAATTTCACTAGATACTGTTTATATGGTCGCCATACATGGCTAATACATTTTTGTCACAACATTTTTTCCTCCTCCATAGATTGAAATAAAGTATATTCTTTTCCACTCACATGGTAGAGATTCCCCTTTATTCACTTACACTAAAAAACAAATGCATTGTCTTTCCCTTTGATGATACAAAAATTCTTGGTAAATATTATATCATGCACTAGGTTAAAAAATTGTAAAACACTTAACATTTTTTCTGACTAAGATAATCGATAACCAAGACATCAGAACATATCATATTTTTTCCCCAAACTTTGATTTCTATGGGATAATAATTTTTAGGCCTTCATAATTTCAAATTTCAAAAACACAATTCTTATAATATTTTATGTCTATGAAAAGATCTTTATTTACTATCATATGTGATGTGTTTCCACTATAAAGGATCCATACACCATCACAATCTGATGCTTTATGGAAAATGTCTACAAATACTTATTTCTCATCTAATTTCATTTTAATCCAAATATTTGAATTTATAATTGGATTTTAATAGTATTATTGATATTCCTCAGAGTAAGACATACCAACTTCATCTTGGATAGCTGAAAATCAATTTTTTTTGTTTTCAAATTATTCATTGATTCATTAAGTTGTGACTTATGAACACTTTAGGATTACATGGGAACATTTCTCTGAATTTTTGGTGAAAATATATTTTCAAGTATCTTAATCTTTTATACCTAAAAAATGACCATGAAAGTCATTCTTATAATATTGAACTCTGTTTGGATACCTCTATTACTCTTTCACTTGTGGATACATTTTATATACTGAACGAAACTTTTGAGAGCATATCATTTTTCTACAGCAGTGACACATGAGATGAGGTTTATTCTTGTACATCATTGGTGGACTACTTGTAATCCCTTGGGATCCATGAGTTATCTAATTTTGATTTAGTCCCAAATCAA
This sequence comes from Viscum album, assembly GCA_963277665.1. Classification (NCBI taxonomy): domain Eukaryota; kingdom Viridiplantae; phylum Streptophyta; class Magnoliopsida; order Santalales; family Viscaceae; genus Viscum; species Viscum album. The sequence continues at coordinate 87,209,352 of OY728154.1, forward strand.
TATTTAACATTGGAGTGGGTTCTTGTGGTCCCACATCAACCATTAAATCTATCCATCTATGATCAACCCTAAAACTAGTTGTGTCTTTCATATGTGTTGCTTTATTCATTATAAATTTCTTTGATTGTTCTTATAGACATCTGAACTCCAATTTACCTTTTTATATCACCTATACCACTTGCTTTTACAACATCATTCCTAAATTCAAGAGTTTCTCCAGATATTTTTCATTTCTTTATAGGTAGAAAACTTCCTCTTCAAATTCTACGATATGATTGATCATATATTTTTTTATGTTAGTAAAATGGTCACTAACTCTAGTTCTTTGTTCAAATTTTATCTTTTACTCAATGAATCTCTTTGATTTCACTAGATTTATGGATCTTAGAACTTCAATTTCATTATTTAGCATAAAATAATCTTCTTCTTGAAGTTGAATATAGAGTTTGAAATCGTGAAAAACATTTTTTTTATTTCTTTTTTTATCTCTCTAAACATTTATCTCCTCAAGAGTAGCTTCTAATTCAACCTAGAGGTAAACTATTCCTTTGAATTCTCCATTATCATTGTTGGTTTCTTCCCCCAACTGGGATTTACCTATAATTTTTACCATTTAATTTTCTCTATGATCCATATATTTCTATATCTATTAAACCTTATATTCTAATGAACAATAATTTTATTGTGAAAGAAGATTCTTATTTTTGAATAAATTTATCTTAAAATTTATCTTACCTTTCACATAGGTTGAGGAATTCTTCTTGTGAATTTAAAATTTATCCTCATCACTATATTAAAGCTTATTGGGCCACCTTGCTGCAATATTTTCAACCTTTTAACATCAAAATCATGTGAGTGGAAGTTTCCCTATGAAAGTTTTTATACCTATTTTTTATTTTAATAAAGGAATGAAAAAACCTCATAAACCTATTTTTCTACCTAAACATACACTGTATTGAGATTATTTATAGACTTTAATTCTACCTCTACATATTTATATATTTTTAAAGACTTGTTACCATCATTTCCCATCTCTTATGTGAAAAGGGTACAATTTAAGCTATCAAATGTCAAATTTTTCATATATTTAGATTATAATATTGGTATTTTAGGATTGAAACAATGTAGAAGCCTTGTCATGATGTGCACAATGATCTTTACATATTTAAGAATTTCTTCAAGGCCACACTGTAACACACCAAGATTCCATGGTATGCTTCTCTTTGAATAATACAGTAGCGTGTGATGTACGCAATCTCGAGTTGTAACACACCGCGACAAATCAATTAGCCGTTATGAATAGTAACACCCACTTTTTGAAATTTTATAAAATTTATTTTTCAAATTGGACTTCATTTTTGGATCTATATTATCAAAATTAGCCTAAGTTGATTTTTTTGTATTTTTCTGAGAACTTCCAATTTTTGATGAATAGTAAAAAATACTAAACTTTAATTAAAAAAAACTTTTTTTAATAAAAATAATATATAGTGATAAATTATACTATTGAGTCGTTTTAAAGTATAATTAGAATATATTTTTACCATTTTATTCAATGTTGGTCATTAGAATTAATTTCACTATGAAATTGGACATAAATTATTGTCAATCATTTGATTGATATTGTTTCTTAAAAACACGCTATTTGTTTTCACAACGGGAATTAATTATAAAATTAATTACTGAAACTTATATGTTTTGAATTTTGTAAAATAGACATCATTTTTGAATTCGGAATATCAATTATAGCTTAGGAAGAATTTTTTGTATTGTTCAGAAAAACTTCAATTTTTGATTAATAGTGAAACCACTAAGTGGTTGTTAAAAAAACTGATTTTTTGTTTAAATGAAACTTTACCTCTTATATGAATTGAATTTAGAAAATCAGATATACATGGTTGTCATTATTAAGTAAAATTTGGTTCAATGGGATGAAAATAATTTTTGGCAAATAGTAACTTTTGAGTTTTATTAACCGCAATTAGAGGTAATTAGGGTAATTTAAGGTAAAAATGATATTATAAGAACATAACAATATTTTGACACATAACCTACTCTTATTGGATGAGTCATGGCCAACCAATAAAAACCATGGGATGATTTTTGGGACCCCATGGAGCCACTTGGGTAAGATAATGACATTAATACCTTTTATTTAAAGTAAAAAATAAAAATGTCACAAACATGTATTTTTTTACTAAAACAATTACTACAAGGGGTTATACAAGTTATATTTTTGACTATAAATATTCATTGGAAATATAAAAATATTTCCTACATTATGGTAATTTTTTATAATTTTTAGATATTAAATAAATAAATTTATTTATGACGCCACGATGATGCAGTGATTACCTCATTAATGAACGATTTAAATAAAATGAAAAGATAAGGTAAAATCTAAGACATACACTTGTCTAAATACTATTGAATGGGTGTATTTCGAACCCATATCACCTTATCCTCGAAATATATCATTGTGGGACCTTTAAAATCCAAAAATAATTTCAGAATAAAGTAACATTTCAATCTTTCCAAAAGAGCCCCTCCTCTCCTCTTATAAAAGGCCCCCACCTCTACCACCTTATTCACACCATCAAAGCCATTTGTCTTGGAAAACCTCTTACAAACTACTCTCTCAACTTCCCTCTCTTACTCCTAGAAGCCTCACTTTGGGCAGAAGTCTTCCCAAGGAAGCCTTTGGCTCAAATCAAAAAGAGTTACCCAATTTTAAGGTAATGTCTTCTCTTATGTTCTTTTGTTTTATTTTTATTATCCAACCCATTAAACCCTTTTTATTCCATTATTTTGTAACAACACCAGTATATTCAATATACTAGGATGTTTTTATGAGAAGGATCTGATTTACACTTAGACACACCTCCGTCTAATGGTTAAAGAACATATTGTTTCTGTAGGTGGCGAATTACTGCCTCACGAAACGATGATTGTTCAATATTCTTTTAACACCTTTAATGGTGGCCATTATGATGTAACAATATTTATATATGATATATATTATATTTTTTTTATGCTTCTGTATTTTTCATTTATGGCATACATTTATGGTTTGCATTATGGATAAACACGATAATTTTATTTTAGGAAGTGCGGACTACCGCCCCCTCAAAGTGATTTGAATCGTTAATGCCATATGTGGGACGTATAAAGGAAGGATTTAAATTATATATCATATTATATTGGAATTATAATATACCTTTATATCATCATGATTTCATTCCCTTAAATATGAAATAAAAATGAATGTAGCGTTCATACGTACGTACGGCTTACTGTCTCCATGAACGGTGCATTTCATTTCTTACCTCTAAATGTTATGTAATATTATAAATGCATGTATACACTGTATATATATGATATATATGATATCTATATCATTAATATAATTCTGGAGATAATGGATATTTTACCACATGAACAACTTGTAATTATAAGAAGTTTATTGTTGACTCAAGTACTAAGGATCGACAAAACGACCGTTATTAAATTAAATGATTACATAATCTTTATAACATGGTAATAAGTGATGTAAAAGGAATAACGAACTTGAAAAAGGTTCTTAAGAAAATATAAATTAACTATTGTTTATTATTCAGGAGATTAAAGAATGATCAATTCAAGTCAGACACGAGGTAAGGGACTTCATCTCAATCTCCTTTCATTGAGGCATATTTTATTTTATACACAACTTTCTTTTATATGGTGTATAAACCCCTTTTACTTTTACTTTTATTCAAAAGTAATCTTTTTATTTGAAGCATTTTTACTAAACGAAAAAAGGAATGTTTTGTCTTACGTATGAGGCGACAATAACTTCTCCGCGGCCGTGACCATTATTTGAGTTTCGGCTTCCTCTATAAGACATAACTTTTTTAAATGAAAAATAAATACCATGTTTTACTTTTCTTTTATTTTGGTATTGAAAATGGTTTTGATAATGTTTGGACTATATAAATGTGTTGTATTGATATCTTCTGATTGAAATGTGGAAATATTATGTTTCTTTTATGCATGTTTTATGTGATACGATTACGTTATGGTTCTTGGTCATTGTTTATGATATGTTTAACCCTTTTCATATAAGGAATTCATTGGACTTAGTAAGGGATGGGTGGATCCCACTATAGCTCCTCGATGCATCAGTAGGTCTAATGATACAAACTAGTGCCCTGGCACAAGGCCTTAACAAAATCATATTTGTAGTCTTGGAACAAGGCCTTGAGTATGTGGTTATGATAGTCTGTCATTATGCATTCCATCATTATAAAAGTGGTTATTGATATTGCATGTGATTATTCGACTAGTAGAATATCCATGTGAATAAGTAAATGGAATTATTTCATTTTATATTTTCCCTATTATACTAAAGTTCAATTTTAAAAGGATTTTTTTTAGTTATATATTGCCTTAAATGTTTATGTTTATTTATAAAAGTTTCTTCTATATTGTTATCCTTACTGAGCATCTACGATCACCACTTTAAATGTTTTATTTTTTCTAGGTTTTGAAGGAGTATTTTATGAATGACATGCAGGGATAGTATGAGGGGATATGAGTGTGGTCTATGAAGACAAGATGTGTTGTAGTTTTTTTCACTTTATGATGTAATGTAAGACTTATGAATATATCTAGTGTTTCCAAGGCTGCTAAACTAATCGGTCTTTCGAGAATGGATCTTTTGTGATCCTGCCAATGTTATGTAATAATGCACCGACTCTGGGTAACTGGGGTTAGAGCATTACAGTTGGTATCAGAGGTAGTTTAGTACTAACCTTGGAAGCTAGATTTAGAAAAACTCTGATTAGAGAACATATCCCTAAGATAGACTTTGAGGATTAGTATAGAAAAACATCCTAGAATTTTGGTATTGTAGAGATTTTATAAGTTTTCCAAGCAATACATCTCTGTCTAGATATGAGCAAGTAGAGGTGGCTCTGGTACAGATGTTCCTAGGGGTAAAACCCAAAAACACCATTTTGAGCTAGACTCGAACGGGAACTGGTGCACGAAAATGGGCCTTTCTGCACTCTTGGTTACGAAACTCCCAGGGGATATGCTTAGGATAATTCTCATTTTCTTCACTAATCATTATGAAGGATTTATGAGTATATACTTCCTCAACGAAAACATTTTTTTATGATTATGGATTATATCCATAAACAGTTCAATTTATGTAAAGTGTTTTACAAGTATGGAATTATGTATTTTGATTCATAAACTAATCCAGTTTATGCCAATGTTTAGAAATAGCGCCAAGTGGAAAAAATGGAAACTGTATCAATGAGCGCACTCCATGTAGGGATTTTCCTCCAACTCAAGATAATTATAATGAAGTTGGTGATACAACCGGTTCTGATCTACTTATCACCATACTGGGACAACTCACTCAGGTTATGATTAATAACCTTACTCGTATGGAGCACCCTGATCCGCAACGTGGAGGATCAATGTTAGTCCGCTTCATGAGGCAACAACCACCAACATTTAATGGGGGTAAAAATCCATTAGTAGATAAGAAATGGATGGATTCCCTAGAGAAAATATTTCAGGATTTAGGGAGTAGTGAAATGGAAAAAGTTGTCATGGCAGTTTACCGTCTCACTAGAGATGCTGATCAATGGTGGTCATTGATTCAAAATACAAAGGAAGATGAAAAAGTATCAATTATGGAATGGAGATAGTTTAAAGAGATTTTCTTAGAAAAATACGTTCCTCATGACCATTGAGGGGATATGGAAAGACAATTTCTGAGTCTGAGGAAAAAGGAGGACGAGAATGTTGCAAAGTATGAGTCTAACATTACAAGGTTAGAGAGGCATGCTTCAGATTATATATGTAACCCATGAAGTAAGATTGATCATTTCGTTGATGGTTTTTTGGTAAAAATTTATTAAAGAATGAAATTCTACATGAGAATTAAGTATATTTCCTTACATTCTTAGTAAATCTCCTAAACAAATTCCACAACATTATGAAAGGTAACTTAAAACAAAAACGTTGTCGGTTAACTTTTACTATTGGGAAATCAATGACCATTTAACCAATTAGAAGTTTGTGATTTTCTTGTAGTTAACTTTATCCTAATCCTTTTTTCTACAACTCTCCATTAGGCCTTGATGGTTTGTTTCTTCTCCATATCCATGTTTTCATAGAATCCTAGTATCAGCTATCTCGGGTAACCTTTGTACTTCTCTTTCTTTCTTTTAAATTTATATTTTTATTAACCCTATTTCTGATATGGGCTTTACACAAAGGTATTTTATATTTTAAACCTTTTATTTTCGAAGAACGTTATCAAATTACGAGGACACAATTTATTAAAGGAGGGTAGAATGTAACACCCCAATCTAACATGGTATGGTTCTCTTTGAATAATACAGTAGCGTGTGTTGTACGTAACCTTGAGTTCTAACACACCGTGACTAATCAAAGTATCTGTTATTAATAGTAATAACCACTTTTTGAAATTTTATAAATTTTATTTTTCCAATTGGACTTCATTTTTGGATTCATAATATCAAAATTAGCCTAAGTTGAATTTTGGGTATTTTTCTGAGAACTTCCAATTTTTGATGAATAGTGAAAAATACTAAACTTTAATTAAAAACAACTTTTTTAATCAAAATAATTTATAGCAATAAATTATACTAATGAGTGGTTTCAAAGTATAATTAAAATATATTTTTACCATTTTATCCAATGTTGGTCATTATAATTAATTTCACTTTGAAATTGGACATAAACAATTGTCAATCTTTTGATTGATATTGTTTCCTAAAAACACGCTATTTGTTTGGACAATGGGAATTAATTATAAAATTAATTAATTAAAATTATATGTTTTGAATTTTTTAAAATAGATATCATTTTTGAATTCAGAATATCAATTATAGCTTAGGGAGAATGTTTGGTATTGTTCTGAAAAACTTCAATTTTTGATGAATAGTGAAACCACTAAATGGTAGTTAAAAAACTGATTTTTCATTTAAATGAAACTTTACCGCTTATATGAATTGAATTTAAAAAATCCAACATACATGGTTGTCATTAGTAAGTAAAATTTGGTTTAATGGGATGAAAATAATTTTTTGTGAATAGTAACTTTTGAGTTGTATTAACCGCGATTAGAGGTAATTATGGTAATTTAAGGTAAAAATGATATTATAAGAATATAAAAATATCTTGACACATGTCCTACTCTTATTGGATGAGTCATGGTCGACCAAGACAAACCATGAGACGATTTTTGGGACCCCATGGAGCCACTTGGGTAAGATAATGACAATAATACCTTTTATTTAAAGTAAAAAATAAAAATGTCACAAACATGTATTATTTTACTAAAACAATTTTTACAAGGGTTTATACAAGTTATATTTTTGACTATAAATATTCATTGGAAATATAAAAAGATTTCCTACATCATGGTAATTTGTTTATAATTTTTAGACATTAAATAAATAAATTTATTTATGACAACATGATGATGCAGTGATTGCCTCATTAATGAACGATTTAAATAAAATGAAAAGATAAGGTAAAATCTAAGACTTACACTTGTCTAAAGCCTATTGGATGGGTGGATTTATAACCCTTATAACCTTATACTTGCAATATATCATTGTGGGACCTTTAAAATCCAAAAAACATTTCATAATAAAGTAACATTTCAATCTTTCTAAAAGAGCCCCTCCTCTCCTCTTATAAAAGGCCCCCACCACTACCACCTTATTCACACATTAAAAGCCATTTGGCTTGGCCAAAATCTTTCCAAATACTCTCTCAACTTTCCTCTATTACTCCTAGAGGCCTCACTTTGGGCAAAAGTCTTCCCAAGGAATCCTTTTCCTCAAATCAAAAAGAGTTACCCGGTTTTAAGGTGATGTCTTCTCTAAGGTTCTTTTGTTTTATTTTGATTCTCCAACCATTTAAACCATTTTTATTTCATTATTTTGTAACAAAAACAGTATATTCAATATACTAGGATGTTTTTATGAGATGTACTTGATTTACACATACACAGACCTCCGTCTAATGGTTATAGAACATACTATTTCTATGGGTGGCGAATTACTGCCTCACGAAATGATGATTGTTCAATCTTCTTTTAACACCTTTCATGGTGGCCATTAAGATGTCAATATATTTATATATTATATTTAGTATATTTATGTTTTTATTTATGATTATGTATTTTTCATTTATGGAATACCTTTATGGTTTCCATTTTGGGTAAACATGATATTTTCATTTTAGGAAGTGCGGACTACCGCCCCCTCAAAGTGATTTGAATCGTTAATGCCATATGTGGGACGTATAAAGGAAGGATTTAAATGATATATCATATTATATTGGAATTATAATATACCTTTATATCATCACGATTTCATTCCATTAAATATGAAATAGAAATGAAATTAGCGTTCATGCGTACGTACGGCTTACCACCTCCATGAACGGTGCATTTCATTTCATACCTCTAAATGTTATGTAATATTATAAATGCATGTATATACTGAATATATATGATATATATTAAATCTAGATCATTAATATAATTCTGCAGATAATGGATATTTTACCACATGAACAACTTGTAATTATAAGAAGTTTATTTTTGACTCAAGTACCAAGGAACGACAAAACGACCGTTATTAAATTAAATGATTACATAATGTTCATAACATGGTAATAAGTGATGTAAAAGGAATAATTAACCTGAAAAGGGTTATTAATTAAATATAAATTAACTATATTTTCTTATTCAAGGGATTAAATAATGATCAATCCAAGTCGGACATGAGGTAAGGGACTTCATCTCAATCTCCTTTCATTGAGTCATATTTTATTTTATACACAACTTTATTTTATACGGTGTATAAACCCCTTTGAGTTTTAATTTTATTAAAAAGGAATATTTTTATACGAAGTGTTTTTACTAAACGACAAAAGGAATTTTTTGTCTTATGTATGCGGCGACAATGACTTCTCCACCACCGTGACCATTATTTGAGTTTCAGATTCCTCTACACGCCATAACTTTTAAAAATGAAAAATAAATACCATGTTTTACTTTTAATTTATTTTGGTATTGAAAATGGTTTTGATAATGTTTTGATTATATCAATGTGTTGTATTGATATCTTGAGATTGAAATGTGGAAATGTTATGTTTCTGTTATGCTTGTTTTATGTGATATGATTATGTTATGTTTCTTGGTCATTGTTTATGATATGTTTAAAACTTTTCATATAAGGAATGAATTAGACTTAGTAAGTGACGGGTGGTGCACGCTATAGCTCCTCGATGTATTAGTAGGTCTCATGAGACAAACTAGTGTCTTGGCACAAGGCCTTGAAAAAATCTTATTTTTAGTCTTGGCACAAGGCCTTGACTATGTGGTTATGATAGTCTGGCATTATGCATTCCATCATTATGAAAGTGGTTATTGATATTGCATGTGATTATTCGACTAGTAGAATATCCATGTGAATAAGTAAATGGAATTATTTCATTTTATCTCTGCTCTATTATACTAAATTTCATGTTTAAAAGGATTTTGTTTTAGTTATACATTGCCTTAATGTTTATGTTTATTTATGAAATTTTTCGCTATATTGTTATCCTTACTGAGAATCTAAGCTCACCCCTTTCAATGTTTTATTTTTTCCAGGATGTGAATAAGTATTTTATGAATGACCTGCAGAGATAGTATGAGGGGATATGAGTGTGGTCTATGAAGAGAAGATGTGTTGTAGTTTTTTTTCACTTTATGATGTAATCTAAGACTTATGAATATATCTAGTGTTTCCAAGGCTACTACACTAATCAGTCTTTCGAGACTGGATCTTTTGTGATCATTCCAATGTTATGTAATAATGCACCGACTCTAGATAACTGGTGTCGGGTCGTTACATACATAGTTATTCTATGAAAACATTTACCTAGTCAAGTATTATATCACTACTGGAAATCTAACCTTTACCAACAGTTTGGAACCGTTGGTATAGGCCTCCAAACCGTTGGTATAGCCTATACCAACGGTTTGGAGAACCGTATCCAAGTAAGCCGTTGGGATAGGTCTATACCAACGGTTTTCCAAAAACAATTGGTATAGACCTATGCCAACGGTTTTGGAAACCGTTGGTATAGGTAATATGAAATCTGTACCAACGGTAATGGAACCGTTGGTATATAAATTCCAAAATTAAAACATCCGTTGGGATTTGATCCCAGGACCCATCGTTTATAATTGAACGACTCAACCACTAACCTAACATGACTTTTGTTACTATAATTACATAAATTTATATATGTATTCTCATAAATATTTTAAATTTTGATTTATATAATGTTCTCGGTACGAAGGTCCGATAAAAAATGAAAGTACCTATACCAACGGTTGTTAAAACCGTTGGTATAGACCTATACCAACAGTTTTAACAACCATTGGTATAGGTCTTTGGTTGTGATTTTGATACCAAACCGTTGGGAAAAGTGGCATATATGGGGACCTATCCAAACGGTTTGGACAAACCGTTGGGATAGGTCCACCTTTCCCAACGGTTTGGCCAAACCGTTGGGAAAAGTGGTATATTTGGGGACCTATCCCAACGGTTTGGCCAAACCGTTGGGATAGGTCCACCTTTCCCAACAATTTGTCCAAACCATTGGGAAAAGTGTCCAATTTGAGGGCCTTTCCCAACGGTTTGGGAATACTTTTGGGATAGGTCTACCTTTCCCAACGGTTTGGCCAAACCGTTGGGAAAAGTGGCCAATTTGGGGTCCTTTCCCAACAGTTTGGCCAAACCGCTGGGAAAGGTGACCTATACCAACGGTTTTTTCAAACCGTTGGTATAGAAGCATTGGGAAAGATCTACTTTATAGTAGTGTATCTATAAGTTCATTGGTTTCATTATAAAGACCTTATATTTATTCCACATAACCTATAATTCTTCTTATTTTTATTTTAAATATCCTTCATGGATATTTAGTAGATTTTCTAACATGGAATTTGTTGACATACATGAAATCACCTTCATGTAGATTATGTTACATTTATCTCCTACAAAACGATTGATTCATTTGGTATTAGAATCCAATTATATAAGTATTTTTTTGATAAAAATCTATTTCTCACACTAGAATAAATACCATACATCATATACGTAAAGGCATCCATACCTAATGATCAGGAGTAAAGTTGTATCATATTCTTGACAACTAAAATTTGTTTCCATAGAAGATCATATTCCATTTTTGATTAAAAACTTCAAATAAAACCACTAAGAGAGAACCAATTATTTTAAAATTTATCTCTAATTCAAAATTTTATCCCAACTAGGTTAAATACCATGATAAGGGATGAATCAGGGTATGCCTAATTAAAAAAATCCCTTCAGGATCATCATTCTTTGTTAAACAAAACTCACTTATCTATCATTCATATAGCATAGAATAAATGAAAATTAAAATATGCATAGTACAAACAATTACATAGATCACCATCACTGGGATATATATAAGGAGTATTCAAAGTAAATGTTATGATTTATCAAATCCAGTAAATCACACTACTTTTACAAGGTTTTGATTGAAATCATTATCCCTCCTAGTTTACAACAAATCACAATTTGAAAGCCCACTACTCTCCTAAATGAAGTGTGATCATTACTCCTTAAAAATATTCTTCTTTTGGTCCCTTAAATCCATATTGTTTATACATCATTTTTTGAATCATGAATCTATACTTTCATCCACTTGATGAATAACTCTTTACCATAGAATAACAAGACAATCCCTTATGGTTCATGTAAGATTCAATTTTTCAAATCCCCTTTGTCAAATTTCATAAAACTACCCAATTTTTCATGAATCTTGTCAAAACTTCATGTAAATATTCCTTTCATGAAACTCTATAATATTTTTCAACACTTCCCTGTTTTGTGAAACTGTTTTTTATATATCATTCGATCAAGGAAATATTTTTCAAAATTATTTTTTGAATTCAAATCCTTTTGTATTTTGTTAAGTATTAGTCACTTATAATGAAGGGATATAGCTTAATATTTTTATACATTTCCTTCCATTCACTAAACATTCAGGCTTACCACTATCTTTTCATGAAACTCTTCATTCATGTTCATGAAACTATCTTTTTTTATTTTGGGATATTTTCTATTCATGAAACTTTTCAAAATCACATAAATTACTTTATTTTCCCTTCATGGATTAGTATTATTTAATGAATTATTCTATCTCTAATCTTTAAACCTTTAAGAAATAAAAATTTCATAAATCCCATTCCTTTTTTAAATTTTTTATGATGAATTCTTAGAAATCCTTATTTTGTGAAACTTTTCCCTTCCTCTATATTTTAGACCCCAAAAATTTGTAAAACATTAGGAAATGATACCACCATATACAAAATAATTTATTTTCCACTTATAGATCATTCATAACTCTATATTATAATTTTTTAATATACCAAGTCAACACTCATGTTGGAACTCCACAGCTACCCTTGTAAACCTAATTTATCAACAAACATAATCTACCCTAAACAACTAAAAATTTACTTTGAGGGATTTGTTTTCAAAAGAACATGTGTCTAATTGATGTTTCCAAAATTATAATATAAAAATAAGGCTTTGGTGTCTCCATAGGTGAGCCACACCCAGATAGGAAATGGAATAAGAAAATAATGTCATTGTCTTTCTATAATAATGGGTAATATGCACAAGTGTGTAGAATCATGGGTATTTGAATCATACTGAATAGTTGGGTTATGGAAGGTGTAAATCGTAACATAAGAATATATAAGTAAAATTTAAATGGAGACTGACATGAGTAGGATGACCATTAGTAATGGTAGAAAAATAATTCCATGCTCGGTCAATGGAGATTGGTTGGAGTGGGATGGTCGTTACCATGATCAGTCTAGGGATAAAGAATGGGGTTTAGGTGGACCTTTCCTCCTAGACAAAAAAACCATAGGGGTTACTTAATAGTCTTAGAGGAAAGTTGTTCTATTCGCCCTCAAATCATATTCGGGTCTCTTTAGATCAATCATTCCATGTTACTAATTTTACTATAAAATAGATAACCAAGAGGATTGATCGTCTCAAGGTTAAGGGATTACAAGAGAAGTGTAACAAATCAAGGAATTGATTGGTATTTAATCGGACATCAAAGATATGAATTGGTTTCATAAGGAATGAGAATATTCAAGATGGGCTCAAGAACCCAAATGGTTATTCTAGAATTAAGTGAACACATTCTTATGTAAAGGGATAAAACCTGAGATTCCTGAGTATACAAACACATGATTGGGTGGTATAATCAATTTGATAAGGTAATCTTCATGGTAATGGAAATGTACCTAAAGAATTGATTAATCCAACATGCAATGGGAATGGAAGATCTACACTAAATCTTACCAAGACAATAATGCTGAGCAAGTATATCCAGGATTTTTATAGGGTTTCATAATAGACCCCAATAGATTTGTGTCTTATTCTTTTATGCTCTAATGTTTCCCTAAACCATAAATTGGAATGGAATAGAAAGATAAAAATTGAATTCTTCTCAAGCTACCTTTTATGGGTTTCTAAACTAACAAGACTTTGTGAATATTTTGATTTTTAAGTCAAGGTCTTGTAATTAGGACCATGAAGGGATAAAATTAAAGTTTTTATATATTTAACCATATTTTATTGAGGCTTAAGGTCACATAGCCTAGACCATATAGGTGGTACATATTGTATTATAGGGGATAGGTAAAACCCAACTTAAATGGAGATCCCAATGCTAGTATAGATTATCCCATGGGATAACACATATAGTTTAAGGTCATTGTGTCTAGGGATAATCCATATTTATTTCTTAAAAAGAGATTCCCCTACATAGATTTAACTCATATATAGGGGAAGGGTATTTTTATTGTTTGAAATTATGTTTATACCTAGGATCTATGATCCATGCATCACTACAGATATTGTGTTTATAGGAATCAAACCAAACATAGTTCTTAAATAAAAGGGTTCCTTGTATAGACCTAGATTATATATAGTGGGAAGGGGAATCCTTTACCAATAATGGATCCATAAATAATAAATTCCATGTTGAAATCTTCTTATGTAGATCAGGATCATGTGCGGTAGGGGCATGATTATATTTTGATTAAGAGGATAAAAAATGGGTCCATGGTAGTGAATATTGACCTCACTACATATCCTATAGTGATGGGAATCAATCCTAAATGTAGTTATTTTAATGGAAGATTCCTTGCATATATCATTGTCATATACTAAGAATAGGAGGCATTAATGCTCTAAGGCACATGTTGTCTATGTGTTGAGGACTTCTACATGGATTGAGCTCTCATGTATTGGACAAATATTACACAAGTAAACTCTAAGAGTTTTATATTCATGGATCATGGAATTTAACATCATAGATTAAATTCACGTGGTCATTATGGTGACAGTGCAGTTTAACATCATACAGTGAGGATGTAGGTTCTATATAGTTTAAATTCTTCTATTAAGACGAGGGGAACTTTTCACAATTTGGTATTAAATGTGGTAGTTCTTATATAGATCCCCTACATAGATCTACATCATAGGTAAGGAGGGTGAATTGTTTGTCATCTTTTGTGTAAACCATGAAATTATGGATGGATAGTATAAGGCCCCAGCCTTAAACCTTACTTAATCTTGAGTTATTACAAGATTATACATTGAGGATCTTTTCAGGTTTAGAGTTTTAGATAATTAGATCATGAAACTTGCATTACATTCCACATTTAAACCAAGTGGTTACATAAAAGACAGTATTCATTCTTCCCTTCAATGGAAACATATTGAAAATAAAACATGAATTCTTTCTTGACACATCCTTGACACTATCATCACATCATGTACCTTTCCCTTGACCTGTGAAAAACATTTGAAAAACATGGGATGAGCATAAAAAGCTCAGTAAGGGTTATAAAAATATGGAAAGGAAACATGAGTTCATATATACATAAGAATGAAATCATACTTTACCCATAAAACATAGGCACTTTAACATACCTCATCAAACCATGAATAAATCATAGAAATCATAAGACATAAAGGTAACTTGAGGAATTCATAACATTCTTACGTAGGGAGTAACCCTCTTGGTTACATTTTGGAATACCCATCACAGTATATTCCCTAAATCTCTTCGGAGAAACCTCAATGTTTCACTCCTTCGCGTTACCCAATGCATTGGAGAGCTATATCGGGCTCACCCGCCCTTAGTTTATCACGGAACCACCCGTTTTCATAACAATGCCCAAGAACCATAACATAAATGTATCACATAAAACATGCATAAAGGAAATATAACATTTCTACATTTCAATCACAATATAACATTTTAGGATATTGAAATAATGGATCCATTAAAAAAACCATCTTCAAAACCATTTAAAACATTTAATAAAGAGATTCTTGAATCAAAGTGTCCCATACCACCTTGAAGCTCTTAACATTTTAAACCATTAATATCCATATAAATAAAGCCTTAAAACCATTTTGAAAACATGGATATTAATAAGAACAAATCATTAAAACATTTAAAGTGATATTTTGGTTAAAGGGTTTTTACCAAAATTAGAGACACTTGAATATAATAATTGAGGAATAACATTTAATCACAACATTATAATATCATGAGAATAAATGTATTCATGATATAATATTCCAAAGGACAGTATATACACCATATAAGAGTGAATTGGTGCATAACAACAATGAAGTCTCAATAGAGATGTAAAATGAGATGAAATCCATTATAAAGAAGGTATCCTTAAATTAAGGATAAATAAATCTCATAATAATGTGTGACAAATATAAATACACCCAATATAAGTGGATATTAAGTGTAAGACAATCAAAGGTTATTCACACATATTCATAGGATGACATATTCAATAACTACATGTTGAACCCAAAGAAATCGAAATTGGGTTAAGAAGTTCCCTTGACAGCCTAACAGCGTCACATCAAAATGAGTTGATGAGAGATAAAAAAAAGAGTATCTCATCACTTGGACATAGAATTTACATCAATAAGGATATATGAGAACATATCCAAACATAACAATATGTAAATTAAAAGACCCAACAAAATAAGTCTTTTAAAAAGAGGAGGGTGAAAGGTTCCCTTACCGACTTGGGTAACTTTCGAAAAGTACACCTCATTGAAGAAGTT
This sequence comes from Viscum album, assembly GCA_963277665.1. Lineage (NCBI taxonomy): Eukaryota > Viridiplantae > Streptophyta > Magnoliopsida > Santalales > Viscaceae > Viscum > Viscum album. The sequence goes on from OY728154.1 coordinate 87,225,617, forward strand.
TCATACAATGAATATGTAAATACCCATAAATGGAATTATATTTAAAAAGGAGTGTAATAATGGGCAGTACATAAACCACTCAATGGAAATTGTGGCAAATGTAGCATAAATCTCACGGGAATAAAAGTGAGATGAAAAATCTCTTACGAAGACTCGGCAGCCTAATGGCGTCACTTAAAACTTCTAAAATGGATTGATGAGAGTAAACAGGATCTATCATCATATCAACATAAATTTTACAGAAAGATGAATATAAAAGAACATCCCCCAACATAACAAAGAGGAGTTTAAAAGAACTGACATAAATGAGAGTACTTAAAAAAAGAGAGAGCCTGGATCTCTTACGAAAATTCGGCAGCCTAACGACGCCACTTAAAACTTCCAAAATGGATTTATGAGAGGAAAAATGGTCTCTCATCATATGAACATAAAAATTACAGTAAGAGTAATATAAAATAATATCCCAATAACAAGAAATATGAGCTTTAAAAGTAATGACATAAAAGAGCGTACTTAAAAAGAAAGAGAGGAGTAGGATCCCTTACCTCGGGTCCGACTTGACTCGATCATTCTTTAACATCCTGAATAATAAACTTGAGTTAATTTCCACTTTATTAAGAACCTTTTTATAGTTAATTATTCCTTTTATATCACTTATTGTCATGTTATAAACATTATGTAATCATTTAAGTTAATAATGTTTGTTTTGTCGATATTTGGTTCTTAAGTCGAAAGTGGACTTCTTACAATTACATGTTGTTCGTGTGGTCAAAGGTTATTTATATCCAAAATGAAATTCCTGATTTGGATAGCATATAAATCATATATATCCAGCATATACATCTATTTTATAATATTACATAATCATTTAGAGGTAAGAAATGAAATGCACCGTTCATGGAGACGGTAAGCCGTACGTACGCATAATGCTACTTTCATTTCTTTGTCATATTAATGGAACTAAAACTAAATGAGAGGTATGTATATTTTAATTCCAGAATTATATTCATCATTTAGATGTATCATTCATCATATATGTCCATTATATACATTTACTTATAATAGTACATTACATTTGGGGATAAGAAATAAAATGCACCGTTCATGGAGACGGTAAGCCGTATGTACGCATGAACGCTACTTTCATTTCTATCTCAAACTTTAATGGAAAGAAATAATAATGATATATAGGTATATTATAATTCCAGTATAAAATCATATATAATAACATTAAATCCATCCTTTATACATCCCACGTATGGCATTAACGAATCACATCACTTTGAGGGGGCGGTAGTCCGCACTTCCTAAAATGAAGATATCGTGTATACCCATAATGGAAACAATAATGGTATGCCATAAATGAAAAATACAGAAGTTTAAGGAAAGAATAAACATATTATATATCATATATAAAAATAGTGACATCATAATGTCCACCTTTGAAGGTGTTAAATGAGTATTGAACAATCATCGTTTCGGGAGGCAGAATTTCGCCATCCACGGAAACCGTATGTTTTTTAACCATTTGATGTAGTTTTGTGAGAGTGTAGCTCGAATAAATCTTATAACAATATCCTAGTATATTGAAGATATTGTTGTTGTTATAAAAGAAGTAAATAAAAAGAGTTTATGGGGTTGGAGAAGCAAAATAAAACAAATGAACATGAGAGAATGAATTACCTTTAAAAGTGTAACTCCTTTTGATTTAAGCCTAAAGGATTTCTTTGAAAGGATTCTCCCCAAAGGGAATCCTCTAGGATGAGTAGAGGGATGTGGAGAGAGTAAATGGGTAGGTTATGGCCAAGACAAAGTCTTGAGGAGTGTGTGAAATGAGGTAGAGGTGGGGGCCTTTTATAAGAGGAGAGGAGGGGAACTTTTGGAAATCATGAAACTATTATTTTATTTTCAAAAGTGTTTCGAATTTCTAAGGTCCCACATTGATATATTTCGAATTTAAGATGATAAAGCTTCTAAATATTCCCATCCAATAGTTTTTTGACAAGTTTAGGTCTTAGATTTTATATTATCGTTTCATTTTATTTAAACTGTTCATTAATGAGGTCATCGTTGCATCATCATGATGTCATAATTAAATTAATTCATTTAATATCTAAAAATTATAACAAAACTATCCTGATGTATGAAATTGTTTTATCTTTCCAAAGAGTATTTATAGACAAAAATATGATTACTATAACCCCTTCTAAAAATTGTTTTAGTAAAAAAATTTATGTTAGTGTTATTTTCACCTTTATTTAAAAAAACTCATTAAAGTCATTATCTCACCCAAGAGGCTCCATAGGGTCCCCTAAATCGACCCATGGGTTGTCTTGGTCGGCCATGACTCATCCAATAGGGGTAGGACAAGTGTCATGGTGTTTTCATATTTTTATAATATCATTTTTACCTTAAATTACACTAATTACCTCTAATCGCGATTAATGAAAAAAATTACTATTCACCAAAAAATTATTTTCATCCCATTGAACCACATTTTACATACTAATGACAACCATGTATATCGGATTTTCAAAATTCAATACACATTAGTGGTAAACTTTCATTTAACTAAAAAATCAGTTTTCTTGATTACCACTTAGTGGTTTCACTATTCATCAAAAATTGAAGTTTTTCATAAAATTACCAAAAATTCACCCTAAGCTATATTTGATATCCCGAATTCAAAAATGATGTCTATTTTAAAAAAATCAAAACATATAAGTTGCATTAATTAATTTAATAATTAATTCCCGCCGTCAAAACAAATAGCGTGTTTTTATGAAACAAAATGTATCAAAAGATTGACACTAGTTTAAGTCCGATTTGAAAGTTAAATAAATTCCATCGACCACTATTGGATTAAATGGTAAAAATATATTATAATTTCACTTTAAAACCAATTCAAAAGATAATCTAATCATATAAATAAATTAGATTAAAAAGAGGTTTTGAATTAAAATACAACATTTTAGACTATTCATAAAAAATGAACTTTATCGGAAAGATACCAAAAATTTACACAAAGTAAATTTTGATGTCCCGATTATTAAGAAGAGTTTTATTTGGTCCAATAGAATGTATAAGAGTGAACAAAAATATATTTAATGATGGTTTGCCATCAAAAGGCGATAAGTGAACCTTTAGTGAAAACTAGGTCATATACGCCTAAATTTGAATTCTTTCCATATTTTAAGCCTTTATCTTTTGTTGGATATATCTAAAAACATTTAAAAACATATATAATCATATTTTAGTTATTTCTATCCATTCCCGCCAATACAACGGCTACATGTTAACTACCATTTAAAATAATATTATTTTATTATTAGAGTGCAACGTAAGATTCCCAAGAAACTCGTTGTTGCGTATTGGGTACGCCATCGAGCATAGCATCCCCTTTAAAGTAATATTAATATTTGATTCACAAATATGGATAAATATAAAGATGTCATATTCTTTATTTACCTGGGGTGTTACATCCTTCCCCCCTTTTGGGAATTGCGTCCTCGCAATTTTAAAATTGGGCTTGGTAACATCCTTGAAAGTCCCATATCGGAACAAGAGTCGGTAAAACAATCAATTTAAAATAAAGAAAGATAAGTACAAAGTTCACCCGAGTTAACCCATACTAGGATTCCAAGTATGAAAACATGGACATGGAGGAGAAAACATAGGGTCATGTTCTGATGAAGAGTGATAGAAAACATGTTTAGGAGAAAGTTAACCATGAGAAAATCACAAACTTGTGATGGGTTAAATGGTATTAGATTCCCGAGTAGGAAAAATTAATAGACAACATTTTTGTTTTAAGATAATTTTTATTGGGGAATTTATTCATAAGAAAACATAATCACTTATCATGTTGACTTTCAACTTTTATTAGATTCCTTACACAAACTCATATTTTCTCCAAAAGACGAGTATTTAGGAAGACTTGTTCACATTAAGAGTACTATAATCAACTTCTAGAGAATCACCTAATCCACAAAAGAGAACTATATACTTACCATGTCTTTAGACCAAAACCAAAACCAAAAAGGCTAGTACAAGATCAGATAATCCAGAAAGGGATAACCCCTTATAAAAAGAAAATCTATTCCTAATCTCCAAAATTTGTCCAACAAAACCCAAAGTTCAACGAGGACCATTCGATAATCAATTTGTCCATAAAATTCTTCAAAGTAAACCAAACTAAGATTGAAACCCAAATATTTGAGGGATTTAGTCACATAGTCTTCCAAGTTAAATCGTAACATTTATCTCCAAACAACATCAGTTGCTCCTAAAGTCTCGTATTGAAAAGTAATTAACCTAATCACATATCCTCCATGATAGGTTAATCATTTTCATAAATAACCCAAAATCAACTTACTCTTAATTCATAAAATCATATAACTAGAAAGAATCAGTCAAACTAACCAGGGACTTCACGTAGTCCAGTGGTAGGCGATAAATACCAGTCGCACTTTGGTTGTGGGTTCGATTCCCGCAGCATTGTCCGACGCGACGGGTTGTCACACGGTCTACGTGTTGTCCTTTTTCCTAAACTATATAATTCTCAAAACATTTCCCAAAATGAGATAAAATCTTCAAAAATAAACATAACATATTTTAACCTCAAGTTTATCTCATGCCTTTCATTTTCCATCATAACATATAATAACCCATAATTACCTCAAAAGTAAGGATCATATAAACCCTAATGGTTAACTTTTTAATTATTACCTGAACTTCCACATCGATTGGTCATCTCGTACATGATGCATTATAGAACATACCAAGGTTCACGTGGTTGATCATGACTCCTTGATAGTTGGTTTAGAACAACCATGAGTTTCCTCATTGAATTCCCCATTTCATCGAGTCCCTTAATCAGAGAACCACCATAGTTTCCTTCAAACCAATTGTCACTTTGGTGCCTGCGAGATCCAGCCATTCACTAAAAATAGAAATGTCAGTGTGAGTATATCAACAACACTCTCATGTACTAATGAGGAAGGTAAACACTAAGATATACTTGCTCATTCACTTTATCTAAAACTAGGACTCTTTCTGAAATCCTAACCATTATGGTAATGTCACTTATGCTTAGAGAATACCCTAACCTCTAAAGTTATCTAAACCGACCTTTAATACCAACTATAAGGCCCCAGCCTTAAACCTTACTTAATCTTGAGTTATTACAAGATTATACATTGAGGATCTTTTCAGGCTTAGAGTTTTATAGAATTAGATCACGAAACTTGCATTACATTCCCCATTTAAACAAAGTGGTTACATAAAAGACAGTATTCATTCTTCCCTTCAATGGAATCATATTGAAAATAAAACATGGATTCTTTCTTGACACATCCTTAACACTATCATCACATCATGTACCTTTCCCTTGACCTGTGAAAAACATTTCAAAAACTTGGGATGAGCATAAAAAGCTCAGTAAGGGTTATAAAAATATGGAAAGGAAACATGAGTTCATATATACATAAGAATGAAATCATACTTTACCCATAAAACATAGGCACTTTAACATACCTCATCAGACCATGAATAAATCATAGAAATCATAAGACATAAAGGTAACTTGAGGAATTCATAACATTCTTACGTAGGGAGTAACCCTCTTGGTTACGTTTTAGAATACCCATCACAGTATATTCCCTAAATCTCTTCGGAGAAACCTCAATGTTTCACTCCTTCGCGTTACCCAATGCATTGGAGAGCTATATCGGGCTCACCCGCCCTTAGTTTATCACAGAACCACCCGTTTTCATAACAATGCCCAAGAACCATAACATAAATGTATCACATAAAACATGCATAAAGGAAATATAACATTTCCACATTTCAATCACAATATAACATTTTAGGATATTGAAATAATGAATCCATTAAAAAACCATCTTCAAAACCATTTAAAACATTTAATAAAGAGATTCTTGAATCAAAGTGTCCCATACCACCTTGAAGATTTTAACATTTTAAACCATTAATATCCATATAAATAAATCCTTAAAACCATTTTGAAAACATGGATATTAATAAGAACAAATCATTAAAACATTTAAAGTGATATTTTGGTTAAAGGGTTTTTACCAAAATTAGAGACACTTGAATACAATAATTGAGGAATAACATTTAGTCAGAACTTTATAATATCATGAGAATAAATGTATTCATGATATAATATTCCAAAGGACAGTATATACACCATATAAGAGTGAATTGGTACATAACAACAATGAAGTCTCAATAGAGATGTAAAATGAGATGAAATCCATTATAAAGAAGGTATCCTTAAATTAAGGATAAATCAATCTCATAATTATGTGTGACAAATATAAATACACCCAATATAAGTGGATATTAAGTGTAAGACAATCAAAGGTTATTCACGCATATTCAAAGGATGACATATTCAATAACTACATGTTGAACCCAAAGAAATCGAAATTGGGTTAAGAAGTTCCCTTGACAGCCTAACGACGTCACATCAAAATGAGTTGATGAGAGATAAAAAAAGAGTATCTCATCACTTGGACATAGAATTTACATCAATAAGGATATATGAGAACATATCCCAACATAACAATATGTAAATTAAAATACCCAACAAAAGAAGTCTTTTAAAAAGAGGAGGGTGAAAGGTTCCCTTACCGACTTGGGTAACTTTCGAAAAGTACACCCCATTGAAGAAGTGTCATACAATGAATATGTAAATACCCATAAATGGAATTATATTACAAAAGGAGTGTAATAATGGGTGTACATAAACCACTCAATGGAAATTGTGGCAAATGTAGCATAAATCTCACGGGAATAAAAGTGAGATGAAAAATCTCTTACGAAGACTCGGTAGCCTAACGTTGCCACTTAAAACTTCCAAAATGGATTGATGAGAGGAAACAGGGTCTATCATCATATCAACATAAAGTTTATAGAAAGAGGAATATAAAATAACATCCCCCAACATAACAAATAGGAGCTTAAAATAAGTGACATAAAGGAGAGTACTTAAAAAAAAGAGAGGCTGGATCTCTTACGAAAATTCGGCAGCCTAACGGCGCCACTTAAAACTTCCAAAATGGATTGATGAGAGGAAACAGGGTCTCTCATCATATGAACATAAAAATTACAGTAAGAGTAATATAAAATAATATCCCAATAACAAGAAATATTAGCTTTAAAAGTAATGACATAAAAGAGCGTACTTAAAAAGAAAGAGAGGAGTAGGATCCCTTACCTCGGGTCCGACTTGACTTGATCATTCTTTAACGTCCTGAATAATAAACTTGAGTTAATTTCCACTTTATTAAGAACCTTTTTCTAGTTAATTATTCCTTTTAGATCACTTATTGTCGTGTTATAAACATTATGTAATCATTTAAGTTAATAATGTTTGTTTTGTCGATATTTGGTTCTTAAGTCGAAAGTGGACTTCTTACAATTACATGTTGTTCGTGTGGTCAAAGGTTCTTTATATCCAGAATAAAATTCCTGATTTGGATAGCATATACATCATATATATCCATAATATACATGTATTTTATAATATTACATAATCATTTAGAGGTAAGAAATGAAATGCACCGTTCATGGAGACGGTAAGCCGTACGTACGCATGAACGCTACTTTCATTTCTTTGTCATATTAATGGAATTAAAACTAAATGAGAGGTATGTATATTTTAATTCAAGAATTATATTCATCATTTAGATGATTCATTCATCATATAGATCCATTATATACATGTACTTATAATAGTACATTACATTTGGGGATAAGAAATGAAATGCACCGTTCATGGAGACGGTAAGCCGTACGTATGCATGAACGCTACTTTCATTTCTATCTCATACTTTAATGGAAAGAAATAATAATTATATATAGGTATATTATAATTCCAGTATAACATCATATATAATAACATTAAATCCATCCTTTATACGTCCCACGTATGGCATTAACGAATCACATCACTTTGAGGGGGCGGTAGTCCGCACTTCCTAAAATGAAGATATCGTGTATACCCATAATGGAAACAATAATGGTATGACATAAATGAAAAATACAGAAGCTTAAGGAAAGAATAAAAATATTATATATCATATTTAAAAATAGTGACATCATAATGGCCACCTTTGAAGGTGTTAAATGAGTATTGAACAATCATCATTTCGGGAGGCAGAATTTCGCCATCCACGGAAACCGTATGTTCTTTAACCATTTTATGTAGTTTTGTGAGCGTGTAGCTCAAATAAATCTTATAACAACATCCTAGTATATTGAAGATACTTTTTTTGTTACAAAAGAAGTAATTAAAAAGATTTTAGGGGGTTGGAGAAGCAAAATAAAACAAATGAACATGAGAGAATGAATTACCTTTAAAAGTGTAACTTCTTTGGATTTGAGCCTAAAGGCTTCCTTTGAAAGGATTATTCCAAAAGGGAATCCTCTAGGATGAGGAGAGGGATGTGGAGAGAGTAAATGGGCAGGGTATGCCCGATCCAAAGGCTTGAGGAGTGTGTGAAATGAGGTCGAGTTGGGGGCCTTTTATAAGAGGAGAGGAGGGGCACTTTTGGAAATCATGAAACTATTATTTTATTTTCAACAGTGTTTCGAATTTCTAAGGTCCCAAATTGATATATTTCGAAGATAAGATGATAAGGCTTCGAAATATTTCCATCCAATAGTTTTTGGACAAGTGTAGGTCTTAGAGTTTATATTATCATTTCATTTTATTTAAACTGTTCATTAATGAGATCATCGTTGCATCATCATGATGTCATAATTAAATTAATTTATTTAATGTCTAAAAATTATAACAAAAATATCCTGATGTAGGAAATCGTTTTATCTTTCCAAAGAGTATTTATAGGCAAAAATATTATTAGTATAACCCCTTCTGAAATTTTTTTTAGTAAAACAATTTATGTTAGTGTCATTTTCACCTTTATTTAAAAAAAAGGCATTAAAGTCATTATCTCACCCAAGAGGCTCCATAGGGTCCCATAAATCGACCCATGGGTTTTCTTGGTCGGCCATGACTAATCCAATATGGGTAGGATATGTCATGGTGTTTTCAAATATTTATAATATCATTTTTACCTTAAATTACACTAATTACCTCTAATCGCAATTAATGAAAAAAATTACTATTCACCAAAAAATTATTTTCATCCCATTGAACCAAATTTTATATACTAATGACAACCATGTTTGTAGGATTTTCAAAATTCAATACACATTAGTGGTAAACTTTCATTTAACTAAAAAATCAGTTTGCTTGATTACCACTTAGTGGTTTCACTATTCATCAAAAATTGAAGTTTTTCAGAAAATTACCAAAACTTCACCCTAAGCTATATTTGATATCCCGGATTCAAAAATTATGTCTATTTTAAAAAAATCAAAACATATAAGTTGCATTAATTAATATAATAATTAATTCCCGCTGTCAAAACAAATAGTGTGTTTTTATGAAACAAAATATATCAAAAGATTGACACTAGTTTAAGTCTGATTTGAAAGTGAAATTAATTCCATCGACCACTATTGGATTAAATGGTAAAAATATATTATAATTTCACTTTAAAAACAATTCAAAATATAATCTAATCATATTAATAAATTAGATTAAAAAGAGGTTTTGAATTTAAATACAACATTTTACACTATTCATAAAAACTGAACTTTATCGGAAAGATACCAAAAATTTACACAAAGTAAATTTTGATGTCCCGATTCTTAAGAAGAGTTTTATTTGGTCCAATAGAATGTATAAGAGTGAACAAAAATATATTTAATGACGTTTTTCCATCAAAAGGCGATAAGTGAACCTTTAGTGAAAACTAGGGCATATACGCCTAAATTTGAATTCTTTCCGTATTTTAAGCCTTTATCTTTTATTGGATATATCTAAAAACATTTAAAAACATATATAATAATATTTTAGTTATTTCTATCCATTCCCTCCAATACAACGACTACATGTTAACTACCATTTAAAATAATATTATTTTATTATTAGAGTGAAACGTAAGATTCCCAAGAAACTCGTTGTTGCGTATTGGGTACACCATCGAGAATAGAATCCCCTTTAAAGTAATATTAATATTTGATTCACAAATATGGATAAATATAAAGATGTCATATTCTTTATTTACCTGGGGTGTTACAGATAGTATAGTTATGACCATTTAATTCCTAAAAAAGATATAAGGGTTACCAATGTAGATCGATCTCTTACATAGGGGAGGGATATTCTAATGTTTTTATCCTAGTATGGTGATAGAACTATGAGAATCTCATTTTTATACCTGGTATACAAGGTTTTGGTTTCTTTAGGAATATATCATTAAACCTTCCATATATTTATAGATAGTATCCATATTTTCTATACTCTTATATGTATATGGATATAATATAGGCAATGGGTCCCAAAGGATGGCCCTCTATAAGAAATATATGGTCCTAAAAGATGGACCATTTGTCTTTCCGTTTAATTTCATGTGATGAGGATTATCTAGGTATGATGTTTATATATTTGACCATGGGTTTTCTTATGTTTATGGTCAGATAAATTTAACTGAGTGGGATATCTAATATGAATGACCAACTCAAGGAATTTGAGTCTTCACAGGAGATGCATACCCCAAAATGAAGAAGTATAAGAATAAATTGTGATAATGTTTCTTTTAAAATGGGTACAATGCACATGTGTGTAACATTGAGGGTATCTGAATCTGATTGAATAGTTGGGTTATGGGATGTGTAAATCATAAACAAATAATATATAACTTAATTGTAAATTGAGACTGGTGAGAGTAGAATATCCATTTTTAATAGTGGAAATCTAATTCCACACTCACTCAATGGTGACTGGTGGGATTAGTTTGATTTTTACACACTTAGTCCACGGATAGCATATACGGTTTAGGTGGACCATTCTTCCAAGACCAAAAAATCTCTCAGGGGTTACTCCATAGGATTAGGGTAAATATTTCTACTCACTACCAAATCCTAGTAGGGTCCCTTCAAATAAATCACTACTTATTACCAACATTTTTATGGAGGAGAACTAATAGAAATCAATTAAGGTTATGGTAATAAAAGAGAAGTACATTGACTCAATGAATTAGTTATCATTAACATAGATATTGGAAACATGGTGTTGGTTCTTGGAGAATGGAATATTCAAGAAGGGTTTGAAAAACAAAAATGGCACTCCAAAGTATATTGAATAAATTTTTAGGGTGATGGGATAAAAAATGAAACCCTTGAGTACACAATAACAATAGGTTATGATCTACTAAAAATTAAGACCATATGTCATTCGGTTTAATGTTATGTAATAAGAAAAAACTCCCTATCATTGAATAAGAAATTAATATCAGTTTCAACAGTCAGAGTAACTCACCATTTCCTCTAAGCTCATATGATCCATAATTGGTGTGAGTAACTAGAGAAAAAAAGTAAGTCAATTAAAATACATGAGATTTCATGGTAGGGAACAGGATTGGGCATTCACATTTTAATACAAACAAGAATCTCTAAAAATATTTGATTCTCATGGTGGGATAATTTTGAAATCAATGATAATTTGTTGTTGGGTCTTAAATAAAATATCCATGCATCACTACATATCCTATAGTATGGTAATCAATCCATGAATAGTTCTTATATATAATTATTATGCATATATGACTCTTAAATAAGGATATAGGCATTTTATTTTCTCTATGGATCTATATCATGTACGGAAAATTTCCAATAAAGTGGTGTTCTAGATTGAGATGGAATGAAACCAAATGTGGGTGAGGTATTAGTGCCAGAATTTGGTGAGATAGTTTTTTCTTACTATAGGATTATTAGAGAAAAATCAACATGATCTGGAAAAACCATAAACTGGAATCTTTCTATATAGATCTAGATCATACATAAAAGGGAAGTTAGGCCCCACAAAGCGACCACATGTCATCCAATTTCATGTTATATGCTGAGGATAGTGGAATTATGAAATTTAAGGTCTTTTGTAAAGAACCATGAATATATATTTTAACATAATTTTGTTAGGATATCAGGTTATACCATTTAAATTCATATAGGAAAGATTATTATGTCATGTAGTTTAATTTCATGGGACTAAGATGTGCACCATTATATATAACAACATGTGTTAAAGATGTTTCCATTGAAATAACTTGTTAACATGGAGACTTTTTTTTTGATAACGACCCGCATGTATTTCGCATGAGTCTTGGGATTCTTAAGATTTATTAGGTCATTTTATAAATTATTATGGAGCTGATCATTAAATATAAAGAATTATTTAGTATTATGTCTAAAAATTAAATAGTTAGGACAATAATTAGTATGATATTTCCTGATTTCCTACACCGGTCTCCTGATCTCTAGAATCTTGATAAGGCCATGCTTGAATGAGTATGTGAAGTTTTTTGGAAACATTCTCACACTTAAAGGAATAAAATTTTCAATGTATTTCACTAAGGGATGGATAGTCCTAATTCTCTTATATACTTTTTGTATTCTTCTCAGGATATACACATGGATTAAGTGATGAATTGGGTGTCATTGGATCTTATATCCCCTTATCTATATGCTTTAGAAGTAAACACTTAAATACAAATAACCTCTTGATTTTATATCATACAATTGTTGGTAGTGGAAGTAATTGGAATAGTTTCTCAAATATACCTCATTTTGTAACCTTCCCTAGGTCCTTTAGTGCTCGACCAAATTATTCTCCATGTAAAAGGTGAAATACCTAGGAACTATATATAGTTGAAAAAAAATACATTTCATCACCTATCTCTAAGATACATATGAAATGATGCTTTCTATGTATTCCACATATTCTTGTATTGGATATGGAGCATGGTTGAATTTGGTGTCTTGGAGGTGGTTCCTCAATATCGGTCAATTTGAGTGAATATGTCCAGGATACTTCTGAATGTGAATTCACCCAATGAGAGGATTGAAAAAATTAAAATTCCCCCAGTCATGTTGGATTGGTTGAGGGGGAATGATGTCTGGAATCCACATGATGAGGGGTGATAATTTGGAAAATACACCCAACCTTTTGGGATGGGGTACTTCAATACAAGAAAGATCTATGTAAGAGGGTGTCAATATGTAGTTATAAATAAATATCCTTAAATAATTCCCATGATTATTTCCTGAATATCCCCATAAACTCATTGGAGATGAGTGATCTATTCTTCAGAAGAAATTTCATTTTCATTGTCATGGGATGGTTGGAAAATACCTTATGACATTGTTTCCTTTTTCAATGTTATGAAGGGTAGATTATTATGGGGGTCTCAACATAGAACCCATAGAATAGATCTGAAATTTAAATTGGGAATATACTCCATCAACCATACACTATAAAGCATCAACATGGTCAATAATGTCTTTTGTTGTGGTAGGCATGGTTTCACTCAACACATCTTCAACAATTCTTAGAGAAGGGGAGGAGAAAACATGATGGGTATTAGAAGATTATATGAATTTATAATCATCATTAAGATTCAGATCATCATAACACGATGGAACATCTTCAGACTTTTTTGATACCATATTGATAGAGATTTCGGTGAAATGTTGGTCCAATTCAATGGAATATCTCATTTTCTGGGATGGTTCTCATAACAATTCTTCTTCTTCATTAGGGATAATGGATAAACATATTCCACATGTTCTATGGAATTATCCAATATCATTTGACCCTCATAGATCATCTTTTGTAGTAGAAATTTGATGATAAAGCATTATTGTATCATGTCATCCAGCATACATTGGTAAGTGGAGTAATTTTGATGATCATATTAACCTAATTCATCTAGATTCTTTATTTCTACAATCATGACCATGTTTTTTCCCAAAAAAAGGTTTATGTACCCTATAAACTAATCATTATGGAAGGAATAAATTTTTTCCTTCTTAATTTCAATTTTACTTCACCTCATCCTTTTTATCTTAAGGGAAATGCTATATGATTCAGCTTTCCATGGATTATATATCCATGCTAGTTTTACTTGATAAGTTCTCTCCTTGGTTTTGTGAATAACATCTTTTGTACATTTTTCTATAGTCACAAAATCTTGAATGCTTCCAAGTTAATTCAAGTTAATAAGAATATTTGACAAATAATACAATATATTATCCACATATATCTCTATTAATTGTTCTTGGGGAATTTGTATTCCCATGGAATATGTCACACCCACCCATCATGTAATGAAATCCATAAACTTCTCATTCACTTACTTCTTACAGTTGGAGAAGTCATGGTTTCTTTCCTCAGTGTGGAGCTAAATTAGAAAAGAAATTTATGAAGAATATGTTCCTATATTATAATGGACCAGTTTTTATGGTCATGGTTCCAAGAAAAGGTATGGATTTCAAAGGTATGCAAAATTTATTTGAACTTTAGATACTATATTTTTTATAGGGTTCCTAGTGTTGGGCCACACTAGGAAGAAAAATGGATGAGGTTTCGATCGGTATCTCTCATTCCATCGAATGTTAAGAAATTTGGAATCATAAGGTTAAGAGGGTTAATTGTCAAATCCACCCACTCAAGATATTAAATAATCTATTTTTTACTCATGCAAATCATCCTTTAAGAGAATCCATATTATCAATGAGAGAATATTGTAATTCCTAGGATATCCTTGTCTAAGTTAAACTTGAATGAGTTCCAAAACCGGTAGTTGATGTCTTACCATTGGTGGGAACACTTAGTAATCAATCATTATTGTAGTAAAATTGTTCAATTAATGTTATGTATATTTGATAGAGTGGTTCAGTTCTTCTACTATGGATTCTTTTCAATAGATTCATGGTTTTCATTAGTAGTTAGTCCCATAGTGATAAAATTTACAGATGTGAAATTAATTATAGGAAGTATAGAATTGCATGGAGGTGAATTCGAAAATATGGTTATTTCCTACTCAATTTTTGAAAATTAAGGTTTCTTTGGGGTTAAAAATAATAAAAACTTCCCCATCCCTATGGGATGAGGTTTTCTCTAGTATTATAATATCATCAAGGATATAAGGGATAAATTCTGAATCTTTTGGATATAGGTAATGTGGGATTGGCCTTGGGATGATATTGAGATAAGTTGATGAGACTCAGTGGTGTTTTAAGTAGTATAAAAATTGAACTTTAATATATTTTTAGTGATTGGATTCCCTCAATGGTGACTTCTTCTGGATTCCCTAGTTTGGATTACTAGGACATGCACAACTTCATATGTGTCTCTTTTCAGAATCATTGTTGCACTTCAATGATGTTTTCCATGGTGGATATGATCCCTCATAAAAATCTATTAGGTGGTTTCATTAATATGGTGGACATCCTCCTCCACCTATCCATGATATAGAAGGAATCTGTCATTTCACACCAGAGATAGGATCACAAAATAAATGGATATGGTGATAAAAACCACTTTCTTCCTTACAACCCAGAGTTGATAGAATGGCGTGTGGGGATTCATCCTCCAGTGACATTCATGATATGCCTTAATTTTTTGGATGAAACCATTTCAATGATACTTCCGTACTAGGGAGTTCACCATCTGGCACTGGAGGTGTTTGGTTGATGGAAGTGTAGTTTGAATCCATTAGACCGTAGTCTCCACGGTAATCAAGGTGTATATTTAACATGTCTTTTGGTTGTTTGTAGTGTATTGAGGTGTCTTGGAGGTATTAAAATGATTTCTAATGATCCTATAATTCATTAGTGGAATTATATATTCCATTTTTATTGGAGGGACTCTTAGAGGTCCTAAAAGGGAAACAGAAATGATAAATTCATCAGTGTAGCTTCACAAAAAAGACTTTATAGTATATCAGTGACTTTCACAGTTAATGGTTCCACATCAATCCATTTTTGTTTTATATGGGAATGGATTGATGTATAGTTGGTAAAGAATATAATAGTTAAAGGATTAAAATCATTCTCACCATTTTTTCTAACAGCTTTCTCACCCGCACCCATTTTGCGTTAATATAGACATACTTTCCAATGGAATGTGGTCACTATAAAATTACTTGCATAACCTTATAAAACATGTTATTTGAGAGTATCGTAGTTTAGATTCACCACGCCCTTTTGAGGGGGATTATTTTCTATTCTGATAATCTATTATATATTTAATATGTATTCATTAATCTTCTCTAAATCCTATTACGGGGTGGGTTACCTTTATTCCAATGATCTGATCAAAACCATGTGGATATGTGAACACCTATGTGAATTATGGGTTTTATATATTTCTCTTATTAGTACATTATGCTTTAGATTAAAGCCTATTATTTGAGATATATGGAGTTTATCACCATCCAAGGAGGTTGTTGATGTATTGGAGTTACTATTGAATCACATAAAGTTATCATATATATCCTTTGAGAACATGAATCAAAACCCATATAATTTGATTGAATTCGTAAGAGGATAATGAAATTGGGTTTGGTCCATAAGGATTTATCCTATGTATCCTATCATGAACATTATTCATATCCCATGTAGCTCATTTTAATGGTCAAGGCTTACACCTAATGTGGAGCCCCTCAATGGAGGAACTTCTACCATATTAATAACATGATCATTGTAGATCTATAATCCCACATGATTCATGCATTTTTTCATAAAAACTTGATAAAAAATATCAATGACATTTAATGAGGGTGTACCACTATATTTGAAAATGAATTATGCACTGAGAATGCCTGAGGAGATTCTTGCACCATAATATGGGGCGACAACATGAGATAAAGTTATACTTATGCCTGAGTTTCCCTAAGATACATGACCCATTGGGTGGGTTATGTGAATATATGTTTTTTGGGGATTACACCTAGGAAAATGCCCATTTTTTGGAACCAACATGAGTATATTAAATCTAGGAATATTTTTAATGGTTGGGGCTTTCACCTAGTGGGATGATCATATTTGATAATCAAGAGGATTAAATCAACTCGTGGTTTGTTAAGGAATTGTTGGGGAATACACTTGGGAAGATTCTAAAGTATTATTAATCCAAGGGGTGAATCTGATTTTTGACTCATGATGCATGATGAGGCCAAAATAAGGCATCTCAATTAAATTAATATAAGTAAATCCACAAGAAAAGATCTTTAAACATAGAAGTATGATAAGGAAGCTACAAGGAGGAATCTTAACTTGAGGTAGTATGGTAAAAAAGGAGGCATCATAATTTTGAGTGTTTAAAGGCATGGTATAGACTTACACATAAGATGATACCCACAAATGAAATACGTTATGGCTTACAACTAGTAGGAGTCCCAAATCTAGACAAGTATCTCAACTCTAATTGTATGTGGAATGAAAAGGTTCTCATGTGTGAGATTTGGGTGAATTAATTCCTAGATGTGTGACATAGTAAATTGATGTTTATCCCTAGTGAGGTATGGATAACGTTTTTGACCTTAATGAGGTCTTATATAAAATATTCTCATCCCAATTCTCCCTAGTGTATGACTAGGTGAATGGGATTGCTTCACCCTAGTAATTTATTTACAGAAAAAATGGTTCTTTGACCAAGTTCACCCAATTAGAGGGTTAGGTAAAGGCTTGACACAAAATAAGCTTAGCTTCCCTAATATTTACTAAAGATAATGGTTATGAAAATTATCACCCTAGTGAAGGTAATTTTCATCTAGGTTAAGGGTCCCTGGTAGATGGTCTCCTAGGTGAAGTGCCCTGGGTATATGATCACCCATGTGAGGGGCCCTAGGTGAATGGTCTCCCATGTGATGGTCCATGAGTGGTAATCTATGTGGAGACTCAGTCAAGTGGTGGCTCACTTAGGTGGTGGCTCGCCTTAGTGGTGGCTCATCCAGGTGGAATCATGATAATAAATAGGGATATGGGATCTCCCACCTCTAGTTCATCCTTTACCATTGGTGTCCATCCTATAAAAATTAGAGTTTGGGGTCCATTTATAAACCTAGAAAAGGACTTGGGAAAGTAGTATGTTCATGGGAGAGATGGTGCACACAAATGACAAATGTGAGGTAGTCTATGTGTCCAGGGGGGACTTTCGTGAGATATGTTGAGCGATTAGAGGAGACCTAGGTGAATAGACTTGGGTAAAGGAGATTAAATCTCTTTCCAACTTTCAATAGCCATAACCTTTGATCTATAAGTCCATTTGTGGCCCACTGGTAGTCAAATTGAATCTTGAAAAGGGAACTAAACCCATGGTTCTAATGTATAAACCTTATAAGGATTAATTATAAGTCCAAATTGTTCCAAAAAACACTTTAAAATGGGTTTTGACTTCAACATGCTATTTGTTACCATTTAGTGAAATTTGCAGCCTATTCCTAAAGGGAGGTTCTGAAAACCACATCAATGGATCTGGAAACATTTATAAGGAATACCAATGACTAGATGTGTGCGTATAATTACAACATAAGGAAACACCCATTTTATTCATCTTTGTTAATAGGAATACTTTTATGCAAAAACTAGGAGAATGTTTTCTGAGTGAGTATCACATCATGAGTTTGATGGTAAAGAGCATGGAATAAATTTTTTTCAATGCCAACATGGTCTTGGGATTCTTTAAAGATTATAAATTGAAAAATAATTTCCATAATACTACAATGAGAATAATATTTTTTCCCATAATAAAATTTGAAATTTTAGAAATAATGGATGGTTTAAAACATTTTATGGAGTGGTACTCGAAATGGGGTAATAAATAGAGAAGATATATATAATCATGTTTTCTTGAAAGAAATATTTAGGAAGATAAATTCAAAATATTATAATTCCCCAAAAAATAAACCAAGGATAACATATTTATATATATAAGAGACATATATATATATATATATTATAGAATATTTTCATCATAAAATTAAATAGATAAAGTGATGTAGAAATAGATAAGGAATAACTCAAAGAAAGGTGGGTGGTTTGGAGAGTTCCCTTGCCTTAGATCTAGATTTGAAATGTACTTCCACTTAACATCATGAATAATTAAATATTATTTTTTAAATACTTTTTGGATAACCATTTCAAAACATATTTGATTTATTATCAATATTTTATGTTAGTTTAGAATCATTTCATTGAGATATCATGTCTATAATCATTGTACCAAGGTTTTCTATTTCATGGTTCCAAGGTAACATGACTTGTGGATGATTATAAAAGTTCTTTATGAAATGGTTAAATACCTCAATAAGTATAATTTAATAAAATTAATGTGTTTATAGAAGTTAATAGTGTTCTTAGTATCAAATATTATTAAAAAATAAAAATGAGTCATAAAGTATAGTTTTTATTGTTATACGTTTAGTTCATTAAGGTGATTTTTTCGACCATGATGAACTAGTTTTGTTTAATCTAATATTATGTATATATATCAATTCAAGAATGTGAAATAAAATATAAAATATATATTTACATAAATTTCCACCATAATAAATGTATTACAAATAAATTTTAAGGAAGTGGTTAAAAACAATATATGTTGTTTATGAAGGTTGTGAACTGACATGTTATGGGCATATTTTTTGTTTTATAATGAAATTATAAGAGGTTGGATAATTTATATTACATTAAAATAATAAAAGTTATTATGTAATGTTATATGGAATTTTTTTAGAGGATAAAGAGGAAGAATATTAAAAATCTCAGTGTTACCTTCTCCTTTAGATGTCTCCTCTTAGGCCACCCTTAAGGATACTTGGAATGGTATTTTTTTAAGATAGAAACTCCATGGATGTAAGGTTGATGTTTTTTGATATGAATGTTTTTATTTTTGGATTTATCAATGTTTTTCAAGGTGTGATGAGAAGGGGTAGTGAGGGGTGATATTTATAAGGGGGAGAGGGGTGTTTTTTAATATAGTATTCATTTGTTTGTTATTTTTGATCAAGACTATCGGTAGAGATGAATATTGAAATAAAATATAGTAAATATTGCACATGATTTTTAAATATGTGTCACTTACATCATCCATGACTTATTTCTTCATGTATTTATCTTATAATGTTAAATATCATATTTTGATGTATTTCACTATTCACTAAAAATTAAACTATTTTAGAAAAATACAAAAAAAATATCCCTATCAATTTTTATAAGTTTAAATACAAAAATAAAATCAATTTTAGGAAAATAATTTCCTAAATGTGATAAAATTAATTTTTAAATAAAATACTTATTTATTTGAAAAATACCAAATTTAATATTATGATCAGTTTTTTGGCCCTTTAAAAAATAAATTATGGTAACATAAAATTTTATTATAATTATAATGAGACTTAATATTGTTTTATAAACCCATCTAATGAAAATAAAATTTATTTTGAATTTTTATATTTTTCATAAAAATATAAATAAAACATATCTTTTACAAAAATCCAATCCATTATTTTATCATTTTTAAAACGTTTATTTATATTTATCAATAAATAAAAATTTCTATATTTATATTTTATATGATAAATAAATATTTTTTAAAAATAAAATTGGTGAAATCATTATTCTAACAGTCGGGTTACTATTCTTAATAGTGAGATTACTATTTTAACGGTCATATTTGTTTTCTAACTGTTAGATTTTTAATCATAATATGGGTTTCCTACCTTCTATAAATACATTATATTTCATTAATTCTTTATTAAATTTTATTTTCTCTCAATATTATATAAAATTTCATTTTCAAAATGAATATTCCATTATTAATTTTCTATTTCATTTCTATGGTATTGTTCATGAGTGTTATCGTTATAGGTGATCAATTAGATTCAAATTTTAATATTATAGTTAACTTATTTAAAAATTTTCCCCATTGTAACCCTTTTAATTTTTATGACTATATTTATTATCCAAATGTAATGTTCAAGTCAATATAATAATTTGTTTGCTTTAACCAGGTGATGAATATTCTTTATATAATATTATATTACTCAATATGGAATATATATATAATCGTAAGGAAAATTAAATTTATAAAATTATGGGTTATTAAATTATTCCCACTTAATAAATTTCCCTATAACTACCTAAACATTTATAAATGAAATTCCTTTTTTGAATGAGTAAATGTCATATTAGGAAAAGAAATTATAAAAAACACATGCACTACTTTGATTATTTCGGACTATTATAAGTTATATCCTGTTGTATTTAAAATACTCTTAAGAATCATAATTGTTGATTTTATATCCATTATAAAGTGATCATTTGATTAATATATATATATAGGGTTATGATAAATACAATTGTCAAAGACAAAGGAAGTGATGGTCTTGACCGGTTGGATCATACACTATGAATCCCATTAATCAGTGCTTTTGATCGTGATAGTGTCACTGGGATTTTACCTTGATTAATCCCATCATAAGATTAAAAAACCAAATCATGATAAAAAAACATTTATGGTAGAAGTTCATGATCATCGAGATCATGACCAAAACCATGTTCTCCGAACCACCCCATAATTATCTCATAATCGTACACCATACCCTTGGGGAATTTACTGGTGTAATAAAAAGTTATGTATCTAGACCCAAATAGTATAAATTTGTTTATTTTTATTTTTAATAAAATAAGGATTATATTTATCATTTATTATTTTCTTATAATGATTAAATAGTATGTTTAATAAAAAATTATATTTTGATAGGATAAAACACAAATTTTATTTTGGGATATGTATAGTTTTAATAGAGAAACACTTTTTGAAGAATTTAAGAACATTTTAAGTAAATGATATTTTAAAAAAAATATTATTTAATAATATTTATTAAATATATTTTATAATATAATTTATGAAGTAAAATATAATTTTTATAAGAGTTAGAAAATTTACATCGTAAAAAAACCAATATTTTCAATAAATAGGGATTTGTTTATTGAAAAGTGTAAATTATCATATTTTGAGAATTATTTTGGAAAAATAAATATTATTTTTTAAATCAAAACATCAAAATTTTCCAATGGTGAATTTTGTAGAATATTATATGAAAGTCTACTTTTTCGGTAAAAAATAAATACTGTATAATTATATAATATGTATTATAACATCATAAAAGCTCAAAATTTATTTATTAAATACTATAAGGGTGTCCATGAAAAAAATCCTTTAAATAAAGTGTTTTTTATGTTCATTAATCAATTTTATAAACCCTTAATGAATCCTTAAAAATCTATATTATATTTTGAGGTTTTAAAATCAATTCTTTATGAACATGAATCACACATCAACAAGGATATTATTTTAATTATTTAGGTTATTAGATATATAAAATAATTAAAACAAATCTTATTTTATAGAAATCATGGGAAAAACTATGGTAAGGTTTGTGTTTTTGATTACTTTATCATATAGAGTCAAAAAACTATGTTTGGAAATTAATAATGAATTATCATATCATTTTCTATAGAAACCCACCGAACCATCCATTACTCTTCACTAAAAACCCTTGGAGTATGAATTTAATCTGAAATTACCTCTCTATATTCATCCCAATGTTCTCCCAATCTTTTAAGAATCTTATTCTAAACTTTATGAAGAACCCTCTCAAGGTAAGGGATATTATCCTTATCCTCTTTATTCAAGAACCTTATTTATATTATGCCTTTTAATTATAAATTTTTCATTTTTGAATATGTTATTGCACAATACTATTACATTATTATGATTTAGTAAAGACAAGAGACCCCTTTCACTCTCGTTAAACCCTTCCATAAATTTTTATGCACTCATGTTATGTAGCTGAAGTCATCATGTGATTTTTGCACGCCAAATTTTTTTGTAGTGAATATCCATCCCCACTTACACTTAGTGGTATTCAACAAGATGTACTGATTATTAATTGATTGGGTAATTCCATGTATGTAACCTATATTCCTTAATAATGGTATTAAATGTGATGAAATATGATTTTTGGTTGAATGATTTATGGGGTTCACTTATTCATGTATATAATATGAATGTGGTAGGTGGCCCTAGAATTATATATCCCTCCAATTCATTGGTTAATGTTTTTATCTGATGACATTACATGTATGGTGTAAAGAATGTTATCCTAAGCATGCTATGTTATGATGTATCAACGGTTATCCTTAATAAATTCTTATGATTTCATGTTTTATGTTGTTTCCACATTCCCTTGTTTCCCTTATGTTATCATCTTATATCATGCTTCAATGTTCAAGTTTATGATTTTTGCCCCTCTTATGTTACCTTGATATTCCTATTATCTCACATGCACTACTTTATCTTATTTCATGCTTTGATTATTCCCTCAATGGGCTTTATATCTCACCACATTCTTATGTATGTCCCTAGGTTATCCTAAGTAGTTTTAGAAGAGAAACATATTTTTTTAAAGAATGGAAATGAATTTTAAATAATGTTTTATTTTTACATTTCAATTTGTTATGTTATATACCTAATTACCCAAATACATTATTCCCCATGATCTTCTAGAATTTCATTAAGTGCAGATTTTTGTAATAAATCATGAATTAAGGTTTATTAAAACATGGGTTGTCATATTCACCCTTGAAATTTTATTTCCCCCACTAATATGAAAACATATGAGGGTACTTCTATTTCAGGTCTTCCTCTAGTTCCCATTTTCCTCCTCATTCATATGGTTCTACCATAATATTTTGAATAGGTGAGCAGTCTTTTTACATAGAACATTGTCTATATGGTTTAATATCCTTAATTATTGGTCATAATAAGAGAGGTCATAATCCAATTATACCACCTATAAATTCATTACATATTATAGATCCAGTATTCACTTCCCCAAAATGGTTCTGTGGTACATTTCAGGTGCTTGAGACATGTTTGGTGGGAGTGTTAGTCGATAGGCCACAACTCAGATGTGATCAAGAATCTCTAAGGGTTTGATGTATCTAGGACATAGATTTCCCTTATTCCCAAATCTCATGACTCTCTTCTATTGACATATGAAAAGGAACACTTTATCTATAACATAAATCTCTATATCTCCCCAACATCTATATAAATCACCCTTTTTTTGAATATAGGGAGTTTTGATCTCATGATGAATGGTCTTGACCTTTTCTACCATTTATTAAAGTATTTTAGGTATCAAAAGATTGTGTTAACTAACTTCTTCCCAACATGTTGGTGTTTAAAATATCTTCCCATAATGGGAATCATATATATCTCTTTGGATGATTGACTACAATCAATTATTATACAAGAACTTGACCAAAGGAAGATATTGATCCCAACCTCCTTTCAAGTCCATTGATCATTGTTAGTCCCAACTTGGTTAAATACCCTAATAGAGGGGTGAATCAGAGTGTGGAAGATTAAAAAAACTACCCCTTCAGATATTGTTTCTTTGTTAAAAAATGATCTTCTTCCACTTTCACATAGCAACATATGAACATAATTAAATCACGAATAGGACACAATAATTTTACTTGGTTCACCCAAACTGGGTTATGTCCAAGGAGCATACAACAATAATGTGTCGATGTACTGAATACACTAAAAGCGCGCTGTTTTTTATAATGTTGGGAGCAGACTCACTACCCCATATGGTTTACAACCAATCAAAAAATGAAATCTCACTATTTTCTCAACCAAAGTGTGATCACTGCTTCTTCAGAAAATCCACCATTGATTTCTTTTATCAATACGTTCTAGACCTCATTTAGTGTATCATTAAGTTTTAATTTTATCCAGTTGATGAATACCCCTTTACCACATAACTACTAGGAAAATCCAATATTTCTCAAAACCTTTTGGGAGTCTTTCATGCAACTTTAATGCCTTGTTTCAGCATTAAACTTTTATCACGGAAAACCTCTTGTGTGCAGCATCCTTCTTACACACAACTCCATTTTTATGTGAAGCTTACATTATTACGAGATTTTGGGCCTAGATTATCTATAAGTGTTGAGTTTCTCAAATTATGGGGGTATACTCTTATTTATATTCACTTCTAAACCTACACACAGGATTCTCTTTAGGAGGATAAAACCCCATTTGACATCGCATGGGATGTGTAATCCTCTTTCATGCAACCTCATCTTTCGCACAAATCCAAATATTTCACGCAATTATTTACTTTTTCATATTTTAATAGGTTAGACCCAATATATTTATTGTGTTTAACATTCTAAACCACATTCAAACTTATGCGCAACTTCCTTTTCCAAGAACACCTTTCTCCATTTTCCAGATTTTGAGGCCCAAAAATTGGGCAAGCATTGGGAAACAGCACCACCTTGTATAAGGTCTTTTGTACCACCTCCAGAGTATCCATTCATTCATATAGGATATTTTTTAACATAGCTTGTCAACTATATCTCTAGAACTAGACAAATTATCATGGAAACCATCTTTTTCAACAAACACAATCAACCAAAAATGCTTTAATGTCTCCTTGAGGAATGTTTTCCCAACAATATTTATCTCAATATACCCTCAACTGTTTGGATAGTATGCTTATATTATCCATAAATATAGGGGTAAAAATATGTGATGATTTTACATTATGTTCTTAGATCATGTTGGAGACTTTTCTCTAACTTATAGGTAAACCTTGGATCTCAATTAGATAAAATTAATAGTGGTGTTTTATGTAGCCTCACCACTTAACAGATGTATATCCTTATAAGTCAATAGAGTGGGAATTCCTACCAGATTTAAATTAATATAGTGGTCTTTATAAGTATATACACTACAAACCATATCAAATTACTTCCTATGGATATCTTTGTATGAACTGTGACCAAGTACATGGTGATGTTTTCTCATTTCCATGCAGGTATGGGTAATGTTTCATCATCCCCTTGTAATGTTTTTTATTCCTTCATGTTGGACATACCATACACTTTTATGTATATTATACTATCTACTTATTCAAATTTTACCATAAATAGTGATATCAAATATCTTGATACATCTTTGTGCTCCCTGGGTGGATAGATAATGTTGAGATATGTGCATTATTCAACTACTCCTTTATCATTGTCTTTGATAGAACACATAGTCGATACCCAAATATTATAACTCTTTATTTATCAATTTTTAATTCCGAGGATTTCTTTTTTATTATAGATTCCACATTATTTTTTATTTCCACATCATCCCTTTGATCATCCTTTATCTTCCTAAGAATGGATTTTGGAGAAATTATTTGAGCTACGGAGTATATGGTTCCTTCATTTATAACTTCCATGTCCATAATTTGAAGGTATAAGAAGATTGGATCCTTCTAAATTATCATCATTGATAATTTTTAAGGATACCTTCTACTTAGATAATTTCCCACTTTATTTTCCTTCCCACGATGGAAATGTATTGAGTAGCTATAGTCCTTGATCAGCTCCAACCATCTTCACAAACACATATTAAACACCTTATGTTTGAATTTATATGTAAGAATATTATGATCCATATATATTTAACACTTATCCCCAGAAAGATAATACCACAAAATATTCAATATGAATATCACTGCATCTAACTCCATACAATGTGTTTGGTAGTTCTACTCATGAACTTTCAACTTCCTTGAGTTAAAGGCTGTCACTTTATCACTTTACATCAGTAAACATCCTAATACCTTTTATGAATCATCATTTTATACCACAAAAATATCCCTGATTGAGGGTATTAAAAGTATTGGTGTAGTGATAAGCCTCTTTTTCATTTCCTTGAAGCCATTTTCAGGATCATGGGCCCAAACAAACTTTACTCCCTTCTAAGTTATCTTGGTCATCAGGTATGAAGATCTGGAGAAGTATCTCAAAAATCATTGATAGTGCCAAGATAGTCCAAGGAAGCTATAGATATCCATCACCAATATATGTACAGTCCACTCCTCAATAGTCTTCGTAATAGAAGGGTCCACAGATATCTCTTTAATAGTGAAAAAATACCACAATAATGATACTTTATTTATCCAAAAATCACATTTAATATATTATTCATTTAATGGCTCCTCTTGCAAATTTTTTAGTACTGTATTTAAATACTCCTTGTTCTCTTTATTTATTTTCGATTATATCAGAATATATCCTATATAGACTACCAAAATTTTTTAAGGTGATATTTAAATATTCTATTAATTAAGCCCATGAAGATCATTGGATCATTATTGAGTCTAAAGGGAATAACTATGATCTCAGAGTGTCCATAACATGTTTATAAGCCATTATTGGTAATATCTTCTTTATTCACATTAAATTGGTGATATTATGACTATAGGTCCACCTTATAGAAGAACGGGTCCCCACATAGCTGATCAAACAATCATCAATTAATAGAAGGGGATATTTATTCTTTATCATAATTTTATTAAGTTCATTATAAAAATTATAGAGGCACATTGACCTATAGGAATGTAAAAACAATATAAAACATGACGTAAGTATATGTTAAGGCACACTACTTAGAAAACATAACATTTTGTTAAGAGTCTTATCATGGATTATCTTTAATATTTATTCTCACACATATTATCTCAAGAGATATAACAATAAAAAATTCATTAGATAACTATCTATATGAACCCCTAATAACATGTACATTAATATGTATTCTACAAAATGAAATTAAATATAAGGTATAAATATAAGAATACCCATGGAAATAAATGGGTTACATAATCATGTCTTATGGAATAACCAGATGGAATATCGTATTGGTCTCTATAAAAGATGGGATTAAGTCATTATTGTATGTTTATAGGTGAAACATAAGAATATAGAATGAAAAATGATGTCCATTTGATGTGAATACATGAAAAAGGTGTTGAAAATTAACTTTTGAAATGTACATCTTAATCAGGGTTTCATGGAAAAGGTTAAAGAGTCTTAAAATAGGGGACATAGCACATTAATTTCCATAAAACCAAAAATTAACTAAAAATATTTTCCATAATAAAATGATAAATTT
Source organism: Viscum album (assembly GCA_963277665.1). NCBI lineage: Eukaryota > Viridiplantae > Streptophyta > Magnoliopsida > Santalales > Viscaceae > Viscum > Viscum album. The sequence goes on from OY728154.1 coordinate 87,253,590, forward strand.
TAGAAACCAAGGAAGGTTTAAAACAATTTATGGAGTGGTACACGCAATGGGGTAAGAAGTAGAAAAAATCTCTTTAATCTATTTTACTTAAAAGAAATATTTGGGAATAGAAATTAAGAATATTGTATTTTCAAAGAAAAAAAGGATAAATTTGGTATACATTCAAGAAACATATATAAGGAATATAAAAGGTTTTCATTACAAAATTATAGAGAGAAATTTAAGTAGAGATAGATAAGCATAACATAAAGAAAGGAAAGTGGTTTGGAGAGTTTCCTTAACATAGGTCCATATTTTCTCTATAATCTCAAATAACATACAAAATAATAAAATTAGATTTATTAAATACATTATTAAGTACCTTATACAAATATATTTTATTTATTATCAATAATCTAGGTATTTTTATATTTATTTAATTGAGATATTGTATATATATGCATTGTCCCAAGGTCAATTATTTCATGGTTCCAAGGTCACATCACTTGTGGATGATTATGGATTTATTAAATGGTTCCATATCTCTAGAAGTTTAATGTTATGGATTTAATGTTTTTATAAAAGTTATGAAGTTTCTTAGTATCAAATATTTTTCAAAAATAATAATGCTTCATAGAGTACTAGTCTTATTTTTACATGTTTAGTTCATGTAGGTGTGTTATCCGACCATGATGAACTTGTAGAGTATCCTTTAATATTATGTCTATATATTCTTTCAATAATTTTAAATAAAATATAAAATAACAATGTATATAATTTTAACCATAATAAATGTATTAAAACCATCCTTGAATGTAGTGGTGAAAAACAAAGTACGTTGGTGAACTAACTATATTGTGAACAATGTTTCATCTTAGAATGAAATGAGAAGAGGTTAGATAAAGTACATTCCATTAAAAAAATAAAATTATATTATATTTTTTATATTGTAATTATTATTTCTTGTTGGATGTAATTTTTCGGACGATGAAGAGAAAGAAAGATTTAAAAGCTCGGTTGAGAGTATTACTTTCTCCTTTGGATTTCTCCTCTTAACCACCCCTTAAGGATCCTTTGAATTGAATTTTGGTACGACAAAAAATCCTTGTCAAGGGTATAGATATTTCCAGAGATAAAGGACATTATGTACTCTTTCTCAAATTAATATAAGGTCTAAGGAGAAGGGGTGGTGATGGGTGGTATTAATAAGGTGGGGATAGGGTATTTTTGAAAATAATATTCATTAGTTTATAATTTTTTCTTAAGACTATCAATAATGATGAATCTTGTGAATAGATATAGTAATTAGTAAATTTGAGTTTTAAATAATGGTCACTTACATCATCCATGACGCATTTCTATATGTATTTATCTTATAATGTTAAATACTATAATTTATCGTATTTTAATATTTTCTAAAAATTCAATTATTTTATAAAAATACCAAAAAATTCACCGTAATAATTTTTTGATATCTATATTAAAAAATGAAATATATTTTACAAAAAAAATATTTTTTAATATACTATAAAATTATTTTTAAAATAAAATCATTTTTATTTGAAAATAACATTTTTATATTATAAACAATTTTATAACTATTTCAGAAATTACTTATGGGCTTAAAAAAATATTACCATTATAATGAAACATAATATTATTTTATAAACCTATTTTATGAAAATAATATTTTTACATTATTTATATGTATGATAAGAATGTAAATAAAACATATGTGTTTTAAAAAAATCCAAACACTTGTTTTATCAGTTTTAAAACATTTATTTATTTTTATCATGATATAAATTTGATATATTTTCATTTTATAAGATAAATAAACATTATTTTATAATTTAATTGGTGAGATTTATATTCTAATAGTTGTGTTACAATTCTTAATTGTTGGAATACTATTCGAACAATCGGATTACTAATCCAAAAGTCAGATTTGTAATCGTCGTATGGGTTCCCTACCTTGTATAAATTCATCATATTTCATTAATTATTCATTCAATTCTATTTTATATCAAGGCTATATATATTTTCATTTTAAAAATGATTATATTATTTCTAGTATTCTATTTCATTTTGACATTTTTTTCATGACTGTGATCATTCTTGAGGATTGTGAAGATCCAAAATTTTATATTATAGTTATCTCATATTCTATTTTGGGTCTCGTTGTAAAACTTTAAAGTCTTATGGCTATATTTATCTTTTAAATATAATGCTCATGTAAGAAAAATAAAATTTATTACTTCTATCATGTGGTGAATGTGCTTCATATAAAACTACATTACTAAATATGAAACATTTATATAATCAGAAGGTAAATTCCATTGATAAATTTCTAGGTCATTTCAAAAACATTTGATATTCAAATTGATAAAGAGATCATGGATAATTTTAAAAAAAACTGCAAGTTAACATTTTCCTCTTGTATTTAATTAAAAAAATTCTTTGCATTTATAAATTTTGTAATACAATTTGTACCCACACATGGTAATTGAAGGGGAATAAAAGTGTTATCCTTAGAATAAATCTCACATCCTTTATACAGTCAATGATTCTAACTAAATTTAAGGATCCAAGAACATTTATGATTCCTTGTGCAATAGGGAAGAATTTATTTTCTTATGAAATTATCCATTTACTCACTTTTATTAATGTGATGTCTATGTCTATTTATAATTCATTATAGGTCAAAGAGATTGAACCAACTGGAATCATAATGAAACTTATGAACTGAATCAAAACACACCAAAATTGATTGATCGAGAACATTATCATGTTAGTGAATAATCACATCCTCCCTATAAACATATATGTTATTTAGATGGAAGATACATAAAAATAAAGACATACTCCTTGAATATTTGGAATTCCATTTCTTAAAATGGATAATACAAACATAAGCATTCATGGAGTTTGGGGAAGAAAATGTATGTTTTAATATTCTTGATTTAATGAAACATCCAGTTTAAGAGAACTCTACTATTCCAATATTTTCAATGGAAGTTCACCCTAATGAAACACTCACACAACATTATTTCTTAAACCTACATTCTGATTCTCATTATTCTATTTCTTCTTTAACTATATAGGTTTTAATTCATGTTTTGAGTGTTGATTGGATTTGGAAAAGTGTTTTTTTATTTTAATTGATGGGTGTGTTCAATATGACCTATGACTACTAATAGTTCTACAAATCACATTTCCATTAATTCTATTTTTATACGAAATAAACATGATTAGATAGAAAGTATCATTGGACTCAGTCTATGACATCCCCGACACAGATCACGCTACAGTAACCAAACGAGGTGGGTCTCTTAACCTCAAGTGTGCCTGCTTATATGCCATAGGCTTCTACCTAGTAGTGAGGGTCTATCGTGATACTATGTGGGGACTATACGCTTATATCAGATTAAGTGATAACAATAAAAATGATGAAAATGATATACATCCATATAAATATAAGGTAATGAACATCATGGAAATGACAATAAATAGATTATATAACCCATTCTATGTCCATATAAATTTCAAACATGTGATATAAGTCATGAAAACCAAATTATGAACCCATGTGGGTGGATATTATACATCAGGACAAAAAAAGGAGGAGATTAGAAAACGTAGCCCCGAGTACTAGCCCAATCACATAACCCATGATGCATCCTAACCAGCCATATCAGGCATCGATCATAGGTAATAGTCCTCCATCATATCCTATAATCATGAATTATGACTGGGTATCCATGATATCCCAAGAAGGGTGTAAGTATAATTCATTAGGTCATCGCCAATGTCATCACTAAATATATCCAGTATTAAGTAATGTGTATGTTGAGGTGACATAATGGATAAATGAAAGAATAATATATAAATCACCATAAATCCTTAGGTTCTATGGTGACACACAAGAATGGTCATACATACATCATCTAGTGTCAGATGTCTCTAGTCACATCACACCATCATTAGGGTAAACATGTCCTTCCCTGGAATCAGTAGGCAGATCATATCATCAAGAACCTGAGTCGTTCACACCCACCTTGGGAACATATTTCACATTATTTGGAACTTTGGGGAACACAGACTACCTACCCTATAAAAATAAATCACATAATTAGGAACCCAAAGTAAAACTCATTGTCTGCCCTAGAAACATAAATCACATCATCAGGAACCCAATGGAACACAAATTTCTTATCCTAGAAACATAAATGACATCAATAAGAACCCAATGGAACACGAACTACCTTCCTTGGAAACATATATCACAACATCGGAAATTTGGTGGAGTACACATTCTATACCCAAGAAAACTAAATCACATAAATCACATATTACATCCTATGGGACACCCTAGGGAATTTTTTAATAGTTTTGGGCACCACTTGGTTTGCATTTCAACTCACCATTTTTATCCAAAATAAATCTCAACATACTTAATGGATAATGTTCTAGAATATACAATCACTAACAGGATTCTAATGGATTTTAATAGGGGTTTTCACAAGGAATAAAATATAATTCATTTATTATACTTTTTGGTCAATTTCATGTTATATTGATTCAACCATGCATCATACACTCATGATAAAAAAGTGATACTATTATAGATATCATAGGGTACACATACCTTATGTTTGAAGGTATTCGCTTATCAAATATCCACATGTAATCTGATCTCAAATATAAGAAATCAAAGAATCTTTCAAAAACCATAAAATTGGGCATAAATATTAATAATCAGTCTATGGTTGAGAAATATCACAAAAAATGATAAAGGATGGGGACATAGTGTTAGTTTTACATCTAGTTACCTCCCATGAAAAATTAGACTTAAATACATCAGTAATAAAATAATATACCACTCTAGGTTAAAGAGAGGGGTAAGAGATTTGTATTCACATGAGGTCATTGTTTTCAGGGAAAAAATTCCCCAATTCCCTTCAATATTTATTTTTAGAACTTTATTAATATTCTAAAAAAAATTCAAAAAAATCCTTATTTTAGAAATGTTGATTAACTCTAGAAACTTCAAAAAAGGGATCCTCATTTGTATCAAAGGATCTTCATAAATATAATTTAGTTCCTTTTATTTATCAACCTCCATTGAGTTTCACTAAGTCAAGGAAACTTATGTATTATAGGGTCCCTCTAGGATATGTCACATGTATCAGAATGCTTTCAACAGTTAGTCATTTTTACACAAGGAGAGGGATTTTTATGTATGGGGTACCCATACGTAAGAGGACCTCCTCATAAGGTGGTTTCTAGACTTAGTTAAAGTATCCTAACATGTAAAGGAATTTCCCTTATATATGGGGTACCCATATGAAAGAGTAACTTATCGTGGGGTACTTATTATGTATACAGGTTGTCTAATGCTTAGTAGGATTTTCCAAAAAAAGGGTTACTCTTACATATGAAGTACCTACACATAAGTGTAACTTCTACTTCTCACGGGGGGGGGGGATTTCTGGATTCAGCTGAATTTTCCTAAACCTTCATAGGGTTCTTCTTATACATCATAGAGGAAGATACCAGGAATAATAAATAAAATATATATACACACATTCTATATATATATCCATACATAAGACTTCAAGCTTAGGAAATTGTTTTGAAAAATATTCACAACTCCAAAATATCCCAAATCACTCTAAACACTTCCATTATATTTCTAGCATCTATTGGTATTCCCTAAGAGAAATCAAAAATAAAAAAATAGTTGCAAACCAGTCTTCATTCCAAAAAACTCAAAATAATTAATTTCAAACTTATTAAAACACTTCCATCACCCCTACATGGTTCCAAAACACATGGCTAAGCCCAAATCCAATCCAAAACAATCCCAAAAGTACCAGTTATACCTAACATCCCCAAAACACTTAAAATTAATATTTAAAATAAAATTATATATAAGAAAAAAATTAATAGGTTCTAGTTCTTTAATAGAATTTAAATAATCCCACACAAAATTTAAATCTATTCCATAGCTTAATAAATGAAAAGGTGTTGCAATATCCCCATGATACATCTTTTTATCCTCAAGAAGTATTCTTTAACATCACCAGGTGAGACTGGTGAAAAACTATTTCCACTTCACACACATGTTGGACTCCCACCCCCATGAATCTCCTTGGATATGATCATGCCATCAATATACCAACAGTAAAGGATTCATCTTCCCATTGAGAGTATTCTCGCTTCGATCTACTATATGCACCTGACACTACATAAAGGAATAATCTTCCTAAAGATCCAAATCATTGGTTTTTACCACCTAAAATATATCAACGATATATTTTTAAATTTTAGACACAAGAAATATGTCATGTGTAGCATGAATCATTATAGAAGAGGCAACTGATATGCTACTATACCGATTCTCTCCACAATATCAAATGATACCATATACCTGGGTGCCAATTTTTTGTATGATGATTTCCTAATCTAGGTGACATGCATAGAATTACCTAGTCTCCTACCTCAAACTCCAAATTATGGATTCACTGGTCGGAATATGAGATCTTCCTTTTTTGAGTAGGCACTAACCACTTCTTAATATCCTAGATGTGCTCTGAGGTATCCTATAAGAGACTCAGCCCAATAATCACTGAATCTAAAGATTTTATATAAAATAATTATTATTGAAAAGTAATTCCATAGAAATACTTAAAAAACTATCTAAAATTATATTTTATAACTATTATTATAGGAAATCTCCATAAGCGCTAACTGGTTTTCCCACAAACCTCCAAAATATAAGACGCATGCTTCAAGAATATCCTCCAGTATGTGAATGGTATGCTTATATTTTCCATATTTCAATGGGTGGTAAGTAGTTATTAGGTTTATCTAAATATCAAGTGCCTTTTTTAACCCTCTCAATAAGTGTGATATAAATTGGGAATCCCTTTCTAAGAAAATATCTGAGGTAATCCATGCAATCATATTATCTTTCACACAATAATATTTTATAACTAATAAAAAAATAAGATCTCTTGGATCACTAAGAAATGAGCCACTTTGGTCAAGAAATACATAATAACCACACTATATAGTTTCCACTGGGGGTCCTCATTAACCCCATCATGAGATTCATAGTCATTTCATCCCACTTCCACTCAAAAATGGGTAGTGAGTGAAGTAAATGACCATGTCGCTAGTGCTCTGCCTTCACCTACTGGTAGGTGGATCAATATGTGATGGAATCCACTATATCCCTATTCATACCAAGCCACCAATACTTCCAAAAAATATCATGGAACCTTTTGGTGAATGTTTTATGCACTATAAAACTTTAGATATGTGAATCCCTTATCATCTCCTAGTGTATACTCATAGTGACTACTATATGAACTCAGACATAGAAAATCATTCCAGAATCTTGAGATAATTCTAGTGGTGGATCCACACCATATATGTTTTCCCTTAAAACACAACAGTCTGAATATGGTGGATGAATCCTCTTCACCCAACTAAGGAGTGAGAAGGTAATTGATAAGGGCGTCAAGGTCACTTAGCCCTGGTACTATTAGATGTCAAGATGCAATTATATAAATAGGGTCATCATCCTTCACTCACTACTCAACTCATGTGCCACCTAAGTATGAGTCCTCTTACAAAGGGAATCAGAAATGATGATACCCTTTTCAGGGGTATACACCCACTAAAAATTAAAAGACATCATATACTCATCCCACTTTCACCGCCAAAGGATTATGTCCTGTTTTGGGATAATATAACTTGGTACTTTTTTGTCAATGAATATCACAAAACAATCCTACAAAAGGAAATTTATCCTATACATTAAAGCATATTCCACCCTTTTTATCTCTATATAATGATTTAGGTAATCCTACTCATGTGGTATGAGATATTTAGACCCATAAATGACTACATGATGGTTCTATATCAAAGAATATCCTAGTATGTAACTAAAACATTACATTACAAGGTATAATCCTTTTCTAGATCAAGTAATGTCAATATTGAAATTGTTTTCAACCTCTCTATCATCTCTTAAAAGGATCTCCCATACGTTTCAAACCAAATAAACTTCACCCCCTTCTAGATTAGTCTTTTAATTGGAACTACAATTGGAAGAATCCCTCAATGAACCTGTAGTAATAATTGTCTAACCCCAAAAAATCATACATCTAAAAAACATTATTGGGTATCTCCAAAGAAACCATAACCTAGACCTTATTGAGGTATACTATTAATTCTACCCTTTATATCACATTCCATAAGAAGTGAAACAATTTAATCCAAAATTTTCACTTCAAGAGATTAGTATATAGTTGATGGTCTTTAAGTATACTCAATATGATCTCTAGATATCAGGCATGCTCCTACCATGAACTAGATTACATAAGGATTAATCTACAAAGATGACTATAAAGGTATGAACATATGGATGGAAGACCCAATTCATTTGATCTATAAACACTATTGGATCATTCATAAAACTAAATAGTATCACTACGTAATCATACAGGTCATACTTTCACCTAAATGCAGTCTGAGGTACATCGAAAGGCCTCACCCTCAATTGATAATAGATTAAATTCAAATAAATCTTATATAACACTTTGGATCCTCTAATTTATTCAAATAAATCATCAATAAATGGAAGTGGATATGGGTTCTCAACTGTCAATTGGTTCAACCTTCAATAATCCACACGTAATCTCCAAGATTCAGATATCTTCTTGGAAAAAAGAATGAAGCTTCCCAAGGGGATATACTAGACCATATGAACACCTTAAAATACAATTCCTCTAACTGAGCCTTTTACACTTTTATATCTATAAGATCCATCATGTAATTAGGAATAAATATAGCCTCTAAACCTATAATGATCTTCATCATAAACTCAACCTCTTTCTCGGGTAGAAACCATGAGAAATCCTCAAAAAACAACTTAAACTTGTCTGACATATGTAGAAATACCTCTATATGTGTCTCCCCATCATCCAAAATAAGACTAGAAACTTGAGTTGTGATCCCACCCAGATACTAATGGCTAGGTCCTTCTTGATCTACCTATATGTACCAATCTCTGAAATAAACATAATTTTCACACTTTGTATATGTAAAGGAAACATGTAATGATAATATTAAATATGGTCATAGTACTATATGACCAAATATGTACTAAGGATTGTGTAAAAACTGGTCATATCTATAATAAATAAGTCCAAAATAAATTCTCAACCACCAAACACCATGGAACAGTTTAGTCATCTATTAATTCCCTTAGACTGCACCCTTAAAGGAATGAGATGGGATAAAACCTAAACCTTGCACTCTTAATTGACTCCCTTGAACTGTACCTCCTTACTATCTGGGATGCCCCTACCCTTGGGCATCACATATTCCACCCTAACATGAACGACCATTGAAACTCTAACTACCCACCTGCTACAACATACTTGATCTAACCCTAGTAGCCTACACTTATCAAGGTACCCTCTCACTAGGTAACCACTAAGATATCCTACAAAATTTTCATAGATGCCCCATCTTCTAAAATTTTCAAAACTCGACTAGAATCCAATTATACTAGAAATAAGTATTGTCATCCCTACCACACTTGTAGAACTCCCTAGATATTCCTCCCTAGGGAGGAATATATAGGACACCACTCTACCTACTCAGTACATTGTCTATATAGAGTGAACCAATGAATCAAAACATCATAATTCTAGAGGACCTACAACCATTTCCTCCACCATAAGACACTTTCTTAATCCTTTACTCACTCTCAAGTTCCTCTATATGAAGGGATTTGATTCATTTCCTTAGAAAAAAAATAAAATTGAAAAAAACTTACTTAAGCCTGAATCTCATTTCATATCCCATCCTCGATGTGTCTTACTCTATCTTTATCCCTAGATAAATTTGGGGGGAAATAATGCCACTTAGAAAATAGAGATATATAATCCAAGACTGACATATCATATTTTGTAAAATTCATTAACATTTAGACTATATTTTCCCCAATGTATCAGGGAAGAAGTGTTTGAAAAAGTGGGTTTAAAATTTCTTATCAAATAACCCCACATGCTAGTTCACCTAAATGAAAATATCCCACAAGCACTTCACTAGGCCACATAAAATGTAAATATCTAACTTTAGTCTCCTCTCATGGGGTGTCTCAAGGTAGTTAAATATTGTCTAAATAGACTCCACCAAAATCTTATCTTCTTGGGTACCACCTTCACCCATAAAAAATGGCGGGTAATTCATATGTAACTCCCAAGTCATATCATATATATTATGTCAAATTCATAGTGTATCTCTCTTCAAGGACCGTATGAATCATATAAATATCTTGCATAGCTGATCCTACCAAGTATGTCCTATCATTATAGGCGGCTCTATCCCAACCACCAGTGGAGTATGCCAACCCTTTCCCTCATATAACTATATCAGAGGTTTTTATAGAGGTGTCTCTATAAAATATGAACCACACTCCTCAAATCATATTTTTATCACAACCTCAATATCATCACTTAGGAAAAATAGTAACAAGTAAAACTTCATGTTATCTTATACATACCATATCATAAGGTCTCATAAATCATGTTCTCTCTCAAAACCTCACTTACCCAACCCTAGGTTATCATCGTATACATACATGGGATCCATGTCATGGATTCCAATATACTCTCTTTATTTACTTTAATAAGGATATAGCACTTATGGTTCGGTCAAATGAAATATAATCCACATGTTATAGATGAATAAACATTATATGTTGATCTTGTCATTTTATTTAATTGATACCATCCATATATTGGTTATTCATCACAAGTGGAAATATAAAAACCATTTAAGGAATTAGTTATATAATATTCTGAAATCAAGTTATATGGGAAAACACCATAAAAGTTGTTGTTGGAAGTTTAAATTGCTGACTCCAATATCATAAACAAGGTAGCCAATCATAAGAAATAACATAAATTACATTTTTATTGTAGGTCCCTCAAAGGGGATTAGGTGTGATATACCCTGAGAGGGGGTGAATCAAGGTATGGAACTAATTTTTAATTTAAATACTTTTCCTTTTAAACTCTTACTACCCTAAAGATTAGCGCCTCTCACTTAAAAGGATAACCTATTTTGAACTTATTGATTAAATGATCTAATCCATTTTTCACTTATCTATCATTTCAAAATATATTATCTATAGTTATTTTACATTTTTTATATTATTCATAATATAAATATAAAAACCCAATGGACACACTAATTTTTACTTTATTCACCACTACAGCAAAGTCCAAAAATCATTTGATCGACAATGTTTTAATGCACCAAAACAATATAATCTCGGTGATTGGGGTTTTAGATAGGTCACTCCCACCTAGGAACACTACCCATAGAAAGGTTTGGGGTTGGTTTACTAGAAACCAAGGACCAAATCCTCTCACTTTTCTCCATTGGTTCACTACATTATGAAAGTGATAACAATATTTCACATGGGAAAATAAAAATATCACCTTATTATGTATGATTTCATTATGTCTGGATGAGTGAATTTGAATATACTATTTCTCTTTCACATTACTACTATGAACATCACGAGTAAAATCAAATTCTTTTCAGGTGATGGTATGGAAACACATTACTTCATTTATATAATGGTTTTGAAATTTTCCATTTCACTGCATAGTAATGATATCCTCAACATCGCCTTTGGAAAAATATTTAATAGATTCAAAGACATATTTTTCACCACTGCTTCATATAATTAGTTTTTCTATATTCTCTAAAAATCATATATTTGTTATTCTCTCTGTTTAGTTATGGTTTCACCAAAACATCCACATGTGGTTTTAGAGAGATTTCTCCTATGTACTTGCAATCCCAGGGTAGGTTTTAAATCTTATTAATTTTTTATTATTCTAAGTGTAACATGTATTTAATGGGATAATAATATAACATGAAATATGAATTAATCACCTATAAATATGATTCATAGCTCCTCTCTTAGTTTCTAGTCTGTTTTTCAACATGTACTAAAAATCCTTAACTAAAAATTAATTTATGACTTCATAGTGTATATATATCCTTTCATGCCTTCACCAAATCATAGCTCATTACACTATAGCATAGCATGGGGGTTTAATCAAATCATATATGTGTGGACTGGTTCTCTATGTTTTGGATTCATTTTGACCAGACCAACAAAATTTACATATTAAATCCTCCAATACTAACCCATGATCTCTGGAGTGATATCCTATAACTCCTTGATTCACAAAAATTTCTCGAACATAGCCATTTCATTACTTCATGTGCTCTTATAGGTTTGGAAACTTTAATTCATCTATGCTACTTCATTCATACTCTCTAAATTACAATATATTTCTATGTATTACACTCCTCTTTTAATGAGGCTAGGAAAAATCTTGTCTTTACAAATTAGAAACCCTTAAAACTCTAGTAACATGGATTTTTCGCTTTCCACTACCTACATTGTGGTCCTTTTCAGTGTGAAAAGGTGTCTCGTATGACTTATACACTCTCATTAATTCTACAACATGGTCTTTATTTTATGGTGTTTCCTGGTTAATCCTTGTCTGATATTGTACTTTCCTTCTAATTCACACTTCTTAATAAGTTTAGATGCCTCTCAACCATTCATTTATGTCTGACTAGAACTGTTTCTCACTTAAAACCCCTATTATCAACCCATTCATGAGGGGATAATCACCCTTTTACCCTAGTGTCAACCCATTCTCCTTATTTACTTCATATGTAGTTTTGACTGCCTGAATAGGTGCTAACCTAAAATGCATCCTAGGGTCATGGTTGTCTTTGAGATTAGTTAGATGACTCTGGTTGGTTGGCTACTCATATATCCCTAACTAGTGGGTGGACATAATTTTTCATTTTTCAACCTTTATTATAGCACAACCAACTTTTCTGTGGCATGCTCAATGATTTTATAAGACTTCTTAAGTCATTAATATCTTTTGAAACTATTTTTATGGAACAACCTACATTTCAATATCTAGTTATGCATGGACACTTCCCATCTACCATAGAGACACCTCCTCCCACATTTCTTATATGGAGTACCCATGGTAACTATTCCTTGTTTCATTCTGTTAATAAAATCCCATAGTGTATCCTGTGGTTCTATGGTGCAATTGTATCCACTAGACAGATTTCTCTCCAGTAGATTCCAAAAAACTCCATCCTTCTTCTTTAAACCCTATGGACCTAATTGGTTCATAAAAATCCTTTAAACATCACATTAAGTATTGGAATCCATTAATACAAATTCCACTTGTATTGTTAATAAATTTAACACATTGTTTCCACATGTATTGTTAAAAAATCCAATAAAAACGTATAGGGTTCCAACATTAATCCCAAATTATTGATATGTTTCATTAATTTACACCCTCTTACCATTCTAATACAATATTAACAATACCATAAATCATAAATCCAAAACCAAGGTGTATCACTCTCAGTGAAAGAGCTCAACTGTAAAATGAGAAACCAAGATGGAAAATCACATCCAAGGCAACTCAGACTTACCTCATACATGGGTTAGCTTCTTCCATGAACAATATTCATACCAAGTTCTGAAAAAATTTATCTATTTTCTACCTTTATAATATATTAAGTATAAAATAAAAAAAAATAATTTCTGAAAACCATTTTTTGGTGCCCATAACCCATCATACTCAGTAGTAACAGGTCTGGGTGGGTCAATTCACCTCAGGTGAACCTATTCATATTCCAGAGGATGCCTTTATGAATTGATGGTATATGGTGATATTATGGGGGATATTATACTCGCATGTTAGATTAAATTATAAAAGTGTAAATAATAAAAATAAGATTCATCCATAGAAGTATGTGATAATAGACAACATATAAAATTCCAATAAAAAGAATACACAACCCAAAATATATCAAAATTAATTTTATGCATGTTATATAAGTCATATAGACCAGGTTATGATCCTATGTGGATGGATCATAAACATCAAGATTGAAAATAAAAAAATTGGGAAAATTTATAAAACTAGTCCCAATCCCTAGCCTAGTCCCATACCCCATTATCTATCCCGTCAAGTTATATCAATCATTGATCAGAGGGAACTTTACCTTATCTTTTCCTATAACCATGAAGTCTACTCAGGTTCCCATGGTGACTCGAGTTGGTTGTGAGCACAACATAGTAATCCATGGACAATAGAGACCCTAAATATATTGAATCGGATTAAAAGTGTATGTTGAGGTTTCATAATGGATAAATGAAATCATAAAAAACAAATCAGCATCAATCATCATGTTCTAAGGTGACACCTGGGACTGACCATAACTAATTTATCCAATGTCATATGTATCTGATCATGTCATACAATCATTTGGGTGGAAATTTCCCCACCCTAGAATTAGTTGTTATATAATATCATTAGGAACTCTGGGCATTCTAACCCTTCCTTGGGAACATATATCTCATCATCAAGAAATAGGGGGTAAACACACTCCCCAATCTAAAAAACATAAATCATATCATCGATTACCTGAGGGAATACTCACTCTCTAACCTAGAAACCCAAATTACATCATCAAGAACCCGAGGGATCACATGATCCTAACCCAAAAAACATAAATAAAATCATCAGGAACCCAGGGGTGAAAACCCTTTCCACCATGGAAATATATATCACAACATCAGGATACCAAGGGTGTACACACTCCCCTCCCTAGAAACATAAATCACATTAATCTCATATTACACCCTAGCGGTCACCCAAGATAATTGTTGATCCCTTTAGAGAACTCTCGGGATTCTAATTTTTCTACCAAATAAGTCTCAACTTACTTGGCCTAAAAGTCTAACTTCTCTTCCATGTAAGTATGTAGTTCGGTAATGATAAATATAAATATTTTAAATTCATTAATTGTATTTCCATATCCCATAATAATGGTTATTCAGAAGGAATATAATATAATTCATTTATTTAATTTTTAGTTCAAGAGTGTGTTAGTTTGGCATGACCACACATCATATGTACATGAAAAGGAAGGCAGACTTTTAGGGTCACCATAGGGACCACCAACTTTATGGTTGAATATAGTCACTTGTCAAATATCAGAAGGTAATCCATGCTCAAAATACATAAATCAAAGAATCGAAAAAAAAATCCTCAAATAGGGCATGAAAATTCACAATCAATGTAAGGCTATGAAATAATGTAAGAAATCGATGAAGGATGGAGACATAGTGTTATATTCCCCTATAGCTACCTCACATATCAAACAACACCTGAATCCATAACAAATATAAGAAGATCTCACTCTAGTTTGAATAGGGGAGAGAGCTCTATACGCATTACATCATTGTGTATAGATTGTAAAAATACCCTAATTTAACATAAATATGTGTTTTTAACCATTTATTAATGTTTAAATAAATTTTGAAAAATTCTTCATTTTTGAAAATTTGAAAAATTCTAGAAACCTATTATATCTTGAAAATAACTTCTTAGAGGATTATGATATTTGATAAAAATATGGATCATCACAACATATATTTTTCTCTTTTTGAGTTCATGCCCCATGTGGCTCATATGATTTCAATTTTTCAACTTTTGCAAGTTTGCTTTCTGATTTGGAATGATCAATCCCAACGACATCGTCTTTACCTTCAGCAGTGGGTATTGATGTGTCTTCAGCAGTTAGAATGGATGGTGGGGACTCCACCAACTCGGTTCCCTCTAAAGTTCAACTAGGTTCGCAAGTGGTCTCAGCTTCAGCTACTGGGGTTCTCATAGGATCTGGAGCATTTCCTTATTCAACTTACCTCAATGATATTCCATCATAGTTTTCTATTCTCTATTTGGAGTTTTATCTCCCCTATATTTTAGAAGAGTCGATAATCCCCCTTTTACCAACTTTTTTGGATGTCCATACATCTATGGTATTGTCAAATGTCAAGTTGTAATCAACAGTAATATTTTATCAATGGAATTTATGTGAATATTTGGGGATTAGAGACTAATTATACATATTTCTTGGGATTTTTTTATTCATGGGGTCTCTCCTCTCCAATAGCGGTGTCTAAGATGAACCATAAATAATTTTTCCTCTAACTATTCTCATGGGAGGACTTTTTCTATTATTGGGAGATAGAATCTTGTATATGCGGTAGATAGAATTTGAACTTGTTTAGGTGGTCCATGATCATTAATTCTGGGAGAGATATGAAATTGAAAGTGGTGTGGGTACATATTTTGGGTCTATAATTTCTTTTTCATAACCCATCCCTTCCTCGAGGTGTTAGGGATTATCTTGGTAAATTTATTTTTATGGATAATGGTAATCTATCCATGAAAAATACCTTAGGTGCTCGCTTGTGAGTGGAAGTGGATATATCTTTTTGAAGTAGCGTAAGTTTCATGAAATGAAATAGAACACTAAAAAAGATAAAAATTTAATAACACATTAATTTATATGGTTTTGTAGTGATCCTACATTGATAAGAGATATGGCCTTTTTATTTCTTCTCTGGATAAACTTCAGAGGATACATAATTAGTCATAGTGGGTTTATTATTCTTATAATTCATGGGATTGAATCCCATTTTATTGATGAATGAAAAATTGTTTCATCAATGGTTTTTTATTAGATCATATTCCCTTAGAAAACACCTCATCACAGGAAGCTTCTACCACATTGGAAACCCACCAAAGGAGAATTCATCTTATATTAGAATAAGACTCTAGTTATAGCAGTTGTGAAAAAAACCTCCACATTATTTCTCCCAAAATTGGGAGTGGTATAAAAAAATCTCCCCATCATGACTAATTTGGGATGGAATCAAGACCTAAAGTCTCCTTATAGAAATACAAATTCTCTTTTGGTTTAACCCATATCATCAAGTGTATATTATTATCATTGGTGCATAATTTATCAACTTTCAACAATATTTCTTCCAAAACATTATGGATCTAGTGATATCATAAGTCGATGAGTTTGTACTGGGAATGAAATTTTGTGTTCTTTAGGAGATGAATGGGACTATGACTATCACATTAGAGAATGTAATTCTCTAAATTCTATCCCAGATCTAGTAAAACATTCTTCATCCACAGCATCACCTTATAGCCTTTAGTGACTGTGATATATTCTTCTTTTGTGGTAGACAAGGCAATACACCTCTAAAGTCATGATTTACATGAGACTTATCTACCTAAAATGATATCAGGTACACATATATATATATATTCTTATTTCAACATCTCCATACATATATACATCTATGTATCCTTCTAAAGTAGTTTTATCACTTTCAAAACATAAAAATGACCATATATACGTCATAGATACCTCAATATTCATTTTACAATTTTCCAATTCTTTTTTACTAGATTTTATTAGAATATACTCACAATTCCAGTAGTGGGAGAAATATTTGGTCTGGATCACATAATTAAATACATAATAATTACAAATTCTAAGTAATAAAGAACTTTTTTCATCTCTACTTTCTCCTCAGTTAATGGAATCTAACTTTTCATAATCCAAAAACAACTCACTAGTGGAGTGTTAACTAGTTTTTCATTTCTCATTTTGAATGTCTCAAGAACCTTCTAAATGTAATTCTATTATGATAGCCATATATTATGATTCATCCTATCTCAAGTAATAATCATACAAAAAATATGAGTAGAATCTTCTAATACCTTCATTCTAAAAGATTTGTTCAACTCCTTATTTAACTTATTGATCTTGGTGATATCTATACCAATAATCAATGTATCTTCTAAATAAAGCAACAAGACAATGAATTCACCATTAAAAATTGTTTGATGAAAATGATGTAATCAATAGTCACCCTCCTATACTCATTTTTCTCAATGAATAAGTCAAATTTCTTTTACCATTTCCTCTATACCTATTTAAAACCTTATAAACTTTTACTAAGTTTATATGAAAGGTTTTATTTACATTTCACCTAAAATACCTCATGTTTCTCCATGTAAATATCCTCATCAAGATCACTATGTAATAATGTTGTCTTTACACCCAATTTTTGAACCTCTATGTTTGGAGTAACCACCAATCCAGGAACAACTCTAATAGAAGATGTTTTTACCATAGGAGAAAAAATTTCATCAAATTCAATTCCTTTATTCTATCAGAATCCCTTCATAAAAATTCTCTCTCTAAAGTGTGGCTATGATATATCATCTTCTCTTTTGATTTTGTACACCCACTTGTTCTTGAGTGCCTTATTTCCTTGTGATAACTCAACAAAATTAAATATATGGTTTTTGTGAATGGATATCATCTTCTCTTTCATGGCCATTTTTCATTCCATCTTCTAATGAATCCTTATCACATCATCATAACTATCTGGCTCTCCCCCCTCAGTGAGAATAACATACTCATTTGGAGAGTATCTCAAAAACTTGGTTGTCAATCAATGGTGGATATCATCGACTGTACTTTAGGTGGAATCTATTTTGGAATATCATATTATGGATACATATCAGTGGATGATGTCATATTACCTAGTTGGGATATATCATCAATTTCATATATCTCTATCACACAAACTAGAACTGATAGTGGTGAGACTAGTTTCTAATTGATTGGATTTTCTTCAAACTATAGTTTCTCTATATTTTATGGCTCCTTAAAATCTTTAATCATTTGATCCTCAAAAAAATCTACATCTCTACTTTTGATGAATATCCTATTGAAAGGATCCCAGAGTTAGCATCCAAACTCTTTATGACTTTATCCTAAAAGTATACATTGTTTTTCTTTTCCATCTGGCTTCACTCACTCATCTTCCAAGATTTTAACAAATTTCCAATATCCAAATACGATCAGGTGTTTATATGAAACATCATTACCAATCTAAACCCTTTTTAGAAATTCATTGTTCATTTGAACTGATGGATAAAGGTTGATAAGATCAATTATGGTACCCATTGCCTCCCTAAAAATGTGTTTGGAAGATTTTCATTTTAGACCATACTCTTGACTCTCTTGAAAATTATTATGTTTTTACTCTTATAAATATCGTTAAGTTGAAGTGTCTTCAATACTTATTTTTTCATCTAGATACTAAAACTATTGTATTACTAATAAAATTAACCATGGTAATATCATCCATAGTGTACCCACACACAATTTAACCATATACATGTTTCTCTTTCTAGCTTCATATGAAACTACATCAAAATATTTTGTACTAGATATTTAGTTCTCAAAGAAAAGTCCCACAATTTTTGTCACAAACCAAATCAGGTCGCCAACAAAACTGGCACCACAGTCAGCTCATGGAAAGGCCCGGATGGAATTTCTTATCCCCATGGGCTGGAACAAGTTCCTGGTAATCATAGATATTGGTTTGGAAACAATTTACTTGAGTTTCGAATCATTTAACAACCAAAGACAATCAATAAACTAAATCTAAAAAATTACCAACCAAACGAGCCTTAAATAAAATTAAGAACTGAATACATGGTCTTAAAAATGACACAATAGGTATAAATATATATATAAGTATAATAAAAACAACCTAAGGAACACCACATTACAAGGGGTCATCACCCACAAGCAGTCTCCATGACACAGCACCTTAGAAGGAAACTAACAACCTAAACCGCCATCACCCAAGACATTTCCTTTACCTGTGTCAAACATGATCAAGTATACTTAGACCCAAAGGTTTAAGTAGGGTTTCAACCTATTCCCAATAGGATTCCACCCAATTATTCCATATAGTAATTAATACAGGATAAAAATCATGCAAGTTTTAATAAACAAGAAATGGTGGCAATAATTTCTAAAGAACAAAACATTTAAAAGTAAATAGTTTTAAAAGGGAAATTTCGAAGAGTGAACACATTTCAATACATCATGAATTCTTATAAATTTTCCATTAAAATAAACCATAATCCAATGATAAATACCAAATATTCAATGAGCAATAATATCAAGAACACCCCTAGGCACTAGTTAGTTTTGGGCCCCATGTACCTCATATCTTGGTGTAAAGTAACCATAACCATATCTATTCTCATGTTTGAGACACTAGTAGGGAAAAT
Source organism: Viscum album (assembly GCA_963277665.1). NCBI lineage: Eukaryota > Viridiplantae > Streptophyta > Magnoliopsida > Santalales > Viscaceae > Viscum > Viscum album. Next base: position 87,273,692 of record OY728154.1, read on the forward strand.
ATTCATAACCTATTGGTCCCCAATCATCTTCATTATAGTTTTTTTAGTGGTGTAAATTTCCAACTTTCTATGCTAAATAGGGAAAAAACCACTCCAGATCACTAGCATACTAGTACACGTCCACCCACCTAGATAACCAGGATTCACCCTTTGTGCTCATACAATTTCCAAATGTTACCAAAATCTATTTTCACATAAAAACATCAGTTCTGGTCACCCACATTCAAAACATTAGAAACACATTCTTTTCACCCTTTATATAACTCAATAAACTACTAAGAATTTCCATAAAACAATTTCAAGGAATGTAACCAAACTTTACACATGAAATTCATCTAAAAGACCTATTTTAAAAAACAATTACCACCAATATTACCACAAAACAGAATTTTCAGCACCAAACATTTTAATAAAAACCTTCAATGAATTATAAAACATCCCTAAGGGGTACAATATCAAACACTCATGTAAAGCACCCATTTTCACACTAAAAATTGCATTTTAAAATCAACTATTTAAAAATTCCACCAAAAATAATTTTTCAGAAAGCACCGTGAAGTAGGAGTATGATAAATATATAAATTAAGAAAGACTAACTCGTCTAGAAGTGCTTAAATATAGAATCACCTACCACAGGTGTCAAAAACACCAAATCCTTATGTGTAAGTACAATTGCACCACCGCCGCACCACAAGGGTGTTAAATCAAACATAAAATGAAAATATTAGACCAAGAAACCCAAGATCAAACTCTAGGTTTGAAGCCATACTTTTTGAACATTAGGAACTTCATGAAAAATAGAAGAAACCCTAGAAAAATTAGTGGGAAAAAAGGAAACCCAATTAATAGAGAGAACTCTAAGAAATTAATCCAACTTCATCAATATCTGAATATCCAAGCATTCAAAACTGATATTTATGTTCTAATAAGGATGAGGAGGTCAAATGGGAACTAAAATGGGGGAAGAGGAGAAAAATGAAGGAGTTATGAAAGAAACAAATTACCTTTTCAAAAATGGATGATTTGAGAAATCCTGGGATATTTTTCCTTGATCTGTGGTGAAGATGAGCTACAAAGAGGTAGAAACGAACATGGGGGTGTACCTAGGGTTAGTTGGCTCGAGTGAGAGGTGGAATCACAAAAACATTTTAAAAAATAAATAAGATATAAAAGAAACAATTTTTTTAAACTGGAAATGGTATCAGGGGCTGGCCCAATAACTTAATAAATAACTCAAATCCACCATGATTATGGATTCCTAAGGAGTCCAAATGTATATGGTAGTCTTAATAGGTTAGGGGAGGCCAAGTGTGAAGTAAAATTGGTGAAAATCATTGAAAACAGAGGAGTTATTAAAGAAACAAAATTTATTTTTAAAATAGAAATGGGATCATGGTTTGGACCAAATCATAAAAACCAACCCTTTCCTCCCAAAATTCATGGGTAACTCCTACAATAAAGAAATTATGTAAATTACACGAAAAATAGATTTAAAATAAGTCATGTATGTGACAATTCTCCACACCATGAAATACATTCCTCCCTAGAAAGTCAACCCGAAACATGATTGGAAAACAAGAATGGGTACTCTTTCTCAACCCACAACTTCCACTCCCATGTTTCATGGACATTATTCCCATGATTCCAAAGGACACAAACCAATGGAATAGAATTTCTAAAAATCAACTTCTCTTGGGAATCAACTATTCACACCAGCTGCTCAAAATCAGACAAATCGGGCTCTATATTCAACTCCTCCTAATCCAGAACATGGGATGGATCTGGGTTGTACTTTTTCCACTAGGAGACATGGAAGTCATCACAAATGGATGGAAACTGAGAAGGAAAATCCAACCTTTATTCCACTTTTCAAGTACACTCAGTTATTTCAAAAGTTCTGACATACTGCAACGTCAACTTACCTTGCTTTCCTAAACGGTGATGGCCTAGATGAGGGGGCACTTTCAATAATACCCAGTATCCCACATAAAACTCTAGGTATCGATGCCTCTAGTATTCATAAGATTTATGGAGACTCTGAGTTGTCAATAAGTTATGCCTGATCATCTTGACCTTCTCAAACATCTCTTGAAGAAGGTTCTTCCCCAAAAGTAAAATATCGCCTATCTCAGCCCAACATAGGGGGGACCGACATGGCCAAACATAGTGCACCTCAAAAGGAGCCATTATAATCGAGGATTGGTAACTTTTATTATAGGAAAATTCAACCAATCTTAAATGTCTATCCCATGAACCTCCAAAGTACAAAACACATGCACAAAATATCTCCTCCAGTAACTGATTCTCCCACTCTGTCTGACCATCCATTTAAGGATGGTATGTTGCTCTCATATTAATCTACAACCCCAAGGACTTCTAAATGCCTTACCAAAACTGAGAAGTGAAATGGGGGTCTTTATCCGAGATAACTATTTGTGGAACACCATCAAGCCTTACCACCTCCTTAAGATACAAATGGACCAACTCATCCACTTTTGTTGTATCTTTTATCGGAATGAAGTGGGATGATTTGGTCATATGATCAATAACTTCCCATATGTAATTATTACCCTAAGTTGTATTAGGATAGACAATAATAAAGTCCATGGAGACCTCTTCCCACATCCAAGTAGGAATGGGAAATGGATGGAGCAAACAGGAGGTCCTTTGGTGCTCCGTTTTCACCTGCTGACATATGTAGAATCTTGACACAAATTCAGTTATGTCTCATCTCATACCTAGTCAACAAAACTACAAAATTCACATCATAATAAATCATGGTGGCACCAGGATGGAGAACCCACTGAGAATGGTGGATATCCTACATCACCACCTTAGGCAGAGATAACAGAACTACTGATCGGCCCTTGAAGCACCAGATTCCCTCAGGAGATGATGACCAATCAAAAGATGTCTCCCCACCATGAATAAAATTACTCTACCACTAACAAATCTCATCACTGGTCTATTCTCACTGAATCAACTCTATTATAGAAGGATTCAACTGAATTCTCACCAAGAACACACCTCCATAGTGCTCATTTCTCTCCACATGTATATGAGAGAAGGGCCCCAACAGAGTCCACTCATCACTGGACTTCCTCAAGGCTTGAAATAGTACTTTTCTACTCAAATAATCTTCCGCCACATTTCCCTTTCCCATGGTATAGACATTGTCAAAGTTGAAGCCCTATAAGTATTCGATCCAGTGGTGCTACCTCAGATTGATATCCTTCTGAAAGAAGATGTAGGCCAAGATTTTTTGACCAGATTATACCACAAACTTCTTCCCAAAGAGGTTGTGAGGCCAAGTCTTTTATGTATGAATCATAGCTTCTAACTCCAAGTCATGGGTCAGATAATTCTTTTCGAGTGGTCGGAGTTGGCGAGATCCATACGCCACCATGTTACCACCTTGCATAAGCATTCACACGAGACCCATACCTAAAGCATTGCAATAAACCACATTCCCCTTTCCATCCCCAATAAAAATCAGAATGGGGGTGGTAGTCAACCACATCTTTAGATACTCGAAGGATTCCAAAAATTTTGGCCCCATACAAACTTCACCCCTTTCCAGGTGAGAACGGTCATGGTAGAATCATGCCAAGAGAAATACCAAACAAATTGCCTATAGTAACCAACAATGCCAAGGAAAATCCGAATCTCGAACACATTCATTGGCTGCTCCCATGACATAACCTCAATGATCTAGTTGGGGTTCAATAAAACCCCCTACTCCGAGATCACATTCCCAAGAAACTTCACCTGCCTGATCCAAAAAGTGAACTTGGAAAACTTTTCATAGAGGTGGTGATCTCGCAAGATTCCTAACATTATATGAAAATGATTTTCATGTTCCTCCTCATATCCAGAGTATACCAGGATTTCATCCACAAACACCATGAAAAGAGAGTCAAGATACTAGTGAGACACCCTATTACTGAGTGTCGTAAAGACCACTAGATCATTGGTCAATCTAAAGGGCATGACCAGGTACTCAAATTGGTCGTACCTACTTCGGAATCCTGTCTTTGGAATATCTTCCTCTTTCACCCTGAGTAGGTGGTAACCCGAACGCAAGTCTATTTTTTAAAACCTCTTTTCCCCCTTCATCTGGTCAAAAAAGTCATCTATTCAAGGAAAAGGATAATTATTATTTATCGTTACCTTGTTCATATTCCATTAATCAATACACAACCATAGGGATCCATCAGAATTCTTCACAAAAAGAACAGGAGCGACCCAAGGAGAGAAAATCGGGAAAATGAATCCTTTGGATTCTAAATTGTCTAGTTGTATCTTTAATTCCCTCAGCTCGGTGGGGGTTATACTATACGAGGGAATATATATTTTTTTTGGTCCCAGTGCCAAATCAATTGAGAACTCCACATCCCACTCTGGAGGTAAGCCTGAAAAATCATCTGGGAATACCACGGGAAACTCATCCACTACACAATGTATTACATATTTAGGAGTATGACCATCTTCATCTAGCACGAGTGATGATAATTGGAAGAAAATATTCCCCATATCGGGGAGTACAGGTCCTGGATGACCTGATCGAGGATCCCAATCCCCAAGGAAAACCAGAAGAATCTGATCTGGTTTCGTAAAACTGACTTGTTGCCTATAGTAATCGATGTGTGCTTAAAATTGTACCATCCAATCCAATCCAAGTATCACATAAAATAGATCTATATCTAAGAATATGAGGTCCCACTCCATCTCGAACCCTAATAAAAAAACACATGATGGGAACCTAATACCATGCTCCTTGTTCTTTCCCAGCAACATCACCAATTCCATTGCAAAAGAGAAAAGCTCGGTTGGAAAATTCAGTGTGTTCACAAAATGGTTATATATGAATGAAACAGAGGCACTTATTAGCCACTTAATGAGGCTAATATTCATTTTTAATATATAAAATATTCATGTTTTGTATTATTAATAAACGCCATTTTAGTGCATTTTACACTTTGAACATTGATTCACATTATATTTGCAATTCCCTCTTAAAATGCACTATTGCATGGTACATTTTTGAACACCTCCTAAAATAAAAAATGGTCTCGATTTTATTTTCATATTTAATTATCAGTTTTATCATTACATTGGGAATAATTCATACTTTTTTAGTATTGGAAGATTCACATTGGAAGACCACAAAAATGGGCTTTCATGAAAACACATTCTGGGTAATGTAAACTGGACAACAGCCCAAAAAACACTGTAGCGGCCATGATCCTAGCCCAATAATTCTGAAAATATAACTGAAGATAGAAGACATCAAGGGAAACAATTCATTCTATAGTGTCTAAATCTAATTCTGATGTTTGAATTGAGTTCCAAGCAGGCAAAGTTATAGATTCAATATTGGTCCAGATTCATAGGCCCATAAAAATAGCAAACATGTTTTATCATATCTCGCAAAATAAATATTAATTTTGGATGAAGTTTTACATGTGGTCAGGGTATATCTATATCTTCATATTTTTATCCTATGGACTTCCCTAATTAAATCATTTTTATGATCTTTTGGACATACATGTCAAAGGCATGTAAGTTGTCTTGGATTTTTTGTCCAGGGTGGAAAAGTCCACTATCCCTCAAATTTCCACCCACCTTGGCCTACCACCATTAATTTAAGAGACTTTTACATAGTGGGGATAGACCCAAGGCTCCAAAAATTCCTATTTAAGGTAGTTGTGTTGGAGGTTTTATTCATCCTTGATGCATTCTTTCATTGTAGTGTTATGCTACCATTTTTCTTTTGTCATGTTCTTCTTTATTTGTAAGATGTTTGAATAACCTTAGTTTTAAATAAAAATTCTTAATATTTTCTTATTCAATTATTATTATTATCATCACATTGATGTTATATCTTTATGGTGTTAATTTATTCACACAAAACCCTATGAAATTATTCACACAATGGTGGAGTGATTGTTTTGTTTTTTTTTACTTCTTCAATTCCTCCCTCATGAGTCTACTTCCCGCTTCCATTGAAACCATAGCATCAATGGAGGGATACCCTTATTATGTTTTGATCCAAGGGAGTAAAAAGGGACTATATTAGATTTTATTTATCACCCCATTAATGTCTAATCACTTATTTTAATTTAGATTTTTATTTCATTATTTTAAAACTTCTTCATCCTTGTTGAATTTTAAGGCCACATACTTCAAGTGCTAATAGGAACCTTTACTTTGAAGTGCTCATAAATTTGATCCAATAAGTGTATATGTGATTATTATTATGGAATTTTGGTATAAAACAATTAAGTGATGAATTGTTTTGATCTTATTTAATAAACCAATCTTGAAATATTAGAAATTTAAATCATTAAAAAATAATTGCATCCCATCCACCCCTTGTAATAACCAAGGATCAACCCTTATCATAATTTTATTTCACTTAAGTCACGTAGTGTTCACTTAAAACTATCTAAAATCAACCCAAAGTTTGCCACTTAATATACAAAATCATTCCAAAGAATTTGTGTGTCTATAGGTTTCTTCTTTGGTCTCTAAGGAATCGACAACCCAAGCTACTCTACATTTGACCTCTTAACCATAAAAACTTGGGTAAATTTTGGAAATACCAAATTTTGGTTATTTTTCCAAGGACCAAAGTAAGTAATCTAAACACACATTATATTCTCTCCCATTTCTTCTTTTCTCACCGAAATTCTCTTATCTTTTCCCTTTCTCGTTTTTCTTTTCTTTTGGTGCATGTCTGCCTACACCCATGACCAATCAAATAGTCTAGTTAGGGTGCATAGTCCTGGGGTTAGGGAGTAAAGTACACCAAGGTAAATCTTTCCATTAGATCCTAATCTTCCTAATACTATGTAGTAAAAAATTGATCCCATTTAAATGGAGTTTCTTCAATGAAATCAACTCATAAACTCGGGTGGGAACCAAAATGGAAATCCAAATGATGCATCCCTAAACATGGGAAATGTAGTCGATCAAACCATGAATGACTACCTCAAACCTTCCTAGACCAATAGACCATCTGGAATTAGGAATTATACCCCAGGAGAATCCCACTATATCTTCAAACCTCATTTCTTAAACCACCTTCTAACCTTCCATGGTATGGAGTCAAAAATTCCATACCTTTATGTCAAAGAGTTCAACGACATTGTTGAAACCATGTGCCCACAACATCAACTTGAGTTAGCTAAGATGAGGCTCTTTCCTTTCTCCCTAAATGATCAAGAAAAGAATTGTTTAAAAAATCTGATACTTGCATCAATCCACTCATGGGAGAAATTTCAAATAGAGTTCTACAAAAAATAATTCCCTCGTCACAAAACAGTTGTACATAAAAAAAGCATCCAAAACTTTTTTGAAAAAGAAGGGGATTCATTTTATGAAACATGGGAGAGGTTCAAAGAAATCCACAATATGGTACCTCACCATGGATTTTCAATCCCAAAACAAGTTTGAATTTTCTATGATGGGTTGGGTCCAGTAAACAAACAATTTAATAACATGATGTGTAATGGAACCTTCAAAAACAAATCCCCAAATGATGATTAAGAGTATCTAGAAGGCCTTGCTGAACAAAATAAAACATGGGGAACATCACCTTACTATGAGAAGGCACCCAAATCTAGTGGAATTCAAACAATTATGGAGGAGGAAATCCTTAGGTAAAAACATGTTGCACTCACTAGGAAGGTCGAGGAGATCGATAATAGAAAGGTCCATGAAATTCAAACTACTGACCATATTTACACAATTTGTGACAAACATGACCACAAGACTGAAAACTGCCCAATCATCCCTTCCAATAAAGATTTTCTTTAAGGAGGACCACCAGTATAGGTCTATGCTCTGAATTTTTAAAATCCACAATACCAAAAAACTTTTAATCTAAGGTAAAATGACCATCCAGGATTCCGTTGGAAGGATAATCAACAACCCAAACAACAACTTAGTCAACCAAAAAGACCAAACCGCTACCCTCCAAAAAAATTCAAAACCATAACTAGTTACAACCAAAACTATCCCAATACCAACACCATCCTATCCAATACCAACAACCCATCCAGAAACCCATGCAACAACCAATTCAATAACCAAAGTATCCTCTTGGGATAAACCAACAAGCACAAGCCCCTACTCAATCTGTCCCTCTTCCAATCATTGAGTAGTTGTGTAAACAAATGAAGAAAATGAAATCAGAAGTCTCATCCCTTAAACATGATCTAAAAACCATTAAAACCTGGAAGTCACACATGCCTACTCATGTGGTACCATCCTCAACTTTAAGGGCATAGTCTAGTTACTGACAAACCTATCCTAAACAACTCAAAGCAGTGGATTTTTTAAGAAGTGGGAATCCATAGAAAAACATGAAAAAGCCATTAAAAACAATTAAATATTCAAAAATTCATGAAAATGATGAAGAAACACCCATAGATTATGAAAACCCAAATGAGAATGTGAAGGAACTACAACCAAATCAAACAATAAAACAACCTCCTCCCTTCCCTCAACACATGAGAGGAAAAACTAAACCAAAATTGAATGAGACTTTGAGGGAAATATTCTCTCAGGTTAAGTTGAACATTCCCCTTATAAAAGTAATTAAAACTATTCCTTCCTACTCAAATTACCTTAAGGACTTGTGCACTTTTAAAAGTATTTTTTCACATAAAAAAAAGTCCTTTTAGAGGCTAATGTGAGTACCACCATTCAAGGGACCATTCCTCCAATGTTGAAAGAAAAAAGATGTCCATAATTCAATATTGATTTAGGAGGGGAAAAAATTTTCAAGGCCCTTTGTGATCTGGGAGCCAGTGTGAACCTCATTCCTTATGCTATGTATTATTAATTAGGGCTCTAAGAACTCCAACCCATATTTTTCAATATTCAACTTGCTGATCATAGTGTTTGGGTTCTTAAGGGGATCTTAAAATATGTTTTAGTGAATGTTGAAAATTTCATTTACCTAGATGAATTCATTGTTCTTGAAAATCACCCAATTTTTGGTTCTAGGGAGCAAACCCCCCATCATCCTTGGTCATGCATTTTATCAAAAATAAACTCATTCATCTGAGTTAGGAATGGGAACATGAAAATAAACTTTGGAAACCTGGGCCTTGATCTAAACATCTACAATGACAACTCTAAAATTGGGGATGATGAAGATATCCAGAGTTAAATTGGATAGGTAGTGTTGATAGTGAACTCGAGGAACATCAATGGATTACTGAAGGATGTTTAAGTCAAGAAGAGATTGATTTTCTTTGTTCACATGAGGGAAATTTTTATCCTTGGCATGAATCTCATTCAGATAGATCAATTGATGATTTTCTAGAATCAGAAATCAATGATACCATTGGTTAAATCAATAAAATTGAGTCCATATCCATTCATGACACTAATCAAGATATTTTAGTGGATGAAAATTCTGTTCACAAGGAACCAATTTTGTCAAGAAATCTGGACAAAGAAACCATGTTCAATAAAAAGTCTCATCCTTCCTTGGAAAGTGATAAACAATATGATCTCGAATTTAAGGTCTTGCCTTCATCCCTCAAGTATGCATTCTTATGGAACAATCGATCCTTTCATGTTGTCATTTCTTCCTCTCTTGAATCTAGTCAAGAGATAATGCTTCTGGATGTACTAAGAAAGCATATGAAAGCAATTGGATGGACCCTTTTAGATAATCCTTGGATTATCCAACTCATTGGAAGTCATATGATTGTTCTTGAATCTGAATCCAAACCATGTCTACACCCTCAGTGGAGACTCGATCCAAATCTTATGGATGTGGTAAGGAAGGAAATTCTTAAGTTGTTGAAAGTAGGTTTCATCTACCCCATTGCTGAGAGTGAGTGGGTAAGCCCAATTCACGTTGTCCCAAAGAATGCTGGAATCATTGTAATCACCAGTGAGGATGGTGACATTCTCTCCACAAGGGTCATTAGTGGATGGAGAGTTTGTATTGACTATAGGAATCTCAACTCTTTTACCAAGAAAGACCATTTCCCCTTTCCCTTTATTGATCAAGTCCTTGAGCATATGGTGGGTCATCAATTATATAACTTCCAAGATGGATTCTCAGGGTATAATAAAATCGATGTCTCCTTAGAGGATCATGTAAAAACAACATTCACTTGTCCATTCGACACTTTTTCCTTCAAGTGCATGGCCTTTGGGTTGTGTAATGACCCTGGAACCTTCCAGTGGTGCATGATAGGAATCTTCTCATACATGGTGAGGGATTGTTTAGAGGTATTCATGGATGACTTATCCATCTTTGGGGATACTTTTGAGGGATTCCTTATGAATGTTGAAAGGTTTTGGTCAATATGAGAGGATAAGAATCTCATTATAATTTGTGTAAAATGACATTTCATGGTAAAATAATGACTTATTTTAGGTCATATAGTCTCTTGTAGGGGGATTGAAGTTGATAAATCCAAGGTTGACATCATTCGTCACCTTCCTTTACCCAAAAATATTAAGGAAGTGAGGTCCCTTTTAGGACATACTGGTTTCTATAGAAGATTCATTAGGAATTTCAGCTCTATTTCTTGACCACTTTGTGCTCTATTGGTGAAAGATACTCCATTTTTATAGACAAAAAGTTGGGAGGAATAATTCTCTTAACTCAAGTCAGCTCTTATCTCTCAACCTATCATGAAATCTCCAAATTGGAAAATTTCTTTTGATCTCATGTGTGATGTGAGTGACTTCATTGTAGGAGTAGGCTTAAGAAAATGGTGTGAGAAAACTCCATGTGTCATTTCTTATGCAAGAAAATATTTAAATGATTCACAAATCAACTACACCAATCCTGAGAAAGAGTTTCTTGTTGTATTTTCCTTAGAGAAATTCGGGTCTTATCTCTTAGGATCACCCATCATTGTATTTATTGACCATTCATCCCTAAAATACCTTTTCCAAAAAAATATGCCAAGGCTAGATTGATTAGGTGGGTCCTTCTTCTTCAAGATTTAGATTTAAAAATTAAGGATAAAAAGGGTCTCGAAAATGTTGTAGTTGACCACCTCTCTAGGATGGAATTCAGGGACAACTCACATCACCTTTCTGTGTCTGATTCATTTCCTGATGAGCACCTCTATTCTATGATTAGTTTCCCATGGTATGTTGACATAGAGAACCATTTGGTTATGGGTGACAATCCAAAATTACTAGGGACCCCAACTAAGAATAAATTCATTTATGATGTCAAACACTATGTTTTTGATTATCTTTACCTCTTCAAGTTTTATTCTAATCAAATCATTAGGAGATGTGTTACTGAGTCTCATAAAAAGTCCATTATAAAAACATTTCATGGAGAGTCATGTGGAGGCCACTTTTCCACAAAGAAAATACTACAAAGGTCCTCTAAAGTGGTTTTTACTAGCCTAAACTCACTAAGGATTCCTTCAAATTATGAAAAAGTTATCCTCAGTGTCAACAATGAGGATCCATCACCAAAAATAATCAAATGTCTCTCACTCCCATTCTGGACAATGAAAAATTTTATTATTGGAGAATTGATTTCATGGAACCCTTTCCAAACTCTCGAGGATACCTCTACATCTTCTTAGCAATTGATAATGTCTTGAAATGGGTTGAGGCCATTCCCACCATGTCCAATGACCATAATGTTGTGATTCGATTTCTAAAAGAGTGCATATTTTCTCAATTTGGAATTCCTAGGGCTATAATCAGTGATCGAGAAACCCATTTCTACAATCACCCATTCTCTTCACTCATGTCTAAGTATGGGATTTCTTATAAAGCTTTCTCTACGTACCATACTCAAAACAATGGTCAAGCTGAGTTAGTGAATAGGGAGATTAAGTAAATTCTTGAAAAAACTGTTAATCCCTATAGAAAATATTGGTTTGAAAAACACTTGGGTGCTCTTTGGGAATGTCGTACAACATTCAAAACCATCCTAGGAATGTCACCAAAGAGGTTGGTTTATGGAAAATCATGCCATTTACCTGTTGAAATTGAGCATAAAAAATTTTGGGAAATCAAAAAAATGAATTTTGACATTTCTTTGGCCGAAGCAAAGAGGAAATTAGATTTTAATGAACTTGAGAGACTTAGGATGGAGGATTATGAAAATTCATGGATAAATAAAGCTAGAGTTCAAGACTACCAATCTAGGGATCTAAAATTTAAACACTTTGAATTGGGAAAATTCCTTCTCTTGTATAGTTCAAAACTCCATTTAGACTTAGGATATTTAAGGTCTAGATGATCAGGTCTAATCATAGTGCAAAATGTGTGCCCCCATGGGGCAGTAGAAATTTAGGATCCCACAAGTGGTCACATTTTTATGGTCAATGGTCATAGTTTAAAACCATTCATTGAATCATTCAATAAATAGGAAACAGAGGTTGAGTTAACTAAGCCAACCTATGAACCGGGAAAAAATTGATTGACTAAGGATCCATGAGGGGATAACGACGTTAAACAAAAGTGTTGTACAGGATCCAACCCATGGTTTTCATATTTCCAATAATTGTGAATAATATTTATTTTTCAAATATTATTAATGAATCATTTTGATATTAAAAAATTTATATTATTGGCCTATTCTTCTATTAGGAGTATGGAAGAGTATGAAAGGGGAGTGTCATATTCATCCGTGTCACATGGTGTGATCTTTGAGTAATACCTTACCCAAAAATTTGAAAAGAAGACAAATTATCATCAGTTAATTTTATTTTTATATGGTTGTAGGTTAAAATAAAAATAATAATAATAATTAGAAGGACACGTCGTAGGTTGTGGGGAAAACCCTGCCACAACAGGCGAAGCCACGGGGACTCAAACCCGGGACCGAAGGGAGATAGGGGTGCATGCTTTCCACTGACCTACATCTTATAGTGAATCCTTCTTCTATAATTTTATTATATATAATTATATTGGAATTTTATATACATATATATGTATTATTTTCTTTTTTACATGATACTAGTATTGGTATTTGGTATGCTAAAATAAATAGGAATGTTTTTTATATTTGTATGTTTTTAATTAAGGGAACCTCTTAGGGTTTCCATGGTTTTTAATTTAGTTTGTTAGTGAGAAGAAAAGTCTATTAAGGTAAAATAGTTTTATAGGGAAATCTACTATATCTATAACTTCCACAATTTTCTACCATCTTCCCCTGGGAGTCCTTGAGTAGCATGGATATCAAAGTAATAATTAGGTGCATAATGAACTTCAACTTCAAAAAACATGTGACTTTGTTCCGTGTTTATTAATTAAAATTCCTTTCAGAACACATTTCTTCTACCTATTACCCCCTTATAAATTTTCTTTTCTTCAAACACTGAGGAAATTGTTATTTTTATATGGGGGGAGATGAAATAAAATAATTTTTTTGTGTGAAAAAAAATGATTTGAAAAAAAAGTGTGCCTTAATGGTAGGAAAAGTTCCTTTAACCATGAACATGATAATACACATTGCACACTTTGAAATTGAATATAAAATAATTTATCATACCCTGATTCTGATTTTAATACATGTATATTTCATGATCATAGATTTTGGAAATTGTGGCTTGTAATATTATATTTCATCATTTATATTTTCATCCAAACAAAAAAATCACAACGCACATCCTTTGGATAGTGGGGTATTAGTTTGAGTTCATGGGGTACATCAAATAAATAGCATATGTTTGGTGGTCATTTTAGTTTTAATATGAGTATTCAGAAAAATAGTAAATTTTCACCTAGAGTAATGAAATGGCCTAATGTGTGGCTTTCGGCATTTGGGGATCATGACACCATAGTTGTATGGTCTAGAGTTAGTAATTTTATCTCTATTTTTGGTAATTTGACTTTTTTTACTGAGTTAACTCAATATGATGCCCAATTTTGTGGGATTCAATTGCTCCCCTAAGGTCTTTGATCCTGGGAGTCATCGGCAAAGTCTCGCTACATGGGTTGACTCTATTGAGTGTAAATTCAATTACCAAGGAAAAATTGCATAAAAACACAAAAAATTAATACTCATCTTAATATTGAAATTTTATTCCACCAAGCACTTCCATCATTTCCCCCTGAATAAAGATGAACCCCCATGTCCATTGTGATACACAACACGTCCTCATGCTTAATTGATATTGGATAAAATACAATGATGAATTCGAACAAAGAAATGGGCTTGGGATTGGGATATTCTTATGAAACTATCTTGTATTAAAATATTTATATGGGTTTCATGATGTTTTTGTATAAGGGTTTTTTGGTGACCATTGTGTATTAAAATGTTTTTGGAAAAGGGAATTCGAATTTCAAGTTTTTTAGATATATTTTGCTCAGGACAGGAAAAAATCAAGTTTGGGGTGTGATTAGCCACTGAATGAGGCTAATATTCATTTTTAATATATAAAATATTCATGTGATTTATTATTTATAAACATTATTTTTGCGCATTTTACACTTTGAACATTGATTCACATTATGTTTGTAATTCCCTCTTAAAAATCACTACTAAATGGTATATTTTTGAAAACCTCCTAAAATACAAAATGGTCTCAATTTTATTTTTATATTTAATTTTCATGTTTCTACTTACACTGGGAACAATTCATACTTTTTTATTATTATAAGATTCATATTGGAAGACCACCAAAATAGGCTTTCATGGAAACACATTCTGGGCAATGTAAACTGGAAAACATCCCAATAAAGAGACTGTAGCAGCCATGATCCAAGCCCAATAATTTTGAATATTGAATTGAATATAGATTAAATCATGTGGTAAAATTCATTAAATAGTTGAAAAATCTAATTCTTATGTTTGAATGGGATTCCAAGCGGCCCAAGTTGAAGATCCAATATTGGGCCAGATTCAGCGGCCCAAAAAACAAAAGCCCACATATTTAGTCATATATCTCAAACCAGATATTAATTTTGGCATAACATTTACAGAAAGTCAGGGGCCATACATATCTTCATATTTTTCTTCTATGTACCACTATAATTCAATAATTTTGATGCTTGTTTGGACACACCTATCAAAGGCATGAAATTTGGCTCAGATTGTTTTTCAAGGGTGGAAACAATCACTCTCCCTCTACTTTCCACCCAACTTGGCCTACCACAACTAATTGAGGAGATGTGGATAGATGGGGACTTGACCCAAGGCTCAAAAAAATGCCTATTTAAGGTAGTGGTGTTTGAGGATTTATTCATCTTATATGTTTTCTTTCATTGTAGTGTTATGCTCCCACTTTTCCATTGTAAGGTTCTTCTTCATTTGTAATTTGTTCGAATCGCCTTAGTTTTCAATAAACATTCATTATTATCTATTTTTATTTTATTCTTATTATTAAATTAATACCATTACTTTATGTTGTGAATTTATTCATACCATACCTTGTGAAATTATTAACACAACAGTGGAATGATTTTTTTCTTTTTTTCTTGTTTTACTTCTTCAATTGCTCCCTCATAAGTCTACTTCCCACTTCCATAGAAACCATAGAATCAATGGAGGGCTAACCCACTTATGGGTTGATCCAAGGGAGTAGAAAGGGGTTGTATTGGATGTTATGTATCACCCCATTAATGTCAAATCACTTATTCTAATTGATATTTTTAATTGATGATTTTAAAACTTGTTCATCCTTGTTGAATTTTAAGGCCGCATACTTCAAGTGAAAATACAAACCTTTACCTTGAAGTGCCCATAAATTTTATCCTCCAAGTGTATAGGTGATTATTATTATGGTGTGTTGGTATAAAACTAGTAAGTGATGATGTTGTTTAATATTCTTGAATAAACCCATCTTGAATATAAGAAATTGAAATTGTTAAAAAAATAATTTCAACCAATCCACCCCTTGTAATAACCTAGGATCAACCCTTATCATAATTTTAGTTCACTTATGTTGAATAGTGTTCATGTAAACCTATCTAAAATCAACCCAAAGTTATCCAATTAATATGCAAAATCATTCCATAGAATGTGTGTGTCTATAGGTTTCTTATTAGGTCTCTGAGGAATTGATAACCCAAGCTACTCTACATTTGACCGCTTAACACTAAAAACATGGGTAAATTTGGGTGAGACCAAATTTTGGTGTCGTTGCTGAGGACCCAAATAATTTATCTCAACACACATTCTATTATCCCCCATTTCTTCTATTCTCACCCAAATTCTCTTATCTTTTCGCTTTCTCATTTTTCTTTTCTTTTGGCGCATGTCCGTCAACACCTGTGACCAATCAAACTATCTAGTTAGGGTAGATAGTCCTAGGTTTGGGGAGTCAAGTACAAAAAGGGAACTCTTTACATTAGATCACAATCTTCCTAATACTCCATAGTGAAAAATTGAGCCCATTTCAATGGAGGCTCTTCAAATAAATCAACTCATAAACCCAGGTGGGAACCAAAATGAAAATCCAAATGTGGAAGCCCCAAACTTGGGGAATGCAGTCGATCAAACCATGAATGGATACCTCACACCTACCTAGACCAATGCACCCTCTTAAATTAGGCAGGATAACTGTGGATAATCCCACTATATCTTCAATACTCATGTCATAAACCATCTTCCAACCTTCCATGGTATGGATTCGGAAATTCCATATCTTTATGTTAAAGAGTTCAACGACATTGTTGAAACCATCTTCCCACCACATCAACTTGAGTCAGCTAAGATGGGGATATTTCCTTTATCACTAAAGGATCAAGCAATTAATTGGTTAAAGAATCTGAGACCTACATCAAACCCCTCATGGGACCAATTAAAAAGAGATTTCTACAAAAATACTTCCCCCATCACAAAACAATTGCACTTAAAAAAAGCATCCAAAACATTTTTGAAAAAGAAGGGGATTCATTTTATGAAACATGGGAGAGGTTCCAAGACACAATCAACATGGTACCACACCATGGATTTTCAATCCCAGAACAAGTTCAAATTTTCTATGATGGGTTGTGTCGGGGAAAGAAACAATTCATTGACATGATGTGTAATGAAACCATAAAAACAAAGACCTAAATGATACTTATGAGTATCTAGAAGGCCTTGCTAAAAAAAATAAAACATGGGGAACATCACCTTACTATGAGAAGACACGAAAATCTAGAGGAATTCACACACTTAGGGAGGAGGAAAGCCTTAGGGAATAACTTTTTTCACTCATTATGAAGGTTGAGTAGATTGATATTAGAAAGGTCCATGAAATTAAAACTGTTGACCCTATTTGCACAATTTGTGACAATCATAACCACAAGACTAACAAATTCCCAACCATCCCTTCTATTAAAGATGATATTTTCAGAGAACCACCAGAGGATTTCAATGATATTAACTTTCAGAAGCTACTATACCAAAACACTTTTAATCCAAGGTACAATGACCATCCAGGATTCCATTAGAAATATAACTAACAACCCAACCAACAACCTAGTCAGCCACAAGGACCAAACCCATACCCTCCAAAGAAGTTTCAAAACCATAACTAATTCCAACCACAACTAGTCCAATACCAATACCCTCCTAACCAAAACCATCAACCCATCTAGAAACCCATGCAACAACTAATTCAAAAACCCAAGTATCCTTCTGGGATAAACAAACCAACACAAGACCCTACTCAATATTTCCCTCTTTCAATCCTTGAGAAGTTGTATAAAAATGGAGAAAATGAACTCAGAAGAATTTCCCTTAAAAATGAACTAGAAACAATTAAAATCGGGTAGGCACCCATGCCTACTCAGGTGGAACCATCCAAAATTTTAAGGGGAGAATCCAGTTACCCACAAACCTCTCATGAAAAACTCAAAGCAGTGATTGTTCTAAGAAGTGGGAAATCCATTATGAAACCTGAACAAGCCATTACAGAACCATTAAAATATTCAACAATACATAAAAATGATGAAGAAACACCCACAGATTCTGAAAACCCAAATGAGAATGGGAAGGAACTACAACCACACCAAACAATCAAAAAACTTGCTCCCTTCCCTCAACACATGAGAGGAAAAACTAAACCAGAACTGAATGAGAATTTGAGGGAAGTGTTCTCTTAGGTTAAGTTGATCATTCCCCTTCTAGATGCAATCCAAACCATTCCTTCCTACTCAAAGTACCTTAAGTACTTGTGCACTTTTAAAATGAAATTTTCACATAAAAACCACGTCCTTTTGGATGCTAATGTAAGTACCACCATTCAAGGGACCATTCCTCCAATGTAGAAAGACCCAAGATGTCCATACATCAATGTTGAGTTAGGAGAGAACAAATTTTTCAAGGCCTTTTTTGATCTGGGAGCCAATGTGAACCTCATTCCTTATGCCATGTATTTTCAGTTAGGGCTCAAAGAACTTCAACCCACATCTGTCACTCTTCAACTTGCAAATCGTAGTGTTCGAGTTACTAAGGGGGTCTTAAAGGATGTTTTAGTGAAAGATAAAAATTTTATTTAACAAGATAACTTAATTGTTCTTGACAATCACCCATGTTGAGGTTATAGGGAGAAAACCCCCCATCATCCTTGGTCTTCCATTCTTGGAAACAATCAATTTTGTCGTCTGAGTTAGGAATGGGAACATGACAATAACATTTGGAAACATTAGACTTGATCTAAACATCTACAATGACAACTCTCAAATTGGGGATGATGAAGATATCCCTATGGTAAATTGGATAGGTATTCTTGATAGTGAACTTAAGGTACATTAAGGGATTACTGAATGATGTTTAGGTCAAGAAGAGATTGATTTTCTGAGTTCACATGAGGGTAATTTGTCTCTTTGGCAAGAATCTCTTTCAGATAGCTCAATTAATGATTTTTCAGAATCAAAAATCAATGATACCATTGGTGAAATCAATAAAATTGAGTCCATATCCATTCATGACACTAATATGGAAAATTTAGTGGATGAAAATTTTGTTCACAAGGAACCAATTCTGTCAAGAAATATGGACAACGAAACTGAGTTCAATTCAAATTATCATATTTTCTTGGAATGTGATGACCAATCTGATCTTCAATTTATGGTCTTAACTTCATCACTCAAGTATCTGTTCTTATGGAAAAATTTATCCTTTCCTGTTGTCATTTCTTCCTCTCTTGAATCCAGTCAAGAGATGATGCTTCTGGATGTACTAAGAAAGCATAAGAAAGAAATTGGATGGACCCTTTATAATATTACTAGGATTATCCTACTCATTGGAACTCATAGAATTGTTCTTTAATCTGAATTAAAACCATGTCATCAACCTTAGGGGAGACTCAATCCAAATATTATTGATGTGGTTAGGAAAGAACTTCTTAAGTTGTTGAAAGTGGGTATCATTTACCCCATTGTTGAGAGTTAGTGGGTATGCCCAATTCAAGTTGTCTCAAAGAAATCTAGAACCATTATGATCACCAAAGAGGATGGTGAAATTCTCCCCACAAGGGTCAGTATTGGATAGAGAGTTTGTATTGACTATAGGAATCACAACTCTTGTACCAAGAAAGAAAATTTCCCCTTGACCTTTATTGATCATGTCCTCGAGCAAGTGGCAGGTCATCAATTCTATTACTTCCTAGATGGATTCCTACAGTTTAATCAAATCAAGGTCTCCGTAGAGGATCATGGAAAAAACAACCTTCACTTTTCCATTCAACACTTTTCCCTTCAAGTTCATTCCCTTTGGGTTATGTAATGCCCTTGGTACCTTCCAGTGGTGCATGATGGGAATCTTCTCGGACATGGTGTGGGATTGTTTAGAGGTCTTCATGGATGACTTATCCATATTTTGGAATACTTTTTAGGGATTCCTTATGAATTTTGACAGGGTTTTTTCAAGATATGAGGATAATAATCTCATCCAAAATTAGGAAAAATCCCATTTCATAGTAAAGGAAGGACTTGTTTTAGGCCTTTTGGTCTCTAGTAGGGGAATTAATGTTGATAAAGCCATGTTTGACATCATTTTTTACCTTCCATCACCCAAAACTATTAAGGAAGTGAGGTCCTTGTTAGGACATACTGGTTTCTATAAAAGGTTCATTAGGAATTTCATCTCAATTTCCCAACCGCTCTATGCTCTATTGGTGAAAGATGCTCCATTTTTATGGACAAAAAATATATGAGGAATCATTATCTACACTCAAGTTAGCTCTTATCTCTCCACCTATCATGCAATATCCAAATTGGAAACTTCCTTTTGAGCTCATTTGTGATGCTAGTGACTTCTCTGTAGGAGCATTCTTAGGAAAACGGTGTGAGAAAACTCCATGTTTCATTTCTTATGAAAGAAAATATTTAAATGATGAACAAATAAACTACACCACCACTGAGAAAGAGTGTATTACTGGTGTCTTTTCCTTATATAAATTTAGGTCTTATCTCTTAGTATCACTCATAATTGTATTCACTAACCATTCATCCATAAAATACTTTTTCCAAAAACATGATGCCAAGGCTAGATTGAATAGGTGGGTCCTTCTTCTTCCAGAGTTCGATTTAACCATTAAGGATACAAAGGTGTCAAAAATATTGTAGATGATCACCTCTCTAGGATGTAATTGAGAGACAACTCACATCACCTTTCTGTGTCTGATTCGTTTCCTGATGTGCACCTCTATTCTGTGAGTTGTTTCCCATGGTATGCTGACATTGAAAACCATTTGGTTATGGGTGACATTCCAAAATTCCTTGAGACCTAAGCTAAGAAGAAATTCATTTTTTATGGCAAACACTATGTGTTTGATGATCCTTACATCTTCAAGTTTTATCCATATAAATCATTAGGATATGTGTTCCCAAGTCTGAGAAAGAATCCATTCTAAAATTTTGTCATGGAGAGGCATGTAGAGGCCACTTTTCCACAAAGAATAATACTAAAAAGGTCCTACAAAGTGGTTTATACTATCCTAAACTCACTAATTATTCCTTCTAATTCTAAAAAAGTTGTCCTTAGTGTCAGCAATTAGGATCCATCACCAAAAGGAATCAAATTCACCTCACTGCAATTCTGGTCATTGAAATCATTGATCGTTGGGGAATTGATTTCATGGGACCCTTACCAAAATCTAAGGGATACCTATACATCCTCTTAGTTGTTGATTATGTCCTTAAATGGGTGGAGTCCATTCCCACCAAGTCCAATGACCATCATGTTGTGATCCGATTTCTGAAAGAGCACATATTTTTTCGATTTGGAATTCATAGGGCTATAATAATTGATCGAGGAACCCATTTATGCAATTAATAATTCTCTTCACTCATGTATAAGAATGGTATTTCTCATAAAGTTTCCACTGAGTACCATTCTCAAACCAATGGTCAAGCTAAGTTAGCGAATAGGGAGATTAAGCAAATTCTTGAAAAAACTATCTATCCCTCTAGGAAAGATTGGTCTGAGAAACTCTTGGATGCTCTTTGGTCATATTTTATAGAATTAAAAACCATACTAGGAATGTCACCATATAGGTTGATTTATGGAAAAGAATTCCATTTACATGTTGAAATTGAGCATAAGGCATTTTGGGTAGTCAAAAAAATGAATTTCGACATTTCTTTGGATGAAGTAAAGAGGAAATTAGATATTAATGAACTTGAGGAACATAGGATTGAGGCTTATGAAAATTCAAGGTTAAATAAAGCTATAGTTCAAGCCTACCAATCAATTAATCTCATAGTTAAACACTTTGAACCATGAAAATTTGTTCTCTTGTATAGTTGGAAACTTTATTTACACCCAGGAAAGTTAAGTCTAGATGGTCAGGTCCATTCATAGTGCATCATGTGTAAACCCATGGGCCAGTAGAAATTCAGGATCCCACAAGTGGTTACATTTTTAAAGTCAATGGCCATAGGTTAAAACCATTCAATGAATCATTCAATAAATAGGACACATAGGTTGAGTAAACTGAGCTAACATATGAACTAGGAAAAATTGATAGATTTAGGATTCATGTCACGCAAATGATGTTAAACCAAAGTGTTGCATGGGAGGCAATCGTGGTTTTCATGTTTATAATCTTTTTGAATAATCCTTATTTTTTGAATAGGATTAATGAATCATTTTGATATTAAAAAATAGATTTTCGACCTATTCTTCTATTATGAGTATGGATGGGAATGAAAGGGGAGCGCCATATTCATCTGTGTCGCATGGTGTGATCCTTGAGTAATACATTACCCAGAAATTTTAAAAGAAGACAATTTATTATCAGTTAAATTTTTTTATGTGTTTATAGGTTAAAATAAAAATACAAAAAAATAATTAAAAGGACATTTCGTAGGTCGTGGGGAAAACACTGTCAGAACTGGTGAAGTCCCGGGGACTCAAACCTGGGACCGAAGGGAGATAGTGGCACACGTTTTCCACTGACCTATGGATTATAGTGCTTACTTCTTCTATAATGTTTTTATATATACTTATATTTAACTTTTATATACACATATATATATATATATTATTTTCTTTTTTATGCAATAATAGTATCTTTCTTTGGTATGATAAAATAAATAGGTATGTTTTTTTATCTTTGTACGCTTTTAATTAAGGGAACCTCTCTGGGTTACCATGGTTTCTAATTTATTTTTTGAGTGAGAAGTAGAGGCTATTAAGGTCAAAGAGTTTTATAGGGAAATCAACTATATCTCGAACTTCCACAATTTTCCACCATATGCCACTAGGAGTCCATGACTAGGATGGAGATTAAAGGAATAATTCAGAGCGTAATGAACTTCAACTTCGAAAACCATGTGACTTTGTTCCATGTTTATTTATTCAAAGTACTTTTAAAACTCCTCTCTTCTACCTATAACCCCCTTCTAAATTTTCTTTTCTCCAAACATAGGGGATAGTGTTATTTTAAGTTGGGGGGATGAAATAAAATAATTTTCTTTTGTGTGAAAAAAAAGTGTGCCTTAATGGAAGGAAAAGTTCCTTCAACCCTGAACATGATAATACACATTGCACACTTTGAAATTGAATATCAAATAATTTAGCGCACCCTGATTATGATTTCAATCTATGTATATGTCATGAGCATATATTTTGGATGGTGTGGCTGTCTATTGTTATATTTTATCATTTATATTTTCATCCAAATAAAAAGAAGAATCACAATGCACGTCCTTTGGATGGTGGGGTATTATTTTGAGTTCATGGGGTCCCCTAAATAAATAGCATAGTTTTGGTGATCATTTTAGTTTTAATACGAATATTAAAAAAACAATAAATTTGTGCGTATAGTAATGAAATTACCTAATGTGTGGGTTTCAGCACTTGGGTATCGTGACTCCATAGTTTTCTGGCATAGAGTTACTAATATTATCTATATTTGTGGTAATTTGACTTTGTTTCTTTAATGAGTTAACTCGAGATAATTCCTGAGTATGTGGGCTTCACTTGGTGCCCTAAGGTCTTTGGGCCTGGTAGTCATCGAAAAAGTTTTTCTACATGGGTTGACTCTTTTGAGTGCAATTTCAATTACCATGAAAAAATTCAAAAAAAATAAAAACAAAAATATATATATGAAAAAAAAATTAATAATCATGTTAATATTAAAATGTGATTCAACCTATCACTTCCTGTTGGGACCAAGTTGGATGGATAAGGAAGTAAGAAGAGTTTTCTCTTGCAGAGTGTTGTTTTTTTGTCAAAGAAGATAAATCAATTCACTTTGTAAAGGACTTGTAAACCAAATGATGCTTTTCTGATATGTATTTCAAAAATATCATAAGTTAGGAGAACTTGTGATGCAAGCCTTATGAAGGAAAGGGGTAGAAATGATGATTCCAGTCATATACAATTTTGATTGGAAGGAATGATGCTGCTGGAAGATAGGGAAGTTTCAGTAATTTCCACTGTAACTTTGACAATGATAAATATGGTCTATCAAATTATATATGTCAATGGTGGAGTTCATGATGAAAGCTGAAGAATGGTTATGGGAAGCAGTGAAGAGAAAAATGACAAAGGAACAGACAATCTAGAGGCGGCATAAAAGAACAGTTTAAGGTGGCATTGTTTTCCAGTGTTTTCCAAATTTTAGGGCCTGAAAATCGAAAAATGGAGAGAGTTGTTTTTGGAAAAGGGAGATGCACAAAATATTAGCGGGGCGCGTGAAAAATAAAACATTGTGCAAAATATTAGCAGGTTACATGAAAATTAAAGTGGTGTGTGAAATATTAGCAGGATGTGTGAAAAATAAAGCGGTGTGCAAAATATTAGTGGGGTGCATGAAAAATAAATCAGTGCACGAAATAGAGGAATGAAGTTTTTTGCACAAGAGGTGTTTCGAGATCAGAAGGTCAAAAATTAGAAATGGCATGAGGTGTGCGAAAAATTGGAGCATTGTGAAAAATATGATGTTGTGTAAAAGAGTTTTTGCGTGCATGGAGACAGTTTTACGCGCAGGAATGAGTTTTACATGAAGGTTCAAAAATTCCTATAAATATGAGGTGAACCCCTCTCATTTGTTTAGGCTCGACACTTAGAGAAATCTCGAGCTCTGAAGTGCATAAAATTATATGCTAACTGATTTGCGTGAAAATAAATAGGTTTGCGCAAAAAGAGGAAAGGTGCGTGAAAAAGTGGGAAGTTACACGAAAAGTGGAAAGTTGCATGAAAAAAGGAAGTTGTGTGAAAAGAGGAAAGGTGCATGAAAAGGTGGGAAGTTGCGCAAAAAGTGGAAAGTTGTGTGGAAAAATGAAGTTGCGCAAAAAAAAATTTCCATTCCAAAATGGAATTTTTATGAACAAGCCATTTGAATTGCACACAAGGTACCCTAAAGCTTCTGTGAAAAATTTATGGTCTTTTCATGTATTTGGTTGTGTGTAAGATAGTTCTTACCGGCTTTTGGGTAAGAAAGTGAAGATTTTTACTTCAGAAAATACATCTGTTCAATTATAAAGAAGCACTAAAATAATGCAATTCCCTATTTTTGCTAAGAGGGTGCACACACACTTGTGGATTGTTTTCCAAGTTCTACAAGAGTGTAAGGGTATCTCCTACTCATTCTATTTCACATCAAGGATTTTTTTCTAGTGGATTGTGTGGTACTAGATTATTTCTATACCATACGAAAGACGTAGCTACTCTTGTTGAGTAGTGAACCTTGTAAATCTAGTGTTCCTGTGGTTGTGTGTGTTCAACAGAGAAGAAACTATTTAATAGGAGACAAAGGTTGTTTCAAAAATAAGGAAACATAAAAAGAAAAAGACATCACTGATTCACCCCTCCCCCTCTCAGTGATACTTAGATCCTGATTAGAAACTTCACTTCCATCATTTCCCTATTGAATAAAGATGAACCCCCATGTCCATTGTGATACACACCACATCCTCATGCTTAATTGATATTGGATGTAATATGGTGATGAATTTGAAAAAAGGAATGGGATTGGGATTGGGATGTGCTTATGAAACTATCTTTTATTAAAATATTTTGACTGGTTTCATGATTTTTTGGTATAATGGTTTTTTTATCATTGTGTATTAAAATGTTTTTGGAAAAGGGAATTTGAATTTAACATTTTTGAGATATATTTTTCTCGAGACTAGAAAAACTCAAGTTGGGGTGTGATTAGCCATTGAATGAGGATAATATTCATTATTAAAATATAAAATATTCATGTTAATTATTTTTAATAAACACCATTTTAGTGCATTTTACACTTTGAACATTGACTCACATTATGTTTGTAATTTCCTCTTAAAATGAACTACTACCCGGTACATTTTTTAAAACCTCCTAAAATACAACATGGTCTTAATTTTATTTTCATATTTAATTTTCATGTTTCTCATTACATTGGGAACAATTCATACTTTTTTAGTATTGGAAGATTCACATAGAAATACCACTAAAATGCGATTTCAGGGAAATGCATTATGGGCAATGTAAACTGGACAACAGCCCAATAAAGAGACTGTATTAGCCATGATCCAATCCAAATAATTCTAAAAATTAAAATAAAGATGGATGAAATAAAGGGGGACATTTCATTAAACAGTTTCCAAAGCTAATTATGATGTTTGAATGGAGTTCCGAGAATCCCAAGTTGAAGATGCAATATTGGTACAGATTCAGCGGCCCAGAAAAACTACCCACATATTTAATCATATCTCTCAAACCAATATTAATTTTGTGTGAAATTTTACAGACAGTCAGGGGAAATCAATATTCTCATATTTGTCTTGTGTGGACCACCATAATTTTGTCATTTTGATGCATGTTTGGACACACTTGTAAAAGTCATGCAAGTTGGCTCAGATATTTTGTCAATGGTGGAAAAGTCCACTCTCCCCCAGCTTTCCACCCACCTTGGCCTACCACCATTAATTGAGGACACTTGGAAATATGGGGTCTCGACCCAAGTCTTCAAAAATCCCAATTTAATGCAGTGGTTTTGGAAAATTTATTCATATTGAATGCTTTCTTTCATTGTAGTGTTATATTACCACTTTTCCATTATAATGTTCTTCTTCATTTGTAAGTTGTTTGAATCACCTTATTTTTAAATAGAAATTATTCATCTTATCTTATAATATTCTTTATATTATCTCATTGATACCATTTATTTATGGTGTGAATTTATTCATACCAAAAAATGTGAAATTATTCACACAACAGTGGAGTGATTGTTTTTTTTTACTTCTTCAATTCCTCCCTTATGAGTCTACTTCCCACTTCCATTGAAATAATAGAATAAATAAAGGGATAACCCACTTATGGGTTGATCTAATGAAGTAAAAAGGGGCTGTATTGGATGTTATTTATCACCCCATTAATGTATAATCACTTCTTTTAATTGAGATTTTTATTTGATGATTCTAAAATTTCTTCGTCCATGTTTAATTTTAAGGCCATATACATCAAGTGCTAATACGAACCATTACCTTTAAGTGATCGTAAATTTTATCCTCCAAGTACATAGGTGATTAGTATTATGTTGTGTTGGTATAAAACTAGTAAGTGATGAAGTTGTTTTATCTTCTTAAATAAATCCATCTCAAATATAAGAAAATGAAATAGTTAAAACAAAATTCATCCAATCCTCCCCTTATAATAACCTTGGATAAACCCTTCTCATAATTTTATTTCACTTAATTCATGTAGTGTTCGCTTAAACCAATCTAAAATCAACCCAATGTTGGCCACTTAATAGCCAAAATCAGAACATATAATGTGTGTGTATATAGGTTTCTTCTTAGGTCTTTGAGGAATCAACAACCCAAGCTACTCTAAATTTGACCACATAAACCTAAAAAATTAGGTAAATTTGGGAAATACCAGGCACTGGTATCAAAAAAATTATATTATATAGTAGATGAAAACAAAATGTTACCTCGTACACTCGACGGTCCTGCCTCTGATCCCGCTCTTGCCTGATCCACCGCATAAAGATGCCTAGTCCCTGCCTGAGAATGACTGCTCGCCTATGGATCTTCCCTGAACTAGATCTACCCAGACGATGATCCAACAATTCAACCACATCCAGAAACAAAGATCCCATTTTTCGAGATGGATCTGACATAATTTCCACCCCTCTGGAAGCCACAGATACTACCCCACTTTGGAGTGTACTTGACATCCTAAAAAATGTGTTGTAAGTGTCCCATAACTCTACACTGATAATAGGACTTCATAAGAGATGTGAATTCTAGTCGGATGTGCCTTGGACTCCCACACTGGGGGCACATGATAGACCTTGCATCAGAATCCATTGAAGAAAACTGCCTGGAAGGTTGGCCTAAGATACCACCTCCCATCTTCCCATACTCCTCTCAATTCCTTTTCTTCTTAGAAGAACTTCCACTTACCATTCCTGATATTGTCCCAAAGAAACAAGACCTCCCCTTTTGGTTGCTCTCTACCATGTAGTCTATATAAACCACTTTAGAATAGGTTTTTTTCTTTAATAGGAATACTTTTGAATAGATCTCTAGCTGCAAACCCCTCTCAAACAACTGGGCCTTCATCTGCTCATTGGAGACCATTTCTAGAGAATACTGAAACAACTCAACAAAATGGTTGGAATACACCATCACTAAAATATCCCCCTGAACATGTTCCATAAACTCTCAAGATTGATCATATTCCAAAACATTAGGGCATTATTGGTCATTGAAAATAACCTTGAAGTCCTTCCAGCTCATCTGCTCGTATTTCCCAACTTGAAGCACTAATTACCACCACCTTCACCTAGGACCCTCTAATAGAAAAGAGGAAAATTTAACCCTTACCTCCTCAGTTGTTTCTAGGAACTAAAACATGAAATTCATCTTTTTAAGCCACTCCTTTGCTTCTTGGGGTTCTATGCTAGCTCAAAAAGTAGAAGACTTTTTTTACAGAAACTCTTAGGATTAGTCCTTCTTAGGACCCATATCATCTTCTATAACATGATATAGAATAGGATCCATTCCCTATCCAAGAGCTTGGACAACCCAAACCACAACCTCTAATATCCTCTGATCAAGTGGTGAGGGAGAACACTCTCTGGATTCCTCTCATGGGTGCATGTGAGATTTCTGGGGAAAAATGTTGATACAAAAGGCAACAGTCACAAGAGGAAAAATCAGTACAACATTTATGAAAAATTTCATCAATAACATCAAACATAAATAATCCAAACACATTAGTCTGCAGCCCACATGACTCACATGATAGTGAAGTGAAACAAAAAATTCCTACGTCCCATGGTGATTAAAGTTCTGTCACAAGAGGTACGGTCCAGGAACCCTACTTACAACCAAAACTCTGAGCCCCGACAGTGCTAGGTCCAGTCTATCCCGAATCATCCCAAAATAATAATATAACCCAAAAATATTAACCTTGCTTTGATACAATTTTTTCACGAACCAAATCTTTTCACCATCAAAAGTAGCACCAAACCTGGCCCTGGGAAAGGCCTGAAGGTCATTCCCTATCCCCATGGGATGGAAAAAGTTCTCAGGTATCTTAAATATTGGTTTGGGAATGATTTTCCCGAGTTTAGAATTATTTAACAACCAAAGACAATCAATAAACTAAATCTGAAAATTACCAACCAAACAAGCCTATAATAAAATTAAGAATTGAATACATGGTATCAAAAATGACCCAAGAGGTCCAAATATATGTAAAATTACTAGAAAAATATCCCAAGGAACACCACCTGACAAGGGTTTATCACCCACGAGTCATCTCTACAACACCGCACCATGGAAGGAAACTAACAACATGAACCACCATCACCCAAAGCCATCTATTTACCTGTGTCAAACATGATCAAGTCTACTTACACCTAAAGGTTTAAGTAGTTTGTGAGGCTAATCCCAATAGTATACCACCCAAATATTCCGTATAGTAATCAATACAAGATAATAATCATGCATGTTTTAATAAACAAGAAATGGTGGAAATGATTTCAAAAGAATGAAAATTTTAAAAGAAAAAAATTTCAAAGGGGAATTTCAAATAATGAACACATCTCAAAAAAATATGTATGTTACTGAATTTTCTAGCAAAAAACACCATAATCTAGTGATAAATAATATATAGTCAATGAGCACTAATATCGGGAACACCCCTAGGCACTAGTTAGTTTTGGGCCCCATGTACTCGTATCTCGGTGTAAAGTAACCATAACCATATTCACTATCATGCACAATCCACTAGTAGGGAACATACCCGTAACCTATTGGCCCCAAATAATTATCCTTATAGATTTTTAGGGTTTCAATGTCTAACTTTCTAAGTGAAATAGGGACAAAACCACTCTGGATCACTAGCATACTAGTACACGTCTTCCCAACAAGATACCTTGGCTTCCCCCTTTGTGTTAAAAATTTTTCAAAACATTACCAAAATAAACCTACACATAAAAACATTATTTCTGGCCACACACATTCAAAACAGTATCTACGCATTCTTTTCACCCTTTATATAACTCAATAAATCTCATAGAATTTCCGTAAAACAATTTCAAGAAATGTAACCAAAATTGGCACATAAAATTCATCTAAAATCCCTCTTTGAAAACACAATTCTCACCAACTTTACCCCAAACCATAATTTTCAGTAGCAAAACATTTTAATAAAACCCTTCCATGAATTATAAAACGACCCCAAGTGGTACAACATCGAACAAACATGTAAAACACCCATTTTCACACAAAAATTGCATTTAAAAATCAACTATTTAACAAATACCACCAAAAAATAATTCTCACAGCAAGAAAAATGAATGAGGATTATGATAAATATATAAATTAAGAATTTATAACTCATCTAGTAGTGCTTACATATGGAGTCACTTACCACCAGTGTCAAAAACACCAAATCCTTGTGCGAAAGTTCAACTGCACCACCGCCGCACCACAATGGTGTTAAATCAAACCTAAAACCACAATATTAGACCAATAAACCCAATATCACACCCTATATTCTAATACCTACTTTTTGTACATTATTAACTTCAATAAAAATATAAGAAACCCTAAGAAAATGGGAGGAGGATGGAAGGAAACTCACTTACTTGAGAGATCTTGATGAAATCACCCTAAATACACCAATAGGTGAATCTACAATCATCCAAAACTGAAATGGAGGTTCTAATAAGGATTATTAGGTATGGTGGGAACTACAATGAGGGAAAAAAAGTAAAAAAATGAAGGATTTATGAAAGAAACAAATTGTCTTTTCAAATATGGATGATTTGAGAAAGCCTGAAATTTCATTCCCTAATATACGATGAAGATGAGATCCAAAGAGGTATAAGAGAACATGGGGGTTCTCCTAGGGTCAGTGGCCTAGCATGAGAGGTGTAATCACCAAAAGATATTAAAAAATGAATAATATATAAGGGAAACAAATTATTTTTTAAAACTGTAAATGGGCTCACAGGCTGGCCCAATACCTTAATATATAACCCAAATATACCATGAGTATGGATTAATAAGGGTTATAAATGGATATGATAGTTTTAAAAGGTCAGGGGAGTCCAGGTGGGAAGTGAAATCAGTGAAAATTTTTGAAAAAAGGAGGGGTTGTAAAAGAAGAAAAAATTATTCTTAAATCTGGAAATGGGGTCACGGTTTTTCCCAAATCTTGAAAACCAACCCTTTCCTCCAAATATTCCTGGGAAGCCTCCACAAAAAAGAAATAATGAAAATTACAAGAAAAAATCCCTTTTAAATAATTCATGTATGTGACACTTTTCTATAATGATCATCTATAAAGGTTAAAAAAATAGAACCACCCATCAACTTAGTGATCATCATAAAGATATTAGTGTGAATAAAATATACAACATTAACTTTTTTGGATGGTAAATAACTATGAATTTATACTATGTGTTGTTTTACCATGATCAAATCAATTAATGTATCCAAATGTGTAACTTTCATTCCTGAAAAGGGATTCTTCCTGGAGACAATTTTGATTTTTCACTCACTCATGTGACCAAGCCATCTGTGTCACAATTGTATAGGAACATTGTTTCTGTTTACATTCACTTATCCTCCACATGGTATGGAATCTATGAGATAAAAATAAGTATATTTATTTATTTTATAAATTAAAATGTTACCTATGGTAAGATTCCTTTTCCCATCCCTAAAGGAACTGAAATTTCCATCTTTGTCAAGAATTTCAATGGATATTATATTGAGGAGAATATCAGGAACATGCCCCATATCATTCAATAGTGACATGCATCCAATATTTTTCTCCAAAAACTATTATCAATAATAGTGATTTTGGATGCACAATCATTCCCCACAATCAAATTTCTGAAACTCACTAATGTTAAAGAAGAGAAAAATATATTCTATCAGTGAAATAGTAAGAGGTACCCAATTAAATCACACATGTCAATTCATGGATAAGAATATTGTCATGATTATCTTTCTAAACAATACAAATCTCTTCATTGAAAAAATAACCATCATTTTTTGTGTGTTACCTTCCTAATTCTACTTCACTTCCTTTAACTTCCTATATATTGGATGAATTATCTAGGATTTCTACAGTGGTTTAACTTCATGTCCTATCTAGATTGGGATTTTGATTACTTCATCCTTTGTATAAATTGGTCCTAGTGTCCTCTTATTCTGCTTCTACCTTTTCATTTTTAACTTTCCTTTTAATTTAGTGACAAAATATTCTGATTTAGGTTTACTTCCCTCATGTTTCCTTTGGGACACTTCATAAAACATTCTTTATTTAACCATTTCCATGGTGATATTTCTATCTAGAGTTGAATTGTTAACCAACACAACCAGTGTGCCTCGTATATTTAGTAAATAAATTGACATCAATAGTGCCTATAATTCATCATCAACCATCATTTTCATGGAATTAAACTGATCAAAAATACCTTGAAAATCACTCATATGATCTAATATGTTGTTCGCATCCTTGTACTTCTAGTTTAAAAGTTGGTATATCAGATTTTATTTGTTTTGTTTGGTTGTCCTTGCATTTTTATTTTCTAATTTTTTTCATAGAACAAAAGGATCATGTTCGTTGAAAAAATTCTAGAACATACAATGGTTAATCCACTTCTTTATTTGGGAAATAAACTTCTAGTTGAGAATGACCCAGTGTGCATCAACTACTGGGGTGCTAGTAGATTTATTCTCATCAGATTGACCTAATGTTTAATATTACTCCACTTTCACTATAATGGGATTAGTGGTCTCCACTATTGGTTTATACATATCTCTAATATATAAAAGATTCTTTATTATGGGTTTCACGATGTAATAATTAAAATTGATAATTTTAATCATGTTATCAGTATTTTATTCAATTGATTTAGTGGGAACCTTAAAAATCTAACCATATAGATGTTTCCTTCAGGTTCAAAATAGTTATCAATGACTCATGGATTTCTGAAAATGGACTCTGATTGAAAATTATTTAACAAAAATAGTTTCAACGATCTAGATCAACTGATGTGGTGGAGTTGACATGG
This sequence comes from Viscum album, assembly GCA_963277665.1. Lineage (NCBI taxonomy): Eukaryota > Viridiplantae > Streptophyta > Magnoliopsida > Santalales > Viscaceae > Viscum > Viscum album. The sequence goes on from OY728154.1 coordinate 87,306,628, forward strand.
ATCACTAGAATAGTCACCCAAAATGCTGACATAAAGTCACCACTGGTCTGAAAAGTATCATCTTTTCTAATAAGGGGGTACTGTAGGATCCAAGGTTTGACTAAAACTTTTACCAACTCTACTAATTTCATATAAACACCATTTTTATGATTTTTACACTATAGGAATCATCTTGATGAGATCTTTAAGAACATGGATTCAAAATTTTACTCCAACCACCTTCAATTTTCTAATCACTAGAAAACATCTCTTTATCATCATCATTTTAACCCTAATGTCCTTGATACCACTTTTTTGGTGTAGTGTATAGTGACCCATGCATATCATTCATATATTACATAATTTTTTATTAATATTCATTTTATAATACAAACACATACCTAAGGACCATAACAGTTTAGTTCCATTACAAACATGGAACAGAATATTCTTAATTCATGAAAGATCTTCAATATTTCTCACAATGATCTTACCCATTAATACTCATAATTAAAACATTTATTTATAAACTGGGGAAAGGAAACATAAGAAAAGGTTATATTAGATTTATATTAAGGGTAAACAAAGGTGATATATAAGAAAAAAATGTACATAATGGTATGAGAACATGATAATAACATTTCAAAAAAAATACCCAACATATCAAAGATCATAATTCTGATTTAAAGAATAAATATTGGTAGTTCATAACACATAAATCATAAGATAATAAAACAACATGAGACATGAGAGAAAAACATTTGCATAATACACATATTTTTGTCATACACTCAAATTATAACATTGTGAACATGTATAAATAGAAATTGGTAAACTCATTATTTTAAGGACATGGAATCAGGCCCTTAAATAAACTTATGGACAAGCATCCAGGACTACGCATAACATTATAGACATGAATGATAGGTCCGCAAAAAACATTTTGTACATATAATCTGGTTCACACATAACATTATGGTCATTAAATATAGGTCCACACCGGACATTTTGAACATGTTATCAGGTTCATTCATAACAGTTTGAACAGGTAATTAGGTTCATGCATAAAATTATGAACATGAAATCCAGGTCCACGCATAACATCATAGTAGTCAAGGTTCACTCCAAAGACCGGTATGGCGGCCAAAGTCCCTTGTGGAACTTGGTTTAATCTATGTTCCATTCATACCTATATCATGATATATAAATATTTACCCAATGCATTAGAGGGAGATATAAGTTCCACCCATCACATAATGAAACCCATATTTATTTGTTCTACAAGATCATAAAAATTCAACATATCATTACCCATGAAAGGAAATGGGTATCATAAACATTTACTCATATCATAACATATGGATAGGATACAAGTTTTATAATCATTTCATCATATAAAAAAACATGAAAATAAGAGGGTTTCATATGAATTTTATCATGGTATAAACAATGGAAGAAAAATGGGTTTGATAAACAACTTGTCATCATAAATATAAATCATTCATAGAAAGAATAAGAATTGTATCATTGGATCATACACCTAGTAAGGAATAGGTAACATCAATAAATGAAATCATAGATGGAAAATAATTTTGAAAGACCATTTAAAATATTTCTTGATTAAAATATCCTTTCCTATTTGAAAACCCTTTTTAAAACAAAAAACATTTTGAAAACATTTTTCTTTGAAAATAACCTTCGAAACTTATGAAAGAAGATTTGAAAATAATTTTAAATACTTTTTAAATCATCAAAATATTTTCAAAATAATTTTCATTGAAAACAAGATTAAAATTTCATTTAAAACATTTTAAAAAAATTAGCAAAAATTGTTTTGGAATAAAATAGATTTCTGACCAAAGAAAAAAATAAGGTTGGATTTTCTTAAAAGCATTTTCTTACTTATATTAAGTAACAAAGAGTGTAAAATGGTACCATTAATATAAGATATCATGAATAACCATAGGATAAGAAAAATCATGAAAATTCCTGATATTTATATCATAAGATTTTAATATTTGAGACTTAATCACAAACAGTCTCAAAAAAAGATGTGATTATAACTTAACATATTTAAAACTTTTTTAAAATTTAATTATAATCTCCATGAATAAATAACATGAAATTAATATTAAAATTTCATGAGTATGAATAAATTCATGATATTAAATTCTATAGGGGTTTTAAATACACCTCGTGGAAGAATATAGTTGCATAACATAACAAACCTCTTAAAGAAGGAAAATTGAGACAAGAATCCATTAGTGATTTGGTAAATTTTCAACCATACACCCCATTAAATAAAGATACTAAAATGGACATTTAAATACTAATAATGTTAATTATATTCATCATAAAATACATTCATGTGTTTTATATACACCACATAAAAGAAACATGTGGCGAATATGGAATTCATCTCAGGGAAAGTAAAAGAGAGACAGAATTCTATCGTACTCATTAAAACATTGTGTATAATAATTATAATTTTATTATAAATATTTTAGAGACCATATTCATATATATCATCACATATTCTAAAGTTATGATTCTGGTAATAACTGTTTTTTTATATGTTTTGATTTTTTATCTTTTTCTTTCCTCTTACATTGATCATGGTTTCATCATATCCAAAATGTAAAACATGATATAAATTTTATATATATTAATTAGATATGTATTTAGATAAATATATAATATTATGTGATATTAAATGAAATACATCATTCATGGAGATGGTAGGTCATACGTACACATGAACGTCATTTTTATTTTTTTATCGTATTGAAAGAAAGAAAAGAAAATGATATATATATATATATATTATCATTAATGTAGAATTTTTTTATATAAACCACATATTTTTATTAAACCCATACTTAATACATTCCTTGTAAAGTGTAAACAAATAACATTGCTTCATGAGGTGGTAGTCCTCCGTACACTGGAACGACGTTATCGTATTCCCACAAATCAAAAAGAATGAAGGTATGTGTGATATATTAATTACAGAACAATTATAACATAATCAATATCATATATATAATATGTAAACAACAAATACATTGTTATTTCCAACCTTGAGAGGTGGTAATGTAAAAATGAATGACATTGGTTTGCGAGGCAGTAGTTTGTCATACACACGAATAGTGATTTCATAACTCATTTGACGGAAGTGTGTGTGTTTATATGTATTGCCCATAAAATAAAATCATATGTGTATATTTAATATACTTATGTTGTTATATAATCATATAATAATAATAATTTAAGTTTGGGATGAATAAATAAAATGAAAACACTTATTGTTGAATGTTGCCTCTCCTTTGGAAATACTCCTTAGGTTTCCACTAAAGCCTTTCTTGGTTGATTTTTTTTCCAAAATAAGGCTATTAGAATGAGTCAAGGGAAATTTTTTATGTTGTTTTTGTATATATTGATCGATGAAAATGGCTTTATATGTGTGTAGAATTGGGGAGAGTGAGTTCCCTTTTATAATTGAGGAGGAGTATTATTCTTATAAATACTCGAAATTATTCACTATTGCGAGGTCAATATTACCTAAAGTGGCTACAAAATTATGTATATAAATTATCATATGTTGTTTTTTCTTATCCCAATAAAATTATGAAAAGTATATTTTTTGTCTTTTACTTTACTTAACTTATTATATGGGTCATATTCAAAGAAAAGTGGATGGAAATTTCCATATTTCATAGAATTTAATGGAAAAAGGTTATATAAACTCATTAAATAAAATTTATACAATATTTTAGGCCATTTATACTCTTATCATTCATTTTTAACCTCTAAATAAACCTGTTTTTACTTTAACTGTGGTAATTAAGTTTTACTGCATTCACTATTAATTTTGGACAAGAATTAATATTACATTATTAGAAATTATTAATTATTATGTTTACAAATATGGAATAAATGATTTAAAATTAAATTTAAATAAGTGGAAATATTTAATTTTAAAATTAATCTCACAGATGTGATGAGAAAGAGGGTTTTTAAAAAAAAGTTCCAAAGGTCAAAATTGTTTATATCCAAATTCAAAATGAAATTGATTCCAATTAAATAAATTATATTAATGGATATAAAATTGAGTTAATTTTATTTTAAACTCATTAATAAATATAATATAACATTATAAATTAAACAAAAATTCCATTTTCAATTAAAATATTGTAGTTTCCACTATTTATCAAAAAAATGATACTTTCCAGAACAAAATCCCAAAAAACACCCTAAGATTATTTTTGACATTATAAATTCAAAAATTATTTGTATTTTATATAATTAATATTATAAAATTTTAAAAATTTATACTTATTATTGTTCACAATAGAAATAAAATAACATTTTGTTGAAAAATAGTATTTTTGAAGCAAATAAATAATTTACAAAAAATTATATATTTTATTATCAATATATTTCTTTATATAAAACAAATATAATTAATATTTAAAAAAATATATTTATTACTATTCATATCATTAATTTTAATGTCTAGGTTATACAGACATGTTAATAATATATCGTGGCTTTGTTAGAACTCAGTGTTGCATGTAACGTAAACCAAGCGAGTGTTGTGTATAGAACAAGATTAACTTGGTGTTGGGTGTAATGAAAGACATCAAATAAATTTAATTTATTCAAAAATAATAATTCATGAAAACTCAATGTGATACATTCTACCCCCTCAAAATCAATTTCACCCTTTAAATTCAGCTTCGTCATCAATGGTTTAATACTTGAAAGTTTCATTCATAAAAACCCACCCTATAAAAAGGGATGATAAAAAATCCTATTTAAAAAGATAAAGGGATGTGATAAGGTCATCTAGAATAACAATACTAGGTTTCCAAATATGAAAACATGGGTGGTGAGTGAAAACATGGAAATATAAGAGAAAACTACCACCTAAATACTGATGAAGAGTGATAGAAAACATGGTTAGGAAAATTTTAATTATCACAAATCCATAAACCAAAGAGGCTTGAAAAATTTCCTTGATATCATAAAAAATAATGATAACAGGAAAAAATTGTATTCCAATACCTTCTTCCTAATGTTGAATAATTTTCAATAGAATATATACTTGCTTGATTTCAATCCATTTCATAAGCACAATCTCATTCATTAGTTGTACCTTGATCAATTTCCACATCATCTCTTACTCCAAGAAATAAAGGTGAAGTTTTTTATGCCTGAATCACTAACGAATCATAATTTCCATATACAGAATGAAAATTCATTCTTTATATATTTATTTATCATCATAAAAAAATGGTTATCACTTGCTATCTAATATGCATAAATATTAAAATGTAGAAATAATATATTAATTTCTAAAACCTCATTCAAAGTTCAAAAAAACATTTCATAAATGGTCAACCTTTTTGAACCTTTTAAAGAAGAAAATCAAAAACATTTGAAAGAAGGTCACTAAATTTCACAACCTCAACATTACATTGATAACCCAAATATCATAAATTATCTATTTATTTTCACATATGTGAATAATTTTATCATGTATTATGGTAATAACATGAATTACCATAAACCTTATGGAAAATATATATAATTACTAATTACTTTAATAAAACAAATATTATTGTATATATTCCATAAGTCCAAAAAAAATTTAAATTCCATCAATGATAGTATAAGCCACTTTTTCCACAAAGCCTCAATTTGTTCCAAGATCATCAATACTATCCTATTTACTTTATCCATATCAATAATCTCTTTCTCCAAACTAAACACCATTTTCTCAACATCAGGAACATATTAATGGTTAACTTCCCTTAATAATGTTCATTACATAAAATATAGCCTTTCTATTAAATAACATTTCTAGGTTATCAACATCATTCAAGACATTCATTCAAATATTTTATGGAAACCTTATACTGAACAATCCTTATATATTTCATAATTCTTGAGCCCTAAAATAAAAATACTTCAATCATACCATTTCCATATCAAACTATTAACTAGGATTCAGAATATTATTCTTTAATACCTTTTTCCTTTCATATTTCATTCGTAGTCTCTTCATCATCAATAGTATAACCATTACACATTCCACCTTGTTAATTCTAGTTATGGGATTTCCCCATAGGACATCTATTTGCATACTTTCCATACATTATATAGTTAAAACATTCAAACATTGATAATAACTTATGGAGACCAATATTATAATCAATTTCATTAATTGAACTTTTAATTTCCCCTTTGTAGTTACTTTCTTTGAGTCCATTTCCACAGTAAAAACATCTTCCCCTTCCTATAAGACATTATCTTTGGTGTTTCTTTCCACATTATCAACGCGTATGAAACTGAATCTTATTTCCTCCATGTTTAGCATAACCCAAAACCATATAAAACTCTTTCCTTGTCTTCTTTGAGGAGTCTAAGAGTTGGTTACGGTACACATTGTAAATCATGTTCCTTGAAAACTGATCAGGCATAACCACAAAATCCTTTACTAAAGTCATCATCCCATATGGATTCTCATTAGTAAATCATCCATCACATTAAATTCCAACCCAATTCCTTTTTGTTCCCTCCATTTACTAAAACAAAAAAGCCTAGTGTAAGCAAAGTTAATCATAGTGAAAACCCACAAAATCTTGAAAATAATCACATATGGATGTCAAAATAATGTAACCTTATTTTTATTTTATGACTCCTTAGTTTTATCCTACGTTATTAATATTCATCATCTATTAAACACTTTCATGATGGTTCAAAAATCATTCATGAATTTCCAAAGAATATCCCTCAAGAGAGTCAAGTCAGTTTTGCAGCAAGGCCAGTTTTCGTACACTAGCTCTTGATCGAGTCCATCTCAATATGGTGTTTTCAGGGTTGTTACCCATAGGTACATCTATTGTAGAGCCACATCCACTTTTTATATCCATACATGGATATAGTTTCTTGGAAACCACATACTATATCCTTTACCAAAATTCCAGGACATTTTTTTAACATTGTATTCATCCTTGGACTTATCCTTAGAGACATTCCTAGATATATCCTTAGAAATATACCTATGAATCTCACTAAATATTTCTCATCCATGTTTTAAATGGTTATATAAACCTTTACTTTGATATCGACTATAAAAATCTAGGCTTTTATTACAGGGATATTACATCATTTTTTGTGAATATTCATTAAATTATAAAAAAATTTCTTCAGGATAGTAATAGTTTATCACCTTTAAAAACTTGGAACACAATATTCTTTATTCATGAAATATCATCAATCTCTCCCACAAAGATCTTCACCTTTATTACTCCTATTTAAAATCTTTCTTCATAACCTAGGGAAAGAAAACATAAAAAATCACAAGATCAGATGCTCAGTAAGGCTAAATAAAGGACATATGTAAGCATAGCATGGACAGAAGGGTATGAGAACATGATAATAACATTTGAAGACCATACCTTGCATATAAAAGATTATAATCTTGGGTCATGGAATAATTATTGGATGTTCATAATAAATGAATCATAAGATAATAAAATAACATGATCTATAATAGAATAACATTGACATAAGACATATATTTTTGGCATAAACATCAACTTATAACATTGTGAACATGTATAAATAGAAATAGGTTCACTCTTTAAGTTAAGGACAAGAAATAAGTCCCTCACATAAAATTATAGACATGACACCAGGTCCACACATAACATTGTGTATTTGAAAGATAGGTCCACACATAACAATGTGAAATTTTAATCAGGTTCACGCATAAAATTATGGAAATAAAAGATATGTCCATGCATAAAATTATTAACATTTAATGAGGTTCATGCATAAAATTGAACATTTATTCAGGTTCACATACATCATTATAAACATGAAATTCAATTCCACACATAACATTATTGTAGTCAAGGTTCACTCCCAATAACATCATTGCCAAAAAATTCCCTTACTAAACTAGGATCAGTCTCCATTCCAGTACTATCTATCTCTTAAGATAGAAATGTTTTCCCAATACATTGAATGGAGATATAGGTCCAACCCATTAAAAAATGAAATCCACATTTATATGTTCCATAAGATTATAAACATTCATCATATCACAACCCATGAAATGAAATGGGTATCATAAACATTTAATCATATCATAACCTATAGAAAATATATAGGTTTTATAATCATTTCATCATTAAACATACCATAAAAATAATCATGTTTCATAATAATTTTATTAGGGTATAACCTGTGGAATATAAATTTGTTTCATAAAAAACTTTTCATCATAAAAATAAACCATTTGTAGAAATAATAAGAATGGTATCCTTGTATCATATCTCCATTAAGGAAAAGTTAATATAATTAGATTAAATATTATATTTAAAATAATTTTAAAATATCCTTTAAAACATTTCTTTAGGAAAATTTCCCCTCCACTTTGAAAAACACTTTTTAAAACATAAAACATTTTAAAAACATTTTATTTGAAAATAACCTTGTAAACTTATTAATAAATCATTTAAAATCATTTAAAACCATTTTAAAACATAAAAAAGTTCAAAATAATTTTCCTAGAAAATTATATTAAAACATAATTCAAAAAAAATTGAAAAAAAATTTAGAAAACATGGTTTTGGAATAAAACATACTTATGACCGAAGAGAGAAATAAGGTAAGATTTTCTTAAAAATATTTTCTTAATTATATTAAGTACTGAAGATTATAAAAATGGTAAAATTACTTTAAGATATCATGAAAAAATATAGGATAAAAATACATTATAATTCTTTAGAGTTATATTATCAGATTTCAACATTTGAGGCATGATCATAAATAATCCCGATAAATGATAAGATTATCACATAAAATCTTTACGATTTTGGTAACATCGAATCATAATCCCCATCAAGGAAATAATATAAAATTAAACTTAAAATTTTATAATTATTAATAAATTAATTATATTACATTTCAAATTTTATTTATATACACCTCATGTAATAATATAGGTGCATAACATAACGTACGTCTCAAAGACGGTAAATTGAGACCTAAATCACTTACTGATTTGGTAACTTTTGAACTGTAAACCACATGAAAGATATATCCTCAAATTTATTTTCAAATAAAAAAAAATTAAGTATAATAATCATAAAATACATTCATGGAAATTATATACATAACATAAAAGAAACATGTGGTGGATATGGCCGTTGTCTCACAGAAAGTAAAAGTGTGACAGAAATCCCTTACCTTAAGTCTGGAATTCTATCATACCCATTAAAACCTCACGTATAATAAATATAAGTTTATTAAAAATTTATTACATAACCATATTCATATATATCATTCCATAAATTATTTTCTCATGACATTTTATAACCCTGTTATTAATAATTCCATGCTAAAGTTACGTTTTGGGTAATAATAACTTTGTTTTTTGTGTATGTTTTGATTTGTTATATTTTTTGTCTTATTATTTAGATCTTGGTTTCATCATTTAAAAAATTTGAAACATGATAAAAATATCATATATATTCAGTATATATTTATTTAGATTAATCCATAACATTTAGTGATAGGAAATGGAATACATCATTCATGGAGACGGTACATCGTACATATTCAAGAACATTGTTTCCATTTTCATATCATATTTAATGAAATAAAAGTAAATGATATATATATATATATATATTATTAAATTATAATTTTTATTTTATATATATCACATATTTTTATTAAACATGTCCTCAATAAATTCCATGTAAAGTGTAAATGAATCGCATCACGTTGTGAGACGGTAGTCCTCCGTAAACACGAATGACGTTATCAAATTCCAAAAAATTAGAAAGAATGAAGGTATGTATGATATAATAATTATAGAAGAATGATAACACCATAAATATCATATATATAATATATAAACTATAAATCCATTATTATTTCCAACCATGAAAGGTGGAAATGGAAAAACAAACGACATTAGTTCACGAGGCAGTAGTCTGCCATACACACGAACGATGATTCTGTAACCCATTTAATGGAAGTGTGTATGGTGTTAGTTCATACCATTAATATAAAAACATCTCAATATATTTACTATATTTTTTTATTATATAATCATGGTAAAATAATAATCTAAGGGGGTTTAGGAAGAAATAAAATGAAAATGTTCATTGATGAACATTACCTCTCTATCAGGTATCCTCCTTAGGTTTGCACTAAAGCCTTTCTAGGTTCAATTTATGTCCAAAATAAGCCTTATAAGATGAGTTTAGGGAAGTTTGGAAGTTATTTGGGTAGATATGTTTCAATTCAAATAGCTTTAGATGTGTGAAGAAGTGGGGATAGTGGGTTCTCTTTTATATTTGAGGACAACTGTAATTCATGTAAATACTCAAAATTATTCACTATTGGGAGGTCAATATTACCTCAAGTGGATCCTATGACAACCCTGCTCTTTATTACACACTAAAACAAGATTTATTATATAAACTTCACTTGTTACAACATAGAATATCGAGAGGCCTTATTTCTTTGGGGCTTAGGATCATTATAAAACAACTTAAAACATGAAATACAACATCTTTATTGAGAACTTCCTTTACATGACCACTACATTCCCTCATACTTAGAATTGTATGGAATAACCTGAGGACATGCATAAAAAAAGGGTGAGCTATAAAGCCTGGTAAAGGAATAAACAAGGAATCACATGAGGAATACAATACATTTAAGACAATAGTATTATGAGAACAAGATAAAAATGAACATAAAGTCATGATAAATCATGATAATCATAACATGGAAATGTGGCAACAACACTTAACATGGAGTTAACATGAGCCAAGGCCCAGTGCACATAGAGCATGAGTAAACCCTCATTGCACATGAACCATGAGTAAACCCTTGTTGCACTTGAATTATCATGAGTAAACACTCATTGAACATGACGTATCCTGATTCTGTACTTTACCCATTGTATTGGAGTGCTATCAGGGCACACCCTTCTTAATCATTTCATTTCATGAATAAGTGTTCCACGTGGATCATATAACATGGAATCAATCAACATCATAAGTTATTCCACAATTAACCAATGTGGAATAAACACATGAAAGTACCATTAAGTACGTATTTGTGCATAAAGGTGAATACCCTTGATAGAGACATGGGTATGGTATTCACTACACAATGATCTTGGCATGGAAAAACTTGGTGCAATTTTAGAAGCATAACAGCATGGCATAAGGACTCATGAAAATGGTTGATAAGAGAGAAATGGGTTTCTCTTCATATGTACATGAAATGGACAGTAAGGGGGTCGTATAGATACATGTCCCAACAAATGTAATGGAATTTAGATGCATAATACAAAAGAATTACTTGGATATAAAAGAGGAGATAGAAATCCCTCACAGAATTTCGACATGGTAACAGGTGTACATGGGAGGCATTAATGAGATATAAAGGGGTCTCCCATCATATAAAAATAAATACGGATGTATTGGGGAGGTGAAAAATCATACCCCCAACATTTTTAATGGAAATAAAAGGACATAAGAACTTAAAGGAAATGGGATAAAAATGAGAAAAGATGAAATGTCTTAATTAGAACTGTGATCCCAAAGGCTTGGGAGAGGAATGAGAGAGGCTTCATGGGCACTTGAGGCACCTTGGAAGGATTATAGAGAGAGGATGGCAGAGGTTGTACACACTCCAAAGGCTTTGAGTGAAGAGGAAGTGGGAGCTTGGCTGGGTTTATATAGGAAAAGAGAGGGAAATATTTATTATTTAGGATTGGGTCACCACAAATTAAACTGATCAATACCACAAACCAGCCCATGGTTTTTCCCATATTTGTTTTCCAAAGGGGAGTGGAAAAAATATTTTATAAGGCCAATGGCCAAAAATCTTAAAATAATAGGGTTGCTTATGTGGAGGTGAGTCACACTCTCAAGGAAAACAATTTAAAAAGACAAAATGTTTTATAAGCCTTGAAGGGTCCACCAAAGCTTGGTAAAATAAATAAAAAACCCAAAATCACATTATTTTAATGGTGAAACATATATTGGCCAAATATATTGTTTAGAGTATATTATTACGTGACTATTGAGTCATTATGATATCATAAAACACATTATATATTTAAACGGCATTTAATTTCTACCAAAACATTCGACTGTATCAGAAAATTATGAAAAATTCACCATTGGATAATTTTGAAGTCCTAATTTCAAAAATAATATTAATTTTATCTATATAATTTTCTAAATATGTGAATGTTTACTTTTAAAATAAAAACTGACTTTTATCGAAAATTCATGGGTTTTGACAAAAACAGCTTTCAATCCTTAATAAAAATTACAACTGCATTCAAAAAAATTATTAGACCATTTATATTTAATAAAAAGTAATTTAATAATATTTTTTAAAAATATTTTTTTAATTTAAAAATCCATTAATTATTCAAAATAGATTTCTTAGTTGAATATTAACTAAAAATATTATCTGCGCTTCAAAAACTATTTACAAAGTAACAATAATAAAATGAATGCACATTCTTTATACAAAAATGATGTACAAAGTCATAGTTCTAGGGTCTTGTTACATAACCCCTTATAACACTCACATAAGACCGAAGGGTAAGGTGTGCGATTGTGATAGACTCTTGGGGTGGATCAGATAACATTACTCAGGTGGTAATCTCTATTAACTTCCACTTCTCCCTTAGTTGGTTCCTCTCAATCTTAACATGTTCAAGATCAGCTTGGGCTTGGTAAAGAGAGAAGCCCAATGAAACCACCTCCTTTTTGAGCTCTAAAAAATGAGCTGCATACGGGGAAAGTCTACTTGATGAGGTCATTGCTTCCCTTGTCTAAGTAAATTGTATTTGTTAAATCCCTATATTTATACTAATCATGTGATCACTATTCAATGGATATATTAGAAACGGTCCCAATTCATAATATTATTTTAAAAATCTAGAAACATAAAACCAATGAATTTTACATTTATATAAACAATTTACTTAATGATACATTTAATTAGATCAAGAGTAATTTTCGTTAATGAAATTTTTGGGTCATTACAATCTTCCCCCCTTAAGAAACTTTTACCATGAAATTTCCTTTTCCCACACTAAAACAGATGTGGGAAACTTTTCTTTATCACTTCCTACGATTCCCACGTCGCTTCTTCAAACTTTTGGTTTTTCCACAACACCTTCACGAGGGGCATTGTCTTATTTCGTAGGACTTTTCCCTATGATCTAAGATCTTCACTGGTTTTTCCTCGTAAGAAATATCATACTCTAACTGTACTACCTATGATGAGAGTACATGTGAAGGTTATGGTAGGTACTTCTTTAAGAGGGATACATGAAAGACATCATGTACCTTGTCCATGGTAGGTGGAAGTGCTAGTCGATAGGCCACAACCCCGACATGATCAATAATCTCGAAGGGGCCGATGTACCTAGGACTTAGTATCCCTTTCTTTACAAACCTCACAACCTTCTTCCACAGGGATATGTGTAGAAATACTATGTATCCAGCTTTAAACCCAAGGTTTCACCAACATTTATCTGCATAACTCTTCTGTCAACTCTGGGCTACCTTGATATGCTACTGAGTTGTTTTCACCGTCTCCACCATTTCTTAAAACATTTTTGGTCCTAGCACCTTATGCTCACCGACTTCATCCCATCATATCGATGTTCTACACCTCTTCCCATACAGAGCTTCATAAGGTTCCATTTGAATGCTTGAATGGAAACTGTTATTATAGGAAAATTCAACCAGTGGAAGATGTTGGTCCCGCCCTCCTTTGAAGTCCATAGAACATGATCTTAACATATCCTCCAGTGTCTGAATAGTTTGATCAGATTTTCCATCCGTTTGAGGATGATAGGCCGTACTGAAGTTTAGTTTAGTATCCATATCATGTTGAAGACTCTTCCAAAACATAGAGGTGAATCTTGGATCTCAATCAGATACAATAGATAGTGGTACTCCATGCAGCATTACCACTTCCTTGATATATATCTATGCTAGTTGATCCAATTAGAAAACCCTCCGAATTGAAATGAAGTGTGAAAAATTTGTAAGATGATCTAAAACAACCCAGATTGCATTTTTGCCTTTGGATGTCTTCGGAAGTCTAGTGACAAAGTCCATGGTGATGTTCTCCCATTTCCATGCTCGTATGGGAAATGGTTGCATCATCCCCTTATACTTATGTCTCTCTACCTTCACTTTTTGACACACCAGGCACTTTCATGTATACCCAGCGATCTCCTTCTTCATATTATCCCACCAATAATTCTCTTGGAGATCTCAATACATCATTGTGTTTCCTAGGTTAATAGAGAAATTTGAACTATGTGCATCATCCAAAATATCCTTCTTCAGTTCCAGACATGATGTAACACATATTGTTTTCCCAAATCTCATAGTTCCTTCTTCATTAACATTGAACTCCAAAGATTTCCATTTTTTTATAGCTTCCACTTTCTTCTGAATTCCCACATCATCATTTTGAGCATCCTTTAAACTTTCCTAAAGAGACAGTTGAGCAATCATTTGTGAAAAAATTGATGATTTTCCTTTAATTATGATTCCCATGTTCATATTCATCAAATCTAAGAAGATTGGATCCTGCTGAATTCGCATCAGTGATAAAATCACGGGGTCCTTTCTACTTAGAGCATCCTCCACCTTGTTCAATTTCCCAGGGTGTTAATGTATTAAGCAGTCATAGTCTTTGATCAGCTCTAACCATCTTCATTGGTGCATGTTCAACTCTTTCTATGTGAATATATACATGAAACTTTGGTGGTCTGTATATATTTCTCAATTCTCCCCAAAGAGATAAAGCCTCCAAAATTTTAAGGTGATGATCACCATAGCCAACTCTAGATCATGTGTTGGAAAATTCTTCTCATGAAATTTTAATTTCCTTGAAGCATAGGAAATGACTTTGTCATTTTGCATCAACCCATAGCTCATTCCCTTCATCAAAGCATCACTAAATACCACAAAACGTTCTCCACTTATGTGTAAAGCGAGTACAGGCACAGTGATAAGACTCTTTTTTAATTCCTTGAAGCTTTCTTTGCAATCATCACTCCAAACAATCTTTACTCCCTTTCAAGTTAGCTTGGTAAGAGGGTTGGAAAATCGTGATAAATTTATCACAAATCATCGATAATATCCAGCTGACCCCAAAAAGCTACAGATATCTGTTACTGATGTTAGCCTCAGCAACCCCTCAATTGCATCTATCTTGGAGGGATGCATAGATATCTCATTGCTTATGATGATATGGCCCAAGAAAGAGACCTACTTTAACCAAAACTCATACTTATTGTAAATTTCATAGAGATTATCATTTCGCAAGGTCTCTAGTATAGTTCCTAGATTCTCTTCATGATCCTCCTTGGTTTTGGAGTAGATGAGAACATCATATATAAAGACTACCACAAATTTATCGAGGTTATCTATAAAGACTCTATTCATCAAGTCCATGAAGATTTCTGAAGCATTAGGGATTCTAAAAGGCATTACTATGAATTCATAGTGCTCGTATCTTGTACGAAAAGCAGTCTTGGGGATATAATCCTTCATCACCCTGACTTGATAATATCCCTACCGCAAATCCACCTTGGAGAAGTATTTTGATCCATGCAGCTGATCAAACAAGTCATCAATTCGTGGGAGAGGATACTTGTTCTTTATCATGATTTTGTTAAGCTCATGATAATCGATGTAAAGGTGCATTGACCCATCTTTTTTCTTGCTGAAGAGGACTGGTGCACCCCATGGTGAAGCACTTGGGTGAATAAACCCTTTATCTAGATTCTCCTTTATTTGTTTCTTCAGCCCCTCAAGCTCCACAAAACCATTCAATACGGAGTCTTTGATATTGGAAATTCCCCAAGTATAAGATCAATTGAGAATTCAACATCTCTTCTTAGAGGAAAACCAGGAAATTCCTCCGGAAACACTTCAGTGAATTCCCTCACAATAGGAATGTCTTCAAGGATGGTTTCCTCCTTAGAATCAATCATCTAAGTCAGGTACACGTGATCAAAGGGCAGTAATATCCATGATTGAGATGATGAAGCTAATTAAGATTCATCTTCCTCCTTGCACTTGTATAGAATCGGGGGTCGATTCTCCACATGGAGAGTGATTTCCCTCTCATGGCAATTTATGTTGGCTCAATATAGGGAAATCCAATCCATGCCAAGAATTACATAAAATTCTACCAGAGGGAGTATAATGGGGTTCACCAAGAAGTTCAATCCACTGATTATGACAGGGTAGGAGTCATATTCATGGGATACAATGATTTCCCCATTTTTTGTACTCACCGACATCTTTACTTCCATGATTTGTGGTAGTTTTGGGATTGTTCTACTAAACATTCAGGATATAAAAAGAATGCGTAGATCCTAAATCAAAAAGTACATTCATTATTCTTTAATGAATAACTATAGTACCTATCACCACTTCATTTTTGGCTTTCACTTCGGTAGTAGTGAAGGAAAAATCTCACCCCTATTGCCTTGGAGGTTGTTGGTTGCCTCTGAAAAACCTTGGCTTAGGGCGCTAGTTTGCAAAGTGTCCTGATTCTTTGTAGTTGAAGCAATGAACAACCCGTTGGGGTTTGATCAGAGCATTCCTATCTTCTGTCACTGCCGTGGGTTTTTCTTGCCGAAAATTAATATCCAGGTGCCCTTCTCTTCCACACCTATAGCATTTTCTTTTTCCCTTCAGGAAATTTTCTGGGTGCTTCTTTTCGCACCTTTTCCAAGTGGGTTACTACATCTTGTTAGCACCATTGGATTTATCCATAAGACCTCTAGAATTGAAGTCTTCCTTATGATTTTTATCCACATGATACCCCTAATATTATCTAATCTCCATTTCGACCTTGAGGGAACATCAGACAATTTCCTCAAAGCTGTCGAAGTCACGGATCGCTAGCACTTTCTACAGGTTAGGTTTCAGCCCACCAAAGAAGTGGTCAACCTTGCATTCAGGGGTAACGACAAAGCCGGAGGCATATCTTTAAAGCCTTGTGAATTTTTCCCCATACACTCCGATAGATTCGTTATCTTTTTTTAGGGCAAGGAAGTCCCTTTCCATCTTATGTCGGAGGGTGTGCGGAAAGTATTTATCAAAAAAAAATCTTCAGGAAATCCTTTCATTCCAACACTTTGATCTCCTCGTCCAGATTCATATTTTTTATCAATTTCCACCATTGATCGGCCTCACCCTCCATACGATAAGCAGCCAAAAGAACCTTTTCTTTTTCAGAACATTAAAGGATGGAGAAGATCTTTTCAATAGAGTTGATACATTATTCGGTGATTGAGGGATCAGATGATCCATTAAAATTAAGAGGCCTTTGTCTAATGAATCTCTCGATAGTGACTTGTTCTTTCTTAGGGGGGTTTAACATTTGTCTTGACCCATGTTTATATTCAAAGCTTGAGTTAACTGAGATAGAATCATGAAAAAGTTCACGATTCTCACTCCCATCAGATTGGACATCTTATTAGTATAGTCATCACATTGATCTTCACATCGGTTGTTATCCCAAGTCCTCCTATTACCCGTCATTGGCTAGAATAAAAGGAAAGTTAGTGGTAACACATAAAGGGTAATACAAGGACAAAACCGATGACTTATAAATATATTTTATTTCCTAAACGTATGAATCTATAGTCTTCAATATATGTTATCCATTATATATTCTTAGGGATTTTTTTATTCCCTTAATAATGGTTCATACTAAGCTTGTGGATTTACCAATTCATATACCCCAGAAGTGTCGTAACCAATAGTGAAGCAAGGCCCATTATCAAGTACCAGGATACCCCGGGTCAAGCCCCAAACTCCTTGTCGGGGTTTTCACCCCTAGGAACATTTGTGTCAGAGCTGCCTCTACCTGCTCGTATCCAGACAGGGATGTATTTTCTTGATAAACCACTTACTCAATACCCACCAATACTTTGGGATATTTTTATTATACTTTGTCTTGTCTCTAAGGCTTCACTAGGGTTTTCTAATCCTAATCCCATAAATAACTAAACATTTCCTCTGATACCAACTAAGACAACCCTTCTCTTTATTACACACTAAAACAAGATTTATTACATAATATTAACTTGTTACAACACAGAAGATCAAGATGTATAGCGTATTTTGGGCTTAGGATCATTAAATAATAACTCAAAACATGAAATACAACATCTTTATTGAAAACTTCCTTTACATGACCAGTATATTCCCTCATACTTAACACTGTGTGGGATAACCTGAGGAAATGCATAAAAAACGGTGAGCTGTAAATCCCGGTAAGGGAATAAACAAGGAATAACATGAAGAATACAATACATGTTTGAAAATAGGTATATCAATGGAGCATAAGAGAAACATGAACATAAATTCATGACAAATCATGATAATCCTAACATGGAAATGTGGTAACAACACTTAACATGGAATTAGCATGAGCCGAGGCTCATTGCACATAGAGCATGAGTAAACCCTCATTGCACATGAAGCACAAGTAAACCCTAGTTGCACTTGAATTATCATGAGTAAAAACTCATTGCACATGACATATAATGATACTATAATTTACCCAATGCATTGGAGCACTATCAGGGTGCACCCTTCTTAAACATTTCATTTCATGCATAAGTGTGCCACATGGATCAAATAACATGGAATCAATCAACATCATAATTTATTCAACGATTAAGTAATGTGGAATAAATACATGAAATTACCATTCAATATTTATATGTTCACAAATTTGAATACCCTTGATAGATACATGGGTATGGTATTCACTACACAATGATCTTGGCTTGGAAAAAGGCGGTGCTATTTCGGCAACATAATGGAGTGACACAAGGATTCATGAAAATGGTTGATTAGATAGAAATGAGTGTCTCATTATATTTACATAAAATGGATAGTAAGAGGGTTAAATATATACATGTCTCAACAAACTTAATGGAATTATGATGCATAATACAAAAGAATTATTTGGATGTAAAAGAGGAGGGAGAAATCCCTCACAAAATTTTATCATGGTAATGGGTGTACATGGGAGATATTAATTAATAATAAATTGGTATCTAATCACCCAAAAATAAAGAGTTATGTATGGGGGAGGTGTGAAATCATACCCCAACATTTTTAATGGATAAAATAGGTCATAACAACTTAAATAAAATTGGACAGATATTAGAAAGGAAGAAATCCCTTACTTGGAAGTGTGATCCCAAAGGCTTGGAAGAGGCTTGAGAGAGGCTTCTTGGGAGCTTGAGGCACCTTGGTAAGATTCTATAGATAGGAGGGTCGAGGTTGGATGAACTCCAAAAGCTTTTAGTGAAGAGGAAGTGGGATCTTGGGTGAGTTTATATAGGAAAAGAGAGGAAATTCGTTATTATTTAGGTTTGGGTCATCACACATTAAACTAATCAATACCACAAACCATCCCATGGTTTTTTCCCATGGTTTTTTCCAAAGGGGAGTGGAAAAATATATTTTATAAGGCCAATGGCCGAAAATCTTAAAATAATGGGGTTTCTTATTTGGAGGTGAGTCACACTCTCAAGGAAAACAATTTAAAAAGACAAAATGTTTCATAAGCCTTGAAGGTTCCACCAAAGCTTTTTAAAATAAATGAAACAAACAAAAAATCACATTATTTTAATGTTAAAACATATATTAGCTGAACAAACTTTTTATATTATTTTATTACATCACTATTGAGTCATTATGATTTCATAAAACACATTGTATATTTAAACGGTATTTAATTTTTACCAAAAAATTCAACTCTCTCAGAACATTATGAAAAAATCACCATTGGATAATTTTGACATCCTGATTCAAAAAATAACATTAATTTTATCTATATAATTTTATAAATATTTGGATTTTTACTTCTAAAATAAAAACCAACTTTTATTGAAAATTCATGGGTTTTGACAAAAACAGCTTTCAACCCATAATAAAAATTACAACTGCATTCATAAAAATTATATGACCGTTTATATTTAATAAAAAGTAATTTAATAGTATTTCATTAAAATATTATTTAATTCATAAATCCATTAATACATAAAAATATATTTCTTAGTTGAATATTAAATAAAAATACTATTTGTGCTTCAAAAACTATTTAAAAGTAACAATAATAAAATGAATGCACATTCTTTATACAAAAATAATGTACATTGTCATAGTGATAGGGTCTTGTTACATAACCCCTTATAACACCCACATAAGACTGAAGGGTGAGGTGTGTGATGGTGACAGACACTTGGGGTGGCTCAAATAACATCTCTCGAGTGGTAATCTCTTTTAACTTCCACTTCTCCCATAGTCAGTTTCGCTCAAGATTAACATGTTCAAGCTCATTTTGGGATTGGTCAAGATCGGAGCCCAATGACGCCACCTCCTTTCCAAGCATTGAAAAATGGACTTCTTAAGGGGAAAGTCTACTGGATAAGTCTATTGCTTCCTTTTTCTGAGTAAATTGGATTTTTTAAAGCCCTATATTTATACTAATCATGTGATCACTGTTCAATGCCTATATTAGCAACAGTCACAATTCTTAACAGTATTTTAAAAATCCAGAAACATAAAACCAATGAAGTTTACATTTATGTAAACAATTTACATAATGATACATTTAAATTGATCAAGAGGAATTTTCATTAATTAAAGTTTTGGTCATTACAATCTTCCCCCCGTAAGAAATTTCATCCTCGAAATTTCCTTTTCCCACACTAAAACAGATGTGGGTAACATTGCTTTATCACTTCCTCTGGTTCCAACATCACTTCTTCAAACATTTGGTTTCTCCACAACACCTTCATGAGGGGCATTGCCTTATTTCATAGGACTTTTTACCTATGATCTAAGTTCTTCACTGGTTGCTCCTCGTAAGAAAGGTCATACTCTAACTGTAATACCTCTGAAGAGAGTACATGTGAAGGGTCTGGTATATAATTCCTTAAAAGGGATACATGAAAGATATCATTTAATTTGGCCATGGTAGGTGGAAGTGCTAGTTGATAGGCCACAACCTGGACACGATCAAGAATCTCGAAGGGGTAGATGAACCTAGGACTTAACTTCCATTTCTTTCCAAACCTCATGACCTTATTCCATGGGGATATGCGTATAAATACCATGTCTCCAACATTAAACTCAAGGTATCATTGACGGTTATCTTCAAAACTATTCTGTCGATTCTAGGATGCCTTGATATGTTGCTGAATGGTTTTCACCTTCTCCACCATTTCTTCAACCATTTCTGGTCCTAGAAGCTTATGTTCACCGACTTCATCCCAACATGTCGGTGTTCTGCACCTCTTCCCATGCAAGGATTAATAAGGTACCATTCGAATGCTTGAGTGGAAACTATTATTGTAGGAAAATTCAACCAGTGGAAGATGTTTGTCCCATCCTCCTTTGAATTTCATATAACATGATCTTAACATATCCTCCGGAGTATGAATAGTTTGATCATATTGGCCATCCGTTTAAGGATGATAGGTCGTACTGAAGTTTAGTTCAGTATCCAGAGAATTTTTAAGACTCTTCTAAAACATAGAGGTGAATCTTGGATCTCGATCGGATACAATAGATAGTGGTACTCCATTCATCCTTACCACTCCCTTGATATATATCCATGCTAGTTGATCCAATAAGAAATCCTCCAAAATTGCAATGAATTGTATAAACTTTGTTAGACAATCCACAACAACCTTGATTGCATTGTTTCCTTTGGATGTCTACAGAAGTCCAGTGACAAATTCCATGGTGATGTTCTCCCATTTCCATGATGTTATGGGCAACGGTTGCATCATCCCCTTAGACTTCTGCCTCTCTGCCTTCACTTGTTGACACACTAGGCACTTTGATGTATACTTAGTGATCTCATTCATCATATTATCCCACCAATAATTCTCTCAGATATCTCAATACATATTTGTATTTTCTTAGTGAATAGAGAAATTTGAACTGTGTGCATCATCCAAAAGTTCCTTCTTCAACTCCATATTTGATAGAACACATAGTCTTTTCAAAAATCTCACAGCTCCTTCTTCATTAACCTTGAACTCCAAGGATTTCCATTTTCTGATAGCTTCCACTTTCTTTTTAATTCCCACATCATCCTTTTGAGCATCCTTTAACCTTTCCAAAAGAGATGGTTGAGCAAACATTTGTGAAAGGATTGATGATGTTCCCTTATTTATGATTCTCACGTCTATCTTAATCAAATATAAGAAGATTGGATGCTTCTCAATTCTCATCAGTGATAGAATCACTGGGTCCTCTCTACTTAGAGCATCTGCCACCTTGTTCGATTTCCTAGGGTGGTAATTGATTTGGCAGTCATAGTCTTTGATCAGCTATAACCATCTTCATTAGTGCATGTTCAACTCTTTCTGTCTGAATATATACTTGAGGATTTTGTGGTCTATATATATTTCGCACTTCTCCCCAAATAGATAATGCCGAAAAAATCTTAAGGCAAAGATCACCGCAGCCAACTCCAGATCATGTTTTGGAAAATTCACCCCAAGAAGTTTCAATTGCCTTTAAGTATGGGCAATGACTTTTTCATTTTGCATCAACACACATCTTAGTCCCTTCTTTGAAGCATCACTGAATACCACAAAAAGTTCTCCACTTATGGGTAAAGTGAGCATGGGCATAGTGATAGGCCTCCTTTTCGAATCCTTGAGGATTTCTTCACATTCATCACTCCAAGAAAATTCTACTCCCTTTCGAGTTATCTTGGTAAGAGAGTTGGAAAATCGTGAGAAATTTCTCACAAATCATCGATAATATTCAGCTAACCCCAAGAAGCTACGGATATCCATTACCGATGTTGGGCTCAGCCACCCCTCAATTGCAGCTGTCTTGGAGGGATCCACATATATCCCATTTCTTTTGATGATAAATCCCAAGAACAATACCTCCTTCAATTAGAACTCAAACGTTTTGTACTTTTCATAATGCTTCTCCTTTCACAAGGTCTCTAGTATAGTTCTTAGATGCTCTTCATGATCCTCCTTGGTTTTGGAGTGTATGAGAATATAATCTATAAAGACTACCACTAATTTGTCAATGTAATCTATAAAGACTCTAATCATCAATTCTATGAAGATTTTTAGATCATTAGAGAGTCCGAAAGGCATTACTATGAATTCATAGTGCCTGTATCTTGTACGAAAAATAGTCTTGGGTATATAATCCTTCTTCACCCATACTTGACAATATCCCGACTGAAAATCCACCTTGCAGAAGTATTGTGCTCCATGTAGCTGATCAAACAAGTCATCAATTTGTGGGAGAGGATACTTTTTCTTTACTGTGATTTTTTTAAGCTCACGATAATCGATGCAAAGGCGCATTGACCCATCCTTTTTCTTAATGAAGAGGACTGGTGTACCCCATGGTGAAGCACTTGGGCATATAAACCCTTTATCCAGATTCTCATATAGTTGTTTCTTTAGCTCCTTAAGCTCCACAACAACCATTCTATATGGATTCTTTGATATTGGAAATTCCCCAGGATTAAGATCAATTGAGAATTAAACATCTCTTCTAGGAGGAAGACCAGGAAATTCCTCTGGAAACACATCAGTGAATTCCCTCACAATAGGAATGTATTCCAGGACAATTGCCTCCTTAGACTCAATCATCTAATCCAGGTATGTGTGATCATAGGGTAGTAATATCCACACATTAGATGATGGAGCTAAATAAGATTAATCTTCCTCTTTTCACTTGAATAGAATCGGGGGTCAATTATCTACATGGAGAGTGATTTCCCTCTCACGGAAATTTATGTTGGCTCTATATAGAGAAAGCCAATCCATGCCAAGAATGTTATAAAATTCAACCACAGGGAGTATGATGAAGTCCTCCAGGATGTTTAATCAACCAATTATGATTGAGGATGAGTTATATTCATGGGATGCAATGATTTCCTCATTTTTCGTACTCATTGACATCTTTACTTCCATGATTTGTGGTGGTGTTGGGATTGTTCTACTAAACATTCAGGATATAAAAGAATGTGTAGAACCTGAATCAAAAATTATGCTCGTTATTCTTGAATGAATAACTAGCATACCTATCACCACTTCATGTTCAGGGTTCACTTTGGCAGTAGTGATGGAAAAATCTCACCCTTGCTGCCTTGAAGGTTTTTGATTGCCTCTAAAAACCCTTGGCTTAGGGCACCATTTTGCAAAGTGCCTTGGTTCTTTTCAGTTGAATCAATGAAAAATGCATTGAGGGTCGAGCAGAGTGTTCCTCTCTTCTATCACCGCCATGCGTTTTTCTTACCGACAGTTAATAGCCTGTTGCCCTTCTCTTCTACACCTAAAGCGTTTCCTCATCCCCTTCAAGAAATTTCCCGAGTGCTTCTTTCCGCACCTTTGGCAAGTGGGGTGAGGGATCTTCTTAGCACCATTGGATTTATCCATCAGACTACTAGAATTGAAGTCCACCTTACAATTTTTATCCCCATGATACCATTGAGATTCTTTGATCTCCATTTCAACCTTGGGGGAACATCAGACAATTTTATCAAAGCTCTCAAAGTCACGGATCTCTAGTGATTTCAGTAGTCTATGTTTCAGCCCACTAAAGAAGCAGTCAACCATGCATTTAGGGGTAACGACAAAGTTTTTGTCATATTGTGCAATTCTTGTGAGGTTTTCCTCATGCGCTCTGACAGATTCATCATATTTTTGAATGAGGGAAAGGAAGTCCCATTCCATCTTAAACCAGGGGGTGCACGGAAAATATTTATCAAAAAACATCTTATAGAAATCCTTCCATTCCAAAGCCTCGATCTCCTCCTCAGGCTTCGTATTTTTTATCAATATGCACCATTGATCGGCTTTACCCTCCATATGACAAGCAGCCAAAAGAACCTTCTCTTGTTCAGAAAATTGAAGGATGGAGAATATCTTTTCAATGGATTTGATCCATTGTTCGGCGATTGAGGGATCAGATGATCCATTAAAAGTAGGAGGACTTTGTCTCATGATGCTCTTGATAGTGACTTGTTATATCTTAGGGGGTTTAACATTCCTCATGACCCATGTTTTAATTCAAATCTTGAGTTAACTGAGAGATAATTGTGACAAAGTTTGCAATTCCTACTCCCATCAGATTGAGCATCTCATTAACACATTCATCACATTGATCCTCACATCAATTGTTAGACTGATTCCTCTTATTACCATCCATTGGCAGGGATAAAAGGAAAGTTATGGGTAACACATAAAGGGTAATATAATGAAAAAACCAATCACATATAAATAGATTTTATTTCCTTAACTTATGAATCAATAGGCTTCAATCTATGTTATCCATTATATATTCTTAGGGATTTTTTTTTATTTTCTTAATAATGGTTCAAACTAAGCTTGTGAATTTACCAATGAATATCCCCTAGGAGTGTTGTAACCAAGAATGCAGCAAGGCCCATTTTCATGAACCAGGATATCCCGGGTCAATCCCAACACTCCTTGTTGGGGTTTTCACACCAAGGTACATCTTTTCCAGAGCCGCCTCTACATGCTCGTATCCTGACAGGGATGTATTTTCTTGATAAACCACTTACTCAATACCCACCAAAACATAGGGATATTTTTAGTATACTATTCATTCCACTAAGGCTTCACTATGGTTTTCAAATCCTAATCCCAAAAATTACTAAACCTTTCCTCTGATATCAACTATGAAAAACTTGCTCTTTATTACCCACTAAAAAAACTTTATTACATAAACTTCACTCGTTACAACATAGAATATTGAGAGTTCTAGTGTCTTTGGGGCTTATGATCATTACATAATGACTTAAAATATGAAATACAACATCTTTATTGAAAACTTCATTTACATGGCCACTACATTCCCTCGTACTTAGCATTGCATGGGATAACCTGAGGACATGCATAGAAAAGGGTGAGCTATAAATCCTAGTAAGGGAATAAACAAGAAATAACATGTGTAATACAATAAATTTTAGAAAATAGGAATATAAATGGAGCACAAGAGAAACATGAACCTAAAGGCATGATAAATCATGATAACCATAACATGGAAATTTAGCAACAACACTTAACATGGATTTAGCATGATCCAAGGCTCATTGCACACAGAGCATGAGTAAACCCTCATTTCACATGTAGCATGAGTAAACCCTCATTGAACTTGAATTATCATGATTAAACACTCATGGAACATGATGTATCATGATACTATACTTTACCCAATGCATTGGAGCGCTATCAGGGCGCACCCTTCTTAAACATTTCATTTCATGCATAAGTGTGCCACATGGATCATATAACATGGAATCAATCAACATAATAAGTTATTAAATGATTAGGTAATGTGGAATAAAAACATGAATGTACCATTTAATATGTATATCTTCATAAAGGTTAATACCCTTGATAGAGACATGGATATAGTATTCACTACACAATGATCTTGGCTTGGAAAAACGCGGTGCAATTTCGGCAGCATAACGGCGTGACATAAGGATTCATGAAAATGGTTGATGAGAGAGAAATCGGTGTATCATAATTTGTAAATTAAATGGATAGTAATGGTTCATATAGATACAAGTCCCAACAAACATAATGGAATTCAGATGCATAATACAAAAGAATTACTTGAATGTAAAAGAGGAGAGAGAAATCCCTTACAGAATTTTGGCATAGTAACGGGTGTACATTGGAGGCATTAATAAGATAGAAAGGGGTATCCCATCATAAAAAATAAATAGGGTTTTATGGGTGGGGGTTCGAAATCATACCCTAACATTTATAATGGAAAAAAGGGCATAATAACTTAATAAAAATTGGACAAAAATGAGAAAGGAAGAAATACCTTATTTGAAACTGTGATCCCAAAGGCCTGGGAGAGGCTTGAGAGAGGATTATTAGGAGATTGAGGAACCTTGATAGGATTATAGAGAGAGGAGGGAAGATTTTGGATGAACTCAAAAGGCTTTGAGTGAAGAGGAAGTGGGAGCTTGTGTGGGTTTATATAGGAAAAGAGTGGGAATTTATTATTTAGGTTTGGGTCACCACACATTAAACTAATCAATACTAAAAAAACCACCCAATGGTTTTTTCCCATGGTTTTTGCTAAAGGGGAGTGGAAAAAAATATTTTATAGGTCCAATGGCCGATCATCTTAAAATAATGGGGTTTCTTATTTGGAGGTGAGTCACACTCCCAAGGAAAACAATTTAAAAAGACAAAATGTTTTATAAGCCATGAAGGGTCCACCAATGCTTTGTAAAATAAATCAAACAAACCCAAAATCACATTATATTAAGGTTAAATCATATATTGGCCCAAAATAATGTTTATAGTATTTTATCACATCACAATTGAGTCATTATGATGTCATAAAACACATTATATATTTAAACCATATTTAATTTTTACCAAAAATTTTGACTGCCTCAAAAAATTATGAAAAATTCACTATTGGATAATTTTGACATCCTGATTTCAAAAATAATATTCATTTTATCTAAATAACTTTCTAAATATTTGAATTTTTACTTTTAAAGTAGAAATAGATATTTATCAACAATTCATGGGTTTTGAACAAAACAACTTTCAAACCTTAATAAAAATTACAATTGCATTCATAAAAATTATATGAACATTTATATTTAATAAAAAGTAATTTAATAATATTTTACTAAAATATTATTTAATTCAAAAATCCATTAATTAACCAAAATAGATTTCTTAGTTGAATATTAACTAAAATTACTATTTGCGCTTTAAAAACTATTTACAAAGTAACAATAATAAAATGAATGCACATTATTTATAAAAAAATAAAGTAAATAGTCATAGTGATAGGGTCTTGTTACATAACCCCGTATAAAACCCGCATAATACCAAAGGGTAAGGTGTGCGATGGTGACAGACTCTTGGGGTGGCTCAGATAACATCGCTCGGGTGGTAATCTCTATTAACTTCCACTTCTCCCGTAGTTAGTTCCTCTCAAGCATAATATGTCCGAGCTTGACCAATGATGCCACCTACTTTCCAAGCTCTGAAAAATGGGCTTCATATGGGCCAAGTCTACTGGATGAGGCCATTGCTTCCTTTGTCTGAGTAAATTGGATTTGTTAAAGCCTTGTATTTATACTAATCATGTTATCACTGTTCAACATCTATATTAGCAACGGTAACAATTCTTAACAGTATTTTAAAAATCCAGAAACATAAAACCAATGAAGTTTACATTTATATAAACAATTTACATTATAATACATTTAATTAGATCAAGAGGAATTTTCATTAATGAATGTTTGGGTCGTTACAGATCCCAATATGATAAATAAATGTGTTTTGAGATGATATATATGATTCAAACCTCCACCACACAATTAAACACATGTTTTAAAATCTTCATTCCTTAACATCTAGGTATCCATATTTTTAACATTTTTGTATTTTCCCTATGGTAACTTGTTTTATAACAATGGTAATTTCTCCATTAAGAGTATATTAGAGTGATCCAAATTATATATTTGTACCCAATAATTATAAATATGATATCTAATTTATAAAATATAAATTCTATGAGTGATAGAAATTAATTTTAACATAAGTGCATGTAATGTGGAAAAACACTGCTTCATTATTAACCACACTAATAGAGTTTTTACTATTTTATAGTAAATATAGTCATTATAATAGAACAATTGGTCCATGAATGAAAAATATATTATATTTATTAATATATAAAAATAACTTGGAATAAGTTATGATTTTTTTTAATTTTAAATCAATTAATAAAATTTCATTTATTATAAAATAACATTAATGAAAATTTTAACATTATTTATTAAAGTTAAATTTCCAAAATATCAATACTATGATGTAATTTGAATATATTATTTTAAAACATGTTTACCATGATATATTAATCTAAAAAAATATTGTAAAATGAAAATTCATTTTTTTAATACACTTTTAATATTTTTTTGATCATTTATCTTATTTTATTATATACTAAATAATTATTGTGTTAGTGTTTCTTAAGAACTAAAAGTATTTATTTCATCTCGAAAAAATTAAAATAAATTATAATAATAAAAAACTAATTTATATTTAAAAAGGATATATATAACCGAACATATGTTATTTTTTACCCTATCATAAGGATTTATCGATATTAAAAGTAGGAAAAGTATCATTTTAGTCTTTTTTTACATAGCCTATAATATGGGTCATATTCAAATTAAAGTGGAAATAAATTTCCATATTTCATATAATTTTATGTCAAAGTTCTAAATAAACTTATTAAATAAAATTTCTATAATATTATATGTATTTTTTTCTCTTATCATTCTAGTTTAACCCCTAGTAAACTCAGTTTTACTTTAACTGTAGTAATTATTTTTTATTGCATTCTCTATTCATTTTGCTGAAAACTTTAGTTGACCTTATTATAAATTATAAATTATTATTATTCCAGATATTTAATCCATTTTTAAAAATTAAATTAACTAATGTGGTAAAAATTAATATAAAATGAATCTCGTAGATGTCACGAGAAAGCGGGCTTTTAAAGAGAAAATGTTCAAAAAATTTAAAATATTATTATATCCAAATTCGATAGTAAATTTATTAAAATTAAATAAATTAGATTAAAGGTCGTAAAAGTGAACTAATTTTACTCTAAAACATTTTAAAAATATAATTTTACTTTATAAATTAAATGAAAAGGAAAATTTCTATTAAAATTTCGTATTTTTTACATTCATCAAAAAATGAAACTTTTTCAAAAAAATAACAAAAATTACCATTATTATATTTTAACATTGTGAATTAAAAAATTAATTTTATTTTATCAAATTCATTTTCTAAAAGTGTCAAAAATTAATTTTATTATTTCCCACAAAATATATAAAAACATTTTGCTGAAAATAGTATTTTTGAAACATATAAAGCCTTTAAAAAAATTATGTATTTTATCATCAATATGTTTTCTTTATATAAAATCAATATACTTAATTTTTATTAAATATTTTTTACTACTCATATCACTAGGTTTAATGGTTAGTTTATAATGGTACTGTTAATAATACATCATAGTTTTTTAAAAACTCGGTGTTTGATATAACGCAAGCTAAGCTATTGTGGCGTGTAGTGAAAGTTTACCTTAGGGTTGTGTGTAATGGAATCCATGAAAGATATTTAATTTAATCAAATAATAATAATTAATGAAAACATAGGGTGTTACATATTAGATGTTCCAGGTACCAAAATCGATCATAGGCATAGGATAAAAATAAAAGAATACACAAAGTTACGTTGTTTGGTAGTGTGCCAACATCCATAAGCAAAAGGGGTCATTTTTATTTCTTCTTAAGATAAACATTGATGATACACAAAGGGTTACAATGGATTTATTATTCATATAATAACGTGGGATTGAATCCCCTTTTATAGATGAATGAAAAATTATTTCATAAATGGGTTTTTGGGTAGATCATATACCCTTATAAAAACTCCTCATCTCAAGCAGATGCTACCATATTGGATGCCCACTAAAGGAAATTGTATCTCCTGTCGGAAGAATACTCTAATTGTACTAGTTATAGATAAAAAAACCTCTGCTAATTTCTCCCAAAATTGGGAGTGGACCCCATATATCTCAACATTTTTATTTATCCTATTTTTCATCATACAGATGAGTCTATTTCCTGGTGCCAAAATGTTTTCCATATGTCCCATATGATATTATACCCTAGGTATACTCTTTTATTAACTACAGGATGATATGTATGAGTTTCAAAGTGGTGAATCTTATGTAATACCCCTATATTGATCATTTGTCTTTGAAATCAATGGATAAGGGTTTTCCTTTGGAGTTTCCCCCTAACATAAGTTTTCCAATAGATTCTAAGGTGTATGTTTATAATTTCAAGAATACTCCAATAATCCTTACCTCAGATGCCTCTTTGTCTCCTCCATTTATGCAAACTATTATCTCTTAGGAGCAAGATTCTCCATCTAAGGTAGTTACATATGATATTGGGGAGTTCTATTGGATAATGAGTAGGTAGTGGATATATTTTTTTCTCCTTAATGTGTTTATCACTCCCTATGTCATTTTTTCAAGGTGATATTAGACTCAATTTGCTATTATCCATCAGTTTGGGATGATTCTTCCCATGTTGCTCTAGCCTCTCCTCTAATGAAAAATAGATCAGGTTCATATTGAATAATTGTATCAACCTCCCTCAAAACCAATTTTTTTGAATTCTAATGGATATTTTGTAGGGCCTCCTATATCAAAGGGATGAACTCTTTTCCTGGGTAAAACCTCACTAGTTCCCAATAATGGCATGATCACTAGAGATAAGTTCAGATCTAAATTTTCTTCTTGGACCTCCCAATATATGAAATTCATGAATTCAGGATTATAGGAAAAGTGCTTCATCTCCCAACAATCTCATTTATTTTTTGGAATGCATTGGGCTTGGGAGCCTGGGTAAAAAGCAACTTGTTATCAAGTGAAATCTATAAAAACTATGTCTGCATCATTTATTTTCTAGATCCTAAGCATGAATTAGAACTCATAAAATTGTTTTCATTAAGCATGGGAATAATAAATTTCATGAATTAATACCCAATTAATAAACATATTTGGATCTTATGTAAGGACGTCTTAACTAGGGAGAAGTTAGAGGAATCTTTTCTAAACACATCACCATAAAGGTCAATAACCTATTTTAAAATTTATTTATTTCATTTTTATATTCCAAATGAATATCTATGGAAATATTTGATAGTATTTAATCAAGGATTTGTGGCTTAGTTTATCAGGAAAAACATCAAAACTATAATATAGAAATATGATAATAAGGGAGGATGGGTTTATTTTAGGAAATATATGAATGAATTTAACAAATTCAACACCTAGAAAAAAATTGACATGGGTTATGTTGATGATAAATGCACATGGTGAAATAAAAAGAGAGAAAATGAGAACTCATGGAGTTGGTTAGACCATTTTTTATTAATCTTTAATGAATATTGTTAATTACTCATGCTCTTGTGATTCACATTTTTCTTTCCCTCTAAGATCACTC
This sequence comes from Viscum album, assembly GCA_963277665.1. Classification (NCBI taxonomy): domain Eukaryota; kingdom Viridiplantae; phylum Streptophyta; class Magnoliopsida; order Santalales; family Viscaceae; genus Viscum; species Viscum album. The sequence goes on from OY728154.1 coordinate 87,338,833, forward strand.
TCATCTACTGTTTAACCTAAAAAAATCTATGACTAAAAATATATGTTTTTACTTTCCAAGTAGTGGATATAGGATCCATATTTTCTCAATATAGTTAACATGTCCTGAGATCAACCCATATAGGGTAACCCTTGGGTTAGTTTTTATAAAAAACATATACAACATAAGGTGGTAAATCTATAAATTTTGAATAGTATTGTACTACCGTAGAACACGAGTCATAATAAACTAATTACTGATATCAAACAACTAGATTTTGGTATTTATGAACGATGGAATAATGAGGTGTTTGTATCTTTCACATGGAAAAAAATAATCTTTTATAAATTCTACCTAAAATAGAAAGGAACTATAGATATATGTCTATAGAAATTTGGTTAAATTAGGGAAACAAAAACACTACTAATTTCAAAGTGTGCATTAAAGAGATGAAGTTAGTTAATCTCCTGAATATTTTGTTAAAGGATGACTCCTAAACTAATGATTTGGATGTGGCAAGAAGCCTGGATATCTCTTAATTCAAATTACTTCTTGTTAAACCATGTAAAAACATGTGGACTATGTATCCCAGGGGGGACATAGATACTACCCCTATTTTTAAACATCCCTCAATTAGTATAGAATTGTGATGACAACCTATTAAGATCTATTCTGAAGGATAAATAAATTAAGGTGGTGGTTCATGATCTTAACTCACATAGTTCCCCAGGGCCCAATGGATTCCCTTGGTATTTCAATATAGTGTCATTGGATATCATCCAAGACCATATAATAGAGGAACTTCAAGAATATTTCTATGGTGGGTTATCCCTAGTGTGGAATTTTCATCCTCTATTATCATCATTCTAAAAGTAAAGGATCCCAAACTACTAAACCAATAGAGCTGATTTTCAAGTGTAAATTAACTTACAAATTCCTAGAATAAATTATTAATAAAAGGATCTTGTTATTTTTACATAAGTGGATTAATGAGGAGAAATATGGATTCATAAAAGTAGAATCATGCAAGGTGATATTGGGGTGGCCAAATAAATAATTGAAGATATTAATAATAATATGGCTAGATATAATATAATGATCAAAGAGGAAATATACAAGGTGTTATAAAACGTGTAATGGAATTTTATATTGAGGTGAATGGATTTCATTGGTTTCTTAGAGTGGGTATATATGATGTTATTCAGATTTAATTCTTCCCCTTGGTTTTAAATTTATCTCTTGGGGAAAATATTTTGGATTCTTAAAGTCTGTGTGACCCTATTTCACCTAGCTTTTTCATTTTATCTTAGAAACCCGTAAGTAAAATTATTGGGTAGGGAATTTGTAATGACTATTTTTACCATGTTAGAATGGAATATTTTAAAGAATATTTTATGATCTGGGTGTTTAGTCTGTGTGAGATTTTGGGGCTCAAAGGGGGTCAGAATTGATGTACTAATTTATTATATAACGCGCATACATATTTTTTTAGAATGAATGTTTTTCCCATTTGTTTGGGACCCCTTATGAGAAATATGATACCATGGTTTTTTTTGAGATATAGTGTTTACCCTAGGAATGACATAAGGTTGTTCAGTATCAGAAATTCAGTAGAAGGTGATAATATTCCATAATTAATTAATTAAATGGATAATTGATTTATTAAATAATAGGAGTAAAAATACTCATCACCCAAAATCTTTTCTTTCAGTGTATAGAAATAGGGAGGAGTTTTATTCCATATTCAATGGACGTACTAGAGATAATATGCACCACTGAAATTTTTCTGTAATGTCAATCGAGATTAGATCAAGGTGTAGCAGCTTCTAGGTGTGGATCTAGATATAAGGCTTCAACATTTTCACCATGAGGTAGTCAGATTTTGATTTTTATATCCCAATCCCTATTTTATGTGTTTTTAAGAGTTTTAAAGCCATTTTTTGACTACTTATGACCCCAAAGGGTTGATCTATGTGAAATTGTGGGAAATATATATTTTTGGAGGTTTTTTAGTGATTTCCTGATCATAAATCTTGATCACACAACTTGTAGTTCCAAAGTACATAATGTTTGTTCTTTTCATTGGGGGAAGAAAGACATTTGGGGACTATACACCATGTACCAGGGTAGACACCGTGTGGTGGGCATGGTCATGTGGCCAATAACATGGGAAGACGCCCCATGTAAGGGGAACATAAACTGGTACATGGGCATGGGCTAGGTGAGGTAATACAAGCAGTGTTCCCCCACATGCCTCACCAAGATATGTTTGGGAGAGGACATTACTAGACATCCCTACAAGGATACATGTTGTTTTACCCAAGTATGTGTTGTGAAATATTTGTAGTATACATCCACATTGTGTATCTCCTTTCTTAGAACTCAGATTTGGGCCTATTAGAAGCATATCCTAAGAGGTTTTCCACATAGGATGTTATGGGAGCCTTTTTTGGATTTAGGGATATGACATGAGGTACTTTGACCTTGAAGCTTCTTTCTATGAAACTTGGCCTATGGTAGTGATTGATTGGGATCACCAATGTGATGTCAATGTCGGTACTCCCCTATCACACAAGAGAATGGGTCCCTCATACTTTTTATAGAGGTAGAGTCAATATTCTCTCATACTATAGAGGGTGTGGTTCCTCTATCAATAGAGTAGTACCTTCCTATAATCAAGCTCTGGAAGAGAGAAAATCCTCCAGGAGGGTTGGTTCTCCCTTTACTCTAGAGTGTAGTAGATATGATTGGGCCCCAAAATTAATATTTTAGGTGAGGTTGTGTTTGGTGTTTCCTAATGGTGGTGGAAACATGAATCTATAGGCTAACGCGTCATTCCAAGCTTATTTCATGATATTTATATCCCTTTTTCTCTCTCATTTGGGTTTCTTTATGAGTATATTTGTTGGTTTTTTCCTTACCATCTTTCTTATGGGATGAGTTGACTATTTAGTTTTTTATTTATTTATTTTATTTGGATTTTTTAATAGTGGTTATTTATATACTCACCCCTATATGGTTTATTACCATACATGTTGTGTCTTTTGTAGACAATAGGCAGTTTATTTTTGATTTTGGTGATCCTAGTTTTGATGGTGCTTAGTGTATCTTGATGATAACTATGTTTAGACGTGTGACTTGGATATTATGAGTGGTATATATTTAGTCTCACTTTTATATATTCATCATCAAGATGGTTTTTCATTTTTCGGTTGGGTGTGTATTTTTCGCCTTTTAATTTGTACTACACCATTGTAATCTGATTTTTTCCTAGTGTTTTCTTCATGTATGGTTAAACTCTATATGTTTATCATTTTTATTTATATATCTATATTTTAGTGTGGATATGGATGTTTGTGTATTAATAGGTACTTTGGATAAGGACTCGCATTTTAGTTATTCTTTCTCAGTGCTTGTCTCTAGCCCATATCCTAATAGAGGTGGGCTTGGGGTTGTCACACCCAGCTTCCATTGGATAGGTAGACCCTAATGGGTCTTTTCCTAATAGATTGGTATCAGAAAACTTCATCCTTGGGTTGGTGTCGTGGGGGACCCATGGTGAGGATTGGTTGGGAACTTATGGTAATAGAGTCAAATTGTCTCAATTTTGACTCCCAGGCCATAGAACCTGATTTTTGTGTATCAGCTGACATATTCATACACAAGGAATCTTAATAATTACTTATTGACTCAAAATATCAATATATCAATTATAGTGAACCAATATTATATGCATCATATAGGATTTGTTCACTTGGCTATCCCTCTTGAGTTCGCTCCCCTGATATGCTCATCTGGCCATTGTATATCTTATAACTTTTAGGATTCCTCCATAGAGATAGTTAGCAATGATATTGATACCAGGTCATAATGGAAATACATTGAGTGATGAGGGCTCAGTTTAGGAACTATCTCATGAGGTGTTTTCTTGTAACACCCCAGGATTTCATAGTAAGTTATTTTCTTTAAATTCAATAGCTTGCACCTCACACAACACCGAGTTCGAGTACATGATGACTTACCAAACTAGCAGTTCAAAAGCAGTTACGAATAGTATTAACTGAATTTTAAATTATATGTATTCCATATAATTTTCACATCAATATTATGTGTTTCTTAGACATAATATAAGAACAATTTCATTTTTTCGGATAAAGGAAGTATTTTTCAAAAATGCAATTTTACCACCTTTTAATGGTAAAACCCTTTTAAATCCAATATTTAACACTTTTATATATTCAATTTTACAAAATAAACTTCTTATCTAGAATCGGGACATAAAAAATTTAGTTTCGATAAATATTTGGTGTTTTTCTGATAACTTTCATTTTTGGGTGAATAGTGAAAAAATACTAAATTTTAATTGAAAACAAATTTTTTTAATCAAAATAATTTATAGTGTTCAATTATACATTTGAATGGTTTAGAAGTATAATTAGATTATATTTTTACCATTTAATCCAATGTTGGTAATTTGAATTAATTTCACTTTGAAATTATACATAAACAACCGTCAATCTTTTGATAGTTATTGTTTCTTAAAAACACGCTATTTGTTTTGACAACGATAATTAATTTTAAATTAATTAATGCAACTTATACATTTTTAATTTGGTAAAATAGACATCATTTTTGAATTTGGAATATCAAATATATATTTGGCTGAATTTTTGATATTTTTCTGAAAAACATCAATTTTTGATGAATAGTAAAACAACTTAGTAGTAGTTTAAAAACTGTCTTTTTCATTTAAATGGAATTTTACCGCTTCTGTGAATTGAATTTCGAAAAACCGACCTACATGGTTATTATTATTAAATAAAATGTGGTTCAATAAGATAAAATAATTTTTGGTGAATAGTAACTTTTGACTTTTATTTAATACAGTTAAAGGTAAATAGGGCAATTCTAGGTAAAAATAATATTATAATAATACAAAATTACCTTAACACTTGTCCTAACCTTATTGGATGAGTCATCACCGAACATGGTCATCCTTGGGTCGATTTTGGGACCCCATGGAGACACTTAATAATGATAATCACACTTTATTTTAATTAACTTAAAGTAAAGACAAAATGACATTAACAAATATCTTTTAGTATATCACTTTTTACATGGGGTCATACAAGTCATATTTTAGACTATAAATAATAATTGGAAATATAAAAAGATTTCCTACATTATGGTTATTCTTTTATAATTTTTATACATCAAATAAATTAAATTATATAAAACACAATAATGATGTAGTATTTACCTCATTAATAAATGATTTAAATAAATATGATTATTAATAATAAAATAATATTAAAAACTTATCCGATTATTATTGGATGATTTTATTTCAACCATTAGTCATATTATCTTTGACTTTAATTAGTTTTTTACCTTTATAAACCGAATAACACTATATAATAAAATAATATTTTCACACTTTCCTAAAGAGCCCCTCCCCCCCCCCCTTATAAAAGGACACCACTTCTAACCCATTCCACACACCTCCCAAGCCCCTAGTATCATAAAAACCCTACCCAAATAATCACTCAAGATCCCCCTCTTCCTCCTATAATCCTAACCTTAGGCATAAAAAACTTCAAGAATTCCTTTTGGTTCAAACCAAAAAAAGTTACCCAAATTAAAGGTAACGCTTTCTCTTAATTTCTTTTGTTTTATTTTGTTTTATTTTACTTCTCCAACCACCTAAAATATTTTTTATTAATTTATTTTATAACAAAACCAGTATCCTCAATATACTAGGATGTTTTTATGATAATTATTCGAACTACACTTACACACACCCCCATCTAATGGGTGAAGAACATATTGTTTCTGTGGATGGAAAACTAACGACTCAAGAAATGATGATTGTTTGATTATCTCCTACCGCCTCTCATGGTGGCCATTAATATGACAGTGTATTTTTATATGATATATATTATGTTTATGTTTTCTTTATGCTTCGGTATTTTCCATTTATATAATTATTTTATGGTTTCCATTATGGGTAAAACGCGAAAATTTCATTTGAGGAAGTGGGGACTACCGCCCCCTAAAAATGATATGACTCATTAATGCCTTATGTGGGACGTATAAAGGATGTATTTAATTATATTATATATGATATTAAACTTTAATTATAATATACCTATGTATAATTATGTTTTAATTCCATTTTAATACAAAATAGAAATGAAAGTAGCATTCATACGTACGTACGACTTACCGTCTCCATGAACGATACATTTCATTTATTATCTCCAAATGTTATATACTATTATAAATACATATATATACTGAATAAATCATATATATATGATATCTAAATCATTTATATCATTCTGGAGATAATGTACTTTTGACCACATGGAAAAATTGTGATTATAACAAGTTCATTTTTGACTCAAGTTCTGAACGTCGATAAAATATCCAATATGAACTCAAATAAATAAATATTTGTTATAAAAAGGTAATAAGTGATATAAAATAAATAATAAACTTGAAAAATGTTCTTAATCAAGTATAAATTAACTTAAGTTTATTATTCAGGAAGAGCAAGAAACATACAAGACAAGTCGGACTTGAGGTAAGGGGTTTCTTATCCCACTTTTAATTCCGTGAGATTTCCATTGTTTTCCACTTATTTATTGCATGTGGGGTGTGTACTTACCATGATTTTATTCATTGTGTAATATAAATTAATTTATGGATATTTACATCATCATTTTATGATCTTTCTTTCATGGTTGTATGTTTCATAAGTTACAAAATCGATAAGGGAATTTGAAATTTCAATTTCCACTCATTCGGCTTTATGCATACTTCATTAATTATTTTACTCCAAGAATATGTGTAGAATCACTATTCATTTTCTTATGTCATAATTTCCACTTCCCTTTCAGATGATATACTTTTGATACACATAATCACTCCATTTATAAATTCTCAAGTCATCGATATGAACTTGATATGAGTATTTTTAACTCAATCTCCATTTATTGAGTTAAACATCCAATTCATTGGTGTTGTTTTTAGAAGAATATGTGTGAATGTACACTGATTTATTTACACTTAACATAAAATCATATTGAGTGTATTTATATTTTTCACACATAATTATGTTGTTTATTTATCCTTAACCTAAGGATACTGTCTTTATAAGATATTTCATCTCAATTTACATTCCATTGAGACTTCTTTGTTGTTATACACCAATTCACTTTTATTTGGTGTGTATAATGTACTTTGACATAGTATACCATGAATCCCTTTATTCTCATGATATTATAAAGTTTTTATTACCTCAATTTTTTTTATTCAAGTGTCTCTCTTTTGGTTAGGTACTCTAACTAAAATATCATTTTAAAGTTTTAATGATTTACTATTCTTAATCTTTCTCATTAATTTATATGTTTTAAAAATTGTTTTAAGGATTTATTTATATGGAAATTAATGTTTTAAAATTAAAATTCCTTTTAAAAGTTTCAAAGTGGTATGGGACACTTTGATTCAAAAATCTATTTTTAAACGGCATCTTGACAAATAGTGTGACTTTTAAATGTTTTCAAGAAAAAGGGGATATTTCCCTCAAATAGTTTTGATGATTATTTTCATCTATGTCTATATCCTTCATTATTTTCAATTAAGGTTAATCTATTACAATACATTCTTCTATATTGTGTTGAATGAGTTATGTTTTACTGGGGATGTGCTATTTTTATACCATTCATGGTTTGTGGATAAAGTATTAACATTTTGTATGCTGGTTTTAATATGAATGTTTATGTTATGTTTCAAAATTTTCATATGAGGTGTGTATTGGACTTAGTAAGTGATGGGTGGAGCCCGCTATAGCTCCTCAATTCATCGGTAGGTCGCATGAGAAAAACTAGTGTCTTGGCACAAGGCCTTGAAAAAATCTTATTTGTAGTCTTGGCACGAGGACTTAACTATGTGGTTATGATGTACAGCATTATACATTCGACAATTATGAGATTATATATTGATATTTCATGCGGTTATTAGACTTGTAGAATACCCATGACTATGTTTTATTATGGCATTATTTACTCAACTCATATTCCTGCCATAAAGTGTTCATGTTAATTATTTGTAAAGTCGTGTGTTTTCAATTATTCACCATGCCTAATGTTTATGTTATCCTCCTCTGTAATTCTTTCTCTTACTGTGCGTTTGAGATCACCCCTTTCTCATGTTTAATTTTCCCAAGATATGAAGATGTTAGTTATGAGTGACTTTTAGGAATAATCTCGGAAGCTTGGATGTCTCTAATGGAATAAATTAGTGTTGTTTTTCTTTTCAAGTTGTAGTGTTGAACCTATGTATGTATCTTGTTTCCAAGACTACTAAACTAATCGGTCCTTCGAGACATGATTCCTTGTAATCATGCCAATGTATTAAAATAATGCACCGGCTCCTGGATTCTGGGGTCGGGGCGTTACAGATGGTATCAGAGTAAGTTTAGTAAAAACCTTGAAACTAGATTTATATAAACTCTGATTAGAGCACATAGACCTAAGATAGACTTTGAGGATTAGTATAGAAGAAATTCCTAGAATTTTGGTATTATAGAGATTTTATGAATTTTCCAAGAAACACATCCCTGTCTGGATACGAGCAGGTAGAGGAGGCTCTGGCACAGATGTACCTAGGGTTAAAACTTGAAAACACTACTTTGAGCTAGGCTCAAATGGAAACTGGTGCACAACAATGTGACTTGATGCACTATTGGTTACGACACTCCTAGGGGATATTCTTAGGATAATTCACATTTTCCTTACAAAATGATTTGAAGGATTTTAATATAAGATGAGAATAAATAAATCTCGTTAATCTTAAGGTGTTTTAGATTGAAAATAAGGTGTTATGATATTCTCTAATTGATTTTATGACTCCCACTATGCTTTCTTGTGTTAGTCAATGGCTGGATTCCAAGGAAGTCATAGTAACATTGAACATGATGTAAAAGGTGGGCACAGTGGAGGAAATGAGAAACGGAAAGGAATGTTGATAGGTGTAAAAGATATCGTGTTCATGCCAAATCAATTTTCCAAAAATATGATCAACAACATATATATTAACCAACTCCCGAACTCAACAAAGAGGAGAAAGGTGGTGAATGTTAAGAGCTCCATCAGTGGAGACCATGGAGAAAAGAAATCTCAATTTCCATCATTCAGGAAATGTGGAAGGAGACACCTAGGGAAGTGTCTCAAGGGAACAAAGAAATTATTTATGTATGGGAAAAAAGGACATAAAGTAAATAATTGCCGAGAAAAAATGAAGAGTACTATGGAACAAAATAAAAATTATCCCAAGAATCCATTTACAGTCATTTGTCATAAATATAGGGGACCTGGGCATTACCCGAGTGAATGTCTTATTCTATAGTATAACCCCTTGGTCAAGGAAGAACCTATGTGGAAATAAATTTATGGTGAAATGTTTAAAAGTATTAGTGCTCTATGTTGATGGGATTACTTTGGAATACTTTTCTCTTATGTGTAACCCTGCAGTTTTTTATGTGAAAATGATATTTTAGGAAGAATTGTGTTTTCTATTGTTGATATAGTAATAAATAGCCATTTGGGTTTATATGATCCTTGAATTTGATCCAATTATGTATTATTAAATTTTTGGATGAAAATGCGGGGTATGAGATAAAATTTGTGGTGAAATTATGTTATAATTATTTTGAGGAATTTATCTCATTTTGGGAATGTTATAAAATATATTTTTTGAAAAAGGAAAACACACAGAATGTGTGACAACCCATCGCATCAGAAAAAGCTGCAGGAATCGAACACACAACCATAGTGCGATTGGGATTTATCGCCTACCACTAGACTACGTGAAGTCCCTGGTTAGTGTGACTAATTATTTTTAGTTAAATGGTTTTATTGATCGATAATAAGTTTATTTGGTATCTTATGCCTTATCAAATGGAAATCCTTAGTATAGGAAAATTATTTGGTTATTAAGTGATAAATGTTATTTTGAAAGATGTTCGCTCTATTGGGAATACTATATGCCTAAGGAAAATAGAATACTATAGGATTTCATTTGAGGAGTAATAGTGGGTTTTTACCTATGTGTTTATTGTGGATTTATAGTGATTTGGGTTATTTATGGAAATGATTAACCGATCATAAAGAATATGTGATTATGTTAATTACTTTTAAGTATGTGACTTTAAGAGTAGTCAATATTATTTGGAGATACAATTTAACATGGAAAACTACTGAAGTAAATTCTTCAGAGTTTTTTTGTTTCAATATTAGTTTGGATTATATTAAAATATTTTATGGACAATTGTTTATTGAATGGTATTTATTGAACTTTGGCTATTGTTAGTTTAATTTTAGAAGTTAAGATTAGTATTTCTTTCTCTAAAGTATTATCCTTTTTGGGGATCATCTGATATTATTTTAACCATTTTGGTTTTGGTTAATCTCTAAAGGCAAGGTAAATATATATAGTTTATCCTTTGTAGATTATGTGATTCTAGCGCTTCAGGTGTGGCCAAGTCATCTTGAGTACTCATAATTTAAAAAAATGAGGTAGTGGTAGAAATTTATTAAAGGATGAAACTCTACTTAAAAAGTATGATATCCCTTTATGTTCTTAGTCAATCTCATAAATAAATTCCTCAACTTTATGAAATGGAGCTTAAAACAAAAAAATGTTATCCATTTACTTTTATTACTAGGAAACTAATGATCGTTTATCCCATCACAAGTTTGTTGTTTTCTTATTGTTAACTTTCTCATGATCTTGTTTTCTATCACTCTCCACTATAAATTGACACTTAGTTTATCTTCCATATCCTTGTTTTCCTACATGGAATCCTATTATGGTTTATCTAGGGTGACCTTTGTACTTCTCTTTCTTTCTTTTAAAGAGATATTTTTATAGAATCTCGTTCTGATGTGGGACTTTCAATGAAGTTCCCAAGCTCAATTTTAAAATTTAGAGGATGCAATTTCCAAAAGGGTGGAAGAATGTAACACCCCAAGATTTCATAGTAAGTTATTTTCTTTAAATTCAATAGCATGAACCTCACACAATACCGAGTTCGAGCACACGACGACTTACCAAACTAGTTGTTTAAAAGCAGTTATGAATAGTATTAACTGAACTTTGAATTATATATATATTCCATATAATTTTCACATCCATATTATGTGTTTCTTAGTCATAATATAAGAACAAATTCATTTTTTTAGATAAAGGAATTATTTTTCAAAAATGAAATTTTACAACCTTTTAATGGTAAAACCCTTTTAAATCCAATATTTTACACTTTTATATATTACATTTGACAAAATAAACTTCTTATCTAGAATCAGAACATAAATATTTAGTTTCGATAAATTTTTTGTGTTTTTCTGGTAACTTTCATTTTGGGTGAATAGTGAACAAATACTAAATTTTAATTGAAAACAAATTTTTTAATCAAAAACAAAATTAGTTTCAATTATACATTTGAATGGTTTTGAAGTATAATTAGATTATATTTTTACTATTTAATCCAATTTTGGTAATTGGAATTAATTTCACTTTGAGATTATAAGTAAACAACCGTCAATCTTTTGTTAGTTATTGTTTCTTAAAAACACGCTATTTGTTTTGACAATGAGAATTAATTTTAAATTAATTAATGAAACTTCTACGTTTTGAATTTGGTAAAATAGACATCATTTTTGAATTTGGAATATCAAATATAGCATAGGCTGAAGTTTTGGTATTTTTCTGAAAAACTTCAATTTTTGATGAATAGTAAAACCACATAGTAGTAGTTTAAAAACAGACTTTTTCATTTAAATGGAATTTTACCGCTTCTGCGAATTGAATTTCAAAAATCTGACATACATGGTTATTATTATTAAGTAAAATTTGATTCAATAAGATGAAAATAATTTTTGGTGAATAGTAACTTTTGACTTTTATTTATCGCGGTTAAAGGTAAATAGGGTAATTCAAAGTAAAAATAATATTATAATAATACAAAATTAACTTAAAATTTGTCCTAACATTATTGGATTAGTCATGGCCAACCATGGGCATCCTTGGGTCGATTTTGGGACCTCATGGATCCACTTAAGAATGATAAAGACACTTTATTTTAATTAACTTAAAGTAAAGACAAAAATGACATTAACAAATATCTTTTAGTATGTCAATTTTTACATGGGGTTATATAAGTAATATTTTCGACTATAAATAATCATTGGAAATATAAAAATATTTCATACATTATGGTAATTATTTTATAATTTTTTGACACAAAATAAATTAAATTATATATGACACAATAATGGTGTAGTATTTACCTCATTAATAAATGATTTAAATAAATATGATTATTAATATTAGAATAGTATCCAAAACAGGTCCAATTATTATTGGATGATTTTATTTCAACAATTATTTATCTTATCTTTGTCTTTAATTAGTTTTGGACCTTTAGAAACTAAATAACACTATATAATAAAATAATGTTTTTACACTTTCCTAAAGAGCCCCTCCTCCACCTTATAAAAGGACACCACTTCAAACCCATTCCACACACATCTCAAGCCCCTTGTCTCATCCAACCCCTGACCAAATAATCTCTCAAGATCCCCCTCTTCCTCCTAGAAGCCTAAACTTAGGCATAAGGAACTTCAAGAAGTCTGTTTGGTTCAAACCAAAGGAAGTTACAAAAATTAAAGGTAACGCTTTCTCTTAAACTCTTTCTGTTTTATTTTGTTTTATTTTACTTCTCTAACACCCTAAACTCTTTTTATTCCTTTATTTTATAAAAACACCAGTATACTCAATATACTAGGATGTTTTTATGAGAATAATTTGAACTACACTTACACACATCTCCATCTAATGGGTGAAAAAAAATTGTTTATGTGGATGGCAAACTAACGCCTCACCAAATGATGATTGTTCGATTATCTCCTACTACCTCTCATGATGGCCATTAAGATGACACTGTATTTTCATATGATATATATATTATTTTTTTTTCTTTATGCTTATGTATTTTCCATTTATATCATTATTTTATGGTTCCCATTTTGGGTAAAACGTGTTAATTTCATTTGAGCAAGTGCGGACTACCGCCCCGTCAAAATGATATGACTCATTAATGCCTTATGTTGGACGTATAAAGAATGTATTTAATGATATTATATATTATATTATATTTTAATTATAATATACCTATGTATCATTAATTTTTAATTACTTTAAAATACAAAATAGAAATGGAAGTAGCATTCATGCGTACGTATGGATTACCGTCTCCATGAACGGTACATTTCATTTCTTATCTCCAAATGTTATGTACTGTTATAAATACATATATATACTGAATATAATATATATATATATATATATATATATATATGATATCTAAATCATGTATATCATTCTGGGGATAATGGACTTTTGACCACATGGAAAAATTGTGATTATAACAAGTTCATTTTTGACCCAAGTTCCGAACATCGATAAAGTATCCAATATGAACTCAAATAATTAACTATTTATTATAGAAAGGTAATAAGTGATATATAATGAATAATAAACATGAAAAATGTTCTTAATCAGGTATAAATTAACTTAAGTTTATTATTCAGTAAGAACAAGGAACATACAAGACAATTCAGACTTGAGGTAAGGGGTTTCTTATCTCACTTTTAATTCCATGAGATTTCCATTGTTCACCACTTATTTATTGAATGTGGTGTGTGTAATTACCATGATTGTATTCATTCTGTAATATACTTTAATTTATGGATCTTTACATCATCATTGTATGATCCTTCTTTCATGGGTGTATGTTTCGTAAGTTGCCAAATCGATAAGGGAATTTGAAATTTCAATTTCCACTCACTCGGATTTATGCATACTTCATTGATTATTTTACTACAAGATTATGCGTGGAATCACTATTAATTTTCTTAAGTCATAATTTCCACTTCCCTTTCTATGGATATACTTTTGATACACATAATAATTGCATTGATAAATTCTCAAGTCATCGATATGAACTTGATAAGAGTAATTTTAACTCAATCTCCATTTATTAAGCTAAACATCCAATTCATTTGTGTTGTTTTTACAAGAATATGTGTGAATATCATCTGATTTATTTACACTGAATATCCAATCATATTGAGTGTATTTATATTTTTCACACATAATTATGTCTTTGATTTATCCTTAACCTAAGGATATAGTCTTTATAAGATATTTCTGCTCAATTTACATTCCATTGAGACTTCTTTGTTGTTATACACCAATTCACTTTTATATAGTGTATATAATGTACTTTGAGATATTATAACATGAATCCCTTTATTCTCATGATATTATAAATTTATTATTACCACAATTATTTGTATTCAAGTGTCTCTCTTTTGGTTGGGAACTTTAACTAAAATATCATTTTAAATGTTTTAAAGATTTACTATTCTAAATATTTCTCATTAATGTCCATGTTTTAAAAATGGTTTTAAAGATTTATTTATATGGAAATTAAAGTTTTAAAATTAAAATTTCTTTTAAAATTTTCAAAGTGGTATGGGACACTTTGATTCAAAAATCTATTTTTAAATGGCTTCTTGACAAATAGTGTGACTTTTAAATGTTTTCAAGAAAAGGGGGGATATTTCTCTCAAATAGGTTTGATGATTATTTCCATCTATGTTGATATCCTTCATTATTTTTTATTGAGGTTAATCTATTACAATACAATCTTCCATATTGTATTGAATGAGTTATGTTTGACTGTGGATATGCTATTTTTATACCATTCAAGATTTGTGGATAAAGTATTGACATTTCATATGCTAGTTTTAATAGGAATGTTTATGTTATGTTTCAAAATATTCATATGAGGAATTCATTGGACTTAGTAAGTGACAGGTGGATCCCACTATAGCTCCTCGATGCATCGGTAGGTCTCATGAGACAAACTAGTGTCTTGGCACAAGGCCTTGACAAAATCTTTTTTGCAGTCTTGGCATGAGGCCTTGACTATGTGGTTATGATGTCTGGAATTATGCATTCCATTGTTATAAGATTATCTATTGATATTTCATGTGGTTATTTGACTAGTAGAATACCCATGACTATGTTTTATTATGGCATTATTTACTTAGCTCATATTCCTACCATAAATTGTTCATGTTAATTATTTTTAAAGGCATGTGTTTTCAATTATTCACCATGACTAATGTTTATGTTATCTTCCTCTGTAATTCTTACTCTTAATGAGTGTTTTAGCTCACCCCTTTATCGTGTTTCATTTTCCTAGGATATGAAGAAGTTATTTATGAGTGATTTGCATGAATAATCTTAGAATATTGGAAGTTTCTAATGGAATAAATTAGTGTTGTTTTTCTTTTCAATTTGTAGTGTTGAACCTATGTATGTATCTTGTTTCCAAAACCACTAAACTAATCGTCCCTTCAGGACTTGATTCCTTTTAATCATTCAAATGTATTAAAATAATGCACCGGCTCCTGGATTCTGGGTTCAGGGAGTTACATTGCTCCAGGAGGTCACAGATCAGTGCCACCACCTATTGTGAAGTGTGTGGATCCACCCTCAGTGGTTCGTATAGATGATTGAATATCAGTGGTACATCAGATAGCCCCATCATGATATGATGATAATGGATGAATGTTAAGTATTATGCAACAAGTTTTAGTTTCAGATATCGTTGAGGTTCCATAGTGATCCATAGACTTAGTTAATAGAAGATTGGATTGATTTAGTGGTCCAAGTCTTCGGGCTTATTTAGACCCTAGATGATTAAATGGTTGTGATTTATTATAATATTTTTCATGGAGCATCTAGGAACTGGTAGAGTTTTATAAAAAAGACCCATGATGAGATGAAAATCTCATGGTTAGACTTCCATTATCTATTCTACGATTAGTACTACCATTTTATCTTATGATCCTTGCAGATATAAGATCTTCTTGAGCTGTTGTAGGGTGGTTTGGTCATTTTTTTAGTACATCGTGAGTTTTAATAACCTCACATGTTAATACCTTGATATGGTTTGGGATGGATACTTCCAAGAATGGATGTTTTTAAGGGTCTTCATAGATATATCCATGACAGTGTGGTCTCCTTTTGTCTACCCATGTATGTTAGTGTGCTGGAGTGGGTTCGGGTTATAGAGAGATTCCTCATAAAGGGATGTTGGGTGGATGGAGTTGATAGTGGATATCATGAGGATGAGTTGTCTACAGAAGCTAGTAGCTATCAGTCATTAGGGTCTCTATGTAGAAATAATACCCATTTCTCAGCTCATACATGTGGATCTATACCTTATGGATCGCACATAGGATGCAGTCAGCCTGGAGTGGGTTGATGGTATACTAGTGTTAGGTGATGTCACATGGCTTAAAATTTCTAAATACAACATGAATGGTGGGATAGGAAGGTAGTGTATGGACCACCATGAGAGAGGTTTCACCATGATTAGAGATCTCTTTGGTATGGAAGGCTATCCAATATAAAGATAGTGTTGGCAGAAGAGCGAATGGGGATCTAGATGGAGGAGTCGCTGGTGGAGAGAGACACTATGAGATACTTACACCACCACCACAAGGTGTCCCACACTATACTTGGGGATCTTTCATTTAGGACCATGAGCAACAATAGGCTATAATGGGTTATGAATAGGCTACACATGAGATGGTTTGAGGTATAATCTGTGTCTTTTCTACTCCTGCTCCAGTACTGGTAGACATAGGAGTGAGTCATTTCTTTATTTATGTATCCTTTGTGCAACAGATGGAGAACCCAATTGTGACTTTATCCCAGTACCTATGACTAGTGCTTCCTATAGGGAGAGATTATTTTATATCTCATATTTTCTAGTATTACAATCTAGAACTTATTGGATATAGTTTCTCATTGGATGGATTAATTTTTATAATGAAACCTTATGAAGTAATCTTGGGTAGGGATAGGTTTCCCCATTACATTCCCTTATTTATTATCACTGTAGGAAATTCAAATTTCATTGGATTTATGGGATGATATTATTCTTCTTGTGTAATCTCATGACTAATAAATTGGTGCTTGCTATAAGTAAATTTTAACCCATCATCCATCAATTGAAATGTTTGTTCCTTAGTGCAGTTGGATCTTCCGGAATTCTTCTTCCTTTTGTAGTGGAGATTTATATGGATATCTTACCCAAGGGAAATTCTGGGACTACTTCTAAGGTATGATCTTTACTTATATATTTATTTTCAATCCAATACCATGCTAATATCTTCTACAACGTTTTGGATGGGCCCTAAGGATCTTTATGAGATGGGGGTATAATTAGAGGACCTCTAATTCAAAGGTTTTATCAGAACTAGTGTGTCCCCCAGGGTAGCTCTAATTTGGTTTGTAAAAAGGTTGGATGGGACCATGAGGATTTTTGTTGACTATCACCACATGAATCAATTAATGATAAAGAAAAAGTACCACTTTTCAAGGATTGATGACCTCTTCGACCAGTTTACAAGTTCTAGTTTATTCTCAAAGATCAATCTCGGGTTTGGCTACCATAGGTTGAGGTTTCATGAGGATGAATTTTTGAAGACAACATTCTGATATCTCTATGGATAGTATAAGTTTTTAGTGACTCTTTGTGGTTTAAATAATATCCCTGATGTATTTATGTCTCTTATGAACTAGATTTCCCATTCATTTCTGGACTGATTTGTGGTTGTCTTCATCACTGAAATTATAATGTAATCTATATGAGAGAAGGATCATGTAGAGAATTTGAGGATATACCTTGACTTACTCAAAGAGCACCATATTTATGGTAAACTCTTGAAATAGTAGTTTTGGATATATGAGATTTTATTTCTAGGTAATTTCATATCTGAACATGGTTAAGGTGTGAATATAGTAAATATCAATGCAATGAAATATTTTGAATGAAACAAGAGCATGACATAGGTGTGAAGTATCCTTATCATGATGGGGTATTGTAGGAGGTTCATGGTAGAATTTTCTAGGATTGAAATCCCTTTAACAACATTGATGTTGAAAGGGAAAATATTTGTATGGATCGAGTAGCGTTAAATATCCTTCTACGAACTGAGGATGATTTTGATAAGTTATCCTATGTTTAGACTACCATATGAGGGAATTGAGTTCATGGTGTCTTACAATACCACTGGATCTAGGCTCAGTTATGTGTTAATGTAGATTTAAGATTTGATTTCATATAGGTTTCGGTAGTTGAGACTCTAAAATAAAAAATATGTGACTCACGAACTAGATTTTGAATTGGTAGTCTTCCCTCTAAAGATATGGTGGAATTGTCTTTTGGGTGAGTGTTTATTGTTTACTTAAACCACAAAATTATTAGGTACATCTTCACATAGAGAGATTTGAAACTGAGACAGAGATTTTGGTTGTATTTCTTACATGACTATGACTTCAAATAATTAAATACTTTTAGGAAGGGAAATGTGGTGGAAGATTTCCTTAGTAGGAAGTCTCATTCTCATTTTGTGGAGGACACATATGAGAAGTTTGCTTCAATACGGTTAGACTTGATATAGGATAGGGTTCAAGTTTTCTTCAATCATTGGTGGTGACTTCTCTATTTCTTCATTGTGAGATAAAGAATTAGTTGGAAACATTGATGAGTTTCTATGTGACTAGTTATCCTTAGGAGATGCACCAAAGGGTTTCTATGAAGGAGGTGAGCATGTCATCCATTTCCAGAGATAAAAAGTGGTACTAGTTATGCTTCGAGTGTAGGAGATGAAATAGTTTCATACATATCCCCTAGATATACATTTCTACTTTTCCAATATGTACAGGGACCTCTAATAGTAGTTTTTCTAGGCTAACATGAGGTGGAGAATCACTGAGCTTGCCTTTTAGTGCCTCACATACTAGTAAGTAAAGGCTAAGAAGGTTCTGGTAGGATTAACATGGCCCCTTAGGATCCTAGATTATAAATGGGATTTAATATCCATAGACTTGTTTATGGGTAATATACAGATATCAAGAGTCCATGAATCTATCATGGTTAATATTGACCGACTTACAAAGTCAGCACACTTTCTTACCATCAAGGAGTAGAGAACAGTTGAGAGTTTGGGGTAGTCGTATGTGTGAGAGATCATCCAGATCTATAGGGTAACAATGATGATCGTATCCAATGATGATTAAATTTTAAAATAACTATTATGGAGGGGAATATAGGATTATTTTTTGAACCATTTTTGGATTCCCATGGTGTTCCACCACCAGACAGATGGGCAGACCAAGCGGACTATCCAGGCGTTGGGGGATATGTTGAGAGCATGTGTGTTAGAGTCTAACATGAGCTAAGAGGATCACTTTATATTGGTATCATTCAATTATAATATAAATTGGAACTCTACTGTTAGTATAAAATATTTTGTGGCCCTGTATAGGAGACCATGTAGGTCACCCTTTTGTTGGACTAAGATTGGTGAGTCATCTCTTATCATTCCATAATTGGTTCAGGTGATGACGAATAATGTATAGTTGATCTATGAGCATATGAGGATGACCTAGAGATGATACAAATATTATGAATATTGAAATCATTGACCTTTTTAGTTTGATAAAGGATGCCATTTTTCCTGAGGGTCTCCCCCCGATGAGGATTGTAAAGATTTGGTTGGGGAAGTAAGTTATCCTTAAGGTTCATTGGGTCATTCCAGATCCTACAGAGGGTTGGTGAGGTTTCTTACCACTTGACCTTACCCCTGTATATGAATTGAGTGAATGAATTCTTCTATATATCACAGATACAAATATATCTGCATGAACCTACACACATTATTTACTATAGTGAGATGGACATCAAGGATAAATCCACCTTCATGGAGTACTCTGTGGTGATCAAGGACCAAAAAGAGAGGTTAGGATCATGTATTCTTGGACCTTACCTTATTTTGACTAATTTTGAATCATAGGAGCATGTAGGAGAGCTCCTAGGAGTGTCTGAGTCAGATGCAGGCTCAGTACCCCCACCTTTTCAGTTAGCTTTCTCATTTCGGTGCATAAATCCTTAAATGTGGGGATAATGTAATGAATATGGCTTTCCATTATAAGAATAGAATATTTTAAATAATATTTTCAGATCTGAGAATCAAGTCAACATGACTTTATGGGGACCAGAGGGGCTCAAATTTATGTACTAATATATTATATCATGTGCACCATAATTTTTTTGAATGAATTTATTTCCCATTTTTTGGGGCCCAAAATGAGAAATCAGAGAAATGATTATTTCAATGACATAGGGGTTACCCTAGGAGTGACATAAGGTTGGTTATTATTTGTAATGTCCTAACCCAGGTTCTGCATACAAGTGCCCCATGACAATCAGTTACATAACCTCAAGCATACCTCCCCATACACCTGAGATTGCCGACGAGTAGTGAGGGTCTAATATAAAACCTGGGGACACTATACCCTATTTATCATAATAATACAATAGCGAAAATATAATTACAATAACCAAATGGAATATCCAGTTACTATAAAAAACTAGTATCACATGATGACCATAATAGGAATATAATATTCAAACCAAAAAAGTATATATGTCATGCTAAATAAGTGTCAAGTTCCAAAATGAAAACCCAAAATAAATACAATGGAAACTCCCCCAAGTAGGTCCCGACATCATGTCTAGTTACCTTATCCATGATCTATCCAAACCCAATCATCTAGCATAGGGATCTTACCCTCATCATGTCCTACCAACATGAAATATATTTGGGTACCAATCAGTCAGCTTGAGTAGGGTGTGAGTATAACTCAGTAGGATACAACCAACAAAATCTAAAACAATATCTAGTAAATAATAGTGTATGTAGTTGTATAAAGAATAAATTACAATGAATAAGTAAAAAACTATCACATCTCATTATTCTATAACTAACCACATAAATCCACGGGTTCACAATGACACCCATGTTATCAATACCTACTTCGGCCCCTGCTGAAGTCAGAACTATCCCCAAGGGATATCACATATCACAATATGATGTTTATCATTAATAATTTATTTTCAATTCATATCACATAAATTTTAAACCATAGCGTAATTCCAATCACATGGGCCTATAATGTTGTGTCTAACACCTCATGTTTATTTGGAGCCTCTATCCTTGTTCCATACCTCATTGTCACATGGGTGTTTGGAGCATCATCCCTTATCTCATACTTTCTATCATAATTGGGTATTTGGAGCCTCATTCCCTATCCCATTGAATAATAATAATTTACATGTATTTGTATCCTGAGTACCAGTCCCATAAAATAATAATCACATATATGCATTTTGGTATAGAACACCATGTCTAGCACCACATGATTATTTGAATCCTTGGACCATTTCCCACACCTCATCTATCACACAGTCATATATATCAAATATATAACATTTAATAGGGTCAATCAACATTATCCCTTTCATTAATAATTCACTTCATGGTATACAATTTCAATTATCAAAACAAATATGGTTTAATACTATAATCACATGGAATAATATGAACAATTCACTATTGAACCAATTATAAACATTTAATATAATAATTCATTAACCCTTCTATTTTATTCAATCATCCCCTTTTTCATTAGTCTTCCAATTAAAAATTCAATAAATTAATCAATTCCATAATCCCACTAATTGAATAATTACACATTCATAATTGTCCAATTTTACATCCCATTAATTGAAAAATTATACAACCTATTACTTAACCAATTTTCATAACTTCTCTAATGAATAAATTTAGTGTCCCATTATTCACCAATTACATGATCACATATACCAAATTCAATTTACAAAATTTCAAATTATTTCGTAGTTACATGGAAAATAAATTAATCAATGTTTTGATTCCATAAATTAAGTAATCAATCAATTTATTCAATTTCAAAACATTCCAATAGAAATTTCACAACACATACATGTAATTAGTATTTAAGACTATGGTAATTGAATTTATACCACCAGCCACAAGATCGTTGGCGTATGTTAACCAACAAAAATCCCTAAATTGAAGAAAAATGTTTAATTTCACAACAAAGAAAGAGATCTAGATCCAAAAACTAAATCTAAAATTGAATAGATTATTATTTATCAAATCCTAGATCTAGATCCATCACCAATAGAGAAAAATTACCCTTCAAAAGACAAGAGAAATATGGTAGAGTGAGAGGAAACCATTCGGGTTGAGAATATATTACGGAGAGAGGTGTATATTCTTCAATCCATTCTTCGATTCATCAATAACGGAGTTCAATAGGCCTTGGAATCCATTCATGAGCCTCTAAAAATGGGAAAAATGTTCAGGGTTGAGTTGGGTCAAATTAGGGTGAAGGCATGTGGTTAGGTAATTTTAGAACTAATATTTATGGTTCAAATTTTTCACGTGCACAGTTTCCTATATGGGGTGCATGGTTTTCCCTACCCATGCGCCTAGTAATGAACCACATACCATGGGGTCACACAGTTACTACAAAGACGGAACATGATTTTCCAAACTGGTTTCCAACTATTCAATCCCACTCTACCTAGGGTTTCATGGTTTCCTAGGGTAGGGTGTACGGTTTGGGAAAATCGTGCACTTCCCAAAATGCCTCCTAAAAAGTTCAAATTTCACTCAAACACACCCAAGAAAAACCCCAACCAAGATCAACTCAAAACAAGGAAGGAGTGCTGGAAAATAATGTCAATAAATTTCCCTAAAAAGGCTAGGATCTTAAAATCTCCCCACATTATAATAGCTCTTCCTCAAGATGAAATCTCAAACATCTCTATGATTATTGGTCGAACAAATGAGGCCACTGAGCCTGCATATCTGCTTATCTCTACCATGTTTCCTCCTAAACATGACCATATTTTCATAATAAATGAATTATCGTCACAGGATTTCCCCACAAAACATTCTCACTATGATCCAACACATGTATCATATGCTCCTCAAAGGACGCATCAATGTCAAGATCAACATCATCCACATCAATCAAATGATATGGTTCATGGGTGATACCACTGAAGTTGTGACACATGAAAAACATAATGCATAACACTATACTTCTTTGGAAGATTCAATTGGTACGCCAACATCCTGATTTACTCCATAACTGCAAATGCTCTAATAAACATGGGTGTCAACTTTCCCTGCCTCCAAATCCTATGGTGACCCAATCTTGGAAACACCCAAAGGAACACATGATAAACCACCATAACACAAGGGTTTGTTGATATTTATCATCATAAGACTTCTTCCAACTCTGAGTCATGGCCATACATTTCTGAATCATCTGAACCTGCTCTTATCTACAACCTTAGGATCAATGACCTTGTTCCAACAAAAAAATCTGAGACATAGCTAGGGAACAACCTCTAGTTCAAGTACCTATATAAAAACCCCAACTAACTCCATTTTCCATAATTAAAACACCAAGATCCTCTAAAAAATAATATTGATATCAAAATCACTATGTTTCAGAGGTTTCTACCACCATAATCATAGAATACCACTAGAACCTCAAATTAAACATCAAAAACAAATATGATGCATTTCCCAACTCACTGTATCCAAACATCCCAAAAAATATCATCCAACATTGGCATCAATATTTTCCATTGGAAGCACCCTAAATAGACACACATCTTCCATTCATTCATGAACCAAGGACTACTTGAATTTTTTCCATGACTCTATTCCAACCTCATAATTCACTTATCATTAAATCACCATGCAAATGTGGATTATAGCTCACCTCATCAATTCATTTTTACCCAACCAAATCAATTCATCTGTGGCCAACCCATTCTAGAAATTCCCAACTTCCACTATTAACATGTTACTCTATCACCAAACCATAATGACTTCTCATTTAAGAACACCACCCTCATATGAGCACACATACTGATGTCTATCACCAACTTCTGATGAAATTCCACTATCAAAGAATCTACTACTCACCAATCTATCATCAGGCTATACGTCCCTCACTAATACAATTTGAAACAACCAATCGAATTTTCCTTTAGAACCACCTCTAGGCTGAAGCTAATGCTTGGATAAAACAATCACCACACCCAATAACCACATGGAATTTCCCAAATAATAACAACATTTACCCCATTATTCTTTTATTGGAATCCTGATGCCACAAAATCCAACTCATAGACATCTCCACACACCTAAAAACTCCCCAGTATGAGGGTCCTACTTCAATGAATAACACAACACTCCCCACCTTATGAGTGTCATTATCACTACTTTTTCAAGAAATTCCAACCACCATGGATCTTACTTCAATCACAAGTTAGACACTAAAACTTGGATTTTCTCTTATAGATTTTCACAGGACAAAAAAAACATCAACCGCTACCCATTCCCATCTTCCGAGAAGTGAACCAATCAAATTTATTGACCTCCATTCCATCCTAAGAACCTAATCTATAAACTGTCGATGGTGTACCTCCCACCATCAAGCTCCACATATACCATTTCATGAGTACCGCCTAGAAGAGGACCCATATCCAACCAAAACACATTCAGGCATCTAGTCATAAATCCATAGCTCTCTCAATGTACAGGGTATGATGTCAAGGTATTGGACATGATCATCACTAGACAAAAGTACGCAAAGAATTCGTCGATGAACACCACTACAATTATGCATCACAGATGTTTCCTCAAACTATAGAAACACCATGACATGCTGAACTTCTTTGTCTTCCCCATCCACCAACATCTAATCAACATATGGACACCACAACTCAAGTTGTGTTGCCCACTGAATTAACCACCACTTCATGTCTCACTACTAAGAAACCATGAACCAGCGCTTCATGTGGCACTATCGCCACCCACCTCTCAAGTTCCCACATCATGAATATGTAGACTCACAATAGATACATAACATCTCTACACAACCGGGAAGTATACACTCCTAGAACATTCCCAACACCTTGTCCTCTTCAGAACCCTTGAGGTCATGCACCCTCCTGCGATCATTCATTCAACTCAACTCAATATTCCACAAAACAAACAACCCCAAATCTAGTCCCAAATGCCTACTCACACAACTAGCCATGCTTCCTAGTCTTCTAGACTCATCATACTCAAGGTATCTTCAAATTTTCTCTCCAAAACCCAACCATTTTTAGAAACAAGCTCAATCCCATGACTGCCCCTCGCCCTAGTTGTCACTTCTATATCAAAAATGTCAACCCATTATTTTATCACCCTTTTCTTTTCCATCCAAAATCAATATTGATTTCCATATCAAACACCATAAAAATCACAGGACCATGTTTTCAAATGGTCTTTCCTTCCAAAAATACCCTTAAGACCAACCATAGTAACTAAAGTACTTCTACTAGAAATAAACTAAGTCATGACCATGCAATTTAAAAAAAATAAATGGCACCAACCATACATTTATTCCACCTCTAAAGAAACCACTTGCGCTTCACATTCCAAGGAACCTACAACACTAGGTTGTCCTCCCTTGAGGATACCTTTGATTTCCCGAGGCTTCTGACTCATAGCCACAAATCGAGTCGCATCTCAAAAACCATTAACTTTCTCCCTTATTTATCTAGGCCAAACCCACACTAGGATACACTCTTCATGCGATTCTGTCAAAACTCAAACATCAACTTGTGCCACACACATCTAAAGGTGATACCAATCTGCCCGAACCTTCTTATGAATCATCCTCATAAGTCAAAATGCACCAAAACCCTAAACTGAATTCACATCTAATAATGGCCACTAGCTCTACCCCTAATCCATACACATCAACAATCCCACCCCCATTCTGAACACACTAAGTCCCACACACCAAGAGACCATGTACTCTAGGTCCCACATGAGGGGTACTTTCCCATAAATGTCATCACTATGAGCCCAAGGACCACTCTAGGATCCAAAACACATCTCTCAAGATCCCAACTCACAAGGGTTACCATGTTCACATTTTCATAAAATGTCTCCCAACTCAAAGGCCTCACAAACTATAACTGAGTTCTAAAACTATAAAACTCTCACTACCCCAAAACAACCATACCAAGGTACAAATAAAAAAAATAATACTAATTTCCAAAGATTCATGTTTCTATCATCTATATAAAACAAGAAATGTTCCCATATAACTACTCTTCCCATTTAATACCCAGAACCAATGGTGGCTCTTGTTCCACAACTGGGGGTCATTTTCATCCATGTCCTCCTTTCATCCTATTAATAATAATCATATTAGAGGCATGTATCTACAATTACAAACACTTGTCATAGGAAACATAACACAACATTAACACATTTAATAATAGGGATTCAAATGTATCCATAATAATTCTTCCCCCTTTCCCACCACACAGTCAAATATGAGGCACTATCACTACCCTTAAACATCCTACATCTACGTATTTGTTAAAAATGGGTAAAAACACATTCACAACTCAAGTTTCTCATTATAAACCCATTTACATATCATATACACAATAAAAGAAAACCATTTCAATTTTAACAACTTACCCAAAACATGCTTTTTTGGGCGTTCTTAGAAATGATGCATGTCACAATAATCCCTAAGTGCTTATAATGATGCATGTATACTCAACTCTCATTCCATATCATTTCCTGAGTAAAATAATATAAAATATCATAAACCAATAACATCACACTAGAATTGCATCACCCAAGGAGAAATAACATCCAACTGTAACAACAGACATCAACGACAGCAATCCCACCATGGGTACTTGGGATTCTCCCATACATGGGGTCGCTACTCCCATGCATGACCTCATGTCCACTGTTAGAAACATCCATGTATCCTTTCTACCATTAATAGATATTAAGATAAAATAAAAGAAAATAAAACTACCTCTGATACCATTTTTTAATTTCTTGACCTAGGTGCCACATACTGGTACCCTGAGCCAGTCGGTTACATGACCTCAAATGCGCCTCCCTGTATACTAGAGGCTTCTAACTCGTAATGAGGGTATAATATAAAACATAGGGAGAATATACCATCTTTATCAAAGTAATACAATTGTAGAAATAGAACAAAAACAACCAAATGATATAATCAATAACCATACAAATTGGTACGTCATGTTGACCAAAACAGAAATACAATATCCTAACCAAAATAGTAGATATGTCATGCTAAATAAGTATTGAGTGTCAAAATAAAACCACAAAATAAAAACACTAACAAATCCCCCAAGAAGGTCCAAACACCAAGTTCAGTTCCCTTATCCATGATCCATCCCGACTCAACCATCTAGTATAAGGATCTTTCCCTCATCCTAACATGCAAACATAAAGTCTATTCAAGTAATGATCAGGTAGTCTGAGTAGGTTGTGAGTAAAAATTATTAGGCCACCACCAATAGAATATAAAACAATATCAATTCACTAATACTGTATAATATTTTGTAAATAATAAAGTACAATACATGAGTAAATAGTTATCGCATTTCATTATTCATTAATTAACCACATAAATCCCTAGGTTCATGATGACACCCATGCTATCAATACCTTCTTTGGACCATGTAGGAGTATGAACTATCACCAAGGGATATAACATATTACAATACCATGGTCATAATTTATTATTTCCTTTCAATTAATATTACATCCATTTGGAACCATAGTCAAATTCTAATCTCATTTGTATAGAAAGTCAGGTCTCAAACACCCCATGGGTATTTAGAGCCTCTGTCCCTATCCCACACCTCATTGTAACATGAGTATTTGGAGCCTCATTCCTTGTCCTATACATGCTATCACAAATGTTTATTTGGATCCTAGATCTCTATCCAATACAATAATATTCATATATGGGTATTTGGTGCCTCAGTCCTTATCCCATGCAATAATAATCACATATATGCATTTGGGTCTAGAACTACATGTCTATTACATTGTGGGTATTGGAAGCCTTAGTCCCTATCATGCACCCTATTTATCACACAATCATATATATCACATATATCATATTTAACAGGGTGAATTGACATTAACCCTTTCATCAACAATTCACATCATGGCATACCATTTCAATTATCAAAAAAACATGGTTCAATACTTTAATCACATGGAATTATATGAATAATTTAGTATTAACCCAATTATCTAACTTTAATCAAATAATTCATTGAACCTTAAATTTTAAGACAAACATCCATTGTTTCTATTAATCTACCCATTCAACATTCAATTAATCAATAAATTCCACAATCCCATCAATTGACCAATTACACAATCTCATTAATTGACCAATTATACATTCCATTAATTGATAAATTATAAATCCCATTAATTGGCCAATTTTCACAAACTTGTAAATAAATAAATTTAGTGTATCTTTATTTACCAATTAAATGATCACAATTACCAAATTCAATTTTCCCATGTTCAACTCATTTCATAGTCACATAGAAATTAATTAATCAATTCCTTGATTCCATAAATTATTTAATCAATCAATATATTCAATGAGGGATTCAATTTCAAAACATGAAAATTTAAATTTCACCACAAATTCATTCAATTGGAATTCAAGACTATAGTAATTGAATTTAGACCAACTACCTCAAAATCGTTGTTAGAAACTTGCCAATAGAAATCCCCAAATTGAAGCATAATTTTCAATTTCATAATAAAAAATGAGATCAAGATCCAAAACCTAGATCCAAAATTAAACAGATTAAGATCTATTAATAACTAGGTATATATTCATCACTAATGGAGGAATCATCCCTTAAAAAGATATGAGAAATTAGGGAGAGATGGAGGAAACCATTCAATATGAGAATCTCTTATTGGGAGAGGTTCATATTCTTTAATATGGTCTTTAATTCATCAAGAATGGAGTTTGGAAGGCCTAAAAATCTATCCAAGATCCTTCAAAAATGTGATAAAACGTTTAGGGTTTAGTTCGGTTGAATTAGGGTATCGGTCAAGGGGTTCAGAAATTTTAAAACAAATATTTGGGGGTTCAATTTTCCGTGTGAACGGTTTTCTCTACGGGTCACATGATTTTTCCCTAACTATTCTCTTAATTGTGTGCCTCCTATTAGGGGTCTCATGGTTACTAATAATAGGGTTCATGTTTTCAAAAATATTGTTCCAAACCTACAACCCCCCAATGCCTAGTGTTTCATGGTTTGTTGGGGTAGGGCGCACGGTTTAGGCAAACTATGCGCCAATTGTGCACTGCCCAAAAACCCCTCCAAAAACATCCAAATTTCACCAAAATGAACCCAAGATAAAAACCAACTCGGATATACTCAAAACAAAGAAAAAGAGTACTTAAAAACAAACTCGATACATTTATAGAAAAAATTCCAGATATTTTAGTATCGAGTGTTTGGTGGAAGGAAAGAAGACACCATAACTAATTAATTTAATGGTTAATTAGTTATCTAATTAAGAGGAGTAAAAATAATCCTGCACCTAACTCATTTATTCCTTCATATAGAAGGAGGTATAATTTTTCTCCCATAACAGATGGACAAACCTAATATAAGAGGCTCCTCCAGACTTCATCCATGACATCGATCGAGACCAGATCAAGGTTCAGCGACATCTCAGTGTGGATATAAACTTGAAGCTTCTATGTTTACACCATTAGATAGGTAGTTTTGAATTTTTATGTCATTATCCATGTTTTATGTTATTTTTAGGAGTTTTAAATCCTATTTTTGACGTCTTATCACCCCTAGAGGAATGATCTATGTGTAATTGAAGAAAAATGGGTGTTTAGGGAGGTTCGTAGGGATTTCCTAATCAGAAATATGATCACACAACGTGTAGTTTAGGGGAACAAGTCATGTGTTCTTCTCATTTTGAGAAGAAATACTTTTTGGGACAACATAGAATGTACAAGAGTACATGTAGTGTGGTTGGACATGGTCATGTGGCTGATCACGTGGGCAGACACCCCATGCAAGAGGGACATAGCCCGGTACACATGTATGGGACAGGTTAGGTAGTATATGTTATGTATCTTAGGTACATTCCATGTTCCCCCACAAGGATAACCAATCCATATCCATGATAAATCACACTCAAACATCTCTGAGATGATACACATTGTCTGACCCAAGTACACACTATGTACTTATTTTAGGATAATTCCACCTTATGTATCTTTTTTCTCAAAACTTTTATTTGTGCTTGTGATCAACCTATCTAGATTAATTTTTCACATAAAATGTGATGGGATCCTTATCTTGATATTTAGATATGTTCCATGAGGTTCTTCAAACATGATTCTTCTGTCATCAATACTTGGATGATGGCAGTGTTCGAGTGGGATCACTGGTGAGATGTTGGGGTTGGTACTCTCATGTCGCACCAGGGTGCGGGTCTCCCATACTCATTAAAAATGTATATTCAATACTCCCCAGTAATATAGAGGGTGTGGTTAATCTATCCATAGAGTGTTACTCCCCCATTATCAATCTCTAGTTGGTAGTATGTCCTCTATGATAGTTATTTCTCCCTTGATTATGGAGCACAATAGTGAAGAGCAGGCCCCTCTATTCATATTCTGGTGAGATTTCTTTTGGTGCTAGATATTAGAGGTGGAACCTTAGAGCTACATATTTACTCATCATTATTAGCTAGTCTATAGAGATAGAGATCCCTTTTATCTCTAGCTTGGATTTCATTATGAGCATATCTACTATATTTTCATAAGTCTCTTTCTTATGGGTTGAGATGAGTAAGGATTATTTTTTTCCTTTTTTTTAGGTTTTACGGAACCTACTATGTATGTATATACTCACCCCTGAATGGTCTATTCCTATACATATTATGTCTTGTGCAGACAACAGGTAGTTCAATAGTTATTTTGGTGATCCTAGTTTCAGTGGTGCTTAGTGGCTCTTGGCGCTGACCATGTTCTAATATTGTCCTTTGAGATTATGAGTCAGACTCTCCTAAATCTACCTTTTTCCAATTATTTATAGTTTGGGGTTTTTTCTAGTTGGTCATGTGATTTTCCCTTATTTACTTTACACAACACTGTTGTACACTAATGTTTTCCCTAGCAGTTTTTTCATGTAGGGTTACACTCTGGATAGTTAGGATTTTTCTATTTATCTATGCACTGTATCATGAAGATGAATGTGTGAGTGTGTATAGGTACTTAGGATAAGGCCTCCCATTTCCTTTATTCCTTCTCAATACCTTTTTTCATCCACTAGCCTATTATTGGTGGGATTTGGGTTGTCACACATGGATTTATACCAGCACGACAGGCCCCAGTGGGTCGAGTCGTGACGACATCACAACTAGTATGGGCCTTCCTTATCATTTCAGGTTCAATTTCCAAACCATTTACCATTTTTTATTTATGGATGACATGTTTTTCTTCATTAATGGGCATCTTAATTCGATTTAAGGATTCAATGAAATATTGGATGATTATTGTAAATGGAGTGGGAAGTGTATCAATAAAAAATCAGTGTTCTCACCTCTAATGCATCCATACCTAGGAACCTAAATCTCATTGAAGAGTTGTTGTCAATTAAGAAGAAAATTATTATTATGGAATACCTAGGAGCTCCATGATCATATGGTATAATTAACATTCATCACTTTGAGGTCCTTTTCAATTATAAAAAAACTTATATTTACAATTTTAAGAGTCTTTCTCTTTATTTTGGGGGTGGTATCACGCTATATAACTATGGTATATCCTATATCCTTATGAATGTGCTCTCAGTTCTCAAATTTCTAGAGTTTTCCATTCAAGATATTTAAAATAAGATGAATGGTATTATTTGGGATTCCCACCATGAGGGAAGGTATCACTGGTATTTGTGTTTGATGATGGCTAAACTTGTTGGTGATGGTGGTATTAACCTGAGAAGTATGATAGAGATAATGAATTTCTTATAGGGGAAGATAGCTTGGGAGGCCCTAGAATAACATTCCATGTGATCTAGGTTCAACCTTGAGAAGTTTGTAAAGTACATGGGTCTTTAAAATAACCACATATCTCACCGTTTTTACACCTTATAGATCCACCATAAAAAGCTACATGATCACTTATGATGGATCTTTGTTTGTGGTGGTATCAACTTTTGATGGAACAACTAGTTGGGAGGTACCACAACCTTCCCGAGATACCCATTCCCTAACCTATCATTTTTTTCATGAAAACACATATGTTTCATTCAAGATATTATCAACCTTTTGAAGAACTATCTATTTGATCGTATCCAATAGATGGTTGATTTTGATAGTTGTATTTTCACTAGCACTACTTTCGGTTTCTTCTCCACACAGGAATACAATAATACTCTGTAATAGAGGCAAGATAATGATAAATGCACTAGGATTCCCGGGTGCAAAGGTAACCCCATGAAATACAACTTTTGTATTGGTGTCTCAGGAATCATTATATTCTAACTGATGGTAAATTTCAATAAAAATACATCATGTTGGCATCCAAGTACTACTATTGTGAACAACCAAAGGAGGAAAAGTGTTATATATCTTATTTGAGGGGGAATGGGCATGCACTATTTAGAATCTCATCAGCAATAGTATTGGAATAGTGTTGTAGGGGGGCTATCTAAAACATCCTCATGATGTGGTTTCAAGGTTCATACTCCTCTTCTATAGAAGAAAATGTGCATTTATCATTTTAGGAAGTCAGAGGTTGGGTCATTTTGGAAGTTGTAAATAGAGGAAGGAATGAAGAGTTAAACCACTCTCAACATGCCTTGAAAGTGAAAAATAAGATCTTTATTGTCAAACTAAGAACTTTGATAAAAAATGGGATAAGTATCCCTTGATGAGGAAGTTAATTTGGTAATATATCCACTCTATAATAGGCATTAGAAATGTATTTCTAGGTTATTCTATTTTTTTCAAATCCCCAGCACATGATTGAAGCTTAACACTGATGGTTCATTCAACCAGGGAATCATGAGGGGTGGAAACTTAGTCCATAATGCGAGAGTTTTGATGGTGGGAGGGTTTAGTTCATACTATAGACATTTCAACTCCCATAAATATAAGGCTTGTGCTATTCTAAATGAGCTTGAAAATTATAAATCCAATAACACTAGCCTGAAAACCATGGAAACAGACTCACCCATGGTCTCAGACTCCACCCTCAGTCATCTTCCTATCCCCTGATGTATTATTTACCTCATTAGAAAATATAGTTAGTTCCCAAATAATTAAGGTGTTAAGGTAACAAATTAATTGGAATATCGTATGTTAGAGGTAATTCACATGAAAACTTCATCATCTACTCTAGTATTTCCCCCTTTTCCCTTGACAATAAGGCTAGTGTAAGTGGGGATGCTCTTAGGCTCCACCAATTAAGACTTCCATAAGGACGAGTTCTCTCTAGCTTTCGTATCTTCATAATTATTTAACTTTTAGCATTTCCCATAGGCCTAAACATAATATATATATATATATAAACTGTATTATGAAATATAGGAATTTACCAAATTTCTTAACTCCCCTTTATACAAAGTATAAATAACCCATTTGTAATATGTATAATCAACACATAAGATGTTCCTATTAAGAAAATATATAAATAATATATTCCACATCTTACGTACACAGTAAGAAATCAACCCTTAGATAAGTTTTCCAAGGGGAATATAACATTATGTATAAATTAATCCTCTTACATGCCAACATATAAAGTTACTCCTCACATGTATCAAGGAATCTTCTTACATATCAATAGACCCTTATACATATCAAGGAGATCCTTTTATATACCACCTTTCATCATGTTTTTATAGTTTAAAGACTCATACCCATTATAGGGTCACTCCAAGATAATTCTTACATATCATAGTGCTTCTAGAATTTAGTTATTTTCTCAAAATGAGAGAAATAATTAAGTATGGGGTACTCGTATGTAAGAGGATCTCCTCATAGGGTGGTTCCACGACTTAGACAATTTCTCCCAATACACAAGGGGGTTAGTTTTATATATCAGGTACCCGTAAATAAGAGAAACATCTCATGAGGTACTTATTACATATATAGGGTGTCCAATATTTAACAAAATTTTCTGAATAAAGGGAGTTACTCTTACATATGGGGTACCCATGTATAAGAGAAACATCTAACATAGAGGTTTTTTGGACCTATTCAAATTTTTTAACACTTTATAGGGTTTCTCTTATGCATTATAGGGGGATATTTTATATATAATATAAATAAATTTATGTAAGCCTTCAAACTTAGGAAAAAAAATTAAAACAAAAATAGCTCAAAAATATCCAAAATCACTCCAGACTCATCCATTTAGTTTCCAAAACCTACAGGCCTTTCCTAAGAGAACTAGATATAAAAATTGGAAAAAACACAAAACATTATGTTATCAACTACCAAGAATTAATTACAAACATATCCTAACACATCCATTATCCCTACAGAGATCCAAAACACATGGTTGATCCAAAATTAAATCTAAAATGATCCCTGAGTACCTGATCATAACTAGAATCCACAAAGAACATAACATTCAAATTTAAACTGAAATTTAATATTTAAAAAAACTATAGGTTTGGGTTCTTTTGTGCCTTAATAAATTCATGCATGTTACACACTCCCCCTAAATCCCCCCCCCCACATCTAAAAACTAGTGATATTGGAATTAAAACTACTTCCCTCTAATTTGAAATATTCATATCTTGAGTGTATTAACTAATTTCCTATCATTATTTTCAATACCCTCTCACTATAGTTGGAATTAAAACTACTAGAAATTTTGATATAGTGTAAAAATTATGATAGGAAGTATATTCCCTTATATACCTAGGATTATACCATCTATTTTTATTCACCATATACTTTTATAGGATTAGGCTAAACACATAATGAAAGCACAATGATGGCTAAATCACATCATCCTTGAAGTGTTAAAATAGAGGTGAGAAAAATACTTTTTGATGGTTCATCTATCCCACATTTGATAGTAATTGGGTTGGACCTGTGCAAATTATGCCAAAGAAATATATAATAACAACAGTGTAAAATGAAAGGAATTAATTAGTTACCACATGTGTGAAAAATAGTTGGTGTGTTTGTATTTAATTCCATAAACTAAATTAATCCAAATGAAATGGTCACTTTTCTTTACTTTTCATTGAAAAAATGTAATAAGGATTGTCTAGTAAGTCCAATAATTATTTCATTAATGGATTTTTTTGTTATTTTAAAATCTATATATTCCTTAAGGATAAAAACATACAACTTTTACCTTTCTATTTAGAGAATTTTTAAATAAGAGGATTTCATTTTGTCTATGTAATGATCCTGGTACATATCAATACTTTATTATTAGTATTTTTTTCTTAGTAACTAGAGCATTTCATGGATGTTTTCATGGAAGATTTCTCAAATTATGGATCTTACTTTAATACTTGTTTGGTATGCATAGGTTTTATCCTCAATTTTTTCATTGAAAAATATCTCATATTAAATTATAAGATACTTAATTTTATAGTAGATTGGGGGATAGTTCTTTTGAATGTCATTTCAAGTTAAGTAATTTAATTTGATAGATTAAAGATTGAAATAATTTAATCCCTCTCATATCAAAAATGTGTTCATGGGGTGTTGTATTTCTTGGTTCATGCTGGTTCTTATGACTGGTTTATTAAATAATTAAGTTAGTTTTCACTTCCCATTTCAAGATTATTATAGAAATATTTTAGTTCATGTTTGATAATAAATTAATTTATTTAATTAATTCACTAAAAAGGAGTCTCGCATTCTCACCCATAATCTGACCACCTAAGTGGGATTTCCCTTTCAAACTTTTGTGTGATTCCTCTAACTTTAATTTTGGGGTATTTTTATCACAAAGGGTTGAGAGGTATTATCTTGTTATTTTATAAGCTTCATGAACACTAGGAACTACCCATGTAAACTAAACCAATATAGAAAAATAGATTATTTCCATTTTCTTTGGTTTGATGAATTCTATTTATATTTAATGGTTGTAAGGGCATATAAATATTAGTTGGAACCATGCCCAATAATGTGTTTTTTCATTTTATATGGATAAATACTCATAAATGGACAAACATAGCATTATAATATTCATAGAGAGGATATTTTTACATATAATTTATAATTATTTTATATATAAGAATTACCTTATCTTGATATTTATTTCTTTATTAATGGATTTGTTTGAAATTTTTTTCATACTATCATTTCGATGAAGAATAAAAATTAAAATTACTACAGTGGTATTCACATGTGCTCTATGAATCTCATAACATCATTGATGCACTACTGCAAATATGGTCTTTATCGGTGCGAGAAAAGGGAATTAACAATGATAGAAAAGCGCTATTAATTGAGGTGAAGATAAAGGGGGTCCCTTTTATCAGCACTCTGAAAAGCGTTGATAAAGGTCCATTTTATCAGTGCTTAAAAATTGTGTTGATAAAAAGGGGTCTTTTATCTGCATTAAAAAAAGTGCAGATAAAAATTTCCTTTATCATGTTTTTTTAGCGCTGATAATGGACACCTTTTATCAGTGCTTTTTTTAAGCACTGATAAAAGTCAACAAAAATTAAAAAATAATTAAAATATATATATTTCTAGGGGGGAGGTTTTAACAGTGCTTGACCTCCCCCCCCCATCAGCGCTAGGTAGAGCCCCCTCCCTCTCACTGCACACTGCCTTTGTCGCGCAAACCCCTCCCACTTGCGCCCGCGACCCTTGCATCCACCAGAACTTGAACTCGAGACCTCCCCCTTGTACACATACACCTTTACCACTAATCCATTTATGTTTTTCTTCATTTAATGATATATCTATTTCTTTATATATATATATATAAATAGTTATATTTATTCGTATATTAATATATATTCATATTAATATAAATATATTTCGTTATATTAATATATATATATATATATATATTAATATATATATTTATTTATTCATATATTAATATACATTTATATTTATTTATATATATATATTGTTAGTTATAATTGTTTATCCATATATTTATTTTTATATTAATATATATTTATAAGATTAGTTTTAAATACTTTTATAAAATATGGTTTTTATGTGTTTTTATAAATAAACAAATAAATAAATACATAAAAATATACAACACACACACACACACACACACATATATATATATATATATATTTATGAATAAATATATTTATATATGTGTATCTGAAAATCCATTAAATGTTAAAAGACCATAACTTCTAATCTATAAGTCCATTTCAACTCCACAACCATTCAAATAGAATAAAATGAAACAATATTAGATATGATATGTAGTAAAGGCCTTGAAGATATCTGAATCATAAGTTATACCCATTTTAATGTTAAAACATTGGGGTATCCCAACTAAAAACTCCATTTTGGAGGCCTTTTGGTCTTTTTGGGCCTCAAAAAATGTGACAGAAGGTTCCCTAAAATCGCTAACATGTAGAGCTTGTTGCAAGCTTCGATTTAAAGTATTCTAGAACTCAAACGGACATCTGGATTAAAAGGTATGGTCATTTGAAGTTTGAGTTACAATTTAAACTAATTTTAGATATTTTATTGATTTTTTTTTTATTTTTTGTGTCTTCAAATTGTTATTAAATGATTATTAATCGATGATAATTTGAAATTTTTTAATTTATAATATTTTTTAAAATATTTTAAAGCCATTTTTACTCAATTTTATATTTATTAGCATGAGTAATAAGTGTTGATAAAGACCCCCCCCCCTTATCAGCACTACTAAAAAAGCGTTGATAAAGGGGACCCCATTAATAGTGCTAAAAACCCACTGATAAAGGGAAGTCCTTATCAGTGCTAATAAAGGGTCACTTTTTACCGAACTTTTTTTAGCACTGTTGAAAGTGCCCTTTATCGATGCTTTTTTTTGCACTGATAAAGGGTGGTGCTACGGAAACCCAATTTTGTGGTAGTAATGGAACTCTAAGTGCTAGTGTAGAGATACCAATCATCTTGCATCATTAACCATTGATCAGAAAAATAATTACTTTGGGTTGGAAGAAATATTTCTTATTCTCTTAGCCTTGAGAGGGAGGATGTGGAGGACCATATCTCGATCTTATGATCATTATTGAAAAAGTATCTTCAGTCTTGAGAGAAAACTCTAGAGAGATTTTCTACAGAATAATTCACTTAAGAACAAAAAATTTTAAGGTTGTATACATAGGTTTAGACAATTATTAATCTCCCAAACACCCCTTAGAAAACTTCTTTATTCAAAATTAACCTTACATATAATAATCATATTATTATTACATTCTATGACATACTCTAACTTACAGATAATAAATATCATTTATTAAATCAATCAATCAATATTTATTTAAATGATATTTAATAAAATATTCAATTTCAATCCAGCCCTTAACTTAGTCCATCAATCCTCCTGAGAATTTATCAAACCTTGAATAATAGATATTTATTTAATTAAATAAATAAATATCATTAGATTATTCATTAAAAGAATAAATAAAAATTTTATTCACTAAATAGCAGATAAATATTTATTTTTACATTCATGTAACTAAATAAATAATTTTTTTATTACCTTATGAATAATAAACAAAAGATAAATAAAAAATTTATATTTTCTAGATGGAAAATTATATATTTTTTTAAATTAAACTCATATATATTCCAAACTCAAAGAAATGGTGATCGAATATATCTAAACAATATTTCTCAAATAATTATTATTCCTTCGTATTGAGAATAATAATAATTCTAACTATTATATTCAAATCAAATTTAACTAAGTTTCTGGATATGCTTTCTATGTGACCCTTTAGGCCTCATTATCAGTAAAATTTGTAAAGTTTTCCTAAAATCCAAGATTTCCATCTAGTAATATGTCAATGTACCCTTGTATAAGAAAGTTATTGTTGCAACAATAACAATATCATATGAATTCTTACTATGTAATATAATCAATTTCTTTATATATCTCATAAAGAAGGTTTCATACTTATATCATAAACCTATATGATTTTTTTTTGAATCCCTATAATCAACTCATTAATGAACCATTATGGTCATGGATTTAATCAAATATTTATATTCCAATCAAATGGTATGAGATATCTACGTCCATAAAAATAAAAGGAACAAATCCTTTCTTGACTTATTCATTAATTTATATCACTTATGAAACACCCAATGTATCCTACCTAAAAATGAGAATATGTTGTCATGTTTTTTATCAATACATCAAACCAATAAACACATATGTATATAGGTATACACAATGACACAAAACATGGGTAATTTATATTGGCGAGGTATATCCTCATTACCTCCTCTCTTGGATATTACCAAGTGAAAAATCAGGTGTTGAAGCCTCATCTATTTATGATCATCCATCACCTGATCATCTAACATCATCTATTTCATATCAGACACATGTTATCTTGACCATAGGATATAGGTTTAATAAAAAAATCATATCACTTCAAAGTTTTATTGTAGCTGGTAACTATTATAACCTGTGACGTCCTGAACCTAGATGCCACTTAACAGGTGCCCCGAGCATGGTGAGCCACATGGCCTCAAGTAGATCTCCCCAAATGCTTGAGGCTACTTACTAGCAGCGAAAGACTAGGGTGTGTCTATGGGGAGACTATTCCCTCATTACCAGAGTGTAGCATAGAGGATAGATATAAATAGTAGTAAATAGTGGAAGTATTATAAGTAAACAACATAAGCAGAAAATTGTAATGGGTAGATAGGAATAAAAAAATAAAATAATAATAATAACATATAGTCACACAAAAAATGATGATGATATTTCATGTCACTGGAAAATTGGAAAACATGGATACAAGATAGCAGACATAACATTTTCCGCAAAATCATAAAGGAAAAAAAGATTGTTCCAAGCATCCTGGGCTCTGACTCAGTCATCTGCTATTAAGATCCATACTAAATAGCAAGAAATAAAGTGTTCAAAGTTGTATTCTTCCCTATTTCAACACCTACAACCATATAATATACTCTAGTTACCAAACGGCACCCAGAGAGGGTGTGAGATAAATCTCAGTGGGCCACCACCAATAGTGTCTATAACATCTGGCATGTGTAATGGAATATAATAGTGTGCAAGCATGCACAAATAAAGTAATGGAGTACATTGTAACTAAATACCAAAGTAACTGATTTGGCCCTCGTCTGTTGTAAGAACATGTTGAAATTAATTATTTTATTATTACTAGATTATAATATGTAACATGATTAAGAATAGTGAAGGTTCCAAGTTGTAGCAAGGAAACCTGTAATGATATTAAATAATGCAGTTTTGAGGTAATAACCAAGGAAATGTAAAAATCAAGGGTCTTCAACTTAGTAATAATGGTAGCCTATAATGGGGTAAGAGTGTAATACAAGGATCATAGTCCAAGGCATTCCATAATGAGATACATATCGAGTCCAAGGAGTTCATCCAGGGTAAAATGGGGCTAAGAAAAGATTGGGCCAAATGAGATTTAACTATGGAACATACATGTAAATGCTGGATCCAAGGATTATATCCAAGGAATCCTATTGTACTACATGAGGGATAAAATGGTGTCATACTGGTCATCCAAATATTATACAAGGACTGGGTTCTTGGTGGGTCTCAACCTAATCAAGTCGTATCCTTGAAATCGGAATGGGTTCCTTGAGTGCTCAAGGCATTCCCTTGGTAATCCAAGGAGAGATCAAGTCAAGACACTCCTATTTGATAATTAAGTAATATATAATTTATAAAGTTCAATCCATTGCATTTAATTATTATGAAAATACTAATTGAGAATGCAACCATTTAATCCAATCATAAATAATCAATTTTCCATTTGGTTCAAGACTTTCCTTTCATTAGTGTGACATGGACAAGTAGCATGCAACCATTCTTTTAACCCCTTAAGAATTTTAATATGTAAGTTTCACTCTAATACCTTCCATAAACATGGTAAGGGGTTCTATGGAAATTTAACCTTATTATTCATTTACATTCAAGGCCAATTAATTTACTCAATATGATTTCCAATTTCACATTTCACATTTAATTATCTAATTGAAGCACTTACTTTAGGTGAGTCAAGTGGTGAGAATACAAGGTAGTTTCCATTATGAAATTCACATTATAAATAAAGTCATTTAATATAATAAAGCTTACCCTTGTAAAGGTAAGGTCAATCCACACCTGAATGGTGACTAAAACGCGTCAAAACACTAAAATGTCAATTATGGAATAACATGCTACATGGGATGAATGAATTTGTTGGATTAACCACTAAAAAATAATCACATATTCTGAAGTAACATAATCATGCATCTATAATGATTATAATCATGACATATAAATTCAACAAAAAGCACCCAATGAAATCGATGGGCCCCATACAAAAATTCTAAAATCAACAAACTTAAGGGATGAGTTATAGACTAGACACCATAGGATTGTATGACTCTCCTCCTCTAGTATCAGCCCTTTAATTGGCTTGGATGAAAGTATATATAAGAAAATAAGAAAAATTCTCACACCTCAATAACTAGGTCAACAGTAAGAGAGGAGAATAAAGACTCAAATGGACTCGAGTACTTACCATTGTGCATCCAACATGGTGAACAAAATCTAGATCGGATCTTAGATGAAGGAGATCTCTTAATCCCTACCTTTTGTCTTCAAAATGCTCAAAAAATGAGAGAAAATGAGGATAATCCCACTAGATCTCATAATGTGAATGAAGGATAATCTTAATTAGATCATTAAGGTTAAAGAGGTAAAGTTACCCAAAAATTAGAATGTGCACGGTTTGTTCACACGGGTTGACAAACTATGTGAAAACTATGCACGAGTACCTAGTAATAAGGGTTTATCGCATGGTTAGGTCTCAAGGTTGTGTTCCAACCGTGTGATATGGTTCTTCCAAAACAAAACATCTACATGGTTAGGCCAATCGTGAGCCAACCATGTGACATGGCTAGTTTCCCCAAATAGATGGGTTCTAGGCTCCAAACCTTCCTCAGACACCCCTAAGACCATTTTCTAACCCATTAGGCATCCATATTGGGTCGAAAATAATTAATTAGACTAAAATTTAAAGGATCTATGCCTAAGGGAAAATT
This sequence comes from Viscum album, assembly GCA_963277665.1. Taxonomy (NCBI): domain Eukaryota; kingdom Viridiplantae; phylum Streptophyta; class Magnoliopsida; order Santalales; family Viscaceae; genus Viscum; species Viscum album. The sequence continues at coordinate 87,381,057 of OY728154.1, forward strand.
GGGTTCTTATAGTCTTCCCCCCTTAAAGGAACTCATCCTTGAGTTTACCTTCCAAGTGTGATGAAACAATCTTTGAGAATAACTATGGACACTGGGCATGTACATCAGCTTCCCTCTTCCAAGTCACATCCTACACCCAACCGTGTTTCAATAACACCCATACTAGAGGGACAGACGAGACTCGTAGAGCCTCTAATCTTTGTTCAATAATGTGTACTATATACTCCTTGAAGGTATCATATACATCTAATTTCACTTCCTTAGGATCAAAAGTATGAGATAGGTCAACATGATATTGATGAAGCTGTGAAATATGGAAGACATCATGCATGGAACGGTACCTCTAAGATAATAGAAACTAATAGGCTATCGGTCAGACTCTCTTTAGAATCTCAAACATCCTTATGTAATCAGGCGACAACTTCCCTTACTTTCCAAATCATATATTCCCAATCCTCAGTGATACCTGAAGGAAAACAAGATCTCCAATCTCAAACTCTAGAGTTTTTTGATAGAGATCGACATAAGATTTCTTTCTAGATTGAGTAGTAGTCATATAATTTTTGATCATATGAACATACTTTGAAGTCTCTTAAATGAGATGAGGACCTAGTAGGGTTACCTCACCTGCCTCTAGCCATCAAAGGGGTGAACAACATGGCATACCATGCAAGTATTCAAAATGAAACATCTAAATTGTTGCCTGAATGATAATATTATAGGAGAAATCAATGAGAGAGAGATATACTTCTCCCAAGAACCATCAAAATCAAGGAAACAACCATAAAGCATGTCCTCTAGGACCTGTATTTTCCATTTTGATTTACCATCGGTCTAATGGTGAAAATCTATACATAGAAGTACTTGTGTTCCCAAATAATTCTGTTATTCCTTCCAAAACCATTACATGAAATGAGAATTACTATATGAAATGATAGCATAAGGGACCTCGTGTAGTCATATGATCTCACGAACATACAGTCTTCCCATCTCATCAATTGAGAAATTATCTTAAATAGCTATGAAGTGAGCCACTTTTTCAGTCTATCAATGACAACCCATATAGAATCACTACCTCCAGGTGATCTAAGAAAACCAACTACAAAGTCCATGGAAGCATCTTCCCATTTCTATTCCAGGATTGGAAGAAGTTGTAACAAGCCTGTAGGTCTCTTGTGTTCCACATTCACTTAATAATATGTGTAACACCTAGTGATAAAGTCTGTTATTTGACATTTCATTCTATTCCACCAATACTGGAATTTCATATATCGATACATCTTTGAGATTCCTAGATGAACTGCCCACTGAGATGTGTGGGACTCATGCATCAACTCTTTTCTCATATCTGTAGGAACCCAGACATGTCTATAAATATGCAGGATGTTGTCTCTATCCACAGAACAATCCAAAGGTGGGTTATCTCCTGATATACTCTCACAGAGAACCAATCCATCAAGATCTAAAAAATATATACTCTTCACCTTCACTTGGAGGGAAGTGGTAACTGTCAAGGCTGAGAGGTATGACTGGTCATGACTATCATGAAACTCTAGATAAAGCTCACAAAATAGGGCCACTAACTTCCATTAATCACTGGATTCTCATACAGCATGTATTTGAGTTTTCTGACTCAACACATCTTCAACTACATTTCCCTTTCCAGGTGTATAGACAAGCTCAAAATAAAAGGATTGTAGATATTCGACCCACCATCACAATATGAGGTTTAATTCACATCGATAAAAGATATATTTGAGGCTCTTGTGGCCTGGTTACACCACAAATAACTCACCCAATAGATAATGTCTCTTGGAATGTAAGTCACAGATAACTACTGCTAGCTTGAGGTAACGTGTCATGTAGTTTCTCTCATGAGGCCTCAACTTCCAAGATCCATACACAATGGATTTGTCATCTTGCATCAGCACTTCTACTAGGTATATGCTTAATGCATCACATAATATGTTATATCATATTCCTAGCTCCAGAAGAGTCAAAATAGGTGCTGAGATAGGCCTCCCTTTCAGCTATTTAAAGGCTTTAACGCGTGCTTCTAACCACGTTTACTTAACACGCTTCTTTTTAAGACCAGTAATATGTGAAGAAAAACATGAGAAATCCTATATAAAATGTTTGTAATATTTATCCATCCCCAAGAAACTTTTTATATCAAACACATTCTTTGGATGATCCTAGGATACTATGGAACAAACATTTTCTGGGTCAATAGATACTCCTGATTCTGAGATAATATGACCTAATAAGTGAACTTTGTCGATCTAAAAGTGGAACTTAGAAATATTGGTGTAAATATAATGCTCTCTTAGTGTACTCAAAAAAATCTCAAGATTTTTGGATTGGTTGCTACGAGTGTGATAATACACCAAGATGTCTTCCAAAAAGGCCATGAAAAAATGGTCCAATTAGTGGTGGAAAACCCTATTCATCAAATCCTTAAAAATAGTGGGCATGTTCGTATGACCAAATAACATAAATAGGTACTCATAAAAACCATAACTATTACAAAAAGTTGTATGAGGTTTTTCTGATGGCCTGACTCGCACATGATGATAGTTAGATCTCATGAAGATATTAGAGAAGACCATAACTCCTTCGATCTAGTCAAAGTGATAATCTATTTGAGGTAGTGGATATCGGATCATGACCATAAGCTGGTTCAAACTTCTGTAATCCACAAATATATGTAAGGTTTCATTTTCCTTATTGGTGAAAATTAATGGAGAACCCCAAGAGGATGTATTGGTCCATATAAAACCTTTGGCCTCTATATCCTCTAGCTACCTCTTAAGCTCCTAGAGCTCAGTAGGTGTCATCCTATACAAAGGAATGGATACTGAAACAGATCCTAGAACAAACTCAATAGTAAACTCTACTTCTCTCTCAGTAGGTAGGCTAGAAAAGTCAACATGAAAGACATCCTTTAAATGGTCCAATACTAGAGGGAAAGCAGTTTTATATAGACCTTGATCCTCCATAAAGGGATTAGCAATATGGGCAGTTGCTCCACCTAGCCCATGATGCTTTGGTCCAACTCTACTATCCTGTAAATCCCAATCACCATTATATTGATAACTTCTACACTCTTGTGATGTAAAAGATACCCTGTGGTGATAGAAGTCTACAAAAAATGGTACTGAACCAACCAATCCATCCCAAGAATGACTTCGAAGCCCATCATCTCAAGAACAAAGAATTACCATAAGAAAGGGTAATTGCTTACCTCAAGGGGATTGTCCAAACACTGGCATATTCCCTCTGTCTATATTCCCAATGGTGTATCTAGGGTCATTACACCACCGAAATATTATATCTCTAGTCTGAGACTCTTCACAATAGATATGGAGATAAAAGTGTTTGAATCACCTATATCAAATAAAGAAGATTCTATTTTGGAGACCACTATAATTATACCTCATACTGTAGATATTCCCACAGCCTAATCCTCAAGTATCAGTTGTAGTTCATGCAATTGGAATGATCAATGAACCTGTGAAATAAATAGACTATCATAATCAAAGTTGCTCTGATTGTGCTACTGGAGATCAGGGGTCTGGCTACCATGGCCAAGACATCCTCTTCATCCAGGCCTTTTGGTGCTATTCCAACTCACTTCTTGATGCAACACAAATGAACCCGCTCCAAAACGGGGAGCTGGGGTAGATTTTTTCCAACTCGAAGCTGGTGGAAAGGTCTTATTGAAATGATGAAGATTTCCCCTGTGGCCACAAGCCCGGCACTACAATGGGTTTCTGTAATAATTGGGTTTCTAATTCCCCATTCTTACACACTGATGACACACCAAAGATCTATCCAAACGGGTACTATGGTTTTCACTGCCCTAATGAGAAACCTCGATAGAACGTTTCCTGCCATTGAAAGAACTGTTGTCTTGACGTGACATTGATCCTTTAAACTCGGTACTATTTACCTCCCTTAGGTTGGGTTCAGTGATAAGATCCCAATTTACTATTTTAGGAAAATTAGCTGGGAAAAATACATTCACCTATGAATACATGGCATATTGGAGTCCATCCTCGAAGCGTCTAGCATGTGATAGCTCATCATTGGCTAGAAGCGGTGCAAAGCGTTAAAACTCTGTGAAATGTGCTTAATATTCCCTAACTAACATAGATTCCTACTCAAAATGCATAAAATCTACAGATCTATAAGTTCTCAGTGTCTTAGGAAATAAATAATCATAGAAAATAGTTTTGAAGTCATCCCATAATATGTCTTCATGGTGATCAGCCTAGGTAACTACATCCCACCAAAGCTTGGTCGAATCCCGAAGAATGTATGTAGTGAGCATGAATCTCCAATCTGAAGTCATTTCCAAATTCTCAAAGGTATATATTATATCCTATATCCAATACTTAACAGCCTACAGACCTCTATCCCTTCATAAGGTGGGAGGATGATGCTGCTAGAACTCATGAGTCAGATCATCCATTGTAGGTGCAAGCGGAGGAGCACCATGCATGGACTGCATGTAAGATCCCGGATCATGGAAAGGTATTTTATTGTATAATTTTTGGGTTTTAATCTCTTTTTTTGGTTAATTAAGTTCTTAACCACGTACTTAAGGAGACTTGGGGTGTTTTGAGGGTTCGGGACATCAAAAATTGAGAAAAGGGGGTTTTCAGGGTAGGTCGCACGGTTAGTGCTAACTATTCGGACAGCCCAGGAAACCATGTAGGAGGTGAGTTTTTAGATATTGGCCTCCGCATGGTTTGGAAAACCATGTGGGTAAACCATGCAACCCATAAACATTTAAAAAAATCCAATTTTTCCACTCCGGGATTTTAATACCCAACTCGGGATTTCTTTCCCAATCACACCTCTTTGCCCTAGGAATGAACCAAACCTCCAAAGAGCTCCAAGATATCAATCACCTCCATTTTGAAGACATTTTTGGTGCTTTTGGTTGCAGATTGAAGCTCTGGGTTAAACCATCAAGGGTTGGTTGAAGTGGAATCTAAGGGCTCAATTAAGAGTACATTCACCCACAAAATCAAGGTAAGTGGTCTACAAGTTATATCTCGTGCATTATTTGTGGATTTCTTCATGTTTGGTTTTGTTCTTGGGTGTCTCTTGGTATGTTTTGATCACTTGGAATGTTTAGGTAAAATGGTTATTAATAAGGTGAATGTAAACCCTAACGATCCCCATTGGATGTCTAGAGGGTGATGAGACTAAACTAGGGCCACCCATGTGGTGTGACGACTTCCCTAGACCTAGGGCTTTGTGAAGAAAAAGTGTGATTGCTATGTATTTTTATAGATCCCTTGATAAACATGTTGATGCGATTGATGGTGTTGGAGTAGAAGTTAGGATATGCACCTAGGCTTAACAATAATAACCTAAGGGATATTAGGGTTAACATGGAAGTGGTTTATATGGTTGAAAATGGCTATGTTAAATGAATTGTGAATAGTGTTGGAATGTGTAATGGGATGACACTTGAGAATGATGAATGGCTAAATGGGTTAATATGTATAACGGATTAAAGACCATAATGGAATAGATTATGTGTCAGGTAATGAAGCCTAGTGATTTTGGCATGATGAATGAATCCTATTGAGATAGGCACAATTAACGAATGCTTAGTGAGATAAGCATAATAAAAGGGAATGGGTCTAAATAGATAAATGATGTGAAATGTGGTAAATGTGTTAATGGGTTAAGGCATGGTGTTAACTCTGATGTTATTGTAATGATTTATTTTCTCCTTAGGCAATGGTTGAGATGTTGTGAGAATGGTTGATGGATATATGTATATATATATATAGAGAGAGAGAGAGAGCATGTGAACATGGCTTGGTAGAGTGTGGTATTGAATTGAGGTACTACGCCCACGGGTTGAGTTGGACTTTGGCTCTAAAATCCACCCCTAATGCATGGGTTAGGGAAGATGATTGAGGCTTTGTTCCCCTAATGGTTGCATCCACCCAGACTGAGGCTTCGAGGTGAGGATATGGTTGACATGAGGAAGTTAGTCCTAGTGAGATAGGATATCAGTGTGTTTTCCTCATGCATGTTATTGTGTACAATAAGCCCGTGTAACTTTTTGTTCTTGATGAACCCATGTTAAATGTGTTATAAATGGTAAGTAATTGGAAATTTTTTTTAATGGTAAGATATGGAAATAGTAATAAATGTTAGTAATGAACCAAAACTGGATAAGGTAACTTAATCTTTTCCTTGTAATTTATTATTCATTTAACTTTTTCATGCACAATTTTTTAAACTAGATATTTTATAGACACCATTGGTGGTGGCCTACTGAGTTGCCCTCACACCCTGCTCAGGCTGTCGTTGGGTACCCTAGAAGACTTCATGTTTGTAAGTCAGGAGAAGGGAAAAGGACCTTTCTAGGAAGTTTGGTTGGCATGGGTATACATTTAGGAGGACCCTGAATTAGTGTTGGGATAGTTTTGGGGATTCTGTAGTAGTTACATTTTGGGTTTGTTCACTTTATCACTTGTATCATGGAATGGATTATTTACTTTTGTACATGGTTGTACCCATTTGGGAAATGGTTGTTTATGCATGCTCTAGTATTATTGGTTATAATTACACTATTTTTTATCTTCTGTTGTGAATTAATCTAATAAAAAGGGGTTATAGTCTCCCCAATTGACTATTTGGGCCATCCCTACTAGTCAAAAACCTTTGGAATATGGGGAGGTGCACTTAAGGTCATGTGACCACCCAACTCAAAACACCAGTTTAGTGGCTTTTGATTCGGGTACATTAAAAGGTTGTATCAGAGGAGGTATTTATTCTCCTTCTCTGGAATCTAGTTATCTGATATGGTAGATGGGATTTTGGATTTGTTGGGCCTTGGTAATGAGCTCATTCTTGGAAGTAGCTAACCCATGTATGAGGGAAAACCCAAGTCGACCAGTGCGGGAATTGTGGTTCTTGACTGTACGAAGTTACAGTTGATGATATTTCACCATTGGGTGATGGGCAGGTAGTGTGGTGTGATGGTTTTATGATATTTAGCTTGTGGCCTTAATGGTATGAGTTTGTGCATTCATGCATCATTTTAAGCACCTATAGAGATCGGTGACACGCATCTTGGTAGGCACACACGGGTTGGGTGTTTGAGGCATGAAAGATAGAATTCCCCTCACATCTTGATAATTGAAAATGGAAATGTTGTGAATGAAACAATGCTAATAGGTTAAGATAAAAGAATGATGAGTGATAATTAATGAAATATGTTTAATTAAGGGTTTTTAATGAATTGGTAATGTTGTTTGTAACATTGTTTGTGAGACTTGTGGTGGTGTATGGTTATTTACCCCTTGTAGACCATGGACCATGATAGGTATGGTTGGGGTGATGTTTTTGTAATGTTAAGGTTCATTGGGATGGTGCATGTTTGGTGGGTTGTTGTGGAAGGTGAAGAGAATTCTTGTTATGAAGTTGTGAAAATTTTATGTTATGTGTTCTAAACCTCATGTTTGGAAATGTAGATAAATTCCACCACGACGTTGACCACCGGTTGGGAAACAAGAGGATGTTGTTGAGAACACTCCTCTAGTATATGAGCTAAAGAATGTGCTGATTCGGGAAAGTAGAGAAGGGAAGTTCCAAGATAATTTGGCATGTTTTATGGAAATGATGAATTGGGACCCAAGGTGGGTTGCACCGAGTATGTTTGAACAGACCAGAGAGTTTCAGCTGCAGCACCCTCCGACCTTTACCAAAGAGGGTGGTCCAGGGGAAGAAAAGTTCTGTATAGAGTCTTTCTAAAAAATACTTGATCATCTGGAGACTCATATGGGGAAGCGAGTCATGTTGGCATCTTATATGTTGCGGATCTAGAAAAAGTGTTGGTGGGACATCCTGGCTAAGAATGAGCAGGTTGAGGGGATGTTGTGGAAATATTTTCAGGAAACATTTCTTGAGCATTTTTAACTAGAGACTTTAAGGAAAGAGTGGGATGTAGATTTCATGAACCTAACTCAGGGATCTATTTTGGTGATGGAGTATGTTGGCCTCTTTGCTGACCTACGACGCTTTGTTCCAGCATTGGTGGGGGGTGAGGCATTAGTTACGAGGTGTTTCCAGGAAGGATTGAGACACAAGATTAGATCTCATGTGAATATAATTTTCTTGAAGAGGTTTATAGATGTAGTGGATCCACTAATAATCTCATAAGGGAACCTGAAGGGAGCTTCGGGTAGTAGGCTTGTCCTGCTAGCTGGGAAGACAAGTGGTGCAGTTTTTAAGGGCCTGAAGCATTGTTTTGGGAGTTTTCAGTAGGGTGGAAGTGTACAAGGTGGTCAGAAGAGAGGGATATCCTCTCATGGTGGTGATCAGGTGTTGTTCTATCAGTGTGACAGGCTGGGGCACATTCGTGGCTAGTGTCCTTGACCTCCGGTTGAGTGCTGGTTGTGTAGAAGATTGGGACACATGTAGAGGTTATTCAGGAACCCTCAACAGGTGAGCATGAATGTTGGTAACAGGAAAATGCCAAGTGGAGGAAAGGGATCTATTGCTCTATATCAGACAAGCAGTTGAAGCTCCATGGGCCGTACTAGTAGGGGTGGTGGATGTTGAACTCCAGGGTTGGATCACCCACATCAGTATGGCAGTGTAGTGCAGGGCACATAGGTTGGAGCCCAAGGTAGAGGGGCAGGTCAACTTCATGCAGTTCCATCTACACCTGGTGATGGCGAGGTTGGGGCATCGACTGTTCGAGGTACGATCCTTGTAGTTTCTACTCTTTCTAGTGAGTTGTTTGACACCGGTTCCAAAAAATATTTTATTTTCATTCAGTTTGTGGTAGAATTGGGTTTTTCTATGGAGAGTGTTTGCACGGTTATGTCGATTGACACACCATTGGGGGTGCAAAAAGAAGATATCAGGAAGTTCAAGGGATATTCTCTAGAATTCGGTTGGTATCATTTCTTGTGGGAATTTTTCATTCTAGAGATGTTGGGATTTGACATGATTTTGGGTATGGACTGGTTGGTGTTTCATTGGGCACACATAGACGGTTACCATCGTAGGGTATCGTTCAGGTCACTTGTGGGTAATTCTTATTTCCATTGTGGGGAGTGGGATTTTTAAGCAAGTCATGCGGGACCATTTTTTCATCAGTTGGGTAAGATCACAGCTCAAGTATCTTACCTTGTTCTTGATGATGAAAGAGGGGAATAGTCTATCTTCCCTCCAGTAGTAGATCAATTTTAGGATGTGTTTCCGGATGATTTATCATGGCTACCACTCGAGAGTGATGTTGATTTCACGATTGAGTTGTTGTTAGGAGCGGAGCCTGTTTCAATTCCATCGTACCAAATGGAAACGGCAGAACTGTAGGAGTTAAAGCTTCAGATTGAGGAGTTGGATGGTAAGGGGTTTATAATTCCTAGTAAATCTCCATGGGGATATCATGTGATTTTTTTCAATGAAGTATGATGGGTCATTAAGGTTGTGTGTTGATTATCAGAAGTTAAATCAGATGACGGTGAAAAATAGATACCCTCCTCCCAGAATTAATGACTTGTTTGACCAATTGAGGGGTGCATCAGTGTTTTTTAAGATTGATCTGATATCGGGTTATCACCAGTTGAGAGTGAGGCCTTCTGATGTACCGCTGATATCTTTCAGGAGTCGGTATGGGTTGCTTGATTATGTGGTGATGCCTTTCTTTTTGACCAATGCACCGGTAGTTTTCATGGCCTTAATGAACCGAATCTTTCATCCTTATCTGGATCACTTTTTTGTTGTCTTTCTTGATGGCCTCTTGGTGTAATCAAAAACTCATAACGATCATGTCCAACATCTTGACATTGTTCTATGTACACTAAGAGAGAATTTTCTATTCACCAAGCTATCAAAATGTCAGTTATGGATTGGAGAATTGCATTTTCTGGGTCAAATCATCTTTGAAGAAGGTTTTCCGGTGGATCCAGAGAAATTGAAGGTTTTTGTGTCTTTGGAGAAACCCAATAGTGTTTCATATATTTGGAGTTATCTGGGTCTATCCGGGTATTACCAAAGGTTCATCCAGTATTTCTCTCACTTGGAAGCACCACTGTCAGTTTTGACCAAGAAGGGAATCAGGTTTGAGTGGTCTAAGTCATGTGATAATTCTTTTCAAGAGTTGAAAAAGCACTTGACAACTGCACCGATCTTGATCTTACCAAATCTAGGTAGGAAGTATGTCCTATTTTTTCATGTGTCTGGTTTTGAGCTTGGGGTTGTGTTGATGAAAGATGAGTGGTTTGTGGCTTATGGGTTGAGGAAATTGAGACCCCATGAGAATAATTACCCCCACTCATGATCTTGATTTGGCTTAAGTAGTGTATGCCTTAAATTGCTGGAGGCACTACTAATTGGGGGAATGGTTCACAGTGTATACTCATCACAAGAGTATAAATTATATCTTTTCATAGCAGGATTTGAATCTTCGGCAGTGAATAGGTTTGAGTATCTCTAGTATTTAGACTTTGAGATGGTATATACATCGGGGAAAGGGAATAGTTTTGTTGATGCTTTGAGAAGGAAGGCTCAAAACTAGGTGGTTCAGGAATCCAACACCGAGTGGAAGGCAGTGGTTTTGTTTACGAAGATGCACCTGGAGGTGTGGAAGGAAAATAGTCAGGTGAATCTTGCTTTTGTGGCGTTTGAGTCGACGGTTTTGAGTCGATTTAGGGAAATTCATATCAATGATCCTAAATTTTTGTCCATAAAGGAAAGTCTTAAAGGTGGGGAGCCACCTTTGAGTTAGACCGTCAGTGTGGACAGGGTTTTTTGTGTTCATGGTCATGTGGTTGTGCTGATATTCATGTGGGAAGAGTTGATGCGTGAGCTCCATGCATCAAAATGGGCAGTGCATCCTGGTTTGACCAATATGTATCATGATCTCCACAGATTGTTTTTGTGGCCAGGAATGAAAGAGGAAGTTGCGGGATTTGTGGAAAGGTTCCTTACCTATCAACAAGTGAAGGTAAAGCATCAACACTCAGGTGGTATGTTACATCCATTTCCCATTCTGGAATGGAAGTGGGATGATGTGATAATAGATCTTATGGTGGGTCTTCTGAGGAAACCTTGTAAGAATGATGAAATCTGGGTAGTTGTGGATCGACTAATGAAAGTGGATCATTTATTACAGATTTAGGAGACTTACACAGTTGATCAGTTGGGTGAGTTGTATGTTTGGGAAATAATATGGTTTCATGGTGCACCGTGGACTATAGTTTCAGATAGTGATACTCATTCACATTGCACTTCTGTAAAGGGTTACAGAAGGTGTTGGGTACACATGTGATTTTGAGTACGGCTTTCCACCCACAAACGGACGACCAGTCAGAGCATACAATCCATGTGTTAGAAGATATATTTAGGGCTTGTGTGTTGGATTTTGGGGGTTATTAGGGGATGTACCTGTCACATGTTGAATTTTCCTACAATAATAGTTTTCAGGATACGGTTTAGATGGAACCATTTGAGGATCTCTATGGGAGGTCGTATAGATCTCTATGGTGTTGGTTGGAGGCCAGTGAAACTGAGCTATTGTGACTGAGTCTCATGTAGGAGACTTTTGATAAAGATGAGTTTATTCGTAAGTGGATGCCAATGTCATGGAGTAGGAAGAAGTAATATGCAGATTGGAGGTGAAGACCTCTTGAGTTTGAGGTGGGTGATAGTGTGTTCCTTTGGGTGTCTCCAAGGTTGGATCACCAACAGATTCAGAAGTTGGGAAAGTTGGAACCTAGGTATGTGGGGTCGTTTGATATTGTGGAGAGGATCGGGCTGGTGGTGTACTGATTGGCTCTTCCACAACGGTATAGAGGAATACATGATGTTTTTCATGTGTCGCAGATTCGGCGGTATCACCCAGACCCAAATCACGTGGTGTATGTTGAGAATTTTGAGCTTGAGGCTGATGCGTCCTTTGAGGAGAATCTATTTCGTATCATGGATTATAGTGAGAAAGTCTTGCTATGAAAGTTTGTTCTATTATTGCAAGTACTATGGAATCATGGGAATGTTCAGGAAGAAACATGGGAGCAGGAATCAGATATGTGGGCTCAATGGCCCAGTCTCTTTTTCTTGTAAGTGCAATAAAGCATGGGAGCTCAGCTTGAGGACGATCCATTATAAGGTGGTGAGGTTGTAAGATCCCAGATCTTGTAAAGGTATGTTCTTGTTTAAGTATTGGTTTGAATCCCTCTTTTTGGTTAATTAAGTTCTTACCCATGTACTTAAGGAGTCCTAGGGGTGTTCTGAGGGTTCGGGACACGAAAATTGGAGAAAATTGGGTTTTCTGGGTATGATGCACAGTTAGTTCTAAACGTGCGGATAGCCCAGGAAATAGTGCATGAGATGGGTTTTTGGACATTGGCATCCTCGCTGTTTGTGCATGGTTTGGAAAACCATGTGGGTAAACCGTGTGTCCCATAAACGTTTTAAAAAAATACAATTTTCCACTCTAGGATTTTAATACCCAACTCGGTATTTCCTTCCCATTCACCCCTCTTCACCCTAGGAATGAACCAAATCTCCCAAGAGCTCCAAGAGATCGATCTCCCTCATTTCTAAGGTGTTTGTGGTGTCGTTGGTTGTAGATATAATCTTGGGGTTGAAGATTAAAGTGTTGGTTGAAATGAAATATAATGGATCGATTAAGAGATCATTTACCCATAGAATCATGGTAGGTGGTCTACAAGTTATATCCCATGGTTTATTTGTGGATTTGTGCATGTGTGGTTTTGTTCTTTGGTTTCCCTTGGTATGTTTTGATCACCCTGGAGTTTTTAAGAAATTTTTTTATTAATAAGGTGAATGGAAACCCTCACAATCCCCATGGGATGTGTTGAGGGTGATGTGACTAATCTAGGGCCACCCATGGGGTGTGTCGACTTCCCCAGACCTAGGTATTTATGAAGAACAATTGAGATTGTTGTGTATTTTTGTAGAGCCCTTGCTAAACATGTTGATGCGATTGATGGTGTTGGAGTAGAAGCTAGGTGATGCACCTAGGCCTAACAATAATGACCTAAGAGATATATAGGTTTAAATGGAAGTGTTTTATTTCATTGAACATGGATATGTTAAATTAATTGTTAATAGTGTTGGAATGTTTAATGGGTTAACACTTGAGAATGATGAATGACTAAATAGGTTAATATGTAGAAAGGATTAAAGTACATAATGGAATGGATTATGAGTTTGGTAATGAATCCTATTGAGTTAGGAATGATGAAAGAATCCTAGAGATATAGGCAGAATAAATGAATTCTTAGTGAGATAAGTGTAATAAAAGGGAATGGGGAAAAATGGCTAAATGATTTGAAATGTGGTAAATGTGTTAATGAGTTAAGGAATGGTATTAACTCTCATGTTATTGTTATGAATTATGTTTTCCTTGGGCAAAATTTGTGATGTTTTGAGAATGGTTGATGGATAAATGTTTATATATATCATGTGCACATGGCTTGGTAGAGTGGGGAACTAACTTGAGGTTCTATGCCCACGTGCCAAGTTGGGTTTAGGCTCTAAACTCCACCCCTAATGCACGGGTTAGGGAAGATGACTAAGGCTATATTCCCCTAACGGTTTAATCCACCCAAACCGAGGCTTCGAGGTGATGATATGGTTGACATGAGGAAGTTAGTCCTTGTGAGATAGGATAACAGTTTGTTTTCCTCATGCATGAGATTCTGTACTTTAATCCCATGTAACTTGTTGTGCTTGATAAACCCATGTTAAATGTGTTAGAAATGGTAAGTAATGGGAAATTGGGAAAAATGGTAAGATATGGAAATGGTAATAAATGTTAGTAATGGACCTAAACCTGATAAGGGAACTTAATATTTTCCTTTTCATTTATTATTCATTCCCCTTTTTCAATTGCAGCTGTTTACACCAGATATTTTGTAGACACTGTTGGTGGTGGCATACTAATTTGTACTCACACCCTACTCGGGCTGTCGTTGGGTACCCGAGAAGACTTCATGTTTGCAGGTTAGGAGATGGAAAAAATATCTTACTAGGAAGTTGGGTTGGCATGGGTATATGTGGAGGAGGACTTAGACTTAGTGTCGGGGCCATTTTGGGGATTTTTCAGTAATTACATTTTGGGTTTTGTTCAATTTTTCACTTGTAGCATGGAATTCATATTTACTCATGGATATGGTTGTACCTATTTAGGGAATGGTTATTGATGTTATTAATATTTTCATGACTTATTATATTCCCCCTTTACTTATTTTATATGAAATGTGCATAATTTGTGTGAAATATTAATGTTTTAATATTAAGTATAATATTTGAGCATTTTTAGAAGTAGTCAAATTGAGTCAGTTTAATGTTTTAATTATAACTATCACTATACTGATCCAAATTGTGTGGTTCTTGTTTGGTAGGATTCTCCTTTAAATATACAACATTTAATTATAAGGAACCATGATCCAATTCTGCCATTTGAAGGGTCATATGGTCCTCACAAACAAGACCAAAGAATCTGTGAACAAACTGGACCAGCCTTGAAGATTGATTTACTGGGATCAATAAAGAAGTCCAAAAACATTAAATCTCCACCCTCATTCTCGGGACACTACATTTCATCTTGGATAAAAATTGCAAGGCCCAAATCCAAGTACAAGGGGCCCAAATAAATCATTGAAGTCCAGCCCACCATTCTGGACGAGAATTAAAATCAGTATAGTATGCATGACATATCTCCTGATGTAAGCATCCCAGTGAGCTGAGATTTTTCAGTGTGAAAGAGGGGATATAGGTTGCCGACTTTTTTGAAGAAACCATTCGTATTTTAAGGCATATTAATATTCAAAAACCCTTTCACATTATGTACTTCAAAAAGACTGGATTGAAATTGTCAGTTTACGTTTGTTTATTCAACCGGCCATAACTTTTTATCCTTACGTCCAAATGACTCCGAATTTTGAGAGTAGTCGGACAACATTATTGTATACAACTTTGAAGAAGGAGATATTTGATTATTCGGCTTTCTTAATTTCCAAACTGGCGATTCAATTGGAGGGACAGATTGGGAATGCAAACAGTCCACTCCTTGGGCTATAAATACTCCCCCCTTCTCTCCTTGAGAGGGGTTGGAATTTCAGAAGAGAGGAGATCATATTGGCACGACCAAAGCTTTGAAAAAGGCTTGGAAGGCCCTGCCATACTCAAGTTTTCACTTGAGAGACCTTTCCTCCTCTCTTTTTTTCACTTACTTTTGTGTTCTTCATTTTTGTAATTTTGTAAGTCCTTTATTTTGTAATTCTGTTTTAATGAATGTTTCTTCTTCAATATCTCTTATTCTCCTCCACCTTATGTAGTATAATATTCATGGTCTTAAAATAGTTCGAATCATTTTAAATTACAGTACCTTATCTTGCTTCCTCATTCAATTGAAATTCCATTTTTGATTCTCAAAATATTTCGTGTGTGTGTTCGGCACACTACTCTTATCTTGTCCCTTTATTTTTCTTCTCTTTATAATTCATCACCATAAACATATATTACCAGATTAATAAACATCATAATGGCTGAGTAAATTTCTCATTGGGGTGAGTTTTAATTTAGGTATGTTAAGCGATTGAGAGCTTTTGCTCGATGAGTATTCGTTGAATTAACATTGTGTATGTTGGACTTAGCATGTCATGGATTAATGACTTGATTTGTTTAACGTGTGGTTTCCATGGATTATTGGAACCATAAATACACTACCATAAACAATATTTGATCAATATTAGAACCCTAAGTTAATTTAAGGCCTGGATTAAAGCCTTAACACTTAGGAATTCTAATCAACATCATCTTGTGACATGGGTGTTAATTTAAATGCAATATAAAGCAAATCTCTAGGATATCACAAGCTTAACTAACCTAATGATGAACTCACCCCAATATTTATCAACTTGTTAAATTAAACATCATTCATTAAACATTTCAATTAAGCTCTGCAAACAAACCCCCCCCCCAATCAAAATACAATCAACTAAAAACAATCGACTATTACGAAGTACCATCGCCGAGGATTCGACCCGAGTGCTGCTATACACATTAGCAGAGCACAAACTTTGCCGGTCGATAGGAGACAATCGGCCATGCGTTTCAAATGGCGCCGTTGCCGGGGATGGTGCTTTAAGTAGTCATTAGTTTCTGGTTATTGTAAAAAAAACCCAAAAAAATACAAAAGTTTAAAAAACTTGAAAAAAAAACACAAAGAAAAACCCGTCTTCCTCTTAAAAATCATAAACTGAAAAAAATACAAAGAAAAACCCGTCTTCCTCTTTCTTCCAAAATCTCTCTGAATGCCCCGTAGCCTTACAAACAATCCCTCGGATTTGTTTGACCCTGAAATTGATAGAAATCTTCGTCGAATTAGGAGGACCATTAGGGATAACCAAATCACCCAAGAACCAATCATTGCCCTACCAATTGAATTCGATATGGCCAATCCTAGGGAACAAACATTAAAAGAACTCGATGCCCCTAATATTAATTACCAACCTCTTGGTATTCAATATCCAAACATTGAATCTGACTTCGAACTCAAATCGGGTTTGATTCATCTTCTACCTCATTTTCACGGGCTAGCCGGTGAGGATCCACATCTTCACCTTAAAGAGTTCCAAGTAGTATGCTCTACCATGAAGCCTCAAGGGGTTTCTGAAGAACAAATCAAGCTTAGAGCTTTCCCCTTTTCCCTAGTGGATTCTGCCAAGTCTTGGCTCTACTACCTCCCACCTGGTTCCATAAATTCATGGGTTGACATGAAGAGACTTTTCCTTGAGAAGTTCTTTCCCGCTTCCCGAACAGCTTCTATCCGAAAGGAAATAAGCGGCATCCGTCAATTCCCTAATGAATCACTCCATGAGTATTGGGAGAGGTTCAAAAATCTTGTGGCAACTTGTCCACACCATCAAATCCCTAACCAACTCCTGATCCAATACTTCTATGAGGGGTTATTGGCTATGGAGAGAACTCTCATTGATGCCGCAAGTGGCGGTGCTCTTGTTGACAAAACTCCTGCAGCTGCAAGAGATATCATAAGTAACATGGCTGAAAACACGCAGCAATTCCATACTCGAGCACATGCTCAAGTGAAACAAGCCCAAGAGAATCAATCCATAGAGCCCAACAAGATGACTGAGTGGATGAGTGAACTTACAGGTCTTGTGCGTCAACTAGCGGTGGCTACCAAAGCCCCAACCTCATCTTCTCCAGAGTCACTATTCCCTGGACCTATCAAGAATTGTGGAATCTGCAACTCTCCATCTCATCCGACTGACACATGTCCACAACTTCAAGATGATCCATCTGATTCATCTAGTCCAATGGAGCTCAATGCGGCATATGCTCAGCGAAACTTCAACCCTCAACAATCAGATCAGTTTGTTAGAAACTTCAACCAACCCCACTCTGAGCCCTTCTCTTCTACCTTTAACCCACCTCTGAGGTATGGTAATCCCATTTCTCATCCTCCTCAGTTCCCTCATCAAAATCCAAACCAGTTCCAATATGGTCAAAGTGGTGGTAACATCCATCAACCTTATCCTTTTATTCCTCAACCCCAAAGGAACAATCCTCCTCCTGGATTCCACTATCCTAACGAGCCATCCCAATTCCCCACCCAATACAATCGCTTTCCCAAGAACCAAAATCAAGGCCAACCCAATTTGGGACAAGCCTCTTCTTCTAAACAACCATGGGAAAGTGCTGTAGATGATCTTGCTTCCTTCACCCGTTCTAGCCTCAAGAACATTGAAACCCAAATATGTCAACTTGCATCCCACCTTAGCCAGCAACAACCATCCAATTCATCCCAACTCCCAGATCAACCATTACCCAAACCTAAGGGTAATGTAAGTGAAATTGCACTTAGATCGGGAAAGCAAATTGCTATGCCCCATGCTGATTGCTCTACCTCCCCTTTCGATGTTGATCTAGAAAATGAAAAGAACAAAAAGCTGAAAAAGAACTTGAATCCACTCCTTCACCTCCTTCCATTCCTCTAAGGAACCCAATTCCTTTTCCTCAAGCCATCTCCAAGCCTAAGAAGTCCTTTGAACCTGATCCTGAAATGCTTGACATGTCTAGACGTGTTGAAGTGAACATCCCCCTCTTAGATGCCATCAAACAAATCCCTAAGTATGCCAAGTTTCTTAAGGAATTGTGCACCCATAAGAGGCAACTTAGGAACATTGAAAATGTTTCAACCCAACAGTCCATTCCCATGAAGTGCAAAGATCCAGGGACCTTCACGGTTCCATGTCAAATAGGGAGTTCCAACTTTGATGATGCACTCATAGACCTTGGAGCCTCAATAAATGTCATGCCCAAATCCATTTTCTCAAACCTTGGTCTAGGTCCCTTGCACCCAATGGGTGTTGTCATTCAATTAGCCAATCGAAGCACTGCCATTCCTGAGGGGATAATTGAGGATGTTCTTGTTCGGGTCAATGATCTTATCTTCCCAGCTGATTTCTATGTCCTTGACATGGAAGGTGAGACGACCTCTTCTCGATCTCCCCTAATTCTAGGAAGACCATTCCTCATGACTGCGAGAACCAAGATTGATGTCCATTCAGGCATCTTATCCATGGAATTCGGTGACCAACTGGTCAAGTTCAACATTTTCCAAGCCATGCGATACCCATTTGAGGATCACTCTGCATTCTCAATCCATGCTTTTGAGGACACTTGTAAGATTCAATTGAACCCCAATACACCATGTTCTTCATGTTCTAATGATAAAGGATCTTGTGAAATCTGCACCATGATTAACAAAGTCATAAATGGTGACGTTGATGTGGACCTCTCATTCATAGACTCCATCAATCTAGAGGAACTTGAAAACTCTCTTGAATCCCACATCAACTCTAATATCTACTGCTCCACCTTGGATAGTGTTGAGGAAAATGATCCAAACCCATCTGGAATCCCTTCTCCTGCTCCTAACTTGTCTAGATCTCAAATCAAGGCTGAAACTGATCTAAAACCACTTCCTTCACACCCAAAGTACGCATTCCTTTTCCATGATCCCTCCTACCCTGTCATTATCTCTGCTTCACTTTCTGAAACTGAGGAGTCCCAACTTGTTCAAGTGTTAGAGGAAAACAAAAAAGCCTTAGGTTGGACCCTAGAGGATATTCCAGGAATCAACCCTGCCCTTTTCATGCATCACATCCATCTAGAGGAATCATCCAATCCAATTAGGCAACCTCAAAGAAGACTCAATCCACTCATACTTGAGGTAGTTAGGGAAGAGATTACCAAGCTTCTTCAAGCTGGTATTATCTACCCAATTTCTGATAGTGAATGGGTTAGTCCAATTCAAGTCGTTCCTAAGAAGGGCGGGATAACAGTTGTCACAAATGAACATGGAGAAGTGGTCACAACTCGAGTGAAAAACAAATGGCGTGTGTGCATCGATTATCGCAAATTGAATGCTGAAACACGAAAAGATCACTACCCACTTCCTTTCCTTGACCAAATGCTTGAGAGATTGGCTGGAAAGTCACACTATTGCTTTCTTGATGGTTACACCGGCTACTTCCAAATTCCAATTGCACCTCAAGACTAAGAAAAGACCACATTCACTTGCCCCTTTGGAACCTATGCCTATAGGCGAATGCCTTTTGGCCTTTGTAATGCTCCTGCAACATTCCAGCGGTGTATGATGAGTATCTTTTCTGAATTCATTGAGAATTTAATGGAGGTCTTCATGGATGACTTTACCATTTATGGAGATTCATTTGAATCTTTCTTACATTCACTCTCTTCGGTCCTTCAAAAGTGTGTCAAGTGCAACCTTGTGCTGAATTTTGAAAAATGTCACTTCATGGTTTCAAATGGGATTGTTCTAGGTCACATAATTTCTCAAGAGGGTATCCAAGTTGATCCGGCCAAAATTGAGGTGATCCAATCACTTCCTGAACCTAAATCAGTTCGAGACATTCGGTCCTTCCTTGGTCATGCCGGTTTCTATCGGCGATTCATTCAGAACTTCAGCAAGATTTCCCTCCCACTCACTCGTTTACTTCAAAATGATGTCACATTCAATTTTTATGAGGCTTGCAAGAGAGCCTTCATTGAACTCAAATCTGCTCTCACATCTGCTCCAATAATCCAACCCCCAGATTGGTCCTTACCATTTGAATTGATGTGTGATGCTTCTGATAGGGCCATTGGGGCTGTTCTTGGTCAAAGAAGAGAAAACATTCCTCATGTCATCTTTTATGCCTCAAAAACATTAGATGAAACTCAATCACACTACACTGTGACTGAAAAAGAACTTTTAGCTGTGGTTTTTGCCTTCGATAAATTCCGGCCCTATCTCTTAGGTTCCAAAATCATCATCTTCACGGACCACTCAGCATTAAAGTTCTTACTTAAGAAAAGTGATTCCAAACCAAGGCTAATAAGATGGATTTTAATGCTCCAAGATTTTGACCTTGTGATAAAAGATAAACCTGGAAAAGAAAACACTGTGGCTGACCACCGGAGTAGAATTTCTAATTCTTCTCATTCTGAAATAATTGATCCTGAATTTCCAACTGAACACCTCTCATCTCTCACTCCAAAGTTACCATGGTATGCCCCAATTGTCAATTACTTGGTTTCTGGTGTTTTCCTTGAATATTTTTCAAAAGAACAAAAAGAAAAGATGAAAAGTGATTCAAAGAATTATTTTTGGGAAGATAATAAACTTTGGAAAACTGGAGCCGACATGGTAATTAGGAGATGTGTTGATGAAACTGAACAATCCTCCATCTTGGAATTCTGCCACTCAATGCCTGGAAGTGGCCACTTTGGACCACAAAGGACTTCTCGAAAGGTTCTAGATTCTGGATTCTTTTGGCCTTCACTCTTCAAGGACTCACACGAGTTCTGTCAATCATGTCCCACTTGCCAAAAGTTTGGCACAATTTCCAAAAGAAACGAAATGCCTCAAAATCCATTAATCTTTTGTGAGATTTTCGATGTTTGGGGAATCGATTTCATGGGACATTTTCCCCCTTCCAATGGATTATCTTACATTCTCCTTGCCGTTGACTATGTTTCTAGGTGGGTCAAGGCCAAACCCACTAGGAAAGATGATGCTCAAACTGTGAGTGAGTTCCTCAAAACCCACATCTTCCATCGATTCGGAACACCACGTGCTTTGATAAGTGACTTAGGAACTCATTTCTGTAATAGAACCATGGAGTCACTTTTGAAAAAGAATGGGGTTGTACATAAAACATCCACTGCATATCACCCTCAAACAAATGGAATGGCTGAACTTTCTAACAGAGAGGTGAAAAGAGTGCTTGAAAGAATTGTTAAGCCCACAAGAAAAGACTGGCCCGATAGACTTGGTGAAGCACTTTGGGCCTATCGAATAGCCTATAAGACACCCATTGGGATGTCTCCATTTAGGCTAGTTTTTGATAAAGCCTGTCATTTACCAGTTGAAATCCAACATAAGTCATTTTGGGCTGTCAAAACTTGTAATTTTGATTGTGAAAAATCTGGTGAAGAAAGATTGTTGCAGTTGACTGAATTAGAGGAGCTTCGACTCAATTCGTATGAGAACTCCATTCTCTACAAAGAAAAGGCAAAGTCACTCCATGACAAGCACATTCTTCGAAAGGTATTTCATGAAGGTGAAAAGGTAATGCTCTTCAGTTCTCGATTTCGACTTCACCCAGGTAAGCTCAATTCTCGTTGGGATGGACCTTTTATTATTACTAATGTTTACCCATTTGGTGCAGTGCAAGTCCAAGACCCTTCTTCAAAAAGAACATTCACGATAAATGGAAACCGGTTAAAGCATCACCATGAGAGGCCATTCACTTCAGGTTCCACATCGACTTCCATTGACCCACCACTAGATGGAAACGGCGACCTACAAAATCCAAACCAGGGGGCACCTCTTTCCCTTTAACTCTCTCTCTCTCAATCTCTCTTCCCTCTCTTATTCTCTCTATTTCTTCTTCTCCCTCTCATTTTTTTTCAACATTATTCCACAACCTTTTTTCTATTTTCTCTTTTGTGTGGATGTGTCATTAAAAATACTAAAAATTAAAAAAAATTAATTAAAAAAAATGAAAATTAACAAAAAAAAGGTGGTGTCATAATTACTAATCATCCAATATTGAAATTATGTCCAACCATTTTGGGGAGTCAAAAGGCTTGTTTTAAACACAAATATATTGAATTTTTTTCTCAAACTTGGGTAAACAATTTTGTGTCAATAACAAAACATTTTGAATGAACAATTTTTGGTGGAAAATGATTCTCCCCTACCGTGAGGAATAACATTAGCCTTCATGCCAAGGTCATATATGGCCATCTTTTTCATTGTGTGTCTTCACCACTGATTTTGAGTCTTGAGTTTGTGGACCTTCGAGCTGAATTTCCATCTTTTGTGTGCATTAATATGATAGAGGCATTTTCTAAGCCACATGAGAATCAGAATAGCCAAATAGCCTCCCGTTACCCTTACATTGATCCTACTTTTGAAAGCCCCTTTGAGCCTATGAAATCCTTTATTTTGATAGCCACATTACAAGCCTAATACCTTGTCCCACCCAACATCTTCATGGATTTTCATTGTACAATTTATTAAAATTTAAGTGTGGGGGGAATGGACTTCATTTTTGGGCGTACTTTCATTGATTTCCAATGTGTCATCATATGCTTGAGGGCAAGCATACATTCCAGTGTGGGGGAGAGGTTGTAATTCTGTGAGCTTTGGGGTATATATGTGTAATTGTCATTTGTAAAAAAGTCATTGAAAAGTGTTCAAAAAAATGAAAAAAAATTATATTAAAAAAAATTAAAAAAAAAAATGGAATGGGTTGTGTCTTGGGTGGGTCAAAAATCATTCATCATCAACCTTTGATCGTGTTATAACTACTAAAATTAGTTCCATGAGAAGATCAAACATGGGTTTGGAGATGACTGTGAGACTTGTTTCAAGCACAACTTTCGAAAAAAACGAGCAAAAAGAGAAAAAAAAAAGAACACTTGAATCATCTTGTATTGTGTCATTATTGGAAGTCTTCCATGTTGTAAATATTCCATCATCTCACCCTATTCCATTTTCTATCTCCCTCACTTTTCATTCATCACACATTCATGCCCTTGTAAATATGTGTTTCTATTTCCTTTCAAATCAAATTTCAAAAAAAATGTGCATTGATTTTTCCATGTTAGTGTTTTTAACCCCTCTTTTCCTTTGGACATTATATACCTACCGTCCCATAGCCACTGAAAAACCCCTTAAAAGACCTCTTGATTCTTGTACACATTAGATTTGGGAATGGAAGCTGAGAGCTCTTACAAACTCTTGATTTTCACTTTTTGTTGGTGAATGAGTGAACCTCCTAAAATACATTTTTATCATCTTGAGAGGAGTAAGTTTTGAGTGCCTACATTTTCTAATTCAAACCTTGAACATGAAAAAATGAATTGTTTCTGATGCATTATTGTGAACCAAATTTGTTATGGAATTCAATATGGATGAGTGAAATAGTCTAAACCTCCCCTGATTGGAGAAAACAAAATTTTAATATTTGTTGGTGAGTGAAAATGATTTTGTCATGTTTTTATATTTGTTGCACATGAGGACACGCGCAAATCTAAGTGTGGGGGAGTTGATGTTATTAATATTTTCATGACTTATTATATTCCCCCTTTACTTATTTTATATGAAATGTGCATAATTTGTGTGAAATATTAATGTTTTAATATTAAGTATAATATTTGAGCATTTTTAGAAGTAGTCAAATTGAGTCAGTTTAATGTTTTAATTATAACTATCACTATACTGATCCAAATTTTGTGGTTCTTCTTTTGTAGGATTCTCCTTTCACTATGAAACATTTCATTATAAGGAACCATGATCCCATTCTGCCATTTGAAGGGTCATATGGTCCTCACAAACAAGACCAAAGAATCTGTGAACAAACTGGACCAGCCTTGAAGATTTATTTACTGGGATCAATACAGAAGTCCAAAAACATTAACTCTCCACCATAATTCGGGGGACACTACATTTCATCTTGGATAAAAATTTCAAGGCCCAAATCCAAGTACAAGGGGCCCAAATAAATCATTGAAGTCCAGCCCACCATTCTGGCCGAGAATTAAAATCAGTATAGTATGCATGCCATATCTCCTGATGTAAGCATCCACGTGAGCTGAGATTTTGCAGTGTGAAAGAGGAGATATAGGCGGCCGACTTTGTTGAAGAAACCATTCGGATTTGAAGGCATCTTAATATTCAAAAACCCTTTCACATTATGGACTTCAAAAATACTGGATTGAAATTGTCAGTTTAAGTTTGTTTATAAAACCGGCCTTATCGTTTTATCCTTACGTCCAAATGACTCCAAATTTTGAGAGTAGTCTTAAAACAGTATTGTATACAACTTTGAAGAAGGAGGTATTTGATGATTCGGCTGTCTGGATTTCCAAACCGGCGATTCAAGTGGAGGGACAGATTGGGAATGCAAACAGTCCACTCCTTGGGCTATAAATACTCTCCCCTTCTCTCCTTGAGAGGGGTTGGCATTTCAGAAGAGAGGAGATCATATTCGCACGACCAAAGCTTTGCAAAAGGATTTTAAGGACCTGCCATACTCAAGTTTTCACTTGAGAGACCTTTCCACCTCTCTTTTGTTTCACTTACTTTTGTGTTCTTCATTTTTGTAATTTTGTAAGTCCTTTATTTTGTAATTCTGTTTTAATGAAAGCTTATTCTTCAATATCTCTTATTCTCCTCCACCTTATGTAGTATAATATTCATGGTCTTAAAATAGTTTGAATCATTTTAAATTACAGTACCTTATCTTGCTTCCTCATTCAATCGAAATTCCATTTTTGATTCTCAAAATATTTCGTGTGTGTGTTCGGCAAACTACTCTTATCTTGTCCCTTTCTTTTTCTTCTCTTTATAATTCATCACCATAAACATATATTACCATATTAATAAACATCATAATGGCTGAGTAAATTTCTCATTGGGGGGAGTTTTAATTTAGTTGTGTTAAGCGATTGAGAGCTTTTGCTCGATGAGTATTCGTTGAATTAACATTGTGTATGTTGGACTTAGCATGTCATGGATTAATGACTTGATTTGTTTAACGTGTGGTTTCCATGGATTATTGGAACCATAAATACACTACCATAAACAATATTTGATCAAGATTAGAACCCTAAGTTAATTTAAGGCCTGGATTAAAGCCTTAACACTTAGGAATTCTAATCAACATCATCTTGTGACATGGGTGTTAATTTAAATGCAATATAAAGCAAATCTCTAGGATATCACAAGCTTAACTAACCTAATGATGAACTCACCCCAATATTTATCAACTTGTTAAATTAAAAATAATTCATTAAACATTTCAATTAAGCTCTACAAACAAACCCCCCCAATCAAAATACAATCAACTAAAAACAATCGACTATTACGAAGTACCATCGCCGAGGATTCGACCCGAGTGCTGCTATACACATTAGCAGAGCACCGGAACTTTGACCGGTCGATAGGCGACAATCGGCCATGCGTTTCAAATGGCGCCGTTGCTGGGGATGGTGCTTTAAGTAGTCATTAGTTTCTGGTTATTGTAAAAAAAAACCCCAAAAAAATACAAAAGTTTAAAAAAATTGAAAAAAAAACACAAAGAAAAACCCGTCTTCCTCTTAAAAATCATAAACTGAAAAAAAAAATACAAAGAAAAACCCATCTTCCTCTTTCTTCCAAAATCTCTCTGAATGCCCCGTAGCCTTCCAAACAATCCCTCGGATTTGTTTGACCCTGAAATTGATATAACTCTTCGTCGAATTAGGAGGACCATTAGGGATAACCAAATCACCCAAGAACCAATCATTGCCCTACCAATTGAATTAGATATGGCCAATCCTAGGGAACAAACATTAAAAGAACTCGCTGCCCCTGATATGAATTACCAACCTCTTGGTATTCAATATCCAAACATTGAATCTGACTTCGAACTCAAATCGGGTTTGATTCATCTTCTACCTCATTTTCACGGGCTAGCCGGTGAGGATCCACATCTTCACCTTAAAGAGTTCCAAGTAGTATGCTCTACCATGAAGCCTCAAGGGGTTTCTGAAGAACAAATCAAGCTTAGAGCTTTCCCCTTTTCCCTAGTGGATTCTGCCAAGTCTTGGCTCTACTACCTCCCACCTGGTTCCATAAACTCATGGGTTGACATGAAGAGACTTTTCCTTGAGAAGTTATTTCCTGCTTCCCGAACAGCTTCTATCCGAAAGGAAATAAGCGGCATCCGTCAATTCCCTAATGAATCACTCCATGAGTATTGGGAGAGGTTCAAAAAGCTTGTAGCAACTTTTCCACACCATCAAATCCCTGACCAACTCCTGATCCAATACTTCTATGAGGGGTTATTTGCTATGGAGAGAACTCTCATTGATGCCGCAAGTGGTGGTGCTCTTGTTGACAAAACTCCTGCAGCTGCAAGAGATCTCATAAGTAACATGGCTGCAAACATGCAGCAATTCCATACTCGAGCACATGCTCAAGTGAAACAAGCCCAAGAGAATCAATCCATAGAGCCCAACAAGATGACTGAGTGGATGAGTGAACTTACAGGTCTTGTGCGTCAACTAGCGGTGGCTACCAAAGCCCCAACCTCATCTTCTCCACAGTCACAATTCCATGGACCTATCAAGAATTGTGGAATCTGCAACTCTCCATCTCATCCGACTGACACATGTCCACAACTTCAAGATGATCCATCTGATTCATCTAGTCCAATGGATCTCAATGCGTTATATGCTTAGCGAAACTTCAACCCTCAACAATCAGGTCAGTTTGTTAGAAACTTCAACCAACCCCACTCTGAGCCCTTCTCTTCTACCTTTAACCCACCTCTGAGGTATGGTAATCCCATTTCTCATCCTCCTCAGTTTCCTCATCAAAATCCAAACCAGTTTCAATATGGTCAAAGTGGTGGTAACATCCATCAACCTTATCCTTTTGTTCCTCAACCCCAAAGGAACAATCCTCCTCCTGGATTCCACTATCCTAACGAGCCTTCCCAATTCCCCACCCAATACAATAGCTTTCCCAAGAACCAAAATCAAGGCCAACCCAATTTGGACAAGCCTCTTCTTCTAAACAACCATGGGAAAGTGCTGTAGAGGATCTTGCTTCCTTCACCCGTTCTAGCCTCAAGAACATTGAAACCCAAATAGGTCAACTTGCATCCCACCTTAGCCAGCAACAACCATCCAATTCATCCCAACTCCCAGCTCAACCATTACCCAACCCTAAGGGTAATGTAAGTGCAATTGCACTTAGATCGGGAAAGCAAATTGCTATGCCCCATGCTGATTGCTCTACCTCCCCTTTCGATGTTGATATAGAAAATGAAAAGAACAAAAAGCTGGAAAAGGAACTTGAATCCACTCCTTCACCTCCTTCCATTCCTCTAAGGAACCCAATTCCTTTTCCTCAATCCATCTCCAAGCCTAAGAAGTCCTTTGAACCTGATCCTGAAATGCTTGACATGTTTAGACGTGTTGAAGTGAACATCCCCCTCTTAGATGCCATCAAACAAATCCCTAAGTATGCCAAGTTTCTTAAGGAATTGTGCACCCATAAGAGGCAACTTAGGAACATTGAAAATGTTTCAACCCAACAGTCCATTCCCATGAAGTGCAAAGATCCAGGGACCTTCACGGTTCCATGTCAAATAGGGAGTTCCAACTTTGATGATGCACTCATAGACCTTGGAGCCTCAATAAATGTCATGCCCAAATCCATTTTCTCCAACCTTGGTCTAGGTCCCTTGCACCCAACGGGTGTTGTCATTCAATTAGCCAATCGAAGCACTGCCAGTCCTGAGGGGATAATTGAGGATGTTCTTGTTCGGGTCAATGATCTTATCTTCCCAGCTGATTTCTATGTCCTTGACATGGAAGGTGAGACGACCTCTTCTCGATCTACCCTAATTCTAGGAAGACCATTCCTCATGACTGCGAGAACCAAGATTGATGTCCATTCAGGCATCTTATCCATGGAATTCGGTGACCAACTGGTCAAGTTCAACATTTTCCAAGCCATGCGATACCCATTTGAGGATCACTCTGCATTCTCAATCCATGCTTTTGAGGACACTTGTAAGATTCAATCGAACCCCAATACACCATGTTCTTCATGTTCTAATGATAAAGGATCTTGTGAAATCTGCACCATGATTAACAAAGTCATAAATGGTGAAGTTGATGTGGACCTCTCATTCATAGACTCCATCAATCTAGAGGAACTTGAAAACTCTCTTGAATCCTACATCAACTCTAATATCTACTGCTCCACCTTGGACAGTGTTGAGGAAAATGATCCAAACCCATCTGGAATCCCTTCTCCTGCTCCTAACTTGTCTAGATCTCAAATCAAGGCTGAAACTGATCTAAAACCACTTCCTTCACACCTCAAGTACGCATTCCTTTTCCATGATCCCTCCTACCCTGTCATTATCTCTGCTTCACTTTCTGAAACTGAGGAGTCCCAACTTGTTCAAGTGTTAGAGGAAAAAAAATGCCTTAGGTTGGACCCTAGAGGATATTCCAGGAATCAACCCTGCCCTTTGCATGCATCACATCCATCTAGAGGAATCATCCAAACCAATTAGGCAACCTCAAAGAAGACTCAATCCACTCATACTTGAGGTAGTTAGGGAAGAGATTACCAAGCTTCTTCAAGATGGTATTATCTACCCAATTTCTGATAGTGAATGGGTTAGTCCAATTCAAGTCGTTCCTAAGAAGGGCAGGATAACAGTTGTCACAAATGAACATGGAGAAGTGGTCACAACTCGAGTGAAAAACAAATGGCGTGTGTGCATTGATTATCGCAAATTGAATGCTGAAACACGAAAAGATCACTACCCACTTCCTTTCCTTGACCAAATGCTTGAGAGATTGGCCAGAAAGTCACACTATTGCTTTCTTGATGGTTACACCGGCTACTTACAAATTCCAATCGCACCTCAAGACCAAGAAAAGACCACATTCACTTGCCCCTTTGGAACCTATGCCTATAGGCGAATGCCTTTTGGCCTTTGTAATGCTCCTTCAACATTCCAGCGGTGTATGATGAGTATCTTTTCTGAATGCATTGAGAATTGCATGGAGGTCTTCATGGATGACTTTACCATTTATGGAGAGTCATTTGAATCTTTCTTAAATTCACTCTCTTTGGTCCTTCAAAAGTGTGTCAAGTGCAACCTTGTGCTGAATTTTGAAAAATGTCACTTCATGGTTTCAAATGGGATTGTTCTAGGTCACATAATTTCTCAAGAGGGTATCCAAGTTGATCCAGCCAAAATTGAGGAGATCCAATCACTTCCTGAACCTAAATCAGTTCGATACATTCGGTCCTTCCTTGGTCATGCCGGTTTCTATCGGCGATTCATTCAGAACTTCAGCAAGATTTCCATCCCACTCACTCGTTTACTTCAAAATGATGTCACATTCAATTTTGATGAGGATTGCAAGAGAGCCTTCATTGAACTCAAATCTGCTCTCACATTTGCTCCAATAATCCAACCCCCAGATTGGTCCTTACCATTTGAATTGATGTGTGATGCTTCTGATAGGGCCATTGGGGCTGTTCTTGGTCAAAGAAGAGAAAACATTCCTCATGTCATCTTTTATGCCTCAAAAACATTAGATGAAACTCAATCACACTAAACTGTGACTGAAAAAGAACTTTTAGCTATGGTTTTTGCCTTGGATAAATTCCGGACCTATCTCTTAGGTGCCAAAATCATCATCTTCACGGACCACTCAGCATTAAAGTTATTACTTAAGAAAAGTGATTCCAAACCAAGGCTAATAAGATGGATTTTAATGCTCCAAGATTTTGACCTTGTGATAAAAGATAAACCAGGAAAAGAAAACATTGTGGCTGACCACCTGAGTAGAATTTCTAATTCTTCTCATTCTGAAATAATTGATCCTGAATTTCAAACTGAACACCTCTCATCTCTCACTCGAAAGTTACCATGGTATGCCCCAATTGTCAATTACTTGGTTTCTGGTGTTTTCCCTGAATATTTTTCAAAAGAACAAAAAGAAAAGATGAAAAGTGATTCAAAGAATTATTTTTGGGAAGATAATAAACTTTGGAAAACTGGGGCTGACATGGTAATTAGGAGATGTGTTGATGAAACTGAACAATCCTCCATCTTGGAATTCTGCCACTCAATGCCTGGAGGTGGCCACTTTGGACCACAAAGGACTTCTCGAAAGGTTCTAGATTCTAGATTCTTTTGGCCTTCACTCTTCAAGGACTCACACGAGTTCTGTCAATCATGTCCCACTTGCCAAATGTTTGGCACAATTTGCAAAAGAAACGAAATGCCTCAAAAGCCATTAATCTTCTGTGAGCTTTTCAATGTTTGGGGCATCAATTTCATGGGACCTTTTCCCCCTTCCAATGGATTATCCTACATTCTCCTTGCCGTTGACTATGTTTCTAGGTGGGTCGAGGCCAAACCCACTAGGAAAGATGATGCTCAAACTATGAGTGAGTTCCTCAAAACCCACATCATCCATCGATTCGGAACACCACGTGCTTTGATAAGTGACTTAGGAACTCATTTCTGTAATAGAACCATTGAGTCACTTTTGAAAAAGAATGGGGTTGTACATAAAACATCCACTGCATATCACCCTCAAACAAATGGAATGGCTGAACTTTCTAACAGAGAAGTGAAAAGAGTGCTTGAAAGAATTGTTAAGCCCACAAGAAAAGACTGGCCCGATAGACTTGGTGAAGCACTTTGGGCCTATCGAACAGCCTATAAGACACCCATTGGGATGTCTCCA
Source organism: Viscum album (assembly GCA_963277665.1). Classification (NCBI taxonomy): domain Eukaryota; kingdom Viridiplantae; phylum Streptophyta; class Magnoliopsida; order Santalales; family Viscaceae; genus Viscum; species Viscum album. The sequence goes on from OY728154.1 coordinate 87,411,954, forward strand.
TTTAGGCTAGTTTTTGGTAAAGCCTGTCATTTACCAGTTGAAATCCAACATAAGTCATTTTGGGCTGTCAAAACTTGTAATTTTGATTGTGAAAAATTTGGTGAAGAAAGATTGTTGCAGTTGACTGAATTGGAGGAGATTCGACTCGATTCGTATGAGAACTCCATTCTCTACAAAGAAAAGGCAAAGTCACTCCATGACAAGCACATTCTTCGAAAGGTATTTCATGAAGGTGAAAAGGTAATGTTCTTCAATTCTCGATTTCGACTTCACCCAGGTAAGCTCAATTCTCGTTGGGATGGACCTTTTATTATTACTAATGTTTACCCATTTGGTGCAGTGCAAGTCCAAGACCCTTCTTCAAAAAGAACATTCACGGTAAATGGAAACCGGTTAAAGCATCACCATGAGAGGCCATTCACTTCAGGTTCCACATCGACTTCCATTGACCCACCACTAGATGGAAACGGCGACCTACCAAATCCAAACCAGTGGGCACCTCTTTCCCTTTAACTCTCTCTCTCTCAATCTCTCTTCCCTCTCTTCTTCTCTCTATTTCTTCTTCTCCCTCTCATTTTTTTACAACATTCTTCCACAACCTTTTTTCTATTTTCTCTTTTGTGTGGATGTGTCATTAAAAATAAAAAAAATAAAAAAAAATTAATTAAAAAACTGAAAATTAACAAAAAAAAGGGGGTGTCATAATTACTAATCATCGAATATTGAAATTCTGTCCAACCCTTTTGGGGAGTCAAAAGGCTTGTTTTAAACTCAAATATATTGAATTTTTATCTCAAACATGGGTAAAAAATTTTGTGTCAATAACAAAACATTTTGAATGAACAATTTTTGGTGGAAAATGATTCTCCCCTACCGTGAGGAATAACATTAGCCTTCATGCCAAGGTCATCTATGGCCATCTTTTTCATTGTGTGTCTTCACCACTGATTGTGAGTCTTGAGTTTGTGGACCTTCGAGCTGAATTTCCATCTTTTGTGTGCATTAATATGATAGAGGCATTTTCTAAGCCACATGAGAATCAGAATAGCCAAATAGCCTCCCGTTACCCTTACATTGATCCTACTTTTGAAAGCCCCTTTGAGCCTATGAAAACCTTTATTTTGATAGCCACATTACAAGTCTAATACCTTGTCCCACCCAACATCTTCATGGATTTTCATTGTACAATTTATTGAAATTTAAGTGTGGGGGGAATGGACTTCATTTTTGGGCGTACTTTCATTGATTTCCAATGTGTCATCATATGCTTGAGGGAAAGCATACATTCCAGTGTGGGGGAGAGGTTGTAATTCTGTGAGCTTTGGGGTATATATGTGTAATTGTCATTTGTACAAAATTCATTGAAAAGTGTTCAAAAAAAATGAAAAAAAATTATATTAAAAAAACTGAAAAAAAATAAAAATAAAAAAATGGAATGGGTTGCGTCTTGGGTGGGTCAGAAATCATTCATCATCAACCTTTGATCGTGTTATAACTACTAAAATTAGTTCCATGAGAAGATCAAACATGGGTTGGGAGATGACTGTGAGACTTGTTTCAAGCACAACTTTCGAAAAAAAAGAGCAAAAAGAGAGAAAAAAAGAACACTTGAATCATCTTGTATTGTGTCATTATTGGAAGTCTTCCATGTTGTACATATTCCATCATCTCACCCTATTACATTTTCTATCTCCCTCACTTTTCATTCATCACACATTCATGCCCTTGTAAATATGTGTTTCTATTTCCTTTCAATTCAAATTTCAAAAAAAAATGTGCATTGATTTTTCCATGTTGGTGTATTTAACCCCTCTTTTCCTTTGGACATTATATACCTATCGTCCCATAGCCACTGAAAAACCCCTTAAAAGACCTCTTGATTTTTGTACACATTAGATTTGGGAATGGAAGCTGAGAGCTCTTACAAACTCTTGATTTTCACTTTTTGTTGGTGAATGAGTGAACCTCCTAAAATACATTTTTATCATCTTGAGAGGAGTAAGTTTTGAGTGCCTACATTTTCTAATTCAAACCTTGAACATGAAAAAATGAATTGTTTCTGATGCATTATTTTGAACCAAATTTGTTATGGAATTCAATATGGATGAGTGAAATAGTCTAAACCTCCCCTGATTGGAGAAAACAAAATTTTAATATTTGTTGGTGAGTGAAAATGATTTTGTCATGTTTTTATATTTGTTGCACATGAGGACACGCGAAAATATAAGTGTGGGGGAGTTGATGTTATTAATATTTTCATGACTTATTATATTCCCCCTTTACTTATTTTATATGAGATGTGCATAATTTGTGTGAAATATTAATGTTTTAATATTAAGTATAATATTTGAGCATTTTTAGAAGTAGTCAAATTGAGTCAGTTTAATGTTTTAATTATAACTATCACTATACTGGTCCAAATTGTCTGGTTTATGTTTTTTAGGATTCTCCTTTCAATATACAACATTTCATTATAAGGAACCACGATCCAATTCTTCCATTTGAAGGGTCATATGATCCTCACAAACAAGACCAAAGAATCTGTGAACAAACTGGACCAGCCTTGAAGATGGATTTACTGGGATCAATACAGAAGTCCAAAAACATTAACTCTCCACCATAATTCGAGGGACACTACATTTCATCTTGGATAAAAATTTCAAGGCCCAAATCCAAGTACAAGGGGCCCAAATAAATCATTGAAGTCCATCCCACCATTCTGTCCGAGAATTAAAATCAGTATAGTATGCATGACATATCTCCTGATTTAAGCATCCAAGTGAGCTGAGATTTTGCAGTGTGAAAGAGGCGATATAGGCGGAAGACTTTGTTGAAGAAACCATTCGGATTGGAAGGCATCTTAATATTCAAAAACCCTTTCACATTATGGACTTCCAAAAGACTGGATTGAAATTGTCAGTTTAAGTTTGTTTATACAACCGGGCATAACCTTTTATCCTTACGTCCAAATGAATCTAACTTTTGAGAGTAGTCTTCCAACATTATTGTCTACAACTGTGAAGAAGGAGATATTTGATGATTCGGCTGTCTGAATTTCCAAACTGGCGATTCAAATGGAGGGACAGATTGGGAATGCAAACAGTCCACTCCTTGGGCTATAAATACTCTCCCCTTCTCTCCTTGAGAGGGGTTGGCATTTCAGAAGAGAGGAGATCATATTGGCACGACCAAAGCTTTTCCAAAGGATTTTAAGGACCTGCCATACTCAAGTTTTCACTTGAGAGACCTTTCCTCCTCTCTTTGTTTTCACTTACTTTTGTGTTCTTCATTTTTGTAATTTTGTAAGTCCTTTATTTTGTAATTCTGTTTTAATGAAAGTTTCTTCTTCAATATCTCTTATTCTCCTACACCTTATGTAGTATAATATTCATGGTCTTAAAATAATTTGAATCATTTTAAATTACAGTACCTTATCTTGCTTCCTCATTCAATCGAAATTCCATTTTTGATTCTCAAAATATTTCGTGTGTGTGTTCGGCACACTACTCTTATCTTGTCCCTTTCTTTTTCTTCTCTTTATAATTCATCACCATAAACATATATTACCAGATTAATAAACATCATAATGGCTGAGTAAATTTCTCATTGGGGTGAGTTTTAATTTAGGTATGTTAAGCGATTGAGAGCTTTTGCTCGATGAGTATTCGTTGAATTAACATTGTGTATGTTGGACTTAGCATGTCATGGATTAATGACTTGATTTGTTTAACGTGTGGTTTCTATGGATTATTGGAACCATAAATACACTACCATAAACAATATTTGATCAAGATTAGAACCCTAAGTTAATTTAAGGCCTGGATTAAAGCCTTAACACTTAGGAATTCTAATCAACATCATCTTGTGACATGGGTGTTAATTTAAATGCAATATAAAGCAAATCTCTAGGATATCAAAAGCTTAACTAACCTAATGATGAACTCACCCCAATCTTTATCAACTTGTTAAATTAAACATCATTCATTAAACATTTCAATTAAGCTCTGCAAGCAAACCCCCCCCAATCAAAATACAATCAACTAAAAACAATCGACTATTACGAAGTACCATCACCGAGGATTCGACCCGAGTGCTGCTATACACATTAGCAGAGCACCAGAACTTTGACCGGTCGATAGGCGACAATCGGCCATGCGTTTCAAATGGCTCCGTTGCCGGGGATGGTGCTTTAAGTAGTCATTAGTTTCTGGTTATTGTAAAAAAAACCCAAAAAATACAAAAGTTTAAAAAAAATTGAAAATAACACAAAGAAAAACCCGTCTTCCTCTTAAAAATCATAAACTGAAAAAAATACAAAGAAAAACCCGTCTTCCTATTTCTTCCAAAATCTCTCTGAATGCCCCGTAGCCTTCCAAACAATCCCTCGGATTTGTTTGACCCTGAAATTGATAGAACTCTTCGTCGAATTAGGAGGACCATTAGGGATAACCAAATCACCCAAGAACCAATCATTGCCCTACCAATTGAATTAGATATGGCCAATCCTAGGGAATAAACATTAAAAGAACTCGCTGCCCCTGATATGAATTACCAACCTCTTGGTATTCAATATCCAAACATTGAATCTGACTTCGAACTCAAATCGGGTTTGATTCATCTTCTACCTCATTTTCACGGGCTAGCCGGTGAGGATCCACATCTTCACCTTAAAGAGTTCCAAGTAGTATGCTCTACCAAGAAGCCTCAAGGGGTTTCTGAAGAACAAATCAAGCTTAGAGCTTTCCCCTTTTCCCTAGTGGATTCTGCCAAGTCTTGGCTCTAATACCTCCCACCTGGTTCCATAAACTCATGGGTTGACATGAAGAGACTTTTCCTTGAGAAGTTCTTTCCCGTTTCCCGAACAGCTTCTATCTGAAAGGAAATAAGCGGCATCCGTTAATTCCCTAATGAATCACTCCATGAGTATTGGGAGAGGTTCAAAAAGCTTGTGGCAACTTGTCCACACCATCAAATCCCTGACCAACTCCTGATCCAATACTTCTATGAGGGGTTATTGGCTATGGAGAGAACTCTCATTGATGCCGCAAGTGGCGGTGCTCTTGTTGACAAAACTCCTGCAGCTGCAAGAGATCTCATAAGTAACATGGCTGCAAACACGCAGCAATTCCATACTTGAGCACATGCTCAAGTGAAACAAGACCAAGAGAATCAATCCATAGAGCCCAACAAGATGACTGAGTGGATGAGTGAACTTACAGGTCTTGTGCGTCAACTAGCGGTGGTTACCAAAGCCCCAACCTCATCTTCTCCACAGTCACTATTCCCTGGACCTATCAAGAATTGTGGAATCTGCAACTCTCCATCTCATCCGACTGACACATGTCCACAACTTCAAGATGATCCATCTGATTCATCTAGTCCAATGGAGCTCAATGCGGCATATGCTCAGCGAAACTTCAACCCTCAACAATCAGGTCAGTTTGTTAGAAACTTCAACCAACCCCACTCTGAGCCCTTCTCTTCTACCTTTAACCCACCTCTGAGGTATGGTAATACCATTTCTCATCCTCCTCAGTTCCCTCATCAAAATCCAAACCAGTTCCAATATGGTCAAAGTGGTTGTAACATCCATCAACCTTATCCTTTTGTTCCTCAACCCCAAAGGAACAATCCTCCTCCTGGATTCCACTATCCTAACGAGCCTTCCCAATTCCCCACCCAATATAATCGCTTTCCCAAGAACCAAAATCAAGGCCAACCCAATTTGGGACAAGCCTCTTCTTCTAAACAACCATGGGAAAGTGCTGTAGAGGATGTTGCTTCCTTCACCCGTTCTAGCCTCAAGAACATTGAAACCCAAATAGGTCAACTTGCATCCCACCTAGCCAGCAACAACCATCCAATTCATAGCAACTCCCAGCTCAACCATTACCCAACCCTAAGGGTAATGTAAGTGCAATTGCACTTAGATCGGGAAAGCAAATTGCTATGCCCCATGCTGATTGCTCTACCTCCCCTTTCGATGTTGATCTAGAAAATGAAAAGAACAAAAGGCTGGAAAAGGAACTTGAATCCACTCCTTCACCTCCTTCCATTCCTCTAAGGAACCCAATTCCTTTTCCTCAAGCCATCTCCAAGCCTAAGAAGTCCTTTGAACCTGATCTTGAAATGTTTGACATGTTTAGACGTATTGAAGTGAACATCCCCCTCTTAGATGCCATCAAACAAATCCCTAAGTATGCCAAGTTTCTTAAGTAATTGTGCAACCATAAGAGGCAACTTAGGAACATTGAAAATGTTTCAACCCAACAGTCCATTCCCATGAAGTGCAAAGATCCAGGGACCTTCACGGTTCCATGTCAAATAGGGAGTTCCAACTTTTATGATGCACTCATAGACCTTGGAGCCTCAATAAATGTCATGCCCAAATCCATTTTCTCCAACCTTGGTCTAGGTCCCTTGCACCCAACGGGTGTTTTCATTCAATTAGCCAATCGAAGCACTGCCAGTCCTGAGGGGATAATTGAGGATGTTCTTGTTTGGGTCAATGATCTTATCTTCCCAGGTGATTTCTATGTCCTTGACATGGAAGGTGAGACGACCTCTTCTCGATCTCCCCTAATTCTAGGAAGACCATTCCTCATGACAGCGAGAACCAAGATTGATGTCCATTCAGGCATCTTATCCATGGAATTCGGTGACCAACTGGTCAAGTTCAACATTTTCCAAGCCATGCGATACCCATTTGAGGATCACTCTGCATTCTCAATCCATGCTTTTGAGGAAACTTGTAAGATTCAATCGAACCCCAATACACCATGTTCTTCATGTTCTAATGATAAAGGATCTTGTGAAATCTGCACCATGATTAACAAAGTCATAAATGGTGAAGTTGATGTGGACCTCTCATTCATAGACTCCATCAATCTAGAGGAACTTGAAAACTTTCTTGAATCCCACATCAACTCTAATCTCTACTGCTCCACCTTGGACAGTGTTGAGGAAAATGATCCAAACCCATCTGGAATCCCTTATCCTGCTCCTAACTTGTCTAGATCTCAAATCAAGGATGAAACTGATCTAAAACCACTTCCTTCACACCTCAAGTACGCATTCCTTTTCCATGATCCCTCCTACCCTGTCATTATCTCTGCTTCACTTTCTGAAACTGAGGACTCCCAACTTGTTCAAGTGTTAGAGGAAAACAAAAATGCCTTAGGTTGGACCCTAGAGGATATTCCAGGAATCAACCCTGCCCTTTGCATGCATCACATCCATCTAGAGGAATCATCCAAACCAATTAGGCAACCTCAAAGAAGACTCAATCCACTCATACTTGAGGTAGTTAGGGAAGAGATTACCAAGCTTCTTCAAGCTGGTATTATCTACCCAATTTCTGATAGTGAATGGGTTAGTCCAATTCAAGTCATTCCTAAGAAGGGCGGGATAACAGTTGTCACAAATGAACATGGAGAAGTGGTCACAACTCGAGTGAAAAACAAATGGCGTGTGTGCATCGATTATCGCAAATTGAATGTTGAAACACGAAAAGATCACTACCCACTTCCTTTCCTTGACCAAATGCTTGAGAGATTGGCCGGAAAGTCACACTATTGCTTTCTTGATGGTTACACCGGCTACTTCCAAATTCCAATCGCACCTCAAGACCAAGAAAAGACCACATTCACTTGCCCCTTTGGAACCTATGCCTATAGGCGAATGCCTTTTGGCCTTTGTAATGCTCCTGCAACATTCCAGCGGTGTATGATGAGTATCTTTTCTGAATTCATTGAGAATTGCATGGAGGTCTTAATGGATGACTTTACCATTTATGGAGAGTCATTTGAATCTTGCTTACATTCACTCTCTTTGGTCCTTCAAAAGTGTGTCAAGTGCAACCTTGTGCTGAATTTTGAAAAATGTCACTTCATGGTTTCAAATGGGATTGTTCTAGGTCACATAATTTCTCAAGAGGGTATCCAAGTTGATCCCGCCAAAATTGAGGTGATCCAATCACTTCCTGAACCTAAATCAGTTCGAGACATTCGGCCCTTCCTTGGTCATGCCCGTTTCTATCGGCGATTCATTCAGAACATCAGCAAGATTTCCCTCCCACTCACTCGTTTACTTCAAAATGATGTCACATTCAATTTTGATGAGGCTTGCAAGAGAGCCTTCATTGAACTCAAATCTGCTCTCACATCTGCTCCAATAATCCAACCCCCAGATTGGTCCTTACCATTTGAATTGATGTGTGATGCTTCTGATAGGGCCCTTGGGGCTGTTCTTGGTCAAAGAAGAGAAAACATTCCTCATGTCATCTTTTATGCCTCAAAAACATTAGATGAAACTCAATCACACTACTCTGTGACTGAAAAAGAACTTTTAGCTATGGTTTTTGCCTTGGATAAATTCCGACCCTATCTCTTAGGTTCCAAAATCATCATCTTCACGGACCACTCAGCATTAAAGTTCTTACTTAAGAAAAGTGATTCCAAACCAAGGCTAATAAGATGGATTTTAATGCTCCAAGATTTAGACCTTGTGATAAAAGATAAACCTGGAAAAGAAAACACTGTGGCTGACCACCTGAGTAGAATTTATAATTCTTCTCATTCTGAAATAATTGATCCTGAATTTCCAACTGAACACCTCTCATCTCTCACTTAAAAGTTACCATGGTATGCCCCAATTGTCAATTACTTGGTTTCTGGTGTTTTCCCTGAATATTTTTCAAAAGAACAAAAAGAAAATATGAAAATTGATTCAAAGAATTATTTTTGGGAAGATAATGAACTTTGGAAAACTGGGGCTGACATGGTAATTAGGAGATGTGTTGATGAAACTAAACAATCCTCCATCTTGGAATTCTGCCACTCAATGCCTGGAGGTGGCCACTTTGGACCACAAAGGACTTCTCGAAAGGTTCTACATTCTGGATTCTTTTGGCCTTCACTCTTCAAGGACTCACACGAGTTCTTTCAATCATGTCCCACTTGCCAAAAGTTTGGCACAATTTCCAAAAGAAACGAAATGCCTCAAAAGCCATTAATCTTCTGTGAGCTTTTCGATGTTTGGGGCATCGATTCCATGGGACCTTTTCCCCCTTCCAATGGATTATCCTACATTCTCCTTGCCGTTGACTATGTTTCTAGGTGGGTAGAGGCCAAACCCACTAGGAAAGATGATGCTCAAACTGTGAGTGAGTTCCTCAAAACCTACATCTTCCATCGATTTGGAACACCACGTGCTTTGATAAGTGACTTAGGAACTCATTTCTGTAATAGAACCATGGAGTCACTTTTGAAAAAGAATGGGGTTGTACATAAAACATCCACTGCATATCACCCTCAAACAAATGGAATGGCTGAACTTTCTAACAGAGAAGTGAAAAGAGTGCTTGAAAGAATTGTTAAGCCCACAAGAAAAGACTGGCCCGATAGACTTGGTGAAGCACTTTGGGCCTATCGAACAGCCTATAAGACACCCATTGGGATGTATCCATTTAGGCTATTTTTTGGTAAAGCCTGTCATTTACCAGTTGAAATCCAACATAAGTCATTTTGGGCTGTCAAAACTTGTAATTTTGATTGTGAAAAATCTGGTGAAGAAAGATTGTTGCAGTTGACTGAATTGGAGGAGCTTCGACTCGATTCGTATGAGAACTCCATTCTCTACAAAGAAAGGCAAAGTCACTCCATTACAAGCACATTCTTTGAAAGGTATTTCATGAAGGTGAAAAGGTAATGCTCTTCAATTCTCGATTTCGACTTCACCCAGGTAAGCTCAATTCTCGTTGGGATGGACCTTTTATTATTACTAATGTTTACCCATTTGGTGCAGTGCAAGTCCAATACACTTCTTAAAAAAGAACATTCACGGTGAATGGAAACCGGTTAAAGCATCACCATGAGAGGCCATTCACTTCAGGTTCCACATCGACTTCCATTGACCCACCACTAGATGGAAACGGCGACCTACCAAATCCAAACCAGGGGGCACCTCTTTCCCTTTAACTCTCTCTCTCTCTCAATCTCTCTTCCCTCTCTTCTTCTCTCTATTTCTTCTTCTCCCTATCATTTTTTTTACAACATTCTTCCACAACCTTTTTTCTATTTTCTCTTTTGTGTGGATGTGTCATTAAAAATAAAAAAATTAAAAAAAATTAATTAAAAAAAATGAAAATTAACAAAAAAAGGGGGTGTCATAATTACTAATAATCCAATATTGAAATTCTGTCCAACCATTTTGGGGAGTCAAAAGGCTTGTTTCAAACTCAAATATATTGAATTTTTATCTCAAACTTGGTTAAACAATTTTGTGTCAATAACAAAACATTTTGAATGAACAATTTTTGGTGGAAAATGATTCTACCCTACCGTGAGAAATAACATTAGCCTTCATGCCAAGGTCATATATGGCCATCTTTTTCATTGTGTGTCTTCACCACTGATTGTGAGTCTTGATTTTGTGGACCTTCGAGCTGAATTTCCATCTTTTGTGTGCATTAATATGATAGAGGCATTTTCTAAGCCACATGAGAATCAGAATAGCCAAATAGCCTCCCGTTACCCTTACATTGATCCTACTTTTGAAAGCCCCTTTGAGCCTATGAAAACCTTTATTTTGATAGCCACATTACAAGCCTAATACCTTGTCCCACCCAACATCTTCATGGATTTTCATTGTACAATTTATTGAAATTTAAGTGTGGGGGGAATGGACTTCATTTTTGGGCGTACTTTCATTGATTTCCAATGTGTCATCATATTCTTGGGGGCAAGCATACATTCCAGTGTGGGGGAGAGGTTGTAATTCTGTGAGCTTTGGGGTATATATGTGTAATTGTCATTTGTACAAAAGTCATTGAAAAGTGTTCAAAAAAATGAAAAAAAATTATATTAAAAAAAATGAAAAAAAATAAAAATAAAAAAATGGAATGGGTTGTGTCTTGGGTGGGTCAAAAATCATTCATCATCAACCTTTGATCGTGTTATAACTACTAAAATTAGTTCCATGAGAAGATCAAACATGGGTTGGGAGATGACTGTGAGACTTGTTTCAAGCACAACTTTCGAAAAAAAAGAGCAAAAAGAGAAAAAAAAACGAACACTTGAATCATCTTGTATAGTGTCATTATTGGAAGTCTTCCATGTTGTACATATTCCATCATCTCACCCTATTCCATTTTCTATCTCCCTCACTTTTCATTCATCACACATTCATTCCCTTGTAAATATGTGTTTCTATTTCCTTTCAAATCAAATTTCAAAAAAAATGTGCATTGATTTTTCCATGTTGGTGTTTTTAACCCCTCTTTTCCTTTGTACATTATATACCTACCATCCCATAGCCACTGAAAAACCCCTTAAAAGACCTCTTGATTCTTGTACACATTATATTTGGGAATGTAAGCTGAGAGCTCTTACAAACTCTTGATTTTCACTTTTTGTTGGTGAATGAGTGAACCTCCTAAAATACATTTTTATCATCTTGAGAGGAGTAAGTTTTGAGTGCCTACATTTTCTAATTCAAACCTTGAACATGAAAAAATGAATTGTTTCTAATGCATTATTGTGAACCAAATTTGTTATGGAATTCAATATGGATGAGTGAAATAGTCTAAACCTCCCCTGATTGGAGAAAACAAAATTTTAATATTTGTTGGTGAGTGAAAATGATTTTGTCGTGTTTTTATATTTGTTGCACATGAGGACACGCGCAAATCTAAGTGTGGGGGAGTTGATGTTATTAATATTTTCATGACTTATTATATTCCCCCTTTACTTATTTTATATGAAATGTGCATAATTTGTGTGAAATATTAATGTTTTAATATTAAGTATAATATTTGAGCATTTTTAGAAGTAGTCAAATTGAGTCAGTTTAATGTTTTAATTATAACTATCACTATACTGATCCAAATTGTGTGGTTCTTGTTTTTTAGGATTCTCCTTTAAATATACAACATTTCATTATAAGGAACCATGATCCAATTCTGCCATTTGAAGGGTCATATGGTCCTCACAAACAAGACCAAAGAATCTGTGAACAAACTGGACCAGCCTTGAAGATTGATTTACTGGGATCAATACAGAAGTCGAAAAACATTAACTCTCCACCATAATTCGGGGGACACTACATTTCATCTTGGATAAAAATTTCAAGGCCCAAATCCAAGTACAAGGGGCCCAAATAAATCATTGAATTCCAGCCCACCATTCTGGCCGAGAATTAAAATCAGTATAGTATGCATGACATATATCCTGATTTAAGCATCCAAGTGAGCTGATATTTGGCAGTGTAAAAGAGGCGATATAGTCGGCCGACTTTGTTGAAAAAACCATTCGGATTTGAAGGCATCTTAATATTCAAAAACCCTTTCACATTATGGACATCAAAAAGACTGGATTGAAATTGTCAGTTTAAGTTTGTTTATACAACCGGCCATAACCTTTTATCCTTACGTCCAAATGACTCCAACCTTTGAGAGTAGTCTTCCAACATTATTGTATACAACTTTTAAGAAGGAGATATTTGATGATTCGGATGTATGAATTTCCAAACTGGCGATTCAAGTGGAGGGACAGATTGGGAATGCAAACAGTCCACTCCTTGGGCTATAAATACTCTCCCCTTCTCTCCTTGAGAGGGGTTGGCATTTCAGAAGAGAGGAGATCATATTGGCACGACCAAAGCTTTGAAAAAGGCTTGGAAGGACCTGCCATACTCAAGTTTTCACTTGAGAGACCTTTCCTCCTCTCTTTGTTTTCACTTACTTTTGTGTTCTTCATTTTTGTAATTTTGTAAGTCCTTTATTTTGTAATTCTGTTTTAATGAAAGTTTCTTCTTCAATATCTCTTATTCTCCTCCACCTTATGTAGTATAATATTTATGGTCTTAAAATAGTTTGAATCATTTTAAATTACAGTACCTTATCTTGCTTCCTCATTCAATCGAAATTCCATTTTTGATTCTCAAAATATTTCGTGTGTGTGTTCGGCACACTACTCTTATCTTGTCCCTTTCTTTTTCTTCTCTTTATAATTCATCACCATAAACATATATTACCAGATTAATAAACATCATAATGGCTGAGTAAATTTCTCATTGGGGTGAGTTTTAATTTAGGTATGTTAAGCGATTGAGAGCTTTTGCTCGATGAGTATTCGTTGAATTAACATTGTGTATGTTGGACTTAGCATGTCATGGCTTAATGACTTGATTTGTTTAACGTGTGGTTTCCATGGATTATTGGAACCATAAATACACTACCATAAACAATATTTGATCAAGATTAGAACCCTAAGTTAATTTAAGGCCTGGATTAAAGCCTTAACACTTAGGAATTCTAATCAACATCATCTTGTGACATGGGTGTTAATTTAAATGCAATATAAAGAAAATCTCTAGGATATCACAAGCTTAACTAATCTAATGATGAACTCACCCCAATCTTTATCAACTTGTTAAATTAAACATCATTCATTAAACATTTCAATTAAGCTCTGCAAACAAACACCCCCAATCAAAATACAATCAACTAAAAACAATCGACTATTACGAAGTACCATCGCCGAGGATTCAACCTGAGTGCTGCTATACACATTAGCAGAGCACCGGAACTTTGACCGGTCGATAGGCGACAATCGGCCATGCGTTTCAAATGGCGCCGTTTCCGGGGATGGTGCTTTAAGTAGTCATTAGTTTCTGGTTATTGTAAAAAAAACCCAAAAAAAATACAAAAGTTTAAAAAAATTGAAAAAAAAATACAAAGAAAAACTCGTCTTCCTCTTTCTTCCAAAATCTCTCTGAATGCCCCGTAGCCTTCCAAACAATCCCTCGGATTTGTTTGACCCTGAAATTGATAGAACTCTTCCTTGAATTAGGAGGACCATTAGGGATAACTAAATCACCCAAGAACCAATCATTTCCCTACCAATTGAATTAGATATGGCCAATACTAGGGAACAAACATTAAAAGAACTCGCTGCCCCTGATATGAATTACCAACCTCTTGGTATTCAATATCCAAACATTGAATCTAACTTCGAACTCAAATCGGGTTTGATTCATCTTCTACCTCATTTTCACGGGCTATCCGGTGAGGATCCACATATTCCCCTTAAAGAGTTCCAAGTAGTATGCTCTACCATGAAGCCTCAAGGGGTTTCTGAAGAACAAATCAAGCTTAGAGCTTTCCCCTTTTCCCTAGTGGATTCTGCCAAGTCTTGGCTCTACTACCTCCCACCTGGTTCCATAAACTCATGGGTTGACATGAAGAGACTTTTCCTTGAGAAGTTCTTTCCCGCTTCCCGAACAGCTTCTATCCGAACGGAAATAAGCGGCATCCGTCAATTCCCTAATGAATCACTCCATGAGTATTGGGAGAGGTTCAAAAAGCTTGTGGAAACTTGTCCACACCATCAAATCCCTGACCAACTCCTGATCCAATACTTCTATGAGGGGTTATTGGCTATGGAGATAACTCTCATTGATGCCGCAAGTGGCGGTGCTCTTATTGACAAAACTCCTGCAGCTGCAAGAGATCTCATAAGTAACATGGCTGCAAACACGTAGCAATTCCATACTCGAGCACATGCTCAAGTGAAACAAGCCCAAGAGAATCAATCCATAGAGCCCAACAAGATGACTGAGTGGATGAGTGAACTTACAGGTCTTGTGCGTCAACTAGCAGTGGCTACCAAAGCCCCAACCTCATCTTCTCCACAGTCACTATTCCCTGGACCTATCAAGAATTGTGGAATCTGCAACTCTCCATCTCATCCGACTGACACATGTCCACAACTTCAAGATGATCCATCTGATTCATCTAGTCCAATGGAGCTCAATGCGGCATATGCTCAGCGAAACTTCAACCCTCAACAATCAGGTCAGTTTGTTAGAAACTTCAACCAACCCCACTCTGAGCCCTTCTCTTATACCTTTAACCCACCTCTGAGGTATGGTAATCCCATTTCGCATCCTCCTCAGTTCCCTCATCAAAATCCAAACCAGATCCAATATGGTCAAAGTGGTGGTAACATCCATCAACCTTATCCTTTTGTTCCTCAACCCCAAAGGAACAATCCTCCTCCTGGATTCCACTATCCTAACGAGCCTTCCCAATTCCCCACCCAATACAATCGCTTTCCCAAGAACCAAAATCAAGGCCAACCCAATTTGGGACAAGCCTCTTCTTCTAAACAACCACGGGAAAGTGTTGTAGAGGATCTTTATTCCTTCACCCGTTCTAGCCTCAAGAACATTGAAACCCAAATAGGTCAACTTGCATCCCACCTTAGCCAGCAACAACCATCCAATTCATCCCAACTCCCAGATCAACCATTACCCAACCCTAAGGGTAATGTAATTGCAATTACACTTAGATCGGGAAAGCAAATTGCTATGCCCCATGCTGATTGCTCTACCTCCCCTTTCGATGTTGATCTAGAAAATGAAAAGAACAAAAATCTGGAAAAGGAACTTGAATCCACTCCTTCACCTCATTCCATTCCTCTAAGGAACCCAATTCCTTTTCCTCAAGCCATCTCCAAGCCTAAGAAGTCCTTTGAACCTGATCCTGAAATGCTTGACATGTTTAGACGTGTTGAGGTGAACATCCCCCTCTTAGATGCCATCAAACAAATCCCTAAGTATGCCAAGTTTCTTAAGGAATTGTGCACCCATAAGAGGAAACATAGGAACATTGAAAATGTTTCAACCCAACAGTCCATTCCCATGAAGTGAAAAGATTCAGGGACCTTCATGGTTCCATGTCAAATAGGGAGTTCCAACTTTGATGATGCACTCATAGACCTTGGAGCCTCAATAAATGTCATTCCCAAATCTATTTTCTCCAACCTTGGTCTAGGTCCCTTGCACCCAACGGGTGTTGTCATTCAATTAGCCAATCGAAGCACTGCCAGTCCTGAGGGGATAATTGAGGATGTTCTTGTTCGGGTCAATGATCTTATCTTCCCAGCTGATTTCTATGTCCTTGACATGGAAGGTGAGACGACCTCTTCTCGATCTCCCCTAATTCTAGGAAGACCATTCCTCATGACTGAGAGAACCAAGATTGATGTCCATTCAGGCATCTTATCCATGGAATTCGGTGACCAACTGGTCAAGTTCAACATTTTCCAAGCCATGCGATACCCATTTGAGGATCACTCTGCATTCTCAATCCATGCTTTTGAGGACACTTGTAAGATTCAATCGAACCCCAATACACCATGTTCTTCATGTTCCAATGATAAAGGATCTTGTGAAATCTGCACCATGATTAACAAAGTCATAAATTGTGAAGTTGATGTGGACCTCTCATTCATAGACTCCATCAATCTAGAGGAACTTGAAAACTCTCTTGAATCCCACATCAACTCTAATCTCTACTGCTCCACCTTGGACAGTGTTGAGGAAAATGATCCAAACCCATCTGGAATCCCTTCTCCTGCTCCTAACTTGTCTAGATCTCAAATCAAGGATGAAACTGATCTAAAACCACTTCCTTCACACCTCAAGTACGCATTCCTTTTCCATGATCCCTCCTACCCTGTCATTATCTCTGCTTCACTTTCTGAAACTGAGGAGTCCCAACTTGTTCAAGTGTTATAGGAAAACAAAAATGCCTTAGGTTGGACCCTAGAGGATATTCCAGGAATCAACCCTGCCCTTTGCATGCATCACATCCATCTAGAGGAATCATCCAAACCAATTAGGCAACCTCAAAGAAGACTCAATCCACTCATACTTGAGGTAGTTAGGGAAGAGATTACCAAGCTTCTTCAAGCTGGAATTATCTACCCAATTTCTGATAGTGAATGGGTTAGTCCAATTCAAGTCGTTCCTAAGAAGGGCGGGATAACAGTTGTCACAAATGAACATGGAGAAGTGGTCACAACTCGAGTGAAAAACAAATGGTGTGTGTGCATCGATTATCGCAAATTGAATGCTGAAACACGAAAAGGTCACTACCCACTTCCTTTCCTTAACCAAATGCTTGAGAGATTGGCCGGAAAGTCACACTATTGCTTTCTTGATGGTTACACCGGCTACTTCCAAATTCCAATCGCACCTCAAGACCAAGAAAAGACCACATTCACTTGCCCCTTTGGAACCTATGCCTATAGGCGAATGCCTTTTGGCCTTTGTAATGCTCCTGCAACATTCCAGCGGTGTATGATGAGTATCTTTTCTGAATTCATTGAGAATTGCATGGAGGTCTTAATGGATGACTTTACCATTTATGGAGAGTCATTTGAATCTTGCTTACATTCACTCTCTTTGTTCCTTCAAAAGTGTGTCAAGTGCAACCTTGTGCTGAATTTTGAAAAATGTCACTTCATGGTTTCAAATGGGATTGTTCTAGGTCACATAATTTCTCAAGAGGGTATCCAAGTTGATCCAACCAAAATTGAGGTGATCCAATCACTTCCTGAACCTAAATCAGTTCGAGACATTCGGCCCTTCCTTGGTCATGCCGGTTTCTATCGGCGATTCATTCAGAACATCAGCAAGATTTCCCTCCCACTCACTCGTTTACTTCAAAATGATGTCACATTCAATTTTGATGAGGCTTGCAAGAGAGCCTTCATTGAACTCAAATCTGCTCTCACATCTGCTCCAATAATCCAACCCCCAGATTGGTCCTTACCATTTGAATTGATGTGTGATGCTTCTGATAGGGCCATTGGGGATGTTCTTGGTCAAAGAAGAGAAAACATTCCTCATGTCATCTTTTATGCCTCAAAAACATTAGATGAAACTCAATCACACTACACTGTGACTGAAAAAGAACTTTTAGCTGTGGTTTTTGCCTTGGATAAATTCCAGCCCTATCTCTTAGGTGCCAAAATCATCATCTTCACGGACCACTCAGCATTAAAGTTCTTACTTAAGAAAAGTGATTCCAAACCAAGGCTAATAAGATGGATTTTAATGCTCCAAGATTTTGACCTTGTGATAAAAGATAAACCTGGAAAAGAAAACACTGTGGCTGACCACCTGAGTAGAATTTCTAATTCTTCTCATTCTGAAATAATTGATCCTGAATTTCCAACTGAACACCTCTCATCTCTCACTCCAAAGTTACCATGGTATGCCCCAATTGTCAATTACTTGGTTTCTGGTGTTTTCCCTGAATATTTTTCAAAAGAACAAAAAGAAAAGATGAAAAGTGATTCGAAGAATTATTTTTGGGAAGATAATAAACTTTGGAAAACTGGGGCTGACATGGTAATTAGGAGATGTGTTGATGAAACTGAACAATCCTCCATCTTGGAATTCTACCACTCAATGCCTAGAGGTGGCAACTTTGGACCACAAAGGACTTCTCGAAAGGTTCTAGATTCTGGATTCTTTTGGCCTTCACTCTTCAAGGACTCACACGAGTTCTGTCAATCATGTCCCACTTGCTAAAAGTTTGGCACAATTTCCAAAAGAAATGAAATGCCTCAAAAGCCATTAATCTTCTGTGAGCTTTTCAATGTTTGGGGCATCGATTCAATGGGACCTTTTCCCCCTTCCAATGGATTATCCTACATTCTCCTTGCCGTTGACTATGTTTCTAGGTGGGTCGAGGCCAAACCCACTAGGAAAGATGATGCTCAAACTGTGAGTGAGTTCCTCAAAACCCACATCTTCCATCGATTCGGAACACCACGTGCTTTGATAAGTGACTTAGGAACTCATTTCTGTAATAGAACCATGGAGTCACTTTTGAAAAAGAATGGGGTTGTACATAAAACATCCACTACATATCACCCTCAAACAAATGGAATGGCTGAACTTTCTAACAGAGAAGTGAAAAGAGTGCTTGAAAGAATTGTTAAGCCCACAAGAAAAGACTGGCCCGATAGACTTGGTGAAGCACTTTGGGCCTATCGAACAGCCTATAAGACACCCATTGGGATGTATCCATTTAGGCTAGTTTTTGGTAAAGCCTGTCATTTACCAGTTGAAATCCAACATAAGTCATTTTGGGCTGTCAAAACTTGTAATTTTGATTGTGAAAAATCTGGTGAAGAAATATTGTTGCAGTTGACTGAATTGGAGGAGCTTCGACTCGATTCGTATGAGAACTCCATTCTCTACGAAGAAAAGGCAAAGTCACTCCATGACAAGCACATTCTTCGAAAGGTATTTCATGAAGGTGAAAAGGTAATGCTCTTCAATTCTCGATTTCGACTTCACCCAGGTAAGCTCAATTCTCGTTGGGATGGACCTTTTATTATTACTAATGTTTACCCATTTGGTGCAGTGCAAGTCCAAGACCCTTCTTCAAAAAGAACATTCACGGTGAATAGAAACCAGTTAAAGAATCACCATTAGAGGCCATTCACTTCAGGTTCCACATCGACTTCCATTGACCCACCACTAGATGGAAATGGGGACCTACCAAATCCAAACCAGGGGGCACCTCTTTCCCTTTAACTCTCTCTCTCTCAATCTCTCTTTCCTCTCTTCTTCTCTCTATTTCTTCTTCTCCCTCTCATTTTTTTTACAACATTCTTCCACAACCTTTTTTCTATTTTCTCTTTTGTGTGGATGTGTCATTAAAAATTAAAAAAAAATTAAAAAAAATTAGTTAAAAAAATGAAAATTAACAAAAAAAGGGGGGTGTCATAATTACTAATCATCCAATATTGAAATTCTGTCCAACCATTTTGGGGAGTCAAAAGGCTTGTTTTAAACTCAAATATATTGAATTTTTATCTCAAACTTGGGTAAACAATTTTTTGTCAATAACAAAACATTTTGAATGAACAATTTTTGGTGGAAAATGATTCTCCCCTACCGTGAGGAATAACATTAGTCTTCATGCCAAGGTCATCTATGGCCATCTATTTCATTGTGTGTCTTCACCACTGATTGTGAGTCTTGAGTTTGTGGACCTTCGAGCTGAATTTCCATCTTTTGTGTGCATTAATATGATAGAGGCATTTTCTAAGCCACATGAGAATCAGAATAGCCAAATAGCCTCACGTTACCCTTACATTGATCCTACTTTTGAAAGCCCCTTTGAGCCTATGAAAACCTTTATTTTGATAGCCACATTACAAGCCTAATACCTTGTCCCACCCAACATCTTCATGGATTTTCATTGTACAATTTATTGAAATTTAAGTGTGGGGGGAATGGACTTCATTTTTGGGCGTACTTTCATTGATTTCCAATGTGTCATCATATGCTTGAGGGCAAGCATACATTCCAGTGTGGGGGAGAGGTTGTAATTCTGTGAGCTTTGGGGTATATATGTGTAATTGTCATTTGTACAAAAGTCATTGAAAAGTGTTCAAAAAAAATGAAAAAAAATTATATTAAAAAAAATGAAAAAAAATAAAAATAAAAAAATGGAATGGGTTGTGTCTTGGGTGGGTCAAAAATCATTCATCATCAACCTTTGATCGTGTTATAACTACTAAAATTAGTTCCATGAGAAGATCAAACATGGGTTGGGAGATGACTGTGAGACTTGTTTCAAGCACAACTTTCGAAAAAAAAGAGAAAAAGGAGAAGAAAAAAAAGAACACTTGAATCATCTTGTATAGTGTCATTATTGGAAGTCTTCCATGTTGTACATATTCCATCATCTCACACAATTCCATTTTCTATCTCCCTCACTTTTCATTCATCACACATTCATGCCCTTGTAAATGTGTTTCTATTTCCTTTCAAATCAAATTTCAAAAAAAATGTGCATTGATTTTTCCATGTTGGTGTTTTTAACCCCTCTTTTCCTTTGGACATTATATACCTACCGTCCCATAGCCACTGAAAACCCCCTTAAAAGACCTCTTGATTCTTGTACACATTAGATTTGGTAATGGAAGCTGAGAGCTCTTACAAACTCTTGATTTTCACTTTTTGTTGGTGAATGAGTGAACCTCCTAAAATACATTCTTATCATCTTGAGAGGAGTAAGTTTTGAGTGCCTACATTTTCTAATTCAAACCTTGAACATAAAAAATTGAATTGTTTCTGATTCATTATTGTGAACCAAATTTGTTATGGAATTCAATATGGATGAGTGAAATAGTCTAAACCTCCCCTGATTGGAGAAAACAAAATTTTAATATTTGTTGGTGAGTGAAAATGATTTTGTCATGTTTTTATATTTGTTTCACATGAGGACACGCGCAAATCTAAGTGTGGGGGAGTTGATGTTATTAATATTTTAATGACTTATTATATTCCCCCTTTACTTATTTTATATGAAATGTGCATAATTTGTGTGAAATATTAATGTTTTAATATTAAGTATAATATTTGAGCATTTTTAGAAGTAGTCAAATTGAGTCAGTTTAATGTTTTAATTATAACTATCCCTATACTGATCCAAATTGTGTGGTTCTTGTTTTATAGGATTATCCTTTCAATATAAAACATTTCATTATAAGGAACCATGATCCAATTCTGCCATTTGAAGGGTCATATGGTCCTCACAAACAAGACCAAAGAATCTGTGAACAAACTGGACCAGCCTTGAAGATTGATTTACTGAGATCAATACAGAAGTCCAAAAACATTAAATCTCCACCATAATTCGGGGGACACTACATTACATCTTGGATAAAAATTCCAAGGCCCAAATCCAAGTACAAGGGGCCCAAATAAATCATTTAAGTCCAGCCCACTATTCTGGACGATAATTAAAATCAGTATATTATGCATGACATATCTCCTGATTTAAGCATCCAAGTGAGCTGCTATTTTGCAGTGTGAAAAAGGAGATATAGTCGGCCGACTTAGTTGAAGAAACTATTCGGATTTGAAGGCATCTTAATATTCAAAAACCCTTTCACATTATGGACTTCAAAAAGACTGGATTGAAATTGTCAGTTTAAGTTTGTTTATACAACCGGCCATAACTTTTTATCCTTACGTCCAAATGACTCCAAATTTTGAGAGTAGTCTTCCAACATTATTTTCTACAACTTTGAAGAAGGAGATATTTGATTATTCGGCTGTATGAATTTCCAAACTGGCGATTCAAGTGGAGAGACAGATTGGGAATTCAAACAGTCCACTCCTTGGGCTATAAATACTCTCTCCTTCTCTCCTTGAGAGGGGTTGGCATTTCAGAAGAGAGGATATCATATTGGCACGACCAAAGCTTTTCCAAGGGCTTGGAAGGACCTGCCCTACTCATGTTTTCACTTGAGAGACCTTTCCTCCTCTCTTTGTTTTCACTTACTTTTGTGTTCTTCATTTTTGTAATTTTGTAAGTCCTTTATTTTGTAATTCTGTTTTAATGAAAGTTTCTTCTTCAATATATCTTATTCTCCTCCACCTTATGTAGTATAATATTCATGGTCTTAAAATAGTTTGAATCATTTTAAATTACAGTACCTTATCTTGCTTCCTCATTCAATCGAAATTCCATTTTTGATTCTCAAAATATTTCGTGTGTGTGTTCGGCACACTACTCTTATCTTGTCCCTTTCTTTTTCTTCTCTTTATAATTCATCGCCATAAACATATATTACCAGATTAATAAATATCATAATGGATGAGTAAATTTCTCATTGGGGTGAGTTTTAATTTAGGTATGTTAAGCGATTGAGAGCTTTTGCTCGATGAGTATTCGTTGAATTAACATTGTGTATGTTGGACTTAGCATGTCATGGATTAATGACTTGATTTGTTTAACGTGTGGTTTCCATGGATTATTGGAACCATAAATAAACTAACATAAACAATATTTGATCAAGATTAGAACCCTAAGTTAATTTAAGGCCTGGATTAAAGCCTTAACACTTAGGAATTCTAATCAATATCATCTTGTGACATGGGTGTTAATTTAAATGCAATATAAAGCAAATCTCTAGGATATCACAAGCTTAACTAACCTAATGATGAACTCACCCCAATCTTTATCAACTTGTTAAATTAAACATCATTCATTAAATATTTCAATTAATCTCTGCAAACAAACCCCCCCAATCAAAATACAATCAACTAAAAATAATCGACTATTACGAAGTACCATCGCCGAGGATTCGACCCGAGTGCTGCTATACACATTAGCAGAGCACCGGAACTTTGACCGGTCGATAGGCGACAATCGGCCATGAGTTTCAGTTATTTATGTATGCTCTGGTATTATTGGTTATTATTATTCTATTTTGTTTATCTTCTATAGTGGCTTCCTCTGAAAAAAGGGGGTATAGTCTCCCCAATTGACTATTTAGACCCTCTCTACTAGTCGGAAACCTTTGGTGTACAGGGAGGTGTGCTTAAGGTCATGTAACCACCTACATCAGAGCACCGATTTAGTGGCTTCCATGTAAGGTAAGTTACACTACATTAGACATAGGAAACTATCATGAACTTGGGAATTAGTGAACAAATCAGGTACAATAGGTGGTGCCTAAAGTGTCACTCCTAGAGGTAAGACTAGTGGATCAGCGGAACCCCATATTGGGCATGTTTTTTGCCACCTTCCTGGCATACAATATGAGGGTTTCATAGAGTCATTGGTCTAAAAATTCCAATCAAACACCTCAGAACAAAAATAGAAGAAAACGTATAGAAAAACTAGATAAATCTAAAAATAAGAAAACTAACTACCAAAAGAATTCTACCCCAACTACACACTTAGATGGCTAGGTATCTATAAGTGCTCTGGTATAAGTTCCATTTCATTTTACATTTAATTACTAGTTTCACTCCTTTAACTTTCATAGACATGACAAGTATGGATAAGGATGTGTAACCATTAACACATTATGTTTCCATTTTCTTATAACTTGTATCAAGTTAATTTAAAATGAAAGTCTGTTCTAGTGAATTAGGGATCATAATCCTTACCACTGAGATTAATACCCATTTGAATTTCTAATAAAATTATTGATTTGGTAAATTACTCATTCTGACCCATGAAGGCCCATAACACCTCATGAATTGAAACAGACAATCACTTTATCACGGCCAAAAATCATCACAATCACATATACAAGTAAGGATCACTCAACAATCACATGCATAAAAATAAATGAAAAGAAATGGAATTCACCTATATGGCATAGAAATATGCATGAAATGAGAACTCTAGGTGTCTATAATGATACATGTAATAATTCTCTTGGCCCTCATATCATTAGGACAAGGATGAAGTCAAATACTCAATCAAAATAATAATCTACAACTCCACATTGTATGTGTGTCACCCAATGGTGAAATGATATCAAATATAATAAGAAAAAGTAAAACAAAAATTATAATTTAGGAAACTGGGCTTTTACCCCAAACATGGGTTCACGATGCCCAGTCATAGATTATGACCAAGTCCCCAAGCATTCATAATCTCTTAACGATTGTCTCCAAATAGTAAAACAAGAAAGGAACTCCTCTGATACCACTTTTTGACATCCCAGACCTGGATTCCACTTAACAGGTTCCCTGATCCCGGTGGGCCACATGACCTCAAGCGCATCTCCCCAAATTCTAGAGGTTGTCGACTAGAAATGAGGGCCCCGGGTGTGTTAGTGGGGATACTTTTCCCTTATTATTATAGTGTAGAACAGAAGATAAATATAAACAGTAGTAAATAGAGGAATCATTATAAGTAAATAGTGGAATCAGACAATTGTAATGATTAGATAGGAATAACAATAACTGGAATAACTGGAATAACATACAATCATAAAACAACTTATGGTGATATGTCATCTCACTGGAAAACTATAAAAATGGATACAAGATAGTAGGCATAACATGTTCCACAAATGCATAAAGGAAACCAAAGACTATTCCAAGAATCATGAGCTCTGTCTTAGTAATTTTCTTTCAAGATCCATACTAAATAGAAATAAATCAAGTGTTCGAAGTTTTATGATTCCATTTTTCAACACCTACAACCATATAATATACTTCAGGTACTAGTGACACCTATATAGGGTGTGAGATATATATCACTAGGCCACCGACAATAATTTCGATAACATTAAACTCGTCTAATGGAATATAATAGTGTGAAAGAATGCATAAATATACTATTACACTGTAACTAAATACCCAAGTACCTACTTCAACCCTCAACTAGTGTCTGAACATGTAACCAATTGATTATTTGATTGTTACCTGTATATAATATGTCACATGATTAATAATAGTTAAGGTTACAAGTTTTAGCAAGTCATCCCATAATTATATTAAATAATAACATTTCTAGGTAATAACCAAGGCAACGTAGACCTCAATGTTCAACAACTCAGTAATAAATGTAGCATGGAATAGAGTAAAAGTGTAATCCAAGGAGCATAGTCCATGTAATTCCACAATGATATTCCTACCAAGTCCACGGAGTTCATCTAGGGTAAAACAGGGTTAAGCAAAGACTGGGCTTGATGGGATTTAACCATGGAACCTACCTGTCAATGTTGGATCCAAGGATTGCATTAGAAGAATCTTTTAGTACTACGTGAGGGATCCAATGGTGCCATATTGGGCATCCAAATATTAGACAATTATTGGGTTCTAGGTGGGTCTTAACCTAAGCAATTTGCATCCTTGAATCCAGAATGGGGTCCTCGAGTGCTCAAGGTATTCCCTCAGGAAAACAAGCTGAGCTTGATTCAGGCCACTCCTATTTGATAATGAAGTCATATATAATTCATAAGGTTCTATCCATTACCTTTAATTAGGGTTACAAGTATAATTTAGCATTCAACCATTTAATCAAACCATAAATAGTAAATGGTCTATTTGGTTCAAGTATTTCCTTTCATTAGTTTGAAAGGGCCAAGTAGCATGCAACCATTATTTTAACCCATTTATCATTTTAATAAGTAAGATTCACTCCTATGCATTCCATCAACATGGTAAGCGGTGATATAGACATGTATCCTTATTATTCATTTACATTCAAGGCCAAGTCATATACTCAGTATACTTTCCCATTTACCATTACACATTTAATTATAAAATTCAAGAACTTACCTTAGACAAGTCAAGTGGTGTGAATGCATGGCTCTTTTCATTATTCAATTCACATTATAAATAAATTAATTTAATATAATATAGATTACCCTTGGAAAGGCCCTATCAAGGAACACTCGAACAGCAGCTCAAACATGTCAAAACACTAAAATGAAAATTATGGCATAACATCCTACATGTGATGAATAAAGTTTCAGGATTAAACAATAAAAACTAATCACATATTTAGGAAGAACATAACCATACAATTATAATGAGTATAATCATTACATATAAATTCAATAAATGACGCTCAATGAAATTGGTGGGCCCCACATGAAAATTCCAAAATCAACAAACTTGAGGGATGGGTTATAGACCACCCACCTTAGGCTTGTACAACTCTCATCCTCTGGTTTCGGCCCTTGAATTGGCTTGGATTAGATTAGATCTATGAAAAGAGAAAAAATTCTCACACCTCGATAACTAGGTCAAGAGAGATAGAGGAGAAAAAAAGGTCAAACGAACTCAAGTACTTACCATTCTGCCTCTAATGTGATGAACGGAAGTCAATCAGATCCCAGATAAAGGATATATCTTGATCTCTACCTTAGGTCTTTAAAATGCCCCAAAATGAGAGTAAACAAGGCTAATCCCACTAGAACATGTAATGGGGAGGAAGGATAATCTTAATTAGATGATTAAGGGAAAAAGATAAAGTTACCCAAAAATAGCATGTTCACGGTTTGTCTACACTATTTGAAAAACTGTTCGAAAACCATGCACGGGTACCTAGGAAGAAGGGGCACTGGCATGGTTAGGTCACACAAATGTGAACTAACCGTTCAATATGGCATTTTCCAAAAACACAACAGCACAGTTAAGCAAACCATGTGCCAACCATGCATCAACTGTGTAACATGGAAAGTTTCCCCAAATAGATGGGTTCTAGTCTCCGAACATTCCTTGGATAGCCCTAAGACCTTTAATAACCCATTAGGCATCCATATTAGGTCCAAAATAAATAATTAGACCTAAATTTGAAGGATCCAAAATTAATTGAAATCCCTGGGTTCTTACATAACCTTTCGATGTGAAAAATATAAGGAAATTATTATATTAATGTTAAATAGAATAAAACTCATAAAATGATAATGTATTTTTTGATATTAACGTTTTTAAATATTCTATTAATCAAAATTAAAAATTTAGTTTGTTCTAGATAACCACCTCCAATAGATTGCTTCACTTAATGCAATTGTTAACTAACTCGTTAGATGTCACATGTTAAACATGATTCTATTTAGTACAGATATAGCTACTACGCATAATATATTTTCATAGTTGTTATTATTATAATGAATATTCCCTTATAATAAAATCCCTCAAGGGAAAATTTTCTAAAGTATCTTCTTTTTATCCACAATCAAAACCTTGATATCTTGGCTAAATCCATAACCTAGAACAAAAAAAATCCCAATCCACTTCTTAAGAGGCACCATAAGTTACAACGTACTTGGTCTATGTAGATATGGAAACTACTAGATATAATAATTTTTTCATACTTATTACCTTAGGCTCACTATGATATTTTATCCAATTGAACTGAAAGAATACTATTGAATATATCCCTTTGACCACTAGTGTTCCCATTTCATTAATTGCTAGAAACTTATCCATAACTAAATTCTAAAGTACTATCAGATAATTTTATCTAAAATTCTGTTCAATTCTCCTTGTTATATTTGATTTGAACCCTCTAGTATTTATACATAAGTAATAAAAAACCTCAACACATATCACGACATGTGATATGGATTCCATAGTACTCTTAGGCATGTGTATTCTATTCATTATAAGAATCTCCTCTTAAACTCTCAAAAATCATTCTAGAGATATTATATTCCATTTTAAAAAGATAATGATTTGGTTTTAAATCATCCTACCTTGTATTTTTTAATACATTATCAATATATGTACTATGACTTGATCAGTCTAACCCATAGATATGTGTCTATAGATCTTGTTTCCTAGAACCTGGGTAACTATTTTAATTCATTCATGGAAAAATTATCCTCTTTTTTAATTAACTTCAAGACTAATTATTATTTTTCCTTGTGTTATTAACATATCCATCTAGGAAAACAATAGTACTCCCACTAACCTATTTCAGACACATAGCACACATTCATTCTAAATAAATATTCTATGATTATTATTCTTATTTCAATCAAAAATGGATATATGCGACTTTCATTCCGTATTAGAATTATTTAGTTTCACCAACCCTTATGGTCACATCATATATACATTATATATAGGTATTAAACTAATTAAGGTTATTTTGACATCCAATAACCTAGTATAATGATCATAGAAGACTACTATGACAAGTATAATTTCAATATATATTTAGCATGATGACTAGTGTAAGGTTTTGTCATAGGATATGTCAATATGTCTCTTCAAACCTCCAGTAACCAATCAATAGTTTTTGGTATAATAGTGTACCATCCATGTTGGGTTTTTACTAAATATCTACCAATGTATTTACATAAATTGAAGAAACTACCAATTTACGAAGTGGAATTTTATACATGGAATCCATTTTTAAATTCTTATGAACTTTCCAATCTTATCCTATTTCCATTTACTGCTTCCTATATGATTCATTATTCTTATTGAATAATATATCACCTATATCATTGGATATAAAACCACCCATTTAATTTTAAATTTCTTATAAAATATGTGTCTATTTAATAACTCCTCCCACTTGATCTAGTAGAATGTAGTTCTTATATGGCAACTTATGTACATCTAGATCCTCAACCTCATTGAAGTCACAAATTTTACCACTCTCAAAAAATATTAGTTCTTCCAAATTATAGTAATATAGTTGGTATGTACTAATAACTTTCTTTATTAGGTATTTTAATATCTTGAGAAACTATAAAATAATTGAGGTGAACTTACTATTTTCTTTGATAATCATTTGTATCTAAATTCAGCTTAAAATATAAGAAGTTGTGACATATTGGATTTCTTTAAAAAAATTATTTATATGAAACCATTAATATATATGGTTTATATATAGTTAGATATCATGGTTTTATTTGTTAATTTTTGGGGGGAGGTAGAGATGGGCCTCAGACAGAGAGCCAGGGTGAGGTGGCTCAAGAAAAGTGATAGGCATAGTGGGTTCTTCCATGTTTGATAGAAGGAGCGTCAAAATATGAAGGTGAATATTAGGTTGGAAGATGGTTCATTCTCATCTGATGTAAATGTATCTGTTAGGACGGCATTGGAGAACTTCTAAATGTTGCTTGCAGGTGGTCGGGTAGTGGCTTTGTGGGAGGATGGCTCGAATAGTGATCAGGAGGATTTCTTCCAGAATATTTCTAGGAGGCTTGTTAGGGGGAATAATGAGATGTTGAAGACTCTATCGTCAGGTGAGGAGGTGTGGGATGTGGCTTGAAGTTTGTCTTCAGAGAGTGTTCAAGGGACTGACTATTTCCCTAGGGCCTTCTATGTGTCATCGTGGGGATTTGTGGGGATGTCAGTTATCGAGGAAGTACAAGATTTCTTTAGGGGGGGGTTCCCTCAACAGGGGTACGTGTGCTTCCAGGGTGGTGCTTGTGCCAACATTTAAAGATCCAACTTCAATAATTCAGTATAGAACAATATATCTATATGTTTCCTATAACATTTTGGAAATTTTACTAGCAAGGAGGCTGGATAAGGTAATCCTGAGTATTATTTCTCAAGAAAGACATGGATTTGTCTAAGGTAGAGGTATCCAAGGGGCAGTGGGAGTGGCTCAAGAGTTGTTAGAGGATGTGAACAAGAAGGTGGTGGGGTCGAATTTTGTTATCCATCTGGATATGGATAATGTGTGCGGTAATACTGAATGGAGTTTTATAATTTAGGTAATGAGGAAGCTCGGGTTTCATGAATGGTTTTGTGATTTATGTTTCTGCTACTTCTCTTCATCATGGATCACTATTTCTCTTCTGGGGAAAGGGTTTGGTTTTTTCAAGAATGTGTGGGGTTTGAGGCAAGAGGAAACTGTTTCCCCCACTATTCTTCTCATTGATCAGGATGTTCTGTAACAAAACATACACATAGGATTGCTGGAAAAGAAGATACTTCCTTATATCTCACGGGCTTCAGATGGATCATATTCCCATCTTATGTTTGTTGAAGACATTATTATTTTTCTAAATGGTAGGAGGATGTCCTTGGTTTATTTCCTATAGATCATGGGGATATATGGCAGTATATATGGCCAATAGATTAATGATAGGATGATAAATTTCTTTATATCTAATAAATGTTCAAGGAGAAGAGCACGGAGCATTCGGGAAATTCTGGGTTTCCAACCGAAACAGTTTTCTATGATGTATCTCAAGGTACCCATTTCTAATGGTTGGGTGAAAAAATTATTCTTTGAGGATATCATTAATAGAATGGTTGGTAGGATTTATAACTAGAAAAATAGGATTTTATCTTTTGGGGATTGGGTGGCGTTGATCAATAGTGTGATTTCTTCAATTCTGATGCATGTCTTGTCTATCATCACTCTTCCTAAGGTGATTACTTCTCATATAGAGATGATTATGAATAGATTTCTTTGGTACGTCGATAACATGGGAAGGTATCATTGGGCTTTGTGGTCTCGGTTGGAAAAACCAGTTGAGGATGGAGGTATTGGCCTTAGGGATTTAATAGTATCCATGCAATCCATGAAGGCTCGGTTAGCTTTGGATTTTATTATGGGTAAATCTATGTGGGCCAAAACACCTAGAATAAAATATGGAAAGAATTGGGAAGAATGGGACAGAAGGAAAATGTCCAGATTGGGGAAAATAGTGGTGTCTCACCTGGGTATCCTTCAGGATTCCTCTTGTTAGGTGGTTGGTCATGAGGATATGAATATTTTGAGAGATAATTGGCTTGGACAGAAGTTGGTCTTCCCAAGTTTTCTACGTCTGGAGATGTTAGTGAGAGAGGCCTTCCAACATCCTAGGTTAATGGATTCCATTCTCAGCTTAGAGCAGAAGGAATTATTCAATGAACTGGTTTTCTGTGAGGAAGAAGATCACTTATTCTTTACTGAGGCTGGTTCAGTAATCTTCAATAGCCACAACTATCATGGCCTTATCCGGCAGGGAGGGAGGTGTGATGAATGGGATTCTCATATATGGTGTAATGAAGTTCCCTCTAAGTTGAGTTTTCTCATATGGAGAGTATGGAACCATGACCTGCCTATGGAGGAAAATATTCAGAAGAATGGCATACATATGGAATCTCAGTGTTATTGTTGCGCTAATCCTCATACGGAGTCGATATTTTACTTTTTCATCAGAAGTGAATGGGCACGTTTTCTCTATACCACTATGTATAGATGGGGTAATTACATCACTTCATGAAATTCATTGTAGGAGTTTTTTTAGGGTTGGTTCTTGGGAGCGGAGCAGAATGGGATGGAAAACAAGGTTCGCAACATCACAGTTACTTCGATTTTCTAGACTCTTTCAAAGGCATTGAATAATGTAAGATAGGAGGGTCGGTTTCCGGGGTATCATCTTCATGTGAAAATAAAGGGTCTATTACATGAGTTTGGTTCTTTGTTGAAGGGGGGACGAACTCTACTGCGCTCTGCAACTCTGTTAATAGTTCAGTGACTCGACCGAGGGTACAAGGAGGCTGGGTGAGATGGAAACCCCTGGATAATGGACTTAAACATAATGTGGATGGTTCATTTATGAATGGGATGATGTGTGGGTGAGGGATATTGTGGGATAGAAGTTGCTCAATGTTAGCATCTTTTAGCAGCTTTCATGGACCGGGAGGTTCATTGGGCACAGAGGTACAAGTGTTTCACAAGGGTGTTATGCTTTGCAAAAGGTTATCGTTGGCAGTTCCAAAAGTGGAATCAGACTCTGAGGTGCTGATTCAGGCCATAAAAGGGAAAGTTGAGGTACCTTGGTGTTTGACTTGCCTCATTCATGGTTGTACCTTGGATATTTCTAATGGATGTATAGTTCGACATATTCCTAGGGAGGCCAACTTCGTCGCGGATGCTCTTTATCAAGGGAGTAGTCATGATGAACCCTTTCTGGTTTTATCTAGAGTGGGATCACTGCCTCAGGAATGTATTGGTTTTTTTCTTGAGGATACCTTAGGGATTCATCATTTTAGACCGCCTTGAATTTTTTTCTATGGCAGGATCTTCCTTTTTGAATAAAAAATAAAATTTCTATCAAATACTTGGTTAAAATATTCTCCAATAATCACACCCATAGGACCTAATATCATTTACCAAGTGTATTTATTTATTCACCGATAATCCCTAAAATAACTTAAAGGGATCCTATGAAGTATATGAATGTACCTATTTCTTCTCTGTATAATAGTCCATGAATTCTGGATGAACTAAATCCAAAATATTTGTGGAATACCATTATTTATAACTATTTATTTGTAAAAAAATATAATAATTATGTTTGTAAAAAACTTATGAGTTTAAATCCAAAGAGTCTAAACATATTACTGGGTAAAAACTTGATAACTACTTGAATTTTTACATGACTAAGAATTATCTTTCCATAATTAGGTATAAGTATTATATTTTTATAATCATCATTCACTATTAATTAAAATATTTTTTACTCATGTATAATTTAACTATTAAGTAATAAATTCTATAAAAACATTAATTCTAAACATGAAATAATATTGCATTTTCTAACTAGACACTAAAATAAATTTTTTCATGAAAATTTTAAGATCTTTTGGGTACATTTTATAATAAGTATTGTATTTTTGTCAACATATTTTTTATGAATTGTTATTTTATTTCATGTAAACATATATTATTGTTCATCATAAGAAATTTTGAGCTAATTTCCTTTCCAAGTCATACGATGCTATGTTGATCCTCAATGTTTCTAGAACCATGACTAAAATTTTTTCATGATTCTGGGTGAGTTTTTACAAAGAGTTATAAATTGGTTTCCAAACAAAGATTGAGATTTGGATATAAAAATTTCAATCCCTAATGTTGTGATGTTGCAGTTGATGATCTGATAGGCTTGTATTAAAGCCAATAGAATGAGTCTACTAGATAGTGGAATGTGATGTTTTTGGATAAACAGTTTATACTAAGTTTCAATTGTAATGTGACGAAGTTGCAAGCTGTGTAAATTTTGAAGATATGAATTTATTATCTTCTTTTTTAATGAATGTTTAATGTTTTCTAATATATGAATTTGTAATTATACAAAGTTCAATTAGATAGAGACATTATAACTTAACTATAAGAAGAGTTATTTGAAGGTTACCAGATGAACAGGTACAAAGTTACATCATACAGAGATGTATAAAGTGCAGAAGATGGAGTGATGGTTTAAGTAAGTATTAAAACTAAGTATAACAAATAATCTTGATTTAAAAAAATTCAATTATAGAAAAAATTGTGGCGTTGGGAAAAAATAGAGATCCATTTCTACCAAACAAACTTTTTCAAAAGTTTTTCTGAACAATATTCTAATGGATCAATGGAAGAATGAGGATTAAACAAAGATATATGATTTCATTGGATAGGATTTATATACTATATTACTATAATTATTTTTTGAGAACCAATCCTTATATGATGTTTAAGTAGATGCGGGATGGTCAGATGGAAACATTCCAACACATTGAACAAAACATGTTAGGAAAACATATTTGAATTATATCGTACATAGGATGTATATGAAGAAAACTATTTAGAGAAAGACTATTTGTACCAGACTAAGTCAATAAAATGATGTAGATCAGATAGTATAGATTCATACAGAATAGTACTACACATATGAGTTCTTGTAAAGCCATCATACATCCATTATCAAGTAGGATTTCTGAGGATATTTACATAAAATTTATAAAGTACTTAACCAGGATGATGTTGGGTTGTTCTTTCAACACAGATAATTCTAGCTGAGATTTAAGGATGTTTTGATGCGTTCATTGACATGGATATTTAAGTAAGTTCACATGATTATGGTTGAATGTGAATTTTTAGAGAGTTTAAAGTAGGTCAAATAAAAGTATAGTTGATTGGGAAATTTGAGTTCAGAAATCATGCAACCTTATTGATTTTATGAGGATGATTTTTTATATAAAGGGTTGCAGGTTTTTTGAGTTTTTTTCTATTATTATAGGACTTAAGTGTAAAAGGTTTGTTATCATGATTTTCATTCCAAGGAATCTCTTAGTTTCAGAATAGGTGTATCAGATAGAGGTGCATCGGAAAAAAGTGCAGCATATAGAGAAACATCGGACAGAGGCGCTAGAAATAGTTGTTATGTATTGAGTAGAAATGGATGAAGGCATACTAGATAGAGATTAAGATGATTCATATAGAGAGTTACTAGATAAATATACTAAAAAATGAGTTTCTTTTAATGTTTTATCATTTTTTTGGCTTAGGAGAATAAGAAAGCTTTGTAACTGGTGGGATCTAGTATAATTACCTATCAGGATAAAAAAAGGATCTTGGTGGGTGTTTTCTCAATTATATTCACTTCGTTATAAAGTGAATTTCCATGAACTATGGTAGTAAACATGACAAGGATGTGGTTTCCCACACTGGGGGGAAATTTTAAAAATATTTGGTGCCTTACTGTACATTATTATCTTTATATACGAGTGAGGTTAAGTTATAAATATGAGAATATTGATGCTCTTATAAGCTAAAAAGATCAATTATATGAAAAATTAAACTATAAAAGATTACTACTAATTCCACCTCCCCTCCCCCTCTTCCTGATCTATACATTCCTTAGGAGTTCAAGTGGTATTAGAGCTTCCATGTTCCCTCTGTAAAATCCCTTCTTTTCTTATCATGGATAATATCAACTCAATTAATATAGGAGATATTCCTACCTTATATGGGAAAAATTATCATTAATTGGAAAACAATCCTTATTTTCTAACTCATGTCATAGAGGAGATTAATATAGCTACATTATGGTTCCACCCTTGGAGAAAGATACTCTAATGAAATTTGTAGAGAAAAAAGATCTTGTGGTTAATGGAAAACCTTGTATTAGTATTCTTATTTCCTTATAATAAATTTTTTAAAGGAAGATGATGGGTCTCAAGATTAAAAATGAAACTTGGGAAATTATGAAATCTTCTTTGAGGGAAATATAAAAGTGATGGTATGAAAACATAAAATATGGAGAAGTCAGTTTAAATATATCATAAAGTAAGAATATGAAACTATTTATGACTAATTCACCATAGTTATTGAAATCATCAACATCATCATATGATTCAAGGATATCTTGTAATATTCAACTATTAATAAAAATTTAATAAGGAACTTTCAAGACATGTTTGATCCTAAAATATATACCTTATAAGATAAGTATGATTTATCCCTTGATGAATTACACAATTTATTTATTGTGTATGAAATGAGGAAATATCCTAGATTCAAAAAAAGATTAAGGAAGAGATATATTTTGAAGATAGATGAAATTTAAAAATATCATAACCTGAACATGAGGTATTGGGACTCAATGAGTCATAAGATAAGGAATATGATGCTAAAATTAAAGATATAATTATATACCTTAACTATTAAAATTATTAAAAAGGTTGAGGAAAGTAAAAAAAGTAAAACTCTCACTTAAATATTTTGAGCGTAGAGTCATCAGAAATTTCGAAATTTATTTTCCAAATAAGAAATATTTAGAATGTGAGTATGATTATAAATAAAAGACTCAAATTAAGAATTATAGAAACACTTCCAAGTAAGTGAATCAATTCACTAGAAATAATAAAATGTTCATTCGAAGAAATAAAATACGTTTGTTAAGTAAGAAAGTATAGTACGACTCTACTAACAATAGTTCTTCAGAAAATGAAGCATTAAAAAATTTAGAACCTTCACAACTCATTTTGAGAGAAAATAAGATACTTAAAACAATGAATAAGAAGAAGGTAATGAAACTTATAGGTAATATCATCTTGGATAAAAATATTTGGTGTGTCGTGATAAAAACAAAAAACTAAAGAAAGAAGTTAGAAAATTGAAGAAGTAAAGTGATAAGAAGAATGAAGGAAAAAATAGTTTCTTACAAAAATATATGTATATATAAGAAATTATGAATCTCATATTGGATGTTATGTAATAAGTAATGATGTGGAAATATCTTGATAAGAAACTTACTACTAAGTAAGAAGAGCTGTGTAAGACTCAATCAAAATGCCTCAAGGATAAAACTGACTTCAAAAAACTTAATGAGAATTTCAAAAATCTTTAGAGTTAAAAGAATAAATACCTCAATATTCTAGAAGAACTCATCTCAAGAATAAAATAAATTCTACACCCATTAAAATTAAAATTTTATTTTATTTTAATAACCATGCTCGTATAAGAATAAATAATGTGATAGATTAGATTGATAAAGAGTGTTAGAAATACATCACATCAATGAATGTCAAAAATAAATCCTTGAATAATGGTTCCCCATGACATGGGAAATAATATATTGAAAAGTACATTTAATCTCAACAAGATTATCCTAAATAAAAACAAAAAATTTATAGAATATTGAGTTTCAACAAATATTATTTGTGTTGTGGTATATAAGATCATAAGATGTATACTTGTTGTAACAACATGTCTCTCCTTGGGAGTAGACATGAACTATGGGGAATGAAGGAAAAACATATAAATATCTAAAGTTATAGAAGTAAATAAGATAAAAGTCATTTGAAGTAAAAAATCTCTTAAGAAAAAATTAATTTGACTACATAAAGGAAGTTTGTGGAAGGTACAATCAACCCAGCCACTGATAAATAATCTATGAAAACTCTTATAAGATAAATTAATTATACCAAAAAATAAATGAAATATATGAAAAATATAATTGGATATCGATCTTTTATTATTGATACTACTCTAAAAGCTATCAAGAATATTAGGCCATTGAATATTGATAACATTTGTTCCTCGCATATAATGGGTGATATGATAATCATGAAAAATTTTGAAGAATATGAGGGTGGAGTAGTCACTTTTAGAAATGATAGTTCCTTAAAAATAAAAAGAATTGGCATGGATGAGATTTATTCTAATAATTTTAATTCAAAGGAAATTTTATTTGTTGGTGGTCTTAAGAAAACCTTACTGAGTGTTAACCGACTTTTTAATTATGGTAAGGAATTTATCTACAAAAAAATATCATTATATCATCATATGTTTGAAATATAAAAAAAATTACTAAGGGAGAAAGAACCAGTAACAATTTGTTCTACATTTGATATCCTTATCATTCTTTTTATTTATGAACTGAGGATGAAAACAAGTTGTGGCACTGAATACTTGGGAATCCTAGTCAGAAGAGTATGATCAAAATTTATAAGGAAGATGGTATAAGAGGTTGACCACAACTAAAAAGTATTGATGATATTTTTTTATAACTTTCATAAAATCAAATAAGGTTAGTGGGAAGCATAAGAACATTTAAATTCAATTAAATAAACCTATTGAGATAATAAACTCTGATTTATGTGGTTTTATGAGACATCAATCCAAAAATGGTGATCTGTACTTTATTACTATCATCAATGATTTCACTCGGTTGACCACAATAGTGTTCATGAATATAAATCAGAGGTTGTAGAGTTATTCTAAAAATTTAGAATATATGTTGATAAAGAGATGGTTGTAAATATATTAAATATAAGGATAGATAATGTAAATGGGTATATAAGTAACTCCTTTGATTCCTATTTTAAGAAACATGGATTTAAACACCAATACATCCAAATGTAGTAGTGTAAAAGAAAAAGAAAATTTTAGATAAAATGGGATGAAACATTATTTCCGAATATAAACTTTCAAAATTCTTTTAGAGAGAAACTATAATCACATATGTACATGTTCAAAATGGAACATTTCCTTTGAAAATAATAATAAATTTAACCCTATGATATGTGGTGTAATAAAAATACTATAGTGAAATACTTCAAGGTTTTTGGGAGTCCTTGATTTTTGAAGATAAAAAACCAAGGCTAAGTAATGTTTGATGAAAATGATGATGAAGGTATTTTCATGGGATATTCATTTAATAAAAAAATATAAATGTTGTAATAAATGTATTTATAAGTTGGTTGATTCCTGGGATTTAAAATTGATTGAAAATCAATCAACCTTAGCAAAAGCTATTGAAGATGATAAGGATGGTGAAAGGAAATATAGATTGATGGATTCTAGAGAAGTTTATGAGAATGAACATGATTTCAATCCTAATATTGTATAGATTGATTATGATAATTCCATTGATGAGTAATGTAAGACTATAAAAAAACACAAAAATTACAAACTTTAAAAAAAATAGGTTGAATCCAATAATTTAATTATAAATCAAGAATATACAATTCAAACAAGGCAAAAATTGAAATTTAAGAATTAGAAGTTTCTTATCTCATATGAAGAACCCCAAACCATTTTAGAGGTAGTGAAATATAAATTATGGTTAAATTTCATGAATTGAGAGTTAGATCAAATTGATAAGAAAAACACCTAGTATCTTGCTCTTTAATCGAAAGTAAATAATTTAATAGGGGAATAAAATAGGTGTTAAAAAATAAGATCAATGAAAATGTATAAATTTTAATAAATAAAGTATGAAAATTTTGAAAATTTTGTTTATTGGTGGAACTTGTTGATTTTGAAGAAACAATTTTCCCTATTGAAAGACTTGAAAATATTAGAATTTTCTTGGTAGTTTCTACTCATAAAAACTACAATGTTTATCAGAAGGGTGTTAATTTAGTATTCCTAAGTGGATAAATTTAATAAGAAGTTTATATTGAGAAATACAGTGGGTTCAAACTTGATAATGATGGAACCATGGTATGTAAATTGAAGAAACATTTTTATGGTCTTAAACAGGACCTTAATGCCTGGTATTGAAAACATCAAGTTTGACAAAAGTATTTTAATTGTTCTAAATTAAAATTTTATAGAAACTTATATATTAAGGATATGAGAACAAGTTCTTGGATTTTAATTATTTACATTGATGATATAGTTTTTACAAGTGATAGGTATAATACATGTAAAGGCTTTGCTGAAATAATGAATAAGAACTTTGAGATATAAAACTTTGGAGAGTTAAATTTTTCCCTTGTATTAAAAGTTAAAAAAAAAGTTAAGATACATCTTCTAATCTCAATAAAATTTTTCCAAGGAGTTATTAAAAAATATTGTCATGGAAGATTCAAAGGTGTTTTCTATACCTATTATAGTTTTCATGAAGTTGAATAATGATAGAGCTAGTCAGAGTGTAAACCAAAAAAATTTATGAAATTTTTTCATAGGATTACTTTATCTAACTACATCAGGACCAGACATTTTATATGTTCTAACATTTGTTTTAAGATATTAAATTGATCCAATGGAAACATACATGCTCGAAGAAAAGAGATTACTAAGGTGCATTAAAGTAACAACAAATTATGGACTGATTTATAGATGAAGTAATGAGATAACCTATTATGGGTTCAATGATATTGATTTTGATGGAGACTATAATGATATAAAATCATTATCTAAAGAAACTTTCTTCTTGGGAGAAATTTTTGTGAGCAGGCATAATAAGAAAAAAACATTCTATTACTTTGATAATAGAGGAAGCATGATATATTTTTTCAACCCAAGAATGTAAACAAATGTTGTGTATGAAAGTAAAACTAGAATATTTGTGGGTGAATGTTAAGAAACCAATTAATATTGTTTGTTATAATCAAATTTCCATTTATCTCTCTAAAACACATGTACAATATTCCAGATCAAAGAAAATTGATATTGAGTATAATTTCATGAAATAGAAAGTTTCTGCTATAGTTTTAATGCTTGATTATATATCAATGTAATTTAAAATTATTGACATTTTCACTAAATATAAAACAAGGGAACAATTTTATGAAATGTGAATAAAAATTCATGTGTATCCTCAGCCAGTTTCTTAAGAAAGTTCTTAAGGAAACCCACACAATCCTTTAGATTCTTTTGGAAAAGGGGAATAAGAATTAAAACTCTTTACTCTATCTTTTTAAAATATTAAGTTTTTGTTACCATAAAAATGGGGTTTAAGTTGAGAAGTTTGAGGGGGAGTTTATATGACCATGGAAAAAAAACTTATCACCGAGGGATGGAATTCCTTAAAAAAACATTTCTTAAATTGGTAGTGTGGTTTTAGGAAATTCTCTATGAGAAAGCATGTGGTTTTTGAATGTTTAGAAAAGACTTTTGAGAATGTTTCCAATAAATCTAAAGGGTGATATTAAATATCCTTTGGGTTGATTTTGTAATGAGTATTTTATTTTTTTTAGTATCTTGTTTGTGAATGTTTCTATATTTTTTTGGGGAAGTATTTTGTTCTTCATCATAAGAAAATTTGAGATAGTTTCCTTATAAAGTGAGATGATTCTATTTTAATACTCAGTGTTTCTAAAATAATTATTACAAAAAGGTTTCTTTGATTCTAGTTTAGTTTGTACAATGGGTGATAAGTTGGTTTCCAGAAAAAGATTGAGTTACAATTTTACAAATTTCAATCTATGATGTAGTGAAGTGCATGTGATGATCAAATAGGATAGTATAATGGAAAATATAACGAGTCTACAAGATAGTTTCATATGAAGTTTCAAAACATATAGTTTTTATTAATTTCCGGTTATAAATTGATTAAGTTTCAAGTTGTATAAATTTTGAAGATATGAAGTTATGAAGTTCTTGTTGAATGAATATTGATCTTTGAAGTTGTAATCAGATAAAGGCTGACCATACAGAGACTTTGTAACTCTAGGGAATAAGGAAATTCTTTTAAGTTTATTAGATGGACTAGTAAAAAGTTACATAAAACATATATGTATAAAGTGTACTACACAAAGTGATGGTCTAAGGAAGTATTCATACTGAGCCTAACAAATCAAATTGATCGAACAAAGGTGATAAGATAAAGAAATATATAGAGTTGGACTATATTTAGATATCCATTTATATTTGACAAACTATTATTTAATTTCAACTACGTAGGATTTTAAGGGATCAACATATGGAAGAGAATCAGATAGAGATATAAAATTTCATCGGATGGACATTTATATGAAGTTGTATTAGACTGAGTTATTGTGAACCAATCCCTATATAAATTTTAAGAGG
Source organism: Viscum album (assembly GCA_963277665.1). NCBI lineage: Eukaryota > Viridiplantae > Streptophyta > Magnoliopsida > Santalales > Viscaceae > Viscum > Viscum album. The sequence goes on from OY728154.1 coordinate 87,453,076, forward strand.
AATGAGGATGGATGGATGGAGACATTCTAAATCACTAGAAATATCATTTAAGATAAAATTATGTGAATTACATTAATAAAAGGAGGCATGTGAAGAGCACCAGGTGAAGAAAGTATGAGTGTATAGAACCGAGTCAATCAGGCGATGCTATTCTAATAGTGGATATTCTAGATTAATATTATTAGATAGATGAGTTATTTTTAAGGCACTAGGAATAAATATTTTGGATGCAGTTCTTTGGATTTTACATAATCTTTTTAAATTATTTAACGAGGACAATATTGAACTATTCTTTCAGCACACATAAATATATCCAAGATGTAAGGAAGTTTTGATGAAGTTATTGATTCGATGATTTAATGAATTACATATGAACATTGTTGAATCCAAAATTTCTTATATTTTAAAGGTGGTCAAATTAAAGTTTATTTGAGCAGAAAATTTGAGTTTGGAACCCATGCCACCTCCTTAAGTTTTATAGGAAGCTTACATATTTAAAGGGGTTTAGTCTTGTTAATTTTGGTTTTTGTTATTATCATAGATCTGAAGTGATGAAATTTTTTTTGGATGAGTATCTAGCCAAGTAATATCCTTTTTGAAGAATACATGTACCAGGTATAGTTGTACCGAACACAAGTCCAATAGATAGAGAATCACAAAACAAAGGCACCAGATAGGGGATCTTTATATTAAGGCACAATAAACAGATTCATACCGAACAGATACTGAGGTCCATTGGACAGAGGAACACCAAATAGAGACACTTTGGATGGAGAGGTACAAGATAGAGTTTCTGTAAAAATATTTGAGCTACTTTAAAAAAATCATTTTGTTGGATCAAGAGAATAAGAAAACTTTGTAATGAGATGGATCCAATATAATTACCTATTAGGATACATAATAAGATTGATAAGATTTGTCTCGATTGTATTCATTTATTTATATAGTTAATTTATATAGAATTATGAGAATCAACATGGTAAGGAAAAATTCACCCACACTGGGGGTGAATCTTGTAAAAATATTGTGTGTTCTTCTTTACTTTATTATCTTTTCATAGGAGTGAGGTTGAGTTATAAAACTGAGAGGGTTGATAATATAACAAGTTGTAGAGGTTAATTTTAGGAAAATGTAAATTGTAAAAGATCACCACTAATTCACCCCACCCCCTCTCAATGTTCTATACATTACTCGGTACATCACATTCAATATAAACATTATTAGAACTATAATAAATCCACTTGGAAATCTAAATTCATGTACTACTCTTTGTTAGATTACGAATTACCCTTTCTCATATTCTTATAGATTTCACCTTTCTTCTTGTAATGTTTTTGAACTTACATGGTTTCAAAATTTGAATACAAATATGTGAACTATGTATTTTATTTAATATCTAAGAATTTAAATACAAACATTACATTTATAGTATCATTTTTTGGTATTATCAACACTGATAGGGGGTGAATATGTTTTGGGGACAATTTATCTTTTTATCACTTTCATTTACCTCTGTGTAGTTAAGTGAATGGACCTATTATTTTCTCACATTTCCTTTGTTTTTAAAAACATATAAACACACATAAAGGGGTATAAATATTTACAAGGTTATAATTTCAATAATTAAATTTAATACTTGGTGTGATCGGGAAAACCCCATAATCACTCAACCAACTACTAATAAACCTATAAGTAAAAGTGATTAGAGAGAATCCAATAACTCATGATTCAATATCCCATTGTGTCATTATACTATTTTCTAATCATTTAGAATCAATGTTCTACTTAATATAATTATTCATCTATTGAATAGTACCAATAAAGTAACACTTCTTGTTCTACTACTACTTGCATAAGGACAAGTCACATCTTCACTTTTCATGTATTACACATGCACTAGTTTTCACACTTATTGCTTCCCTTATGATATGGTGTAGTAGTAGTAGCTTATTCGTCATCTACATATGACTGAAAATTTAAAATTTTATTTCACAAAAAACTTTTAATGGAAAGTAAGAACCTAAATATAATTCATGTAGCACTAAGATTAAAAACACAATAGAAATTATCAAGACATTCTAAAAAAGATCTAAATAGTTATAATCTATCATCCTATGTAAACTCCATGTGATAAATGTTATATCAATGTCTAGATCATCCTTGAGGAGATATTCAAAGTGGTATGGAATCTTATCCTGGCTCTAGATATACTCATCAAAATTTATTTTCCCCTCGTTGACTTCATGTTCCAATATTTGATCTTGTTTTCTGATCCAATTAGCTTGATCATAGTTAAGATCAACTCAAAATGATCTTTCAAATATTATATTAGTATTTTCCTTGGGAACATTAATGTTGAATGATTCCTCCAACATATCTTACTTAGAATGTAGTTTTATCTTCAAGGTAGTTTCTTTATCAACATCTTCCTTTCTTGCATCCTTCTGGACATCATCACTAGCCACTAGTTCCAACAACTGATTAAGATCTTATATCCTACTAGCTTGAGTCTCCTCAGCCTCATCACAAGGAGGTTTTTCCTTGTTTTATAAAATTACATACCTGGATCAGGATACAATTAATGATTCTTTACAACTACCTCAGTGTGTTTTGGATTTTTGGAGGATCTGGTGGTCTGGGTTTTTGTAAACATGAGTAATATTTGTGTTTTCATATTTATTCCCTTTACTCAATGGATAATCTACAAAAACAAATATTCCTTTCCTACTATTATTAGAGAAATTTACAACCCCCACTATCATAAGATGATATTTCTTCACAGATAATGTATATTGAGAATCTATTTTAATGTCACTCATCTCTGATCTAACCTCTATCTTCGAATAAACATTCTTCTTTTTCCACTTGGTAATAATAATCCACCATCCTTAGAAATCAGTAACACCCTCGTCGTATTCATTAAAATAAATAAATTTGTTGTATAGATAAATAGTGGTAAGAAATCCCCCAACACATAAACCTCCTGTAGTATAGAATCTCTTACAGTCATACCAAAGAGAGTCGGGGGACTCAAAATATTAGTGCCAGTTTTCAAAGAAGAAGTTGTAATACCATGAGAATCACTAATTATTATTGATGTTAGCCAATTTTATTCTATATTAGGTTAATTAGCATTCAACATATTACCAAAGACTGATCTAAGACAAACGACAATCTCCTACCCTTCACACCAATTACCAAAAGTCAATAATTGATCATAGGTGGAAATAGTAACAACTGGCCTTAGGATAGCCTCTTCCATGACCTGTGTAACTAGTTTGATACCTTCCAAGTCACACCTTAGACAAAAATATATATATGAAAACCTCAGTTCATGTTGTGAAGGCATTATCCCCTTTTTAGGAGATTCAACACTAGCATTACCTTTTTCACCCTGAATCCAAACTGGGATACCTATATGAAGCTTGACTTTCCACCGATGATGGAAGACAAAAGGATTATTCCCCATATTATAACAAGATTAATAGTAGTTAAATCGGAAGTAAAATCTTACCTTCTACTTCCAACTAAGCTTCCATTTTATCCCTATGAAAATAAAATCCATTGGAGACTTGGAGACATATATTTTAAAAAAATCCTTAGAGAAATGATGTGTAAGAAAGAATTAGTGTGGTTATTAGAACATAATAAATATCCCACCATTTTTCTAATTTACCTTAAAATAAAAAAAAATTGTAATAGAAGAGAAATCCAATTTTACATGAGAGGATGATCCCATTTTAGGTGGAAGTTGAATTACCAATGAAAAAGGTAAAATGGAATCTAGAGAGTACATAAGGAGTGATTGCAAATATACAAGACTCTTCTCTTTCTTTTATGAAAACCAAACTATATAGAACTCTATACTCATACTTATCCTCATTTCATCGGTGTGATTTATTTTTACTAGATCATCTTTTCTATCATCCTTCATCACTCTGAAATATAAATGATGAGAGATTTGGGTATCCTTCTTATTTCCTTCAACTTCACAGAATATATAGTAGTGTTGATGTTAAGTTCTATTCTCTTCTTCAATACTCCTTATTTGAAATAGGGATATACTATTGGGTCTTCACTTAATATTATTTATTAACCAATAGAATATATATCTTTGAACTCCTTCTTATCTTCCACAATGTTTATAAAATCATTTAAATATTTTAACTTCCCACAAATCTCACATGTAGATTCAGAATCTAATTTCTATTTTAATTTAGAAGTATATCAACCTTATTTCTCTTCCAAAAAACCACATATATTTAAACTATATCCACATACGTATAAAAAATTCATTAAGTAGTATTTTTAATCTCTTTACATCCTGGTATAAAGTATGTGTATATTCTTCTCCTTCCTTCTCAAGCTAAGATAATAGATTTAATTAATCATTATATTTAAATTTAAAATATTAGTTTAGAATCATCATATTCAAATCTAACTCATCCATGAATTTCATAAAAATGGTTTATTTATATGCACCCACTCCATTATTCAAACCTTTTCTACCCATTTATCCTTGTAAAGATAGATCATATTTATGTAGCCTAAATTCATACTTATAGAACTCAAAATGATGTTTACACAGATAATGTTAATGATGATACTTATGATGTTATTTAATAATGATTACATGGATGATCCTTACAGTGATGAGGATTATCATTACATGGTTCATGAATTCATCCTAATAAACACCGTGTTCTTTCAAGATTCTATGATTAAACTCCTTCATTATTAATCTTATTCATATTCTTAATGAATATAATTTTCTTTTTCCAATTCACCGTTCGTATGTATTCCAAATACTAAATTTTTCAATGATATTATTCTCAAATAATTTCAATCCTCTTGCTATGGTGTACTTAATTTCCATTTCATTTATCAATATTCTTTTGTTACCTAGATCTTATTCATTTATACTTAACTATATTATTTTGATCTACTCATGAAAGATCTTGATAATGGTCATTTGAAATGAATATAGCTTCATATGAACATGGATTATTCAAACATGATATACTGATGCACCAATAGTAGTTCATGAAAAATATGAAATAGGGGAAATTAAATTAGTTTTGTATAGAAGATGATTTACATTGTGTCATATTATCTTGATATCACAAGTATTTTAATGAGTGAAAAATGTTCTAAAATTCAAGATCCCACATGGAAATATTATTTGGATGTTAACTTCCTTACCCACTCAAGCACTCAACATTGGTCCATTCAAATACAGCATGGCTCACACCATCCTTGTGGTTCTTCCATGCCACCCCTCTTAGTGTCTTCATAACTCCTAGATCTTGGGTTACCCCACATATGGGTTCTTCCCCCTCTATGCCACATTCAATGTTGTTTGAGTAAATTTTCCACATTCAAGATTGGATGGATATCAATGTGCTAACCTGGAAACATGGGTGGATGTGTTGGCCTTGATTTTACCAAATATTTGGTTTAAATACCTTAACAATATAGTGATCCAATCCTCTTATGCATGATATTATAGTATTTTGAACATAAATACCCCATAAACACCACATCGAAATCAAGAGGGATAGTGTATTTAGAAGACTAGGTACAAAATAAATCAACATAAAACTAAAAAAATATTTATTTCAATCCTCATAATATTCTCCTAGATCCCTTTGATCTTCTTAAACTGCATAGGATAGCTAGTGGAATACTTAAATAAAAGGGATGACCTATGAATCCTAGTTAAAAAAATTATCATGATAATGAAGCATAACATATGATTCAAATAGCATAAAATGATATCATAAAATAAAAGGCTTGTGAATAATCATATTAAATCATGACATAAATAAGATGGTTTTATAAGATCATAGCATTATTTTAATGAGGTAACAATATAATACATGACATCATAAGCATAAGTCGAGACTCATTGCTGATACATTATAACATGGTGAACAGAGCCCCGTAATGGATTAGGTTTACTACCTAATCTCATACATATCATCTCATGAGATTTAAACATTACCCAATTCACTAGATATCTATCTGGGTGTACCCATCATAACATTTATATGAATATTTTTTCCACATATGGAAATCAAACATAATGAATAAGCATTAAAAATTCCCCTGGAAAGAAATGGGTTACATAATATTAACAAAAATCATAATAAAAGGATATCTTATAAGGATTCAAAGTAGAATAAGGAAATAAATTATTTGAGTGTTCATATATGGAAAAATAATTAAAGGTATCAAATAAGAAGTTTGTTTGATGAAAATTGTATAATAAATGGGAAAATGTAATTTTGTAATTCAACATCTTGAGTGAAGTTTTAAGAAAATGGTGTGGAATATTTAAAGAAGGTAAGCACATCATATTATTCATAAAACTAGAAGTGAACCGGTAGGTTTCTCAAAAAAATTATGAGTATTACCAAAAAACATTGATGATTAAAAAAATTTAATTTTGTGGTTCATAACATGAAATAAGAAATATTAATCTCCCTCAAATTGGGTTTACTTAAAATAAATATTTGGAAAGAGAACTTTGAAATCTTGTATATTCCTAGAAAAGAAAATGAAGATAACTTATATAAATATGAAAAGTAAATATATGAAAAATATATAAGGTTTTCCTCAAAAATTTAGATAGAGAAAGTGAGGTAGAGAGAGATAAGGCATAGCCTATAGAAAAGAGGTTAGTTTGGAGGGTTCCCTTACCTAAGGTTTGAATTATCTCTAAAATTTCAATTGACATATTGAATAATAAAATTATATTTATTGAATACAAGATTGATAACATTAGTCTAATTTAAAGGATTTATTATGAAGATTTTATGTAATTTTAGAGTCATTTAATTTATATATCATTTTTGTTTCTACTATCCAAAAGTCGTTCATTTCAGGGTTTCAAGGTCATGTCACTTTTAGGTAATTATGGAAGTACTTTTTAAAATGGTCACAGAACTATAAATGTGTGATTACATTTTGTTAATTTTATTCTAGGAGATAAAAATGGTTTTATAATTCAAATAATATTAAAAATACACATGGTTCATAATATTTAATTACTATCGTTGTATGGTAAATTCACTTAGGGTGTTTTTTCAACCATGGTGAACTTATATGGTTTCCTTTAAATTTATGAACAGTAATCCATTACATAATATTAAAAAATATATTTATTGAGATAATTTTTATCTATAATAATTTTATTAGGACCAACCATGAATGCAGTAGTGAAAAATGAAGTATGTTGTTCATGGAGGCGGTGAATAAACAACAATATGAAAAATCATTTTTTTTAGAATCAGTTGAAGGGAGCGTATAAAATGGATATTTCACTATAGTAATAATATATCAGTATATTTAGGATACTGATTTTACTATTTCAAGGTGGATGGAAAACATATGGGGGTGTTAGAAGAAGAATAAAAGTAAAAGAGGTTCGGTTGAGAATTTACATCTTCCTTTGGGTGTCTCCTCTTAGGATACCCTTTAAGGCTCCTTGGAATGGTTCAATAGCACTGGAACAAGGGGAATAGGATTGGGAAGATAACTGGGTGCAACTTTAGTAATCTCGAAGGCTTGGAAGGTGTTAGTAGAAGGGGTGTGGAGAGCTGTTATTTACAAGGGTATGAGAGGAGTATTTTTTAATATAACATTGCTTATTTTATTATATTTGCTTAATACTACCAATAGTGTTGATTATTTTGAATATATAAAGAAATTAATGTACCATATCAATTTTGTCATATATACTCAAAAACTAAAATCCATTTTATGAGACTAATTTTCTATATATGAGAAAAAATAATTTTTAAATAAAATCAATATTTATTTGAAAAATACCAGTTTTAATATTATGACCAATTTTTTTGATCCTTTTAAAAATTACTTATGGTCCCATAAAATTTATTATCATTTAATGACACTTAATATTATTTTATAAACCTTTTTTATGAAAGTAAACCTTCTTTAAAATTTTTATATTTATCATAAAAATGTAAATAAAAATTATGTGTTTTATAAAAATCCAAACACTTATTTTATAATTTTAAAATTATTTATTTATTTTTATAATGATAAAAATTTAATATATTTTAATTTTATAAGGTAACTAAATATTATTTTAAAATTAAATTTGTGTGTTTACTATTCCTAATTGTCATATTACTATTCTAACAATCATATTACTATTCCAACGCTCATAATTATGACAAACATATGGGTTTCTTACCTTCTTTAAATACCTCATATTTTATTCATTCTTCATTCAATTATATTTTAAGTCTCATATATATATATATATATTCATTTTAAAAATAAATAATGCATTAATAATATTCTGTTTCATTTCTACAGTGTTATTCATGAGTGCGATCATTCTAACGGATCGATCATATCAAGTTTTTCATATTATAGTTAACTTATTTTCTACTTTTTATCTTAGTTGGAACCGGAATATGCATTCCAAAAATATTCAAAATTCATTAATACATGATCCAAGATCATAGCCCGTTTCGCAAGCTTCGATTTGACAGGTCATATGACCCAAACAGAGTTACAGATTAGGAGTTAGGGACATTTGAACTTGGGCTGGAAAATTGGTCCGCGGAGCCCATTCACCAAACTCCCTCCATGATCGCAGAGCATAGGAACTTGACTGGATCCTCTGCGAGTGCTGTGAAGCTTGATAATGGTTGCCTCTGCGGTTATGACAAACTTGAGTGAACTTGACCGGAGCCTCCATGAGCACCGCGAAGCTCAATGATGGTCAACTCAGCGGTTACGATGAACTTGAGGGAACTTGACTAGAGCCTCCATGAACACTGTGAAACTTGATGATGTTTGGCCCCATGATTACAAGATACTTAAGAGAACTCCCTTCCAGTTTCGGAGCACGATTTTCTTCGCGGCGCGCATTGGTGCTGCGTGGCATGAATTTATGCTTTGTGGCATGCTCCACTGACCTCCATCACCTATAAATACCCAAATCACCCCCTTTATAAGGATGGTCATTCCACCCCTTGGGCGGATGATCTCCCAGTTCTCATATCTCTAGAGCACCACGAAGTGATTCCCTTCGCAAAGGGCTCTGTGGGATGCTTTTATCCACGAGAGTCTTTTCTCCGTGATATGCTTTGATCTGCGAGACGCTTTACTCCGTGAGACTCTTCACTCTACGAGACGCTTTAATACGCAAGCCACTTTCCTTCATGAAATTGCTTCGTGAGACCCTATGCTTCGTGATTCCATGTTATGCGAGCAACATTACTTCGCAAAGCTGCTTCACGAGACCCATGCTCCGCAAGCACCTTTCCTCCTTGAAGCTCCTTTGTGAAGACCTATCCTTTGCGAAGATCTTATCTTCACACCCAACGGTCCTTACTGTGGGGGTTGTGCCGCCACCCCCCCCCCCCCCGCTCGGGATCTATGCTGAGAAATTGTCCCGGACCTCTGGGTCGGTCCCTTCGCTTTCATTATTGGTCCCCATGAAAAATGGAGAGTTTCACCATAAACTTTTCAGGTTGGGATGTTAGCATTTTCCATTGCGCCCTTATGGGCATCCACCTTCCACCTATAGAATACCATGATTTCAAAAACTCCTCAACACTCTATGGAACACCTTGAGTCGACATATTCCTCATGGTTCATTTCCCATGTCATGAGTTGAGATTCTCATCATCAATTCACTGAGTACCTTGAGTTGAACAATTCCTCAAGCAGCTCATCCAAACCCTATAACCTTACTCATATGTCAGGATCCCCTAGAAAGGTCCTCCCTTGTGTAAGTCCAAAATCTAGCCATTTCTAGGCACCTTATGCCTAATAGTCCTCTCTATGTGACTATAAACTATAGTACACCCTATATTCCAAATATAGGATGCATCTTGCTCCAAACAAGAGATGCCTTATGCTTAAAGCGTAAGATGCCAATAGTCCTCTCTATATGACTATAAATTATAGTACTCTCTATGTTCCAAACATAGGATGCCTCTTGCTCCAAAAAATAGATACCTTATACTCAAAGCATAAGATGTCTAATAGTCCTATCTACATGATTATAAACTGTAGTGCACCCTATATGACAAATATAATATTACTCTTACTCCAAATAAGATATGCCTTATGCTTCAAGAATAAGATGCCAACTAGTCCTCTCTACATGACTATAAACAGTAGTACTCCCTATGTGACAAATATAGGATGCCTCTTACTCCAAACAAGAGATTCCTTATGCACCAAGCATAAGATGCTAATAGTCCTCTATACAAGACAATATACTGTAGCATTCACTATCATTCAATAATAGGATGCCTCTTTGTCTAAATAAGAGATGCCTTATGTGGAAAGCATAATATGCCTCATTCCATGACTACATTGGCATAATTTAAAGAGCATTGGAATCTGTTAAAACATTCCATCACTCCACCTCATGCTCAGTCTGTCCTTCATTCAGATCTTCATCCTTTTTCATGTCTAAAGGGACCCCTAACGGCCTGGTCCCATGCCACCTTGGCTCACCTACCATCCCGAGAAAATGACCTTGAAGACTTTGGATAACACTTTGAGTCAGGTCCTGTGTTTTGAACTCTGTCAATAGTCAACCATCATTTGTTTATCCCCATTTATGGCTAACGTGGTATGGATGTTTTGTTTCGAACATGATCAATGGTTATCCGCCATCGTCACACCACCCTCACCGAATTTTGAATGTCGAGCATGTGATTCAAACTTTTCATCTCCCTTTGTTTAGACTGACTCTAACACATTTTTCATTATCCTTCTTGTGCACTTAGGCATAGTTGTTGGCCCCAACTATATACCTCAACCCACCAATGAGTTGGGATGACCTCATGGAAAGACATGAGGAAGGAATCTACGCAGAATCCTTGCGTAAGCCCCATTCACTGTTACCGCTCCATAGCAGCACCTGGGTAGTGTCCATGCGTAAGCCCCATTCACCATTGTCGCTCCTTAGCGACACATGGGTAGCATCCATGCATAAGCCCCATTCACCATTGCCACTCCTTAGCGGCACCCAGGTGGCTTCCTTGCATAATCCTCATTCACCATTGTCCCTCCTTAGTGGCACACGGGCAGCGTCCATGCATAAGCCCCATTCACCATTGTCGCTCCTTAGCGGCACCCAGGTATCTTCCTTGAATAAGCCCCATTCACCATCGTCGCTCCATAGTGGAACCCAGACATCTTTCTTGCATAAGACCCATTCACCATTGCCTCTCCATAGCAGCATCTGGGTAGCTTTCTTGCATAAGACCCATTCACCATTTCCGCTCCATAGTAGCACTTGGACAGCATCCATGCATAAGCCCCATCATGTATCTGGGTCGTTGACCTTTGAGTACACCCTGATTTATCACCCCTTTGAACTCTGTGTGTTTTCATCACTGTTTTATACAAAGTTTACGTAGGAAACCTCCATGAGGTTCAATCCCATCCAATGGTAAACCTTGGTATTCCCCCATTCTGGGGTGCACACTCCCTGATCCGCCCTCAGTGGTGTCCAGATCAGCCTTCACGGCGTGAAATCTTCCCTTTATGGGACAAACCATCCTGGGTCTACTCTTATTGAGTGTTCTAATCCATCGACCTGGTAAAAAATCCTGGCACTCAATTCTAGGGATATACCAATCTGATCTGTCTCTATGGGACATTTTGATCACCCTCATTTCATCTCTGCAAGACGTTAAACTCGCAGACTACCTCGTTTTAAACATGAGATGCCTGAGGAAAACCTTAGAAGACACACCTTTGGCGTAACTATCTCCGCAAGACGTTAAACTCGCAGCATACCCCATGTTAAACATGGGAAGCTGAGGAAAACCTTAGGGACATACCTCTGGCATAAGATACCCTACGACTGATGTGGGATTCCTCAGGTTCGATGCCCTTGAGATTCCCTCTTATGAAGAAGAATATTGGTTCCCCAATGTCCAGGAATCCATAGATTCCCCGACATGCCTGATGTTTTCATCTACTCGGACATAAAATCACCATCATGTCAAGACCCCATGGAATTTCCAGACGGAAGTTGTGTAATTAACCGGTGTCCAAAAATACATCACACCAGGAATGAGATTCACGAACCATGACATAATCAATAAGGGAGACCTGGACTAGGTGATGAGTTCCGAGGAGGAATACATAGAAAGATGAACTGAAATCCCATCATCCCATTTCAATCAAGGATAAAACATCCCTAAATATGCGATGGATTCCACCCACCTTTGGAAAGTGGGAATGGGGGGGAAACAGTTAGTGTGTCCTCGTCCTCCTCAAACAGATGGATGCGCATGCCCCAGCGAAAGCGTCAGAAACAAAAATAGTGAACCTGACATGAATCTCTTATCCTTCAATAGCGATTGGACCAAATATGTTGAGAAAATTGAGGCATCTCCCATGTGAAACCCCTATCCTTCATCTATGAGAGTATGAGTACCATCGGGTGTATGAAGACTAGGGTCCATTGGCTCCTCACCAACCCAGCTGCCTTATGAGGCCACATAGGGGGCATCCATCCCCCCGACTCCATCGTCTCCTCACCTACCCCGCCACATGAAGAGGCCACGCAGGGGGAACACTCTCCCTGAATCCATCGGCTCCTCTCCAACCCCACCACTTCAAGAGGTCATGCAGGGGCATCCGCCCCCGACTCCATCAGCTCCTCACCGACCCCGCTTCCGGAAGAGGTTGTGCAGGGGGCACCCATCCCCCGACTCCACCTCCTTAAGAGGCCACATAGGGGGTATCATCCCTAACTCCTTCGGCTCCACTCCGACTCTGCCACCTTAAAAGGCCGTGCAAGGGGAATCCAACCCAGACTCTCTCGGCTCCTCGCCGACTCTGCCACCTTAAAAGGCTACGCAGGGGGAATCCTCACCTAAATTCTTCGGCTCCTTGCTGACTCCGCTCCCTTAAGAGGTCATGCAGGGGGCATCCTCCTCGAATCCTTTATCTCCTTTCCAAATACTCCACCTTAAGAGGCCGCGCAGGGGGAATCCACCACCGACTCCTTCAGCTCCTCACTGACTCTACTGCTTTAAGAGGCTACACAGGGGGCATCCACCCCTAACTCCTTCAGCTCCTCGGCGTCTCCACCGCCTTAAGAGGACCTGCAGGGGGCATCCTATTGCATCCCACATTTTTATCACATAAACATTCATTACATTATACAAAACTGAGGATCTTTAAGGTTTAGTGTCTTGAAAACAAGGAACTTATTACATGAGAAAAAAAACATTCTTCTTAAACACTTGAAAGGCTTCTTCATTTGTTCATCCTAAGTTCATTACAGCATCTCATAACCTGGGAGCATACATCAAAGGAAAGGGTGAGAAAAAGGCCCAGTAAGGGAAAAAAGGGAAACATTTTTTATGAGAACTTGAGATACATCAAAAGTCATGAAAAATAACTTTAATCCATGATAAAGAGATCATGAGGAATATCATAATAAAAATAATGTATTTCATAACTTGAATATGTGGCTACAACATTTAACATAGACAATCATGAACATATCACCACGTTCCATCCCCAAGGTTTCATTTGAAAATTACCAAGGTAAACCCCAAGGTATCATTAAAATTGTAATATCTAGTGGTTACATCATTACCCAATGCAATGGGGCTCTCTCAGGGTACACCCTTAAATTTGTAATCTCTAGTGGTTACATCATTACCCAATGCAATGGGGCGCAATCAGGGCACACCCTTAAATTTGTCTTTATTATCATGTGATTCATATATATCATCATCAAACATTTCATTATTAACCCATATATCATAAAAGAAATTGGTTTCCTTTCATAATCATAACGTTTTAAAAACTGCTTTAAAGACATGATATTTATGTCACTTTAAACACACGAAAAAGGAAAGCGGGTTTCATGTATGTAAATACCAGAATTTAAAATAGAAAATTTTGGTATATATGTGAATACCCTTTTAGAATAAAGAGCTTTGATTATTCACTTAATAAAATAAAATAATTTGAGAAAAAGAGAGAGAGATTTGAGATGGAAATTCGGAAGCATAATGACTATGTTGTAGGGTTTTAGAAAACATTGAAAAGAGAGGGGGCATGGGTCACCCACTCATAAATGATCCATAAAACAGTAGGGGGACAGAATATAAAGGATTTAAGAACATGGTAATGAAATTTGAAATATATATCATAGGATATGAAGAACATGAAAGGAAGACAAAAATAAGATTTCTCTTATGAAAATTCGGCAGCCTAACGGCTTCACTTAAACTTCAAAAAATGAATTGACGAGATCAAATAGGGTCTCTCATAATATGAACATAAAAGCTCATAATGATAGATATAGAGATAATACCCCAAAATAATAAAAAGGAACATGAAAGACTTGACAAGAAAATAGAACTTGAAAATAAGAAGGGTGAAAGAATCCCTTAAAAAATTGGCAACCTAACAGCGCCACTTAAACATTATTAAAATGAATTGATGAGAGAAAGAGGGGGTCTCTCATAATATGAACATGAAATGTAAATTAGGATGAATATAAAATAACATAATCCAACATAAGAACATGGAGCATAAAAGAAATGACATAAAAGAGATTACTTGAAAAGAAAGAGAGAGGTTGGATCCCTTACCTTAAAACGTATCTCTTAAAACTCAAAGGCTGGGACCTTGAGGGATTAGGGGCACCTTGGGAGGACTTCTTGGGAGGTAATGAGACCAGACCTTAGTTGGGAGTAAAAAATAAAGGAGGAAAGGGTGGGTATTTATAGGGAAAGTGAGGGGACAAGGCATTAATGGCCAAGGGACACCTCATTGGTGGTATTGGAAAAACCATGGGCTTGCCCATGGTATTTGCCCATGGTGTTGGCCACTTCGGACACCTCATACAATAATTCATCCCCTTTAGTCGAACATCCCTTAAAATATCTCATGACATCATCATGATACAGTCATGATGTCATTAAACATATCGAAACCCCAAAACTGTATTTTTACTATTCACTGAAAATTCAACTTTTTCTGAAAACTCCCAAAATTTCACCTTAACCAAATATCAATGCTCTGATTTCAAAAATGAACTCCATTTTATAAAAATAATTTTCTAAATATTTTTAATTTAATTTTAAAATAAATACACTATTCACCAAAAATTCATTTTTTTCATAAAAATCCCCAAAAATTACCTTAACATAATATCGATGCTCTGAGTTCAAAAATGAAATCCATTTTATAAAAAAAATTATAAATATTTTTAATTGAATTTTTAATTAAAAAACACTATTCACCCGAAAAAACTAATACTTGACTAATAATTTCTGAAACAATTATTTACCTATATTATTGAATTACATTACTTAATCAAGGTGCCTAGATTATATTAATACTTTCTTTAACCGAGAATACTAATCGATTTGGTCACATTACTAATCCTAAGCATAAAATCACTATTCATAATTTACTATTCATCAAAAATTAAGTTGGTCTTATTAGACTCTAAATTTCATACTGAAAATAATCATAGAAGACCATTTTTTGAAAATCATTACACATTTTTAATTATTTAAGGTTTACATAAACATTTTTAAAATATTCTTTTTCTAAAATTCATCAGAAATATGCATACTATATTTATCCGGACTTTTGAAAATTCACAAACTTCACCATAAGAAGAGAACACAATTTTATTTATAAAAAAGGATTACACAACGTAGTTATGGTCTCCTTATAAACCCCTTATAACCCCAGCATAGGACCTAAGTGTAAGGTGTGCTAAGGTGAGATAATTTGAGGGCGGCTTGGCCAACATCGCACGAGTAGTAATCTCTATTAGTTTGAACTTCTCGCGAAGGCAATTCCGTTCTAGCTTCACACGATGAAGTTTGGCTTGGGTTTGGTCCAAAGAAAAGCCCAGTGGTGCTACCTCCTTCCCAAGTTCTGTTAGATGGGCTTCGATCGGCCCAAGACTACTGGATGAGGCCATTGAATCTTCTTTCTATATTAATTATCCAAGATCACTTGTATTTAGAGACAATAATGAAAACATTTAGTTTTCAGCGGTCATATTGACCAACGATCATATAACAGTCGAAACCCAACAGTATCATTTTAATTATACTCATGTTATCAAATGAAACAGTTTTGTTGATTATAAAATAACACACAAAATTAGGAAACAAGATTTATTCAAAATTTCGGGTCGTTACAATCTTCCCCCCTTAATAAATTGCGTCCTCACAATTTTTAAAATTGGGATTGGAAATTTAAT
The DNA here is from genome assembly GCA_963277665.1 of Viscum album. Classification (NCBI taxonomy): domain Eukaryota; kingdom Viridiplantae; phylum Streptophyta; class Magnoliopsida; order Santalales; family Viscaceae; genus Viscum; species Viscum album. The sequence goes on from OY728154.1 coordinate 87,469,337, forward strand.
TGAAAGTCCCACATCGTAAAAAGTTTCAGTAACACTATTACTTTAAAAGAAAGAAAGGGAAGTAAAATGGTCACCCGAGTTAACCCATACTAGGATTCCATGTAGGAAAACATGGATATGGAAGAAAAAACAAAGCTTCAAGTTCTGATGGAGAGTGATAGAAAACATGATTAGAAGAAAGTTAACCACAAGAAAATCACAAACTTATGATGTGTGTAAACGGTCTTTGATTACCCAGTAGGAAATTTAAACCAACAACATTTTTGTTTTACGTTCCTTTTAATAATTTTGAGTAATTCATTTACCACATAGAATAAAAACATAAGGAAATATATTTACATTCAAGTATAGTTTCATCCCTTAATAAGTTTCTACCAAAACTAATCTTTTCTCCAAACGATGAGCATTCAAAACTACTTGGTCTCATCAAAGCACAAGAATCATCTTCTAGAGAATCACATAATCCACAAAAGATTAACAATCTATTTCTTCTATCTTTAAACATTATCCCAAAAACATAAGGGGTAAGATAAAACAATTCTTCAAAAAAAAGAATCCCATAGGAAAGGAAACTTCTTTAAATCTTCAAAATTCCACGATACTACCCAAAGTTCATCATAGACCATTCTATAAATAACTGTCCTTAAAATTCCTCAAAATAAACAAAACTAAGATTGAAACCTAAATATAAGAAGGATTTGATAAAATAGTCTTCCAAGATAAACTTTATCTTTCATCTCCAAACATCATCAACCACTCCTAACATCTTATAACAAAAGTAGCTAACCTAATCATATTTTCCCCAAGATAGGTTAATCATTTCCATAAGTAACCTATATTACCAAAAGTTAACCTTAAATACATCGATTCATAAAAATATAAGTCAACCTTTACTCCTCAAAGAAAATACCATAGTAATCTATTTACCTCAATCAAATAGGGTTCCCAAAATAGTGAACGTATTCCAAAATAATAATCATCTTTTAATACCCTAATCATTTATGTCATATTAATACGGAAATCATCACATTTCCTATCACATTGGTTGTTGGGACATGTTCTTCCATTTCCCACCATTAACTAAGAAAATAAAGTTCAATTAGGGGCTTAAATACTTAGCCAATAATCATGAAAAGGAACTTAAAGCATAGAAGGATAACTTGTAGAAGAAAAGTATATCCTAAATTGTGATCCACTAGGTTCCAAACTAGGTTATCCATGATCATATATTCTTATGTGAATCTTTATTTTATTTTATCTTTGTTCTTTTAAGAATGGTTCATACTAAGCTTATGAATTTACCAAAGCATATCCCCTTGGAGTGTCATAACCAAGAGTGCAGCAAGGCCCGTTGTCGTGTACCAGTTCCCATTATAGTATAGCTCAAAGAGGTGTTTTCAGGTTTTACCCCTATATACATCAATGTTAGAGCCACCTATACCTGCTCGTATCCAGACAAGGATGTATTTTCTTGATAAACCACTTACTCAATACTCACCAAAATACCAGGAAGATTTCCTATATTTAAACTTTTCTATAGGGTTCTTCCTAAAGTTTTTATATCCTAATTTCCACAAATAACTAAACCATCCTTTGATACCAACTATAACATCCCGCATTTTTATCACATAAACTTTCATTACATTATACAAAACCGAGGATCTTTAAGGTTTAGTGTCTTGGAAACCAGTAACTTAATTATTACATAAGAAAAAAAACATTCTTCTTAAACACTTGAAAGGCGTATTCATTTGTTAATCCTAAGTTCATTACAGAATCTCATAACCTGGGAGCATATATCAAAGTAAAGGGTGATCATAAGGCCTAGTAAGGGAAACAAGGGAAACATTTTACATGAGAACTTGAGATACATCAAAAGTCGTGAAAAATAACTTTAAGTCATGAGAAAAAGATCATGAGGCATATCATAATAAAAATAAAGTATTTCATAACTTGAAGATGTGGCTAAAACATTTAACATAGAAAATCATGAACATATCACCAAGGTCCATCCCCAAGGTTTCATTTGAAAATTACCAAGGTAAACCCCAAGGTATCGTTAAAATTGTAATCTCTAGTGGTTACATCATTACCCAATGCAATGGGGCGCTATCAGGGTGCACCCTTAAATTTTTCTTTATTATCATGGGAGTAACATATATCATCATAAAACATTTCATAAATAACTCATATATCATAAAATTAATGGGTTTCCTTTCATAATCATAACGTTTTAAAAACTGCTTTAAAGACATGATCTTTATGTCACTTTAAACTCACGAAAAAGGAAAGTGGGTTTCATGTATATAAATCCAAGAATTTAAAATCGAAAATTTTGGTATATATGTGAATACCCCTTTATAATAAAGATCTTTGAGTATTAACTTAATAAAATAAAATTATTTGAGAAAAAGAGAGAGACATTTTGAGACGAAAATTCGGCAGCATAATGACTATGTTGTAGGGTTTTAGAAAACATTGAAAAGAGAGGGGACATGGGTCAACCACTCATAAATGATCCATAAAACAGTATGGGACCAGAAAATAAAGGATTTAAGAACATGGTAATGAAATTTTAAAGATATACCATATGATATGAAGAACATGAAAGGAAGATAAAAATAAGATTTCTCTTATGAAAATTCGGCAGCCTAACGGCGTCACTTAAACTTCAAAAAAATGAATTGAAGAGATCAAATAGGGTCTCTCATCATATGAACATAAAAGATCAGCATGATAGATATAGAGATCATACCCCAAAATAATAAAAAGGAACTTGAAATACTTGACAAGAAAATCAAACTTGAAAATGAGAAGGGTGAAAGGATCCCTTACCTTAAAACGTATCACTTAAAACTCAAAGGTTGGGACCTTGAGGGATTGGGGGCACCTTGGGAGGATGCCTTGGGAAGTAATGAGACCAGATATTTGTTGGGGGAGAGTTGGGAGTGAAAACTAAAAGAGTAAAGGGTGGTTACTTATAGGGAAAGTGAGGGGAGAAGGCATTAATGGCCAAGGGACACCTCATTGGTGGTATTGGCAAAACCATGGGCTTGCCCATGGTATTTGCCCATGGTATTGTCCACTTGGGACAAGTCATACAATAATTCATCCCCTTTAGTCGACCATCCCATCAAATATCTCATGACATAATCATGATGCAGTCAGGATGTCATTAAACATACTGAAACCCTAAAACTGTATTTTTACTATTCACTGAAAATTCAACTTTTTCTGAAAACTCCCAAAATTTCACCTTAACCAAATATCAATGCTCTGATTTCAAAAATTAACTCCATTTTATAAAAATAATTTTCTAAATATTTTTAATTTAATTTTTTAATAAATACACTATTCACCGAAAATTCATTTTTTTCCTAAAAATCCCCAAAATTACCTTAACATAATATTGATGCTCTGAGTTCAAAAATGAAATCCATTTTAAAAATATAATTTTCTAAATATTTTTAATTTAATTTTTAATTAAAAAACACTATTCGCCTGAAAAAACTAATACTTGACTAATAATATTTGAAACAGTTATTTACCTATTTTATTGAATCACATTACTTAATCAAGGTGCCTAGATTATATTAATACTTTCTTTAAGTGAGATTACTAATCCATTCGGTCACATTACTAATCCTAAGCATAAAATCACTATTCATAATTTACTATTCATCAAAAAATTAAGTTGGTCTTATTAAACTCTAAATTCCGTACTGAACATAATTGTAGAAGACCATTTTTTGAAAATCATTACACATTTTTAATTATTTAAGGTTTACATAAACATTTTTAAAATATCCTTTTTCTAAAATTCATCAAAAATATGCATACTATATTTATCCAGACTTTTGAAAATTCACAAACTTCACCATAAGAAGAGAACACAATTTTATTTATAAAAAAGGATTACACAAGATGGTCTCCTTACATAGCCCCTTATAACCCCAGTATAGGACCTAAGTGTAAGGTGTGCTAAGGTGAGAGAATCTGAGGGCAGCTCGGCCAACATCGCACGAGTAGTAATCTCTATTAGTTTGAACTTCTTGTGAAGGAGATTCCGTTCTAACTTCACACGATGAAGTTCGGCTTGGGTTTGGTCCAGAGCAAAGCCCAGTGGTGTTACCTCTTTCACAAGTTCTGTTAGATGGGATTCAATCGGCCCAAGACTACTGGATGAGGCCATCGAATCTTCTTTCTATATTAATTAACCAAGATCACTTGTATTTAGAGACAATAATCGAAACGTTTAGTTTCCAGCAGTCATATTGACCAACGATCATATAACAGTCGAAACTCAATGGTCTCATTTTAATTATACTCATGTTATCAAATGAAACAGTTTTGTTGAGTATAAAATAACACACAAAATTAGGAAACAATATTTATTCAAAATTTCGGGTCGTTACACATCTGCCCCCGACTCCTTCGACTCCTCACCAACTCTGCTGACCTCATGGGTCATACAGGTGGCATCCACCCCCTTACTTCATCGGCTCCTCACCAACTCCACCGACCTCATGGGTCGTGTAGCTAGCGTTCATCCCCTTACTTAATCGGATCCTCATCAACTCTGTCGAGCACATGGGTCATGTAGGTGGCATCCACACCCTTACTTCATCGGATCCTCGCCAACTCCACTATCCTCATAGGGAACGCTGGGTAAAACCACCCCCAATCTAATGGCACATCACCAATAGCACCAATAGCCACTACGGAGGTCCTCCACGCACCGCTATCACCAGACACGAAAGTTCTCCTTATCTCCATCATCAGTCAATGCAGAGGTCCTCCCTATACCTCTATAACCATACATGAGGGTCATCCCCATCGCCATCATCAGCCACTGTGAAGGTCTTCCCCACACCGCTACCATTCAGTATGGAGGTCCTCCCTATCCCTGAAATCAACCATCATGGAGGTTATGCCCTTGTATCTAAAATGTCTCTATGCCATATGAGATGACATTATAGGCTTCAACACCTTCCAACCTTCATCACCCCATCGTACCAATGATCTAGGATACCACACCTTCTAGGCACCATCACCCCGTCGTACCGACGTCCAGGCTTCCACGCCTTCCAGGCTCCATTGCCCCCACCATACCAACAATCCAGGCTTCCATGCCTTTTGGGCTCCATCTCCCCCATTGTAGTGACAATCCAGGATTCCACACCTTCCGGGATCCATCTCCCCCGTCATATTGATGCTCTAGGCTTTCATGCCTTCTAGGATCCATCGCCCCTGTCGTACCAATGCTCCAGACTTCCATGCCTTTCGGGCCCCATTGCCCCCGTCATACCGATGATCAAGGATTTCATACCTTACAGGCTCCATCACCCCCGTCATACCGATGATCCAGGCTTTCACACCTTTCAGGCTCCATCGCCCCCATCATACCGATGTTGCAGGCTTCCACGCCTTCTGGGTTCCATCGCCCACTTCATACCGACGTCTAGGCTTCCATGCCTTCTAGGCTCCATCGCCCCCATCATACCGACGCTCCAAGCTTCCACGCCTTCTAGGCCCCATCACCCCCATCGTACTAAATATCCAGGCTTTCGCGCCTTCAGGGCTCCATTGGCCTCATCATACCAACGATCCACGTTTCCCCGCATTCTGAGCCCCATCTCCCCCATTGCACTGATGCTCCAGGATTCCATGCCTTCTGAGCTCCATCTCCCCCATCGTAACGACATCGAGGATTCCATGCCTTCCGGGCTCCATCGACATCGTCGTACCGATGTCCAGACTTCCACGCCTTCCGGGCTCCATCACCCCCATCATACCGACGTCCAGGCTTCCACGCCTTTCGTGATCCATCACCCCATCATATCGATGATCCATGATTCCATGCCTTCTTGGCTCCATCGCCCTGTCGTACCAACATTCCAAGCTTCCATGCCTTTCAGGCTCCATCGCACCATCTTATCGACCAGGCTTCCATACCTTCTGGGCTCAATCGCCCCTGTCGTACTGACATTCCAGGCTTCAATGCCTTCTAGGATCTATCACCCTACCGAACTATGGGTATGATATCATCCTTTCCACCCTTGTGACAGTCTGTGTCATCCCAACTACTTCATTGCATTGAATGCATAGTTCATTCCAAAGGTCTTGACACCAGCTCGTGGAAGGTTCATTGTGAGGTATCCCAGCTCATGCATAAAGAACATCCATGCATATGATCAGGGAATTTTAGGGAAATCCCATCATAAAGATTCCCCCCTCATCCCAAATCACCAGAATGGGGTAGAGATGACCATCCCTCTACTGACACAATTCGTGTGGTTTCACATCCCAGTTTCATGACATTAAATTGCATAAAAATTGTGTCCTAGTTGCATGATGTTAAACTACATAACAACCATTGTCTCGGTCGCATAACATTAAACTACGAGACAACGTCTTGGTCACATGATGAAAAATTGTACAACATTTTGTTCAAATCTATGCAACCTAAAACCATAGCAACCATGGTCAAAGCTACACGACCTAAAACTACAGCAACCATGGTCAAAGCTATGTGACCCTAAACGCCATCCCTCACTCATCCTAGCTACACGATGTTAAACTATGCTATAGTTCCAAACTCTGTGACCTTAAACTAAGAACCCTTGGTCTAAGAAATAAGAACTTAAACTATTTTCCACACTAGGGTTTGTTACTCTGAGTCCAGCTACATCTTCCCCCTGACATTCTCTGATGCATTGTTGTGTAGAACCCATAGTTTTATACTCCAAATTAAAAAAATCACAATCCATATCAACACTTTGTAGCATCCCTTTATTTAGATCCATGCCTTATTTATTATTTTAAGGGGCCCCCTAACAGTATATATGCTCGGCCTATGGCTCACCTTCTATCCTAAGGCAATGCTCCAGAAAACATTGGATGACATTTTGTGATAGGTCCCGTGTTTCGAACATGGTCAGCAGTCGACCCTCATTTTTCTATCTCTATTCTAGGTAACATGATATGGATGTTGTGTTTCGAACATGGTCAATAGCTATCCACTGTCGTTACACAACCATCATTGTGATCTAGATATCAAATGCTATGATTCACCATTTTTTCTTCACCTCTTTATGTTTAGGTGGAACTCCAACACCCATGGTGTTACCCTTTCAAGCATCTTTTCACATTGAATAAGTGGGCCAATGTCGTTGTGATATTCTCGCCCATACATCTCTATTCCCCTTTCTGTGTGCTTCTATGTGTCAGCAAAATCCCTTCATTACTTCTTGTTTCCCACACCGAGTATGACTCACGTGGGATTAGTCGTTTTGGTAGGGTGTGTACTAATATGGTAAAGTGACACATACATCTTCATCCCACCTAAAGATAAATTGCACTATCAGCTTACATGATGTTAAATAGTTCATCTTCATCCTTCATGAAGTTAAACTACTCATTATCATCTTGCATGACATTAAACTTCTCATATTCATCAGTTATGATGTTAAACTGCTCATTATCATCCTTCATAATGTTAAATTGTTCATCTTCATCCGTTGTGATGTTAAACTGCAATAACTTTATTCATGACTTTAAACTTCTCATCTTCATCCCGCACGACGTTAAACTACATTATCGTCCATCATGCCATTAAACTGTTAATTATCATCCTGCATGACATTAAACTTCTCATCTTCATCCCGCATGATGTTAAACTACATTACTGTCCCTCATGATGTTAAACTGCTCATTATCATCTTACATGACATTAAACTTCTCATCTTCATCCATCATGATGTTAAACTACTCATTATCTTCCTACATGATGTTAAACTATTCATCTTCATCCCACATGATGATAAACTATATTATCATCCTCCATGATGTTAAACTACTCATCTTCGACTGTCATGATGTTAAACTACTCATTATCATCCTGCATAACGTTAAACTGTTCATCTTCATCCGTCATGACGTTAAACTGCTCATTATCATCCTACGTGACTTTAAACTACTCATCTTCATCCCACGTGATGTTAAACTGTATGTTGTCCCACATGAAATTAAACTATATCTCATCCCAAATGATGTTAAACTATATACAGTCTCTCATGACTTTAAACCATTCTGTCTTCACCACACGATGTTAAATTGTGTGATCTTTCTAGGCAGAAAGATGTAAAACCACCCAAAACTCATCCTGCATGACATTAAACTGCATTTTCATCCCACATGACAATAAACTGAAAACTGGATGGGGATTTCTGTTCGAGGACCAACCTCAGGTCTCTCATCCTTATTGATCCTCTGGCCCAAGTTCTCACTTAGGATTGTACGGTGTGGTTTGGGCTTATGTCCTCATTCACGTCGGGTTACTCATTGTTCTGTACACATCCCTTGTTGAGATACCTTTCCCCTATCTTATTCCTTAATTCATGATGTTAAACAATAAAAAACCCTCAGAAATATGTATGAATTGATACCAATACTCAGGGGATACGTAGGAACACCCGGACATTTCATCTTCGGGTACATCCCTGCTTCTTAGAAACCTCATCTCTCTGGCCCCTTGGCTTGAGTCCTCTAGAAGGGAGGGCATGTGGTCTGGTATGGGATTATGTCCTCATTCATGTCTGGATTGTAATAGCCATGCCACATACCTCCCCCTCTTTGGTAGTTCAACAATGTGCCTAGAATCACTCTCGTTCAGCACCTAAAGTGTTGAATCCTGCATGGACATGTTATCACCCATCCTTAGGCTTCATGCTCCCCATTATTTGGGTTTCCATCATCTTTCACATCCAAAATAGCCCTCAAATGGTATAGATACTTAGCATAAGGGCTCTCCTATAATTTCGGTCCAACTTCCTTGAGGATCTCGAACAACAAATTGATACAAGTCCCACATTGTGAATATGGTCAGCGGTCAACACTCATTTTTTGTTCCCATTTTAGGTCAAACAACATGGATGATATGTTTCGAACATGGTCAACAGTTATCCTCCATTATCACACCAACCCCATCAATCCATAAATATTGGTTTCATGATTCACATCATTTTCCACTCCATTATGTCCAAGTAAAATTTTGATACTCTTGGTACTATCCCTCAATGTGTATTTGCACATTTGGAGGACAAGCCACGGTGAGGCATCATTTGGGGGCCCCCACCGATTTCCCATCTATGTGTATTCCATGTGTTTCAAAGACCTTCTCCACCTTTGTTTCCAAAATTGAGCTTAGCTCACATGGGCTTAGGGATTTAGTCGAGGTTTGGGCTCATTTGGAAGAGTCTCACCACCTATGGTCTGAGCTCTATGACCATAAACTAAGACCACTCCACATCCTTACAGTAAGACGTTAAAATGTACGACATCTTCCAGAACTATGTACGGCTTGATTCCCATACTCATGGGATATGTAGAAACACCTAGACATCTTGTCTCTAGGTCTATCCCCAGGAATCTTAAATCATCCCCCCTCTCTTTAACCCCTTGGCCCGAACTCTTTTGGGATCATGTGGTGTGGTGAGTACCTATTTGGTTCTCTTTCATATCAGGTTTTTCAATAGCCACACCATGTTCCTCCCTTGTCTTTTCCCAATCTGGTATGAGTTCTATAAACCTAAACTAAGATCTCCCTATGGGAACTATGCGTCAGGTTTGGCTAATTCTCCGCCCAGCGCACAGTCCATTAAATCAATCTCCCCTTAATGGCCTATCCTACGACCTTAAGATGGAAGCATGAAACCATGGGACTGTTTCCTTATAAATGGAATTGACTCCATCTATATGATGCATCTTATTTTGGTACTCAGATGTGTTGTGACAAAGAGCCCGAAGTGTTCAATTTTCATAGGGACATTCCTTCATTCCATTTCTAAGCTTCGTGATCCTGTTACTTGGATTCTCATCCTCTTCCATGTCTAAAAATACCCCCTTTACGGCATGTTCCCATGCCACATTGGCTTACCTACCATCATGGGCCAACGTCCCTGAGGACCTTAGACAACATTTGCTATAGGTCCCATGTTTCGAACATGGTCAGCGGTTGACCCTCATTTGTCTGTCCCCATTATAGTCTAACATGAAATAGGTACTTTGTTTCTAACATGGTCAATAGTTATCCCCTATCATCACAACACCATCATTATGGTCCAGATCTTGAGCATCATGATTCACATATTTCCACTTCCTTATGTTCAACTGGAATTCCAATATACTCAGATTTACCCCTTCGCGCATCTAGGTGTGTCAAAAAGGTGGGTTAGCATTATTGGGACATCATTAACCTAGAATCTCATTGACCCTAACATGTTCCTTCCTATGCTAGTAAAGTCCCATCACTACTCCTTTTTTCCCACATTGAGAACAACTCACGTGGGATTAGTAGTTTTGGTAGGACGTGTACTGGCGTAGCCATGCCACACATGCCTTTCATCGCCCTGCATGATGTTAAAATACACCTCCAGAACTACGTGTGGATTGATTCTCATCCTCATGGGATACGTAAGATCTCCCAAACAACCCGTCTTGGGACCAGCCTAGTTTTCACCTTCAGTCCCTCAACCTAAGGATTTTCATGAGTGTTTGGTGTAGTGTGGACTCTTATGGTCCTCATTCACATCGGGGTATGTACCACACCACACATTTCCTTTCTGGGTTTCCATGTCCTCCTCTAGGAATGACTTTAAATTGTGGTTCTACCCTGAACAAGTTCAGGATGCCCCATGTTAATCTTGGGATGTGTCAGTATCCTTGCTAGAGAGGATTCTCCCTACCAGTGTTGGTATTTGACTACGTTGTGCTTCAAGAACTATGTTTGGATTTATTCTCATCCTTATGGGATACATAGCGATGCCCAAGAATTTTTGCTTGGGCCCAGCCCCTGGGTCATTAACCCTTCTAGACCCTCAGACCCGATCACGGTCCACACTCTATGAACTTAAACTAGGATCCTACAATCCATGTAACATGACTTTAAACTGTTAACTTTGGTCCATGTAGTATTGACCATAAAACTATGTGCAACGTCCTAGTCATATGACATTAATCTATTCCATTAATCATCTACATCTGTATGATGTAAAACTGCAATTCATTCCATGTCCTCTCCATAGATTTCCTGTTCATAAATAGGTATAATCCCTGATCAGACCGATGCGCCCACCTAATGTGTCTTCACCACAGTGGGGTAATTTTAAGAGTGTTGGACTCCATTCAAATAACCAATCACTCCACACTCCACACTTTGAGTTCCCTTTATTCGGACCCTCATCCTCTTTCACATCTAAAAGAACCCCCTAACGGTATAGATGCTCAGCCTATGGCTCACCTACTATCCTGGGATAATGTTCCGGAAGACTAATGGATGACATTTCTAGTTAAGCCCCGTGTTTCAAACATGGTCAGCGGTAGGCCCTCATTTGTTATCCCCATTTCAGGCTAACACAATAAGGATATTGTGTTTCAAACATGGTCAATATTTATCCTTTATTGTCACTCCATCCATACATTGTTCTGAATTTTGGGTATTGTGATTCATGCTTTCCACTCCCCTATGTTCGAATTAATTCTAACTCCCCAGGTGTTACCCCGCTCGTGCACAAGATTACACTGGGAAAATGGTAATTCGACTATTCTGAGAGCTTCATTCTCCAGTCAGGCCTCCCTCTTTCTTCCGGGAAACACCAATTGGCTATTTAGAGAGCCCCATTCTCCAGCTGCAATCCCTCTTTTAGGATTCTCCCATTGGTGATCGATTTCCCATTTCAATCCCATCACACCTTATATTGTTTATCACTCTCGTATAGGTGAATGACCTCCTATTATCTCTTGTTTCTCGCACCAATCATGGCTCACAAAGGCTTAGAGATTTAGTTAGCTATTTACTCAATGTGATCGAGATACAATGGACCCAAATTCATGCGTTTTCCTCAATCACTTCCTTAGAACATGGTATGCCTCTCCCTCCTCATCCTCGTTGGACCCCATTCATAGGGGGGCATTTGTCGGCATCGGAAAATTCATCTCAAAAATATTCCAAATTATTCTATACATGATCCAAGATCATATCCTGTTTTGAAAGCTTCGATCTGACAGGTCGTATGGCCCGAATAGGGTTACAAATTAGGAGTTATGGAAATTTGAAGTTGGGTTGGAAAACCGGTTTGCGGAGCCCACTCGCAAAGCTCCCTCAGTGATCGCAGAGTAAAAGAACTTGACCAGATCCTTCGCGAGCACCGTGAAGCTCGATTATGGTCGACTACGTGATTATGATAAACTTGAGGGAACTTGACCGGAGCCTCTGTGAACACCACAAAGCTCGATGACGGCGGACTCTGCGGTTATGACGAAATTGAGGGAACTTGACCGGAGCCTCCGCAAGCAGTGATAAGCTCAATGACTATCATCTCCATGATTATGAGAAACATGAGGGAACTCCCTTCTAGTTATAGAGAATGATTTTCTTTGCGGCGCGCATTTGTGCTTTCCGGCATGCATTTGTGCTTTACGGCACGCTCCACTGACCTTAATCACCTATAAATACTCGGATCAGCCCCTTCATAAGGATGGTCACACCGCCAAATGGGTGGCTGATATCCCATTTCATGGAGCTACAGGGCACCACAAAGTGATTCCCTTCGTAAAGGGCTCTGTGAGATGCTTTGCTCCATGAGAGACTTTGCTCCGTGAGACACATTACTTCGCGAGAATCTTTGATCTGCGAGACTCTTTGCTTGGTGAGACTCTTTGCTTCACGAGACACTTTTCTCTGTGAGATTATTTTCTCTGCGAGACTCTTTGCTCCACAAGAATCTTTGATCCATGAGACACTTCGCTCCGCGAGCAGCATTCCTTCGCGAAGCTGCTTCGCAAGACCCATGCTCCGTGAGCACCTTTCCTCCACAAAGATACTTCGTGAAGACCTATCCTTTTAGAAGATCTTATCTTTATGCACAACAGTCTACACCATGGGGGCTGCACACCCGCACCCCCACTTGGGATCCATGTCGGGCTACAATTTCGGCCCTCCGGGCCGGTCCATTCGCTTCTGTCATTGACCCCCATGAAAAATTGATAGTTGCACCATAATCTTTTCAGGTCGGGACGTCGGCATTTTCCTTTGCACCCTTATGTGCACGCACCTTCCACCTATATAATACCATGATTTCAGATACTCCTCAACACTTCATGGAACACCTTGAGTCACCATATTCCTCTTCGTTCATTTCCCATGTCATGAGTTGAGATTCTCATTATCAATTCTTCAAGTACTTTGAGTTGAACCATTCCTCAAGAAACTCATCCAAACCCTATAACCTTACTCTTATGTCAGGATCCACTAGACATGGTCTCCCTTGGGTAAATCCCAACACCAGCCATTGCTAGGCGTCTTATGCCTAATAGTCCTATCTATGTGACTATAAACAGTAGTACATCCTATATGCCAAATATAGGATGAATCTTGCTCCAAACAAGAGATGCCTTATGCTTCAAGAATAAGATGTAAATAGTCCTCTCTACATGACTATTAACTGTAGTACTCCCTATGTTCCAAACATAGGATGCCTCTTGCTCCAAACAAGAGATACCTTGTGCTCCAGGCATAAGATTCCTAATAGTCATATCTATAAGACTATAAACTGTAGTGAACCCAATATGACAAATATAGAATTCCTCTTACTCAAAACAAGATATTACTTATGCTAAAAGCATAAGATGCCAAATAGTCCTCTCTGCATGACTATAAACTTGAGTACTCCCTATGTGACAAATATAGGATGCCTCTTACTCCAAACAAGAGACGCCTTCTACACCAAGCATAAGATGCTAACAGTCCTCTGTACATAACTATAAACTATAGCATTTCCTATCATTCAATAATAGGATGCCTCTTGTTCCAAATAAGATATGCCTTATGTGACAAGAATAATATGCCTCATGCCATGACTATAATGGCATAATTTCAAGAGCGTTAGAATCCGTTCAAACATTTCATCACTCCACCTCATGCTTTGCATGTCCTTAATTCGGATCTTTATCCTTTTTCATGTCTGAAGGGACCCCCTAATGGCCTAGTCCTATGACACCTCGTCTCACCTACCATCCTGATACAATTCCCCTAGAGAGTTTGGATAACACTTCTAGTTAGGTCTTGTGTTTTTAACACGGTCAACAGTCAGCCCTCGTTTGTTTTCCCCCATTTCAAGCTAATTCAATATGGATGTTGTGTTTCAAACATGGTCAACAATTTTCCTCCATCTTCACGTCACCCTCACCGTATTCCGAATGCCGAGAATTTGATTCACACTTTTCATCTCCCTTTGTTCTGAATGATTCCAACGCCTTTGTCATTATCTCGCTCGTGCACTTGTGAATAAGTCTTGGCCCCAACTATATGCCTCAACCCACTAGTGAGTTGTGATTCCCTCAGGGATAGACATGATGAAGGAATCTGGAATCTTACTTGCTTAAGCCTCATTCACCGTTGCCACTCCATAGCGGCACCTGGGCAGAATCCATGCGTAAGCTCCATTCACCATTGTCGCTCCGTAGCGGCACACAGGCAGCGTCAATGCATAAGCCCCATTCACCATTGGCGCTCCTTAGTGGCACACGGGCACCTTCCTTGTGTAAACCCCATTCACCATTGTCGCTCCTTAGTAGCACACGGGCAGAGTCCATGGGTAAGCCCCATACACCATTTCCGCTCCTTAGCGGCACTCGGGTATCCTCCTTGCATAAGCCGCATTCACCATTGCTGCTCCATAGCAACACTCAGGTAGCTTTCTTGCATAATCCCCATTCACCATTTCCGCTCCATAGCATAACCTAGGCACCTTACTTATGTAAGCCCCATTCACTATTATCACTTCATAGCAACACCTGGGCAGTGTCCATGAGTAAACCCTTGCATGTATCTGGGTCATTGTCCTTTATGTACACCCCGATTCATCACCCCTTCGAACTAAGTGGGTTTTGATCCTAGTTGTCTACACAGGGTACCTAGGAAACCTCCATGAGTTTCAATCTCATCCAATTGTAAACCTTGGTGTTCCCCCATTCTGGGGTGCACACTCCCTGATCTTCCCTTAGTGGTGTCCAGATCATCCTTCACTATGTGACATCTTCCCTTTATAGGACACACCATCCTGGGTCTGCAATTTTTGAGTGTTCTAATCCATCCTCCTGGTAAAAACTCCTAGCGCTCCCTTCTAGGGATTTTTCAATCTGATATGTCTCTATGGGGCATTCTGATCACCCTCATTCCGTCTCTGTAAGACGTTAAACTCGCAGCCTACCTCATGCTAAACATGAGATTCCTAAGTAAAACCTCAGAAGACACACCTTTGGTGTAACCGTCTCTGCAAGACATTAGACTCGCAGCATACCCCATGTCAAACATGGGAAGCTGAAAAAAACCTTATAGATATGCCTCCAGCATAAGATACCCCGTGACTAACATGGATACCTTAGGTTCAGTTCCCTTGAGATTTCCTCTTATGAGGAAGAATATGGGTTCCCCAATGTTTATGCATCCATAGATTCCCCGACATGCCTGATATTTTCATTTACTCCGACTGAAGGTCGCTAACATATTAAAACCCCATGTAATTTCCTTACAGAAGTAGTGTAATTAACCGGTGTCCACAAAGATATGGAACCTGGAATGAGATTCATGAACCATGACTTAATCTATAAGGGAGACTCGGACTAGGTGACGAGTTCCGAGGAGGAATCCACAGAAGGAGGAACCTACATACCATCACCCCATTTCGATCAAGGAGAAAACATACTTGAATAGGCAACGAATGCCGCGCACCTTTGGAAAGCGATAATGCAGGGCAACAGTCAGCGCGTCCTCGCCCTCCTTAAATAGATGGATGTCGGCGCCCCAGAAAAATCATCGGAAACAGTCTCATTATAACACTTTCAATTTTTATGGCTATATTTACTCTCTAAATATAATGTTTAATTCAATATAATAAAATATTATTGGTCATATCATGTGGTGAATGTGATTTATATAATAATACATTACTAAATATGACATATTTATATAATCATAAAGGAAATTCCTTTGAAGAAAAATTCAAGGTCATTACAAACAATTCCTTTTCCAAGAATAGTTATAAACAAATTGAAAAGATATATAATAGCCTACAAATAAAATACTCTTGAATAAACTCCATCATCCCCAAATTATCTTCCCTTTCATTTATAATTTCCTCAACATTATCCAAGTCTTGTTTATACTTATCAGCCCAATTAAACCCCAATTAAAGACTAGGATTGAACTCAAATTCTTTGAACACTTTTTCTTTCAATGTAAGTGATCCATAAAAAAATATAAAGGAAATAAACCATTTCCTTATCATATAAATAATGACAATAGACTTCAAATAGAAAATTCAAATATTTTCCTTATTGTATTCATATTATTAATATAGATGACAAAATTCATGGAATCTCTTCTTCCAACATACAAGCTCTTCTTCACTTCAATTATTCGTTCTTCAATATAAACATCAATCATTAATCAATGATCCATATTCATTGACAAACATTGAAAAAAATACAACACACATAAAGTGGATAAAAAATTTCCCCATTTATATTTGTTTTCAATGAACAATAAAATTATATGCCAGTGCGTACTCTTCAACCTTCTCTTTCTTATCCCAAATTATCAACACCATTCATTTTTCATTTTTTTATCTACCCCTTATTGACAAGAAAGTAAAATTTCATGATAGTGGATAATATCATTTCAAAATAGAATAGTGTACTATCAACCATTCCATGATAGGTTTACTTGATCCATTATCGATTTAAAAAATAAGAGGGTTTGATTTAGACATCAAAGTTGTCCAAAACATTATGAGACCAACAAAAATGGGCTACTAATCATATTTTCTTAGGAGCTGTCAAACTATTATTTTCGGATGGAATAGTTAATTTTATAATTATTATGAATATTATCATTTAATATTTTAAACTATGTTTCTATATTAACTTAAACACATAGTTCAAAAACATTCAACTACAATAAGAAAGATTTAATTTTAAAAAAAATCCATGACTCTTCATCAAACATCCACTTTTATGTTATTTGTTAAAAAAAATACCTCACTTTATTTCCATTTTGGGAGAATAAGAAATCGTACCCTTTTCAATGATATATAATCATGTTCCTTCTAGAAGAGTTACATTTTCATGGAATAATGATTATGGAAGCTTCTTTATAACCTTCTTCACTTGACTCCCCCTCAAGAAGATACTCTAAAAAATATTCATCATGGTGGACCCCTTCTATAGATAGATTATGAGATATTATAAGTATCTAATTAACCATAATAAATTACTTTATGTGGATATCTAGAATTTACATATTCACCAAAGGAGGCCTTCTTCAAAAAAAACTCTTTATAATACCAAATGTGAGATCAATCCAGAATGGTTTCTTCTCCACTTTGTTGTCCAATATTTATAGCATACACTTATTCTCTGTTTATCCCCCTGATAACATACTTCACTTTCAATTACCTATATAAAACGTAAAAATACAACCCAAATGGTAATGGAATGAGGTGAAAAAGTTTGTTCCACAATTTGAACTAGTAAGGTTAAGGGGATTTTCTCAACCAAGTTACTCCATTATTTATAGCCTTCATGCTTTCACTAATATTTTTAAAATCTAATTTTTCTTTGGGTTTCATGGATCTCATTATAACTTCAGTTTCTTTGTGTGTGATACTTTTCTTTTCTTTAGCTATCAAGTCAACTAAAACACATTTTACAATCTTCATCCTCTTTATAGAATATTCTTATTCTAGTAGGATTTTTAATAAATACTTAGAAATGTGTCCAAATATATTTAACCTTCTACACACCACTACTAAATTTCTTGACACGTCATTTTTTCACAGCCTCCCATGAAATTTATCTTCTTTATATGGAATTTATATCTTTAGTTTATCAATTAACTATACTTATGATTCCCTTATTTTCTTTTCCTTTTTACAAATAAGTTATCCAGATAGTTAAACACACTTTTGAAACTCATTTATCTTGTTCAAAATTCTTACATGGATTCTCTTGAGTGCACTTCACCAATTTGGTACTTTTTGTGTCTTTCTTAGACTGATATTCTCGTTATATTTTTTCTTTCTTCTATTAATATATATATCCATGGATTTTTTTTATGTGAGACCATGGCGTGTCTTATTTTCCTATAATAAATGAATATTTTCTACTTAGATGTAGAACTCATATTCAACTTCATATATTTTTTACCCTAGAATTTTTCACAAGTCTTATTTGAAATATTCTCAAGAATATTATAATTTTTATTATTTTTAAGCTTCTTACCGAAGGTTCTCTCCCCTTTATTTCTTTGATTCTATGATCAGATTTTGCTCATTTTCTTATACATGATCAATTTATTTAGATGAGAATGTATCACTATTATAACCACAACCTTTTAAAATTCAATAGATATTTCCAAGAATTTCAAAAAAATTGTAGTATACGTATTTTTATTCTTAGTTTGTGGATGTTACACCATCTCAGATTTGATTCCCCTAACTCTAGAATTTCTTTGAAAATCGATATTTGAAATATTGCTACAAAAATTGAATATGTTATTCCTAAACTTATTATAACACCAACAACTACCAACAAACCCTGTTTTTCTTCTTTGGATTTCATGTTTTCCAGATTTTCTGAAACCAATACCGTGTTATTTTTAGCACTATTGTTAGCTGAATGGGATTATTTTGGAGAACCTAGACTCAAACACCTTGTTTTATCCAAAAATTAAATAGTGGTAATATTATAATAACTTCTTCTTATCTATTTTATACACATTTTTTATTTAAACGTACACTATTTGTGAAAATAGAGTGGGAAAAATTATTGGATTCAATTAAATATTATACCTCTTCCTTTAATATTACTAAGGATTGATCCTAATATGATCCTAATGTATTTTTTATATATAATATAGGTTTTTTTAAAATAATAGAACCCCTATGAAGATTTTATGGAAGCATCAACTTTTCCCTCAACATTTTATGAAGAAATAGCTTGAACAATTTATATATTTACTAATTTGACCTCATGTTTAATGAAATTCAATTTGAAAATAGATTTATCATCCCCTATTGTCTTCAATTTTTATTCACTATCCTTCCTGATTCTATCAACATCTTCGTCATGTATTTTAAAATTCTCTTTTAACAATGTCAAAAGTTCTTTAATTTTATTTTCCTTGATATCTAATAGAGAATTCATGATTCTAATTCAATATTTTCCCCCCTAAATACATGTATAGTTTCTTCAAGGAACTTCATGACTACTTCATTCTCTTGAATTTATTTGATCTATTACTCTCATATTTGGATTATCTCACTTCAAGATTCATATTTCTTATTTTCTTGTCTCTAACTTGTATGGATAACTTTATATAAGTCAATAACTTTTCCTTAAAAGCTTTATCCTCATTAACTAACTCTCAATCAGGATGAATGATCTCTTCCTGTATTCTTTCAAATATCCCACAAATAAAAAGATAATTTATTTGGTAAAACTATACATAATATATTTTAATACTTTAATAGATATTTCTTTTGAAACTATATATGTGTGATCATCTCCATAGATTCTTGATTACTCTTGTGGAAAATATATTCAATAATGTTTTCTTACCTATAGGTCATCTTAATGAATTAGATCTTTTGATTTATAAATTGTTTCTATCACCTTGGTGGTAGATTGAACTACCTTTTATTCATATATCAATCCAAATATGTCTTCTTTATGCTTATTGTAAGGGAAAATGAAACTCTTTCTTAGAATGAGAGATATTACTTCCTCAATATTTTCTTCTCTTTATTTTTCATGTTCATTATGGTCTTGTAAGAGACATAATTATAATCTAAAATTGATGTGCCCTCACCAAAACCATACTTAATTACAAATTAAAAAATAGATCTAAATCATAAAGAGAAAAAAAATTCAAAAATAAATAATCCAATTAGTGGTGAAACTTTATCTGATAAAAACTATAGGTTCAGTTTTGGATTTGATCAAAACTGATATGGATGAATCATTATAGGGATCAATGATTTTTTTATCCCTTTCTTTTACTTTTTCACGCTTAAGTGAATGGATATAACATTCTATCACATTTAATTTATTCATCATTATATCCAAACACACACAAATTGGATATAATATTTAGTTCATCTTTCAATAAGAAAGGATAATCCTTATTCTATGAGGCAAAACCCACAATCACACAACCTTCTACTAATAATCTTATGAGCATAAATGATCATGGACTATCCTAGAACTCATGTTTTAGCATCCCACTGGATCTTTATACAAATATCAAATAGTCTGAATTAAATGTTTTCCATAAGATATTTATCCTTATCTTACTTTAATAGGGGTGATCAGGTAACACTTCTTCTTATACTGCTACTTTTCACATGGGAAAGTCACCTTTTTTACTTTACATGCACAACACATGAACTGATTCCCATATTAGTTGCTTCCTTTTAGATAGGGTTTAGCATAAATAAATTATTCCTATTCCACTTGGGAAATATTATTCTTATTATTCCATATAAAATAAGAAATACTCTTATATTTATTTTATGAAAACCAAACTGTGGAGAACTCCCTCATCCTCCCCATTCTTTTTCTTTCTTCAATGTGATATATCTATATAGGATCTTCTTTACTATCTTCCTTAGACTCTTAAAATTATGAATGATGAGAGAGTTGTGATTATTTATTATTTCCTTAAACTTCAAAAAATATACATTAGTTTTTAAGTATTGTTCTCTACACTTCTTCGATACTCATGATTTTTAATAGGGATACAATATCAGGTCTTCACAGTGGTGACTCACTCCACTGGTAGTAGTGCTCTCTAACTAGCTTCCCTTTAGGGTTTATAGTAGGTGTGATTCATACTCTTAAGTATTTTTTATTGCTTTAATAATATTTATTTTTATCACTTTATCTCTATATTTTGGATTCCAAGAATAAAAGGTTCCTTATTACTAGTTTTCAAGGCATCTGGGGCTTTTGGATTTGAGCCTATTGGACCTCAATGGGTGTTTTTTGGTCCCTATTTTGTAGGGGAACCTTCCTTTTGACCATTAAAATTTTGAATAATGTATGGAACAATGAGGATAAAATTTTTATATGATGTATATAGGTTCCCACATCCTCAAAATCATCTACCCATATCTTTATCATTGAAGCTTCCACCATACTTTATTCTCCCTTAATAGTGCATCACCTACGGGCCTCATTCTATCTACATCCTTCTTCTATAGTATTCTTGTTCTGGGCTTTTATTCCCTTTTTTTATCTCCTCATCTTGGCACTAACTTTCTCTTATCTTTTATACTCTATCATTTATGTACTTATAAAATGACCCCATCTTGGATGGGTGATTCAGTTCCTTGGATGGTTTTGAAATTTTTTTGGTGGGCACAAGGGGTGGTGGATCTATTCTTTGATTGGAATGAAGTTTCATTGGTTGGTATCGATGGTCTTTTTTGGGGATATATGGATGAATATGGGTTGTGTATCTCCTCCTCTAATGTCTCTGATTAATTCCTGTTTATAAATCTCTAGTTTTCAACCCCTACATCTCCCTCTTGATGATGCTTTCCTTCATGGAATGTTTTTTTTCACTGATCATTTTCCTACACTCCAACATCTTTTAATTCTCTAACATCTTTTTATGGGGACCTCTGGTATGGTGGGGGTTATGTCTATAGTGGTTCCAAAGAGTGGTGAAGGGTTTCATCAGTATCAATGGAGTTGCATCCCAAGGTAATGATAGGGATTTGACACAAGCAGGTGTCAAGTGTAGCATATAATGCTCAATAACCTATGGAATGACCTATGGTGGATCAAGTGGGTGGTGTGGGTCAGGGTCCTAGGTTGGGTCTACACTTCATCTTGACTTTTTTAATGTTTACAATTTTCCTCAAAAGTTTGTTTTTTTTAGTTTCCTTCAACCCACTTATAATGGGGGATCATCTTGGATCTCACTCAACCAAAAGAAATTTTTAAAAATTAAAAAAATGGATTTATTGGGGTATTCATACAATATTCTTCTAAAACATATAGAATATATATATATATATGAACTATTTCTTCTTCACATCCATCATATTTAAAAATTTATGTAAATATTTTAACTTCCTAAAAATATCACTTATATACTCAATATATTATTTCCTTCACAATTTTTGAAACATCCTAGCCACTTTTATCTTCCAAAAATTCTATATTTATTTAAAATTTATCCAAATATTCATGAAAAATGAATAAAATAGTCACAAACCTATTCTTTAGTCTCAAGACAAAGTCTATGGATCTTCATCACTTTCCCCCTCATGCTATGATCACAAATTGTCCCAATCAAAATATTTAAATTTGAATATTGGATTATCATCATCGGATTCAAAAATCACTCTCACATGAAATTCATGTACATATTTTACTTAAATTTTGTAACTCTATTGTTTATACTTCCACAAATTGTGACCCTTACAAAGATGGATCATCTGTACACAGCCTGAAATCGTGATTACAGAAACTCAAAAAAAATTACAGAGATGATTTTTACAATGACACATGTGTTTATATGTAATCATGATTATGTATATGATATTTATGTGGATGATGAAGATCCTTGCACAGTTCTTGAATTCATCCTAACTAACACCTTGTTCTTCCGCACCTATCGTGGTTTCGTCAAGGGCTGTTTTTATCACTTCATTGGACAGGGCAATGCCATCGAAGCGGAGTTATGGGCGATGATCAAGGCGGTCAAGTATGCGGTCCAGCATGGTTGGCACTTTCTTTGGTTAGAATCAGATTCAACGGTGGCTGTTGATCTCCTCAGGCGGCGGTCAAGGGATGTTCCATGGGTGCTGCTACCCTCTTGGATAGAGTGCTTACAGCTTCTTGCTGGTATAACTATTGACGTGACACATGTTTACAGGGAGGTGAATCAGGTTGCTGATTCCCTGTCAAAGAAAGTTATTTTGAACTCTTCTTCGGAATGGTCCTTTCATGCTCCTGTTTGTTGCACGCACCTTGTGGAGGCTGATGCGCGTGGCATGATTTTCACCAGATATTGTAAACCTCCCTTGTACTGCTGACCTCCTCTTCCCCCCTTTCTTTTTTAATAAAATTTGGTAGGAGTGAGCTTTCGCTCCTGGGACTTTCGATTATAATATTTATCATATTCCTTCAATGTGTTCTACTTTTGGTGTATTTTTCAAGATTCTTACACTACCTTTTCCTTCTTCTTCCTCTATGCTTAACTGGATTCTTCTAATGAAATTATTCACAATTCTTATAATAATAATTTGAAATGAACGTATATTTATATGAACATTTCATATACAAGAGTGACCTTCTAATCCTCTAATAGCAGTTTGTGACACATCTAAAATAGTTATAGTGTAAACATTTCTATGAGGATGATGATTTAAAGGGTTTCATATCATCCTGATATCACGTTCCTTTTAATGAGTGGATAGTGTTCCATATTTTGAGATACCACATTGAAAGATGATTTAGATTCATGCTTCTTTATCAACCTTATCACTCCATAATGGATTGTTCAAATCCCTTATAGCCCTCACCAGCCCGTTAAATCTATCATTATACCATGCATGGTATCTTCTTGATATCTCACTCATGTCTCACCTCATGTAGGGGATCTAAATCCCCTATGACACATCTAATACCATGGGAGGTTGGATTACACCTTTAAGATTGACCAATTTTCCATGTAATGACCTGGCTTATAGACTGAATGTACTGGCTTTGAGCTAGTCATTTTTCTATCTTACTCCCTTAATAATTTCTTTTTCCAAAAATAGATATAAAACTATAATGAATTACAAAAACATGTAATTCAAATAAATAATACCAAGTTCAAGCCTCACCAAATTCTTTTCCTTTTTATTTTTAATTTACTCAACTTTATCTAAGTCTTGTTTATACTTCTCAACCCAATTAAAATATTAAATACAAGGATAAAACTCAAACGATTCAAACATTTTTTTCCTTTAATATAAATGACCTATAAAAATTTCTAATGGAAATAACCCATTCCTTTATCATATAAATAATGATAATTAACTTCAAAAACCAAATTCTAAGAAATGAATTCCAATATTCGCACACTTAATATAGATAACAAGATTCATGGGGTCTCTTCATCCAAATTACAAGATATTTTTCACTCTAATTATTATTCCTTCCATGTTTTCAAAAATCATTCATGAAAGTTCCATATTCATTAAAAACTATTGATAACCTTTAGAAAAAAAATTCAACACACCGAAATTGGGATTAAAAATAGATAATGATGAATATTCCTGAAGATGATATTTTTCTTATTTCATCTCCAATTCATTATAGTTCCTCTTCTAGAGACCTTTTTTCCATATGAGAAGTAAGTATCATCATGTTAACCATACTTCATATGAAACTTTTATTGCTTTGGAATACATTATAAAGGATCTATTAACTTCAAACTAGCCATGATATTTTCAATCCATGTTTCATTTTTTCACCATAATGGGAGGAACCATGTTCCCACCTTTCCTTATCTTCCTAACCAATAAAATCTAATAGATTTCTAGGAGGATTTCTTTAAAATTCATCCTATAATTCTAGAGGAATATGGAGTATTTGGGTGATGAGGATGATAATATGAGATTAATTGATAATTATTTATAAATATATATTATCAACATATAACACCCCCTATATTTTGTGAAATATTTTTTTCGAATTAATTTAATCTTTTTGATATTTTTCATTTCACACGACACTTAATTTAGCTTTTGTAATAACTCAAATTGGCTTGTAGTGTGCACAATACCAAGTTAATATTTCTCTACACACAACACTTAGATTATCTTTCAGTAAATACAACACTATGTTTTTCTTGTGTTATACATAATGTCGAGTTCCCTTGATATATTGTGTTACAAAAAAGGCCAAGTTTTACTGAACTATAGTATACTATTAATATTATTATTAAAATATTGTTATAGTTATGACCTAGCCATTAGAATAGGTATGATTAATAAGATTAATTAAATTATTAAAATATGGTTTAAACATTTATATAACTTGAATTATTTGATGAAAAATTAAGTATAAATGAAAATAAAACCCTTTTTGAAAATATAGGAAACATTTTGCTGGAAAACTATATATTTCCAATCAAACAAGTTCTACCTTAATAAAATTAGTTAAAATATTTTTGATAAAAAAATTTAATGAATTATATATATATATTACATTCAGTCAACTAATTAACATTCATATTATGTCTATTCTATAAAATAGATAAGAATAAAACCAATTTTATGCATAAAGATATATATTTTTCTAAAAGGTCATTTTACCCCCTTTTAATGATGAACCCATTTTAAATATAATTTCTGAAACATTTATAATTTTTATTTTAAAAAATAAAATTCATTTTTGAAATATAAATATAAAAATTTACTTTGCGTGATTTTTTGTTATTTTTCTGAGAACTTTCATATTTTGAGGAATAGTGAAAAATAATAAATTTTAATACAAACTGCATTTTCATCCAATTTATTTACTTATTTAAATAATGTTTTTAATTGTTTTTTATGTTTAATTAGATAAATTTTAGATAATTTAAACCAATTCAGTTCATTGTAAAAAAATAACATTAAATTTAGACATAAAAACTTAACAAACTTTTGAACATTTTTACTTGTAAAAAACTCGCTTTGTCGTCCCATCTATGGTGTTAACTTTGAATTAATTTATTCCACTTCTATTATTATAATTTTAAAAAATTGATTAAATATTTTGAATAATTATAATTTATATTTTACAATAAGTGAAACTTTTTTCTACCAAAAATATTGCTTAAAGTAATTAAAATTAATTGCAACGATTAAGGTAAAAACAAGATTACTTAATGGTTAAACTTTAATATTAAGAGGAAAATTGACCTATAAACATGTCCAAAATCCATTTATAACCATATTTTGACCATATACCCTCTATTTTTAAATTTGTTTTGAGTTATTGGGACACATGTTCATGAAAGTAACCCATATAATAAGTATTGTAAGCAAAAAGACAAAAAAAGGAACCATCCTTACATTTAACATTTATAAATAATTAGAGTATGGAAGAAGCTACATAGTTTTAGTTATAAAAATTATTTTTAAAGGTAAATAATTATTTTAACATGGTAATTTAATTTTAATTTTTATTGATGATTTAATTACATTAAACTCTTAACAAATGCTAACACATGGATTGTTTAGTTAATAATTAAATGAACAATGGTGCTAAAAACATTAAAAGTAAAGTAAATTTAATAAATATATAATATGTTTCAATCATGTAACAATTGGTATTTTATAATTATCATATTGACCTTTAAATAGAAAAACCAGTGTTAGCACGGTTCAGGTTAAAGTAGTGTTTTTCCATGTTACATGTGTCTGTTTTAAAATTAATTTCCAACACACAAAGGATTTATGTTTTGTAAATTAGATATCACATTAGGTAAAGGATAAATCCTAATAGTGTTCACCTTTTGGTATTTACAATAATACCACTCCACCTCCTCTATAAAAAGGTATTCAATCTTCCCTTTCCTTAAACCTCTCAAACCACTTTGGCTCAGCCAACCCCTACCCAAATCTCCTCCAAAAATCCCTCCCTTCATCCTGAAATCCTACATTGGAAAAAAATATCCAACCAAGGAAGCCCTTTTTGCAAACAAAGAATAGTTTCTCAAAGAATAGGAAGTTTGTATGAGTACGACGATAGTCAAGACATAAGGTATCAGTTTTTCTTGTCTTGCTTTTATTTCAATGAGATTTATGCCTTATTCACCACTAATTTGTTTTTTATGGTGGTTATAATATCCATTAATACATTATATGAATCTTATAATTAACTTTTTGGGTATTTACATATCCATTTTATGATCTCTCTTTCATGGGGGTTATGTTTGAAAAGTTACCAAATTGGTTATATAATTTTGTCTCAATTTGTCTTCTTTGACACACATGTTTTTTTATGCACCTATATTATTTTACGATGTGTATATATTTCCATTTTATATGATATATCATGAATCACATTTTTTACATTATATTTTAATCTTCATGTAATTTAATTTTCTTATATGTGGAGTATTATTCAAAGTGGCCAAGTAGTAAGAGTTTATTGTAATAATCTCATCGTTTATCGGGGTTGTTTACAATTATGCCTCCATTAATGAACTATTATGATACATATCTTAAGAAAACTAATTAATTTTCATCTCTTATGTTTATTCATTATGTATTCATGTACTAGTATAATTTTCCACACTATGGTACTTAATATAATTAAGAAAAAGTTTTAAAAAAAATTTGATCTCATTTCTCTATTCGGTTGGAAACCTCTTTTTTTTTTAAATCATGTTTTCAAAAAAATGAAAAATGTTTTTTAAAATTATATTTAAATATAATTTTCAAGGAAAAAATATTTTAAAAATGTTTTATGGTTTTTACAGCATCCTTTATATGTTTTAAAAGTATTTTCAAAGTAATTGTTTACAAAAATGTTTTCAAGCTTCATTTTCAATGAAATAGATTTCAAAAACAATTTAAAGTTTCCCTTTCAAATAAATGGTTTTAAAAATGTTTCTAAGATTATTTTATAATTTTTCATTGAAAATTGTTTTCATGATTATTTTATAAGTTTTCAGGGGAAAAGGTTTTCAAAATGTTTTCAATATTATTTATAAGTTTTCAAGGTTATTTTCAAGGAAAATGATTTTCAAATTTTTTATGTGTTAAAAGGTGTTTTTAAAAGGGTAAAGGATATTTTCCTCAATAAATGTTTAAAAAAATCATTATTCCTTTATATGTTTTCAAAGTGGTTTCAAGGAAAAGGATTTTGAAAATTTCATATGCATTAAAAGGTGATTTTCAAAGAAAAGTATTGTTCTAGGTGATCTTTAAAAATATTTCTCCATTTAAGATGACATAATTGGTTATATTTTATGCTTTAAGAGGGATATGATCAAATTATAACATTAATATTATTTCTATGAATGTTCTATGTTTTGATGGCTTGATTTTTATGAAACTTTTTTCTCTTCAATGAGTATTACCATGATAAATACTTGCATAACATGATTCCTTACAGAGGTTATTCTATAATGAAATGATTATGGAACATATATATTTTCCATAGGTTATGATGTGATAAAATGTTTATGATACCCATATCATTTCATGGGTTATGATATGATGTTTTTGAAACCCATATATTTTTATCGATCATGATATGATGAATTTTTTGTGGAACACAAATGTATGACTTCATTATGAGATGGGTGAGACATATATATTCCTCCAATGAATTGGGTAATGATTTATATCTCTTTAGATAATGATGGGAAAAAAAGTCAAAGGACTTGATACACAATTGGAAATAGGTTTGTCTTGATCTACTATAGGAAACAGGTGTTTCTTAATCCATAATAGTAAATAGGTGTGTCCTAATCCACACGGGGAAATAGGTGTGTCCTAATCCACTATGGGAAATAGGTGTGCCTTGATTCACTAAGGGAAATAGGCGTGTCCCATTTCACTATATTGATGGTCTTTATTTCCAACCTTTACACATGAAATAGTTTTCTACCTGTATGATTTTTCCACACTTATATAACATGAGATTATGGTTTATGATTTATTTATGATGATTTATCACCCTTATGATTCATGTATTATGAATTGAAGATCTTTATACCATGATTCATGTTTATGATCTTTGATATGTAGGGTATGATCTTCTAATTTCATGATCACATTCTCATACCCTTATGTTAATGTTTATACCTATATATCGCCCTTTTTTACCCTTACAAAGCATATGAGCTGACCCCTTTCTAATGTATCCTTTCCTCAGGTTATAAAGAAAGGTTTTAAGTAGAATTACTAAAGGGGAATATCTTTGCGGGAAAAATTGAAGATCTTTCACCAAGTTATAATATTCTCTTCCAAGATTCCAAATACACTGAACTGTTATGGTCCTTGGTCATTTATTTTAGTAATGTGCTGAATAATCATCTAAAATGATGTAATATCCATGTATGTTAAGCCTAGTTCTCTATAGTTGGTATCAAATGGAAGGTTTAGTCAAACTTTGGAAACTAGGATGAGAAAACTTTAGTGAGATCCCAAAGAATATTTCTAAGGATATATCTAAGGATAATCCTAAAGTTTCATAGATTTAAAATTCTGTGTCATGATTTTGGTATATTGTAAGTAATGTTTCATGACTAAGTGGTATTATTCTATGATAAGGGTTTCTCACCCTATGCTTTTTGGTTTTATTCAATGGAGGGAACTATAAGGAACATGATTCACATTGAATTTTTTATATGTGGAAATTATGGGCATTATGAAAATCCATTTCCTAAGTGGAAATATCATAAAGATAACTAGGAAGGTGGTATGGTTATTGGTTATACTATTGAAGATAAAGGGATCTCAAATGACATGTGAAAGGTATGGGATTCTATTATAGTGTTATTTACATTAAACTTAAGAAGCGTGATTATATTGAAGTGGAGTACCCTTAAAACATGATTTATAATTAATATTCTAGGAAAATGGGTATTGAGGAATAAGATGATTAATTATGATTAATTTTTTACGAATAATTTTGGACTATTAAAGTGTATATTCCTTGGAATTAAAATATTATCTTATACGAATCAAGAAATATTATAAGTATTTTCAGTATATTCAGTATATTTGTTTATTAAGGATTTGAAAGGATATGTTGAATGGTGATGATGAAGTAGGAAATTGATTTAATGGAAATGTTATATTTTGATTAAGGGAAGGTAACCCTTAATGTGTTCAAGATGCTGAGAAAATCATGTTTAGCTTGGGTAAAGTGATGATTTATTTGGATAAAGTAAATTAGATAGTATCGATAGTCATAGAAATGATAATGTATTTTTTTGAGAAAGTGGTATATCTCATTATGTATGAAGTTTACAATTTTTTGTATTAAATGAATATATCCAATAATATTTAGAATATGAAATCATTCATGTATTCAATAAGGTTTTGTGGTAATTCTGGTTATTACCATGTTTCAAGAGAAAACATGATGAAGGTATTAACATTGTTGGTGTATAACAGCCAAGATATGCTTTATGATATATGGGGGATCAATGTTAAGATATTTTTTAGATATTTAGTGACCTTATATATAATGTTTTTTATTTTCATCTTTTGAAAGGGTTATAAGGTTATCCATTTATATAAATTTTATGTTAAACCCCAGATGATTTTTTTAGGTTAAAGTGTTACTTCACCATATGAATATTTATGTATATTGGATAACTTTTATAACCATTATTATTGCGATAAGGACAATTATAATGACATGTCACTCTCTTTATGAATCTCATGATCTGTTAATGCTACAGGAATTAAAAATTCACCTTCATTTCATAGAACAAGAGATGAAGTGGAAATTGATCAAGGCACAAAAAAGGGTGACATTATTTTGAATAAAGTAAGTATATATTCTCATGGGAATTATTAAACTCTAGGTAAAGGATCATGAATCCAAAAAAAATATCTTAGTACCTTATTTTTGATGAATCAAATGGCCTTTTAGATTACCACAGATTTATGGTTGTGTGATTGTTAACTTTCTCATGCCCATGTTCTCTATCACTCTCCATCAGAACTTGATAGTTATATTTTTCTTCCATGCCCATGTTTTCACTTTCCACCTATGTTCTCCTTTGTGAATACCTAATTATGAGTTACTTTGGGTAACCATTATGGTTCTAAATTTCCTTTTTTAAAGGAAGTTTTAGTATACATTTTTATGTTGTGGGTTTCTATGAAATGAACTTTCAAGTATTAAATATTTGACAAACCAGATTAATTTTGAGGGTGAAATTCATTTTCAAGTAGGGTAGAATGTTCACCATGATATTTTCTGAAATGTTTTTTTCTTATTAATTTAATCATTTTGATATTTTTCATTTCACACAACACTTAATTTAGCTTTTGTTATAATTTACTTTGTCTTGTAGTATACATAACGCCAATTTAAGCTTGCACTACATGAAAAAGTTATATTAGTTTCTGGTACATGAAACACTATGTTTTTTTGTGTGACACATAATTTTGAGTTCCCTTGATAGCTTGCGTTACACGCAAGGTTGAGTTTTATCGAACTAAAGTGTATTATTATTATTGTTATTAAAATATTATTACAGTTACTACCTAGCTGCTGAAATATAAGCTATGAATAAGATTAATTAAATTATTAAAATATTGTTTAAACATGTATATAAGATGAGTTATTTTGTGACCAATTAACTATAAATAAAAATAAACACTTTTTCAAAATATAGGAAACCTTTGGCTAGAAAACTATATATTTGCAATCAAACAAGTTCTAACTTAATAAAATTAGTTAAAACACTTTTGATAATTGATTTTAATTATATATATAGATAAGAATAAAACAAATTTTACACAAAAAAGATCTACATTTTTTTAAAGGTAATTTTACCAACTTCTAATAGAGAACCCATTTTAAATCTAATTTTTGAAACTTTTATAATTTTTATTTGAAAAACTAAACTTCATTTTTTAAATAAAAATTTTAAAATTTAATTTGGTTGATTTTTTTGGTTTTCTTCTAAGAACTTTCATATTTTGATGAATAGTGTATAATACTGAATTTTAGTTAAAAAATGTCTTTTCGTTTAATTAATTTATATATTTAAATAATATTTTTAGTTGGTTTTTAAGTATAATTTGATCAATTTTATATCATTTAAACCAATTTATGTAATTTTCAATAATTTCATATTAAATTTAGATATAAAAACTTAGCAAACATTTAAACTTTTTTACATTAAAAAATCTGCTTTGTCGTCCCGTCTGTGGGATTAACATTAAATTAATTTATGAAAATTATGTGATAAGAATTTGGAAGGATATATTTAATATTTTGAATCAGAATAATTTATAATATCTAATAATTTCGACTTTGTTTTTACCAAAAGGATTAGTGAAAGTAAATAAAAATATTTATAGGGATTAATGTTAAAACAAGATTACTTAATGGTTAAACCTTAATCTTAAGATGCCAAATGACCTAGAAACATGTCCAAAATCCATTGTATATCCATATTTTGACCATATAACCTCTATGTTTGAATTTTTGTATTTATTGGGATATATATTAATGAAAGTGACTCGTATAATAAGTTAATTAAGGAAAAGGAAAAAATGAACTTTCCTTACATTTAACATTTGTAAAGATTTAGAGTATGGAAAAAGCTATATAGTTTCTGTTATAAACATTATTTTTAAAGGTAAATAATTTATTTTATCGTGATAATTTAACTTTACTTTTTATAGATGATATAATTACATTAAACGATTAACAAACACGGACGCATTGATTATTTAGTTAACAATTAATTAAAATAAATGATGTTAAAACCATTAAAATTAAATTTAATGAACTATTGTGTTTCTTTGTTTTTGTAGGTGAATATATCATGTTAAAAATATGTGAAACTAATATATTTTAATAATAATAATGTTTTGATATTTTAAAATTAAAATTAAATAAATAATTTCAAAATTGACATTAATGTTATTTTATAATAAAAGATATTTTATTAAAGGAATTGAAATTACAAAAAACATATATCATTCCAATTTATTTTTAAATGTTAATAACTATAAAATATGTTCTAATAATGGAAAATTTGTTATTTTATAATTAACATATTTACCTTTAAATAGAAAAAAACATTCTTTGCATAGTTCGGGTTAAAGTTGTAACATCCCAGGTAAATAAATAATATTACATTCTAATGTTTATCAATATTTGTCAATAAAATGTTAATACTACTTTAAAGGTAATACTATGCTCGATGGCGTACCCAATACGCAACAACGAGTTTCTTTGAAATCTTATATTGCACACTAATAATATAATAATATTATAATAGTTAACGCCTAGCCGTTGTAAATGAGGGAATGAACAGAAATAACTACAAAATGATTACATATGTTTGTTAAATAATTTTAAATTTATCCAATAAATGTTAGAGGCTTAAAATCCAAATGAATCCAATTTTAAGAATAAATACTCTAATATTTTTAAAAGATTGTTTTACCGCCTTTTGATGGAGAACCATTTTTAAATCTATATTTTGACAATTTTATAAGCTATATTTTTCAAAATAAACTTATTATTTATGATTGGGACATTGAAATTTACTTTGGATAAATTTATGGTATTTTTCTGATAATGTTCATTTTTAATGAATAGTGAAAAGTGTTGTATTTTAATTCAAAACCTCTTTTTAATATAATTTATTTATATAGTTATATTATATTTTTAATTTGTTTTAAAGTGAAATTAGAATATATTTTTACCATTTAATCTAATGGTGGTCATTGAAATTAATATCACTTTGAGATTGGACATACACGAGTGTCAATCTTTTAATATATATTGTTTCTTAAAAACACGCTATTTGATTTGACAGTGGGATTTAATTATTAAATTAATTAATGCAACTTCTATGTTATTAATTTGGTAAAATAGACATAATTTTTGAATTCGGAATATCAAATATAGCTTAGGGTGAATTTTTGGTATTTTTCTAAAAAACAATAATTTTTTATGAATAGTGAAACCACAAAGTGGTAGTTACAAAAACTGATTTTTCATTTGAATGGAACTTTACCACTTCTTTAATTTGAATTTAAAAAATCAAATATAAATTATTTTCATTATTAAGTAAAATTTTGTTCAATGGGATGAAAATAATATTTGATGAAAAGTAACTTTTAAGTTTTATTAATCGCGATTAAAGGTAATCAGTGTGATTTAAGGTAAAAATGGTATTATAATAAAATGAAAATATCTTGACACTTGTACTAACCCTATTGGATGAGCCATGGAAGACCAATACAACCCATGGGTCTATTTTGGGGACCCCATGGAGCCACTTGGGTAAGATAATGACATTAATGCCTTTTATTTAAAGTAAAAGTAAAAATGACACAAACATGTATTGTTTTACTAAAACAATTTTTACATGGGGTTGTACAAGTAATATTTTTTATTATAAATATTTATTGGAAATATAAAATAATTAACTAAATCATAGTATTTTTTTATAATTTTTAGACATTAAATAAATTAAATTATTTATGACATCATGATGATGGAGTGATTACCGCATTATTTAACGGTTTAAATAAAATGAAAAGATAATGTAAAATCTAAGACCGACACATGTCAAACACCTATTTTATGGGTGTATTTAGAACCCTTATCACTTTATCCTCTAAATATATCAATGTGGGGCCATTAAAATCCGAAACGCATTTGAAAGTAATTTAACCGTTTTTTGACTTTCCAAGAGTGCCCCTCCTCTCCCCTTATAAAAAGCCCCCACCCCTACCTCCTTACCCACACCTCTCAAGCCTTTGGCTCGGCCAAACCCTGCCCATTTTATCTCTCCACATCCATCTATTCATCATTGAAGCCTCACCTTGGTCAGAAATCTCTTCAAAAAACCCTTTTGGTTCAAACCAAAGGGAGTTACCCGATTTAAAGGTAAAGTCTTCTTTAATGTTCTTTTGTATTATTTTTCTTCTCCAACCCCCTAAAATCATTTTATTCATTTATTTTGTAACAAAACAATTATATTCAATATACTAGGATGTTTTTATAAGAATTATTTGAGCTAAACTTCCACACACCTCTGTCTAATGGTTAATGAACATACTGTTTCTGTGGATGGCGAATTTCTGCCTCACGAAACGATGATTGTTCAATATTCTTTTAACACCATCATAGGTGGCCATTATGATGTAACTATTTTTATATATGATATATAATATTTTTATGTTTTCCTTAAGCTTCTGTATTTTTCATTTATGTCATGCCTTTATGGTTTCCATTATGGGTAAACGCGATATCTTCATTTTAGGAAGTGCGGACTACCGCCCCCTCAAAGTGATTTGATTCATTAATGCCATATGTGGGACGTATAAAGGATAAAGTTAATGATATTATATATGATACTATACTGGAATTATAATATACCTTTATATCATTATTATTTCATTC
This sequence comes from Viscum album, assembly GCA_963277665.1. Lineage (NCBI taxonomy): Eukaryota > Viridiplantae > Streptophyta > Magnoliopsida > Santalales > Viscaceae > Viscum > Viscum album. The sequence goes on from OY728154.1 coordinate 87,504,569, forward strand.
CATTAAAGTATGAAATAGAAATGAAAGTAGCATTCATGCGTACGTACGGCTTACCGTCACAAGGAACGGTGAATTTCATTTCTTACCTCTAAATGATTATGTAATATTATAAATGCATGTATATAATGGATATATATATGGTATATATTATATATACATCATGAATATCATTCTTGAGATAATTTTTATTTGACTACATGAACAAATAGTAAATATAAGAAGTTCACTTTTGACTCAATTACCAAGTATCGACAAAACGACCGTTGTTAACTTAAATGATTACATAATGTGCATAACATGGTAATAAGTGATATAAAAGGAATAATTAACTTGAAAAAGGTTCTTAAGAAAGTATAAATTAACTCAAGTTTATTATTCAGGAGATTAAAGAACGATCGTTTCAAGTCGGACACGAGGTAAGGGATCTGACCTCTCTCTTTCTTTTCAAGTACCCTCTATTATGTCATTTCATTTATTCCCCATGTTCTTATGTTGTAGGATGTTATTTTATATTCACCATACTGTAATTTTTATTTTTATATGATGATATACCCCCTCTTACTCTCATCAATTCATTTTAAGAATTTTTAAGTGGCGTCGTTAGGCCGCCGAATTTTGGTAAGGGGTCCTCCCTCTCTCTTTCTTTTTAAGTACTCCCTTTTATGTCATTTCTTTTAAGCTCAACTTTCTTATGTTTGGGGATGTTATTTTATATTCCTAATTCTGTACTTTTTATTTTTATATTACAGGAGACCCTATTTGATCTCATAAATCCATTTTTGGAAGTTTTAAGTGGCGCTGTTAGGCTGCCTAGTTTTCGTAAGGGATTTTTCATCTCACTTTTATTCCCGTGAGATTTGTGTTACATTTGCCACCATTTCATTTGAGTGGTGTATGTACTGCCCATTATTCTAATATTTGTGTAATATACTTTCATTTATGATTATTTACATCATTGTTTTATAGTCCTTATTTCATGGGGTGTACGTTTCAAAAGTTACCCAAGTCGGTAAGGGAACCTTTCACCCTCCTCTCTTTAAAAGACTTATTTTTGTTATGTCTTTTAATTTACATCTTATTATTTTGGGATATGTTCTTATATATCCTTATTGATGTAAAATTTATTTCCAAGTGATGAGATACCCTTTTTTACTCATCAACTCATTTTCTGAATATTAAAGTGACGTCGTTAGGCTGTCAAATTTTTACAAGGGAACGTCTTAACCCAATTTCGATTTCCTTGGGTTCAACTTGTAATTCTTGAACATGTCATCCTATGAATATGTGTGAATGTCCTATGATTGTTTCACACTTAATATCCACTTATATTGGGTGTATTTATATTTCTCACACATAATTATGTGATAGATTTATCCTTAATTTAAGGATACCATCTTTATAATGGATTTCATCTAAATTTACATTTTCATTGAGACTTCATTGTTGTTATGAACCAATTCACTCTTATATGGTGTATATACTATCCTTTGACATATTATATCATGAATCCATTTATTCTCATGATATTATAAAGTTCTGATTAAATGTTATTCTGTAATTATTTGAATTCAAGAGTCTCTCATTTTGTTAAAAACTCTTTAAAAAAAATATCGTTTTAAATGTTTTAAAGATTTATTATTCTAAAGATTTATCTTTAATGTCCATTTTTTCAAAATGGTTTTCAGTATTTATTTATATGGACATTAATGTTTTAAAATTATAATTCCATTAAAATCTTCAAAGTGGTATAGGAAACTTTGATTCAAAAATCTTTTTTAAATGGTTTTTGAAAATGGATTGATTAATTCAATATCTTGGAATTAATTATTGTGATTGCAAATGAAATGTTGTTATTAAAATGTTTATATTTTCAATATTTTATGTGTAATTATGGTACTTGGACATTTTACGGGTGGTTACGCGATAAACCATATGACGGGTGGTGCCGTGAATACCCGGACGGGTGGTTACATTATAACCTCCAATGCATTGGGTATGGAAGTCGGCCGTATGGCTATTCCATTAAGTATGTGTGGAAGTCGACCGTATGGTTATTCCATTTAAGTATGTTTATGTCCCAAGTTACCTTTATATGTTATGTGTTCTTTATATGGATTTTATGGTAATATTTTGGTTACAAAAGGGTAATTAATGGTCTTTTATTCAGTGAAGAGTTTTTACTACTTCATAAAGGTGAAAAGTATTACTTTGGTAAAGTACTCATGGTTTACTTGTTGTTTTGAAAAACTAACAGTTTTCCTTCTTTTTGTATCCTTTACTTGGCTTTTTATGCTCATCCCAAGTTTTTGAAATGTTTTCCACAGGACTTAAAGATGAATAGGGTCAAGGATAGGATCAAGGAAAGACATTATATCTAAAACATGGAACTAGACATGTTTCTTTTTAAGTGTTGTTTTTTATTTTATGGAAACTTAGTAGAAGTGTCTACTATGTAATCTTTTGAGATGTAATAGTTATGACCTAATTCTCTAAAACTATAAACCTGAAAAGATCCTCTTTGTGAACTATTCATTTAATTCATGATTAAGTCATGCTTAAGGCTAGGGCCTTATAGTTGGTATCAAAGGTCAGTTTAGATAACTTTAGAGGTTAGGGTATTCTTTAAGCATAAGTGACAAGTTGTGTTTGACCACAATGGTTAGTATATTATATGGAGTCATTGTTATTTTTTTAAGGTTGGAATGAGTTTGAGATAACTTGGATAAGTATATCTTAGTGTTTATCTTCCTCTTTAATACATGATGATTTTGTTGATATACTCACTCTAACTTTTTTTTGTAAATGGATGGATCTAGCAGGAACCAAAGTGACAATAGGTATGAAGGAAACTATGGTGGTTCTCTGATTAAGAGACTGGATGAAATAGGGGATTCAATGAGGAATCTCGTGGTTATTCCAAACCAACTATCAAGGAGTCGTGATTAACCACTTGACCTTTGGTGAGTTCTCTAATACATCATGTACGAGAGAACCAACTCGATATGGAAGTTAAGGTAATAATTATAAAGGTAACCATTAGGGTTTATATGATCCTTACTTTGAGGTAATTATGGATGACTACATGATATGACTGAATAAGAAAGGCATGAGATAAACTTGAGGTTAAAATATGTTATGGTTATTTTTGATGAATTTATCTCTTTTTTAGGAATGTTATAAAATTATATAGTTTTGGAAAAAGGACAAGACACAGACCGTGTGACAACCCATCGCGTCGGACGAAGCTGCTGGAATCGAACCCACAACTAAAGTGCAACTGGTATTTATCGCCTACCACTGGACTACGTGAAGTCCCTGGTTAGTATGACTAATTCTTTATAGTTAGATGATTTTATGAATCAAGAATAAGTTTATTTTGGGTTATCTATGGAAATGATTATCCTATCATGGAGAATATGTGATTAGGCTAATTACTTTTCAATGTGAGACTTTAAGAGTAATTGGTGTTATTTGGAGATAAATGTTAAGATTTACTTTGGAAGACAATGTGATTAAATCCTTCATAGATTTGGGTTTCAATCTTAGTTTGGATTACTTTGAAGAATTTTATGTATAGTTGTTTATTTAATGGTCTTTGTTTAACTTTGGGTATTGTTGGACAAATTTTGGAGATCAGGAGTAGTTTTTCTTTTTGTAAAAAAAATATCCTTTTTGGGTATTATCTGATCTCGTACAAAACTTTTTGGTTTGGTTTTGGTTGATATCTAAAGACATGGGAAATATATAGTTATCTTTTTTGGATTAGTTGATTCTCAAGAAGTTGATTATAGTACTCTTAATGCGAACAAGCCTTCCTAAATACTCTTCTTTTGGAGTAAATATGAGTTTCATTAAGGAATCTAGTAAAAGTTGAGAGTCTACGTGACAAGTAAGTATGTTTCATTATGACTTAGTTAAGCTCAAAAATAAATTCCTCAATTAAGAGTAACTTAAAACAAAAATGTTTCATGTTAACTTTTCCTACTGGGGAATCGAATACCGTTTAACCCATCACAAGCTTGTGATTTTGAGTTCCCGTGATATCTTGCGTTACACGCAAGGTTGAGTTTTATCGAACTAAAGTGTATTATTATTATTGTTATTAAAATATTATTACAGTTACTACCTAGCTGCTGAAATAGAAGCTATGAATAAGATTAATTAAATTATTAAAATATTGTTTAAACATGTATATAAGATGAGTTATTTTGTGACCAATTAACTATAAATAAAAATAAACACTTTTTCAAAATATAGGAAACCTTTGGCTAGAAAACTATATATTTCCAATCAAACAAGTTCTAAATTAATAAAATTAGTTAAAACACTTTTGATAATTGATTTTAATTATATATATAGATAAGAATAAAACAAATTTTACACAAAAAAGATCTACATTTTTTTAAAGGTAATTTTACCACCTTCTAATAGAGAACCCATTTTAAATCTAATTTTTGAAACTTTTATAATTTTTATTTGAAAAAAATAAACTTCATTTTTTAAATAAAAATTTTAAAATTTAATTTGGTTGATTTTTTTGGTTTTCTTCTAAGAACTTTCATATTTTGATGAATAGTGTATAATACTGAATTTTAGTTAAAAAATGTCTTTTCGTTTAATTAATTTATATATTTAAATAATATTTTTAGTTGGTTTTTAAGTATAATTTGATCAATTTTATATCATTTAAACCAATTTATGTAATTTTAAATAATTTCACATTAAATTTAGATATAACAACGTAGCAAACATTTAAACTTTTTTACTTTAAAAAATCTGCTTTGTCGTCCCGTCTGTGGGATTAACATTAAATTAATTTATGAAAATTATGTGATAAGAATTTGGAAGGATATATTTAATATTTTGAATCAGAATAATTTATAATATCTAATAATTTCGACTTTGTTTTTACCAAAAGGATTAGTGAAAGTAAATAAAAATATTTATAGGGATTAATGTTAAAACAAGATTACTTAATGGTTAAACCTTAATCTTAAGATGCCAAATGACCTAGAAACATGTCCAAAATCCATTGTATATCCATATTTTGACCATATACCCTCTATGTTTGAATTTTTGTATTTATTGGGATATATATTAATGAAAGTGACTCGTATAATAAGTTAATTAAGGAAAAGGAAAAAATGAACTTTCCTTACATTTAACATTTGTAAAGATTTAGAGTATGGAAAAAGCTATATAGTTTCTATTATAAACATTATTTTGAAAGGTAAATAATTTATTTTATCGTGATAATTTAACTTTACTTTTTATAGATGATATAATTACATTAAACGATTAACAAACACTGACGCATTGATTATTTAGTTAACAATTAATTAAAATAAATGATGTTAAAACCATTAAAATTAAATTTAATGAACTATTGTGTTTTTTTGTTTTTGTAGGTGAATATATCATGTTAAAAATATGTGAAACTAATATATTTTAATAATAATAATGTTTTGATATTTTAAAATTAAAATTAAATAAATAATTTCAAAATTGACATTAATGTTATTTTATAATAAAAGATATTTTATGAAAGGAATTGAAATTACAAAAAACATATATCATTCCAATTTATTTTTAAATGTTAATAACTATAAAATATGTTCTAATAATGTAAAATTTGTTATTTTATAATTAACATATTTACCTTTAAATAGAAAAAAACATTCTTTGCATAGTTCGGGTTAAAGTTGTAACATCCCAGGTAAATAAATAATATTACATTCTAATGTTTATCAATATTTGTCAATAAAATGTTAATACTACTTTAAAGGTAATACTATGCTCGATGGCGTACCCAATACGCAACAACGAGTTTCTTTGAAATCTTATGTTGCACACTAATAATATAATAATATTATAATAGTTAACGCCTAGCCGTTGTAAAGGAGGGAATGAACAGAAATAACTACAAAATGATTACATATGTTTGTTAAATAATTTTACATTTATCCAATAAATGTTAGAGGCTTAAAATCCAAATGAATCCAATTTTAAGAATAAATACTCTAATATTTTTAAAAGATTGTTTTACCACCTTTTGATGGCGAACCATTTTTTAAATCTATCGTTTGACAATTTTATAAGATATATTTGTCAAAATAAACTTATTCTTTATGATTGGGACATTGAAATTTACTTTGGATAAATTTCTGGTATTTTTCTGTTAATGTTCATTTTTTAATGAATAGTGAAAAGTGTTGTATTTTAATTCAAAACCTCTTTTTAATATAATTTATTTATATAGTTAGATTATATTTTTAATTGATTTTAAAGTGAAATTAGAATATATTTTTACCATTTAATCCAATGGTGGTCATTGGAATTAATATCACTTTGATATTGGACATAAACGAGTGTCAATCTTTTGATAGATATTGTTTCTTAAAAACACGCTATTTGATTTGACAGCGGGATTTAATTATAAAATTAATTAATACAACTTATATTTTATTAATTTGGTAAAATATACATCATTTTTTAATTCTTAATATCAAATATATCTTAGGGTGAAGTTTTGGTATTTTTCTAAAAAACCATAATTTTTTATGAATAGTGAAACCACAAAGTGGTAGTTACAAAAACTGATTTTTCGTTTAAATGGTACATTACCACTTCTGTGATTTGAATTTCAAAAATACAATATAAATTATTTTCATTATTAAGTAAAATGTGGTTTAATGGGATGAAAATAATATTTGATGAAAAGTAACTTTTAAGTTTTATTAATCGCGATTAAAGGTAATTAGTGTGATTTAAGGTAAAAATGATATTATAATAAAATGAAAATATCTTGACACTTGTCCTAACCCTATTAATGAGTCATGGCCGACCAATACAACCCATGGGTCGATTTTTGGGACCTCATGGAGCCACATGGGTATGATAATGACATTAATGCCTTTTATTTAAATTAAAAGTAAAAATGACACAAACATGTATTGTTTTACTAAAACAATTTTTACATGGGGTTATACAAATCTTATTTTTGACTATAAATTTTAATTGTAAATATAAAAAGATTTCCTACATCATAGTAGTTTTTTTATAATTTTTAGACATTAAATAAATTAAATTATTTATGACATTATGATGATGCAGTGATTACCTCATTATTTAACGATTTAAATAAAATGAAAATATAATGTAAAATATAAGACCTAAACATGTCAAAAACCTATTGGATGGGTGGATTTAGAACCCTTGTCACCTTATCCTCGAAATATATCAATGTGGGACCTTTAAAATCCGAAACTCATTTGAAAATAATGTAACCTTTTTTTGACTTTCCAAGAGTGCCCCTCCTGTCCTCCTATAAAAGGCCCCCACCCCTACCTCCTTACCCACACCTCTCAAGCCTTTGGTTCGGCCAACCCCAGACCATTTTATCTCTCCACATCCCTCTATTAATCATTTAAGCCTCACCTTGGTCAGAAATCTCTTCAAGAAACCCTTTTGGCTCAAACCAAAGGGAGTTACCCGATTTAAAGGTAAAGTCTTCTTTAATGTTCTTTTGTTTTATTTTGCTTCTCCAACCCCCTAAAATCTTTTTATTCATTTATTTTGTAACAAAACTAGTATCTTCAATATACTAGGATTTTTTTATATGAATTATTCGATCTACACTTCCACACACCTCCGTCTAATGGTTAATGAACATACTATTTCTGTGGATGGCGAATTTCTGCCTCACGAAACAATGATTGTTCAATATTCTTTTAACACCTTCAAAGGTGGCCATTATGATGTCACTATATTTATATATGATATATAATATGTTTATGTTTTCCTTAAGCTTCTGTATTTTTCATTTATGGAATACCTTTATGGTTTCCATTATGGGTAAACGCGATATCTTCATTTTAGGAAGTGCGGACTACCGCCCCCTCAAAGTGATTTGATTCGTTAATGCCATATGTGGGACGTATAAAGGATAAAGTTAATGATATTATATATGATACTATACTGGAATTATAATATAACTTTATATCATTATTATTTCATTCCATTAAAGTATGAAATAGAAATGAAAGTAACGTTCATGCGTACGTATGGCTTACCGTCTCCATGAACGGTGCATTTCATTTCTTACCTCTAAATGATTATGTAATATTATAAATGCATGTATATAATGGATATATATATGTTATATATGATATATACATCATTAATATCATTCTTGAGATAATTTATATTTTACTACATGAACAACTAGTAAATATAAGAAGTTCACTTTTGACTCAAGTACCAAGTATCGACAAAATGACCGTTATTAACTTAAATTATTACATAATGTGCATAACATAGTAATAAGTGATATAAAAGGAATAATGAACTTGAAAAAGTTTCTTAAGAAAGTATAAATTAACTCAATTTTATTATTCATGATATTAAAGAACGATCGAGTCAAGTCGGACGCGAGGTAAGGGATCTGACCTCTCGCATTCTTTTCAAGTACCCTCTTTTATGTCATTTCATTTATGCCCCATGTTCTTATGTTGGAGGATGTTCTTTTATATTAACCATAATTTAATTTTTATTTTCATATTATGAGATACCCCCTATTAATCTCATCAATTCATTTTAAGAATTTTTAAGTGGCGTCGTTAGGCTGCCGAATTTTGGTAAGGGATCCTACCTCTCTCTTTCTTTTTAAGTGCTCCCTTTTATGTCATTTCTTTTAAGCTCATCTTTATTATGTTTGGGGATGTTATTTTATATTACTCATTCTGTACTTTTTATTTCCATATTACAAGAGACCCCATTTGATCTCATAAATCCATTTTTGGAAGTTTTAAGTGGCGCCGTTAGGCTGGGTAGTTTTCGTAAGGGATTTTCCATCTTACTTTTATTCCCGTGATATTTATGCTACATTGGTCACCATTTCCTTTGAGTGGTGTATGTACTTCCTATTATTCTAAGATTTGTGTAATATAATTTCATTTATGAGTATTTAAATCAATGTTTTATAGTCTTTCTTTCATGGGGTGTACGTTTCGAAAGTTACCCAAGTCGGTAAGGGAACCTTTCACCCTCCTCTCTTTAAAAGACTTATTTTTGTTATGTCTTTTAATTTACATCTTATTATGTTGGGATATGTTCTTATATATCCTTATTGATGTAAAATTTATTTCCAAGTGATGATATACCCTTTTTTTCTCATCAACTCATTTTCTGAATATTAAAGTGACACTGTTAGGCTGTCGAATTTTTACAAGGGAACGTCTTAACCCAATTTTGATTTCATTGGTTTCAACTTGTAATTCTTGAACATGTCATCATTTGAATATGTGTGAATGTACTCTGATTGTTTCACACTTAATATCCACTTATATTGGGTGTATTTATATTTCTCACACATAATTATGTGATAGATTTATCCTTAATTTAAGGATACCATCTTTATAATGGATTTCATCTCAATTTACATTTCCATTGAGACTTCATTGTTGTTATGCACCAATTCACTCTTATATGGTGTATATACTGTCCTTTGACATATTATATCATGAATCGCTTTATTCTCATGATATTATAAAGTTCTGATTAAATTTTATTCCGCAATTATTTGTATTCAAGAGTCTCTCATTTTGTTAAAAACTCTTTAACAAAAATATCGTTTTAAATGTTTTAAAGATTTATTATTCTAAATCTATATCTTTAATGTCCATGTTTTCAAAATGGCTTTCATTATTTATTTATATGGACATTAATGTTTTAAAATTATAATTCCATTAAAATCTTCAAAGTGGTATGGGACACTTTAATTCAAAAATCTTTTTTAAATGGTTTTTGGAAATGGATTGATTAATTCAATATCTTGGAATTACATATTGTGATTGAAAATGAAATGTTGTTATTGAATTGTTTATATTTTTAATATTTTATGTATAATTATGGTACTTAGACATTTTACAGGTGGTTACGTGATAAACCATATGATGGGTGGTGTCGTGAATACCAGGACGGGTGGTTACGTTATAACCTCCAATGAATTGGGTATGGAAGTCGGTCGTATGGCTATTCCATTAAGTATGTGTGGAAGTCGACCGTATGGTTATTCCATTTAAGTATGTTTATGTCCCAAGTTACCTTTATATGTTATGTGTTCTTTATATGGGTTTTATGGTAATCTTTTGGTTACAAAAGGGTAAGTAATTTTCTTTTATTCAGTAAATAGTTTTTACTACTTCATAAAGTTGAAAAGTATTACTTTGGTAAAGTACTCATGGTTTACTTGTTGTTTTGAAAAACTAATAGTTTTCCTTCTTTGTGTATCCTTTATTGGGCTTTTTTATGCTCATCCCAAGTTTTTGAAATGTTTTCCACAGGACTTAAAGATGAATAGGGTCAAGGATGGGATCAAGGAAAGACATTCTATCTAAAACATGGAACTAGACATGTTTCTTTTTAAGTGTTTTTATTTTATTTTATGGAAACTTAGTAGAAGTGTCTACTATGTAATCTTTTGAGATGTAATAGTTATGACCTAATTCTCTAAAACTCTAAACCTGAAAATATCCTCTATGTTAATTATTCATTTAATTCATGATTAAGTAATGTTTAAGGTCGGGGCCTTATAAAAGTAGTGTTTTTGCGCGTTATATGATCTTGTTTTAAAATTAATTTTCAACACACCTAGTATTTAATTTTTTTAAATTAGATGCAATATTTAAAATTCATTGGGTATATATTTTATAATAAACATCACTTGGATTTAGTATTAATGGTGAAATTACTTACGTTAGAAAACTTGTTTTCTTAATAAAAACCAAAATGATTAAAGTGTGGAAACTAAGAATTTAGATAATAAAGTTATAAATATACATTTATTTTTTGTGGTGGAGTTTTGGATAAACCATACATCCCATTTAATCCATTATTTTTCCATTTTGGAAGAACACTAGGTAAGGGAGACCTCCCAATAGTGTTCACCTTTTGGTATTTACAAGAATGTCATTCCTCCTCTATAAAAAGGCATCCAATCTTCCCCTCCTTATACCTCTCAAGCCACTTTGGCTCAGCCAAACCCTGCCCAAATCTAATCCCAACATACCTCTATTCATCCTAAATCCTCCATTTGGTTATAAAGTCAAACAATAAATCCCATTTGGTTCAAACCAAGAGGACCTACCCAAAAAAGATAAAGTTTGTATGAGTAGGACGTGACAAACATAAGGTAAGGGCTATTCTCATCTCACTTTTATTTCTAGGAGATTTATGCCTTATTCACCACTCATTTATTTTGTGTGGTATATATAATACCCACTAATATATTATATGATTCTTATAATTAACTTTATGGGTATTTACATAACCATTTGATGATCTCTCTTTCACCGGGTTTATGTTTCAAAAGTTACCAAATCGGTTAAATAATTTTTTCTCAATTTTACTTCTTTGAGACACATGTTCTCTTATGCACCTATATTCTTTTATGAGGTCTATATATTCCCATTTGACATGTTATACCATTAATATCATTATTTTCATGATATTTTAAGCTTCAATTAATTTTATTTTCTTACATGGTGAGTGTGATTCAAAGTTACTAAGTGGAAAGAGTTTATTGCAACAATATCATTGTTTAACAAGATTATTTACGATTATGCCTCCATTGATGAAATATTATGATACATATCTCAAAGAAAACTCATTAATTTTATTTTACTCTGGTTATTCATTAATTTATCATGTATTAGTAACATTTTCAATATTTGGTACTTAATATAATTAAGAAATTATGTTTAAGAAAATCTGATCTCATTTATCTTTTCGGTCAAAAATTTGTTTATTTCAAAAACCATGTTTTCAAAAATGATTTTTTTTCAATTTTTTTAAATTATATATATAGCTCATTTAGAAGGAAAATATTTTTTAAATTTTTTTTATAGTTTTAAAAGCCTCCTTAATATGTATTTAATGTATTTTCAAAGAAATTATTTTCAAAAATATTATCAAGCTTTATTTTCAATAAAATGGTTTTCAAAAATGTTTTCAATATTACTTTTCAGAGAATTTTTTTTCAAAATGTTTTCAAGATTATTTTATAAGTTTTAAAGGGAAATGGGTTTCAAAATGTTTTTAAGCTTCTTTTATAAGTTTTCAAGGAAATAGGTTTTCAAAATATTTTTAATCTTCTTTATATGTTTTAGAGGCTATTTTCAAGGAAAATGGTTTTCAAAATTTCTTATGTTTTAAAAATAATTTTTCAAAGTGTAAAGGATATTTTACTCAATAAATGTTTTAAAATGATTATTTTTTATTCCCTTATATATTTTCAAATAGGTTTCAAGGAAAAGTATTTTTAAAATATTAAATGTTTTAAAAAGTGATTTTCAAAGAAAATTTATGTTCCAGGAGATCTTTCAAAATCATTCTCCATATAAGTTGAAATCATTGGTTATAGTTTAATATTTAATAGGGATATGATCCCAATATACCATTCATATTATTTCTCTAAATGTTATATGTTTTATGGTTTGATGTTTATGAAACTCATTTCGATTCAACAGGTATTACCATGATAAATGATTTTGTGACCCACTTCTTCTAGAGGTTATTCTAGGATTAAATTATTATGAAACCAATATATTTTCCATAGGTATTGATATTATTAAATTTTTATTATACCTATTTAATTTCATAGGTTATTATATGATTTTTATGAAACCCATCTCTTTTTATAGTTCATGATAAGTTGAATGTTTTATAGAACACATATGTATGACTTTTTTATGAAATTGGTGGGACCTATATATCCCTCCAATTAATTAGTTAAATATTTATATCTCATGAGATAATATGGGGAACAAGTCGATGGTCTTGATCCACAATGGGAAATAATTGTTCCCTGATCCACTATAGGAAATAGGTGTGTCATGATCCATAATGTGAAACAGGTGTGCCCTGATCTACAATGGAAAATAGGTGTGTCTTGATCCACTATGGGAAACAAGTGTGTTCGAATCCACTATTGGAAATAGGTGTGTCTTGGTATACTATATTGATGGTATTGATAGTTAACATTGACACATGAAATGGTTTTCTAAATGTATGATGGTTCCACACATATATGACATGATATTATGGTTCATGATTGATTTATGATGATTTATCACCCTTATGATTCATATCTTATGAAATACCAATGTTTATTCCATGATTCATGTTTATGATCTTTGATAAATAGGGTATGATCTTCTAATGTCATGATCACATTCTCATACTATTATACTCATGTTTATGCTTACATATCTCCCTTGTTTACCCTTACTGAGCATCTAATCTCACCCATTTATTATGTTTCATTTATTTGTGTTATGAATAAAGGCTTTAATTAGAATTAAGAAAGGGTAAGATCATTGTGGGAAACATTGAAGATATTTCACCAAGTTAGAATATTTTGTTCCATGTTTCCAAATACACTGAACTATTATAGTCCTCGATCATGTACTTTTGTAATGTGCAAAATATTCATCTAAAATGATGAAATATTCATGTATGTTAATCCTAGGTCACTATAAAACTTCTCTAACTGATCAATATACTTAAGTATTTTTATGGAAAGATCAAAAGCTAGGTACCCTTGTCCTGTTTTACACTGGTATAGTGCAATGATAATGTCATTTATCTTAATCCTCTCATTATCCTTCTCAAGAGATAAGATATGAGATATCATGGTGTATACATACATGTCTTTATATTTAATCTTTATCTCTACATAAATAGCTAATAAAATGATTCAATGGACATTATAACCATTATTTGGGTATTTTTTATTGGCATCCCATTCACCTTCACTAACTTAGTGAGGCGGTTGATCAGGAATAGGGGACTTTAGTACATTATATAAATTTTCCTATAGTAGAGTAGTGTATAAAAATTATAACACACTTGGAAATTTATATAGGAGATAAAAATTTCAATGTCCAAGAATAATCATAATGGTCTTATGGTTTTTATTTCCATTTTATATAACAATTTAAATCATTTATAAGTACACTAAATTGATTAAAAAGAGCATCATAATAAATTTTATTTCATTTGTCTCATACTTTTTTATAAAATCCAAATAACCCTCCCCATTAGATTTGAAATATCCTATCACATTGATATTATAGTGTCATAGATCCATATTTCCCTTATCATAATCTATATGAGGGACTATCCAAATTACTTAAAGCTATTTTGGTAAGTGGTCTTGGAAACTATATTAACTAGAAATTCATTGATCCGTTGAGTGGAATCCTCAATCTTAAAATACTAAACTATAATTTCCTCAACATTGGACTCTAAATTACACCATGTGTTGTGATAGAAAATGGTCTTGATGTAAACTTGGTTAAGTTGAACCAAACATTTCATTATAACTCCCCAATAAATTAAAGTGTCCTAAAGAGTCCTAGACCGACACTGTTATCTACAATAACATTATAACTTAAGTAATTTAAGTTGTTGTTTGACGTGATATTTTCTTGAGGTATTTTTATCTTATGCATAAATATTCTTTATTTAATCCTTTATAATGTTGGTTATTATTATATGGATTTTATATAATTAATTAACCATTTTTGATAGTTTTCACATAATACATTTATTTTAAATTATATTAACATTCTTGTTATTCCATTTACTTAATTTGATCATGTTTAATCAGTAAATAAACATAGAATCACATAAATAAATGCATAACCTTGAACTGTACAAAATAAAATATACATTTCTTATGATCATGAGATCTTGTTATTGGTTATTTTCTTAAGTGGAAGACAAAATGACCCGTAACCCTAAGGGAATAACTCCTTGAGATAAGATATGATAGATTTACAACATTCCACCTTTAACACGTATATCTCCTTGGTTAGTTTCACCTCACCTCATTCTAGAACCATATGATATTTCTTAAGAGATCCTTCATTTACATATTCTTACTCACTCAGAATGAGGTGTACCAAAGTCTAGGGGTTACATAAATAAATCATGTACTTAAAGGCCCATACATAATTAGGAGGAAGGTATGATACATAGATCATCATATTAAATTTAATAATAATCCTATCACAAAAACACATAAAATAAATAATTGTATTAAATTGAAACTAAAAATATAGAAAGTTAAATCTAGATCATTATCATTCATACATGAAATGATTACAAATTTAATACTAGATGGGGTTTATTTCAATCTATTCATTATTAAGATAAATTCCTAAAATTAATAATTAATCATTTTATTAATTAATTAATTCTTTAAAAATAATTATCCATCCAAATATTCCATGAAATTATCATCTATTATAATTTTGAATAAAATAAACAAATTAATTTTAATTAAAAATAATTAATTATATGGCATGTACTGGAGGCAACATGGAATGCACCCTCCCGCTTATGTTAAACCCCATTTTTTGAGTTTAACTATTATGTGGTGTCTACTATCACATGACACGACTTGTGACTTGCATTGTGTATGGTCATTATCGTGTACTTTGAACGTACACAACATGATTTATATATATTCTATCGTGATATACATGATATGTTGTTTTGTGGGTCATCCTATGTAGCTTACATGGGGTGTTTGACTACATGGAATGAATGTACATACCTAATGTGTACCACTAGTGACTCTCATGAAGTACATGATGTGTATGAAAACCATACACATTTTTTATTTACATAATAATGTATAAAATAAGTAATAAATCATTTATTATCACACACAACCCACTAAAATCACTTGATGTGTATCTCAGGTGAAAAACCATGTCGCACACCGTGTATAGAAAACTACACTACATGTTGTTTTATTTTAATTTAATTTATTAATTTATATACATTTCTAATCACACGGTGTGTTTTTATTATCATTTACTTAATGTGAGTTCTCCAAAGTTACATTGTGTAACACCCGGATGTTTTAATAAAATATTTTCACTAAATAATTTTTATTCAATAGATTGTGTTGCATGAAATCCTGAGATTAAACGAACCACAAGACACCCTTAATATAAAATGACCATTATAACCTAACCATTTGGTTAGCAGGAATAAATATAACTAACTTATGAAAATGTATGGTGAAGTCATTCGCTACCAATTATTTTATATTTGTATTTTTGTAATAATAAATTGAATGAATTGCTATTAATAAATGAAATTAATGAAATTATAAGTTGTATTCTTAATAAAATATTTTTTATATTAATCCAATATATATTTTTGTCAAATAGTATGATGTATAAAACCTATATTTTTCAAAGGGTAATTTTTTGCCTTTTAATCGAGAACCCCTTTTAAATTAAGATTTGAAACAATAATAATTTTTATATGAAAACATAATCATTTTCTATTGAATCGGGATATAAAAAATTTACTTTGGATGAATTTCTGATATTTTTCTGATAACTTTCAAGTTTTGAAAAATAGTAAAAACACACTAAATTTATGTAAAAACAACTTTTTTCATCAAAATAATTTATATGGATAAATTATAATATTGAATGGTTTTAAAGTATAAATAGAATATATTTTTATAATTCAATATAATTTATTTCATTGTCATTAATTTAACATTGAATTCATATGTAAAAACATTTCAATCTTTTGCAATGTGTCAACTTTTAAAAACTTGTTCCCTCATTCTGAAAACGGGATTTATTTTAAATTAATTACTAAAAGTTATGTGTTTTTAATTTTTAAAAATTGATTTCATAATTGGAATAAGTAGGTCCATGTTATGTAAATATCTTTATTTTATTTTTAGGCATTGTGAATAGTAATATCAGTAATTTTTATTAATACGGTAAAAGAGTAAATCAGGTAATTAAGGGTAAGAATAAAATAATAAAGTTACCATAACACTGGTATTAATATCATTAGATGAGTTTGTTTCTAATTAAATCATACTTGGGTCAAAATGGTATCCATTTTAATCCACTTGGATGATATTAGGACATTAAATTTATTTTATTTAAAAAAAAGTTAAATATAACTCACTCAAATGTTAATAACTAAATCATTTTTTATAAAAGGTAATATATAAGATAGATTATACTATAAATAATCATTTGAAATCCAAATTTTTTTTATTCATCATAGTAATTTATTTGTAATTTTTCTGAAATAAATAATTACCTTAATAGCCAATACATTAATGATGCATATATTATTTAATTGATGAAAAATCAACAATATAATTTTTATTAAAATACTAATACCCATTAAATGACCCAAAAACATGACAAAATATTATTGGTCAAGTATATATCGACCATAATCATCCAAGGGTCGAGTTATTGTCCATTTGGAGCCTTATATAAGGGATTATGACACTTATATTATTTTATTTAAAGTGATGTTCAAGTTGTCACCTTCATAATTTCATAAGTATGACATTTTAAATATAGGATTTTCTAGAAGATAAATTTGACTAAAAATATTATTCTGAAATCTAACTGATATATTTTCATCATATTATTTTATTTTTAATGTTTATTCAACAAATAATGATATTAAATAATTACACAAAATTGATGTAGTGATTATTTTATTAATAGAGATAAAACATAAATTTTAAAATAAATATAATTTCAGATGATTAATATTTATAATGAATTTTTTAGATTACATTTACATCTTAGTAATATAATAAAATATTTGGTTCAAAGTTAAATTGTTATCTTTATATTTTAAAAATCAATTAATTGAATAGTGTCAAAATTGACACTCTTGATTATTTATCAAAATAATGTTTTATTAAATTATTTAAAAATCATAAAACATTTTTAAAAAATATATATTAATTATTATAAGGTCTAAAATGTTTTAATTCATATATTTATGGTATATTTTACATCAAATATGTAAACTTACACCCTTTCAATATTGAAATATTTGTTACACTAACTAAAACTTAAATAGAATAACTAAGTGTTAATTAAAAAGATAATGTTTAAAGTGATATAAATAATTGTGAAAATTTTATTGGTTGATGATATTGAAACCTTATCAAATCTAATATTATAATTTGGGTCATTTTGGATGTTTTTGGATGGGGTTTTATTTTATTATAACTTAATATTTGTGAGGTTTCTAAAAGTGCCCCTCACCTCAATTATAAAAGGGCATATCCTCCCTTACCTATTCACTTAACTTTTAGCCTTAAATCTCGTCCATACCCTGATATTTTCCCTTATTAACATTTTTAGTAACATTATAGAGGTTATTCTCTTCTTCAAAGACCAACTGTAATGCTCTAAGAAGAGATTTAGAGGAAGCACGTCGAAGAAGAGGTAATCTCCTCTACTGATTCTTTCAAACTTTTTTATTCTTCTATTACCTATTCATGAGTTATTTCATTATAAATTAATAGCTCCAATATCACTTATATACTTATATTTTATTATGATTATGAAACATCCATGTTCTATCTTCTATCCATCCTATGAAAAATGAAATCACCAAGCGTGCATTTGTATGACTTACCATCTCTACGCTGTGGTGGAATCTATTTTTTCACCACCACCATACTTGGATGAGTATAATTATGGAAGTAATAAATATATATTATTATTATAAAATTATATTTACTATGAAATATTATACAAATCCACTTCAATACCATTCAACAATTATGGGAATGATATTGTCGTCCATGCATACGTACGGATTACCGTCTCCATGATGAGATGTGATTCATTCGACATGATCTTCATTAAATAATGATTATATAAATGTACATAACGAATATATATTGTATATCTTATGTTAATATGATTTTCTAATTTTATAAATATGACCTAATAAGGATAACCAGAATTTATTCTGCAGAACATGCATAAGAACATAAAGTGGTTAATATCTGAATAACGAGTAACAATGAAATTTCATTAACAAAAAGATGATAATATGATCATATATGATAACATAAAAATGACAATGATTATGAAAAATTAAATATCATTATTTAAATCATTATACATGAGGCTCAGATACATACAAAGTAAATTAGACCTAAGGGAAGGGATAATTTTGCAACCTCATTATTATTTGAGATTGTTTATACGTGAGTATTTACTGGGGTATATTTATCATTTGCATCCATGTTTTATAAATATTTAATATTATTTTTATTATTCTAAAATTTTTTAAAGTCAGTTTTACCCATTGGTAAATTTTCATTAAATGGTATGAAAGTAATCTTTTTTCGTTATTCGATACAAGATTCTTTTTTACTTTTCCGGCAAAAGTTTGAGGAGAATGTTTTTTAACTTATACAACATGAACGGGTTTTTAAAGTTTTATAATGAATTAATTCCAAAAATAATCCTCTAAAAAATTTCAAGTTTATTTTCAAATAAATTATTTTCTTTTAAAATTGTGCGGCATTTTGAGAAAACAATATGTTGTTGAAGAAGAAAGGATATTTTCTTCAAGAATTAATTTCAAGTGTTTTATCAAAATTATTTTCCATCTAAGATGGAATTATTTAAATAGGGTTAGGTTTATATCACTATTATTACTATGATTTTATTATGTTTATGATGAAATTATTTTTATGAAATCCATTTATTTTATATGGATTATGATGGAATGATGTTTAAGAAACCCATTTTTATTCTTTAGGTTATGCTATGATGAATGATTTATGTTTTTATGGTACATGTAAGAATGATTTCCATATGTGAAGGGTGGGACCTATATCTACCTTCAATGAATTGGGTAAAGATTTATATCTCATGATATAGACATGGAGGGACTAGGAAATGGTCTCAGTTCAGTAATACAGGGATGGAACGAGGAGTGAACTCGGTTCAGTAATGAACATTTTCTGCTATGATGGTCTCAGTAATGAGCCTTGACTAATATGAAATTATTTTTTATGATTATGTGTGTTCCACAAAACTTCATATATTATGTTATGGCTTTTTGGATTATTTCTATTGATTCTTATGTACTCTTATCCTGTAATATGATATCACGATCTTTCATATGCAGGATAAGACATTCAAATGTTATGTTCTTATGTCCTATGATTATGATATGATTGATATTTCATTTTTTACCTGTACTGAGTATCTGATCTCACCCATTCATATTTTTCTTTTCCCTGGGTCATGAATATGGGTATTAAGTAATAGATGTCAAAAATGAGTCTAGTTGTGAAGAAATAAGTGGGAGACAATATAGATGTTTTATGAACCAGTTGTTTATGTTTCCCATTTTTTAAATACACTATACCTATACGGTCCTATCATGGATTTATAATAATTTGTAATGAATATTCTTCGACTTTTAATTAATATCAATGAATGTAAAGTACGGGTAATTATAGTTGGAATCAGAGGAAATGTATAGTTAACCTTTGGAAACTGGGATGAGAAAACCTTAGTAAGAACCCAAAGGATACATTGAAGTGTAGGTTACAATCCTAGTGTTTTAGAAATGATCACTAATAACCTAGGATAAAATCGAAAGTGTCCTAAATTGAAATTTTATTATTGATTATGTGTTTTTCCAATTATGATTAGTGTTACCCACACTATACTTCTTGGTTTTAGTCAATGGATGGAACTCGAAAGAAAGGTGTTAATGTTGATGCTATGGGGAATGCAATGATTTTCCTTTGGAGAAACTAAATGTTATGGGAGATGGAATAAAAAATCATATAGTTATGATCATACAAATTTCTCAATCAATGAATCATGAAGGACTTCAAAACAATCAAAGGAGGGAAAACATTCAGTTGAGTCCTTCATGAGGTAGCATCCACCTTCTTTTAGTGGGTCTTCTGATCTATTAGTGGCTAAACAATGGATCTGTACCACTGAAAAGATATTTTTAGTTCTCTAATGCTCGTAATATGATAAATTCATCTTATCAGTCTATCATATGGAAGGTTAATATGATCAATGGTGGAACCTTATCAAGAATATGAGGCAAAGTGATGAAATTGAGTTCATGTAATGGGATGAGTTAAAGAACTTGTTTTTCAAAAAGTACTTTCCTCATATTCTACAAACAAAGATGGAGAAGGAGTTCCTTAAACTTAAGGAAAAGGAAGATGAATCTATTGGTAACTACAAAGAAAATTTTACAATACTTTCAAGGAATGCTTCTGGAATTATTATCTAACCTGAGATTAAAATTGATCGATTCTTTAGTGGTTTAAAACCAAGTCTCTGAAGGGCATTATCCATAAGGGAATTTAATAGCTATGAGGAGATCATTTGAGGTTCTCTCAAGGTTGATATAGAGATTGTAGTAAACCATCATTCCTATGGGTTTGATAAGAAGAGAAAAATGGAATTCAATAGAAAATATAAAAATCACACTGAAAAGAAGATGAGTTTTCCCTTATGCTCAAAGTGTGGAAAAAAGCACAGACGAAATTGTCTTAAAGAGACTAGTAAATGTTTTTATGTGTGGAAAATAAGTTCATAGGGAATTTGAATGTCAATGTGATGGTAAAAAATATGTCTAATGATGATAATAGATAAAAGGATACATAGAATTCACCTCCTACACTTCAATGCTACAAGAGTAAGGAAATGGGTCATTATGCCAATCAATTCCCTAATCCACGGGTTATTAATGATGACCGTCGTCTACAAACTCTTAAAGACAAAGACAAAGGAAAGTCACATGAAATCACTATAAATGATTTGGAGTAAGATAATGGTGTGGGGAAAAGTACACTTACCACCCAATCTAAAGTATACAATGTTTTATTTGATTTTGGATCCACCCTGTATTTTATTTCTAAAGAATTTTCTAAGGGTATCTCTTTCTTACCTCAAAAGTTTATAATTATTATCTAGTTGAAGTTCGTGATAAGGTGATTCCTGTAAATCTTGTGATCCTTACTATAATATAATTTGATTTTATTCATGGCATGGATTAGATTTATCTATATAGATCTAATATCAATTTCCAAGGAAGGGAAATCGCATTTCCTATTCCAGATCAATCTATGATCATTTATCGATGCAAGGATGAGTATGACCTTCCATCAAAACTTTCTTCCATATTATGGGTCTCAATCCCTATAAATGAAGTTTATATATCTCAAATGGTTGGGGATAATCTCACGATTAAGAATAAACCCATTGTACGAGAGTTTGATGATGTCTTTCTGGAAGAATTACCTGGTCTTCCACAAAATTGTGAAGTTGAGTTTTCAATAGAACTCATACTCAGTGCTATTAATATTTTGAATAAACCTTATAGAATGGAGCCAATCGAGTTGTAGGAATTGAAGAATAAAATCCAATAAAATATTTAAAAGGGATTAATATTCCCTAGTGTGTCACCTTGGGGAGTACATGTTCTGTTTGTTAATAAGAAAGATGGATTAATGAGCTCTCTGTGTTGATTATCAAGAACTTAACAAGATAACTATCAAGAAAAATATCCTCTTCCCTGATTTTATGACTTATTTGACCAAATATATAAAGCTCAATACTTTTCCAAGATTTATCTTCATTTAGGTTATCAATAATTAAGGGTCAAGAAGGAGGATATACCAAAAACGACATTCTGTGCAAGGTGTGGATACTATGAATTTATAGTGATTCCTTTTGGTCTCACTAATTCCCCTGCTATCTTCATGGATCTAATTTATAGAGTCTTTAGAAACTATCTTGAACAATTTTTGGTATTCTTTATAGATGATATTCTTATCTATTCAAAGAGTAAGTAAGAATATGAAGATCAATTGAGATTGTAATAAAGACCCTAATAAAGGAGAAGCTTTATGAAAAATTTACTAACTATGAATTTTGGATTCATAAAGTTTCATTTTGGGGTGACATAATCCCAAGAGAGGGGATATTTGTGGATCCAGCAAAAACAGAAGTTATTGAAAGTTGGATAAGAACAAAAATAGTAATTGAAATCTAATGTTTTCTTGGTTTGGATGGATATGATCGATGTTTTGTGAATGATTTTTCACGAATATCTAATATACTCACCAAGTTGAATCATAAAGGAGTTAATTTTGTATTTATAGAGGAATATGAAGAGAATTTCAAAGACCTAAAAAGAAGGTTATCCAGTGCACATGTTCTTTCACTTTTTTATAGTGGAGAAAGGATTGTGATCTATAGTGATGCATCCAAGAAGGGGTTGGGATATTAACTCATGAAAAATGATATGGTGATAGCTTATGTCTCACAAAAACTGAAAATCTATGAGAAAATCACACCAAATCATGATTTGGAGTCAATTGTGGTAATTTTTTAATTAAATATATGGAGGCATTATCTTTATGGTGAAAGGATTGATATTTATATTGTTCATAAGAGTTTAAAGTATATTTTCACACAAAAGGAGCTGAATATGTCTCAAAGAAGATGGTTGGAGTTGATTAAAGATTACGACTGCTCAATACATTACCACCCTGGGAAAGTGAACAAGGTGGAAGATGCTTTGAGTTGAAAGGACCATGCTAGCCTATCCATGAACAGGATCACAAAAGATCCAATATTTATGGATTTGCAAAGGATAGATCTTGAAATTTTAAAGGAAGTGGAAAAATAATGTCTATATCAAATGAATGTTCAACCATCTATACATGTGAAGATTAAAGAGGCGTAGAAGAAAGATATATAGATATAAAAGAAGGTGAGAAATGTTCCTGAATTCAACCTTGATTGTAATGGAATAATAAGGTTACGGAACTAGGTTTTTATTCCTCGCATACCAAAATTAAAGAAGGATATATTAGATGAGGCTCATAGTTCTTCATTATCTTCACCCTAGAAGCACAAAGATGTGCAGGGACCTAAAAGAGTATTTCTGGTGGGATGGAATGAAAAGAGATGTTGTTGAATATGTCTCTCGGTTCTTGGTTTGTCAACAAGTTAAGGTTGAGAGATAGAATTCTAAGGGGATGTTACAACCATTACCCATACCAGAATGGAAATGGAAAAACATCACTATGGAATTTATCTTTGGACTTACCAAAACATATAAAGCCCATAATTTTATATGGGTTATAGTTGATATCCTTATGATGTCGGCACACTTCATTACTATTAGATAGGATTTCACTCTTTATCATCTTTCCTGGATATATATAAAGGAAGCAGTAAGATTACATGGAGTACCGATTTCCATTATATCTGATCGGGATCCGAGGTTTACCTCAAAGTTCTGGTAAAGTCTTCAGTAGGCTTTGGATATAGAGTTATGTTTCAGCACTACTTATCATCCTCAAACAGACAGTTAGTCTGAGAGTAAAATTCAAATTCTAGAAGACATGTTGAGATCTTTATCTATGGATTTCAAATGTGGTTGGGATCAACACCTACCTTTGGTGGAATTTTCCTAAAAAAATAGCTTTTACTCTTGTATTTAGATGGATCATTATGAATCCCTCTATTGAAATAAGTGCCTAACTCTAATGTACTAGGATTAATTTTGGGAAATAAATCTATTAGGACCTGATCTTGTTGATGAAATGGAAGAAAAGGTCAGATCTATTCCACAATACCTAAGAGCATCTCAGAGTCGGCCAAAATGTTATGTTGACAACCGAAGAAAAGACATAGAGTTTTTTGTGGGTGAAAAATTGTTTCCACTAATATCTCCCTGGAAGAGAGTAATGAGATTTAGAAAGAAGGTAAAGCTGAGCCCTAGACATATCGGTCCTTTTGAAATTCTAGATAGTGTAGGGAAGGTAGCTTACCGATTGGAACTTCCACCGACTCTATCTCAAGTTCATGATGTGTTCAACATACCTCTCCTGATAAAGTACATATCTGGTCCTTCACATGTACTTAACTTAGAAGTCGTACCATTGGAGCAAGATCTTTCTTATGAAGAACAACAGACAAAGATTCTAGATTGTAGTGAAAAAGTTATGTGAAATAAGACCACTTTCTTGGTTAAAGTTTTGTGACAGAACCACCAATTTGAGGAAGCTACATGGTAACTTGAGGATTTGATAATGGAGATATATCCTCATCTATTTGTATCCAATTGTTGAATTTCAAGGTAAACATTTAGCTAAGGTGGTAGAATGTAACACCCAGATGTTTTAATGAAACATTTTCTCTAAATAGTTTTTATTCAATAGATTAAATTTCATGAAATAGTGAGATTAAATGAACCACGAGACAAAATTAATATAAAATAACCATTATAACCTAGTATTTAGTTTATCGGTAATAAATATAACTAACTTTTGAAAATGTTTGGTGAAATCATTCGCTATCAATTATTATATATTTGTGTTTATTATTTAAATAATTTGAGTGAATTGTTGTTAGTAAATGAAATAAATGAAATATATATAGTTTATATACCTAATAAAATATTTTTTATATTCATTCAATAGATATTTTTTCATAGAGTATGAATAAAACCTATTTAATGTATAAAAACCTATATTTTTCAAAATGGTAATAATCCACCTTTTAATGGAGAACCATGTTTAAATTAATATTTTGACACATTAATAATTTTTATATGAAAGCATAAAAATTTTATTTTGAATCAGTGTATAAAAATTTACTTTTGATGAATTTCAGATATTTTTCTGATAACATTCAAGTTTTGATGAATAGTAAGAATACAATAAATTTTAAGTGAAAACAACTTGTTTCTTCAGAATAATTTATATGGTTAAATTATTATATTAAATGGTTTTAATGTATAAATAGAATATATTTTTATCATTTAATATAATTTATGTCATTAGTATAAATTTTACATTGAATTTATATGTAAAAACATTTCAATTTTAACAATGTTTTAACTTTTAAAAACTTATTCTCTCATTCCGACAACCAGATTGATTTTAAATTAATTACTCCCACTTTTGTGTTTTTAATTTTGAAAAATAAATTCTATAATTGGAATCATTAGTTACAAATTATGTAAATATCTTTATTTTATTTTATTGGCAATATGAATAGTAACTTTGGCAATTTTTATTAATACGAAAAAAGGGTAAATCATGTAATTAAGGGTAAGAATACTATTATAAAATTACCCTAACAATTGTATTAAAATCATTGGATGAGTTTTTTTGGACCTAAATCATATATTGGTCGAAATGGTTTCCATTTGAACCCACTTGGATGAGATTAAGATATTTAATTTATATTATTTAAAGAAAAATAAAATCTGTCTTACTCAAATTTTAATAACTAAATCATTTTTATAAAATTTTATATAAAAAATAAATTATATTATAAATACTCATTTGAAATCCCAAATTTTGTTCTTTATTGTATTAACTTATTTGTAATTTTTAGGAAATAAATTATTACCTTAATAGTTTATAGATTAATGATGCAGAAATTATTTAATAGATGAAAAATCAATAATATAGTTTCTATTAAAATAAAAATTCCCTTTAAAATACACAAACACTTGACCAAATCTTATTGGTCGAGTGTATCTCTACTATAAACATCCAAGTGTCGAGTTATAGACTATTTGGAGTCTTAAATAATGGATTATGACACTTATAATATTTTATTTAAAGTTATGTTAAAGTTGTCACCTTCATAATTTAATAATTATTACATTTTAAATGTTGGATTTTCCAAAAGATATATTCAACTATAAATATTCTTCTAAAATATAAAATATTTATCTTCATTATAGTATTTTATTTGTAATTTTTATTCAACAAATAAGTACATTAAATAATTACACAAAATTGATGTAGTGATTATTTTATTAATAGAGATAAAATAAAGGTTATGAAAAATGTTAAAATAAATATAATTTGGGATAATAAATATTTATAAGGAATTTTATAGATTGCCTTTACATATAAGGAATATAATATAATAGTTTTTCTGAAGTTAAATTTTTATCTTAATATTTTAAAAATCATTAAATTGGATAGTGTCAAAATTGACACTATTGATTATTTGTCAAAATAATGTTTTATTAAATTATTTAAAAATCATTAAAAAAATTTAAAAAATATATAATAATTATTACATGGTATAAAATTTTATAATTTATTTATTTATATTCTATTGTACATCAAATAATTAAATATTAAACCTTTTTAATATTTAATTATTTGTTACCCTGGTTAAAAGATAAATAGAATAAGTATGCGTTAATTAAAATGATAAGGTTTAATTTAAAATAAATACTTGTAAACATAATTTTTGATGATATTATAACCTTATCTAATATAATATTCTAATTTGGTTCATTTTAGAGGTTTATTATTGTTTTTTATTTTATTATAAATTAATATTTGTGAGGTTTCCAAAAGTACCCCTCACCTCAATTGTAAAAGGCCACATCCTCCCTCACCTATTAACTTTACTATGAACCTTGAAGCTCATCCATCCCCAACCATATTCCATTATCAACTTCCCTAGTACCATTTTAGAGGTTCTAATCTTATTCAAAGACCAACTCTAGTGCTCTAAGAGGAGATTTAGAGGAAGCACGTGGAAGAATAGTTAATCTCCTCTAATGATTCTGTCAAACTTCTTTCTTCATATACTTATTCTTCATGAGTTGTTTAATTATAAAGTAATAACTAAAGTATCAATTATATACTGAGATGTTATTATTATTATGAAAATACAATATTTCATCATCTATCCATCCTATAAAAAATGAAATCTCCACACATGCGAACGAACGACTTACCGTCTCCACGTCGTGGTGTAATCTATTTTTTCACCACCACCTTAATTGGATGGTTATAATGATGGAAGTAATAAATATATATTATTATGATAAATTGTATTGATTATTAAATATTATACACCATTCACTTCAATACCATTCAACAATTATGGGAATGATATCGTCGCTCGTGCGTATGTACGAATTACCATCTCTACAATGCGTTGTGATTAATTCTACATGATCTTTATTAAACAATGATTATATAAATGTAAATAATGAATAAATATGGTTTATACTATTTTAATGTCATTTTTTAATGATATAACTATGTCCTAATAAGGATAACCATAATTTATTCAGCAGAACATGCATAAGAACATAAAGCAGTTAATATCTGAATAATGAGTAACAATAAAATGTTATTAACATATAGATGATAATATGATCATATATTATAAACTAAAAATTACGATGATTATAAAAAAATTCAATGACATTATTTAAATCATTATAAATGAGTTTCGGTTACATACATGGAAAATTGAACCTAAGGTAAGGGTTTTGCAATCTCATTATTATCTGATATTATTTATATGTATGTATTTATTGGGGTATATTTATCATCCACATCCATGTTTCCTAAATATGTAACATTATTTTTATTCCTATAAAATTGTTTAAAGTCAATTTTACCCCTTGTAACATTTTTATTAAATGGTATGAAAGGAATATTTTTTCGTTATTTAATACAATGTACTCTTTGACTTTTCCATCAAAAGTATGAGGAGACTGTTTTTTTAACTTATATTGAATTAATAGATTTTTATGTTTTTATAATTCCTTATTTCCATAAATCTTCCCCCTCAATGTTTTAAATTTTATTTTCAAATAAATTCTTTTCTTTTAAAATTGTACAAAATTTTGAGAAAAGAAAATGTTTTTGAAGAAAAAAGGATATTTTTTTCAAGAATTAATTTCAAGTGTTTTATCAAAATTATTCTCCATATAAGATGATAATATTTAAAAATGATTATGTTTATATCAATAATATTACAATGATTTAATTGTGTTTATGATGGAATTATTTTTATAAAATACATTTATTTTATATGGATTATGATGGAATGATGTTTAAGAACCACATTTTTGTTCCTTGGGTTATTCTATGATGAATGATTTGTGTTTTTGTAGCACACATAGGAATGATTTCCTTATGATATGGGTGGGACCTATATCTCCCTCCAATGAATTGGGTAAAGATTTATATCTCATGAGATAGACAAGGCTGTAATGGAAAATGGTCTCGGTTCAGTAATACAGGGATGGAACGAGGAGTGAAATCGGTTCAGTAATGGACTTTGTCTGCTATGATGGTATTATCAATGAGCCTTGAAAAATATGAAATGATTTTCTATGCTTATTTATATTCCAAAAAACTTTATGTCTTATGTTATGACTTTGGAGATTATTTCCATTGATTCTTATGAATTTTTATCCCATGACATGATATCATGATCTTTCATATACAGGATAAGATTTCAAATGTTATGTTCTTGTGTCTTATGATTATGATATGATTGATATTTCTCTTGTTTACCCTTACTGAGCATATTATCTCACCCTTTTATATGTTTCCTTTCCCCAGGTCATGAATAAGGGTATTAAGTAAGATATTTCAAAAAGGAGTCTAGTTATGAAGAAATAAAGGGGAGACAATGTAGATGTTTTATGAACCAATTGTTTATGTTTCCCAATTTCTAAAGACACTATACCTATATGGTCCTTCCATGTCTTTATTATAATTTTTAATGAATATTCTTAAATTTTTAATTAATATTAATGTACGTAAATTATGGTTCATTATACACAATGTGTATATCCAATCACATGACATTTGATGTGTTGCTATCCAATAGCAATACCTGCCTAGAGACTCAGAGTGTATTTAATGATGTTTATTACATGTTTCATGATGTGTTTAGCCCATTAAATTTTGTTTACCTCATTAAATACCACATTCCAACTGAATATAAATAGTTAGTGTGTAATGAAATAACATATTTAACCCCTATATGATATTTCATGAATTATGTGTCACATCCTTCTGTGGTTGACCTTAGGTACATGGTGTATACTTTTCAGTTACACATCTTGTAATCATGTTTGTTAGATAAAATATTTGGCACCACTGTATGGGATCGTCATGTATTATTTATCAATTCATGGCCTATTATTTTCCATATGATGTTGAAAGATCATATTATCTTGACTTTTGAATTTAAGAAACAAAATTTTGAAATGAAAAATAACTAAACAAATGTATGATTGATAAAAGGTTAATAAACAATTGTAAATTAATATATAACCTCTTTGATACCACTTGATGGTTATGGGTCATAAAAACTAATTGGTCCCATTCCTAGAAATTTTTTCATTTTTTTATTTAGATAAATCCCTAGAATTGGATGAATGTGACCCTAAAATATTCATAGAGAGGAACTTTTCACCTATAATTTTTAATTATTTTATAAATAATAATTTCCTCAACTCGAAAATTTTTACTTCATTGATGGATTCTATTGGAATTTTTTCTATACCATCATTTCGATGAATAATTCAAAGTAAAATTCTTCTAGTAGTATCCACATGTTCTTCAAAAATCTCAAACAATTATGGATAGAAATATGAGTGTTAGCATGGAGGTAATGATCATCATGCATAATTTATCATTGATCATAACAAGAATTCATTCAGGGTAGAATAATTCTTTCTTATTATCTTAGTCTTGAGTGGGAGGATGAGGAGGATCATCACTTTATTTTGATAGCATTCTTGAGAGATTATCTTTATTCTGTAGAGAAAACTCCTGATATAGTTGTAGTGAACAACAATTAACCTATCCCCAAAAATTATATAAGTGTGGTTATATACATAGGGTTAGATTATTAGTAATCTCATAAAGTCCCCTTAAATAATTTCTGTATTCTAAGTAAACCCCGCATATAGTAATATTATTATTATTATATTACATGACGTGTGATAACTCATGGGTGTTAACTATAATTTCTTAAATAAATAAATATTTATTTATTTAAATGATATTAAATAAAATATATCATTTACATTGGGACCTTAACTTGACCTTTCAATCCTCCTCACCATTTATCAAACCTTGAATAATAAGTATTTATTTAATTAAATAAATACTTATCATTATATTATTCATTGAATAAATAAATAAATATTATATTAACTAACTAGAGAACAACTATTTATTTTAATATTCACATAAATAAAAAAATTATAATATGTTGAGAATAAGAAATTGGAGGTAAATAAATATTATATATTTTCTAACTAACAAATTACATTTATTTAATATTCAACTCATATATATTCCAAACTAGAATAACTAGTGGTTAAATTTATGTGATTAACATAACCTAGATAATAATTATTCCTCATTCTAGAGAATAATATTTATTCAAACTGTTATATTAAAATAAAATTAAATAGATATTCTAGATACACTTAGAGTGTGGCCTTTTATGACTCTTTCTCAGTGGAATTAGGTGAGTTGTCCCAAATTCTAAGATTAGAATCTAGAAACATTCCAAAGCACCATTAGAGAAATAATTTAATGTCACAACAACAGCAACCTCATATGAATTTTTATTGTATAATATAATCACTTTTTATTGATATTTCTTTAATCATGTTGCATACTAGTGTCATCAACCAATATGATTAATTACTCCATCAAATGAACTTTTTGATGAACCACCATGACTATGGATTTAATCATAAAACCTAATTCCAATAAAAAGGCTGAAGATATCTACTTACATTAAAATATATGAGGAAAATATGTTCTTCACTTATTCATTACTAGATATCACTTATTACACACCCAATGTATCCTACCTCACTACAAGCATATGTCATCACAATTTTTGTTAATAAATCAAACTACGTGATTCATGATACAAATAAATAGTAACCTTAAGTATAATGACCAATACACACATCCATGGATAGGAATACCCAATGACACATAACATGTATAATTCCTATTAGTGGTTCTTCCTTCATAACCTCCTCTCTTAAATACTACCAAGTAAAAACGTCATGGTGAAAAGTCTCATATGCTTATGAGAATCCAGCACCAGATAGTCTAACATTATCTATTTAAAGTTTGATAGATATTATCTAGACTATAGGACATAGGTTTAAGAATATTATCACTGCACTTCAATTTTTCCATTATAATGGGGAACTGATATAACTTTTCGAGATGAAAAATACTCTAAGGACAATATCTCATTAATGTTATGAAAAATAATATTAATCATGTGATGTGTTATTTATTAGTATTTATGTTTTTTAATATTTTAGTTATCAAAAGTACAAAGTAAGTTGGTTATAGGGAACCAAATCTAACAATATCTTTTTGAGTAAAAAATCATTGTGTTTTCTGATCATACTAAACTTCAATTTCACTTTAAGAATCCCAACACTTTTCCTCACACCATATGGTGGGTGTTACTCCTTGAGGGGTTTGAAATATATATTTAAGATAAGATAGGAGTGTAAAATGTGGAATCTAAATATATTAGTAGTATTTCACCACCATTGCACCACCATTTTGACTCGTCCCTCACATTTGGAGAATTCTTCCCTGATGAAAGCCTTTATGATATAGTTGACCTTACCCCTAGGTGTATATAAATTGTAAATCTTTAGAAGTATATAGATTCCCTATTTATTTTATCACTACTTGGTCCAAGAGGATTAATCATGAGTCATTATGGTCCATTTGTTATGACTCGTACTTACAGATGATTTATAGTTTCCAAGTTGTTTATCAGTGTGTCCCCAACCATGAATTCACATATGTTTTGAGCTTATTCCATATTTTGGATTATAGTGTCCAGTTTGGATATCAATGTATATATCAATAAATCCTTGATTCTGGAATTTATTATCTAATGTTTTATAGAGATACCTATCTAATTTTTAATTAATGTACCTGATGTCAATTAATATGGAATATCCTAAGGGAAAATAAAATTCCCTAACAACTCATGTTATTTTGTGAGATATTTGATGCATAGAGAATTAACTTCATGGGTACCTTACTAAATTTATTTGGAATAATATATATCATATTGAATATTCATTATGTCACTAAATGGGTGAAAGAAAAGGAACATAGGACCAATGACTCTCAAGTGGTTGTTGAATTTGTGAGATCTTGGATTTTTTGTAGATTTGGTTTATTGGTGTTTACAATTAGTGATTAGGGTTCTCATTTTTTTAATCACAACATGAAAATATTACTCCAAAAGTATGGGGTTTTTCATAAATTCCTCACTTAATATCACCCCAAAACTAACAGACAAGCTAAAATTTCAAATTGTGAAGTAAACTAAATCTTGTAAAAAATGGAACAAACTAATAGGAAAGATTAGATTTTTGTCTTATAAAATACAATTTGGGTATACTTTGTAGCTTTTAAAACCCTCATCATAATTTCACCTTATAATATTTTCTTTAGAATGGATTTTAACTTCCCTATAGTGGTAGATCACCATACATATTGGGTTGTTAAACATTTTAATATGAATCTCTCATATGTGGGTGATCGAAAGAAATTAAAAATTCAAGAGTTGGAAGAAATATAGTGTGATGCATGTGAGAACTTGAAAAATCTATAATTAGAAGAAAAATTCTTTACAATACTCTATGATTCATCAGTGAAAGTTTTATATTGGGGAGAAGGTCCCCGTGTATAATTCTAGGATAAATCTTCTCTTAGGTAAGTTTCATTCCTGATGTCTTGGTCCATATATCATTACAAAAAATTATTTTTTTTGTGTAATACAATTTTTGAATGATTAGATTATAATCAGTTTTACCATAAAAATAAGTGGATTAAATACTTCTATAAGTATTTTTTAGGACATTTTGTGGAGGAACACTAGCTAATAGATACAACATATAACACCACTTTTTAGGATGTCTTTTCTCCGTTTATTTACTTGTCTATTTATTTAAATTTAATACATTGAATAAAATATAATATTCATGTTTGGGTAAGAGAGGCATAATGAAGTTAGGTTATTATTTTTTATTAAAAAAATAAAACAAAATTAAAAAACCAAAAAAATAAATAAAAAAAATAAAAAAATAAAATTATTTTAGAAACTTGAGTGAAAAATGATTTGAGTTTCAATTTTTTTTCTTTGTTTTTTGTTTTTAGACAAAATTTCATAAATTAAATTTCTAAAATTATTTTATATACTTGAGTAAATTTTGAGGTGATTTCCATGGTTTTTTTTAAATTATTTTAAATTAATATTGAAATGGTATCTTTTTCTAGACTTTGGATTTTCAAAAAAATGGAATTCAATGTATTTTTAAAACCCATGCATCATTATCACTAACCAAGATAAATTTTCACCAATTCAAGACATGATCTAAACTAATTTTTTAACACTCTTCCTAGTACCCCCTATTCTTGAGTGAAATAAAATTGTATTATTCATATAGATATTTATTTTTTTACTTCATCAAATCTATTGAGAATGAAGAAATGTGCTATTGTGATTGAAGTGTTTCTCTAATATTGAGCCCGTTTATCCATTGTTGAGACCTACCCTTACATTTTGACTTTTAAAACCATATTATACATGAAATATCATATAGTTAGCCGCATTATAAGCCCATTTTTCTTACCTAACTTCACTCTCGTATACATTTCATGATCAGGTTTCATTGTGAGTATGGTGGAATCCAAGTAATTCATGTCTTGTCGTGAGGATTATATACACTGTATAGGAATGTTTGGTTGATTAAAATTTATGGGATAGTCCATATATCATGTTACAAATTATACATTTATGTGATTAATCTTTAAAAAAAATTAACAAATAAAATAATAAATGATAATGTAAAGTCTTTATTATTCTTATTTTTTTACTCATGTGCCTCGTCAAAAAGAAAAGGTAATGAGACATTATGCATTAAATATATTCACTTGTCATTCCATTCTCTAAAAATAATATAAAAAGAGAAAATATACATAAAAATAAATTGTAACAATATTTCATTTTATTTTACTTATTATGAATTGTGTCCTAGATTGAAAAGAGGAGCTAAGTTGAGTGATTCATGAGTGGGTACATTGAGTTATGAATCTTTATTACATTTTGAAAGATATATCATGCATTTTATTTTATGAGAATAAAATCTCTTTATAGACTTAATTTTTAAATGATAACCCACAAACCCTAAGCCTCAATGAAAATACCCATGTTTGGAACAATATTATTTGTATATTTTATGGAGAGTTATGATTTAACCAATCCTATTATATGACATGCATGATTTTGAGAAGAGTATAACTTTGAATAAATTTAAAATTTAACAGACAGGTATTTTAAAATTACTTTTAAGGTATTTTGTGATATGTTACATGCTTGAATTAATGAAGTTAAATAGATTTTAATTTTAGACAATAAATATAAATGGGAAATTTATTTCATAAATAAGACATTATGGATTTCAATTTAAAAGAAAATTTATGTTTTCCTACTTTTGATTTAGTTATGGATTTTGATTCGGATATGTGATATTTCCTAGGATTGTAATGGTTTATGTGTGAGGGTGTGATCATATAGGGATTTATCATATATTTTCACATTTATATATGTATTTTATATTATTTATGGTGTTTATGATCCCATCAACAAAACCATTTTCATTCCATTTTTATTTTAAATATATTTTTTGAAAACATGATCTAAATAGTAAAAATATATTGTGGTCCAAATAGGAATAATTTGTGTATTTTTATGATAAAATTACATACACTTATCCAATCAATAAAACATCCTTTTTATGATTAATGGTTAATGTGATTCAAATCATACAACTCTTCCAAATTTTAGAGCTTACCTTAAGAGGCTCGATAGTGGACCACAAAGAGAATAAATTCTAGGTGAGATTTATTGTACCTACCCTTTATAATTGTTCCATAACTTTTTTTAGAGAATTAAAACTAGGATAATTTCATCAAAATTTAAAATAATACTTTAATTTACACATTTCCAAAAAAAATTAAGTCATAAATTGGTGGTTAATTTAGTCATTGAAGTGGTGAAAGTGGGTGGAAAAAATATTTCTTGGAAATCTCACCTATACCCATAGTTCATTAGCTTTATTTTGGAACTACATTATGTAAAATATATATAAAAATACCCATAAACCTTTTTATCAGAGGATTTTTAACCATATGTTGGGATATGTTTCTTTAGGGTGTTTTATATTATATTTATCCCCTTCTACAGAGTGCCAAACTCCTTATGATCACCTGGGGAGGAACCTTGATGTAATAAAAATATGTTACTTGTAATTGTTTTAATTATATTTTAATTATATGTTTTTATATTTTATTTTTCTTATTTTATTTTTATTTTGTAGTTATATACTGGTTTTAAACCATCACAGTCAAAGGATCCTGTTTATGGGTACCCATTCATGTGATGATTTGTTCCCCGGTTCTTTATTACTTTCTCTTTCTCATGTATAGTATTTTTATGGATCCTATTGGTTGATATATTCCATATAAATTCATCTTTAGTCTTATATATACAATTCATGGCAACTTTCACAAAAAAAACATATAAATCTAGAAAACAGGTTGAGTTCTTCATGTGTTTCCTTGAAAACTTTAGGTTATGGCATCAGACACAAATCACCTAATCACTAACAGTATCCAATGAATCAAATTAAATTTATGAATGAACCATTTTATGTATGAAAACAACAAATCACTAAAACATCTATTCCAAGATATTGAAAATTAAGTATTAAAATATTTATCCCTATCACATGAAGCGATGATAGATGGGAATTAAGAGAATTGGATTGGGTGATCACACTTCCATTAAATTATTTTATCTATTACACTTTAATCACTTTAATATAATAATTCTTTGTTATCACATGAACTAGACCCCCCCCCCCCCCCCCCCGTTTATTTAACACCCCCTTCTCTTTTACATAATTAAAATTCTGTTTTAATGTTTTTGATCTAAGGCTCCATCAAGAGATTTCCTAGGCTTCTTGTTAATTGAAAAAATTAATAACTAATTTGATGTGTCAACTACGTGGTCAAAGAATCACCAAGGATAGATCTAATGTTACTTTGAATTTTTTTCAATAAAAATATATAAATAAGGTTTTGAAGAAGTTTAGGTTTTAGGATATGAATAACAAAAGTTCTCATTTAGGGGTTTATCTCAATCTCACATAAAAGCACTCCAATTATATGTATGAGAGGACAAGAAATAAATGGATAAAGTTTTATATGAATCTATATTTGGAACCTTGATTTATGTTATGTTATTCATGATAAAATACAATGCTCATATATTGGGGGTCGTTACCAAATTCATGTATGATCCGGGGAAGGAGCATCAGGAATACGTTAAATGGTTTTTTTAATACTTAGAAGTTACTTCTAAGGTTGTATTGTGATTAAATATGAATTATGTAATCTTGGAAGTGTTGAGTGACTCCTTTCCACTTCATTTAATAATTTTTTGATAACTAAAATTACTCATGTAATTATTATTATTTTTATTTTTTTCTTAATTACATCACTATCGCATATTTTATTTAATCAAAATTGGTTTATTCCATCTATCATGAGTAAAAATAATAAACGATCATTTTGTTTTGTAACTTTCACAAATTATAGAAGAAAATAATGATGTTACATTTTTTATTTATTCATCGGTTATTTATTCACTATTAATTGTTTGAATTTTTTTTAATAATGTTGAATTTGATGGATTTTATTTGCCTATTCATATTAATTCTATTTATTCTGGTTTTGTGAAGAAAACAATTTTCTTTTTTTGTATTAAATTTTTAACAAGTATAAAGACTTATGAATAGAAAAAAATGTCTTATGAGGGTATTAAAAAGTCTAACATGTCTATGTAAAAGTCTTACATAGTTTATAATTTTCACAAAGTAAAATTATTTTGTTTTAGAAAGTCTTATGTGGGAATTGAATGTCTTAAAAACTAGATATAAGTCTTATAAAGTTCTACGTTTTAGCAACGTAAAATATCTTATGTGATATATAAAGTCATACACAATATTTTTGAAAGTATTATGCGATATGAAAAGCCTTATATGAAACCTGAATATATTAAAGAATATGGTAAAGTATTACATGATACATAAGTCTTATGAAATCATAAGTATTATAATATAAAATTATTATAGGAATAGTAAAAGTATTACGGGAATGTAAAGTCTTACAGAATAATATTCTTACGTGACTCAATAGTGAAGTCTTACATTTTCTACTTAGGATTTTTTTAGGGGATTGATTTTGGAATTATTATCTATTTAATTTAATAATTATTTATGACTATTTATCTATATTTTAATTTTTAATATTTTTATATTTCAAGGTG
This sequence comes from Viscum album, assembly GCA_963277665.1. Lineage (NCBI taxonomy): Eukaryota > Viridiplantae > Streptophyta > Magnoliopsida > Santalales > Viscaceae > Viscum > Viscum album. The sequence continues at coordinate 87,542,698 of OY728154.1, forward strand.
ATTAATTTTTCATGATTATTGGGAATGAATATGAGATTAAGGAAGATGATTAAGGAAGTATTTATTAGTGTTTTTAATTGATTATATGAATTATTTGGAGTTGTTTATCATTGTATAGGTTCTTTCTATTTTTATAGAGTATCTAGGTAATAAACCACATCACTATAGGTTCATAAAATTAGTAGAAATTTTAATTCCTGTTCCTAGTAGGTTTTGAGGGGAAAATGGAAATTTCTACTCTGATGTGATCTTATAATAATTTTATAATAACTCTATCAGTCCCATAATTAGGTGTTTATCCTCGGGATAGAGTTTAGAGGAGTTTTGAGCTGGTCTAATTTTCATTGAATATTTAATAATTAATTAATTAAATATTATTTATTCTTGCGCATTCAATTGGTGATATATTTTGAATTAATATTTTGATTTAAATTTTAACTCTTTTGTTAATTCTAAATATTATGGTTTTACTTATTGAAGGTGTAAACTCATATTAAGTGCAGGGTTTGGGCCTGGTCCCTTTCTTCATTTTCCTGTTTCTTTTCTTTTCTTTATTTTTCATTTTTCCCTCCCCCCCCCATGTGGACTTATCTAGACACCTCATGTGGGGGAACATGTTCATTTAGGGTACACAACTAGAATTAGTGTGTAGTGTCAAGAAAAAGGCTATCTAGAGTACTTGGACTAACCCCATGCAGGTTATATGGTCAATTATCCCATGTTAAGAACACATCATGTTGGACGAGTGCATGTTGTCTTCTTGGGAAGTACATGTAGAGTTGTGATGAGGTTTATGAATGTAGAGCCCAGATGGATCATGTAGGGATACTGGGTGTGGGTAGAATCAGTGTACCCAACTTTTTTTGAGTTTTATTTTCTTTTCAATTATCCCCTTTTACTCTCAAACCTCTACCCTATTTAAGAGGAATGGATCTTGTTGTGTTCTCTCTATGTTCACATACATATGCAATGTGGATAATAAAATAGATCACAGCACAAAAGGATTTTAAATGGTTAGGTAATAAGAAATACTTATTATCGTGATCAACTTGTGGTTGTTTCATGGATTTTCATATCACTATTAAATTACAATGATGAAAAATTCATATAACTATTTTATAATGGTCATCCATGGATTGATTGATATTCCAGAGTGATAGGAGTTATTTATACTGATACCACCAATATTCAAGGGAATTTTTTATACTCTCACCACTAGTCATTCAAGAAATATTCATTCTTCACAAGAAATCTTGTTGCTCCTTCCTTGTGAAATCCATCAAGAACTTCAGAAATGCTGGTTTGAAGACTTCTATTTAAATGCTTGAGTTCATGCGATTACCTTCTTGAAGAATTACCCAGCTTTGAATCTTTCTCTCTTCAATACAAAAACTGTATCATGGTCTCCAAAATATATTGTAATTGTGTATATATTTTATTAACACTTTCATGCACATATTTATACACAAATAATATGGTGCATGGGACTCAAATAAATACATGATTATAATTATCCAATTTAAATCCATAATTAAATGTGTTAATAATTAAACACTTTTAATTTTCTTCTTCAAATAATAATATCTGAATGACCATGGGTATTATATTTATTTCATCATCTTTGAAGACCCCATTATTTGTAGATATTAATTTGTACCATTCCCATTTTAAATACCCCATTTTTATGTTGGTATTCATTTCATGCATGCACATAAAAAATACTTGAATATGTTTTGTATATTTTCTTCTTCATGAATAGAATCTCATTTAAAATAGCTGAGGAGTTGAGGTGTTCCGTTATTCTTCTCATGTGGAAATATCACCAAGTTTTTTTATATGTTTTCTGGAAGAAAAAAATTTAAACATCCTAGGTTAATTTTTTTTTAAAATATGCCACAAAGGCATTATCATCGATTCCGCCTTTGGGTTGATGAGAAAAGGCAGCATCGGTGATGCCACCTTCCCTCCCCTGCACTGCCTTTGGCTCGAATCAATGACATAGCAAATGCAGTGGGGGGGATGCCGCTTTTCGCCTATGGGTAAGGTGAAAGGTGGCACCTCAGATGCCGCATTTGGCCTCATGCATAGGAAAAAGGCATCATCGTTGATGTCGCCTTTACCTCAGCTCCCTATAAAAGGGCACCCCCCCCCCCCATTCTCTTCACTTGATTTTCCCCGCTTCTCTCCTAAATTCACTATTTTTTCTCTAAAATATCATTTTACATGCGGTGTAGTTGGTGGTCCAAAAGAAGGAATTTTTTTGCGAAGCATCATTTAGAGGTATTTTTTCTTTAATTTAATGTTTTTTATTTATTTAATAGATTTTTTTTTAGTTTTAAATATTTCATTTTTTAAGTAGTTTAGTAAGTTATAAATTTTTTTATTAGGCTGCATAAATAGTTATATATAGTTTGGAATAATTTTTATTATTAGTATAGATTATGAACAGATTAAGTATAAATTAAGTATAGATTAAGTATAGATTAGCTTAGGATTAAGTATTGTGGAATTTTGGTAGCATAAAGATTATATGGTTATCTAAGCAATTAAATCCCTATCTGGATATAAACAAGTGGATGTGGCACTGGAACATATGTAACTAGGAGTGAAAACTCTGAAAATGAGTTTTGAGCTTGACTCAGGGTATCCTGGTACCGGACAACGGGCCTTTCTGCACTCCTGGTTTGACACTCACGGGGGATATGCTTAAGATGATTCATATTTTCTTTATAAACTACTAAAATATCTAAGAAAAGAAAAATAAAATTAGTATATTTATCAATGATAAAATGATAATTATGATGTTATAGAATGAAATAAGGACAAAAGCATTAATAAATGAAATTTATTATTAGTAATTAAATATGTTATGTATTAATTAGTTTAATTAGTTATATATAGTTTAGAAATAATAATTATTATTAGTAATTATTAGTTATAGATTAATTATTCATAACATAGGATTAAAAATGAATTCATATGATTAGTTAATTGTAATTAACTAATGAATATAATATAATTAATGATTAAATAATAACTAATTAAAGAATAACTTAATAATGATTAACTAGTGATTAAATAATGATTGATTAGTTAAAAAAGTTATTATTTGTAATTAAAGATGTTATGTATTAAGTTGTTTAATTAGTTATATATAGTTTAGAAATAATACTAATTATTAGTAATGATCAATTATAGATTAATTAATTATAGCTTGGGATTAAAAATGAATATATATGATTAGTTAATTATAATTAACTAAGGAATATAATATGATTAATGATTAAAGAATAAGTAATTAATGAATAACTTAATAATGATTAACTAGTGATTAAAGAATGATTGATTAGTAAAAAAAGTTATTATTAGTAATTAAAGATGTTATGTATTAAGTAGTTTAATTAGTTATAAATAGTTTAGAAATAATACTTATTTTTATTAATGATTAATTATAGATTAATTAATGATAACATAGGATTAATGTCACGAACCGAATCTGGTCGCTGCCAAAACCAGAACCAAACCTATCCCGTGACAAGTCCTGAAGGGCGTTCCTAATCCCCACGGGCTGGCACAAGTTCCCGGGTATCATAAAATGATGTTTGGGAACGATTTACCCAAGTTTATAAACATTAAACCACAAACAAACTCAATAAAACGAATCTGGATTTTTCAACTAAAACCATCTTTTACAAAATTCAGAACTGAATTACATCTTTTAAAACAACTCAACAAGACTATAAAAAAGGTACAAAATCACAATTAAACAGTCCAAGAACCCTCATGGAAGGGGGCACCGCCCTCAATCCATCTCCACAAAACTTCACCACTAAGGACATTATAGAAACCCGAACCACTGGAACTAAAAACTATATCCAAACCTGAAACAACAAAATAACCAAATATACTTACACCCAAGGGTGTATGTAGGGTGTGAGACAATTCCCAGTAGGATACCACCACTAAGAGATTCCATGTGATAAACATTCAAAGACAAAAAGCTTGCAAGTTTTCATAAACAGAAAATACCAGTTACAATTTCTAAAAGATGAAACTAAAAAAACAGTTTTCAAGTGGGATATCATTAAGAATCAACACTTTTAAAAATAATGTCAACACTACTGAATTTTCCAGCCAACTATACCATATGCCGACGGTAAGTACAAAGTAAATAATGAGCACAAGAAATAGTAAATAACCTCTAGGCACTAGCTCGTTTTGGGTCCCAGGTACCTCGTATCTCGGTGAGAGTAACCATCACAATATATGTTCTCATGCACGAGCCACTAGTAGGGAACATACCCATAACCTAGTGGTCCCCAATCATCATCATCATAGTTTAGTTAGTGTTGTAAGCGTCAATCTTGCTAAGTGAAATTGAGGCCAAACCCCACAGATTCACTAGCATACTAGTACACGTCCACCCACCTAGATACCTGGGTTTTCCCTTTGTGCTCAAACAAGTTCAACAAGCAAATAAATATAGTTTTCACATAAAAATATCACATCCACCTCACACATTAACCAAACAGACCCATGTACATCACACAAGTCACAAATTCTACTTTTCATTGAAATACATTTTGAAATCAAAGTCACACCAAAATAGCCCACATAATTTTTGCATAACTTTCACAATTCGACACATCCTATAAAAATTTTATAAAGTCCCTAAAAATATTTTAAACATCACATAACATCCCACTCACATGTTTCATAAAAACCCTTTTTATAAACAAAATTCATTTTTCACATCGCACTCACACAAAAATCCCACATCATGTTCACACCTCTTTCACATTTCACTAAATCAATTAAACATTTTTATAAATAATTTCTAAGAGGATACACATAACATGAGAGACCTATTCACATTTTAAATGGTCCATTTGAAAGTATAAACAATCCAAAATAGTTTTCCAATATGGTTTCACCTCTTACATAAATCCTTAAACCATTCAAAACTTTCATAAAACAATTCTAAAGAGCGTACCAAATCTTTTCACATAAAACCCATTTCAAAACCGTATTTCAAGGACAAAATCACACCAATACAAATTCAAAACAGAATTTTCATCCCCAAAAACATTTATTAAACTACCCCCAAGTGTTATACAAACACCTCAAACAATACCACAAAAGATCCACATGAAAAGCACATTTTTCAAAATCACTTTCAAGAAGTACAATATGGTTTTGCACCTTAAACCAATAACAAAACCCTATATAAAACATAATGGCACACCAATACCCTACCAAATCATAATTTTTCATCCCAAACAAGATTTATTAAACCAATTTCATATGTTATAATACACACCCAAACAATACCCAAAGGGTTGCACATGAAAAACACCCAATTCTAAGATAAAATGGAACTATAAAAATAAATGCTTAACCAAATTCAACGTAAACAATTTTCGCACCACACACAGAATATTAGGAACATTCATAATAAGTAATTCAAGACAACTAACTCATATAGAAATGATTACACATAGAATCACCTACCGGAAGTGTCAAATCCCTCAAAACTTGGTGTGAAACATCAACCGCACCACCACCACACCACAATGAAGCTAAATCCAGACCTAGACCACAATATTTTACAAATAAATTCACCAAATAAAACCCTATATTCGAACCCTAACTTCTGGAAATTTTATACCATAATGAAAGAGATAGGAAACCCTAAGGGAAATGGAAGAAACCAAAAAGGAATCACTTACCCAAAACAATCCTGAAGAAAACGACCCAAAATCGACCAGAATATGAATTTTAAAATAGATAAAAATTTAATGGATATTCGAAAAAGAATGAGAAGGTCATGTATGAATTTGAATGGGGGGAAAAGAGTAAGAATAGAAGGATTTATGAAAGGATCAATTTACCTCTACAAAATCTGTAAGATTTCTGAAATCCAGAGAAGTTTCGACTATTTTCGCAATTCTATCGAGCTTCAAATTGTAAGAGGAGGGAATTGGGGCGCGCCTTAGGTAAGTGGGCTCGGGTGAGAGTTGGAATCACCGACAAAATGCAAATAGTGAAGGAGATATTAAAGAATTAAAATTTATTTTTAATGTAGAAAATGGGCTTTCGGGCAGGCCCAATTCCCTAAATAAAAACCCATATCCACAATGATTATGGATTTATAAATGGTCCAAATAAATATGGTGGTGTTAATATGTCAGAGGATGACAATTAGGAATTAGAATGGATGAAAAATGTTGAAAAATGAAGAAGTTAAAAAGGAATCAACTTTTTTTTTGAAATCTGGAATTGGGCTCACGGTTTGGCCCAATTCATAAAAACTCACCCATTCCTCCATAAATGCTTGGGAAACCCTCAAAACAAAGCATGAATGGAAATTAAATGGAATTTAACTTTAAAATAAGTCATTTATGTGAAAATTAAAAAAAAAATATATATGATTAGTTAATTGTAATTAACTAATGAATATAATATGATTAATGATTAAAGAATAAGTAATTAAATAATAACTTAATAATGATTAACTAGTGATTAAATAATGGTTGATTAGTTAAAAAATTTATTATTAGTAATTAAATATGTTATGTATTAAGTAGTTTAATTAGTTATATATATTTTAGAAATAATACTTATTACTAGTAATGACTAATTATATATTAATTAATGATAACATTGGATTAAAAATGAATACATATGATTAGTTAATTGTAATTAACTAATGAATATAATATGATTAATGGTTAAAGAATAAATAATTAAAGAATAACTTAATAATGATTAACTAGTGATTAAATAATGACTGATTAGTTAAAAATCATACTAAGAAAATCAATTGATAAAATGAAAATTATGATTATATAAAATGAAATGGAGAATAAAATGTTTTAAAATGTTAGTATCGTAAAGATTATATAGTTTAGAAATAATAGTTATTATTAGTAATGATTAATTAAAGAATAATTAATAAATAACATAGGATTAAAACATGAATTCATATAATGATTAGAATATTTTAGGGTATAAAAAGGCGTCCAAAAATTTCATTATAAGAAACGTTATACGGTCAAACATCATTGTTAATCTTTATTACACTATCATAATTCTGATGAAAGAAACATTTTTCATGTAGAGAGTCATGTTTTCCTGTGTGTACTGTTATGGGGAGGTTATTCAAACTGAGAAAGTTTCTTATTATAGTACACAACCAATAACGGTGGTTAGTACAGTTGATTGTGTAACCATAAGTGACCTTCAAGAGAGAATTTGTGGTTCCTTAAATCTGGGACCTGATCAAAAGATCAAGTCTATGAGATATAGAAATTTTCAATTCTCGGAAACACTGTGGCATCTAGCTTTTCCATTGGTTGAGGATGCGTAGTGGGTCCAAGAAATTAATTTATTTTCTCAACGGTCAGACGGTACCATGATGGAGTTATATGTTGATGTTTCTACTATAAAACAACAACGTTTAGTTGTACAAAGATGTATAATTACAATAGTGGTTAAAGATAGTCTTCCAAATGAAATTGAGCCAATTCCAAATGATACAGAAGAGGACAACCTAGATGATCTCTTAGATATACATGTTAATCCAACTTCCGATGAGGAGTTTCGTAATGATGGATCATATAGTGACAACAGTGCTGATGAGGAGGGACCGATTGAAGTTAGGGAGGAGGTTTTGAGAAATTCATTAGTTGTACATCAACCTCGACCTACAATAAATCATCCACCAGTCCTTACATCTTAGTTAGAAGCAATGAAACATGTGCCTGAATTCGATAATAATGTTCTCACTCCAGCAACTAAGTTCCCCAGAGTTGTACCAGATTTGTTCAGTGAGTTGGAAAAAACATTATACATTGGAAGGAATTTTCCAAGTAAATATGCATTAAAAATCATGATAAAGAGATTTCAAATTGAGAGGCACTACATCTATATAGTCTATGAATCATGTTGTAGTAAATATGTCATACGGTGTGAGAAGTATGGGGATGATTGTAGATTTATCTTAAGGTTGATTCCAGACATTACATTTGGAGGTTGGAGAATCTCGAGGATTGAGGCAGCTCATACTTGCATTCTTCCAAGCCTGACACAAGATCATACCTCATTGGATGCATAATTTGTGTCATATATTGTTGTTGAGATGATTAGGACATGTCAAGATGTTTTGATATCTCTTGTGCAAGAGAGGATACAACAGAAATTCAGTTATAAGATTTCCTATAAAAATGCATGGATGGAAAAATAGAAGGTAATTGTGAAGGTCTATTGTGATTGGGATGACTCTTATCGGGTGTTTCCAGAATTTCTAGCAATACTAAGGCATCCTAACTAAGTTTTCTTCCATATTGATATAAATAAACATGTGTCTCACGATAACTGACTTGATCCATCTCATGTTCAATTTCATCGGTTGTCTTGTGCATTCCTCCCCTATATCTTTGAATTTTGTTTCAACAAATAGTTCATTTAGATTGATGGAATGTTTCTATATGTAAAATACAAGTTCATATTGTTGATTTCGACCACCTGAGATGGAAACTGTTCACCTATTACACTTTCCTTTACCATTGTAGAGAAAGAAAACTATGAATCGTGGAGTTGGTTTCTGGCATGCATCAGTAACCATTTCACCAATATTGGGGGTGTTTGTTTGATATCTGATTGCCATCAAAAATTTAATGAGTAAATCAATGTGGATCCTGATACATGGAGATACCCCAATACACATCATCAATTCTACATTAGACACATTGCAAGAAATGTGCATAAAAATTTCACAATGAACCGATGAACAAGGTAATCACGAGGCTTGGTATGCATTGCATTTGTAATTTTTTACTATTTCAACATAAAGATAAAATAAAATTTTGTGAAATATAATCTATTCTATGTATCATATGAGTCAGATCAATGGTGGTTTGAATAACATTTTGAACAAATCTACTAGAATAATTAAGATGATTATGATTATATAATGCGGATTCCAAAAGAAAAATGGACATTGGCATATGACGGGGGGAAGAGGTATGGACAAATGAACACAAACATTGTGGAGTGCACCAATGGTGTCTTCAAAGGGCTTCACAATATACCTTTAACCGCCCTATTTCCTGATACATTATATCTATGTGTAAAGTACTTTGTTGATAGACAAAAACTAGCATCAGAAGAAATACAACAGGGGCTAAGGTACGGAAGACACTTTCAATGAGAGATTGAAAAGAACATTGAAGAAGCTTATGGATATCATGTCTACCTTTTTTAATGATAAGACTCTCTATTTGAAGTTTAAGAGCATTCAGACCCCATCACAAATCGCATCAGTGAAAAAAATGGTGGTATTACTGGAAATGAGACAATGTCAATGTGGAAACTTTCAAGCCTTATAGTTTCCATGCACACACGTCGTCGCAGCATGTGCCACTGTAAACATATCATGGGAAGAATATGTTGATCCAATGTACCGGATGGATACCATTTCTAACTTTTATGCTACACCATGGAGACCTATTGGGGAGTATCATTATTTACCAATGCCCGAAGGCTAGCCAATAGTGATACCTGACATCAATCGGTTGCATCCTCATGGGAGACCGAAGGTTAGTGGGATGCGTAATGAGATGGACTGGCCTTCAATAACAAGGGCATAGTTTGAGAATCTCCATATGTCATAAATAAATTCATAACTAGAAATGATGCCCTAATGTTTTTGGGTCGAGTTCACACTCTCATCCACAATGATCTATTGTCTTCATTGTGACATTCTTATATTGTAAATTATATGTTGTTATATCTTCTTTTTTTTCTCAATTTTCTAAACCCCAAAACCCAAAAGCCGAAAACGTAACCCAAAAACAACTTTCCTAAACCTAAATATCAAAATTCTAAACCCTAAACCTTAAAACCTAAACCCTAACCCAAAATTCATAAACTTAAACCCAAAAACCTTAAAACAAATCCAAAAACCTAGACCCAATAGAATTATTGTCAATCATTTTATCATTTTAAGAAAAAATTTATTCATAGCTTTAAAAGTTGTCTTAGTATAGAAATAATATTTTTCATTCCATGTCCTATAACATTCCATTGCTCAGGGAGAGAATCAATGAATTTTCTATCATATTCAACATTAAAATGATTTCATTGCGTTCAAATAATTGAATAAAACAATAAAGAATAGTGTTCCAAACAATGATCATAGTGGGAGAGAACATAATCATGGAAAATCATTCATTGCATGTCTTAATCATGAAACCATATTCAATGAAACCTTGTGTTTATCCTAGGTCATTCATAATTGTTATCAAAACAAGATAACGTTATTCTATACTTGGAATTATTCCCAACGTTTTCATAGATGTTAGCACATCCTAGTATCCTATGATTAACTAAACCTTGATCATATAAAAACTATAGTGACAATTAATTTTCATACAAAGATATAAATTTTAAGTAGAATAATGTTCATTAAATAATAGAATGATCTATTTCATAATTATACTGGTCAACTGACATTGGAAACATAGACACATAAACAACTAGTTTATAAAGAATTGACATTTTCTCAAAAAAATATTCCTTTCTACCACCCTTTTTAGATATATTAGACTTCATAACATGGGGAAATAAAATATAATAAAGGGTTAAATTAGATGCTCAGTAAGGGTAAACAATGGATATATCATTTGTTCAATTTTCACAAAATCAGGCACATATTTAGGTTCATCTTCCCCAAATAATGTGTTTTAAAAGAGATTAAAATTTTTACTAAATTATATTTCTTGGACATTGGTTCCATTAAGAATATTCTCTCAAATCCATTAAGAAATGGTATTACAATACATATATTATATAGTAATTTATTATTATAAAGATAATTTCATTAAAAAAATTCTTTCACAATATATTTCTTGGATCAAAATACACAAGAATATCAATCATTACACTTCAAAAGTATCAATAACATATTCTTTACATTAGTGTCTTGGATTCTTCTAAGATATATTCCCTTAAAGCATGTATCAATGTTTTTACTTCCACAATTATCATATGTGGGGAAATTATTAAATGCTTTTTTACCATTATATATTTTTTCTCTTCATTCCTCTTGTTATCTTTATTTCATTCAAAACCAAAAGACATGGTGAATTATATTTCTTTTGGTAAAAATAACTTTATAAAAAAATGTGAATAAATATGGAATGTCTTTCATTCTATAAGTCATAACATTATGCTAACCATAACTTTATATTTATATTTTACACTTATGACTCATTTCATTTGTTTATATGCAGATGGATGATACCATACTACGCACTCAGCAGCGTACCCATATTTCCCAGGTCGAGTTAGAGGGTGGTCGAAATCGATCGATCAAGGTGCATCGAGCGCACCATTTTCATCACAGGGAGCCTCCACATGCCATTAGACCATACTTGCGTCGTGATGGCTTCTATGGACTTGTCGTATCATATTTCACATTTGTAGACCATCACCTACTTTCTGCCCTCATTGAGAGGTGGAGACCAAACACACACACACTCCACCTGCCTGGGGGAGAGATGACCATCACCCTCCAGGATGTGGTAGTGCTTCTCGATCATCCTATCCAAGGGAGACACATTATTAGAATCGCTAGTGCAGCTTGTCCAGACCTAACTCAATGCTTGTTAGGCATTGAAATTTTGTCTGACCATAGGGATATAGATGGGGTGTCCATGTCTATAATTTGGTTGGAGGCGCTAATTCGACATTTACCTGAAAATGTTGATGATCATTTTGTCATGCATTATGTCTATCCATATATATTATGGCTCATTGGTCGGACCTTGTGTACTGATCACTTGGGGATGCACGTGCACATGATGTATCTACCCCTACTAGAGTACTTTGATCGATCTAGGACGTACATCTAGGGATTAGCCTTCCTGGAATACATGTACAAAGAATTATGCGGGCTATCCCACAGGGACCGCACAGGTCCCGGGGGATGCATCATCCTTATTCAAATGTGGGAATGGGAGCACATCCCTGCATTCCACCCTAATATTATTGGTTATCTGATCGAGATGGAGGTGTTGCATGACGCACTGCGTGGACACTTGTATGATTATTCATTTCTATTGGTTTCTGATGCTACTAGGAGTTATTGACTATAATTTCATATTATTTTTCACTGTAGATGTTGTATTTTACAGGTGGTGTTAGTGACACAATTTCGACACGGTTCTGAGACACCATTTGGGCATATATCGGCTCACGTTGGATTACCTCTTACCTGATTAGGTTTGTATACACAATCTATCACCGTCTAACAAATTTAATAATATTATCAATTTTAGTTTTTAGTTAGGAGATTTTTTGACAAAGTCACATGTCATTTCATATTTCATGGCTTCCATACTAGAGTATTATGGACCAGTTTCCAGCATACTGCACTGTTGGGCGTGAAGATGTTATGGTTTTAGTACCCCTCATTCACTTCCATATTATTGAGTGGTAGCAGCATAATAGATTCATGCACTAGTTTTTATGTGTTTAGCTGATTCCATTTCCATCAAGACAGATAGAGGAGCTTCATCGGATGAAGCTGATAGAGAGGTAGGATGGGGACTTACCCCAAGTACATGCCTTCTTTATCGACTACTAGCACAGATGTGTAGAGTTTCATATTCAGGGTGTACCTGTGAATCGGTTCTTTCTTTTAGAGCAAGTTTAGTATGAGTCATGGTATAGACTTAAGTCTATATTGTATCTTACCCGACATGGTAGAGAGATGCAGAGTATGGTAAGTCAATGAATTTCCATTAGTTTGTCTATTGAACTATTTTTTAATTCAATTTTAATCTCTTTACAGGGAAGTCACACAGAGTAGCTAGTTCTCATGAGTGATGAAGAAGAGAAAGGGGTCTTTAGTCGAGCAGTCGTCCATGTTGCAGCGCTGGAGGTGAGGGCATCTGTTGGCGCCAAAATTTGGAACAAAGCAAATGGCCCCAAGATGGCCCCACGGACTGCCTCGCGAAGCCCCTTCGCGGAGTTCCCTAGCACCGCGGCCACCGCAGAGCAAACAAGGTGGGAGGCTCCGTGAACGCATTTGACATTCGCGAGCCCACCGTGAAGCAAACAAGGCGGGAGGCTCTGCGAACTCATTTGACGTCCGTGAGCCTGCCGCGAAGCAAAAAAGGCGGGAGGCTCTGCGAATGCATTTGACTTTCGCGATCCCATCGTGAAGAAAACAAGGCGGGAGGCTCTACGAACGTATATGAGGTTTGCGAGCCCACTGTGAAGCCAAGGAGGTGGGACGCTCCGCGACCCCAGTTAACGTTCGCGATCCCACCGCAAAGCTACCCAACCCCTCTTCAAGTTGCGTGAGCCCTACTCTGTGGCGCCCCTTGCCTATAAATATCGGACTCCCCCTAACCTCTCCGGATGGACAATCCGACCTTTTGTCTTCTCATCTCCTCAATCGCGAACCACTCTTCTTCTTGGAGAACCATGAGCTGTGCGAGGTACCTCTGCTTTGCGAAGTGCCTCCCCATTATCTCGTTTTGATCCCCTCTTCTGAGAGGGATGCCTTTCACGAAGCCAGAGGGCTTTCGTGAAGGAAGGGGATTCCCAAGGGGACCCGGGTCATCGCGGAGCATTTATGCTTTGTGAAGCACCCTTCATGTACACTTGATCTATTTGTTAAGACTGGATCATTGTACTTCGTGTAGCACTTTGCTTCCCGACACCTTGCTCTGTGAGGCACCTATGCTCCTCGAGGTTGTGCTCTACGAATGCCCTTCCACTTAGCGAAGCACCTACCATTTGCACCTCCACCCCATGTTAAGGCTAAGGAACCCCACTTCACAAAGCACACCCCTTCGCAAGTTTCCTCCGCCACGCAGAACAACAGATCTCTATAAGGCCCCTGCATATGGACCCCTCTGCTTGGAAAATCCTTTTCCCATGCGACCCTCCATGTTGGTACGATGTGACTTCAAAGTCCCCTGGATGAAACCACCCTTAGCATTGTTGCGCCTAATGCTTCTTCACATAGGCATGCTAATGGCTATTGCTTCTTCACATACCCACGCTAACGTGGACCCCTCAATGGTTCGCTCCACGACACCCCCCTCAGTACATTTTGGTGCCTTCCCTCCCACAAGGAGCAGAGGGTACCAGTTATGTAAGTCCTAGGGGTGTGGAACGAACCCACCTCGTCCGAGCTGTAGGACGTTAAATTGCCAAGCACCTTCATCCTCAACACATGACATTAAACTGTGACATCGCCCTGTGCCTCTCACGCGGGGTGCCCCCACCATGGACATTCTCCATGCCTCCTAGTCTCCATAGGGGATGATATCCTCCTTCTTGGAGTGGTTTTTGTCCGCGGGGAAGTGCATCCACCTTGGTGTAATCCCCTAGCCTTCCTACTAGGGGGGATCACCCCTGCCCCTCCTCACTTCCTCGGTTCCAAGTCCAGCGGAGGACGTGATAGGGAACAAAGCCCCTCCTCTCTTCTTGGGTGCCAAATCCCTCTCCCGATACGGTTTTCCACACCCAGTCCTCCATCCTGGAGTAGGTCCCAATATTCCTCTCCTTGGGCCGCTCCATGAGTAATCCCCACTCCACTTTCCACATATGCACCTTTCACGATGTGACCGTCAGGTCTCTCGTGCCTCTTGTTTCTCACACCGAGCATGACTCACATGGGCTTAGAGTAAGCATCGACCATGGCATCCCACCCGGGCATCCTAGAGTGTAAGCCCCACACATCTTACCCGAACTACGGGGACTTTGATCCTTTCTAAGTCAAGGTACGTAGGAAGCCTCCATGAGGTTCAAGCCCAACAACCATTGGCCCCGACTATCTCAGTGTCGGTGCGCCAAGCCCCATTAACACCTTGGGCAGCCTAAATTGTATGCCCCACACCCTTTCCTGAACTACGTGGACTTTTATCCATGTCAATGCATGGTACGTAGGAAGCCTCATGAGGTTCAAGCCCGCCATCCACCTGGACCAAGTTCCTTATTTACATCGGTTCTCCAACACACCCCAACCCGAACTATGAGGACTTTGATCCATGTCAAGGCATGGTACTTAGGAAGCCTCCCTGATGTTCAATCCCAACACCCATCGGACCAAGGTCCTTATTCACGTCATTTCACCGACACCCACACCATCCTGATCTATGTGGTCTTTAATCCATGTCAAGGCATGGTACGTAGGAAGCCTCACGAGGTTCAATCCCACCACCCAGTTGTTCCAACCCCCTTCAAATCGATTCACCCTCGTCTCGCATGATGTTAAACTATATTCTCATCCCATCCTGAACTACGTGGACTTTGATCCATGTCATGGCATGGTATGTAGAAGGCCTCACGAGGTTCAAGTCGACCACCTGGTCGTTCCGACCTCCAGTTCACCAACACCTTGGGCCGCTTAGAGCATAAGCCCCAATTGCCCTTGTCCCGCATGACGTTAAACATTATTCTCCACTACCCAAACTATGTGGACTTTGATCCATGTCAAAGCATGGTATGTAGGAAGTCTCTTCGAGGCTCAAGCCCAAAACCATCATCCATCCTGACTCTTACTCAGGCCGCCACATCCCAGTGATATCATGCCACTTCATTCCCCTCCACAGCATTCAAGGAGCCTCCCACGTACTAGCCCCGATATCGGTGTTCCCTCCAGGGGGTTCCTTAATCTGATCCACTCTAATCAGTGTTCTAATCAGTCTGATTCATCCCCGCTAGACGTTAAACTCACGGCATACCCTATGTAAAACATGGGAAGATGAGGAAAACTTTAGATACATGCCTATGGAATAGGATTCCCCACATTCGATGTGGGATGCCTCAGGCTTCCGCACCCTTGATAAGCCCTATAATAAGGGACAGAAGAAAGACACGCCAATCCCCAGCATCCAGACATGCCAGTGATTCCCAGTGTGACTACTCCCCTAACCGAAGGTTGTTTCCCTGACCAGACCCCTTGGAATGTCCTGACAGAAGCAGCGTAATTAATTGGTGTCCATGAAAATATGGTGCTTGGAAGAATTTCATGAACAACATATTAAATCTATGAGGGAGACCCAGACTAGGTGATGCGTTCCGAGGAGGAATCCACAAAAGGAAGAACCGACATCACATCATCCTGTTTTGATCAAGGAGTAAACGTTCCTGAACAAGGAGCGAATGTTTCCCGCCTTTGGAAAGCTGGAATGTGGGGTAACAAAAGTTGTGCCTGACGCACTCAAGCAGACGGACGTGCGCGCCTCGGCAAAAGCGTCTGAAATAGAAATGGTGAACCCGACATGAATATCTTCTCCTCAATATAGAGATTAGTAACGATCGTGGAATCCATGGATTGACGTGTCACCGGATCTAGCTATCTGGTGCCAGGTCCCGCTCAGAAAAATGGCAGGCCTAGCATGAAACTCACCAGAAGTTGGGGCAGTATAACGTTGGTCGTCCCATTCTGCAATGTTGTTTGGGTGGATCCCTCTTACTCTCCATGGAAGATGGAATGGCGTTGGGACACTGGTTGTCGATTTCTTTTCCTAGCAGTGTTAATGAGTTAATCACCCTGCTTCCAGGAATCAGGTTGCTGCCGTGGGAACGCGATCACCGCCCACTCACCTACACAGGGGCAGGGGTAATGCCAGCACAGCTGCTCCGCGTGGATCCACTACTGCTGCAACAGCATCTGCTTCCACTAACATGGGGCGCCCACGCCCCATCTCTCCATCGGAAGTCATCCAACGATGGGTGATTAATGACCTCGTACGTCGTTACAAGGAGGAGGGAATAATCCCAACCAGGGATATGGCATGCCTAGACCTGGAGTCATCTAGGCCCCACCACCAACACCACCCCCAAGGGCCGTGCAGGGAGCTGCTGCTCCCCACCCCAACATTCAATCATTTAGGGAGCATGTCCCCAGAGCACTTCGATGACTCCCTGCCTTACGCTAATGAGGTGGGCGACGTCCGGCCCAGCCTAGTCAGAGTCCCAATCCATGGGCTCCCAGTAAGGGCCCCCACTCGGCCACGTCATCATCACTGCACGGCCTCGCTAAAGGAGCAGGTAAGCTATGCACTTGCGCCACTAGCACCGGCTCGTCTGACCCGACGCCAACGTCGAGCGCGAGATGAGGACGCCCGCCAAGGGGTGTCAATGTCAACGGCTACTATGGCTCGAGCCACCACCGATGCTTATCATCAAGTCCCTTCACACACTAAGCAGGGGCGCTCCTATGCCCAACCGGGGTCGAGGCCTCAACCACCCCATGGGAAGGCTGGGTCGACTCTCCGGGTTGTAGGCACGGGCGGTGGTCGCCACGAACCAACCCATGATGATGCCACTCCGTACGGAGGTCCTCTCCATACCACCACCACTAAGAGCATGGGTTTACCCTGCTCTAAGGCTTGGCATGGAGGTTTTCCCCATGCTACCCCCAATCCGAATGAGGGCCCGCCCTGCGGTACGGTCTCCCTCCAACATGGGGATCCTCCCAACGTCCTCTCCGTATCTGGCGAAGTTCTTCCTTGTCCCGGCAACCGGAAGGGTGAAGGCAAGCCTCGCTCTACTCACACCAAGCAATGGAGGTCCTCCCCATGCTCCTGTCGATTCTAGTGGAGGTTTTTCCCACTCAAGCACTGTTCATGGAGGTCCTCCCCATGTCTCCTTCGACATTTGTCCCGGTGCGCCTCGCACCCCGGCTGTCTCAAGTGGAAGTCCTCTCCGCCCAAGCACCAGTGCGGCCAAAGGACCACATGTTGGAAACTAGCCCTGTCCCGAGGATCCACCCAGAGGCAGGAAGGCAGGTCGTCGTTGCCACAAGAAGAATCCTGGGAAGGCATGGACAGAGATCAAACTGGTCCACTTCTCAGACTCTGGAGCGGAGTGCAACTCATCTCAGGAACCCTCACCTCGCTCATCCGAGTCAAGGGCCGGAGTGGGGACGAGGCGCATCAGCCTGGTACTTCTAGAATGTGAGTTCCACAAGAGTCACACCTCCCTTCGTAGGTTTATCCAAGAGGATGAATATTTGGCGACCCCGTAGGTTACGGTCATGCAATCACCACAATCATCATCTGGAAGCACTTTCTACCTGCACGAGAGATCACGAAGAGCTATTATGGGGACCAATGGAAGGCGAGCAGCATCATGAACCACCATCGGCAGCCCTGGTCCCTGAGCCAAGAATGGTGGTCTTCATCCCGTCCTATCGTGACAAAGCGTCCAGGTCACTACACTCTTTGGAGGACAGCCTGAGAATCGGTGTCCAGTCAGCACATTCGTCATATTCTCCACCAACAAACCTGCTGTCCCAGCAGTCTGCCTCAGTACTGCTGCCAGTTCCTCAACTAACCCTAGTTGGCGAGTGGGGCAATCAAGGGCCAGACCCTAAAATTGAGCCAAGGAGCTTCTAGAGAATCCTTGCGGTGGACCACTTCCCCGAGGAGTTCTGGCCCGTAGCAATGTAGGATTTCTGCATACCCGAGTCCCTCACCCTAGAGGAAGTTGAGTGTCTTTTCTACACCCTCTCGGAGACGCATTTCAGTCTTTGTTATCATCGCATGGTGTTTCCAAGGATCCAAGTTCATTTTGAGGACATCAGCGAGCAGTGTCGTCTAGTCAACCTGGCCACACTCCCGGTGGCCCAGCGCCCTGAGTCACCAGGTCGTCGTGAGTCCCTCCAGCAGCAATGCGTTCAAAGTATTAAGGTACTCCGCAAAATCATCAGGGAAGCAACCCCCCCCCCCCCCACGTGCAAGTCCATGGTTGGGGGAAGTATGCTTTCCTCCTCTTCAGCCCTATCCAACGACAGCACGACTCGCTATGTGATATCGAGGACATTACCCCGGGAAGGGTCACAGTCCACATGGCTGACATCATGGACAAGGAGGACGATATGGAGTTTCTTGATGGAGACTTACCCCCTGAGGTTTTGCCACCACTGTTGGACCCATCGGGGAGGATTACCCGTCAGTAGAGGAACCTCCTAGGTCTCCCAGCGCCCACCGAGTCGTTGGTACTCAGTCGGAATACCGGTAAGGGGAAAGAGCATGTCGGGGCTGTCAAGAACTCCAACACATCCGCCTTAGTGCATAAGATGGAGGAGGACCTCGAGAAGGCCACGTTGCACTAGCAACATGCTGAGAAAAAAAGGTTGGTCGACAACTCCTGGCTGAACGCACGATAGAGCGACGACCCGACTATGGTGATCCTAGGACAGGGCAACAGGGGCGAGAACAGCTTCCCCCCAGTGAGATGCCTCTGGGCTACCCTGATCATGTCTCCCTCGCTGACAGGGATGAATCTGTAACTCATGACAAGAGAGCATGGTATGTCTCACCAAACCCTCCCGAACGGCGTGGAAATCTGAGGAATCTAGCCCGGGTTCCCCCAGCTTCCCCGCAGGTCGTCCCATTAGTTGCTCCACGAGCCACTGAACCCATCTACTGTGTCGAAGATCCTAGCAACTTACTCATGATTAGGGATCCCCATCAAGACAGGGACCCCTGCCTGGACGATCCTATGGAGGCACTCATTTCCCGCCTTGAGGCATTGGAAACATGGAAGGTGGAAATCCCACCAGATGGCAAACCATACCCAGCCTAGGTGGATGACATGCCAGAACCTCTGGGTTTTGGGAATCCCACCGTCTCCCCCTTTAACAGGACGGGGGACCCGTCAGAGCACTTGGACCACTTCAATTCGAGGTGTGGGCCCATGTTGGGGACTCCAGCGTAGCAGGAGGCCACCAGGCTTCGCTGTTTTATTCAGATGCTGGAGGGGCCGACGTTCGTCTGGTACAGCCAGCTCCCCGTCGGATCGGTGACAAGTTGGGAGGACCGTTGTAGGTAGTTCCTATACCAGTTCATCTCTACCACCCAGAAGACCAGCATCGCAGACCTCTTCAAGTGCAAACAAAGGCCTGATGAGCAAGTCGTGGAATTTATCACCCGGTGGAAGTGGCTCACATACTCCCTCGATATGCCACTAACTGAGAAGCAATTACTGATGATGTGCATAGGGAATGTCAAGACAGAGCTGGTTCCCTCCTTGATCAACTATACCGTAGGGTTCTGAGACTTCTCAGATAAGTCCCAGCGCCTCAAAGAAGCCCCACAACAAGCTAGGCAGGCACGTCCATTGCCACCTGCAATTCCAGCAAAGGGAGCTTCCAAAGTCGAGCCTGCCGCAGTTGCCCAAATAGAAGCCCCTAGGCAGCTAGATTTGCTACCAGTAGCACCGGACCCACAACCTCGCTAAGGACCTCCACCTCAGGCATAGCCTTCGGCCCCGCAGCGTCCTCAGAATCGGCAGGCGCCACCACATAATGCGCTGCCACCACCCAGGTGGGACAATCAGGGTCCACCTCCTCAGAAAGCCCCTCTGGCTCCTCGTCAAGGCTAGGCTCCAAGGGATCCTTATTCAGAAAGAAGACACCAGACTTACTCGTTAAACAAGAATCAGGTCCCCGGTTACTTTCGTAGTGCCCTAGAGTAGAGGATTGTACGCTTACCTGAGTGTAGAAGGCTGGAAGAGGCGAATATCACCAATCGCCCCAACTACTACCCCTACCATCGGATTCTGGGGAACACCCTCAAGCAGTGCTATGTGTTTAAGGACTGGCTCAAAGACCAAGTCGATAACAACATAGTCAGGTTGGCCCCAGCTCCAGCACAAGTGGCGGGTGTCTTCATGAGGTCAAAAAGTAGTAGCGACGGCGAAGGTGAGTGGCAGCAGGTTCCCAGCTGCGGATCCCAGAAGTACAATGACTACATGGATCGTAAAATGGTCGCTCGTTCCCATGGAATTATTTATGCATGCTTGAACCAGCTGGAACCTTTAGAAGCGGCGACCACCACTTCTGCATCATCATCTCATCCGACCTCTTCCCAGAAGAACAAGTATCGGTGGTGCAAGAAGAAGCAATGTGCCACGCCAATCCAATCTTCATCCCACACTCTTGGTGACTTCATGCCCCCCGAGATGGGGATCCCTAGAAGATTTCTCCCAGTGGTGGATGATTCTTCCAATGACAGTCAAGGGTACCCTTCGGTTAACACTATTGAGTTGGTAAACCCATATATGACTCCCAGCGAGGGGGAACGCCAGGCGAACCTCCCCAACGTCCCCATCCGACACCAAAGTTGATAGAGTTACGACTACATGGGTCATCGAGGTGCACCAGTTGGCACCTCTAGTCATGCCTTTCATGCCACTGATACCAGACAGTAGGCCCGGCGCAAAGTTCAGCACTCGCAGCCTCTTCATCTGGTGTCGTCAGGTCCCCCTCCACCACCGTTTGTGCAACTGGATCAGGCAGAGCCACTATGCCCGCACCAATACCAGTCTCACCCTACTACAAGACAATCTCAGTTGTCTGTTCCTCATCCGGCAGCTACTCTTCAGGCCTCGACTAGTGAGCAGCAAGATATGCCCAGCACCAGCTAGTCACCGGTCCAGCCGATAGGGTCCGTCATGCCTCCATTCGCAGAGCGGCCTCCTGTAAGCAGAAGTTCATGTCTGTCGTGGAAGTATGATGTTCTAAATCATCTCTTTGGCATCCCAGTGAGGCTTTCCATCCTTGAAGCCCTTCTCTTATTGTCATATATGTTTGAGGGCCTCGTTGAGGCTTTGAGGAGCCCCCTCCAGTTTGAGACAGAGGTAGCAGCTGCAGAAGCCTTCCATACTGAAGCAGTTGAGAATGTCAAATGCCAAGCCATCATTTTGTTCTCAGGAGAAGACGAAGGATATCCTATACAGAGGCACATCCGCCCGCTGTACATCATCGGCCAATTCAACGGTGTGGAGGTCCGCCGCTATCTCAATGACACTGGCTCCGAGATTTACCTTATCCCGACGCGGACATTATGAAAGCTAGGGTAATCTAAAGATGACCTGGCTCCCTCTGATTTAAGGATCTAGGGATATGACAAGATAGAACAAACCCCGGTCGACAAGATCCATTGGAAGACCCAATTTGGTGGCCTAGTTTCTAGTACTGAATTCATGGTTGTCACCCAGGACACCGCGTACAATGCATTGATGTGTAGGTCATGGCTCCACCTGCACACGGCAGTCCCCTCATCGTATCACCAATGACTCAAGTACTCCTTTAATGGTCGAGTAGGCATACTCCAAGGTGATGCATCTCCTTTCACCTCTTGTGAAGCCTATTATCTGGACGCTGACTATTACAAGAGCAAGGATAAGCACATTTTGGAAAATGAGATTGAGCCCGCCCTGGTCACAAGTGAACCCTGGGAAGGTATGGATGACGACTATGTCTTCCTAATCCATCAGTAGGAGGCCACGACCCTCGACATGGGGAAATGATTTATTGTCTCTAGTAAAAGAGGAAGGCATATTCCCAAGTCCAAGCGATGGCAGAAAATCACCTCGTACTCCTACACAAACCAGGCTCGGGTGATCCCGAAACCTCCTACCATCATACGGTACCGGGATGTCCACCCCATGGCGACGACAGTATGTCATATGTGTCTATTCCTCCGGTCTAGAATTAACCAGCTCAAGCCGACGTGCCACTATTTATTTGATATCATCAAGTTTGGTCCCTTAAGCCGAAGGCCAGATGGGATTGGATCGACTTCTTTCATTTCCATGGTCTCAGTGGTGCATGAATCTCCTGATGCACTATCCACTGCTGTCTAGGCTGGTACCAGCCTCCTATTAGGTTCCTCTGAACAAGGGGAAGCTTCACCTGCTGGGAATCTCTCCTCTGCAAGCGAAGAAGAGGATTTGGAGGATTCTCCCCCTGCCTTTGGAGAAGGCGTCTCTGCCACGATCAATGAACTGGTACAGGTGATCCTTGGTAGTGAGGAAGATCTGAGACCCACATTGATCAGTGTCTTCATGTCCCTCAAGGAGCAGAAGCGGTACATGGACTTCCTTAAATAGCACTGTGACGTGTTTTCCTGGAGTTACGACGAGATTCTAGGACTAGATCCTTAGGTAGCCATCCACCGCCTTGGTCTCTCGACAAACCATCGTAGGTTTAAGCATCCTCCCAGAAATATGCATCCTTCTCATGGTGCCATGGTTGAGGCCGAATTTGACAAGCTCATCAGAGCCAACTTCATCAAGGAGGTCCAGTACCCTAAGTGGCTAGCCAACCTTGTTCCAGTCAGAAAGAAGAATGGACAGATCAGAGTCTGTATCGACTTCTGAGATCTCAACTGTCACTGTCCAAAGGATGATTTTCCCCTTCCAGTGACAAAATTATTAATCGACACTACGGTTAGGTTCCAAGCCATCTCCTTCATGGAAGGTTACTCTATATGTAATCAGATCCGGATGGCCCTCGAGGATGAAGATTCCATAGCTTTTAGGACACCCCAAGGTACTTTCCGTTACTAGGTTATGCCCTTCGGCCTGAAGAATGCAAGTGCCACCTATCAGTGGGCCATGCATCACATATTCAAGACAATCCTCGATACATTGGTGGAGTGCTACGTGGATGATCTAGTGGTCAAATCTCACCAGCACCAGGACCTTGAGAAAGTGTTCGGTTTCCTCCATTCTCACCACTTGAAGATGAACCCGTTGAAGTGTGCTTTCAGGGTCACTTCCGAAAAGTTTCTTGGCTTTTTTGTTAGGTATTGAGGCATCGAGATTGACCCAGAGAAGATGAAGGCAATCAGCTAGATGCCTCCCTCGAGCAATATTCGGGAGCTTTGAGGTCTCCAAGGACACTTAGCCTATATACGCCGATTCATTACGAATCTAGCTAGCAAGTGTAAGCCCTTTTCTTAGCTCATGAAGAAGGGCTTCGCCTATGAATGGGACGAGGAGTACCAGGCCGCCTTTGAGGAAATCAAGCAATATTTACTCCAGCCTCCAGTCTTGATGCCACCCGTCTCCGATAAGCCTCTAATTTTGCACGTCACTGCCCTGGACCGATCACTCAGCGCCCTTCTCGCCCAGAATAACAACGAGGGTGTAGAGAACAGTCTCTACTACCTCAGCCGCATGATTCTCGATACGGAGACCAGATACTCCCCTATCGAGAAGAGATGCCTTGCGCTCGTATTTGCTGTGCAGAAATTGAGAAATTAACCGCAGCACCATGAGGTACAGCTGGTCTCCAGGGTAGACCCACTGAAGTACATTCTGAATCCCCCCATGTTGACCAGCCATCTAGCGTGGTGGGCGGTGATTCTCCAGCAGTTTGACATCAGGTTCATGCCTCATAAGGCTATCAATGGGCAGGCATTGGAAAACTTTCTAGCTTCCCATCCAACATCCACAGACCAGTCCCTGGACTTTCATTTTCCTGATGAGACAATCTTCTTAGTCGATCATACCATCCCATGTTGGCAGATTCACTTTGATGGTAACTCCCGGAGTCCCACCGGTATGAGGCTCAATGATCCTAGGCTTAACAGAGTGGGCCTGGGTATCTTCTTCATTACCCCAGCAAAATCCATCTTGCCATACTCATTCCTATTGTCATAAGGCTGCACCAACAATGAGGCAGAGTATCAGGCTATTATCACTGGCCTCGAGCTGGCCCTTGAGATCGATGTGCCCCAGTTGCATGTGAAAGGGGATTCTAAGCTAGTCATCAAGAAAGTCAATGGTGGCTAGGTTGTCAGAAATCCAGAGCTCGTACCATTTTTGGAGTGCACCCTCCATCTAATTGACCAGTTCTCGTCTCGACCAGAGGTTACCCATGTCCCTCGGTCACAGAATGGTCGAGCAGACGCTTTGGCCGGTTTCGCAGCATCACTCACAGAGCCTGAGCAGGATGATCTGATTATACATGTGGACCACCGGCTAGTCATTGCTCTCGTCACCCCAGAGGATGACGTTGGCCTACGAGTAAGCCATCTTACCGCCAAATCCTCCACATCAGGACCGCTAGGCTCGTCAGATCCAGTGGTTGAATTAACTCCCGAATGGAGATCCCCTTTTGTTGAGTATCTCCAAAAAGGTCACCTATTGGATAATCGGGCCGAGAGCAAGTGAAACCAATTCCACGCACTACAATTTTCCCTCCAGAGTGGTCCCAGTCTTAAGTAGATCCTCTATAAACGTGGTTTTGATGGCGTTCTCCTCTTTTGCATTCAAGGAGTCAAGATTCCACAGGTCATGCAAGAGGTTCATGCCAGTTCTTGTGGCGCCCACCAGGCTGGGCCGAAGCTGTCCCATCAGATCCAGAGACTAGGGTACTTCTAGCCCTCTATGATCCATGATTGTATTGAGTTTTCCAAGAGATGTCACACGTGACAAGTGCATTCTAACTTCATGCATCGGCCACCAGATCTCCTTCACACTACCAAGTACTCTTGGCCCTTTACGGTGTGGGGACTCGATGTCGTGAGACCATATCCACCAGAAAAAGCTCGTCAATGCAGGTTCATCCTGACCACCATAGATTTCTTTTCCAAGTGGGCAGAGGAAATTCCACTCAAGGATGTCAAGGACCATTCCATCGTTGACTTCATGATCTCCAATATCATCCACTGGTTTGGAGTTCCTCACGTCATCCTCATCGATAATGGCAGAAACTTTTGAGCAGCTAATTTGAAGAAATTGTATGCCAAGTACAATATTTGTTCAAACCATACCTCCCACTATCACATGCAGGAAAATGGATAGATCGAGGCGTTCAACAAAATCCTCTCTAAAATTTTGCATAAAATGGTTGGTTAGAACAAGAATAGTTGGTCGGACAATCTCCCCAACTCCCTCTGGGCCTATCGAATGATGACTCGTAACTCCACCCAGGTGACCCTGTATTCCCTAGTGTACGGAGCTGAGGCCATCCTGCCCATTGAGATCCAGCTGCCTTCGTTACGTACTACAGTATATGACCAGTAGGCACCAGATAAGGTGGTCGAAATCCATCTAGATGAATTGGAAGCACTTTACGAGAGTAATCTCTGTGCCCTGCACAATTTGGAAAGGCACTAGAACAATATGGCTAGAGCCTTCATTAAGAAGGTTCGCCTACACTCTTTTCTGCAAGGCGACCTGGTATTGGCCCTCCGAGCGTCAATGATCCCTATAAGAAAATCACCCAAGTTAGATCCCAAATGGGAGGGGGCCTACATAGTCCACAGGGTTTACCCCAATGGAGAATACTCCTTGGTGACCATGGATGGTGAGCGTATAACTCCTCCCACCAATGCCAAATTCCTCAAGAAATACTTTTCCTAAGCCTCATGGTCTCGCATGACCTTAAACTGTCCAGTCTTGCATGACTTTAAACTGTGCATCGTCCTTCATGACATTAAACTGCATCGTGAGGACTACTTATGGCTTGATTCCCATCCTAATGGGATACGTACGAACGCTCAATCGATTCGTTTTGAGCCTAGCCCCAAACTCTTCTCTTCGACTATCCCCCCTGGGTATATCTTTCTCGGAGGATCCTTGAATGATATGTAGTAGGCTTCCTTAGCCCCACTCATACGAGGATTATAATGGTCTCACCATGTGCCCACTCCCGTTCTTCTATCCTCCCACATCTTCACCGCATGATTTTAAACTACATGGCCTTCAAGAACTACGTATGGATTGATTCCCATCCTCATGGGATACGTAGGAACGCCTAGACATTTCGTCTGTTGGCCCAGTCCAAATGCCAGAATCTTTCCCTCCAGGGTCAAGATGTATGGTAGGGGTGCAAACTCTTGCACCAATTCACGTCGATCCAACCTCGATCTGACTGCACATCCCAATCCCTGGAGACGTTCACCTCTTTGAGAGATGGGTACAACTATGTTCCACCCACTCCTTGACTGGGATTCCATCACCATCCTCGTCCGGAAGGGCCCTTGAATGGTATGAATGTTAGGCCTAAGGTCCCTCTCTTACCACTTCGGGCCAACGCCCTCGAGGATGTCGAGCAAGAATCTAATACAAGTCTCGCGTTTCGAATATGGTCAGTGGTCGATGCTCATTTTTTGCTCCTGAATGGTCACTATAGGGATGCTGTGTTTCGAATATGGTCAACAGCTGTCCTGGATCGTTAGGTCCACCACAAAATGTTCCAAACATCAGAGGTAGTGGTTCATTCTACCCTGTTGTATCTCCAAACGACGAACTCCCTCCGGGCGATGCCAACCATCAGGCCCCTTGGCCTTCTCAGGGCCCCGACCATCTTCCTCGCTGCAAGATGTTAAACTGCAAGCTGGTCAGGCCTCCCTAACCGAGGACCAACCTCAGGCCCCCTAGCCTTATCGGGCCCTCGGCCCTCATCCTCACTACAAGATGTTAAACTGCAAGCTGGTTAGGCCTCCCTGACCGAGGCCCTACCTCAGGCCCCATGTCCTTATCAGGCCCCCGTCCCTCATCCTCACTACAAGACATTAAACAGCAAGCTGGTCAGGTCTCCCTGACCGAGGCCCAGCCTCAGGCCCCCTGGCCTTCTTGGGCCCCCGTCCCTCATCTTCACTACATGAATTTAAACTACATGGCCTTCAATAACTACGTATGGATTGATTCCCATATTTATGGGATATATAGGACCACCTGAATGTCTAGACTTCGGGTCTAGCCCCATATCACGGAGATCTCCATTTCACCTTGTCCCCTTGGCCTGCCCTTCCCTTGGAGAAGACAGTATATGGTGTGGCATGGGATTATTTCCTTGTTCACGTCAGGTTTGTAACGACCATGTTGTGTAACTCTCCCTCCTGATCACCCTCGTCGACCCTCTTCGGTGTTTCACTGATGTTCCTAAGGGTACTCTGGTTTAGTACCTGGAATGTCGGACTCTTCTCGGACATGCTTCCACCCGCTTTTCAGGCTTTTTTTCCCCTTCATTAGGGCTTCCATCACCTTTCACACCTGAAGGGGCCCCCGAGTGGCATGGATGCTAGGCCTAAGGGATATCCTATCATTATGGGCCAACGCCCCTGAAGGTCACGGGAAAAAAACCGAGACAAATCCCGTGTTGCGAATATGGTCAGCGGTCAATGCTCATTTGTTGTCCCACCTCAGGCTAACACGATATGGATGTTGTGTTTCAAACATGGTCAACAATTATCCTCCATCTCCACACCAACCCCATTAAGCCCGAAATTCCGTTTACATGATTCACATCCTTCTCCACCTCATCATGTCCAAGTAGAACTTCAAAACTCTTGGTACTATTCCTCAGTGCGCATTCACGTGTTAGGAGGACCAATGCCGCGATAGGGGACCCGCACCGATTGCCCTTTGGCGTGCGTTCCAGGTATTGCAATAGACATCTTCCTCCCTTGTTTCCCACATTGAGTTTAAACTCATGTGGGATTAGGGATCGGGTTGAGGTCTAAACTTACATGGAGGGTTTTTCGCTCCTCTATTGTCCGATCTCTAAGACCATAAACTAAGATCTCATTAAGAACTACGTACGGCTTGATTATCATTATTATGGGATATGTAGGACCACCCAAACACCTTTTCTTTGATTCCATCTCAGTTGGGAGCTAGTATCTCCTTCCCCTTTCCCTCTTACCCCTATTTGGGCCCCTTGGCCTAAGGTTCCCCTCTCAAAATTGCATACGGTGTGATACGGGACCATGTCCCCATTCACGACGGGAATATTTTATTGCACTATAAACATTCCCCGCCTAGAATCGTCTCTACTACATATGCGTTACATGATGTTAAAATGCATGCTTGGTCCTATCACATGACCCTAAATTGTGATATTATCATCCTGGCCGCATGATGAAAAACAACACTGCATTGTGATGACCTCATCATAGAGGAAATCACGTTGGGTATTGGGCTCATGTCATACCATTTTTCAATGCCTACTATGGCTTGATCCTTGTGGTGAAGCCAGGGCCTGCTAGCCTAGGCCTTTCACTTCACAAAAACAAATAACTCACCTTAAAGGACAAACAAGATTTATCAAATGCCGCTTATTTTGGTGTGAGGGCCACGCCCGCGCTCCCCTTTTTTCCCTGGCATTGGTATCTTACCATGCCACCTTGAGAACAACGTGCAGCTTAATCCACATTCTCTTGGGGTACGTAGGAATGCCTGTGCACTTTGCCTTAGGCCCAGCTCAACTCTTGTTTTTAGTCCCTTGACCTAAAACCTCTCCAAGGAACACGTGGTGGTCAGAACCCCCGGTTCCCATTCGCGTTGGGTTTTTGTAATTACTCACCAAGAGTCTCCTGTGTATTCTACCATATTTGTTCTAAGTTCTACGACCCTAAATAAAGATCTTCCTATGATAAGGGATTCAACTCCCTCTATATAATACGTCTCGTTGCCGTATTCAGATGCATTTTGACAAAGATCCCGAAGTGTGGAATTTTCATGGGGACATTCCCCTCGTTCCATGTCCAAGATTTGTGAGCTCGCTATTTGGATCCTCATCCTCTTACACATCCAAAAGGACCCTCGGATGACATAGATGCTAGGCCTAAGGGCTCTCCAGGGATGCTAGGCCTAAGGGCTCTCCTACTATTTCGGGCCAACGTCCCTAAGGATATTTGACTAAATTTGCGACAGATCCCATGTTTCGAACATGGTAAACGGTCGATCCTCATATGTCTATCCCCATTCAAGGCTAACACGATGTGGATGATGCATTTCCACCATAGTTAATGGTTATCCTCCATCGTCACACCACTATAATTATGGTCCAAATCTCAAGCATCATGATTCACAAATTTCCACTTTCTCGTGTTCAAGTGTAATTCTGACATACTTGGTTTTATCTCTTCGCACATTTGGGTGCACTTCATGGACGAGTTAGCATCATTTGGCTGGTATTCACCGAGTGTCCCTCCGTCCTAGAATGCCCCTTCCTTTATCGGGAAAGTCCCACCACTACTTCTTGTTTCCCACACCGAGCACGAATCACATGGGCTTAGTAGTTCTGGTAGGATGTGTACCGACGTGTCCAGGCTTCTCATCATCCCGCATGATGTTAAACTGTGTTCTCAAAACTATGTATGGCTTGATTACCATCCTCATGGGATACATAAAGACACCCCAGTATTTTGCCAAGGGTCTAGCCCCAGGAATCGTAAATTCATGTTCCTCCCCATTTCCATCCCCTGGCCTGACCCCTTGTGGGGAACCATAGAACTAAAACTCTGCCCTAAACAAGTTTGGGATACCCCAAGGTGACAATGGGAAGCGACGGATCCCTCACAAGAGAGGCCCTGTCTGAAATAAGGAATGATCCATGATCAAACCGATGCACCCATCCAATGTGCTTCTGCCATGGTGGCGTAATTTCAAGAGTGTTGGATTATGTTTGAACAAACCCTCACTCAATGTTCCACACTTTGTGTTCCCCATATTCAGACCCTCGTCCTCTCTCATGTTTGGAGGAACCCCCTAAAAGTACAGATGCTTGGCCTATGGCCTGCCTACTCTCTTGGGCTAATGTTCTGGAAGACTAATGAATGGCATTTGTGACAGGTCTCGTGTTTCGAACATGGTCAACAGTCGACCCTCATTTTATATCCCCACATTATGATAATACAATAAGAATATTGTGTTTCTAATGCGGTCAACAATTATTATTTATTGTCATGCCACCCCCACAATGTTTCGAATCCCAGGTATCGTGATTCCCACTTCCCATTCCCATTTGTTCGAATCGACTTCAGCGCCCCTGACGTTACACCGTTTGTTCATAAGAGAATGTGAGGAAAACGGTAATTCGGTTGTTCTAAGAACTTCATTCTATATCTAGGCCTCTCCCATTTCCCTGGAAATCTAGACCAGTTGTCCAAACCCCAGATGCCTAAAACATGGTTTGCACTCCTACATTTGGATGGTGCAATGAGGTGACCATCCCTTTTTTCTCACATTGGGCTTGACCCACGTGATCTTAGGGAATGGTCATTAGACGCTCTGTGAACATCAAAAGTATATAGTAGACCAATGTGAACAATAGAACTCATGCATTCTATGACATTCAAACAATCAAAGCATGAAAGTACATTTAAGGGTTTGTAATCATTACAGTACCCGGGGGTCGACTCCCCCCATGGATGGATTGACCTCATCGAAGGAACGTTGTAGCTCCTCCACCCTCTGGCTCGAAGTGTCCAGGAGATGTTGCCTCTTGTTCACCTCCTGCTCCTCCTCGGCGGCGAGGGGGTGCAATTTGTTGGCCGCAATCTGTGCCCGCTCCACATCGGCCCGGATGGCGATCATCTCCCCAGAAGCTTGTCTCAGGCACTCTTCGGCTTCTTCCAGCTGGGCCTTTAGTCGTGATATCTGCTCAGATTGCACATTGAGGTAGGTCAAGTGCTCGTCCGCCCAATTTTGCAGCCACTAGACCTCATCTTCAGCCTTCTGGAGCCTCTTGATGTTTATCGCCTTCCTTCGCTGCTAGCCTACGCTAAGGCCTCGATCATACTCCCGAATCTTTTCCGCCATAATATCTCAGATGAGAATGTGAGGATGTCGGGAATCCACTCCCCTTTCACACAGTTCGCGTAGGTGCGAGAAAAGTCTGTCCATCTCATTCAACCATAGCGCTTGGGGGGTATCATCAATGAAGTGCTTGATCAGCTTCCACGATCGGCGACAGACTATTTTGTTGTCCTCCTCGTCGGAGTCCGTCTCGTCCCAATCGGCATGATTGGTGGGCTCGTATTCAAGGAATGCCCCCAAGAACTCCTCGTCCAGGTCCACGTCTGGCATCGGATCCGGCGTGGCGGGGCCTGAATCGTCTGGTTTATCCTCATCATCGAATCCCACCTCGATGATCTCAGGTGCAGTCCCACTGGTGCCCCCGCCGGTGGTCAGGAGCACTGCAGTTCAGTCAGGCTGGATGTTCACCTCCATGACTATCGGCATTCCCCTAGGAAGGGTGCTACCAAAAGCCCTGACCAACTTCGTCATAGCATCCCAGGCCAATTGAAGGACTGTACACGCCAAGAAGGGGACGTGAATGTTAGTTAACGTGGTCAGGGTGTGACAGTTCTGGATGCAGTAGAGAAGACTTACAGAGGTCAAATCCCTGGTCTCTCTCTTGGGCTAATGTCATCAGAACCCAGAGAGACGGCCCCTCGTATATGGTTGGCAGGTCTAGAGATTTCAGGGGAGCCACCTCGACTGTCCCAGCCCCTCCAGACGTGGAGGTTGATGCAGCTGCGGGTGCGTATCCTGAAGGTCCCGCGTCGGCACCCGCTAAGGGGTGAGAACAAGGTCTATGCACAAGGTCCTCCTGCAAAGTACAAATGATGATAAGGAATCCAAAGTAACCTAAGGGCAGGCTCTGAAGAAGGAACTTGGGGTTTTACCTTGAGAGCCTCCGTGAAATCTTCGAGATATGAGGACTGGCTGCCGACTTCGCCCTCCTCCGGCAGACTCTCCCTACCAGCCTCGTCTCCCCGGGAGGACTCGTCTGATTCGTCTGATAGGGGGAAGTGCTCCCTTAGATCAGCAGCCGACAGCTATGGAGGGACCGTGAGATCCAACAGCACCCTAACTCGGTCTATCATCGGATGCAGGGCGCCCCGAGAATGGACCAAGTCCTCAAGATAGTCTATGTATTACTCCGCCTCTGCCTGGGATACTTCAAAGTCGGCTCTAATAGGGCCAATCCCCGACAAGTACATCCTGAGGATGAGGTGATTGAGGTTTTTCCATAACTCAGATGGGCCAAGGAATTTTCTGGTGACCTCTGAGATGTCCCAGGCCTCCGGGAAGGCATCATTCTCCGGCATGTCAATGTGGCGCAACCGTTTCCCCGGGGCCTGAGTGGAAATCCTACGGAACCCTCTCGGTAGTTGCCCCTCTGGATGACTCTATTCTGTTGGGACCACCATCTTTTCTGCCGCTATCAGACCCGCTGCTACTGCTCCATCCTCAACCGGTGTGGGCGTCGCCGCTACAGCAGCCCCACCACTAAGGGATTCCCCTGTCACCTTCTGGCCCTAGCCACAAGGTTGGGGAGGCTCACCCTCACCTACTAGGATGGTTGGACGCTTCAGCATCTCCCCTAGGTAGGTCGCCTCCCAGCTCTGGGCGTATTCTTTTATCATCCCAAGGACGGAAGTCGGTGGATTCAATACATTCCGCATCTTCCCGTCTTCCCGTGTGAACATGAGCCACATTTTCCTCATTACACACGGGTTCTCCTTGCAGCACACCCCCAGGTAGACCTACGGGGTCAGCCGCTGCAGGCACCAGAATTGCCTAGCGAACTAGTGTGGGGTGTACGGCTTGTAGAGGCACTCGCGGTCCACCCTGTCCACCAGGACTCCACCTCAAAAGGCTAAGAGGTAGACTCAATGCTCTTCTGTTCCCTGGAAATCATCCGTGAAGGCCCCCGTCGGTAGCGGGAATGGGTGGAAATTGAATTCCTCCACCCTCCACACTCGGTTTGGAACCGATAGTGTGGTCAGCTTGGTCGGAAAACTCCCTGCGGCGTTCAAGATTGAGGGATGAAAGTTCGACCCCGAAGGCGAGATGGGGTTCTAATACTCGTAAATACCCCTGATGTGCACCTCTATCCACCCATACACGAGGTGGAACGGCTCGCATATCCTATGTGTCCTCTTCCACTCGTTGATGTGCCACAGAACTTTGTACAACTGGGTGAGCATCGGGATCCCTAGGTTGACTCATCCTCCTGTCGCCAAGGTGGATGCCATGATGAAAGTGCTTGGCCGCACTCCCATGTTTGTATCCCTCACCATCAGGATCCAACCATAGATGAGGGCTATGATGAATGCCACCAGCCTGACTATTGGTCGTTGTTCAGTGCGGACACTGAACCCCTAGGTCTTCCACTGGCTATTCTCTAACAGCCACCAGTACGAGTTTTCCTTGCTCCAAGAACCGCAAGTTTGAAGACTCGCAGGGAACTTCCTATTTTATGGGAAGTCCAAGAACTTCTTTAACCAGCTCTTGAAGTGGAAAACCCTCACGGCCTCCTTGTCCTCCCCGGGCATGAGCTCCATCAATGCCATCACCAGACGCGACATCTGCTATGAATCCTCCCACGCACCTATGGCTGGGAGGAATTTGTCCGTACATCACCCCAAGTATCAGGACCCCCGATATCTGATGCACATCCCATAGGATGATGTCGACCTCCCCATGATGCAGGTGAAAGGTATTGTCCCTGGTGACCATCGGCTCAACAGCTCCGGCATCAACTGCTTCGGCTGGTAGATTTGGAACTGGGAAGCCCAGGCTTCCTCGTACAGGCCCACTCTTCTCAGCTCCGCCCCAAACTCCTCGCACAAAGCACCTACCCAGTAGGCCCAAACCCAATCATCGGTGAAGTTTCTACCCTGGCGCAGGTCCCATTC
This sequence comes from Viscum album, assembly GCA_963277665.1. Taxonomy (NCBI): domain Eukaryota; kingdom Viridiplantae; phylum Streptophyta; class Magnoliopsida; order Santalales; family Viscaceae; genus Viscum; species Viscum album. The sequence continues at coordinate 87,576,963 of OY728154.1, forward strand.
CTCGGACCACCCCTTTCTCAGGTTCCCCAGCACCACCTTAAGGATGGTTCGGTACAGGGGAGGGGACGTCTCCGGCTGAAACTCTCTACCTTCAATGTTGTTCAGGTGATTGTATAGACAGTCGGCAATGAAATGTGTTAAATCCTCCCAGGCATGACCATCGGGTTCCCTGAACCATCGGTGCTGGCACGGCGTGCTCCGGAACCAGTAGGCTGGCTCATCCCTACTTGCTGCAGGGATGAATACATCATCCCTCAGCTCGAAGTCGTACAGAGGCAACCTTCTGTAGAACGGATAGTTCTTTTGGATCTCCAATAGCAGCCCCACCAAAGAACTATGGTCTGAGTGGATCCACACTAGATCTCCTAGCCCCAGGTTGTTCGCCATTTCATCCCTCTGGAAGGCATCCACAAGGACCCCCTGGGCAGCTTCTTGGTGGGCCATTTGGTTCTGGAACTTGGACGTTTGGTTGGATGGTTCGCAAAGATTACTCGCAAAGTGAGTTCTCAAAGGCCGCTCATGAGGACTGTTCATGGAAGAACTGCCTCAGTTTTCAAAGCCAGATCACAGAGTGCAAACGCAGAGTTGAAGACTTATTGTGCACTGCAAAGCCTCGGTTCACAGAGAACACTCGCGGAGTACGCCGAGCTTCATGAATCTAGAATGAAAGAAGACAAGATCACGGAAAAAGGAAATAACAAAAGAGATGGTAGGCCCCCTATTTATAGACGATGTCCATTGGAGCTTTGCGGCACATCCTGGCCGCACGGAGCTTCGCGGTGCGCACGGCCCACGCGTCCCCTGTCCGCCTCGCGATCACGCCTCGTGAATCCACACCGTGAATGCCTGAAGATTTTTGTGTTTTCCCTCAGACTTTGAACCTTTATCTCTCCGCGGCTCCAAGTCTGAGGGGGGGCATTTGTTGGCGCCAAAATTTAGAACAAATCAAAAGGCCCCAAGATGGCCCCACAGATTGCCTCGTGAAGCCCCTTCTCAGAGTTCCCCAACACCGTGGCCATCGCGGAGCAAACAAGGCGGGAGGCTCCATGAACGCATTTGACGTTCACGAGCCCGCTGCGAGGAAAACAAGGTGGGAGGCTCCGCGAACACATTTGACGTTTGTGATTCCACCGCGAAACAAACAAGGCAGGAGGCTCCGCGAACGCATTTGAAGTTTGCGAGCCCGCCACGAAGCAAACAAGGCGGGAGGCTCCGCGAACGCATTTGATGTTTTCAAGCCTGCCATAAAGAAAACAAGGTAGGATGCTCCGTAGATGCATTTTACATTCGCGAGCCCACCGTGAAGCCAAGGCACAGGATGCTCTGCGACCCCGGTTGACGTTCATGAGCCCGCCATGAAGCTACCCGAAACCTCTTTGAGCCGCGTGATCCCTGCTCCGCGGCACCCCTTTCCTATAAATACCGGACTCCACCTGAGCTCTCCAGATGGACAATTCGACCTTTCGGCTTCTCATCTCTTGAATCGTGAAGCACTCTTCCGCTCGAAGAACCATGACCTACGTGAGGTACTTCTGCTTTGCGAAGTGCCTCTCCATTGTCTCGTTTGGATCCCCTCTTCCGAGAGGGATGCCTTTCCCGGAGCCTAAGGACTTTCGCGAAGGAAGGGGATTCCCAAGGGGACTCAGGTCATCATGGAGCGTTTATACTTCGAAAATCACCCTTAATGTACACTTGATCCATTTGCTAAGGCAGGATCATTATACTTTGTGAAGCACTTTGCTTCCCAATAGCTTGCTCTGTGAGGCACCTTTTCTCTGCGAGGATGTGCACCGTGAATGCCCTTCCACTTCACGAAGCACCTCCTGTTTTCACCTCCACCCCATGCTAAGACTAAGTCGCCCCACTTCACGAAGCACACCCCTTCGCAAGTGCCTTCCACCATGCGGAACAACAGAGCTCCATAAGGCCCCTGCCTATGGACCCCTCTGCTTGGAAAATCATTTTCCCATGCGACCCTCTAGGTTGGCACGATGTGACTTCAAAGTCCCCCAAATGATACCGCCCGTAGCATTGTTTCACCTAATGCTTCTTCACATAGGCACGATAATGGCTATTGCTTCTTCGCATAGCTACACTAACTTGGACCCCTCGATGGTGCGCTCTGCGACACCCCCTCAGTACGGCATTTCCGGTGCCTTCCCTCCCACAAGGAGTAGAGGGTACTGGTTATGTAATTCCTAGGGGTGCGGAACGAACCCACCTCGTCCAAGCTGCAGGACGTTAAACTGCCAAGAGCCTTCGTGCTCAACACATGACGTTAAACTGTGGCATCGCCTTGTGCCTCTCACGTGGAGTGCCCCCACCATGGACATTCTCTATGCCCCCTGGTCTCTACAGGGGATGATATCCTCCTTCTGGGAGTGGCATTTGTCCACGGGGAAGGGCATACACCTTGGCGTAAGCCCTTAGCCTTCCTTCCAGGGGGTAGCACCCCTGCCCCTACTCACTTCCTTGGTGCCAAGTCCAGTGGAGGACGTGATAGGGAACTAATCCCCTCCTCTCTTACTGGGTGAAAAATACCTCTCCCTCTATGCTTTGTTTCACCCAGGCCTCCATCCTAGAGTAGGTCCCAATCTTCCTCTCCCTGGGCTGCTCCATGCGTAATCCCCAGTCCACTTTCCACGGACGCACCTTTCACGACGTGACCATTAGGTCTCTGTTGCCTCTTGTTTCTCACACCGAGCATGACTCACATGGGCTTAGAATAAGCATCGACCATGGTATCCCACTCGGGCATCCTAGAGTGTAAGCCCCACACATCTTACTCGAACTACAGTGACTTTGATCCTTGCCAATGCAAGGTATGTAGGAATCCTCCATGAGGTTCAAGCCCAACAACCATTGGCCCCGACTATCTCTGTGTCGGTGCTCCAAGCATCATTAACACCTTGGGAAACCTAGAGTGTAAGCCCCGCACCCTTTTCTGAACTACGTGGACTTTGATCTATGTCAAGTCATGGTATGTTGGAAGCCTCACGAGGTTCAAGCCTGCCATCCACCAGGACAAAGGTTCTTATTCACGTCATTTCTCTGACACACCCCAACTAGAACTACGAGGAATTTGATCCATGTCAAGGCATTGTATGTAGGAAGCCTCCTGGAGGTTCAAGCCCAACACTCATCAAAACAAGGTCCTTATTCATGTCGGTTCGCCGACACCCACACCATCCTGAACTAAGTGGTCTTTGATCCATGTCAAGGAATGGTACGTAGGAAGCCTCACGAGGTTCAAGCCCACCACTCGATCATTCTAACCCCCTTCACATTAGTTCACCCTCATCCCACATGATGTTAAACTGTATTCCCACCCCATCCTGAACTACGTGGACTTTGATCCATGTCAAGGTATGGTATGTAGGAGGCCTCATGAGGTTCAAGACCACCACTCGGTCATTCCGACCACCGGTTCACCAACACCTCGGGCCGCTTAAAGCGTAAGCCCCAAATTCCCTTGTCCCACATGACGTTAAACTGTATTCCCCACTACCCAAACTGTATGGACTTTGATCCATGTCAAGGCATGGTACATAGGAAGTCTCTTTGAGGCTCAAGCCCAAAACCGTCATCCATCCTGACTCTTACCCGGGCCGACACATCCTGGTGAGATCATGCAACTTCATTCCCCTCCATAGCATTAAGGGATCCACCCACGTGTTGGCCCCGATATCGGTGTTCCCTCCAGGGGGTTTCCTCAATCGGATCCACTCTAATCAGTGTTCTGATCAGTCTGATCCATCCCCACTAGACTTTAAACTCTCGGCATACCCTATGTCAAACATGGGAAGCTGAGGAAAACCTCAGATACATGCCTATGGCATATGATTCTCCGCGTTCTATGTGGGATGCCTCGGGCTTCCGCACCCTCAAGAAGCCCTATAATAAGGGACAGAAGAGAGACACACCAATCCCCAGCATCTAGACACGCCCGTGATTCCCAATGTGACTACTCCCCTAACCACAGGTTGTTGCCCTGACCGGACCCCTTGGAATGTCCTGACAGAAGTAGTGTAATTAACTGGTGTCCATGAAAATATGGTGCCATGAAAATTTTCATTAACAACGTATTAAATCTATGAGGGAGACCCATAATAGGTGATGAGTTTCGAGGAGGAATCCACAGAAGGAAGAACCGACATCCCATCATCTCATTTTGATCAAGGAGAAAACTTCCCTAAACAAGGAGTGAATATCGCCCGCCTTTGGAAAGCGGGAATTCAAGGTAGTAAAAGCCATGCCTGTCACACTAATGCAGATGGATGCACTTGCCCTGGCGAAAGCGTCAGAAAAAACATCTTTTCAGGCACTTTTTGAGAGCATCTTCGAGCATCCGTCCTGGAGAGAGGAGGTTCATGCCCTAGAGGAACATCCTGCAGCTGCTCCTAGTTCTGAGGAGCCACGACCATGGCACTATAGACATTTTCATGATGCATGTGAGGCCTCACTTGTTCCACGGGCATAGTTCGGCCCTCTAGTAGTCTAGGATCAGCCGATTTAGGATGTGCCTCAGGTGGCATGGGATTCATCCTTCTTGACAGGATATCAGCAGTTCTCTCTATCTTGGGGTCCAGATCCATTGCAGCGTTGGGGTCCAGATCCATAACAGCCTTTGGGTATAGATCCATTATATTCTTGGGGTATATCTCCATCGCAGTATTGGGGTATAACTCCATCGCTGGCTTGGTTTCCCACTGTGATGATGGTAGGTCCTTCTACCACCCTAGTGGGAGAAGGATCCAGAGGGCAGTACAAGATGCAGTTGATAGCTCCTCCCACTAACACACAGATAGAGGATTCAATAGTTGAAGTTCTAGTGACTGAGGATCAGCCCTCTCCAGGTCATCAAACTCCACTGCGCACTCGACATGGATATCTTGTTCGCATACCACCATATGGGATAGAATCTCCTCGCCATAGACATAGACATTGATTTTACATGTTAAATTACATGTTTATGTCTACTAAAATGAAAATATTATTATTACTATTTCCCCTTATTATATATTTATCCAGTATTTCAGTCTTAATTTATAATTTAGGCACAGTTTATATTTGACAGCTTTCAAAGTCGACTACATGAATCATATAAATAATTATTAAATTTCAAGTAAATAACTTTAAAATATTAAAAAATATACAGTATAAAAACCATGTAAATAAAATTTAAAATATGTTTTTATAATCTAAAAATTTGTTTAAGATAAGATTATCATAAATAAAATAAATAAATGATAATGAAAGGAATGTAAGAAAAGTAACTCAGAAGTGAAAGAAAAAATAATGAATGTCGAGGAGGATCATAAGCCACCTACTTGAATTTGAAGGCCTATAAAATATAAACTATAAGACCCATATAAATAAAAATTAAAAACTCAACTACTTGTTATTTGTTCAACCAATGTTTAAAATTTCATTTATATAGGTCTTATAGTTTATATTATATAGGCTAGCAAAGGAATATATTTAAAACCTTTTAAGTTTCAAGTAGGTGGATTCAAAAGCTTATAAATTATTTTTCATCAACATTTTTTAAGAAATTATTTTTATTTTTGACTACTTTTTATATGTTTAACCAATGTTTAAAATTTCATTCATATTGGTCTTATAATTTATATTATATAGTCTATAAAAGTCATGTACTTGAAACATTTTTAAGTTTCGAGTAGGTGGATTAGAAATCTTATAAATTATTTTTAATCAACATTTTTTAAGAAATTATTTTTATTTTCAACTACTTATTATATTTTTAATCAATTTTTAAAATTTCATTCCTATTGGTCTTATAGTTTATATTAAATAGGCTAGCAAAGTCACATACTTGAAACATTTTTAAGTTTCAAGTAGGTGGATTAGAAAGCTTATAAGTTATTTTTTATCAACATTTTTAACAAATTAGTTTTATTTTTGACTACTTGTAATATGTTTAATCAATGTTTAAAATTTCATTCATATCGGTCTTATAGTTTATATTTTATAGGTTGGAAAAGTCACGTACTTGAATGAAAGATAAATTATATTGAAACATTATGTTATATATATATAACCATAACAACATAATAATAAAACATTAAAATTTTAAATATATAAAAAACATAATTAAAATAAAAAAAAATTAGGGAAAAGACACCATTTTCGATGTTGCCTTTGTGCATACACCTAAAGGCGGCATTAGTGATGCCACCTTTAAGGTGTATTTTTTTAAAAAAAAATAACCTAGGCTGTTTAAAAAAGTCAGAAATCATATAAAAAACTCAAAGATCACCTATGGCCCACCCATCATTCATGCATGCATATAAATATGGCATGCAACTCATATACCTGAAGAATCGAGTTTAACTCATCCACATGGTATATTAATTTAAGAATACCTGTGGCTTTTTATCATCACCTAAAATATCATGTTCTTCATTTTTTTCATATGGAATCATCCATCATTCGTGTCTCATTTTGAATACCCAAAGTATCAGGGTCTCTATTTCTTACAGTAATATCATAAATTCCCATAGCTCATTTAAATTCCCAAATAATATCTAGCTCTATGTTTACGGATAATAAAAATACCATAGCCTATTGGAGCCTTCATGTCACTGCCACCTATTTTTAATTTAATCTACAAGCATGCAAGTGTAACTATATGTATTTTCAATTATCTCAAACATTTATAATGTATTTATTAGTTTTAACTTTGATCATAGATTCTGTTTTATCAGGCATCTCGAGAATCTTTGTTTGTGCATTTTATAAGTATGAAACACATCTGAAACATGTGCATGGATCTCACCTAGATCATAGATGTTCAAAACTTCCTTATTAATGAAATAGAGGCCTTGGTTTGATCAAAGGATACTTGATCATGAGATCTACAACTCAAAAAATGGAGAATAAATTTTTTTCACAAATCCCTTGATTGAGGGAGGAAGAATATACACGGCTCCCTGATCAGACAATCCAAATCAAAGAGATTGGACTACCCATGTTCTATTTGTTATTTTTAAAGATGTATGAATAGTATCTACACTTCTCCAGTCCCACATCAAAACTTTCAATTAAGTTATATTTGGTTTATTACTCATAATGTGCTAAGAGGTTCAAAAATCTTGAACCCCCATTACAATAGCCTTGTGTTGGCTCCCTCAACCACTAGTCAGCCCACACACAGTGGTTATTCCTTTTCTTAGAGAATTCCTAAGTATAGAATAGATAGCCATGATTGTTTCCAAACCAGAACAAACACATTCATGGAAATATGGCCACCATTAAATATTCTCCAATCACTTCATGAAATAAAATATTTCATGGAATTCAATTCAATTTTTAATGACACCTCTAATTCATATTCTTCAATTCATGTAAATAATCATGAAAGGTCTTCCAATTGGTGTAGCTATGTGAAAAATCCTTATCAAATTTCTTAATCATTTAAGATTGCATCAAAAATCCTCATAATTCAAAGGAGAATTATCCAATTATGTTATATAATGTCATTAGTTAAATACATAACAATTCTACATGAATCATCACTTGTCATATAGAATTGTCTTACCAAATGATAACCCATAACAACTCTTCATGCATCATCATCAGCCTTCTTGAATATTTCCAAAACTCTTTCCTTCTTTATCTTTCCATGATTAATCACTAATTATAGAGTACTTCATCATACATTGAATTTTGATTCATTCTTATGTATAGAAAAAAATACAACAATTCTGATCAAACATCCATATGGACTTTTCAATGGTTAAAGAGGGTATTTAGGGGTACATTCTATATACATGAGGTACACAACATGTACACTTCCCATAGTTTGGTTTCAATTGGTTTCACACCTTGTAATTGGAATTGGACTCATGAAGAGTGTATTATAGGATTTTTCTGTATAGGACGTGATGGTAAGGGATTTGGGTTGAGTAGAGGTTGTGGTGAGATGTTTTGGGTTAGTTCAAGATTTAGTGGGGGATTACTTTAATGTTTAGATCTAGAATCCTCCTAAGGTAAGTGATCGTGGTGAAAAGCCTAGGTGAAGGTTGTGGGCTTATTAGTTTTCTTGGATTGAAGATTCCAAGTGGGTTTTTAGGATCATTTGGATTGACCCTGGAATGTGGGATGGAGTAGTTTCTTAAATGGATAGGTGAGGTTCCTTAGTTAGTCCTTGGATTTCAGTACCAGTTTCTTGACATTTGAATATGAGGTTGTAGACTCGATTTATTGGGGTTTAGTACTCTTAGATCCTTTGGGATGGGGGGACATTGTTGTAAGAACCCGGAGCTTCGTTTTCAGGTACAGATCTCTTTTACGGGCTTTTTAAGGAAAAATGGGGAATCTGGAAATTTTAAGAGTACACGCCATGTACTTTATGAGCACACATCGTGTACTACTCGGCCACTCTAAGTCGTGTGTTGGTCGAGAATGGGCCACACACACGGTGTGTATCTATAAATTTTTAGAGTATATGTCGTGTACTTTATGAGTACACGTTGTGTACTCCTATGCCACTCAAAGCCGTGTGATTGGCCGTGTCCGGGCCACACACATGGTGTGTAAGGCTGAGGTGGAGTCCGGTTATTTCGAGGTACGGAAAATTGAAGTACACACTGTGTACTTTCTTTTTATTTCATTAATCAGACCGGGGTCGTGCCTAATGCTCGTAAACACCTTATTCTCCGCCTAATTCCATCCAGGGCGTCCGAGGAGGCCGATTCTTCTCCGAGCCACTGATCCATCACCGCTTATCCGAATAGAACTTCGTCAATTTTAGAAGAATTGCAGCGGTGAGTTCTTGGTTCTTCTTTAGCCTCATTTCCTGATTCTTCCTCTCGTGTGAGTTATCTGAGGTTGAGCATTTTAGACATTTTTGCAGATCTACTCTATTCTAGGCCGATTCACAGGCTGAGGTTCAAGTATATCGATCTCCAAGGATCGAGGTAGGTGGTTTTTTCCCCTACGTTGAATTTATTTGAGTTTTGGTTGCAAAAGTGTCGGATACCCATGTATCGGGTATCCCGAGTTAGGATTTTGATCCTGTTTATTTATCTGCCTTAGATTTCTTGTGTGCTTGAGGTTATTATATGATTAATAATTGCTTGTTAGCATGTTTGAGGATCACCCCATGGGGTTTTTCCCTTGTTTTGGGTGTTGTTTGCCATTTGGCATGGGTTGCCTATGAGGCAACCCCTATTGCATTGCTAGTATTCCTGTTGACTTGATTGCATGTATTTCCTGCTATTTATATGCTTGTGGATGCATTGTGTAGCTATTAGCCAAGTAGTTGTTTAACTTACTTAGGGCTGCTAACAGTCGATTACGCACGACTGGACTACTCAGGGTCGTGAGAACCTGGTGCGGGAGATCAAAGAGGGAATAGACGATTAAGTGCTTCCCTAGAGGGTCTGTTGCTTTTAGTTTCATATGCATGACCTATGGGGATAGGACTTTGTGCTTCCCAATAGTGTTCTTAGTTTACCCACGCATCGAGACCACAAGAGGAATTAGACCTAAGTGCTTCCTTAGAGAGTCTGTAGCTATTATTGCAAGACCATAGGGGAATTGACGTAAGAGCTTCCCAGAGTGTCTGTGCCTTGTTTGATTACTGGACTATAGGGGTCTGCTAGTTTAAGACACCCAAATAGTGAGTGTGAATTTTGATGGTTGGTTGTGAAGAGTCCACCAAGACAAATAACAAGCTTGGGTTTTTGTACTACTTGTGTTAGGTAGTCTTTTTAGATACCTGCTGTGTTACTTGCTTATCTTGGAATAAGAAACTTTGCTGGTTTTCCCTGGTTGTTTAATTAAATGAATGTGAATGGTAATTGGTAGAATTGTTTACTGCATTGTTTACCTTTACTTTTTCTATATCACTCCCTAACAGTAGGGCACAAATCTTGTGGTGGTTGCCTACTGGGATTAGTCTCACACCCTGTTTGGGTCCTGCTTTTCGGTCCAAACAGATTATATGGTTGCAGGTTTAGGTAGGGCTTTTGGCCCTTCCACCTCAGGTACTTGATTGTTGGTCAGAGCTAGAGAGCATGGGACCGGGTCTTGGCCCGCGATGCTGCTGGATTTGTTGTTTACTTTTAGTACTTGATTTCAGTTGTATTTCATCATGTTGTTTTGCTTACTACTTTCCATAGACACATGTACCATCCTACATCATTGTTATATCAGCCCTTGCTTTTACTTTAAGTTCAGTTGTTGCAAGCTATTTAATGCTTTCTCTATTGTGTATATTTATTCTTCCACTGCATACTTTACCAAATGAGGGCATAGTTTCCCCACAGACTCACCAAGGCCCTCGCTGCTAGTCGGCAGCCTCTGGCGTTTGGGGAAACGCGCTTGATGTCATGTGGAGAACCGGGTACGGGGCGCCAGTGGAAGGGGCTCCGGATTCGGGTCGTTACAAAGTGGTATCAGAGGAGTTTTCCTTCTTTCTATTGCCTTACTATTTTGTGACCATATCCAGGGATAGGAAGAACTGGGTAGTTAGTACTTAACTGTGCCCGGGAGTAATTAACCCGTGTACAGGGAAAAGCTAAATTACCTCGTAATTGCAATTTTCAGTTTTTTTCAAGTGTTACAGTTTATTATATTTTACCGTTGGGTGGTGCACATGTTTTGTGTTGTTACAGTTTATATGATTATGGTTCTATTTGGTTGCAACCCGATGAGATGAGGGTGTGCCATCTCATACATCATATAGGCACCGGGTAGGAAATCACTGGTCATGCATTTTACCATGCCATCTAGGGTGCATTAGAATTTCATGATGTTGTGATAGATGTCGTGATAGATTATGCATGCCATTGTGGTAGTTTCTGTGATAGAAATACTTATTCCACTGATAGAGTATTACTTCTTCTACAGTCTGTTTAGCATGGGCGCACCAAGATCTGATCTTGGAGGTGTTATGGGCCCTTGAGGATCGAAATTTGGCGGATCATTGTTTATTATGCCGGTTACTTATTGTATGCATGATTATGATTTCAAGCTTTGATTCGTGGGGAGTATGGGCCCCCACAGATCAGAATCTGGCACATAGCAGGTTGTTTTTCAGTGTTTCTGGCGTTCGGAGCAGTTTCAGAGCTACTGCCCAAAAAAACCCAGAATACACGGTGTGTACTTCCTTCATACACGCCGTGTAGTTTTTAAACCGTGTTACTATCTATGTAAACAAAAACACGGGGTGTCGGAAAATTTTTGGGGACACGCCGTGTACCTTATGTACACATCGTGTGGTAGTCAACCGTGTACCCGGCCGTGTTTCCAACAACACGGGTCGAGGAAGCTCGTGTAGTGCACGCCATGTGTTATAAATACATGTCATGTTGGTTTCTTCTGGGTACCTGGTCGTGTCATGAACAACACAGGTCGGTGTTATCCATCCTTGAACACGCCGTGTTTGTTTGGAACATGTCGTGTAGGGGATCAGTCGTCTACCCAGCCGTGTAACCTGTTACACGGACCACCGAAGCCTAGCTTGTACACGTCGTGTCCTTAGTGCACACGCCATGTATTCTAGTTTTTATGGGACCGTGTAGGTTAGTTGTGCAAGGAGACTCGGGCAGGGGAGTGGAGTCCAGGTACACACCATGTTTTTGGACAACACGCCGTGTAGTCTGGAAAGTTACATGACCGATGGTGGCAGAATTGCAGGCCCATGTAAATGGCTTTAATAAACACGTCGTGTAGTTTAAATACACGCCGTGTAGTTCATTTTTTCAAGTTTAAGTGTTTCTATCTCATGTTCCCGTTTTGTACTCTTGTGTTTTCTGTCCTTGTTGATCCTAAATCCGGAGTTTGTTTTTGACCTTTCAGGGTTATGGTACCAAGACGTCCTCCCGTTGCACGCCAGGAACCAGGCAGTGGCAGTACGCCTGATATGGCAGACCAGGGACTACCTATAGTTCCGCCAATTTTTTCGAATATGGCACCTGCATTGATTCCAGACACTGGTGTGGATTCTCAGTTTAGAGAGGGTTTCATGAGGTTCATGCAAACCTTCCAGGGAGCTCAGCATCCTGCCCTGTCTATGGCAAAGCTGACGTGAGTCTTCCAGCAGCAGCAGTATCTCACTTTCACAAGGGATGGAGGACCTCATGTTGCAGAGTCATGGCTAGAAACCATACTTTCCATCTTTGATCATCTAAAGACACCCCCAGACAGACGGGTGAAGCTCGCGACTTACATGCTGCGAGATTCTTCCAATAGATGTTGGGATGTAGTCTCACAGGCAGGGCATCAGTGGACTATGGCTTGGGACGAATTCCAGCGTACGTTCTACGACTACTTCTATCGAGTGACGCTGAGGGCCGACAGTGTAACATCTCAGGTAAATAAAGAATAATACATTTTCATATTTATTAATATTTGAGAATTGAATATTAATTTTACTTTAAAGGGTTTGCTATGTTCAATAGCGTACCTAATACGCAACAAAGAGTTTCTTTGAAATCTTACATTGCACACTAGTAATAAAATAATATTATTTTAAATGGTAGTTAACACGTAGTCATTGTATTGGCTGGAATGAATAGAAATAACTAAAATATGATTATATATGCTTTTTAATTGTTTTTACATTTATCCAATAAAAGATAAAGGCTTAAAATAAGAAAAGAATTCAATTTTAGGCATAGATACTCAAATATTCACTAAAGGTCCACTTATCGCCTTTTCATGGCGAACCTTCTTTAAATATAGTTTTGGTCACTCTTATACTTTCTATTTAGACCAAATAAAATTCTTCTTTAGAATCGGGACATTAAAATTTACTTTGTGTAAATTGTTTTGTATTTTTTCGATAAAGTTCATTTTTTAATGAATAGTGAAAAATGTTGTATTTTAATTCAAAACCTCTTTTTAATCTAATTTATTTATATGATTAGATTATATTTTTAATTGGTTTTAAAGTGAAATTAGAATATATTTTTACCATTAAATCCAATAGTGGTCGTTGAAATTAATTTCACTTTGAAATCAGAGTTAAACTAGTGTCAATCTTTTGATACTTATTGTTTCATAAAAACACGCTATTTGCTCTGACAGCGGGAATTAATTATTAAATTAATTAATGCAACTTATATTTTTTGAATTTTGTAAAATGGAATTAATTTTTGAATTCGGAATATCAAATATAGCTTAGGGTGTAGTTTAGGTATTTTTCTGAAAAACTTCAATTTTTGATGAATAGTGAAACCACTAAGTGGTACTTAAAAAACTGATTTTTCGTTTAAATGAAATTTTATCACCTCTGTGTTTTGAATTTCAAAAATCCAACATACATGGTTGTCATTAAGAAGTAAAATGTGGTTCAATGGGATTAAAATAATTTTTTGGTGAATAGTAACTTTTAAGTTTTTAATCGCGATTAGAGGTAATTAGTGTAGTTTAAGGTAAAAATAATGTTTTAATAATATGAGATGAGCTTGACACATGTCCTACCCTTATTTCATGTGTCATGGCCAACCCATACAATACATGGATCAACTTGGGGACCCCATGGAGCCACTTTGTAAGGAAAATGACATTAATATCTTTTTATTTAATGTAAAAGTAAAAATGACACAAACATGAGTTGTTTTACTAAAATAATTTTTAAATGGGGTTATACAAGTCAGATTTTTTACTATAAATAGTCATTGGAAAGATAAAAAGATTTCTTACATCATATTATTTTTTTATAATTTTTAGACATTATATAAATTAAATTATTTATGACATCATGATGATGCAGCGATTACCTCATTATTTAACGATTTAAATAAAATGAAAAGATAATGTAAAATCTAAGACCTACACTTGTCAAAAACCTATTGTATGGGTATATTTCGAACCCTTATCACCTTATCATCTAATTATATCAATGTGGGACCTTTTAAATCCGAAACTCATTTTAAAATAATGTAACATTTCTTTACTTTCCAAGAGTGCCCCTCCTCTCCTCTTATAAAAGGCCCCCACCACTATCAACTTACCCACACCTCTCAAACCTTTGGTTCGACCAAGATCTGCCCATTTTGTCTCTCCACATCCCTGTATTACTCCTAGAAGCCTCACTTTGGGCAGAAGTCTTCCCAAGGAAGCCTTTGAGCTCAAATCAAAAAGAGTTACCCGTTTTAATGGTAGTGTTTTCTCTTGTGTTCTTTTGTTTTATTTTGCTTCTCAAACCCCCTAAAATATTTTTATTAATTTCTTTTGTAACAACACCAGTATCTTCCATATACTAGGATTTTGTTATAAGAAGGATTCGAGATACACTTACACACACCTACATCTAATGGTTAAAGAACATACTATTTCCGTGGATGGCGAATTTCTGCCTCCCGAAACGATGATTGTTCAACATTCTTTTAACACCTTAAAATTTGGCCATTAAGATGACACTATATTTATATATGATATATAATATGTTTATGTTTTCCTTAAGATTCTGTATTTTTCATTTTGGGCATACCTTTATGGTTTCCATTATGGGTAAACGAGATATCTTCATTTAAGGAAGTGCGGACTACCGCCCCCTCAAAGTGATTTGATTCATTAATACCATATGTGGGACGTATAAATGATGGAGTTATGATATTATATATGATATTATACTGGAATTATAATATACCTTTATATTATTATGATTCCATTCCATAAAATACGAAATAGAAATGAAAGCAGTGTTCATACGTACGTACGGCTTACCGTCTCCATGAACGGTGTATTTCATTTCTTACCTCTAAATGTTATGTAATATTATAAATGCATGCATGTACTGGATATATATGATATATATGATATCTACATCATGAATACAATTCTTTATTTAATGGATACATGAATAACTTGTAATTATAAAGGGTTTATTTTTGACTCAAGTACCAATGATCGTTAAAACGACCATTATTAACATAAATAATTACATAGTGTTCATGACATGGCAATAAGTGATATAAAAGGAATAATGAACTTGAAAAATGTTCTTAAACAAGTATAAATTAACTCAAGTTTATTATTCAGGATGTTAAATAACGATCGAGTCAAGTCGGACACGAGGTAAGCGACTTCATCTCAATCTCCTTTCATTGAGGCATATTTCGTTTTATACACAACTTTCTTTTATACAGTGTATAAACCCCTTTGACTTTTACTTTTATACAAAATGAATCTTTTTCTATGAATCGTTTTACTAAATGACAAAAAATAATGTTTCTTTTAACGTACGCGGTGACAACGACCTTTTTTGCCACTGCGAGTATTATTTGGTCTTTGGATTCCTCAACAAGCCGTAATGTTTTTAAAATGAAATAAATACCATATACTCTTTATGTATTTTGGTATTGAAAATGGTTTTTATAATGTATTGGTTATGTCAACATATTTATGTGATATATTGTGATCAAAGTGTGGAAATGTTTTCTTTCCATTATATTTTTTTTATGTCTTATGATTTTATAATGGTACTTGGACATTTGACGGGTGGTTATGTGATAAACCATATGACGGGTGGTGCCGTGAATACCAGGATGGGTGGTTACGTTATAACCTCCAATGCATTGGGTATGGAAGTCAGCCGTATGGCTATTCCATTAAGTGATATGTGTGGAAGTCGACCGTATGGTTATTCCATTTAAGTATGTTTATGTCCCAAGTTACCTTTATATGTTATGTGATCTTTATATAGGTTTTATGGTAATCTTTTGGTTACAAAAGGGTAAGTAATGATCTTTTATTCAGTGAAGAGTCTTTACTACTTCATAAAGGTGAAAATTATTACTTTGTTAAAGTATACATGGTTTACTTGTTGTTTTGATAAACTAACAGTTTTTATTCTTTGTGTATCCCTTACTGAGCTTTTTATGCTCACCCCAAGTTTTTTGAAATGTTTTTCACAGGACTTAATGTGGAATAGGGTCAAGGATGGGATCAAGGGAAATTCATTCTATATAAAACATGGAACTAGACATGTTTCTTTTTAAGAGTTTTTATTCTATGGAAACTTAGTAGAAGTGTCTACTTTGTAATCTTTTGAGATGTAATAGTTATGTCCTAATTCTCTAAAACTCTAAACCTAAAAAGATCCTCAATGTGAATTATTCATTTAATTCAATATTAAGTAAGGTTTAAGTTCGGGGCCTTATAGTTGGTATCAGAGGTCGGTTTATACAACTTTAGGAGTTAGAAAATTGTTAAATTATAAGTTAATTTATGGTATGATTGAAATGATATAGCATTTAAAGATTACCATGTTGCTTCGCCTAAGATATTTTTGTGTTCAGAATGGTTTTCCGCAGAGGAAACAAAGCAGCTATGTTTGGACGACATTAGGAGGAAGACAACCTTCCAAATCAGCAACCTGAGATGGTCAGAATCGGAACTCAACAGTTTGTTGTAGTGATGGCACAGTTGACCCAGGCTATAATTGGTGGTGGTATCCATGCACGAGATCAGTCAGATCAACCGTAGAGGAACATGTCAGTGGTGGAACATTTCATGAGGCAACATCCCCCATCATTCAGAGGATCATCTGACCTCGTGCAAGATAAAGGGTGGATTAAAGCACTGGAGAATATTTTTGATGTCATGGGGTGTTCAGAACATCAAAAGGTTAGTCTTTATGTTTACAATTTTGAAGGTGAAGTTGATCAGTGGTGGTCGATGGTGAAAAATATCAGGGATAGTGATGAGATTGAGGATCTTCACTGGGACGAATTCAAAGGTATGTTTCTTGAGAAATATTTTCCTAAGGTGGTTCGTCTTAGGATGGAAAATAAATTTCTATAATTGAGGCAGGAGGATGACTCAGTGGCTGCTTATGAAGCAAAGTTCACTCGACTGGAAAGGTATGCTCCAAACTTCATACGAGATCTTGATAGTAAAATCAACCGTTTTTACTCAGGGTTAAAGCCAAGGTATCGAAGGGTTTTAGCTTCTCATGAGTTAAAAAGTTATGAAATGCTTTTTCGATGTGCGGAGAAGGTGGAAATGGAGTTTTTCAATGATCAGGTGTTCTTTGACAAGAAACAGAATAAGAGGTTCAGTTGGCATGCAAAGGGGAAGAATTCATCAAAGAAATAAGGAGGTAAGAAAACCAAATATCTATCCTATGAGAAGTTTGGTAAAATGCATCCTGGAGAATGTTTATCCAAGTCTGGTAAGTGTTTTCGGTGTGGTAAGTCTGGTCATATTGCTCATAACTGTAAGGAAGATGATCAAGCAGGCAATGAAAATTCAGCGGTAAGATGTTTTAAGTGTAATGAAATGGGTCATTATGCAAATGAGTGTCTAACGAAGAACTCAACTGGGGGAAAGTATCCAGACTACAAGCAGAAAGGGGTGGTGAAATCCTTTGAAACTACTTCAGCAGATGTTAGGCCATCGAATGAAGTAGTATCAGGTACACTGTTTGTTTGTTCAAATTATGCCAATGTGTTGTTTGATTCAGGGTCTACACATTCCTTCATTTCTGAGAAGTTTTCTAGTAAATTGGAAATTCCATATCAAGATATCAATCCTAAACTTATGGTAAAAACACCCGGAGGAAACATTGAGACAAAAAGAAATTATAAAAACCTTCCTATCCTTGTGTGCGGAAAGAATCTACCTGCAAACCTTATTGTTCTAACTCTAGTAGAGTTTTATGTTATCCTGGGTATGGATTGGCTCTCTATTTACCATGCTAAGATTGACTGTAGAGCTAAAGAAGTTTCTTTTCAGAAAGACTTTCAGTTTGTGTACAAGAATGAACCCTTACTATTGATAACATATCAAGAGGCTGAGAAACTTGTAAAAGATGGAAATGAATGTTACCATGCACATATTGTTGAAAATAAAGGAACTGTTCAGATTAATGATGTGCTAGTGGTAAATGAGTATCTTGATGTTTTTCCTGATGAGTTGCCTGGTATTATTCATGATCGGAAAGTTGAATTTACTGTTGACTTGGTTCCTGATTCTAAGCCAATTTCAAAACCCCCTTATCGAATGGCTCAAGTTGAACTTTTAGAGTTAAAGAAGCAATTGCAGGAGTTATTTGATAAAGGTTTCATTCGAACTAGCACATCACCATGGGGTACTTCTATCTTGTTTGTTAAAAATAAAGATGGCTCAATGAGACTTTGCATTGATTATAGAGCCTTGAATAATATTACTGTTAAGAACAAGTATCCTTTGCCTCATATCGATGATTTGTTTGATCAGCTCTACGGAGCTCAGTATTTTTCAAAGATTGACTTGAGGTCGGGGTACCATCAGTTGAAAGTAAAAGAAGCAGACGTTCCGAAGACTGTGTTCCATACTAGATATGGCCATTATGAATTTGTAGTTATGCCTTTTGGGTTAACCAATGCACCTGCTGTATTCATGGACCTTATGAATAGAATTTTCCATGAGTTCTTGGATAAGTTTTTGGTTGTTTTCATTGATGATATTTTGGTGTTTTCTAAAAGTAAAGAGGAGCATGAAAGTCATTTAAGGGTTATCTTGCAAACCTTAAAAGAAAAGAAACTATATGGAAAATTCAGCAAGTGTGAGTTTTGGTTACAACAAATTTCTTTCCTTGGTCACATTGTTTCAAAAAATGGCATAAGTTTTGATCCTGCTAAAACAAAAGTTGTTGAAGAATGGCCAAGACCCACAAATGTAACCGAGATCCGTAGTTTTCTTGGTTTGGAAGCTTACTACCAAAGGTTTGTTGAAATTTTTTCCTGATTATCTAGTCCAATGACTAAGCTAACTCGGAAGGGTGTTAAGTATATCTAGAAAAAAGAATGTGATGATTGTTTTCAGGAGTTGAAAAGAAGATTGGTGAATGCTCCAGTTTTGGCACTTCCTTCCAGGAATGGTGAGTTTGTTATCTACAGTGATGCTTCATTTAAAGGACTTGGTTGTGTCCTTATGCAGAATGATCAGGTAATTGCTTATGCTTCGCGTTAGTTGAAAACTCATTAGGTAAATTACCCTACACATGATTTGGAATTATCTGCTATTGTTTTTACTTTAAAAATTTGGAGGCATCATTTGTATGGAGTAAAGTGTGAAATATATACTGATCACAAAAGTTTAAAATATATATTCACTCAGAAAGAGTTGAACGTGAGACAGAGGAGATGGCTGGAATTAATCAAGGATTATGATTGTACAATTCATTACCATCCAGGAAAAGCAAATAAAGTGGTTGATGCTTTGAGTCGAAAAAGTAATGCTTCATTAAATATGCTACGTTTGGAACGAGATCCTTTGGTTTTTGATTTGTTGAACTTTGGAATAGAAGTCTTTGGTGCAGGAAGTTCTTCTATTTTTTTCAGGTATCAATGAGATCATCCCTATCAGACAGAATTAAGCAAGCACAGAGGGAAGACAGTGAGTTGCAGAAAAAGGTAGATCTGGTTCAGAAGGGTAAGTTACCTGAATTCAACATTGATAATGATTGTGTTTTGAGGTTTGGGAAGAGATTATGTGTTCCTAGTGATTCACAATTGAAGAATGAGTTGTTATGTGAGGCTCATAGTTCCCCATTTTCAGTTCATCCTGGCAGTACTAAGATGTACAGAGATCTGCAGGAGTATTACTGGTGGGATGGAATGAAAAGAGATATTGCTGATTTTACTGTGAAGTGTTTGACTTGTCAGCAAGTTAAAGAAGAGTGGCAGTTACCGAAAGGGATGCTTTAGACATTACCAGTGCCAGAGTGGAAATGGGAAAATATATCCATGGAATTTGTTGTGGGATTACCAAGGACATCTCGAGGTAATAATGAAATCTGTGTTATTTTTGATTGATTGACTAAATCTGCTCATTTCCTTCCTATTCGAGATACATTCTCTCTAGATCAACTTTTTCGATTGTATCTTAAAGATATAGTCAGGTTGCATGGAGTTCATCTCTCTATTGTATCTGATCGTGATCCCAGGTTTACTTCTAACTTTTGGAAAGGCCTTCAGAAGTCGTTGGGTATAGAATTAAATTTTAGTACAGCTTTTCATCTACAATCAGATGGGCAGTCAGAACGAACAATTCAGACCTTGGAGGATATTCTAGGAGCTTGCTCTATGGATTATCAGGGAAGTTGGGACCAACATCTTTCTTTGGTTGAGTTTTCTTATAATAACAGTTTTCATTCCAGTATACAGATGGCACCATTTGAGGCATTATATGGGAAGTGGTGTCGAACTCCAGCTTTTTGGGATGAAGTGGGTGAAAGGAAGCTGATGGGACCAGAATTGGCAGAAGAGATGGCAAAAAAAGTTCAGTTGATTCAGAAACACATGAGAACAGCTCAGAGCAGACAGAAAAGTTATGCGGATAACCGGAGGAAGGATCTATCTTTCGAGGTAGGTGATCATGTTTTTCTCAAGGTTTCTCCATGGAAAAGTGTGATGCGATTTGGTAAGAAAGGAAAGCTGAGTCCAAGGTTCATTGGACCATATGAAATTCTGGAGAATGTTGGATCAGTTGCTTACCGAGTGGCTTTACCTACGATTTTATCTTAGGTACACAATGTTTTTCATGTTTCGATGTTGAGAAAGTATATTCCAGATTTATCTCATGTTTTGAGCCCAGAGGTAGTTCAGTTGGAAGAGAATCTCTCTTATGAAGAACAACCAGTCCAGATTCTTGACCGAAGAGAGAAAGTGTTGCGAAATAAGGTAATTCACTAGGTAAAGGTTTTGTGGAAAAACCATATGGTTGAAGAGGCAATGTGGGAATCTGAAAATGCTATGAGGGATAAATACCCCCACTTATTTTGATAAGTGAATAAAATTGTGAGGGCGCAATTCCCAAAAGGGAGGAAGGATGTAACATCCTAGGTAAATAAAGAATAATGCATTTTCATATTTATTAATATTTGAGAATTGAATATTAATTTTACTTTAAAGGGGTTGCTATGTTCGATAGCGTACCTGATACGCAACAAAGAGTTTCTTTGAAATCTTACGTTGCACACTAGTAATAAAATAATATTATTTTAAATGGTAGTTAACACGTAGCCGTTGTATTGGAGGGAATGAATAGAAATAACTAAAATATGATTATATATGTTTTTTAATTGTTTTTACATTTATCTAATAAAAGATAAAGGCTTAAAATAGGAAAAGAATTCAATTTTAGGCATAGATACTCTAATATTCACTAAAGGTCCACTTATTGTCTTTTCATGGCGAACCTTCTTTAAATATAGTTTTGGTCACTCTTAGACATTCTATTTGGACCAAATAAAATTCTTCTTTAGAATAGGGACATCAAAATTTACTTTGTGTAAATTTTTTGTATTTTTCCGATAAAGTTCATTTTTTAATGAATAGTGAAAATGTTGTATTTTAATTCAAAACCTCTTTTTAAAATAATTTATTTGTATGATTAGATTATCTTTTGAATTGATTTTAAAGTGAAATTAGAATATATTTTTACCATTAAATCCAATAGTGGTCATTGGAATTAATTTCACTTTGAAATTAGAGTTAAACTAGTGTCAATCTTTTGATACTTATTGTTTCATAAAAACACGCTATTTGCTCTGACAGTAGGAATTAATTATTAAATTAATTAATGCAACTTATATGTTTTGAATTTTGTAAAATGGACTTCATTTTTGAATTCGGAATATCAAATATAGCTTAGGGTGAAGTTTTGGTATTTTTCTGAAAAACTTCAATTTTTGATGAATAGTGAAACCACTAAGTGGTACTTAAAAAACTGATTTTTCATTTAAATGAAATTTTACCACCTCTGTGTTTTGAATTTGAAAAATCTGACATACATGGTTGTCATTAAGAATTAAAATGTGGTTCAATGGGATTAAAATAATTTTTTGGTGAATAGTAACTTTTAAGTTTTTAATCGCGATTAGAGGTAATTAGTGTAGTTTAAGGTAAAAATAATGTTTTAATAATATGAGATGTGATTAACACATGTCCTACCCTTATTGGATGTGTCATGGACGACCAAGAAAATACATGGGTCAACTTGGGTACCCCATAGAGCAACTTTGGAAGGAAAATGACATTAATATCTTTTTATTTAATTTACAATTAAAAATGACACAAATATGAGTTGTTTTACTAAAACAATTTTTAAATGGAGTTATACAAGTCCGATTTTTGACTATAAATAGTCATTGGAAAGATAAAAATATTTCCTACATCATAGTATTTTTTTTATAATTTTTAGACATTAAATAAATTAAATTATTTATGAAATCATGATGATGAAGCGATTACCTCATTATTTAACGATTTAAATAAAATGAAAAGATATTGTAAAATCTAAGACCTACACTTGTCAAAAACCTATTCGATGGGTATATTTAGAACCCTTATAACCTTATCCTAGAATTATATCAATTTGGGACCTTTTAAATTCGAAACTCATTTTAAAATAATGTAACATTTCTTTACTTTCCAAGAGTGCCCCTCCTCTCCTCTTGTAAAAGGCCCCCACCACTATCACCTTACCCACACCTATCAAACCTTTAGTTCAGCCAATATCTGCCCATTTTGTCTCTCCACATCCATCTCTAACTCCTATAAGCCTCACTTTGGGCAGAAGTCTTCCCAAGTAATCCTTTGATCTCAAATCAAAAAGAGTTACCCGTTTTAAAGGTAGTGTTTTCTCTTGTGTTCTTTTGTTTTATTTTGATTATCAAACCCCCTAAACTCTTTTTATTCATTTCTTTAGTAACAACACCAGTATATTCCATATACTAGTATTTTTTTATAAGAAGGATTCGATCTACACTTACACACACCTACATCTAATGGTTAAAGAACATACTGTTTCCGTGGATGGCGAATTTCTACCTCCCGAAACGACGATTGTTCAACATTCTTTTAACACCTTCAAAGGTGGCCATTAATATGACACTATATTTATATATGATATATAATATGTTCATGTTTTCCTTAAGATTCTTTATTTTTCATTTTGGTCATACCTTTATGGTTTCCATTATGGGTAAACGTGATATCTTCATTTAAGGAAGTGCGGACTACCACCCCCTCAAAGTGATTTGATTCGTTAATAACATATGTGGGACTTATAAAGGATGGAGATATGATATTATATATGATATTATACTGGAATTATAATATACCTTTATATCATTATGATTCCATTCCATAAAATATGAAATAGAAATGAAAGCACCGTTCATGCGTACGTACGACTTACCGTCTCCATGAACGGTGCATTTCATTTCTTACCTCTAAATGTTATGTAATATTATAGATGCATGAATGTACTAGATATATATGATATAAATGATATCTACATCATGAATAAAATTCTGGATATAATGGATACATTAACAACTTGTAATTATAAAGGGTTTATTTTTGACTCAAGTACCAATGATCGTTAAAACGACCGTTATTAACTTAAATAATTACATAGTGTTCATGACATGGAAATAAGTGATATAAAAGGAATAATGAACTTGAAAAAGGTTCTTAAACAAGTATAAATTAACTCAAGTTTATTATTTAGGACGTTAAATAATGATCGAATCAAGTCGGACCCGAGGTAAGGGACTTCGTCTCAATCTCCTTTCATTGAGGCATATTTCGTTTTATACACAAATTTCTTTTATATGGTGTATAAACCCCTTTGAATTTTAATTTTATACAAAAGGAATCTTTTTCTACAAATCATTTTACTAAACGAAAAAAAGGAATGTTTCTTTTAACGTACGTGGTGACAATGACCTTTTTCGCCGCCGCGAGTATTATTTGGTCTTTGGCTTCCTCAACAAGCCGTAATGTTTTTAAAATGAAATAAATACCATATAATCTTTATGTATTTTGGTATTGAAAATGGTTTTTATAATGGATTTGTTATGTAAACATATTTATGTGATATATTTTGATCAAAGTGTGGAAATGTTTTCTTTCCATTATATTTGTTTTATGTCTTATGATTTTATAATGGTACTTGGAAATTTGACAGGTGGTTACGTGATAAACCATATGACAGGTGGTGCCATGAATACCAGGACGGGTGGTTACGTTATAACCTCCAATGCATTGGGTATGGAAGTCGGCCGTATGGCTATTCCATTAAGTGATATGTGTGGAAGTCGACCGTATGGTTATTCCATTTAAGTATATTTATGTCCCAAGTTACCTTTATATGTTATGTGATCTTTATATGGGTTTTTTGGTAATCTTTTGGTTACAAAAGGGTAAGTAATGATCTTTTATTCAGTGAAGAGTTTTTACTACTTCATAAAGGTGAAAAGTATTACTTTTTTAAAGTATACATGGTTTACTTGTTGTTTTGATAAACTAATAGTTTTCATTCTTTGTGTATCCCTTACTGAGCCTTTTATGCTCACCCCAAGTTTTTTGAAATGTTTTTCACAGGACTTAATGTGGAATAGGGTCAAGGATGGGATCAAGGGAAAGTCAAGCTATATAAAACATGGAACTAGACTTGTTTCTTTTTAAGAGTTTTTATTCTATGGAAACTTAGTAGAGTGTCTACTTTGTAATCTTTTGAGATGTAATTGTTATGTCCTAATTCTCTAAAACTCTAAACCTAAAAAGATCCTCAATGTGAATTATTCATTTAATTCAATATTAAGTACGGTTTAAGGTTGGGGCCTTATAGACAGGGCCTGGGAGTTCATGAACCTGCAGCAAGGTACTCTTTCGGTTATGGAGTATTCCTCCCGCTTCACTGAGTTACAGTGTTTCGCTCCCGTTCTGGGAAATGATGAGCTGTTTTTGGCGAGGAAGTTTGAGGAAGGCCTCAAACTAGAGATCAGATCACAGGTGAACGTTTTCCAGTTGACTTCTATTACTCTGATAGTCAACCAGGCGCTGATCACCAAAGGAAATATCAGGGAGACTGGAGCTGTTGACCAGGGCAGTTCGGC
Organism: Viscum album; assembly: GCA_963277665.1. Classification (NCBI taxonomy): domain Eukaryota; kingdom Viridiplantae; phylum Streptophyta; class Magnoliopsida; order Santalales; family Viscaceae; genus Viscum; species Viscum album. The sequence continues at coordinate 87,601,834 of OY728154.1, forward strand.
ACCCAAGGCTAAGTCGTTTCATACTAACAGCAGGAAGCGCCACCAAGCGTCTACTCGAGGTGACTCGAGGAAGCGGGGTATGTCTTCTAGAGGACAGTATCTTCCATCTGGAAACCCGGTGGTATGCTATCAGTGTGGAAAGAGCGGGAATAAGAAGCCTCGGTGCCCGAGAGATCCAGTGGAGTGCTGAGCTTGCGGCAAGATGGGTCATCTACAGCGTTTTTTCCGGGTTCTTCTTCCAGCAGCTAGTGAAGGAGGATCTATTTCTACCCCTCATTCAGGAGCAGGATTACTAGTCCCATAGCAGACTGGGGGCTGGAGTTCTTCAGGTCATTTAGGCCAGGGTATAGGTCGTGGAAGCGGTGGTCAGGCTCAAGGGGGATCTGCTCTGGGATATCAGGCTGCTACACAGGGCCGCGGTACTGTCCAGACGTTTGTAGTAGAGCAGATTCATCGGGAGTAGGATCCTGGACCTTCCACAGTTCGAGGTACGATCCTAGTAGCCCCAGTTTTATCTTCTGCACTTTTTGATACTGGAGCTTCTCATAGCTTTATTTCTGTTCACATTGTGGAGAGACTTAGACTCACTGTCCTTACTTCTGAGGATACTTTGGCACTAGACACTCCTTTGTGACATAGAACTGTTAATGTGTGTCAGTGCAGGGAGTGCCCCCTTGAGGTTGGTGGGTGTCACTTCGTGTGGTATCTTTATGTCCTGGAGATGACAGGTTATGATTTCATTCTCGGAATGGACTGGCTAGTTCCTTTTTAGGCCTTTGTCGACTGTTATCGACGTAGGGTGAGTTTCACATCACTAGAGGGCAGGTCTTTTCTTCACAAGGGAGAATGGGATGTCCAGGAAAGTAGAGCTGGACCAGAGCATCATGGGTTGGGAAGAGTTACGGCCCAGATTTCCAGTTTATACCTAGATGATCAGGGGACCTCTCAGATGGTTTTTCCTCCAGTGGTTGATCACTTTCCAGATGTCTTTTCAGAAGACTTCTCAGGTTTGCCTCCGGAGCGTGAGGTAGACTTCTCATTTGAGCTTGTGCCAGGAGCCGCACTGGTATCCATACCTCCTTATAGAATGGCTACGCCTAAGTTTCAAGATCTCAAGAAGCAATTGGAGGAGTTGTAGGCTAAGAGTTTCATCCAACCCAGTACTTCCCCTTGGGGTTCACCTATGTTGTTTGCGAAGAAGGAAAATGGTACCTTACGAATTTGCATGGATTATCATAATTTGAACCAGTTGATGGTCAAGAACCGATATCCCTTGCCAAGGATTGATGATCTCTTAGATAAGCTTCGGGGATCTCGGGTGTTCTCGAAGATCGACTTGAGATCTGGCTATCATCATCTGTGCGTTAGGCCTTCAGATATACCCCTGACAGCCTTCAGGAGTAGGTATGGCCTCTACGAGTATACGGTTATGCCGTTCGGCCTTACGAATGCACCAACAGTTTTCATGGCACTGATGAACTGAGTGTTCCATCCTTACTTAGATTCCTTCATCTTGGTCTTCGTGGACGATATCTTCGTGTACTCTCACACTCGACACGACTATGCAACCCATCTTGATATCATTTTGAGTACACTGAGGGAGCATCAGCTTTATTTTAAACTCTCAAAGTGCCACTTTTGGATGGATGAGATTCACTTCCTGGGTCATGTCATCTCAGAGACAGAAGTATCAGCAGACCCAGAGAAGGTGAGAGCAGTAGTCACCTATGAGCAGCCGAAGAATGTCTTCGAGGTGCGTAGTTTCTTGGGGTTGTCTGGTTACTACAGGCAGTTTATACCTGACTTCTCACGCCTAGCAGCACCATTGATAGGCTTGACTAAGATGGGGGTGAAGTTTGTTTGGTCAGAAGCCTGTGACTCAGCCTTCCAGGAGCTGAAGGGGAGATTGAATTCAGCACTGATTCTAGTTCTACCAGAGCCGGGAAAGAGTTATACAGTTTTCTATGATGCATCTAGCATCGGTCTTGGAGCAGTGCTTATGCAGGAAGATCGTGTTGTCGCGTATGGATCTCGGCAGTTGAGGCCACATGAGAAGAACTATCCTACGCACAATCTGGAGTTGGCTACTGTTGTTCATTCCTTGCATTGTTGGAGGAACTATCTCATGGGCGAGAATTTTTTAGTATATACTGACCACAAGAGACTCAAGTATATCTTCATGCAGCGTGACTTGAATCTGAGACAGCGGAGGTGGGTCGAGTACCTACAGTCTTTCGACTTCGAGCTTTCTTATACGCCTGGGAAGGGAAATGCTGTGGCGGACGCACTGAGCAGGAGGACTCAGTTGCAGGCTGTTCAGGAAGCTAGCAGTGAGTGGCAGCTGATGGATCTGTTCTCTGAGATGCATATGGAGGTACACGATAGATAGGGTCAGACAGTTCTTTCTTCCATAGTTGTTACCTCTACCCTTTTTGATCGAGTTCGAATGAGGCAGCTATCAGACCCTGAAGGCCTAGTCCTACGGGAGGGTGTGTCAGATGGAGACCCTACTCCAGGGTGGACAGTGGGCGATGAAGAGGTGATACGTTTTCATGGTCGCGTATGGGTTTTAGCAAACATATGTGAGGAGTTGATGCAAGAGTCTCATGCCTTAGCTTGGGAAGTTCATCCTGGTGTCACCAAAATGTATAGAGACTTGCACTGCCAGTATTGGTGGCCAGGTATGAAGAAGGATGTGGATGGTTTTGTTATGCGGTGTTCCACCTGTCAGCAGGTGAAGGCAGAGCATCAGCGACCATCAGGGCTTTTGCAGCAGTTACTCATTCCTGGGTGGAAATGGAATGATGTCGTGATGGACTTCGTGATAGGGTTACCGAGATCGCCTCGAGGAAATGATGTGGTTTGGGTTGTAGTGGACAGGCTCAAGAAGGTTGCACACTTCTTTCCGATCAAGGAGACCTTCAGTGTTGATGATATGGGATGGTTGTACATCCGGGAGATTGTACGTCTGCATGGAGTTCCACACTCCATTGTTTCAGACAGGGATGCGCGTTTTACTTCACACTTTTGGAAGGGGCTACAGAGGGCGTTGGGTACACAGGTACTTTTGAGTACAGCATTCCATCCCCAGACTGATGGCCAGTCCGAGCGTACAATATAGGTGCTTGAGGATATGCTCCAAGCTTACATTCTAGACTTTGGAGGTTCTTGGGAGAATCATATTCCTCTGGTGGAGTTCTCCTACAACAACAGTTTTCAGGCGACTATTCAGATGGCGCCTTACGAGGCTTTGTATGGTAGGCCATGCCGATCACCTTTATGCTGGTTAGAGGCAGGAGAGGCGGATTTGTTGGGGCCTCATCTTGTTCAGGAGACTTCAGAACAGATAGAGCTGATTCAGAAGAGGATGGATACAGCGCAGTCTCGACAGAAGTCTTATGCTGATCAGCGGAGACGACCTCTGGAGTTCGAGGTCAGAGATCAGGTTTTCCTACGTGTCGCACCGAGGTTGGGACCCAAGAGGATTAAGAGATAGGGTAAGCTTTCACTGAGATACGTCGGGTCGTTTGAGGTTTTGGAGAGAGTCGGGATGGTTTCTTACAGGTTGTAGTTACCTCAGAGATACCAGGCTATGCACGACGTCTTTCATGTTTCTCATCTTCGACGGTATTTCTCAAACTCGTCTCATGTTTTGAAACCCGAGGAGGTTGAGTTGGAGAAGGATGCATCTTTCGAGGAGCATCCTATTAGGATTGTTGATCGTAGTACAAAAGTGCTCTGTGGCTGGTCTATTCCTCTGGTACAGGTGTTATGGCAGCACGACCATATACAGGACGAGACTTGGGAGAGGGAGGCTGATATGTGATCGCAGTGGCCAGAGTTGTTCGAGGTTTCTTCTTCTACGCCTTTCTAGGGAAATTTGGGGACGAATTTCTTTAAGGGGGGAAGTTTGTAAGAACCTAGAGCTTCAGTTTCAGGTACAGATCTCTTTTACGGGATTTTTAAGAAAAAATGGAGAATCTGGAAATTTTCAGAGTACATGCCGTGTACTTTATAAGCACACTCCGTGTACTCCTCGGCCACTCTAAGCCGTGTGTTGGCCAAAACCGGGCCACACACACGGTGTGTATCTTGAAATTTTTAGAGTACACGTTGTGTACTTTATGAGTACACATCATGTACTCCTCTGCCACTCGGAGCCGTGTGATTGGCCATGTCCGGGTCACACACACAGTGTGTAAGGCTAAGGTGGAGGCCGGTTATTTCAGGGTATGGAAAATTGAAGTACACGCCATGTACTCAAGAAGTACACACTATGTACTTTATTTTTATTTCATTAATCAGACCGGGGTCGTGCCTAATGCTCGTAAACACCTTCTTCTCCGCCTAATTCTGTCCAGGGCGTCTGAGGAGGCCGATTCTTCTCCAAGCCACCGATCCTTCACCAGTTGTCTGAATCGAACTCCGTCGATTGCAGAAGAATCACAGTGGTGAGTTCTTGGTTCTTCTTTAGCCTCATTTCCTGATTCTTCCTCTCACATGAGTTATCTGAGGTTGAGCGTTTTAGACATTTTTGCAGATCTACTCTGTTCTAGGCTGATTCATAGGCCGAGGTTCAAGTATATCGATCTCCAAGGATCGAGGTAGGTGGTTTGTTTCCCTACATTAATGTTCTTTGAGTTTTGGTTACAAAAGTGTCGGATACCCATGTATGGGGTATCCTGGGTTAGGATTTTGATCCTGTTTATTTATCTGCCTTATATTTATTGTATGCTTTAGGTTATTAGATGATTAATAATTGCTCTTAGCATGTTTGAGGATCACCCCATGGGTGTTTTCCCTTGTTTTAGATATTGTTTTCCATTTGGAATGGGTTGCCTACGAGGCAATCCCTATTGCATTGCTAGTATTCCTGTTGACTTAGTTGCATGTATTGCCTATTGTTTATATGCTTGTGGATGCATTGTGTATCTATTAGCCAAGTAGTTGTTTAACTTACTTAGGGCTGTTAATAGTCAATTACGCATGACTGGACTGCTCAGGGTTGTGAGAACCTGGTGCGGGAGATCAAAGAGGGAATAGACGATTAAGTTCTTCCCTAGAGGGTCGGTTGGTTTTAGTTTCATACACAGGACCTACGGGGATCGAACTTTGTGATTCCCAAGAGTGTTCTTAGTTTACCCACGCATCGAGACCACAGGAGGAATTAGACATAAGTGCTTCCTCAGAGAGTCTGTAGCTATTATTGCAAGACCATAGGGGAATTGACGTAAGAGCTTCCTAGAGTGTTTGTGCCTTGTTTGATTACTAGACTATAGGGGTCTACTAGTTTAAGCCACCCAGAGAGTCAGTGTGAATTTTGATGGTTGGTTGTGATGAGTCCACCATGCCAAAGAACAAGCTTTGGTTTTTGTACTACTTGTGTTAGGTAGTATTTTTAGATACCTGCTGTGTTACTTTCTTATCTTGGAATAAGAAACTTTGTTGGTTTTCCCTGGTTGTGTAATTAAATGAATGTGAATGGTAATTGGTAGAATTGTTTACTGCATTGTTTACCTTTACTTTTTCTATATCACTCACTGACAGTAGGGCACAAATCTTGTGGTGGTTGCCTAATGGGATTAGTCTCACACCCTGTTTGGGTCCTACTTTTTGGCCCAAACAGATTATATGGTGGTAGGTTTATGTAGGGATTATGGCCCTTCCACCTTAAGTACTTGATTGCTGGTCGGAGCTGGAGAGCATGGGACCGGGTCTTAGCCCGCGATGTTGTTGGAGTTTCTGTTTACTTTTAGTACTTGGTTTTAGTTGTATTTCAGCATGTTGTTTTGCTTACTGCTTTCCATAGACACATGTACCATCCTGCATCATTGTTATATCATCCCTTGCTTTTACTTTAAGTTCAGTTGTTTCATGCTATTTACTACTTCCGCTATTGTGTATGTTTATTCTTCTGCTGCATACTTTACCAAATGAGGGAATAGTTTCCCTACTGACTCACCAAGGCCCTCGCTGCTAGTCGGCAGCCTCTGGCATTTGGGGAATGCGCTTGAGGTCATGTGGCGAACCGGGTACGGGGTGCTAGTGGAAGGGGCTCCGGATTCGGGTCGTTACAATTGTTGGGTGCCTTGTATTTCTAGGTGATGTTGAGTAGTGGTTAATATGGATCTGTGGAACCTTTTGAGGATCCCATTATGGGCATGGTTCTATCTGAGGTTACTCATGTGGGTATAATATTTTTGGGTTTTTGGTTGTGTGCTGGAGAGGATAGAAGATCTTTCTCAAGATAGGAGTTTCCTAAGGTTTTTCTTTCACTAGAGGGGCCCCTTATAGGGTGTACTATTCTTTTTGAGGTTATGGTGACCCATGTGAGTGACTCATGTGTTGTTGGCATTGAGATGATTGGTACCAGTTTTAGTGGTTTCATATGAAGGGTTTGAGTATTGGTCGACACATGTTTCTTATGGATTGTGTCAGGTATTTTTTATGATATTCTTGTTTAGGTTTTGGATCTGAGAGGATACCTTTGGGATATTATTAGATTGGTTGTTGGCCCTAAGGTTGATCTAATTCTCTACAATATTGATTGGTTGGTTTTATATGGGTCTAGGAAGCTAATGTATGGTCTGGATAAGTGAACATTGACCCCACCACCAAGTTTAGTATTGTTATTTGGATAGGATTTAGGGCCTACTGGATGTTGTTTCACCCCAAAGACAGATTATAGATGTGTTCATGTGTATGGACTGGGTTTGGTCCCATTCAAGTAGTGTTTCACTAACCGTTCATATTAGCCCAACTAGTTTTGTTGAACTTTATAAACCTTGAAAGGTTCTATAATGATTCAACCAAGAGGTTCTTGTTTCCATTTTATATTTCACTATTAAATTACAAGTTACTGGTAGTATTTCATCATATTTTTTAGGGTTAATGGGGAGAGATCCTATGGAATTTATTTTCAGTTTTTTGATGTGTTATACACCTTATATAAACTTTTTTTTCTAGATGATAAACCTGATGTTCTATGTATTAGAGAGAATTGTGTTTTGAGTCTATGGATCATTATTGATTATATTTAAAGTTTTAGAGACTAGGTTTGAGGTATGGATTACGGATGGTAGTAGATACACATGTATTTTTTTTGTATCTATGGTCAGTCCAGTGGGTGATCAGATGATATGTATAGTATGATCATGAGTATTTATTCTACATTTCATTTATTATAGCATGATTCACTTACAATTATTTATATTTTGTACCCTTATTTTCGTGGATGTGTATGTGTTTGGTTATTTTTATCATTATTGCACTCTGATATGAGGTTATAGTCTCCCCACTATGTCTATTCAAACCCTCAACACTTTTCGGTAGCCTCTAGTGTATGGGGAGATATGCTAGATGATTTTTCATGTGTCATATCAAGTGAAATATCAGGTCAATCTATTTGGTTTATGATAAAATGGTATTTGACCCATCTATTTTCTTATCTTATTATTTGGGGGATGGTAGATAGGTGGTACAGGATTGTGTTGAAGCTTGTGATAGATATCAGACTGGTGCATTGATAACACCTTTTCTAATAGGAAATCCATATTACTAGGGTATGGTATTTATGTTCATAATTTTTATGTTAATTTTATGTGATTTCACCTTCTGTGATGCACTTTAATTTTTTTGATTTATGATTTATGGGTTTTATTATCTTATCCCTTTTTCAAGAGGCTTATATACATGAATCATATTAGGTACATAGGATTCAAATGACATACACCTATGTGTGATTATTTTTTAAAACAATATATGTTTAATTTTTTGAAGTGTAAAAAACCTACCTAGTTTTTTCTCATATAGATTCTTTGTGTCATTCTAGTCAACTAAAACATGATTATTTTCTTTTAATGATAGGACATGTGAATCTTATAGTGAGATGTTATCTTGTGATAGAAATGTAATCCATTCATTAAGTAATGTTTGGAGACCCTAGTGGTTCAGTGTGGTGTTTAGATGCCCATGTGGTGGCTCGATGATGGAAAGGAATCTTGAGAGGTGTTTGGAATGGGATAGTTTTTTTTCCTAATGTTGTGGTTGTGGTTTCCCTAAGAAGTTGTGTGGTTAGGATTGAGGATTCCTTGGTCCTGAAAGGCGTATCACTTGGATTAATTCTGTTTATGTGGTTTTTTTGAGATAGGATGTTTGGTTAATACTTAGACCTATAGGTTCTAGTTTCACTTATAGTGGCATATTGTTAGCATAGATAGGCACTTGTGGTTTTGGTTCACTTACCGAGTGATTGGTAGCTATGTGGATAACTTTTTCATGAGGGATATATTATGTTTTTGAAGAGAATAATTGAGTGTGCTCCTAATTATTTGAATTGACATGCAAGAGGAATAAGGTCAATGGTTCAAACACATTATCCTAAGCTTGTAATAGCATGAATCATGTAAGCGTGATTCAAGTTTTAAATTCAGGTTACATGGGAGCATGCATTCATTATGTTTGGGTGAGTCTGAGTAATATGGTGTGTTCAGTTCCAGTTGGTTTGTGAATCAGTGGTGTAGTTATATTGGACCTATTATGGTTAGTTCTTAGGGAATAGTGTTGCGGAATCCTTATTATGGGGAGCACATCATACGCCACTAGAGGAGTAAATCCTCATTTTAAGTGGGTTCTTGATCATGGAGGTTATTGTTCCTAATGATTATAGAATGAGATATAGTTAGTGTTTCAAGTTAGCACTTAGGTGTGAATGAGTTGACCACATCTAATTATTACATTTAATAGTGGATGGAACATAGGCCATGGATGTTAGTGTTTAGTTATGGGGAAATGATAATGTATTATGTTGGGGAGTATCATATCAGTCATAGATGAATGACCTTCACATTGGAGGGGTCTTGGGAACTACAAGAATGGTCGATGGAAGGTTGTGGTGGTGTCAAATGTGACGATTCTCAAGGTGAAATATTGTATTCTAGTTATCCACTAAGGATTCTCTGTGGGGGAGAAGATTTATGGTGGTGAGTTTGTAATGAACTTTATCATTGTAGCTTCACAAAATCAAGAAAAATTTTATTTTTTTCCTTAAATAGTTTTGTGAGAAAATTTATAATTTATCCTAGGATGTGATCTTCGAATAATTTTATGACCACTTTGTTGGTCCAAAAAATTGGTTTTTACCCTAGGGATAAAGTTTGGTAGAGTTACGAATCGGTCATATTTTTTATGGAATATTTAATATTTAATTAATTAAATATAAATTATTCCCAAAAATTCAATAGGTGATATATTTTTAATAGAGACATGGATTATAATGTTGACTCTGTGTTTAATTCTAGAGTGTGAGGTTTTACCTAGGCAAGGTGTAAACTCATCTCAAGTACCAAGGTAGGGGTCATGCCCTTTTTTCTTTCATTTCTTTATTATTCATTTTGCCTTTTTTCTTCCTCCCTTATTTGGATTCATGCATATGTGAGAGGGGCTCATTATCCCCCCCCCCACCCTCATGCTTATCTAAGAAGAGGAGTTGGTGGATGGGGAGTCAACATCATCTTCATTTGAGAAGCTAGATTGGGGAATGGTGGTTGTGTGGTGAAAAACCGAATTTAATGGTTCAAGGTTTTATACACCGAGCTAGACCATTGTTTTATTAGCCTAAAATACCAATTTCCTAGTTTTTTTAGTTTTAATTCCTTTTGTGTTGTTGGGGACCCCTTGAGGGCTATTGTGGAATTTTATTGGATGAATCAAGGGTTTTAGGTGATTGAAAGGGGTTTTCTATAAAAGAAAACCAAATAAAACAGCATGTAGTTCAAGAAAACATGTTATGTGTTCTTTTTGGGTGAAGGGTAGAAGAATGAGACTACATGACATGTATGTTTAGTATAAACCATGTATAAATACTTGGGGTGTGATCGAGATACTTGGCTGGACACACTGTATGGGGTCACATGGTCGTGTAGAGTACACAGACAAACCTATGTGTAGTGTATTTCCAAAGGTTGTGTGATGTACTTAGCCCTACCTCGTGCAAGGTACATGGACCAGTAACCCATGTGAATCACACACTTTTTAGGGATATTGCATGCTATTTACTTGGTAAGTACACATCGGGTTACACTAAGGTGCAGGATGAGAGAAGGTGTTTGGGAGAACACATTGTTTATATAAGGTACACACATTTTACTCTCTCTTTAGTTGTGATTTTCTTGATTTCATTACTTGGAGTTATAATTGGATTCATGAGGACACCATTATATATGTTTTTACATGCAGGACACAATGTTTAAGGATTTTGGGGTGAGTAGAGGGTGTGGTGAGATAGTTTGGGTTGGTTCAATGTTTTGTGGGATGAATCTTTTATAGTTTATATCTAGAATCCTCTGGAGGGATGTGAACATGGTTTGAGGCCTATGTAACGGTCATGTTCTTGTTTTTTATCGAGGATTAAGGATTCCAAGTGGGTTGTTTTGGATATTTTTTATGGTTCTCGGAAGGTATACTATGTAGTTTCTTCAATGGGTAGATGAGGTTCCTTGGTAGGTATTTGGATGTTGGGAAAAGTTACTTGAGGTTTGAATAGGTGGGGTTGTAGGCCTAGTTGCTTATGTTTTAGTTCTATTAGAGCCTTTGGTATAGGGTGACCCTTTGGATGTTTCCTATGTTTTAGGTGGGGTTGAACCTTTGGTAGGTTGGGTTGTCTAGTATAACTTATTTCCATTGAGTAGTGGGTGAGATAGGTCTGAGGGACCTATTGAGAATACCCTTGTGGGCGTGTTTCTATTTTAGGTTTCCCTTATGGATGGTGTATTTTTTGTTTTAGTTTTTGTATTGAAGAGGTTGTTTGAGCTTTCTCATGATGTGTTTAGCCAATAGTGTTTTCTTTCACTGGAGGATCCCCTTGTAGGATGTCCTTATCTAGAGGGTTTGTACTAATTTCAGCAGTTTCAGATGTGGGGTTCAAGCATTGGTGAACCCATGTTTCTTATGGATTTTGTTAAGGATGTTTGAGTTTTTTCTTATTCATGTTTTGGATGTGAGAGAAGACATATTAGATATTATTATATTGGGTGTTATCCCTGAGTTTGATATGATGCTCACCTCAATTGGGGTGCTGGTATTCGGTGGGTTTAGGGACATAATTAATGATATGGATGTGTGCACCTTGACTCCACAGTTTATTATTACACTCCTTCAAGGGTTTAGGCCCCATTATATGTTACTATGATCCCAATAGAGATTATATATGTTTTATTGAACATCGAATGAGTTTGGGATCGATCGATAAATGTTTTACCAATGAATCATATTATCCCAACTAACTCTACAAGACTCTGAATACCTTGAGAGGTTCTCTAGTTATGTTGACCTAGAGGTGTCTATATCTAGTTCAGATTATATTATTAGAGTACTAGAGCCCGGTAGTGTTTTATTTTTTTTTATGATGACAAGGGAGAGATCCTAGGGTCCATATTTTCATATTGGTGTGTTAGATACCTTAGATATTTTTTTGTGGATGCACTTAATGTTTTTTATCTCACTGAACAATGTGTTTGGAGGCCATCGTCTTTGGCCAGAGAAACATTATTTTATCTTAGGTGGCTTGTTATGACCAAAGGTTTAATGGTCGGTGTTTTGTTTTTTTATTTTTAGTTATTTATTTCCTCAATTTATTTCTTTATATGTGTTCTTATTCAGTTAGGTTGGGTATATCACATCTTGTATGCACTTGTTATGGAATCTAATATTAGGAACAGCATTGGGGGTGGCCTGCTAAGATTTATTTATCACACCTTGTATATGATTTTATATCTTATTTTAGGTTGAGCATAAAAAACATGGTGTACTAAGTAAAGGAACAATGTTGCATGATTATGAAATACTTCTTATGTACAATCTAAGGATTGGGTTGGAACATCTCAGTAGTTCTGGAGACCAAGTTTGAGGTATTACTCAAGTATAGTGGTAGAGACTCATGAATTTTTATATATTTATTTATTTATTATATATAAACATCCCAATGAGAGATGTATTGATGTGTATATCATGACTATGAGCTTTTATTCTATATTTTATTTATTATAACATGATTTTTTTCATTTATTTATTTAAAAAAACCCTAATATTTATAGTTGTTTATTTGTTTAGTAATTTCCACTATTATTTAAATTTAATCTAGGGGTATAGTCTCCAAACTATTTTTCTTTAAGACCTATCTTTATTATTCAGTAGTCAATGGAGTATGAGGAGGTGTGCTTGATTCTTTTTTTGCAAGATAGATCAGGTGACATGTCAAGTCGACCCGGGATAGTTCCTGATAAAATGGTAACATAACCATCTCTTTCCTTATCTTGGTTTTTGGTGGATAGTAGATAGGTGGTATTGAAATGTGTCAAATATTGTGATGGATTTTAGGATTTTCGGATGGTGTATTGATGTGTATAGCATGACTGTGAGTCTGTATTATATATTTGATTTATTATAACATGATTTTTTTCATTTATTTATTTAAAAAAACCCTGATATTTATGGTTGTGTATTTTTTTAGTTATTTAAACTATTATTTAACTTTGATCTAATGGTATAGTCTCCAAACTGTTTTTCTTTAATCCCTCTCTATTAGTCAGTAGTCACTGGTGTATGAGGAGCTGTGCTTGATGATTTTTTTGCAAGATGAATTAGGTGACATGTCAGGTCAACCTGGGACAGTTCATGATAAAATGGTAACATAACCATCACTTTTTTTATCTTGGTTTTTGGTGGATAGTAGATAGGTGGTATATAAATGTGTCAAATCTTGTGATGTATTTTATGATAGTGCATGAAGAACACAATTTCTGCTAATAAGTCTAGCTTACTATGGTATGGGATTGTTGTTCTCTATTTTTTATGTTACGATTGTATGATTTCACCTTCTGTGATAAACTTGACTTTTTGGGATTTATGATTTATGGGTTTTTGGATATTTTATCATTGGTAAGAGGCCTAGGTACATGAATAATTTTAATCATGTAGTATTAACATGGAACGTGCCTCTATGTGATTGTTTTTAATGAAAATTGATGTTAGGTTGTTTAAAGTGTCAACAACAACCTATGTGGCGTTGTCTCATGTAGATTCTTAGTGGTATTATACTCAACTAAATGGTGACTATTTTCTTCCAATGATAGGTTATGTGGATCTTATAGTGATATTGTCTAGGGTGATTGAAATGCATTCCCTTCTTCAAGGGATGTGTGGTGACCCTAGTGGGTTAGTGAGGGGTTTGGACACCCTAGTGGTGGCTAAATGAGATCAAGGATTCCTAAGAGGTGTTTATATTTGGATTGAAATTAAATGAGTTTATGGTTATGGTTTCCCTAATAAGTTATATGGTTATTATTGAGGATTCAATTGGCTTGAAAGGTAGAGCGTTGAGAGTTTTCCTAGTTCCATGTTCGGTTTGAGAGGGAAAGTTTAGTTGATAACTAACCCTATTGGTTCTACTAGTCTAGTTTCACTTATAGTAGTACATTGGAAGTGTGGAAAGGTACTCATAGTTTTGGTTTGACACATGAGTGGATGATCAGTTTATGTGTATTTCATGATCGTGAGCCTTTATATTACATTTTATTTATTATAGCACGCTTCTATTTCAGTTATTTATATTTTTACCCAAATTTTCATGGATGTGTATATGTTTGGTTATTACCACTATTATTACATTCTGATATGAGGTTATAGTCTCCCCACTATTTCTCCTTAGACTCTATCCATTATTCGATTGCCTCTAGGGTATAGGGAGGCATGATTCAGGGTTTGTCGTAAGCCAAAAAATGAGAGGCGTTAGGTCAACCCGGAACAGTTCATGATAATCAAGGGAATTTAAGAAGTGATTCCATATAAATAATTAATTTCTGATTATTTATAAAGGATGGTCATGGACTCTAAATAGGAAAATAATCATTTCTATTTTCTCTATTTAAAGTTTGAATTAATCATCATGCAATAGATGAAGACATGACTTAGTTTTTTATTCCCACATACAACATCATTCAATATTGATTCCTAAAGATTAATAATTTCTATGTTAATAGATTAATTTATAGAACTAAAAATCTTGATCATCCAAGTATAATGAAGGTCTGGGACAAACATTCCTACACTAACAAGTCTATTCCAAACATCCAATGTGTTCTTTGATTTATTTTTTTCTGGGAGTTTTTTTCACTACAGTCGCACCCTAAACATTGATTTCATTATTATTTTTATTAATTTATTAATTTTTTATTTTTCATATTATTTTTTGGTTTAAATTTTAAGTGTAATACCTAAGATTTTAAATTTTATAAAAAAATTATCGCACAGTCTTTGTTCAGTTATGACATGGTTTACTAAATCTTGAAGATGAACCTTATGCAAATCTCCTCTAACACATGGTTTGGTACACAAGTTTTGGTATAACATATGTGGGAATACTTAGGTATAAGGGATTTCTAATTAATTTTGTACATTCATGGTTTATTGGGCATGGTTAGTGCATGGTTGGGGTTAACCATGAGGGTACAATAGAAACTATATGTATGAACCTTATGTTGAGTTGTCTAGCGCATGGCTTGTGCACAGAAAGAAGAAACCATACAGCAACCATGTGAAATGCCTATAGTTTTAATAGACATGTGTTTTGAAGTTTCCATAAGGTTTTTCTAACTATAAGGCCAGGCGATATCTGTACAAGTGAGTCGAATGAGTGGTGCATAGTTGGCGCATGAATTGAAAAACTACATGGCCGAACCCTGAAACATATCTAGGTGTTTTAAAATTTGAAATTCATTTATTTACCCTTCAGATTTAAAACTAAACTTGGTCTACCTCCTCTCCAACTCATGTGACATTATTCTTGGGAGGTTTATTACATATTCCACATCCATATCCTTGGATTTAGAGCTCTTCTTTTATAATATTGAGTGGAATTCTTCTAGGTGAGCCCTATTTTCTCTTATTTTATCCATTTTTCAATATTTTCTCTTCTACCCCTGTATTGGTCTTTTTTTAGCCAAACCCTACGGTAAGTTTTGGTCCTAATGTGTTGTGTTTTTTGATTTTAGGTTGTGTGTATTGTGTATCAGTTCCTCCTCTCCCCATATTTTAGGGTTTCATTGCATCCACACACGGTTTAAGGTAGGTGGTTTCATGCCTTTTCCTTTTTCTAACACAACATATCTACTTGAATTTTCTAAAATGTGTCTCCTTGAAATTATGGTTTTTTTATATTTAAAATGTGTTTATTAAGTGTTCACTAAATCATATGATTTTATTATTTTGTTTTTAATAAAATAGTGTGTGTTAGGTGTTTGATAAAATTGTGAAATGGTTTTCTAGTATAATTTGGTTATTCAGTTGATGTTTTAAACCTTTAAATGTTTTTTATTATTTGGATTAAGTCAATAGGATTTTGTTGACTTTTGTTATTATGGTTTATGGTTTTTTATGGAACATGTATTGCAGAGTCTTATCTCATTCATGTGTGACTTGGGATTGTGAATTCTCATTTATTATTTCTTGGTGTGCTTCTAATGTGTGTGCTACATGAGTAGTGTTTCGATGTAAATTTTTTTTCTTATAACCTTAAAGAGGATGATTGGTTTTCAAAGTGTCTTTAAAAATGAATTTATAAATGATAATTTTATAAATATACCTATAATACATGATTGGTTCTTTTAAAGGGATTCTCAAACGTTTTATATTTGTAAATGGATTTCAAAAGAATTTTAAAATAGGGTATTTCCAGTTTTAAAGTATAATGCCTAGTTGGAATATTAATAATATTTTACTTAATTAATTAACACTCCAATGGAATACCTTTATGTGTTTATGTAATTTTGATATTATTTAGTTTGATTTGGAGGGGTTTTGCATTGGTGGGCATGAGGAGGTGGGATGAGGATATGTCATTTCTATGTGTTGTTTGTATTTGAGTTATAATTGATGTGTCTCGTCTCCTATAACTATTAATCATGGGGATCATAAGTGTATTTGAGAGGGATTGAGATATGTTTACTATAAAGTCCCAATTAGATAAATAAGATCTTCCACGGCATTAGAGTCCATGGGGGAGTTCCACCATTGAGGCCAGATTAGAGTATCCAATTGGTCATCGACTATAAATACATCAATAGGAAGGAATATGATCCCACCTTATTATGTATAGGATTACCACACAAGTTTTTTATATGTTTTCCATGTTTATTTATCTCTTAATATTTCATGATAATTATACCTAGTTTTGTCACTTTTTCTCATGAAAAGTTTTATTGGTTTCACATTCATATTATGTTCCTATTAAACTTAGGATTTATTAATTCAATTCATTTATTCACTTTATGTTCTTTTTTTTATTTTACGTTTATTAGGTATGATTTTGGTGGTGATTTTAAAATAGGGTTTAAAATTTTTGTTTTAAAAAGGGTTGTTTCAATTTTAAAAAAGGATTATTTAAATCATTTTTAAGTTTTAAAGGCTGGTTTCTGGGAAATCTATTGGTTTATTTATTTAAAAGATAAAAAACTATATTTTACCTGAATTTACAACTTGAATATATGGTTAGTTTTTATAAATTAAATGCATGGAATATTTGTTGATTGCCTATTGAGATTTTATGCTCGCACCCCACTTGTGTCACTCGGCATCAGTACACCTAAGCTTATTTTTCATGTTCAACATCATTGTTTGGATCACTCGTAGAGAGAGTTTTTTAGGTGATGGATGGTGACATGGATGTCCCATGGAATTTTTGTTATGTATTTAGGGTTTTATTTTATATTATGGTTGTATCATCCATGTCAGCCTCCTATTTTATAGATGTTATTCTTCCATTGTAGTTGCATACTCATTTTTGAGTTTATAATATTGTAAGAACCCGAATCTTCATTTCAGGTATGGATATTTATTATGGGTTGTTTTTTGATGAAAAAGGAGGAATTGGGAAATTTTATAAGTACACGTCTTGTACTTAGAAGTACACACTGTGTACCTGTTTTCCATGTGTAGCTGTGTAATGGTTGTGTAACATCCGAGTACATGGCCGTGTAGGTAACCTAGCAGACCACCTAAAGCAGGGGCTAGTTGAGGCTAGTACATGGAATGTGAATTAAATAAAATTTTCATGTAATTTTATTTTTATTTGTTATATATGTGTGGGATCATGTCTCACAACCAAAAACACCTTATTCTTCCTGTGTTTTGTATAGGAGAGCGACGAATGTTCGACGAACTTCGAGTTCCTCTCGTTCCTCCATCTGAGCTCCGATTGACACATCACTGGGTGTGTTGGATTCCCACCGGTGAGTTCTCTCTTTCCCTATATCCTCTCTTATTTATTACTCTTATCTCATGAGTAATTAAAGGATAAACTTTTTTTACCCTTTTTGTATATGTACTTTATTTTTGGTCGATTCAAGGGTCGGTGTTCAAGATTGTTCTTTGTAAAACATCAAGGTAGTTGTTTTGTGCCCTTATTTGGTTTTCATTGGATTATATATGCTTAAAGTGACAAATACCCATGTTTGGGGTATTGTAGGTTTTGTATTTTAGCCCTATTATCTACCTTATATGGTTTAATTGATTGAAAAGGGGTTGTATCATATGCGTAAGGATTGATTCCTTGTTTACAGGACACCCATGGGTGAGTTTCCCTAGTTTAATTGTTTAGGGTTGTTTGGCCGAGGTTGCCTATGAGGCATACCTTGTTTTCCATGCCTTGATTTTTTTAGGATGGAGTTGATTGATTATTTGAATTTCATGTGTTATGATTGATAATGTTAACCATGTAGTATCTATATATTATATATTCATCCTCGTAATGATATGTGTGCTGATATTTCAATGGACCGTGAGAGCCTTGGACCAAGAAAACTGTGGGGTTTCCATGTTTGTTACACAACACCGTGAGAGCCTTAGTGTAGTTTTTGACCCAAGGGGTATTGATTGTGAGAGCTACCCGGAGGTTGTTTAGGATTATTTATACTATGTTTACCCAGGGGTTATTGACTATGAGAGCTGCCCGTAGGTCGTGTATAAATTATTAATGCCATGTTGACCCAGGGGTATTGACCATGTGAGCTACCCAGGTTGTCATTTTTATTTTATTAGTGCTATGTTAAACCATAGGGGTTAGACCATGATATATTTCTCATAGGTTTGTTGTGAATAATGTAATGACTATGATGAGTCTACCAAGCCAAAGCACAAGCTTGGAATTAGTCTTACTTGGTTGTTTAGATGGTCTTCTGAGATGTCTATTGTTACTATTATACTGGGGGATATAGAGCTTAGGCTAGATCCTGAGGTTACATTATTCAATGGTTTGAATAATTTATAAATGAAAATGAATGTAATTTAAAACTATAGGATTGTTTACTTTTGAGTACTTCCTAGTTTATTGCTTCATTTCTGCATATTGCCTGCTATATACATTAATTGACTATTAGGAATAGATCTTTTGGTGGTTTTCTACTAGGATTCATCTCACACCCTATTTGGGTCATGATTTTGGGCCCAAATAGATTATATGGTTTTAGGTGTAGATAAGGTCAAGTGCCCTTCTTCATTAGGTACTTGATTATTGTTCGAGCTGGAGAGCATGGGACCAAGATGAGGCTTGAGATGATGTTGGAGTTTACTAATTTTTTGTAATTTGGTTTTAGTATTGTATTTCAAACATTGTGACTTGTTTGCCTTATTTCCTAGACACATGTTACATGCATCATTTATATATATATATGTGTGTGTGTGTGTGTGTTGCAGTTGTTTATACTATCAGTCTTATGATGTTTACTTCTGATGCATGGTATTACTCATTCTCCTATTGTTTATTATTTATTATTCCACTGTGTATAATCTTCCTATGAGGTAATATTTTCCCCAATATCAAACCATGGCCCTCACTACTAGTCAACATCCTCTGGAGTTTGGGGAAATGCGCTTGAGGTCATGTGACCAACCTGGTACGGGGCACCCTTGGGCGGCACCCGGAACTGGGACATTGCAAAGTGGTATCATAGGAGTTTTTTTTTCTGCTTTGTCTTCACTTTTGGAGAATATAGACATGTATATGAAGGAGTGGGTAGTTGTTAATAAGATATTCCAGGGAGTATCTAACCCGTGTATAGGGAAAATCCAAGTTACCTCAAATATTGTAATTTTTTTGGTTTTGCAATTGTTACAGTTGATTTGATTTTACCGTTGGTGGACACACTTATTTTTTGATATTATTATTGATATCATTGTGGTTCTATTTTTTTTAACCTAATGATATGAGGGTATTCTATCTCATGCATCATATAGGATCTTACTAGAGATCACATGTCATGCATTCTTTTTATGCCATTTAGGGTGCATTACTAATTGCATGTTGTTGTGATAGATGTTTTTCTAGATATGCATGTTGTTTTGAAAGATGTTGTGATATAAATACCTACTATTTTGATAGGGTATTGGTATATGTAAATTTTCATTTGGATTGATGCCAAACATTGGTCCCTGAGGTGTTATGGGCCCTCTTGGATCAGAATTTAGTGGATCATGTTTGACCATTAATTGAATTATATTAAGGAATGATATGAAATATGATTCCAAAATGTGATTTTTAGGGAGTATGTGTTCTCATGGATTTGAAATTGTCATGAATTGGACAAAATTTTAAGATTTTGTAGGTTCTGGAAAATTTTCAGATGCTTACTTTTTGGAAACCCAAACAACACGGCATGTGATGTCATGAACACGCGTCATGTGTTCTTATATTCTAGAAGAACTCACTATTCCTAAGTACACATCGTGTAATGTATGTACACTCCATGTAGTACTTGACCATGTGACTGACTGTGTGTGTAGATACATAGGGATAGGAAACTTTTGGTATAATACGTCGTGTCTAGATCGTACACACTGTGTATAGAGAACCATGGATTCGTCTGTGTGACCAACAATACGGGTGGATGAAACATAGGTTATACACGTTGTGTCTAGATTGTACATGCCATGTAGAGTTGACCATTTATCTGACTGTGTGACTAACGACACGAGAAATTAGAACATAAGCAGTACACATCGTGTCTAGGGTGAACACACCGTGTAGTGTTACCCAAGAGAGAACCGTGTAGTCCTATACATGTAATAGAACTTGGGCGTGTTGGGAAATTCAAGTGCATGCTATGTCTTAGGAGGAACATTCTGTGTGGATGGGTGTTACACGACCAAGTTTGGTAGTGTTGCATTCCATGTTAGAATCTTAAGGGAACACGCCATGTAGTGGTTATACATGCTATATAACCCGATTTTGTAAAACTTGAATGTTTCTTCTCATGTTCCTTTATTACACTTATAAGTTATTGTCCTTGATAATATTGTGAGGAGATGTCTGATTGATCTTGCAGAGTCATGCTGACAAGACATCCTCTAATTGTACACAAGGTACAGGGCAACGATTAGACATTGGAAATGGTAGATCAGGGACTACCAGTAGATCCTCTCATCATTCCTATTATAGAACCATCTTTTATACCGGACATAGGTGTTGATGCACAGTTCTGTGGAGGCTTTATGATGATGATGCAAACTTTTGAGGGATCACCACATCCCTCCCGACTATGGAAAAGTTGACGCGGGTGTTCCAGTAGCATCATCCACCCACTTTTTTTAGGGATGGAGGACCATAGGTAGCATAGTCAAGGTTGGAAGCCATTATTGCTATCTTTGAGCATCTGGAGATGCCTCCACAGAGGAGGGTGAAGGTAATGATGTACATGATACTTGATTCCACCATGAGATGGTGGGATGTTGTCTCTTAGGAGGGACACCATTGGGATATGGCTTGGGAAGATTTTCAGAGGACCTTTTATGACTACTTCTACCCCAAGACGTTGAGGGCCAATCGAGCTCGAGATCATGCACTTGGAGAAGGGTTCTCTTTAAATTATGGATTATTCTTCTCACTTTACATAGCTTCAGTGCATCACACCTATTTTAGGAGATGATGAGATGTCTTTGGCTATGAAATTTGAGGATGGTCTTAGGTATGACATCTGATCACAGGTAATGTTACCGGGCTAACTTTGGTGACAATTATAGTGAACCAAGTTCTGATTACCAACACAATCTAAGGGATTTGGGAGCTTCAAGCTAGGTTGGATCAGCATCCAGGGCTGGTACTCCTACGTTTGATAGCATGAAGTGCCACAGGGAGCCCTATCATGGTGATTCCAGTAGTAGGGATGTATCTACAGGTATCCAGGTAAGGTTATACCAGTGCGGGAAGAGTGGGAACATGAGAACATAGTGCCTGAGAGACCCAGTTAAGTGCTAATCTTGCAACAATATGGGTCATCTTCAGAATTTTTTCTAGGTTTTCTCACCAGTAACTAGTGAGAGGGGATCAATTATGACTCCACATTCAGGAGTAGGACCACTAGTTTCTCCTGAGTCAGAGAATTAGAGTTCATCATACCATTCAGGTTGAGGAGGTGGATGTGGTCATGGTAGTCAGGCTTCAGGTTTTCATTGACTGTAGGGTGGATCAGCTCAAGGTAATCAGGTAGGGTTGTAGGGCTGCGGTAGAGGTCAGACTTTTGCAGTGGAGCGGACCCAGTAGAAGCAGGATCCCAGACCCTCTATGGTTAGAGGTATGATTCTAGTTGCCTCCATTTTAGCTTCTGTTCTTTTTGATATCGGGGCTTCCCATAGTTTTATATTTTTTGTCATTTTGGTGATCCTTGGGCTCTACATATTTACTTCTAAGGATGTTATGATGTTATACACTCCGTTGGGGATTAAGATGGATAGTGTACATCAGTGTAAAGAGTTCCCTCTTGAGGTTGGTGGGTGTCACTTCTTATGGGACCTCTATGTATTAAAGATGACATGCTTCGATGTAATTCTCAGAATGGATGGGTTGGTATCCTTTAAGGCCTTTTTTGACTGCAATCTCCATAGGGTGAGTTTTACATCACTAGAGGGTGGGTCTTTTCTACACAAGGGCAAATGGGATGTCCAAGTGAGTAGAGATGGACCTGAGAATCATGGGTTGGGAGGAGTTACTGCCCAGATTGCTATTTTATATCTAGATGACTAGGAGACTTCACAGGTGGAATTTCCTCCCATGGTGGATTGTTTTATATATTTCTTTCCAGATGACTTTTAAGGTTTACCTCTAGATATAGAGGTATATTTCTCTATTGAGCTTGTGCCAGGAGTGGAACCGGTGTCCATTACTCCATATAGAATGGCTACACTAGAGTTACAGGAGCTCAAGAAGGAGTTAGAGGAGTTACAGGCAAAGAGTTTCATCTGACCCAGTACTTCTACTTAGGTATTGGTTGTCCATTTTGAGAAGAAGGAAGATGGTACCCTCAGACTTAATGTGGATTATCATAAGTTGAACCAGTTGATGGTCAAGAACTGGTATCCCTTACTGAGGTTTGATGATCTCTTTGATCATCTTTGAGGATCCTGGGTGTTCTAGAATATATACTTGAGATCTGAATATTATCAGTTATGCATTATACCATCAGATATACCTCTTACATATTTTTAGAGCAGGTATGGTCTATACGAGTATTTGGTTATACTGTTTGGTCTCACAAACGTGCCAGAAGTTTTCATGGCAGTGATGAACCAAGTGTTCTATCCTTACTTGGATTATTTTATAGTAGTCTTCATGGATGATATCTTGGTGTAATCTCACACTCAATATATCCATGACACCCATCTTGAGATCATTTTGAGTATAATGAAATAGAATCGTTTATATTCTAAGATCCCAAAATTCCACTTTTGGATGGATCAAATTCACTTTTTTAGGTCATGTTATCTCAGAGATAGGTTTATCAGTAGACCTAGAGAATGTGAGAGCAGTAGTTTCCTGAGAGCATTCTAAGAACTTATTTGAGGTACGGAGTTTTTTGGGGTTGGTTGGTTACTACAGGCACTTTATACAAGACTTTTCATGCTTAGAAGTGCCACTGATAAGCTTAACTAAGAAGGGTGAAAAGTACTTGTGGATTGATTCCAATAATTCATCCTTTTAAGTGATGAAAGAGAGATTGACTTCCACACCAATACTAATTTTTCTGGAGTTGAGAAAGAGTTACACCGTTTACTGTGATGTGTTGGGTATTGGGCTGGGAGTAATGCTTATGTAGGGGGAAGGAGTCATTGCGTACGGGTCTCGGTAGTTGAGACCACATGAGAGGAATTACCCGACACACAATATCGAGTTAGATATAGTTGTTTATTCTTTACACTGTTGGAGACATTATCTTTTGGGAGAGCATTTTGTGGTATACACTAACCACAAAAGTCTCAAGTATATCTTTACTCAGCATGATCTGAATTTTGGGATAGTGAAGGTGGGTTGAGTACCTTCAGTCTTTTAACTTTGATCTTTCTTACTCGCTAGGGAAAGGCAATGTAGTGGCTGATACATTGAGCAGGAGGACTCATATACAAGCAGTTTCGGAGGCCAGCAGTGAGTAGAAGATTATGACTTTGTTCTTTGAGATACATTTGGAGGTGCCCTATAGACAGGGAAACAAGTTTCTTTCTTCTATAGTTGTTACCTCAACTCTTCTGGATCGGGTTTGAATGAGGCAGCTATCAGATTCTGAAAGCCTAGTCCTCCAGGAGAGTGTGTTAGGAGAGGACTCTACTCTAGGGTGGACCATAGGCGATGATGAGATATTTCATTTCCATGGACATGTATGGGTGTCAGAAGACATACATGAGGAGTTGATGCGATATTTTCATTCCTCAGTTTGCGAAGTTCATCCTGGTGTCACCAAGATGTATCGATATCTAAACTGTTAGTATTGGTGGCCAGGTATAGATAGGGATGTAGCTGGTTTTGTTATGAGATGTTCCACCTGTCAGCAGGTGAAGGTGGGGCATCAGCAACCAGCAGGGCTTTTACAGTAGTTACCCATTCCCAAGTGTAAGGGGAATGATTTTGTGATGGAATTTATAATGGTTTTATCAAGATCTCCATGAGGTAATGATTCAATTTGGGTTGTTGTTGATAGAATCATGAAGGTTGAACATTTCTTGTCTATCAAGGAGACCTTCAGTGTTGATGATCCTAGAAGTTTGTACATCCGAGATATTGTACATTTGCATGGGGTTCCACATTCTATTGTTTCAGATAGGGATGCTCGGTTTACTTCTCGTGTCTGGTAGGGACTATAGAGGGCTTTGGGTACACAGGTAAGTCTGAGTACAGCTTACCTTCCCCAGATAGATGGTCAGTCCGAGCACACGATTCAGGTGTTGGAGGACATGCTTCGAGCATGTGTCCTTGATTTCAGGGGATCTTGGGAGAGAGACATACCCCTAGTGTATTATTCCTACAATAATAGTTTTCAGGAAATGATTCAGATAGAACCTTATGGGAATTTTTACGGTAGGCCATGTCGATCACCCCTATGTTTTCTGGAGGTAGGAGAGGTAGTTATGATGGGAATTCGTCTTGTCTAAGAGACCACTGAGCAGGTGCAGTTGATTCATAAGAGGATGGATACTACACACTCTTAGTAGAAATATTATGTTGACCGATATAGATGACCTCTAGAGTTCGAGGTCAGAGATCGGGTTTTCTTACGTGTCACGCCGAGGTTGGGACACATGAGGATTATGAGATAGGGGAATCTTTCACCGAGATATGTTAGACCATTTGAGGTTTTGGAGAGAGTTGGTCTAGTTGCCTATCAGTTGCAGTTACCTTAGAGGTACCAAGATATGCACGATGTCTGTCATGTTTCTCAGCTATGGTGTTACTTTTCAGACCTGTCTCATGTTTTTCAACCTGATGAGGTTCAGTTGGATGTGAATGCATCTTTTGAGGAGAACCCAATTTGGATTGTGGATCACAGCATGAAGGTTCTCTATGGCTGGTATGTCCCTCTAGTACGGGTGCTATAGCGGCTCAGGCGAGTACAAGACAAGATTTGGGAGAGGGAGGCCGACATTTGATCATAGTGGCTAGAGTTGTTTGAAGTTTCTTCTTCACCACCCTTGGACGGTCAATTCAAGGATGAATTTATTTAAGTGGGAAAGTTTTTAAGAACTTGGATCTTCATTTCAGGTATGGATCTTTATTTCTGGTTATTTCTTAGGAAAAAGGAAGAATTGGGAAATTTTCTTTGTACATGCTATGTACCCAGTTTTTGCACGTAGTAGTGTAATAGTCATGTAACGGCCGAGTACATGGCCATGTAGGTGACCTGGAAGACCACCTAAAGCAGGGCCCGATTGAGGTTAGTACAAGGTGTGTATATTAAAAGAACACGCCATGTAATTTTCTTTTTATTATTTATATCAGTGTAGGATTGCATCTCACGTCCATAAATAGCTTCTTCTCCACGTGTTTCGTACAAGAGAGTGACAAATGGATGACGAACGTCGAGTTCCTCCCATTCCTCCATCGGAGCTTCGATTGAGATGTCGCCGGGTGCATTGGATTCCCACCGGTGAGTTCTCTCTTTACCAAGATCATCTCTTCCTAATTCCTCTTCTCTTGTGAGTAATTCAAGGATGAACCTTTTTAACCTTTTTGTAGATCTATATCATTCTAGGCTAATTCAAAGGCTGGGGTTCAAGATTGTTCTTCGTACAACATCAAGGTAGGTGGTTTTTTTCTTTATTTGGTTTTATTTGGATTATATATGCTTAAAGTGATGAATACCTATGTTTGGGGTATTTCATGTTTTGGATTTTAGCCCTATTATCTACCTTATATGGTTTAATTGATTGAAAAGGGGTTGTAGAATATGTGTAAGGTTTGATTCCTTGTTTACGGGACACCCATGGGTGTGTTTCTCTAGTTTGATTGTTTAGGGTCATTTTTCCTAGGTTTCCTATGAGGAATACCTTGTTTTCCATGCCTTTATTTGTTTAGGATAGAGTTGATTGATTATATGAATTTAATGTGCGATTCTTGAGAATTTGAGCCATATAGTAGTTATAGATTACATGTTATGACTTGTTATGATATGCATGTAGATCTTCCAATTGACTGTGAGAGCCTTGGACCAGGAAAATTGTGGGTGTTTCCATGTTTGTTACACAGGACCGTGAGATCCTTGGTGTAGTTTTTGACCTAGGTGGTATTGACTATGAGAGCTACTCGGAGTTCTTTTATGATTATTTATACTACGTGGACCTAGGGGTATAGACTATGATAGCTACCCAGAGGTCGTGTATAAATTATTCAATGGATTGAATAATTTATAAATGAAAATTAATGTAAATGAAAATTTTAGCATTTTTTACTTTTGAGCCCTTATTAGTTTATTGCTTCATTTTTTCACATTTTCTGCTATATACATTCATTGACTATTAAGCATGGATCTTTTGGTGGCTGCCTACTAGGATTCGTCTCAAACCCTGTTTGGGTCATGACTTTGGGCCCAAATAGATTATATGGTCGCAGGTGTAGATAAGGGAAATATCTCTTCTTCATCAGGTACTTGATTGTTGTTGGAGTTGGAGAGCATGAGACCAAGATGAGGCTTGCGATGCTGTTGGAGTTTACTGCTTTTCCATACTTTGGTTTTAGTATTGTATTTTAAGAATTGTCACTTGTTTGGATGCTTTCCTAGAAACATGTGACATACATAATTTATATATATATATATATATGTGTGTGTGTTTTAGTTGTTTGTACTATCAGTATTCCATTGTTTACTTATGTTACATGGTTTTATTGATACCTCTATTTTTTATTATTTTTTATTCCACTATGTATACTCTGCCTATGAGGGTATAGTTTCCCCAATATCATACCATGGACCTCACTGCTAGTCAGAAGACTCTGGCATTTGGGGAAATGTGCTTGAGATCATGTGACCAACCGGGTACGGGGTACCCTTGGGTGGCACCCGAAACCGGGACGTTACAAATGATTATGTTTGTTTCTCATGTTTCATTTCACTAATATTATTTTTGGTATCTATTTACCTTTATATGTATGGATATCTAATGTATTTAGTGTTCATGTATTACTTCTAAGTGGATGTTTCATGTTTTAGTTTATTATTGATTGAAGTCATTCCTGGGAGTTCATATCTAATGCGCTAGCACTAATTTCTAACTCGGTGTGATTGAAAATGTACTTTAGGTATTTCATAGGCCGGTATGAATGCCTGGTATAGGTTTGGCCTAGATTTTTTTTCAAAAAAATCTATCAAATCAAAGGATTTTTAGAGATAAAGGTTCTTAGAGAACCCTTTTTTACTTGGGTGAGTATGGTGGACTAGAGACAAGACCATCAGAACTTGAGATATTTGATTGGGAAGAGTCTAACAAGATCTTACTCATCTTGAGCCTCAATTTGTGATAGCAAGTTGTGTTTTGAATCTTGTATTGTTATTTTTTATATGTTTTCATATGCACTAATTTTATTTTGGAATGTATTTATGTGGTATGTATTTCTTGGATTTTATGAAAAAAAATGTAGGTTAAACTGGTCGTACATGGTGAGCTCACACGGTCACATAAACTGATTGTATCCCACATTATTCAATATAACTCAAAATTCCTATTTTATTATGGTCATATGGTTTACCAATCCATGTGCGTAACTCCCCAAGATTTTACTATATATCTTTCCTTTAAATAAATCTAATATGTTTGAAATCTTACTTCACATGAAATATCAGAATAAAATGGGTTGTGTCATATTTGATGAATATTATTAAGAAAATTATAAGTGTAATAAAACCTCTAGTATATAAAAATATATTACTCAACTAAATTTTCTTACATTTTGAAGATTAAAAATTAATATGGTTTAATATTAAAAAGTATTTCTATTTCTCAAATAACTATTTTTTTAAAAGTGATGTATATTTTATCCAAATAAATTAAACTAATTTTTTTTAAATATTATTACATGTGGAATAATATATTAACATTCTTTAAATTATAAAATGATATGAAATAATATTAAGAACACTTAAAAACATCAATTTTCAATAAAAATATTTTTTATATATTTTTTGTATATTTGTTTAAGAAATAAATTTATCCATTTTAGAATTTTAATTATATAAAATGAACTTTATTTTTGATTTCATCATGTCAAATTTATCTTAGGATTCATTTTTTAGACTTTTCTAAAAAGGTTGAATTTTGCGGTGAACAGTAAAAATACTAATTTTTCAAATACTGACACTTTTATAACATTGTCATAATAAAAAAAATGATTTCAAAGGTTATTAAACTTTATATATATATATAATATATATTTAAATTAAAATAAATAATATAAAAATACAATGTTGAATTTATAAAAATCCATGTTTAACATTTTGGAAATTTAAATTATATTTCACTCTAATAAAAACAATTTTTGGTCTACTTATTTTAACTAAGTATAAATAAGAAGTAATTTTGTTTTAACTTGTTTTTAAATCCACATAACTCTGTTGTTTTAATAATAAACCAATTAATTTCATAAAAAATCGATGAAATTGATAATTTTATCTTTATCATGATTTTAAAGCATAAAAATACACTTTCAAAAAATGGTTTTTACATGCTATGTGCGCTAATATTAAAATTAATTTTTATCACCCTTATAAATTTTAATAGAAAAAAAATATTTCATATTTGGGATCATTAGTTCCAAATTATTTAAACAATACCATTTTATTTTTAGGCATTAAAATTAACTTTCTTAGGTAAAAATTAATTACCATAGTAAAAACCAAAAATGCTAAAAGTGAAAAATATAAGAGTAAAAGACTTAAAAACATGTTATAAAATGTGTGTAAATTTATTTTGGGGATTTATAAACCTTATACCTTCCCCAAATCCATTATTTTACATTATTGGATCCACTCAACCTTTTAACGGTGACTTTAATTTTTATATTATAACAGAAATGTCGCTCCTCTCCCTTATAAAAGGATCCCACACCACACCACTTCTCCTCAAACCCCATGCCTCTTATATTTTACCACAATATGACAAAATAAATGAAAAAAACTCCTATAAACTTAATTTTAGTTTTTATATTTTAAAAATACCACCCCTTAAATCCTTAATCTAAGTTAAAAATGAGATCTTCCAAAGAGTAAGGTGAAATTCTCAATTCTCCATTTCATTTTTTTCATTTTTTTATTCTTATAACTATTCAAAATATAATATAACCATGATTAAATAATTACATAATAATCAAAATTATACTAAAATTTAATTATGTTTATGGTATACCCATTTTCAAACTTCCTCACAACCATTCAAAAAATAAAAATGTCACTTGTGTTACATTCGATGTACCGCCTCTATAAGCAACATGATCTATTTTTCATAACCACCTTACATTGTTGGTTAAAAGGGTTTAATTAATTAATTAATATTATGTTTATAAAATTATTAATATTCTTAAAATTTAAACAAATTCCTACCTTTTTTACATTCTATGGAAAATTATAATTTTTCTCGTGTGTACGTGCAGACTACCGCCTCCACACAGTAGTGAATTTCAGTTTTCATCTAAAAATTTATTATTTATAAGATTATATTATAATATGATTAAACACATCAAAACAGATAAATACTATCATTATACTTTTTAATAATGATATTGTGTCAAAGGAATCACTTCCTCAACCAGACTCACCCATCGAATATACCATGTTCTTGTTTGGGTCAGTTTCACCACCTACATGAAGAATGCTCTAAATTTCTATCAAGTGTGACTATGGAAAATTAACTAATATTATTAATAGACATAAATTAGAAAATAATATTTTTTATGGTTATGTAAAGGTTATATTAATATTTAACATTTTATTAATATACCACCCTTTGTTCTTTAAAAATTACCAAAACACGTATGCCATTGATTTCATCTCTAAGAACCGTAACAAAAAATATCCTAGAATCATATTTTAGATTTATAAGTCTTTATAAAACATATATTCTAATACCTTAAATAATATAGTAATTATGTAATGGTTATCAAATAATGGTGTTCGACATCGGCATTACAAATCATTTCCAAAATGATTAAAAATGAAGACATTTGATGATGAAAATAAACTATAACTAAATAGTAAATGGGTAATAAATAATTGTAATTTTTTAGTAAAACAATTAATATATATTAATAAGGTTATGAAATAAGTTATTAATAGAGTTATTTTTTTTACATAAGAAGTTAGAGCATATTCAACTCAACATGAATACAAGGTAAGGCTATTTCATCTCAATTTTATTTATTTGGGAAATGTTTTGTTTAATACACCTAATTTTATTTAAATGGAATATATATTTCATATTAAATATATAATATCATGAAATAAATTTTATTCACGGTATCTGAAGTGCAATTCCAATCTCCCTCTTTCATGTAGTTTCTATAAAAATGTTTCTTAAGTCTTGAGAGATTCCCATCTCAATTTTTGTTATTTGATACTTATATCATACTCACCACATATTTTTTTTGTGGTATATATAATAACAATATATTTATTTTTACCATTTTCATATTAAATTTAAGGGATTTACAAATTCAAATTATTTTATTCCTTTCATGGGTTTAAGATTTTAAAGATAATGAATTTGTAATGGATTTTGAAAACTTAAACCTCATTTCCTTGAGTTATAATGTTTCATCTTTAACTTATTAGTTATAGTATTGGTTTCTTCAATATATAGATTTTTTATTGAAATTTATCTTTATATTTTGGGAAAAGGACATTTTATTCAAATCTTATTCCTTGATAAATTTTCTCCCCATAAAAGTATGACAGTTAAGAATAATTATCATTTTATTTAATAATGATTTCTCCTCCATATCCTTATTTTATTATCTCATGAATGTTATCCTTATTTGGAAACCTATTTGTGAATCATTTCATGTGCCCTTAATTTTTCTCTTTATCCCTTTTAAAGGTAACTTTTTCACCCTTTTTATGATGTGGGTTTTCAATAAAGGTATTTTCAAATATTAAAATGGTTTTTACTTCCATGATTGTATGTCTCAAATTCCACTCCACATTTAATTCGGAAAAAAATTATTCATTTTTCAAGGATCCAATAATCAATATTATTTTCAAAATTAAAAATTTTCAAAAAACCACTTCACCTTTTTAAAAATTACTTTTGATGGTGGCTTAGGATATTTCCTTTTACGACAATACTAAAATCATTTTCTAAAAAATATTTTATTATTTCCTTCCCTGTAATGAGAATTATAATTTATAAATATTACATTCTATGTTTCAAAAATGTTTTCCAAATTATTTTAATTCTTAATTATTTTATAAATAAAAGTAAATATTGTTATAATTTTAAAAATTAAAATTCTAAATTTTAAAAATAAATTCTTTATTTTAAAATGAATTTTAAAGGATTGGTATTTTAAGATATAAGTCTTCGGTATTTTTATATATTCTCAAAGAAAGTTTTTAAAAAAATGTTTCTTTTATAAAATTTGTTTTTTCAAACCTTTTTATTTTAAAGGGTAATTTAAAAAAAATAAAATTCAAAGTATTTCATTTTAAAGAAAACATTTTTAAAAAGCTTTTTGGAATTTCAAAAGGTGATATTACTTCTTATTTTTTAAACTAATTTATCAAATAATCTTAAAAGTGTATTTTAAATCTATGTCAAAATCATTTTATGTTTCCTATGATACACTTGGGATATGTTCTTGTGATACCATACACCTTCTTTATTTGGATGGATTTTGAAATTTTCTAAGAATGTTTTCATGAAAATCATCTCTTTCCATTAGTTAATTAAGTGATAAGAATGTTTCCATTTTCTCTTGGAACATATATGCATGGATGATTATTATGTGATGGGTGGGTCGTATATAACAATCTAATTAGTTGGTTAAATAATTTAATCTTATGAGATAATTATTAGAATAAATAAGTGATGCCAACTTCACTGTGTTATGGGAATCAGGTAGTGATTCCTACTCCACTATGTTATAGAAATTACGAAGTTGTGTTAGCTCCACTATGTTATGGGAATTAGGAAGTGATTTCTTCTCCAATATTTTATGTGAATCATAAAGTGATTCCAGCTCCACTATGTTTATAAGAATCAGCTAGTGATTCTTATTTCACTATGTTATAGGAATTAGGAAGTGATTACTACTCCAATATGTCCTGGGAATCAGGTAGTCATGCCTACTCCACTATAATAATGGGAATCAAATAGTGATTTCTACTCCACTATGGGAAAACGTTAGTGATTACTTCTCCACTGTGTTATGGGAAACAAGTAGTGATTATTGATCCACTATTTTATTATTTCTATACCTATGTTAGTGCCATAGTTTATTATTATGATTAATTTTCAATGACATGGCATATCTTTATGCCTGTAATTATTCTAAATGGATCATTTTTATTTTCTCATGTTTCCTCAATTTTATGTAATGGTATATTATTTCTCTTTTGAGATTATATGTTTTTTATTATGTCTTATAGACAATACTTATTGTACCACATTCTTTTTAATTATATATTTTTTCTTGATCATGTTTTCTCATATTATTATGATATAAACCTTGATGAAATGTTTATGAGCTTTTACCTTATTAAGCATTTGATCTCACCCCTTTCTTATGCTTACATTCCCCAGGTTTTGAATATGAGTATAAATTATGAGAATTCTAGAAGGTAGTCTAATGTGTCTTAATTATAGAGAAATTTTCACATGTATTATAAAATAAGTTGGCTATGTAGCTATTCCTCAAGGGCACTAACTCTTTTGTTCTTGGAATTGGGTGTTTATTTTGAGATATAATGTTTAACATATGGAAATGATGTAAAATAAAGATATATTTTTCATGGTTCATCTCACTTGGTATTTAATCCACTTGTAAAATTTTGTGTTTTTAGTACCAGACCTGGGAGTATAGGTATGGGGCACCTCAGTTGGTATTAAAGATGAGTTTATTTATTTTTAGGATTAGTTTAGTTTTTTTAGGGATAATTATGAGATAAATTTCGTGAAAACCCCACTTATAATTCTATGTATAGGATAACATCTAGAAAATTTGGTTGAGTAGAGATTGTGTGTTCATTCTAACAATGACATCCTTAACAGAATATTAAAAGTGGATGCATGCTTTGGCATGGATATACCTAGGGGTAGTGACACTAAAAGGGTTGTGTTGGTTATTAACTCAATAATAAATCGGTTCACCATAAAAGGCATAACTGCATAATTTTTTTGACACTCCTTGTGTATATGATTTGGTTAATTCACATCCTCTTTCAGAACCATTATAACATATTTCAATGGAATTTTAGGATATAACATATAATTAGTTAGATTAGAAAACATAATAGGAAAATGACCATAGAAAACCTAGGTTAAAATAATGGAGTTATAGGTTGATTTAATTATATCATAGTGGAACTGAAAGTATCATAGGCTTAAATGAAGGTGTCATTAGAGAAGAAATATTAGGATTAAGTTTCCATATTCATACGATCATTAGATATAATTTTATTAGATATTATCATAATCATTTTGTATTTAGCATTTGGTTGGAAATATGATCATGAAAATGAATATGAGAAAGTTATGTCCCAAGAAACTCCTATAACCAACTAAGAAATCATATTTGGTATAAATTTTTAATATAATGGAAACTTTTAATACATGACTATTATGTGTGAAATGGTGGATCTCCTCGTATCTAATATTGTGAGGTTTATATCTCAATATAAAATATATCTTAACTTTTCTATGGATCCCTTATCTTATTTCATTAGTGAACGATGCTTAAAATTACAATAACACAATTTAATTAATGGGAGGACATAATTACACTCTAATATTTTACTATATATCATTCCTTTAAAAAAATATAATGTCTTTAATAGCTTTCTTCACATGTAACATGAAACTAAAATGAGTCACACCATATTAGATAGATATTATTAATAAAATTATTATAATAACAAAACAAATAGTGTATAAAAATATATTACTCAACTAAAACTTCTTACATTTATAGGATAAATAATTAATATGATTTAATATTAAAAAGTATTGTTCTTTCTTAAATAACATTTTTTTTAAGATTTTCATATGTCATCCTAATATACTAAATAGACTAATTTAAAAATATCATTACATATAAACTAATATATTACCATTATTTAGATTATAAAATGATATGAAATAAAATTAATAACACTTAATTTCATTAAAAAATAGTTTTTATTTATATTTTTTATTTTCATTTAAAAACTAAATTTATAAATTTTAGAATTTTAATTTTACAAAGTGAACCTAATTTTTGATTTCCACATGTCAAAATTATATTAGGATGAATTTTCTAATTTTCCAAAAAATGTTGAATTTTGGTGTGAATAATGAAAATTATAAATTTTGCAAATACTGTCACTTTTATGACATTATCATAATACAAGAATGATTTAAAATTTTATGAAATTTTTTTCTATAAAAAAATATATTCATAAATTAAAATAAATAACTTAAAATTAAAATCTAAATTTATAAAACCCTTGTTTAACATTTTGGAAACTGAAGTAATATTTTTCTCTAATAAAAATAAATTTTTGTATATTTCTTTTAACTAATTACCCAAAATTTAGAATTTAGTTTTAGATTATTTTTAAAGATTCATGACTATTATTTTTTTTAATAATAAACTAATTTATTTCATATAAATTAATAACATTTATAATTTTATCTTAATCGTAATTTTAAAGAATAAAAATACACATTTTCTAAAAAATGGATTTTATGCGTTTTGTGCATTAACATTAAAATTATTTTTTATCACTCTTAGAAATTTTATTTTAAAAAATTTATTTCAAATTTGGAATAATTTTTTATAAATTAATTAATAAGTCCTATTTTATTTTTAGGCCTTAAAATCAAATTACTACTGTAAAAATTGGTTACCATGGTAAAAACCAAAAATGGAAAAAGTGATAATTTTATGAGTAAAATACATTAAAATGTGTTAAAAATGTATCCAAATGTATGGTTGAGGATTTATTGACATTATATCTTCCACTACTCCATTATTTTCCATTATTTGATCCACTTTACCTATGAATAGAGGATTGACCTTTTATATTATTACAAAAATGTCACTCATCTCCCTTATAAAAGGAGTTATCACCAACCCACCTCTCCTCACACCCCATTCCTATTAGATTCGAGAAAAATATTCCTAAATAACTCTCCAAAATTCCTACACACTTATTATTTTCTTTTATATTATCAAATTACCACCTAATAAATCCTTAATCCAAGTTGTAAATGGGCTCTTCCAAAGACTACGGTAAAAATATCAATTACTCAGTCTTCATTTATTTTCCTTTATTTATTAATATAAATCCTCTGTATATAATCTAAAAATGATAAAATAATTACATAATTATGATAATAATACTTAAATTTTATTATTTTTATGGGATAACCATTTTCTACCTTCCACCCAACCATTCAAAAAACAAAAACATCACTTGTGTTATGTACGAACTACCGCCACCATAAACAATGTGATTCATTTTTCATAACCTCCATACATGGATGTTTAAAATGGGGTATTTAATGATTAAATATTATATTTATAACATTATTAATAATATTAAATTTTAAACCTATTCCTACCATCTTTAGGTTTTATAGAAAATGAGAAATTTTCCCGTGTGCACGTGCGGACCACTACCTCCACAAAGTAACATTTTTCATTTTTTATATGGAATTTTTTTATTTACTAAACTCTATTAAAATATGATTAAACACATTAAAAATATATAAATAATATCATTATACTTCTGTAATAATGATATTATTCCAAAGGAATAACTTTCTCAACCATACTCACCCAATGATTATAGCATGTTCTTGGTTGGGTCGGTTTAACCACCCACATAAACAATTTAATAAATATCTATCATGGGTGAACATGGAAAATTAAATACTAGTATTATTAGACATAAATTAGAAAATAATATTTTTTTTATGGTTCTATAAATGTTATATTAATATTTAACTTATTATTGATATATCATCCTTTGTTCGTTAAAAAGTATTAAAATAGGCACACTGCCAATTTCATCTCCAATAACTATAACAAAAAATTTCATGGAATGAAATTAGAACTTTTAAGTCGTTATAAAACATATTTTCTAGTAATATAACTAATCTTGGAATTATAAACTTGGTATCAAATAATGGGGATCGACATCAACATTAAAATTCATCTAAAAACAATTAAAACTATAAACATCTAATAATGAAACTAAATTATAACTAACTAGTAAATGTGTAATGAATAATTATAATTTAAGAGTATAAAGGGTAATATGTAACATCCCACCCCAAACCATTGGATTATCCTAGGTAATAGGTGTTACTAACCTTAGGTTATATCCCAAAGACACCAAAGGATATAAATAAATGTCAAGGGCTTATTAAAACATTGGGGGATGATTTTTCTTAAAGAACAAAAATAACCTATCAAGATAAACTACAAAAAACTGAGACCAACTATTTGTTTCATGAGTAATAAAGATAAAAATAAAATGAAAACCAAATAAATAGAAACATTAGAGTAGAAGTGGTAAATTAATGAAATATGATATGAAGAAACTAAAGGACATCCCAACACAATAACACCGATGAATAATCACTTCCACAACAGCAAGAAAGAACTTTAAGCTATGAACACCAAACTAAAGAAAAATCATAATGATACACCATAAGTGAAAAGTTTCAACTTTCCCTTACCTTAATATCAATATAAAAAATCCATAAATGCACAAAATTTATTAATAAGTGGGTGACTATAATACTCAGTAAGTAATCCTTGAATACTTCCCAACACATGGAACTAAGACAAGAACATGTTAGAATAATTTATAAATATAGTATAAGAAGATAAAATAGTTAGTGTAAATTCATATATAAGTTCCATATATGTAAAAAAACTTAACAAGTTTATCACCACTTATTACCCCTAGAATAATCATCCATTGTCCTTGCTCACACACACATGCATTCATACCATGGATCTCTCTATACTCACGAGTGGTGAGTTATCTTATCACCAAGTCATCACTTTGTGACCACCATTGATAGTGGTACTTCTAACCATGAACCATCCCATATTTTTCTTATTAATGTTGATACTTCCTCTCATGATCCGTCCTTATACACATGAAATTAAAATACCCACATATTCCAAGCTTTCAACAAAAAATATTTCTTTTGAAAACCATTTTCTTTCAATAATTTTATCAAACACCATGTTTATATCATTCAAAACCCAATAATTTAAGTACTGAATCCAATAGTTCTTTCCAAAAAATCAAAATATGTGAAATTAAACATCAAGCCTTCAGGTTCTAGAATGAGCATAATGGGAGAGAATCCTCCTACCTCATAACGGTTAAATAAAATGGAAAAATGAATGTGAAAACCTCTAGATCCTTCTTTGAATCTTATTTCCTTAAATATATCCCAATAATATTTCATAAAAACAAATCCTATAACATATATGTATCCATAATGGATTATATTTATAGATCTACGAGAGAGAAGATGAGTAGATCTAGTGAAAACAAGAAAGAGTGAGGACTTACTGTCGATTCTGGAGATCCAACACACTTTGATTCACTAAAAATTCCTTCTAAGTTAAAGGTAATATCCAAGGATTAATTAGAGGGAAAAGGAATTTGAGATCACTATAGATGAGAAGATAAATGAGTGTTTCAGGGGTAAAATATTAATTAAACTCTAATTTTTGGAGCATCTAATGCACATTTCATGGTTTGGCCGCACGGTTTATCAAACCATGAACCAACCGTGTGCATGCTACTAACTCTTAACTAGAGAGTCAGAAGGTTGTGCAACAAGATTTTAAAAACTATGTTCCAACCATGCAATATTATTTTTTATCAACCAGATGGTTTCACTATTGTGCTATATGATTTGGAAATTTCTGTGCCAACTGTGCACATGGCATTGTCCAAAGGAACTCAACCCGTATGGTTTCTCCTAGGAACCCACACAGTTTGGTGAAACCATGAGGCTGCACAGTGAACCCTAAAAACATTTTTCATGCTTTCCTATATATATTTCATTACTTCCCATAACCTTTCTCAAATTGTTAACATTCATAGTGTTAGGTATCAGGACGCTTAGCGGAAGTCTATGGGCTATGAATTTAAACTTTTTGCATCATTGGAGCTATGTAACATCATCAAATCTAGTGACCTTATCCTGGTACGATCCGAGGACCATGAGTGGTTTATGCAGAGTACAAAAATAAAACCGAACACGTACCTTGTTCAGATCTGGTGTGAAAAATCCTGTCATAAAGTGCCGATATCTGTTGCTCGAAGACTCTGATGTTGAATCCCTCTAGATCATCCACACATGCTTCTTGAATATAGTCATGTGTCATTATTTTGAATATGGGTGCTAGAGTGGTACTCTAATAACCACTTCGATGCAGCGGCAATCACCGCAAGCCAACATCTTTGATCTGAGAAGACAGAACTTGGAAAACTTGTTTGTTTGAGAGATTCTCTCTCTAGGAATCAAATGGGGAGAGAGGTTCTCATTTCTAATGGATGAATATTCACCATGGGAAGAGCCTCTCTATACTTATACAGTGTACATTTATAATACTCGTTTTGGGTTCCCAACCATCATGTAATAAATATCCACTATATAAATATTATAAATAATTATTTATGAAAAACTAAATAATTCCATAAAAATTATTTATATTTTATAACTAAACTATAATATATATTAAATATATTACGTGATATTCTTGATCTATTGACTCGACTCACGTCTCCTGATAATATTAAACGAACCCAATATATTTAATAAATACCCAGTCGAATAATATTTATCACTATATTTACTTAATCACTTGTAAATACATGTAATAAATAAATCCAACCAATTATTCCTAACTTGAATAATTAAAAAATTTATTTATTTCTTGGTGATTCATAGAACTTGGATAATACTCAGACCTCATGGTGGGTCCCACCAAGTCCTATAATCATATTCAACAAAATTGGGCGGATTCTCAAAGAGCTATTGCGTATGACCCTCTAGGCCCTTATCTCAATAGCAGTGAATAATATTCTGTTGACGCTCCTTTCGTCACGGAATCTAAAGTTCGGAAAAGGGAATATCTGAGCTCAAAGTGATTAATCCTTTGAAGAAACATCAAAAATTGACAAAGGGATAAAAAAGGAGAACATTGCCCATGTATCGCGCAAGTTCCCTCTTGGTCGCGCAAGTACACTTGCGCGCCGCCTCAATACTTGCGCGACTCCTCATGTTCGTGCAAGGGACTTGCGCGACATATGTGGTAACCGCTTGGTAACCGCCTAGTAACCGCCCGGGGTCTTCTTTTGCCTATAAATAGACCATGTGGGCCCCCCATTCGAGAGGATCTTTTTTCCAGAAACTCGGATTGAAGCTCCCGACGCCCAAGTCTCTTCTCAAAGCTTCCAGAACACTTCTAAGGTAATTTCTTACCTAGAACGGAAGATCTAAAGAGAAAAAGGAAGGCCTAAGTGTTGAAACTTATCAAACACTTGCGCGCCTACTTAATTCCTTCAATATAACTTGCGCGTCCCTCTTCTGGAAGAACCTCAAGAGGATGGTGAAGGGTTTAATAAAGAGTCGCTCAAGTATTTCAATACTGGTTGAAAATCGCGCAAGTACCCCTCATGTCGCGCAAGTATACTTGCGCGACCAATACTTGCGCGCCGCCGCAGGACTTGCGCGCCTTTCAAGACTTGCGCGCCCCTAGCTTTTTGGGTGCCCATCTTGCCCATTTTTACCCCTCTTAAGCCATTTCACCCTTCCTATTCAAGATTCAGTCTTCAAGATACTCTTCAAAAGCCATTTATGGCATGATTTCTTGATTTGACATCCTTATCTGAAAGGAATTCTGTGAAATACCTCTCAACACCCAGTGATTTAAACATCTTTATGTCACCAAAGATTGAGAGTTCATTCATTTCAACCTCATCCTTTAAGATGAGAGAATCCTAACCTGGGTCTCCTTTTCAGGAATAAGACTCAGTCATAACCTTGGGCTTCCTTTTCAGGAGTAAGCCCCAAGTCCCCTAACCTAGGCTTCCTTCTCAGGAATAAGTCCTAGTCATAAATCTTGGGCATCTTTCTCAAGAATAAGCCCCAATCAAGTCCTTTAATCTTGGGCATCCTCCTCAGGAGTAAGCCCCAAACCTTAATCCCTAACCTGGGTCTCCTTTTCAGGAATAAGACTCATTCATAACCTTGGGCTTCCTTTTCAGGAGTAAGCCCCAAGTCCCCTAACCTAGGCTTCCTTCTCAGGAATAAGTCCTAGTCATAAATCTTGGGCATCCTTCTTAAGAGTAAGCCCCAAGTCTCTTAAAATTTCTCTTAACCAGTCACAAATTATCTTTGATTTGGGTTTCCTTTTCAGGAATAAAACCCAATCATAAGTCCCCTCCTAACTTGGGCATCCTCCTTAGGAGTAAGCCCCAAGATTAGAGTATTCAAATCTCCATGAAGCACATATAACTTTGTGGACCCTGTTCTTGGATTTTCTCCCTAAAAGTAAATCCTAAACCTTCGCCTATCTGGGCAGTCATCTATACATAAGCCCCAAAACAAATTCTTATGATTGCATCTTTTATGGCACAATTGTCTAAATTTTACCAATACCTCTTGTTTCTCACACCGAGCATGACTCACGTGAGCTTAGAGTGTAAAAGTAATTATGACATTCATCTTTGAGCCATCAATCATAAAACATCATATCCCATTCCTCGAACTATGTGGGTTCTGATTCCTTTTTCAAAACAAAGGATACGTAGGTAGCCCATTCATGGGTTCGATCCCAACATTGAAATAATCTCTGTCCTTCTGAATGACGATAAACTTCAAGTGCCCCACTGAGTGGCTTTAAAACCAGCCTGGTCATCAAAATGACCAAGAGACTTTTATATAAATGTTTTGAAGGATACCATTGACCAAGAATCTCTAAACAAATATAGATGATTCTACATTGATGAAGAACCTCGAATACATATAAAAGATTCTCTAAATTTCTTGCATATTTAATCATTGATTGTTAAAACTAAAGGAAAGTTCATTTTATACTTGGTAATGTAATAAGGATTCACGAACTTAACTTAAATCTATAAAGAGAGTCCCGGAGTAGACAATAATTCCCCTCAAAAAGGTGTGATGAGTCCGACCTCCCATCCTCTCGACCAATGTAAATTCCTAAGCCTCATTAGCCCACAAGCTAATGAGCGCCTGCCTTTGGAAAGTAGGTCCAAACGGATGTGGAATCATTGGATGTTTCCGGTTCTACGAACAAACCCGTTAGAAACCGATCGGAACGTTTGAATCTCCCGTCCAGGAGGTCATCCCCGGATTCCGCGCGAAACAAAAATGGTGAACCCGACGTGAATCCTTAACCAAGTTAAAGTGATGTTCTTCTTATCTGTTAGGCCCTTTGGGCCAACAAGGCAATCATTGACATATGATCATCCAAAAGATGCAGTAGCCGGATTCATCTTGATTATGTCTGTTACATGAAACAAAAATGGCACTCTTTTTTCAAGATCTTCTACAAAAAATGGCTTTCCTTAAATTCACCCCTGTGAATACTGCTGCTGGGAACACCTCTACTGTGAGGTCTGCTGCCGTGAAAACCAATACTGCTACTCCTGCTAGAAGATTGCGTCAGTTAATTTCCAATGCTCCATCTAATGTTCATATCAGAGGATGGGGTATTCACGGAGCACTACATTTCACAGTGCTTTCTGGTCAGTAAAGCCCGCCGAAAATGGTCTCATGCAATGTTATTGCCCATGGCCGGCCACAGTCAATGGGATTTGTTCATAATCAAAATCTTGCTCGAGATCAAGCTTCAACTAGTTCCTCTCAAAGTCAAGTATATAGAGAACAGGTTGTTGAATTGCTCCTACATCAAGCAGGCGAGAATATTGCACAAGCCTCTCGTCTGGAGCAAACACGTCATCAAATGACAGAAGTTTCGGAAATCATCCAACGGTCTGTTGAACCAGGTGATAAAAGTGGATACAGGTTAATGCATCCAGCTAATTTCCGAACTAAGATTCGCAAGATCAAGAGAGATTTTAAAAAGATCTCAGACATAGCATGTCAAGAGACACCCCAGCTTGCCAGACTGGGGACTTCTCTAACCCAACCCTCAGAATCAACGAATGGGATTCCTCTACCAATCTTGTTGAATCTGATGAAGCAACAAGGAAACACCAACTCTGGTCCAAACAGGTAGAAGAATCTTCATTTAATGATAAAGAGGAAATGCTGAACATGAGGAAAAAACTGGCAGATTGATTTGGCATCTCTATCAGTCTCTCGGTATCCGAAGGCTGAAAAGCAACAGAGAACCCTTCAACGTTCATGCCTTGGCGCACTAAGAAGATTGCGTCAGTTAATTTCCAATGCTCCATCTAATGTTCATATCAGAGGATGGGGTATTCACGGAGCACTACATTTCACAGTGCTTTCTGGTCAGTAAAGCCCGCCGAAAATGGTCTCATGCAATGTTATTGCCCATGGCCGGCCACAGTCAATGGGATTTGTTCATAATCAAAATCTTGCTCGAGATCAAGCTTCAACTAGTTCCTCTCAAAGTCAAGTATATAGAGAACAGGTTGTTGAATTGCTCCTACATCAAGCAGGCGAGAATATTGCACAAGCCTCTCGTCTGGAGCAAACACGTCATCAAATGACAGAAGTTTCGGAAATCATCCAACGGTCTGTTGAACCAGGTGATAAAAGTGGATACAGGTTAATGCATCCAGCTAATTTCCGAACTAAGATTCGCAAGATCAAGAGAGATTTTAAAAAGATCTCAGACATAGCATGTCAAGAGACACCCCAGCTTGCCAGACTGGGGACTTCTCTAACCCAACCCTCAGAATCAACGAATGGGATTCGAGGAGTTGAGCGGAAGCAACAGGAACACCCCCAGTCCACCGGACTGGGGACTTTTTCAAATCTTCAATCCCTCCCTCAGAGAAAGTCAGTATTCTCTCGATTAGGGAATAAGCCTCAAGAGGAACGAAGAGCCAAGATGTCAGGAGATTCTCTCCAAGTGACGGTTCTCCAAGAAATTCCTGAGGGATCAAGTCAACGGAATGCCATGCCTTATCATGGACATAAAAGGAGACAATATCACAGAAATGATGATAGAAAGGATTCCATGAAATATGCATCCATTAATGTCATCACTGACGTTGCTGCTGATTCACCAGATGAGGCTCAATCAGAGGGATCAGATGAAGAGGTTCCTGCTCAAGAAGTTGCGCACACAGACCTAAATGAAGAAGGTGTGCGCACACGTAATCAAAG
Organism: Viscum album; assembly: GCA_963277665.1. Lineage (NCBI taxonomy): Eukaryota > Viridiplantae > Streptophyta > Magnoliopsida > Santalales > Viscaceae > Viscum > Viscum album. The sequence goes on from OY728154.1 coordinate 87,645,214, forward strand.
GCTTACCCAAAATCTGGGTATTCCTTCAAGTAACCCACTTACCCCTCTCCGAAAAGGATCCAATAAGGGGAAAGGAAAGAATCAGGTTACTTATCACCCTTCCTCTGAAGGAGGTCAATCGCTCTCATTAGAGCAAAGGTTTGCACAACAGGAGGAAGAAATGAAAGAATTAAGAAGGTTGAATGCAGAACTACTTCAGAGTAGTCTTCTTCTTAAGAATGCTGAAGTCCGACAGCCGAAGGAATTTGTTGTAACTACTGAGATGGATCAGGAATATCCTCCTTTATCAGTACACCCACAGAGGTCTAATCCTACGGGTCAAACGCAACAACGGTTGGCAGCACTACCATTAGTTGCAGCACCAACCTCCATGGCTGTCCAAGCTCCATTCATTGCACCTACCCAAAACCAAGTTCAACCTGACATTTCTCAAAAGTTAATAACTACTATTGAGTCATTAACAGCTCGGTTAGAAACTATGGAAGGGAAACGGGCGCAAGTTCAACCTGAAAAGAAAGTTTACCCTGAATGGGTAGATTCAATTTCTCCTCCATCCAGTTTTGGAAACCCTATTTTCCCTACTTTTAATGGATCAGGTGACCCTGAACAACATTTGACGCATTACGTGTCTTGTTGTGATCCTATGATGGGAACTCCAGAGCAACAAGAAGCAGTGAAACTCAGATGCTTCGTGCGAACCTTGCAAGGACCAGCTTTTGTCTGGTATACAAGCTTGAAATCCCGGTCAGTCATCGGATGGGAGGATCTTCGTCAAAAATTCCTTCTTCAGTTCAGCTCAACTTTGCCAAAAACGACAGTTTTCGATCTTACAAACTGCAAGCAAAGGGAGAATGAAAGAGTCTCTGATTTCATTGCTCGTTGGAAGGGATTAACGTATTCCTTGAGTTTATCACTCCCTCAGGAGGAATTGTTGCCAATCTGTGTGGCAAATTTGCGTGACGAATTACGCACGCCATTGATCCCTGTGAAATACACAGGAGGGTTTCGAGACCTTACTTCAATCGCTCAACAGATTGAAGATTCCCTTATGCAGGCTAAGGTTAAATCTCGTGTAATTCCATCAGCTCCAGGAAGAAGAATGGGTAAAGCAGAAACTGCTACAGTTATGCTTAAACAGGCACCTGTACCTATTTCTACTTCAAAACCTTCATCTTCTCGAAGGGCTCCACCTCCTGAACGCCAACAACAAAGGCTGTTTCGTCCAAATGATCAAAAAGATCAACGACGAAAACAATTTGAGGATATGAAGAGTAAAACATACTCTTTCCGAAGTGAGCAAGTTCCTGGTTACTTCATTTCAGCTCTGGAAAATAATTTGGTTCAATTACCAGTGCCGAAGAGACCAAACAAGGAAGGAGATGAAGACCGTCCCAATTATTGTCCCTTTCATCAAATGTTGGGACATCCCATCCAGGAATGTTTTGTCTTTAAAGACCTCCTGCAAAAGATGGTCGACTTGGGACAAGTCAAATTGAAGGGTTCTTCAGCTCATGTAGCGTGTATTACCGCTACAGATCCAGAAGAAGGAGGCGAGTGGCAGGAAGTCAAAAGCAAAACTGCGAAAAAATATGATGATTGGATGGTCAGAAAGACAATCAATCGGACCCATTCCATTTTGCGAACACAATTGAAGAAGCCAATTGTGTCTCCTACAAAAGCTGCAGTAAATCCTCCATCAAAGGACAAATCCCCAAAAGGGCAGCGCAATTCAAAGAAGAAAGAGGAATCAGGAGAAGATGAGTATGTATCAAAGCCTAAATTGTCTTTGACTTTGGCAGATTTCATGCCTTCTACTTCAAAGCCACGGGCACCGTCCCACCAAACGGCACAGCCTAAACAGGCTAACTTGGCAGAGTCTTTATCAGACGAAGAATTGATCTTTGGTTCTGTTAATATGATTCAATTAACAGATTCATATTCCAGTCTTGATGAGCCTGAATTCCCTGTATCAAATAAAGGAACCCGAGGAAGTTCTAGAGGTTCAGGATATAGGGGAAGACGTGGATCTTTCCGAAGCCACTACTCTAATTCTACCCCTGCTAGCACTGTATATGCAGCAGAAACTCGTGGTAGAGCCCTTCAGCGAGCTCAAAATGAACAAGCAAGTTCTTCTTCCAATGGCCAACTCAGCTTCGGCACAGTTATTTTGGAAGACCGATTAAATGTTCCATCTTCTTTATCTCAGCAAGTAAATGGATCTAATCAGTCTAATTTTCCAAAACCAAAGATGTTGCCAACTTCAATACAAGATGCATCAGCTTCCAAAGCATCTGCTTCCAAGGTACCTGCTAAACCGCATATTCCCATTGGAAAACGCAGGCCTCTAGATCAAAAGTATGATATATTGAAACACTTGGCCCAAGTACCAGCCAAATTATCAATTTTGGATGCTTTGAATCTATCAAAAGATCTTCGGGAAGCACTCATCGAAGCTTTGTCAAGTCCTCAGGAGTTTGAGGCTGAAATTGCTGCAGCTGAAATTTATCACATAGAGAATAATCCTGCAGTATGCCATGCAGTGATATCTTTTACTGATAAAGATGAAGATGATGTTGTGCATGGGCACATAAAACCTTTGTACCTATCTGGCAAAGTCAATGGTATAGATGTTCGAAGAGCTTTTATTGACAATGGTTCAGGAGTCAACCTCATGCCCATTCGCACACTTCGTCGATTGGGCCTCACGGAATCTGATTTATCTCCTTCTACCATGATGTTGCAAGGATATGATAAAAATGAACAAGAACCACTGGGAGAAGTTACGCTCAGAACTCAGTTTGGAGATCTTGTTTCCAATTCAGATTTCATGATTGTTGATCAAGACTCAACTTTCAATATCTTGCTTGGAAGACCCTGGTTACATCAGCATGCAGCTATTCCGTCATCATACCATCAATGTCTCAAATACTGTTTCGATGGTCAAGTTGGAACATTGTATGGTGATAAGGCCCCGTTCAAAACATGTGAGTCTCAATACATTGAGGCGGAATTTTATCACATGAAGGGAAGAGAAAAATCTACAATAAAGGAAATTACCAAAGTTAATGCTCCATATGGTTTGGAAAAAATTCCAATAAATCCATTTTCACATGTGAGTACAGATTATGTGTTACCTATCAGTCAAATTGACAAAATATGCCCAAATCAAAATACTCTTATGGAAAGATCCATAATGTCAATTACGGCAATCGAGCCAGACAACATGGGAGAAATTGGTAACTTACCAAGCAGTGATGAAAGCATGAGTGGTGACGTTTTCATTTCGTCTGCTGAAATCCAACAAGTCTATACTTCGCTAATCAGGCCAGAAGAAGTTATAGCAACACCAGAGGTGAATGTTGATGTCGATTCTCAATCCATCATCTCCTCTTTATTTCCCAAAGAAGACCCTTTTTCATCAATAGGGTCGGAAATGGAAGCTTCTTCTTCAAAATGTGAAAATTTTGACATCTCTTATGATCATGAGAATTTCATTTTTTCATCTACTTTGCAAGTAGAAACGGAAGAAATAACACATGATGAAGAGGAAGAGGAAGATCTTAGAGATGCTCCTCCAGCATTTGAAGAGGGTATCTCTACCACTGTGGATGAACTCAGAGAAGTAAATCTGGGTACAGAGAAAGATCCACGCCCCACTTTAATTAGTGCGGCCATGACCCTTGAAGAACAAGAGATGTATATTTCTTTTCTAAAGCAAAATAAAGATATTTTTGCTTGGAATTATACAGAGATGCCTGGCCTTGATCCTGATGTTGCCACCCATCATTTGGGTTTGCCAAAAGAACATCGAGGATTCAAGCAAGCCGCGAGAAGAACACACCCAACCTATGCTTCCAAAATCGAGGCTGAAGTGGATAAGCTTATCAAAGCTAACTTCGTCAGAGAAGTTCAATATCCCAAGTGGTTGGCTAATATTGTCCCAGTAAAGAAAAAGAACGGACAAATTAGGGTTTGCATCGATTTCAGAGATCTTAATCGGTATTGTCCCAAAGATGATTTTCCAGTTCCGATTACAGAACTCTTAGTTGATGTGACGGCTGGCTATGAAGTACTTTCTTTCATGGATGGATATTCTGGATATAATCAGATCCGAATGGCCCCAGAAGATGAGGAATATACAGCCTTCAGAGCTCCTCAAGGTGTGTTTTGTTACCGGGTGATGCCCTTTGGTTTAAAGAATGCAGGTGCAACATATCAACGCGCCATGCATCGTATCTTCAAACCTTTTCTAGGGAAATTTGTTGAATGCTATGTAGATGATTTGGTGGTTAAATCCAAACAACGTTTTGATCACTTGGCTGATTTGGAAATCATATTCCACAAGCTTCGACAACATAATTTGAAGATGAACCCCTTAAAATGTGCTTTTGGGGTAACCTCAGGAAAATTCCTCGGCTTTGTTGTACGCCATCGTGGTATTGAAGTCGATCCTGAGAAGACCAAATCAATCCTTGGTATGTCACCTCCTCAGAATTTTAAAGAATTAAGAGGACTTCAAGGACACTTAGCCTATATTCGGCGTTTTATCGCCAATTTGGCAGGCAAAAGTTTACCTTTTACCAAATTATTGAAGAAAGGAGTCACTTACCAGTGGACTGAAGAATGTCAAGAAGCATTTGATGTTCTCAAGAAATACCTCTTAAGTCCACCAGTACTCATGCCACCTGTTGAGGGTAGACCTCTTATCCTCTATGTGACAGCTTTAGAGCGATCATTGGGTGCCTTTCTCGCTCAAAAGAATGATGCTGGGAATGAAAATAGTCTCTACTATCTCAGTAGAACTATGCTTGAATCAGAAACCAGGTATTCGAGTATTGAAAAGTGCTGCCTAGCATTAATCTTTGCAGTTCAGAAACTGAGACACTACCTGCAACATCACGAGGTCCAATTGGTATCTCGTAATAATCCACTCAAATTCATCCTTAGTCGTCCAATGCTTACAGGACGTCTGGCAAGGTGGGCGGTTATTCTACAGCAGTTCGACATTCAGTATGTGTCTCAAAAGGCAATTAAGGGCCAAGCTCTGGCTGATTTCCTGGCTGAACACCCTTCAGTGGAAGACACGTATTCAGATATCGAACTCCCTGATGAGGAAGTTTTTTCTATTCAAGAGAATCCTCAAACATGGGAAATGTATTTTGATGGTGCTTCTAGAAGTCCAACAGGGAAGAAAATGGAAAATCCTAAATTCAACAAAGTTGGTTTAGGAATTGTGCTCATTTCTCCAGATAAGGCAGTGTTACCTTATTCCTTTTTGTTGTGGGAAGGTGGTACCAATAATGAAGCTGAATACCAAGCTCTCATTGCAGGCTTGGAGTTAGCGCTTCAAGCACAAGTAAATCACTTAAAGGTGAAAGGTGATTCAGACCTGGTAATCAAACAAGTCAATGGGGATTATGCCATCAGAAAAGAAGAATTAATCCCTTTGTATGATTACGTCAGAGAGTTAATGTCGGAATTCCCTTCAGAACCGACATTTTCTTATGTCCCAAGATCACAAAATGCTCAAGCTGATGCACTGGCTAATATAGCCACAGCTTTAGCAAATCCAAATCGGGACGAGACAACCATCGGTATTGCCCACCGTCGTGCAATTTCACCTTATGTTCAAGTCAGAACAGAGGAAATTAATGAAATTAGTCCCATTCCTGAACCATATGGTCATACTACAGGATGGATGTCACCTATCAGGGAATACCTTCAAAATGGAACACTTCCACCTGATAGAGCCGAGAGAGAACAAATTCGGCGACGTGTGGTCAATTTTACTCTTTATGATGGTCCAAACCACCTCGAGAAAATTCTCTACAAACGTGGTTTTGATGGAGTTCTCTTCAGATGTATTGATGGTGAAGAGACAATGGCTGTCATAAAAGAAGTGCATGCAGGAGTCTGTGGTGCCCACCAGTCTGGACATAGATTGTCTGATCAAATTCGAAGACTTGGATACTTCTGGCCTTCAATGATACAAGATTGTGTTAATTTCACAAAGAAGTGTCATTCATGCCAAGTATATGCCAATTTCATTCATCAACCTCCAGAGTTGCTTCATACAGCTAAATACTCATGGCCATTTTCCACATGGGGAATGGATGTGGTAGGACCTTACCCTTCAGCTACGGCCAAGCAGTTTAAGTACATTCTTACTGCTACTGATTTCTTTTCCAAATGGGCAGAGGCAGTACCTCTCAAAGAAGTCAGTTCTAAATGCATTGTTAGCTTCATCAAGTCTAACATCATTACTAGATTTGGTGTCCCTCATACCATATTGACAGACAACGGCACCAACTTCTGTTCTTCTGAGGTAAAGAGATTGTATCAAGAATACAACATTAAGTCCAACCATTCATCTCGATATCATGCAGCGGCTAATGGCCAGATAGAGGCCTTCAACAAGACTCTTTCAAATATACTGCAAAAGATGGTGGATAAAGATAAGAGGTCATGGCCTGATAAACTCTATCATGCTTTATGGGCTTATCGGACTACCACTCGCAATGCAACGCGGTCTACTCCATATTCATTGGTATATGGAACAGAAGCAGTCTTGCCAATTGAAGTTCAATTGCCCTCACTCAGAATAGCCATTTGTGATCAGTTATCAACAGATGAGCAATCCCAAAAGCGGTTGAATGAATTGGAACAGTTAGATGAGAAAAGATTGTGCACTTTGCACCACTTGGAAATCTACCAGAATCGAATAGCACGAGCTTTTAACAAAAAAGTTCGTCTTCGTTCATTCATTCAGGGAGAATTGGTATTGGTTCTCAGAACACCAATGATACCAGGAAAGAAGCCTCCCAAGCTTGAACCAAAATGGGAAGGACCTTATTCAATACATAAGGTCTACTCCAATGGAGCGTATTCTCTGATTTCAATGGATGGAGAACACATCACGACTCCAACTAATGCCAGATTTCTGAAGAAGTATTTTGTATAAACACAAAATATTGTTCTCAGAACCAAGACTCTTACATTTTGGTTCATACAGCAATGCTCCAGTATGACCTTAAACTACAACTTCGTCCAACATGACATTAAACTGTGTCACACTTTTTTCCGATATGACATTAAACTATAATACGTCCAGCATGACGATAAACTGTACGGTCCATGCATATGACCTTAAACTATTCACACTTATGTCCCTGCAACATGACACTAAACTGTGCAGCACCAATAGTCCTAACTACAAGACTTTAAACTGCATAGTCCCTGATTTTGTCCTACATGACACTAAACTGTATATGTCCGAGATGACATTAAACTATATTTTGTCCTAGCAACATGACATTAAAACTGTGTGGCGCTTTCATCGTCCAGCATGACATTAAACTGTAAAAAATCCCCAGAACTGATATCCTCATATTGGTTCACCTTAGTCCTAGCTACATGACTTTAAACTGTACAGCACCAGTTCGTCCTTGCTATATGACGTTAAACTATACAACAATGGTCCCGTATGACTTTAAACTGCATCATTCCTGGTCCATGTATACGACCATAAACTATTTGCAAATATGTCCAGCAAGACGTTAAACTGTGACGTCCTAACTACATGACGCTAAACTGTATAAAAGTCCCTCACGTCCGGAAAGACGTTAAACTATATAATCATCAAAAGTCCAGCATGACATTAAAACTGCACAATCCCCCTTTCGTCCAATATGACGTTAAACTATATTGTCCCCATCGTCCTAACTACATGACGCTAAACTGTACAGAAAGTCCTTGATATGTCCTACATGACATTAAACTGTGCATCGTTAAGGTTGTTATTACCTCTTGTTTCTCACACCGAGTATGACTCACGTGAGCTTAGAGCGAACATCAACCATAACACTCCCTTTGGGCCACTAACCATGTGTAAGTCCCAACAACATTTTTTAGATCATTGTCCACAAGAAAAACTTGATCATTAATTCATTCTTTAATTGAACTACACGGACTTTGATCCTTGCCCTCCAGGCTGGGTATGTAGGCAACCTCCAAAAGGTTCAAGCCCAAAAACAATCTCTTCACATTGGTTCACCACAATCTCATATGATGATGATTTGTGAAACCACCCCTGGAATCAATATCTTTACATTGATTCACTTTCGTCCTTGTTATATGACGTTAAACTATACAACACTTTTTGTCCGGTACGACAATAAACTACAATATTCTTTGATTTCCTCATTTGAGAAGGAACCATTATTAACATTGATTCTTTTTTCAATCATGGTTTTCATTTTTCAAAAGACTACGTACATACATGGTAATGCCTAAACTTTTTATCTTAGGTTAAAACCATCATTGCACTAAAGTCCCCTTTTCACCCTTCACATGTACGAACCAAATTTGTTCAAAGGGTAGATCTAGAACTACGTGGACTTGATTCCCATCCTTATGGGATACGTAGGAACATTCAAGTGTCCCTCGAATCCAGTCCCAAGTCTTTTGGGCCTAACCCCAAATTTCACTTTCAGTCCCTTGGCTGAAAAGTCTTCATGAAAACACACATTGTGTATTCATTATTATGGTCCGAATTCTATGACCCTAAACTAAGATCACTCATACTTTCGTCCTGCACGACGTTAAACTACATTTCAAGAACTACGTATGGCTTGATTCTCATTCTTATGAGATACGTAGTGAAGTCCAAGTTTCAATTCAGGACCCAGCCACAACATGATTATGGTTTTCATTGACCTATGTATCTCTATATACATTGGAAAATACCCATCTTTATGTATTATAATCCTAACCTTAAATATTTTCAGATCTTTATAACCCTTTTCATGACTTATAGTCACAAAAATGTCAAACTTCTGAGAATTCTTTTGCCTGACTATGCAACACGTGCCCATAGGTGGCCTTGCATAAACAGTCCACATAACAGACTTGTCAGCCAAGAGATGCTATTTATTTGACCATGCAGCCAATGCCCATAGGTGGCCCTGCACGTTTTCAACCCCCTAACGGGTTTGTTAAATAATAGTAACTTCATTCTTGGGAAGAATGCCTCTTTTGTCCTTATTTGTCTTAAACGACAGTATGTAGGGATCCGCAAAAATAGCCATCCTTAACGTATTTGTCCCATATCCTTTTTCATGATCTGAAAGTATTCAAGTCTATGGTTTATTCTTCTTCCCTACGTTTGGGTCAGACCTTCGTAGGAGTGATATTCATCCAGTTCTTCGATATTCTTGTTTGGAAATATCTTCTCCATATTCAAGTACCTCTTTCCATACAACAAACTCTATGCTTTAGAAAATTTGAATCTCCATAAACTTCCACTGTCTTTTAGCACTAGGAAAGTAAATTTCTGGGAGTTCTTTTGCCTGACTATGCAGCACGTGCCCATAGGTGGCCTTGCATAAACAGTCCACATAACAGACTTGTCAGCCAAAAGATGCTATTTTATTTGACTATGCAGCCAATTCCCATAGGTGGCCCTGCATATTTCAACCCCCTAACGGGTTTTGTTAAATAATAGTAACTTCATTCTTGGAAACTACTTCTTCTAATGCCTTTTAGCTCTTTTTCATATCATTCCTCAGATTCAAATATTCTTAAGCCATAGTTTACATTTTTTTTTTCTTTCCCTCATACCTGAGTATGGTAAATATGTTTTCAGATAAATTGTCAAGGAATTGAATCCATTTTAATCCATTTTTCGGTCAAAGCTATTTCGACCTTAAATATTAGCCCCTTTATGTCTGGCGTGCATGACTTTAAACTGCCCACACAAAAAACGAAGGAACTCTGAATAAAAGTCAAGTTCCAGCTCACTAAATATACATTTTTTTGTATGATTTAGGTAATATTGAGCAGTTAAAAGGTTCAAAGTTTGTAGGGTTATTTGTAATAATCCTAGTAAAAATCAAACTATGCTTACTAAGCCCATTGGCTTAAGTAAATTTGAAGCAGGTAATGGAAGAATGCAAGTACAAATGATTGAAGACAAAAGTGTTTTTCATTGATACACAAGAGTTAGAAGGACATCCACAGACTGGAATCTCTTCTCTTTTTTCAAGAATTACAGAAGATTGTCAACATAAGTCTTCATTTGATGTATAGCATCCTGAGCCTTATCAACAGTTACTTGAAGCTCGTGCACTTGACCAGCTTCACTCTTCTCAGCTTGCTGAAGTGCCTTCTTAGCATCTGCAATGGCTTCCATGCCACTCATATGAGTTTCATCCAATGATTTATTAAGCTGATCAAGTTCCCCAGTAACAGTATCTAACTGTTGCTGGAGTTGCACCTGCTGGACGACCTTTTCTTTGATTTTTTTCTTCAGATCCTTCATCTTGACAGCATAATCAGCTTCAGCCTGGGATATCGCAGCCTCAAATTCGCCTATATTGACTGACAATTTCACTCTGGTCAAATCTTCGCGACTTGTCTGCATTTGCTCCCTCCTGAAAATAATCTATTTCACCGCAGCATGGATCTTTTCATACCCAAAACCACCAAGTCCCATTATAACAAATTGGGATAACAATTGGGAAATTTTTTATGGTAGCTCTTCTAAAGGCACCCCCGATATGATGTTCCATATGTTGTTCCATGCCTTACGTCGTGAAAAGCTGAACGCTTTGAGCATCTCTGGATCTGATTCAACATCTTCGTCAGAAGGGGGTATGTAATCTGGAATTAACATGCTTAAGGAAGTGCCTCGTCCTGCTCTTTCCCCTCTGACTTGGGCTTCTTCACTTTCAATTCCCGTTGGGGCAGAGGCTGAAGCCTCATCTCCGGATCTAGCCATTACAGTTGATGGCCCTACATGATCAATTGAAAGATTTTAGTTGAATCTTAAAGGATAACAAAAGAATGGATTGTCTTGCAAATAAAGTACAATCACAAATATTGTTATCCCTTACCCAATGGTGGTTCAGCAACATGAGAAGACTTCTCCCCATCTTTCCCGGTTTCAACAGGATTTTCAAGATGGGTCTCAGGAGAGTTTATTGGATTTAGCTCTACTTGAGCTAATGTTTCTGCAATAATAGGGTTGACATCAGTGTCCACACCCTCTTCGGGCATTGGCAGTTCAGCAGCTTCTACGGAAGAAACTGCATATTATTTTACATCATGATTAGAAATATGTTTTGTTTTTAAAAGAAAAATTTGGGCGAAGGGTAACACTCACGCCCAAGGTCTTCTAAATCACATGACAATCTAGCATGATCATAAAATTCTTCAAAAGTCATTCCTTGATTCATCATTTCATCTAATGATACTTCAGAATCTTGGTTAGTCTCACCAGTGGGAGCATTTGCTACGTCTTCTTGCTGACTTATGTCCTGCAACCCCTGACCCTGGACAACATCTTCAGTAGTGGGAGGGATACTGGGAATGGATGGTAGATCTTCTCTAGGAGCAACCAAGTTAGCTTGAGTCTGTGGTTGTTCTACAGCACCCTCCACGACCTTTGAAGAAGGATCAGTCCCTTCCCTCAAGGGGGAAATTGAAGAAGCCCCTGCAATCCTCAGAAATATGAGTAACCATATGATTATGGGTATAAACTCATGATTGTTCGAAGGACTTACCACTGCTAATGAAACGTTTAGCTAAGGATTTCCTCCTTCGTTGCCTTGGCTTCTTTTGTTTTTTTGGAGTTTCAGTTGTCTCCTTTATTGGCACTTGGATTGGCGAATGAAAGGCTATGTCCAGTGCCTCATTCATGGCCTGCTGGCCTGGAGATATCTCGCCTGGTTCGCGAGGAGAATCAGCAGCAGCCCCAACAGCGGTACCACCAGGGCTATATTGTGGCGAAGGAACCCCGGTACCTTTCTTTGCAAGCTGCAAGATGAAGAAAATAACTTCCTTAAGTAACAAAGCTTCAACTGAAATCAAGTTGCAAAGAAAATAAGGAAAGAAAACTTACATCTTCAGGAGCCACGTACTCTTGCCACTCCTCATCTCCAGAACCACCAGCCCCCTTAGTGGTGCCACGATCAATCATTTCCTTCACCCTCCTGGTGATAGGAACCGAATTATCAGTGGCATATATGAGCATTTCCAGCTCTCTGATATAAGCTCGCACTTCATTGGGGTTATCTCCGTATTGAAGGTCTTTAGAAGCTAGAAGATATCTTATCCCAGGAAGTTGTAGGCCCTCACACAAATCCATCCAGGCGGTCTCAGTATCACAGTATAAGCTCTGCCATAGCTGAACAGCCTCTGGTCTTAGATATAAAGGCTGTGAGGAAGGTCCTACAATTTTTGATTTTAATTTCTTCCCGACTCCTGCAACTACAGATAGAGAATAAGAAAGTGAGACTTATTACTTTATAAAGTAGCAGTGATTGAAGTTATTACAATCAAATAACTCACCAGGAGCTGATGGAGTGGGTCTTTTTACTCTGGCCGGAGGATTATATCAGGCACGAAACCGCTTTGCTGCCGGTTGTGCCTCATCATCCCCATCATGATAATCCAAGGAATCAGTTCTAGAGGAGGAGTCTGTTGAACCTATTTCAGGAGGAGAAGCATCACCTTCATGAGGAAGAGTTTCTTTCTCTACAGTCCTCTTCCTCTTTCCCACTTGATATACAGGGTGATTCAATATCCCTTTAGGGTATGATGCTATCCAGTGTTCGGCATAAAATGTAGTCAGATAATGTGCCGCTTTTTCAACTGGTAGATCAAATACTGCCCCAGTCTTCTCTCTTGATGTCAGCAACCATAGTTGTCGAGCAACCATCGGATGTTGCTCTAACCTGACATGTACTGGAGGGGATAAAACAATCTGTTGCAAACATTTGAATTGGCGTGCAAATCTATATGGAGCATAGGCCTCGCATATGATTTCTCCATCAATCCTGGCTACTAACACGCCATCCCTGCAAGCTAGCATGTATGCCCTCAAATCCAAAGGGGCTTTCCCATCATCAACAAACCGCCCAGATGGCGGACTTCCATAAGGAAAGAAGTTGAATTCCTTATACATGCTTAGTCTTACTTTTATGTCATAACCATTGACATCTAATGGAGCAATTCCAGAGAATGCTTGCACTGACGGTCTGAAAGAGCTTCCAGGAATTTGTAATCCATTCTGTACATTGTAAGTCCTGAAGTGAGTGGCGATCCATCCCCACAAAACCTGGAATGGTCCCACTATTCTTAAAGGAGATTTACCCTGGAAGATGTGAAGTAAACTCCTGTGGATCTTTGCTAAAATGGGGGTAGCTAACCCAACCATTTTTCCCTCAGCCAACTTGGCCGCAATGACGAAGGTCCCTGGCCTAACGCCTCCCTTCGAATCCCTGACCGGCAAGAGATAGATACTGAGCCACATTGCCAAGAAACCCGCCAGACGAGTTTTCTTTGGAATTATTTGATTCACTTCATAGCCCCATTTTTCAAACTCTCCTGCTTCTAGAGTTGGCCAGAATGTGCCAGGAGCTCCTCTCTTCTCAGGTTTTGGACAAGTGGTAGGACGTCTGGGCCGGGTATCCTTGGATTTCTTTTTCTTGGATCCTTTTTCCTTTGGCTCCATCCCTTTCTTCTCAGTAAGAAACACATTCATCCATTCTTCAGGATGGATATCTTTTCTAAAATGAGTTAATGAGGTCTCTGAACTCTTGAGCTTGTGAAAGATTTTGAATAATTCTCGAGCCAAAGAAGGAGTCTTCTCTGGATCATTCCAAGTCACCTTGGGAGGAATGAATTCATTATACATATCGCCCAAGATTGGAGCTCCTGAAATCTTGTGGACATCCCACAAACTGATACCTACTTCTCCATGAGTCAAGTGGAAAGAATTAGTCGCTGGACTCCAATGGCTGAGTATCTCTGGCACAAAGATATCATGTCTGTAAATATATGTTTGCCCAACCCAAACAGCCTCATATATTGCAGCTCTCTTCAGATCCTCAATAAACTCTGCGCAAGTCTGTCGCACCCAGTATACCCACATCCAAGTTGGTTTCACACCTCCCCCAGGACGGAAATCCCAACTTTTCTTCCAGCCTTTGGATTGATCCATCTGAGAATTTCAGAAGATTGAAGGATGACAATGTGGTTGAAGCTCAGGTGTATGTTTTTTCAGATCTGGTGTGCAAGGGCTATGATGCATCACATAAGCCTTCTCCACTGTTCCAGCAGTTTGAAATGTTCCTCCGCCTGAGATATTTGCTGAATCAAAATTGGTATAATTCTGAAACCAAGAAAATTGAAGATAATTCTGTACTTCTGGAATAATGACTTCTTGCAGATGACCATGACCATACAAAGGTAGGTAAGTGCAGTGAGGAAAGTCGTGATGATATTTCTTCAGATACTTAGCCAAATCTGGAAGAGTGCTGTTTTTGACAGTATAGTAATCAGGGCCAATGATATTCATCATATCATCTATCCGCTTGCTAGCCAGTTCATCAAGTAATCCAGGTCTAAGAGCCATTGAATCTGCACAGGAGTTGAATAAATTAAACTCTTAAATGGGTTTTATTTTTCATAAAATTTGTGAAAGAATTTGAAAAAAATGGCTAAGGCATTAAGGCGCGCAAGTATGGAGATGTCGCGCAAGTGATACATGTGCCGTGCAAGTTTTGGTCGCGCAAGTATTACCGTGCAAGCCCTATTACCTTGAGAGTAGCGCGGTAGCGAAGAAACAGCGAAAACAAGAGACTTGCGCGGCGAGGAAGACTTGCGCGGCGAGAGCTCGAGAAATCCGGAACTTCAGATGCCATCTACGGTCGGAAGCCATGTATTTATAGGCCAGGGGGCCTATCTGCGCGCCGCATCCAGAGTGCTCAATGCCTGCGCGACGAAGACTTGCGCGCTGACTTCTGTCCATTGAAGACTTGCGCGCCGCCCTTTTCCTTTAGAGGGATTCGATTTCCTCAGAGTCAAATCCTCATTTTCTCTCCGGATCCAACTCTGAGGGGGGACTTTTGTTGACGCTCCTTTCGTCACAGAATCTAAAGTTCGGAAAAGGGAATATCTGAGCTCAAAGTGATTAATCCTTTGAAGAAACATCAAAAATCGACAAAGGGATAAAAAGGAGAACATTGCCCATGTATCGCGCAAGTTCCCTCTTGGTCGCACAAGTACACTTGCGCGCCGCCTCAATACATGCGCGACTCCTCATGTTCGTGCAAGGGACTTGCGCGACATATGTGGTAACTGCCTGGTAACCGCCTAGTAACCGCCCGGGGTCTTCTTTTGCCTATAAATAGACCCTGTGGGCCCCCCATTCGAGAGGATCTTTTTTCCAGAAACTCGGATTGAAGCTCCCGACGCCCAAGTCTCTTCTCAAAGCTTCCGGAACACTTCTAAGGTAATTTCTTACCTAGAACGGAAGATCTAAAGAGAAAAAGGAAGGCCTAAGTGTTGAAACTTATCAAACACTTGCGCGCCTACTTAATTCCTTCAATATAACTTGCGCGTCCCTCTTCTGGAAGAACCTCAAGAGGATGGTGAAGGGTTTAATAAAGAGTCGCTCAAGTATTTCAATACTGGTTGAAAATCGCGCAAGTACCCCTCATGTCGCGCAAGTATACTTGCGCGACCAATACTTGCGCGCCGCCGCAGGACTTGCGCGCCTTTCAAGACTTGCGCGCCCCTAGCTTTTTGGGTGCCCATCTTGCCCATTTTTACCCCTCTTAAGCCATTTCACCCTTCCTATTCAAGATTCAGTCTTCAAGATACTCTTCAAAATCCATTTATGGCATGATTTCTTGATTTGACATCCTTATCTGAAAGGAATTCTGTGAAATACCTCTCAACACCCAGTGATTTAAACATCTTTATGTCACCAAAGATTGAGAGTTCATTCATTTCAACCTCATACTTTAAGATGAGAGAATCCTAACCTGGGTCTCCTTTTCAGGAATAAGACTCAGTCATAACCTTGGGCTTCCTTTTCAAGAGTAAGCCCCAAGTCCCCTAACCTAGGCTTCCTTCTCAGGAATAAGTCCTAGTCATAAATCTTGGGCATCTTTCTCAAGAATAAGCCCCAATCAAGTCCTTTAATCTTGGGCATCCTCCTCAGGAGTAAGCCCCAAACCTTAATCCCTAACCTGGGTCTCCTTTTCAGGAATAAGACTCAGTCATAACCTTGGGCTTCCTTTTCAGGAGTAAGCCCCAAGTCCCCTAACCTAGGCTTCCTTCTCAGGAATAAGTCCTAGTCATAAATCTTGGGCATCCTTCTTAAGAGTAAGCCCCAAGTCTCTTAAAATTTCTCTTAACCAGTCACAAATTATCTTTGATTTGGGTTTCCTTTTCAGGAATAAAACCCAATCATAAGTCCCCTCCTAACTTGGGCATCCTCCTTAGGAGTAAGCCCCAAGATTAGAGTATTCAAATCTCCATGAAGCACATATAACTTTGTGGACCCTGTTCTTGGATTTTCTCCCTAAAAGTAAATCCTAAACCTTCGCCTATCTGGGCAGTCATCTATACATAAGCCCCAAAACAAATTCTTATGATTGCATCTTTTATGGCACAATTGTCTAAATTTTACCAATACCTCTTGTTTCTCACACCGAGCATGACTCACGTGAGCTTAGAGTGTAAAAGTAATTATGACATTCATCTTTGAGCCATCAATCATAAAACATCATATCCCATTCCTCGAACTACGTGGGTTCTGATTCCTTTTTCAAAACAAAGGATACGTAGGTAGCCCATTCATGGGTTCGATCCCAACATTGAAATAATCTCTGTCCTTCTGAATGATGATAAACTTCAAGTGCCCCACTGAGTGGCTTTAAAACCAGCCTGGTCATCAAAATGACCAAGAGACTTTTATATAAATGTTTTGAAGGATACCATTGACCAAGAATCTCTAAACAAATATAGATGATTCTACATTGATGAAGAACCTCGAATACATATAAAAGATTCTCTAAATTTCTTGCATATTTAATCATTGATTGTTAAAACTAAAGGAAAGTTCATTTTATACTTGGTAATGTAATAAGGATTCACGAACTTAACTTAAATCTATAAAGAGAGTACCGGAGTAGACAATAATTCCCCTCAAAAAGGTGTGATGAGTCCGACCTCCCATCCTCTCGACCAATGTAAATTCCTAAGCCTCATTAGCCCACAAGCTAATGAGCGCCTGCCTTTGGAAAGTAGGTCCAAACGGATGTGGAATCATTGGATGTTTCCGGTTCTACGAACAAACCCGTTAGAAACCGATCGGAACGTTTGAATCTCCCGTCCAGGAGGTCATCCCCGGATTCCGCGCGAAACATATTCATAGGCCAAAAGTGGGGTCTATCAACCCATCAAGGCCCCTTTTGAGATAAGGAAAAGTCAAATCAACGATTACCTTCCCATGAACATAGTCTGTGAAATATAATCTCTTCATCATTGATATCTCAATAAAGTAGAATGCACGCAAGTGTCATCATCCTTCATCTTTCTTTATTATTTGTTTATAGATTTGGATAGACTTACCTTCAACTACCATGGACATGGGTTTAATGAAGGAGATACCATCCTAATCAACTACGCCAGAGATATCTCTTCTTCAACTCGGAAGTGACAAATCCTATATTGGTCATTCAATAAATGTCATGTCACCAATGATGTACCTAACACAAACAATCTCACCATGAATTCATTTCCATGGTTTTTGCCTTTCAAAAAAGTATGAAATTAAATGAAATTCATTGATAATGATCTCAAGTCAGGAGACCATTACACATGTCCATAGATAGGAATAACCAATGACACCTGAAACATGTGGTGTTCATATTATAGGGTATGTCCTCATGATCCAAACTACTAGAGATCACCAAGTGAAAACCACATAATAATAAGTCTCAATGATTATGATCCCCCAAAACTTGATAGTCTCACATCATCTGTGTCTAGTCATAATGATGTAACTGGACCATTGGACATTACTTTAAGATTACTGTCATAGTATCTCTAGGTTCTCATTATAGCCTGGAATCTGCTATAACCCTTTGATACAACATGTAATATAAGGACATTAATATAAAAAATTGGATTTATAATTATCTACACTATTATTAAAAAATAAACACATGTATTTACAAAAAAATGTAAACTTGTATTGGTAATCAAAGTACAACACAAGTTGGGTCTAGGGAACCACTTTCAACATAAAGACTTTCAAAGCTCAATAAAAGTATTATATAACCTCAAAATACTTAATAAAAGAGTAAAGTAACTAAAATTAGAGTTATTACATTCTTCATTCCATTGGTCTTTCCATCCATATAATTTTGGAGACCGACATTTCTTTGGAAGAGATGGGGCCTCTACTCTAATATTTCTTTCTCCCGATCCCATGTCTCTTCCTAAATTCAACCATGATGCCATAAGAGTTTTAGTAAAGAAAATATTTTCCCACAAAAAATATTATCTTGTATATCCACAATATGTAAAGGAACATGAATCAATATATAATATGGATCAAGATCAACATGGTCTCATCGAATCACATGGTCTGAATTAGGCTGATACTTCTTCAATTGAAATACATGAAACACATTATTCACTGAGGTGAATTTTGGTGGTAAAGACAACCAATAATCCATATCATAGATTCATTAAAGTATCTCAAAAAGGGGAAATTTACTAAGGATAAAATTTTAGTTTTTTTCCAAAATGATGATACCCAATCCTTGGAATGATTATCAACAAAACATGATCACCCACATCAAATGATAGTAATTGACTATTATGATTTAAATACAATTTCTAACAACCAAGATCTTTTTTCATCCTCTTTCTGATTATCTAAATCTTCTTCATCATCTCATGTACAAGTCTAGTTTTGATAAGTGAAGTCTCAAATTTTTCTACTCAAAAAAGTGTGTAATAAAAAGGAAAATCATAAAAATATTTGAAAGGATACATATGTATAGAAGCTATAAAATTTTTATTTTATGAGAAATCCACTAATGGTATATAATATTCCCATTAGATACTAAATTCCATAACATGGACCCTAAGAATATATTCTAATTTTTGGATCATCTATTTGGATTATCCATCCATTTGAGGATGAGAAGCTATGTTCATGGTCAATTGGGTTCCAAGGGATTATTATAAGGATTTCCAAAATAGAGATGTAAACCTGAGGTCCTATTTAGACACAATAGAAATTAAAATTCCATGAAACTTAAAAAATTCCTAGATGTAGAGTTTTGAAAACTATTACACTTTATTAGATTCAAAAATAGGGATAAAGTAAGCTAACTTTGTGTGTTGATCCACAATCACCCATATGCTATCGTGTTTCCAAATTATTCTTGGCAGATTTTTGAAAAAATCCATAGTTGTCTACTCTCATTTCCACATGGGAATAGGTATATAATTCAACATACCAACTAGATTTTGGTGTTCCACCTTGACCTGCTAAAAGGTGATCCATCTTAAGACATACTTTGAAAATTTCTTCTTAATTCCATCCCACTAAAACTATGTTCTCATCACCTTATATATATTATGTATTCTAGGGTGAACAACCCATCTCAAATGGTGGTAGGTAGAGATAATTTGTTCCTAATAAGTTGGATAAACTATAATATGATCTCTAAAATGTAATACATAGCTCATATCTATCATCTATTCCTCAATGGTCTCCCCACTATTGAGTTTTGATCTCATTGTGAGACAATCAGGGTCAAATTTATGATAATATTTAACCTGCTCAAACAAATTAAAGACAAAATAAACTAGAAATAAAACTACAAAATCACCTAGATCAGCACAATATAGATGTATATAGACTATAAATGACATCAATTGCTGCTAATTTTAAGGTTCATTAATTAAATGTCTATAAACATTTATACTCGATGCATCCTCCACTAAATTTACTTTCTATGATGTATACCCCAAGTCAAAGTCAAATATATGAAGATATTCCATCCATCTTTATTTTCATAAAATGAAATCTCTCTAGAAGAAAATTTGTTTTAATATTTTTTTATTTGTGAACATAGTAAACTTATTAAAAAAAGATAATGATGTTAAGTCTTCAAGGCATAGACTACAATAACTAATTAAAAATAATGTGTCAGGTAATTATTCTCATGCATCTACAACTATCATGATCCATAATCTACAACATAGTCTCCCAACATGAGAACACAACCCAAACCAGATTCATTTGCATCAAAATAAACCACATATCCTTATCCTAACTCTATAAATGAATACATAGGTGATAATTTAAAATTAACCTTAATCTTTTGAAAAGATTCATGAAACTCATCACTCTATTGGAAAGGAACACCTTTCCTTGTCAAAGTTGTCATTGATGAGGCATGTTATGAAAAATTATGAATGAATCATCGGTAATACCATGATAAGTTGAAAAAATTGTGTATCTCAAATAGATTATTTAGTGGTTTCCAAGAGATAATAGCTTCTACATTTTCAGAATATATAGAGACTCCTCTTTTAGAAATTTCTTGATCAAGGAAACTTACTTCTTGTATCCAAAAATCACACTTATAAATATTATCATAAATGTGATTTTCTCACATGATATATAATATTATGCCCAAGTGTTGTTCATGATCATCATTTTTACTAGAATACCATATAATATCATCGATGAATACCACAATAAATGTGTCCTGATACCTCTGAAATATCTTATTCATCAATTACATATACATAGATGGTGAATTTGTATGACTAAAGGGTATAAACACATATTTATAATGACCATAATGAATCTTGAAATCTATCTTTTGAATATCCTCCTTCCAAAATTGAAGTTGGTGATACACTGATCATAAATAAATATTAGATAACCACTATTATCCCCTCAATTGATTAATGGATCTTCAATTTGTGGGATAGTATATCATTTATTTATCATTACTTGGTTTTTTTATGATAATTCTCACAAAGATGAAGAGTTTCATCCTTTTTCATTAAAAAAGGAATTGGTGCTACCCATAGAGGCATACTATGTCAGATTAATCCTTTTCCTTCTGAATCTTCCATATGAACCTTAAATTCAATTAATTATATTGGTTTTATCATATAATATGGAAGTGAAATATAACTGGTCCTTGGTAGAATATCAATCATAAATTTCACTTCTCTTTTGGATGGTAACCCAGAGAAATTATTAGGGAATACATCAAAAAATTGATCAATGATGGTTGGAAAATCTCTATGTCTAGTCAAATTAGTAAATTACAATATAATGACTATCAACAGGAAGAGATATTCCTAAACACTAATATCATAGGTCATGTTCTACTTGAATCACATCATATTCCCCTTTAAAGATATTCTCAACACTATCCAAAGATGTTAAACTAACCTATCAGGCATAACAATTGATTTGAACCTTGAAGGATATTGACCATAAATTCCAAAAATTATGTCATATATGTCAATATAAAGAAGAGATAAATCATAAAAAAAACTCAACCTCATTGATAGTTATTGAACAAGCTACAAACTTATAGGGTTGACACTCCAATTAGTCGCATGGTATTTAATGTTTCAAGACACAAGGCATCATTTTAGCATGAAAACACATGGGATTCAAAACTAGAGAAGAAATAAAAGAGTGGGACACATCCAAATCAAAAAAGGCATGCATAAGAGTATAATTTAATATAATCATAACTTTCACCATTGAAGGACTAGATTTATCCTCTGTAATCATCTGGTCATCACTATAAAATTTATTATTTGATCCCCCGTGTTCCTTGCTTCCATGTTGTGATTGTATTAGATGAGGGGTCATAGTGTTCCTAGAATCACCTTGCCTTACTTGATACTAAGGGTGAGAGTTATTATGGGGAGTTCTTACAGTCAAATACTAATATGTCTGAGATACATGAGATGAATATCTAGTTACTAAATTTGGATAACAATGATAATAATGTTGAATAAGTCCCATTCAATTACAATTTCAACAAACTCATGGTGGGTTCATATAATCTCACTTAAAATTGAAAAAAAAAACACTGTTAATATCCATGCTTGATATTAGGTCTTGGGGGGAAGCTAACAAATTCATTTCTCTAAGTCTGAGGTGCACCACCTTCTTTTGAATAGGTTTTCATCTTTTTATTATTCTCAACATTAGAGTTCCCACCTATTCGCATGGATACAAACATACATCCTCCCACGATATTCTCAGAAATATCCATTTACACCACTATTTCCTTATCAACCATTTCTATATATTTAATAATATAGAGTAATTTTATCTTAGAATAAATATATGGTCACAATACAAAATTGACGATGTGTTCTTTTAAGGATTCACTACCAACTACTTCTGGAGAAAAGTGAACTGAGTTTATAAACGTATAAAAATATTAAATTTTGTTTGGTTTCCACCTCTTGGGATCCTCTGAGTAGCCTCTCTCTCACTCCCCTCTTGGGCTAGGGTTCCTTCAGTGATGATCTATAAGTGGATGCATGTGCACTTCTTCTCCATCATTGTCTCCCCCTCCCCTCATCCCTCCTTCCTCCCCCCCCCCCCCCACTCCCCCCCCCTTCTTATTCCTTATCATAATTGATTGCTATTTTTTTGGTTCCTTTCTTCCCCAGCTCTTCCAATCTACTGTATGTGGTATTTTCCACTATTGAATCCCCATCAGTTCATCCTCTACTCTTTCCTTCATGTTACCATGTTTTTAACCCCATTTTAGTATGTTGTGATGGTTTTCTCAGGAAGGTTTGGGATGTGTAGGTTGAATCATGTGGTGTCCCAGGATCTTAAATTGTGTTCAGTATTTTAGGTTTCCTCTTTTTGGCTATTGTTTCTTCTTCAGTGTGTTGATGGAAATATCTTTTCCTAGTAGTGGATTTAATGGTTGGGGTTGGTATTTTTGTCTGAGGATGAGCTTATTTATGGATACCCCACCACTGCAAACTCTGCTCTGTATTATTTTCCCTTCATCGCTCTCTAATTTAGTCTGCTGTGATGGTTTCAAGAGGCTTTGGAAGGTGTTGTTTGTTCGGTCATCGGTGCTCTAGGAGGCACTTCCTTCATCATCTTCAATCTATTTCATAGTTGTATCTAATTTTTATTGCAGTTTTATCGAAGTAATGGGTTTTTTCAGTACTAGTTTCCTTGTTTTTTTATTTAATGAAGGTATTTTGGATCTGTGATGGTCATGGATCACTCTCAAAGGTGGAGTATTTTTCTACCTTGATAAATCCAATGATGTTTGAAGATGATACACAGTTTGTGGTTAATATAAATATCAAGTCGATGACTCTGGTTTGTTTCTCTTTTGTGCACGATGTCTGTCTTGTAGGATGTTGTATCTGAAGGGGGTTTTGGTTAAGTATTTTAGTTCAATTAGATGGTTAAATAATGATATGATGATGGTGTGGCTGAAGGTGTATTTTTTTACAGTCATTTGAAGCTTCAGGGGAATTTTTTCTATTGGATTTTAAGTAATAGTGGTGAGGAGTGCATTTTTCAGTCAGGGTGTAGCTTGAGGCAGCTCGTCGCTCAAAATTTGGTGACTCGAGGTGGTTCAGTGGTGTTTGGTTCGAGTGATGGAGTTTGATTTTCAAATGACGATTTAGTTTTTATCTATTTTAAATTTCAAAATTGGGTTATGTGGCCTTTTGGGTTAATCATTTGAATGTGATTTTCCCACTTAACCATAAAGTTTCTTTTGAAAAAATTTAAAAAAAATGGATTTGGGTAAAAATAGATTTGGGTAACTACATATTCAATCACCAATAGATTATCTTTATTTAGGTTAAATAAATCTATTGTTTGGGTTACATTGAATGTGTGAGGATATATTTTTTATTGAAAAATTATCTAATTTACTCCCGCATAAGGCCTTAGTCGACTTTATCTTGTATAGTTAAATCCCACCATTTCCTTTCAAGATCCTCTGGTAAGTATACCACTAAATTGATCTTTATCTTAGTCAGATTACTAAGGAAATAAAAAAAATTAGGTCATTATATTAAGCTATGATTCCACTTTTTTATGTTCTTAATCCCCCCCAAAATATTAGTGGTTTCAATTTCTAAAACTTTATGGAATGATCCACTTGTTGAGGTTTTTCTTCTTGATTTCCTTTTTCAATAGCTTTGAAAGATTGCAAAATTAAGTGTATGATTTTACAGTTCATCTATGGCTCAAGTGAAACCATATTTTTATGGCTTCTTCTTATTTATTTCTATGAGATCTACCCTATTTCATTATCTATAAATAGAAAAATACACTAATTATTCACCACTCACTATAAACTAAAGTCCTAGAAAATTCTAAATCACATAAGAAACAATCATTAAAACTAATATTTCAAAAATTCAACATTTTAATCTTTTTCTAGAAATCTTCTAACATATTATTAACATGCAGTCCTCCTAGGATGTCTCTCTACTGATGCATGATATACTACACTCATTGAATAAACCAGTGATAATGATATGAAAGAAAAACCAAAGGTTTCTTAGAAAAATTTTGTACCCAAACAACCTTAGTAACTTGAAATTTATCATAAACAAATTAGATAGATCTTTTATGTTGTGCATTTCAAGTTCTAATATTCCAATCTCCTTGATACCATCCCAAGATGGAAAGCAGACCAAGACTGATACCATTTCTAACATCCAACCCCAACTAACTAGCTTAGGTTAGGTCATATGTGATGTTAACCTTTAATGAAATTCCAAAGACATAAAATATCGGTAATAAATTCTAAGGAATTAATAAAACACTAGGGGTCTTATTTTCTCTAAATAATAAACAAATTTTATTAAGATAAAATATAAACAACCAAAACCAACTATATGGTGCATGAGTAATAATGATACAAATCAAATGAAACTAAATAAAAAACATCAGAGTATAAGTGATGAAGTAAAGAAAAATGATGTGAAGAAACTAAAGGGCATCCCAATGTAGTAACATTTATGTATAATCACTCCAATGACACTAAAAATAACTCCAAAAACCATACTGGGGAAGAAGCATTATGATGCACCATTTGAGAAATGTGTCACCTTTACCTTACTTGTATCTCAGTATATAATATCTTCAAATGAACCAAAGTTCCCAAGTATGGGGTGAGTATATCACCCAGTAGGTAATCCTTGAATACTTCCCAAAACATTTCACTAAGACAAGAACATGTTAGAATAATTTATAAAAAAGGAGAAATAGAAAAATAGTTTATTGAAAAACCATAGATATGTTATATATAGCAAAAACATTCAACAATTTTATTACCATTTATTACCAATTGGCATAATCATCCCATTTCCACACTCACACACACACATTATTGCATACCATAGATATCCATATACTCGCAAGTGGTGAGTCATCCTATCACCAAGTCATCACTTGGTGACCCCCATTGATGGTGGTACTTCCAACCATGACTGGTCCCTTTTTTGTCTTATTGATAGTGGTACTTACATCCAGATTCATCCTCATGAAAATGAATTTAGTCCACCCACATATTTCAAGATTTCAAAAAAACCCATTTCTTTTGAAAACTATTTTCTTTCATGTATTTTACCAGACACAATGGGAGTATCATTCCAAAAACAAGAATTTGGGTACTAAAACAAATATATTTTTCCAAAAAAAATAAAATCCGAGAAAATAAATAGTAATCATTAACATTATAGAATGAGTATAATGGGAGAGAATACACTTAACTCACAATGATTCATTAAAATGGAAAATGGAAAATGGTATATAAAAACCTCTAGATAAAGACATGAATATTATTTCATTTAATAGATACCCACATTATATCATCAAAAAAATATTATAACATAGATATATCCATAAAATATTCTATCTATGGATTTTTGAGATGGAATATGGGTATATATAGTGTAAATAAGAAATAATAAGGACTTTTCATTGATTTCAGAGATCCAACACACTTTGATTCAACAAAAATTAATTCCGAATAAAATGGAATCACCAATATGAATGGTAGGGAAAGGGAGTTTTAGATTCCAAGATAGTAGAAGAGAAATAAAAAATTTGAGGGAGAAATTTGAATTAAACTCAAATTATTCGGATCATTTAATGCACACCACACGCTAAGTCTATACAGTTTGTCAAACTGTGCACCAACTATGTGCATGACACTAACTCCAAACCATAGAGCTTCATGGTTGTGCTAAAAGGTTTATAAATCCATGTTCCAAGTGTTCAATACTACTATCCATTAACCATGGGTTCGCACAATTACGTTTCACATTTCAGAAAACCATGTGTCAACCGTGTGAATACCACTATCCAAAGGCTATCAAACCAAATAGTTTCTCCAAGGAACCTGTAAGGTGTGGAAAAATCATTTAACAACCATTCACCTACTTATTGACTTACAAAACCATTTTTCATGGTTTTATAGTGATAAATCATGGTTTTCCTGACCCTAATCAAACCATGAACATAGAGAAACACTCTAAAAACTCCCGAAGATCAACTCGAGTATTATATAACTTCAAAATACATAATAAAAGAGTAAATTATTTGAAATTGAGGATGGTACATAATATATATGAATAATGTTCTTAAGTAATTTATTAATATAGTTATGTTTGTTATATAGTAAGTTAGAGCATGTTCGGCTATTCAGGAATACAAGGTAAGGGTGTTTCTTCTCAATTTCCTTTCATTGAGTCGTGTTTTTATTTATGCACCTAATTTAATTTAAATGGTTTGTATAATACCTATTGTATATATAATATCATGAAATACCATTTAGTCATGGAATTAAACTTTCAATTTCAATTTCTCTCTTTCAAGAGGTTTTTATTAAAAAAAATCTTAAGTTATAATGGATTCACGTATCAATTTTCATTCTTTGAGACTTATGCCATATTAATCACCTATTTAAATTTTTTTTGGTTTATATAATTTCTATATATTTATTTTTATCATATATTTAATGAAATTAACGAGATTTAAAAATCCATAATATGATATAACTTTATAGGGTTTTAATTTGAAAGATAAAGAAGTTTTAAAGGATTTTGTTAACTCAAACCCATTTTCTTTGAGTTAAAATGTTTTTTCATGAAATTATTATTTTATTATTGGTTTCTTAGACACTAAGATTTTATATTAAAATTTCTATTTCTCTCTGGGGGAAAAAAATTATTCAAATCCTTCTCCTTGATGTATTTTCTCCTCATAAAAGTATGACATTGTTAAGAATAATTCACATTCTCTTTAATGATGATTTCTTCTCCATATCCATATTTACTATTCCCACAAGTGTTATCCTTATTTGTAAACCTAATATTTAATTATTTCATTTGACCCTCATATTTATCTTTATCTATTTTTAAAATTAAATTATGTCATTCTTTTTACAATGTGGGTTTTCAACAAAGGAATTTTTAAATATTAAAAAAAATCCTTTCATGATTGTATGTTTTACCTTTAAATCCACATTTCCTTTGGAAATATTTTCTTTCTTTTTCAAGGATCCATTATTAAATATATTTTTTTAAATTAAAAGTTTTTAAGAGTTTTAACTTCACCTTTTTGAAAATTACTTTTGAGTGTGACCTATAAATATTTCTTTTACAACTATGGTAAAAAAATTCAAAAAACTATTATAATTATATTCATTGTTATGAGAATTATCCTTTAAAAATATTACCTTACATGATTTAAAATGTATTTCTAAGTGATGTTAGTTATTATTTATTTTTAAAAGAAAATGAAATATTTTAATATTTTTTAAAAGTAAAATTTTTATTTTTAAAAAGAAATTATTAACTTTAAAAGAGATTTTAAAGGCTTGTTTTTATAATAAAGGTATTCTCAAATAAATTTCTGAAAACATATTTCTTTTATATAATTTTTTTTTAAAGAAACCCTTTTTGGTTTTAAAGGGTAATTTTTTAAAAAAAATATCAAATGCACATTATTTAATTTCAATGAAAACATTTTTAAGAAGTTTTCAAGCATTTAAAAAAGGGTTATTTATTTTTATTTTTCAAAGTGATTTATCAAATAATCTTAAAAGGGTGTTTTACATCTATTTCAACACCATTTATGTTATTTATGATACACTTGGGATATTTTCTTATGGTATCATACACTTTCTTTCTCTGTATGTCATATGTATTGTTTTATGAATGTCTTTATGAAGCTCACATATTTCCATGGGTTAATTTAGTGATATGATTATTTTCATGTTCTCTTGGAACATATATATATATATATGAATAATTATTATGTGATGGGAAGGTCCTATATAACCCTTAAATTAATTGGGTAAAGCTTTACATCTAATGAGATAATTATGGGAATCAGGAAGTGATATATACTCAACTATATTATGGGAATCAGGTATTGATATATGCTCCACTATGTTATTAGAATCGAGAAGTTATTTCTACCCCACTATGTTATGGGAATTAGGTAGTGATGTTTTCTCCACTATGTTATGTGAATCGGGAAGTGATTCTTGATCCACTATGGGAATCTAGTTGTGATTCCATCTCCACTATGTTATGGGAATCATGTCTACTTCATTATGTTAAGGTAATTAGGTAGTGATGTCTACTCCACCATGTTATGGGAAACGATTAGTGATTCCATCTACACTATTTTATGATTTATATGGCTATGTTAGTGTCATAGTTTATTATTATGCTTCATTTCCATGACAAGTCATATTTTTATACCTATGATTACACTCCATGGATCATAATTATTGTCTTTTTTTTCTTCACTCTTATGTCATGGTATATGTTTTCTATTTTGATATTACATGTTCTGTTGCCATAGCTTATGGATAACTCTTATTATTACATTTTCTTATTAATAATATAATTCTCTCATGATCATGTTTTCTCATATTCTTATAATTTAATCCTTGATTGTAAAGACCCTCACTATTCATACATATATATTACATCTTATTGGATGAATATTCATTGCATAACATAACGATCCATGTATAATCATTTACATCTATTGCCTTTGGAAACATGGATACATAAAAAACTAGTTTATAGATGAAAAATGTCTTATCCCACCTAGTTCTTCATAACTAGTACCCTTCATATATATATCATTCATAAAACCTTTCTTCATACCCTAGGGAAAGGAAATATAAGAAAGGGTGAGATTAGATGCTCATTAAGGGTAAATGAGGGAGATATCAATATAAAAAGAGCATAAGGGTATAATAACTTGATCATAACATTTGGAAACCATACCCTTCATATCAAATATCATAATCTTGAGACATGCAAAAAATATTAGCAGTTCATAAGACATGAATTATAAAAAAATCGAAGAACATAATCCATGAAAGCATAATATAGGCATAACACGTGGAATTGTGGTATACACATAAGAAGAGAAAATCATTTCCTTAGTATTCAAGGCTCATTACCAAAAAAACTAATTGGAATAGGTTTACTCCCCAAACCATTATAGTACTAAAAGTTCACTCACAAGACTATCATAGTGGACAAATACACTTATTGAACTAAGTTTACTCCTTGTTACATTCATGTTTCTCTCATGAGATATCAATATTTAATTAATTCATTGGAGGGAGATATAGGTCCCACATTTCACATAATGAAAATTACACATATGTGTTCTGTAAGATCATAGAACATTCATCATATCAATTACCAGGAAAGAAAATGGGTTTCATAAACATTTCATTATAGTATAACCCATGTAAAAGAAATGGGCTTTAAAAATATTTCATCATTTCATCATACCATAACCTATGGGAAATAAATGGGTTTCATAAACAAATTGTGATCAAAAACATAAAACATATAGAGAAATTATACCTATGGTATAATTGGATCATATCCCTAGTAAATCTTAAGTAACATCAAAGGTAATCATCTTAGATGGGAAAATGATTTTGAAAGATCGCTTGGAACATTTATTGAAGAAAATGTAATTCTTAAAAATATAAAATAACTTCCCAAATACTAAGGAAAATATTCATTGAAAATAACCATTTAAACTTTTAAATTAATCTTTAAATAATTGAGTTATCATGATGGTGGGAAATATTTTTAATTTCATGAACATTAAAACAAATATTCCTTTCACATTTTTGGTAAAATTCAAAAGTGCCTCATTTAGAAAATGATGAGAATATTCCTTTTAAACGATTTTCTAAAAAGTAAAGCATGGGTAAAAAATGTATTTAAAATAATTGGGTAATTTTTAAATCTTTATTTAAAATATTTTTAGAATATATAGACATGAAATAAAATGGATTTTGGACTAAAGAGAGAATTAAATATTGTTTTCCTTAAAAATATTCTTTTAGACCCTTGAGAACATAAAGAGGGGAAATGAAGGGAAAAGATGTTTTTTTAAATAACAAATGGATAAGAAAATTCATGAGTTTCATGAGAGATAAATCATAATATTTAATCATTATAACCATAATCATAAAAAAATCTTTATAAACAATGATATTGTAATATAAAACACCTACCACTTTGGAAACTTTTGAATCATAAGCCCCATGAAAGAAATAACCATATATGGATATGTAAATGCACATAAAATTCATAAGAATAATCATAAAATACATTCATGGGAATTATATACACCACATAAAATGAAAAAGTGGTGAATAAGGCATGTATCTCACAAAAAATAAAAGTGAGATGAAAATCCCCGTACCACGTTGGAAACTTTTGAATCATAAGACTCGTTAAAGAATAACTTAAAATAAAACTTTAAATATAATTAAAAAAATATTCATGGTATAACATATCAAATGGGTAGTATATTCACCACACAAAATAAATGAGTGGTAAATATGGCATATGTATCCTAAAAATAAAAGAGAGACTAGAAATATCATACCTTAAGTCTCAAATTTCTTCTTACACATTTTAACCTCTTAATATAATAAATATAGATTTATTATAATTATATTTCATAACCATAATCATATTTATCATACCATATATTACTTACTTATAACCTCTTATCTCCCATTTATTAACAATTCCTTGTTAAAATTGTGTTTCGGGTAACAAATGCTTCATTTTTCATGTATGTTTTGGTTTTGTATTTTTGGTCCTTTTACTTTGATCATGGTTCCATAATATACATAATTTTAAAAATTATATTAATATAATATATATTCATTATATATTTATTTATAGTGATCCATAAATTTAGAGATAGAAAATTAATTACATTGTTTATGGAGATGGTAGATCATACGTCTTCATGAACGTTCTTTCCATTTTCTCAAGGGATGGAATGAAAGAAAGTTAAATAATATTTCACCTTTATATAATAATTTTATTTCATATATATTATATATATTTAATAAATATATCCTTGTTACTATCCATATCAAAATAAAATGAAAATCTTTTCACATTGCTTCTTGGAGGCGGTAGTCCACACAAACGCACAAGCGATGTTATCACTTTTCAATGGATTGGAAGGTAAGAAGGTAAATGAGATATTATAATTATATAAGTATAATTATATGATATATAATATATATATAATTTAAATTCATAATTTTATCCATTTGTGATAGTTGGTGATAGAAAATGAATTACATCGGTTCGTGGGGCGGTGGTTCGTCGTACACATGATCGACAGCTTCATTTCCCATTTGATGAAAGAGGAAATGGATTTTGGTTATTCCATGAACATAATAAAATATTATTATATTTTATATATGGATTTTATTTTATCATCATAGTTTAAGAATATTTTAAGGGATTGGAAGAAAAAATAAGATAAAAATGTTTGGTTAAGAACGATACATCTCTTTTGGACAACCTCCTTGGGTTAGCACTAAAATCCTTCTTAATAGGATTTTATGATCAATTTAATTCCTCTAGGATGAGTATAGAAAGTAAGTTAGGGATTTTGATAGGTATTGTATGAACCAAAATGATTTTAAGTGTAAATAGGAGATGATATGGGGTGCCCTTTTATAAGTGGGAGAGAGGACACACTTGAAAATTTTTAAAATAAAAATGTGATGACATGTTAAACATGAAACAAGGCTCTAAAATGGATAATTATTAAACCTTATATGAAATAAGGTCTAAATATTTTCTAAAAATAGTCATTGGATAAGTTTTTAGTTCATTTAAACACTTATCTTTTTAGTTTAACCCCCCAATAAACTCGTTTTAACCTTAACCGTGAAGATTAATTTTTACTATTTTTACTATTAATTGTGAAAAAAATTAAGTATACCTTATTATATAATATTAATTATGATGATTATAAATATTGAATACATTTTTTAAAATTAAATTCACATAAGTGGCAGAACTTAATTTAAAATTAAACCTCTATACATAAAGAAAAGGTGGGTTTCCAAGGAAAACATTTTCATAAGTATAGAAAGTTTTTATATCAAATTTGAATATAAAATTGGAACAAAAGAAAAGAAATTGGATTAATAATAATATAATTTAACAATTTATTCTTTTAAAATAATTTAAAACAAAATTTAACCATATAAATTCTTTAAATGAAAAGGCAATTTTCAATAAAAATCAATATTTTTCACTATTCATTGAAAAATTAATCTTTTAAAAAAAATAAAAAAAAATTAACCCTAAGATATTTTTTAAATTTTGATTCAAAAAATTATGTTAATTTTTTCAAATATATTTTATAAAATTTTAAAAAACGAATTTTATTATTTTTTCATAAAAAAAAATCACTTTTTGATAAAAATGTATTTTCAAAGCATATAAATACTTTAACAAAAAATTAAGTAATTATTTATAAATATATTTTATTTATCTCAAACATTAATTTTAAAAATTCACTTATTATTATTCATAATGATATGTTTAATCAATAGGTTATAATGGTCATGTTTAAATAATAATATTAAAATTATATTATGATTCGTTAAAACTAGATGTTGTGTATAACACAAGCTGTCGAAAAAATTAAATTTATTGTAAAAAAGTTCATAAAATATTTTATTGTTACATTATATCCCAATTAAAATGGATTTATACCTTGAAATTAATCACTCTAATACAAACAAATGAGGATATGTCTACCTCATCAGATCCTCAGGTTCCCATATAGCTTTTTCAAATTGGTGGTTTCACCACAAAACTTTGACCATGTGAGTGGTCTTATTTTGTAAAACTCTCTCTCTACAATAAAAAATTCCTACATGGTTTTATTAATAATAAATATTATGATCCAGTGGTATGACCTCTGAGTTCATTACATGTGAAGGATCGGGTATGTACTTCCTCAAGAGAGATACATAGAACACACCATGGAATTGAGAGAGGTTTAGTGGAAGTGATAAGCAATAAGAAACTATCCCTACACAATTAAGAATCAAAAAATTTACAATATACCTAGGGATTATATTTCCTTTCTTTTTGAATCTCATAACATTATTTCATGGAGAAATTTGTAGAAATGCCTTCTCACCAACTTCAAATTCTAGATCATGTCAACAATTATCAGCATAAATTTTCTGTTGAATCTAAGCTTCCTTGATATGTTGTTGAATAGATCTAACGTTTTCTGTCATTTCCTCATCTATATCGAGTCCCAATATATTTTTTTCTCCAACTTCATCCCAACATTCTATCATTCTACACCTCTTTCCATAGAGGACTTCATAAGGAGCCATCTGAATTCATTAGTGAAAGCTATTATTGTAAGAAAACTCGACTATAAGAAGTTATTGATCCCAACTACCTTTGAAATCCCTAGAACATGATATAAGAATACCCTCTAGGGTTTGAATTTTTCTCCCAGATTTACCATCTATTTGAGGATGATACACAGTTATGAAAATTAACTTTGTATCAAGGGCTTGCAGAAGACTTCACCAAAACTTCGATGTAAAACTCAAATCTTGATCAGATATAATAGAATATGTAGATCCATGAAAAATTACCACTTACTTAATGTATATACTAGTAATCTGATCCAGAGATAAGTATTCTCTAATATTAATGAATTATGCTGACTTCTTAGGGTAATTGACTACAACCCATATAGCATTATTCCCTTTAGACGTTTTGGGGAGTATAGAGAAAAAATCCATGGGGATGTTTTACCATTTCCATTCTCTTATGGGTTATGGTTGTAAAATCCCATTATATTTTTGTCTCTATGCCTTAATTTTCTAAAATACCAAGCACTGAGATACAAATTCGACAATATCTCTCTTTATGCTATCCCATCATAAATATTCCTTCAAATCTCTATACATATCTGTAACTCCAGGAAGAATAGAGAATGAAGAACTATAATCTCCCTCTAATAGATCCTTCTTCAAATATAGTATGTATGGAACACCTACACGGTTCATAAACTATATCATTCCATCATAATCAATGTTAAACTTATGAATATTTTTGACCTTCATCTATATCTCTACATCTTACTTTTGTGTCTCCTTAATCTTCACTTGGATAGATGGTTGAACACTCATTTGAGATAGATAATATTTATCCCATTTTTTCAATATTTTCATATCCATATTTTTCAAATTCATAAATATTGGATCTTTTTCATCCATATCATACATAAGATAGCATGATCCTTTCGACTCAAATCATCAAACACCTTTTTTTCTTTCACAATGTGGTAATGTATTGAGCAGTCATAAACTTTAATCATCTCCAAACATCTTATATAATGCATGTTTAATTCCTTTTATGTGAATATATATTTTAATATTTTCTGATCAGTATATATAACACACTTTTTTCCATGAAGTTAATTTCTCAATATCGTTAATGAAAAAATCACCATAGCTAACTTCAAATCATGAGTTGGATTTTTTTTTCTCAGTAACCTTCAATTTTAATAAGTCATAAGCTATCACTATGTCATTCTCCATGAGGAAGCATCTCAATACCTTCTTTGATGCATCACTATATATTAAAAACCCTTCACCACTATAGGGTAATGTAAGTTCAGGTGAACTAACTAACCTTCTCTTTAGTTCCTTGAAATGTTCCTCACATTCATTTTTCTAAAGTAACTTGGATCCCTTTTGAGTTAACTTGATGAGTGGATTAGATATTCATGATAAATTATTCAAAAAAATTGATAACATCCAGAAAAACCAAGAAAACTTTCGATCTCTATCACAATGGTTGGTCTGGGCCAACATCCAATAACTTCAATCTTTGATGGATCCATAAATATACCCTCTCTTGAGGTTAAATGGTCCAAAAATGAAAACTTTTATATCCAAAATTTAAACTTGGTAAATTTTTCATAAAACTTATCCTTCCTTAGGGTCTTCAGCACAATCCTTAAATGATCTTAATAATCTTACTTTCTCTTTGAATATATAAGAATATCATCTATAAAGATTACCACAAATAGATCAAGGTAATATCTAAAGTCTTTATTCATTAAATCCATGAAGATAGTGGGGGTATTAGTAATACTAAATGGAATCACTATATACTTGTAGTGTCCATAGAATGTATAGAAAGTTTTCATAGGTAACCCTAAATTGATGATATCCATGATGGAGTTCAATCTTGGAAAAGTATTGAGCTCTGAGTAGTTGATCAAAAAATTCAGCAATACATATAGTGGACATTTGTTCTTGATTGTGATTTTCTTAGTTCCTAATAATCAATTCAATGTCATATCGATCTATATTTATTTGTAACAAAAAGAATTGGTTCACCGCATGGTGACATGCTTGGCCAAATAAGTCCATTTTCAAGATTCTCTTGTATTTTCTTCTTCAATTCCTAAAACTCAATTAGGTACATTAAATATAGTGTTTTTGAAATAGTTATAGCACCAGGTATGAGTTCTATTGAGAACACAAATTCACGTTTAGGTGGAATACTATGAAACTCTTCTAGAAATGCATCAATAGACTCACATATAATAGGTATATCATCAATGTTTATTTTATCCCCAACCATCTGAGATAATAACCCCTTTTGAAAGAGAATCAAGACCCATACAATGGATGTGATCTGCATTGTATGTTCATATCTATCACTACACGGATAAATGATCATAGTTTGGTTTGGAATATCAAATGTGACTTCGCTTTATTATAAATTAAAGTGGGATTTATGTAGATAAAACCAATCCATACCTAAGATAACATCAAATTGAACTATAGGGAGAATAATGAGGTTTTTAGGAAGTGCATTCCTACAAAATTCAATTAGATAAAAATCATAGACTTGAGATGCAATCATCGTTCTATTAGGGATTTTCACTACAAATTCAACACTTAATCGTTATTGTGGAATTTTTATACCCTTAGTAGATTCTTCATATATAAAAAATGGGAAAAATAGAGTCAAAAAAGATCTTTGCAGTTCTAGAGTGGATGGTAAGTGTACCTTTCACCGGGTCATTATTACACCCCTCATCATACAAAGTGATCACATAATGTTTCCCTTTGTCTCTTGAATTAAGATATTTTTTATGATCATCATCATCATTAACCTTTTGATTTGGGCACTGGTTATCATAATACCCATACTCATTGCATTTGAAACACAAAGTGCGGGTGGTTCATTAAATGGATATTTCTCTTTATCCACATCATTAACTGACTTCTTCCCATCACTTTGAAAATAGATTTCCTGATGACCTTACTTTCCACACTTAAATCATTTAATATTCCCCCTAATAAAATTTCCTCCATGTTTCCTTCTACACTTTAATCATGAAGGAAACATCATCTTCTTCTCTATATGGTTTTTATAGTTTTCTTGAAATTCCTCTTTCTTTTCTTATCAAAATAATGTGATTGATGTGTAAATACAATATTTGTTTCAACCTTGACAGTATAATGAATGATTTATTAATAGCTAAAAATGTCCCTTATGGTCAACACCCTTTAGAGACTTGGTTTTAATCCACTAAATAATTGATCAACCTTACTTCTAGGTTGGATGGTAATACTAGAAGTGTACCTCACAAGTCATGTAAAATTCTTCTTATAGGTACCTACAGATTCATAATACTTCATCTTTAACTCAAGGTATTACTTCTCCATTTTCATGTGAAGAATACAAGGAAAGTACTTATTGAAAAATGATCTATTAAACTCGTACTACCCCCATGGATTCAATTTCTCTATGTAGACTCATATTATTGATAATATTTCACCATTGATATGCTTCACCTTACAAACTATAGATAGTCAAAATAAATTTTTCATACTTTGAACACTTTGAAATGGAGAATATCTTTTAAATGGTACAAATCAATTCCTTATTAACTATTGGACCGGTGAAACCACTAAAAGAAGGTGGTTTTTTTCTCATTAAGGACTCAACAGAATGTTTTCCCCTACTTTTATCATTTAGAATTTCAGCATGAATTATAACTTGAGAAAGTTATGTGATCATATCAATGAGATTTTTCATTCAATATTCCATAAAATTTGGTTGATCAGGTGGATAATAATTGCATTGTCTATCAAATTCATCATTAACACCATTCCTTTACATTACATCCATTTAATAAAACCAAAAAAAACATTGTGTGAGTGGTAAATACATAATCATGAAAAATCATTTATAGGATGTCTAAATCATGAAACCTCATTTTCAATCTATGACACCTTAGGTTTAACCTAGGTCATCCATGGTCATTATCTAATCACATACTTCATGATGGTTTATAAAGAGTTTCTGAATTTCCAAAACATATCTCCTATGAGTGTCAAACTATATGTGTAGAAAGGATCATTGTTCTATACCATGTGATTAATGATTCAAAGATCAATTTAACCTTTTATGAGTTATTACCCCTAGGTACATATGTTCCAAATCCACATCCACTTATAGTATCTAGACAAGGATGTAATTTCTTGGAAACCACTCAATCTATCCTTCACCAAAATTTCAGGATATTTTTCTATACTTAGACTCATCCATAGACTTATCCTTAGTAATATATTTAAATATGTCTTTAGGGATCTCACTAATGTTTTTTCATCCTAGTTTCCAAAGTTTAACTATACCTTTCACTAATACCAACTATAACGATTCACATTTTTCATAAATAGATATTATATCTTATTAGATTAATATTCATTGCATAATATAAGGATCCACATTAGAATAATTTAGTTCTAGTACCTTTGGAAACATTGATACATAAATAACTAGTTCATGGGTGAACCACATCATCTCTCACTTAGTTATTCATGAAAACCACCCTTTATAGACATATCATACACAAAACCTTTCTTCATACCATGGGGAAATGAAACATAAAAAAGGGTGAGCTTAGATACTCAGTAGGGGTAAACAATGAATATATCAAAAAAACATTTTCATTAGGGTATGAGAATATGATAATAACATTTGAAAATCATATCCTACATATCAACGAAAATAATCTTACGACATGGAATAAATCTTGGAAGTTCATAAGACATGAATAATAAACAAATTAAATAACATGGTCTATGAAATCATAATATTGGAATAAGACATGGAATTTTTGCATACACATAAGTATAGAAAATCATTTCTTTACTAGTCAAGGATCATTTCAAAAACTATAAGATTTGAATGGGTTCACTCTCCAAACCATCATAGTAGTCAAAGTTTATTCTAAAGACTATCATAGTGTAAAAAATACCTTAATTAAATAAATAAAAGGATAATAAACATAATGATTTTATTGATATATATATCATAATATTTCATCATTGGAAGCATAATCATAAACAATCCCGATAAACGATGATATTGTAACATAAAACTTGTATTGTTTTAGTAACTTTTGAATCAAAATAAACATGAATGAAAGAACCATTTATGGATATATAAATCCCAATAAAATTCATAATAATTATAATAAAATATATTCATGGGTATTATATACACCACATAAAATAAATAAGTGATCAATTAGTCATGTGTCTTGTAGAAATAAAAGTGAGATGAAAATCTTCTTACTACTTTGGAAACGTTTGAATCATAAGTACCATTAAGGAATGATATCAAATGAAACTTTAAATATCATTAAAATAAGTATATTCATGATATAACATGTCAAATATGTTGTATATACACCACACAAAAATAAATGAGTGGTGAATATAGCATTAGCCTTCCATAAATAAAAGAGAGACTAGAAATCTCTTACCTCAAGTCTTGACTTTTTTTGTACATATTCAAACCCCCTATATAATAAATATAGGTTTATTATAAATATATTTCATAACCATGATCATATATATCTAACCATATATTATTTAATTATAACCTTTTATCACCCATTTATTAACAATTCCTTGTTAAAATCATGTTCCGGGTAATAAATGCATTGTTTTTCATATATTTTTTACTTTAGTATTTTTAGGCCTTTTACTTTGATCATAGTTCCATCATCAACAGAATGTTAAACATGATATAAATATGATATATATTCATTATATATGTATTTATAGTAATAAATAAAATTTAGATATAGAAAATGAATTACATCGTTCATGAAGATAGTAGGCCATATTTACGGATGAATGTTACTTCTATTCTCACGATGGATGGAAAGAAAGAAAGTTGAATAATATAAAACCTTTATAGAATCATTTTTATGCCATAGATATAATATATATTCATTAAATATATCCTTATAACCATACATATCAAATTAAAATAAAAAACATATCACAGCGCTTCATGGAGATGAGGGTTCACGCGTACGCACGAGCGATGTTATCATTTTTCAATAAATTAGAATATAAAAAGGTAGATGTGTTATTATAATTCTAGAAGTATAATTATGTCATAAATATCATATATATATATATATATATATATATTAAATCCATCATTATATCCATCCTTGAGAGGTGGTTATGGAAAATGAATTGCATCAGTTCTTGAGGCAGTAGTCTGTCGTACATGTGATTGACGATTCCATTTCTCATTTTATGGAATAGGAGATGAATATAGGTTATGCCATTTAATAATGATACTCCTTTATAAAACCACCTTAGGTTAGCACTAAAGGAATTCTTGTGAGGGTTTTAAAATCAAACTAACCTCTAGGATGAGGGAAGGGAAGTAAGGAATGGATTTGGGTAGGGATTGTTCATACCAAAAGTCTTTGTAAGTGTAAAGAGGAGAATATATAGATGCCCTTTTACAAGTGAGGGAGAGGATACACTTGAAATTTTTGAAAAGAAAAAGGTATACCCACTTTTTAAACATTCCACAAGGCTCTAAAATGGCTCATTCTCAAACCTTAGATGATATAAGATCAATATATGGCCATCCAAAAGGATTTGGACAAGCTTTTAGGTCATTTTAACCATTATATTTTTAGTTTAACCCCATGGAGAAACTGTTTTAACCTTAACCGCGGTGATTAGATTTTACTATTTTTACTATTCATTATAACCAAAAATTAAGTTGAACTTATTATATAATATTAATTATTATTATTCCAAATATTTAATCCATTTTTTCAGATTCAATTCACAAAAATGATCGAATTTAATATAAA
The DNA here is from genome assembly GCA_963277665.1 of Viscum album. Classification (NCBI taxonomy): domain Eukaryota; kingdom Viridiplantae; phylum Streptophyta; class Magnoliopsida; order Santalales; family Viscaceae; genus Viscum; species Viscum album. The sequence goes on from OY728154.1 coordinate 87,685,649, forward strand.
ATTAAACCCACAAATGTGATGAAAATGTGGTATTCCAAAGAAAAAAATTTCATAAGTACAGAAAGTTTTTATATCAAATTTGAACATAAATTGGTCCCAATGACCAAAGTTGGATTAATCGAAAAATTAAAATTTTCAAAAATTCACCATGTGATAATTTTAACATGTTTATAGCAAAAAATATTTTCAATTTATTAAATAAATTTTCTAAAAGTTTTAAAATTTAATTTTATTATTTGTTTATAAAAAGAAATAAAAATCATTTTTCAAGAAAAATGTATTTTCAAAGCATATAAAGACTATACCAAAAAAATTAAGTATTTATTTATCAATATATTATCTTTATATAAGACCTTAATTTTCAAAGTGTGGTTATTACTATTCATACCTCCATGTTTAATGGCTAGGATATAATAATCATGTCTAAATAATAATATTAATAGTATATTGTGGTTCATTAAAACTCAATGTTGCATGTAACACAAGGCATAGAAGAAATTAAATTTATTAGAAATATATATATATATATTATAAAATCTAGGTGTGTTGTATTGATGACATGTTGATGAGGTTTTCCCTTACTAGATGTTTGAGCTCACCCTTTTCTTATGTTTCCATTCCCCTGGTTATGAAGATGGGTATAGCTGATAGTGCTAATATTTTACACATTTTTAATATATATTTCAATTATTTAAACTCTTAAAATTTATCAATTTGATATTATTTACAACAATTTTGGATTAATGGTGTGTTTTGAACTAAAATGTAAAAATTGGCTAATTTTGGAATTTTGACAGATTTTTATCACAAGGGTATTTTGGGAATAACTTTTAAAATATTAATCCAATTTGAGTGATTCTTTTTATTCCTTACTATATTTTATTCAAATTTTTATTATGGATTTAGATTTGATTAAAAATAAATTAAGCCCGAAAATATCAATAAAGTTGAACAATTGTTCAGGCAGACAGCATGGACCCCACCTCTATAATAAAAGCATAAATTGGGCTACATACCTCCAATTGAGGTGATTCCACATGGAATTGAACGAGGACATATTTAATCATTTCTAAAATGAAATTTATGTAGTTTTTTAGTCATTAAAAGGGATATTGAATGTTATAAATTGAAGGAATAATTTTGAAATTCTTGGCCAGAAAAATTCATGCTCAGTATTAATATCATAACACCCTCTAGACGCGTCCAATAAAGCTGAAATTTTTAGTAAATAAGAAAAAACTATTAATGATCATGTTTTTTTAAGAAACATATCCCCAATTAGGCACTATGATGAGTATAGTATGTAGATAATTTCAAAATAAAATTCTAAAATTGAAATTTCAACTGTTGACTACCATTATGTCCTGAAACAAATTAAATGGCCCGTTATGACACCCCAAGGACTCTTACATTCCTATAAATAAGAGGATATGGGTGAATGGAGAGGATATATATTGGATAGGGAATATTGGGATGAAATCCATGCTTTAGTATTTCTCTTTTCTTTTCTTTTCTTTAGTTTACTTTCCCATTCAATGCATTCATATTTTTAGTAAAGTCTTCCATTTTATCATTTCATCTCTCATTTTATTACAACACTAATATAATTATCTATTTCTCATATTTCTATCTAGATATATATTCACTTTTAAATTAAAAGATACTAACTAGATTTGTTTCCTTTGGGTAGGTTTCACCGTTTTCTTTGTTATCATGCTTCAATTTAAAATGTTTTTATTCTATTTGTTGTGAATGTGGGAGTATTACACGGCTGGGGAGATCATCCACCATGGAATTATTTTTAATTAAATTTATTTTCTTTGATTAATTATTTTTCCCTACCTTATATTTATAAAACTCTTCATAGAGTGTAGATAAGGTTTCTTGGAGGGATAAAATGACATATGATGCAGTCGGGTATTTTAGGAATATCATTCTCGGATGAGGTGTTATCCTATTTGACTATTAGAGGAGGTTTGGTTTGGTACGACGAATGAATTCTAAAATCACACACTCAATAAATCATGGTAAAGTAAATAATTAATGAGGTTTCATTTAATGTATTATTACATTGAATTTAAACAACAAATAAATAACAAATAAAGCCACATTATCAAACCCCGGACCAAGACCTTTATTCCATAATTTCATTTTTTTTCATCTGCATTTATATTTGAATTATTCATTTCATTATTTTAATTTCATGTTTTCAAAAACCCCCAAAACCAAAATTTTCATAAAAATATAACAACCAAAAAAATAATTAGAATAGGTGAACTAGAATTAGTGATTGAACCGAATTCAATGCTTCTTAAGTGACACAACCTTAGTCAGCCACTATGTTACATTAGGAATATAAATTTTCTTTTCCCACACCCTCTGAAAGGTGTTCATTGAAACTGGCACCGTTTCCATGGAGATAAACAGTTATTTTGATCACATTTTTTAAATTCACATTTTTTAAAATATTTTTCATTGTTTTCTTTTTTAAATTTTTTTTAAAAAAAAAACCCATTATCCCTGATGTATTCAAATTCATATTATTATGCATGGGAAGATTACTCACAGATGCATCAATAATAGAAACATGAAAAATAGAAACATGAACAACAGAAAGAAGATTATAATAGATCCTAGATGTAAGAACTAAGAGAAAACATAGAACAACTGACAAGAAAATTAGAAAGGGAATTTGAATATGTTCGTTCATTAATGGAGAAACCTAACCTTAATCTAGAGTAAGAACCTGAGGTAGTGGTAGAAGAAATTTCACCACTCATCATTGAAATATATTAACCTGAGGAGGTAAAAGTGTAGGTACCAAAATATTCATCCATCCTCACTCAACCATTTCAAATAGAGATAGATGAAAAGGACTTTCCTAATGAGATATATGTGGAAGATCAACATGAACTCGATAAATTATGGAATGAATGTAATGAACTACTTGATCTCCCTAGAGTCTATAAAGAATAATATCCACCACCATTGAATATCTCCCTAGATATGAAAGAATAATCTACCCAATTAGTTTAATTCGAAGAATGGATGGAGGATCCTAACTACCTACCTCCATCCAGTGAAGATCAACTCCAAGAGGTAGTTTTAATTGAAGAGGATATTAAATAAAAACTGACTCGGGGAGATAATACATTCTTGAACTCAAATTATTTTAATTTTTTGAAACTAATTTTAGTATCACTCCTAATAGTTTTGAATTTTCAGATTCAGTGAACTCATAATACGCCCTGGAGGAAGATGAAGAAAAAGGATATGAACCTGTTGAGGTGCACCTAGAGATACCTAAAGATATTGAACATTTACTAGGAGTACAAGAAGAGATATCAGTGGCTCTACCTAAATAACCAAATCTAGAAGATACAAACATTAAATGGGAGGATTTTCATGCACATATAGAGAAACCACTGGATTGTGAAAAAGAAATTTCACAAGTGGAAATAAAGTAGGATGAGGTTCCATACTTCATCCTACCCCCACCATTAAAGTTGTACCATATTGAAAAGGGGGTGGATCTGGTGTACTCTATCTATGGATTACTCCTCAATAGAGAACAATAAGTCCAAACTAGAAGGAACCACATGTAGTTGTTCAAATCCAAGAAGCCTCAACTACTATCAGACTATGAATAACATCTAGAAATTCCCTCTAGAGGAAGTAAAAAAATCAGGGCCCACATGGGGGATTGTATCAATATTTATCTTTACATGATTTCTATAAATTTATATTTTATTTTTATTTTTTAGGATTAATCCAATATGGATCCCACTCCCACTTATATTTTTTATCTTAAATGACATGATCCTTGTAAATAAATTGAGTAATTTTATTTTATAGGATCATGATAGTAGAAGGAATCCCCAAACATTGGAGAAAAATAACCAAAACTACATTTCAAAATGGAGTTCATTTTTATTTTTTATCTTTTAAACTCCTTAATTTTTTTCCAACAGCATGTTTTGAGCTTTAGAGTTGAAATTGCATGCCCACATATTAATTATGATTTACTTGGATTATCTAAGATTCATGAGTTTCTTAGGAATCCTATGATTCCATGTTTTATATTTCAAATATAATGATATTGAATAAGTAAAATGGATAATTGAAATATTAAATTGAATCATGAATATTGAAATGAGGACTCGTGATTTGCGTGAATTGATTGATTCATGTAAAAGAAATTTCCCAACAATTTTTTTCATGCTTTGAATTTATTTTTTATTATTAATTATTCCTTGAGTGATTTTATCAAATTATATTTCAATTACCAAGAGGATTTCTAGACCAAGTACTTCCTATTTTATCTAGAGTATATTTCTTGAGTGATCATGGGACATGTCACTGACCAGAACTTGCATTTGAACTTTTCAAAATTATGATTGTGTAAAAACACATTTAAAATGATTGAGGCATCCTTTGTAAAACCAATTATCCTTAAAATACCACCTTTACATCAATCCTTATTTATACCATAGAGACCATGAATAACCTTTATAGGAATGATCCATGTTTTAAGCCTTTTTTATCCATCCCTACCCTACTATTAGTGATTGAAAGATATTATAAAATTGAAGTGTGGGGGTAAAGGGAATCATGGTAAATGGTATTATTTACATTGTAAGGAAGAAGTGTGGGGGTTATTATTGTGGTAATTGTAAAATTTTGTGGAATCATTCATTCTACTCTACTATTTTCCCCTCTTGATTATAAAAAATGAAAATTAAAAAACAAAAAAATGAAATAAATATAGTTTGTGATTTAGGAAAACCAAAAAACAACATTACTAGACCGATTATTTTTATCATATGTGGTTAGGTGATGGATTTGAGGTTTCTTTCAAGCATAAAGTTTTGAAAAAAGAAATAAAATAAAAAAATATATTTAGAAAAAAATGAATAGGGTGCACAAATCATTTATTATGCATAATTTGATCATGACCTTACATTGAGTTTGGGGGAAGTTGGAGTTGCTAATTTTAAGAGGGATTTCATTAAACTTTTATTTTTGATATCATGCATTATACTTAAGAGATAAACCTCCTCCTTGATCCTTAATTTTAAAGCAACAAATCTTACCAACCTTAATCCTCATAATCATTTGAACCTTTATTGCAAGTCCTCATGATTTTATGTAGCATATTTTTACAAAGTTTAGAAAGTAGTTATTTAAAAATACTATAGATAAGGAACATGTTCTCATAATATGCGCATAACTCTACTTCAATTGTTTCATGAGAGATGAGAGAAAATATTCAAAAGTGAGGTAAATCATGATTTTTTATGTTTAATAATAATGAATTGAGGACTATGAATGAAAGAAAGGAGAAGTTCCATAATTTTTCAAAGGGGAAAAATAAAATTAATGATTTGATTGGTTATTTGAAAAATGGTAAATTAAATTTATATTTTATGTTAATTTTAAATTTTGATTGGACATTATTATTATTTTTTGCTTTTATTTCTTTGAAATTTGAATATTGGTAACATTGGAGCCCTCTGAATTCCATGTTGAGATTTTATGTTTGAGGAAAAGCATGGTTTAAGTGTGGGGGAATTGATAGTGCTAATATTATCCTCATTTTTAATATATATTTAAATTATTTAAAATCTATAAATTTATCAATTTGAGCTTATTTACAATAATTTTGGATTAATGGTGTGTTTTGAACTAAAATGTAAAAATTGGTTAATTCTGGAAGTTTGATAGATTTTTTTCAGAATGGTATTTTGGGCATAACAATTAAACTATTAATCCAATTTGAGTGATTTTTTTCTTCCTTAATTTATTTTATTCAAATTTTTCTTCAGGACTAAGAGTTGATTCGAAAGAAATTAAGCCCAAAAAATCAATCAAGTTAAACAATTGTTCAGGCGGACAGAGTGGAACCCACCTCCATAATGAAAGTATAAATCAGGCTATACACCTTTGATTAAGGTTATTCCACCTGTAATTGAACTAAGATACATTGATTTATTTTGTAAATAAAAATTATAGAGTTTTTCACTCATTAAAGGGGCCATTGGACATTATACATTGAAGGAAGAATTATGAAATTCTCATCCAGAAAAAGTCATGCTCGGTATTAGTTCCATAACTCTATATATACGCTTCCAATAAATCTTAACTTTTGAGGAAATATGAAAAACATATTTTAGAACATGTTTTGTAGAGAAACATATCCCCAATTCAGCAATATGATGAGGCTAATATGTGGATAATTTATAAGTAAAATTCTATAACTGAAATTTCAACTGTGAACTATCATTATGTCCTGAAACAAATTAAATAGACCATTATGACACCCCAAGGCCTCTTCCATGCCTATAAATAAGAGTATAGGGGTGTATTAAGAGGATATCGATTAGTGAGGGAAGCTTGGGATGAAATCCATGCTTTTGGATTTATTTTTTCTTTCATTTTTTTTAGTTTACCTTTCCCATGTAACGCATTCATATTTTTATTAAAGTGTGTCCTTTTCTCCTTTCATTTCTATTTTTATTCCAAAAATAATCTAATTCTCTCTATTCCATCTTTCCATTGTGATCTCTATTTAATTTTTAATAAAAAGATACTAACCCAAGGCTTGTCCCTGGGGGAGGTTTCACAGTGTTCTTTGTTATCATGCTTCAATTTAAAATGTTTTTATTCTATTTGTGGTGGATGTGGGAGTATTGCATGGGTGTAGAAAACATCCACCAAAAAATTATATTTAATTCTATTTTTCTCTTTTATTAACTATATTTACCACCATTATCTTGAGAAAACCCTTCATATGGTGGTGTTAGGTTTTCTTAAAGGGATGAAATGACATATGATGGAGTCAGGTCTTTTAGGAATAACATTCTCGAATGAGGTGTTATCCTATTTGACTGTTAGAGGAGGTGTGGTTTGGTACACTGAAGGATTTATAAAATCACACACTTAATAAATCATGTGAAATTAATTCATTGATGAGGATTCATTAAATGAATTATTAAATTGAATTTAAACAACAAATAAATAACAAATGAGCCCCTATTATCAAACCCTACACCAAGACCATTCTTCCATAATTTAATTTTTTGCATATGTATTTAGATTTAAATTGTTCATTTCATTATTTTATTTTCATTTTTACCAAAACCCCCAAAACCGAAATTTTCATAAAAATATAAAAATGAAAAAAAATATAATACGTGAACTCTAGTCAGCCATTGTGTGGCATTGGGAATATAAATTTGCTTTTGTTGCACCCTGTGATAGGCATGTGTAAATAACTTATGAGAAGAATATAAGGGAATATAGTGTGTCTCAATTATGTAGAAATGTTTGCAATTATTGAAAAATAAGTTGTTTATATAGTTATTCCTCAAAGATATGAAACCTTCCACTCTTAGGATTGTGTGATTATTATGAGATGTAATGTCTAAATTATGTAAATAATATAAAATAAATATATATTAATCTTTAATCATCTCACTTGGTATTGAATCTAGTTGTAAATCTATTTTTTTCTGCACCAGACCCAGGAGTGAAGGTATGGGGAACCTCAGTGCTTCCATGTCATGAACATTCATTAGTTATATTTAAATTAGTCTCATATTATGTGGTGATGATTCACTAGATTTTGGTTAAATCTTGATAAAGAATATTTGGGGTTTAAAAATATTTTTTAAGTAAGGATTCAAAATATGAAACATAAATACACATTTAAAATGTTTTTAAAAAAGGGAACATGGGTTTTAATGGTGGAAGTTAGTTTTTAATCTTGAGAAGTGGATTTTGTGGTTTGTAAATTTTTTATGGATGGGATATGTTGATATTTTGTGTTCAAAAACTTTATTTTAAAGAAATAAGATCAGTTTGAAACTATTAGATAAGTTTTATAAATAAATTAAAAATCTAATCAGTGTTTGGATATTTATAAATTTTTTAATGATGAACATTTTGGGTTAAAAATGGGTTTTCAAAAGGAGGTTGATTGGCTTGTTTGGAATTATTCTTTTCTTAAGTGGTATTTTTGATTTGTTTCTTTGAATTTTTATCATGAATTAAGATGTGATTTTGATGAGGGTGATTATTATTTTGAATGTTATTGATCAATCCTTATGTTCTCTTTATTATTTGAAGTATGTCTCCCAGAAAGTATTGGTTGTTATCAGGCCTAGAAGATTGTCTATTTTGGGTTTTTAATTAATTGGGTTTTAGGGTGATTCTTATTAGGTGTTCTTCCTTAGGTTTCCTCTCTATTATTTTGTATGTAATGTATTTAAGGTTTTATTTTTGATTTGTTGTGGTGGATGGGTATTCTAAGGGTTTTATGTGTCTATAGTTGTGGTGAAATCTATTTTGGCCTCATTAAACATAGGACAAACCTTGGGTGTGTTTTTCAGGTGACTGAGGTGGATATTGAACCGGTCAAGATTATGCAATGGATGGTGTTGATTTTATTTTATTTGGATTACTATGATAGGTGCCTTAGTTATGTGGTCCTAGGCTATCATTCCTTATTCTTTTATCTAAGTTTAGAACCCATGTGTTTTTTATAGGGAATGTTCATGGTTTATGCCTCTTTTCTCTCATTTTGGATCAGTTTTTGGTCTAATATTATGTGTTTCAAGATTATTAAAGAGCTTCTAAGGTTTTTTTCCCTTTTGAATGATTGATGTCTTGTTTTAATTGGGATATTAAATGATTTTTTTAGGAAATTACATATGTGTGTTTAATTGAAGGTTTTCATTTGAGTATCTTCAGTTGAAGGTTTAGGTTTTATCCTGGTGACTCCAATAGATTGACTTGGCCTTATTGATCCTAAATAATACTTTATAAATGGTGTAAAGACCCACCTTGGGTATCCATTTCCTATTAATATAATTTAGGTAGTTATTTGTAAGTTTTGTTTTGGAGATAGATTTGTATATGATGGTTTCTATTGAATTTGTTGTAATTTGAAGATCATGCCCCAGTTTGATCCTACCTTCTAATTGAGATTCCTCTTTAAATTTGATGAATTTATAAGGGTATAAAGTGTTTTTGTAGGGGATAATTTTCAGACACAAACCTTTTATATTCTTAATATTTTATCATTTACTAATTTTTTATTTTTTTCTTTTATATTTTTCATTCAAGTTTTATGTTTTGGGATTAAGAGTTTAACTTTTTAGAAATTTTATTATGTTTCATGGTCTTTACATAGTTATTGCATGGTCTACTAAATTGTGTGAATAACCCTTATGAAAATACCCTCTGGTGCATGATTTGGTATTCATGGTTTAATATAAACTATGCAAATACCCTTACAAAGAAGTGGTTTCCAATTCATTTTGTTCATTAATAGTTTAGTGGGAATGGGTAGCGCATGGTTTGGGGATAACCATGAAGGTCTAGTAGAAGCTATGTTGATGATCCTTATGAGGGGTTTTATTGGTGAAAAAACTACGCACATCTAGAGGAAACTATATGGGAATTTTGATAGAGGCATGCAGTTTTAATAAGCATGTTTTCCATGATTGGTGCAAGGTTTTTCTAACCGTGAGGCTCTCTAAGTGAGTCTAGTGAGGGGTACATAGTTTGATAAACTATGTGACCAAACTGTGAATTTTGTTCGGGTGTTTAAAAATGTGAAATTCCTTGTCCCTTCTTATTTTAAGACCCAAATGGGTCTCCCTCCTCCCCGACTCGTGTGACACACTTCTTGGGAGGGTTCTTGGTGATTCCACCTCTGGATTTGGAGATCTTTGTTCATAATTTAGAGTGGACTTATTCTAATTAATCCCAATTTTATCTTCTCTTCTCCTTCATTCCTTGTTTTATCTTATTCCCTTTCCTTGTTCTCTTCAAGGTCAAACCATAGAATAATAGTTGGTCATAATGTTTTGTGTTTCTCTATGTTAGGGAATGTGGATCATTTCTTAGGTCCTCCTCTCCCAATATTCATAGGTTGGTTTAAGGTAGGTGGTTTTGTTCCTTTTCCTTTTCCTTACACACTATGTGTGCTTGAGTTTTCTAAAAATTTTATCCTTTCAATTGTATTTGTTTTGAAGGTTTAAATTGATTTTATAAAGTGGTCCATAAATCATATGATTTTATTATTATATTAAGAAAATATTGTTTTTTGGGTGTTTGATAAAATACTTAAATATTTTTATAGGATAATTTGGTTATCCAAATGATGTTTTAGACTTTTAAATGTTTCATAATATTTGGATTAATCCCTTAATGTGTTTTTAAAATATGTTATTATAGTTTATGAGTTTTGATAGAAGTTTTATTATAGAATATTATACATTTCATTTGTGACTTGGGATTGTGAATTCTTATTAGTTATTTATTGGTGTATTGTTAATGTGAGTGTCGCATGATTGGTTATTTATATTTTTCACCCCTTGGTGAGTGTTAGATTTTTTGACAATATGTGTTGACTTGGACCAAGTTGTTTTTTTTTTGAAAAGGTGGTTGAGGTGATGATTGGATTTTTTGACAGATTGAGCATTATCAATATATATATATTGGATTTTTTGACAAATAGATTTGGATTCCATAGTGGTGCATGGATCTTGGCATAGAAGGATAATTATTATATATTTGAATACATCTATGATAAAACCATTGGAGAAGTTCATGGGATGATCTATGAAGGCCAGAAACCATGGGAAACAGGCCTGGAAACATTTATGATCATATCTGGAAGGGAAATAAAAATTTGGAAAACTGGATAAGTACCCACGTATGGTATTTCCCACATATGTGATTTTTGGAAAAGTACCACATATTTAAAATCATCTACATAGAGGTTCTGTGTAAGGGAATCTAGGTGTAATAATGAAATTCTACATACCTATTTCTCTGATGTAAGGAAATTCATCTATGTGACGAAGTTCACGTATATGAATCTGGTGATGTAGGAAATTTTTCTTCATAAGGGAGAACACATAAGTTAATCAACAATATAAGAAAATTCTGTTATGTGATCCACCATGTATGGGTTTTCATTTATACATTTTTATAACCCATGGGCCACATACATGAATTTGGCCCAATATGTGGTAATTTTGCAGCAATTTAGGGGATTTTCTCTATGTTTTTCTAGATACATTGACCAAGTATTAAGATACTTAAGGTCATATAGGGATTTTTCAAAAGTGTTTAAGACACCATGGAGCTTCAAATGGGAGACAAGATCCAAACTGAGAATGAAGAAGTAAGTTACGAGTGAGATGCAATGAATTAAATGAGATATAGTTCATGTTGTAGTGGAGTATTTCAAACCACAAATTTTTATATCTATATGTTAAGTATAATTCCTTCATGAAGCTTGTTTATATTATTTTATCTATTCATGTTGGCATTTTGGAAAGCTGTATGTGATAAGAAGACATGGTTTTTTGAGGATCTGCTATTTTCCATTATTCATGCCAAATACATATAAGGGATGTGGTCATGTAGAGGTTGTAGTGGCCAAGAGACTTGCATGTGTTTTTAGTACATTTTTTTCTATCATGAGAAAAGTTAGAGAAGTTATAAAAATAAGTGGAGTTCTAGTTTGGAATTGTATAGGAAGTCTTTTCGGTTTTCCATTTATGGAAAATATAAAATCACTTCATGTTGACATATTTTATACCAAGATCAAGAAAGAAATAATGAGATCTCATAGGAGATATTTTTTCTTTAACATAGAATAATGGGAGTTATAAGAAGGAGAAGAAAACAATATTCAAAAATTATTTGATATATCCATGAGAAGAGAAGGAGAGAGATTAACTAGTTTTTCTTGCATACTTTGACATTCAAATAAGAATAGAACAAATAATATTTCTTGAATATCTGTATTCTCATAAGAAGAAGGATATTTTTTTGTACAAAAAAGTGAAGAAGAAGGTGTTTAGGATTTATTCTAAAAATAAGAATAAGTTTTTCAAAGAGTGAGTTCACAATAGTCATATGAATATAAAGTAAGGAGATTCAATATCGCATTTATTCACATATAAGGATGCAACCCAACACAAGTGATTCTGTTTGAAGGAACCTACAATTCCATAAAATATGTAGTGTTCTTTCTCTAGAGAGGTGAGAAAAGGAGGAATAAGGAGTAGTGAGATTTTGGAGTCCTACTTCAAAGTAGTGCATGAATGAGGAGAAGGAAGGCAGTGTGTCTTCATAAGAAGTTTACCTTAGGTGGTAGTGAACCAACCCAACAGCCTATAAGGGAATTACATTAAGGAAAGAGTTTCCTAGCCTAAATCATTCCATTTATCAGTTCAGTTAGTGTATTTTTTGAATCGACACAATGTCGATAGCATGCTCTTTGGGGTAACCCAGTGTGTGTGAACCAGGAAAAAATATTAATTTCCTATTTACTTTCTACATGAACACCAAAAAAGGGTCAATAAATCTAATGAATATCTGGTAAAAGGGTTATTAAAGTTATTGTAATCAGATTAGCATCCAAATAAAAGAGTATAAAAAGTGAATCTCATGGTTCATAGGTCAAGATCCATCATAGTAGTGAGTCATAAAGTAAAAAAGTGTTTAAATCGGTTAAGCGTTGTATACCATAATTTACCCCCCCCCCGGATATATCTCACTCTAATACCCTTTAGGGACTAACAGTTTTCTCTAAACTTAAAGAGGATTATCGGTTTTCAAAGTGGATTTCAAAATGGATTTATAAATTATATTTTTCTAAAGAAATATCTAAAGTTCATTTGGAACTTTTAAATGGATTATCAAATAAAATTTATTTTGAAATGATTTAAAAAGGGATTTTGAAAAGGGTATTGCTGGTTTTCAAGTGTAAGGACTAGTTTACCCCTTCATAATGATTTCCTCAATTAAATTTCACCCCAATGGAATCCCCTTATATGTTTCTACAATTGTGATGATATCATATTTTATTTAGAGGGTCTTCACATTGGTAGGTTTAAGGTGGTGGGATGAGGATATTTTATCACCATGTGTTGTTTATATTTGATATATGATCGATGTGTCTCCACTCATATCAATATTACTCATGGGGATCCTAGGAGTCTTAGTTAGGTATTGAAAGGAAGTTACTATTTAGTCCTGATTAGACAAACTAGATCCCTCATATAATTTTAGGCCATGGGGGAGTTCCACTAATGAGGCTATATTACAACATTTGGTTGGTTATAGACTAGGAATTCATCAATAGTCCAGCAGATGATTCCACCTGAGTATGTTTAGGATCACCTCATGGGTTGTTTAAGAGATACCCATGATTTTGTATGTCTTGAAGTTTCCTATTTACTACACATAGTTCTATCATAGTTTTTTTATGATATGTTCTATTATTTTCACTTTCATATTATGTTCATATTTCACTTATGCTTTATTGATTCATTTTTTTTATTCACTTGATGTTCTATTTTGGTTGATTTTATTTTTCTTCATTACGGTTTTGGTGGTGGTTTTAAAATATGGTTTGAAAGATGTTTTTTATAAATTTTTTTTCCAAGAAAGGTTTTAAAATTATTTCTTTAAATCAAGTTTGAATTTTAAAGGATGGATTCTAGGAAAGTTCACATTTTATTTTTTTAATGGATAAAAACTTGTTTTCTATCTGTATTTCAAACTATAATTTAGGGATTTTTTGGGTAAATGAAATGCATGGAATCTTTGGCGATTTACTACTAGGATATTATTATTACACCCTACTTATTACACTTAGTTTCAATAGACCCAAGTTTGTTTTTTAGGCTTAGTATTGGTTTTGGGATCACTCACGGAGTGAGTTAGTTTTGGTGATGGATGGTGACCTTGAGATGGAATAGAGTTTATGTCATGTATTTTGGGTTTTATTTTGTATCATGGATTTATTGAGACTATTTGCCTCATTTTTTCTAAATATTTTTTTCCACAATAGTTGTACCATAATTTTGAGTTTATTAGGATTATTTATGTTGGTTGTGATTTGTTTGTCTATTATTCTTTTTGTTATTTGTTTACTTTGTTATGCATGGATCTATGATGCATATAATGATAATGCATGACTCCCTAGTGTATTTTCTATGTTTTATTTTATTATTGAGAGAAATAATTCCCACGTGTTCATATCCAATGAAGTGGCACTAATTTCTAGCCTAGGGTGATTGAGAGCACACTTTGAGTATGTTGTGGGCTAGCCTGGGTGCCCAATTCAGGGGTGACCTTGGGTTGGTTCATGATAAAATGGTATCATTATAATATTCTTGGAGACCTAGGTTATTAAAACATCCTTTTTAACTTGGGTGAGTCTAATAGAATGGAGTTAGGGCTGTCAGAACTCAAGATGTGGGAGCGGAAGAGTCTAGTTAGCTCTTACTCATTGTGAGCCTTGAGTTGATATAGGAAGTCGAGTTTTGAGTTTTGGATTGTGATTTTTGGTATGTGTTGATATTATTTTGGAATGTATTAATTTTTTATGGATATCATAAATTTTGGAATGAAAATGGGAGTTGAAATGGTGGTACACAATGAGCTCACATGGTCTCATAAACTCAGTAGATCCCACATATATGGTTCAATATAACTCTTAGTGATAGATGTACAACTGGAACATGGTTTGTAAAGCTATTTGGACAAGTAATTCATGCTCTCTAGTTGCATTTAAATTAGCCCCATGTTGTGTAATGTTGATTGACTAGATTTTGGTTAATGCTTGATAAAGAATCCTTGAGTTTGTAAAATGGTTTTTAATTATTTCTTCATAATTTGAAACAAAAATATGAATTTTAAATGGTTTTAAAAATTGAACATGGGTTTTAATGGTGGAAGTTAGTTTTGAATCTAGAAAAAGGATCTTTGGGATTTTTTAATGTTTTATTTATGAGTTATATTGGTCTTTTTTGTTAAAAATTGTGATTTTAAACAAAAAAGAGTGGTTTGAAACTATTAAATAGTTATTCTAAATAAATTTAAAACCCAATTACTATTTTGATATTTATAAATGTTTTTATTGATGAACATGTGGGGTTTAAAATGGGTTTTCTAAATGAGTCTTTTTGACAAGTTTGGAATCCTACTTTTCTTAAGTGGTATTTGTGATTTGTTTCTTTGAATTTTTATCATGAATTTAGATGTGATTTTGATGAGGGTGATTATTGTTATGAATTTTATTCATTGAGAATTGTGTTATATCTATTATTTGGAATATACCTCCCAAAACTGATTGAGTGTTATTGAGTCTATAAGAACATTTATTAAGGGTTTTTAGTTGATTTGGTATTGATGTTGATTCATGTTGGGTCTACTTCCTTAGGTTTCCTCTCAATTATTTCATGTGTAATGTGACTCTTTGAGAATTTTTATGTGCCTTATTAAGGTGGATAGTTCTTCTAGGTTTTTTTGTGGCTATGGGTATGGTGATATCTATTTTGGGATCACTGAATGAGGTACAAACCTTGGGAATGTTTCTTGAGTGACTATGAAGTATGTTGAACCATCCAATATTACACACTACATAGTGTTGGTTTTATTTTGTTAAAATCACTATAAGATTTTTATCCTTGTTCTTTGAACCAATTTTAGATCCCATGTGGTTTTAATTAGGGTATGCTAATGGTTTATTCCTCTTTCCTCTTATTTTGGATCCATGATTGGTTTGATAGTCCTTGTTTCAGGATTTTTGGAGTGCTCAAAAGGTTGTGTTTTCTTTTGGAGTTCTTGATGTATTATGTTCATTTGGAGAGTAAATGGTTGTTTTGGGAGATTATAGTTGTGTGTTTTATTGAAGGTTTTTATTTGTTTTTGATTGAGGGTTCAAGTTTTCATATGCTAACTTCTTTAGAGAGACTTGTATTTATTAATCCTCCATGATACTTCCTAAATGGTGGGGTGACCCACCATGGGTACCCATTTCATAGTATTATCATTTAGGTTGGGTTTTATTTTTTAATTGGATATAGATTTTCATGTGACGGTCTCTGTTTAATTCAGTAGAATTTGGAGATCATGTATCGGTTTGATCTTCCCTTAAAATTGAGATTCCTCTTCAAATTAAATGAATTTATAGGGGAATAAAGTGTTTTTTATGTGATTAATTGTCACACTTTGACATTTTATTTCCTTATTAATTTATTTATTTATCAATTTTTTATTTTTCCGATGAGTTTCAGGTTCAAATTTTAAGTTTTAATTAAATTTTTATAAATTTTGTTATGTTGCATAGGCTTTGAACAGTTTACTAAATTGTGTAAACATCCCTTAAAAAAATCCTCTCTACACACAATTTAGTATAAATTTTGCGCACACCCTTATGCGAAAGGGGTTTTCAGTTCATTTTATATGTGCATGGTTTAGCAGGAACATGTAGGGCATGGTTTGGGGATAACCATGTGGGATCAGTAGAAACCTTATGGGTGACTCTTATGTGATAGATTTTTGGAACACTGATAGTTAAGATAAATTGTGTGGAAACTATGCGATATGTCTATAGTTTTAACATACATTTTTTTAGTAGTTAGTGTATAGTTTTCCAAACTATGCATTTCTCTAAGTGATACTGATGAGGGGTTCACGGTTGGAAATCCATTTGATAAACCATATAGATAAACTGTATAAACTTTCCTAGTGTTTAAAAATGTAAAATTCTTTCCTTGCCCCTTTGGATTGAAAGAACCAAATGGAAATCTCTCCTTACCTTCTCATTCGATTAACCTCTTAGTAGAGTTTTTAGGAATTCCACGTCCCTCCCTTGGATTTAGAGCTCTTCCTTCATAATTTTGAGTGGAATTCTTCTAAGTAAGGCCTCCTTTATCTTCTCTTCTCTTTTCCTTATTTTCTTTTCTTTTCTTACTTTGGTCTCTTCTTAGTCCAACCCTAGGGTAAGGGTTGGACCTAATGTGTTGTTTTTATTAATGTTAGGGTTCTCAGATCATGTATCGAGTCCTCTTCTCCCCATATTCAAGGTTTTTTTCGCATCTACACATGGTTTAAGGTAGGTGGTTTTTTGAATTTTCCTTTTTCTTACACACCATGTTTCCTTGAGTTTAATAAAATGTGTCTCCTTGAAATTATGGATGTTTTTAAGGTTTAAAATTAATTTATAAAGTTTTATTTAAAGCATAAGATTTTATTACTTGGTTTTTAAGAAAAGAGTGTGTGCTAAGTGTTTGATAAAATTATGAAACAGTTTTCTAAGATAATTTAGTTATAAAATTTATGTTTTATACTTCTAAATATTTTGTGTGATTTGGAAAAATTCCTTGGGGTTTTGTTGACTTGTTTTTATGGTTTATGGGTTTTGATGGACGTTTTCTTGCAAAGCCTTATGAATTTTATGTGTGAATTGGGATTTTGAATACTCATTTATTATTTCTTGGTGTGTTGTGAAATTTTGTGTCATATGAGTGGAATTTTTATGTGAAATTTGTTTCCTACAAAATTAAATTGGATTCTTGGTTTTATAAAGTGGATTTCAAAAGGGATTTATAAATGACACCTTTTCAATATAGAGGTTTAAGGAATATTTCGTGCTTTAAAATGGATTCAAAAATGACATTGGTTTGAAAATGGTTTTCAAAGGGATTTAGAAAAGGGTATTGATAGTTTTCAACTATAAAGCCAAGTTGGAACCATCATAATGTTTTCCTCAATTAAGATGAACTCTAATGGAATAACTTTATGTGTTTATCTAATTATGATGTTATCGGGTTTGATTTTGAGAGGCTTTGCATTGGTAGGTGTGGGGAGGTGGGATAAGGATAAGGATATGTTATTAGTGTTTATTATTCTTAGTTGATATTTGATTGATGTTTCTCACCTCCTATCGCTATTTCTCATGAGGTTCTTAGGCTTCTTAGTTAGGGATTGAGAGTTTTTTACTGTTTAGTCCTGATTAGACAGACTAGATCCTTAATGGCATCAGAGTATATGGGGGAGTTCCATCGATGATGCTAAATTAGAGAAGTCGATTGGTTATAGACTACAAACCATTTTAGGTTGGAATAATATAAAGGCACGCAAGAGGGGGTGAATTGTGTCCTTTTGAAAAATTTGACAAAATCAAATATAATCCGTCTTTTTGATTTGCAATTATGTGGATTGTTATTTTATTTAGACATATTATAAAATCAAAAAATATTGAAAAAGAACATAATAATTTTTATAGTGTCTTGAGACAAAAACATCCCCTTGTAAACTCCACCAATACTCTCTCGGTGAGTTTGATGAGTTTCACTAGATGGGTCTGATTATCCGGAGACCTCTAAAACTGAGTGTAGGTAGCTGACACCTTATAATAATTTAGTTTCTTTTAAAGGGAAAATTCACAACCACAGATTATGGTGAGAAGCGAACACTCCACTATGACTAAGTACAAGTGGCTGACACTTCAAGAAAAAAATAGGTTGTTTGGATGATAAAAAAATACAACTCATACTTGTAGTAAATATTGAGAGATGATGGATCTTTTTTTTCATAGAATAAAGTCATTAGGAAAGAAAATATCTAAAGAGATCCTAACTACAAATGATATTCAAAGAAATATAGCAACATATGAATAATATTTTAATAGAAGTAGAGAGAACACGAAGAAGATGATAAACCTGTATGAATCCAAAGTGTAGCTCTGATAATCACTTCGATAAACTATATAAAAATATTAACAAAGAATGCAGAAGAAGAATAATGATCAAACAGTAACATATCAAAAAATGTATATCTCAAAAGATTATCTCTTCAGATAAATAAATATAATGTCCCACACCACCATTTGAGAATAATAAACTCTCAGTATTTAACAAGATTCTTGATTTAATTTAGTTCAAATAGATCCATAAAATCTATCTGATAAATCATGATCATTTGAATTTAAATGCGGCCAAGAAAAATGTAACTTCCCTTAGAAATAGGAATGATTTAATCTGTTGAATAAGGGCCTTTGAATTGGTCTTAAACAAGTTTAAATTATAAAAACATTCCAATGAAACCATTGCATAAATCATAAAAATAATCCATAATTAAAATCTCATAGATGATTGGGTCAAACATAGGGTTGTGCTGCATACGGATAATATTAAAAATTATATTTGACAACATATAGATGATTCTAAAAGTATGAATGATGAATCATGTGTTAAGTATGAAAACATAGGGTAGCTAATAAAATTATGGTTCCCAAACCTTATTTTTACCTCAAACATAGGATTCCAAAAGTATCGATCCTTACAAAATTATGGTTCCTTATCCTTAATTTTACATCAAATATAGGGTATAGAATAGTGATTCTAGACTACTTTGAAATGCCCAAAATACATAAGAAAAAAAACTTCATCCAAATTTAAAACTAAATTGCTTCCAAAATAAAATAATTATTCCAATAAATGTTATCCTGAAATACACTTAAAGAAACTTCAATAGTAACACAAATGTGGTTGTTTGTGAGCATCAAAATCAATGAGAAATTAATGGAAATGTTGGATCATCATGTTCCCAAAAATCTCCCCATTTTTTATGATTACAAAACCCATATAAATATAAACGCAAAATAATAGGTTATAATTAATTGATCAAATAATAGAGATTCAATAAAAACTGAGATTTATTTATCCAGATTTCTCATAAATCCAATTTTCTCTTTTATACTATAAATAGGTTTAAACATATTATAAAATATTGTTGACAAAGAAATGTGGGGTTTATCTATAATTTCCCCCTTTTGATATCAAAAATAAAGTAGATAGATATATTAAAACATGATTAATGTATCACTAAACTATTAGTGAATTTCATATTAATCCAAATATAAATGCTTCCTTAAAAATTGAAAAGGATTATACATAAAAATTATAGTAAAATAGAACAAAAGATAGAACAAAAGAATTTATTTTATTAATCAGTCTTGATTGCATGAAATATTTGGATCAAAGATGAAAATTTTAAATTTTAGGATGATAATAAGGTTAAAGAGCATGTTCAGAAGATGATTCTGATGTTAGGTAATCACAAACAGTATGGTGATAAGCTTTGAGTTCTATCATCAATGTCTCAAAATTTTGATTCAATGAACCATCCCATTGTTTCATCAAAATCTTTGATTCATGTCATGTCTTCAGATTTTCAACCAAATTAACTTTCAGAAATTCAGGAAAAGGTTTTTCTGAATAAACATACTTAACGTCTCTCCTAGCTGGTTGAAAAGATATTGAATTCTAGGTTTTGTAGAAGTTAACCCTGTCAACTAGCTCGTGTTAATTTTCAAGAAGAGTGTGGAGTGTAATTTTATCACACTGAAGGATCTAAATTATGTCACTAATAGAATAGAGAACTATTGTTATATATTCAAATATCCTTATCAGTTCTATAGAAGTTTTGGGGCTTGAAGTAGAAGACCTCCCTTGTATTTTACTAGCTTGGAAAGATTCAAACTGACTATCCTAATACTTCTTCATATCTCCAAAATTAGAATTTGAAACTGATTCATCTTTGATCTTTCCAATATGATCTTCCATATATCTTTTAAAAGCATAAAAATAAATTTTAGTAATTGAATTCTCTTTAAAACTTTATAGCTGAGCTTGAACTTATTCTAATTCTGTTATTGGAATATATGAATTCCTTAAATCTTCAAAATATTTTCTAGAACTTTCTAGCTCCCCTTGAAATTGACTGTTAACATCCCTCAACTGATTGAAATTAGAAAACATAAATTCAATATGATAATTAAGAGAATCAGAATATTCATCTACTGGTTTCCTTGAGGGGACACCTTCTTCAGCCAGAGGAAAGGAATGGACTTCTAATCTTTTACTAGATAGAGATGATAACTCTCCAAGAACTTTGGTTTGATCTTTATCCTCACTAACATTCTTATCCAAATATTCTAAAATAATAAAAACTATCTAATTTTCAATATATTCATTTGATTAAGCTAATGGAGTGTGAAAAATATTATCATCTTGAGATTCTTTATTAACTTGATCTTCTTCATGATCCTCCTCCTCCTCAACATAAGTTGTCATCTCATCTTCATGAACCTCATCTATTCTTTCAATATAATCTTGAACACCAGATTATTCTATTATTTCTTCAAAAGAAGGTTGGTGTAATTATCCAACCTAGGATTTTTCATCCTTCACTATAGGCCCCATAACTATTTCTTCAACCATTTTAATTGGTTGATAAAGTTCTTCAATAGCATAAGGGATAACCGGTTCAACAGGTTCTTCTCTTCTTCTATGATTGAGAATAAGGTGGGCACAACTATCCTCATCTGAAGGTTCTTCAAAATTTATTGGGATTTTAGGAACTCCCCATGATATCGTTAGATTAGACACATACACTCTTAACCTTCTTCTTGAATAGATGGGAATGTCAGCTGGAAACACTTCCATATTTCCATCCACTTATGTAGATCATTATATCCTATATTCTCCAACATCCTCATCATGATATCTCATAGAACTAGTAGATTTTTTAATTTTATGATTCCCCTGATCACAAATTCTAGATGGTTCTTCCTCCACAGCTAAAATAGGTATTAACTTTCCTTTGTTTGTACCATATAAAAATCCAAACTTTCTGAGCACTCGAGCCAAGATAATATTATTATGGTGAAATTTTATGCTTTTTAGAATGTCACCAATTTTTTCTTTCTTGTAAAGAAAACGATAATATAACCTTCTATAAGGATAAAAGTACGTCCTTTAAACCTTCTAGAAGAAATGATCCATATATCTCAATATAAATATACTAAAATTAAACTTGATGCCACATAACAACAAGAACACCGCATTAATATTAGAAAAAAGTATTCTCTCCAACTCTGTTATTCTTGGAACCATAGAAGTTTGAATCAACTTGACCAAAATCTTTTGATCTACCCCTAAAACCATCACAAACATTTTTATAACAATGGAAGACCCAAATAGAAAACACAGTATGTCCTCTGAACTATGGACATTTTCTCAAATCAACTATAGGTTGAAGTTATACTCCCTTTCATGGGGGTACTTGAATATTTGAGCGAGATCGACTGTAGAAACTGAAAACTCTTGATTATTTACCTTTTAAGAGATGATATCTTTAGAATCACCAAAGTTAAACTGATCATTTTTATAAAATTCCTTCACTTATTGCTAAAAAATATACTCTATATTTTCTCTATTGAATAATAAATCCAGACCTTGAAAGCTTGGGGGTTTCATTAGAATTAGATTCATATGGAACAACCATTCAAGATATACCAATTTCCCTTGAACAACTCTCCTATCTAAACTCAAAACTTTCTATTTATTTGAGATGCTTATACCTACTTCATCAGTTCTCTTGGTTTTTTCAATTTCTAAGAATCAGAAGGTTGAGGGTTTGAATATTATGGTTGGAAGAGAGACTGAGGATTTAGAAGGATGTAAGGATGCAAGATTAAGGGTAAAATAGATAGATTTTCGCTTACAGTTTTAGAGAAATGTTTCAGTTTCTCAAGTCAAAAACTCAGCATAATAATTTGTATTTTTAATTTTGAAAATAAAATTTGAAAATATTAAATTATGTAATTAATACTTAAAATTTAAAATTGTATAAAGAGTGAGACTAAATTTAAAATTAAATATAACCAATTAAATAAAACTTAAACTTTGAGATTTAAAAGAAAAAAAAATATCTCAAATAAAATAATAACGGAAAAAATATTGAATAAAATAAATTTACAAGGAAGATTAAGGACTTTATTTAAAATTACATAAACCCAACTCCCTTTTAATAAAATAAAAACTAGGAGTGGGAAGTGGTTTAGTTAAAATATCTTCAAGTTGATATCCATTATTTATAAATTTCAAAGAGATATCACCTTTAAGGACACGATCTCTTAGAAAATGATAACTTATATCAATATTCTTAGTCCTTGAGTAACTCAAGGGATTCTTTGAAATGTTTATAGCGTTAGTATTGTCACATAAAATAGTGATATGATTAAATTTAAATTCAAATTCCAAAAGAGTATGTTTCATACACAACACTTATGCACAGTAACTGCCAACAAAAATATATTCTTCCTTGAATATTGACAATGTAGGTGAATGTTTCTTCTTAATAAATCATTAAATTAGATACTTTCTTAAAAAGTGATAGGTTCCTAAGGTGATTTTTCTATCTAATATACACCCTCCAAAATCAGAATATGAATATGAAATTAAGTTATAATCTTACTTGAATAGGATATGTTCTATAGGTTCATACTTATCTATCTGATTTTAATTTAAAATTAGAAGTTTTGGATAGAGTAAAGATAGAAAAATAGTTCTTTTTAAATGTCTAAAAATTATTTTAGCAACAGTACAATGGGATTATTTAGGATTTTATTGAAATTTTTCATAAATATAGACTGAAAATATAATGTTTTTTCCTACTAGCAGTAATATATAACAAACTACCAATAATACCTCTATATAACTTGTTATCCACTGGTTTTCTAGCTTCATCCAAATCATGATTTAAATTTGTACACATTGTATTTTCATAAGTCTTACTATTTTCAAGTCCAAACTTTTTCAATAAATTGATAATATATTTACTTCGATTCAAAACATTTCCAAAATCTTTTTGATAAATTTCAAAACCAAGAAATAAATTTAATTATCCCATAATACACATTTCAAATTCCTTTTTCATAAGTTTTGAGAAATCATTAAAAATATTTTTAATAGATAATCCAAAAATAAAATTATCTATATAGAATTTCACTAATAAAATATCAGAACAATAATTTTTCTTAAATAGAGTAGGATCTTCCAGTCCTACTGAAAATCCATTTTCAAAAATAAAAGAACTTAATCTTTCATAACAAGCTCTTAGTTCTTGTTTAAGGCTGTAAATTTTCTTAGTAAGTTTCAAAATAGAGTTTAGTATATGGGGATTTTCAAAACCTAGAGTTTTCTCAATATATACTTCTATTAAACAACCATTTAAGAAAGTGTATTTAACAACCATTTGATATAATTTAAAATTCATATAACATGCATAGTCTAAAGGATCCTACTGTATTATAATCCAGAAACCGAGAAAAAGGTTTCTTCATAATCTATTCTTTCTTACTGGTTATATCCTTTAACAACTAATCTAGCTTTATTTCTAGTAATTATACCTTTGTTATCTTTCTTATTTCTAAAGACCCATTTGGTTCCTATTACTAAATGGTTTGAGGTCCTATCAACTAATTCCCAAAAATCATTTCTCTTAAACTAGTTTATTTCTTTCTGTATGGATATTATCCAATATTCATCATCTAAGGATTCTAAAGTTTAAGGTTCTAGTTGGGATGGGAAGACAGAGAATTCAGCAAGGTTTCCTATATTATTTCTAGTCCTAACTCCTATATCTAGGTCTCCTATAACAATATGTAATGGATAAACCATTATTGATTTATACTTTCTAGGTAAGAAACTTCCAGTTTTTCTAGTTCCATGTTTTTATGAACTTGTTTAAATATCATCATATTCTATTTTGTTTTCAAAAACATATTTAGAGGGTTCATGTCTTAAGTTCTTTAAAATAGTAACTTCATAAGTTTGATTTTTAGTGCCATTAAAAGGATCATTTTATTCAACCTTCACATGAAATGACTTTTCAACTATCTTTGACCTTTTATTAAATACTCTATAATCTTTAAAAGTATCAGAATATCCTATAAATATTTCATCATCAGCCTTTGGATCAAACATAGCATTATTTTACTTAGTATTAAATTTATGCACCTTAAATCCAAAAACTTTAAAGTATCAAACTCTATATTTTTTGTTATTCCATAATTCATAGGGTATTTTTAAGAAAGGGCCTTATTAAAACTATATTTATGATATAGAAAGCTGTGAAAATAGATTCTTCTCAGACATAAGTAGGAAAAATATATTCATTTAACATAGTTTTATCATTTCTTGAATAGTTTTATTTCTTCTTTATATAATTCCATTTGTTTAGGTTTTTTTAGAGAAGAAAATGTGTTTTTAATACCCAATTATGAGAAAAATAATTAAATTCGTGATACTAAAACTCTCATCCATGTTCAATTCCTAATAAAATTATTTTAAAATATTTTTCATTTTAAACAATTTTTCAAAATCTTACAAAAACCTTAAAAGCATCACTTTTAATTTTTAAGAAATAAACCAAGATAAATCAAAACAAATAATCAATTAAAAAACATAAGATCTACTAGCCAAACGTGTTACTCTTGATGGTCCAAAAAAATACATGTGGAAAAGTTCTAAAGGTTTATATGTAGCAACCTAGTTAATAGATTGAAAATATTACTTATTTTTCTTTCCTATTTGGCATTCATCACAAATTCTTTTCTCATCAAATTTATGACTTAAAAAATAATAAACTAAATGTTTCTTAGATAACATAGAAAAGAAAAATATATTATAGTGTCCAAGTATCTTATTAAAAATCCATGATTCATTTATTTCATTAGTTAAACAATTCACATTTTGTTCACACAAGGAACTAAGGTTAAAAATACAAACATTTTTGGTTCTTAGTACTCTAAACTTAAGCAGTTTATCTTTAAATATAGAGAAGATATTATTAGAAAAATAAACATAAAAATCATCACAACAAAGTTGAGAGATACTTATCAGATTATGATTCAATACTTGTAAATATAGAAATTTTTTTATTAGGATTTACTTTGGATCTCTAACTAATCCAACTCTAATTATTTTTCCTTTAACATTATCTCCAAAAGTAACCAATTCTCCATCAACTTTTGATAGTGTATGGAATTTTTAAAATCCACCATTCATATTCCTTGAGAATACACTATCTATAAATCATATTAAAATTATGTCCCTATGTATTTTACTTAAAAAAAACATCATGAAAAACTTTTTTTGGTTCCCAAACATTCTTGGGTCTAGCTGTGTCAGCAAGTAAGGATCTGGGAAACCAAATTTGTTTAGTTTTTCTATAATTGACATAACAAACTTCTAATATAATCTTATAAATAAAGGATTTATTTACATTATTGATATTAGGGTTCATCATGAAACAATTATTAACATAATAACCATTAATTAAATAATTAAAAAAGTTATTATAGACATGTTGTGTTTCTCAAAACTAGGAATAAAATAATTTTTATACAGTTTCAGCTTTTCACCATTACTTTCAATACCATATTTTTATTTTTTATAAACATTTTTTCCAAGATTACAATTTAATTATTATTATCCTTTAATAAGTACACTAGAAGCACTTTTAAATGATTCTACTTTAGTTTGAAACTCTTTAATTTTATCTTCATGAACAGTAAAGTTTAAGGAAGATTTGATAAATTTTTCTTTTAATTCTAAGTGTTGTTTTAACATTGCATCTTTTTAACTTAAAAATGCATTATGAATATTATTTAATGATTTATTATTTTTACTAATAATTAATATTTCTCCTCAATAATAGAGTATTATGTAGCTAATTTACTATTTGAGCATCATTCAAAATCAGATATAGAAGAGTAATAGGTTTTTACATCTTCTACATTAGCCATAAAGCACATGTTTTATTTTATATTTGATAGCTCATTATCTGAATTAGATTTAGAAGATATTTTAGATTATTCAGAGATACTCCATGTATCCTTCATGTTCTTATTTCTTTTATTATCATAATCATCAATAATGTGGTAATTTATTTCTTTTTTCCATTTTTTTCTTCATTCAGTTGTGGGAAATCAGGTCTGATGTGCCTCATCTGTTTTAATTTATAATATCTAAATTATTTGACTCTAAAAAAATTTGAATTCATCTAAGTAATTATTTAATCATTTCTTATTTTTATTTCTTAATCATCTTACTATGTGAGTCAATTCCATTCTAGAATCAAAACATTCAAAATAATTTGAGGATGAAGTTCCCTCATTAGATTTCTTTTCATTTTTAAAGCAGTAACATTGAGAGTAGTATTATCCCTTTTTATCATTCTATGATCTTATGCTTCATCTTGAATTTCAACCTATACATCATTAGAGTCCCGATCAATTCCTTCATTGATAGGTTTTTGAATGGAGTGGATTTCATAATTGTAGTAGATATTCTATTCCATTTTTAGGGTAAAACTCTTAGAAATTTTAAATCCTAATCTGGTTGACTAATTTGATCTCCCAAGGTAGAAACATCATTGAAAATTTTAGTAGGTATTCCATTCATTTGAGTAATTATTTCACCATCATACATCATGAAGGTGTCAAACATTAGCTTAGTAGTGTTATATCTTAATTGTATGACATTGTCAGTTCCTTCATAAGCAACTACAATTATTTTCCACATATCATAGTCAGTAGCACATTTTGATACATGATTGAATTCATCTGGACCACGTATACATATAATTTCATTCATGGGTCTTGAATTTGATGGTTTTGATCACAGAAAAATCATACTGAGGTGAGTGATATATTAAAATTTCCTTTATTAATCATTTC
Source organism: Viscum album (assembly GCA_963277665.1). Lineage (NCBI taxonomy): Eukaryota > Viridiplantae > Streptophyta > Magnoliopsida > Santalales > Viscaceae > Viscum > Viscum album. The sequence goes on from OY728154.1 coordinate 87,713,055, forward strand.
TCGAAACCAAGATAGAGGATCTTGAATGTAAAAATTATATTTAATTTATTTAATATTTGAAGAAATAAATATATGGTTTTAGGAACTTTCTTCGTTGGTGAATATTGATCATTCGAAAAGACCCTTTTGGATTACCTTCATTACACTATAAGGATCTAAGGACAGAATCCCTCAATCAGTGATCCACATGTGATCATATAATCTCCGAGAAGCACCACTCGATCTCTAGGTACTAGCACGGTGAGTCGAATGTCTTATGTTTTTCTTTATTGATCAATAGTTCTTAGGTCTTGAAGAAATATCTCTTTCACATCTCGTTCTTGATAGGGAGAGATGGGGAGTATTTGAGAGAGAATTCGTTGTGCATAACAATTCTTTATCCTCAATTTTGGATACTCTACATAATAGACATAGTCATCTATTTATAGAATTAGGATTTTATTTAAAATATTATTTAATTTCATACCATACATTAAATAAAATTTATTACCTTTAATAAATCCCATGTCATATAATAATAATTATATAATTATTATTTTTTGGTGAGTGCCAACTTGTGCAATAACAAATATTATGTAATTGCCTTGTTAATTAATATTTTTCAGTAGACTCAGTTTTAGTCTATTCGAACTCCTATAACATTTATTTAATAACCGCATAAATATTTTATTCATAAATAAATATTTTGTTCAAAATATAGAGAATGAATATTATTTAAATATTCAATAAATAAAATAAATATTTTATTTACATGTCAGTGAATAAATATAAATTTAATTTATGCAATAAATATAACTTGAATAAAATTATTCCTTGAACATGAGAATAATATTTATTCCATTAATTAAACTCAAATTGAATTTAATCGATATCAACAAAAACACATAGTGTGTGACCCTTTAGGATTCATTCTCATTGGCATTAGGTAGGCTTGCCTAAAGTGCAATATTACTTTCAAGCAATGGGTCAAGGCACCCAAGAGAAATAACTTAATATTGCAATGTCGACAACCACATATGAATGCACAATGTGTAATATAATCTCTTTTCCACAATATATCATCAAGAAGGTTGCACATTCATGTCACCAACATATATGCTCGATATTTATTTCTTTTACTATCTAAAATAAACACATTGTTAATCTATAGACATGGAATTTAATGTGATGGTTCTATTCCAATCAAATGGATGAGATATCATCTTCCATAAAGATGGAATGGAAAATCCTTCCTTGATTTATTCATTAATGACATGTCACTTGTGATGCACCCAACATGTCCAACTTCTCCATGAACTATTATCAACATGGTTAAGAAATACATCCAAGTACGTGAGTTGTAACATAAATTAATAATAATCTTAAATTCTAAGTATCATCACACAAGCTCGTAGATAGGAATATTCAATGACACCAAAACATGCGGAATTCCTACTAGATGGTCTATTATCATAATCTCCCATCTTGGATATTACCAAGTGTTAACTTCATGAGAATAAGGCTCATATTCTTATGAGTAATCGCACATGACATTCTATGTACTATGTGTCCCATTATAGTTCATTATCCAACCACAGAACATTATTTGAGAATATCATCATAGAACATCAAGGTTCTCATCATAGCGGGGAACTACTATGGCCCTATCAATGCACACACCCCGAATGGCATGAAGGCCTTCTTTTTATTTTATTATGGATAATCCCTCTTTTAAGGATTGAAAGGGAACCCTTACATGACCTGTAGGCCCAAGGCACAATGCCCAACATGACCCGAAGGCCAATTACATTACCCAAAGGCCCGGAGGCATATAATTCCCAATACATGACCCATAGGCCCAACCCACTAGAACTTTCCCTCCCTAGCTTTTGTATCATTGATCACCAAGATCCCCACCTTGCATTGCTGATCGGAGAGAATTACCCCATGCAAAATGTGTTGTGTATGGTCCTAATGGCAGTTTCCATACCTTCTTATTCTTCCAATCTGGTTAGCTCTTCTCTGGTGACTGCTACTCTTTTATATGATCCTCTTTTAAGGCTTGCTCTATGTGAACTGGACTACTACATGGTCTTTAGGGTTCGAAGGCCCTATCAATGAGATGTATAATCTAGGACATTATTACATTAGAGTCATGAATAATATAAAACAATATGTAATAATAAGTTTTATTAATATCCAATACATCGAATATTCATGTAATCAAAGTAAAAATAGTTGGTCCTAGGACACCAACTCCAACAGACTCCCTCTTGTACTAGAGATAATATCCTACGACCTTCAATCTTCTAGAACTCACATGATAGTCATGTTTCGACTGAGTCAAGGATCTTTTCAAGGGGACTACCACATTTTCTTCCATGGAAATAATGCTCACTGCAACTTCACCTCTTTGAGAAAAACCCTTCAAGAGATGATACTTCCAAAGTATGTGTTTCGTTCACTGATGTGACATTGGCTCTTTTGTAAGAGTTGTCGTTGTAGTATTATCACAATAGAGTGTGATAGGATATTTACTACTAGGCACCACATAAATACCTTAGACAAAGTAGCACATCCATACTGCTTCTTTAACTTCCTTAGAAGCCATAATATACTCAGACTCTACTATAGAATCTACAAACATAGCCTACTTTGAGCTCTTCCAACTCACAACATCTCCATTCAAAGTGAAGATGTATCTCATTTGTGACTTCATGTCATCTTGATCATTTTGGAAACTATCATTTTCATATCCTCTAATGACTAGTTCCTCATCTCCTCCATAAACCAGTAACATATCCTTAGTATGACTCTGATACTTAAGGATAATCTTGACCGTAATCTAGTGGTGATCACCTAGATCTTCTTTATATCTTCTTACCGCACTTAATGTGTATATGACATATATCCTAGTACATAGCATAACATACATGACTGACCCAATCACTAATGTGTATGGAATCCTTTACATTCTCTTTCTTTTTTCATGTGTCTAAGGACACATTTTCCTGGAAAGATGAATGTCATGTGACGCTAACAACAATCCCCTCTTGGATTGTTCCATATTAAATATCTTCAGTATATTTTCAATTTATATACTTTGACATAGGCTGAGAAACCTCTTGAATCTATCATGATGGATCTTGATCTCAAGAATATTTGGTTCCTCACCCAAGTCCTTCATAGAGAAGAATTTATTCAACCACAACTTAACAGACTGTAAGACTGATATTTCATTTCCAATGAGTTTTATGTCATCAACATATATTATTAAGAAAATGACTTAACTCCCACTAAACCATTTATAGAGACACAGCTCGTATTCATTATTTATGAATCCAGATTTTGTTATGGTCTCATCAAAATGAATGTTCCATGACCTGGATGCATGCTTTAATCCATAAATGGATCTTTGCGACTTGCATGCCTTTTTTTAATCCTTTAGAGTCACAAACACTTTGGGTTGTGTCATATAGAAATCTTCCTGAAGGTTCCCATTAAGGAAGTTTGTTTTGAAATTCATTTTCCAAGTCACATAATCATGGAAAGCCACAATAGCAAGTAGAATTCTGATGGATTTCAGAACTGCAATCGGTGAAAAGGTTGCATCATAGTCAATGGTTTGACATTGTTTAAACCCTTTTGCAACCAGTCGTTCCTTATAGGTATTTATTTGTCCTTCCATGTCCAGTTTCTTCTTGAATACCCATTTTAAACCAATAGGATTTAAATATACTGGAGGGTATACCAAAATCCAAACTTGGTTTTGGTACAGGGAATCCATTTCAGAATTCCTAGCTTCTTACCACTTATCAACATTTGTACCAATTACTGCTTCCTTGTTGGTTAGAGGATCATTATTATTAACTAATAATGAGTCACCATCCCCAGTGACTAGAAAACCATATTGTTATAGTTATCTAACTTATCTAGAACTCATACGTAGTTATTGTGTCTCTAGAACAATTTCTTCTTCCATGGGGCTTTGTGAATTTTTTCCATGTGCCAACTCTTTTTTATATTGAGTCTGGACTTCATCGAATCCTATCTCACTCTTACTGTCACTTTTAGAGATAAGATCCTCCTCAAAAAATATAAGTCGTTTGTCAACCACAACCATTTTATCTAAAGCATTGTATGGGTAGTATCCCTTTTTTCTTTGTGATATCCTATAAAGATACACTTTGTTCCATGGGGTGAAATCTTGTTACCTTAAGAGGCCTTAAAAAATGTTTCACAACCCCACACATGTAAGTAAGAAAACATAGGTTTCTTTCCATTCCATAATTGGTATGGTATACCATTTGTTGCTTTAGTTGGCACTCAGTTTAGTACGCATGATACTATTTGTAACGTGTATCCTCAAAAGGATAATGTAAGAATCATGTGAGTCATCATTGATCTCACCATGTCCATCAAGGTGTGGTTCCTTCTTTCACTTACACCATTTCACTTAGGTGTATAAGGAGTAGTGAGTTGAGATAAAATCTTGAACTCCCGTAGATAATCAATGAAGTCTTAATTATGATACTCTCTACCACAATCTGATCGAAGTTTCTTAATATTCTTACCAAGTTGGTTTTCAACTTCATTCTTGTATTCCTTGAATTTTTTAAAAGAATCTAACTTATAACTTATTATGTATACATATCCATATCTACTAAAATTGTCAGTAAAAGTTATGAAGTATGAGTACCCACCCCTTTATTCAATAGAAAATGGTCCACACACATTGGTATGAACTAATTCAAGAAGATCATTAGCCATTTCACCTTTCCCACTAAATGGGGATTTGGTCATTTTTCATTGTAAACATGTGTGACATACACCAAGTGGTTTTAGTTCAAAAGAATCAAAATATCCATCTTGATGTAATTTATTGAAGCACTTTTCATTTACATGACCTATCCGGTGATTCCAAAGTTGGGTGTGGTATGAGTCATATGATATAGCTTCGCTATCGATTGTCATTATTTGGTTCATGTAATCCAAAACATAAAAACCATTATTTAAATATGTTTTACCATAAAAAATTCTTTCTTTATAAAAGAAACATCATTCAATCCCAAATTTGAAAATAAACTCATATGTATCAAATATGGATATATAAATAATGTTTTTGGTAACTAAAGGAACATAATAACAACCCTTTAAAACCAAGATCATTCCAATCGGTAATGTGAGGTGGTAGACCCTGATAGCTACAATAGCAAGTTTAGCTTCGTTGGCTGCTCGAAGATCTACCTATTCTTAACTAATCTTTCTAAATCTGCTTGGTTCATGTATTTGAATACATCTGTGAGAACCAAAAACTGTATCTAATACCCAATTTGTAGAAATACATAAATTTCACTCGATAATAAACACACATGAAGATTCCACTTGCTTCTTTGTTTGGGTGCACTTTTTCTTCTAGTGGACCTTCTTACCACATGTGAAACAGACAGAATCATGTTCCCTTGCTTTCCCATTGATCTTCCTCTTATTGTAAGGGTGTGAAGAATATTTAGGCTTAAGTATCATTACATTCCATTTCCATTTGTTCACTTTAAGTATAGAAGGTTTTTCACACTTCATATCCATATCTACTTGGAAAATAAGAGTAAGAATATCCAGCATAGATTTTTCAATATTGTTCATATTAAAATTCACAACAAAGCTGAAGAAGCTCTAAGAGAGTAATGCCAGAATGAGGTTGGTGTCCACCTTATCTGGGAGTTTAAACCCTATAACCTCTAAGCACTCAATGTAGCCAATGATCTTGACTACATGAGGCCCAGCTGGGGCATACTCTCCAAGCTTGATCTAAAAGAGCACCTCGGAAATATTAAATTGTTCATGTTTATCTCTCTCCTAGTAAAAACCATGGAGATGCTCAAGCATGGTATACACATCCATGTTTTTGTGGGACTTCATTAGTTCACTAGACATTGATGAAATAACCAAACATTGAACGTTGACCACGTCACTCAAATTTTTTTTATAGACAATGAATTCTTCATTGCCCGCCTATTTAGTAGGCGGATCAAGCATTGAGGATTCTAGCATGTAAGATTTTCATTCATGGTGCAGTACAACCCGAAGGTGTTTAAACCACTCCTGGAAGTTACTATAAGTTATGAGGTTATCTTTCTCCAATATTGATCATAGGGATAGTTTGGATGGTGAAATTTTCATTTTATTCTACAATTAGAAAGATCAGATTATTAGTAATTTTCTTGATTACAAAATAAGGGAGATATAATAAATTAAATGTCTTTATTTATTTATTTATTAAATATCCCACTATTTTATCAAGTATCAATAGCTCTCACCATTGAACTTATAATGTCTAGTTGCTTTAACATTCTAGTGGAAAGGATCCCCATTACTTTTATTAATGATCCAGACTTTGGTCATGAAAACCATAATAAATTAATTAGTTAGGCGTTATTGCCAACCACGGACTTGAAGCTCCTTGATTCGTTAAGTGGATTCTTCGATCCGGAAATCCTAACATGGATTTCTTCAATACATGCCTCCAAATTTGTATTTAATAGACTTTGGTCATTATATTCAATGCAATTTCAGTTAATTGAATCCAAAACTCCCATGAGAACTCCTTGATAAAATTAAGTGTCCCGACTTAGGCCATGTACTACACTTAGTTCTATGGTTTCATTCTTAATCAATTAATGGAAGGCTTAGTCTAACATAATATTTAATTGATTGATTTTAATTTATTATGAATAAATTTTATCTTGTTTTATCCTTTACATGTCTTGTTAATATTAAGTGGATGTTACTTAATTAATTAACCATGTTGGATAAAACATTTATGCATAACTCATTTATTTAATTTCAATATTTTCACATTAATTCATTTATTTATGTGATCACAGCCTTACATCCATAAAATAAATAATTTCATAGACAGAAATAAGTAATTAATTAAATGACACATTCATGAGCTTTATCTAACAGTTGATTTAATGAGAAGCCATTAAATCAACCTTTGACCTAGGGGAAATAACTTCTATTGTTGGTCTTGGCATGAGTTACAGCATTCCACCTGTTCACATGTGTATCACTTGGGTAGGCATCATTATAGTACCGTCTTTAACTACCTCCACACGCCTAGAGATGATTCATTAATTACAAATATTTATTACTCACACCTATGTGAGGGGAACCAAATGATTTGTTAAATGTGGTTACATTAATGTCTTTGGACACAAAAGTATTACATAATAATGGAGGGAGGGATGTCTCTCAAACCATCATTTAATTTAATATTAAATAACTAAAAACTCATGCAATAAATTAAATTAAAACATTTAACACATACACAAGTCTTGGTCAAGCTCATGAACAGTCACACATGCAACAAATACACAAAAGTAAATAGCTAGTGTTCATTTATTTATTCATTCTTTTATTATTTAAGATAAATAGACTTGCATTAATTAATTAATTAATTAATTAATTCTTTTTTATCTTAATGGTAATCCGATCTTATTTGGAGATACTCATCATTCATGGCATTCATGGAAAATAAATGGCAGAACCAATAATTACATATTAATTATAATAAATTAATTGATCATTTAAAATTCTTTAAAACCGTTATTAATTTTTCAAACAGACAATAGTGTGTCAATAAATAAAATAAGGTTACAAAACTAAAGTTTCAAATTTAATGTAATTTTAATTTTTTTCATTAATGAGAGACTACACGGCATGTACATGCAGCTACATGTCATGTGCCTCGATTACCGTATATCCAAGTCTCGCGCCTGGGGCATCGGTGTGTTGACTAGATTAGACTACATGGTGTTTACATGCCAGTTACACACCTTGTATCCACTTAACATGTTTTAGGTTGTTCTGGTCAACACTTGGTGTGCAATAAAAGCACCGCATGTAATTAATTTCCTGGCACATCTAGATACAATGTGCATGGGTATACGGCAAGTGCTTCAGCTGCATGTTGTGTAACCCTATACTACCGGCCAATAATTTGGCACTTCCTGATGGAATCTCTGATCATTCTTCATTTTTTATTAAACATTAATGAAAATAAAACACTTAACAAACATGATTAATAAGTTGATAACATGTTAATTCAAATCGGATTAAATAGCGAAAAACATGAAATGAAAATCTAACCAAAATTGTGGATAGATCAACAATAATATAAATAATTATAAATTTATATTTGACCACTATGATATCACTTAATGGTTTTGGGAGCAGCATAAGCATGCGGAAGTGAGCGAGATATTAAAATTTCTTTTAATAATCATTTCTCGAAACCAATAGTGAGGATATTTCACGTCAAATTTATAATTAATTTATTTAATATTTGAAAAAATAAATATTTGGGCTTAGGAACTTTCTTTGTTGGTGAATATTGATCATCTGAAAAGACCCTTTTAGATTACCTTCATTGTGCTATAAGAATCCAAGGATATAATCCCTCTAGCGGTGATCCAAACATGCTCCTATGATCTTCGATCAACATCACTCGATCTCTGAGTGCTAGCGCGGAGAGTCGAATATCTTGTATTGCTCATTCTTGATTGTTCATTTTTCATTCTTGAAGAAATATCTCTTGCACTTCTCGTTCTTGAGAGGGAGAGAAGAGGAAGAGTTGAGAGAGAATTCGTTGTGCATAAAAATTCTCAATTCTCAATTCTGGATGCTCTACACAATAGACATAGCCATCTATTTATAGAGTTAGTATTTGAGTTAAAATATTATTTAATTGCATATCAGCCATTAAATTACATTTATTGCCTTTGATAAATATCATTCCGCATAATGACAATTATATAATTATTATTTTGTGGTGCGTGCCAACTTATGCATTAACAAATATTTTGTAACGGTCTTGTTAATTAATATTTATCCTCGATCTCTGCCTTGGTCTGTTCAAACTCCTCTAGCATTTATTGAATAACTAAATAAATATTTTATTCATAAATAAATATTTTATTCACGATATAGTGAATAAATATTTATTAAAATATTCAATAAATAAAAAAAATATTTTATTCACATTTCGGTGAATAAATATTTATTTAATTTATGTGATCAATATAACTTGAATAAAATTATTCCTCAAACTTGAGAATAATATTCATTCCATTAATTAAACTCAAATAGAATTTAATTGAGGTCAATAGAAACACTTAATGTGTGACCCTCTAAGATTCTTTATCATTGGCATTAGGAGGGCTTGCATAAAGTCCAAGATTACTATCTAAGAACATGTTAAGGCACCCAAGAGAAATAACTTAATGTCGAAATGTCGACAACCACATATGAATGCTAACTTTGTAATATAATCTCTTTATTATGATATCTCATCAAGTTTGTTTCACATCCATGTAACCAGCCTATATGCTCGATATGTCTTTCTTTGACTATCTAAAATAAACATGTTGTTACACCATGGTCATGGAATTTAATACGATGGTTTTATCCCAATAAAAGGGCTAAGATATTATCTTCCATAAATATGGAAGGGACAAATCCTTCCTTGAATTATTCATTAATGACATGTCACTCATGACGCACCCAATGCATCCAACTTCACCATGAACTATTATCATCATGGTTTATGAAATACATAAAAGTACATAATTTATAACATGAATTAATAATAATCTTAAAGTATAAGGACCATCACTCATACTCGTAGATAGGAATATTCGATGACACCAAAACATGAGGAATTCCTACTAGCGGGTCTGTTCTAATAATCTTACATCTTAGAGATTACCAAGTAAAAACTTCATGAGAAGAAACGTCATCTGCTTATAAGTAATCGCACCTCACAGTCTATGTACGATGTGTCCCATCATGATATGTTATCCAATTGCAGAACATTATTTGAGAATATCGCCATAGCACATCAAGGTTCTCACCATAGTGGGGAACTGTTATGACCTTATCAATGAAACATTTACTCTAGGACATTATTACATTAGAGTCATGAATATCAACCAACAATATATAATAATATTTTTTTATTAAAAATGCATACATAGAATATTCATGTAATCAAAGTACAAATAGTTTTTCATAGGAAAAAAAATCCAATAGAATTATCAACATGTTCAGCTTCCTTTGTAGCATCCCACTTCTCTAGTTCTACAAGAATTTCATAAAATTTGATAATCTTCATATAAACTTTAAATCAAATATTCATTAAATAGATAATCATTCTTTCTTTCCAACGTCTATAATTTTATTCATTTAAGTACAGTGCTTTGATCATTGACATGTCTTCTTTAAGTTATTCTATATAAATCTTTCTTCGTAAAGACCTTTGACTCAAGGTTGCAAGATCTTAACATAATTCTTTCAAAGATCACTCCTTTGATACCAATTGTTAGGTTGGAATAATATGAAGTCACGCAAGAGGAGGATGAATTGTTTCATTTTAAAAATCTTGAAAAAATCAAAACTAATCCTTCTTTATGATTTGTAATGATGTGTAATATTCTTTTCTTTAGACAGATATGCAATGGAAAATAGAGAATAAGAACACAACAATTTTTATAGTGGATCGGGGAATAAAGATCTTCTAGTCCACTCCACCAACACTCCCACAATGATTTTTATGATTTTCACTAGACAGTTCCTCATATCCGGAGAACTCTACAACTGAGTTAAGGTAGTTGAAACCTTACAAGAAATTAGGATCTTTTAAAGGGAACCTCAACAATAATAGATAAGTGCGAGAATATGACACTCCGCCTGTAACATCTTGTTATTGTTTTTAGGTATTCTTAAACCCATGTTTTAATCTTGTTTTGGTTGGGTTTCGTTAATGGTCGTTTCGAGTGATATTTTGAAAATCATGAAGGTATTTTGTATTGTGCACGGTTGGTGCATGGTTTTACCAAACTATTCGTCGTTCTAGTGCAAACCCATACACTAGGGTTTTGGACGGTAGGTGTATGGTTTTCAAACCATGTTCCCACCAAAGAAAAACTTTTCACCTTTCCAAAAGGGGTGCACAGCTAGGGAGCCCAATTTTTTCTAATCATGCAGCCCAGTCCAGCTAACCATGCGTATGGGATTTTTTAATCTGAATTTATTTTTTTAAAGTCCTAAAACCCCCCTTTTAGGTGTTTGATGGACCTAATTCGACCCATAGCATTTTTTTACTTCTAGTGGATCTCCCAAGAGGTAATTTTGTTCCCTTTACACCCTTCTGGAAGTGAATTGATGTTAAGAAAATTACATTCGATCTTCTCCTAATAGGTTTCCTCTTCTTATTCTCTTTCTCTCATTCTCTCTTCTTTCCTCCCTAGGGTTTTCTAGATCTCTGAGTTGTTGGAGGATCTAATCCTTACTGTTTTGGATCTTGAATCTAGGTTTGATTCTCGGATCCTCATTTTATAAGATCTCATTAGAGTTTCTCCAATTAGGAGTTTGGGTTTTGAGATCCTGTGATCTCAAGGTAGGTGGTTTAATTATGATGCCCAATTTTTATTAACCATAAAATTTCTTGATTTAAATTCAATTGTTTGATTTAAATTCAATTTCTTAATATAAATGAAATTTCTTTCAATTGGTTGATTAGAAACCCAATTCCATTGAATTGGGGTTTTCAAATTGGATTTGGCATGAATTTGGAAAAAAAACCTCAATTCCATTGAATTGAGGTGTATTTGTGAAATTGGATGGAATATGGTGAAATTAAATTATTGAATTTAATTGTGGAACATTAATTGGGAAATTGACTTGATGAAATTGATTTCAAATTGGTATTTTAGAAAATTACTTAAAATTATTTTGACAGAAACTTGTTGGTTTTATCTTATAAAAAAGGCATGTTTTGATTAAAACTCATGGTTTGGTTTTTAAATGGAAAATTGGCATATTTGAAATGGAGAATGGTATGAATTTTATTTTAAGTAGTGTTAAAATAAATTGTCCATCGCTGATTTTTATTAGAGCACATGCAAGCCTAGGTAGTTAGTGAGTTATTGGGATAACACTCTTTTGACACTTTATAACTAAAATAAAACTTAGTGTAGCAGTTCACATCCCTGATGGGATAGTGATGGGTCCTCTTTGGTCAGTATCAAAGGGAAGTGTGTATACACATATTTTCATGATTCACCTTCGAGTGAGTGGGGATCTCATTTCCTAGAACTATCGTACCTTTTGACAGATGACCATGTTGGTCATTGTTTGTATTTTAAATATATGACATTGCTTGTTGTAAATTGTTTACCATATCTTCTAAATTTATATAAATTGTTTTATATAAAATGTTTATTTAATCCATTTTTTTAAAGTGTTTTCCATAATTTGAATTTAAAGCATGATTTTTTTAAATATGATTTGAAATTTCATTCCTATTTATTTAAAATTGAAAGTGTTATTTGCTTAATTAAATATTGAAATTTTATTATGGAATATTTTGTGATACCATACTGGGCTTTTAACTAAAACACTACCTATGCCTTTGGGTGTTTGTAGATTATCTTATTTTAGGTTCAAGTAAGGGTAAGGCGGCACTTGGAGGTGGTGGTAGCTATTGATCTTTGAGGTTTGAGAGTTGTTTCCACTGGGACTTGGGTTGTTATCCTATTTTTAAGGTACTTTGAGATGTGCTCTGGGTTTTTACACCTATTTGAATTCTGGTATAGTTCTTCCTATGGAGTTTTTCTTGTATGCAAACTAACTTTTTTTCTTGTTTCGGCAATGTTTGTGGAAAATCTATTCTAACTTTAATTTTTTATGATGCTAGGTGCTAGTCGCCAACCCATGGGGACCAGAAATGCCCTTCGGGCTAGGTTAGATTCATCTCGATTATCGGGTTATGAGGGTACCTGGTATGGTTCATGACAAAGTGGTATAAAAGGTCTAGGTTGAGCTTATTTTTTATGCCAGTACGCATTTGTGCAATCTTTTTGGGACTTAGGAGGTAGTTTTGATTAATTGTCTGACCAGTTCTCACTGCAATGAACCTTAAGTTACCAGGGGTGGTTTGGGAAAGATGTTTTGAGGATTAGTTCTAGTATTTTCCCTGTTTTTTATTTGGGTAGATTGAAATTCAAATCTTGTGTTCTATATTTTGGGTTTATTTTTCCTCTTTTTGATCTATTTGAGTATTAATCTGATGTCTTTCTCATTGTATGTTGATATTGTGTAGTATCATGCCTCCGAGAAGATGTGCGAATCGGATCTAGAAGGAAGCTTTTGATAAACCATGGTGAAAAAATCCTCTCATGGACCCAAGTCTAGTTGAGGTGATTGTGCTTATTTTCCAAGCTCTGGGACAGGAAACTGCACCAGTTCTCATTCAGGCTCCAGTTGTGAAACCTCAAAGGGATGTTTTTTGGAATCATTCTCAAGAGTTCCTTCGCCAAAATCCACAAGCATTCAAAGGCCCCAATTATCCTCAAGAGGTTGAGGAATTTTTTAGTTGGATAAACCATTTGTTTTAATTCTTAGAGACACCTGATGAAATCAAGGTGAAGTGTGCCATATTCATGTTGAGGGACCTAGTAGGAGATAGTGGGACAAGATAGTGACAGCGAATAAGCATGTGGTATTAGAGTGGAAAGAATTCAAAGTTCTTTTTACTGACCAGTTCTATCCAGAGTCAATGTTTTTGGCCAAGGATATTGATTTTTTCAAACTTGAGCAGGATAAAAAGATCGTGATAGAGTATGCAAACTGTTTTGTTGAGTTAGTGTCTTTTTCACCAGATATTGTATCAAATGAGAAGACAAATAATCTACAGTTCGAGTTAGGACTTCGATCTAACATTCGTTCTCATGTTTTCTTACTGAGGTTTTCTTCTTATGATGATAATATGGATAGAGTGTTGATGGTCAAAATGAACTTGGCTAGTAATTAAAGGTTGTCAGAAGTTTCCTTTTCTCCTGATGGAAGTTTGAATTCCTCTAAGGGAAATAGGAAGCTTGATGATTCTAGTGGTGTCTCTCAATAGTATGCTTTTTATAGACCTCCTTTAGTACCTGGAAGAGGCCCTTTGATTTGATACTAGTGTGGAAAGTTTGGGAATTCTAAGCAGGTTTTCACTAAGGCACCCAAGTTATGTGGCTCTTACAGACACTCGAGTCACCTATAGAAGTTTTTCCATGTCTTTTCTACTCCACGTAGTTGCACAAGATCATCAGCACCTATTAAAACTCTGGTGCAATTAGTTGGTTCGTGAGTAAAGGGGTTCCATCCATAGGCATCCGGAACAAATCTTCTTCACATAGTGGAAATAGTCTCCAGAGGAAACGGAAAATGGTCCAGTGACTGTGAGAGGTACAATCACTATATCTCTGTCATTAGTGATTGCTTTATTTGATACTGTTTCATCTCAATCATTTATTTCAACCTGTATCGTTAATCTTCCAGATCTTCCTACAGGTTTATGTCTTATGTGATGGATATTACTACACCCCTTGGAATAAAGAGAGAGAAAGGTCTTTGTAGTCCTTCTTGCATATTCTCTCTACCTGATGTTGGTCTTTCTTGAAGTTTTATAGTTCTTAACATAAAACTGCTTGATGTCGTATTCAGGATGGATTGGCTCGTTGCCAATAAATCCCATATTGATTGTTATCTTCAATAGGTCTCTTTTGCAACACTTTATGGGGTGTGTCGTATCTTCCAAGGAAAGTGGGACCCAATTTCGAGTAGAGATGGACCTTATTATTCAGAGTTAGGGAAAGTGATATCAATGTTTGTTTTTATTTTGGAGTGGTAATCTTTGAGTGGTTATCTCCCTACAGTTGTCGTCAAGTTTCCCGATGTTTTTCCTTCTGACTTCTCTGATTTTTCGTACACTTGAGTGTGTCACCTTGGGCGATGTCAGTTCTCTTGGCTAAGAAATATGGTGGTTCACTTCACCTTTGTGTTGATTACCGAAAACTCAATCAATTCATATAAAATAAAAAGTATTTGTTGCCACGAATTGATGAAATTTTTGATCAGTTGAAAGGGGAGAAGTGGTTCTCGAAGATTGATATTTTTTTTGGTTACCATCAGTTGAGAATAAAAGAATCTGACATTTAGAAAAACACCTTTCAGAGCATGTATAACTATTATGAGTAACTTATTATGTCATTTGGTATAAACAATGATCCAGCAGTTTTCATGGATTTAATGAATAGTATTTTCCATGAGTATCTTGATGCTTTCATGGTAGTCTTTGTGGATTAAATCTTAGTTTACTCTAAGTATGAGGAGGATCATGTGTGTCATCTGAAAGAAGTCCTAAATTTTTTGAGAAATCATCGACTTTATACCAAGATTTCAAAATGTGATTTCTGGATTTGGGAAGTAAAATTCTTGGGACATGTGGTGTTGAATCATGGAATTTTAGTTGATCCTGAAAAGGTGAAGGCTATTATGACATGAGAACAACCAAGAAATGTTTTTGAGATTCAGAGCTTCTTGGGTTGAGCTGGTTATTATCACTAGTTCATTAAGGACTTCTCAAATTTGGATTCTCTGATGATAGTTCTAACTTGGAAGAGAGTAAAGTTTTCCTAGGATGATATGTAAGAGTTGGTTCCCTAGAACCAACTGGTTGTACTTTGATTACATTGATATTTAATGTATTTAAATATTAAACATATTATTACATATTTTCCATTGTTCTTCATGACTATGATGTAATAATGTCCTATAGTATTTTTTACATTGATAAGGTCATGGCAGTTCCCAGCTATGATGAGAACCTTGAAATTCTATAAAAATATTCATAAATATAGTTCTACAGTTGGATGACATACTATGATGGGACACATAGCATGAAGACCATCAGGTGTGATTACTCATAAGCAGATGAGACTTCCTCTCATGAAATTCGCACCTAGTAATCTCCAAGACAAGATATTATGAGAACAGACCCGCTAGTATGAATTCTGCATGTTTTGGTGTCATTGGATATTTCTATCTGCGAGCATGTGTAATGATCCTTAGACTTTAATATTATTATTAATATGTTTCACTACTCATGCACTTTGATTTACTGATAAAAATTGTCACGCAGACAGTTGGCGGGAAGTAGGGTATGTAGGGTGCATCACGAGTGGCATATTATTAATGGATAAGTCGAGGAAGGAATTATCCCTTACATTTATGGAAGTTGATATCTCATCCCTTTGATTAAAATAGAACCATTACGCGAAATTCCATATCCATGGTGTAACGACGAGTTTATTTTAGGTAGTCAAAGAACGGGGTATCAAGCATAAAAGTTGATGAAACTGTCATGAAACCAGCTTGATGAGATATTACGAAAAAGGAATTATATTACACAGTGATAATTCGTATGTGGATGTCGTTTTTGTGACTTTGAGTTCTTTCTCTTGGGTGCCTTGACCCATTGCTAGACAATACTCTTGGACTTTAGACAAGCCCACCTAATTCCAATGAGAAAGAATCATAGAGGGTCACACACTAAGTGTTTCTGGTAGTCTCAGTTAAATTCTATTTTAATTTAATTAATAAATATTATTCTCAAGACAATGGAATAATTTTATTCAAGTTAAAATGATTTCATAAATTAAATAAATATTTATTCACTGGATAGTGGGTAAAATATATTTATTTATTTTATTGAAAATTTAATAAATATTTATTTACTAGTTTGTAGATAAAATATTTATTTATGATAATAAATTATTTATTTCTTTATTTGGGTGTTCAATAAATGGAAGTGGTGTTTGAGAGGACCAAGGTCGGTCCGGTAATAAAATAATTATTTTCAAGATGATAAATAATTATTTAACTAGTTGGCACAAATTAAAATAGCGCTGCTATTATTTCGTGATGTTGAATTTTATTTATAATTCTGTTTTGTGCAAGTTGGTGCACCATAAATAATGGAGCAGTATTATTATTAATATCATGAGTTTTCTCTAAGGTTATGAATATATTTAATTTATGTTACGCAATTAAATATTATAACTGAACCCCATGTCAATAAATAGACACATACCTTTATTGCACCATGTACCGAACCGCACACCCGGTGAATTGAGAATTGTTGAGCTAAACAATTTCTCTCTTGAATCCTCTCCCTTCCCCTCTCAAGAATGAGAGATGTTCTTCAAGGCTGAAGAACAAGCGATCAAGAATGACCAAAACAAGACACTCGCTTCACCGTGCTAACACCCAGAGAACGATCGGTGTCGATTGGAGGCCATTGAAGCGTGTGTGGATCACCGCTAGATGGATTCTAGTTTGGATCCTTGAAAGTGGAATAAGATAATCTAAAAGGGTCATTCTAGATGATCAACATCATCAACGAAGAAAATACCAAAGATCCAGGTATTATTTCCTTTATGAAATTAATTAAATTAATTATAAACATGATGTGAAAGATCCCCTCTAAAGGTTTTAGGCCTCTTCCTTCTTTATCTAAATATTTGATTATATTCTGTGGAGACTATCATTCATCGTCGTATTGATCCTAGAATAATCATTGATCTTGATAAAAATCAAAGTTGGGTGTCGGCCCAACCACGCTTCCTCTACACCTGGATCCTTCAAGTGGTATCAGAGCCAGGTTACATCATAGTTTATAATTATTTAAATATTTAATTGATTATTTACGCATTTAATAATTTAGTTGTTTCAATTCAAGTTAATCGTTCTACAAATCTGAATCTCGAGATCTGTTCCTCCTCTTTCGTTTCATGTTCACCTTACAAAAACAGTCTTTTCTTTTAATTTTGATTAAAATAAAATAGAGGATCTCATCCAGAGGTGCCAAAGGTTCTTAAACATACAATACTAGAACACATGACGTGTATTCGGCAGTACACTTCGTGTATCCAAGGTTCAATGCACCAGATCTGGTTTGCCAAACCAAGCTGTGTCATTGGATTTTGTCTAAGTATTAATGACTCCAAGTGTTGACCTGGAACAGATGGCACGCGGTTTCTAGATTACACGCCGTGTGGACAACTGGGCATGACATTTAGTCCCTTCAGGTTAGGGTTGGACCGTGTACCTCATACATGGCTTGACCAGATGGAGATCGTGTAACGAGGAACTATACAGTATATGGCCCACTGGACATGCCGTGTACTCTAAATATTTCTAAAGTATACTCACACACTATTTCCCTGGGTGTGTACTTCATATGGACGGTGAAAAATAGTACACGCTATGTAGTTGGAACTACACGCCTTGTACTCATCCAAATTACGCAGATTTATTAAAATTTATTATTATATTATACAAACCCTTGAGACATGTACTATCGTGTAGTCTTAACGCTGAGGCACAACACATGATAGGTGTTTTATATGTGTGTGTTTAATTTAACATCTGTGTAATGTTCATTTCTACTCATTGGGTAGTTATGAATAGAAATTCACCAGGTTACCTCCAAGGTACAAGTTACATATAAAGATAATTTTAAATTAATTTATTTGTTTAAAATTATGATGGATGAGAATCTCAAGTAAATTCCTAAAAGGGTTTAAGATAAAAAGATTGATTAATTAAAGATGATAATTAATTGATTTGATCATGATTTATCTTAAATAAGAATGATTAAATAATTTAATGGTAGTTTTATTTATGCGTAAATATCATTGCATGTATGGATGATCATGATCTAAACCAAGACCTTTTTATGTGGATGGTTTGTTTTAATTTATTTATTTAAATTAAATTTGTTGGCATGCGAGCCTTCTTCTCATTAATATGTAGGGTTTGCGTGCCCAAGGTTTCTTTTATGTAAAACCCCTTTTTACCCCTCACCTGCATGTGAGTTAAAAAAAGGCATATGTAATAGATAGAACTCCCAAACTAGTGGAGGTGGTTCAAGCTGAAGAAGAGATGAAACCAATCCCAGGAGATACAGAGGTGGACAGGTGGAAATCTGTAAACACGAACCCAAAAGGTTCAAGATTTTTCTCCCCTAGGTCAGGGTTAGTTTATCAACCTCTAGATAAACTAACCATTAGAAAATCTCATGATTATGCCCTTTATTTTATTTTTGTCAGTTGCATGGTTTATCATTATGAATGTATTGTCACGGTCACATAATTAATGAATTAAAAAAGCATGCTGGATTGAACTAAAATAAACTAGACTTATGCGTAAATATTATCAATACATGGTTAATCACTTAAGTAAGATCCACTTAATATTAATAATCATGTGATAATAATAATAATCAATTCACGCATAAGAGATAAAAACCCCTCAAATAAAATATTAAGTCAGACGAAGCCTTCTGTTACTTGATTAAGGAAAAAACTCAATAAAATTATGTGTTTGACCAACCCTTTTTGGGAAACTTACTTTTATATAGGAAACCCTTATGAAAGGTTTTAGGTTGACTTAACTATATTACATCAACAGGAATAGCCCTTGCTAGACTTGGTGAAATAATGGAGGCAAGAGTTAAGGAAATCTAAAGTCATGATTTTAGGATTGGGGAGTCCACTCAACATATCAAGGAGCTGCAAGCCCACAGTTGGAAAATACATGTCAACCTAAATACCTTATAATAGATTGACCAACCCTTGTTGGGGTTATACAAAGGGAAATATGGATCCTTGCCACTAGAATTTCATGGAAACTGAACATTCTAAGTTCAATGGTGAGGGTCATTGGGACTTGATAAAATAGTGGGAGACTTAATAAAATTTATTATTTCTCATAAAATGTAATCAAGAATGTACTAATGATCTGCTCTTTTACTTGTAGAATAAAAATGACAAGAATGTAAACCACACTATCTCTGCGATCAATTCTGGATAAAGACAACATCCTCACTGGCAGTAACTTCCAAGAATTGTTAGAAGCCTTCGGGTTATCCTACGCCATGAACGGAAGTCTTACATGCTAGTCAGCATTACCTGATCCGCCTTCCAAAGAGGCGAGTGATGAGGATTTCTTGGTCTATGAGAAACATATGAACGACACGGTCGATGTTCAATGTTTGATGTTATCATCATTATTTAGTGAGCTCATGAAGTCTCATGAAAACATGGATGCTTATAGCATGCTCAAGCACCTCTGTGATGTTTACCAGGAGAGAGAAAGTCAGGAAAGGTTTGAGATCTCTAAGGCACTCTTTCAAAGTAAGCTTGTAGAAGGTTCCCCAGCTGGGCCTCAGGTAGTCAAGCTCATTGGCTACATTGAGTTCCTGGAGGTACTAGGGTTTAAACTCCCCGAAGAACTGGGCATTGATCTCATTCTCGCATCACTCCCTCAAAGCTTCTCTAACTTTGTTGTCAATTTCAATATAAACAACATTGAGAATTCTCTATCTGATCTTCTTATCCTCATTATCCAAGTGGACAAAGATATAAAGTGAGAAAAGCCTTCTATCCTTATGGTGAATAATAGGAAAGGGAAGGTGAAGAGCTTTAAGACCAAAGCTTCTTCATGGCCTTGCAAGAAAAGGAAGATCAAAGGGGAGGCAAGGGAACAGGAGGTTATTTGTTTCTCATGTGGCAAGAAGGGCCACTGGGAGAAGAACTGCACCCAGCCTAAGAAGTAAGGGAAAGCATCAGGTGTGTTTGTTATCAAATTCAATCTATCTGTTTCTACAAATTGGGTATTAGATACATCTTTTGGTGCTCACATATGTATCCAAATACAGGAACCAAGTACACTCATGAAGATTGACTGAGGGGAGTAGAACTACGAGGAGCCAATGGAGCCAAACTTGTTGTTGTAGCTGTCAGGAACTACCACCTCACGTTGCCAACTAGGATGATCTTGGTGTTAAAGGGTTGTTATTGTGTTTCATCTGTAACTAAAAACATTATTTCTGTATCTAGATTAAATACATATGGATTTGTTTTCAAGTTTGGAAATTAATGTTGCTTCTTTTACAAAGATAGAATTTGTTTTGGTAGGGAACATTTATACAACGCTATTTACGCATTGGATTACACAAACCAAGTAATGGAATTCGATAACAAAGTTACTTCACATGACTCATACCACACCCAAATTTGGCTTCACTGACTGGGTCATGTAAATGAGAAACGCTTGACAAAGTTTCATCAAGATGGATATTTAGATTCTTTCAAACTAAAACCACTTGTCGTATGTCATGCATGTTTACAAGGAAAAATAACCAAATACACATTTAGTGGGAAAGGTTAAAAGGCTAAAGAAATTCTTGAATTAGTTCATACCGATGCATGTAGACCATTTCCAGTTGAATAAAGGGGAGGGTACTCATACTTCATAACTTTTCATGATGATTTTAGTAGATATGGATATATATACTTAATGAGATATAAGTCATATTCTTTTTATAAGTTAAAAGAATATAAGAATGAAGTTGAGAACCATCTTGGTAAGAAGATTAAGAAACTCTACTCAAACTGAGGTGGAGAATATCTTAATCAAGACTTCATTGATTACTTACGAGAGTTTGGGATCCTATCCCAACTCACTCCTCATACATTCCCCAGTGAAATAGTGTGAGAGAAAGGAGTAATTTCACCTTGTTGGACATGGTGAGATCAATGATGAGTCATGCGATTCTTCTATTATCCTTTTGGGGATATGCATTACAAACAGCGGCGCACATACTAAACCAAGTACCAACTAAATCGATAAATGGAATTTTATACGAGTTTTGGAAAGTAAAGAAATCCATATTGTCGAATTTACATGTGTGGGGAAGTGATGAGTTTGTTAAGGCCTCTTCAGGTAACAAACTTGCACCCCAAGGCATAAAGTGTACCTTTATAGGATACCCCAAGGAAACAAGGGGATATTACCTATACAACCCCTCAAACAAAAAGTTTATAGTGGAAAGACACATCATATTCCTTGAGATGGAGCACATCTCCAAAAGAGATAGTGGGAGTGAGATAGACTTCGATGAAGTTGAGGCTCAAGGTACACAAGATTTGGTACAGGCAAAGATTCCACAAAGCCCCGTGGAACAAAGAACTGTTCTAGAGACACAAGATATTTGTATGAGTACAAGAGAGGTTAGAGAACCAGAACGATACAGTTTTCTAGTTACTGAGGATGGTGATTCATTATTAGTTGATAATAATAATCCTCTAACCTACAAGGAATCAGTAAGTGGCACAGATGTTTCCAAGTGGCAAGAATCCATGAATTCTGAAATGGATTCCATGTACCAAAACAAAGTCTGGATTTTGGTAGATCCTCCAGTTGATGTAAATCATGTTGGTTTCAAATGGGTATTCAAGAAGAAACTAGACATGGAAGGACAAGTCAATACCTATAAGGCATGACTGGTTGCAAAAGGGTTCAAACAGCGTCAAGGCATTGACTACGATGAAACATTTTCACCAGTTTCAATGCTAAAATCCATCATAATTCTATTGGTCATTACTACTTACCATGAATATGAGATTTGGAAAATGGATATCAAAACAGTATTCCTTAATAGGAACCTTTAGGAAGATGTCAACATGACACAACATGAAGGGTTTATGACTCCAAAGGATGCCAATAAGGTATGCAAGTTGCAGAAATCCATTTATGGATTAAAGTAAGCATTCAGGTCATAGAACATTCATTTTGATGAATCCATAATGAAATTTGGTTTTATCAAGAATAAATGTGAGCCTTATGTCTAAAACGGTTTAATGGGAGTGTAGTAATTTTCCTAATAGTATATGTTGATGACATATTACTTATTGGAAATGAGATACCAGTCTTACAATCTGTTAAGTCATGTTTGAATCAATGCTTCTCCATAAAGGACTTAGGAGAGGCAGCATATATTCTTGGGATCAAGATCCATTGTGATAGATCCAAGAGATTGTTGGGCCTAAGTCAAAGTACATACCTTGATAAGATACTGAAGAGATTCAGTATAGAGCAATCCAAGAGGATATTGTTGCTAGCATCACATGGCATTCATCTTTCCAAGAAAATGTTTTCACAAACACATGAGGAAAGAAAGATAATGGCAAGGACTCCATACGCATCAGTTATTGGGTCAGTCATGTATTCCATTCTATGTACTAGGATGAATGTCGCCTACGCATTGAGTATGGTAGGAAGATATCAAGCTGACCCAGGTGACTGTCATTAGATGGAAATCAAGACTATCCTAAAGTATATGAGGCGTACTAAGGATATGTTCATGTGTTATGGAGGAGATGAGGAACTAGTCATTAAAGGATATGCATATGCTAGTTTCCAGACTGATCAAAATTACATGAAGTCACAAACATGATACATCTTCACTTTGAATGGAGGTTTGTGAGCTGGAAGAGCTCAAAGCAGAGTGTGGTCGTAGATTATATAGTAGAGTCCAATTATATCGCATCTTCCGAGGCATCTAGAGAAGAAGTTTGGATGTGAAGCTTCATCCATGAGCTAGATGTGATACCTAGCAGTAAAGATCCCAACACACTATATTGTGATAATACTACAGCGGTGGCTCTCGTAAAAGATCTAAGTTCACATCAGCAGACGAAGCATATACTTCGAAAGTATTATCTCTTGAGGGATTTTTCTCAGAGGAGAAGTTTCAGTGAGCAGTATTTCCACGGAAGATAATGTGTGGACCCCTTGACTAAAGCCTTGATTTAGCAGAAACATGATCACCATGTGAGGTCTAGTGTACTAAAAGTCATAGGAAGTTGGATCTAGTCCAAGTGGGAGTTTTTAAGAGTTTGTGTCCTATAACCAACTGGTTTTACTTTTATTACATTGATATTTAATGTATTTAAATATTAACAATCTTATTACATATTTTTCATTGTTCTGCATGACTATGATGCAATAATGTCCTGGAGTATTTGTTACATTGATAAGGTTATGGTAGTTCCCCGCTATGTTGAGAACCTTGAAATTCTATAACAATATTCTTAAATATAATTATATGGTTGGATGGAATACTATGATGGGACACATAGCATACAGACCATTAGGTGTGAGTACTCGTAATCAGATGAGACTTCCTCTCATGAAGTTCTCACTTGGAAATCTCCAAGACAGGAGATTATGAGAACAGACCCGCCAGTAGGAATTCCGCATGTTTTGATGTCTTTGGATATTTCTATCTGTGATCGTGTGTAATGATCCTTAGACATTAAGATTATCATTAATACATGTCACGACTTGCGCACTTTGATTTACTGACAAAACCCGTCATGCAGACAGTTGGCGGGAAGTAGGGCACGTTGGGTGTGTCACAAGTGAAATATTATTAATGGATAAGTCGAGGAAGGATTTTTTCCTTCCATTTATGGAAGTTTATATCTCATCCCTTTTATTGAAATAGAACTATCATGAAAAATTCCATGGCCATGGTGTAACGAAGAGTTTATTTTAGGTAGTCAAAGAACGATGTATCAAGCATAAAAGTTGATGACACTATCATGAAACCTACTTGATGAGATATTGCGACAAAGGGAATATATTACATAGTGAGCATTCATATGTGGATGTCTTTGTTATGAATTTAAGTTCTTTATATTGGGTTCCTTGACCCGTTGCTAGACAGTACTCTTGGACTTTAGGCAAGCCTGCTTAATGCGAATGAAAAAGAATCCTAGAGGGTCACACACTAAGTGTTTCTGGTGGTCTCAAATAAATTCTATTTGAATTTAATTAATAAATAATATTCTCAAGACAATAGAATAAAATTATTCAAGCTAAAATGATTTCATAAATTAAATAAATATTTATTCACCTGATTATGGGTAAAATATATTTATTTATTTTATTGAACATTTAATAAATATTTATTTACTAGTTTGTAAATAAAATATTTATTTAAGAGAATAAATTATTTATTTATTTATTCGGGTGTTCAATAAATGGAAGTGGAGTTTGAGAGGACCAAGGCCAGTCCAGTAGTAAAATAATTATTTGCAATATGATAAATAATTATTTAACTAGTTAGCACAAATTAAAATAACGCTGCTATTATTTTGTGATGCGAAATTTTATTTATAATTCCATTTTGCGTAAGTTATCTCACCATAAATAATGAGGCGGTATTATTATTAATATCATGGGTTTTCTCTAAGGTTATGAATGTATTTAATTTCTATTACGCAATTAAATATTGTAATTGAATCCCCTTGTCAATAAATAGACACATACATCTATTGTGCCATGTACCGAACTGCACACCCGATGAATTGAGAATTGTTGAGCTAAACCATTTATCTCTATAATCCCCTTACCGTACCTCCCAATAACGAGAGACATTTTTCAAGGCCGAAGAACAAGCAATCAAGAACAACCAACACAAGACACTCGCTTCGCTGCGCTAGCACCCGGAGAATGAGTGGTGTCGATCGGAGGCCATCGGAGCACGTGTGGATCACCGCTAGAGGGATTCTAGTTTGGATCCTTGCAAGCACAACAAGATAATATGGAAGGGTCATTCCGGATGATCAACATCATCAACAAAGAAAATAGCAAAGATCCAGGTATTATTTTCTTTATGAAATTAATTAAATTAATTATAAACATGATGTGCAAGATCCTATCTAGAGGTTTCGGGCCTCTTCTTTATTTATCTAAATCTTTGATTCTATACCTTGGAGACTAGCGTTCATCGTCATATTGATCCCAGAATAATCATTGATCATGGTAAAAAATAAAATTTGGGTGTTGGCCCAACCACACTTATGCTGCACCTGAATCCTTCATGGGAAATATTAGAGTTATATTATTGAGCTGAAATGTCTTTTGACTACTACATTAGTGTTGACTCTTCCAGAGGTCGGGCAGGGCTATGTGGTCTTTTTTGATGCATCAGGTTCAGGTTTGGGATGTGTTCTTATACTGGGTGATCATTTTGTTGCTTATGGATCTTGTCAGCTTAGGCCACACAAGAAGAATTATCTGACTCATGGCATTGAACTTGCAGTTGTGATGCATGCGCTTAAGATTTGGAAACATTACCTTTATGAAGAAAGGTATACCATGTTTTCAGACCACAAGAGATTGAGTTATATCTTCTCTAAAAAATATTTGAACCTCTGCCATAGGTGTTGGGTGGAGTATCTGCAATCTTTTGACTTTGACATCGCCTATACCCAGAGAAAGAAGAATGTGATATAGGTTGTGATCGATGGGCTGACGAAATCACCTCACTTTATACCAATTCATGATACAACCAATTTTGAGGAGTTAGTAAATCTCTATGTGAAATATATCATTCATTTTAATGGAGTTCCATATATTATAGTCTCTGATAGAAATCCTCAGTTCACTTATCATTTTTGGAGAGGCCTTCAAGAGACACTGGGATTTCAGGTCCGTTTGGGTACGGCATACCATCTACAGTCAGATGGCCAAACATAAGGAGCTATACAAATTCTTGAGGATATTCTTCAAGCCTTTGTTCTTGACATTGGTGGGGCTTGGGATGACCATTTGGGGTTGGTTGATTTTTCTTATAACAATAGTTATTATTCCGTAGTTAGGATATCTCCTTTTGAGGCCTTGTATGGTCGGCCTTTTAGATCTTCATTATGTTGGTCATAGATTGGTGAAAATTCCTTAGCTGGAGCGAGTGTTTTTCAAGAGATGACATCAAGGATTCAGTTTATTTATCAGAGAATATTGACATCATAGAGACGGTATAAGTCTTATGTTGATCGTCGTTGTAAAAGATTGGAATTTTCAGTTGGTGATCAGGTGTTCTTGAAAGTTTCACCCCATTTTGGTCATCGACGTCTTGGGAGGTAATAGAATCTTGCTCCTCATTTTGTGGAAACTTTTGAGGTTGTTGAGAATGTGGGGAAAGTGGCTTACCATTTAACACTTACACAATAACTGATGTCGATACATAACGTGTTCCATGTATCTCAGCTGCGAAAGTATCTATCTGATCCATCTCATGTTCTGAGTTGGAGTGATCTTAAGGTTGAACCTGATTTATCTGTGACTAAATGTCCAGTCGAGATAGTTGATTCTGAAACCAAGGTACTTCATGGGATGATACCTTTGGTTTGAGTGTTAAGGTAACATGGTTATGATTCTCATGAGATATGGGAGTGATAGGCACTGATGAGAGAGTAGTTGTAGGTTCTGGGCGCAGCGGAAGTGTGTTGGTGGGTGTACCCAACTTTAATTTTAGCATTAACAATGATCAATCTGAGGTCCTTCATGATAATAAAATGCTGGATCTTTGGAATAAAACGAAGAATGAAAAAGAAAGAGGGGATTCTCGGAACCATATAGAGGATCATCATATGTTGGTTATAATTAATTTAATTAATTGACAAGAATTACCTTGATGGAATTATTTCTTCATTGATGTCTCCAGTCACGATCTAATGTGATCCATCATTGCGTTGTAGAATCCAAGTGTAGTATTCCTCTAGTGGTGATCCACATGTGCTCCACGTATCTCTGGATGTCTCCAAAGGGATCTTCGGGTGCTAGCACAGAAAATATTTCGCTTGCGATGTCTGCCTTAGATTACTTTGATCCGGTGGAGGTGGATCTCTCTCTCATAGCTTGAGAGTGTTCTTGGTGGAAAAATAATTCTCTCTTGGATTGAGAGCTTTTCCAAATCCATTGTGCACAACCATAAAAAAATGGCTATGCTAATAAGAAATATATAATTGGGATTTTTAATTACATAGAATAATAAAATGAATTAATTACCCGAAATCATTTATTCATTTCATTTTATTCTTAGTAATACTCCATGTCTAATAATAAAAGTTGAATATTATTATTACTTGACATGCACCCAATGAATTGCACCTAATATTATTTAATTAAATAAATAATATTATTTCTCATAAATTCCCAGAAAAACTACATGACTTATATATATTAATATATACAATGTGTACTTTTATTTTCCATTTTTCTTAATTTCCTCCACCACATTTATTAGACTTTGAATAATGATTATTTATTTCTCAAATAAATATCACTGCATTACTCGCTAATAAATATATTATGTCGCCCACAATATATCCTCTCGAATAACTAGTGTTGAAATAAATGTGATCAGGCATCCTTGAATAATTATTAAACTACAGTCGGGAATAATCTTTATTCAACTTGTTAAATTAATATTTAACTGAGATACTTGGACACGCTTAGTGTGTGACCCTCTAGGCCTCTTTCTCATTGGCATTAGGCGGAGCCTACCTAAAGTCCAAGGTTAGCGTCTAGCAACACGCCAAGGAACCCATTGAGAAAGAAGTTAATGCCACAACGACATGTCACCTCCTATGAACGCTTTCCATGTAATGTAATCTCTTTGTCATGATATCTCAAATCAAGTGGGTTGCATGCTAGTGCCATCAACCCATGTTCTTGATTATTCTTTCTTTTACTTTCCGGAATTGAACTTTTCCATTCCTCACTATGGTCATGGATTTATTTAGGCTATATCAATTCTATCAAAGGGCCTGAGATATCTACTTCTGTTATGGAACAAAAGGGAAAAATCCTTTCTCGCATTATCTATTAATGCAATATCACTCGTGACACACCCAACGTATCATAGCTCGCTGTGAATAGTGTGTCGTCACAGTTTTTGTCAATACATCTAAGTGTGTGAGTTGTAATACCCATTAATAATAATCTTAAAGTCTAAGGACCAATACACACATCCGTAGATAGGAATATCCAATGACACTATGAAATGTGGATTTCCTATTGGCAGATTTCGTTCCCATAATATCCTCCTGGACATTACCAAGGGTGCACACCATGAGAAGGTGCCTCAAAGTTTTATGAGTACTCACCCCTAATGGCCTGTATTATTTGTGTCCCTCAAATAACATCATCTGGCCATAGAACATATATTCAAGAACAGTGTTATGGAACTTCTAGGTTCTCATCATAGCAGGGATTCGCTATGACCCTTTAATGCAACAACTATCCTTAGGACATTATCACATGCATTGTCACACATAATAATAATCAAGATGTGATAAGGTATTTATTAATGAACAAAGTACAAAGTAGTTGGTTATAGGCCACAAACTCCAACAGACTCCCACTTGGACTAGAGCCAACTGCTAACAACATTTAACCCGCTGTCTCTCACATGATATTCATATTTCTGCTGAGATAGGCCTTTAGTCATGAGTTCCTCCATGTTCTCTTCCATGGACACTCTGCTCACTGCAACTTCACCCCTTTGATATAAATCCCTTAAGAGGTGATACTTTCGGAGTATGTGCTTTGTCCGTTGATGTGACCTTGGTTCTTTTTCAAGAGCCACCACTGTAGTATTATCATAATACAACGTGATAGGATCTTTACTATTAGGCACCACATCAAGATCCTAGACAAAGTTCTGAATCCAGACAGCTTCCTTGGCTGCATCAGAAGCTGCTATATATTTAGAATCCGCTGTAGAATCGGCGACAACCGGCTGCTTTGAACTCTTCCAGCTCACAGCTCCTCCATTGAGACAGAAAACATATCCATATTACGACTTCAGATCATTCTGACATGTCTGAAAACCAGCATCTACATACCCTCTGATGACAAGCTCCTCATCTCCTCCATACACCAGGAACAAATCCTTAGTTCTTCTCAGATACTTAAGGATAGTCTTAACAGCAGTCCAATGTTGTTCTCCTGGATCTGCTTGATATCTACCTACCATGCTCAGTGCATAGGTAACATCAAGCCTGGTACATAACATGGCATACATGATAGATCCTATAGCCGAATCATATGGGATATTACTCATTATATCTTTCTCTTTTTGTGTCTGAGGACACATTTTCTTAGAAAGATGTAGGTCATGTTAACCTGGAACCAATACCCTCTTGGATTCTTCCATACTAAATCTCTTTAGTATCTGGTCAATGTATGTACCCTGACTTAGTCAAAGAAGCCTCTTGGATCTATCACGAATGATATTGATCCCTAGAATGTAGGCTGCTTCACCCAAGTCCTTCAAGGAGAAACACTTGTTCAACCATTCCTTAAATGACTGTAAGACTGGTACATCATTTCCAATAAGCAATATGTCATCA
This sequence comes from Viscum album, assembly GCA_963277665.1. Classification (NCBI taxonomy): domain Eukaryota; kingdom Viridiplantae; phylum Streptophyta; class Magnoliopsida; order Santalales; family Viscaceae; genus Viscum; species Viscum album. The sequence goes on from OY728154.1 coordinate 87,742,973, forward strand.
ACATATGCTACTAGGATAACAACTGCATTCCCATTAAAACGCTTATAAACACATGGATCACATTTGTTCTTAATGAAACCAAATTCCTTTATGGCTTCATCAAATCGAATGTTCCACGACCTGGATGTGTGATTTAATCCATAAATAGATTTCTGCAACTTGCAAACCCATTTGGCTTCACCTGATGTCACAAACCCTTCCGGTTGTGTCATATAGATATCTTCTTGAAGGTTCCTGTTAAGGAATGTTGTTTTGACATTCATTTTACAAATCTCGTATTCATGGTAAGCTGCTATGGAAAGTATGATTCTTATGGATTTAAACATGGAAACTTGCGAGAATGTTTCATCATAGTCAATTCCTTGACATTGTTTGAATCCTTTAACCACTAGCATTGCTTTATAGGTGCTAACTTGACCTTTCGTGTCTAGTTTTCTCTTGAATACCCATTTTCATCTAACAGGATTTACATCAACTGGCTCATCGACCAGAACCCAGACTTGGTTCTGATATATGGAATTCATCTCAGAATTCATAGCTTCTAGCCATCTTGTATCATCTGAGCTTTCTACTACTTCCTTGTAGGAGAGAGGTTCATCATTTTACAACAATAATGATTCACCATCCTCAGTGACTAGGAAACTAAATCTCTATGGTTCTCTTATCTCTCTTGATCTCCTACACAGTACTTGTGTTTCTAGAAACTCTTCCACGGGGACTTGTGGAACTTGTTCCTGTACCAACTATTGTGTATCTTGAGCATCAACTTCGTCGAAGTCAATCTTGCTCCCACTATCCTTTTTGAGGATGTTCTCCCTCTCTAGAAAGACGACTTGTCTGGCAACAGTCACTTTCTTGTCTGAAGGGTTATATAGGTAATATCCTTTCGTTTCTTTGGGATATCCTCTAAAGATAAACTTTGTGCCTCGGGGTGCTAGTTTGTTGCTTGAGAAGGCCTTAACAAATGTCTCGCATCCCCATACATGTGTGTGCGACAAAATGGGTTTCTTTACATTCCATAACTCGAAGGGAATTCCATTTGTCGCCTTATTTGGTACTCGGTTTAATGTGTATGTTGCAATCTGTAATGCATATCCCCAAAAGGATAATGGAAGATCTGCATGACTCATCATCAACCTCACCATGTCCAACAAAGTGTTATTCCACCATTCTCTAACACCATTACACTATGGTGTATAAGGAGGAGTGAGTTGAGATAGAATCTCAGACTCCCGTAGAAGATCAATGAACTCTTGGTTAAGATATTCTCCACCTCGATCCGATCGAAGCTTCTTTATCTTTTTACCAAGTTGATTCTCTACTTCATTACTGAATTCCTTAAATTTCTCTAAGGATTATTACTTATACCTCATTAAGTAGACATATCCATATCTACTTAAATCATAAGTAAAAGTAATGAAGTAAGAATATCCACCTCTAGCTTCTACTGGAAATGGTCCACACACATTCATGTGCACCAATCCTAGAAGCTCTGTGGCCCTTTCACCCTGTCCACCGAAAGGCGGCTTGGTCATTTTACCTTGTAAACAAGTGTGAAATCTATCAAGTGGTTTTAGCTCAGTAGAGTCTAAATAGTCATCTTGGCAGAGCTTTGTCAAGCGCTTCTCATTTATATGACTGAGACGGTGATACCACAACTGGGTGATGTATAATTCATGTGAGTTTGTTTCATTATCGATTTCCAACACTTGGTTTTCGTAATTTAATACATAAAACCCATTATTTAAATACTCCATACCATAACATACGTTGTTCTTATAAAATAAGAAACCCTTATTTCCAAACTTAAAAATAAATCCATCCATATCCAAACATGATACAGAAATTATGTTTTTGGTATCACTAGGCACATAATAACAGTTATGTAAAACCAAAATCATCCCAGTTGGCAATGAGAGATGGTAATCGCCAATGGCTAACGCAGCCAGCCTCGCGTCATTGGCAGCTCGAAGATCTACCTCTCCTCTGGAAATCTTTCTAAATATACTTGGATCCTGCATTTGAATATAGATGTGAGCCCCACAATTTGTATCTAATACCCAATGTGTAGAAATTGAAAGATTACACTTGATAACAAACGCACCTTTAACGTCCTCACGCTTCTGGGTGCAGTTCCTCTTCCAGTGGCTTTGCTTGCCACATGAAAAACATACCGCCTCTCATTCCTTGCCCTGCCTCTAGATCTTCCCCTTCTTGGAGGGACGGTGCTCGGGGGCTTTAAACCGTTTATAATTTCTTGGCCCCTTTGCCTTGTCCTTCCTTTTCTTATTCACCATAAGGATTGTGGGTTTGTCATGACCCATGTCCTTATCTACCTGGCGAATTAAGGTCAGAAGTTCCGATATAATCTTCTCATTGTTGCTCATGTTATAGTTGACAATAAATCTAGACAAGGTCTTGGGCAGTGATGATAGGATGAGATCTGTACGCAACTCATCCGGGAACTTAATCCCTAAGATGTTCAGGCGTTCAATGTAGCCAATAAGGTTGAATACATGAGGCCCAGCTAGTGCAGACTCTCCAATCTTAGTTGTAAATAAAGCGTTGGAGATCTCATATCTCTCATGTCTCGCCTTCTCTTGGTATAGATCCTTAAGGTGAGACATCATGCTATATGCATCCATATTTTCATGTTGCTTCAAGAGCTCATTAGACATGGACGATAGCATGAAACATTGGACATTTGTGGCATCATCCATATGTTTCATATAGAGAGATAGTTCCTCATCACTGGAATATTTCCCAAACGTAGCTGGAACAGGCTTTTCCAACACATACAATTTCCTCTCGTGGTGAAGGATGACGTGTAAACGCCTTTGCCACTCTTGGAAATTGGTGCCGGTGAGAAGGTTTTCCTTCTCGAGTATGGTTCGAAATGATATGTTTGAATTCATTTTCTTTCCATTTCTACAAATTAAGATGATAAAAGGTTTAGTACTTTATTATGATAAAACTGAGACAAATAAATAAATTAATACTTATTAGTCTCCCACTATTTTATCGAAATCCAATAGTCATCACCATTGACTTCAGAATATTTTGTTTCCTGAATATTCTAGTGGCAAGGATCCATATTTCCCTTCGTATTACCCCAACTAGGGTTGGTCAAGCAACTTGAAGGGTTTTAGGTAGGCATTCCAAATTCCAACTGCATTAACTCGCAGCTCCTTGATCTACTGAGTGGACTCCCCAATCCTGAAATCTTTTTATTTTGGATTTCCTCAACCTTTGCCTCTTGGTCACACCAAGTCCTATTGTGGCAGTCAACCCTTGATGCAAACCAAGTCAAGTCAACCCAAAACCTTGAATTAGAATTCCTCGATAATTGAAAGCACCCCAACTAGGGTTGGTCAAGCACTTTGAACTATGGTTCGATTCTAACTAAGATTATGGAAGGCTATACTGACTTAATATTTCTTTAAGGGATGTTATCCTTATACGTAAATTTCCATTTTATTATCTTTGATTACAAGTTTTTTAATATTAAGTGGTATATACTTAAGTGATTAACCATGTCTAAGATAATATTTTACGCATAAACCGGTCATATTTTAGTTTCATCTTGCATGCTTGTTTAATTCATTAATTGTATGATCGGGACAACACACCCACAATAAATAAACCATGCAACTGACAGAAATAAAATAAATGGTATGATCATGAGCATATTCTATTGGTTAGTTTATCTAGCGGTTGATAAGCTAACCCAAGAATTAAGGGAAAAACACCTTGAACCTTTTGGGTTCGTGTTTATAGCTTTCCATCTGTTCACCTTTGTATCTCCTTGGATTGGTTTCACCTTGGCTCCTAACTTGAGCTGCCTCCACTAGCTTGGGAGCTCCATCCATTACATATGCTTTTATCTCACATGCAGGTGAGGGGTAAAATGAGGTTTTACATAAAAGAAACCTTGTGCACGTAGGCCCAACATATTAATGAGGAGAAGGCTTGCAGGCCAAAAAATTTAATTTAATTAAAAGAAACCATTCACATACAAAGGTCTTGTTCTAGCTCATGATCATCCATGCATGCAATGATATTTATGCATAAATAAAACTAGCATTCAATTATTTAATCGTTCTTGTTTAAGATAAATCATGCCCGGATCAATTAATTATCTTTAATTAATCAATCCTTTTATCTTAAACCCTTTTCTGAATTTCCTTGAGATTTTCATCCATCATAATTTTAAACAAATAAATTTATTTAAAATTATCTTTGTACATAACTTGTACCTTGGAGCCAACCCAGTGAATTCATGTTCATAACTACCAAATGAGTAGAAATGAACATTACGCAGATGTTAAATTAAACACATATATATATAACACCTATCACGTGTTGTACCTCATCTTTACGCCTGCACTATGGTACATGTCTCAAGGGTTTGTATAATATAATAATAAATTTTAATAAATCTTCTTAATTTGGATGAGTACATGGCGTGTAGTTCTGACTACACGGCATGTACTTTTGTTCACCATCCATCCGAAGTACACGCCCGGGGACATGGCGTGTAGATGTACTTCATAAATTTTCAGAGTACACGGCGTGTTCAATGGGACACACGCTGTGTAGTATCTGTATTACACAGTTTTCAGCCAGGCAAGCCGTGTACGCGGTACACGGTCCAACCCAAACCCGAAGGGACTACACGCCGTGTTCCATGGGCCACATGGTGTGTAATCCGGAAACCGTGTGCCACATGTTCTTGGTCAACACACTGAGTCTTAAAGACTTAGATAGGATCCATTTACATGACTTGATTTGGCGGACCAGTCCAATTCATTGAACCTAGACTACATGGCCAGGAACGTTCGGCACCTCCGAATGAGATCCTCTATTTTATTTTAATCAAAATTAAAAGAAAAATTTGTTTCTGTAAGGTGAATGAGAAACAAGATAGGATGAAGAGATCTCGAGATTCAGATTTAAAGAACGATTAACTTGAATTGAAACAACTAAATTATTAAATGCGTAAATCACCATCAAAAAACTAAATAATTATAACCAACGATATGACTCCCTCTGATACCACTTGTAGGTTCCGGGTGCAGTGGAAGTGCGTTGGTGGGTGTACCCAACTTTAATTTTAGCGTTAACAACGATCAATCTGAGATCTGTCGTGATAATAAAATGCCAGATCTTCGAAATAAAACGAAGAACGAAAAAGAAATAGGAGAGTCCTGGAACCATATAGAGGATCATCATATGTTGGTTATAATTAATTTAATTAATTGACAAGAATTACCTTGATGGAATTATTTCTTCGTTGATGTCTCTGGTCACGATCTGATGTGATTCATCGTTGCGTCGTAGAATCCAAGTGTATGATTCCTCTAGTGGTGATCCACACGTGCTCTGTGTACCTCTGGACATCACCGAAGGAATCTCCGGGTGCTAGCATAGAAGAGCCTTCTCTTGCAATGTCTGCCTTCGATCACCTTGATCCGATGGAGGTGGATCTCTCTCTCATAGCTTGAGAGCGTTATCAGTGGAAAAATAATTCTCTCTTGGCATGAGAGATTTTCCAAATCTGTTGTGCACAACCACAAAAAATGGCTAGGCAAATGAGAAATATATAATTGGGATTTTTAATTATATAGAATAATAAAATGAATTAATTACCTAAAATCATTTATTCATTTCATTTAATTCTTAGTAATACTCCATGCCTAATAATAACAGTTGACTATTATTATTACTTGACATGGGCCCAGTGAATTACACCTAATATTATTTAATTAAATAAATATTATTATTTTTCATAAATTCCCAGAAAAACTACACGACGTGTATATATTAATATACACGGAATGTGCTTTTATTTTCTATTTTTCTTAATTTCCTCCACCACATTTATTAAACCTTGAATAATGACTTTATTTCTCAAATAAATATCATTGCATTACTCACTAATAAATATATTATTTCACCCACAATATATTCTCTTGAATAACTAGTGTCAAAATAAATGCGATCAGGCATCCTTGAATAATTATTAAACCACAATCAGGAATAATCTTTATTTAACTTGTTAAATTAATATTTAACTGAGATAGTTGGACACACTTAGTGTGTGACCCTCTAGGCCTCTTTCTCAATGGCATTAGGCGGAGCCTACCTAAAGTCCAAGGTTAGCATCTAGCAACACACCAAGGCAACCATAAAGAAATAAGTTAATGCCGCAACGACGTGTCACCTCCTACGAATGCTTGCCTTGTAATGTAATCCCTTTGTCACGATATCTCGAATCAAGTGGGTTGCATGCTAGTGCCATCAACCCATGTGCTCGATTATTCTTTCTTTGACTTTCTGGAATTGAACTTGCTCATTCCTTACCATGGCCATGGATTTATTTATGCTATATCAATTCCATCAAAGGGCCGGAGATATCTACTTTCATTATGGAATGGAAGGGACAAATCCTTTCCCACGTTATCTATTAATGCAATATCACTCGTGACGCACCCAAAGTATCCTACCTCGCTGCGAATAGTGTGTCGTCACAGTTTTCGTCAATACATCTAAGTGTGTGAGTTGTAATACCCATTAATAATAATCGTAAAGTCTAAGGACAAATACACACGTCCGCAGATAGGAACATCCAATGACACTATGAAATGTGGATTTCCTACTAGTGGGTCTCATTCTCATAATATCCTCCTGGACATTACCAAGGGCGCACACCATGAGAAGGTGCCTCAAAGTTTTATGAGTCCTCACCCCTAATGAACTATATTATTTGTGTCCCTCAAATAACATCATTCATCCATAGAACATATATTCAAGAACAGTGTTATGGCCCTTCCGGGTTCTCATCATAGTAGGGATCCGCTATAACCCTTTAATGCAACAGTTATCCTTAGGACATTATCACATGCATTGTCACGCAGAAGAACAATCAAGATGTGATAAGATATTTATTAATGAATAAAGTACAAAGTAGTTGGTTCTAGGCCACCAACTCCAACAGTAGTGGCCTCATATTTTTTACATGGAAGCTTTGAAACAAGATTTCTGGGAACATAAAGTTTCTATGGTGGAGAGGTTGTAATATTTTATTACTATTTTCAAGTACTTTTAAACCCTTCTTTTGATCATGCTTTGGTTGGGTTTCGTTAAGGGTTTTTTCAGGTGAGATTTTGAAAATTTTGAAGGGCTTTTGGGTTGTTCGTGGTCGGTGCCCTGCTAATGCAAACCATGCAAACCCAGATAGTGGGGTTTTGCATGGTTGGCGCATGGTTTGTAAACCGTTCACCCACCAAGGAGAAACCATGCACCTTTCCAAAAGGGGCATGGCTAGAGCACATGGTTTTTTCTAACCATGCAGTCATGCCCAGCTAACTGTTCATACAAGATTTTTTAATCTGAAAATTATTTTTAAAAGTCTTGAAACCCACCTTTTAGGTTCTTAACAGACCTAATTCGACCCATAGAGTTTTATTCTTCCATGGAAGCTCCCAAGAGGTGATTTTGGCCCCTCTACACCCTTTTGGAAGTGAATTGAACCTAGGTGAACAATGTTCAATCTTCTCCCGATAGGTTTCCTCTTCTCATTCTCATTCTCTCATTCTCTCTTCTTTCCTCCCTAGGGTTTTGTAGATATCTGCGTTGTTAGAGGATCTAATCCCCACTATTTCAGATCTTGAATTTAGGTGTGATTCTCGGATCTGCGTTGTCAATGATCTCATCGGAGTTTCTCCGATTAGGGTTGTGGGTTTGGAGATCCCATGATTATGATGCCTAATTTTTATTAACCATGAATTGGTTGATTTAAATTCAATTATTTAATTTAAATTCAATTGGTTGATATAAATGAAATTGCTTTCAATTGGTTGATTAAAAAACTAATTCCATTTAATTGCGGTTTTGAAATTGTATTTGGCATGAATTTGGGAAAAACTCTCAATTCCATTGAATTGGGGTGTATTTGTGAAATTGGATGGAATTTGGTGAAATTAAATTTTTGAATTTAATTGTAGAACTTGAATTATGAAATTGATTTGATGAAATTGATTTCAAATTGGTAATTGAGAAAATGGATTAAAATTATTTTGATATAAATTCAATGGTTTTATCTTGGGAAAATGCATTTTTGACTAAAAACCTGTGGTTTGGTTTTAAATGGAAAATTGGAATATTTGAAATGGAGAATGTGATGAAATTTATTTTAAGCAGTCTTAAAATAAATTTTACAACCTTAATTTTTATTAAAGAATATGCAAGTCTAGGTAGTTATGGGTTATTGGGATAGCACTCTTTTAACGCTTTACAACTGAAACAAAACTCAGTGCAGCAGGTCACATCCTCGATGGGATGGCGATGGGTTCATCTTTGGTCAGTATCAAAGGGGCGTGTGTATACACATATTTTCGTGATTCACCTTCGAGTGTGTGAGGATCTCGTTGCCTAGAACTATCGTACCTTTTTTCAGATGGTCATGTTGCTCATTGTTTGTATTTGAAATATATGTCATTGATTTTTGTAAACTTTTTACCATGCCTTTTGAATTTATATAAAAAAATTATATAAAATGTTTATTTAAGCTATTTTTTAAAGTGTTTTCCTTCATTTGAATTTAAATCATGATTTGTTTAAATATTCATTGAAATGTCATTTCATTTTATTTAAAATTTAAAGCTTTATTCGATTAATTAAATGTCGGAATCTTATTATGGAATTCGTAGTGAGACCCTACTGGGGTTTTAGCTCACACCCTACCTGTGTCTTCTGGTGTTTGTAGATCATCTTCTTCCAAGTTTGAGAAAGGGTAAGGCGTCACTTGGAAGTGGTAATAACTGTTGATCCATGGTGTTGGAGAGTTGCATCCGTTGGGATGTGGGTTGTTATCCTGTTTTTATGGTACTTTGAGATGTACTCTGGGTTTGTTTACAAGTTTGAATTCTGGTACAGTTCTCCTTGATTTTTTTCTTGTATTCAGGTTGACTTGTTTATCTTGCTTCTGCAATGTTTGTGTCAAATTATTTCTCACTTTTGTTTTTTTATAATGTCAAGTGCTAGTCATCAACCTGTGGGGATCGAGAACATCCTTCGAACTATATCAGAGCTGGCTCGGCTATCGGGTTACCAGGGTATCCGAGCTGGTTTGTGACAAAGTGGTATCAAAGGTCTAGTTTGAGCTTCTTTTTTATGTCAGTATGCATTTGTGCAATCTTTTCGGGACTTAGAAGGCAGTTGTGATTGAGTGTCTGGTCATCTCTCACCACAATGAACCTTAAGTCACCATGGGTGGTTTGGGAAAGACGTTTTGAGGATTAGTTCTAGTCTTTTCTATGCTTTTGATTTGGCTAAATTGAAATCCAAATCATGTGTTCTATCTGTTGGGATTAATATTTACCCATGTTTCTCGGTTTGAGTGCCAATCTGATGTCTTTCTCATTGTCTATTGATGTTGTGTAGAATCATACCTCTGAGAGGATGTGTGAATCGAATCCAGGAGGAAGTTGTTGATGAACCACAACGAGCAAATCCTCTTGTGGACCCGAGTCTGGTTGAGGTGATTGTGCCACTGTCCAAGCTCTAGGACAGGCACCTGCACCAGTTCCCTTTCAAGATCCGGCTGTGGAACCTCAAAGGAATGTTTTGCAGAATCGTTCTTAGGAGTTCCTTTGTCATAAGTCATTAGTGGTCAAATGAACCAATGATCCTAAAGAGGGTGAATAATGGTTGAGCATGATGGAACGTTTTTTTCAATTCTTGGAGACACATGAAAAAATCAAGGTGAAGTGTTCCAACTTCATGATGGAGGGACCTAACAGGAGATAGTGAGACATGATGATGATGATGATGAATCATGAGAGCTTATGGTGGAAAGACTTAAAAGTTCTTATCACCGACCAGTTCTATCCAAAGTCGATGTTGTTGGCTAAGGTTATTGAGTTTTTCAAACTTGAGCAGGCTAAAAAGACCATGATAGAGTATGCAAACCATTTTGTTGAGTTAGTGTAGTTTTCGCCTGAGATAGTATCGAATGAGAAGATGAGGACTCGATGGTTTGAGTTGGGAATTTTATCTAACATATGTTCTCAAGTTTTTGTGCTGAATTTGTCTTCTTATGCTGATGTGTTGGATATAGCGTGGATGGTCGAAATGGGACTAGCTGGCAAGTCAGGGTTGTCGGGAGTTTCTTTTCCTCCCGGTGGCAGTGTCAATTCCTCTAAGGGAAAGAGGAAGTGTGATGATTCTCATGGTGGCTCTCGATAGCAGGGTTTTTCTAGACCTCCTGAACTACCGGTAAGAGGCCCTTTGATTTGATATCAGTGTGGAAGGACTGGGAATTCTAAGCGGGTTTTCACCAAGGCACCCAAGTTATGTGGATCATGTGGATGCTCGGGTTGCCTATAAAAGTTCTTCCATGTCTTTTATACTCCACATAGTGGCATGGGATCATCAGCGCCTATTAAAACTGTGGTGCACTCTGATGATTTGCGAGCAAAGGGGTTTCATCCACAGGCATCCAGAATATAGGGTTCCAAAAGTAGCAATCCTTAAAAAATTTGGGTTCCCGGTCCTTACTTTTACTTCAAACATAGGGTATAGAATAGTGATTCCATACTACTTTGAAATGCCCAGAATACTTATGAAAAACAAAATTCAACTAAATTTAAAGCTAAAGTGCTTCCAGAAAAAAAATAATTATTACAATAAATATTATCCTGAAATACACTTAAAGAAACTACATTAGTAACACAAATGTGGGTGTTTGTGAGCATCAATGAGAAATTAATGAAATTGTTGGATCAACATATTCCCAACAAACACATCAATAGGCAGGCATGTGATTCCACCTGAGCAAGTCTAGGATCACCTCATAGGTTGTTTAAGAGCATCCCATGATTATATATCCCTTACTATTTCTTGTTTAATACACCTAGTTTTATTACTTTTTTCTCATGATATGTTTTATGGGTTTGACTTTCATATTATGTTCCTATTTCACTTCTGCTTTATTGATTTTGTTTGTTTATTCACTTGATGTTTGCTTTTGGTTGATTTTATGTTTCTTCAGTATGATTTTGGTGGTGGTTTTAAAAGAGGGTTTAAAATATGTGTTTTAAAAAGGGTTGTTTGGGGAAAGGTTTAAAAAGGGTTCTTTAAAAAATGTTTAAGTTTTAAAGGTTAGTTTCTAAGAAAACGTGTGGTTTCTTTCTTTAACAAATAAAAACCTATTTTCTACCCATATTTAAAACTAGAATTTATGATTTTTTTTATAAAGGAAATGCATGGACTCTTTGGAGATTGTCTACTAGGCGGTTATACTCACACCCTGCTTGTGCCACTTGGTGTCAGTTGACCAGAGCTTATTTTGCAGGTTCAACATAAATTTTGGGATCTCTCATGGAGTGAGTCGGTTTGGATGATGGATGGTGAACTTGAGGCCGCATGGAGTTTATGTCAGGTATTTTGGGTTTTCTTTTGCATCATGGATGTATCGACCTTTTCGGCCTCTAGTTTTCAGGATGTTATTCATCTTTTGCAGGTGTAAGGAGGTGGGGTGAGGATATGTTATTATCATGTGGTGTTCGTATTTTAGATATGATTAATGTGTCTCATTTTTTATTTCTATTACTCATGGGGATACTAGGAATCTTAGTGAGGGATTGAGAGGCGATTACTATCAAGTTCCGATTAAACGGACTAGATCCCCCATGGCATCAGAGGTCATAGGAGAGTGCCATCGATGAGGCTGGACTAGAGCAACCGGTTTCCTACGGACTAAGAATGCATTGATAGGTAGGAAGATGATTCCGCCTTAGTACATCTAAAAAGGGTTTTTTCAGTTTTTTTATTCACTTAACATTCTCTTTTTGTTGGTTTTATGTTTCTTTGGTACAGATTTTGTGGTGGTTTTAAAAGAGGGTTTAAAAGCTTTGTTTTAAAAAATGGTTTTTTCAAAAAAAGGTTTTAAAAAGGGTTTTTTAAAGCATGTTTGAGTTTTAAAGCCTGGTTTTTGGGAAGGCTTGTGGTTTCTTTCTTTAATGGATAAAACCTATTTTCAACCCATATTTCAAACTAGCATTTATGGTTTGTTCTTATAAAGTAAATGCATGGACTCTTTGGCGATTGTCTACTAGGTTGTTATGCACACACCCAACTTGTGTCACTTGATGTCAGTAGACCCGAGTTTATTTTATAGATTCAGCATAAGTTTCGGGATTTCTCAGAGCAATTTGGTTTGGGTGATGGATGGTGACATTGAGGTCACATGGAGTTTATGTTGGGTATTTTGGGTTTTCTTTTGGATCATGGATGTATCGGCCTTGCCAACCTCCTACTTTCTGGATGTTGTTATTCTGCTATGGTAATATTTTTATTTCAATTTTATTATGATTATGTATACTGGTCGTGTTTCGTTAGGCTGTTATTATTTTCAAAATCTATTTACTTTTCAGCGCATGGATCCCTGATGCAGAGAGTGATCGTGTCATACTTTCGAGTGGATGTTCTGTGTTTATTTTATTATTGGGTGAAATCATTCACATGATTTCATATCTGATTTCCTGACACTAGTTGTCAACTCGGGGTGATCGACGACGCGCTTTAGGTGTGTTGCAGGCCGATCTGGGTGTCTGGTTCAGGGGTGGCCCATGGTTGGTTCGTGAAAACTACACTATAATGCTTTTCAAGCCATAACACCTTTAAAAGGTATCAACTAGTACTTCCCACTTGACCAAAATGTGGTGACACGAGTTATGATTGATCCTGATAAAAATCACTCGGTTAGAGCTCCTCCTGATAGAAAGATTGGGTTCTACCTGCTCATGCATAAAAGACTAAGTTCATATTGGGGCTGCTCCTTAGAAAGGCCTAGGTTAGATTTGATCCCGTTAAAAGATTAGGTTAGGGTTGCTCTTATTTGTAAAAGTTTGGGTTTGGCTTGAACTTCCTTTTCCTATCATGGATATCCATACTCCTAGATCGAAGTGTGAGAGTATATATATGATCGTTTGGATTCAAACTACTATAAAATCCTTGTATCTTATCTTTTTCTTTACTTCTTACACTCTTCACACATCCACTACATCTCATGTTCAAAGCTGAATTGTTAAATATCTTAATCTGCCAAATTCCACAGTATATATTTTTAAGTATCTTTGGTTTCTTAAATTTTACAATTCACCTCCCCACCCCCCTCTTATCTTATCATTACGTTAGGTGGGACCTAATAGGAAGGTTTATCTAATGTTGATTTAAATTATTTTTTGGACACAAGAAAGAGTACTACATTATGTGTTTTTAGCTTAGGTGGCATCAATGTCATGACTTGAAAAGAGTGACGCTATTTCAACCACATAAGAAAGGTACATGGTTGTTTTAGAATCAGGAAAATAGATGATTTTTGGTCTCAATGGGGAGATGAAAATAGCCATGATAGGGGTGAATTGGACCTTTTTAAAATTAAATTAATGAATTTAAAGGTTAAGATTATATTAGAGTTATTATGCTAACGCATTAGGAAAAATAAAATAAATGAACATGGTGATTTTTATAGTGGTTCGAATCTAAATGACCCTCTTCACCCCTCTAAAAAACTGAGAGAGATGGCACCACTCATATCCACTACAATGGAATCTTACAATGACTTTCTCATCTAGAGTCACAACCTAATTACAAGAACTTTTTCTCTCAGATGGTTAAATCCAAAACAGACCTACCTTTTTCCCACCTGGTGGCATAACCCAAACAACCTGTCTTTTTCCTACCTGAAGGCATAGCCCAATTCCTGACTTTCATTTTAGATTCACAAGTCACAATCCTACCTTTAATGGGTAGTATAACCCTTTCCAATTACACACACAAAAAAAGAATATGAAGAATTAGAAACACATAACCAGATAAATAGTTTGAGTATCAAAGTATCGAGGCAGAAATGAACTCTTCAGCAGTAAATGATCAAAACAATTGTAGTTTGGTTGAGAGCAATGGTTGAATTCCAAAGTTTGCAGCCCGTTTACAGTGCTTAAAAATCCTCAACCTCGTTGTACTATACCAGTTCTATTGAACTCTAAATATGTAGAGTTTCTTTTTTCACAATAGCTTTTGAATTTGAAATTTGTTGCATCTTTCTTTTCAAACGAACTACATTAGATTTTTCCACGCTTGTTTCCTAGATAAAGATCTACAAGTAAGAGAAAAATGGAATACGTATAAGTTTTCCTCGATATTCTATAAAACAATTTAAAACTACACGATGTAAATTGTTAGAACTAATACAACAGTAATAACAAGCATTAATAACCTTGGAATACTCCCTGATATCAATCAAGACTGGCCCTTCGCATTCTATCCGATTTGAATTTTGATATTACAATTCCCAGAATTCACAGAATTCACAGTGTGGATATCAATATATATAATCTCATGTTAATCGCATTTAATTTATCATAAAAAATATAAAACAGGATCGCATAACTTCTAAATAATTAATAAATAATTTTAGAATAAAAAACATTAAAAACATTCATAATAAACTTACCTCTGGTGGAAATATAAAGTGATATAAAAAACATAGCATATTTCAAAGTTTAGAGCATTTTGTAGAATCGTAGACAATCTTAGGTTACACTTACTTGAAACACAGATGTTGTTTATGGGTAATAAGTTTTTATGCTTACCTTGCTCTTTACCCTTATGTAGCTTTTGAAAAGCTTGATTACCTTTACGTGAGACTTGGGTTACCCTTACACAAGCTATAGATTTTACAGGTTACCCTAACACAAAGTTCGTGTTACCCTTACGTGAGATAGAAGTACCCTTATGCGGGTTCAGATACTCTTACGCAACTATTGAAATTTTCTAGTTACCCTTACATAACTAATAACTACCCTTACATAACTAATAGAAAATATCACTTACTTTTACGCAACCCATTGAAACTCATGCTAACGTTTACGCAACTACCTTTATGTAATTATAATTTTATGCAAATATTGAATTACCTTTATGAAAATATTAAACTATCTCTATGAAAGTAATATAAATTGTGACTTACCCTTAAGAAACTATCTCAAAAAATGGGATACCCTTACGCAGAAATATAAGTACCCTTACACAAATATGAAAGTATGTTAGTTACCATTACACAACACTAGTTATTCTTACGTAGCTTCAGAAAAAAAATTCTACCATTATGCAGCCCATTGAAAATTCAAGTTACCATTAAGTAACTTCATAAAACTCACTTTTGTTGGATCGAAATATAAATATAGATGCTCAATTACAAGAGGAGGTGAATTGCAAGTTTAAAAACTTTCCATTTTATGCCTAAAAGGAAATCTATGTTTAACAAAGTTAAACAAAGTGAATTCACAACATGTCTTTGGTTCTTAACTAAGAAACAATCTTGCTTAGGATCTGGAAATATAGATCTGAAAAAGAAACTTAATAAAAGTTTACTTATGGAAATATTTTAACTTAAAGCATATAGAATCTTATTTATCATAGTATATAAGTATAAGAAAGTTGTACTTTCTTTCTTTAACAAAATTACAGCGGAAATAAAACTTGAAACAACAATCAAGTAAACAAGTAGGAAATATTTTAACCCAAAGAGAAGGGTATCCAACAACCTTGAATAAAGGTCCCTTGATTTATACTTTCAAGAAAGTCTGTCTTACCCACACCAGGATAAGCCCTAGATAAGAATATCAGATTCTTTATTTCTATCCCCTCAAGCACTCGAACTTTTAGGTAGTCAGAACCTATGTCTTCCTATCCTTGGAAGTCCTCAAACTTTAAGGTAGTCGGCACCTCTATCTTCATATCCTTGGAAATCCTCGATTGTACACAACAACAATTGGATTCGCACAAAGCTGAACAAGTTGTTCACAGTTGAACAAGATGTTCACAGATCGCACAAAGCATGAGAGTCTTTCTCTCTCTAGAAATCACTTCACAGCATGTAATCTCTAGGATCATCAATCCATGTTGAGCTCGTTCAAAAGAGATCTTATTTATATGCAAGGATTCCAACGGTCGGCTCCCTCCTCCAACGGTCATATTTTTTCTTGAATTTTGGACGGACTTGTACATGTGTCACTCAACCAACAGTTATCTTATAACAGATTGCACGACATCGTTTTATTGTAACAAAATCATGTGTAAGGAAATTGTATCATGTAAGAAAAACATTCTTAAGCTTAGGAAACTTAAATAAAATAGGATCCGGTAAAGTTGGAACAATGCTTTAAGGAAATGAAATAACTATAAAAAAATATTTTAATTGGATTCTTAAGGAAGTGAAAATGGAGTCTAAAAAAATTGATATTCAGATTCTGTTTTACAAAGAATTTGGAGCCTGAATTCTGAGAAATTCAGAGTCAGAATTCTGAGGAATTCAGAGTCTGAATTCTAAGAAATTCATAATCTGAATTCTGAGAAATTTGAAATCTGAATTCTGAGGAATTTGGAGTCAGAATTCTGAGGAATTTGGAGTCTGAATTCTGAGAATTTGGAGTCTGCATTTTAGAGAATATAGAGTCCGAATTTTATGGAATTCGAAGTCTGAATTTCAGAGAATTCAGAGTCTGAAGTTTAGAGAATTCAGAGTCTAAATTTCAGAGAATTTGGAGTCTAAAAATAGTAAGACTCAATATCTAAGGAACTATAAGATTCCAAGGTTTTTAGATAAGGATCCGAATTTTTGACTTAAAAAAAGGTTAGACTTGGTTTGAGAAGACATTAAATAAGACATTGAAAACCAAGGATAAGGATAAAACTTTTCTTAGAGAAAGAAATTTTTTCTTAAGAAAATTATTCTTAGAGAAAGATAATTTTCCTTAAGAAAAATGTGTTTGCGATTTTCAAAACATAAAAGGAATAAAAAAGTCATAAGAAAACCTTATTGACTCAACAATCCCCCTTTTTGGAAAGCACAAACAACTTTTCGAAAAAGAATATAAGGAATAAAATTTTTGCTTTTTGATCATTAAAATAAATACTTATCTCCCTTTACATTGACACATAATGAATACAACTAACTCCCCCTTAGGTTTTTCTTGTTTAAGACAATCTTCTTTAAGTAGAATCCCCCTTACTTAATCCCCTCCTTTATTATGGAATTCTCTTCTTTTTTTAACTTAATATTCTTTTGATCATTCTTTTCTCCCCCTTTGTGATTTTTAAAAAGGAATGGAGGGAATGAAAATTGTACCTAAAATGTTAACAATATACAAGACAAACTAATGGAACAATAACAAAATTTCATTATGATAGGAAAAATTGTTACAAGAAGAATACAACAAAAGATCGGAGTTACATGAAAATCATTCATCCTTTTTTTCCTTTGGCATGAGCTTTCTCAAGGTTGCCTTTAATTTCTTCAGCTCTGTGTGATCATCCTCAATCCTCTTGAGCAACTGATCCTGGTCCTAATTCTTCTTTTTGAGAGCCTTAATACTTTCTTCTTGAGACTTTAGAATTTCTTCATGGGACTTTACTACCTCTTCTTATTGTTTGAACTTTTCTTCCAGCTCTTCCCTCAATTCTCTTTCCCTTTTCAAATTTAAAGTAATTGAATTGAGCTTTCCATTTTTGTCTTTGTCCTCTTGAATCCGGACTGCATGCTCTTGATTCAACTTGTCTGAAAGATTTGATATAAGGTTCTTCAAGGTGTCATCTGACTGATCAAATGCATCTTTTACTGAGTCACGAAAATCATCTATAATTTTCAAATTAGAAATTACTGTCATAGACCATTTGGTTATTTCCTTACCTGATCCTCCTATGAGCATCATAACCAATATGAAAAGTCTTGAAATCCGCTTCATGTTTGATAAACTTTTCCATGAACATGCTTATCGAATTCGACTTCTGATTGATAGAATGCTGAAGCAACTGACATCTGGAATCGATACTTGGAAATAAGGGTATTGTGTTCACTAACTTCTTCAAAGACTGAACAACGAAGTCTTGTCACAAGGAAGACGAAGATTCGGAAGCTGATTCCTTTGCTGGCGAGGAAAATTTATCTAGCTCTTCAGCTTTCCTCTTGGATGTTCCACCAACATCTTTCTTAGCTTTCAGAACCACAACCTTTCTAGGCAAGTCAACAACCATCTGTTTTCCTTTATCAGGTCTAGATATTGTCTTCCCAACTTTCGAAGTCTCTTATCTTCATCAACATCTTCTTCTTTAGCATCTCCCTTAATATCTTCAAGATGAATGAAATCATGGCTGCTGCTCTCATCATCTGAAGGTTTATCAACCTCATCATGTCCATCATCATCTTTCCCTTCTCTTTGTTGAATCTACTTAAAGTTATGATTGATAACTTGTCTGGAGAACTTTCATTCTCATGATATTCTTCCACTTGTTTGATTACATCTTCACTCTCTTCCTCTTCTTGTTTTTTCTTCTTGGTGTGAACTATCTCTTCTTCCACAATAGGTTTCGGAATTGAAATTTTCTGTTCGGGAGTTTCTAAAGAAACTGATTCTTGGAGGAAGGATTCCGGTACCTGAATCTGTTCGGATGCTTTTTCAGTATCCGAACAGTATAGGGTATTACAAGACTTACATTGATAAACACAAATTTGAATGACCCATAAAATTGGACACCCTAAACCGTGAGATGTAGGCCTGGTTTTCAACGGAAGGCATGGCAATGAAAACAGAAATGGTTATGTTCTTCGAGATAACATCCAATTGGAATGTACCTGTGCCGCGGGCGATCAAACATCCATGATAGCATATGCAAGCTTCTTTTCTAGAAGAGCAGCCATTGAAAGTAAATGAAACACAGGATCGGCCAAACCATAGAATCCTGCAGCGACCCTTCTGTCGTCCCTCTACAGACCCGACCCGCAGAAGGGGCAGAAATTAAAGCCCGGGTCGACGGGACGGGAGCAGGACCAACACTTGAAAACACCGGGGGTCGCCAAGTTCGGCCGCGGGGCGCCGGGATCGGCGGGCGGCGGTGGCAGGGGGCGGGAATGAGGGAAGAAGAGGGAGCAGTTGGTGCAGTGCAAGCGGGGTTGGTTGGCGTGCCATCGCCAGACGGGTACAAAGAAGAGCTTGAGGACGTTGTCGTAGTTCACCAGATCGGCGCTTGAGCCGCACATGATGCACCTGCCGGCGTCGCGCTGCAGCACCTCCCGAACCTGCTGCCCGACTTGTCCCACGAAGAAGAAGAACATGCTGATTCTATTTTGAATCGCGCTCCGTCTCGATGACCTCCTCTCCTCGCCTGCTTGAAAAGAATTAAAGAAGGAAGATGAATGATTTCCCGTGCATCGTAGGCACACCCTCCAGAAAGAAGAGAATCGGCCCTCGAGTGCTAAGCACGGTTCTGGAACCCTCGAGTGCTCAGCACGGTTCTGGAACCCTCTCGCGCGGCCTCCTCTGCTTTTCTGTAAAGAAAAATAATGGAGAAATTGAATGTGTGTCAATGTATATATATATATTTGAAATTATAAATTGAAAGTATGACATAAAATGAAATTAAATGTTTCATTTTTTTAAAGTTTTATAATTAAATAAAATGATAAAATAAATCGATACATTTTTAAAAAATGGAAAATTTTAATTTTTTGTTATAAATCTAAAAATTAAAATAGAAAAATATAAAAAATACATATATAAGAAAAAATGTGTGAGAAACAAGGATATGACAACGATGACCATATAGGCATGCATTCACAACACTCATCAAAGGTAATTCAATTTATTCATGTATAGCTGATTTATTGAGATATCGAAAGATGATAACAATTATATTATAATATCAACCTCAGATCTTTATGAAAAACCTTGACTAACTAGATTTGCTTTATAGAACATCATTATTTTCATTTCTATGTTATATAAATACTCATTTATGTTGAGTGATGGGAGGCTACATTTTTTTTTTGATAAAATACGGATTCATTAATGTTGAAGATCAGCAGACGTACAAACGCGAAGCCATGAAGGGAAGTGGTTCAGCCAGAGCTGGTTGCCATCTAAGGGGCCAGAGGCCACCAGCTGATGGGCAGCATTGTTTCCTTCCCTTTTGGTAAAGGAGAAGGTGCAGCTTGAAAAGCCTTGACGGAGAGAGAGGATTCTCCTGATGAGGGAGCCAAATGACTGGAGTCCACCGTTGTTGTGGTTGATCGCATTGATTATGATGAGGCAGTCCGATTCAAGGTTGATATTATCCCATCCACGATCTTTAGCGAGCATCATACCGGCGAGGATGGCTGTAGCCTCGGCTACCACAGGTTCCCAAAAAGCATGGTGTGATTCAAGTTTGGCTGCCATGATTTGTCCCTGATGATCCCGGGCCAAAAGGCCGATGGAAACGGGTCCATTCGTGGGGAGAGATGCATCCACATTAATCTTGAGACAACCTTCCATTGGCAGGCACCATCGGGAGGAAAATGAAGGGACTCCAAAGAAATTTTGATGTCCATTGTGATGTTGTCAGCCCTCAATCCATGACGAGGCCCGGTCAATCCAGAATTCGGGTGGTTTGTGGACGTGGTTGAAAACTGCATCGTTGCGACGGACCCAAATGATCCAGGCCAGGGTACAAAGCGAGCTCACTTTAGTCGATGAGAGAGAGGAGCACCATCATGTCAAGAAAGAGGGGAGGTCAGGGGCCATGACCATAAAATCATCAGAATCAGAGTCTCATTTATTTTGAATTTCCTTAGCCCCCGGGCAATGAATGATGGCGTGAGAGGGGGGTTTTGGGACGTTTGGGTAGAAGGGGCAGCAGTCGTCACTGGAAATATGTCGGAAAACGAGAAGACTCATTGTAGGGAGGGTGCCCGTGCAAACCTGCCACCAGATGTGACGAATCTTAGGGGGGACGTTAAGTTTCCAAAGCGATTTCCAGGGCCCCCCTTCCCGAACAGCTGGATGAGCGGCAATGGCGAGCCGATAGCCGGATTTCACCGTGTATTCTCCCGATAGGTCATTGGTCCAGAAGAGATGGTCGGGGCCCGTGTCAGGGACCCAGGGGGTACTCAGGATAATTCTTTTGTCACGTTCATTGAACCAAGCATTGATCGTTTCCAAACACCACCCTGATCTATGATCAGAAAAAGAGGCACCTGACTGTGGCATCTTCATAACCTGGTTGGGCAGGGGAGAATGCCCGCAAACCATCCTTATCAATCAGCCAGGGGTCGGTCCAGATATTAACAGTTGAGTCATTCCCAATCCTCCAGCCCAGCCCTTTTTCCAGTAGACCACGGCCACCCCAAATGCTTCTCCATAGGAAACTAGGACGGGGGGCCAAGAGAGGATTCGTGGAATTCCTTGTGGGGAAAATATTTAGCTCGGAGAACCGGCGCACAGAGGGAAAATGGACGGTTAATAAGGTGTCAACCTTGCTTCGCCGACAGTGCGTCATTGAAGTGAAGGAGGTTTTGGAATCTCAATCTTCCCTCAGATTTGGGAGAGCATAGTTTCTCCCAGGCAATCCAGTGGGTACGATTCCTTCCATTATGCTTTCCCCGCCAGAATTTGGTTGTGCGTGCGTGGATCTGGTTGACTATAGTCGACGGGAGCTTAAAAAAGGACATATAATAGCTGGGGATGGACTGGAGGGTGGCTTTAATGAGTGTCTCCTTGCCGACTTTGGAAATTCTTTTAGGGGTCCAACCTTGAATTTTTTTCTCAATACTATCCAGTAAAGATGCAAAGACTTCTTTTTTGGAGCGGCCAATCACCGTGGGTAGCCCGAGATACTTCTGGTGTTTCTCAACCATATGAATGCCTGTCGTTGCACAGAGGTCTTCTTTCTTGGATTGGGGCACCCCTGCACTGAAGGAGATTTCCGATTTTCCATGGTTGATTGACTGTCCAGATGCCCTTTCGTATTGATGGATCGCATGACTGATCGTTCGACATTCATTATTGGTTGCTCTAGAGGAAAGAAGGCAATCATCGGCAAAGAAAAGATGTGAAACCGGTGGGCTTCCACGGCACACCCTTGCCCCATGGATAGTATTAGAGGATACCGCCCTGGAAATGAGGTTAGAAAAAACATCAGCCACCAAGATAAAGAGAAAAGGGGAGAGAGGATCTCCTTGGCGCAGGCCATGGGTTGGGGTGAAGCCTCGGGTGAGCTCCTCATTGACATTGATTCGGAAGGAGATGGACGTGACACAGTGCATGATCATATTTGTCCATTTAGGACAGAAGCCCATTTTCAGCATCACGACTTTGAGGAAATGTCATTCCACTTTATTGTAGGCCTTGGTCATATCAAGCTTCCAGGCCATGGTTCCTCTTTTTTCCGTGTAGCGTGTTTTCATGGAATGGAACACTTCATGGGCCACAATTGTGTTATCCGTGATTAGTCACTTAGCCACGAAGGCACTCTGGTTTTCTGAAATGATTTCAGGTAACCAAATTCGTAGCTGATTAACTAAGATCTTTGAAAAAATCTTGTCTGAGACATTGCAGAGGCTGATAGGTCAAAAATCTAGGATCGCAAGAGGTTTCTTAATTTTGGGAATGAGGACGAGGATAGTTTCAATGATGTCGGCAATGCTTGTTATCCCTTCCCAGATATTCTTCATCAGATTACAGATGTCGGGACCAATAATGTGCCAGTATTGCTTAAAGAAAAGGGCGTGGAATTCGTCCGGGCCCAGGGCCTTAGTAGGATGAATATGCTTCAGAGCCAGACGTATCTCCTCATCTGTCACATCTTTGGAGAGCTCTCGATTGATCTCGTCGGTGATCATAGGTCTGATATAGTACTCCACTTCAAATGAAATGTAGGGAGTTCCTGCAGTGAAGAGGTTTTGAAAGAAACAAATAAAGGCTTCCTGGATTTCGTCGGTGTCAGAGACTTTGCTACAATCAGGTTGCGCTATGCAAGGAATAAAATTTTTCTGACGCCTATCTGATGCTTTCTTCTGAAAATACCGGGTGTTGGCGTCCCCTTCTGTAATGTGGGTGTCCCGAGCCCGCATTGCCCAGAAGCTTTCCTTAATGCGCAGAGCGGCATCCAAATCTCATTGTGTAGCACCAATCTTAGAGAGATTGAAAATGGATGGCAGTTGACTAAGAAATTAATGCAGTTTTCTTTAAAGGAAATCACAGTGCCTATCGAGATGGCGGAACTTCTTATTGCTCCATGATCTCAGATCAGATGCGACCTGCTAGAGGTTGGATCTCACGTCTGCATGAATACTCTTCCAGCTTGATCTAATAACATCTTCACATTCGTGGTCTTTTGACCAGAAGCTTTCAAATCTGAAGGGTCTGCTGGCATGCCTGTAGCGTTCTCCATGAGTGCAGTCAATGACAATTGGGCAGTGGTCCGAACAGTTGAGCAGCAGGTGGTCGATGTGAAACATGCTGAAGAGAGTTGTCTAGTCTGAAGAGCCCAGAAATTTGTCGAGCCACTTAGCGATGTGGGTGCCATCCGTAGTACCCCGGAACCATGTGAACGGATTACCCGCGTAACCCAGGTCGACCAGGTCCGACCTAGAGACCGCGTCCCTAAATTTGACATCGACGCAGAAGTTCAGACGACACCGCCTCTTTTTTCCCTGTTAAACATAATCTCATTGAAGTCCCCTCCGAAGAGGATAGGGCCTGGAAGCTCATGATGAAGCTTGCAAAGAAGATCCCATGATTTCCACTTCTCATTTTGGGACGGCCAACCATAGAATCCCACAAACGTACATGGAAGGGTGCGATCCGCATGAATTCTTGCAGCCACATGGTTCGGGGAAAAGGACACGATCTTGACGTCGACAGAATCCTTCCATAGGAGACAGAGTCCCCCTGAATGTCCTTGTCATGAGACCGGGAGGCTACATACACATAAAACATTATCAAATGTTATTTAATGTGAAATTCTCACTTCTTGTCTACAAGATAATTATAAAAAGGGATGATTATAATAACTTGATGATCTTATTTATGTTTCTACAGGTAAAATTGTATGTTTCCATATCAAACTAAGAAATTGTGCTTCCATGAGTAGTGGTGCAGCTATGAGTTGTAAATTCTTTAAAAATGTTGAACCATTTTGAGTGTGAACATCCAACATTTATTTTTGTTGACATGAAATAATTATTAAAAACGTGTGAATATCATCAAATGTGTAATGTATAAATTATATCATTGATTTATTTTCTCTCTAATGTCGGGGCTTTATCTTCATTGAAAATTTTCATATTTATTTTGGATCATGATCTTTTTATAAAAATAAATAAAAACTTTTAGGGATTTTCAACTAAATATTGTCACTAATATGACCGCATCAAATTACACCACAAACATCCAATAAATTTAGTTCAATATTTCTATTCATGGAATATTAAAATATAATTACATATTTTATAGGATATTATAATTTATATCACGAGAAGTTTAATCAATTCACCACTATAAAAAAACAATAATTACTAGTAACTAATATGAATGTCCTTAAATGTTTGGACTATTGGTCCATGCTAAGAATATTTTTTAGTTTTGGGTTTATTTTCATGATAGTTTGTCATTATAATGTCAATATTTTTTAATAATTCAATATTTCAAATTATAATCATTTGTATTTCTGGAAGCATTTGTATATTTATATATATAATCAACAATTTTTTTACATGCTAATAATTCCTCATTGTCTCCCTATACGAGCACCACTTATAGAGTATTTTCCACCACTTTTAGGATGATTTCTATATAAAATTATGTTGTTGTTATTCTTCACTTCTGAGTAATAATTCATTCATACGAAGAATGTTCTTTAAAACCATTAGCATTTATTTCACATGTGTTGTTTTCTAGGAGTAAATATTTTTTTACAGCTAAAAAAACATTAAATGGCATGTATAATGTCAACATTAGACAATTTATTTATCACAATATGATATTAAATCATATTTTGAACTTTGAGTTTACATTGATTTATTTAGTGTGTCACAAGATTAAACAATACAAACTCATGGCTATGTGATAGATATTTGATATTTATACTTGGTAGATTTTTTCAAATTTATTTAAATATATCACATTATTAATATATGATGTGATAATAAATTATGCTATTTCCAAACCACTTATTTGCATATTCTGATATTGAATTAATATGAATGGTATATAATGATAATCACATAAAATATAGTTTTTTATCGTAGAAACGTGTATGATTTTAGTGTCCTGTCTATGAACTCACTATAGAAAAACAAACCTCTAGCGGTGATTATTATTCCAATTTGTGGCAGTTTAAACCACTGTTAAACCACTTAGTGGCAGTTATGTAAACCACAACACATTTCATTGTTGACAATCAATTAGCACTACTACAAAACACGTCTTTAACAATACTAGATTATGCCTTTATTGGCGCTAGAAAAGTGTTGACTACCTCAACACGGTTAAAAGGACAAGGCTTTTATTAGTGCTAGAAAAGCACTCATAAATCGTAGCTTTATCGGCGCAAATAAAAATGCTGATAAAGAATATTTTTATAAGCACTTTTATTTAGCGGTGATAAAGGATTCCTATATTTGCGCTTATACAAGAGCTGATAAAGGTTATCTTTATCAGTGCATTTAGTAGCATTGATAAAGGTGAAAACTATAGTGTGATGATACAACACACTACATCACTAGAAACAGGGGAAATTTGCTCTAACAACACACTGCATCACCAGAAACAACAACAGAAATTACCAAAATAAGATGAAAATACTGAATTTAAATGAAATAAAATTTCTAATACAAATACAAGAAAAAAACACTATTACAAAGTATGTATATTGTTTTTTTTACTAAAATTAATGTAAATTTTGAATAAAAAGGAGCACTTGGAGTCATACTGGTCACACTGTGAGTTGAATTGTGGTGTGCCTGATTCCTACATATCATAAATGACTTATGGATCATTTTCCTAAAGTACCAAAAAATTTGAATGTGTTTTCTTTGTCTTGAGTAAGTCAGTTGTTTTTTTGATTAAAATTAATATCAATTTTGAATAAAAAGATGCACTTGGAGTCGTACTAATCACACCATGCATCGGATTGAGATTTTACTGATTCCTACAAGTCATAAAATGACATATGGATCATTTTCCTAAAGTACCAAAAAATCAAGATGGGTTTTCTTGGTTTTGAATATGTAAGTTGTTTTTTTTCCACTAAAATTAATGTCAATTTTGAATAAAAAGACGCACTTGGAGTCATACCGATCACACCATGCGTCAGATTGAGGTGAGAAAGATTTATAAACATCCAAAATGACACATGGATCATTGTATTAAAGTATCAAAACAATTAGAATGTTTTTCCTTGGTTTTGATTACACCACTTGTATTTTTTACTAAAATATCATTTTAAACTAGAAACGCATAATTTGACCCGTATATGTGGCATTAGGTGTGGGTTTGAAATGAGACTGATTCATACACATCAAAAATTAATTATGAATCATTTTCTTAAATTATTAAGATAATCCGAGTGTGTTTTCTTGGTTTTCAGTGAGTGACACTTTTTGTACTAAAATGTCAATTTTAAACTGATAATGGACACTTGGAGTCATATCGGTCACACCGTGTGTAGGATTGAGGTGAGGCTTATTATTACACATCACAAATGACTTATTGATCGTTCTCCTAAAGTACCAAAACAACCCAAATGGATTTTCTCAGTTTTGAGTATGTTAGTTGTTTTTTCACTAAAATTACTTTCAATTTTAAATAAAAGGACACACGTGGAGTCATACCAGTAATACCGTGCGTCAAATTGAGGTGCGAAGGATTTCTACACATCCCAAATGACTCATAGATCATTTTCCTAAAATATAAAAACAATCTGAATGTGTTTACTTGGTTTTGAGTACACCACTTGTGTTTTTTACTAAAATATCATTTTAAACTAGAAACACTCACTTTGAGCCATATAGGTGGCATCATGTGTGGGTTTGATATGAGAATGATTCATACATGTCACAAATTAATTATGAATCTTTTCCCAAATTATCAAGACAATCTAATCATGTTTTTCTGATTTTTAGTGAGTGACACTTTTTTGTATTAAAATGTCAATTTTAAACTGATAACAGGCACTTATAGTCATACAGGTCACATTGTGCGTCAGATTGAGGTTCGGATGATTTCTACATGTCAAAAATTACTTATGGATCATTCTCCTAAATTACCTAAACAATCTAAATATGTTTTCTCAGTTTTGAGTATTTCGGTTGTTTTTTCACTAAAATTAATGTCAATTTTGAATAAAAAGACACACTTGGGTCATACCGATCATACCATGCATCGGATTGAGGTGATGATGATTCCTACATGTACCAAATTACTTGTGGATCATTTTTATAAAGTATAAAAATAATCAAAATGTGTTTCCTTAGTTTTTAGTACGCCGCTTGTGTTTTTTACTAAAATGTCATTTTAAACTGGAAACACTCACTTTGAGCCATATTGGTGGCATCGTGTATGGATTTTACATGAGACCGATTTATACACATCAAAAATAAATTTTTAATTGTTGTACTAAATTATCAAGACAATCTGAGTACGTTTTCTTAGTTTTCAACGAGTGACACTTTTTTGTATGAAAATTCCAATGTTAAACTGATAACGTACACTTTGAGTCATACTGGTCATACCATGCATCAGATTGAGGTGAGGTTGATTCATACTCTCAAAAATGACATATGGATAATTTTTCAATATAATCGAAACAATATGAATGAGTTTTCTCAGTTTTGAGTATGTCAGTTGTTTTTTTCACTAAAATTAATGTCAATTTTGAATAAAAAGTCACACTTGGAGTCATACCAGTCACTCCGCGCATCGGATTGAAGTGTGGATTATTTATACACATCATAAATGATTAATGGATCATTTTACTAATGTATCAAAACAATCATAATGTGTTTCCTTGATTTTGAGTATGTCACTTTTTTTTACTAAAATGTCATTTTAAACTAGAAACACACACTTTGAGCCATACAGGTGGCATCATGTGTAGGTTTGACATGAGAATGATTCATAAAAATCACAAATGAATTATGAATCTTCATCCTAAATTATCAAGAAAATATGATCGTGTTTCATTGGTTTTTAGTGAGTGACACATTTTATATTAAAATGTCAATTTTAAACTAATAACAGACACTTTGACACCAACCCTCCTCAATGACCATGATATATTAACGTTGTTTTTTCCTCCAATAATTATGTTATACACCTACTGATTTTGGTGGTTGATTACGCACATATTTATTCAAACATTTAAGTTGGATTATATACCAGTTTGATAATTGGGAATTTTACAGATGTTGCTTCAATAACACTAGTGGAGAAATTGAAGCCTCCAACACAGAATGTGTAGGTTCTGGGTGTAGCGAAATCAAAGGAGGAATGACACACAACTTTTATTTTTCGGTAATCAATGATCATTTCGGGTTCAATATGATGATAAATTCCTGTATCAACGAAATTAAATCAAAGATTTAGACAAGGAATAATTTCCCTCGGAACCCAGAGAGAGGATCGACTTATTTTATTTATAATTAATTAAATTAAATTAAAGAAATACATCCAAGGTTTTATTTCTTCGTTGATGTGTCTGGACATAGATCTATGTTATATATTTGTTTCATTATAGAGATCAAGAGTAGATCTCCTCTAGTGGTGATCCTCACATGCTCTGTGAATCTCTGGATGTTGCTGAAGGAGTCTCCAGGTGCTAGCACGAAAGATCCTTATGCTTGCGTCATCCGCCTTCAATCGCCTTGAGAGATGATTCCAAAGCGTTCTCTGATCTGGTGGAGGATAGGGGTGTAATCGAGTCGATCCAAGATGAGTATCTAAGTACTCGAGCTCGGGCTCGATACTTGAACTCGGTGCTCGAGCTCGACTCGGTGCTTGATCGAGTATTTATTTTCTAGCATGATATCGATCTCGATCTTGACTTGGGATCGATCTCGAGCTCGACTCAGGCTCGATCGACCATTCTATAAGGCTCGACTCGGTTTGATTATGATAATTTTTCAGAATTTTAATTACAAAATATATCTTGAATTCGAGATCGAACTCAAAATTTTACTTGATATCAAAAGCTCGAGCTCGAAATTAAATACATATATATTGAAAACAAATAATATATTAAAAAATTAGATGCTCGGTTAGGCTCGCGAGCTACTCGATTGCGTTATTATAATACTCGAACTCGACTCAATTTAGTACTTGAGTAGCTCAAGCTTGAGCTTGAATAAAAAAAACCAATCTGAGTTCGAGTATCTATCGAGCCGAGACCGAGTAGCTCACGAGTACTCGATCTCATTTACAACCCTAGTGAAGGATGATCGCTCTTGTTCTTGTGAAATTTCTTAGAGAAAAGAGAGCTATCAAGGCTTGAGATATTTCTCCAAAATGTTGTGAAAAACCATTGTGGCTAGCATTCACTTTCCCCAAGCTAAATGAGAAAATAATAACATAACTATGAATTTAATTCACTAAGTGATAATAAATAATTATCACAAGTGTCTTTACTTATTTTATTATTCCATGTGAAACCCCCATGTCAAATAATAACGGAAATACCATTATTTATATGATGTGTTATTAAATTTCAAGTTATATTTAAATATTATTTAATAAAATAATATTTAATATTATTTCTCACTGGACCCTTAAAATTGGTATGCCCATCCTCCTTAATATTTATTGGGTCTTGAATAAAAACCGTTTATTTATTAAATAAATATAACTACATTATTCACTGATAAATAAATATTTCATCTATAATATATTCTCTTGAATAACTAGTGATGAAATAAATGCAATCAAGCATACATGAATAGTTGTTAAACCAAAACTAGGATTAATATTTATTTATCTTGTTAAATAATAAATTATTTAACTGAGATTTCGGATACACTTAGTGTGTGACCCTCTAGACCTCTTTCTCAGTGGCATTAGGCGAACCTGCCTAAAGTCAAAGGTTAACATCTAACAACATGTCAAGGCACCCATAGAGAAATAAGTTTATGCCAAAATGGCATTCCACCTCATGCGAATGCTTACCATGTAATATAATACCTTTATCACAATATCTCTAATCGATCAGGTTGCATGCTAGTGTCATCAACCTATATGCTCGATATCTTGTTATTTGATTTTTCAGAAATAGAAGTTTCCTAGAGAACTCCATGACCATGGATTTATTTAGGCTATATCATTTCCATCAAAAGGCATGAGATATTTACTTCTGTTAATGAACATAATGTATAAATTCTTTCTCACATTATTCATTAATGCAATATTACTCATGACGCACCTAATGTATCCTACTTCACTACAAGCATATGTCGTCATGGTTTTCGTCAATACATCAAAGTATGTGACTCATAATATCCATTAATAATAATCTTAAAGTCTAAGGACCATTACACACATCCGCAGATAGGAACATCCAATGACACTTATAAATGTGGATTTCCTACTACCGGGTCTCGTTCTCATAATATCATACA
Organism: Viscum album; assembly: GCA_963277665.1. Classification (NCBI taxonomy): domain Eukaryota; kingdom Viridiplantae; phylum Streptophyta; class Magnoliopsida; order Santalales; family Viscaceae; genus Viscum; species Viscum album. Next base: position 87,773,463 of record OY728154.1, read on the forward strand.
GGACATTACCAAGGGTGTATACCATGAGAAGGTGTCTCAAATTCCTATGAGTCTCCACCCCTGATATCCTATATCATTTGTGTCCCTCAAATGATATCATTCAGCTATAGATAATATATCTAAAAATAGTGTCATGGAACTTCTAAGTTCTCATCATAGAGGGGAACTGCTATGACCTTTTAGTGCGATAGATATTCTTGGGACATTATCACATGAAATGTTACATTGAAGAACAATCATGATGTGATAAGGAGTTTATTTTTATCCATAAAATGAATATATTTTTAACATAAAGTATAAAAGAAGTTGGTTCTGGGGCACTAACTCCAATAGAATCCCACTTGCACTAGAGCCAACTAGTAACGACCTTCAGTCCGCTAGTTCTCACATGATACTCATGATTCTAATAAGATAGGCCTTTAGTAAAGGGGTCTTCCATGTTCTCTTCTATGGATACTCTACTCAATAAATCTTCAACCCTTTGATAGAAATATCTTAAGAGGTGATACTTACTCAGTACATGCTTTGTTCGTTGATGTGACATTGGCTCTTTTTCAAGATCCACCACTACAGTATTATCACAATACAATGTGATAGGGTCTTTATTGCTAGGAAACAAATTAAGATCTTAGAAAAAGTTATGAATCTAGATGGATTCCTTGGCTGTATTAGAAACCTCTATATATGCAAACTCCATCGTAGAATTAGCGAAAAATGGATGCTTCGAACTCTTACGGCTCAAAACTCCTCTATTAAGATAGAAAACATATCCTGATTGCGATTTCATGTCATTTTGATCTATTTTAAAACCAGCATCATCATATCCTCTGATGAAAATCTCCTCGTCTCCTTCATACACTAGAATCATATCCTTAATTCTTATCGGAAACATAAGGATAGTTTTAACAACAGTCCAATATTATTCTCATGGATATTCTTGATATCTTCCTACCATGCTCAGTGCATAGGCAACATCAAGTCTAGTACATAAAATTACATACATGATATATCCTATCCCTGAAGCGTATGGGATCTTACTCATTATATCTTTCTCTTGTTGTGTATGGGGACACATTTTCTTAGAAAGATGTAAGCCATGTGATTTTATAACCAATACCCTCTTGGATTGTTCCATACTAAATATCTTTAGTATCTGGTCAATATATGTACTTTGACTTAGTCCAAGAAGCCTCTTGGATCTATCATGAATGATCTTGATCCCTAAAATGTAGGCTACTTCACCTAATTCCTTCATGGAGAAGCACTTGTTCAACTGGTCCATAACAGATTGTAAAATTGGTATGTCATTTCCAATAAGTAATATGTCCTCAACATATACTACTAAGATAATGACCAAATTCCCATTAAAACTTTTTTAAATACATGGCTCACATTTGTTTTTAATGAAACCAAATTCTTTTATGGATTCATCAAATAGAATGTTCCATGACCAAGATGTTTGATTCAATCCATAAATGGATATCCGCAACTTGAAAATCCTTTTGGCATTAATTGGTGTCAAAAACCCTTATGGTTGTGTCATATAGACATCTTCCTGAAGGTTCCTATTAAGGAATGCATTTTTGACATCCATCTTCAAAATCTCATAGTCATGGTAAGTTGATATGACAAATATGATTCTGATGGGTTTAAACATGGAAACTGGTGAAAATGTTTCATTATAGTCAATTCCTTGACGTTGTTTAAACCCTTTATCCACTAGCCTTGGTTATAAGTACTTACTTTACCTTCCATGTCCAATTTCCTCTTGAATACTCATTTACATCCAGCAAGCTTTACATCAACTGATGCATCGACCATAACCCAAACTTGGTTCTGATACATGGAATCCATCTCAAATATCATAGCTTCTAGCCATTTTGGAGATTCTGAGCTCTCTACCACCTCCTTGTAGGATAAAGGTTCATCATTGTCCAATAATAATGAGTCACCATCCTCGGTGATAAGAAAACCATATCTCTCTGGTTCCCTTACCTATATTATACTCCTACACAGTACTTGTGTTTTAGGAACTACTTCTTCTATGGGGACCTGTGGAACTTGTTCCTGTACCAACTCCTGTATATCTTGAGCATCAACTTCATCAAATTCAATCTTTCTCCCACTATCCTTTTTGAGGTTGTTCTCCCTCTCAATAAAGACATCTTTTCTGGAAACAATTACTTTCTTGTCTGAGGGGTTGTATAGGTAGTATCCATTTGTTTCCTTAGGATACCCTATAAAGATAAACCTTGTGCTCTGAGGTTCTAGTTTGTTTCCTGATAAAGCCTTAACAAACACCTTGCATCCCTATACATGTGTTTGATACAAAAAGGGTTTCTTTCCACTCCATAACTCAAAGGGAATTCCATTTTCCGCCTTATTTGGTACTCAGTTTAATGTGTATGCCACTGTTTGTAATTCATATCCCCAAAAGGATAATGGAAGATCTACATGACTCATCATCAAACTTACCATGTACAATAAGATACAATTCCTCCTTTCACTAATATCATTCCACTGTGGTGTATAAAGTGGAGTGAGTTGAGATAAAATACCAAACTCCCACAGAAAGTCGATGATCTCTTGGTTAAGATATTCTCCACCTCGATCTAATAAATGATTATTTATATTATTGCCGAGATGATTATCTAATTCATTCTTAAATTCCTTGAATTTATCAAAGGAATCAGACTTATACCTCATCAAGTAAATATAGATATATCTACTCAAGTCATCCGTAAAAGTTATAAAGTAAGAATATCTACCTCTATCTTATACTAGAAATGGTCCACACACATCAGTGTTTACCAATCCTAGAAGCTCTATGCCCCTATCACCTTGTCCACCAAATGGTGGTTTGTTCATTTTCCCTTATAAACAAGTGTGACATCTATTAAGTGGTTTTAGCTCAGAAGAGTCTAGATAAATATCTTGACAGAGCTTTGTTAATCATTTCTTGTTTACATGACATTGACAGTGATGCCACAACTGGGTGTTATATGAGTCATTTGAACTTGATTCATTATCAATTTCCAACAATTGGTTTTCATAATTTAATACATATAGATCGCTATTTAAATGTTCCATACCATAACATATGTCGTCCTTATAAAAGAAACAACATTTATTTTTGAATTTGAAAATAAACCCATCTGTATCCAAACTTGATACAGAAATTATGTTTTTGGTAACAATAGGTACATAATAACAACCATTTAAAACCAAGATCATTCCCATTGGTAATGTGAGGTGGTAGTTATCAATGGAAAGAGTAGCCAGCCTTGCACCATTGGCAGCTCACAGATCCACCTCTCCTCTGGAAATTTTTTGGAATCTACTTGGTTCCTAAATTTGAATACATATATGAGCACCACAAGCTATATCTAATACCCAATGTGTAGAAATAAAAATATTTCACTCGATAACGAACTCACCTTTGGATTCCCATTGCCTTTAGGTATAGTCCATCTTCTAGTGGCCTGACTTTCCACAAGAAAAGCATATTGCATCCTTTTTCTTACCCTTCATTTGGATCTTCTTCTTCTTGGTCGGATGGTGCTCAGGGGCTTTGGACTATTTATAAGTCTTAGTCCCCTTTTCCTTATCCTTCCTCCTCCTATTCACCATAAGAACTGTGGGTGTTTCACACCCCATGTCTTTATCCACCCGGAGAATTAAATTAAGAAGTTCTAATAGACTCTTCTCATTATTTATCATATTATAATTCACAATAAAACTAGATAAAGTCTTGGGAAGTGATGATAATATGAGATTTATATGAAACTCATCCAAGAATTTAATCTTTAAGATGTCTAGATGCTCAATATAGCCAATAAGCTTGACTACATGAGGCCCATTTGGCGTATACTCTCCAAGTTTAGTGGTGAACAAAGAACTGGAGATATCATACCTCTATTTTCTCGCCTTCTCTTGATAGAGATCCTAAATGTGAGATATCATGCTATAAGCATCCATTTCCTCATGTTGCTTTAAGAGATCATTGGTCATGGATGATATCATGTGGTACTGAACATCAATAATTTCATTCAGATGTTTCTCATATATAGAGAGCTCATCATCACTCGCCTCATTTCTAGGTGCAACTGGTAAAGGTTCTTCCAGCACATATAGTTTCCTTTCATGGAGAAGGATGACCCAAAGGCACCTTTTCCACTCCTAGAAATTAGTGTTGATGAAAATATATTCCTTCTCGAGTATGGATAACAATGATATGTTTGATTTAATTTTTAATACCTTTTCTAAAAATTTGTTGAATTGAGATTTAGTACTTTATCTGGTAAAATCAAGACAAATAAATAAATAAATAATCATTAGTCTCACACTATTTTATCAAAACCCAATAGATATCACTATTGGATTTAGAATATCCTATTGCTTGGACATTATAGAGGCAAGGATCCATATTTCCCTTCACATTACCCCAACATTGGCTAGTCATGAAATTTGAAAGGTTTTTGGTAGATATTCCAAATACCAACTGCATTAACTCACAGCTACTTGATCCATTGAGTGGAGTCCCCAATCCTGAAATTCTTAATTTTGGATTTCCTCAACCTTTGCCTCTCAGTTACACCATGTCCTTATTTTGAAGTCAACCCTTGATGTAAACTCAGTAAAGTCAAACTAAAACCTCCAATTAGAATTCCCTTATAATTAAAAGCACCCCAACTTTGGCTGGTCAAGTACTTTGAACTATGGTTCGATTCTAACCGAAGTAATGGAAGACTATACCGACTTAATATGTTATTGAGGGATTTTTTCCTTTATACGTAAATTTCCATTTATTATCTTTTCAAATGCTTGTTAATATTAAGTGGGATAAGATTAAATTATTAACCATGTATTAGATAATATGTACGCATAAGCCAGTTTATTTTAGTTCCATCTTGCATGCTTGTTTAATTCATTAATTATGTGATCATGAAAATACATCCATAATGATTAAACCATGAAATTTACTGAAATAAAATAAAGGGTATTATCATGAGATTGTTCTAATGGTTATTTAATCTAACGGTTGATAAACTAACCACTGAACTCGGGGAGAAACACCTTGAACCAATTAGGTTCATGTTTACAGCTTTCCACCTATCCACCTTTGTATCTCTTTGGATTGGTTTCACCTCAGATCCTAACTTGAACCACCTCCACTAGTTTGGGAGATCCATCCATTACATATGATTTTACTCACATGTAGGTGAGGGGTAAAATGGGGTTTACATAAAAGAAACCATGGGAATGTAGACCCTACATATTAATGATGAGAGAAAGAATGAATGCCAATAATTTAATTTAATAATAAATTAAAAGGAAACCAATCACATATAAAAGGTCTGGTCTAGCTCATGATCATCCACATGTATGCAACGAATTATGAATTTAATAAAACTAGCATTCAATTATTTAATCATTCTTATTTAAGATAATTCAGACTCGAATCGATTAATTATTATCTTTAATTAATAAATCCTTTTATCTTAATCCTTTTTTCAAATTTCCTTGAGATTATCATCCATAATAATTTTAAACAAATTAATAAATTCATTTAAAATTAACTTTGTACATAAATTTTACCTTGGTGGTAACCCAGTGAATACCCATCAAAAACTACCCAACATGTATTATACTTGTATACACTTTATTCTTTGTGACATGTAACATGCACACAAAATTATAATTGTAATACAACTCATACATGATCTGTAGATATTTTAACAATACATAGATGTTAATTATATATATATATATATATCAAAAACCTATCGCATTTTGTGTCCCAACTTTACACTCACACGAAGGTACATGTCTCAAGGATTACATAATATAATAATAAATTTTAAACCTGTATAATCTTGAAGAAGTACACAATGTATAGATCTGACTACATGGTGTGTACCCTCCTCACGATCCATCTAAAGTACATGCCTGGGGAAATAGCATGTGAGGTGTACTTTGGAAATATTTGGAGTACACAATGTGTCCAGTGGGCCATACGCCGTGTAGCCTCCATGTTACATGGTCACCAGTCGGGCAAGCTATTTATGGGATGCATGGATAAAACCTGAACCAAAGGAACTAGACGCCGTGTCCAGTGGGCCACATGATGTGTAGTCCAATTTCCATGCACCAGTTAATCCTGGTCCACACCGCATGGATTAAAGGTCATTAATGGTGTCATTAATTCCTAATTAACGCAAGATCTCAAATTGATTACCAAACCAAATATTGATGCATTGAAAAATAATAAATGGTGTGTAATTCCAATTACATGGAATGCAGTCTGGTGTTGTACAGCCAGGATCGTTGGCACCTTCGGATGAGTTCCTTGATTTTATTTTAATCAAAAAATTAATCGTTTTTGTTAGATCTATGAGAAACGATAGAAGAAAAAAGGATCTCATAATTCAGATTAAAAAGGAACAATTAAACTTGAATTGAAAAACTAAATAATTAAAGCATAAATCATCAATGAATTATTTAAATAATTATAAACCATAATATACCCCCTCTGATACCACTTGTAATTTCTGGACAAGAGGAAGTGCGGGAGGGTTGGTACCCAACTTTGATTTTTCTGTAATCAATGATCATTTCAGGATCAATACGAGGATAAACACCAGTATCCATGGAATTAAATAGAATATTTAGACAAGGAAGAATTGCCACTAAAACCCAGAGATAAGATCAACATATTTTGTTTATAATCAATTTGTTGGTACCAAAATTTGGGAAGAGGAAGAGCAAATGCAAAGCCTTTGGGGCTGCCTCGCGAATCTTGTTCACAGAGCCCCATAGCACCGTGGTCGGCAAGAAGCTACCCCCTTTGAAAATACACCATGGAGAAAGGAGGATGGAGGCTCCATGATCCGATTTGATGTTTGTGAAGCCGCTGCAGAGCCAAGAGGCGGGAGGCTCCATGATCTGATTTGACATTTGTGAAGCCGCCACAGATCAAGGAGGCGGGAGGCTCCGCAGTTATGAAAAAGTGCCATGTAGCTCTGCACCAAGCGAGCTCTGCTTCACGGTGCCTCGTCCTTATAAACATCGGGCTCCCATCAAGACCAAATAATGGATCCTCCAACCTTTTCCCTTCTTATCTCTCAAATCGCGAAGCAATTTATGCTCTTCAAAAAAATGATCTCTTCAAGGTACTTTATCATCACGAAGTGCCTTTACATTGGCTAAAATTCAACCCCTACTCAAAGAGGGATGCTCTTCATAGAGCCCGCAGGCGTTCATGAAGGAAGGGGATCCCTAAGGGTACTTGAGTATTCATAGATCACTTATGCTTCACGAAGTACCCTACATGAACATGTAACCCACATACCAAGGTAGGGTCACTATGCTTCACGAAGCACACTGCTTCGCAGTGCTGCGCTTCACATCGCACCCTTGCTTCATGAAGCACTACTCCACGAAAGCCTTTACACTTTGTGAAGCACCTTCTATATGCACCTATTCCCTATGCCTAGGAAAGGCCACTTCACTTCACGAAGCATACTCCTTCGTGAATCCCTTCCACTATATGGAGCACCAAAGCTTCACGAGGCCTCTTCCTATGAACCCCTTTGCTTCGCAACCCCTTTTCCCATGAAACCCTCTAGGTTTACATGAAGTGATTTCAAAGTCCCTTGGCTGGTGATTCATGTTGCGTTGCTTCACCTTATGCTTCTTTGAATAGGCACACTAATGGCTATTACTTATTCACATAGCCACGCTAATGTGGGCCCCTCAATGGATCACTCAACGACACCCCCTCACTACAGAATTGTTGATGCCTTACCTTCCCTAAGGGTGGGTGGGTATCAGTTATGTAAATCTTGGGGGTGCAAAGTGAACCCACCTCATCTGAGTTTCAAGACGTTAAACTACCAAGCGCTATCTTCCTCAGCACAAGATGTTAAACTATGGCCCCACCCCGTGCATCATACGTGGGGTTCCCCATCTCGGACATTCTCTAAGCCCACTCATCTCCACAAGAGTGAGATCTTTCTCAAATGGAATGAGATCCTCTTTGCTGGAGCGACACCTTTCCGGGAGAAAGGGAAACCATATTGGTGTAAGCCCCTAGCCTTTCTTGCGGGAGGCAGTGTCCCTGCTTCCCCTCCTATCTTCTTCAGTGCCAGGTACCAGAGGGGGAGGGATGGGCACCAGAACCCTCCTCTCTTCTATGCCAAATCCCTCTCCTGTTGGGCTTTGTCACTGCCCAGGCCTCCTTCCTGGAGTAAGTCCCAATCTCCATCTCCCTAGGCCAAAAACCACGCATAAGCCTCAATTTCCTTTTTGGATGGCTAACCACATGTAAGTCCCACTCCACTTTCCACAGATGCACCTTTCGCGACGTGATTGTCAAGTCTTTTTTGCCTCTTGTTTCTCACACCGAGCATGACTCACATGGTCTTAGATTAAGCATTGACCATGGCATTCTCTTCAGGCCTCCCTAGAGTGTAAGCCTCAACACCTTTCCTGAACTTTTTGGACTTTGATCCTTTCCAAGGCAAGGTACGTAGGAATCCTACCTGAGGTTCAAGTCCAACTCCCATTGGTCTCGACCACTTCACGTTGGTTAACCAACATCCCTCCCGAACTACATGGACTTTGATCCTTGAAAAGTAAAGGTACGTAGGAAGCCTCTCTGAGGTTCAAGCCCAACTCCCATTGGTCTCGACTACTTCACATCGGTTAACCAACACCTCTCCCAAACTACGTGGACTTTGATACTTTCCAAGGCAAGGTATGTAGGAAGCCTCCCCAAGGTTCAATCCCAACAACCATTGGTCCAGACCACTTCACATCAGTTCACCAACACCATCCCAAACTACATGTACTTTGATCCTTGCCAAGGAAAGGTATGCAGGAATCCTTCCTGAGGTTCAATCCCAACACCTCCATTGGTTCCAACCCCTTCACGTCGGTTCACCTCCATCCTGCATGATGTTAAACTGTATCCTCCCTTTCAAACTACGTGGACTTTGATCCTTACCAAGGCAAGGTACATAGGAAGCCTCCCTGAGGTTCAATCCCAACACCTATTGGTCCCGACACCCTTTACGTTAGTTCACCAACACCAGCCCGAACTACGATGACTTTGATCCTTTCCAAGGCAAGGTACATAGGATGCCTCCTCGAGGTTCAAGCCTAACACCCATTGGTCCCAACTAATTCATGTTGGTCCACCCCCATCATGCATGACATTAAACTGTATGCCCATTTTTGTTTCGCATGACACTAAACTGTCCCCCAATCGATGGTAAGTCGTGGTGTCCCCCAATCGATGGTAAGCTATTGTGTTCCCCAATCGGTAATAATCCGTTTTGATTCTCAATTGATGGTAATCCATTGTGATCCCCAATCGATGGTAAGCCATTGTAATCCCCGATCGGTGGTAATCCATTGTGTTCCCCATTCAGTGGTAATCAGTTGCATTCCGCAATCAACGGTAAACCGTTGTAGTCCCCTTTATTAGGATCCACATCTTCAGTCCACTCCCAATTGTCAGACCAACTTGGGTTACTAACCACACGTAAGCCCCAGTGTGTCATCGGTTTGCTTCCCTCTACGCACACCCCAATCCTATGCCCCCATCCTAAACTATGTGGACTTTGATCCTTGCCAAGTCCATGTACGTAGGAAGCCTACCTAAGGCTCAATCCCATCACTCATGTCTCATCCTGGTCTCTCCCTTGAGTCTATGTGTTTTGGGAAGGTCATATCCCAACCTTGAGGTTCCACTTCCTCCGGGTCACATCCATACGAGTCACATCCTCAGGCGTCCCATCACCCCACTGAACTACATGGACTTTGATTCCCTACCATGGAGATACGTTGGAAGCCTCTTCAAGGCTCAATCCAAACACTACCAGAACCTTCACGATGGTTCCATCTCATTCCCCCTCCACTTCATTCAACTCTCCATCATCCATCATGATTCTTACCTAGGCCACCACATCTCAGTGAGATCATGTCACCCACTTTCTCACTGCTCTTAGCAGTAACCGGGTAACTAACCACGCGTTAGTCCCAGCATCAGTGTTTCCTCCAGGGGTTACACCCATCTGATCTACTCCCATCAGTGTTTCGATCAATCTGATCAGTCTCCTCTAGATGTTAAACTCAAGGCATACCCTGTGTTAAATGTGGGAAGCTGAGGAAAACCTCGGATACATGTATATGGAATATAATTATCCGCATTCGACGTGGGATGCCTCTGGCTTCTGCGCCCTTGATAATCCCTATCATAAGGGGAAGAAACCCATATGCGCCAGTGTTCCAGTGTCCAGACAAGACAGTGATGTCCAACATGACTACTCCCCTGACTGAAGGTTGCTACACTGAACGGACCCCTTGGAATGTCCCGACAGAAGAAATGTAATTAACCGGCGTCCATGAAGACATGGCACTGAGAAGAGTTTCATGAAAAACATCTTAATATATGAGGGATACCTGGACTAGGAAATGAGTTCTAAAGAGGAATCCACAGAAGGAGAAACTGACATCCCATCATCCTGTTTCGATCAAGGATCAAACATCCCTGAATAAGTGACGGATGCTGCCCGCCTTTGGAAAGCGAGAATGCAGGGCAATAGTTAGCATGTCCTCTGAAACAGATGGATGTGTGCGCCCTGGAGAAAGTGTCAGAAACAGAAATGGTGAACCCAATGTTAAATTATTTTCCTCAATATAGAGATTAGTAGCATTCAAGACATCAGTGTACTAGAGGGTCACCAGATCCAGTTATCCGGTGCTAGGTCCTGCCAAGAAAATAGTGGGTCTGGTGTGAAACTCACCAGAAGTTGGGGCAGTTGAACGTTGGATATCCTGATTTTTTACGTTGTCAGCATGGATCTTTCTTGCTATCCATGGAAAATGGAATGGCACTGGGGAACTGGATGTCGATTTCCTCTATGCAGCACAAATGGTTCAATCTCCCTGCTGTTCAGGACCCAAGCCACCGTAATAGAAAATCGATCACCACCCATCCGCCGACACAGGGGTAGGGGAAATGTCAATGCGAAAATCCCATGTGGTTCCACCGCTTCAGCGATAGTCTCCACATCCACAACTGTTGGGCACCCACGCCCCATCTCCCTGTCTGAGATCATTCAGCGAAGGGTGTTAAACGACCTTGTACGTCGATACTAGGAGAAGGGGATTATCCCGACTTGAGATATGGACTGCTAGGATTTAGAGGCATCTGTGCCTCGTCACCACCGCTACCTCCAAGGTCCATGTAGGGAGCCACTGATCCCAACTCTGACGCACAACCATTTCGGGAGCCTCTCCCTGGAACACTTCGATGGCTCCCTCCCCTACACCGACGAGGTGAGGGATGTCTGAGCCAGCCCGGTTGGGATCCAGTTCCAGGGGATCCTAAGGAGATCCCCCACTAGGTCGCACCAGTGTCACCACCCAACCCCACAAGTTGAGGAGCAGGTAAGCCATGCACCTGCACCGCCGGCCCCAGTCCGGCTGACCCGACGCCAGCGTCGGGTGCATGCTGAGGAGGACGCCCACCGAGGAGCGTCAACGTCAAAAACTACCATGGATTGTGCCTCCTCCAATGTATACCATTAGTTGTCTATCTATTCTGATAAGGGAAACTCATATAACCAACCCGGATCGAGACCCCAACTACCCCATGGGCAGGCTGGGTCAACTCTCCTGGTTGTTAGTGCAGGTAACACCCATCGCAGGCCAACCCACGACAACGACACCCAGTATGGAGGTCCTCCCCGTATCACAACCATTGAGAACATGGGTCCTCCCTGATTCCAAGCTTGGTGTGGAGGTCCACCACGTGCCACCTTCAATCCGAATGAGGGTCCTCCCCACAACAGATACACTCAGTACGAAAGCCTCTTCTGCACTCATGACATTGGGTATGGAGTCGTTCCTCCTGCCATAGGCTGCCGATATGAAGATGTCACACATCCAGTTAATATCCAATGTGGGGGCCTCCCCCATGTCCTTAAAATGGCCGGAGAAAGTCCTCCTCACCCTAGTAATCAGAGGAGTGAAGGCCAGCCTTGCTTCATCAACACCCAGCACGGAGGTCCTACCCATGTTCGGATTGACCGGTATGAGGACCCTCCTTGTACTAATATAGTCAGGTTAAATAAGCATGGAGGCCCTACCCATGCTCCCACCAGCTCTAGCGAAGGTCTTATCTGCTTCGGAACTTCCTGTAGATATTCTCTTCACGTTCCATCTAGTGGGAACAGAGGTCCTCCCTGTGTTTCATTTGATATCTATCCAGGTTCTCCTCACACCCCGACTCATTCAGGCAGAATCCATCTCTTTCCCAACACCAGTTTGGACAAGGGTCCTCCTCGCACCATAAATCTACCCTATCCTAAAGATCCATCCTGGGGTAGGAAGGTAGGTCGTCGCTGCCATAAAAATAATTCCAGGAAGATTCAGACCGATATTAAACCTGTATGATTCTCAGATTCTGAGGCGGAATACGACTCAACAATGGAACCCTCACCTCGATCCTCTATGTCAAGGGATAGGGAAGGAATGAGGCAGATCAACCTCATACTTAAGGAATGTAAGGCTTACTAGATCCCTGCATCCCTCCGCAGATACATCTAGGAGGATGAAGATTTGGAATCTCCGCAAGTTCCGGCCATGCAATCGCCACCATCATCACTAGAAGCATTCTCTACCTCGATCAGAGATCACAGTGAGTTATTCTGGGGATCGATGGAAAATGATAAACAACATGGTCCACCACCAGCAGTCATAGTCCCTGTACTAGAAACTATAGTCATTGGCCTGTCTTATGGCTCTGTGGTGGCCAAGTCACTACACTCTTCAGAGGATAGCCCGAGATGCGGTGGCTTGTCAGCCCGCTCACCGTATTCTCCACTGGCCATCCTACCATCTCAGTGGTCTACTTAAGAACTGCTACTAGTTCCCCAACCACATCCAGTTGAAGAGTGGGGCAATGAAGGCCTAGACCCAGAGTCTGGACCAAGGATCATGTGGGACATTCTTGCGGCATACCATTTTCTAGAGATGTTTTGGCCAGTCGCGGCACCGAACATCAGTGCACCAGAATCACTCACCCAGGAGGAAGTTAGATGCTTTCACCAGACCCTATGGGTGATTCATTTCTGTCTTCATCATCAATGAGTGGCCAACCCCAAGAGATAGGCACACTTTGAATACATTTTCCAAAAATTATGTCTGGTTGATCTGGCCGCACTCCCTATGGCCTAGCACCCTGAGTCACCAGGTCACCATAGGACCCTCCAACAACGATGCATCCAGAGCTTTAAAGTGCTCCACAGAATTATCAAGGAGGCTTCCCCCCACATTCAGATCTGTGTTTGGGGGTAGTATGCTTCCCTCCACTTCAATTCCATCTGGTGCCAACCTGACTTGCCAAGCGATATCGAGGATATGCCTCCATACAGAGTCACGATAAACATGGATGATCTATCAGAGGAAGAGATGAAGATAGAAATCCTTGGGTAAAACTTACCCCTTAGGGGAGTGCCACAACTTTTGGACCCATTGGGAAGGGTTACTCACTAGTAGAGAAATCCACTGGGTCTTCCCATACCCACTGAGGCATTGGTCCTCTGTCGAAATCTCAACAAGGGTAAGGAGCACCTCGGAGACATAAAACCCTCTGACCCATCTAACTCAAAAAAAAGACGGCGGACAATCTTGAGGAAGCCGCGTTGCGTCAAGAGATCACAGAGCATAAGAATATGGTCGATGACCTCTTTGTTGAGCGTGCCTTAGAGCGACGACTAGACTACGGTGATCCTCGGCCGGGGTAGCAGGGGCAGACACAACTTCCCCCCCAACGAATTGCCTCCAGGTGACCCTAACCATCCTGCCCATGCAAACAGGTTTTAGGTGGTAACTTATAGTAAGAGGGAATTGTATGTGTCTCCAAATCCACCGAAGTGGTGAGATAATCCCTGAGACCTAGCTCAGGTTCCCCCAGCTGCTCTGTAGGTCATCCCACCAGCCACTCCATGAGTCGTTGGGCCTTCTTATCACATTGAAGAACCTTCCAACACACTAGTGGTCAGGGATCCCTATCAAGATAGGAACCCCAATCCAGATGATCCCATGACGGCACTCATTGCTCACCTCGAGTCATTGAAAACATGACAAGTGGAAATACCGCCTGATGAAAAGCCATATCTGGTGTGGGTAGATGATATGTCAGCACCCCCGGGTTTTGGAAATCCCACCTTATTTACCTTTAATGGGATGGGTGACCCTTTAGAGAATCTGGCCCATTTAATTTCAAGGTGCGGACCCATGATGGGAACTCTACCGCAGCAAGAGGCTTCCAAACTCCGATGCTTCGTATAAACATTGGAAGGGACTGCATTTTTCTGGTACAACCTACCCATTGGATCAATAGCCGGTTGGGAAGATATTCATAGGAAATTTCTTTACCAGTTCAATTTCACCATCAGAAGACGAGTATTGTGGACCTCTTTAAGTGTAATCAGAGGCCTACTGAGCGCATCACAGACTTTTTTACCCAGTGGAAAGGGCTCACATACTCCCTTGACATGCTGTTGAATCAGGAACAACTGCTAACGATGTGTTTGGGGAATGTCAAGATAGAACTGGTCCCCTCCTTGATCACCCAGAACTACCCTGGGGGATTTTGAGACTTCTCCGATAAGGCCCATTTCCTAGAGGAAGCTTTACCACAGGCCAAGTAGGCACACCTGTTGCCTCCTATAATCCCTATGAGAAGGGCCGCTAAGGCTGAGCCTGCTGCGGTGGAACAAATAGATGCCCCCAGAAAACTAGAGTTGTTACCATTGGATCCACCTCCACCGCCTCGCAGAGGCCCTCCACTTCAGGCGCATCCTCCGGCCCAGTAGTGTCTTCCTCAGAATTGGCAGGCGCCCCCGCATGATGCGCTGCCACTGCCCAGGCGAGATAACCAGGCTCCGCCTCCTCGACAGGCTCCTCCAGCCCCTCGTTAGGTTCAGGATCCCAGAGCCCCCTTCCTAGACAGGAGAAATTGGACCTTTTAATTTAATGAGGCTTAGGTCCCTGGCTATTTTGGAAGTTCTTTGGAATAGGGGATTTTATGTTTGCCTGAATGCAAGAGGCCAGAAGAGGCGGGTCTCATTGATTTCCCCAATTACTGCCCCTATCACCGGATCCTAGGGCACACCCTTAAACATTTCTATGTGTTTAACGACTGGCTTCATGACCAGGTTGATAACAACATAGACAGGTTGGGCCCAGCTCTGACACATGTGGAATGTGTATTCTTGAAGCCTGATAGCATCAGTGATAGCGAAGGCGAGTGGCATCAGGTTTCTAACCATGGGTCCCAGAAGTTTGATGACTGGATGGATCATAAGGTAGTCACCTATTCCCATGGTATTATCCATGCATGTATGAATCAAACCAAACCTTCAGAAGACACCATGTCACCCGTGGCTAGTACCTCTACATCAACAGCTCAACCATCCTCTTCCCAGAAGAGAAATCATCGACAATGCAAAGGAAAATAAATTCCCCCACCACTAATGTCTTCATCCTGTACTCTCAGGGAATTCATGCCCCAAGAGATGGTGATTCCTCCCAGAATCCATCCAATAGTGGATGAATCTTCAAGTGACAGTCGAGGGTATGCCTCGGTTAACACCATAGAGCTGGTAAACCCCTACATGATTTATGACGGTGAGAAGTGCCAGGTTGATCCTCCCAATGTTCCCGGTCATCATCATCATCGATGGAGCCATGAAAATATGGGTCATTGGAGTGCCTCGGTCATTATTTCCATCCAGACTATGTATGCTACCAAAACCAGGCAGTAGGCCCAGTATGCGCAACCTTCTCATCTAGTGTCATCAGATCCGCCTTCGTCCCTGTTTGTGATGCTTGATCAGGCGGAGCCACCTTGACCATACCATGATCATCCACGCTCTGCTACAGACCGGTCTCAGTCATTTGTCCCTCATTTGTTGGTCACTCTATAGGCTTTGACTAGTGAGCAGTAGGATATTCCCAGCACCAGTTAGCCGTCGGTCTAGCCGGTAGGGCCTGTCATACCTCCTGTAAGCAGAAGATCATGCCTGGCACAGAAGTATGATGTCCTAAAACATCTTTCCAACATTCCAGAAAGACTCTCCATCCTTGAGGCCCTTATCTTATCAGCATATATGCATGAATCCATCACCAAGGCTTTAAGAAGCCCCCTCCAGTTCGAGACGAAGGTAGCTTCTGCATAAGCCTTCCATGTTGAGGCAGTCAAGCATGTTGAATGCTAGGACATCATCTCATTATCTAAAGAAGATGAAGTCTCTCCCATAAAAGGGAACATCCACCCACTGTACATCACCATCCATTTTAATGGTGTGGAGGTTCTTTGTTGTCTTGTCGACACAGGCTCTGGGATCAACCTAATCCCAACTCAGACACTATGAAAACTGGGGTTGTTTGAGGATGATTTGAGTCCCTATGACCTGAAAATCCAAGGCTATGATAAGAAATAAAAGACATCGGTCGGAAAAATTCTCCTAAAGACCCAATTCGATGGTCTGGTATCCAACACTGAGTTCATGGTTATCTCCCCGGACATCGCCTACAATTCGTTGATGGGAAGGCCATGGCTCCACCTGCATGTGGCGGTTCCTTCATCATATCACCAGTGCCTTAAGTACTCCCTTAATGGTCGTGTGAGTGTACTTCAAGGTAAATCATATCCCTTTTTCTCTTGTGAATCTTGCTACCTAGATGAAAACTAATACAAGAGCAAGGACAAGAAGATTCAGGCTAACGAGATTGAGCATGCTACAGCTGCGACTGACCCGTGGACAGATCCGGATGATGCCTACATATTTCCTATCCAATGATTGGAGTCTACAGCCTCGGACATGGGACAATGCTTTTTTGTTTCTATAATTAGGGTGGAGAACATTCCCAAGTCTAAGTGACATCAGAAGATCACCTCATACTCCTACACAAATCAGGATCAGGTGATCCTGGAGCCCCCTACTCCCATAAGGTATAGGGATGTCCTCCCCATGGCAACGACAATATGCCATACTTGCTTGTTTCTCTGGGCTGGGATAAACTGGATCAAGAAAAAGCACCACTATTGCTTTGATATCATCAATTATGGCCCCTTGGGCTGAAGATAAGATGGGATTAGATCAACAACCTTCATCGTTATGGTTTTGGCAGCACAAGAGTCCCCCGATGCAGTGTCCATCACCGTTCAGGATGGTACCGGCCTCCCATCAGGATCTGTTGACTCAGAGGAAACTCCTCCCATCGAGGATCCCTCCTTCATAAGTGAAGAAGAGGATTTATAGGATGCTCCTCCCACCTTTGAAGAGGGAATCTCCACCACGGTCGATGAATTGGGACAAGTTAACCTCGGTAGCGAGGCGGATATGAAACCCACATTGATCAGTGCCTCTATACCCCTCGAGGAGAGACATCAGTACATGGACTTCCTAAAAAAACACCATGATGTATTTTCTTTGATCTATAACAAAATTATAGGACTAGATCCTCAGGTAGTCATCTACCGCCTCAGTCTCCCAGCAAATCACTACGGGTTTAATCATCCTCCCAGAAAGATGCACCCTTCTCATGGGACCATGGTCAAGGGAGAAGTTGATAAGATCAAAAAAGCCAATTTCATTAAGGATGTCCAATACCCTAAATGGATATCCAACATTGTGCCATTAAGGAAGAATAACTGACAGATCAGAGTCTGCATCGACTTCTGGGATCTCAACTGTCACTGTCCAAAGGATGATTTTCCCCTTTCTGTGATGGAATTGTTGATTGATGCTACAACTGGATTCTAGTCCCTCTCCTTCATGGATGGATACTCCAGGTATAACTAGATCCAAATGGATCCCGAGGATGAGGAGTTTGGCCTTTAGGAAACCATAAGGTACTTTCTGTTACCAAGTCATGCCCTTCAGTTTAAATAATCCAGGTGCCACCTATCAGCGAGCTATGCATCATATATTTAATCCAATCCTCGGGACACTGGTGGAATTCTATGTGGATGATCTGGTGGTTAAATCTTTCCAGTGTCAGGACCATCTCAAAGACCTTGAGAAAGTGTTCGACTTCCTTCATTCTCGCCACTTGAAGATGAACCCATTAAAGTGTGCCTTTGGGGTCACCTCCGGGAAGTTTCTTGGCTTCATTTTCAGATACAGGGGCATCGAGATCGACCTAGAGAAGATCAAGGGCATTATCCAGATGTCTCCCCCAAGAAAAATTCGGGAGATTAGAGGATTCCATGGCCACTTAGTCTACATATGCCGATTCATCGTGAATTTGGCCAGAAAGTGTAATCCCTTTTCTTGGCTTATGAAGAAAGGAACTATATATGAGTGGGATGAATAATTTCAGACTACTTTTGAGGAAATCAAGAATTATATGCTCCAACCTCCAGTCTTAATTCCACCTATCTCCAGAAAGTCATTGGTCCTTTATGTGACTGTCCTGGAATGATCTCTCGACATCCTTCTCACCCAGAAGAACAATGAGGGAACATAGAATAGTCTCTACTATCTCAGCCACATGCTCCTCAATACGGAGACCAGATACTCCCCTATCGAGAAGAGCTGTCTTGCACTGGTATTCGTAGTAAAAAAATTGTGACATTACCTGCAACACCACGAGGTACAGCTGGTGTCCCGAGTATATTTGATGAAGTACATCCTGAACTTCCCCATGTTGACAGGCCATCTAGCTTGGTGGGAAGTGATTCTCCAGCAGCTTGACAACAGTTTTTTTCCTCATAAGGTTATCAAAGGGAAAGCATTGGAAGATTTCCTCACCGCTCATCCATCTCCTACGGACCAGTCCCTGGACATTGATTTTCCGAATGAGGAAATCCTCTCGATAGACCAAGACATTCCATGCTGGAAAATTCACTTGGATGGTGCTTACTGGAGCCCTAACGGCAAAAGGCTCAATGACCCTAGGCTCAATAGAGTAGGCCTGGGTATTGTCTTCATTACCCCAAAACAATCCATTCTACCTTATTCATTCTTGTTGTTAGAAGGCTGCACCAACAATGAGGCATAGTATCAGGCTCTCATCACTGGCCTCAAGTTATCCCATGAGATTGACATTCCCCACTTACATGTAAAAGGAGACTTCAAACTGGTCATCAAGAAGATCAATAATGACTATGTCATTAGAAAGTCAAAACTTGTACCACTATTGGAACGCACCCTCCAGTTGATGGCCTAGTTCCCATCTCGGCCAGAAGTTACTCATGTCCCTCAATTCCAGAACGGTCAAGCTGACACCTTGGCCAGCCTAGCTACATCACTTGTAGAGACTGAACATGATGATTTGATTATCCACATAGCACACCGGAGATTCATCACTCTCGTCACTTCAGATGACGATGACAGCCCGCAAGTAAGCCACCTTACCACCTACACCTCCACATCAGGACCCCCAGGTCCCCAAGATGTAGTGATTGGAGTGAATCCCAACTAGAGAACCTCCTTTTTCGAGTACCTCCAGCACTATAATACCCTGGCAGATCAAGCCAAGCCTGAGAAAATCCAACACCACACACTACAGTTTACCCTCCAGAGTGGTCCTAGTCTTGAGAAGATCCACTAAAAGCGTGGGTTTGATGGATTTCTACTATGTTTCATTCAAGGAGTTGAGATTTATCAGTTCATGTAGGAGGTTCATGCTGGTTCATGCAGGGCTCATCAAACCGGGCCGAAACTATCTCACCAGATCCAGAGACTGCGATATTTTTGGCCATCCATGATCTATGACAGGATCGAGTTTTCCAAAAGGTGCCATGCATGAAAAATTCATGCCAACTTTTTGAATCAACCTCTATATCCTATCCACACTACCAATTACTCTTGGCCCTTTTCTGTCCGGGGACTCTGTGTCGTGGGACCATATCCACCGGTGACAGCTCGCCAATGCAGGTTCATCCTGACCACTATGGATTTCTTTTCCAAGTGGGCAGAAGTGATTCTGCTCAAGGAGGTCAAGGCCTATTCTATCATTGAATTTGTGAGTTCAAATATCATATACTAGTTCAGAGTCCCTCATGCCATCCTAATCGATAACGACACCAACTTCCAGGCATTCGAGTTGAAGAAATTGAATTCCATGTACAATATTCATTTTAACCATGTCTTCCGCTACCACACGCAAGAAAATGGGTAGATCGAGGCATTCAAAAAAACCCTCTCTAACATTCGGCAGAAAATGGTTGGTCAGAATAAGAAGAGTTTTCCGGAAAATCTCCCCAACGCCCTCTGGGTTTACCAGACGACGACTTGTAATTTCACACAGGTGACCCCATACTCCCTGGTGTACAGAACAGAGGACGTATTGTCCATCGAGATTCAATTACCTTCATTACATACAACTATCTATGATCAGAAAGCACTAGATAAAGTAGCTAAAGTTTGTCTAGCTGAATTGGAATCACTTGATGTGAATAGGCTTCATGCCCTACACAATCTAGAGAGGCATCAAAATAAGATAGCTAGATCTTTCAACAAGAAATTTCACCTCTGCTCTTTCTTAAAAGGTGACTTGGTGTTGTCCTTGAGAACACCAATGATACCTAGATGAAAAAAAACCCAAGTTCAAGACCAAATGGTAAGGACCTTACATCATTCACAAGGTTTATCCCAATGGCGCATACTCCCTGGTTACCATGGATGGTGAGCGTATAACTCCTCCCACCAATGTCAAGTTCCTCAAGCAATACTTTTCCTGAGAAAATGGGTCCCACATGACCTTAAACTGTTATGTACCACATGACATTAAACTATATGTCGTCCTGTAGGACGTTAAATGGTACCCGGTCCTACAAAACCTTAAACTATTTCATTCATACCACAAGATGTTAAAATGTTCGGTTTGTCCGAACTGAAGGATGTAAAACTATTCATCATTTGTCTTGCATGATGTTAAACTAAGATTGGAAGAATTACCTCTTGTCCTTAATGACATTAAACTATATGTCATCCCGCATGACGTTAAATGGTATCCAGTCTTACGTGACCTTAAATTGATATGTTCCTCATGACATAAAACTATATGTCATCCCGCATGATGTTAAATTGTATCCGGTCATACGTGACCTTAAACTATTATGACCCACATGATATTAAAATGTATTTCATCCTGCAAGACTTTAAACTGAAATAACTAAATATGGATTGATTCCCATCCTCATGGGATACGTAGGAATGCTTGGATTCTTCGTCTTGAGTCCACCCCCCAGATTCCTTTTTGACTACCCTCATGGGTATAGTTCTCTTGGAAGATCCTACATGGTGTCTTGTAGGCCCCTTTGGCCCCACTCATGTCAGGATTATGATGATCACACCATGTACCCTTCCTCATTCTTTTATTCTCCCATGTCCTCACTACATGATGCTAAACTGCATGGCCTTTAAGAACTACGTATGGCTTGACTCCCATCCTTATGGGATACGTAGGAACACCCAGAAATTTTGTCTGTTGGCCTAGACCCAACTTCAAAATCTCTCCTTGAGTCGAAAAACATGGTGTGGTGACATATTTTTCCCTCTTTTATGTCTGATTCATCATGACCACGCCATATATCCCCTTCACTGGATATATCCACCTCTTTCACCATCCTGCTTGACATTAAATTTCACAGGCACATTTATGCTTCACACACTCCCTTTACTTGGAACTCTGTCATCTTTCACATCTGAAAGGGCCCCCGAACAGTATGGATACTTATCCTAAGGGCTCTCCAATCATTTCGGGACAACGCCCCGGAGGACCTAGAATGACAAGTTGATATAAGTCCCGCTTTGTGAATATGGTCAGTGGTTGACGCTCATTTGTTGTTCCCATTTCAGGTCACATGATATGAATGTTGTGTTTCGAACCTCATCAACAGCTATCCTTTGTCGTTGTCACCACCCCCATATGTCCCAAATATTGAGTGTAGTGGTTCATTATGCCCCGCTGTCTCTTTAAGCTTTAATCTTCCTTGGGCAGGAGTGTGATTCCAGCCCTCATATCCCTATACTCTAGGGAGAGATCAGTCCTACTCCTTGTTTCCCACACTAAGTTTTATCACATGGGATTAGGAGTTGTGGTATGGCAATATCCGTATGAGGGGTCATATGGCTAGCGTTGGCTGGGACTCCCAACCTCAGGTCCCTCGACCCTTTCGGCCCCCAAGCCCAAGTTCTCATCTAGGACTTTGTGGTGTGGTATGGACTCATGTACTCATTAAAATAGGGCTATTTTTACATGCCATACATATCCCCTTGAGACATCCCTCCTTTATCTATCATCCTTTCCGTGAGCACAGGCCCCGCCATGCTTCGCATGCCTCGTCATTTGGGTTTTCATTATCTTTTATATCCAAAAGGACCCCCAAACAATGTAGATGATTTGCCTAAGGTCTCTCCTACCATTTCAAGCCAATATCCTCGAGGATTTTGAGCAACAAGTTGATAAAAGTACCATGTTGTGAATGTGGCCAATAGTCGATGCTCAATTTCTTTCCCCCAAACTCTGATCACATAAATATGGATACTGTGCTGTGAACATGGTCAAAAGTTATCCTCTATAATTGTTGTCGTTTTTTGGTTTTCCACAGGAATGTTGATTCTCCCTCTCCACTCAGCTTTCCCTTGAAAATGAAATTAAACTAGGCATCTACGGTCTGATCCCTATGACCTTAAACTAAGAGAACCATTTTCCTCACCGTAAGACATTAAACTGTGAACTGTTTGGGACTTCCCATTTCAGGTCCCTCAACCTTTTAGTCCCCCTAGCCCAAGTGTTCATTCGGGATTGTATGATGTGGTATGATCTTATGCCCTCATTCACCTTAGGCTACTCACTGTGCCATACACATCCCTCATTGGGGTACCTTTCCCCTATTCTCGCCCTCGCTGCATGACGTTAAACTGCACAACATCCTTCCTCAGAACTATGTATGGTTTGATTCCCATCCTTATGGGATACATAGGACTGCCCGAACATCTGGTCTTCGGGTCCTGCACCATCTCTTAGAAACCTTCTTATCATTCTGGCCTCTTGGCCTGAGTTTTTCCAGGGGAGGGGTATGCGGTGTGGTATGGGATTATGTCCCCATTTAGCTCAGTTTTGTAACAACCACACCATGTACCTATATCTCCTAAGAACCCTTTTCTCCCTTTCCCTACACTCATATTTTCAAGTCGGTTTCTCTTAAGTTGGGTCCCTCGACCCTCTTCGGTGATTCACCAATGTGCCTAGGAGTACTTGGGTTCAGAACCTAGAGTGTCAGATTCTACTTGGACATGCTCTTATCCATTTTCAGGCTTTGTGTTCCCCCTAATTTGGACTTTTATTATATTTCACATCCGATGGGACCCCCAAATGGCACGGATGCTCGGCCCAAGGGCTCTCCTACCATTACGGGCCAACTTCCTTGAGGGTTTCGAACAAAAAATCAATACAAGTCCCACATTACGAATATGGTCATCTATTGATGCTCATTTGTTTTTCCCATTTCAGGTCACATGATATGGATTCTATGTTTCAAACATGGTCAATAGTTATCCTCCATCATCATGCCAACCCAATCAATCCTTAAATTTCAGTTCCATGATTCACATAATTTTCCACCCCATCATGTCCAAGTGGAATTTCGATACTCTTGATATTATCCCTCAGTGCACATTTTCATGTTAGTAGGATGAATCCACAGTAAGGTTTCATTTAGGGCTCCACACTGAATTCCCCTTTATGTGTATCCCATGTTTTGCAAAGACCTCTTCCACCCTTGTTTCCCACACTGAGTTTGACTCATGTGGGAATAGGGATCGAATCGAGGTCTTCGCTTGCTTGTAAGAGTTTCGCTTCTTCATGGTCCCAGCTCTAAGACCTTAAAATAAGATCTCCTTATACATACTCTCTCCATAACTATGTATGGATTGATTCCCATCCTCATGGGATATGTAGGAACGCCCAGACTCCTCATATTCAGGTCCAGCTCAGGTTCCACTAATTATCTCTTCTGTTCATTATTTTAAGACCTAACTCTTACAGGATTTCGTGGTGTGGCGTGTGTGGTCTTATTCCCTCATTAATGTCAGGTTTTCAATAGCCACACCATGTACTCCCCTTCTAGGAGCTATTCTCTCCTACCTCTTGTCCCACATGACGTTAAACTGCATTCCCAGAACTACGTGTGGCTTGATTCCCATACTTATGGGATATATAGGAACACTTGGATGTTTTTTCCATAGGTCCTACCCCATATTTTTTGGCCTTTTCTTCCCCCTTGGCCCGAGGTTTCTTCCCCATAATTGCATGTGATATGGTGTGGACCTTGTCCTCATTCGCGTCGGGTATGCTTTATCACATCATGTGCATTCCCCCTAAATCCTCATTTCTTCTATACATGTCTGAGCCATATGACTTTAAACTATTATGCCTAGTCTCACATGACTTTAAATAGTTATGTATTTATTTCACAATGTTAAAATTCATAGTTGGTCCTATCACACGACCCTAAACAATGACATTATCATCTTGGCCGCACGATGAAAAACAACATTGCATCGTGATATCCTCACTCAAGGGGAAATCATGTTGGGTATTGGTCATCCGCCACACCATTTGATAATGCCTAAATATGTCTTGATTCCTATAGTGATACCAGGATTCTCTGTCTAAGGTTTATCGCTTCACAATAAAAACACACATCTATCCTAAAGTACAAACAAGATCTATCAAATGCCGCTTCTTTTGGTGCAAGGGCCAGACCTGCACGACCTTATTATCCCTAACGCTGGTACCTTACCATGATATATCTAGAACTACATATGGCTTGATTCCCATTCTCACGGGGTACGTAGGAATTCCTGGGCACTTTGCCTCAGGCCCAGCCTAACTCTCAGTTTTGGCCCCTCGACCTAAAAGATTCCCGGGGAGAACATTGTGGTATGGGCTTAAGTCCACATTCATGTCGGGTTTAATAATTATTATACCACATTTCTCCCTCCCTCATTTCCATCTATGTTCTGATCTCTATGACCATAAACTAAGGCCACTCCTCGTCCTCACCGCACGATGTTAAACTGCATGACATTTCCAAAACTACGTATGGCTTGATTCCCATCCATATGGGATACATAAGGATGCCCAGACATTCCATCTTCAGGTCCAGCCCAAGGAATATTAAATCCCCCCCTTGTTTTTTGGCCCCTTGGCTCGAACTCTTTTGGGAACATGTGGTGTGGTGAGTACCTCTTGGGTTCTCATTCATGTTGGGTTTTTCAACAGCCGCAGCATATGCCTTCCTTATGGGAACTACACATTGGGTTTAGCTACTTCATTGCCCTATGCACACTCCATCAAATCCAGTACCCCCTTAATGGTCCACTCTATGACTTTAATCTAGGAGTGTGTGACCCCAGGACCCTTTTCCTCATAAAGGGATTTGACTTCCTCTATTTTCCATGTCTCATTAGCATACTCAAATGTGGCGTGGGAAAGAGCCCAAGGTTTGGAGTTTTCACATAAACATTCCCTCATCTCGTGTCCACGCTTCATGATCCCTTTATATGGATCTCCATCCTCTTCAACATCTAAAAGGGGCCCCCTTTATGATATGGTCCCGTGCCACATTGGCTTACCTACCATCTTGGGCCAATGCCCTTGAAGACCTCAGATGACATTTACAACAGGTCCCGTATTTCAAACATGGTCAGTGGTTGACCCTCATTTTTTTGTCCCCATTCTAGGATAATACAAAACAAATACTATGTTTCAAATACTGTTAGCAGTTATCCACTATCTTCAGGCTGCTATCATTATGGTCCAGGTCTCGAGTATCATGATTCACATCTTTCCACTCCCTTATGTTCAAATGGAATTCCAACATACTCTGCTTTACCCCTTCGCACATCTAGGTGCGTTAAGTAGGAAGGTCAGTATTATTGGGACGCCATTCACCCAGAATCCCATAGCATCTAATGTGTGCCTCCCAGAACTAGGAAAGTCCCATCACTACTCCTTGTCTCCCACATCGAGCACGACTCACGTGGGATTAGTAGTTTTGGTAGGACGTGTACTGGAGCAGCCATGCCACACATGCCTTTCGTTCCACATGATGTTAAAATACACTCTCAGAACTATGTGTGGCTTGATTCCCATTCTCATGGGGTACGTAGGAATGGCCAGACAACCTGTCTCAGGCCCAGCCTAGTTTTTACCTTCGGTCCCTTGACCTAAGTATTCTCCTAAGAGCGTGTGGTGTGGCGTGGACTCTTATTGTCCTCATTCACATCATGGTATGTACCGTACCACACATTTCCTTTCTAGGTATCCATGTCTTAAACGCATGACTTTAAACTACGGCCCCTACCCCGAACAAGTTTAGGATGCCCCATAATAATTATGGGATGCATCAACTTCTTCATTAGAGAAGATTCCCCCTACCATCATTGGTCTCTGACCAATATATTCTCAAGAACTACGTTTGGCTTGATTATCATCCTTATGGGATACATAGAGATGCCCAAAAATTTCACCTCGGTCTCAGTGTCAGGGTCATTAACCCTTATGGCCCCTCAGCCCAGGTCATAGTCCAGGCAGTATGACCTTTAAAACTATGTGCACTATTCTTACCATACAATGTTAAACTACGTGTCTATCATCTTCCTTGGCATGATGTGGAACAAAAAGGCACCCTTGGTCCTCACCAGAGAGGTATTCTTTGGAAGTAAGTTTGATCCCTCATCAGACGAATTCACCCACCTAATGTGTTTCCACCATGGTGGCGTAATTTCAAGAGTATTGGATCCCAGTCAAACAACTCATCACTCCACCCTACACGCTTTGAGTACCCTTTATTCGGAACCTCTTCCTATTTCACCTCTAAAGGAACCCCCTAACAGTATGGATTCTCGGCCTATGGCTCGCCTACTATCCTGGGCCAAAGTTCTGGAAGACTAATGGAAAACATCTTCTGGAAGGTCCCGTGTTTCAAACATGGTCAGCAATCGGCCCTCATTTGTTATCCCCATTTTAGGATAACACAATATGGATAGTGTGTTTTGAAAATGGTCAATAGTTACCCTTCATTGTCACATCACCCCTATAGTGTTTTGAATTTTGGGTATCATGGTTCACACCTTCCATTCCCCCATGTTCAGATTAATTCCAACGCCCCTGGCGTTACCACCACTTGTGCACTAGAGAAAATTGGGAAAATAAAAATTCGACTGATCTGAGACCTTCATTATCTGGCCAGGCCTCCCTCTTTCTCCCTGGAAATATAGAATGGTTGTTCAAACCCTGGATGCCAAAAGCTTGGTCTTCACTCTCATATTCGGGTGGAATAACAAGGTGGTCATCCCTTGTTTCTCACATCGGGCCTGACCCACGTGAGCTTAAGGATTGATCGTTGGATGTTTCACAAATGTGAAAGACATGTAGCAGGCCGAAGAAAATAACGAAACTCATGCATTCGTCCAACATAAATAATCGAAGCATGAAATTATGGTCAAAATTTACATGCATTACAACACCCAAGGATCAACCCATCCACTTCACGAATGTGACAGACATGCAGTAGGCCAAAGCAAATAACAAAACTCATGCATGCATCCAGCATAAATAATCGAAGCATGAAGGTATGGTCAAAAGTTACATGCATTACAACACCCGAGGATCAACCCCTACCATGGATGGGTTGATCCCATCAAAAGAACGTTGCATCTCTACCACTCTCTGGCTTGTGGCATCTAGAATTTGCAGTCACCTGTTAAGTTCTTGGTCCTCCTCGACAGCGATAGGGCATATTTCATTAGCCATAATCTGGGACCACTCCTCGTCACTTCGAACGATAGCCATATCCTCATAGGCTTTCTTCATCCGTTCTTTGGCCTCTTCCAGCTAGGCCTTCATCCGCGATATAAGCTCTAATTGTGCATTAAGTAAAGTGGAATACTCATCTTCCTGGACCTGCAGCTGTTGAATCTCATTTTTAGCCTCCTGGAGCCTCTTGATGTTCACAAATTTTCTCCACTGCCAACCCACACCAAGGACACTCTCATATTCCTGAATCTTATCCTCCATGAGATCTTGGATGAGCATGTGAGGATGATGGGCATCCACTCCCCCAGCACATAGTTCACGTATCCGGGACCACAACCTCCCCATATGGTCCATCCATTGTGCTTGAGGGGTCTCACCGATGAAGCACATGATTAGCTTCTATGACCGGTGATGGATGATCTTGCTATCCTCCTCATCAGAGGCCGCCTTTTCCTGATCCGCAAGGCCGACAGGTTTGTATATGGGAAACGAACCTAAGAACTCATCAGCCTGGTCTGCACCTGGTGTCTAATCAGGTATGTCAAGACCCATGCTGTCTGAATGATCTTCATCATTGGATCCCACCTCAATGATCTCAAGCTATGTCCTGCTAACAGTCCCACCAGTGATTGGGAGCATTGTTGCTTGGTCGATTGGGATATTCACCTCCACGACCACCGACTTTCCCCTGGGAAAGGTTCCTCTGGGAGTACCAACCAACCTTTATAAGGCATCCCATGCACATTTGAAGAACTGTGCGTACCAAAAAGTGCACGAACATCAGTTAACCTGATAAATAGGTGGCAGTCATGAATTTTGTAACGGAGACTTACAAATATCAAATTGTCGATCTCACTCCTAGGTTGTTGCCATTGGGACCCCAAGGTGTGTCCCTCCATATATTATTGGGAAGTCAAAAAACTCTAGAAGAACTACCTTGGGTGTCCCAGCCCCTTTGGACGTGGTAATTGCTATAGCTGAGGGTGTAGATCCCGAAGGCCCCGTAGCTACATCTATTGTAGGGTGGGAATGGGTTCTGTGTATGAGGCCCTCCGACACAGTTCAAATATCAGTGAGGAGTTTGAAGTGACCTGGAAGCGGACCCTGGGGAAGGTACTTAGGATTTTACATTGAGAGACTTTGTAAAGTCTTCAAGTTATGGGTCTGAATTGAAAAATTCACCCTCCTCTAGAGGACTCCCTCTACCAGCCTCCTCTTCCCAGGAGGATTTGTATGATCCTTCTAGTAGAAGGAAGCGCTCCCTCAATTTTGCAGCCGATAACTACGGAGGGGCCATTCAATCCAGCAATACTTTGACCTGATCTGTCATTGGACGCAAAGCACCCTGAGAGTGCATGAAGCCCTCTAACTCATCCAGTGATGTTATTAATATCTTCATGAATTATTATATACCCACTTTACTGATTTTATATGAAATGTTCATAATTTGTGTGAAATATTAATGTTTTAATACTATGTATAATTTTTGAGCATTTTTTAGAAGTAGTCCAATTGAGTCAGTTTACTATTTTATTTATAACTCTCACCCTAATGATTTAAATTGTGTGGTTATTATTTTGTAGGATTACTTATTCAATTTCTCATATATCATTAGAATCAATCATGGTCCAATTCGGCCATTTGAAGGCTAATATGGACCACACAAGATGACCCAAATAATTTGTGAAGAAACTAGACCGGTCATGATGATTGAGTTACTGGTCTCAGTCCTAAAGCTCATATTTTTTGAAAATACACCATGTGTTTTTGAGTACCCAAATTAATCATGGATAAAAATTTTGGGTCCCAAATCCAAGAATAAGGGGGCCAAATGAATCTTTCAATTCTATCCCACCATTCTGGCCGGGAATTAAAATCCGAAAACTATTCATGACATATCTCATGATGTAATAATCAAATAGAGATGATATTTTGTAGTGTGAAAGAGGAGATATGTAAGGATGACTTTTTGAATAAATCATTCAGCTTTGAATGAATCTTCCTATTCAAAAACCCTTTCACATTTTGGACTTCAAAAAGATTGGATTGAAATGGACAGATTAAAATTGTTTAATGAACTGGCCATAACTTTGGATCCATAGGTCCAAATGACTCAAAATGTTTGAGAGAGGTCGACCAACATTATTATCTACAACTTTGATGAAGTAGATATCTCTATATTTGGCTGTCTGGATGTCCAAATCGTCAAGCCAAGTGGGGGGACAGATTGGGAATGAAAACAGTCTACTTCCTTGGGCTATAAATGCATCCCCCTCCTCTCCTTCAAATGGGTTGGTATTTAAGAAGAGAGGATCACATATTGGCACGACCAAATCCTTTCAAAAGGCTTGGGAGGACCTTCCATACTCAAGTTTTTACTTGAGATACCCTTCCTTCTCTCTTTGTTTCCTTTCACTTTTGTGTTGTTCTTCGTTTGTAATCTTGTAAGTTTGTGTTTTGTAATTCTATTTTAATGCAAGTTTATTCTTTGATATCTCTTATTCTCATCCAACTTATGTAGTTTAATATTAATGTTCTTAAAATAGTTTAAATATAGTTGAATCCCCTTACCTTATTTTGCTTCCTCATTCAATCGAAAGTCCGTTTTTTAATTCTCATCATTGTTCGTGTGTGTGTGCTCGACGCACCACTCTTTTCTTATCCCTTTATTTTTCTTATATTATTAATTTATCATAATAATAATTATAACCATATTATTAAACAACCAAATGTCTAAGTAAACTCTCATTGGGGTGAGTCAAAATTTAGGGATGTTAAGTGATTGAGAGTATTTGCTCGATGAGTATTCGTTAATTTAACATTGTGTATGTTGAACTTAACATGTCATGGATTAATGACATATTTTGTTTAACATATAGTTTCCATGGATTATTGGAACCATAAGTACACTACCATAAATAAGTAATGGTAATTATTAGAAACCTAAGTTAAGTTAAGGCTTAGATTAAATCCTTAACACTTAGGAATTCCAATCAACATTATCTTTTGAAGTGAGTGTTAATTTAAATGCAATATAAAGCAAAGCTCAAGGATATCACAAGCTTAACTCCCTAATAATGAACTCACCCCAATATTTATAAATTTTTTAAATCAAATATCATCCATAAATTATTTCATAAGCTCTTCAAACAAACCCCCCAATAAGAAAAACAATCAACTAAAAACAATCGACTATAAAAAAAAGTATCATCGCTGAGGATTCGACCAGAGTACTGTTATACACATTAACAGAGCATCGGAACTTTGACCGGTTGATAGGTGAAAATTTTCCACACATTTCAAATGGTTCCGTTGTTGGGGATGGTTCTTTATTTAGTCATTAGTTTCTGTTTATTGTAAAAAAAACCCCAAAAAAACAAAATTTTAAAATAAATTGAAAAAAAAACACAAAGAAAAACCCGCCTTCCTCATAAAAATCATAAGCGTAAAACACAAAAAGAAAAACACATATTCCTCTTTCTTCCAACATCTTTTTGAATTCCCTATAGCCTCCCAAACAATCCCTTGGATTTTTTTGACCCTAAAATTGAGCGAACAATTCGCTAACTTAAGAGGAACCTAACAGATAATCAAATAATTCAAGAACCAGTCCTTGTCCAACCAATTGAATTGGATATGGCCAATCCTAGGGAACAATCACTTAAGGAACAAGCTTTCCCTGATATTAATTACCAACATATTGGTATTCAATATCCAAACATAGAGGCTGAATTTGAACTCAAATCGTGTTTGATTCATCTTCTCCCTCATTTCCACGGGCTAGTCGGTGAGGATCCACATCTCCACCTTAAAGAATTCCAAGTAGTGTGCTTTACCATGAAGCCTCGAGGGGTTTCTGAGGAACAAATCAAACTCTGAGCATTCCATTTCTCCCTAGTTGACACTACTAAGTCATGGATTTACTACCTACCTCCTGGTTCCATAACCACATGGAATGACATGAAGTGACTCTTCTTAGAGAAATTCTTTCCTGCTTCTCGTACTACTTCTATCTGAAAGGAAATAAGTGGTATCCATCAGTTCCCAAGTGAATCACTCCATGAATACTGGGAGAGGTTCAAAAAGCTTGTTTCAACCTGCCCACACCACCAAATCCCTGATCAACTCTTGATACAATACTTCTATGAAGGGTTATTGGATATGGAGAGAACTCTCATTGATGCTGCAAGTGGCGGTGCTCTTGTTGATAAAACTCCCGCAGTTATAATAGATCTCATAATTAACAGGGATGAAAACACACAACAATTCCATACTCGAGAACATACTCAAGTCAAACAAGCCCAAGATAATCAATCAATTGAGCCAAACAAGATGACCGAGTGGATGAGTGAACTTACAGGTCTTGTGTGACAGCTAGATGTGTCTACCAAATCCCCAACCTCATCTTCTCCGCAATCAATGTTTCTTGGACCTGCCAAAAACTGTGGAATCTGAAACTCTCCATCTCATCCAACTGACACATGTCCATAACTTCAAGAGGATCAATCTAATTCATCTGGACCAATGGAACTCAATGTAGCATTTTCTCAGCGGAACACCAACCCTCAACAATCAGGTCAGTTTGTTAGAAACTTCAACCAACCTATCTCTAAGCCCTTCTCTTCTTCCTATAACCATGGCCTGAGGTATGGTAATCCCATATCTCTTCCCCCTCAATTCCCTCCTCAAAACCCAAACCAGTTTCAATATGGTCAAGGTGTTGTTAATTTCCAACAACCTTATCCTTTTATTCCTCAACCTCAAAGGAACAATCCTCCTCCTGGATTCCATTATCCTAGTGAGACTTCCCAATTCCAAAACCAATATAATCACTTTACCAAGAACCAAAATCTAGGTAATCCCAATCCGGGACAAGCCTCTTCTTCCAAGAAACCATGAGAAAGCAATGTTGAAGATCTTGCCTCCTTCACCCGTTCTAGTCTCAAGAACATTGAAACCCAAATTGGTCAACTTGAATCCCACCTTAGTCAGAAGCAACCATCCAATTCTTCCCAACTCCCAGCTCAACCATTACCCAACCCCAAGGGTAATATAAGTGCAATTGCACTTAGATCGAGAAATCAAATTGCTATGCCTCAAGATAAGTCCCCCAACCCCCCTTTGAATGTTGACCTAGAAAATGAAAAGAAAAATAAACTTGAAAAGGAATATAAATCCATTCCCTCACCTCCTTCCATTCTACTTAGGAATCCAATTCCTTTTCCACAAGCTGTCTCTAAGCCAAATAAGTCATATGAACCTGGTCCTGAAATGCTCGACATGTTTAGACGTGTTGAAGTCAACATTCCTCTTTTAGATGCCATCAAAAAAATTCCTAAGTATACAAATTTTCTTAAGGAATTGTGCACCCACAAGAGGCAACTTAGGACCTTTGAAAATGTTTCCACCCAGCAGTCTATTCCTATAAAGTGCAAAGATCCAGGGACCTTTACGGTTCCATGCCAAATTTGAAGTTCTGACTTCGATGATGCACTCATAGATCTAGGAGCCTCAATTAATGTCATGCCCAAATCCATATTCTCCAACCTTGGTCTAGGTATCTTACATCCAATGGGTGTTGTCATTCAGTTAGCCAATCGAAGCACTGCTAGTCCTGAGGTTATAATTGCAGATTTCCTTGTTCGTGTTATTGATCTTATCTTCCCAACTGATTTCTATGTCCTTGACATGGAAGGTGAGACGAACTCTTCTCTATCTCCCCTAATTATAGGAAACCCATTCCTCATGACTGCTAGAACCAAGATTGATGTCCATTCAGGCATCTTATCCATGGAATTCGGTGACCAACTGGTCAAGTTCAACATTTTACAAGCCATGTGATACCCATCTAAGGATCACTATACATTCTCAATCCATGCTTCTAAGGACACTTCTAAGAGTCAATTGAACCTCAATCCACCATGTTCTTCATGTTCTAATGACAAAGGTTCTTTTTAAATCTGCACCATGATTAACAAAGTCATAAATGGTGAAGTTGATGTGGACCTTTAATTCATAGACTCTATCAATCTAGAGGATCTTGAAAACTCTCTTGAATCCCACATCAATTCTGATCTCTACTGCTCCACCTTGGACAATATTAAGGAAAATAAATCTGAAGCAACTGAAGTCCCTTCTTCCATTCCTGAGTTTTCTAACCCAAAAATGAAAGATGAAACTAATCTAAAACCTCTTCCGGAACACCTGAAATATGCATTCCTTTTCCATGATCACTCATATCCTGTCATTATCTCTGCTTCACTTACTGAAACCGAAGAGTCAAAACATGTTCAGGTGTTAGAGGAAAAAAAGGCCATAGGTTGGACCCTAGATGACATATCAGGAATCAACCCTGCCCTTTGCATGCATTGCATCCATCTTGAGGAGTCATCCAAACCAATTAGACAACCACAAAGAAGACTCAATCCACTCATAATTGAGGTAGTTAGGGAAGAGATCACCAAGATTCTTCAAGCAGGTATTATCTACCCAATTTCTGATAGTGAGTGGGTTAGTCCAATTCAAGTTATACCTAAGAAGGGTGCGATAACTGTTGTCACAAATGAACATGGAGAGGTATTCACAACTCGAGTGAAGAACAAATGGCGTGTGTGCATAGAATATAGGAAATTGAATGTTGAAACAAGAAAAGATCACTACCCTCTTCCATTCCTTGATCAAATTCTGGAATGATTAGCCATAAAGTCACACTATTTCTTTCTTGATGGATACAACGGCTACTTCAAAATCCCAATCGCACCTCAAGACCAAGAAAAGACTACTTTCACTTTCCCCTTTGGAACATATTCATATATGAGAATGCCTTTTGTCCTTTATAATGCTCCTAAAACATTCTAGAGATGTATGATGAGTATCTTTTCTGAATTTATTGAACACTTCATGAAAGTATTCATGGATGACTTTACCATTTATGGTGATTCATTTGAATATTGCTTGAATTAACTCTCTCTAGTCCTTCAAAAGTGTGTCAAGTGTAACCTTGTGTTAAATTTTAAAAAATGTCACTTCATGGTTGAAAATGGGATTGTTCTAGGGCACATAGTTTCAAAAGATGGTATTGAAGTTGATCCTGCCAAAATTAAAGTGATCCAATCACTTCCTGAGCCCACTTATATTCGAGACATCCATTCATTCCTCAGTCATGCCAGTTTTTATCAGTGATTCATCCATAAATTCAGTAAAATTTCCCTCCCACTCACTCGGTTGCTCCAAAATGATGTCACTTTCCATTTCGATGAAGTCTTCAAGAGAGCCTTTGTTGAACTCAAAACTGCTCTAACATCTGCCCTAATAATCCAACCCCCAGATTGGTCCTTACCATTTAAGTTAATGTGTGATGCTTATGATAGAGCTGTTGGGGTTGTTCTTGGTCAAAAAAGAGAAAAGATTCCTCATGTCATATACTATGCCTAAAAAACAATGGATGAAACTCAATCTCACTACACTGTCACTGAAAAGGAACTTTTAGCAGTGGTTTTTTCCTTAGATAAATTCCAGCCCTATCTCTTAGTTGCCAAAAATCATAATCTTCACAGACCATTATGCTATAAATTTCTTACTCAAAAAATTGATTCCAAACCGAGGCTAATAAGATGGATCCTAATGCTCCAAGATTTTGACCTTGAAATCAAAGATATACTAGGAAAATAAAACCCTATGGCTGATCACTTGAGTAGAATTTCTAATTCTTCTCATTCTGAAATCATCGATGCTAAATTCCCCACTGAGAACCTTTCATCTCTCACTCCAAAAATATCATGGTATACCCCAATTGTAAATTACTTGGTTTCTAGTGTTTTTCATGAAAATTTTTCAAAAGAATAAAAAATTAATTTGAAAAGTGATTCAAAATACTATTTTTGGGAAGAAAATAAAATTTGGAAAATTGTGGCTGACATGGTAATTAGGGGATGTGTTGATGAAGATAAAAATTCTTCCATATTAGAATTCTGTCACTCAATGCCTGGTAGTGGCCACTTTGAACCACAAAGGACCTCCCTAAAGGTTCTAGACTCTGTATTCTTTTGTCCTTCACTCTTTAAGGACTCACATGAGTTCTGTCAATCATGTCCCACTGTCCAGAATTTTGGCACAATTTCAAAGAGAAATGAAATCCCAAAAAATCCTTTAATTTTTTGTGATATTTTTGATGTTTGGGGCATAAATTTCATGAGACCATTCTCCCCTTCCAATGAATTCTCATACATCCTTCTTGCGGTTGATTATGTTTCTAGGTGGGTCGAGGCCAAACCCACTAGAAAGGATGATTCACATACTATTAGTGAGTTCCTAAAGACACACATCTTCCACCGATTTGGAACACCTCATTCCTTGATAAGTGACTTAGGAACCCATTTTTGTAAT
The DNA here is from genome assembly GCA_963277665.1 of Viscum album. Classification (NCBI taxonomy): domain Eukaryota; kingdom Viridiplantae; phylum Streptophyta; class Magnoliopsida; order Santalales; family Viscaceae; genus Viscum; species Viscum album. The sequence continues at coordinate 87,809,706 of OY728154.1, forward strand.
AAAACCATGGAATCTCTTTTGAAAAATAATGGGGTTGTTCATAAAACATCAACTGCATATCACCCCCAAACAAATGGAATGGCTGAACTTTCTAATAGAGAAGTGAAAAGAGTTATTGAGAGAATTGTAAAACCCACCAGAAAATACTATCCTGAATGACTTAGTGAAGCACGTTGGACTTATCAAACTGCCTACAAAACACCCATTGGGATGTCTTCTTTTAGGCTAGTTTTTGGTAAAGCATACCATATACCAGTTGAAATCCAACATAAGTCTTTTGGGGATGTGAAAACCTGTAATTTTTATTGTGATAAATCTGGTGAAGAAAGATTGTTTCAATTGGCTGAAGTGGAGGATATTAGACTTGATTCTTACAAGAATTCTAATCTCTACAAAGAAAAATCCAAGGCACTCCATGACAAACACATCCTAAGAAAGGTATTCCATGAAGGTGATAAGGTAATGCTCTTTAATTATCGATTTCGGCTTCACCCAGGTAAGCTTAATTCTCGTTGGGAAGGTCCTTTTTTTATTAATAATGTTTACCCATTTGGTGTAGTGCAAGTCCAAGACCCCTCTTCCAAAAGGACATTCACGGTTAATGGACATCGGTTAAAGCATCACCATGAGAGGATGCACAATCCTGAATCAACATCAACTTCCATTGGATCCCCAACTTCTGCAGTCAACCCACCACTATATGGAGATTTCAACCCACCAAATCCAAACCAGGGGCACCACTTTCCCTTTAACTCTCTCTCTCTCTTCCTCCCTCTACCTCTTTCTTCTTCTTTCTGTCTTCCATTTTTTTACCACTTTTTTTATGAAACCCTTTCTTTTTCACTTTCTCTTTTGTGTGGGTGTATCTCTATTACAAACTAAAAAAAACCTAAAAAAAGAATCATAACAAAAAATAAATATACAAAAAAAATCAATAGTCATGATTACTCACCTTCAATTTTAAAATTTTTTCCAACCATTTTGGGGAGTTAACAGACATTTTTTCATCTCAAAAATTTTGTATTTTCATCATGACTTTGGATAAAGAATTTTGTGTCAAAATCAACAAATTTCAAATGGTCAATTTTTTATTTAGAAAATGCTTTTCCCAAACCATGAGGAACAACATTTTCTTTCATGCCAAGTCCACCTATGGCCATATTTTCAAAAAAATATTTCACCCCCATTTGTGAGTCTTGAGTTTTTGGACCTTCAAGCTAAATTTCCTACTTTAGTGTGCATTAAAATGATAGAGGAATTTTCTGAACCACATGAGAATCACAATATCTAAATAGCCTCCCATTTGTCTTAAATTAATCCTCCTTTTGAAATCCCCTTCAAGCCTATGAAAACCTTTTCTTTGATATCCACATTACAATCCCAATACTTTTTCTTACCCAATATCAACATGTATTTTTCATTGCATTTTTTTTTGAAATTTAAGTGTGGGGGGAATGGATTTCATTATGGGTACCCTTTGTTGATTTCACCATGTTATAATATGATTGAGGGCAAGCATCCATTTTATTGTGGGGGAGAGGCTTTCATTCAGTGTGTTTTGGGTAATGTAGTGTACTTTCATTTATGTAATTTTGTAAATGTTATTGACAATTGTTCAAAAAAATCAAAAAAAATAAAAAAAAAACAAAAAAAATTAAAAAAAAGAACAAAAAAATTGGGTTGTTTATTGGGTAGGTCAAAAATAACTCTTCATCAACCTTTTATCTTGTTATAACTATTACAATTAGTGTCATGAGGAGATCAATCATGGGTTGGGATATGAGTGTGAGATTTTTTCCAAGTTCAACTATCGAAAAAAGAGAAAAAAAGAAAAAAAACACTTGCATTATATTCTTATGTAATTGGGAGAAGTTTTGTGGTTTGTAAATATTTCATCTTCTAATCCCCTTTAAATTTTCATACTCTATTGTGTATTTCTTCACACAATCATTCCCTTGTAAATATGTGTTTTCATTTCCTTCCATGTTTTATTTCAAAAAAAAATGTGCATTGCTTTTTCTATGTTGGTGTTTTACCCCTCTTCTTCTCTCTATTGAACATTATATTCCTACCATCCCATAGCCATAGAAAAAACCCCTTAAAAACACCTCTTGATTCTTGTGCACTTTGGATAGGGATTGAAAGCTAAGATCTCTTTCAAACTCTAAGATTTTCACTTTTGGTTGGTGAAAGAGTGAACCTCCACAAATGAATTTTATCATCTTGAGAGGTGTGAGTTTTGAGTGTCCACATTTTCCATTTCTAAATTTGAGCATGAAAAAATGAATTAGTTTTGAAACATTTTTTCTGCAACAACTTATGGTGGAATTCAAAATGGATGAGTGAAATAGTCTAAACCTTCCCTGATTGGAGAAAACAAAATTTTAATATTTATTGGTGAGTGAAAATGATTTTGTTATGTTTTTATATTTGTTTCACATGAGGATATTCACAAGAATAAGTGTGGTGGATTTGATGTTATTAATATATTCATGACTTATTATATACCCACTTTACTGATTTTTTATGAAATATGCATAATTTGTGTGAAATATTAATGTTTTAATACTAAGTATAATTTTTGAGCATTTTTTAGAAGTAGTCCTATTGAGTCAGTTTACTATTTTATTTATAACTCTCACCATACTGATTCAAATTGTTTGGTTTATGTTTTTTAAGATTCCTTATTCAATTTCTCATATATCATTAGAAGGAATCATGGTCCAATTCGGCCATTTGAAGGCTCATATGGACCACACAAGATGACCCAAAGAATTTGTGAAGAAACTGGACCAGCCATGATGATTGAGTTACTGGTCTCACTCTCGAAGCCTATATTTTTTGAACCTACACCATGTGTTCTTGATTATCCAAAAGAATCATGGATAAAAATTTCAAGGCCCAACTCTAAGAACAAGTGGCCCAAATGAATCTTTGAAGTCTAGCCCACCATTCTGGCCGAGAATTAAAATATATACACTATTCATGACATATCTCATGATATAATAATAAAATAGAGCTGATATTTTTTAGTGTGAAAGAGGAGATATGGAAGGCCGACTTTGTTGAAAAAATCATTCGGCTTTGAAGTCATATTACTATTCAAAAACCCTTTCACATTTTTAACTTCAAAAAGATTGGATTGAAATGGACAGATTAAAATTGTTTAATAAACCGGCCATAACTTTGGCTAAATTGGTCCAAATGACTCCAAATTTTTTAGAGAGGTCTAAAACATTATTATATACAACTTTGAAGAAGGAGATATCTCTTTATTCGTCTTTCTGGATGTCCAACTCGTCGATCCAAGTGTAGGGACATATTGGGAATGAAAATAGTCCACTTCCTTGGGCTATAAATGCACCCCCCTCCTCTCCTTCAAAGGGGTTGGTATTTCAGAAGAGAGGAGCACATATTTACATGAACAAAGCCTTTACAAAGGCTTTGTAGGACCTGAAATACTCATGTTTTTACTTGAGATACCCTTCCTCCTCTCTTTGTTTCCTTTCACTTTTGTGTTGTTCTTCGTTTGTAATCTTGTAAGTTTGTGTTTTGTAATTCTGTTTTAATGCAAGTTTCTTCTTCAATATCTCTTATTATCATCCAAATTATGTAGTTTAATATTAATTTTCTTAAAATAGGTTAAATATAGTTGAATCCCCTTCCCTTATTTTGATTCCTCATTCAATTGAAAGTCCATTTTTTAATTCTCATCATTGTCCGTGTGTGTGTGTTCGACGCACCACTCTTTTCTTGTCCCTTTATTTTTCTTCTATTCTTAATTTATCATCATAATTATTATAAACATATTATTAAACACCCAAATTTCTGAGTAAATATCTCATTGGGGTGAGTCAAAATTTAGGGATGTTAAGTGATTGAGATTATTTTCTCGATGAGTATTCATTAATTTAACATTGTGTATGTTGAACTTAACATGTCATGGATTAATGAAATATTTTGTTTAACATGTGGTTTTCATGGATTATTGGAACCATAAATACACTACCATAAACAAGTAATGGTAATGATTAGAACCCTAAATAAAGTTAAGGCTTGGATTAAAGCCTTAACACTTAGGAATTCCAATCAACATTATCTTGTGAAGTGGGTGTTAATTTAAATGAAATATAAAGCAAAGATCAAGGATATCACAAGGTTAACTCCCTAATAATGAACTCACCATAATCTTTATCAATTTGTTAAATCAAACATCATCTATAAATTATTTCATAATCTCTGCAAACAAACCCCCCAATCAACTAAAAACAATCGACTATAAAAAAAGTATCATCACCGAGGATTCGACCCGAGTACTGCTATACACATTAGCAGAGCATCGGAACTTTGACCGGTCGATAGGTGACAACCGGCCGTGCATTTCAGCTATCTATTATTACACCTCCACCTGGGAAACTGCAAAGCCGGCCCTGACAGGGACGATACCCAGAAAATCCATCCCGATATGGTTTAGATGTTGCCACATCTTGGACGGGTTGAGGAATTTCTAGTTGACATCCCAGATGTCCCAAGATTCTGGGAAGATAGAGTTCTCTAGCATGTCTATGTGGAAAAGCCTCTTCCCCAGAGCCCGAGTGGATATCTTGCGGACCCCCTGGGCAGCCTCCCCTATGGATGACTCTGCTTCTCTGGGATCATTGGGTCCACTGCTACCGCCTCCCTTTAGACCAGTGTGGGCCTCGCCTCTGCTACAACCCCGCCACCACGAGAGGTCCTCACCACCTTTCGGCCCCAACCTTGGGGTTGGGGAGGCACCCCGTCGCTGGCCCGAATGGTTGGTTGCTTCAGCATCTCCCTAGGGTAGGCCTCCATCCAGCTCTTGGAATACTCCTTCACCAACTCTAAGATGGTCGTGGATGGAGGTAGCTCATTCCACATCTTCCCATATTCCCACATGAACAAGAGCCACATCTTCCTCATCACACACAGGTGATCCTTGTGGCACACCCCCAAATAGACCTGTGGGGTCAGATGCTGCATGCACCGAAACTACCTTGAAAATCGGTGCAGGGTGTATGAATCACAGAGGGACTCACGGTCAACCCATGCCACTAGGACTCCACCCCGAAAGGCCAGGAGGTAGGACCTATGTTCTTCTTTTCCCCAGTCGTCATCAGTGAATCCACCTGTTGGCAACGAAAACAGGTGGAAATTGAACTCGTATGCCTTCCAAACCCGGTTCAACACTGCTTGTAGGGTCATCTTGGCCGGAACTCTCCCCACAACATTCAAAATGGACGGGCAAAAAATCAATCCTGGAGAAGAAATGGGGTTCAGATATTCATAGATGCCCCTGAAATGTGCTGTTATCCACCCATACAGAAGGTAGAATGGCCCGCATATTCTTTGTGGCTTATTCTCCTCACTAATATTCCATAGCATCTTGTACAGCTTGGCGAGCATCGAGATACTAAGGTTGACCTGTCCCCCTGTCACCAACATGGATGCCATAAGGAATGTTCTCAGTCGCACGCCCATGTTCATGTCTCTCGTCGGTAGGATTCAACCGCAGATGAGCGTCGCAATGAATGAATCCAACCTGACTACCGGCTGTTGCTCGGTACTGACACTGAATCCCCAGGTTTTCCACTGGATTTCCTGCAAAATCCACCAGTATGAGTGTTCCTTGCCTTGTTGATCCCCCTTCAGGCAAGTCCAAAGCCTCATAGGGAACTGCCTATTTTCCATAAAATTCAGGAACTGCTTGAACCATTGTTTGAAATGGACATCCCTCACAGATTGTTTATCCTCCCCTGGCACCTGGTCTATCGATGCCCTTGATAATGGAGACATTTTCTCTGGGTCCTCCCATGCACCAACGACGAGGAGGAACTCATCATACATCACCCCCAGTATTGAGACTCCCGAGATCTGATGCAGGTCCCACAGGCTGATGTCAACCCTCCATGGCACAAATGGAAAGTATTGTTCCTCGATGACCATATTCTCATCAGCTCTAGAATCAACTATTTAGACTGATAAATATGGAATTGAGAGGCCCAAGCCGCCTCATACAAGCCCACTCTCCTCAAATCTACTCTGAATTCTTCACACGAGGCACCTACCCAGTAGGACCAGGCCCAATCATTCATGAAGTTTCCGCCCTAGAATATATCCCACTTGTCAGTCCACCCCTTCTCCAGGTTCCCTAGGGCTGCCTTCAGAATAGTATGGTATAGCGAGGAAGATGTCTTTGGTTGTAGTTCCTTCCCATCAACGTTATTCACATGATTGTATAGACATTCAGCGTTGATAGGCATGAAGTCCTCTCAGGCATGGTCGTCATCCACCCTGAACCATTGGCACTAGCACAACATGCTCCTAAACCAGTAAGATGGCCCGTCCCTACTCGCTTCAGGGATGAAGGTGTCATCCCTTAGGCCAAATCCATATAGAGGCAGCCTCCTGCATAGTAGATAGTCTTTTTAACTCTCTAACAGCAGCTCTACCAGTGAATTATGGTTAGAATGGATTTGTAAAAACTCCCCTATACCTGATCTATCTGTTATTTCCTCCCTCCTAGCAGCATTCTCAAGGACCCCCTTGCAGCCCCTTGGTGAGCCATTCATTTTTTTGGAAATTTGGAATTTTTTTGTTCTGGTTCACAAAGCACTTTTGCAAAGCCAGTTCGCGAATCCTATTCATAGAGCTTGGTCCTAGTAAAGAAATCATGGAGCCCTACCCTAACCTTTAAGCGCAATCCGTAGAGCACACCGCTGCGGAGTCGAAGACTCGTTGTGTGCCACAAAGTAAAAATCCCAATTCACAGAGAACAATCATGGAGTAAGCGGAGATTCTCAAATCAAGAGTGATAAATTCCAAAATGCTGAGGTGATAAAGGACAAAATAGAGGTCATCCTATTGTATTTATAGGTGATGACCCCTTGTGCTTCACGGAACGTCCGACCGCGGTGAGCTTTGCGGTGCTCTCAGCCCGCGCGTCGCCTCTCTGCCTTGCGAGCCTCCTTCGTGAGCCTTCTTCGCGATTGACCAAGGAGTTTTGGGGATTTACCCTCAGAATTTGACCCTTTTTTTCTCCTCGACTCTAGGTATGATAGGGGCATTTGTTGGTGCCAAAATTTGGGAAGAGGAAGAGAAAATTCAAAGTATTTGGGGCTTCCTTGTGAAACTTGTTTGCGGAGCCCCATAGCACTGTGACCAGTGCAAAGCTACCCCCTTTGAGAAGTTACTGCGGATCAAGGAGGCAGGAGGCTTTGCGATCCGATTTTACATTTTCAAAGTCGGTGCGGATTAAGGAGGTAGGAGGCTACATGATCTGATTTGACGTTTTCGAAGTCACCGTGAAGCATGGAGGCTGGAGGCTCCACAGTTATGACAAAGTGACACATAACTCTGCACCGAGCAAGCTCTACTTCACGACGCCTTGTGCCTATAAATACTGGGCTCCCCTTGAGCCCAAAGGATATATCCTCTGAACTTTCACCTTCTTATCTCTCAAATCACAAATCAATTTATGCTCTCTAAAAAAAATGAGCTCTTTAAGGTACTTTAGCATCACGAATTGCCTTTTCCTTGGCTTAAATTAAAACCCTCTTCAAAGAGGTATTCCCTTCGCGGATCCCACATGCCTTCATGAAGGAAGGGGATCCCCAAGGGGACTTGTGTCTTCACAGAGCACTTATGCTTTGCTAAGTACCCTCCATGCCCATGTAACCCACATGCCAAGGCAGGGTCACTGTGCTTCATGAAGCACACTTCTTCGTAGTGTTGCGCTTCACATGGAACCCTTGCTTCGTGAAGAACTACTCCGTGAAGGAATTTACACTTTGCGAAGCACCTTCCATATGAACCTATTCCTTATTTCTAGGCTAGGACACTTCACTTTTCAAAGCATACCCCTTCACGAAGCCCTTTCACTACATGGAGCACTAGAGCTTCACGAGGCCTCTTCCTGTGAACCTCTTTGCTCTGCAACCCCTTTTCCCATGCAACCCTCCAAGTTTGCATGAAGTGATTTCAAAGTCCCTTGGGTGGTGCTTCATGTTTCATTGCTTTGCCTTATGATTCTTTGCATAGGCACGCTAATGGATTTTTCTTATTCGCATAGCCACACTAACATGGGTCCCTCAATAGATCACTCCACAACACCCCCTCACCACGACATTGTTGATGACTTCCCTTCCCCAAGGGTGGGAGGGTATCAATTATGTAAGTCCTAGGGGTGTGGAGTGAACCCACCTCATCTGAGCTGTAGGATGTTAAACTACCAAGCACCATCGTCCTTAACACAAGACATTAAACTGTGACCCCACCTTGGGAATCATACACAGGGTTCCCCATCTCAGACATTATCTATGCCCAGTCGTCTCCATGGGAGTGAGCTCTTCCTCACATGGAATGAGATCCTCTTTTCCAGAGTGGTGCCTATACACGGTAAAGGGAAAACATCTTGGTGTAATCCCCTAGCCTTTCTTGCGGGAGGCAATGTCCCTGCTTCCCCTCCTCTCTTCTTCAGTGCCAAAGACCAGAGGCGGTAATGGGCACCATAACCCTCCTCTATTCCATGCCAAATCCCTCTCCCATTGGGATTTGTTTCCACCTAGGCCTCTATCCTTGAGTAAGTCCCAATATCCATCTCCTTGTACCTCTAGCCATGCATATGCCCCTATTTCATTTTTGGGAAGCTAACCACGTGATAGCCCCAATCCACTTCCCACGGACGCACCTTTCGTGACATGATCGTCAAGTCTTTTCTACCTATTGTTTCTCACACCAAGCATGAATCACATGGGATTAGAGTAAGCATTGACCATGACATCCTCTTCAGGACACCCTAGAGTGTAAGCCTCAACACCTTTCCCAAATTATGTGGACTTTGATCCATGCTAAGGAAAGGTACGTAGGAAGCCCCCTTGAGGTTCAATCCCAACTCCCATTGGTCCTGACCACTTCACATCGGTTAACCAACACTCCTCTTGAACTATGTGGACTTTGATCCTTAACAATTCAAGGTACGTAAGAAGCCTCCCCAAGGTTCAAGCCCAACTCCCATTGGTCCTGACCACTTCATGTCGATTAACCAACACCTCTCCCGAACTACGTGGACTTTGAACCTTTACAAGACAAGGTATGTAGGAAGACTCTCTAAGGTTCAAGCCTAACAACCATTGGTCTCGACCACTTCAAGTCAGTTCACCAACACCATCCCGAACTATGTGGACTTTGATCCTTTCCAAGGTAAGGTGCATAGGAATCCTCCCTGAGGTTCAATCCCAACACCTCCATTGGTTCTGACCCCTTCATGTCGGTTCACCTCTGTCCCACATGACGTTAAACTGTATCCTCCCTTCTGAACTACGTGTACTTTGATCCTTGCCAAGGAAAGGTAGGTAGGAAGCATCTCCAAGGTTCAAGCCCAACAGTTATTGGTCCCAACCCCCTTCACATCAGTTCACCAACACTATCCCAAACTATAGAGACTTTGATCCTTGCCAAGTCAAGGTACGTAGGAAACCTCCCTAAGGTTCAAGCCCAACACCCATCAGTCCTGACCACTTCACATTGGTCCACCCCCGTCCTGCATGATGTTAAAATGTACACCCCTTTTTGTCCCACATGACAGTAAACTGTCCCCTAATCGATGGTAAGCCATTGTGTCCCCCAATCGATGGTAATTCATTATGTTCCCCAATCTACGGTAAGCTGTTGTGATCCCCAATCGATGATAATCCATTATGATCCCCAATTGATGGTAAGCCATTGTGATCCCCAATCGATGGTAAGTCGTTGTCATCCCCAATCCACGGTAAGCCATTGTGTTCCCCATTAAGTGGTAAGTCGTTTCAGTCCGTAGTCGACGGTAAGTCATTGTAGTCCCCTTTGTTGGGATCCACATCTCTTGTCCTCCCCCAAGTGTTAGACCAACCCGGGTTTCTAACCACATGTAAGCCCTAGCGTGTCATCGAGTCGCTGTCCTCTGCACACACCCCAATCCTATGCCCCTATCCTGAACTACATGGAATTTAATCTTTTCCAAGTCCAGGTACGTAGGAAGCCTCCATAAGGCTCAAGAATATCAATCATGTCTCATCTCGGTCTCTCCCTTGATCCTATATGTTTCGGGAAGGTCATATCTCAACCCCGAGGTTCCACTTCCTCCAGATCTCATCCATACGGGTCACCTCCTCAGGTATCCTATCACCCCACCGAACTATGTGGAATTTGATTCCCCATCATAGGGATATGTAGGAAGCCTCTTTCAGGATCAAGCCCAACACTACTGTAACCTTCACGATGGTTCCATATCATTCCCCCTCCACTTCATTCGACTCTCCATCATCCATCATAATTTTTACCCAGGCTGCCACATCTCGGTGAGATCATGTAACCCACTTTATCACTACTCCTAGCAGTAATCAGGTAACTAAACAAGTGTTAGTCCCAACATCAGTGTTTTCTCTAGGGGTTGCACCCATCTGATCCACTCTCATCAATGTTCCGATCAGTTCGATCTGTCTCCGCTAGACGTTAAAATCACGGCATACCCTGTGTTAAACATGGGAAGCTAAAGAAAACCTCAAAGACATGCTTATGGCATATAATTCTCCATATTCGAAATGGGATGCATTGGGCTTCCACACCCTCAAGAAGCTCTATCATAAGGGGAAGAAACCCAGATGCGCCAGTGTTCCAGCGTCCAGACATGCCAGTGATGTCCAACACGACTACTCCCCTGACCGAAGGTTGCTTCCCTGACCGAACCCCTAGGAATGTCCTAACAGAAGCTGTGTAATTAACCAGAATCCATGAAGACATGAAACTGTGAAGAGTTTCACAAACAACGTCTTAATCTATGAGGGAGACCCGAACTAGGTGACAAGTTCTGAGGAGGAATCCACTGAAGGAGAAACTGACATCCCATCATCCTGTTTTGATCAAGGAGAAAATGTCCCTGAATAAGTGATGGATTCCGTCCACCTTTGGAAAGTGGGAATGCGGGGTAACAGTCAGCGCGTCCTCTAAAATATACGGATGTACGTGCCCTGGAGAAAGCATCAGAAACACAATTTAATTAAATTGAATAAATACCTCTAAGGTTTTCTTTCTTCGTTGATGTGCCTGACCAAAAATCTGTGGTGTGCATTCGTTGTGTTGTAGAGATCAAGAGTAGATATCCTCTAGTAGTGATCCACAAGTGCTCCATGAATATATGGACTTCACCGAAGTAGTCTTCGGGTGCTAGAACATAAGATCCATGTTCTTTTTTCAACCACCTTCGATCACCTTGAGAGCTACTTCCAGAGTTCTCTAATCCAGTGGAGGATGACCGCTCTCATTCTTGAGAACGTTCTTGGAGAAAAAAGAGCTCTAAAATCTTGAGAGATTTATACAAAATGTTGTGCACAACCACTATTGCTAGCATTCTCTTTCCTCAGGCTAAATGAGAAAATAATAACATAACCGGGAATTTAATTCACTTGGTAATAATAAATAATTTGAATAAGTACCGTTACTTATTTTATTATTCCATGTGAAAATCCCATGTCAAATAATAGCGGCAATACCATTATTTCCATGACATGTGATTAACTTGAAATTTATATTTAAATATTATTTAATCAAATAATATTTAATATTATTTCTCACTGGACCCTTAAACTCGATTTTTCCATCCTCCTTAATATTTATTGGGCCTTGAATAACGAATATTTATTTATTAAATAAATGTAACTACATTATTTGCCAAAAAATAAATATTTCATCTACAATATATTCTCTCAAATAACTAGCAACAAAATAAATGCGATCAGGCATACATGAATAATTATTAAAACACAACTGAGATTAATATTTATTCATCTTGTTAAATAATAAATTACTTAACTAAGATTCTGGATACACTTAGTGTGTGACCCTCTAGGCCTCTTTCATAGTGTAATTAGGCGAACCTGCCTAAAGTATAAGGTTAGCATCTAACAACATGCCAAGACACCCATAAAGAAAGAAGTTGATGCCACAATGAAATTCCACCTCATATGAATGCTTACCATGTAATATAATCCCTTTATCATAATATATCCAATCGAGAAGGTTGCATTCTAGTTTCATCAACCTATATGCTCGATATCTCGTTATTTGATTTTCTAAAAATAGAACTTTCCTAGAGAACACCATGGCCATGGATTTATTTAGGATATATCATTTGCATCAAAGGGAATGGGATATTTACTTTTATTAATGAACAGAAGGGATGAATTCTTTCTCACACTATTCATTAATGAAATATTACTCATAACGAACCCAACATATCCTACTTCAACATGAGCATATGTCGTCATGATTTTCTTCAATAAATCAAAGTACATGACTCATAATATCCATTAATAATAATCTTAAAGTCTAAGGACCATTAAACACATCTACAGATAGGAAAATCCAATGACACTTATAAATGTGGATTTCCTACTATCAGATCTCGTTCTCATAATATCCTATTGGACATTACCAGGGGCATACGCCATGAGAAGGTGTCTCAAATTCCTATGAGTATCTATCCCTGATAGCCTGTATAATTTTTTCCCTCAAATGATATCATCTGGCTATAGAAAATACATCTAAGAATAGTGTCATGGAACTTCAGAGTTCTCGTTATAGTGTAGAATTGTTGTGACATTTTAGTGTGGCAGCTACTCTTGGGACATTATCACATGCAATGTTATGCAGAAGAACAATCATGATGTGATAATGAGTTTATTATTATCCATCCAATGAACATATGTTTATCATAAAGTAATAAAGAAGTTGGTTCTATGGAACCAACTCCAATATAATGATCTTACAGGTGGATTATTACCCTATATAAAATCTCTTAAACAAGTGGTGAAAAACATTATTTCAATAATTCACATAAAACACTTGAACAATGGATCATATATTAAGTGAAAAGTTATGTGTGAAATTTTAAATAATTGTTATTAAACAAAATCATGGTATGATCCTCATTCTACTTCATTGACCAATAATTTTATTATTTGCAAGAGAGTACTTCTTATCCTCCCCTACCTTGGTCTCCACCTTGGTCTTCACCTATACCTCCTCCTCTACATCGATCTCCAACTCTGACTCTACCTCGGACTCTACCTCCACCTCAACCTCTACCTCTACCTTCGACTCTGCCTCTACCTCTACCTCTGCCACCATGATTTCCCAATAATTTTATTGTTTACAGGTCAACGCTTCTAAAAAAATTGATTTCCTCCATTATTCTTCTCCTTGAAAAATAGATCAAAAATAATATATAATCATTCTAACACTAATTCTTCACACCCCAAATATATTTTTAAGGGAATAACTCATACTAGATCACAAACATAGCAGGTAATCACATAAATTTGTTGTCAGCATACATTCTGAAAAAAAGAACACTACCCATTTTTCTCTAAACAAATCGATTTCTTCTTTTGAGTAACTAGGTTTCCAAATATCTTGATAATAATTAGAAAATATATACAAACAAATGATTATGAAATATATTTATTGAAATTGTAATTACCTTAGGAAATTACCTATTGGGGGATGCTGGTATTTTCATGATTTATGATTTCTCTCCAAAAATTTCAAACATAATATCCACAATCGATGTCATTATCTTATTCCATACATTGCAGAAACATTGACCCAAATAAGTAAATTGTTTTGAAATGTTTTTATAGTTAAATATCCCTATATTTATCTTAATTTGTTTCCATTTGTAGTAATCCACAAGATTTATCTCTTTAGACACTAACTTTATACCATGGTCTATCATGTATTGAGCGACCGCTCTATCATAAAAAAATCTTGTTAAAGCATATAATGAACATATAATTCAAATTTTATCTATAAAATGTTAATTTTAGTGTATTAAAAATTTACAATACACATCATGTGTGGTCGTTTGGTTTCATTTACATGCATTGGATCCAAAAAATAAATATTCAGGGTGTCCATATTGACTACTATCAACATTCGATGCATCCTAAGAAAACAAAAACAATTAATCAGTGAAAAAATTAAAATATATTTTATGTGATTAGATTATATAGTTGTACCTTTACATTATAGGAATCAAAAAGAGTCTGTCATATGATGTTTTTTTATTAAATGCTTTGAGTAACTCATCTTTTTTTCTTCTTAATTACTTCCTCATTCAAAGTAAGTTATGGCGTAGAAATGATATAGGGATTAATGAATCCAAATCATGATTCGTATGATCTTCCCTTTATATAGTTGTAATATAAATGTCTATAAAAATTATGAATAATTATTAAATTTAATAAACATATTAGCTCACTATTTGGACAGATGCATTATGAAAATGTACCTTATGTATGTATTCACAACTGAGACGCCCAACCATTCATAGTTGAGAATATTAGTTAGAGTCTCGAGACTAATTATTTTTGTGAAGAAATATCCATATATTTTTTCTTCATGTTAAATGAAAGTCATAGTTTTATCTTTAAATCTGGTATTTGCATGAAGTTGTAATGATAATAAAATTTTCTCTAGAATCAGCAGGGAGAGGTACTCTTGGAAGGTTGTTTTTTTTCTTGGTTAATTTACTAGATTTGCTTAATTTGACCTTCCATTTATTCACTACTTTATCTATATGTAATATCATACCTTATTTCAGACCTTTTATCATCAACTATTTCATGTTTTTTCATACGAAAAAATTTGTTAAAGACGTACCTTACATATATTTATAAGATTAAATGGCCATGTTATGAAATATATAATAGCATCTTTGACCGTTGTAATATCCAATCCATCAAGTGGAATAGGAAACTCAGCAATCAGATCATAAGATACCTCAATCCCAACTCTCATGTGATCTTTTGGGAGGTCTTGATTATGTAACTACTCTCTTGGGATGTTATAAATTGTACCCATCACAACACAGTTGTATGTGGGTGTCGATAGATAAAAATCAAATAAAACTATACCCTATAGAATTTTAGTAATATAAATTTATCAAAATTTATTTGATTCACATTTAGGAGAAAGAGTAATGAAAAAATTGATTACCCTGGGTAAGGTATGCAGTTGTGGGGAATGACTAGCCTCAAAGCTAGTGGGATTATTTGGTTTATGTGTAGATCTTTGCTCCACCGCCGGTTCGCTTTGATCCTTTTTTATATATTGGTATTCCAAAATAGACCACAAAATAATATATTGCAGTGAGTCTATATGTGTCTGAAATCATCTCACCATATTATATTTATCTTCATGTGGTTTTATATTCTTGAAATATGTTCTATGAGAAAATCTAAAACCTAATCCTTTAATGCGACCATATTGTTCAGGCTACTTTAAAGCTACTGAAAGTAGCTTTTCTTCTGGTATAGTCATTTCCAATTCTTGTGTCTAAACTATATAATAAAATGTGAACATAAATAGATATTTTTATGTAATATTGTTATAAATCATAACAAATTACAATTATTTCATAATTACACATGCTTCCCATTATTTTTTGTTTTCGTCAACTAATTTACCCTCCTTATTTACATGAGCCTCCTTCCATAGCACATGACTGGGATAGAAGAG
The DNA here is from genome assembly GCA_963277665.1 of Viscum album. Taxonomy (NCBI): domain Eukaryota; kingdom Viridiplantae; phylum Streptophyta; class Magnoliopsida; order Santalales; family Viscaceae; genus Viscum; species Viscum album. The sequence continues at coordinate 87,825,279 of OY728154.1, forward strand.
GCATCATATTTTGATTCATCAATCTATATATAAATAACGGAACATATGTTGTTTCATATCACATAATTAAACTTTTATTGTTCATTTAAAATACATACCAATTTATTCTCTAACGAATTATACCCCATCCTTCCTTTGCAATATGGGTATGTTGGTTTTGATGCATGTTCTTTATTTTTAGCACTATTTTTTTGTTTCATAAATTAACAATTTTGAGTCAAGTTGGATAAAATAAATAATGTCAAATAATATATTATCGACTATAATGAACCTGAAATTATTTATCATTGTGATGATTGATGAAAGAAATATATGTTTCCTGCTTTATAGTGTGTTCATAACTAAGTGGTGGGTGTGGATTTATTTTCCCTTTAGTATCCCTATGATATATATTTTTCAGAAGATTCCAGAAGCCTCTATGAGCTTTTCCATCAGACATTAAGACAAATTTATTACAAAAATATTCTAAAATAAATGATGTCTACAAGGAGTAATGAAAATTAAACCAACATTTAATTATATAATATTTTAGTAAATAGAGAAATTATATTATAAAATTACTTTTATATATTTCCAAAGGATTTCCTTTGTTACAGGTTAGATGTAGTGCCATGAGTCATTATCAATTGAAACATTCGTCCTCATTGTGACCCTAAGATAACTAATGAATTTTGACTTCTTGGGGTCAATAAAATGGACTCATTGATTCATTACAACCTCAAATTTTATACCCTGACTTCTTGCCTTGATAATTTTATTTAAAACTATGATGTTGTGTCCTTGTTGTTTTTTTATCAACATGTTGTTGATCCCCTAATAATTCCGTAGTTTCATCATCAATAGTATGTTCTTACTCAGGATTGGTAACATCATCATGTTCAGGAGAAATTTTCTGCATGATTAGTCAAAAATTTAATTTGTCTTGAATATCAATAATACAATACACTCCATGCATAAAATTACACAATTGCATGCATCTTGCATGGAAATTATTACTGTATTAAACATAGATATAATAATTTAACACTACAATACAACTAACCTTCACTACCTTTATTTAATATATACTCAAACATTGATTTCCTTCCATCTCTTGATGATGGATTGGACTCCCTCTTTCAAACTAGTCTTCCTCCCATCATTGTGGTTCCAAATTTCATTGATGACATATCTCTTAAATAGTTATTATTGCATTTTGTTGTTTTATATTTATCTCCAATATTTTTTGGACATCCACATATGTTTCTTGAACTACTCTAACCAAAATTCACCCCATACTGTGTACTAGTGATCATTTTGGATGATTACTACTCAGAGTAGTTCAAACAATATAGAAGAGATGAGGGACGAGTCTCAAGCAACAAAATGCAATAATAACAATTCAAGAGATGAAAGTCAAGTTGCCACTAAGGTTCAAAAATAACTTAAATGTAATTTTAATTATGGATTATAACATATTACATTACAAAAATAAAGGTATGAACATTTAAATCCACAAGACCTCTACTCACAGTCATTTACTTCCACTCACAAAAATTTATTATTTTCCACCTCCTATGAAAGGTTACTTTTTTTGGTAGGTCTTAGAGAAGATACAAACTTGTGGTGGTATTGGTGTGAGGCGGATGGGAGATCTTGACAATTGATCATTTCTCCAAGCTACAAAGAGAAAGTATCATGAAGATGAGGCTAAAAACAAGTTTGGAGATCTCTTCTCATTGTGGGAGGAATACCTTAGAGAGTCATATTGAAACCCTCTTAAATTTATCAAGGGTGAAGGGGAAGAGAAACAAAAGGTGTGTTTGGCGTGTTTTTTTCAAAAAAATGTGTAATATGAGTATTTTTAGGAGGTCACTCATCGTAGTAGTATTCTTATCCAAGTATGATTTACTACAGATTTCTAATAGGATCCAATGTAACCACACTCAAAATAAAAGTAATTTTTGATGAAGTGTTGTCAAAAGTAACTAAGTGAGTTGTATAAGAAAATCCATATCAAGAAACCAAACGAATTCATTCATTATGTTTTGATTAATTTTTATGTGTCAGTTTTTATGTTCTTAGGAAGTAGTAAATGGGGAGGATGAAAGGCTGGAAGAGTTAAATGAGTTGGGAGATGTGGAATTCAAATCCATGGCAGCGGATTTGATGGAGATTAATGAATACAATCCGAGTGGGAGGTATGTCATCAATGAGTTTTGGAACCACAATGATGGGAGGAAGACTAGTTTGAAAGAGGGAGTTCAATCCATCATCAAGAGATGGAAGGAAATCAAGTGTCTAAGTATGGATTAAATAAAGGTTGTGAATGATAGTTATATTATAGTATTGATGTATTATATCTTTGTTCAAGACAATAACAATTTTCAAGTAAGATGCATGCAATTGTGGACTTTTATACATGGAGTTTATTGTATTATATAACAATCTTACCAAAACGAATCATTATTTACACAAACTTATTTGTGAAACTCCTGGTTCTTTTTTATGAAAATTTATTTATGTTTCTTATGACTATTATGTGTTGTATGATTCTTTCAAAATAGTGGATAGAGATGAAATTCGCAGTGGTCTCATTTGAAAAATAAAATCAAAATACATCATAATATAGATATAAAAATATTTAAAATGACTATATATACCCATTATAATATATCAATTTAGAAATATAACACATATTACATCTATCTTATCTAGGTATATCAATACTCATCAACTTTTAGGAAACACACACTTTCAATTCAGGAATATATACCCACTTGTGCCTACCACTATTTTATAAAATTGACACTGATTACTCTTTTTCCATATGTTTAATTAAAGATAATATTGATGTTAATAACATTTTGAATAAGTTATAATCCAAATCCCATATGAAATATAAGATAAACATAAATAAAGAATAGGATGCTTTTGTGTCCTAAGACCATCAACAAGAGTATGATATATAAGGATTGTACCTATCACTATAGAAGAACCCTGTCTAGAATCATCCATAGACTAATCATCCATAAATAATCTACCAGTAATATCTAATGACCCTGCCTAGAAGGAATAGCTCAAAATGTGTTGGGAAAAAATCCCTCAAGGTAACATTGCCGCATTTTTAGGTTGGTTGTGTTTGTTGACAAAGCAGGTTTTCATGGTGAATTGTCAAGTTCCAGAGATGTTTTTGACAATCCATGTTGAAAAAGAACCATGACAAAGGAATGAAAGATATGGCGGTGGTACAAAAAAATAGATACAATGTAGCACCATTTTTTAGTGTTTTCTAAATTTTTGGGGTCCAAAATTTAGAGTTTGGTGAGCATTGAAAAAAGTGGATTTCCTTGAAGATCTCATTAAAATATAGAGAAGGAATGAATTTTTTGAAGATGGGATTTATGAAGTGGATTTCACAAAGATGTAAATAATGTTTATGGTGAGCTCTACGATTACGAAAATCTTCGCGAATAGCAGAGGTGAAGAGAATTGTGAGGGAGCATTGCGGCGGTGGAACAAAGGAAATGACGGAATGATCCACGATTATGACGAACTCTGTAATCTGAAAATTTTCATGGTGCTTTGTGATATAGAGAGAATTTCATAAGAAATTTCAAAGCTTTGTGATTTGAGATAATGTGGGGCTGACTTTGTGAGGAAGGTTCTCGAGTTGGTGGAATCACCTATAAATAGGCTTTGACCCCCTTGAGAAGAGTAGAGATTTTTTCAAGAAAAATTTGCAGCTCTCAAATCACAAAGGAGGTTTACAGGGGTAGTTTTCTTCATGAAAGAAAGGATATTTTTAGTGGTTAATATAGCTCCATGAAAGAGGTGTGTTCCATGTTGGCTTAGTGAGCTTTGAGAAGGAAGTTTCTTTGTGATAGCTTGAGCTCTACAACGACCTAATCTATTCAAAGGATTGAGCTCCATGAAGGCTTGAGATCTATAAAGTAGTGTGCTCTGCGAAGCAGTGTTCTCTACGAAGTAGTGATCTCTATGAAGGTGTGTGCTTTGCGAAGAAGTAGGGACTTCACGAAGGCTTGTTTGAGATTGTAAAAATTGGGAGTTTTGCGAAGCAATGAGCTTTGGGAAAGTAAGTTCAAAAGGTATTTCCCAGTGTTTAGTGGAAAATGGGTATTCATCGGTGGGTGAAAGTTAGACTTCAACAGAGTATCTACATACAGTGGGGGATGCATTCATTAGTGGTAATGATAGGACCTACACGTGTCTAAACTATGAGTGGATATTCTGAAGAAGTAGTGATATCTCTTCATTTGAGAGAGTAGTCAGCTTTCAAATTGTGATTGGTTGTAAACTAGGATGGATAGTGAGTTCACTCCAAACTTTGTAAACAGCAGTGCACTTATAGTGGATTTGGTACATCGACACAGTGTCAGTGTATGTTCCTTGGGTGTAGCCCAGTGAGGGTGAACCAAGTAAAATTGTTGTGTCTTGTTCATGATTTAAAATTTGTTCATACTCTGTAATAGGAATGAGAGAGAAGAGAATTTTGTTTAACAACAAAACAAGATCAAAAGGGGAAACTGTTTTAATCTGTCATACCCTGATTCAACCCCTCTCTCAGGGTATCTAGCCTAGTGGAACTAACAATTAGTATTAAAGAGAAAGGTTGATATCGGTGTTTCTCTCTCAATGGAGGTCACCAATCATAAAGGTATTACGATCTTTGAGGGTAATAATTTTTAGTTATGGAGGAATCAGATGCAACACTACTTTTGATGTTTGGGAATGGATGTGTTTATAGTAGGGATGCATGGTATCTCAACTGATGTCAATAGTGGTGCGTTATCAAAGGCTGAAAGAAGGGAACTTGATGCTGAAACTAAGGGAATCAATGCTTTATGGGAATCCCTATCCAATGATATCTATATGAAGGTGATGCCATGAAAAACATCACAAGCTATGTGGGAAAATATATTGAATATATATGAAGGAGATACGAAGTTCGGATAGGAAAAGCTTCAAGTTCTGTGAAACAAGTATGAAGATTTGAGAATGAACCCAAATGAGTCTGTTGATGCATTCTTTGATAGGGTAAATATTGTTGTGGAAGACATGCGAGGTCTTGGAGAAGTTATTGAAGACACACAGATTGTAAAGAACATCTTAAGGAAACTTCCACCTCATTTCAATCTGAAAGTTTAAGTTTTGGAAGATAAAGACTCAAAAGAGCTGACATTGGATAATCTAGACAACACCCTTGTTGCATATGAAATGAGAAACGATGATTACGATACTGTGGAAAAAGGGAAATCTAAAGAGGTAGCATTCAAGGCCATGAATAAGCTCGCAATTGAAGATTCTCAGAAATATGAAGAGATAGATGAGGTAATGTCATTCCTTTCCTTAAACCTTCAAAGAGGAAAAGGAAAGTTCAAAGGGAAACTTCTACTAGCATGTTTTCTATGTGGAAAGGTTGGAAATATTGCATAAAGGTTCCCCAAGAAGTTCCAAGAAGATTATGAGGATGAAGTCGAAATTCCCAAGAATAAGTCTTCAGCCTATGTGAAAGGCAAGAAAAAGTTCAAGAGAAATTTCTTTATGAAAAATAATTTTTTTTCACAAGAATGTGACAGTTTAGATGAGTCTAAGGTTGAGGAGGTTGAAGAGATAGAGAACTACAAAGATCGTGGAGAAAATTCTATGGTGGCAGTTGTCAGTAGTTCTCAGAAAAAGGAAGAAACTGACACTATGGAGAAGAAGAATAAGTTGAAGGAAGAGTTGATATGGAAGATGAATTATAAGAAGTTGTAGGAGGAGATATATGTTTGGAGAGAAAAAATAAAGAAATCCAAAAAATTGGTATATGATTCCAAACATTATATATAATAGTAGGAAGAAGAGAAGTCTCATTTGAAGAAATAAATTGAAAACCTTAAATTTTCCAACCTAGATAGCTCATAAAATGTTGATGAACATAAACTCAAGGTTGAAGAACAGAAAAGGGAGATCGATGGATTTAATAACACAATGAAAGATAAAATTGAAAGTATAGAAGAACTTTAAGAATAATTTTTCAGTCTATGATGAAAACTAAAGGATCAAGAAAACTCTTAACTCCTAGTACGATACCAGCGAAGAAGATCATTCAAAAGACCTAAATGTTAGAAGTGAAGAATCATGGTCCATAAAAACTGAAAAAAGAATTATGTTCATATGGTAAGGATGTTGTGGGGCTTGACCAAAAATAGAAAACTATGAAAGTTGAATTCAGATCACAAGAACCTGTTCCAAGATTAAAGGTTTATTTGGGCATGAAGAAGAATCAGAATATTTAGAGATCCCAAGGTATAACTAGAAGTGAATAAGTAACACATAGGAACACACCCTATATCAGGTGTTATTTCTATGGAAAGATGGGACATTCATAGTATGTGTGTTCCATAGCCAAGAGATATCAAAGCGCATAAGAACGGTAGTGGAAACCAAACAGAGAATGGTACTCTAGAATATATTTTGGGGGACATTGTTTTTGGTGTGGAATATTTGGACACATGGCTAGATATTGTACATCAACCATGTAGAGGAATGTTCCAAAGTAGAATAAGAGTGCTCACAAGCAGCAAATTAGGGAATCAACAAGTGAGTTGAAAATGAAAAACCAATTTATAGCTCTACAAGATGAAGCTGATCCATAATATTCTAAAGAAGATCAAGGTTTTCAATCTACACTGAGTGTGAATTAAAAAAAGGATAAAAAAGAAAAGAGCAGAGAAGGTCGTGGTTGTGGAAATTTCCCTTAAAGAATCAGATCGTTCTGGTGTATGGATCCTTGACAACGATTTCACTTCTCGCATGATAGGTCATAAGGAGCTTGGTATAGAAATACATTATGACAAAGAAGGAGTTTTCAAGTTTGTAAACGATGAAGGCCTAAAGATAATTTTCTTGGGAAAGGCCAGGTTTGGGGGCAAAGAGATGATACATGCTGATGTCTTAGTAGTAGAAGGCCTCAGTCACAATCTTATTAGTGTCAGTAAACTATGTGACTCAGGAAATTCTATAAGATTTAATAAGAAGATTTGTATTGTAAAAGGAATATATGGTGTAGTTGTCCTCTGGGGGAAAAAGAAAAAGGGAAATCTCTACATTGTAAGTGGAGAAGAAGATATGTGCTTTTTTTCTAGAGAGGAAGAAAACAAGATGCGGCATAAACAACTGGGTTATCTATGCCAACCATCCCTAGAAGATCTGGTGAAGTGTGATGTAGCTAGAGACCTCCCTAAGATATCACGTGATCTTACTCATATGTTCGATGTATGTCAACAAGGGAAAATCATCAGAAAAAATGTACAAGGCTAAGGGAAAGAAGTCAACAAGGGCGATTGAGTTGGTGCATGTTAATGTTTGTGGACCTATCTCACCAAGATCCATTGATGGGAAGAGATATTACATTCTTTTCAATGATGACTACAATAGAATGGAATGTGTATTTGTCATTTCCCATAAGTACTATGTGTTCAGATTCTTAAAACAACATCAAAGGGAATCTGAAAGTATGATTGGGTAGAAAATTATGAAGTTTCATAATGATAATGGTACAGAATTCACAAACAGTTAGATGGAAGACTATCTCGAGAAACATAGGATAAGGCATTATGTTTCTTTAGTGAGAACTCCCCAACATAATGGATTAGTTGAGAGGAGAAATTGGATCATCAACAACATGGAATGAATGATGCCTACTGAAAAAGACCTACTAGATAAATTTTGGAATGAAGTAGTTTTGACTTCGGTCTATATTTCAAACAGGGCTCGGTTGTGTCTGAAGGAAAGACTCTGTATGAGTTGTAGTACGGAAATAAGACAATAGTGAAGTACTTTCAAATCTTTGAAAGTAAGTGCTTTATTCTCAACAAAGAAAAGAACATGAAATTTGAATCACATGGAGATGAGGGGATATTCCTTGGCTGCTCAGAAAAAAGAAAAGCATATAAATGATTTAATAAGAGGCTGGGAAAAGTAGCTGAGAGAAATGATGTCACTGTAGTGGAAAATGAAGAGAATATTCAACAATACAGTGAACAGTTTTCTTATGAAAGCGATGAGGAGACAAGAAACATTGGGGGAATAGAAGTGGTTGATGCTGATTTAGAATAAGATACTGATGATGAGAAAGAATAAGTCAAATCCATATATGCAAATAATATAAATATTTGAGCTGAAATTGATAAGAAAAATATCATTTGTGATCAGACATCACCTGTTCAAAAAAGAAGAATGAAGTCATTACAACAGACATGTTTCTTATATCAGGTAGAGCCGAAATGTTTTTCCAATGCAGCTAGAGAAGTGAATTGGGTTCAACCTATGAATGAATAACTAGATCATATTGAGAAGAATTAGACATGGGAGATTGTTTCAAGGCCAATAGATTAGAATGTCATCGGGACTAAATGGGTCTTTCACAACAATATGAATGAAGATGACACAATGATTTGAAACAAAGCATGACTAGAGTGAAAAGGCTACTCCCAAATAGAGGGTATTGATGTTGATGAGACATTTTCACCTTTGCAAGGTTGAAAACAATCAGATTATTCTTGTCCATTTCAATGCACCAGAAGTTCAAGGTTTTCCAGATAGACATCAAATCTTTATTTTTGAATAGGGTTCTAGAAGAAAAAGTTTATATTGAGTATCCAGATGGTTTTTTCATTCATGAATATGAGAAAAAAATTTATCAGTTGAAGAAAATGCTATATGGGATGAAACAAGAACCAATAGCATGGTACTTGAGGCTTGATCATTATTTGAAAAAGCTTGTCTTTTAGCATGGTGGAGTTGATTAAAATCTCTATTTTAACAATTACAGTAATCAAAGGATGATGGTGCAGGTTTATGTTGATGAAATAATATTTGGTGGATCAGATAAAGCTCAGTGCAGATAGTTTTTTGAATTCATGAAAAGTGAGTTTGAAATGTCAATGATTGGTGAGATGACATTTTTCTTTGGTTTATAGGTAACACAAGGAAGTAATGGCACATTAATTTTTCAATCCAAATATGCCAAGGAGGTTCTGAGAAGATTTATAATGTAAAATTACAAGGAGATGAAGACTCTAGTTTCTACCCGGATGAAATTATCAAAGGATGATGGTGGAAATAGAGTAAATATCACAGAATATAGGCAGATTATTGAGAGTTTACTATACCTGACAGCGACAAGAATTGATATTGTTTCTCTACATGCCAAATAGTGTGATATCAAAGAAATCCCAAGAAAATACACATGATTGAAGTGAAAATAATACTTTGGTATATCAAAGGAACTATGGATTTTGGTTTGATGTATATTTATAAATATTATCTAGAGCTTTTGGGATATACAGATAAAGATTGGGCCAGACCAGCAGATGATAGGAAATCTACATTGAGAGGTTCTTTCTATCTTGGTGGTTTTTGTATTTCTTGGATAATAAAGAAGCAATATTGAATTTCATTGAGCACTTTAGAAGCTAAGTATATTGCTTACACTCAAGTATGCATACAATTATTGTGGATGAAGCAACAACTTGATGATATGGGCATTGAAGTGAATTCTCTGATTGGAATCTAGTTTGAAAATTCAAGTGCTATCAATATTAGAAAATATCTAGCACATCATTCAAGGAAAAATTACATTGAGATAAAATATCATTTTATCAAGGAGAAGGTGGAGCAAGGGCTAGTGAAGCTAGAGAATGTTCCAATAGAACTATAGGTTGCATATATTCTGAATAAGGCCTTACCCAAGGAAGATTTTGAGAGGCATCGACTAGATCTGGGAGTCCAGTTGACTCCCTGCACTTGAGAAAGTGTGGATGTGAGACCCCCCCTCTCCTCAAGGTATGGTGTGTTTTCTCTTAATGTGCTAATATGTTTTCTTTATAATGTTTCATACCACAAAGGAGTGACCTATGGGTTTATTGACAAAGGGAGAGATTAATGTGTGACTATTAAATGAGAAAAAATGTCTTTGGTAAGACTTGAGGAGAATCTGATAGGTGGAGCAGCAAGATAGGAGGACCAACAAGATAGGGGGAGTTAGAGTAATAAATATGACTATGCTAGAAGCGATCGATCGAAGATTAGATATCACGAAAGCTGAGGTTTGTGATGAAAGCAGAAGAGTGATGTTGGAATGGTATCAAAAATTGGTGTCAGGAATGAAGTGATTTATTGATGAAATTTTAATTATACTCTTGTTTCTCATGTCTAACATTGCTCATGTGGGCTTAGAGTATGTGTTGATTAAATCTTTGATTGTTATCTGAATCTCAAGAGGTGAATGGTGGTAGAAGTTTCAAGGAGCTTCAGTAAGGTATCCAAGTCCAAAGAATCATTATGAGAAGAGTTTTCAATAAAACCAAATAGGGAGATTGTTGGGAAAAAATACCTCAAGGTAACATTGTAGCATTTTTAGGTTGTTTGTGTTTGTTGAAAAGGTAGGTTTTCATGGTAAATTTTCATGTTCTAGATATGTTGTTGATAATCCATGTTGACAAAGAACCATGACAAAAAATAATGGAAGATCTAGAGGCGGTACAAAAGAATAGATATAAGGTAGTGTTGTTTTCTAATGTTTTTCAAATTTTTGGGGTCCAAATTTGGAGTTTGGTGAGCATTGAGAAAAGTGAATTTCCTTGAAGATATCATCAAAATATGTTAAAGGAATTAATTTCGTGAAGATGGGATTCATGAAGTGGATTTCGCAAAGACATGAAGAATGTTGATGGTGAGCTCTGCGATTACGAAGAGCTTCGTAAATAGCAGAGGTGAAGAGAATTTCGAGGGAGCATTATGGAAATGGCGCAAAGGAATTGACAGGACGCTCTGTGATTATGATGAGCTCTGTGATCTGAAAATTTCTACGGTGCTTCGCGATATAGAGATAATTTTGGCAGAAATTTGGGAGCTTTTAGATTTGAGCTGACGTGGCGCTGACTTTTCATGGAAGGTTCTCAAGTCAGTGGAATCACATATAAATAGGCTTCAACCCCCTTGAGAAGAGTAGAGAGTTTTCAAGAAAAATTTGCAGCTCTTGAATCGAAAAAGAGGTTTTTGGAGGCAGCGTGCTTCGCGAAAGGAAGGAGCTTCACTACAGCTAATCTAGCTCTACAAAAGAGGTGTGTTCCACGTTGGGTCAGTGAGCTTCACAAAGGAAGTCACTTTGTGATGGCTTGAGATCTACGATGGCCTAAGCTCTGCGATGTCTTGAGCTCTACGAAGGCTTGAGATCTGCAAAGCGGCGTGCTCTACGAAGTAGTGGGCTCTGTGAAGCAGTGACCTCTTCGAAGGTGTGTGCTTTGTGAAGAAGTAGGGGCTTTGCAAAGGCTTATTTGAGCTTTGCAAAATTGGGAGCTTCGCGAAGCTGTGAGATTTGTGAAAGTAAGTTCAAAATTTATTGCCCAGTGTTAAGTGGCAAAGGGGTATTCATCAGTGGGTGAAAGTTGGACTTCAACAGAGCATCTGCATACAATGGAGGATGCATTCATTAGTGATAATGATAGGACCTTCACATCTCTAAACTGTGTGTGGATCTTTTGAAGAAGTAGTGATCTCTCTTCAGTTGAGAGAGCAGTGGTCTTTCAAATTATGATTGGTTGTAAACCAAGAGGGACAGTGAGTTCACTCCAAACTTTGTCAACTGCAGTTCACTTATAGTGGATTTGGTACATCGGCACATTGTAGGTGTATGCTCCTTGGACGTAGCCTTGTGAGGGTGAACCAAGTAAAATGGGTGTGTCCTTTTCATTATTTAAGATTTTTTCATACTCTACAATGGTAAGGATAGAGAAGAGAGTTTTTTACAAAAAAAAACAAGATCAAAAGGTGAATTTTTTTTAATCTGTCATACCCTGATTCACCCCCCTCTCAGGGTATCTAGACTAGTGGACCTAACAAAAGGACCATTAGAGATTACCTAAGTAACCACATCGATAAAAATGACTCACATAAAAGAGAAAATAAGGATTAAAGTGTCCTAGGGAACTAAACTGATGGAATCACTCCAAAAGTTTCCTTAATTAAAGAGGAATTAGAATACCTACACTCTAATGGTCTTGATGAAATGAATCTCACCCCACCTATATTCGACATCACTTATTTGTACTCAATGATTCCTCACCTTTCAATTTTGGATATTTTTTTAATCCACCATAAGATCCCTCCAATAACATACATCCCTTTAAAGGGTGAATTTTTCAACTTGTGCTCAGTATTGATCTAGAATTTTTTTACTCTTATAAATGAAATGAATCTATTCAATGCAATCCTAAATTTATTATTATGATATATTACTATAAAATCTTAAAGGAACCATAAATACTATATGTTCCTGTCAAAGAAAATTATACCACATAGTTGAAGTAGATCAACAATTACCTCTAGGACATGAGGATCAATATAAGTTCTAGAATACAAAGGATGTTTATTGGCTCCTTCCTATAGAGATCTAGGGGTCAGAGTGGTGACATATTCTATATTAATGTAGAGATTCACATAATTTTCCCCTTCCAAAAAACAATAATCTTTCAGAAATAGGCACAAAATAATCTATATTAAATGTGAACCCCCTGCCCCTCTCTCTCATTCATTTCCTTTTTAATAAGTCTACTAATACTTTAAATATAATTAAAAATATGTTAGAAGAATTATTTTAAATACAACTAACTAATATTATCGATAAATGGGGTTACAAAATAAACTTAGTCAATTAATAAGTTATATAAACCTAATCATCACTAATAAGTAAATAAGAGTGCACTATTTATTTATTATTCATATTTCTATTAATATAAATTTATAATTGATTCTATAAAAAAATTAATCTAAGACACATAAGAACATGATATTTCATATGTTCTTACTAATTCCTACCTATCAAATTCTAAATAAGAGGCATGAGACTTGAGAGGATAGGTCAAGGAAAAAATAAACAAAAAGCAACCTAGAATTCATATGGTAACTCAAGTATCCAACATAATTATGATATCCATACATATTTATGAATTACTTCTTATGTCTGGAAATTTTTTTCTTTTGGATATAATCAATACCAATATCCCTAGTTTCACTCTAATTCCATTTTGTAACATTTTTGACATAGTATACCCAAATAGTTCCCAATTCAGGTCAACACATCACCTCTGACAAACTTCTCGATCACTAAAGTCTTGTGTCAATGCTAAGAGATATATATAACATGTTTGAGAAATGGTTTAACCTCTTCAATGTTTAACTAAGCTCAATTTGATCATGCTATAAATCTAGCATTACCTTTGGAGTAGCGTGAGGTGAAAAATCCATTTTATTTATCCACACAGGCCCATACACATATGTTGACTGACCTTAATATGAAAACATCATTCTCTTTCTCCAAAACCATTGTCTATGGAGGAAAAATATGAAATAGAACCACTCATTGTATTTTAGTGGTGAGGAGATGAGATGTAGGGTTCGTTATGGTTAAGAACAATGCAAAAATGAAATATTCAGAACCCAAAAAATCAAACAATGATAGAGGAAAAGTAGAAAATAACATACATTGGATTCTAGCCTTGATTAATCCGAGGGAATGTAGAGGAGTCACAGGTGAAACAGAGAAGTTCTTTGAGAGGTTGATAATCGTAAGTGACTGAGCCACGATTAGGGTTCTTTTAAATAGACCGGGGACACTTTTAACAACGCTTTTAGAAAAGTGCTGATAAAGATCCCTTTAATCAGTGCTAAGTTGATAAGCACTGATAAAAGAGTCATTTATCAGTGCTAAAGTTTTAGCGCTGATAAATATTTCTTTTAAAAATTATCTTTTAGCACTGATAAAGATTTTATAATTATAATTATTTTAATAAATTTATTATATTTTACAATTATTTAAATATATATAATTATTTTTTTATAATTATATAAATACTTATTTAAAAAATAACTATTATTTATTTATAATAATTATAAATATATAAATTTATAAATATAGCAAATATACATTTATAAATATTTATCTAAAAATTTATTTTTAACATTATTAGTGGATATATAATATTAAATACATGTATTTTAAAAATGAGTGAAATTAAATAATTCAAAATGAGTACACTTTAAAAATATTAAAAAAATGGATAAGTTTTATTAATTAAATATAAATTATTAAAAAAATATGGATATATATATATATATTGACGTGGATGATTATATATTTAAAATACTAAAACATAGTAAATAAATATATATAAATAAATAATAGAAAATGATCAAATTCAAAAATAAAATAAAAAATAAAAAATATTAAAAATGAATACCCTAACTGTAATAGTATTAAAAAAATAAATAAAATCTACCAATTAAAAATATAATATATTAAATGTATCATGTTATACTAAAATTTGAATAAATTACATAAATACTAAGTGTATGTGTTTCTATATATTGCGTAAATATATTTGTGTGCACGTTTGTATATAAAAATGTGTTAATTACACATATATATGTACTTGAAATCAATGTAACACATGATGTTTGACATACATAAAATTGAAAAGTCAAACAACATTAAAAATGAATAAGTCATTAATATGTTTTTAAGTAACATTTTATTCATTTTATATATATTTATGTTTAATATTATTTTATATCATACTTATTCATTTTTATTAATAATTGTTTCATTAATAAATTTTTAAATAATTTTGTAATTTATTCATTTTTAATTTTTTTAATCATTACAATTTATTCATTTTATAAATCTATATTTAATATATATTATTTATTAAAATTTATAATCAATATATATGTATATTAAATTTATTGATTTTTATCAATAATTAATTAATTAATTAAATGTTTAATATTTTTCTTAATTTACTCATTTTAAACTTTTATTTCTTTATTTATTTCATTTTATTCATTTTACATATCTATATATTTAATATATACAGTTTATTGATTTTAAAATATATATATGTGTGTGTGTGTGTGTGTGTGTGTATACAATTTATTCATTTTTAATGATAATTATTTAATTAATGAAATTGTTAATTTTTTTCATTTTATTTTTTTAAATATTTCATTTTGTTTTGGACCTTTTTCAGTGCTAAAAAAGTGATGATAAAGGGTACCCTTTATGAGTGCTAAAAAAAAGCATTGATGAAGTTTATCCTTTATCAGCGCTAAAAATAAAGCGTTGATAAAGGGTAACCTTTATGAGTGCTAAAATAAGCACTGATGAAGGGATCCCTTTATCAATGCTAAGAAAAGCGTTGATAAAGGGTTCCTTTTATCGATGTTTTTTTAGAACTGAGAAAGGGCTCCCTTTGTCATCGCTTATTTTAGCGCTGATAAAGATGGACTTAATTAGCGCATTTTTCTAGCACCGATAAATGTCAGCTCTATTAAAAACATGTTTTGTAGTAGTGTAGCGGCGTTTTAAATGTTGTAATAGTGGGTGCCCTAGACCCAACTAAACAATACTTTTGATTTCCATATCATGGATACAGTTAGTTATGCATGATGTTCCCTTACCATTATAGTATAGACATTTCTGCGTCCACTATTAAATAGTAATGTCCATAGATTAATTATCATATCAAAATGTTATAGCAAATCTCAGAGTATAATGAGAACCTTGAGATACTATGACTTTAATGCTAAATGTATTTCATATGGTCTAGATACATCTTACTAACTAGACACAAAAGATTTCTAACTATCAGGTGTTGGGGGTTCATAAGCATTGAGACTTCTTCTTATAAAGTTCGCACTTGGTGATCTCTAGTAGTGAGATCATGAGGACAGACCCACCAATAGGAACATCACATATTTTAGGTGTCATTGGTTGTTCCTATCTACGAACATGTGTATTGGTCTCCTGACTTGAGATCATTACCGGTGTATGCCATTTTTGACCATGTACTTTGATGCAAGGAAAAAACTATGATAATGAAATCATGATGAGGTATCTTGTGTTGGGTGTGTCATTAGTGGTATGACATGGGTTGAATGATCAAGATAGGATTTGTCACTTCCAATTGAGGAAGTAATATATCTCAGGCCTGGTTGATCAGGGTAGTAGTACATTCATATGACTTTGGCAAAGGCAGTCGAGGGTAAATCCATCTAGTTAGATCAACAAACAATAAATCAAGAAAAGGAAGATAACACAAGAGTGCATCCTGCTTTATAAGATATTTAATGATAAAGAGTTTATATTACACAATGCATGTTTTTAGGTTGGTTGTCATTATTATGACAATTTCATCTCTTTGGGGGTCATGATGGGTTGCTAGACTTCACTCTTGGTCTATAGATTCTATTCACTTCTATCGAGATAAGGGCTTAGAGGGTCATACACAATAGCACGTTCAAGAATCTTCCTTATTCATTTGAATAAGTATATCAGACATGGTGGACCCCACCAATGGGGTCCGGGATTTATCCAAGAATGTACAATTACTAAAGGAAAAAATAAATTCATATTATTCAAATAAAGAATAATTAGGTTGAATTTATTTATTAAAAGTATTCACAAGATATTTAGTGGATACAAGAAATAATATTATTAGAATGAATATTATTTTAATACTCCAGTTCTTTTAATATTAAGAAGGAATTATGAGCCGAATTAATGACACAAGTTTATCACGTAATATATTTTATATATGTTACAAATATGTGATAAAATAATAAATAACATGATGTAGATTAGTTCATCATAATTTATTATTTATTTAGTGGATGTTAAATATACGAGGGATGGGGAACCCAATCCATGTATTTGAGCATTTACTATAAATAGAGGAGAGACACACTTGCACAATGACTATTCACAATGAGATTTCCAGATCCTCCCTCCCCTCTACCACTTTCTATATAGAGAAGCTCTCGATCCAAGTGATCGGTTCGAGTTCATTTCCATGCATCGATGGTACATCGATGCAGTGATCTTCGGGATGTCGAAGACTTCCTTGGATCACCGTGCTAGCACCCGAAATTCAAAGATCGATGCTCCTATTGATTTTTGAAGGGGGTGTGGATGATTTCGAAAGATTCTACTTTAGATCCATTGAGAAATAATCACCGGTGAAAAGTAGATGTCGAGCATCCCTTTAGATCGAAAGATGTATGTTTTTGATTTTATTTTTGTGCACTGTTTAATTTACATGAGATTCTTGGACTGTACTAATACTCAAATCACAGGATATGAAAAGTTTCGTCATCCCGATGATGAAAAGTTTTAAATCCACATCCCATTAGCTTCTGGTGCACACCTTGGTACCTTCGATTGGTATCAGAACGGTCACATAAATTTTCTGAGCCAAAGAAAAATTAAGTTGCATTAAAATAGAGTAGAGCGTATTAAATCGGTCCCAATGGAACAAACTGTGCGTCGATCCAATTTCGAATGGCCAAGTTATGGTCATTCAAATTTTTTAATACAGATCCTTATGCGGTTTGCAGGTATTAAATTTTTTGAAGAACACGATATATACATATGATCATGTTCCTATTTGCTACTGATTCAGGTACCTTCAATTGTTTTACAGATCGTGTACTAGTTAGATTCCAGTTATCAGAATTGCTCTGACGGGTGACCATTAAGTCCATTTAATTGTGGATATAACACAATAATAATAATAATTATTTTAATATAATAATAATTATTATTATTATTTTAATATAACAATAACAATAATTATTATTATTTTCATATAATAATATAATAATTATTATAATAAAATTCTATATTCTTAGAATTTGGAATTTTTAAAAAGTGGACAAATTTGACAAATGAAGGACATTAAAAAAGGGGGGTGACTTGTGTATTCGAGTCAACCACAAAAAAGGAAAGAAAAATCTTATTTTGATGACTTTTCCACAAATGTGGATCCCACCTATCTTCCTCCTCAGTTGGGATGGTCCCCTGGCGTCCTCCAGCCCGTCCACCCTCTCTAGTGAAGGCCATGTTTAGGCTGCGAGGCCTTCTTCTCCTGTATGTCGTGCGTAGGCCCTGTTGTCCCCGTCCAAGTCTGTAGTAGGCTCGGCTGGCCGCCATCCCTCCGTCGATGTATTCAGATCCCGAACGCCATCCTCGGTAGCCCGCTGTCTGCCTGCCAGAGAAGAGCCACAACCGAGTGGCGGAGCAGCCGACCGCCTCTTCCTCCCCTAGGCGCAGATGGGCACTGGCGCTCTGCCAGACAGCTGCTCCTACCCCCATGCCGCTAGATCTGGCAAGAGCGGGTGCCACCGGCCCTGCCTCCTTCCGCCGGCTTGCATCGCCTCCCTCAGCTGGACCCACCTAGATACCATGCCACCGCCGAGCCACCCTGGACCGTCTACCACTGGAGTCGCCCTCCCTAGCCCGCTTGGCCACCACCGTTGACCCCCTATCGGACTGGAGCCGCCTGTACGAGTCACCGCTCGCCGACCTCACCGGGACCCACCGCCGTGAGATCCTCCCACAGTGGCCGAACGCCGCCCGTGGCCCTCTCAGTCGCAGGACTGATGCAAAACCTCCTCGACCTCGCTAGACCACCTGCCTCATACCTCCCTTGCGTCCCCGCTCAGATCTGCGCCGCTGCCTCTGCCAGACCGAACATTATCGCCACGGGTGCCAGGTAACCTTTTACCAACCTCCATCCACCCATGGACGACTCCCCATGTGAGGCACCACTCTCCACAGCCTGGTATGGGACTACGTGATTTCGGTCCAACCCGCACAGCCCTTGTGTGGGGTTTCGGGGCCCCAAATAATCAAAACTAATTTAATTAATTAATTTAATTTTAGAATTAAATTAAATTAATCAGTATATTGATTTTGTTTTTAAAATTATAATTTTAATACCCAGGTATGAAATTAACTTAATTTAGGTATAAAATTGAATTAACGATTTAATTTAATTTTTGGTATTAAAATTAAATTAAGGGACCAAATAGAATTAAATTATTTGAATTTAATTAATTCATTTAATTAAATTAAATACTCTCATACTTTAATTTATTACAATTTAATTTTTATCGTGCATTTATTTTTTCCGCTGACCAGTCTTGAGCATCGACCTTCCGTGTATGATAGTCTGTTTTATTTATTTATTTAATTATTTATAATTATGTGCGATGATTGTAATTAAATAAGATAGTCTGCACATCATTAATCTTTTTCTATCAATTTGTATAACGGTATGCACATTCAAATTTATCTACTATATATTGTGTCCCTAGTTCCCCTCGTCTGCGTGCGAGTATACTTGTATTTTAACGAAGACAATGTAAGATGTGGACCCCACCAAGACGAGTATGTACTCTAGATGAGATGTGGACCCCTCTAAGACGAGGCGAAATCCAAACGAGGTGTCGACACACTAAACGCGGGATGAGAAACAACATGAGTCAAGCTACAACTTAGGTATGATACCCCTAGGTCATGGTTGATCAATTGAGTTTAAAGGGATCAACCCGTTTTAGATGCTCAAGACCATTCGGGTAGTTTATTTCCTTTATGCATTTTATAACAGTGGGGAAATACATAAAATAATGAATAGTAAAATGCATAAAGAAGCAATGAATGTTTTTTTATTAAAGTTTAGTTGTGAGCATGACAACATAGAATGGACCATATTAATAGTAATAGATTACATTCATCAAGAAAAATAATAAAACCCTCGTAGAAATATTAAGTTTCTAAACGTATTCCATAATTTGAATTTAAACAAAACCAAGTGTTTGGAGTGCTTGTCTTCCAAAGTTGAGGGTGCATCTTAATACCGAGTATTTCTTATGAGTGGTGGGTTAACTTAACTAAAGTTGGCCGCAAAGAAGTATCCAAATCTAGCTTGATGTGGCTTTAGAGGCAAGCATTGTAAAAATCAAGTTTATGATTTTAGAAGTTGAGACTTTACTCAACAGATCATGGAACCACGAGTTAATGCGGTTAATCAGTTACGCCTACTTTGAACTCTCTGAATAGTAGCATAGCCAAAGTTTATAGACTATGAGGGGGTGTTCAAGGATCATTTCCACTAGAATACTCAAGTGATATATTATTCCGATTCTAGTACACAGAGTTCTTAAAATTTTATAAAATGGTGGGAGACACTTAATGAATGAATGAATTAATTAATAATGTCTAAATCGGTAATCAAGATTAAAAGTACTAATCTTATAGATTTTATTTTGTAGAAAAATGGAAATAAATACCACAAAATATGCTGTGATAATTATGGAAACATTAAATGTCTAAACTAGCATTAATTTCCAAGTATAGTACAAGCGCTTGCGTACAATACTACTATATCATAAATTCCAGGTGTTGGTGTCCCCAATACCTATTGAGCTACCTCAAGAAGTGAGGGTGTAAAAATGCTTGCAGAAGACTCATGTTTGATGCATATGATGGTTGTGTCATAATGCTATCATCAAATGTTTGATGTGAGTTGTGGACACTACATCAAGCCAAGTATAATATTATAACAAACCAAAACTGTTATAAATAAAATCCCCCATTTTTATTTAATTAAATGTCTTATTATGTATTACTGTTATAGAAAACACATGTACATATTTTTATTATTATACCCAATTGGATTTAAAAGACTGTTAAGTATCATTACCATTGATAATATAGTTGTTGAAAAACAATCACGTGATTTGTATAAATATAGGGTTTTAACGAATCTAATTGACACCGATAAAGGATGTAATGACCTCAACCAGTAGGATTATACCCTATGAATACCATTTATCAAAGATTCCAAGGGAGATAGAATTTCTGGGATTTTCCCTATACCAAGCCGAGATCTAACAACTTAAGCATGATCAAAACTATTTATGAGAGAAGTTCAAACTCATTGTGATCACAATCCAAACTATGTTCGTCGAACCACCCCATGAAAGTCCCACCATCACATACCTTACTCTTAGGGTATTTTATAGTATATTAAAGGGATATGTATCAAAACCCCAGTATTATGAGTATGTACATTATTTTGTATAGAGTTTATCGTCATCATATTATAGTTACTTAATAAATGTTTTTTATTTTTGATTCAATAAAACCCAAATAGTATTTTTGGTTAATATTCAAATTATATTAATCAATTTACGAATTAATGGGTTTAAAAATAAATAATATTTTAATAAAAATATTATTATTAATTAATGTTTATCAAATTTAAATGATCATATAATTTTTATAAAGTCAAATGTAAATTTTTATAAGGGTTCTAAAATAGTTATTGTTAAAAAACCAGCATTTCTTAATAAATTTTGATTTTATTTTAAATGTAAAATTTTACATATTTATATAAAATTAATATTATTTTTGGTATTAGAACATTGAAATTATCAAATGGTTAATTTTTCATAATTTTCTAAGATAGTCAAATTTTTGGGTAAAAATTAAATATTATATAAATATACTTTTTGTTTTATTACATCATAATAACCAAACAATGATGTAATTATTATTATAAATGGGATCCAAGAACCAATATATGTTTTCCCTTTAAAATTATTTGATTTGATTTTTATTTTATTTATTTTGTAAAGCTATTATGAATCCTCCAAAACTTACAATATATTTTATGGTTTTTAAATCCTTTCTTTAAGAGTGTGACTCACCTCCACATAAGCAGAAGAATTATTTAAATAAGTTTGGACCTTGGCATTAAAAAATAATTAGAATGTCCACCTTTTGGTAGAAACCATGGGAAAAACCCATGAGATGGTTTGTGGTTTGGTATATTTTATTATGTAGAGTCAAAAACCTAAATAATAAATAAATTTCCCTCCTTTCATATATAAACTCACCTAATATCCCATTTATATTCACTAAAACTCCTTGGATCATGACCATAACTCTACTCTCTAGAGTCCTCCCAAGGCACCCTTAGCCCTTAAGAATCCCCTCACAATCTTTTAGATCCACACACTCAAGTAAGAGACCTTCCTCTCCCCCTTTCAAATTCAATCACCTTCTTTGAAATTAGTTCTTTAAATTTCAATTGGTTATATTTTCATTCATTTATAATCACTCCCTTACTATCTAATAGATGTTAGTTGAATGAGGGATAATTTATCCTCCATCATTTGGACCCTTACCTAAGCTGTTACTATGTCGAAATTCCATAAGGGATCCTCACCTTCTCTTCCTTATTCAAGTTACTTTATGATCTTATGCATTCTATTCCCATTTCCTAAAGTTGGGACATGTCTTTACATGTCCCTATTACTACCAATTTTATGTCCAAATTATAAGAGAGTCATTTTTATCTTATCAACCATTTTTAGGGATTTTTAAGTAATGTCGTTATGCTACTAAAATTTCACCATGATTTTCCATGCCAAAACAATTGTGTAGTGAATACCATACCCATTTTCTATCAAGGGTATTCAAATTTATGAACATATACCTATTTATTGGGGACTTAAATGTATTTATTCCACATTCCTTGATCATCGAATAAATTATTATGATGAATGAATCCATGTTGTATGATCTATGCAGCACACTTAAGCATGAGAATGAAATGAATATGATGATTGTACCCAAATAGTGCTTCAATGCATTGGGTAATGTTTTGTATTATGATAAGTCATGTTGAGATAGAGAGTGAACCTGATTCATTTATGGTACTTTTTCCACCATGATGTCTTGGTGGGTTTATCCTCGACCTATATTTACGATTCAATGTTTTAAGTTGTTTCCACATTTCCCATGTTATGATTATCATGCTATATCATGCCTTATTATTCATGTTCCTTTTATTCCTCATTGATATGCCTATTGTCTAACATGTATCACTTATGCCATGTTTATTAATTTATTGGGATTTATAGATCACCCCATTCTTATGTATGTCTCCATGTTATCCCATGCAGTTTTATGTTCGAACGAATATTTTGAGCATATTAAAGAAGTTTTCAATAAATATTTTGTATTCCCTATTTTATGTTGGTATGTAATATATCTAATTCCCAAATACAATATAATTCTTGATCACATGGGTTGTATTAAGTGTAGTCTTATGTAAGAAATCAAATATTAATGTGAAATAAAGACCAGGGTTGTTATAGTTGGTATCAAAGGAAAAGTTTAGTTATTTTTGGGACTAAGATTAGAAAACTCTAGAGAATTCATTAGGGATAAGACTAAGTATAAGAAACCATACCAAAATTTTGGTTAGTATAGAGTAATAGGTTTATAAAGAAAATAAATACTTGTTTGGATACTACAATTTCACGTGGTTCTGGCATAGATGTACCTAGGAGTAATAACTCCAACAAAGTGTTCTAGGCATGACTCAGGGTAACTTGGTACACAATAAAGAGCCTTACGGTGCACCTAGTTTGACACTCCTAGGGAATATGATTTGGTAAATTCATAATCTCATTATGAACCATTATTAAGGGAACACAAAAATTCCCATAAGAATATATGTTAGTAAATAGATCATGGATAACATATATTGAATCCTAAAGATTCATAAGTTAAGGAAATAAATGTAATTTATAAGTTTTACCTTTAATGTCATTGTATTACCCTTTATGTGTTTAATAGTTTATAAATACTCATCCTTAATTTTTCATTTATTCTATCCAATGGCCGGAAATAGGAGGAATCAGGTAAAAAATTTATGTGACGGGCAATGTGATGAATTCCCCAATGAGATGCCCAACCCGATGTGAGCAAGAATATTGAACTTTATGATGATAATATCTCAGCTGAATCAGGTTCTAAATAGAAACCTAGATCAAGAGAATCTCCCAAACTCCCCTATGGGAGAATGAGCCACAATCAGGAGATTCATGCAACAAAGGCCTCCTACTTTCAATGGATCATCTGATCCCTTAATTTCAAAACAATGGATCAACTCTATTGAGAAGATCTTATCCATCCTTCAATGTTGTGAGTAAGAGAAGGTTCTATTGGATATTTATTTCATGGAGGGATAAGTTGATCATTGGTGGTCCTTGATCAAGAATACAAATCCTGAGAAATAGATCAAAGTGATGGAGTGGAAGAAATTCTGGAAAATGGTTTTCAATAAATATTTTCCTCACACTCCAAAATAAAATAGAAATGGATTTTATTTCCCTTAATAAAAAAGACAAGAAATATATCAGGGTATATGAGGAAAAATTCACAAGATTTGAACGATACACCTCCATCTTTGTCGTTACCCATAAATGCAAGGTTGGAAACTTCTTTGGTGGGATAAAACTGAGTCTATGAAAATATATGTGGATTCATGACTTTGATAGCCATTATAAAATTGTCTGATGTGACCTCAAATTCAAGAGGGATATTTATGAATCTCAAGAGTATCATAAAGATAATAAGTGTAAAGTAGAATTTAATTCTGGTGGTCTGCTGGAGAAATCGAATGGTGCCATGAAATATCAATATCCCACTTGTCAACGGTGTAGGAAGAAGCACCACATAAATTTACTAAGGGGAATGAAGAAATGCTTTAGGTGTGGGAAAGAAGGACACCTAGCTAGAAATTGTTGAAAGGAGAAACCCACTAATCCGATGAAAGAAAGGAATGCTCTATTTAACCCTTAGTGCATTGTTCATTACTTCAGATGCAAGGAACCATGAAACATTGTGAAACAATGCCCTAAGACAAGGGTTTTCAGAGGCAATCAACAACCTACAAGGTATCAAGGGAAATCCATTTTCCATCACAACCGTTGTGGCGGATCCCAAAAATGAAGTTGTGGCAAGTATACTAGTTATTTATTCAAGAATAGAGAATATAATTTTTGATTATGGTTATAATCATTCCTTCATATCATTAAAGTTTAATATAACTATACAAACACCACCATAAATCACGGAAGTAGATCTATCGATGAAAATGTAAAATAGAGAAATTATTTCATCCCAAGTATATAACTTCTTCCCCATCAATGTTTGTGGGACGAACTTCTCGGTGAACCTTTTAATACCACCTTTGGTGGAATTTAATGCAATTTTGGGAAAGGATTGGATTTACCTATATAGATCCAACATAAATTTCCATGAGAAGGAAATCAATCTCCATTTTTCAAATGGACCCCTAATTTTGTACAAGTGCAAGGAGGAGGGAGAATCTTATTTAACACCATCATCTCAAGAATGGAAATTATTGCACCATTATCAAGCATATCTAGCTCAAATTATTGTATCTAAGGAAAGATCCATCCTAAAATATTTTCCTATTGTGAGGGAATATTTTGACGTGTTTCCTGAGGAATTTTCGGGCCTTCCACCTATCAGTGAGGTTGAATTTTCAATCGAGCTTATTCCTAGGGTGTTTCCATTATCCAAGACTTTGTATGGAATGACTGCTGTGAAACTTGAGTAGATAAAGAAAAAACTATAGGAGAATCTGGAAAAAGGGTTCATATGCCCAAGTGCTTCACCATGGAGTGCACCAATCATCTTCATCACAAAGAAGGATGAGTCAAAGCACATTTGCATTGATTATTATGAGATCAATATGATCATGATAAAGAAAAAGTATCCCCTACCTTATATTGATGACTTGTTTGATTAGTTATGTGGAGTACAATACTTCTTCAAGGTGGCTGTTCGGTCATGATATTATCAAGTAAGGGCGAAGAGGGACGATATCCCGAAGGCTACTTTTCATACAAGGTATGGGCACTATGAGTTCATAGTGATGCCATTTAGACTCACTAATTCTTCAAAAATATTTATGGACTTGATGAAAAGAGTCTTTAGAGATTACCTCAAAGAAACTTATGGTATTCCTTATAGATGGTATTCTAATATACTCCAAAATTAGGTAGGATCATGAGAAGCATATGAGCACTATACTAAATACCATATGAAAGGAGAATATTTATGAAAAGTACAACAAATGTGAGTTCTGGATAAAGGAAGTCTCTTTATTAGGGAATATCATCACAAGCAATGAGATATATGTGGACCCTTAAAATACGTAAGCAATTGAAGGATGGATGAGGCCAACATATGTGATAGATATTTTTACTTTCCTTGGGTAAACTATGTATTATCGCTGATTTGTGAGAAATTTATCTCGATTTTCAAAGCCTCTTGCTGAGCTAACTCGGAAGGAAGTCAAGTTTTCTTAGAATGATGAATGTGAAGATAACTTTATGGATTTAAAAGGTGGCTCATCACTATGCTTGTTCTCACACTACCCACAAGTGGAGAACTCTTCATAGTATTCAGCGATGCTTCGAAGAAGGTATTGGGCTGTGTGTTAATGAAGAATGACAAAGTCATAGTCTATGCTTCAAGGTAGTTGAAATTTCATGAGAAAAAATATCTCACACATTATCTAGAGTTGGAAGCTATGATCTTTGCATTGAAAATCTGGAGGTATTATCACTATGAGGAGAAGTTTGATATATATATGGATCAAAAAAGCCTCAAGTATATATTCACACAAAAAGAGCTGAATATACACCAATGAAGATGGTTAGAGCTCATCAAGGACTATGAATACTCAATTCACTACCATCCTTGTAAAGTGAATAAAGTAAAGGATGCTCTAAGTTGAAAGGATCTTTAATCTTTATCAATGATAAGAATTGATAAGGATCCAATCTACTTAGATCTGCAAAGGATGGACATGGGAATCATGAAGGAAGGAACACCATCAATCCTTTCACAAATTATTACTCAACCGTCTATTTTGGAAAGGTTAAAGG
This sequence comes from Viscum album, assembly GCA_963277665.1. NCBI lineage: Eukaryota > Viridiplantae > Streptophyta > Magnoliopsida > Santalales > Viscaceae > Viscum > Viscum album. The sequence goes on from OY728154.1 coordinate 87,851,943, forward strand.
ATTCTCATAGAAATGATGTGGAAATTTAGAAGAAGGTGGAATCCATGATAAAGGGGAATTCCTTAGAGTTTAAAATTGATGAAGAAGGAATTGGGAGATTTGGGTCAAGACTATGTGTTCCATAAAATCCTGAAATGTTGGACGATTCACATAGTTCAACATTCTCCATTCACCCAGGAATAACAAATATGTATTGATATCTTCGTGAGAACTATTGGTGGGACAATATGAGCAACAATATCGCTAAATATACATTAAAGTGTTTGATATTCCAACAAGTTAAGGCTGAAAGGTAGAAGTCTAAGGGGATGATGAAACCATTACCCATACCAACATGGAAATGGGATAATATCACCATAGACTTTGTCACCGGACTTCTGAAGACATCTAAGGGAAACAATGATATATGGGTTGTTATGGATCATATTACAAATACAACTCACTTTATTAGAATTATAGAGGGCTTCTCATTAGATCAAATTATACGAATATACATTAGAGAAGTGGTAAGGATACATGGAGTTCCACCATTGATTGTATCCAATAGAGATCTGATATTTACCTCTAAGTTATAGAAAAGTCTCCAACATGCTCTAAACACTGACATATCTTCATTATGGCCTATCATCCTCAAACTTATGGCCAATCTAAGAAGACTATTTATAAATTGGAAGACATGTTACAAGCATGTTCTATGGACATTAAAGGAGGATGAGACCAATATCTTCCTCTGGTTGAGTTCTCATACAATAACATTTTCCACTAAATCATCCAAATGGCTCCCTATGAAGCCCTTTATTGGAAGAGGTGTAGTACACCCACATTTTGTGATGAAGTTGGGGAACAAAAATTGCAAGGTTTTGAAATGGTTGAGGAAATGGTGGAAAATGTTATGACCATTTAGAAGCACATCAAGTCTCCTTAGAGTCAATATAAGAGCTATGATGACAATCTTCAATGAGACCTAGAGTTTGATGTTAGAGACATGGTATTCCTCCCCATATCTCCATGGAATAAAGTGATGATATTTGGGAATAAGGGAAAGTTTAGTCTAAGATACATTGGTCCCTTTGAGATCCTTGATCGCATTAGATTAGTGGTATATCGACTAGCACTCCCACCAAACCTATCTCAAGTACATGATGTATTCCATGTATCCCTCTTGAGGAAGTACATACCCAACCCCTCATATGTACTCAATATAGAGGTGGAATCATTGGAGAATAAACTTTCCTATGAGGAGTAGCCACTAAAGATCTTAGATTATAGTGATAAAGTTCTAAAAAATAATACAATGAACCTTGTAAAAGTGTTGTGGAGAAACCAAAAGTTTGAAGAAGAAACATGGGAACTGGAGGATGTGATGAAGTAAAGTTACCCTCATCTATTTTAGTGTGGGAAATGAAAAATTTGAGGGTGAAATTTCTTAAGGGGTGAATATTGTAATGACCCAAACTATTATAAATAAAATTCCCCTTTTTGATTTAATCAAATGTATTATTATGTATGATGGTTATACAAAACACATGAAATTATTTTGTTTTATTATATAAAATTGGATTTAAAAGACCATTGAGTATCATCACCATTGATAATATATCCAATGAACAATGATCACTTTATTAGTATAAATATAGAGTTTTAACAAATATAATTGTCACAAAAAAGGAAGTAATGACCTCAACAAGTAGGATCGTACCCTATAAATCCCATCTATTAGAGCTTTTGAGGGTGATAACATTTCTAGGCTCTGCCCTTGACTAAACACAAGCTGAGAAGCAAAAAAATAGGCATGATAGAAACCATTTATAGGAGAAGTTCAAGCTCATCGATATCACATCCCAAACCATGTTTGGAGAACCGACCCATGAAAGTCCCACCATCACGCACCATACTCTTAGGGAATTTTCTAGTGTATTAAAGGTATATGTATTAATAAAATAGCTATTGGTGCCAAAATTTGGGAAGAAGAAAAAACATAGGAAACCCTTAGGGTCTGCCTTGTGAAGACCATTCATGGAGCCCTACGGCCGATGCCCAACTCCTCCTTTGAAAACCCACCACAGAGCAAGGAGGCATGATGCTCTGTAAACCCATTTGATGTTCGCGAACCTACCACAGAGCAAGGAAGCGAGATGCTCCATGAACCCCTTTGACGTTTGCGAACCCGCCGCAGAGCAAGGAGGCAGGATACTCTGCAAACCCCTTTGACATTTTTAAACCACAACGGAGTGAGCTCTGTCTTCATGCTGAGAGAAATATACTTTGAGGCACCTCTTGCCTATAAATACCAGGCTCCCCTCAAGCCCATAGAGGGATCCTATGACCTTTTGCCTCCCGATCTCCCATATTGCGAAGCAATTTCTGCTCTGCGAACCATGAGATTTTAAAGGTACTTTTGCATTGCGAAGTGCCTTAAACTTTTCAAAAATTCTGCTCCTATTTAAAGAGAGATTCCCTTCATGGAGCCCACGAGCCACCATAAAGGAAGGAGGTCCCCAAAGGGACTCAGGCCTTCACGGAGCACTCATGCTTTGCAAAGCACCCTTCATGCTCATGTGACCTGCAAGATAAGGCAGGGAAGCACATTGCTTAACACTACAACGATTCACAAGGAACCCTTTCTTCGCAAAGCACTACTCCATGAATTCCTTTCTGATTTGTGAAGCACCTTCCATATACACCTATGCCCTATACCTAGGCCAGGCCACTTCACTTCGTGAAGCACCCCCTTCACGATGCTCCTCCACTACATGGAGAAACAGAGCTTCACAAGGATTCTACATATGAACCCATTTTCTATGAAACTTATTATCCCGTGTGGCCCCTCATGTTTTCACGAAGCGATTTAAAGGTACCTTGGGCAGTTCTTCCTGTTTCATTGCTTCACCTCATGCTTCTTCGCATAGGCATGCTAACGACTATTACTTCTTCACATAGTCTCGCTAATGTGGACCCCTCAATGAATCACTCCATAACACCCCTTTACCACAACATTGATAATGCCTTACTGATAGAGCACTGTTGTGGGCGCCCTCAAATGATTAGTGTGATTTTGGGGTACTTAGGTGCAGCAGAGTGGCTGACCAAGATCGTCTCTCAAAGGAGGAAGTGAATTAAAACAACTTTTCAGAGGTATTCTAGAAATAAAATAAAAGGGAATAAAAATACTACTTGAAAGTATGGGGGGGGGGGTTGGTTGTTTATAGTTTATAAATCTAGAAGAATTTTGCTGGAAGAAGATTTTATTTTTTTTGTTTTTAATTTTGAAATGAAGTTTGATTAAAAAGAAACAACAAGAAGATGTTTTTTTAGAAAATATTTTAAAAGGCGTAATCAATCTAACTATACATATTCATTCACTTATTAATCATTATCATTTAAATCAATATACACTTAATTATGATCCCCTAATTTGTTATCCCTCAAACCCTATGAGAGTTAACTTAACCACAAAGATGAAATTACTTAAACCCTAGGCTAGCTTCAGAACACACAATCGCAGCGCCCTGCTTTGATTGTTGTTCTAAGGTTAGATTATGGTCAGTGGTTAATTAGAGCACATATACATTCTGGAAATGAGGATGAATTGTTTTTAGGGATTATATTTTAACTCTACAAATTTATCCCGTATGGTCTTGTATTACCGATTAAGATTGCGCTCTCACAATTTACACAATTCCCGACCTTGCGTGTTTTGTGTTAATTGTTCAATTGCTTTCTTAGTTTCTTGCAATTTAAAAACAAAATTCATGGATCATATTAAGTGAATTGCAGTAGCTCAATTATTCAAAATAATTAAATGAAGAAGTATAGAGGTCGATCCATTACTAAAAAGAACTACTCTTCCATGGGCGGTGTAGTCATCGTGGAGACATTTTGCATAAGCAAAGGATTGAAAGGGTAGAACCGAATCTTGTCTCCACTATTGATTCCAACCCAATTAAGAAGATTAATAGAATAAGAATAGGGAAGAACATAGAAGATTATTTGAAGAAAAATTCAAGAAACAAACATGAAATAAAAGAAATACAAAGAAGAGGTGGGAGAGGACAACCTTTTTGGAAGAGAGGTTTGCACAAAGGCTTACTTCTTCCAAGAGTTTTGAGGGTCTCCCAAGAGACACCCTTTCGGACACACCTTCCCAAATCCTCCACCAGCCCTCTCAAAGAGTTAAAACCCCCTTTAAATAGAGTTTGTGATGGCTAGGGATACATAACTTTTTAAGTGTGAAATGAAAAACTCGGCCAAATATTTTATTCCAAGTTGAACCGCCTAGTTGACCTCCAAAACGCGTGAATTGACCGGCCTTCCAGAAGGATGATTTGTGCCAAATCATGTCCTAAAGCTTTACTCAGGGCTCAATCCAAGCCCAGATGTAGAAGATATGGCCCAAATACATAACCCATGTCCATTCTGCTGAGTCCAGCCCACCATTGTCTTAATGGCCCATTTACTCCATCCAAATGCACTTATCAGCTCTAGTTTCCTGAATGAAAGTTGTAGAAAATTAGGTTAGGAACACTGTTAAAAAATTTCAAATTCAAATAATAAATATAAAAATATTTATCTTCGAAATACTACAGTGCACTATAAAGGGTAAAACTGGAATTTTCTCCAAATTTTCAAATGAATGATCAAATCCCAAATATTTTATAAATAAACATATTTAACACAATGTGAGGAAATTATATCATTTATTATCATTAAAATATTTAACAAAATAGTGTTTTATCAACTCCCCCACACTTACCCTTTTTCACTCCTGGGAAAAACCTCATGTCAAGTAAACATCAATATCAAATCAAAACCAATTTTAAAACACACATCCTTGAGATCAAACAATTATACAGCAAGAAACAAAATATATCATGCCTTATAAAAAACCATTATTTCAAGTTCTTCATTTATATTATTCAATATATTTCCACTTCATTTATCCTCCCATGCACAAAACACTTACCTCACTTGAATTTTCTCTCATCACACAAATATCAATTTTTTTTGCAATGTCTTTCTCATCCAAACTCATACAAGGGTCACCATAGGCTTGATAGATTCCTACATCGCTACTCGATGTGAGTCAAGGAAATATGTTTATCATGAGGACTTTTCAGGGTTATTCTGTGGCTTTCGGTTGGTAGGATTTAGATGTGAAAAATTCTGAGGCTGAATGAGGAGAGCTTGACTCTTTTTGAAGAAAAATTGCATTAATCTAATTTTCACTTAAATATGGTCTTCTCCTCAATCCCCATAGTATCAATTCAGCTCCATCATCATGAAAAATCATGAAAATTTTACACCATTCATCATTTCAGCATCAAAAATTTCAATCTTCTCAAACATGATTTTCTTGAAAGCTCCAGATGGGCACAACTTTCCACCTCAATTAGAAGCTCCAGAAAAGGCACAGCTTCACTTGTCATGAAAGCTCCATAAAAGGCACAACTTTCAATATAATGAATTTCTTCAGTAGAAAACACATCTCTTCAGAATTTAATTTTCCACCCAAAGTATCACAAAATGTGGTGGCACAACACAAGATAGATTCCCCCACACTTAAGCTCAACTAGATTATGAAATTTCACTTCAAGAGTTGGTTGGATAGGGAAAATTGGATTTTAATGTGGCTAACCTAACAAGATATTCATGGATTATAAGGGCTAAAAGAATTTAATATTCAAGGTAGGCCATTATAAAAAAGGATTTTTTGAAATAGGGGCTTTAATACCAAACAAATGCCTCAATCATTTAAACATATGTACCTCAAACCCTCAAGTTTTGACAGGAATAGATCAAATTCTGGTTAAATCAAGCATGATTTGGTTCTCTCAAGAAGTGAGGTGAATGTAAATAATATGAAAATAATGGTTTAGAAGCCTCACAGGAAAGTGATTTCAAATATAAAGACAGTGAGATGTGGCATGGGATTCAAAATTCGGTGTACTTTTCATGAAATTACTAAATATTTGAACTTGAAACAAAGTCATTTTCAACATTCATTTAAGCTTAGTTTAAAGGGATAAATTGTTTCACTCATTGATATGAATTTCAAAATTGTGATGAGAATCATTTCAGCTCAAAAATTTCAAAAACACAAAGAAAATTGAAAAAAAAATAAACACACAAAATTTAAAAAACACACAAATTTTTTTGGTTTTTTTTTTCAAATAGGAAAACAATTGAAATTACTAAACTAAAAGGTTCCCTCCCCCACACTTAAAATATTGCATTGTCCTAAATGTGAACCCATTAGATGATATATGCACATGAAATGCAGAATTTTTAAATAGGACAAATAATATAAAAGTGAAAGGGTTAGGAACAGCTTGATGTGCTCAAGTGATGATGGGGTCATGCAGTGTGATAAAATCCATTGCATTAGTAGGAAGCCCCTCAATGTATCTCTTCAAACGTTGCCCATTGACTGTAAAGCTCCTTCCAGTGTCCTCTTGTGTGATCTCCACTGCACCATAAGGAAAAACATTAGATACAATATAAGGACCTAACCATCTGGAATGAAACTTACCAAGCATCAGCTTCAGTCATGAACTGTAGAGAAGGACTTTCTCTCCAACATGAAAATCCATTTGTTGGATCATTTTGTCATGAGATGCTTTTGATCTTTCCTTATAGATCCTTGAGTTCTCATATGATAACAATCTAATCTCCTCAAGCTCTTGAATTTGCAGCTTATTTGGATTCCAGCTTGGGCCAAATCCATGTTGCATTTCTTTATAGCCCAATAAGCCTAATGCTTAACTTCCATGGGGAGATGACACGCTTTCCCAAAAACAATCCGAAATGGGGACATACCAATGGGTGTCTTGTATGCTGTCCTATAAGCCCACAATGCATCATCCAAGCGCTTACTCCAATCCTTCCTATTTGGCTGCACAGTTTTCTACAAAATTTGTTTCAACTCACGATTTGAAACCTCAGCCTGACCATTTGTTTGGGGGTGGTATGGTGTTGATGTTTTGTGTGTCACCCCATACTTTTGAAGGAGGGAAGCAAAATTCCTATTGCAAAAGCGTGTCCCTTGGTCACTGATGATGGCCTTTGGTACTCCAAACCTGCAAAAAATCCGTGCTTTGACAAAGTCCACAACAACATGAGAATCATCAGTCCTAGTGGCCTTAGCCTCCACCCATTTACTCACATAATCAACAGCAACCAAAATGTACAAAAAACCAAAGGAACTAGAAAAAGGGCCCATAAAATCAATTCCCCAAACATCAAAAATCTCACAGAATAAAATGGGTTGTTGGGGCATCTCGTGTCTCCTTGAAATATTTTCAGTGTGTTGGCAACGAGAGCATGACTTACAAAACACATGGGAATCATGGAATAAGCTAGGCCAATATAATCCAGAGTCTAAAACTTTCCTAGCTGTCCGTTGGGGTCCAAAGTGTCCACCACATGCAAGTGTATGACAGAATTTCAAAACAGACTGAAACTCATGATCAGGAACACACCTCCTAATAACTTGGTCACTACACATGCGCCAGAGGTAAGGATCATCCCACACATAAAACCTAGACTCACTTTTTAATTTTTGGACTTGATGTTTCTTTAAATTTGCAGGTATTTCATAGGCAACAAGGTAGTTCACTAAATCAGCATACCAAGGATGCATACCTAAGATGGTATAGAGATGCTCATTGGGGAAAGTGTCTTGAAGTGGTACCTGGTCCAAGGTGTCATCCTCTAGTGTGTGAGTAAGCCTACTCATGTGGTCTGCCACCAAATTCTCTGATCCCTTCTTGTCCTTTATCTCAATATCAAATTCCTGAAGAAGGAGCATCCAACAGATAAGTCATGTCATTGCATCTGGCTTCTTTAGGAGGTACCTCAAAGCTGCATGGTCAGAAAAAACAACTACTTTAGAGCCCAATAAATATGAACGGAATTTATCTAAAGCAAATATGACAGCAAGAAAGTCCTTTTCTGTGGTTGTGTAATTTTATTGAGCTGAATCCAGTGTCCTCAATGCATAGGCGATCACATGTGAACGTCCCTCCACCCTCTGAGATAAGACAGCTCCAACCGCGAAGTTGGAGGTGTCACACATAAGCTCAAAAGGAATCTCCCACCGTGGGGGCTGTATGATAGGTGGAGTGGTTAGACATTGTTTTATCTCATCGAATGAATTCCTGCAAGAAACATCAAACACAAAATCAGAATCCTTTTGAAGTAATCTTGACATAGGAAGAGAAATCTTACTAAAATCTTTGATGAAGCGCCGATAAAATCCTACATGACCTAGGAAAGATCTAACATCATGCACACATGAAGTATATGGTAAGGATGGAATAATATCTACCTTTGATCTATCAACCTCTATCCCATGTTTTGACACTACATTCCCTAAGACAATGCCATGATCTACCATTAAATGACACTTTTCAAAGTTTAGGACCAGATTCTTCTCAATACAACGATTCAATACCTTTCCCAAACTATTTAGACATTCATCAAATGAGGATCCATACACTGTAAAATCATCCATAAATACCTCCATGCAGGTCTCAATAAAATCAGAAAAAATACTCACCATGCATCTCTGGAAGGTACCTGGGGCGTTGCAAAGTCCAAATGGCATCCTCCGGATGGAAAATGTGCCAAAGGGACAGGTGAATGTAGTCTTCTCCTGATCCTCTGGAGCTATAGGAACCTGAAAATATCCAAAAAATACATCCATGAAACAATAGTGTGTCTTCCTAGCTAGTCTCTCAAGCATCTGATCAATAAATTGGAGGGGGAAATGGTCCTTGCAAGTGGAATGATTTAGTTTCCTATAATCAATACACACACGCCATCTGTTTTGCTCCCTCATTGGAACTAACTCATCTTTCTCATTTTTAACAACAATAACACCACTTTTCTTAGGCACAACCTGAATAGGACTTACCCACTAAGAATCTGAAATGGGAAATATTATACCTACCTCAAGCAATTTCTCAACTTCTTTTTTAACAACTTCCAGGAGGGTGGGATTGAGTCTCCTTTGTGGTTGTCTCACCGGTTTATCCCCATCCTCCAAGAGAATCCTATTTATGAAAATGGAGGGGATAATACCTGATATGTCTGCCAATGTCCAACCAATTGCCCTAATGTTATCTTTTAATAGATTCAAAAGTTTTTCTTCATGTTCAAAAGAGAGATTGTTAGAAATGATAACAGGTAATCTATCACCACTCAGCAAGTATGCATATTTAAGATTTGGGGGAAAAGGCTTGAGTTCCAATGTAGGGGGGTGATGTATAGATGGAGAAATTGATGCAACGGACATATCTACACAATGAACATCAGTATCAGAATAAAAATCATCACAATTAGAAAATAATGCATCAAATCCATCAGCGTACTCAACAGCCATATCATAATTAGAGTTCACATGATCAAAATCAGAATATGATTCCATTTCAAAATAAAATCTTAGAGAGTATTGTTACTTAGAAATGGGTGTTGAAGTAATCTTAGACATCAAACTAGAACCAATACTCATAATCTCCCTAAGCATAGGACAATCAAATTCCATGGAGTTTTTATTTGGCGGTTCAAAATGGGAGATAACAAATGCAGAGTGATCCTCTGAGGGGTACTTCATGGAATCCATAACATTAAATATCACAACTTCATCTCCAAATTCCATGGAAAGTGTACCCTCATTGACATTTATGATAGTTTTTGCAGTTTTGAGGAAGGACCTACCTAAGATAATGGGGGCATGATAACTTACTTGATCATCCTCCATGTTAAGCACATAGAAGTTTGCTAGAAAGATCATGTCTCTTACCCGAACAAGTACATCCTCAAGGACACCTGCTGGATATGCCGTAGCTCTATTCTCCAATTGCACCACTACTCTTGTTGGCTTCAACTCACCAACCTGCAAGGAAGAGAATACAGAGTGAGGCATCACATTTATTGAAGCTCCTAAATCACAAAGAGCATCAGAGAAGTGCAACTCCCCTATGGTACATGGGATGGTGAATGTCCCGGGATCTTTTCACTTTGTTGGCATTACTAGAGTTGGTGTAATGAGTGCCGAGAAATTCCTTCCAAGGTTGATCCTCTCATTTCCCTTGAGCCCTCTTCGATTGGTGCAGAGTTCTTTTAAGAATTTAGCATACCTTAGGATTTTCTTAATGGCTTCAAGTAGAGGAATGTTGATCTCCACATGCTTGAATGTTTCCAAAACCTCCTTTTGCCTTGCTTCTTCAGCCATCTTCTTGGTTTGAACAACCTTGTTTGGAAAAGTAAGGGGTTTAGGAGGAACATCATCAATATTTTTCTTACCTTTATCTTTCTCCTTGGATTGCTCATCAGTTGGTATGGAATGCGGCTTCTCTGGAGTTGAGGTGAATCCCGGTGGAATGGTAGGTACAGATGTATCGTTCATTTGCTTCCCACTTCTCAATGTGATGGCACTAACATTCCCCTTTGGATTTGGAGTGGGTTGGGAAGGTAGATTTCCAGAATTCTTACTCACAAGTTCATGGAGGGTGGTGGAAATTTGGCTCATTTGAGTCTTTAACTCCCTCAACTCCGAACTTTGACTCTTCAACTCATTCTGTTGATTAAGAACAATTTGCTTCAAAAGATCATCAGTATTAGAATATACCTTTAGTGGGGGATTCCCTTGTTGTTGGCTTGTTGATGCTTGGGCTTAAAATCTCCTTTGGGGTTGTTGGAAACCCTGCTGGTAAGGCGGAGGCTGCTGGAAGTTTTGTTGAAAGGGTGGCCTTTGTTTTTGTCCAGAGACATACCTCATGTCTGGTTGATCTTTCCACCCTTGGTTGTATGTTGGAGCAAATGAATCAAACTTCTTTTGGGGATATGGTTGTTGTTTCTGCTGAAATGGTCTCCCAGGGAATACTGTTGCACAATCCTCTGTCTCTTGTAGTTGTGGGAAACGGTCAGTTGGGTGGCCTATCTCAGTGCAAATGCCACATGGCCTTGAAGGAGGGGGTAGAGATTTTGTAACACCCCAGGTAAATAAAGAATAGACATTTTCATATTTATCCATATTTGTGAATAAAATATTAATATGACTTTAAAGGGTATGCAATGCTCGATGGCGTACCCAACACGCAACAACGAGTTTCTTGGGAATCTTACGTTGCACTCTAATAATAAAATAATATTATTTTAAATGGTAGTTAACATATAGCCGTTATAATGGCAGGAATGGATATAAATAACTAAAATATGATTATATATGTTTTTTAATGTTTTTACATTTATCCAATAAAGGATAGAGGATTAAAATACGGAAAGAATTCAATTTTAGGCGTATATGCCCTAGTTTTCACTAAAGGTTCACTTATCACCTTTTGATGGCGAACCGTCATTAAATATAGTTTTGTTCACTCTTAAACATTCTTTTGGACCAAATAAAACTCTTATTAAGAATCGGGTCATCAAATTTTACTTTGTGTAATTTTTTGGTATTTTCCTGATAAAGTTCATTTTTTCATGAATAGTGTAAAATGTTGTGTTTTAATTCAAAACCTCTTTTTTATATAATTTATTTATATGATTAGATACTATTTTGATTTGGTTTTAAAGTGAAATTTGAAAATATTTTTACCATTAAATCCAATAGTGGTCGTTGGAATTAATTTCACTTTGAAATCAGACTTAAACTAGTGTCAATCTTTTGATACTTATTGTTTTATGAAAACACGCTATTTGCGCTGACAGCGGGAATTAATTATTAAATTAATTAATTTGACTTATATGTTTTGAATTTTGTAAAATTGACTTCATTTTTGAATTCGGAATATCAAATATAGCTTAGGGTGAATTTTTTGTAATTTTCTGAAAAACTTCAATTTTTGATGAATAGTGAAACCACTAAGTGGTAATCAAGCAAACTGATTTTCAGTTAAATGAAAGTTTACCACTAATGTGTATTGAATTTTAAAAATCCGACATACATGGTTGTAATTAAGAAGTAAAATGTGGTTCAATGAGATAAAAATAATTTTTTGGTGAATAGTAACTTATTAAGTTTTTAATCGCGTTTAGTGGTAATTAGTGAAGTTTAAGGTAAAAATAATGCTTTAATAAAGTGAAATGAACTTGAAACATATCCCAACCTCATTGGTTGTGTCATGGCCGACCATGAAAAGCCATGGGTCAACTTGGGGACCCCATGGATCCACTTTTGTTGGGAAATGACATAAATTACTTTTTATTTAATGTTGAAGTGAAAATGACACAAACATAATATGTTTTACAAAAACAATTTTTAAGTGGGGTTATACAAGTACAAATTTTGATTATAAATATTCATTGGAAAGCTAAAAAGATTTCCTATATCATAGTATTTTTTTTATAATTTTTAGACATTAAAGAAATTAAATTATTTATGACATAATAATGATGCAGCGATGACATCATTATTTGACGATTTAATTAAAATGGAAAGATAATGAAACATCTACAATCTACACATGGCCAAAACCAATTGGATGAGTGTATTTCGATGCCTTATCACCTTATCCACGAATTATATAAATGTGGGACCTTTTGAAACCGAAACACATTTTCAAATAAAGTAATATTTCTTACTTTCCAAAAGTGCCCCTCCTCTCCTCTTATAAAAGGCCCCCACCTCTACCTCTTTTCCCACACTCCTCAAGCCTTTGTCTCGGCCAACCCCTGCCCATTTACTCTCCCCACATCCATCTCCTCATCCTAGAGGTTTCCCTTTGGGCAGAATCCTTACTAAGGAAGCCTTTAGGCTCAAATCAAAAGGAGTTACACTTTTAAAGGTAATTCATTCTCTCATGTTCATTTGTTTTATTTTGCTTCTCCAACCCCCTAAAATCTTTTTATATACTTCTTTTGTAACAACACCAGTATATTAAATATACTAGGATGTTGTTATAGAATTTATTTGTGCTAAACTCTCACACAACTACATCAAATGGTTAAAGAACATACGGTTTCCGTGGATGGCGAAATTCTGCCTCCCGAAACGATGATTGTTCAATACTCATTTAACACCTTCAAAGGTGGACATTAAGATGTCACTATTTTTATATATGATATATAATATGTTTATTTTTTACTTATGCTTCTGTATTTTTCATTTGTGTCTTACCTTTATGGTTTCCATTATGGGTAAACACGATATCTTCATTTAAGGAAGTGCGGACTAACGCCCCCTCAAAGTGATTTGATTCGTTAAATACCATATGTGGGACGTATAAAGGATGGAACTATGATATTATATATGATATTATACTGTAATTATAATATACCTTTATATCATTATTATTCCATTCTATAAAATACGAAATAGAAATGAAAGTAGCGTTCATGCGTACGTACGGCTTACCGTCTCCATGAACGGTGCATTTCATTTCTTACCTCCAAATGATTATGTAATGTTATAAATTCATTCATGTACTGGATATATATGACATATATTATATCTACATCATGAATACAATTCTGTATATAATAAACATTTGGCCACACGAACAACATGTAATTGTAAGAAGTCCACTTTTGACTTAAGAACCAAATATCGACAAAACAATCATTATTAACTTAATGATTACATAGTGTTTATAACAAGGAAATAAGTGATATAAAAGGAATAATAAGCTTGAAAAAGGTTCATAATCAAGTATAAATTAACTCAAGTTTTTTATTCAGGAGATTAAAGAACGATCGAGTCAAGTCGGACCCGAGGTAAGGGATCCTACTCCTCTCTTTCTTTTTAAGTATACGCTTTTATGTCATTCCTTTTAAAGCTCATATTTCTTGTTATTGGGATGATCTTTTATATTAAACTTACTGTAATTTTTATGTTCATGTGATGAGAGACCCTATTCTATCTCATCAATCCATTTTGGAAGTTTTGAGTGGCGCCGTTAGGCTGCCGAATTTTCGTAAGGGATTTTTCATCTCACTTTTATTCTCATGAGATTTATGATACATTTGCCACAAATTCCATTGATTAGTGTATGTACTACCCATTATTCTACTCTTTGTGTAATATACTTTCGTTTATGAGTATTTACATCAATGATCTATTGTCTTTCTTTCATGGGGTGTATGTTTTGAAAGATACCCAAGTCGGTAAGGGAACCTTTCACCCTCCTCTTTTTTAAAAGACTTCTTTTGTTGGGTCTTTTAATTTACATATTGTTATGTTGGGATATGTTCTCATATATCCTTATTGATGTAAATTTTATTTCCAAGTGACGAGATACACTTTTTATCTCTCATCAACTCATTTTGATGTGATGCCGTTAGGCTGTCAAGGGAACTTTTTAACCCAATTTCGATTTCTTTGGGTTCAACATGTAGTCATTGAATATGTCATCCATTGAATATGTGTGAATGACCTTTTATTGTTTTACACTTAATATCCACTTATATTGGGTGTACTTATATTTTTCACACATATTTTTGAGATTGATTTGTCCTTAATTTAAGGATACCTTGTTTATAAGGGATTTCATCACATTTGACATTTCTATTGAGGGTTCATTGTTGTTATACACAAATTCACTCTTATATGGTGTATATACTGTCCTTTGGAGTATTATATCATGAATCCATTTATTCTCATGATATTATAAAGTTCTGACTAAATGTTATTCCTCAATTATTGTATTCAAGTGTCTCTAATTTTGGTAAAACCCCTTTAACCAAAATATCATTTTAAAATGTTTTAATTATTTGTTCTTGTTAATATACATGTTTTCAAAATGGTTTTAAGGATTTATTTATATGAATATTAATGGTTTAAAATTTTAAGCTTCAAGGTGGTATGGGACACTTTGATTCAAAAATATCTTTATTAAATGTTTTAAATGGTTTTGGAAATTGTTTCTTTTTGAATGGATTCAATATTTCAATATACTAAAATGTTATATTGTGATTGAAATGTGGATATGTTATGTTTCCTTTAAGCATGTTTTATGTGACACATTTATGTTATGGTTCTTGGGCATTGTTATGAAAACGGGTGGTTCCGTGATAAACTAAGGGCGGGTGAGCCCGATATAGCTCTCCAATGCATTGGGTAACGCGAAGGAGTGAAACGTTAAGGTTTCTCCGAAGAGATTTTAGGGAATATACTGTGATGGGTATTCCAAACGTAACCAAGAGGGTTACTCCCTACGTAAGAATGTTATGAATGCCTCAAGTTACCTTTATGTCTTATGATTTCTATGATTTATTCATGATTTGATGAGGTAGGTTAAAGTGCCTATGTTTTATGGGTAAATTATGATTTCATTCTTATGTATATATGAACTCATGTTTCCTTTCCATATTTTTATATCCCTTACTGAGCTTTTTATGCTCATCCCAAGTTTTTGAAATGTTTTTCAGGTCAAGGGAAAGGTACATGATAAGATGATAGAGTCAAGGATGTGTTAAGAGAGAATACATGTTTTATTTTCAATATGTTTCCGTTGATGGGAATAATGAATATGGTCTTTTATGTAACCACTTTGTTTAAATGTGGAATGTAATGCAAGTTTCATGATCTAATTCTCTAAAAATCTAAACCTGAAAAGATCCTCAATGTGTAATCTTGTAATAACTCAAGATTAAGTAAGGTTTAAGGCTGGGGCCTTATAGATTTCTTTTGTGCCAAAGCAATTTGCCTCACCATGGTTGTCAATTCTTCTAACTTAGTATCAATCAAATGAATTTCAAGAGAAGAAGGACTTACCTGATGTACTCCCATGACATGTGGTGTACCTATATCACCAAATTGTTGGGAGTTTTGGGCCATCTTGTCGATCAATGCACGTGTGGCTGCTGGTGTCTTGTTCACCAATGCTCCTCCAGCTGCAACATCAACCATGCTCCTCTCCATGGGTGTGATTCCTTCGTAGAAGTATTGGATGAGGAGTTTCTCACTGATTTGGTGATGTGGATAGCTTGCGCACAACTTCTTGAATCTCTCCCAGTACTCATACATTGACTCCCCTTGTGCTTGCTTGATCCCCGAGATCTCTTTAGTATTGGAAGTGGTCCTTGATGCTGGAAAAAATCTCTGCAAGAAAAGACGTTTCAAATCGTTCCAACAAGTTACATCTTCGGGTTGTAAATAATACATCCAATCTTTCGCAGCTCCGTCAAGTGAGAATGGGAATGCTCTTAATTTTATTTGATCTTCAGAAACATTTCTTGGTTTTAAATTTGAGAAAACCACATTAAATTCCTTAAGGTGTTTGTTGGGATCCTCACCAGATAATCCATGAAACTTTGGAAGAAGGTGAATTAATCCAGATTTTAACTCAAAGTCCGATTTGAGGTTTGGGTATCCAATACAATTTGGTTGATAGTTAATATCTGGTGCAACCAATTCTCAAATGGTTCTATTAAGTTAATTTCCATTATTTCCTACCATTGGTTCCTCTTTTATGTTTGAATTTGAATTGCTTCCAATTTCAATGTTTCCAGAAGAGAGTAATTCACCAACTGGTTGAATATTGAAACTTCCCGTAGACTGAGAGTGTCTGATTCGTGCCCTAAGGCTGCATTCAATCTCAGGGTCAATATCTAAGAGATATTTGGGATTAGTTCGTGTCATCAATCAATGAAAGATGAAAAGAAGGAAATTGGACCATAGTAAAATAAAAATTAGAAGTTTTAGTTGATGGTCCAAAAAGAAGTAGAAGGAAATAAAAGAAGGAAAAAAATCAGATTGGGTAAAGACGGAAGAAAGAAAAGAGGAAGAAAATAAAATGTAAAACAAAATAAATACCTCTAATTAGTTTAAATAATTACTTGCCTCCCCGGAAATGGCGCCAATTTGATAGAGCACTGTCGTGGGTGCCCTCAAATGATTTGTGTGATTTTGGGGTACTTAGGTGCAGCAGAGTGGCTGACCAAGGTCCTCTCTCAAAGGAGGAAGTGAATTAAAACAACTTTTCAGAGGTATTCTAGAAATAAAATAAAAGGGAATAAAAACACTACTTTAAAGTATGGGGGGGTGGTTGTTTATAGTTTATAAATATAGAAGAAGTTTTCTGGAAGAAGATTGCATTTTTTTTGTTTTTAATTTTGAAATGAAGTTTGATTAAAAAGAAACAACAAGAAGATGTTTTTTTAGAAAATATTTTAAAAGACGTAATCGATCTAACTCTACCTCTTAATTCACTTATTAATCATTATCATTTAAATCAATATCCACTTAATTATGATCCCCTAATTTGTTATCCCTTGAACCCTACGAGAGTTAACTTAACCACAAAGATGAAATTACTTAAACCCTAGGCTAGCTTCGGAACACGCAATCGCAGCTCCCTGCTTTGATTGTTGTTCTAAGGTTAGATTATGGTCAGTGGTTAATTAGAGCACATATACATTATTGAAATGAGGATGAATTGTGTTTAGGGATTATATTTGAACTCTACAAATTTATCCCGTATGGTCTTGTATTACTGATTAAGATTGCGCTCTCACAATTTACACAATTCCCGACCTCGCGTGTTTTGTGTTAATTGTTCAATTGATTGCTTAGTTTCTTACAATTTAAAAACACAATTCATGGATCATATTAAGTGAATTATAGTAGCTCAATGATTCAAAATAATTAAATGAAGAAGGATAGAGGTTGATCGATTACTAAAAAGAACTACTCTTCCATGGGCAGTGTAGTCATCGTGGAGACGTTTTGCATAAGCAAAGGATTGAAAGGGTAGAACCCAATCATGTCTCCAATCTTGATTCCAACCCAATTAAGAATATTAATATAATAAGAAGAGGGAAGAACACAGAAGATTATTTGAAGAAAAATTCAAGAAACAAACATGAAATAAAAGAAATACAAAGAAGAGGTGGGAGAGGAGAGCCTTTTTGGAAGAGAGGTTTGCACAAAGGATTACTTCTTCCAAGAGTTGTGAGGGGCTCCCAAGATACACCCTTTCGGAAAAAACTTCCCAAATCCTCCACCAGACCTCTCAAAGAGTTAAAACCCCCTTTAAATAGAGTTTGTGAGGGCTAGGGATACATAACTTTTTAAGTGTGAAATGAAAAACTCGGCCAAATATTTTATTCCACGTTGAACCGCCTAGTTGACCTCCAAAACGCGTGAATTTACTGGCCTTCCAGAAAGATGATTTGTTCGAAATCATCTCCCCGAACGTTCCTCAAAATTTGGGCTTCATCAAAGCCCGGATGTATAAGATATGGGCCAAATACATAACCCATGTCCATTCTGCCGAGTCTAGCCCACCATTGTCATAATGACCCATTTACTCCATCCAAATGCACTTATCAGATCTAGTGTACTGAATGAAAGTTGTAGAAAATTACGTTAGGAACACTGTTACAAAATTTTAAATTCAAATAATAAATATAAAAATATTTATCTTTGAAATACTACAGTGCACTATAAAGGGTAAAACTGGAATTTTCTCCAAATTTTCAAATGAATGATCAAATCCCAAATTTATTATAAATAAACATATTTAACACAATGTGAGGAAATTATATCATTTATTATCATTAAAATATTCAACAAAATAGTGTTTTATCACTTACCTTCCCCAATAGTGGGTGGGTATCAGTTATATAAGTCCTAGGGGTGCAGAGAGAACCCACCTCGTCCGAGCTGCATGACGTTAAACTATCGAGCGCCATCATCCACAACACATGACATTAAACTATGGCCTCGCCCCATGCCTCAAATGTAGGGTGCCACATATCGGACATTCTCTATGCCCACTAGTCTCCATGGGAGTGAGATAATTCCTTACATGGAATGAGATCCTCTTTATTGGAACAACATTCGTCTGCTGGGAAAGGGAAACCACCTTGGTGTAAGCCCCTAGCTTTTCTTGTAGGAGGTAGAACCCCTACTCCTCTTCTCTTCCTTGGTGCCAAATATCTCTCCCTTTGGGCTTTGTCACCACCCAAGACTCCAACCTGGAGTACGTCCCAATCTCCATCACTTTGAGCCACGAACCACGTGTAAGCCCCTGTTTCCTCTTTAGGCCACTAACTACGTTCCAGCCCCATTCCACTTCCCACAGACGCACCTTTCATGACGTGATTGTCAGGTCCTTGATCCCTATTGTTTCTCACACCAAGCATGAATCACGTGGGTTTAGAGTAAGCATCGACCATGACATCCTTTCTGGGAAACCTAGAGTGTAATCCCCACACTCCCTCTCGAACTACGTGGACTTTGATCCTTGCCAAGGTAAGATACGTAAGAAGCCTCTCTGAGGTTCAATCCCAACAACCACTGGTTCCGACCCCCTTCATGTCGGTCCACAACACCATTCTGAAATATGTGGAATTTGATCCTTTCCAAGGCAAGGTACGTAGGAAGCCTCCCTGGGGTTCAAGCCCAATAACCATTGGTTCTGACCCCCTTCACGTCGGTTCACAACACCATCCTGAACTACGTGGACTTTGATCCTTTCTAATGAAAGGTACGTAGGAAGCCTCCTTGGGGTTCAATCCCAACAACCATTGGTTCCGACCATTTCATGTCGATTCCCACTCCTCCTGAACTACGTGGACTTTGATCCTTGCCAAGGCAAGGTATGTAGGAAGCCTACATAAGGTTCAAGCCCAACACCCATTGGTCCCGACCACTTCACATCGGTTCACCTCTGTCCTCTATGAAGTTAAAATTTACGCCGCTTTTGTCCCGCATGACACTAAACTCTCCCTTATCTAGCGATAAGCCATTGTGACCCCTATCCAGCAGTAAGCTATTGTAACCCCTATCTAGTGGTACACCGTTGTGACCCCATCCAGCAGTAAGCCATTATGACCCCATCCAGCAGTAATCCATTGTGACCCCCATTCAGTGATAAGCTATTGTCAACCCCATTTGGAAGTAAGCCATTGAAATCCCCAATCGTCGGTAAGCCAACGTCAGATGAACTACAAAGACATTGATTCCTTGCCATGGGGATACGTAAGAGGTCTCTTCGAGACTCAATCCCAACATCACTTTCATCCTTGAGTCGACTCCATCTCATTCTCCATCCACTTCACTTAACCATCCATTATCCATCTTGATTCTCACCCGGTCCTCCACATCCTGGTGGGATCATGCCACCTCATTCCCCATTCCCTTTAACAAAAATTGGGTAGCTAACCACACATTATCCCCAACATCAGTGTTCCCTCCAGGGGTTGCACCCATCCGATCCACTCTAATCAGTGTTCTGATCAGTACGATCTATCTCTGATAGACGTTAAACTCATGACATACCCTATGTTAAACATGGGAAGATGAGAAAAACCTCAGATACATGCCTATGGAATATAATTCCCCACGTTCAACATGGGATGACTTGGGCTTCCGCACCCTCGAGAAGCCCTATAATAAGGGGAAGAAACCCAGACGTGCTAGTGTTCTAGTGTCCAGACACACCAGTGATGTCCAACGTGACTACTCCCCCGACTGAAGGTTTCTACCCTGACCGGACCCCTTGGAATGTCCCGACAAAAGCGGTGTAATTAATCAACGTCCATGAAGACATGGCACTGGGAAGAGTTTCACGAAAAACGTCTTAGTCTATAAGGGAGACCCATACTAGGTAATGAGTTCTAAGGAGGAATCCATAGAAGGAAGAACCGAAATCCCATCATCCTGTTTCGATCAAGGAGAAAACATCCCTAAATAAGCGATGGATGCTGCCTGCCTTTGGAAAGTAGGAATGTGGGGCCACAGCTGTGCGCCCTCCACAGACGGACACACACGCCCCAGAAAAAGTGTCAAAAACAGAAATGGTGAACCCATCATGAATTTATTCTCCTCAATGTGGAGATTAGTAGCATTCAAGACATCAGTGGATTAGCATGTCACCAGATCTAGTTATCTGGTGCTAGGTCCCACCAAGAAAATAGCGGGCCTGGCATGAAATTCACCAGAATTTGGGGCTATCAAAATGTTGAACATCCCGGTCTATAATGTTGTTAGCATGGATCCTTCTTACTAGCCATGGGAGACAGAATGTCGCTGGGGAACTGGACGTCGATTTCTTTGTTTCAACACTAATGGATTAATCTCCTTGCTTTTCAAGATCCAATCTACTACACTAGGAGCCCAATAGCCACCTGCCCACCGATGCAGGGGTAGGGGAAACACAAATGCAGAAACCCCACGTGGCTCGACTACTTCAGTGGCAATCTCCACAACCATAGTTGTTGGGTGCCCGCACCCCATCTCCCCTTCTGAATTCATTCAACGAAGGGTCATAAATGACCGTGTATACCGATACGAGAAGGATGGAATTATCCTGACTCGGGATATGGCCCCCAGGACTTAGAGGCGTTTGCGCCTCATCACCACTGCCACCCCCAAGGGCCGCGCAGAGATCCACTACTCCCCACTCCAACATACAATCATTTTGGGAGCCTTTCCCCGGAACACCTTGATGAATCCTTCCCCTATGCTGATGAGGCATGGGATATATAGGCCAGTTCGGCCAGGATACCATTTTAGGGGATCCCAAGGAAATCTCCCACTAGGCTACGCCATCACCACCATCCGGTCCCACTAGTTGAGGAGCAGGTAATCCATGCACTTGCACCGCTAACCCCAGTCCGACTAACCCAACGCCAGCGCCGGGCACAGGTCGAGGATGACGTCTGGAAAGGAGCGTCTACATAAACTATTATGTCTCACACCACCGCTGACTTGTATCATCATCCCCCTACGTAGGCTGATCAGGGGAACTTATATACCCAACCTGGATCGAGGCCCCAACCGCCCCACAGGCAGGCTGGGTCGACTCTCTCGGCCGTCGGCACAGGTAGTGGCCACCGCTAGTACGGAGGTCCTCCCCATACCACCACCATGGAGAACGTGGGTCTTACCCTATTCTAAGATTGTCATGGAGTTTTTCCTTGTGCTACCTTCAGTCCGAATGAGGGACCTCCCCACGATGGTGACACTCAACACAAAATCCTCTCCCGTTCTCATTACATCGAGTATGGAGTCATTCCTCCTGACACAGACCGCCGGGGTGGGGACATCACACATCTGGTCAATCTACAGTAAGGGGGGCCTCCACATGTCCTCACAACAGCTGGAGAATTTCCTTCTCACCTTAGAAATCATAGGGGTGAAGGCCATCTTCGCTTCACCAGCACCCAACATGGAGGTCCTACCTGTGTTCGACTCAACTAGTACGAGGACCCTCCTCGCACTGGCACTGCCAGGGGAAGAAAGAATGGGGGTCCCACCCATGATCCTATTAGCTTCAGCAGAGGTCCTACCCACTCCAGCATTCCCCATGGAGATTCCCTCCACACATCAATCGGTGGACAGGAAGGTCCTCCTCGTGTTCCCTTCAATATCTATCCCGGTGCACCTCACACCCCGACTTACTCAGGCAGGAATCCTCTCCACCCCAGCATCAGTATGGACGAAGGTCCTCCTCATGCGAGAAATCTACCCTATCCTGAAGAACCATCCTAGGGCAGGAGGGCAGGTCACCGCCGCCATAAAAAGAATGCTGAGAAGATTCAGACTGAGGTCAAACCAGTTTGCTTCTCAGATTCCGAAGAAGAATACGACTCAGTGATGGAACCCTCGCCTAGATCCTATGTGTCAAGGGCCGGGGTTGGAACATGGTTTATCATACTAATACTTCCAGAATGCGAGGTCCATCAGAGTCCTTCCTCCCTCCGTAGGTATATCTAGGAGGACAAAAATTTGGAAACTCCATAGGTTATGACTATGAAATCGCCACCATCCTCACTAGAAGCACTCTCTACCTTGATTAGAGATTACGAAAAGCTATTCTGGGGACCAATGGTGGATGATCAACAGCATGGTCCACCTCCAACAGCCATGGTCCCCATGGCAGAAACTACGGCCGTCAGCCCTTCTTACCATGATGTCGTGGATAAGTCACTACACTCTTTGGAGGATAGCCCAAGATGCAGTGGTTTATTAGCGTGCTCGCCGTATTCTCCACCAGCCAGTATACCGTCCCAGCGATCTGCTTTGGTACCACTACCGGTTCCCTAGCCGCCTCCAGTAGATGAGTGGGCCAATAAAGATCTAGACCCTGAATCTAAGCCTATAAGCTTGTGGGATATCCTCGTAGCGGACCATTTCCCTAAGATGTTTTGTCTAGTTACAACGCCTAACTTTTGTGCACTAGAATCCCTTTCCGAAGAGGAAGTTGAGTGTTTTTGACAGACCCTCTGGGTGACCCATTTCTTTCTTCGTCATCAGTGAGTGGCTTAACCTAAGATCCAAGCGAATTTCAAGGACATTGGCAAAAAATTCTATCTGGTTGATTTATCCACACTCTCTGTGGCCCAGTGCCCTAAGTCCCCAGGTCGCTGCAGGGCCCTCCAGCAACGGTGCATTCAAATTTTCAGGGTACTTCGCATGATTATCAAGGAGGCTTCTCCCCACATACAGATCCATGGTTGGGGGTAGTATGCTGCCCTCATCTTCAGTCCTATCCGGCGTCAGACTGATTTGTCAGGTGACATAGAGGATATGCCTCTAGGAAGGGTCTTAGTTAACATGGTCGACTTTCCGGAGGGTGAGAATGAGCTAGAGCTTCTTGGAGAAGACTTAACCCTCGAGGGAGTTTCACACTTCTTAGATCCATCAGGAAGGATTGATCGTCAATAGAGGAATATATTGGGTCTTTCCGTGCCCACCGAGGCACTAGTCCTCATCCAAAATTCCAACAAGGGCAAGGAACTCCTCAGAGCTATCAAACCCTCCGACCTATCTGGCTCAGTGAAGAAGGCAGAAGACAACCCTGAAAAAGTTGCTTTGCGTCAGCAACTCACCAAACAGAAGAAGATGGTCGACAAACTCCTTACTGAATGTGCTATAGAGTGATTACTAGACTATGGCGATCCTTGGCTGGGGCAGAAGGGGCAGACATAACGTCCCCTTGGAGAACTGCCTCTAGGAGTTCCTGATCATCCTGCCCACATAGACAGGGTTGAAGCCAGAAATTACGGCAAGAGGGCGCGATATGTCTCTCCAAATCCTCCTGAATGGTGTGAAAATCCTTGGGATCCAGCTCAGTTTCCCCTAGTTACGCCACAAGTCATTCCACTAGACGATCCATGAGCCGCTGGGCATACTTATTATGTTGAAGAACCCGCCAATGCACAAGTGGTTCGGGATCTCCATCAAGACAAGAACCCCTACCTGGATGATCCAATGGTAGCACTCACCACCCGCCTCGAAGCCTTAGAGACTCGAGAGGTGGCAATCTTGCCTGATGGTAAGCCATACCCAGTATGGGTGGATGATATGCCAACACCCCCAGGTTTCAGTAATCCCACCTTTTCCCCCTTTAACAGGACGGGGGACCCACCACAGCACCTGGCCTACTTTATCTCAAGGTGTGGCCCCATGTTGGGAACTCCAGTGTAGCAGGAAGCCTCCAAACTCTGGTGTTTTGTACAGACATCGGAAGGGCCGATGTTCGTCTGGTACAACCAGCTCCCCATCGGATCAGTAGCCAGCTGGGAAGAACACCGCAGACAATTCCTCTACCAGTTCAGTTCCACCACTCAGAAGACGAGTTCGCAGACCTCTTCAAGTGCAAGCAGAGGCCCGATGAACGCGTTTCCTACTTTGTTGCCTAGTGGAAAGGACTCACATACTGTCTTGACATTCCAATGACTCAGGAGAAATTTCTAATGATGTGCGTAGGGAACGTCAAGATAGAACTGGTCCCCTCTCTGATCACCCAAAACTACCCCAGGGGGATTCTGATATTTCTCTGATAAGTCCCAACACCTAGAGGAAGCCTTGTAGCAGGCTAAACAGGCACTTCCGTTACCTCCTACAATCCTCGCAAGAAGGGCTGCCAGGGCCAAGCCCGCCGCAGTGGCTTAGATAGAGGCCCCCAGGAAACTAGAGTTGTTACCAGCAGAGTCGCCTCTACAGCCTCGCAGAGGCCCTCCACCTCAGGCGTAGCCACCAGACCAACATCGCCCACCTCAGAATCAACAGGCACCCTGCGCAATGCGCCGCCACCACCCAAGAGAGATAAACAAGCTACACCTCCTCGATAGGCTCCTTCGGATCCTAATCAAGGTCAATCTACAAGGTCCCCCTTTTCAGACAGGAGGAACCATACATACTCGTTCAATGAGGCCCAGGTCCCTAGTTACTTCTGCAGTGCCTTGGAGCAGGGGATTGTACGATTTCCTGAGTACAATAGGCCAGAAGATGCGAACCTCACTGATCGCCCTAATTACTTCCCCTACCACTGGATCCTGGGGAACACCCTCAAATAGTGCTATGTGTTTAAAGACTAGCTTCAAGACCAGGTGGATAACAACATAGTCTAGTTAAGCCCGACTTCAACATACATGGCATGTGTCTTCATGAGGCCAAACAGCAGCAACGACAATGAAGGTGAGTGGAATCAGGTTTCTACCTACAGGTCCTATAATTTTGATGACTGGATGGCTCATAAAATAGTAACCCACACCCATGGTGTTATCCATGCATGCCTGAATTGGCCAGGGCCTTCAAAAGCCACAACAACTACTTCTTCATCGTCGTCTCTGCCATCCTCTTCCCAGAAGAGCAAACATAGACATCATAAGGGAAAGAAAAGTCCCCTACCAATGCCATCGTCATCCTGTAATCTTGGTAACTTCATGCCCCCAGAGATGGCGATCCCGCCCAGAATCCGTCTAGTAGTGGACGAATCTTCGAGTGACGGTCAAGGGTATGCCTTGGTTAATACCATAGAGCTGGTAAATACCTACATGATTCCTGATGATGAGGATCACCAGGAGGATCCTCCCAATGTCTCCAACCATCGTCAGCATCGACAGAGCCATGACTATATGGGCCATCAGAGTGCCTCAATCAGCACTTATAGCCAAGATGTGCACAAAAACGAAACCAGGAACCATGCCCAGCACATAGCTCAGTATACACAACCTTCTCATCTGGTGACACTAGGACTGCCTTCGCCGCCATTCATGTTGTTGGATCAGGCAGAGCCACCTTGATCGTGTCATGACCAACCACACTCTGCTATAGGACGGTCTCATCCATTCAGCCCTCATCTGAAAGTTACTCTGTAGGCTTCGACTAGTGAGCATTGAGATATTCCCAGTACCAGTCAGCCACCTGTACAGCTGGCAGGAACCACCTACCTCCTGTTATAGAGCGACCTCCTATAAGTAGAAGTTCATGCTTGGCACTAAAGTATGATGTTCTCAAACATCTTGTTAGCATTCCTACAAATCTCTCCATCCTGGAGGCCCTTTGCCTGTCATCAGATATGTGTGAGGCCCTTGCCGAGGCTTTAAGAAGCCCCCTTCAGTATGAGATGGAGGTAGAAGTTGAAGAAGCCTTTCATGATGAGGCAGTTGAGGCCATCATATTGTTCTCTAGAGAAGATGAAGGATCTCCTATACAGGGACACATTTTCCCACTGTACATCACTGACCAGTTCAATGGCATGGAGGTTCATCACTATCTTGTCGACATGGGCTCTGGAATCTACCTAATCCCAACTTGAACACTATGAAAACTAGGATTATCTGAGGATGATCTGATTCTCTATGACCTAAGAATCCAAGGTTATGACAGGACATAATAGACACTAGTCGCCACACAGTTCGGTGGCCTACTTGCTAGAACTGAATTTATGGTTGTCTCCTAGAACACCGCCTACAATGAATTGATGGGAAACACATGGCTCCACCTGCATGCAGCAGTTCCCTCATCATATCACCAGTGCCTCAAGTACTCCTTTAATGGTTGAGTGTGTGTGCTTCAAGGTGACGCGTCTCCCTTTGCCTCTTGCGAAGCTCGCTATCTGGATGCTGACTACTATAAGAGCAAAGACAAGCAGATTCAAGCTAATGAGGTTGAGCATGCCATGGCTGCGACAGACCTATGGAAAGATCTAAATGATGCATACATCTTTCCAATCCACCGGTTGGAGGCTACAACGTCGGACATGGGGAAATGCTTCGCTGTTTATGGGATAATGGGGGAGAACATTCCTAGGTCTAATAGACATCAGAAGATCACCTCATACTCATACACAAACCATGATTAGGTGATCCCGAATCCTCCTACTCCCATAAGGTACCGGGATGTATGCCCCATGGAAACTACAATACATCATGCTTGCTTATTTCACTGGGCTGGAATTAACTGGATCAAGCTGACACGCCACTATTGCTTTGATATCATCAAGCATGGCCCCTTGGGATTAAGACTAGATGGGATTAGATCAACAACCGTCATCACTATGGTTACGGTAGCACATGAGTTCCCTGATACAGTGTCCACTACCACTCAGGCTAGTACCTGCCTCCAATCAGGAGCTTCCAACTCAGAATAAGCTCTTCCCCCTGAGGATCCTCCCTCCATAAGTAAATAAGAGGATTTATAGGATGATCCCCCACCATTGAAGAGGGTGTCTCCTCCATGGTTGACGAATTGGTACAGGTGAACCTCGGTAGCGAGGCAGACCCGAAACCCACATTGATCAGTGCCTCCATACCCCTCGAGAAGCAACAAAAATACATATAATTCCTGAAACAACACCATGATGTATTATACTGGAGTTATGATGAGATTCCAGGACTATATCCTCAGGTAGCCGTCCACTGCCTTGGTCTCCCAGCAAATCATCGTGGGTTCAAGTAGCCTTCTAGGAAGATGCACCCTTCTCACAGTGCCATGGTTGAGGTAGAAGTTGATAAGCTCATCAAATCCAATTTTGTTAAGGAGGTCCAGTACCCCAGGTGGATGGCCAACATTATTCCAGTATGGAATAAGAACAGACAGATCGGAGTCTTCATCGACTTCTGGCATCTCAACCGTCATTGTCCGAAGGATGATTTTCCCCTTCCTATGAAAAAATTGTTGATTTACGCTACAACTGGGTTCCAAGACCTCTCCTTCATTAATGGGTACTTCGGGTATAACCAGATCTGAATAACCTCTGAGGATGAGGAGTCTACAGCCTTCAGGGCACCACAAGGTACTTTCTGTTACCAAGTCATTCCCTTCAGTTTAAAGAATGCAGGTGCCAATTATTAGCGGGCTATGCATCGCATATTTAAGCCGATCCTCGTAATGTTGGTGGAATGTTACGTGGATGACCCAGTGGTAAAATCTCACTAGTGTCAAGACCATCTAGAAGAACTTGAGAAAGTGTTCGGCTTCCTTCGTTCCTGTTATCTGAAGATGAACCCATTGAAGTGTACCTTCGGTGTCACCTTTGAAAAGTTTCTCATCTTCATTGTCAGATATAGGGGCATTGAGATCGACCTAGAGAAGATTAAGTCCATTAGCCAAACTTCTCCTCTAAGCAACATTCGGGAGATTCGAGGCTTCCAAGGTCACTTAGCCTATATACGTCGATTTATCACAAATTTGGCCGTAAAGTGTAAGCCTTTTTCTCATCTCATGAAGAAAGGCAACATATATGGGTGGGACGAAGAGTGTTAGACTGGTTTTGAGGAAATCAAGTAGTATCTACTCCAACCTTCGGTCTTAATTCCACCCATCTCCAGAAATCTGCTGGTCCTTTATGTGACCGCCCTGGATTGATCTCTCGGTTCCCTTCTCTCTCAGAAGAACAATGAGGGAACAGAAAATAGCCTCTACTACCTCAGACACATGCTCCTCGATACAGAGACCAGATACTCCCCTATTGAGAAAAGCTGCCTTACACCGATATTTTTAGTATAAAAATTATGGCATTAACTCTAACATCATGAGGTATAGCTAGTGTCCTGGGTAGATCCCATAAAGTACATCCTGAACCGCCCCATGTTGATAGGACGACTATCTCGGTGGGTGGTTGTCCTCCAGCAGTTTGATATCAGGTTCATCCCTCAGAAGGCTATCAAAGCAAAAGCATTAACAGACTTCCTTACCACCCATCCAGCTCCTGAGGACCGGCCTTTGGACCTTGATTTTCCCGTTGAAGTGATTCTCTCAGTAGACCAAGCCATGTTGTGCGGGAAAATGCACTTCGATGGTGCTTCCCGGAGCCCCACCAGCAGAAGGACCAATGACCCCAGACTCAAGAAAGTAGGCCTGGGTATCATCTTCATTATCCTAGTACAAGCTATTCTTCCATACTCATTCCTGTTGTCAGAAGGATGCACTAACAATGAGGTAGAGTATCAGTCTCTCATCACTGGCCTCAAGCTGGCCCTCGAGATTGATGTGCCCCATTTTCATGTGAAAGGGGATTCCGAACTAGTCATCAAGCAGATCAACGATGACTATGTCGTCAGAAATCTAGATCTCGTACCATTTTTGGAGCGCACTATCCAGTTAATGGACCAGTTCTCGTCTTGGCCAGAAGTTACTCATGTCCCTCGATCTTAGAATGGTCGATCTGACACCCTGGCCGGCCTAGCTGCATCACTTGTAGAGCCCGAACAAGATGATCTGATTATCCACGTGGCACACTAGAGAGTCATTGCTCCTATCACTCCAGATGATGATAATGGCCTACATGAAATCCACCTTACCACTAGCGCCTCCACGTCAGGACTCCCAGGTCCCCTGGATGCCGTGATTGAAGTGACTCTCGATTGAAGATCCCAATTTGTTGAGTATCTTTAGAATGGTAATTTCCTATCATATCGGGCTGAGCACAAGAAAATATGATGCCGTGCATTACAGTTTAACGTCCAGGATGGTCCTAGTCATGAGAAAATCCTCTACAATCACAGGTTTGATGGGGTTATCCTTCGTTGCATTCAAGGAGTCGAGATTTCCCAAGTCATGCAGGAGGTTCATGGCGGTTCCTACGGGGCTCATCAAACTGGGCCAAAACTATCTCACCAAATCGAAAGACTGGGGGTACTTTTGGCCCTCTATGATCCATGACTGCATTGAGTTCTCCAAAAGGTTCCAAGCGTGCCAGATTCATGCTAACTTCATGCATTGTCCTCTAGAGCCTCTTCACTCCACCAAGTACTCTTGGACATTTTATGTATGGGGACTCGATGTTGTGGGACCATATTCACCGACGACAACTCATTAGTGCAGATTCATCCTAACTGTTAAAGATTTATTCTCCAAGTGGATAGAGGCAGTTCTGCTCAAGGAGTTCACGGTCCGTTCCATCATTAACTTTGTGAGATCCAACATCATCTACCGATTTGGAGTCCCTCATGCCATCCTCACCGATAACAGCATGAATTTCCAAGCATTTGAGCTGAAGAAATTGTACACTAAGTACAACATCCATTCTAACTATACCTCCCGCTATCATGCACAGAAAAATGGATAGATTGAGGCATTTAACAAAACCCTCTCTGACATTCTGCAGATAATGGTTGGTTAGAATAAGAAGAGTTGGCCGGACAAGCTCCCCAATGCCCTCTAGGCTTATCAGACAACAACTCGTAATTCCACCTAGGTGACCCCATATTCCATGGTGTATGGGACGAAGGTCATCCTGCCCATCGAGATTCAATTTCCCTCATTGAGAATAACTATCTATGATATTAAATCACTAGATAAAGTAGCCTAAATATTTCTGGATGAGTTGGAAGTGCTCGACGAGAACAGGCTTCATGCCTTGCACAATCTGGAAAGGCATCAGAATAAGATAGCTATAGTTTTCAACAAAAAAGTTCACCTCCGATTCTTCTTGCAAGGCGACGTGGTATTGACCCTGAGGGAACCAATGATAACTGGTAGGAAACCACCCATGTTGGAACCCAAATGGTAAGGACCTTACATTATTCACAAGGTTTACTTCAATGGTGCATACTCACTAGTTACAATGGATGATGAGCGTACACCTCCTCCCACCAATGCCAAGTTCCTAAAGAAATACTTTTATTGAGTCCCCACAGTCCTGCATGACCTTAAACTGTACGGTCCTGCATGAACCCAAACTGTGTGATGGTCCCGCACGACCCTAAACTGCATTACGGTCCTGCATGACCTTAAATTATCCAGTCCTACATGACCTTAAACTATGAAATGTCTTGCATAACATTAAACTGAGTGTCATCCTACAAGACCTTAAACTGTATATCAATAACTACATATGGCTTGATTCCCATCCTCATGGGATATATAGTAACGCTCAGATGCCTCATCTTGATTCTAGGCCCAGTTTCCTCTTTGACTATCCCCTCTTGGGCATAGTTCTTTTAGAGGATCCCACATGGAATCATATAGGATTCTTTGGACCCACCCATGTCAGGGTTATGGTGATTACACCATGTGCCCTCCTTAGTTCTTCACTCCTTCCATGTCCTTACCACATGATGTTAAAGTGCATGGATCTTTCAGAACTACGTATGACTTGATTCCCACCCTTATGGGATTCGTAGGACTGCCTAGACATTTTGTCCGTAGGCCTAGCCCCAAACTCTGATATCTCTCCTTGAGTCTCATCCCACACAGGCATATTAATGCTCTATACATACCTTCCATTTTTGGGTCTCCATTATCTTTCTTTTCAAAAAGGGTCCCTGAACCATATGGATACTTAGATTAAGGGATCTCCTATTGGTTCGGGCCAACGCCCTCAAATATTTCGAACGAAAAATTGATATAAACCCCGCATTATGAATAAGGTCAGTGATCAATGCTCATTTGTTATTACCATTTCAGGTCACATGATATAGGCGATGTGTTTCTAATTTGGTCAACAACCATCCTTTGTCATTGTCACCACCCCATATGTCCCAAACATGGAGTGCAGTGGTTCATTATACCCCACCTCTCTCCAAATCTCGGTCTTCCTCAAGCAGGAGTGTAATTCCAGCTGTTGGACCCTTATGTTTTGGGGAGAGCCTAGCCCTACTCCTTGTTTCCCACACTGAGCATTGCTCATGTGGGATTAGGAGCTATGAAGGAAATTCCCGCATGAGAGGTCATATGGCCACAGTTGGCTGGGATGCCCAGCCTTAGGTCCTTTAACCCCTTCGACCCCCTGGTCCAAGTTATCATTTAGGATTGTGTGGTGCAGTATGGACTCACATCCTCATTCACATCGAGCTATTTCAACACACCACATATATCCCCTTGAGACACCCCTCCCTTCATTTATTGTCCGTCCCATGAGCACATGCCCCATCATGCTTTTCAAGCCCCATCATTTGGGTTTCCATCACCTTCTATATCCAAAAGGGGCCCCAAATGGCATGGATGCTCAGCCCAAGGGCCCTCCTACCATTATGGGCTAACATCCTCGAGGATTGAGAGTGAAAAATTGATACAAGTCTTGTGTTGAAAATATTTTCAACGGTCAACGCTCAATTGTTTTTTCCGAACTCCAGTCACACAAGGGTGGATACTGTGTAGCGAACCTGATCGATAGAGGTTCTCTATCAACGTTGCTGCTTTGTGGTCTTCTATAGGCATGATGATTCACCCTCTCTGTCCCATGAATATGACATTAAACTAGGCATCTACAGTCTGAGCTCTAGGACCCTAAACTTATATCACCTTCATCCTCACTACAAGACGTTAAACTGCAAGCTGGCCGTGACATTCTATCCGTGGCCCAGCCTCAGGCCCCTTGGCCTTTTTGGGCCCCTATCCCAAGTTCTCACTTAGGTTTGTACATTGTGGTGTGCGATTATGTCCTTATTCACTTCGGGTTACTCACCATGCCATACACGCCCCTCATTGGGGTATCTTTCCCTTATTTGCATCATCCTTTCCTCTAGAACTATGTGTGGCTTGATTACCATACTCATGGGATACATAGGATCGCCCGAACGTCTAGTTTTCAGGTTCATCCCCATATCTTAGAAACCTCCCTATCATTTTGGCCTCTTGGCCCGCATTCTTCCAAAATAGGGGTATACAGTGTGGTATGGGCTTATGTCCCCATTCATGTCGGGTTTATAACAACCACGCCGCATAACTCTCTCTCTTAAGCAGCCTTCACACCCTTTACCTACTCTCATATCTTTGAGTCAGCTTCCCTAAATTTGGGTCCCTCAAACCTCTTCGGTGATTCACCAATGTGCCCAAGAGTACTCTGGTTTAGAGCCTGGAGTGTCAGGTTATGCCCAGACATGCTTTCACCCATTCTTTAGGCTTCATGTTCCCCTTCATCTGGGCTTCCATTATCTGTCACATCTAAAGGGACCCTCAAATGGCATGGATGCCAAGCCTAAGGGCTCCCCTACCATTACGGGCCAACATCCTCGAGGATCTCACACAACAAATCGATACAAGTCCCACATTGAAAATATGGTTAGCGGTCAACACTCATTTGTTGTTCCTATTTCAGGTCACACGACATAGATACTGTGTTTCGAATATGGTCAACAGTTATCCTCCGTCGTCACGCTAACCCCTTCAAGCCTTAAATGTCGGTTACATTATTCACATCATTTTCCACCCCATTGTGTCCAAGTGGAATTTCAACACTCTTGGCACTATCCCTCAGTGTGCATTTGAACATTAGGAGGACAAAGCCGCGGTAAGGCATTGTTTGGGGATCCGTACCAACTTCCCTTTAGTGTGCGTTCTAGGTATTGCAAAAACCTCTTCCGCCCTTGTTTCCCACACTGAGTTTGACTCACATGGGCTTAGGAATTGGATTGAGGTCTGCGCCTACTTGGAAGGATTTCACCTCTCCATGGTCCAAGCTCTAAGACCTTAAACTAAGATCTAT